>OU342948.1:5000000-7500000 GCA_910592335.1 Adalia bipunctata | reverse complement strand
ATAATGATATTCGAAGCAACTTACTCTTAAATTCAATATCAATACCGCTGAATTCAAGTTCTACTCCCTGTAGAGCTTCACTTAGGGTTTCATGATAATGACCTATTGATTCTTTGGTTCCAACACAATATGGTAGGGTGAAATAGGCATAAGTTTCCTGTCTGTTATGATACGGTCCAACAGTGTTCATCCACAGTACCACCTCGTCATTGTCTTTGTACTGAAAATGTTGATGAAAATCTCATGTTTTTCCAAATCCACCACAACTTACAATGTGATTATGTTCATCAGAATTCACTCCTGCAGTAGATAAACACAGTATTAGGAACAGGCACAGCTTTAAATGTTCCATCTTCAGTATAAATCAATTGGGGATATTATAATTACAATGGGTTAAGCCATTAATTATTCAAATATGAACAAATCTTGCCATTTTATCATACACACGTACACAAAAAGACGGCTGTCAAAGTGACAGCTTGCCGCTGCTTGACCTTTACTTGCAGGAATCTGTAATCGTTATTTATATTCTGTGATTAACGAATCGTTTTTCCGCGTGACATGTTTTTTTAAGATAGAAATGGAAATCAAAGACCCGTGGTCTGCGTGGAAAGAGTTTTCAGAAGCTGGTATAAAGAATATAGTGATTCGGATTTTAAAAATTCTTGGAATAAAATCAGCGATTTGCATATACAGGGTGTCACATTGAAGGAGATACAAAGGTCTTTACTGGTAGATAATAAAGGTTTTGGAGAATCCCAACCCCTTAAATTTGAATTGGGAAGATGTATCGTAAAATTTTTCTGGATCTTATAATTCGTTCCCCACCAGTAGAAAATTGACAGGCCTGAGCTTTTTTCCAAAATCTTAATTTTTCTACTAGAAATGACCTCTGTTTCCGTTTCAAGATGACGAAGTTATCCCTTGATAATGAATTTGATTCAACAAAAAGTATAGATCTCTCTTCGAGCAATACATAACACAAGAAATGAAACACTGAAATTAAGGTATGATTTTATTCTACACTGATGATGGTATTTACATCATGGTCAACATTACATAAATTATTTTATACTCAAAAGAAATACTTTCTCAAGGCACACATTTGTTAGAAGGCACTTCTACATTTACAAAATGTTCACGAAACGGCATTCATTTCAACATAGAAATTTTTTAAACAATAGAACTTTGAATGCCTGTAAAAAGAAAATTCGAACCGAAAAAAATTAATGCTCCCAAAACCCCAGTGAATAATCGAATATACAAACTACATATTAAATGTTTAATTTCATTTTATGATTGCATTAGAGGTTTTTATGAGATTTTATTTTGAAACAAGAATGGAAATCTTCCAGAATGAACCCCAAAAAAATTATACCTAAATTTTCAAATTTTTTATTCATACAAAAATCAACAGTTTATATATACAATTTCTTTACAAATAAAATTTCAATATGTTGCCAACTAAGTCAATAAATCTTCTTTATTTTGGCATCAAGAATATATTAAGAGTCCTGTTAGGATAAAATTTCAGTTCACTTAAATGTAAGTAAATATAAAAAAAATTGTAAATCACCAAAAGGTGCAGATTAAAGAAGCGGTTCACGACCAATTAATCATCTCCAATAAATTTGCAATTTTCAAAAATAATATTGAATTACATCAAACAATATCGTGAAGTACAAAAAGAAATTATGTGTGTAAAATACAATTCTTGTAAATGATATTTGAACAATATACTTCACTATCATCGATATATACACAGCACCTTCGTCACTCAAATTCAAAATTCAACCACACCACGTGTCTTTTCGGCTCAGTCAGCAGACGTACCAGCAACAACATTATCAGCATTACTCGATTCATTTTCTGGATCTTCATCCAGACCGTGATGCTTCTGCAGATGTAGCTTGAGCTGAGTATTCCTGATAAATGTTCTTGAACAAACTGAACACCGGAAGGGTTTCACAATCGAATGGGTCAACACATGCCTATTGAGAACGTCATTCCTGCCAAATTTCTTTTGGCAAATGACGCATTCGAAGTTTTTCTCCTGGGTATGGGTGTACAAATGCTTGTTGAGGTTATACGACTGCAAAGACAGGATCCGTTATTCAGAAATTATTTTTAGCAAGACAATTGCAAAGTATTTAATAAAAGATGATTTATGTATACAGGGAGTGACAAAACAAATGTATTTAGCGAAAATGCCTCAAACAAAACTCTCAAAATGGATTTTGGAGTTTTCGACAACAAAATCTCAGTACATTCACCCAAATCTGTTCACTTTCACCTACAAGGATAACTGAAGTAAAAATTAAACAATACCTGTTGGAATCTCTTGTTGCAAATGTTGCAAACCGAAGGCTTTTCTCCAGTATGAACTCTCGTGTGTCTTTCCAAGTCGCAAATTTTTTTGAACTCTTTTCCGCATTCTTCGCACTTGAAAACCTTTGAAGGCGGTTTGACTGGAGCTGGTGCCTTCTTGAGAACGTGTACAAGTTGATGCTTGTCCAATTGAAACGATGTCCAGAATGTTGCGTCGCATTTTTTACAGGCAAAAGGCATCTTACCTGCAAAATTACGATTATGGAGATGCTTTTTGTACGAAAATGAAGTTAACTTCAGAATTGTATTCAAATGAGTAACAGTAGCTATAAAAATATCACAATGGGCTCAGTGAAGAAATATCAGACAGTGGAAAGATTGTCATCGATTCTAAATTTTTATTAATACATGAAAATAAGAGAAAACAATGATTTCTTACAAGTTATACTCTCATATAGTTGGGAAAACACCTCACTGGAGAAATAATAACTTCTTCAGAACATTTCATACAACACATTGAAAACTAAATACAAATTTTCATCTTAACGTCATCATCAATAAAACATGAATAAGAGTCTTATCGTATTGCCCAAATGTTTGTAATTGTGGAATTTTGACCCTAAAATATGTTAAACGTCCCTCTGGCCAAAGTTTTATATTGTTTAAATTTTCAGGGTAGGTTTGTATTCCTGTTTGTAAATAGGCAACAAATAGTTCAAGAAACGTTTATTTTGGATTTTTCATTCCAATATCTTAAAATCTACAAAACCGAATGCATTGAATTTTTGGTAATAAAACAACTTCAAAGTGTACACGGAATTCCTGACAAAAGTTCTAAAATTATTAAAATGCGTTACTGTCCATGATAAATTGCTCACCTAACAACAACGTTTTCTTTCTTATCGATTTCACTATAAGAGGAGGCAAGTTGTCTCTATTAATTTTTATTATCTTTGGTGTTCTTGGCCCGAGGTCTTTGGTCGATTTAGCGTTTTTTCTCTTCTTTCTTCCTCGTGTCTTCGGAGAAACATTCGTATCTTTTTCCAGCAAATATTCAGCTTCAGCCATTTCATTCATCACTTCTATTGGAGCTTCGTATTCTGAATCTTCTCGGCAATTCTCGACTTCCATTTCCTCGTCATCACATTCTTCCTCCTCTCTGAAAGATTGTTCGGAATCTTCATGAATATACCCATATTCGATATTTTCATCGACTGGTGTAGTAGAAGCTTCAGCGTCTTCAATTTCCGAACATTCTTGACCATTTTCGGCATCAATATCCTCCGTACATTCCATTAATAGTTCAGATATTTCAGACCTTTGGTAAGATATTTGGGAATACTCTTCCTGATCCTCTATGTCGTTCTCATAGTCTATGACTACGGAATTTCCCTCATTAACAGTTTCTGCTTCGTTTTCCTCCTCTGATAATGGCAATATATCAGATTCTTCTCTTTCAGTTTGAGAGTATTCATTTTGATCTTCCACAGGAATACAAGAATTTTCTCCTTCGATTTGTGAGTATTCATCTTGATCTTCCACAGGAATAAAAGAATCTTCTTTTTCTATTTGAGAGTACTCATCTTGATCTTCCACAGGAATATAAGAATTAAGAAAATTATCATCAGAATCATAACCTTGCTCCTCTTCCAATTCAGTTTTAACTCTGGACAGAGTTACTTTTCTTTTCATTCTCTTTCGTTTACCACCTGCTTCCATTTTTATTGCATTGGTGAGTTTTCTCTTCACTTCCTTAATTTTTGTTTGGATATCTTTCTTGTTAGTATCTTCAAGCGAAGATTCAGCTAAAAAAACCAATTATGAAAATAATTAAAAACCTAGATATATCACAATTTATTTACTTTCTTCAATATTATTTGGTTCTTCCAAACTTTCATCCAATTCCTCATTAGGTTCAGCTACTTCACTTGAAACAGACAAATTTTGTTGTTTGCAAGATTTATTTATAATATTCAACATTGATGGAGTAACAGGCTTGACATCAGGAACATCAATCTCAGAATGGAGATCAATCAAATCCATATCTTCATCAAAACCTACAGAAGCATAATTATTAACGTTGATTATAATTCTTCTTGATAACCCACCTTCAGAATCATTAAGTAAAATTTCGTTTGGAATGTGGATCATATCCAGTGTATTTAAATTTTCAACATTCGTATCTAGATTTGATAACTCATCATAATTATTATTACTTTCCTCATCAACGTTCAGTTCTTCCAAATTTGACGCATGTTCGTATTTTAAATGTCCACTATTCATCTTTTCCACTTCATTGTCGAGACAAATATTAACTACTTCCTCCAGTGATAGATCCGGAGATTTCAGAAACTGCTCTTGTAGTTTCGGGCTTTTTATTCCAGCTATGATCCTGTCTCTGATGAGACGATTCTTCTGATTTCCAAAATTGCAAAAACTTGCCATCACTAATAGATCATCATAGAATTCACTGAAGAATTCAGACGGCTGCTGGACCCTGGTGAAGAATTTGAAACTCTTATATATTTCGTTATGTTTAGACACACAGTGGGTTTCAAAAGCTTGTATTACTGAATCATAATCTATTCTTTCCTCTGGGCTCAGATTCAAACTATTAAATATTTCCAAAGCTTCTTCTCCAGCTATATTCAGGAATATGTTTACTTTATTCTCACTGTCATTCTTTTCTAAACCAGAGGCCTTCATGTAAATATCGAACTGTTGTTTGAACTTCTTCCAATTTTTTGAATCTCCCTGATATTTCAGGGAATTTGGGATCTTGAACAAATTATCCGCCATCTTGATAAGAGATTCTAAACACTGATCAAATACATGAATTCCTTTTGATCTTGTTGCGGCACATTTCACTTGATTTGTTTGGAAATCATCAAATTTGTTAAAAATAATACAACTTCTACACTGAATTGACTGAATTCCGAATGTCAATTTACATTTTCGACGCGATCCGAGCAGCCATAGAATATGATTAAACGTCAACTTCGAAGCCACAGAGTATTCGAGTTAAATTTGTATTTATTCTAGCTGATGGAGATTTTAATTTTTCCTTTGAATCCATTTTGATGGACTGATCACATTTCCGAATTGAAAAATAAAATCCACACAGTGGTACACATATACATATATTGATTTTAATTTCGAAATGCGACAAGGTTATCTCAATTAAAGTGTGGCCATATTTAGACAAAACTTTTGTATTCTCTGAAATAACCGAACAAATCAGTCGCGGCACTAAGAAAAATTAGAATTTTATATGGTTCTGGTAACGCTATCTGCCCAATATTCCGCATGTACCTTGAATATGTCATTCTCTATCTAAATGCGAAATTTTACCTTGATCTAGTCCCTAGTTTTGAAATTATCAGGCAAACAAAACTCAAAAAATTCAAATTTACGGAACTAGGGCCGGTATTATAAAGGATAACCGACGGTTGAACCGTGCGTCAACTACCAGATTCCGTATTTCTAGTAAGGAATTTGGTTTTTGACGCAACGTTTATACTATCGGCCCTTTGTCGGAGTGCCCGTTAACAATCTTAATCGCGGATTAGAGATCCGAACCTACCTACAAGTTTCTAAGTTTTTTGGTTCGACGGTTATTATGCTTACGGCGGGACGGTCAGGATTGAATTTGACCACAGATTCTTCTTTAACGAGTCGCACCTCAAAATAAAAATTTCCCGCATTGTTCAGAGCATTTAAGTGAAACTTATGTGATAGATTTCGAGAACTTTTAGGTAGAACACTGTGAAAATGTTAGATCCCTTAAAAAAAGATCTATTGGGAAGTATCAATGTTTGCGAAGAATCATCTTTTCTACATTTCGAATTGCAAATTACCAGTAGTTAAATTATCTTTGGACGCTTCATTGCAAGTGTGACATGAGAGAGAATGCATTTTCATTATTTCAAACTCAAATAAAGCTGACATACATTTTTCTCAGTTTGAAATCAAGAATATCAATCATGGTAGTAGAACGTCTTACGTGTATTTTAGGTTACACTCATTAAACACCAAAACTATATAATTCTTTAGAAGATTTCATTGAGAATATACCTACCATACTTGTATTCTATTCAATCAGAGGGTTATAAATTTGCAGACAATAGCAATGTCTTAAACTAGAGGCGCTATCTGGATTTACCCCGAATTTATCGATCTTTACCACACAATCTCAAAATACGCAAAAATTAAGGACAGAAGAGAGCAACAATAAATTTACCTGTCACCAAATAGGCGAAAAATGTATCAGACTCGATTTGCTGCATTTTCAAGATGCACTTTCAACAAGATCGATTCAAGAACGACAACAAACCGATATTTAATCCTGTCTCTGAATAAGAACCGCGCATGCGCAATGATCTCGATAATTGTTATTAATTTAAACATGATGAAAATCACGATAATCCAGTTCTGCCCCCATTAAGATTTTTTCTTTCCTGATTTTATTTCTATTACAGAAAACGTAAATGTCAGAATTCAAACTGCTATTACTACCAAAATAGCGGTTCTTCTATAATATTCTATAATAATATTCTATAATTCTATCCATCCACGCCGTGCATGATTTTGGGGATGAAATACCCTCCCTTTTCGACAGTTTACCTAGGATGTCAAAATAGAAATGATACACATTTCTAAGGATAAAAGAAAAAGTTATTGTTCTTTCAAGGAATTATGTCTTCCCACCATAGCACTTATAGTAAGGCTCTATTGGCGATTTCAACCACCGATGAGGGCGCTGCTGACTGTAAACAAACATGGCGAAATTCTAGTAACCTCTTTTGAAGCTACGTTGTTTTGATATGTAAAACAGATTATTTTAAGTGATTTTCTTAGTTCTCGTGATGATTTTGTGGATAATTTCAGTGAATTAATGTATTATTGACAGTGCACAGTCGAGTTTATAAAATTTTGTTACACAAATTAGCTTTTTTCCCTTCTAATTGGATCGACAATTCACGAGGTATTCGATGGAAATTATGTAAATAAATTATTGTTTTGAATGTTCTTTATTTTCATAGGAATAAACTACAAAATAGCAACACAAAAAGATTTACATCTGCCTAAACTATGATCAGAATGTGAATAAGTTCTGATGCGACATGAAAAACATGAAGATCTACGTATGGTATATCATATCCTTATGATCAAGTATTACTTGAATATTCCCAAAATGTTAAGCAGTAAATTCATCAATTCAACCTCAGAACTTGGCCACTGAATACAACCTTCCAAAATATTTGCTATATATTTAATATATTCACTAAAAACATTGTTCGCAGTTGTTCGAGAAACACTTAACGAAAATCTTTCCAGCAAGTTTTCTCCATCTATAGTTTATCCATGCTATTCTTCAGTCCAATTTTCCCAATATAGCAAAGGCATTAGTGATACATAGTGTTAAGGCCTCTTTCTTACGAAATTCATGTAAACGTACAGACTAGTTTTTATTTGTCCTTGAAGAGCAATTGAAATAATTGCAGTTACAATTGAATACAATTTCTTTCAGTACTAGTACTTAGCTCACTCAGTGTTCTATAATCAATCCACTTGCCTAAAATTATATACAACATTAGCATTAAAACATGAATCCCTTCGATCAGGTACTTCACCTTATTTAATTTCTGCCTTACAGAAAGTTGAAGGCACAACTCAGTACCTTGAATTACGATGATCAATTTCATAATCATCTTGTTGAGAATTATGGTATTAACCGTATTAACCTTCCTCAGCAGTTAAAACTGCACCAGAAAATTGGACTCAAACAACACGCCTTGTAACCTAAAACATGATAACTTTGTGAATAATATTTTAAATGAATAACACTGATATAAATACCTTCTCAACAATTTTTATTTAAATACTAATTTATCTGTTCAGAACACTATAAAAACTTCGAAATATCACTCAAGAATACCTGGATATGAAACAAAATATTATAGCCATATATCTACTAATACCTATATGGCTTATACGCCTGCTAATCTGAGTCTGAAAGTGAAGCCAGATCTTTGGTAACGATTGATTTGTACGCATGCGTCAACTCGAAATTCGAAAATGACAATAGACTTGGAGGTTATGTTATTTATTTTAGACTTCAAGATTTTCTTGCATAGATATGTCTTGCATGAAAACGTTCTACTAAAACATTTCCATTTTAGTTTTCACAAAGAAATAAATGTTATAAGATTTCAGAAAACTATTAGATTCATCGTATCGAAGGGAATGCATTCTTTTAGCCGGAATAAATATTGATAATTCAATTCATGTATCAAGGATTTATCGAGAAATTTTCGTCAGAGGTTTAATGGAATTCCGATAAAATAATACGTAGGTATGCCTGAACATCATTGCTGTGAGAATTAAGGTTGATAAAATGGTAACTCACATAGTTAAATAAACTCTCGTTATCAAAGTAATGTAGAAGTCAAAAAGATTCTGTGTTTTAGGTTAATTGAATAGTGAATATTTCATTGCTGAAACAAAATTGAAATGTGTTTTTTCAGTTAGGTATTCAAGGATATGTTTATTTGCAATGTTGCATCCCAATAGTTGTTCTCTTCACAGTTTTTTTTTGATAAGAAGTCTACAATTTTTGTCTCGTTTTGTTGATCTACTTGCTCAGGGTTCGATGAGGTTTCAATTCTGAATGAAAAATTCTTTCTTTGCTTCAAACATTCCTTTTTAAGATCCCACTTATAGCAACTATTGAAGATAATATCAAGTAGAGGCCATAAACATTAATTATTTAAATTTGCAATTTCTTTAAATGATGTATTCAATCATTCTATGTAATAAAACAAATAATAACTATTTTACAGTTTATTTATACATTTTTTCATAACAACTTCATACCGAAAATTATTGTTAAGGAAGAGAAAAAACAAGTTTACATGCTGAGGTAGGTAGAGTTGGATGAACTTATTCTTAATTGAGACATATGACGTTTTGTTTACTTTGGTGGATTGGAAAATATGGGGCCTCTTCGATAAGGTTTTTTGGGAAACAAGCTTTCATGACATATTCAATATGAGTAAAGTATTAGAAAAGTTTGAATTCTCCTCCAATTTTAAAATGGTACATGAAATTAGAAATATTTTCTTACTATGAGTTTTCAGGTAAACTATGAATTTTTAGTCCATGATCCATATTATAATTGCTTACATAGTAAGGGAAATAGCCGTCAGATAAGGGTAAATCCAAAATTATTCTCAGAAGGGCACTTTTGAGAACAAGTTGAACTTTTCTTATTGGATTATTATGCGTTTTGGATTATGGCATGAAAAAGGAGTTTGTTGGTAGTACCCTCATAGAAATGTGCAATTTTTTAATAATCCAGGGACTGCATGTTCCATTAAAATTGAATGAGAGGCTATTATTATGACAAAGAGAGAACATGAGAGTGGAGGTAGCAGTACATACACTAAGTAATACAGTATTGCAAAAACACTGTTGCTTTATTTTGTTAAATTTTCAATAATACCATCTGAATAGTGAGTAGGAGGATAATATGTGATCTAAAAAGACATACCGTTGATTGGAAGGAAGATAGTGGATTGTCTGTAAACAGTGGAAGATTAAAATCATGCAAATTTTTTGCTAAAACAAGATGAGTACGTAATGTTGTGGTGTATAAACCTAGAGTGGAACCTCGATATAACACATTTTAGACCAATATCACCTTAGTTTAATGAATTACTTGTTATAACGAATCTCTACTGGTTCCCCACCGATTTGTTATATCAAGGGTCCACTGTGTTTATATGACGTAATCAAAAGCCAAGGCAAATTTACTTCTCAATACGATGAACATAAATACAGAACCCAGATAATATGTGACAAATAATTTATCAAGTTTCAGAATGCATTTATTCTAGAGTCAGTTTAACTGACTGATTTCATTCATTTGATGAAAAGAAAAACGCACCCAATATGTGTGTTACAGTTTTTTCACCTAGAGGTACATTGCCATTAAAAACTTAGAGCCAACCCTTTCAGTGGGTTACTATTCAAAAAGAGATTTATACTTTATAAGATGTCCTCCATCCAAACCAAAATTGACTTCTCTAAGTGTTTTCTATTAGTACCTTTCCCTGTAAAATAACTTTCAACAAAATGTCTTCCTCAAATCCTCATTTATGCGACATCATTATCAGCATTTATGTGACATAGGTAGAGCCATCCATTGAGATCTTTGCAGGTGATTCTTAGGGAACCTGAAAATAATATAGTGGTAAAGGAGAAAGCATGAACGTATAACAGTAGTATTTGAATGTTTTACCTGTGATATGAATTCGAGCATGTAGGGTCACAAATGTAACATTTGTAAGTAGAACTCCTTCAAGACATGTTTAATTCCTTATTGAAGGAACAACAACAAAATTTTCGAATAGATATAAGTATTATTCGGACCAACTATAACTATAAAGACTAACCAACTCAACTAGGTAAAAATACTTTGAATATATTGAACGCGAAAATTAACAATAACAACAACGAACAGAATGAAAAAACGAACGAGAATTTAAATTATTAACAAACCATGAATGTTCAATAAGAGCGGAGGGTAGAAACGGAACGCAAACGGATCAAACTGGGGAAACAAACTTCGATTATATCATTATATCAAACACGAAAATGAACAACAACGAATAATTTGTTTGGTTATGAGCGTAAATATCCACATGAAATAATACATCACATTATTAATTTTACGTCTATGACATAATAAAATGTGCCAGAGAGAGATAGAATAACCACGTTATTTTTATTCTTAATATTTCTGCACATGCGCAGATCTGGATCGTTACCAAAGCCCAGCTTCAATTTTGATTGGCCTATTACCTATATAGGAATTATTAGATATATGATTATAGCTCAAAAGCACGCGGAACATAGAAGATCTTGACGCATTACTGGTTCCGTAGTTTGGAATTTTTACCGAAAGAGGGCGCTTTGATCTTTGGATTCGCCAATAAAGGGGAGTATACCAGAACCGCCATTTCGGGTCCAACCATAGACTCGAAAATTACAGATCCCTTCGAATGAAATGAAATTTGTAATCGACAGAAATGAAATCTGTAATCGAATGAGCATATTTTCGGAATGAGAGATCTTGTGGTGACTTTTTCGGCATGCTCACATGAAAAACATTGGTAATAGGTTAGGTTCGTGGTGTTAGAATAATGCCGCGGCATCTAATAGTCAAATTAATAATAATTTATTGTTTATGTTGGTGTATCACCCCGGTAGATGGCGTGAAAATGTTGCGAGTCCTGTAATTTTCGAGTCTATGGTTGGACCCAATAACCATAGAGCCAGGTCTATCCAGCATACCTATGTTTATAGTGCTCTACTTATAGTAGAGCACTATAAACATAGGTATGCTGGATAGACCTGGCTCTATGGTTATTGGGTCCAACCATAGACTCGAAAATTACAGGACTCGCAGCATTTTCATCGCCATCTATCGGGGTGATACACCAACATAAACAATAAATTATTATAAATTTGACTATTAGATGCCGCGGCTTTATTCTAACACCACGAACCTAACCTATTTCCAATATTTTTCATTTGATCCTGCCTAAAAAAGTCATCACAAGATCTCTCATTCCGAAAATATGCTCATTTGATTACAGATTTCATTTCTTTTGATTACAGATTTCATTTCTTTCGATTTAAGATTTCATTTCATTCGATGGGATCTGTAATTTTCGAGTCTATGGTTGGACCCAGAATGGCGGTTCTGGTATACTCCCCTTTATAGAGCCTTACTTATAGTAGAGCACTATAAACATAGGTATGCTGGATAGACCTGGCTCTATGGTTATTGGGTCCAACCATAGACTCGAAAATTACAGGACTCGCAGCATTTTCATCGCCATCTATCGGGGTGATACACCAACATAAACAATAAATTATTATAAATTTGACTATTAGATGCCGCGGCTTTATTCTAACACCACGAACCTAACCTATTTCCAATATTTTTCATTTGATCCTGCCTAAAAAAGTCATCACAAGATCTCTCATTCCGAAAATATGCTCATTTGATTACAGATTTCATTTCTTTTGATTACAGATTTCATTTCTTTCGATTTAAGATTTCATTTCATTCGATGGGATCTGTAATTTTCGAGTCTATGGTTGGACCCAGAATGGCGGTTCTGGTATACTCCCCTTTATAGAGCCTTACTTATAGTACATCTAGAAGCATAGAATATTCTATGCTCCTAGTAGTACATAGTCGTTGTTGCCATGTATGCCAGGAAACTATTGGCGCATTCACCATTTTGTAACGAATTGCGCGCTCAAATAGTCCATAGTCGAAAGCAGCTTTATTACTCTAAAACTGATAATTTTCATCTGAAAATTCCACAATTACGAACATTTGGCCAAAAGCACTGAAATCAATTAATTTCAGCATCTTCCCAAAACAATCAATACAGAAAACAATTTCTTCTGCCATAAAAATTAAAAACATTAAAATTGTATAAAAATTATGAAAAGCCCACAACCCAATAGAAAAATTGAAGGACTCACCCTTATGTATCCGTAGGTGGGCAGCTAATTTCTCCACATCTTCGAAAGAATCCTCACACTGATTGCATTTGTACGGATTGTCCACCTCGTGGATTTTTTTATGAGCTCGAAGTTTTTTATAACTTTTGAAGGCCATAAGGCACACATTACACCTATCGATTCTTTTGTACGGTCCGTACACCGGTTTCCAGTTTGGATTAACCTCTTCTACTTTAACACCTTCAGGACCAGACTTGTCATCTCCATTTGAATCCATTGAAGTGTTCTGTCCATTATTATTGATATTCTCGATTTCAACCTGCCCCTCTGATATGTCCATCGGTTTGTTTGGGAGATAATGTTCATTCCCTACCGTTTTTTCATCATTAATTTTTGTTTTTTCTTCAGAAGAAGATTCCAAACGCTTTTTCTCAATTTGACTTTTCTCCTTGGTTTGACGTTTCCTGTTTTTCACCGATTTCTTCAACATTTCTATCCCTTCATCCGATTCATCATCAAAATCATAAATCTCCAACTTAGTTTCTTCATTTTTTTGCTCCTTTTTCTGTTCAATTTCCGGTTGTGCTTTCTGAATTTCATTTCGAGTCTTTCTCTTTCCTTTTTTAACTTTATTCTCTTCAGTGCCACTTTGAGTTATTGAAACATTCTTTTCTTTTTCCTCATTATTAATGATCTTGGAGGTTTTGCCTATTGGATTTTGTACATTAGGAGAAATTGGTTTTTTCCTTTGATTGGTCAGCCTTTTCTTTTGTGTTGATTTAGCAGGCTTGATAGAACTTTCCATTATCAAATGATTTTCATTACTATCTTTTTTTTCATCTTGGATTTCCAACTCATTGGATGATTCAGGAGAAGTCATATCAATATTCTCATGTTTGAAAGATGTAGTAGCACTTTCATCTAAATTCAGAAGAGTGGAATTTTCTTTCATTATTTGTTCTTCATTTTTTGGGATATTATTCTCTTCCACTGATTCAATAGGACTTTTTATAGCATTTCCTTTCTTTGATCGTTTTCCACATTTGGATATTAAAGATTTAGCTTCTAAGACCTTTTTACTGTCAGGAAAAACTTCTGAGACTTCAGATATTTCCTTCGATTCTGGAATATCAATTATTATTGAAGATTGATCATCTGTATGTTTTCTGAAAGTTCCAACAGATGATACTGTATCTTTCAAAACAGGAACATCACTAGTAACTTCTGATGTCTTATCAATAAGGTCATTAATGCAGTGAACATCATTCGTTATAAGAGTTGAACTTGAAGAAGTCTGGTCTTTTACAATCTTTTTGGAATAATTAGAGTCTTGTACAGATTCTTTGATATTAGAGTCTTCAGGTACTTTAGACTTGCTACGAAGGGTTCTAGATATCAATGGAAGGTCTTCTTTTTCAGAGGAGATTATCCCGGAAGAATTATTCACAATTATTGGACTCATTACATTTTGGGAGTTTTCTACAGAGACAATCTCATTAATTTCTGATATTTGCTCATTAGAATCATCCTCGATCTTAATTGTATCTGAATTGAAAAAATCAGTTATTTTTTTGAAAATCCCTTTCATGTTCGGATTTCGTTTCAATTTTCTATTATTTTTCAACGGCTTTTTAGGTTGAGTTTCATGAGAAATTTTTTGCTTTTTTGTATTATCGCTCGTTTCATCAGATTTTCGTTTTTTACTTTCTACATCGTTGGTTGTGGCAGGGAGTATTTTATATTTTTCAGTGTCAGAATCATTATTGTTTATTATCACAACTTCATGTGATGTTTCACACCCTTGACCAACCGCAACCTCAGGGGGCTGAAAATTTTGCTCAGTTGTAACACTAGGGGACTTGACAGTTTGCACGATTGAACTCTCAGGGGAAGTAACGGTAACTAGATCCTTAAGCTGAGTTTCACTTTCTACACTTTGTTCAGTTTTCAGATTTGTTTTTTGGAAATTATTTTCTTGTATTGAAGGCTGAGACTCTCTTTCATCATAGATCAAAATAGGTTCTGTTGAGGGCTTCACTAAAATCTCTGCATTATCTGGTTTGACTTCTGAATCACTGGTGGAATCTTCATTTGGTTCTTCTGGCTTGATCAAGGAATTACTCATTGACACAATTTCTTCTTCGGGAATTAAGGCCTGTAGGTCTTCGACAACATTTTCATCAATTTCCAAATAATCTTCAATCTCATCATCTTCAATTTCCATATAATCTGTTGGATTAGCATGGTTATTTTCATGTCCAGAATGAACCTCATATACTCCAGAGTTTGATTTTGTAATTGGGAATGAATCCTGATTCACCATAGGAGTCTTGGATTGTTCAAATGTTTCAATAAAAGGTTTTGTGGTTTTTCCAGGCATAGGCGAAACTTCTATATTCTTTTTCTGTCTTAACCGTCTAATCACATTCTCTACAGCTTTATCTTTATCCGACATATTGTTTTCAATAATTGTTCCCAATTTATTATTATGTTTTGATGGAGTGAAAGGACGATTAGTTTCAGAACTTTTCATTTTTGAACAAATGATAAATTCAATTCAATGAAAAGGAGCTATATCAATTTCAGTATGTATTTATGAGCAATTTCTTGGAAGAATTCCTTATTTTTGTGAAAAAATTGATTTTCTCAATTCTTTCTTCATATGTATTTCTGTTGATCACTATATTTTATACGGAATATGTGCTTTAAACTCACATGAAATATATCAGGCACTGCTTTTAATCATAAGGCACCAAAGGTATCACACTGCAGTACTCTATCAGCTTCATGAATTTTCATTAAACCAACACTACTCAGAAGTTAATTATATCTCATAGAAAAATAAAAGTACTTTCTTAAACTTTCAAAATTAAGGGTTATATTTGAGGCACTTCAAGTTGTTTTTTCATTTCCTATCCCCAACCTATTTGGCTTGGGTTAGGTTGTTAATTTGACACATAATAAGATAAACTTGAATATTTTCGATAAGTTCAACAAAGACTGTTCCAGTTTTCAAGTTGTTTGGCAATTAAACATCCCGTCACAGCACTAATTTCAATAAGTACTTCACTAAAGTTTATTTTTAGAACTGAAAATAAGGGCACAGATAAGGGTAACTGAAAAACTCAAACAACTTGTTGCGCTTCCACCATGGATTTGACATCCTCGATTTGTCAAAAGTCATGGTACAAGTTTTGTCAACAAGGGGAGCCACCCACAGAGCACATTAGCTCATTTCTCATAATTATCATACGTTTTATATCCGAACTTATTTTGCTGACGAATTTCTTTTTGCTCTATATTATTTTCATATCAGGTCCAACGTTTTATGTGAAATAAAGCTTCATTCTAGGCGGGTGCTATTTGGCGAATGCGCCTGGTTCATGCGAACCATAGAATATTTGACGAATTTTTAACTTAAGTTTTCTAATTTGAAAAGAATTAAAAGCGAGATCATTCTCTGAGTTGCACAATTTCTCATTTCAGAAGTATTTTCATATCAGGTCAAACGTTTTATGTAAAATAAAGCTTCATTCTAGGAGGGTGCTATTTGGCGAAGGCGCCTGTACATGCACACCATAGAATATTAGAACATGGGTTTTCTAATTTGAAAAAAATTGAAAGTGAGATCATTCTCTAATTTAAACAATTTCACAAACATTGGGATTTGAATGATTTGGTTTCTCTAGAACTTAGAAATAATGGAATTGGAATACCGACGCATTCACCAATGTGCAACAAAAAGTTATATTTATAGAAATCTCGTAAGGGGTTTCAAAATTTAACACGAAAATTATCACCACGATCGTAGAGTGATTTATGCTTCTGAAAAACCAGTTTGTAACCTTACATCATGTAATTAATTCAGAAGAAATGTACAACCATTCACAGAAATAATTATCTCGGATAATTGTATAATGAAATCTGGAAAACGACAGGGGCGTACTTAGGTTTGATCGTATCAATTCAATAAAAAACTGTGAATTCGTAACAAATTTAATGTTTACCACTAAACTCGCACCTATTGACATAGGAACAACATTATTTTCACACAACCTTGTAATTAAACATTAAAAAAAAATGAGAATAAATAGGAATTATTTATCTGTAGTTACTTCAGATATGTATTGCGTTCAAATTTTCAGTATATCAGTCTGATTTTGTGGATTAATAAAATTTAATGTCATGAAATAACAGAAAGTATCTATTTTCTAACCAAAATAAATTCGGAACTTCCGGACAACTATTGTACTTTTTTCTTCTTGGAATCATTTTCTTCAGGTTCTCCCAAAGCCATATCATCTTTTCTACTTTTATCTACTGGATATAACCTAAAAATTCATCATGTTGAAAGATAATTTCCCATAATTGTAGGATTTGGAACTCACCATCTTTGGTATAGATAAACTAAGAATACTATATCATCCCTGAAACACGCCAGCCTGTGCGCTGTAGGCATTGTTATGATGAAAGCAAATATATCATCAATGAAAGTGTTAAAAGCACGATAAGTGAAGGCTCTCCACGGAAGTGCAGCCACAGATTTCAATCTATAATTTATGAATAGCTGGGGCAACATGAATAGGAATCCAAAAGCATAAACCCCATTTACTAAACTGTTCAGTGTCCACGAGTACCAACTGAAACAAATTCATCGGATGTTCAAACCATAAGAAATTACGAATAGGAAATAGGAACAATCGTTTATCTATTATTATTTTTGCATGACTTCTAAATCATACTAACCTTTTATGAGGCTGATAGATTAAAGAATACACTGCAGCTCCTATACATAGAGGATATAGTAGATAGCTCAGGTACTTCATGCATTCTTCATCATATTCCCTGGTTTTCCTTTCCTCTGAAGTTTCTGCGCAGTTTTTGTTGAATTTAATACCATATCTCCAAGATACAGTTGCCTTAAGTGCTTTCGATACTTTCCAAAACTTCAATAAATATCTTACTTGAAACCCAATAATATTCAATACATCGAAAACTTACTTCAATAATCGTGGCTATACCACTAGGAACAAGTACTAAAAGGGAGGTTTTCTCGTTTAAGAGGTAAAGAAAAATTACAGTTTGCGAGAATGCTCTCCAAAGAACAGTCCTGGAAGACAATCCAGCCATACTTCTCTGATTCTTCCAAAAACTCACTTCATTTCGGAATGAAAGGAAATCTAGCAGTAACTAAAAATCCCATATCGTAATTCTAACCCAAAATTAATATTTGTTACTTACATGAACACCTCCGATAAACACAGTAATGCACAGAAGATATAAATTAGTATCTGCGAAAATATTCTTTACTTCATCAAGATCTTTCTCACTAAATCCCAGATTGAGGAACTGTCTCAGTGACGAATCTATTTGAAGAATAAACCTCAATTTACCAAACGATACAGGGGTATACATAAACGTAATATCAGTTTTATCCATGTCTGGATTAATTTCAACTAAATCCTGGAGTCTCATTTGCATAATGTCTCTTTGGAGAATTGGCAGGAACACATTACTTGTTTTTAATTTCATATGATTTATTATTTCAATGGGAATGTTATTTTGAGGAATGTTAAGTTCAACTGGACACATAACGAGAGCAAATTTTGATCTCACATGAGTTACTGGCTTCACAGATTTTGGGACCACAGTTTCGTCTCTTAATAAGTTAAACGCAGAACTTGCTGGCACCACATATTTTGTCAGTTTATTCTTAAGATAAGTGGAGTCTGGTGAGCTCAAAAGGCTATGGAGATTCTTATTTCTGACCTTGTTTTTAGAAGGTATCAACACAGAGTGAATGGTAATACTTCCATTTTTCCTCACAGAGTTAGATAGTCCTAATGATATTTTTCTGAAAACAGAAAAATCAAAAAATTTCTCATTTTGGTTGTACGAACTCTTACTGTTCAAATTTTTCATGGTAATTGAATTTATCAACGTGAAATATCTGGGTGAATTCACCACTTCTAGAATTGTCCGATATGAACAAGAATAAATCCAAATCAGGTTTTGAATTCAAATATGATTTGTAACAAATATCTGACTCTCCACATGAAGGGGTCTGAAATATACTCATCAAGTTCCATACGGAATGTAATATAAATAATAGAAAGAGAACTGAAACTACTGAAGTTATCGAGGGTTTCATGTTTGAATGTATTGTTTTTCAATTTGTTATTATACCGACATTATCCGTTTGTTTATCTGTGCTGTTCGTTTCGTTAAATTGTTTGTACGTGGATGCGGTAAACGTCAGTGTCACAGAGTTTTCAGGTTAGGATTATGGAGTAAAACCGGAAACGCCAACATATATTACGGGCCCGTATTCAGAAATTTTTTAAATCGAGAGCCGGATTAAAAATTTTCTCTGCATGGAAAGGATGGCAGATTTGATCATCATCAATGGATTGAATTAAGTTCTGCCACTTCTCTATGCAGAACACAAGAGGAATGAGGTTAGAAATAGAATTTTTCTACGAAGTTTACGTTCTTGTGGCTACTCAGCTAGTCTATAGACCGCGGGCATGTGACGTCACACGCCAACTGTCAATCAGCCTGCTGGACAAACAAACCGTATTTCAATAAACAACAATGGTAATTTAATGGCATTAAAATTGCAATTCTGAGAAGATTATGGGTTTATCCTTAGCAGAGACCTGTCCTTAGACTAGTATAGTATAGTATAGTCAAAGGGTTTATCCCATAAAACTTATAGTAACTATAAGTTCTATGTTATATCCTGAAAGAGAGGAACGTAACTGTAAATATTAATAAACTGTTTTATTTCATCATTTCAATAATTTAATTAAATATCTTGTATATAGGTTCATTAGTACATATTGACTGAAAAATTAAATAATGCATGAAGGAAATTATATAAATGATAAATCAATAAAATGAGTAAAACAAATACGTAATTCAATTTGATTTTTGATGAAAATATATATCTAACACTGTATAAATATATCAATTCTCATATCAATAAGAGATGGACATAAATTTATGAATGCACAGAAAACTGTCAAATTTTATCGATCACAGGAACATTATTCTACTTGAACTTGATCATATGCATGGGTAAGGTTGGAGATGTTATTTAATATTTGTTTCTTATGGAACCAATAACACGCTCAACATGTATTTTAACATTTGCAAGTCTTCTAGTTTCTTCTACTTCTTCATTTGTGAATGTATACCTCTGCAAAGTTTCCCAGAGATGATGGATTTCACTATAATAATTCTGTAACTCGAAACTGATATCAGGAAATTGGTGTTCACCAGAGTTTTGTGCATGTTCCACTTCTTCAACAGGTTCACTTATATCTTCTTCATCAATAATATCCAAGCTTTGAACAGCTGGATTATTCAAGGCTTCACACAAACGGTCATTGTCAATACGATCCATAATTCTATCCATATAAACTGGAATATTTGGGTTTGGGATCTTATATTTATCTTGCTGCTTCCTACGATTCAATCTCTGGATGCTTAGAACTGCATTGTTTTTTTTTAAGCCAAGTTATTGATTTGGTACCTAGTCTATATTGTCAACATCTTTCAATGCACTTGGCTCGCCTAAAATGAAAAAAAAACATAATTTTTTATATGCCTATGTTTCCTTGATTCTTTGAACATACCTCCTACAAAATGTTTTGAACATACAGTTGCCCATTTCAACTTCTCAGTAGTTAAATCTGCTCTTCTAGTTGCCTTGATCCACAATTCACGTCTCTTTTTAGCAAGAGGATAAATATTTTTTCTATTGTCGAAAATAGATGGGAATCGGTGGAATAAAACCTCATCTCTTCCGCTTCTACTTCCACATTTCACAATCGCGCAAAACTGAGGCATTATCGACAAAAAAAGATTTTAAATATGACATAAACACACTGTAAGCATTGGTAAATCGGTTTGTTTGTCCAGCAGGCTGATTTGACAACTGTTATTTGCTGTCGTCTGTCAGATATGCCCGCGGTCTATTAAATGTTCTGTGGCTAGTACTGTTATTCACCTCATCCCAGTTGGTGTTTTTCACTTTGAATGGTGGAGTAGTGTTAAGAAATGATTTATATATTTGAATAAATGCATGTCTAATATGGCTCAGCGTTCAGTAGCAGCCTATTTCAATACGAGAAAGCGTGTGGAGATTGATGAAGTAAAAATTAATAAGACTGGTGAGGTACAAGAAAAATTGTCTGCGAAAGCAACTGTTCAGAATGAAGCTCCAGTGTCTAAAGTCGACACCAGTGAAGTTGAAAAAGTGGTGCCGAATAAAATAGTTGCTAAAAGCGAGAGAACTCGAATGAAAAGGGGAACACTCACAAATCCATCCAGTTCACAGGTACGAAGACAGAGTGCCAGAATAAAAGGACAACAAGATATGCAGACATTTGTCACTACAATACCAAGAAATAAAGAGAATACTGTTGTTGTGCCTAATGATCAGTCAGAAGTCAAGCATGGAAGTACTCCTCAATCATCTATGAAAATATGTAATGGAATGGATACAGTGCTTGAAAAGCTTAAGGATGCTTCCTTGAGTTCAGTAGAGAAGAAATTGGGTAGGAGTTCTAGATTAGCTGAATTGAGAGCCCTAACACCCAGGTTTGGAGAATTGCAAAATAAACTTAAAGAAATAGAGAAAGTTACTTCGAAATTTTCTGCCAATCTTCCTCAGAGCCCTAAATCCCATAATTGCGAGGCAACTGAATTGGACGTTCACCTCAGGTTAGTGGCCCAAGTAGTTAATCATCAATTGTAATATATTTCACAATTCGGTATAATTTACTTGTGATATTTTAACCCATTACAGCCCTGTGGCAACTTAAGTGGCCACCCCTTATTCCATTCCATCCTATAAGCATGCGCATAGTTGTACCTTTCCAATTGGTCAGTTCTGCTAGTGTGACATCTCCTGTCTTATCACAGAACACAAATATTAAGAAATGCAAACTCCCTACTAAATGTTGGCAACAAAATTGGCCGCCATGTTAGGTGGCTAAGTAGAGGGGGTAAGGCGGGAATATTCAAATAGGATTTGAATCTCTTCTGTTTGTTTACACTTGAATAAAAGCGGGAAATTATGAAAACAAGAATGTTGATAAATCAATTTATTGAATGAATGTTATTTTCAACATGAGTAATAAACACCTACATAAAACTATTATTACAATACTTGTGAAAAGCTTTAAATTATTATAATTATTTCATTTAATAACTTGTCTGACATGCGAACTATTTGACGAATCAAATGAATTATCAATTAAGTTACAAAACTCAGCAGTATGTAAAGCAGTTGTCTCCAAATATCCTGATGCACAGAATGTCTCCATTGCTGCTGCTACAGAGTGACTTAATTGTCAGGCTGCCACATTCATCTTCATGTAGGAATCTGAAAAATTAAAATTATTTCCTGTCAATTTATTGCAGCATCTATACGTTCTCTTAGGATTATCGAAAAGAAATGCTTGCTTTATATGGTCCATACAAGCAAACTTCCCTTTCTCAAACTCTAATTTTCCATCAATAATGGAGTTACGAGTACACTTTGAAAGATGAGGAACATCAAATATTTTGAAAACTCTCTGTCCATTTACTACAAAGTGGAAGGAAGAAGGTTTTTCATTGGTGGTAACTGACACTAAGGAATTCAAGGCAGTTTTATTTGTACTGCCTTCGTCATAAACTGTTGCTATAATGTTCAATCCTAGTGCTTGTAATTCCTCAATTATTTCTTGTATTAAAAGTTTTAAATCACAGTATTTTACACTATCTTTGGAGAAATAATGAAGGAACCCAAATCTTCAAATCCTGATATCTGATGATAATCATCCACCTGGTGCGTTATCTAGATTGGCGAGTTGGATAAAGAACTCACAATGGAAGATTCGTTTGGAATTTTGAATGTTACTGATTCTTTGAATGATATATTGGCATTTGAATTTGGAAAATTAGAAGTGGGAATTTGATGATAATGTGGATTTATAGGAGGTTTAGGAATTGAGAGGTGTTTAAGATACATTGATTCCCTAGGATTATTGAAATTTGAAGATCTGAAATGATCCCGACATATTTGGAAATCAGAAACGTTGACTCTGGAATCTAAGCCACAAATTAAACTAAGAAAACAGTCAACTAGTTTAGGACATTGACTTATAATCAATGGCTAGGAACGATACTTTTACCAATAATATTAACTATGTATAAATAAATACTTCCTGACTAATTACCTGCATACATCGAGAAAAGGCTAACTCCATGCAAACACTCTTTCAATTAAATTTCGTAGGATTTCAATGTTCAATCCTCGATTAAAAAAGGGGGCTCAAGAGATCTGAAACACATAATTTGTTTAATTTTTTTTTCAAATGAACTTTATCATGTCAATCAGAAGAAACTTACGTCGAATCTTGTATCCAGGTTCTTGAACAAATAATGATTTCACTTTAGATATATTCAAACTTTGGAAACGTAATCGTAATCACCTGGCAAAAGTAAACAAGAACTGACTGACAGTTGACACCGGCCACCGGCAAGTTATGCGCATGCTTGGCGGCCATGTTAGGTGGCAACCAATCACAAACTGCTTCCTAAATTTGTACTAGAGTTTCATACCCCTGTGTCTTATATAGCACAGCAGTCAATCAGATATTGTCTTACAGAGAGTGTGTATATAAGGTTTTGTTTGGAGATATTGACCCATTTCGTTCACCATAATGGCAGTCGATGAAAGACTGTAAGTATTCTAATTGATGAATGATTTTATTTTCATATTTTTTTTCGCAATTTTATTCATTATGAATACAGCAATATATTCCTATGTCACATCAATAATTTCATGCGGTGATTCTCCTCTGGTATTCGTGTAAACTTTGATGGCAACTAAAGTTGCCAATGGGAATACATGACATGAATTTAGGCATTATTTGCATTACTCACTCAATGATTTCGACAGATATACTCGTGGAAGTTCCGGCACTGGGTTACTTCTTCACGAATTACTTGACCTTATCGAGAACGATGAGGACATATCACCTACCTCTATAGCCGTATGCCCTCCTGATGAACCTCCTGGTGCAGATACAGATAAGGACTCTGATTTATCGGATGAAGAGGTAGTTGGAAATATTGATCACCTTCCTGCCCGTATATTGCGCTCTCAGGTGGATATGAGGCATTCAGAATCCAATGATGATAACGTAATTCCGCCAATCGAAGATGAGGACCATACACAAGAACCTAAACACAGGGCTTCTTCGCAGAAGAGAGTTCAAAGCACCAAGCGCAAGCGGCCCACAGAACGTACTTGGAATCCGATGATAAATGAGTTATCTTCAACTATTCCTGAATTAGATTCCGAGTATCGACCCTTGGCAGAGGATTTCCTGAAAGAAACTGTCAAAAGTCCTATTGACGCTTTTAGGGCTTATTTTTCTGAAGATTTGTTGAGTCAGATTGTAACAGAAACAAATCGTTATGCTATGCAAAAACTAGTTCACAACCTCAATGCCACTTCTGAAGAAATCATTACCTTCGTCGGAGTTATGCTGCTGTCAGGTTACCACCCTCTTCCATACAGAAGACTTTACTGGAAACAAGATCCAGATGTCCATTCAAAATTAGTTTCTGATGCAATCCGCCGAAATCGATTCGATGAGCTCATGAGTTTCATTCACTTAGCTGACAATGAAAATAATGATGGAACTGATAGAATGTATAAGGTCCGGCCTCTTTTTGATCACCTCAACAGTTGCTTCAAACAAATATGTCCTGGACCCACTATAAGTGTCGACGAGAGCATGATTCCTTATTACGGAAGGCATGGGTGCAAACAGTATATTCGCGGCAAACCGATCAGATTTGGCTTCAAGTTATGGGTTGCCGCAGATCCTTCTGGGTACATTCATCATGTTGAAACCTATTGTGGTAATTCAACTCGTCTTCCAGAAACTGGTCTTGGTCAAGGAGGTGATGTAGTAATTGGAGTTGTTGACCACATGAAATTGTCAAAGGGTTTTCGATTGTACTTTGACAATCTATTCACATCCGTCGGTTTGTTGGAAGAACTCAATTCCAGAGGACTTGGTGGAACTGGTACTCTGCGTGAGAATCGATGTAGTGCTGCAATGAAGCTACCTGATAAAAAAACGTGGAAGAAAAAACCAAGAGGTGAAACAGCAACTAGTTCTTCTGGAGATATCTTGGCAGTCCGTTGGAACGACAACAATGTTGTTACTGTGCTCACTAATTGTGATAATGTATACCCCATGTCCAAATCTAATCGATACTCCAGAACCGAAAAGAAGCTTATTCCTGTCAAAGTACCAGGTCCTATTGCTCGCTATAATAGTAACATGGGTGGGGTAGATATTTCTGATCAGTTTTTGGCTTGCTATCGAAACAGAATCAGGTCAAAAAAATGGTGGTGGCCTTATTTCTCGTGGACTGTAGATGTATGCAGCACACAAGGCTGGTTATTGTATCGACGCCTTGGTCACGACATTCCTTTGTTGGATTTCAGACGTCAGTGTGCAATTTTTATTCTGAAGTCCTACGGCAGTCCTTCAATGTTACCAGGAGTTCGATCATCTCTAGAGTTTTCACCAGCTCTCGAAGAAATTAGAAAAGATCGAATAGATCATTTCATCGAGAAAGGTGAATCCAAGTACCGTCGTTGCAAAATATGTGGTAGGCGTACGACTTTTATATGCAAAAAGTGCGAGGTTCCCATCCACCCTAATGAGTGTTTCAAGGTTTTTCACAATGTCAAATAAAAAAAAAACTAATATGGTAAATGATGAATACTATAGTGTTGAATAAAATTGAAAAAATATGTATGATGTTCTAGTTTTATTTGACTTGGAATAATGTCTATATGAATCATCCCAGTGGCAACTAAAGTTGCCGCTCTATAGAAACCTTCCTGATTGTTTGATCATCATTTTTATGAAAAAATATCATTTTTTGAGTCCTAGAGATCCATTGTATCAAATTTCACATGAAAATCTCCATGAGGGAATTATGGGCTTTAATGGGTTAAATTGGCGAATCATAATGATGTCAACTATTTAAACATTTATTGGTACAAGATAAGTAGAAAGAAAAGTTGTTGTAGTTGGTCATATTACTTAATTTATTTTGTTGCCACTGATTATACATAATATATTTCTTTCACAGTTCTCATAAACTCCAGTCTCCAGAAAAAACGAAACTAAGTCCTAAGAAGAATTCAACAGTCAGAAAGAAACTTCAGAGTCCTACCAAAAACTCAGTAGCACTTTGTGAAAGACCTAAAAAGATTGATAATGAAACTTTGAAGCCTGCTCTTAGATTACCATATAAGTACCGTTCTGTAGCTGAGATGTTCAGGGCCATTGATACAGTCAGTCAACTCTTGTATAATAGAAAAGAAACAATAACATGGTCGAAACTGAAACCAGCTGTTGAGAATATGACCAAAAGAAATTTAAGGATAAATGTCTTGTGTCAGATCAAGAAAATTTATCCTGATGCATTCAAATATACTCAGGAAAAATTGAGGGTGTTTGGAAGTGGAAAAAGAGAGGAAAAGTGGGAATTGGTGTTGACCCCTTTAATTGGAGGTGCTGAACATATAAATTCAGAGACTCTATTGGCTAGACGAAGAGTTTTGTTCAGTATTTTACTCGATAAGGTTAAAGACTATCATCATGAATTCCTTATGTCTCTGGAGCCACCTTTGTTAGTTCCGAAGAATGAGATAAATAAATGGCATCCAGAATTCGACATTGAAAGAGTGCCAGACATAGAAGAGGATAACTTACCAGAACCCCCAGTAGAAATGAAGATGACGTCAGGACAAGAAGTTTTGGAGAAAGCACGTGATATGTTCGGCTGTAACAACAGAATGGAACAAGCACTTGAGAGATTGAGAGCTAAGAAAGAGGAGAAAGCTACAGAAACGGTCCCAGACAACACTCCTACATCTTCGATTCTAAAAGGCATTCCTAAATTGTTGTTAGAGAAAGTAAGACAAAGACAAGCAGCAAAAGCGTTAATTTCCATGACTAAATCTGTAAATAAAGAAAAAGAACTGGAAATTCATTCCAGGCTACCAGAACTTGCCAGACTGACAAAAAATCTTTTTGTTTCTGAAAAGAAAAGTGTTCTAAAGTTGGATGATGTTGTGGATAAATTGGGCAATTGCTATAGAATAACCTTGACCAAAACAGAGATGGAAGATCACATCAAACTTTTGGTTAAAGAATTCCCGGAGTGGTTGATCCTTCATCAATCACTCAGTAAAATATGGTTTTTGAAACAGCTGAACAAAGATGCAAATGTGAATGAGATTAGGCATAAATTGGAAACTATGAAAATATAGTTATATAAATATTACTTCGATCTTTTTATTCATATTAGTTTTATTCTTGTGATTCAATTATTTAATATTGTTTGTGCTTGGAAACTGAATAATCTCACAACTCACCATATTCATTCTTAATGATTCAAGAAACTCTCAAAAAAACACAATTAAATCTTCAATATATTAACCTAATAAGTGATGATAAACAATTAATTGAAATGAGTTAAATTCAATCATTTTTCTCAGATTCTTCATCCTCTTTTTCATCTTCATTCTCATTGTCTAACAGCTCCTCCTGCAATACAGAAATGCATTCAGCTCGGATAGTAGTTAAAAACCACTGCATTCCTACCTTTAATATTTCCACTAATGTAGTGGATTCATCTAACATGGCTTTACAAATTTTATTTTCCTCCTGTAAGGCTTCAATATCTGCCTTCAATTTTTCATTTTCCTTGAAACTGTTGTCTAGGTCTTCAGCTCGTTTCTCAGCAAGTTTCCTCCAGTAATCAACACCTGGATCTTCTGATGTTAAATCTGTAGCTGTAACAACTGCATCAGTCTGAACTCCTTTATCCGAGAAGAGTACTTGTTTTATGGTATCCCTGAAAGTTTAAGAATCTCATTTTTTCGCCGATTCTGAATAAATGGTGAAGCTTCTTACGTAGACAACTTGATACTTTTTTCTGGACGAGAACGTCCAACCAAATTTTCTTTATCTGTAGCTGCGTGTTGTAAAACACTAAGGGTTCTTCGGTTCTTCAAATTTTCCTAAAAATAGTTTGACGAATAACCTCAAATATTAATTTTCCCTCAGAAAATGACTCACATGTGTTTTTTGTTCTGCTATTTTAATTGTAACCTTTTTGGCGGCGTCAGTCTTCATTTTTTACTTGTAACAAACGTACATCAAATCAAATTATCAAAACAAACAAAAAAATATTTCATTATCAACACAGATTATTTTCATTGCATTCTATGAATAATTCAAAAATTCATTCCTCTGTGGACAAATTACTTTATAACAAGCTATGAAATTATATATGACAACGCCGTTTTGCATTCCCGAATTAAACTTGAACAAATATTAGTGTGTCCAATTATATTATTATTCATTTCATTTCAGAAGTAAATATCTAATTCTTACGAAAAGAAATAGTTTAAAGCTGAACTGGTCATCCTTGAGCGTTGAAATTTGGTGTTTATTTCAGTCGATTGAACAAAAAATTTGCGATATGGGATTAGGT
This sequence comes from Adalia bipunctata, assembly GCA_910592335.1. Taxonomy (NCBI): domain Eukaryota; kingdom Metazoa; phylum Arthropoda; class Insecta; order Coleoptera; family Coccinellidae; genus Adalia; species Adalia bipunctata. Next base: position 7,471,533 of record OU342948.1, on the reverse strand, counting down.
AACCACGCACGAAATCTATACCTGAATGGAATTTATAGATTTGAAAATTGATACATTGTCATCTTTACGTTCTCATTCTTCATCTGGCGAATGAGAGATGAAATCTCAGCAACTGATTCTTCCATTGAAAATAGGTGAAATAAAACTGCAGTTTTGATCGGTGAAAAAAAAAAGTTTTTTGTGTATTGGATACAATATGATGCAATGTATATATAGATTTCATGGCCTTTCTGAGTGTCAAGAAATTAACTGAAACTTGGTAAGGTTTTACGAAAGTTATTAAACAGACCAGAAATGTTGGAAATGTAGTGGCATTTCCCAATTCTATTCTTACCAATTATTGGAGTCGCTCCACAGAAAGGTAGAGAAAATATAAATGTGTATACCTGAAAATGGTATCTCTTCTGAAAAACAACACAGTAACAAGCAACTTTTTCTGAGGAATAGCAAGAATATAGTTCCTTCGGTGAAATCATGCTTTGGTGAATGAAGTAATAGGCGTCTGAAATTAAGATCGTAGCGCCACATCGGCGAGAATCAGAACTACTCTCTGAACACAACAAATACATGTTTCCAAACATGTATATATTCAAGGGAAAAATCACTGTCATTTTTGGTCTGTTTTTCATGATCTCAGACCAAAAATGAAACAATAACCGAAATCCGAATAACCTAACACGTGTAATTCAAACTGTAAACAAAACTTTTGTAGTGTCTTTGCGTTAGTTCATTCGTTAACGCTAGGGGGCGTACCGCTTCCTTGGTTACGCCTATTATAGTTGATATACCTAATAGGCGTTGCCACATGTTTTTTCGCGGATTGGCCATTCTTGAATGTTGATGGATAACTGAACGATTCGATAACAATGTAATTATAAGTTCATTTTCGAAAACAATCAAGAAAGAAGGGAGTGATGAATCAAGTAGATTTTAAATCACAAGCTCTTCTCGTCATTTCTACTTCGTCCAGTGACAATTGACAGTGTTGACAAAGCTTTTGGAGGGAATTCTCTTCCAACGGTTTATTTGTTTGGTGTCCCTTTAAATGGTGGACATTTGTGTTACGAAATACTTATATTTTGGAATAATATTATAAATATTATGGCTCAGCCTTCAATAGCAGCGTATTTCAATACGAGGAAACGTGTGGCGGTTGAAGATCTCAAAATTAATAGGGCTAGGAAAGTCTTGATAGTTGATGAGGGAGCAGGAAAGTTGTCTGCAAAAGCAGCCGATGAGAATAATGAAGCTTCAGCTTCTACAATTGAAACCAATGAGTGTGAACAAGAATCCAGTGAAGTTGAAAAATTAGTGCCTAATAAAATAGTTTCGAAAAGCGAGACCACTAGGAGGAGAAGAGGTTCAAGTGCAACTCGATCCAGTGCTTTAAGACGAAGACCAAGTGCTACATTGAAAGGTCAACAAGATATTCAGGCATTTGTCCATACAACACCTACTATTGACGAGAATACTACTGTAATATCTAATGATCATTCAGAAATTAAGCATGTTACCCCTCCCTCCTCACCTGTGAAAATATGTAATGGAATGGATAAGGTGCATGATAAGCCTGAGGATGCCCCCTTGAAAGCAATGAAGCTGAAATTGGGTAGGAGTTCTAGATTAGCAGAATTGAAAGCTTCTTTATCTAAGTTTGGAGACCTGCAAAATAAACTGAAAGAAGTAGAGAAAGTTACTTCGAAAATTTCTGTTAATCCTCCTCAAAGTCCAATACTTCAGAATTTCAAGGCAATTGAATTGGAGGTTCACCTCAGGTTAGTGACTGGTTTTTTTAAATGGTTGATGAATTTACAGGTGTTTTGGTTTATTTAATAATAATTTTGGAATGATAAGCTGAATCAATTATTAGTCATATTTAAAAGTGATCATTATGGGTTTAAGTATTTCCACATTCATTAGTCATATCTGTTGTTTTGAGTATTGTTTGTCATATTTGAGAGATAAGATCAAGGGGTGTATTTGGGGATTACTTGGTTTTCATTAGTTTTGAATGATATCTTTATTTTTCAGTCCTCAGAAAATCCAGTCTCCAGAAAAGCTGTATCTGAGTCCTAAGAAGAATTTAACAGCTAGGAAGAATCTCCTGAACCTTCTAAGTCCTTCGAAAAATACAGTTGCACTTTCTGAAAGTCCTTCAAAAAAAATTGAAGATGAAACTTCCAAACCGGCTCTGACATTACCGTTCAAGTACCGTTATGTAGCTGAGATGTTTAGGGCCATTGATACAGTCAGTCAACTCTTGTATAATAGAAAAGAGACAATTACATGGTCTAAACTTAAACCTGCTGTTGAGAATATGACCAAAAGAAATTTGAGGATTAGTTGCTTGGGCCAGATCAAGAAAATTTATCCTGATGCATTCAAATACAAGCAGGAAAAATTGAGAGTCTTTGGAAGTGGAAAGAGAGAAGAAAAGTGGGAATTGGTGTTGACTCCTTTAATTGGAGGTGCTGATCATATAAATTCAGACACTTTATTGGCTAGACGAAGAGTTTTGTTCAGTATTTTACTGGATAAAGTTAAAGACTATCATCATGAATTCCTCATGTCTCTGGAGCCACCAATGGTGATTCCAAAGAACGAGATAAAGAGATGGCATCCAGAATTCGACATTGAAAGAGTGCCAGACATTGAAGAGGATAACTTACCTGAACCCCCAGTAGAAATGAAGATGACGTCAGGACAAGAAGTTTTGGAGAAAGCACGCGATATGTTCGGTTGTAACAACAGAATGGAACAAGCACTTCAGAGATTGAGAGCTAAGAAAGAGGAGAAAGCTACGGAAACCGTTCCAGACAACACTCCTCCATCTTCGATTTTAAAAGGCATTCCTAAATCCTTATTAGAGAGAGTGAGACAAAAACAAGCAGCAAAAGCTTTAATTTCCATGACAAGGTCCGTCGATAAGGAACAAGAACTGAAAATTTATTCCAGACTACCGGAACTGGCAAGACTGACGAAAAATCTTTTTGTTTCTGAGAAGAAAAGTGTTTTGAAGTTGGATGATGTCGTGGAAAAATTGGGTAACTGCTATAGAATAACCTTGACCAAAACAGAGATGGAAGAACAAATCAAACTGTTGGTAAAAGAATTGCCCGAGTGGTTGGTCCTTCATGAATCACTCAGTAAAGTTTGGTTTTTGAAACAGTTGAACAGAAACGCAGAAGTGAGTGCCATGAGGAATAAATTGGAAGCAATCATCAAAGCGAAGAGTAGTCAGTTAAGTTCTTAGTATTTATTTGGATAACTTAAGTCATCAGGTTCTTTAAAGTGTATGAATTTTGACTGCTTTTTTTATAAATCTATTTAAGCCACCATGAATTGAAATCAGCTTGAATTGATTGATATAAATATTTTATAAATCAAAGAATTATTAATGACATTTTAAATGGTCGCTATTCAGGATATAAGATGAACCAAAGAATTCATTCTTTTAACAATAGAAAGAACCAGATATTTTTATTTTAATATAATTCTTCTATAAATAAACATATTATTTGAATTTTCATTATTTATTTCCAAACAACCTGCAGAATTTTTGTGAAAAATGAATCAATTCGATTTTTCTATTCTCAAAGTTATGTACCTATGAAAAGATTAATATATAATTTGAAGGATTTTGAATTTCTTTATAAAAATCCCAATATCAAATCCAATTAACTCATTAGAACCAATGTTATTATTTCTCCATCAGTATTTATGTAGGTAGCTGGGTAAGTAGGACATCAGTCAGCAGTTTGCACCTGCATTGTTCTACTTAATGATGGATGACAAAAGATTGCAATGAGTCAGAGCATATTCTGCTGTATTTGATAAATTCAAAAAAGAATTGAATGTAAACAAAGTGATTTCAGAGGAGACAATACTTTTCTATCGGAGATATTCTGACGAATTTGCGTAAAATGGTCGATTTGAATGCGCTGCGCCAAGAAATTGAAAAAAAATAAAACGGTGTTGTTATGATCATGCAGAAAATGATTTTATTTTTTCTAAGCCAAAATTGGGCATTCGATTGACAAAATTCAAGAGAAATTTGCTTAGAAATGATCGGGGATGTTGGGAACAATTTTAATTTTGACAGAAATCAGTTGCGTACCATCAATGTGTCAAAATTTTGAACAAACAATTTTTTGAGCTTAGTGATCGTTTCCAAACAGAAAATCTATCCTGAGTCTTTATTCTACGAGTGTAGTAGAACAGAGACTGATCTGTCAGTGAAAATGTTGATATTTTTCAAGTTTATCCTTTTATATGCATCGTATGAGCTCCAGTGAGATTTATAATATCCTGAAGGAACACTGACCAAGAAAGCTAGTAGAAATTGTAGAGGAAGTATTGAAAAAAGAAATATTCATCAGAACACTGCTTTTACATGATGAAAATTTAAAATATTCATGAAACATGAATAGAGTACTGCTCATTTCAGTATCTACGAAGAAATATTCACTTCAGTTCAGTTCATCTTCGATTTTGTCGAGTCTTGATGACTGCTGACCAAATTTTCCTTCGTTTCCTGGTAAGACACTTGATATGTGGATAATACATCAAGTTAAACACATTGAGTGTTCCAATGTTTTTAATAAAAATGCACTTTATTTTGATAATCTTCACTGGTTTCATATTCTGGAGAGTAAGATGGAAAAATATTGAAAAAACTCTCATAAAACAATTTTCCAAGAAAATAAACGTTTTTAATTTGCTAAATTTCCATGATTTGACCACCAGCACTAACCTCACCACAAAACGTATCGGACAGGTCTCTGGTTTGCGATAAATATGAGGAATTTTATAATTTTATGCATTCTCTGAGTGAACGAGTGAGTTTTTATGATTTGTAATATCAAAAAATATCCTGAAGCTACACACAGGAAGAAAATTTCACTCCATCATATGATCACAACTTTATACCTGTTTATACTTAGTATTGGGAGCCCGCAGAGATTGTAGAGGAAGTGTAGGAGAAAATTTATCACAGCACTGCAACCTGTAACTTCTTTATTCTTTTATATGATATACAACTTTAATATTCATCAGTTTTACATTTAACATGAACTGAATACTGCTTATTTCAGTCTGTACGAAGAAATATTCACTTTAGTTTCTTAGCTTCGATTTTGTCAAGTTTTCATGACTGCTGATCAAATTTCCATTCGTTTCCTGTTAAGTCACTTAATATATGTGGATAATACACCAAGTTAAACACACTGGGTGTTCAAAAATATTCAAGAAAATCCTCTTAATTTGAACGACTTGCACATCCAACTTTGGCACACATTTATGGCTTTTTTTTATTAAAAATGCACTTTATTTGAATAATCTTCACTGGTCTGATATTCCTAAGAGTAAGATTGACCAGAAATATCACAAAAATGTCCACATAAAACAATTTTTCAAGCAAATAAACGGTTTTAATGTCTACATGAACAAAGCTGAATTCCCATTGTTTGACCACCAGCACTAACCTCAAAAAATTGTTGACAGGTCGTAAGATTCCGTAATAGGTTCAGGGCTCAGGGAGATAACCGATTGATGAATGTCTGTTCAATCTCGACAATCAATTCGTGCATTCTCTTTATAACGTTCTCGTCTGGACCTCTCCTAGCTTTCCCCACCTCTTGTTCTGGATTACCGCACTGTCTTACAACTGCAGCCAAATCCGAAGGGGTGTGCTGAGATAAGAGCAACCCAGGTACTATCACAGTGTTCGAACGTCTCCAGCCCAAAAATAGTTTTTCACACACCACTTGGAAGTTATTGTTCGTTACCCCGACCGCACATTTCTTGGTGAGCGGACTGCACTTGCTTCTGCAGTCCATGAAGTAGCAGTCATCGTCGCTCTGGCACGTTAAATTCCGGAAGAATTTGCTGATGATGGACCTGGGGTACAGATGGTTCAGGTCCAAGTAGCGTAGGCTTTCGTCGTCTCTGTAGATGCCTGCGGAAAAATTCGAGAGGAATCATGGAAAAATAGGGGTTTGGTGAGAAATTAGAAATTTGTAGTTTGATCAGAGATGTTTCTGCAACCTACAGCTTCCTCTCCAGCTCCAGGACTATAATTCTTGACTTCGAAGGGCTATATAGTTGATTTTGGTATCAAAATGTAGGTTTTCGGGGTCGCTCCATTCAATAAAGAATGTTTCAGAGCTCTATCTATCACAGTTTAGATTTTCATCTGTCAAATGGCATTTTTTCCAAAAATCGGAAATTTCAAACGATCATATCTCCCCTTCCTCTGATCGCCGCCACTATTGATTCATATTAGGTTGATCAGCATAGGTCAGAGTATCTCTGTGCAAAATATGAGCGATTTGAAAAATTCGAAATTTTGGGTGAAAAATGATCAAGGGGTATGACCCCCAAAAAACGCCTTAAACTCAATACCAAACAAATATGGGGGATCCTAGCGGTACGATTGTTCGAAGAAGTCGTTAGAACCATTCGAATCTACAATAAATGCTATTTTGCGGGTCTACATCATCTAAATCTTGAGTGGCCTGTGCTCGAAAACAAAACTTGAAAATGAATTATGGAAAAACAAAATCATGAATAATTCTTGACTTAGAAGGGCTACATGGTCGGTTTTGGTATCAAAATGTAGGTTTTCGGGGTCGTTCCATTCAATAAAGAATGTTTCAGAGCTCTATCTATCACAGTTCAGATTTTTACCTGTTAAATGGCATTTTTTCCAAAAATCGGAAATTTCAAACGATCATATCTCCCCTTCCTCTGATCGCCGCCACTATTTATTCATATTAGGTTGATCAGCATAGGTCAGAGTATATATGTGCAAAATATGAGCGATTTGAAAAATTCGGAATTTTGGGTGAAAAATGATCAAGGGGTATGACCCCCAAAAAACGCCTTAAACTCAATACCAAACAAATATGGGGGATCCTAGCGGTACGATTGTTCGAAGAAGTCGTTCGAACCATTCGAATCTACAATAAATGCTATTTTGCGGGTCTACATCATCTAAATCTTGAGTGGCCTGTGCTCGAAAACAAAACTTGAAAATGAATTATGGAAAAACAAAATCATGAATAATTCTTGACTTAGAAGGGCTACATGGTCGGTTTTGGTATCAAAATGTAGGTTTTCGGGGTCGTTCCATTCAATAAAGAATGTTTCAGAGCTCTATCTATCACAGTTCAGATTTTTACCTGTTAAATGGCATTTTTTCCAAAAATCGGAAATTTCAAACGATCATATCTCCCCTTCCTCTGATCGCCGCCACTATTTATTCATATTAGGTTGATCAGCATAGGTCAGAGTATATATGTGCAAAATATGAGCGATTTGAAAAATTCGAAATTTTGGGTGAAAAATGATCAAGGGGTATGACCCCCAAAAACGCCTTAAACTCAATACCAAACAAATATGGGGGATCCTAGCGGTACGATTGTTCGAAGAAGTCGTTCGAACCATTCGAATCTACAATAAATGCTATTTTGCGGGTCTACATCATCTAAATCTTGAGTGGCCTGTGCAGTGGCGGATCAACCATGTGGGAGGCCCCTAGGCAGTGCAATTTATGGGGCCCCTTTTCAATTCAATTTTTTTCGTGCACGGGGCACGCAGGGCACGCGGGGCCCCTAGCAGATGCGGGGCCCCTAGGCAGTCGCCTACTCTGCCTAATGGCTAATCCGCCCCTGGGCCTGTGCTCGAAAACAAAACTTGAAAATGAATTATGGAAAAACAAAATCATGAATAATTCTTGACTTAGAAGGGCTACATGGTCGATTTTGGTATCAAAATGTAGGTTTTCGGGGTCGCTCCATTCAATAAAGAATGTTTCAGAGCTCTATCTATCACAGTTTAGATTTTTGCCTGTCAAATGGCATTTTTTCCAAAAATCGGAAATTTCAAACGATCATATCTCCCCTTCCTCTGATCGCCGCCACTATTTATTCATATTAGGTTGATCAGCATAGGTCAGAGTATCTCTGTGCAAAATATGAGCGATTTGAAAAATTCGAAATTTTGGGTGAAAAATGATCAAGGGGTATGACCCCCAAAAAACGCCTTAAACTCAATACCAAACAAATATGGGGGATCCTAGCGGTACGATTGTTCGAAGAAGTCGTTCGAACCATTCGAATCTACAATAAATGCTATTTTGCGGGTCTACATCATCTAAATCTTGAGTGGCCTGTGCTCGAAAACAAAACTTGAAAATGAATTATGGAAAAACAAAATCATGAATAATTCTTGACTTAGAAGGGCTACATGGTCGATTTTGGTATCAAAATGTAGGTTTTCGGGGTCGCTCCATTCAATAAAGAATGTTTCAGAGCTCTATCTATCACAGTTTAGATTTTTGCCTGTCAAATGGCATTTTTTCCAAAAATCGGAAATTTCAAACGATCATATCTCCCCTTCCTCTGATCGCCGCCACTATTTATTCATATTAGGTTGATCAGCATAGGTCCAAGTATCTCTGTGCAAAATATGAGCGATTTGAAAAATTCAAAATTTTGGGTGAAAAATGACCAAGGGGTATAACCCCCAAAAAACGCCTTAAACTCAATACCAAATAAATTTGGGGGATCCTAATAACGGTGCGATTGTTCGAAGAAGTCGTTCGAACCATTCGAATCTACAATAAATGCTATTTTGCGGGTCAACATCATCTAAATCTTGAGTGGCCTGTGCTCGAAAACAAAACTTGAAAATGAATTATGGAAAAACAAAATCATGAATATTTCTTGACTTAGAAGGGCTACATGGTCGATTTTGGTATCAAAATGTAGGTTTTCGGGGTCGCTCCATTCAATAAAAAATGTTTCAGAGCTATATCTATCATAGTTTAGATTTTCACCTGTCAAATGGCATTTTTTCCAAAACTCGAAGCGATAGCTCGTAGCCCAGTGGTTATGGTGATTACTCTGACGCGGAAAGTAGCGAGTTCAATCCCGAGGCTTGGAAAGAAATTATCTAGTCACAGTAATGGGCCACCATTACACTGTTTGGTCAAAAATTAACAGTGCTGTGCCTAAGATGGCGTAAGGACACAGTAACAAAGCCTACACAGAACACAACTGCTCCTCAGAACTCGTACAAGTTACAAGCTTTGAAGCTTGTAGTTTCTGAGGGGTTCCTCAGGAGACCTAGGAGTAATCATCAGTATAATCAATATAATCAATAAAACCCCAAAATCTTCCTAGTTCAATCGAAATCATCCCTTCGTGAATTTCTGACATTATACATGAAGAACTCATTGGAAGTACCTTGTTTATTCTTGCACCGATTCAGTCAATTGCTAGAAAGTTAAGAAAATGTTTCAAATATTTCCTAAACTGGTCTTTTCATGAATAAATAATTATTTACGTACTACATCATCATCTTAGCACGGCCATTCGCACCAATTTCATCAATTTACAATCACAGCTGATTTTGAAACAGTAATGACCGAAATAATGTCAATTATCATTCGGATATTGACGAATATATCCTGTTCATTTAGATTTTTCACGATAAATATTCAAAAACTGAGTCATTCTACAATCCACATCATTATCGAATCCACGAGTCAACCCATTGAGGATTATTTAATTCTTAAAGTTTATTCTTTCAAGCAACAGAAATTACAGCTGGAATTAAAGAAGGTTTCCATTGTCAAGAAGTACCAAAAATCGTATGGCCATGATTTAGGTTTATCAAGTTTTTCTACTTAAAACTGACCCAGGTTGCCAATGCTTATTTCTATTTACCCTTCTTTAACTTTGTAAATGGAGTTAGTTCTTTCAAAGTGACACAGGTTTCGTAGTACTACCTAGGTACTACTACGTTTTCATACTGGAGTATTTCAAGTAGTGAGAATTTTGAAAAGTGGGGAATTCCACTCCGTCTGTTCGTTTAGAAGTTTTTCTGTCGGGTTATTCGAGTAGGTACTTTTATTCTTTTTTCGAATGAACTACCACAAAGTAACGAACTTTTCTGTCCATTATTTTTCAGTAAAATTTCAACACTCGATTTTTGATTTTCGCACAAGAAAAAAGCATAACTAAATCTTCCAACCATGTTTATATACGTGGAATATACTATTTCCAGTATTCACAGAGAAAAAACTTTGTTCAACATTTGCCAGGTCTTTGGAATTATTGAATTCAAATAATATTTTTTCAAATTCGTTATTTCCCAAAGTAAATAAACATTTTGTTAAATACCTAATTACTACGACCTCCATGTTGAGAGGACCACATTGCTTATTTATCTGACAGGAAAATGACTATAACCTAACATTTTCAAAATATACACTGTGAAATGTGTCAGAATTTAATGGCCAACTGGGAAACATTATAAAAGTGAATGGAGTATATGCATCCAGATACTATAGAGGGTGCTCCAACATAAACAGGACAAACGACAAACTCATATGTCATGTATATCGAATAATAATCGAGAGGGTGTTTTTGACGAATATTTTGCTCTTTATACGAAAAGATACAGTACTGTACTCCTAAGGAGACTGCAGACATTGTTTGAAGAGTTTGAACAACGCTATGGACGCTATGGTCAGTGGGACTGGTCCTAGGATGTCTGAGCAGTCTGAGCTCAACAGCGCTCGAATAGTTTGATGGGAAACAGGCCCGTACCCCTGATTTCATCGAATCGAACTCGACTTCAAAAGGTGATAAGGTCTTCATCTTGGAAGTTGATAAAGTAGTGGAATGGGTCGGTTTGATGATTTTCAACTTTTTTCAAAGATCCACCTTTGAAATCAGCCTGTATACCAATCAAACTAGAGAATGGTTGAGATTATGAGATTCCAATCAGCCACTCACCGAAATGTTGAAGCTGCACGTCACAGAGATGGATGGGTTCTTGAAAATCACTGTCAAGTTTCTTCAACAGCTCCAGGATCTGAGCTGCCAGTTGCAGCCTCCCAATCCAATCTTCCGCGCTGTCTGTCAGAGCAAGCAGAGAAGATTTAACCCGGAGCGGCTCTACGTACTCAGTGGCGTAGTGAGAACCACAAGTGCCTATCAGTCTCGGAAATATGTCATTTCTAGGAAAAAACGTCAAGATGAGGAACTCATTATCTTGGACAAGTGTCGATATCACGTCGATCTCCTCTGGTTCTAAAGCTTCGGAGTTCCTGGAGTGTATGTTTTTTTTGAGAATCCTCATAAGGGTGTTCACCGGGAGGTTGAGATTCAGTTTGTTTCTGACCACGGCTCGTAGTGCCGTCAAGAATTGTTTTTCACTGGGGTAAACTTTCTTTCCATTTTCGAACCAGTGGAAGGGTGTTGTTTGGATTGGAGATTTGAAGACGATGTGGGAACTTCTCCATTCGGCCTTGAACCTAACCCTTTTGGTGCTTCTGAATGAGTAGCAGGAGATTGAGGTTATGTCTTCTTTGATGCATAGAGGGAAACATAAGTTTCCTACAGGGACGTTGGTTTGCAGGGACTGGCACTGTAAAAACAATTGGTTCCATCAAACATATTTTACGTAGTCTTCAGAAATATACTTTCTTTGTAAAGTACCCGATGTTGCCATTACATTTAATTGTGCGTGTATTATTTTAGGTATTTCAAAAAGGCATGTAAATTGTTCAAATTTGTGAACAGTGTTACCTACTACAGATAATGAAACAAAATTAATGATGATACTCACAATTTGATTTGCTTTCTTTCTCGCCTCGACATTGAAACATAAAATTTTTGACTGCACCAAGAAATAAACAAGGACAATCACAGACAGAACACAGGAGTAAACGAAATATCGAGAAAAACTTCGGAACCTGAAAAGATGCCGAAAAAATAAAAACATCACGAAATTACATTTTATTCTTTCTGTTAACGTTCACGGAACTGGAAAACCTGCTTGGCATATTTTCTCGTCCCGATCAGCTGATGCAGGAAATCCACCCTTGCAATATTCGTTGCATGCGCAAACACCCTCTGGCTCGTCATGGAAACCTTCGATTCATTTTCGGTGAATGGGTGCTTTGAAAAAATTATTGTTTAAAAGTGCACTCACTCTTACTCTAATTCATATGAATTTTTCCAGTGAATACTGTGATATTTGTGATTTTTTTCCATGAGATCACAGAAACATTATTTGTTTATTAAAAAAAATTACTTGCATATGAAAAATGTAGTGAATTAATCAATTTTATAGTTTAGGATTTACCTTTTTCTGTTCATTTTGATTTGGAATAAGGTCTTCTGCAAGAATAATATCTAGATGTACTGAGGGAAAATAATAGCTCAATTTAGTAGACCAGTGCAAGTCCCAGTCCGAAAGAGGGTGTTTCAGAAGTCGATAAAAGTTTTATTTCTGTTTGGTTTGCAAAATCGTATCAAGCCAATTTTAAGATTTGGTTTAGAACGAAGAACCAAAGAACGTGAAGAATGTATTGGTCATTAGAAGGTGAAACGTTCAACTTTCAGAAACATTCTTTTGGATCTTAGATTGGGGAGGAATTGAGATATTTGAATGAGCTTCCTCGAAAGTGTAATTTTTCGCACTTTCACCCAGAAGTGATCAACATATTGTCAATTAGCTTAGGATGGTATGGTTGATAATGGCCAGAAACTGTGTCTGAACTTACTGGGCCGGAATCTTCGCTTCCTATCTGCTGTACATAAAGGGTGTTTCGAATAAAGCGCAAGATTTCAGTGTTCAATAAAATATGATTCTTTGTAGCGAAGTTTTGAAAAATTTATTGATTTAGAAAACATGCATTTGCGAATTATGTGTGAAACAAAATATCTTGTTAATGACCGCCACGGCTTTGCTGGCATGCGTGTAGGAGTGAGACTTCGTTGAAATATATAGGGTGTCCCAGGATGTTCCAAACAGCCAATATCTCGCTTTCAGTCAAGGTAGAAAGTTCAAACAAAAAGTTGTTTAAATGGAATCAAAAACTCTACCAGAATCCGTCGTTAAAATTCTGTTTCTAATTACCACCCTTAGATTTTTCTTACTCTAAAAGATTCCCCAGTAAAAGAAGAAATATGTTAAAACAATTTCTCATCATTTTACTTAAATTCAACCCTTAAAAAAATTATTATAATTTCTGACACATAGACATAGAGAATGGACTGAGAAAAATGGTGAAAGTTCCGGAAATTATAATTATTTTTTTAAGGGTTGAAACACGTTAAATGATAAATAATTTTTTTTAAATATTTCTTCTTTTACTGGGAAATCGTTTAGAGTGAAAAAATATAGGGGTGCCATTTGAAAAAAAATAATTGGGGATAGTTTTTTCAGGGGTGGTGATTGGAAACAGAATTTCAACGACGGATTCTGGTAGAGTTTTTGATGCCATTTGAAAAACTTTTTGTTTGAACTTTCTACCTTGTCTGAGAGCCGAGATATTGGCTGTTTGGAACATCTTCGGACACCCTGTATACAGCAAAACCAAATTTCTCTCACAGTACGAAAGATCATAAATTGGGTTCAATATTTATTCGTTATTCGGTTGAAGTCTACTCCACTTTGAAGTGTATGTGTTGACAGATTTAATTCTTATCCCATGTGTAACCTGATTCTTTCGTATAGGCATGGGCGCCGCAGAAATTTTTTTCTTAGGGTGGGCAAAAAAAATTCTTCTTGGCATTTGGATTCAGGAAGTAATATTGAGTAATGTTGAGTGTTGTACTGAAAAACGATAAGGCCATCAAAATCTCAGGGGGGTCCATGATAATCAATAGACACTAATCGAGGTTTTGGATTTAATCTACAGTTTTGTCTACGGTGCAATCGGCCCTAAATCGATTATTCAGAAATCTGCGTTTGATTAAAATCAACCCTGAAGGAACTTATAACTCAGCAGACCTAAAATAGAATTTTTTTTATTGAAAATATCAGTCACATGTTGTGGATAGAGAGGCTTTTCAACAATAACTCTTTTTTCGAGCCCCAGATGCGGCAATTTTGCTTGTTGACGTAGTCACCGAGGTGAAAATGGGCCTCATCGCTCAAGATGATTTTTCCATTGAATTCCGGATCATTTTCATGCATATTTCAAGGACACAATCAGCCAAGACACGACGTTGTTGATGATCAGACGGCTTGAGTTCTTGTGTTAATCGAATTTTATAAGCCGTAAGACCCAAATCATCATGCAAAATACGGTGTAACTAGTATTGGTCAGCAGATCTACCTTTTAAGCGGTTATCCTTAACGGTAGGCCTCCGATCGCGGAATCTGAGCGCAGTTGTCAGATTGTGTTCCGGGCTTTCTCTATAGAAGGCTGTGGCCAAACTCTGACAGCTTACAGCTACAATAATGTCATATAGTTCTCTGTGATCTCTGCAGATCGGGCGATTTTATAGGAGAAATGTCAAACTTTTATCAATTTTCCTGAAGAAATGGGGGAATTATGGTGAATATGAATACCAAGCTATTTTGCGTTGACTCTTCCTCTTTCGATCCGTATATTTACATCACGGCCAGGATATTTGCGAAAAAAGTTTTATCGAGTTTAAAATTGCCCTTTTTGCCGAATTTTTTCGCGATTTTCGCGAATTTTTTTAAAATACTTCTACATCGTCTAGAGGATCGAAATTTCGCCCACATACGAATCGATCATTTCTCTTTCCGACCGTGTGAAAATTTCTCTCCTGTATCGCAGCTTTGCTGCGATTTTAAGATTCTTCTGGACCCACTTTTTCGACAGATTCCCCGGGCCGGACCACAGAGTTACCGTTTTAGTATAATATAGAAAGAACGACGTTTGTGGAATGCCTAATTCCAAAGAACGACGAGGAATGGACAAACCTGTGTTTTCATCAACACTTTCGGCTACAGCAGCAATATTCTTGGCTGTTCTTGAGCAACGTGCACGGTTTTTATTCTTCACATCATTAACAACAACAGCTCAAATTTTTCCACCAATTTCTGTATTGCGGTTCGAGGAGGTGACCCAAAAATGTTCGAGTTTTACGAAATGCTCTGCCAAATTTTCACCATTTTCATAGTGAATTTTAATAATTTCAATGCGTTGTTAAAGCGTGTATAGTCTCATTTTTATTAAGAGTCTTTAGCCTTCAAAATAAGAAACGTATACCGCCAGATGGCAGTGCAGTGCATTAATTTTAATTTATTGGATTATTCAGCTTAATAAAATAAATGTCGGGGCGCAGGGAATATAACAAGAAATACTACCCTAAACTAGATCTCACACTGACTGTATAATACTCTCTCTTTCCTTCACCAGTCATCTGGGAGGAGATACCTGCGGGACGTGCCATTTAAAATAAATTCAATTCCATGTAAGAATCCACAATTGTAAGAAACAATTAATTTTCACTAATCGACGGCTAAAACAAACCTTAATAAATTGTCGTTGATAAAAATAGATATTTATCATTTCGAATAAAAAAATTCAAGGAAATAAATTTCGCGAAAACAACACATTGTTGTAATATAATTTACAAAAAAACGGTACATTCTGAAAGAAAAATGCGATAGACCTTTGATCAACTAAATGATAGACTTCAATACTGAAATGAAAACACACAAAAATATTTGTTCGTTTTGATGGTGGAAATGTTACAAAATAACCAAAAATGATGGGGAATATCCTTTTCATTCATTCAATACTTGAAATAGTTATTTAATCAAATTAAATTAAATTAAAATGATGGTTGGGAACACTAAGCATGAATATAAAATAAAACGTTCTTACATAAATATAGAACACACTGAAGTACCAGTCGTTTTATTTTATAGTTATTTAATCAACTAGTTTATTAATGACAGCGATTAATGGCCGAAATATATTAACGCGTGAGCGAAGCGAGCGCGTTAATTTTTGAGACCATTAATCGCTGAATTAATAAACGAGTTGATTACAAGATTTTTCCGTCGACCTCATCACGAATTTAATATGAATTCTCGATAGAAATGAATTTTTATTTTGCCTAATAGACCAATTTGACATAATGTAAATTTCTATATTCATTTCGATATAATATTTATGCTCCCTATGGAACAATTCGAAAAATTCATAAAGGGAATATTGGACATGTTGTGACATTCTGAATATTTACATTTAGTTCACATTTATACAGGGTCTTTCACGAGGAACCTCACCCATATTTATACGGGAAACTACTGAACGTATTTTCATGAAATTCAGCACTTATAAGTATTTCACGATGCTGATGAAATCTAAAATATTTTCAAGGCATGAGCACCTCCGGTTTTTCCGGAAATGGCGTCAACTTCCGTTTTTCAAATTAGAACACCATTTTTTTATTGCAGAAATAGATTCCTTAGAAAATTTCAAGTTATTTTGATGTAACATTTTTCAGTTTTGGTTGGAAAATTCTCTCTGAGCGGGAAAATTCGAAAAAAAAATCGAAAATAGAGCTCCGCTGAAACAAGAATAACTTCGAGGTTTTTGGATGGAAAATTTTCATTTTTGGGATTTTTCAAGATGTAAGATTGATGTATCCACTTTAAAAATCGAAATCGCGATTCATGATACAGGGGGTGAAAAAATCGCTAATCATTACCTATGATATCCGATAAGGAATGTGTGGAGAAAGTGGAGGTTGAAGTATTATCCACTTCGCAACTTGTATCACCTGAAATTTCTTCTGCAGTCTATTTTATTTTGAATGGAGTTGTCATTGTCAATATACCCTCATGTGACAGAAGTTGATTTCCAACCAAGCTCGATAGTGCTCTGACTGAATATTTCATGTTCGGTTGCCATGATAATCATGCATTAATAAGAAATCATGCATTAAAATAGGTCATTAATGGATGATTTCGAGTGCGTTAAAATGAGCTTTTATTCTATGGTCGACGGAAAAATATTTTTTTTATTAATTTTATCTTTATACACTTATACATCCCTTCATCAATCAGAAAAAAATAAATCGTTTCTGACTCTCTTTTTTACAGGGACGTAGACCCTTAAGGGCGTAGTTTCTACTTGTCAAATGTCAAAAAATGACAGCTTCAAAAGTAATTCCTCGCGGGCTTTTCAAAATAACACCTCTTATTGCTATTGGAACCTTTTACCACCAAATCCAGTTGAAAAAACGGGAAACCTTAGCCTGTATGACCCCCCTTACCAATTTATTAACACCAAATGATAATATCAACATTATCATCTCGCGCCGGTGTCCGAGACCGCGCGAGTACTAAAATAGACGCAGATGACCGTCGATGGCGGCGACGACGTGGGCATCTTGAGGGATACCCAGCAGCACACGCATCACGGGACGTGACGACGACCACGACGACGGTACCGAAGGGACCGTTCCTTCGTGAAACAGAACCGCAAAACGAAAATCAAACGGCGGTCCGCGTGAAAAGTTTGTCGCGTTCCACCAGCGCGGCGTTAGTATCGTCAGTTCGACCTTGGGTGTCCTTGTAAAGCGAGTGTAGTGACGGTCGCCCGGCTTAACTTACCCCTTTTGGCCGATTTTGGCGCAGGATTTTCTTCGACGAAACTTGGCAGTCGCAAAGGTTGGTTCACTGATTTTTCTCTGATTCTGTTCGAATTTTATCGGTGCATGAATGTTGTGGATTGCTCAGTTCGGTTATCGCGGTGCAGATTGACCTAGGTCATTTTATGGTCGTAATATGTGCTCGATAAGAGGTGCCGAAATCTAGATGAATACGCGAAAATTACGCTTACGCTCAGTTCAGTGTCCCGTACTGAGAGGAACACCTCGCGCAATGACGTCTCTCAAAAAAACACAAGTCGATTTTTTTACCGAAATTCCGACTGATTGAGGGTGAGTTTTCTCATGAATTTTAAACACAACGGCACAGTCATCGAATTGGTGGTAGACAGGATGGGGAAAGCAGGCAACGCACACACAAATATATCCTATCCTGAAGACATTTTCCTAGAAACAAGAGCGTTTTTTTTAGCCGAAAATGGTCTCAAACTACGGAGGTAACTTACGAAAGAAGAAGGCGGAATCGGCCCAATGGTTTCGGAGTTACACATTTAAAAAATTTTTCATTCCTGATTTCTCGAAAACTGAATATCATCCGATCGTTCTCAAATTTCGTATTTAATTCGAAAATATCGATTTTTGCGTGTAAAGTGAACTCATGAATATCCAGGGGTTAAAATAATAAAAAAAGTTATGAAAGCTATAATAGATTCTTCAAATTCCTAGCTAGCTCGGTCACCCATTCAGGTACATTGTCCATATTCTACTCAATACCTATCTCAATTAATATTGGTCGCACAAAAACGTTTAAATGGGCAAATTTGTAGTATTTTTATGGGCATCCTGAATTCAGTTCTAAGGAATGCATAAAAGCATCGTAAACCTAAAAACTTCATGAGAACTGTTGTTTTTCAAATGGAACCGGGTGTTTCACTATAAATTGACCCCCCCTCTAACTCTGTTACAAAAACAGATACATAAAAATATTTCATGCAAAAATTGTACAAACCAAATAAGTTTGTTGAAAATGATTACGTCAATTGGAATATATACAGGGTGAACAACATATTGAATGCAACTACATTTTTTAAAATGGGACACCCTGTATATTCTTCCACATTTTAATTGTTTATTTTTTCCTGATATCGAATATAATATGTGGGTCTGTCTCTTCACTCTCTTTTATTTCCAGAGTTCCAATGTTTGAAAGTTGTGAAATGAAAATACGGAATGAAAAGATACATAAATGTGAAATCATTCCGACATTCTTTATATTCAAACAATTCACTTAAAAGCAATATTTTTTCAATGTATACCTAACAATATCAAATCAAAAATAATAAACTATGGAATGAATTACCTATGTCAATCAAAGAAATTGGTTCTTAAAATTTGGAACTCTGTGGTACTCACAATAAGAGAGACAGACCAAAACATATGTTATACAGAGTGTAACAGCCGAATTGAATAAATTCGATAACGAATAAATGAGGGCGTGTTGGGAAAAACGCTCGGACACGTCGATTTGTAATTTTAAATGCGCATATTTTTCAAGAAAATAATATTATATAGGGTGTTCCATGTGACCGTGGCCAATAACAACTTTCTTATTACAAATGCAACCCCCTCTATACTATTTATTTTTTGAATTCTTCAGAGAATTCTAGACACAATTCATGCACCTATCTTCAACTTTTTTGGAATTAACATTTTGAATGATAATTATTTTATTTCACAAATTCGATACATTACACTCAATACTTTATTTCCCATTTACCTTTTGAAGGCTCTTGATATGAAGAAAGTTAGCAAAAACCATTACTGAGAAGAAATGTTGAGTAACGTTAGAAGACAATTCTACACCAGATTAGCATGTTGCCAAGACGTTCGCGGCGAGCATTTTGAACATTCCTACATTGACATTAATGTTGTTTTTGTTTTTTTTTTAATAATTAAGAAATAATCAGTATTACTTATTAGGTTTTAAGTGTAATGTACCGAATTTGTGAAATAAAATAATTTTTATTTGAAACGTTGATTTTTGCAATGAATCTAAAAACACTGAATACTTCCGAAACAGTTAAAGATAGGTAAAGGACATTCTGCATGAATCTTCTCTAAAGAATCCAAAAAATAAATAATATACAGGGAGAGGGTTGCATTTGAAATAAGAAAGTTGGTATTGGCCACGGTCACATGGAACACCCTATATAATATTATTTTCTTGAAAAATATGCGCATTTAAAATTACAAATCGACGTGTCCGAGCGTTTTTCCCAACAAGACCTCATTTATTCGTTATTGAATTCATTCCATTTGGCTGTTACACTCTGTATGGGTATGTGGGTCTGTCTCTTTTATTTCCAGAGTTTCAAAGTTGTGGAATGAAAAGATACATATTATGTGAAAACATTCCGACATTCTTTATATTCAAACAATTTACTTGAAAGCAATATTTTTTCAATGTATACCTAACAATATCCAATAAAAAATAATAAACTATGGAATAAATAATGTCAATTAAAGAAATTGGTTCTTCAAATTTGAAACTTTGTGGTACTCACAATAAGAAAGACAGACCTAACATATGTTATATATTCGAAATTAGAGGAAAAGGAGCTTGCCAAATATAGAAAAATATACAGGGTGTTCCATTTGAAAAAATGAAGTTGCAATCAATATGTTGCCCACTCTGTATTTATTTCATTTTGGGTAATCATTTCGAAAAACATTAGTCGATTTCGTGAAAATTTTGTGAGAAACACATTCTTTTGTACCTCTCTAAGAAATAAAGTTAAAGGGGGGGGTCAAATTATGGTGAAAAACCTGGTATTTCATTTTCCTAATCGGTTGAGCTCTTTCTTCTGGAAAATTAAATGCCCGAATGGTATTTGACAGGACTATTTCATGAGTAACAGATTATTCTGCATGCATTATGCATGGCTATTAATTTGAAAACTTAAAAACAGGTAATTTATTTAATCACAAAATATTCAAACTCATTATTGTATTTTTTAGTGACAACAACTTTCAAGTTTTGCCGCGGGTAAACTCGAAAAAACTGCTGACAGCTGCTGCCATACAGTTTTTCCATCTATTTTTTTTTATAGAAACCATTGTGATTTCTTCATATCAAAGTTGAAATTGCCATGGATGATAGAAGAATAAAATTCTTCCGTTCAACATTTCTTTGAATTCATAATTTGAGAGTTGATACGTTTTCGTACGACCAATATTAACTGAGATAGCTATTGGGTAAAATATGAACAATCACCCGGTACAGCTGGTTGACTTCCAGATAAGAACAATTTTCAGGTGATAACGATTTATTGTTAACTCATTGCGCGTTTGTTTTTATGGTCCATAGCGCTATAATTTGGTTCAAACGTTTATAATTGTCGAATTTTGGTCAGAAAAGTACCATAAGGTTCTGCCATTCATTCGGCAATTTGTCCGAAAAATCGTTATCATCGTGCCAATTTTTCGAGAATAGGAGTTATCGAATTTCTGCTGAATATTTTTTGAGCGCTCGTAACCGTGGTCGAATTCAATTCTGTCTCTACCGTGGTAGAGCAAAATTCGACTAGGGGTTCTGTAAATATGGCATAACTTTAAGGAAAAAAAGTCCCATAATCATTTGCCCGCAATCGCATCGTTCTCTTTTCAAGATACAGGGTGTTGAAGTTTGAATTTTTTTAAAGTTTTTTTTTTGGCATGAACATCACGATTCAGATATGAATGGGTTTAACGTCTATGAAATAATTATAGAATGCGTTAAAGGCATGCAGACAATTTTTTTTTTATTCCGGAAAAAGTTACACACCCAGCAGGAACCGAACCCGCGTCTCCCTGTTTTTCGTACTGGTTACTCTACCTCTAAGCTATCAGCTATCGAAATTCAATATCGATTCCTGTTCGGTGTGTGACTTTTTCCGGAATTTCATAAAAATTGTCTGAAAATGCATGCCTTAAACGCTTTCTCTAATCGCAATTTAGAGGCTACACCATGGGACGTGCCAACTTCGATTGCTAATATAACGGATGTATTTTTCTGGAACACTGTACCCTGTTTTATTCTAGAGTTTTTTTTGGTGAGCCACTGCTACATACTTTGAAAAATTGTAAAAAGAAGCTTTGTTGTTATACTAAAGTTTATAGTCTCCTGTAGTTTTGTCGTATCTTCTACTGATTCACAGAAATACGTTTCTCTCGAAATCTTCAGACGGATCAAATTTTCATTAAAAATTCAGCTAGTAAAATAAGAAATCTGAACTTTTCAAGTCTCTATACTTATTCCTAATTTTCGTTCAAATACTTCCTAGAACAACCTGTATCTCAAAAACGAAACGTTTGCGGCCCCACGATCAAGAAACTTCTCTTTCTTAAAATTGTGAAAAGAATCTCTTCTCTTCGTTTGTACTTACAATTTAGGAACACCCTGTACACCTACAACCACGAGAGCTCAAAAACTTCACATCTCTGCTTTTTAGTGACCCATCAATGTCATAGTTTTCAGATGGCATCTGTCATTAAATGACATTTCTTTATATAAAATTCGATGCTCACTTAGAGAAACTCGAAAACCACTCGAGTTGGAGACAAATTTATTTTCCTCTTTTTTTGAAATGATAAGAATTCAGAAAACAGATAATAGTTATCTGAATTTGTTTTTTATAAGTGGTTCAAGTGTTTCGCTATGTACTACAGGGTGCCACATTGAAAAGGAAACAGAGATTTTTCCAGTAGAAAAATCAATGGGATTGCCTATCGATTATCCTTTAATCGATATTTACTGGTCATGCAATGTGAGGTATTTCAGTTGGGCCATCCTGTATACCAGTTCGTTGAATAAATCTCACCGAGATTGATAGCTCAAACCGCACAGCACTCAATCATTTCAGCTTCTACGTAGGAGTTGGCAGTAAAGACTTATTGCAAATAAATCAACTATTACACTAATGACTCTGCTATATTCAAAGTCTTTCTCAGACTGCTGATGCCGAAGGTTAGGTTAGTATGCAGTATACTCACAGAGGCAAATGCAATCAAAAAGTCATCAATACGAAATAATATTATCTTGTGTGAGAGCCTCTGCTTGAGGGAGTATACCAAATGATATGTCTTGATGAAATTTTTATTTGCGATGATTTCCTCTAATGCGAAAATTTACGTTGTTGATAATTCCGCTTAATTTCTTCACTTAGAAACATGATGATTACTGAGCAAATGAATCATAAAAACTTTATGTTAGGATTTTTTCATTATTGATTAAAACCGAGAGAATACTGAAGGAATCTATAACAATTTTTAATACAGTTAAATAGAATCATAGACCAAAGAACACTCAATAATAATGAGTTTATTACGAATAATTTCGACGAATATGTTTGTTCGATTTAGAGAAGAAAGAATCAGTTTTCCAACAATATCCAACGGCTGGATTATTCTGAAATTTTATTAGTCATTAACCTAACCCTTAAACACATATGAGAACACAAAATCAATGCATGATTAATTCATTATTATATCGGTGTTCTTTTTTCTATGTCACTTTTCGAGCGCTCATTCTACTCAAACGCCGGCTATGTCATTTCATCACGAAGTCTATATTTTTCGAATTTACACCGGAAATGGTCTCAAGCGATAAGGTTTGACTCAATGATGGTAAAATTTAACTCTGTCTAGTACTGGTATCGAATAATGGAAATAAAATGAATACTCTGTTGCACAGGGACAAAGAGATAGAGAGGAATAGGAAACAAAAAGCAATTACACAATGTTGATCATAAATTGAAGTTTGTAATTTTCTTTTTGACAGCCATAGAACTGTTCTGTGCTACCAACAAAAAATACTCAGGCCCACTTGTTTAGGTTCATTTCAAACTTCAATCTCTCACCAGCTTTATTCTGTTTTTTTTCGTTCAGCTCAAATAAAAACTGATTTTTTTCTCGTTGGTTTTAAAAGTGATTCCATTTTTATAATTTATGTAGACGATGAAAAATCGAACATAATAGTCTGTCATAATGCCGATGGATGTTATTACACTATTCATTAATATTCTACTGAAAATACCTTGTGTAGAACAGCTTTTTTCAAGTTCTTCCTTAAACTGCAATTACTCCTCAATATTCATTTTTCCATGTATGGTACTGTATAGTTGGAGCTGTACAGTCCGATCTATAATTATCCATACGCCCATGAAGAGGTGTGGCAGAATTTTGAGGACATGCAGTGATAACTTTTTTAAATTCGATTTTTATTCACATCAGCATACTCCGTTAATAAATGTTTGAACTGAAAATTATCGTAATTCGTATTTTATTGGCACGGGAATGTCAGCGTAAGGTCATGCACTAGATTGAATAAGGGTCTCTCTTCACACTTGAATGAAGTGATAATCTGAAGGTTTTATAGAAAAAGAATCCCCTACAAGATGCAAGATATTCCAAAACCAAAACCTTGATTTTTCTACTAAAAGAGACCTCTTCAGTGTGACACCCTGTATTTGCACCATGGATTTACCTACAGTTTCAAATACATGTTTATCAATGTCTGCATGATACTTTCACATATTTCTCACACATTGGTAAATCAATGTCAAACTGTGTTTGACTTTTAAAATGTTTTCACTTTTATCGGACGATTATTGTTTTCCTGATCTGATGGGATTTATCTGATATAAATAACTCTTTATTTAATTGTACCTACAGTTTTTATTTTTATATGGATATCGGTAACATTGATAGTAGCAAACTTAACGGAATATGCGATTCTTTTATGTTTTCAAGATCGTAGCTTACTTTCCAATGAAACAATATTGTTATCATATCAGTAGGTAGATGTGGTTTGAAAGTAATAGGGAATTTGTACTGCAATCCTCATCGAGTTCTTGCTACACCTTTTCTGAGAAAATAGTTTGATGACTCCGACCAAAAGTTACGCCCTACAACGAAAGGGTTTCCCAATAGGGACGGCAGGTTTCAAACTGTCATTTCATGACATATATTAAAAACGGTAGCCATTTTTGTTTCGTACAGTTTTTCTTCATCTTAATCCTCTTGAAGTTTTTGGATCACATAATTAATCGTTCATTTGCACCTGCTTGAAATATTCATAAAGGAATTTTTTTATGAGATATTATAACAGTAAGAAAACTAATCACAAGTGGACAATCATTACTTTAATTCGTGCATCATTAACTCAGGAATTCTAACGAATATTTCTTTCAATGTCAATGTTTCAAGGTTCTGTTTATTTTCAGATAAATTTTATCTATTTTTAGTTTTTTGTGTCATTCATCGGGTCACAACTATTATGGCTAGGATATCACGCTTCGAATTATGGTGTGAAATTGCCCTCATTTCATTTATAAACGAAAGCTTTCCAAAATTCCATTTGAACATAATCTAATTTAGTCGTTTTATCGACAGGAAATGTATGTGTGGGTCCATACTCCTATTCTGTTGTGTTGAATTTCTGTTATAGAGATAGATACTCAATGAGCAGATTATAGATTTCAATTATTCATTTCTATCCATTTTTCTGAATCAACAGAAAAAAATTGAAAAAAGATCTGAATAGAAGTTTCGAATCTATTTGTGTATACAGGGTGTTTCACCATAAACTGGACAAACATATATAGCCGCGTAGTTGACATCGGGAAAGTCATTTTTGCCTCATGACATATACCCCGTTTTCGACGCATTAGCGAGATACAGGGTGTTTAATGTCAACTTTGAGCAATATTCTGATGACTGTGGTGAGTTATGCGTGACATTTCAAATAACGGTTTCTGGTCACATCTCAGTATTTTTTAGGGCTCAATTCAATTGTGTTGTAGAATTTCGAAAAAAAAATTCAAAATGGCGGAAAACCTGCAAAGTTGTATTTTTTTTTTCTTGGTTGCCAATTCGGAAAGCATAATCTCAATGTACTCGATTTTCTAAGATTTTCCGTAAAAAAATTTTTTCAAAATTCGAACTCAACTTTTTTTTTACATGTCCTCAGTGAAAAAAAAAATTCGCCTAAAAATGTTTTGGAATTTTTTATGGTTGAACTATCTTCAATTCTGAATACTTGGGTGCAAACATAATGAAAAAATATCAAGTGGTTTTCTTTTTGTGGCCTTCCAAAGATTACGCTCGGAGTACTTTCATAATTTTTATTTGAAAAACTGGAGGCCGTACGAAGGCCAAAATTGTGCCGCTGGGCTGCCAGAATGACCCAGATAGAAATATGAATTTATGAACCAAAAAATTTTTTTTTCGAAAAAATAAAAAAAAATTAAAACAAAATTTTTGTTTTTTTTTTTATTTTTCCAAAAAACTTTGGTAAGATTCGAACTCTACACTCTCGATTTACTTGTGTTGCTTTGGCAAGGGAGATTTATAGGATTAGAATTAATCCAATTCATACTCGTAGAGTTCGATTCCTACCAAAGTTTTTTGAAAAAAAAAATTTTTGTTTATAATTTCATATTTTTATCCGAGTCGTTCTGGCAGCCCATCACCACAATTTTGACCTTCGTACGGCCTCCAGTTTCTCAAATAAAAATTAAGAAAGTACACCGAGCGTAATCTTCGGAAGGCTACAACAAGAAAACCAATGAATATTTTTTTATTCTGTTTTCACCCAAGTATTCAGAATTAAAGATAGTTCAACCATGAAAAATTCCAAAAATTTTGGGCGAAATTTTTTTTTCACTGAAGACATGTAAAAAAAAAGTTGAGTTCGAATTTTGAAAAAATTTTTTCACGGAATATCTTAGAAAATCGAGTACATTGAGATTATGCTTTCTGAATTGGCAACCAATGAAAAAAAATTCCAACTTTGCAGGTTTTCCGCCATTTTGAATTTTTTTCTTCCAAATTCTACAACACAATTGAATTGAGCCCTAAAAAATACTGAGATGTGACCAGAAACGTTATTTGAAATGTCACGCATAACTCACCACAGTCATCAGAATATTGCTCAAAGTTGACATTAAATACCCTGTATCTCGCTAATGCGTCGAAAACGGGGTATATGTCATGAGGCAAAAATGACTTTCCCGATGTCAACTACACGGCTATATATGTTTGTCCGGTTTATGGTGAAACACCCTGTATTTGAACGTGAGACAAATTGCATTCGGCCCATGGAAAAAGATTTCCACCTAATTTGATCAGATTGGTAGGTGAATAACGAATAATCAGGTATTGAGTTTAACTGGTTGTGTAAGCAGAAGACAATAGGAAGCTTGTCTCTGGTATTAGCTTAATGTTGATGAGTTATGGGGCTCGAATTGTAGAATGATAAGGATGATTATGTGATTGCTCGGCGACAAATTGAACCTAAGTTCCTTGACCTTCTCTAATAATTAAAATTCTGTAACTAGAATTAGATCAGTGTTACATGCCTAAATGGAGGATCAGCTCCAGATTAATATCAGCTTTTTGCCATTTGATGAGCTTGTTTCCAGTATTTCACATATTTCCAAATAACGGATTTTCAATCAAAACATCGAGAAATTTATTTACTACAAGACCTCGGTCTGACTCTGAAAGAGCCATTACGGCACTGTTTTCCCACCACAGAACAGTGTAACTGATCTGTGATTTCACGTTGAAGTTTTCTCTTATTTCTATAGTTGTCAATACCAGGTGTATTCCTCATGTCATTTTTATAATCAGCCATGAAAAAGGGGCAACAAGCCAACACTGATAATGGAAAAGGGTTAAGTTCATTTCTTGATACATTTACGTTTGATCGGGAGTATTTCGAAAGTAAACGGTGAAATTAATCTAATAATTACAATAAATTCAATGCATCTTGATTCTATGAGTTCTAGTCACAGACCTCATAAGATCTGTGTTTCTAGTTCTAGTTCAGCAGAAACGAAAAACTGTACGGCTATAAATTTAATGACCTTTCGATGCCATAACGAGGGTTAATTACTGAAAGGATAGCAAAATATCAACAATTCGTAGAATTTTTAAACACAGTGCGGATTACATTATATTGGTCAACGATGGACGATATCATATTACGAACAATCGTTCCATGGCGTTTCGATTCTTAAAAATACACATTTATAATTAATCGATCCTATTATCATCACGAAACAATCACAGTGTCAAAGCGTGATAATTGCTCGAATATTCAACTGTTTCTTGCTCATTTAGAGCCCAATAATCTTTAAATTAAAACTTAGCCCAACGATCGTATACTAGGAGCATAGGTATATATGTCAGCCGCATAGATTAGGGTGGATACAGATGGGTAGCACCACAGAAATATCTAATTATACACTTTTCTATTGATAGAATCCCTTTCGAAAACTCAATACTGGAAGTATATAGGTGAATTATTAAATTTTCCATGAATGAGCCAGTCAATATGAGTGTTTATCGATTGACGATAATCAGAGATTGCGGTGCCAAATTTCGGACGACAACCCGACATAGAAGATTATGTAATTAATCTTGTCAAAGACGCATCTATGCATAGATGCATCTCTATCTATGCATATTGTTGCTAAACGATTTGAGGCGATGAGAAAATAACTTTCTCATCGGAAACAGAAAAGGGCTTCGTCATCGTTGCCTCCGTAGGAAGTGTAAAATCATTTATGTCCTATTTGGAAGCATAAAAATCGTTTTGGCAGAGAAAATTGGCGTTTAGGAAAATTTTAACTTGTATGTTTTATAGTATTTCGCAGTGGAATAAAAATAGATCGGATCCTACGTCAACAAATTGGACATATTGCGCGTCTGTAACAATCGTCGGTATTAAACTGTTCTAAAATTAACTGACTGCATCCTCATTCACATACTCGGCATTGGTGGTACAAAAAAATTACAGGTGTTGGGTGATGAAGTTCCAGAATAATCAGTTTGTTAATTAAGTAAACAGTAGGAAATCGGAATAACAACTCTTTGTTGGTTAAAAAGTGATAGTACAAAGTAATGCTTTTATAACGTTATCTAAATGAATCTATTTACTCGAACTTGAAATTATTTCTTCATTCGTGTTCCACGCGATCCAACGAAATAACAACGTGCATCTTATTTTGATGCTTTTTGAAATTTGAGCTAATTTATCAGAGTTCAGACTGTCAATATTACTAAATGGAAGAATTCATAGTTTATTTGTGACGTTGATGATATTGGGAGGATGTTATTCTTCGGTATAGTCAAAATATCATTCTTTTCCCGATTAATGTATTATGACTCAACAAATGGGGAATGCTATTCTATTTTTATATTTCTCATGCAATGCAGAAAATGTAAGAGGTCATTTTATTATCTAGGCAATTCCTACTAATTTGCGGAAAATACTTACTTGATGAAAAAGTATCGAATTATAATAAAGATGATAGTTCAATGAATTAAGTTGGTGTTTTCTCTTCTGGTATTAATTCGTTATCAAGTATAGCAAAATTATAACACCTAAACAAAATTTATGATATTTTAATTGTGGAATAAGAATAGCTCAAGCAGAGTTCAAGTGCACTATCAATTCGATTGTACTATTACGAAATTTATGCAACTGCTAATTCATATTTTTAGAATGAGTGTAGGGGCTTGAAGTAGAGGTAGACTACCCCTATAATTTTTGTTAACTAAATTTGAAGAAATACTAGTATATTCTAAAACTAGTTGCAGAATGGGCTCCTATTCCAATACGAATGCGATGAGTGTTGGAATTGCATTTTTCAACGAGTATTAGACGATATTTTCTCTATTTCAGTCAAATTTCGTTGAAATGAAAAATTCAGATTATACATCCCAGTGACTTTTGTATTGTATCTTGGCAGTTGGTGACTGTTACGAAATTGACATTTCCAAATTGACGTGTGTTGAAAATTGATGGGATCGGAAGCCAGTGCTGACAACCAAAAAACGAAAAATATAACTGAAAACAACGCTGTAATGAGTTCATTACAGCACTGTTTTTAGTACTGTAATGAACACATTACGATACGGAAATAGAGAAATTTTATTTATTTATTTCGAAACGGTACATTTCACGAGAAAAATACAAGAGATGAAAAAGTTTCTAGCCAAACCAGGCTAACCTTTAAGAGTAACTCGACTATTATCTGGACATAGAGCTTCCCGTTGGCAATGGGCAGAACACCACCTAGACTAGCTTTAACCACAATAGCGCAACGTTCTTCTTTCATATGAACTACGATTCGGTCTCAAGGGATAGTCGACGAAAAAGGGTTTGGACAGTTCCAAGCAGACTGGAGCGACTCAATTTCGCCTGGGAAGTTGTGCCCTTTCAAGGCGGATCAATAATGTGCTGGACCTATGATCTTCGGACCTGTTTTTATAAAATCTAATCAACCTTTATGAAATAAAAGTACCAAAAAATTAAATATTCTTAGATACATTGGGATGAACGAAATTCATTTTGTCCACTTGCTATGGACAAAATGACATACCGGCAACAGGCAACTGTATTTTTCTACTTATAGTTACAAAACTACTGACAAAGTTCACCAATGAAACGCTTGGTTCTTCTAGGAATATCAGCACAAGATGCGTGAGCCCAATGCATGCATCGTGACCAGTCTTTTCCAGGGCTAATCCTGGAGAAGACTGGTTTTTTCCTGAATAAATGGGGAAAAAGGTCATAACAATAGACAGATGGACAGTCGTTCTCATCATCTCGAAAGTGTCTAGGAACATTTTCTTCTTCATTGTCTTCTTTAAATAATGCCCTAGGGACTCCTTTTCTTTGGAGGAGGTATGGGCTTGTTTTTTTATTTGATTGCAATCAGATTGGGTGTAGAAATTGAAACTGATTACGTTTACCGAGTCTTCGGCTCACGTTTGCCTTGTCCACTCATGAATCGTCCTTTAGGGATTGAAGGAACCACCTCATAGGATCAGCAAGAGTAGGTTAAGATGCATTGCCTTTATTAGCAACAGATGAATATTTTGTTGTGAATATGTTAAGACAAGTCCTGGCTCTTTGTTTGCTCATGGAGCCTGGGATGAATGGTCTCGGATTTATCTGGTAGATATGGTTAATTCAGTTAAAATACCTATGTCATTTTGTCCGTTCACTGCATATGTCATATTGTCCATAAAGCGTTATGAAACTAGAAATATATCGAATTAATACAAAAAGTATATTTTACATAAGAAAAGCTTCTTGGATACAAGACAAATGAGTAAAGTTCGAAATGAATGCAGTATAAATAAAGAAAAGGTGAAAACTCGCCATTTCTTCTAAAAACTTGTGACCTATTGATTCCTGTTATCACTCATAACGACCGAATGAGTGCGAGTAGCGCTTGCGAGTTTTCAGAGGTTGATAGAACCCACTCGAGTCGTGTGATTTGGTAGGCAGTTCCGTGGATGTGTATGTAGATGGACCTCAATAACTCGAAAACTATTGAATTTACGAATTTGGTGCTCCAGACAAAATAAATTTATAGGGTCGCCCATGGTTGAAGAAATTCGTATTTTCGGCTAGAATTAAATGGACTCGACAATGGCAAATGACCATATTTACATCCAGAGAGTGATTGGAAGAAACTTGTTCCATATCAGGAAAATACGTGGAGAGCTGAAAAAAAAGATGTGTATCCACTCAATTTGTTTATGTCTCCCGAAATTGATAAGTTAACACTTTGACCTACCTCAATTAGAATATCTTTGTCGTTCAAAATCATCGCATGAGTGCAGTGACTGTAAACAAATATATTCAAGTATAAATATACTCAAATATCTACTAAGGATCTAGAACTCTCTACATCCCACCGATCGTCCACAGAGACTGACTGCATTCTCGTACTTATCAGCTGGATTAAATAAATAAACTTGGCGACAAGCATAATTGACTGAAACATTTTTATTGTTCCAGTGTTACCGATCGTAACTTCCAACGATGAATGATGAAGAGTGCAGATACGTGGGATCCTCATTGTCGACTTCTTGCAGAGGCAGCGCTGACGCCTTCGCCAGAAGCTTACAAAGAAGATTCAACTCGCTGAACATCGGCAATCATGACGAAGACACCGAAACGACTTCGGCGTGGTACCAAAACGGACATGGCCGACAAGTCGAGGAATATGCGCCTTCTCCACTCAGTCCAGAGAACGAACTACCCAACCCTCTTTCTAATGGAACCATCGCCAATTTTATCAACCCTGAGTTATTCCTGAATACGAAACCCATCGAATTCACCAGCTGCGGCTTGGTTAGTGAAAATTCGTGCAACGGGAGTGATTTAGCAGAACGTGTCGTTAATTCATCTGAAATTTGTGTTGATAACAGTTCTGTGGACGATAACTATGAGACTGCTTCGGATCTTTCGGCAGACGAAAACGTTGAAGCTTTGGAACTCGAAGCGTCAACTCCCGATATTGCTATAAATACTAAATTAGTTGATGTTCAAGAAGAAGCGGCAGAAGTGAGTATTACAGTAAGTAAGGACTGAACGAGAATAAATCCGCTATCACAAAAACGCCTATATCTCTTGAACCAATTGAGAAAAAAATCAAAATTTGATCATAGTATAGCTTCGTTATGAACGTCAGAAACATGTGGAACATTTACTTCATAGATATTCCGATTCTCTGTCGCAAAAGGTCAAGCGAAGTTAAAACACGAGAATTTATAGTGAAACTTTTTCAAAATAATCAAAAATGGAGCTTCAAAAGAATCGCAAAAGAGGCTCGGGTTCGTCCGGTCAAGAGTTGTTAAGCGCTTCAACGAAGATCTTACAATTAACAGCAAGGAAGGAACCGGAAGGAAAAAGGGGTTTCATAGCCCAAAAAAAGTGAAGAAAGCCATCAGCCTTTTTCAGAAGAATCTTAACCTTTCAGGACGGAAAGTGGCCCAAATAGTGGGTTGTTCGCATGTCAACCGTTCAGAAAATCAAGTCGAGTTGTGGGCTTAGAACATACAAAGTGCAGAAAGTGCCAGACAGGAACGCTGTGAAGAATCAAGAAGCGAATTCAAGAGCAAATAAATTAAAAAAAGATTTCTTGAAAAATTTTTCCTGTTGCGTGATGGACGACGAAACCTATGTCTTGGCTGATTTTTCGCAACTTCCTGGTCAGGAATTTTATACTGCAGATTCTCGTGGAAATGTTGACGAAAAATTTCGCGTGAAGAAATAAGCAAAGTTTCCTAAAAAATTCCTGGTTTGGCAAGCAATTTGCACTTGTGGGAAAAGTGGCAAATTTTTCGTTGGCCAAGGCTCTGTTGACTCGAAGATATACATCGAGGAATGTTTGAAGGAGCGACTTTTACCATTTTTACGTGAGCACGATGTGTCAACAATCTTTCGGCCAGATTTAGCTTCATGCCACTACAGCAAGGCCACCAAGGAATGGTACGAAGCTAATGATGTGGTTTTTGTCCCCAAAGAGGCCAATCCACCAAATTGCCCAGAACTCAGGCCAATCGAAATATATTGGGCCCTGGTAAAAAGAGAATTGAAGAAGACTAAGAAATCAACGAAAACATTAGCGGAATTCAAGCAAAAGTGGAATACAGCATCCCAGAAAGTGACTGAGAACACTATAAGAAGTATGATGGGAAGAATTCCAGAAAAAATCCATGAATATTGTAAAAAATAGTTTTGGTTTTTTTATTGTAGAAACAGTTTTCATTAGAATTAGAAGATGATTCGAAAATGAGTTTGATTTTCGAAATCGGTCCAGTGGTTCAAAAGATATGAGCGTTTTTGTGATAGAGAATTTATTCTCGTTCAGTCCTTAGCTTCGATGGAGATATTAGAGAACGACCAAATTCTCCTTTACAGGACGACCAGGATATCCCGACCCCCAAAATACGAAGGTGTTCTTCATTGAAAAGTGGAAAGACCCCTCCTGGGACCCCAGGGGGCAAAAAGATCGTCAGATTCGCCGACGCCTTAGGGTTAGACTTGGCAGATGTAAAAACTTTCGTGGATGAGATTCCGAAAATTCCTACTTCAGCCTACAACGACTTGAGCAACCTTGAAGACGACGCCGACGATTTGTTACTGATGAAACCTTGTCGGAACCCCCAGAGCAAATCGGTGTTGATTCCACTCTTCACGCAGCCTGGGGAAAAGTTCGATTTTATGGAGAGGATCAGGAGATGCAATGTTTGCCTGGAGACCGCCGTGGTTGAAGATGCGATCTCTAGCTCCATCAGGGGAGTGGTGAAAGTGAGGAACATCGATTTTCACAAGACTGTTTTCGTGAGGTACTCCACGGATAAGTGGAGGAGCTCTGTGGATGTGCAGGCGAGCTACGTGGAGAACTCTTGCGATGGGTACTCGGATAAATTTACGTTTTTGATCTACGCCAACATGCTCAGGTTTGGGGACAAGCTGGAGTTTGCCGTTTGCTTCCTGGCCAAGGGAAACGAGCATTGGGATAACAACAACGGGGCGAATTACGTTTATGAGTGTATTTCTACGCAGGCGGTCAATCTGGCACCTCTGGTGGCCGTTCCTGTGTGGGGGAATGACAGCTGGGGAGCTGCTTTCTACTGAGGTAGAGCGAATATGGTGAGTGGTGATGATCATGATGAGTTGTATCGTTTTGGTTATTCTTCTTATATCTACTTCATTGGATACTGGAAAAGTTTTGGAAATACACTGCGCAAAAAAATTAACGCACATTCTGAAAATCTCAATTCTAATGAAAGTTAACGCTACATTGACTTTATAACTTATTTTTTATGTTCTCTCGTGAAGGTTTTGAACGAAACAAGACACATTAAATGGAAGAAAAATTCAGGATCTCACCGAATCTTATGTGAAAGAAGAGAAATGAACAATTTTCAAAATACTGAAATGCTGATAAGTGATTTAATACTTGGTATTTCCACCCCTTGCGTTAATTACAGCTCAGCAACGACGGTTCATACTCAAAATGAGTGATCTTAAAATGTTCTGATCTAATCCTTCCCAGATTTCTCCGAGTTGGATTCCTAAGTCATTAAGAGTAGCTGGATGCTTTTCTGAACTTCTCAGCCTTCTATTGAAGTTGTCCCAAACCTGCTCAATCGGATTGAGATCTGGACTTCTTGCTGGCCATTCCATTCGAGAGACTTCAACCTCTTCAAGGTACTCCTGAACGATGCGCGCACGATGGGGTCTGGCATTATCGTCCATAAAAATGAAATTTTCACCAATGTATGAAGCAAATGGCACTACATGCTCTTCAAGAACGTTCCTTATATACTTATTAGCATTCATAGCTCCATTATCAACGACCACTAGGTCTGTGCAAGCAGTCAAAGATATTCCACCCCATACCATAATCGATCCTCCCCCGAAACCAGTAGTATTCAGGAAATTGCACTGAGCATATCTTTCATGTGAACGTCTGTATACAAGGGAACGTCGATCACAATGGTAGAAGCAGAATCTAGACTCATCTGTGAAGAGAACTCTTTCCCAATCGGCCTCTTCCCAATGGATATGATCTCTCGCAAAATCCAAATGCGCCCTTCGATGGGCTGGGGTAAGAGCTGGGCCTCTTGCCGCGACACGAGGCCTCAAATCATATTCTCTGAGGCGATTTCTTATTGTCTGAGTGCTAATTTGCACCTCATGAGTTTGCTCAAGCTAATTTTGAAGGAGGCGAGCGGTTGCAAACCGTTGTCTCAACGAAGAAACTCTCAAGTAACGTTCTTGAATGGCAGTTGTTACCCGTGGTCTACCCTGTCCTGGTCTTCGGACATATTCATACCTGTCTCCCTGAATCGCTGCAACATTCTGGACACACTTCTATGGGAAACTCCAAACCTTTCTGCAATTCTTGTGTATGTCCACCCTTCTTCTCGCAAAACTACCGCTTGGGCACATTCCTCTTTTAGGTCAAATTGCGTGTTTCGCGTTGTATAGCGATCGAGTGTAGAAAATAAAACGAAAGAAAAACTATTGATCACTAGAATTGATCGAGAACAACTGCGATTTTGGAATGGAGCCAATACATTCAAAATCTGATATCATCTTTTTTTATTCCTGCTGGGAGAAAACATCTGTATTGAAGAGAAACGTTGAAAGTGGATAACATATGCATGCATAATTCTGATAAAAATAATAAATTATCACCTTCAGTTGTAGAATAAATTTGAGATTACCATAATGTGCGTTAATTTTTTTGCGCAGTGTATAAAGAAAACAACTTGAATTCAATGGGTTGAAATGCACAAAAGGTACCGCATAATTAGATTTTCACTCACTAAGGGGATGACCTCCTGAAAAAACCTTATTCGGAAATGAAAAAACTGAAAAAATTCTTTACTTGGGAGGGCTATATGGCCGACTTTGGTATCAAAATGTAGGTTTTCGAGGACGCTCAATTCAATAAAAAATATTCCAGAGCCCTTACTATCACCGTTCAGATTTTCACCTGTCAAATGGCATTTTTTGAAAAATTCGAAATTTCAAACTGTCATTGCTTCCGTCCCTCTTGTCCTATCCAACATTTGTTTATATTTTGTATCTCTGTGCAGAATATGAGCGATTTTAAAAATTTCAATTTTTGGGTGAAAAATGACTAAGGGGTAAGATCCCCAAAAACACCATATTCGTCGATAAAAAAGCATATCTGTGTGGATCTAACGGTGTTATTTGATCGAGAAGTTATTCAGACCATTTGAATCTTCAATATTAGGCATTTTTAGGATCGATAACAGCCATACCGCGAACGTAATGAGCTCGAGAAGAGAACTCGGAAATGAAAAATCGAAAAAAATAAAACGTCATAATTTTTTACTTATGATGACTACATGGATGATTTTGGTATCAAAATGTAGGTTTTCGAGGTCGCTGAAACCAATAAAAAATAATTTAGAGCCCTAACTATCACCGTTTAGATTTCCACCTGTCTAATGGTATTTTTTGAAAAATTCGAAATTTCAAATAGTCATTGCTTCCGTGCCTCGTGTCCTATCCAACATTAGTTTATATTTTGTTGATCAGAATATCCCAAAGTACCTATGTGCAAACTATAAGTGATTTTAAAAATTTCAATTTTTGGGTGAAAAATGACAAAGGTGTTAGACCCTCCAAAAACACCATATTTGGCATCGCTAAGGAATCTCTGGAGAATCCAAAGTCGTCTTTCAATCTTAAAGATCTACTATCCATTGGAAACATGCAGAAAATCCATTTGGCTGATCAGTATCACCTATATACTTTGAGTGCTCTGAGCGTCTGAACAAAACTGGAAAATGAAATATCGAAAAAATAAAACTGAAAAAATTCTTTACTTAGGAGGGGTATATGGCCGACTTTGGTATCAAAATGTAGGTTTTCGAGGTCGCTGAATTCAATAAAAAACATTCCAGAGCGCTAACTAGCATAGTTAAGATTTTAACAGTTCAAATGGCATTTTTTGAAAAATATCAATAGTGATCCATTAAAAATTGAAAAGTTTTTTTACCACTATTGTATTGATGCCCAAAAGGTATCGTTTTCCGAACATTTCAACTTACTCGATACACTATCTACAAAATTACTTTAATTATGTCTTGGAGGCTATTATGTCGCCAAATTATTGCGAAATATTTTGGATAAAACGATATAACATGAGGTTACTGATCGGATCCTACGACCTTGACCGAGGTTCATTACGACCATTCCGAAAATTGTGAATAAAAAAAATAATGAACGTGAAGCTCATGAGTCCAACACTAATTCCGAATTATCTTCAAGATTAGAAATGCAGCGAAAACAGAAATATTTTTGTCAGGGACTTGGATTGCATCCTTATTATGTATTTGATTCGATTATATTTTATGATGGAATCTGAAAAAACAAGGTTCTTCGTTCGTTAACCTTAGTATGGCATAAGATAATTAAAACCAGTGATATGAACTTATTTTCGCATGATCTAAAAAGTTTTGCGTTTTGAGCTTTATCATGATTTAGTGTTTCGGGATTTTTCTTGGATTCTTTCTGTTATATGCCTTAATCGTAGGACTTTGTGAATGTTGTTGCTTTCCACATATTGCATAATTCAAGAGTTTCTGTTTTTGCAGGCACAATGGGTGAAAATAAAACGAAAAGTCTGATCAAGGGTTTCCTACCTGCCATAGTTAATTCTACAGAAATTTCTATGGAAAATACTTCGTAATTTTGACGACTATACTCATAAGGAATCTGTGAAATATGAAAAGAATTTTATTGAAAATTTTGACTAGAGCAATATCGATTCGAAGCAATAAATGTGCTGATTTATTTATTTTTATACATTGTTGTTGTAAATAGTATTTATTAGTTGCTAGTTTCTCCTTTAGTCCTAGTCTGATTTTTTTATCTATACAGGAATGCGTCCCATTTAAAATAAGATTTTATTTTCAGTTTTATTGATTTACAAATATTATATGTTATCATCTGTGATTTGTATTTGAATTTTATGATTAAGATTTCTTTTTTGTGCCTTGAATGAGTTTTGATAATCAGACTTCGTGCCAAGGACTAGTACCGATTCATGTTGCAATCAGTTTTGCTGGAATCGAAGAATTTGAGATATGACGAAAAAATTCTATCGTTTTCCAGATGGATACAGTCCTAATAATGGTTTAAATTTAGTGGAATCAGCAGCTCCAACCTCTCATTACGATTATAATGTTATCATTTTTTTTTCTGAAGAATATCTTAAGAATTTTCATACAGGGTGC
Organism: Adalia bipunctata; assembly: GCA_910592335.1. Taxonomy (NCBI): domain Eukaryota; kingdom Metazoa; phylum Arthropoda; class Insecta; order Coleoptera; family Coccinellidae; genus Adalia; species Adalia bipunctata. The sequence continues at coordinate 7,433,497 of OU342948.1, read as the reverse complement.
TCATAGCGGTATATGGGTATTCAGGAGGGAACTTTATCTATTTCGACTAATTTTGAGTCATAATCAGTGAGACCGAAATGAATTTCAGAAACGTCATATCCACTTGTTTCTATTTTTTTCATTCGGAATAATGATGCCTTTAAAGGTGTATTTAGTTTTATCTTAGCGTAGTTATTGTGCTATCTGTTAGCATCTCAAAGATAACGCATAACGCTGAATTTTTACAGGAAACGCCTATCTTGAGAATTTAACGTCACACTTATATACCAATTCAATTTTTCTACAGCTTAATGGTAGAATTCTCCGAAAAAAAGATTTTAATTCTAATTATTATTAAAATATATTTTAAATTCACTTCTGGTCTAATATAAAGAACCACAAATTTTTATGCGTTACCTTTATGCCACATAGCTGGGAGCACCCTGTATATGTAGCCTATATTGAGGCAGTACTGCAGTATCGAGAATATTGTTTATACAGAAGAATGAATGTGTCCATGTTTCTCTCTAATTAATAAAGAACAGTACACTAAAATAATTTATTTCTATATTAAGTAGTCAATAATAATATGCACTCTTTTTCAGATATCGTCGATAAAATCACATTTTGAAAATCTTAAATCTATAAACATCTTGCATACCTAGCACCTCTTTCAAAATATCACATAATCACGTCTTCAGCTTGCTAGATAGTAGGTACTATTGTATAAGGGAGGAATTTCTTTATACAATGCTGTACTCGTCAAGTCCATTTCGAGAATAATAAATAATTTCAAAAATCATGGAATTGTTCTAAATTGTAAAGTTCTGATTTATCACAAGTCGATCATAAGATTTCTGAGACAAATTTTTTCAGGAAACTGAATAAACTGGAAACTAAGAATTTTGCAGTAAATGGACAACATCATTGAAAGAAATTTACAAATTTAGAATACTGTCACTTCTTATCATGCAGTTTTAGTGCTAGGTATTGTCTATTCAGTCTCTGTTTGCAGAATTGGAAAAATTCAATTTCTCTGGTGAAATTCCTTCTCACGATCTCCTTGACTCTCTCACTGACTGGAGGCTTGAACGAGTTTCTGTTGATTGGGTTGTAGACACTTATTTCATCTGGAAAAGATCCACCAAATGAGTTAGAGGATCAAGTATACTCCATTCACTTTTATAAAGAATCCCGATTGGCCAAGATTTAGATTTATCAAGTTTTTTACTTGAAACTAACGCAGCTTGGTACTCGTGAAATGTCATTTCTATTTACTCTTTCTTAACTTTGTAAATGGAGCTAGTTCTTTTAAGGTTTAACTGTGACACAGGTTTCGTAGTACCACTACATTTTCATACTGGAGTATTTCAAGTTGAGTAAAAAGTTATTTAAATGTCTTCTGTAGGCTTATTTTTAGAGAATTTTGAAAAGTGAGGAATTCCATAGGTCTGTCTGTTCGTTTAGAAGTTTTTCTGTCGGGTAATTCGAGTACTTCCGTTCTTTTTTCGAATGAACTATCCCAAAGTGAAGGACTGTTCTGTCCATTATTCTTGATTACCGTACAGGAAAATAGCATAACTGAATCTTTCAACCATGTTTATATACATGGAATAAACTGCTCCACATGAGTTAGGGATATTGACTTAAATTGCAAAAAAATATAGTTAAAATAAGATTTTTGTGATGAAAATTCATATTAATATGATTTCAAGTTGCAAATTAATTTTAGCCTGTAGGTCTGCAGCGTATACATGCATGTATGTTCTATGCAATTCAAATCTGGTGAGTGCGGAGGTATTGGTAAATGTGGAATACCAAGCTCCTCGTGCGCATTCTCAAATAGGGCTGCACGGTGCGGTCTAGCGTTATCGTCTAGAAATTGTTTCACCAATAGCAGCGTGAAAATTTGGCACAACATTGTCAATGACATGCTATAGTGTAAGGCGGTCATATTCCCAGGACAAATATGTAGATCTGTGCGCCCGTTGAAACATATCCCGGCCCATACCGTAACACTACCTCCTCGGAATGGATGGACTTCTTGGACATAGCGACGATTACGGGGTATGCGTGGGATTGTCCATACCCTTATTCTTAGAGAATCTGAAAATCGTCCATATCTGGATTCATCAGTAAAAAGGACACTACGCCATTGATCGTTCCAATTGAAATGTTGCCTTGCCCATTCCAGTCTCTGACGCTTATGGTCACGTGTTAATGGAACTCCTCTTTATGGACGTCTAGAACCTAGATTCACCTCCCTCAAACGTCGTCTGATGGTTTCGATGGAAAATTGGTACCCCATCTGCATTTTGAAGAGTATTCCGTAGCATTCTACACGTAGATGTAGGGTTTCTTCTCGCCGAAACGGTGAAGAAACGATCCTGAGCAGGTGTTGTTATTCGTCGCCCACCAAGCCTTGGTCTTTCCAACACGGAACCTGTCTCCCTGGACATATTCCAAAGTCGAGATATCACACTTTGACTGACTTAGAGCCTTTCCGCTACAACAACCTGAGTTAGGCCACCCTGTAGCATTCCGATAGCCCTATTAGCCTCAGCGTTTGTTAATTTACGTCTTGGCATTTTCAGAAAACTCGTTTCAAATCGAAGCCGTTGATAAACTGACTTCATTTCAAAATAAGAACATTCATGAAGCATATGCAAAGAACCAAACTCCAGAAAAAAGGCGACCTGATTGACGAAATGTCTCATACTGATTTTTATTGGATCGGTTCAAGTTGTTATTGAGTTTTAAATAATTTTACAGCGATTTTCTCGAAGATTACATACTTTTAAAAACGATTGAATACGATATCCCTAACTTTTGTGGAGCAGTATATTTCCAGTACTAACAGAGAAAAAAGGTTCTTCAACATTCGCCAGGTCTTTGGATTTATAGAATTCACATAATATTTTCTCATAGAAAATAAACATTTTGATAAATAAATAGATACGTAATTTAGGTACCACGATCTCTATGGAGAAACGACAACGTTGCGTTATATCTGACAGGAAAATGACTATAACCAAACATTTTCAAAATATACACGGGGAAATGTGTCAGAATGTCATTACATACATTATAAAAGTGAATGTTCTGTTTGTATATGGTGATTGGTGAGCAAAATTTGAGATGCCTGAACTACAATTATAATCCTATGTAGGGAAAAAAGAATAGCACATTCTTTTTCGAAATTGACAATCACCAGAAAGAAATCTGATGAGGAAACCATAGGCGTAACTTCGGATCTACTCACTCCAGTATATATCGCTTGCTCCTTCGAAAAATCTGGGGACATAATGCTCGAACACTGTTAGGGTTGTGTTCAGCTCTTCCAGAACTCCCACCACAGCATAATGTTGCTCCACAGCTCTCTTGGCCCTCTCCAATGCACCAGGTGAATTGAAGGGTAAACAGTCTCTATGATGACCGCAAAAGAACATAGATTGTCTTCTGTGATCACTCACGTCCCTCAGTTCACCTTCTTCATATCTGCATTCTCTATCACCGGATAGAACGCATTCTTCGAAATCCTGCATGAAAAAAAAACAGGTAATGAAGTTATACCTTGATAAGTCTCATCAATTTTGAAATGAACATCAAGGTAGGGTAGTACATATTGAAAAACCACACAGTAACTTCAACCAACAAGAGTGTGAGTAGAACTTCTGTTAGTGGTCCACCTATTCCATTTACCTACTAAACTATATTAAGTGAGCAGCTAATTCCCACTGTTGATGCGATTGAGCCGAGCACTGCGTAAAAAACATCCACAATATGATAAATTGATTGAACAGCATGACAACGCTCGGCATCACGTTGCTAAATCCGTTGAAACCTATCTGGAAACGCTCAAATGGGACGTCCTACCCCAGATTTTGCGTCGATTGCACATCGCCTTGTTCATCTGAAGTTCCACTAATATGGAGTTATAAAAATGGCTTGATTCGCCGTGGATGGCCTCAAAAGATGAACTATCTTACCGTGACGGTATTGAATCTATACAAGAAAAGCTACAATTTTATTCGCAATACTTTCGATGATTCATTTGTGACCATTTCTTCACAATGAAGTTGTATTTGCATCAAAAGAACGGCGGGAACTAAATTACAGATGGCGCTCAAATACCGCATGGGTATTAAAGGGGGCAGTTGTGCCAACTTATTGATAAAAAGAATTTCTACAATCCACTTTCTTGATGGAATGCTAATTCGTTTACTTGAATCTCCTCGAACGACTTTGAACCTATTTATATAATTGTTATCCTACCAAAAGAAATTGAACATATAATTTGTAAATTTGTATTATAATATATGTATACTTAAGTATGCACATTCATTCCACTATGAAGACTGAAGGTTGATTCCTTCATTAGCCAAATTACGTGGGAGAAAAATTTCACGAAATGACTACCGAGCACTCAATTAAATCCCAGCGAGATACTTGATAACTCTGCAAATTGAAACAACCACATCATTATCAAATATCATTTAGCATTGGAACAGTCATTATTCTTAACAAGAAGAATCCGAATTACTAACCGGTACCTATTTATTCTTGGTTTCAAGTTCCCGTTCATTTAAAACAGATACATATGTAATATTTTCAATCGGTATAAAGGATGAAGACTTTCTGGTCAAATATTGATTACCTACATATTGATTAACCTAAAAATTATCTGGGATACCTAAAAACGTCCACAGCTGATAAACGCACAACCAAAATATGTATTATTCTACAGAAAGAAAGTATTACTTGTGCTAATGTTGTTGAATAGGTATCTAAAAACATATTAGCCCCAAAAAGTATCACATGTTACCAAATGTTAAGATCAGTATTACCTAGTATCGCCTAAGTAAATAGCAAGGCTTTCGTAATTGGTTCCGTGCATGTGATATCACCCAAGCGCCAATACGAGGATGTATTGATATCTAGTTAGCCTAGACCAGTTCCATGCATGAACAAAATATTGCGATACCATATCAACGAACAATAACTTATTAGAAGTGTCAGTGTAGAGTTCGACGTCAACAAAGTAAACCAGAGTTACGCGATAAATAAAAAAAAAGATGTCCACCGAAATTGTAAAAATCGAAAAATTGGAGTATCGAGCCATCATCAAGTACCTGTATTTAAAAGGGTTAAGAGGTAAGCAGATTTACGAAGATATGCTTAATACCTTTGGTGATCAACGTCCTTCGTATGCGACCGTGAAAAATTGGACTGCAAGCTTCAAAACAGGTAAATTTTTCATTGGAGATGATGACCGATCGGGAAGACCAGTTTCTGTGTCAGTCCCCGAAAATATCGATGCAGTTCATGACATGATTTTATCAGACCGCCGAATTGGACTGAAACGGATATCTGGAGCACTGAAGATTTCATACGAACGCGTTCATCATATAGTTCACGTCAATTTGGATATGAGAAAAATTTCTGCAAAATGGATCCCTAAATGTTTGAATGTTGACCAAAAGCGTGCAAGGGTAGAAACATCGCGTTCGATCTGTGCTCAATTTGAAAACGATGTAGACTTCTTAAACCGAATTGTTACTATGGATGAGACTTGGGTACATTTATACGATCCAGAAACAAAGCAACAATCGATGGAATGGCGACAATCTGGTTCTCCAAGACCTAAGAAGTTTCGTGTCAAAAAATCTGCTGCAAAAGTTCTTGCTTCAGTTTTTTGGGATTGCCATGGAGTAATCATGATTGATTTTTTGAATAAGGGTAGGACAATTAATGGAGATTACTATTCGACTTTACTGATCGCTCTACGGGAAAAATTTAAAGAGAAAAGACGCGGAAAGCTATCCAAAGATGTTTTGTTTTTACAGGACAACGCCCCAGTACACAAATCTCATGTTACCATGTAAAAAATTCGTGATTTAGGGTTAGAATTACTAGAACACCCCTCTTATTCACCAGATTTGGCTCTGTCCGACTATCATCTCTTTCCTCAACTGAAAAAAAGTTAAAAAGTCGTAAATTTTCTTCCAACGAGGAGGTAATAAAAGCTTTGAAGGACTGGTTTGCAGAGCAAGAAGAAACATTTTTTTGAAAGGTCTAGAGACGTTGCAGGTTCGCTGTAATAAATGCATTCAAGAGAAGAATATGTTGAGTAATAAAATATTTTGACATTGAAATTTTTCATATATCCTCGTAAATGCAATATTTCAAGGCCAGAGAAGGAAAATGTTGTGAAAACCAATATCTTATTTTATACACATTTTACCTACAGAGTTAGAATACTGACCTTTTTGAGCCACTTCGGATTGGGTAGTGGAATATCTGGAAACATTATTTTCCTTTCCACAAAATACCACGGAGCACGAACATAGTAATACCAGGATATAACCCTTTCCACTGGGTCCCGCACCATGTTTATATAAATTGGTTCTGGAAACCCATAACTGAGGGAAAGCAGAATTAAATCTTCAATTTTCAACATTCTAAGTCATGGTACTTACTCAGATAAATTAGTGAACACCACGTGTTTGATGAAGACTCCTGGAGGCTCATAGCTTGAAACTAAAGGAAATGATCCAGATATCAAAGTGAGTATGTATTTGTATATACAGTGTGAGTCAACCAGGCCCGATCGGTCTATAATTCTTGGGAATGTTGGCTAGAAAAATGATTCCTATTTTGGCGGAATCAACTGTATTTAGCGCATGAGCTTAGATCATTTTTGAAACTACAGCTGGTCCAAACTTTTTTTCATAAGTTATGGACCGATCGAACATTGTTGAGCATGTAGATATTGTTACTGTAGACCTACCGAGAGCAGATAGATCAGCTTGATCCTCAGGAGGTAGTCTTATGGTCTCTACTCTTTGTACTGCATCTTGATGAAAACCGAAGTTATTTTTTTTACTCAATCTATGCAGTAACTCCATCAGCGTTTGCGAACCTACTTTAGGAACTCTATTGAAGAACATAATATCTTGCTGCGCTTTCCTCGTATTATTCAATCTGGTAGGCTCCAGAGTTGTGACCTAAGAAAACATTCACTAGAATTAGCCAAAAAAATTAATTGATGTCATGTCAAGGTTGTGGATATACCTATGGAACCTTGGAAGTAACGTTCAGGTTTATGAGCTATAAAAGTCTAAATCTAAAACAACGACAGCTGGATTTTCAGAGGGGATGAACCGACCGGCCACAACAGTGGTGGGGCTATAGAAGTTAAATATGTTCTGCTCTTGTTAATCAACTAGACGTTGTTTGTAGATATCTATCACTCATCCAAATGGAGCAATTTTTCACTCGAAGTACCATAACGTTTCACGAGACCAAATTAACAACATTTTATCATAATTAATGTGTTAACTGCTATAAGAATGTGCAGTAGCGGTCTTTTCTGTAAGTGTAGCTTTTTCATTGCGCTATGTCTTGTGCAGTGACTTGAAATAATTAGATTCGGATGGTTGCCGGCAGTTATGCGATGAAAATAAGATGAAAAGCTAAAGAAAGGTTTGAACCGCTTGTATTGCTACTACAGTTTTGAGATATGGCAACACTGACGTGGATATGTTAAATTTGATATTTTCAAAGTTTTTCGAAGCCTTAAAATGTAGGAATGGAAAAAATTTGGAAAGGCAATAGAGCCATTTTCGATTATACATATTCGTTGTATTTGTCTCGAAGCTTGAGGAAAACAGAATTTCATTTTGAATAAAAAGATTCTGGATTTCAAGCAGAACACTACTTTCGGTTTTTTTTTCAATTTTACCTCGAAAAATTTTGTTGAAAAACTTCGGATTCTGATTCAGCATCCCAAAAAACATAAAAAATGGAAGAAATCGAATCTATCCCAAAACTCTTCTCGTTTCAACACATTTCACATATATGGATGCATTGCCGTCTTAAAACCATGTCGTACTTATTGGAAATCCCTTTATTTATGGGATCCCTAGTTAAAGTTGTTCGTTGCTTCTATCTTTATTTATTAATTAATTCGAATTACAATTGGTTTAGTATTCGTGCGCAAACCTATTAATGTGTCCTCTCACCGTTATGTTAAGACATCACTGTCACCACAAATATAACTCTGTTAGAGGATGCTGTGGTCGGAACGGATACGGTTCAGAAGCTGAAGAAAGTTCACTTCACATAAAAAATAATGGCAATATTTTCTCTTTATGGGACAGACTGAAAAGTGCTCATTTTCGCAAACGAAACTTCATGTACCGAGCGTTTAAAGATTCTGTCGAAATCAAAGTGAAAAACGTACAACATATACTCATTTCATTCACTTTTATTTAATCACATAGGAGGTCATGGTTTCGTTTTCAGGAGTTGGTGCACCTGATGAAAAGTCTGTGCGCGTACAGAAAATATCGTTAATGACAAAACGACGTTACCAGTTTCTTTGTTTACATCAAAGTAAAAGTATCAAAGATATTCCACATTTTGTTAGTTTGAATCGATCGGCGATTTTGGGGCGAAATATCGATAGGAAATCGCCTATTTTTCCGTTGTTCGTCGTCCAGAACAAGTTTCCCGTCGATATGAGAAATTTCGTGCAAGTGTCATTTTTTCCTTTCACGACTTTTGGCGTGAGTACGAACGTCAAATTTGAATTGGACCAAAAATCGATTCATAAGCATAAATAAAGCGAAAGTAAGTACTAATCGACCTTTTCACACTTGATAACGAAGTTTTTTTTAGGTATCTGGCCGTTTTGAAAGATTTCAAACGAAATTCTGGTCCCTCAGAAGTTTGGTTAGTTTCGGTATCGTTTTTGGTGCTCAAAATTTATTTGGAATGTGTAAATGGACAAAAAAGGCTTCATTATACGATCTTCTAACGAAATCGACCGGAAAATATGGTTCAGAGAGAATTTTCGAGGAATTATGAGGAAAGAACTTGCAGAATGAAATTGCACGATTTTCGTTAGTAAACGGGTTCTGGATGGCCATCATCGGTCTCTAAATGATTATTGTTGATCGTTTTCACGTTTCAGAAAAAAAAACACGTCGAAAAAGCTAAAAAAAAGAAGAAATATGACTATATTGCATTCCACAGTGTGTCACTGGAGCTTTCATTCCATTGCCGAAAGTAGAAATAGGCTATATTGAACCAGAATACATCGCTTTTTTCCATATTCCAGGAGTTTGTGTCTTATTTTAGAACAGGTGAATGATAAATGTGAAGCATATGTTTGACCTATTCCATTTTATTTGTACAAACATACTGTGGTAGTAATGTATGTATATTTTTTTAATCTAATAAATTACTATTCAATCAGAATATTTTACTCCTTGTTCATAAGATCGAATAAATAAAATGTCGTCAAGTCTTGAACTTTCAGTTCAAGAGGATAATAAACATTAAATCTTCACAAGCATGCATATGAAAATTATGTGAAAGAAATGCAATTTTTTTCCATGGCGAAAAATAATATATTTCAACAGTGATCTCTTGTACTTTTCATGCAAATAACTAGAAAAGGAATCCTTTCTATCAATTCATATTAACGTTAATTATTTTCGTCCATCACATCTTTTCAAATTCATTCACATTCTGAGAAATACGCTAAGAATGTAGAAAGGGCAACATAGTGTTGACTTGGAACATAAAAATATTTTGAAAAACGTCATAACTTCGATACAGAGTGGAATGTGTCAAATTTCCAATGCCAGAGTTGTGATTTTATAATTGTGAATGGAGTATATAGTTGTGATATGAGGTGAACTATTGAATCAATTTTTCGTGATGAAACTTCAACAGAATTCAATGCAAATTCGATTTATCCAATTCTATAGAAATATTCAGGGAAGACATCATCAAAATTTGTTAAGATTTCAAAATCTATATTATCTTGATCTCAAGTAAGGTTTATGGGAAATATCTATTGTTTCATTCCAAGTAGGTATTTGATTTGGGATACCTAGATAAAAATTGCACCCAAAAAACCATTTTTTCAGAGCTTATAGAGATTAATTTTCTTATCTTTGCATTTCACTAGTTCATTCCGCACCAAAATTGCAAACACTATGGTCAATTATATTCTACAGGGTGTTTCTAAATTGAACGTACAAATGAAAAGGGAAGATTTTTTTAAGTGAGTTTAAGAAAAAAGTCCCATAAACATGGGGTCGCAAACGTTTCGTTTTCGAGATACAGTGTTAAACTTTTAATTTTTTTCGAATTTTTTTCTCATAGTATACACACTTTACAAGATATTCAACTGAAATTTGGCATATATATTACATTTGAGAGTTCTCACTACGTGACATGGCAATTTCGATAGTAGATCTACAGGGTGATAGTTTTTCTTTCACTGTCACCTGTTTTCCTCCTGAACTTCTTTTTGGTGAGCAACTGTTAATTTGAAAAAATGTGAAAAGAAGCTCTGTTGTTATACCAAACTTTTCGGTCTCTTCTAGTTTTGTCGTATCTGCTACCGATTTCGAGAAAAAAATTTTGAACGATTCTCTCGAAATCCTCAGAAGAATCGAAATTGTCATAAAGATCTAGTTAGTATGTAAAGAAATCTGAACTATTTGAGTCTGGGGATCTAGGGGGCCATGACTGATGTCCAATCCACCTTTTTTCATAACTTTATTTCAAATACTCCCTAATAAACCTAGTACACCCTGTATCTCGAAAACGAAACGTTTGATACCCCATGTGACTTTTTTTTCTTACACTTACTTGAGGAATCTCCCCTTTTCGTTTGTACGTTCAAATTAGGAACACCCTATATACCAATTCAATAATTCATGCCTGATGATATAATGAACCAAAAAAAAATATTACCTCTCCTGTACTTTGTAGTAATTTCATCATAATTCGTACACCTTCTGGTGGATTGTCGATATCTGTAAAAAGAAATTCATTATGAATAGAAGATTTCAAAGCAATTCATTTATGATTGTTTTAGGACTACAAAACCAGTTAAGGTTATTGTTTTATTTGTCGATGTAAGTTTTTTTTCTTTGAAAGTGTCAAAAAAACGTTTTCTGTTGGATTATTGAATGCGAATCGACCTACAAGGTGAATCTAGTTACAAGGTGGATCTCCTTACGTGTTTGATGAACGAGAGCTCAAAATATCCTGACTAGACGTAGGTGTGTGGTACGATTTATGTTTTAATTTTTCATTACTCAATCTTCGTGAAATTGTGTATACATACAATTTTAACACGAAAACTTTTTATAGAGAAAATGGAGTTTCAAAATTGTTAACTCTGAAACTATTGGGCTGATTTTTTCCATTAGCTCAATTTATTGTTCATTTAGAATTAAGTAGTTCAGAAATTTTCAATCAATCTTCTCAAGCATAAATAAACCAAGCAAACTTCCCTATTGTCTTCCACTTTCTGTAATACGGTACTATTGCGTCGTTAAGTAACATCATTGGGTATTAAAACAAATGTATAATCAGTGGTTATAATAATATATGATACATTGATTGATGCATTCAATTTTAAGTAAGACTGACGACGACGTAAATAAATTTGATGAAAATGTATTCTCCGTCACAAACACAGATCAACTTTCCAAAATAGCCGGCAATAAACATAAACATATTATTTTAATTGTCTTCTCGATTCGGGAACAGCTCACAAGTCACAACTTCCCTATATAAATTTATTCATGCAACATTTCTCCAATTTCGTTTTGTTGGTCAGTTTCTGGTGAAGGTGCAATAAAAAACTTTCGAATTTCTTTTGTGGTACTTGTTAATAATCTTGCATAAACCAAATGAGATATTGATGAACGTTTTCGTGGGAGTAAGGAGAATATTCGATTCTAACAGCATGAATTGATAAAATTTTGTCCCCATTCGTAGCCAGTGCAGTCACCCATTCAGGTACCGAATCAGCCCAACGTTATCGACCGGATATTTCATTTCTGAAATAATGAGAAAATGCAATTTCAAAAGCAAAAACTTATTCTGGAGTAATTTCTCCCATTAAAGGTCTTTTCCTTTGAGAGTTATCGTGTTTACGGTCGGACGGACATAATCATATATAACCTCGAATTCTTCATCAGCGATATCGTTTTCCTCATAGAGATTAATCTAACGGCATGGTTCATAGACAATTTCTATAAACAATGATGATACTAACCAGATAAATGGTTTCCTATAAGTTCATCTTCTGGCTGTAATTTCACTTCCATTTCTCTCAACTTCGTGTTGAGATCCCTTGTATGAAGAAACAGAAAAAGTGTTGTGGAAATTGCCATGAGTGCGATGAGATCACTGGTTCTGAAAAAAAAACTTGGTTCAATTTTCACCGACACAAAAAGACTGAGAGTTATTGTAAGTCTTCAAAAAGATTTGACTTTTTTGTCAAAATTTGATTTTCCACCATATTCTTGATCTTCGACCCCAAAAATATCGACATGAATTTACGACAGGATGTTGTAGAATGAAAAAATAGCAAAGTGTGTAATTTTGAATTTGTGAATGATACTCATATAACTATCCACAAATTCAGAAAACTGCTTCACACTTATCTTTAATTTAGTGGATTTATAATATCAAAACTAGTTTGGGCCCAGCCATCTACCTTTTAAGTAGATTCACCTTGTTAGTAGATCTCCCTTTGAAGACAGATTCGCATTTTGAAAAATCAAAAGCAAAAACGCAACCTCCAAACGGTCATCTATGCGTCGAGTTAAAATTTGATTGCCGTTGTCAAGAACCCTAACCTATATGTAACTTCACCCTTGACGTCTCGAAATGTCGAAAAAATCCAACCTTCAAACGGTCATCTGTGCTTCGCTCAAACTTTGACTGCCGTTGTCAAGAACCCTAACCTATATGTAATGTGACGTCTCGAAATGTCGAAAAAATCCAACCTCCAAACGGTCATCTATGCGTCGCGTCAAACTTTGACTGCCGTTGCCAAGAACCCTAACCTCTATGTAACTTCACCCTTGACGTCTCGAAATGTCGAAAAAATCCAACCTTCAAACGGTCATCTGTGCTTCGCTCAAACTTTGACTGCCGTTGTCAAGAACCCTAACCTATATGTAATGTGACGTCTCGAAATGTCGAAAAAATCCAACCTCCAAACGGTCATCTATGCGTCGCGTCAAACTTTGACTGCCGTTGTCAAGAACCCTAACCTCTATGTAACTTCACCCTTGACGTCTCGAAATGTCGAAAAAATCCAACCTTCAAACGGTCATCTGTGCTTCGCTCAAACTTTGACTGCCGTTGTCAAGAACCCTAACCTATATGTAATGTGACGTCTCGAAATGTCGAAATAATCCAACCTCCAAACGGTCATCTATGCGTCGCGTCAAACTTTGACTGCCGTTGTCAAGAACCCTAACCTCCTATGTAACTTCACCCTTGACGTCTCGAAATGTCGAAAAAATCCAACCTTCAAACGGTCATCTGTGCTTCGCTCAAACTTTGACTGCCGTTGTCAAGAACCCTAACCTATATGTAATGTGACGTCTCGAAATGTCGAAAAAATCCAACCTCGAAACGGTAATCTGTGCGTCGCGTCAAACTTTGAATGCCGTTGTCAAGAACCCTAACCTAATTCTAACGTCGAAAGTCATCGCAATAACTGAAACTCTCTGGTTTTATCGATATTTTCTGGTCGAGTCGGAAATTTTTACCATTTTCACGAAATGTCGAAACTTTTCGAATTTATTTCGGAGACCCGGAAGAACGTGTCGAAAAACCCTTTGCGTACCTGTGGTAACGGGGATATGGGTCTTTGTTTAAAAAAATCTCCGAACGTCCAGGTGCCTCCGGAAAAAAGCCTTATTTGCATGAAATTCGCTATTTAAGGGCGAATTTTACCGTTTTTCGCGAATTTTTTTAAAATACTTCCCGGGGTCCTAGAAAAAATCCGAAAACACCCACGCGTGCTCCCGTTCTTCAACTTTCCGACGCCCTCCTCCCCTCGCCCGTAGGCCGTCGCACGCGACGGCCCTCGCGCCTTCGGCGCTCGCCTTTCGACAAAAAAAACCTCTTAAATTCTCTGGTCCTTATTATCTTAATATATAGGACTAGTTTGGGCCCAGCGATCTACCTTTTAAGTAGATTCACCTTGTTAGTAGATCTCCCTTTGAAGACAGATTCGCATTTTGAAAAATCAAAAGCAAAAACGCAACCTCCAAACGGTCATCTATGCGTCGAGTTAAAATTTGATTGCCGTTGTCAAGAACCCTAACCTATATGTAACTTCACCCTTGACGTCTCGAAATGTCGAAAAAATCCAACCTTCAAACGGTCATCTGTGCTTCGCTCAAACTTTGACTGCCGTTGTCAAGAACCCTAACCTATATGTAATGTGACGTCTCGAAATGTCGAAAAAATCCAACCTCCAAACGGTCATCTATGCGTCGCGTCAAACTTTGACTGCCGTCGTCAAGAACCCTAACCTCTATGTAACTTCACCCTTGACGTCTCGAAATGTCGAAAAAATCCAACCTTCAAACGGTCATCTGTGCTTCGCTCAAACTTTGACTGCCGTTGTCAAGAACCCTAACCTACATGTAATGTGACGTCTCGAAATGTCGAAAAAATCCAACCTCCAAACGGTCATCTATGCGTCGCGTCAAACTTTGACTGCCGTTGTCAAGAACCCTAACCTCTATGTAACTTCACCCTTGACGTCTCGAAATGTCGAAAAAATCCAACCTTCAAACGGTCATCTGTGCTTCGCTCAAACTTTGACTGCCGTTGTCAAGAACCCTAACCTATATGTAATGTGACGTCTCGAAATGTCGAAAAAATCCAACCTCGAAACGGTAATCTGTGCGTCGCGTCAAACTTTGAATGCCGTTGTCAAGAACCCTAACCTAATTCTAACGTCGAAAGTCATCGCAATAACTGAAACTCTCTGGTTTTATCGATATTTTCTGGTCGAGTCGGAAATTTCTACCATTTTCACGAAATGTCGAAACTTTCCGAATTTATTTCGGAGACCCGGAAGAACGTGTCAAAAACCCTTTGCGTACCTGTGGTAACGGGGATATGGGTCTTTGTTTAAAAAAATCTCCGAACGTCCAGGTGCCTCCGGAAAAAAGCCTTATTTGCATGAAATTCGCTATTTAAGGGCGAATTTTACCGTTTTTCGCGAATTTTTTTAAAATACTTCCCGGGGTCCTAGAAAAAATCCGAAAACACCCACGCGTGCTCCCGTTCTTCAACTTTCCGACGCCCTCCTCCCCTCGCCCGTAGGCCGTCGCACGCGACGGCCCTCGCGCCTTCGGCGCTCGCCTTTCGACAAAAAAAACCTCTTAAATTCTCTGGTCCTTATTATCTTAATATATATCCGACTATCCCGCCATCTCAATTTTATAAATTCGAATGAAAAATTACAGCTTTCGACCTGGAAAAATCGTCTTCAATTTTTGAATACGTCGTACCATAATCGCAACCACAGTCCGCCACTTTGACCTGTAATTCCTTCCGCCATCTTGAAGACGCCATCTTCAAACCGCCATCTTGACTTTGAGAATTTTGACGAAGAAATGATAAGCTCTTTGCCTGAAAACCCCCACATTTTGAACGTTTCCGTCCATTTGTAAAGCAGACTTAGGTATGATAGATTTTTGACCTGACAAAATGAAGCACTGTAAACAAACTAAATGACAGAAAACGTTCAAAGCCCGCACGAGTATAGAAGACAGTTGTGCCAACTTTGATTTTCCAAGTGTTTTGAATGATAAAAATTCGGTCACAGGAGAATGATTCCCTGGTTAATTTTTCGTTGTTCTTTTCCTATTTCAAGAATTTTAAAGTAACCCAGACAGTGAAAACTTTTTCCATACATAGCGGATTATCAGCTCGAACACCTGCCTTTATTTTCTAGCAGTAATAAAAACATGTCGGAAATCATTATGGTAGCACTACACTTGATTACCGTCTAATTGGTCGTGAGCTATATTTCAATGATGGGCATAAAACACTTCCCTTGATAACGGTTCACCGTAATTTTTATCCGTTCTAACGTGCCATTTTGATTGCCCCAATCATCACATTTATTTCCCATCCAAGTCTCATGAAATGGAAAAGCCAACCGGAAAAGTTAACGTATCATGTTTTTGAGATGGTGAACATGTAGGTTAACGGTTTATTAATCATTGAAAGATGAAGGTATTGGCGAGTGCCTCTATCGAATGCTGGTTCCCTCATGCACTTATGTAAGACAACATTTTCCACCAGTGGAGAAAAATGAATGCGAAATTTCAGAGATAATGCGAATTTTTCAGTCTCAGAATAAGTCGTAAGTTGCATGAGTTTCATTTACGACAATGTGTGTAGGTAAAGGTTTGTTACATCTGGCAACACAGTCATTTGGTGGACTCTTTTATGAGACACCCTGCGTGTGCTTTGAAAATTGAATGTATGGGGGTTTTTTCGTAAGTAATATCATAAGGGCATACAATTTTTCCGAAGAAAATCGAGAAAACACGTTGCTAAGTATTATTTTAACAAGAAGCATGAGTGCTTATGACAAGAAAAATCCGAGTCGAAGACGAGGATTTTTCACCTGCACGAATGCTTTTTGTTAAAAAATATTACTTTGCATTGTGTTTTTTCAATTTTTTTCACAGGAAAAATAAGATGCCCGAATGGTATTTGACAAGACTATTTCATGAGTAACAGATCATTCTGGATGCATTATGTATGGGTATTAATTTGAAAACTGAAAAACAGGTAATTTATTTAATCACAAAATACTACTAACTTAATTATTGTAATTTTCGTTGACAACAACTGTCAAGTTTTGCCGCGGGTAAACCCGAAAAAACTGCTGACAGCTGCTGCCATACAGTTTTTCCATCTAGAAACCATTTGTAATTCAATATTGCGCGTTTCTGATTGGTGGAAATTATGACGAGGGAAAAAGTCACAATGAAGCTTCAATTCACGAAAAAAAAAAATCGAAAGAACTTATTCCGACTCCTAATACGAAAAAATGATACGAATAAAAGTTGAATGAGATCAACTGAATTTTCAACTTTATTTTCACAAAATAAAAACATTCAGAGAAACCAACAGATAAAAAAATAATAATAAAAGCTGGTGCAGGAAATGAAGAATGGGATAACATAGAAAAGTTATCTATGCTAATATTATAAGGAGGAAAGATTTGTATTTCTGTGTGTTTGATACGAATAGGTTCAAAAACTACTGGACCGATTTCAGAAATTCTTTTACCCATAGAAAGCTACATTATCCTTGAGTTACATAGGCTATACTTTTCACCCGAAAAAATTAAAGATACATACTATAACTTCAATAATTACAAAAAAATTAGCCATAATCAGCTATTTTCACATGCGCTGCAAAAACCGTAAGACCTACGTGGATACAATGTATGACGGAAATGTACCTCTTAAATAGTTCTACAAAAAAATCCGCGATAGCATATTATATCTATCTCCCAAGATTGACTTGCTATTACCTGTTTATGGTAATCAGATGTTTTCCAAAATTTTGCACTATTTGGGAGTGCGTTTTTGGAATAGGGTAAGTATTGATCCTCATCCAACTCAATACGTTATTTATCCCCAGTATTTAATTTAGAACGAAATTGCCCTTTATATCATACAATTACAACGAGTAGATACATCAAAAGATATGGCAGGTTAAAGTGTTGAAGATGAAACCGCCGCGTGAAACAAATTTTTACCCGGGCGAAGCTTGTTAATCAATAAATCCGATCTGCCTATGAGATCCCAATCATTTCATTGAATAATTGTCAGTTTATTGACAATTATGAATGAAATGTATCGATCTTATGGCCTACTAATCGAAAAAGTGGAGGACGAAAGGTTTAGAAAGGACAAACATCTCATCTTTCATCTCGTGTATGTACTTTCACTGGTACAATTCGAATTTTTCATTTCGAGTAATCAACAAACCTTTGTGAATGTCATTTTTGAATGAGTCGAGGTATGAAAGCATTTCACTCTGTCTCAGAACACTCCTCCAGGATTTATCGATGCCATTCTCCCATTGTCAATCATAAATTTCCATAAATGCAGTCTAATTAAGTCGTTAGATATCGCAAATCGAATACTTAAGCCCGCAACGGACGGCGAGCGATAATATAATATATACCTATTATAGCTTTGCATTGACATATGTCATTTTAGTATGGAAAAATATCGTAATATATCGCTTGGATGAAAATATATATATATATATTATCTATACTAAAATGACATATGTCAATGCAAAGCTATAATATATATTATATTATCGCTCGTCGTCCTTTGCGGGCTTAAACGTTCTCGTTGAGCTCATTCTTCTGAGCGCAATTTTCAGCTACTGCTAATCGCCTCTATAATTGCGCTGACGATGTCTTGTGTGTATCTTGAGTGTTCACTTTTTGTATGAAATTCTTCTATGTTCAATCGAAAGTTTGTTATGTTCCCCCTACGAGGGGTGATATAAAATCTCATTTAGAGTAAAAGACCCTTTATTACGACTTCCTAGTGCAGGGTAGGCCCTTTTTTCACTCGCTTACAAAATATTCCTTTGCTCTTTTGGCTGGAATGTTACAAGAGATTACGCATTGACGAGGCCGTACTTTGGTACTCTGGTAACTTCGGTTAATTGGTAGGAAAGTAGATTGCAAACAAAGTAATGCTGGTCAGTCTCTAAGTCTAACAGAGCCGCCTTGTAATGAAAGTATCTTCCGATGGGTACTCACATATTTCGAGGTATGAGAGATCTTGCAATAATAAAATATGCGGTTATGTATTGAAATGAAATGAATCGGTCGTTTCTTTCATTTTATTAGCCTGTATATTACGCTTTCGATGCACCGGGTATGAACTAATTATACTTTCTACTGATAATAAATGGATGGTGGATTGATTGGAATCTGGGGCAGATGGATTTTTCGAAGAAACCTCCACTGTGGAAAAGTTTCCGCTATTTTATTTCACTTCTGTCTCTGAAGAGAATGAACGGGAAAATTATTATGGCCCCACTAGTAGCTATCGAGGAAATCAGCAGCACCATAAACTAAGAGTTCTATTAATATTTTTAGTGCTTGAATTTCGTGTTTTGAATCGAATAAGCGTCATTTGTGACAACTTTTGATCCCTTTTCTGGGAAAACACCTACCGCATCCTAAACTTATCAACATATACAGGGTGAGTTAATAGTGATCGATCGGTTTATAACTTTCGGAAATTCCGAATATGTATTATAAAAGAATTTTGCTTCCTTAATCTCGACCGATCGACTCACCCTATATATATCGATATAGAAAATCTATCCAAGGGTGGAAGGGTACTAAAAATCTACAAAATTATCAGTAATTTTTTTTGGAAATAAGAAAAATTATCGACAATGGGGATTTCCAGTACCTCAAAATATGCACTTTTCTTCACATGACGTAATGAAGGGCAGTTTATAACACATTTGTAACCATTTATTCACTCCGAATTTTGAAGAACTGATTAATTATTCGATATTGAAAATGTGATTTCAACACGTGTGAATTCAAACGTCCCTCTGCTGTGACGTCAGTGGCTCAATTTGTAATATGATTGGTTGAAGTTTGTGATGGAGGGGACAAAGCCCAGAGTAACTGAGAGACACGCCGCTGTTGTCAAGTCTTTGTAAAATCTCTGAATTTATTCATAAATATATTCAGTAATCGTATTATATTTGATTATATTTCATTAAAGTTGTTAAAGTTTCATTCTCTGAAAATACAAATAATGATGTGACAACCACACCTACAAATTATAAATAAAAACATAACCTTCTTATTTGTCATTATTCGACATTTCGACGTCTTCTCTGCGTACTATAGAATGGCGTTTCTTACAGTTGAGTCCAGGAGTATTCTATACTCTATATTCTATACTCCTAGGTTATGTCAACGAGTGACAACCAGATGGTCCCTATACACAGTTGCCAAATCAATAATTATTCTTACCACTAATTTGCACTTCTCAAAATGAAAATAATTATTAACGCTTCCTAAATAAGAAGACTGGCCTATATATACCAATTCTTACCTGTGTCTTACCTATCTGCTTACTTGAACCCTCTTTATCTTCAATTATAATTGAATGATATTATGAAGCTTTATGGAGTACAAATCGAACTGTCATGATGATAAAAGAAAAACATCCAAAATCAACATTATATTATGATATTATTAGGAAAGTGAAAGCAAGGGCTTTTTCAGGCTAATTCTTTTTTTTGTGATTTGGCAATGCTGTCATTTTTATATCAGCAGCACGTCATGACGAGTACAACCAATCAAAAATCTCTCTAGCCACTGACGTCACACGATTTCCCGCTACTTCTGATCGTTTGAATTCGATAGATTATTTTTGAGTTTGCAATATTTTTTAAGGGTATAAATTGATGAAGAAAAAATTGGAAAAAAAATCACGAATGACGTGAGAATCCAATATGTCAAAATATATTTTTTCTGAAAATGACTGGAAATGCCCATTATTTAGTGTTGTAACTGAGAGAAACGTTTATTTCAAAAAATTGCATATAGCTCTTGAAAAATCACCCATTAGTGGTTATACAGCCCGGAAGAAACATTCAGGGAATAATAACATCTTTCAGTCTGTAGAAAGTTATGTTTTGAGGAAATTGGCAATTGGTAAACCTTTTCCTGAAACAATGAGCTGTCTATGTACAATGAACTGAGGTAGCTTGTCATTGAAGATAACAAATATGTATTAGAAACTCAAGACCAACCATTAAATAGGTACATTGTATGAATAGCGTGACATGTAAGTATTTGGAAATAAACCCATTCATGTCAATTGAATTGGTTTGTTTTGTTATTGAGATTCATTGATGATATCTATTGCGATGTCCGTACAAAAAGAGTTGTTTCAATCATATCATTATGCGCACGTTCCTGGAGTTAACGATTGTTGGACAACAATGAGATATTAATGCGTACCTACGGTGTTTATGGTAATCGATGGTATGAGAAACAATGAAGAAAAATTACGCTTTTCGCCAGTGCCGTATGAGGCAAAAGTTCCTCGTATGAATGTCCTATATGATTGGCTATAGACCATTCGCTACGCTACTGCCTGATTAAACTTCCTGTCCAGTATGAATGGACGTTCTGTCAGTTGTCACCGATGCATAAAACGGACGCCATAAAAAACAGGTCCAACTAGAAATGCAGTTGTATCGACAACGGAAAAACACGAGGTGTTTGACCTACTGATCCAATTGACTTTACGTAAAGTCGTTTTAGCAGATAAAGCGACTCACTCAGTCTTGTCGAACACATTTCGTTTCGACGTTTATGGATCTTTTCTTCTGTCTTCCGTATGGCATTGATTTACGTCTTGTTGTTTCCGTGAGGTTCTTTAGTACTGGAGTTAATTGAGTACGTGCAATACAGAACCTTTTATTGAGAAGTACTTAAGATATTTTCATGAAATTTATTATCAGTGTGTTACGAGGGAGTGTCGAGAAAATATAAAATATTTTCATGTTCTTGCACTTCCGGTTTCACAGGAAACATGCTATTTCCAAAGGTTGTGCAGAAGGTTTGACAGCAGTATTCTTCAACAGGAATTATTCAAATTCATCGGGGATAAGTATCACCAGAAGTTGCTGCAAAACCAATCAGAAAACCCCAACACAGATCTATGGAATAACTATAGACTATAGAGAATATCTTCATCAGGAATAACTTGATACTAAAGGTTTGAGTTCCATCAGACATACCTTGCCGATCCACAATAAAACACAAAAGTTTCCAAAATATTACGCTACCGGACGATCTCCAAAAAGCAGCAGATATTTCAAGCTATTCTCTATTTGATCATAGCTACTTGCCTTTTGACGTTATGAAGATGAAATTTTCAGGAACTGTTATTGAAAACATAGTGTACGTTTTTCAGATTGACTTTGACGAAAAAATTCTACAGGGTGTTTATGAAAACATGCCAAATTTCAAGTCGAGTTTTCATCTAAAACTTCCTTATTTCGAAAAAACTTATTTATTTAACGAATTATAATTGTTCTCCTAAGAACAAAAATAATGACCCCTAAACCATATGTGTGAAACTGACCATTTTCGAGTTATTCGAGAAATTACACGTTTCTAAGGTATAGTTAACGCAATCATGACAAGATCATAGTATTTGCGACACAAATGACGGTGATTGAGATCTAAGAATAATAATAATAAATAGGGAATTTGATCTAATGCTTAGAACTGATTATATTCCTATTAACCGCCAAACAGGGTGTTCTATAACCAAGAACAATCAAAATTGGGAAATTTCAACAAGCCGGTCTTGGAAATAGCACGTTATTAAGAAAATGCTTTATGATGTGTGAAAATTACAGTTAATCGAGCTCTTTATACTGATTTTAATGAGTAAATTGTAATTCAATATTCAGGGAAAATAATAACTGAAATGAAGTATTTAATTTGAAATCCTATAATAGTGTTAGGAAAAATCTTTTTGGAAGTTTTCCTGCCTGAGCCTGATTAATAAGGTTTGGATATCCCCCATCAACCATTGAAAAAACCATATACTGGGTGCAATTTTTGCGAAAGACAAAAACAAACAAAATTTTCATAGGCGGACCTGGATTTTCAGAATTTTGAACAAGTTGGTTCCTGTCGGTACCTAAGGTAGTTATGACGGATCGAAGTTTTCGCCCTGTATAAAACTTATGAAGAGGAGAAGGCACTTAAATGGTGATTTGATATTCACCTGAGTAACCTGAGTAATCTATGAACGATAGGCTAGATCTGTTTTCAGACAACGAATTTTGTCCACCCTGTACAGTTCCACGAGACTCTCCCTGTATTTGATTTGATGGCTCAAAAAACATTGAATCTCCATGACTCCTGAAAGTGCCTATGTCTGACTAGGGATTGTTTTGCTCAGCATAGATTATTTCCTATTACAAAATAGAGCATTCACGATATTGTTATAATCGCACTTCCCTGGTCTCCATATCGAAAATGATCATCAATTTCATCATTTATATAATTCAATAATCATCGTATTAAATAGGTTTAGTCGCAAATGAAAATTGAATCTCCTCATTGCGTATGTAGACGGCATTATTCCAGGAACTACATTCTATTCGAAAGTAGTAAAGGCGAAGATGTGAAAGGGACTGTTCTAGTTCATTTTATAAAGATTTTTCCATACTTTTACCTACTTTAATAGGATTGGAACTAATGGGAGCCTTCATTTATGCTGCCAGATATCAAGAGAATACGTAAAAATTTATTGACTATCCTCATAGCCTAGAGCAGTGTGAATACATATCATTATCGCGCTAAGATGGTCACTTTCATCTTCATAAAATACGCTTTCATTTAAGATAAGTATAATTGAGCTTACGTAAGTATAAATTTATTTGGAGTATAACTTTGTATCAATGGAAAGACACCTTGAGTCTTCTACATATCACACAATTTTTCAATGGGATCAATATTGGAGAATAAGCATACCAGAAGAGCCCCTGTATTCAAGACATTTTTGCTTTATGCAAGTCAATACATGGGCATTAACATGCAAAAATGAAAAAGCCTCTCCAATAACATTTAGTGTGCCACAATCCCAGAAGAAGAGAAAAACGAAAAGGTGTTTTCTGGCAAATCTCACATTCAGCTGGAATGTTTTATATGGGCCACCATGTATGATGAACCCTTTAATATTGTGGTCCATGGTCTACTGATTAACATTCATTGAATAACCCTTAAAATCATATGGGACTTTATAAGTCTACATTATATCAATATGTAATAATATCAGATCCTAATGTATTGTTATCGCAAGTAATGATACTATAATTTGTTTGGTTTTGTGAAGCTTATTACTGTTGATCTGTGAAGGTGTTTTCATAATTAAATGGTCATTGACCGTTTTGTTTTGTCATGGATCGGAGATGAGCAGAATTTATGTTATAGATTACATTAGTACCTAATAGGTACCCACCTACCTAATAAGTAAATACATATGTATATTTTTCTTCAATCACGCAGAAAGTTCAGAATGTGATATATTGTTGAAAGGTCGCATCATTTTCTAATCAGAAATGTTATCTTTTTCATGTTTATTTGCCTCACCTCAAATAAAAAATTTTTCCAACATTATTCAACATCTTAGGAGCTCTTTTAATCTGCCCAAACTCGAGAAACTGCTTCTCTATTTCACTCATCATCCCTTGGAATAAATTTTATTTCAAATAAATCGGGTACCATAGACAATTACTTTGACAGCTGCCAAAAATGGCCAAAATAGGAAATCGAAAGCTATCGTGTTTATGGCCCGCTGGCTCAATACCTCATCATTTCTTCGTATTCTCCTCACATTCTAGCATTCCAGAAGTGACCTCGTACAATTTTACCAAGGTCTTGGTCAATCCGTTAGTTTGGCATTCTAATTTGAATAAAAGGTGTTCCTAAAATCTCAGCTGTAATTGTTTTCATTGGAGTAAACAGTCTCATTCTTTCGATCAACGCTGTGTATAGAAGATCATTGAACCTACTATTCCTTAATGATGGTGGGTTCGCATCTTTAGTCGTGATTAATATGGTAATATCGAAGGCTATACTGAAGTCTGAGCGGAAGTTAAACAGCCTTCAAGTTCAAATAATACCTGGAGCTTTAGGTCGATCTCAACAACTTTGAGTGCTTTTACCTCCTGAACAAAACCCCAAAACGAATTACAGAAACAATAATATATAAAAAAACTATGTGGACCGTGAATACAATAAAAAAATTGAGACCATATCAATAACAATTTGCTAAAAACTAGGTATTTAATCAGTGTTTAGAAATTCCAAGAACAATATAAACAGACACAAATCCACAACCAGTGTCCACTGAAGAAACACATTATAGTGACAATGACAGCTGAATTCCTCAGCCGAAACCAAGAATTCCAATCCGTTCATGTCATCGTAATTTTACCAATAAAAAATTCTTGGATTACTCCTCTCTGTTTATAAGGCAAGAAGCGGAAGATATGACCTCCTTTTCATTAGTTTATATTCTCAAGAGACGCTGGTCAAAGTTTAACACTGACCTAACGGCGAATGAAATTGAGGAAAGGCAGAACTGGCATTATCTTCCGATCGACCTTAGAACCATTTATTTATGTGGATTGTATTGTAAGTGACCATTTTGAATGACAAATTTCTATTCTGATTCAGTGAAGTTTCAACTTCTGTTTGATTTGATCCACAAATATTCGTTCAGAGGATGAATGAGTTCATCACAGACAGGGTGTCCTGGCTAGAATTTTCGACAGGGATAACTGTCATTTGACAGAATGTAGAAGCCATGTTTTTTTGACATTTCTGTTCAGTAAGCATTGACAAATTAACATGGGAAGACTAATGCTGCAACAACGTTTACAAATTGTTGAAATTTATTTTCAAAATCAGTGTGTTCTATTCGCCAAACTTATAGAGCAATTCGTGAAATGTATGGTTTACATAATCGTCGATCAGAGCAGCTTATTCGTCGAACTAACAATATATTTATTTATTTATTTATTTATTTAAATAATGACAAGGGTTGAGATTATTAAATCTATAAACCCAACTCAAATAGATTCATGATAATGCAACTGAAGGAACTATAAGTACTGTGTATATAAAACATAGATAGTAAATAACAAAATAAAAAATTAATTTCGACGCCATCCATCCAGCCTGTTCTTAAAAGCGTTCACAGAAGGGGCCTCCACAATCGCCGCGGGTAGATTATTCCATGAACTGAATATTCTATTAGGGAGAAACATTTGCCGAGGTGTCGATTTGAAGGCTTCCTTAGATAGCTTGTACCGATGCCCTCGCAAGCTGTTGGTATTGAGGCAGTACATGTCCTGGATCTCTCCACCGAAATGGCCATGGAGGGCTCGGAAGGTAAAAATGAGATCCCCCCTAGTCCGGCGTTCAGCAAAACTTGGTAAACCAAATATGCGAAGACGATCCTCGTAGGTTGGACGCACATACGAGTAAGGTAGACGTGTAATCCAGCGTTGAACAGACTCCAGGAGAATTTCTTCATACCTGGTTGAAGGCCACCATACTTGTCCAGCATACTCGATAATAGGTCTTATGTAAGTTTTGTATAGAAACATCCAGGTTGTTTTATCGGAGTTCCTGAAAGTTTTACTAAGCAGATAAGTTATTTGCTTAGCCCTTCCCGTGACTGACTCGACATGAGTGGACCAGTTGAGATCGGAGGTAAGAGTTACTCCAAGGTCGACGTGACGAGTCACTGGCTGTATTTGATGACCGTCAATGAAATAGGACACCATCGGATTGCTTCTGCCCATGTGGAGAACGCAACATTTTTCAATGTTCAGAGGTAACATCCATTCATGGCACCACCTGGAAAGAGCATCCAGGTCTTCCTGGAGAATGTGGGCGTACAGGAGTGGTAGGTTATAGAGCTTAGCGTCGTCAGCGAAGGAAGATAAAATGGATTTTAACAGAGAAGGTAAGTCGGAGATATACAAAAGAAAAAGAATCGGACCCAAAACTGAGCCCTGTGGGACACCAGATATTACACTTCTCTGGGCTGAGGAGTGTGCATCGCCAACTCTGACGCGAAATTTACGATTGGACAAAAATGTTTCAATCCAACCCAACAATCCACCCCTTATTCCCAAATGCTCCAACTTAGTAAGAAGGCGTCTGTGAGGTACCCGGTCGAACGCCCTCGAAAAGTCAAGGTAGACTACATCAACCGGGAATCCCGAGTCCAATGCTTTAGTCCAATCCGCGATGCATGAAAGGAGATTTGTTGTGGTTGAGCGTTGTGGTAGAAAGCCGTGTTGGGAACTTGGAATTATGTCGTTCTCGAAACAAAATCGCAGTAGGTGGTCACATATGATCCTCTCCAAAATCTTCGAAACAGATGAAAGCACACTGATAGGTCGATAATTAGAGGGATCGAATTTATCACCCTTTTTGAAGATGGGGGTGATTGAAGCAGAAAGCCAATCAGATGGGATGCAGGAAGTACTGATTGATTTGGAGAATAGGATTTGAAGTGGGGTAGTAAAAGCATCAGCACAGTTTTTGAGCAGACGCGTTGTTAGGCCATCGTTACCTGGAGCGGTATCCAACTTCAGTTCGGAGAGATATTTCTTGACAGTTGGCTCGTCGATGGTGACGTTGGATAGTTGGTTTGTTATGCGATCAATAATGGGAGTAGGGACCGGTCCATCAGGCTCTACGGAAAACGATGAAACAAATATTTCTGAAAATACATCAGCGCTTTCACTCGGACTCTCACACATGGCTCCCAAATGGTTCTTTATTGCAGGAATGCTCACTTTACAATTCATGGAAGATCTTACGTATTTGAATATTCTCTTTTTATTTTTTGAAGTTATGAGCTTTTTCTCATAAGAAGTCCTTGCTAGGTCTATGGATTTAGCCAGATAATTTGAGAAGGTACGATGGTTCTGATAATCCGTTATCGATTTGCTGCGAGAATACTTGCGCCACAATGACCTCTTACGCCTCACCAATTGTTGTAGTCGTTCATCTATCCATGGTTTCAGTGGATTCATTTTGGCTGATCGGATTTGCTCGTTAGCGGATACAGCTTCACGAGTTGCATCGAGGAAGATAGTCCACATCGAGTCTATGTCATCTGTGTTCATGATGCCAGCCCAATCGACGGAATTTAAATAGGAGGAAACCCCTGCATAGTCAACGTATTTGAAAACCTTTCTGACGTTGGTTGTGTTGGATGGAAATTCTATCTGAATCTCTGACGTTAAAACAATGTGGTCAGATTTGCCGAGAGGAGGAAGGTAATTTATTTCAGAGATGATGTTAGCGTCAGACACTATGAAGAGATCGAGTAGGGATGGTGTTTGGCCGGTTCTGAATCTTGTGGGCTTTGAAACGACTTGCTGGAAACCAGAATTATGCACGAACTCGGCATAAGGAAATGAAGGAGAGTTCGGCGAGGGTAGAGCTGTAGAAGTCCAATCAATATCGGGGCAGTTGAAGTCCCCAGAGACGAATATATTTTGGTATCTACTCGCAGCTGAATTAAAGAATTTGATACACTCCAGGTCAGAAGGGCAAGGACGAGGACGATATACGCAGCCAATGAGGAGGGATGTTTGGGGAGAGGAGATAACCACAAAAAGGTTATCTATACCAGGCCAATCGCTGTGAAGGATTTCAAGTTTGAAACCTTCAGCAATACTGTCACTTATATAGACACATACACCCCTATGCCCAATAGTTTCAGAACTGTCGTTGCGAAAGAGAGAAAAGCCCGGGATGGAAAACATAGAATCTGGAATCGATGGCTGCAACCAGGTCTCTGTAATGAGAATAATAGAGGGTGAAAGCAATTGGACATTAGCAAGAAGCTCATCGTATTTGGAGGATAGTGACTGTATGTTGGTGTATAAAATGGGCCAGTTGGTAAGATTGATCAGTTTTTTGGGCTTCGTGGCTGGGAAGGTTGAGGTGGAAGTTTCACGATTCTAGGAGTGCGGTCAACATACTTAATCGTGATATTATTCTCTCCAAGTTTTTGGCGATCCTTCAATTCTTGTCGCAAGGCGTTCAGAGTGGCGACTTGGGACCTGGTTTTATCATCCTGAATCGTTATGTCCCGGAAACTGCTGTGTCCACGAAGTGAACTTCTGTTACGAAGAATAGTGGAAACAATTTCAGGGTTAGAAAATGTCAACCTCATCCACCTGGGTCTAGAGGCATCCTTCGATCGAAGCCGTAGCACACTCTGTAGCGAGAGGCTGGATGAGTTATGAATGTGCTCAATAATACTCGACGCAGTATTCCTATCTTCTTGCTCACCAGCACTCTCGGGAACGTTTGTTATTATTAGGTTGAAGGATCTTCTTACTCTGTCCAAAATTTCCGGAGTTGGAGGAACGGCTGCAACGGCTTGAGAACTACTGCCAAGAAGGGATGACTCAAGGTTGACTATCCTGGTCGTGACCGACGATACGCCATCGGATAGAGCCGTCTGATCAGATCGAATCTGACGAATCTCAGCCTCGCACGATTCTATCGCTGATTTGTGCTCTGTCAGTATTCCCGAATGCTCAGCAATAGCATCGGTACAGTTAGATAATTGTAGCAATAGATCATCCTGCCGTTTTTCGATGCGCTCCATACTTGTGGTCAAATTACGCATCTGTTCCATCAACAATTCGAAATGCTTGACCGTCAGCGAAGTGTCGCCACTACCCGCAATCTCGTCAGAACGCGTAGGCTCAGGCTGACGATGGCTCTGTGAACCACTACGAAGAAGCCTTTGATTGGATGTACAGGGGGAACACGACCACCTCCGCATACCCTCAGCAAGGAATGAGACATCGTTCTCGTTCAAATTGGCGCAAGCATGATGAAAATGTTGTTTGCAGGTGTTACATTGTATTAATGGACCTGGGGTTGATCCAACCCCGTTGCAACTATAACAATTACGCGGCATAGCTATAACGCCAAGTGTTCTAGAGGACTGGAACAGGAAAGACTTTTCACCTTCTTGGACCTTTAAGAAGGGCTTACACACAATGGGAAGGTCACGGCAGGATATGGATATGAAGTGGTCTGGAATTGAACAATATCGTACGAGGAGTACAGCGACAAACCGGACGGCGGGCGATCACCTTTAGCGAGAAACGAGTCCACAGCGCAGCGGGTACTGGGACGAACTCAAGGTCGCGCGACGTAGAGGCGAAGCCGAAAGAAAAGTAAACAAAGAAACCGGACAAATAAATACACCGGAGTTTTGAATGCAAGTGAAAAAGAAAGTAGGACTAAATCAGAAAACGGCCTGAATATGCAGGATATAATGGGTTCGTGAAGTATTGTGATAGTTTACCATAAATTCAGCTTAGAATCTGCACAGGAATACACACACGTCCAGCTCAGCCAGATGCACAATTCATTTTCCATTTGGTACAACATTTTCTCTACTCAGTACAACAATAACAACAAGACAAAGAACTTTGTACGTACAGAGGAAAATATCGCTGCTGTAAGTGATAGTGTTAATGAAGATCCAGATTTGTCTATTCGTCGACGTTCACAACAAGTTGGATTCTGTGCATCCACAACATGGAAAATTTTGCGTAAAGATCTTGGTCTGCATTAATATTTGTGTTCTGTGGTCTGCACCCATACAAGATATCACTCTAAAAAAGACGCCCGATACAATCAAACCAGGGTTCAAGGTTACTAATTTTGGGTGTACCAAAACGACGGATATGGTAGAGTAGACTCTTCAGTCAGAGGTTAGGGCTCAAGGTTTTCAGTTGAGCATTAATTACTCGGCTTATCGTTTTGTTCTAGTTGGAATATAAATAGTCATTCACCAACAGCTATGCAAATAAATTGTACTAACATTGAAAGCGATATGATTTTTTATTATATGAATTTTTGAGGACAATTATTTTATAATGTGGCGTAACTAACAGTTGTCATTAGGTATTTTTTCGTTACAATCCTGTGTGAATACTCTTTGGAGTGCTTCATTTCCATTTCATTGCTCTGGTTATCTTTTGCGAACATAAAGCGGCCATTTTGCTTGTTTTCCTGATAATTTCGAAACTACAGTTTTGGACGAGATGCAATTTTGCATCCAGATGGAGAATGCTGTATTCAAGCTATATGCAAAATTTTGTCTAAATTGCGTTACCAAAACCATATAAAATACAAGCGAAAGATCGAAAAAAGCCTAGTATTGACACTGACGTTTTTTTATAATACCTGCTGTAAATTTCATTATATTATTTTTCCAGATTATATTTACGCTGAAGGAATTAAAAAAATCATTACAATATCTGAATTTTTGGGGAAACTGCTTGAAATAATCGGAATTTTCTTTTGCCGATTTTTACAAATGTTTACAAATCCGATTGAAATTCATCATTCACTCAAGCCCACTCCCTCAGATCAAAAAGTCGAGAAAAAAATTTAGAATAGTGCAAAATCTGAGTTTTTATTTAGGAAATTGGCTTGAGAAATTCTGATTTCACTAAAATTAATGATTCCTATATGTTCACATGGAGTATTCATTATTCAATAAAGCTGAGTCCTCCCTGTTAAATACAGGGTGTCCCACGGTCGAGTGCCTATTAGACGTTTCTGGAGAACTGGACATGTTTGAAATCCGAAAATTGGGATTATGATATTGTTGGAAATTCTCTACAGACCTAAAATATTTTTGGAGCCTGAGCACTTCCGGTTATACCAGGAGTGGAAATAAATTTGTTCAAAAAATATTTTTTTCAATATTTTCGTTTCTGATATGATTGGGTATTCAATGCTGAATAAATTTCTGTTGAAACCATTGTATCCATTCGAATAGTTTTCAAAATATCGAAAAAAATTTGAAAAAATTTCGAATATTCATAATCAGTATTATGTTCATTATTCTTATTCTGAACACCCCCAGTGTAAACCGTTCTCACAACGTCAAAGTAGAAGGATGTGGAAAGGTCATGCATCTTTTGAATTTCATAAATATCATCACAGGGTGTTTCGAATTTTGTGTCGAAAACTGTGATCGAAAATTGGCCATAACTTCTGCTTTTCGAATTAGAACCCTATTTTTTTTATGATTTTGTTGGATTCTGCGAAGAAAAATAGTGATAGCACTCCCAGAAGGTCTTGCTCCCAAATTCAGTAATTCCCGAGATATTTTAGCTTTTCTGGATTCATGTTGTACGTAGAGTCAAATTCATCGAATCTGAAGAGATTCGATGAATATTCTTATAAAACCATAGTAACAACTAATAATTAGCCCTGTCACCTGTGAATTATTAATGGGATTATTTATCTTCTATGGTCACAGAATATTCTCATGCCAACAGATTCGATGACTATTCTTTTGAAACCATAGTAACCACTGAAGTAAAATCGAGAAGTAAGGTCAAGGCCTAAAATAAGACCTGTCACTTGTGAATTATTAATGGGATAATTTATCTTCTATGGTCACAGAATATTCTCATGCGAAAGATAAGATGAATTTGACTCTACGTACAACATGAATCCAGAAAAGCTCAAATATCTCGGGAATTACTGAATTTAGAAGCAAAAACATCTGAGAGTGCTATCACTATTTTTCTTCGCAGAATCCAACGCAGTCATAAAAAATAGGGTTCCAATTTGAAAAACAGAAGTTATGGCCAATTTTCGATCACAGTTTTCGACACAAAATTTGAAACACCCTGTGATGATATTTATGAAATTCGAAAGATGCATGACCTTTCCACATTCTTCTACTTTGACGTTGTGAAAACGGTTTACACTCGGAATGTTCAGAATAAGAATAATGAACATAATACTGACTTTGAATATTCGACATTTTTTCAGGTTTTTTTTCGATATTTTGAAAACTATTCGAATGAATACAATGGTTTCAACAGAAATGTATTCAGCATCGAATAGGTAGAATCAAATCAGAAACGAAAATATTGAAAAAAATATTTTTTGAACAAATTCATTTCCACTCCTGGTATAACTGGAAGTGCTCCAAAAATATTTTAGGTCTGTAGAGAATTTCCAACAATATTATGATACTAATTTTCGGATTTCAAATATGTCCAGTTCTTCAGAAACGTCTAGTAGGCACTCGACCGTGGGACACCTTGTATTTTCGAGTTGAATTTTCATTTTAGAATATCTGAATTTTTCGGGAAACTGCTCGAATTTTTTTTGAAAACATTCAATATTTGAAACTCATAATATTTTCGAGATTTCCTCCACCAAGCGGGACATAATTCGGCTCACCTCTTCGGCAGAGCCATACGCCGATATCTGTTGTACAAAACATCCATCTTTCGTGTTCCTTCTGGCTCTTTTCTCTCAGACAAACAAAACTCCAATCATGTCCAGCTGAACGAGAACCCGAAAAAATCAGTAACTCGAGCGCGATAAGACCATATCGAAATCTCAAGAAGACCGGAGAGTGTTCTGTGACCGACGACAAACAACTGAAGAGCGGTTACATCCAGAACTGCCCGCCGGATCACAGACCGGAATGGGAGTTCCGGAGTGCTCGATGCGTCTTGCATGGCCCACTCTTCTCGCGGTAGATGCGTTTTTTGTCGATTCATTATGGAATTATTGGACCCTAGGTTGATCGAGTTATGAGATATCGCTGGAAATATTGTAGATGTTGGTGATAAGTAGGTAAATAAGTAAGTTGCGGCATGATCTGATTCTGTTAAGTTAAGGATTCTGTTGCGCTTTCCTGGTGATAATTGATTGACTTTGATACGGAAACTTCGATGGAGTTTACTGTAAAATTGAGTGCCACTTATTGAACCGTCCTCACATCTTCGTATTCACCTAGAAATACGGTTTTTGTCGAGAACACGGATAGGCCAGACAACGAACTGGGTGTGACAAACTATAGTGGGCTAGATAATACCAATGAAAAAATATTTTCATTCGGGAATCCAACGATTTTTTGACAGCTGTCAAACAAAATGGACGGCGGCTGTCAAAGAAAATTGTTAGAAGCTGTCAAAGAAATCGTCCATGATCTCCTATGGCTGGACTAACTTACCTTCTTTTGGATAAATATGCCAATTTTTCATGGGAGTTTATTGTAGTTTTCTGCAAACATTCTGGCTATGCCTATTTATTCAATAGAAAAGCGAAACAGTTTTGAGGTGAGGCAATCTGTCCTCAATGCTGACAGACTGTCTGCGGGTTAAGTTCACGGTCAGGTACCTATTGTTTGATTAGCAATAAGACAATTAAATAATCTTCACCGCAATAAAACTTTTTGTGAGGATTCGGTTAGATGATTCGAGCTTTTCTATTGCAGCTTCCAGATATGTAATTGAATCAGATTTGGTTTTATTAAGCACAGAGGATTCCGTATTTATCGCTCAGTAGGTAGCAGTGGAACACGTTTTATTTCGATGAAACCTATCAGATTCTTTACAAAGGGTTTTTCAATAAGAGGTGTTATTTTGATTAGGCCGCTATTTCGGTAGACGTCACTTTTGAAGCTGTCTTTTTTAACAATTGGAAATAGAAACTACTACGCCATTAAGCTAAGGGGACCTGGTACACGTCCGAGCTCGCGAGCTCCCTTGGGCTTTTTATTACCATGATACGAGTATCTCAGTTCGTATGCGGCCAACAATTTTTTTTTTAATTAAAGCTTTGTCATTTCTCTAGAATGTGTATTACTCGCTCTTCTGGTTTTATTCGTATATTAGGAAAAAAACCTGGTGAGCTGTAATTTCATGAAAATCTGGACAAACTATTTTATTTCAATGATATCTCCGTCAATTTTCGGAATAAATGTATGAA
Source organism: Adalia bipunctata (assembly GCA_910592335.1). Classification (NCBI taxonomy): domain Eukaryota; kingdom Metazoa; phylum Arthropoda; class Insecta; order Coleoptera; family Coccinellidae; genus Adalia; species Adalia bipunctata. Next base: position 7,399,242 of record OU342948.1, on the reverse strand, counting down.
ATTTTCAGTATACATGCGGAATGATATTTTGCAGAATGTGTATTATTCGCTTTTCTGTTTTTCTGCGTATATTAGGAAATGGTTGCAAATATGACCAATAAAGTTCCTAATTTATAATTCATTTAAAAATTGTGGGGGCAATAAACAAAAAAACTGATCAATACACATTCTGGAATAGCTATTCATGTAACAAGTACATAAATAAGGGCTTCATGGAAGAGTCCAAAAGTTTATGGCAGAGCGAGCGAAGCGAGCGAGGCCAATAATTTGGGCAAGTCCATAAGTCTAATTATGTACGAGTTGCATACAAAGCTTTAGGTTTGACTGCAATGCAAAAATTTTATTTTCTGAAATCACAAATAATATATTCGTCGTTTTATTACGAAGAAACATTAAATGTGCTTTTGCTTTTCTTACCTTAGTAACCATCAGCGAACTTAGCAACATCACTGAACAAAGTTGTTTACTTTATGTTTATTCTGTGACAAACGTCATAATAATTCAAAAATGGATGTGCCAAAGAATCTCTCCTATCCACTAAAAGTGCTTATGAAATTTGTATGCGGCCTATAACAAGTGGTGTGAAACGAAGAAAAATGCAAAATCGAGAGAATACTGTGACAGGTGAGTCCAATAAAGTGGTGTCCAATAAAGTGGTGTACAATAAAGTAGTCAATTATGGACGCTAAACGAATTCATGAATCAAGTGTTTATGAAGCAGTGGAACATAAAATATTATTTCGCATGTTAACTAAAAATTTCATACATTTATCCCGAGAATTGACAGAGATATCATGGAAATAAAATCGTTTGTCCAGATTTTCATGAAATTACAGCTCACCAGGTTTTTTTCCTAATATACGAAGAAAAACAGAAAAGCGAGTAATACGCATTCTAGAGAAATGATTGAGCTTACCTTCCTCTTTATAATGAAATGAATATCCGATCATTTATCTGAAAAAATGTAATTTTTCCTTGAATCTTGAATATCAAAATAACACCTCTTATTGGAAAATCCTTTAGTTATAGCCAAACAAGAAATAGCAGTGTTCGAAATGAAATCAAACGCTTTCGTGTTTATAAAATTCTTCGACAAATATGAAATCTTAAATCCATTAAAAATGATCACGAAACTTTCAACCACAACTGGTTCGATAAAGAATTGTTTATGCATTGAACCATTTTTTCCATATGAAGGGAGAAAGTTTGATATCAACAATATGTCTATTTTGCACAAACATCCTTGAAGAATTATCCAATTTTATTGAATGATCCTCTTATTTTATCCATAGAAAATAAAACTTTCACGCATCTGGTCATGGCAGTAGATCCGTTCTGTTATTCTTATTGAAATGTATCAGACAGATACAACGTAAGAAAGTCGATCATTCCAGTGGAAACATTGCATAGAAAGTTATATAAATCAATTTGAATCGTTCATCACCGATTATGTGGGTATATTTCACTGCTGCTTGGTTTCAGAAAAAGAAATCGATTCAAATAAACCCTTTGCTCATAGGGCTCATCAGATTGGCTAATATGAGCGGATTTTGCCGATATCAAAGGTATTTCCGATTATAAATATTTGTTTTTTTTGTCTGTATGGATACTTTGATAGTAAAAAAGGTTCAATTCAATGTGAAAATGGTTTAATTCAATCTCAATGTGAAAAATTGTCCACAATATTCTCGAAATCCATTACGAATGAAATGGTCAAATGTGATTGAAATTTCTTCTGGTTACATCTGGATCTCATCGAAAGCAATACCACACTTCAAAAGTTTTCGATTTAGTCCTTCACTATAAAATGATGGAGGGATCGTTCTAACTGTGTAGAAACATTATTTCACGCATCTTTCATCTTAGAAATTGGTCAATCATGGTGTAGCAAAGGATCAAATCAGTATCATCAATCATTGAATTCGACCGGGAAGATCGTTCTAGAAGAGATGCAGCATGAAATCCAGTTCTAGATAATTATGCACACCTCATTTTTTTTTTATTAGATTATTATCTTGAAGGAACGCGATGCTGCAGTTTTACAGCATGGAAGAAAGAACACAAGACGTTTCAGGTTCCTACATTTGTACCGAAGGGTGTTACAAAAATGTCTATATGATATTGAGATCTCATAAGGGATATATGATCTCATAATTGTTGAGAAAGCAATGTTCAGAATGTTATTTTTCTTGATCGAATGACTTATGCATCTTGTTGGAACTATTGAGTCCTTTAAGAAATTGTCGTTTGAGGTACGAAATAGTTATTTAATCAACTAGTTTATTAATGACAGCGATTAATGGTCGAAATATTTTAACGCGTGAGCGGGCGCGTTAATGTTTGAGACCATTTATCGATGAATTACTTAATAAACGAGTTGATTACAAGATTTTTCCGTCGACCACATCACGAATTGAATATGAATTCTCGATAGAAATGAATTTTTGTTTTGCATAATAGACAAATTTGACATAATTTAAATTTCTATGTTCATTTAGATATAATAATATTTATGCTCCCTATGGAACAATTCTTAGACCATAGACTAAGGTCTAAGGAACAATTCGAAAAATTCATAGAGGGAATATTGGACATGTTGTGACATTCTGAATAGTTTACATTTAGTTTGCATTTATATCATTACCTATGATATCCCATAAGGAACTTTTGGAGAAAGTGGAGGTTGAAGTATATATCTACTTTGCAACTTGTATCACCTGAAATTTCTTCTGCAGTCTATTTTATTTTGAATGTCAATATACCCTTCTGTGACAGAAGTTGATTTCCAACCAAGCTCGATAGTGCTCTGACTGAATATTTTATGTTCAGTTGCCATGACAATCATGCATTAATAAGAAATCATGCATTAAAATAGGTCATTAATGGATGATTTCGAGTGCGTTAAAATGAGCTTTTATTCCATGGTCGACGGAAAAGTAATTTTTCATTTCTTAAATATGAAAGATGCCACATGTAATAAAGCCTGCAACGGACGGCGAGCGATAATACAATATCTATATATTATAGCTTTGCATCGACATATGTCATTTTAGTATGGAAAAATATCGTAATATATCGCTTGGATGAAAATATCTATATATATTGCCATACTAAAATGACATTATGTCAATGCAAAGCTATGATATACATATATTATATTATCGCTCGCCGTTGCGGTCTTAATTATTCAGATAATTCATACCCATAAGGTACCTTGCAATTTAGTTACCTTCTAGTAAAATTACAGGTTAAAATATTGTAGAGATAACTTGCAACAATCAGAATGTAAATTGAGACAATGAAGCACTCAGCAATCTTTCTACATGAACATTCGCTCAGATGGAAATTGCGAAATTGTTCTGTCCTTATCCAGGCCATTTCATTCTTCTGGTTTGGCCGATTGAAAAAAGCCATTTGAGACATTATCATATTCTCCGCCTATCTTTAAGCGTCGCATCATCTTTCACCTTTCACCTAAGTAAAAGTACGAAAAAGAAATTGGTATTACACCTCCTTTTTGTTACCTCGTACCTGTAGGTTAACAATTCGGCATTGACCACCAGCAAAGGCATAAATCAAGGCAACAACCGGTTTTCTACTTTCTTTGGTAGAATGTTTCCTTGATATCTGTGGACTTATGATTCAATTTATCAGTTTTAAATTGATTTTAGCAGAAATCGTGTCGAATCCGTAGGCGCAAATTTCAATGTTCTTGTGCCTCAACAAAACACACCAAAAACTAGCAAGGAGAAGTTTGGATTAAAGTCCGATCAAAAGCGACATTCCAAAAACCAATAATTCGCGTTGTTTGAGTTTGATTCATAATTTTTAGAGGTTGGTTTACATATGAATTGGGTCCTATGAATATCACCGTCCCCAAATAAAAAAGAAAAAATAACTCTATAGGACTCTGTGTTTTTGTGTGATTCTGTGGTGCTTCTTGAACCCAAACACCAAGTCATTGCGAATACCAGGTAGAACCTTCCCAGTAAACAAAGTGATTGCCTCTGTGCATCACTTAGAAGTGACGTGAAATCAGGAGCTTTTTAGCGCTCGTTCGTCCATCTCATATAGAATCATCTTGTGGTGAATACGCATGCAAGTACCCAACGAAAAAAACGTTGACATCTGCCAAATTAAAACTGACAGCTGTCAAATACATTTTGATAGCTGCCAAATAAATTCTGACAGCCGCGAAATAAATTTGGACACCAGCTATCGAAGAAATCCGCCATTATCCTTGCCTGAATTAAATTTGACAAAAGATTCCTGATCAGTGACTCTATTTCGATTAATTCCTTGTAACTTAAGCATAAGCAAAATGATCTTTGAATTGCGATTGACGATGACAACTTCCGTAAGTAATTGTTGTTATTTTGAAATTTCAACATTTTTCTGTGCACCTGTTAAAAATGTGGCGTATTTGTTGCACTCTGTGCTCGTTTCTCTGTGCCTACCACATAATTCTATGGTGCATCATCAACTCTCTATGATTTACACAGAATTACAGGACGCATTGAATCCCCAACTGTCAGATTCGAAATCTCCAATAAATTCGTGTATTTCAAATTCAAATAGACCATGGGGGACGCGGATAAAGGTCAGAAGATTTTCGTCAGGGCATGCTCCCAATGCCATACCATAGATAAAGGCGGTAAAAATAAAGTTGGCCCTAATTTGTTCGGAATTCATGGAAGGAAATCTGGACAAGCACCTGGTTATTCCTATACAGAGGCCAACAGGAATAAGGGCGTTGTCTGGGATGACAATACCCTGGATGTTTATTTGACGAACCCCAAGGCTTTCATTCCAGGCACAAAAATGCTTTTTCCAGGCTTGAAGAAAGCAGAAGATAGGAAGGACTTGATTGCCTATTTGAAGAAGAACGGATAGGAAAGAGCCTAAAGTCTAAAATTAAATTATTTGATCTAGAGAAGTGTAAAAAATTGTTAATAATCGCTCCCCTTTTTTTTATTTGGATGCTCTGCATATTCTTCAGATATAAAAAGTACGAAAAGTTATGAATTTTTGTTTCGCTGATATCGTGTTGATTTCTTAACAAATGTTAAATACGAATAAATAATTTAATATGGTGTTCAATAAAATTTGAGAATATTCTTTAGCTTGTTGTTGATTCTTTGGGAATTTTTACATATTTCGAAGAGATGAAATCCATTCAAATATGTTTAGTCATTTAGTAAAATTTGTTTTTTTATTTTATCTATTGATTTCTGGAGTTTCTAATAGTCTGGGGGGAAATAAAATGAATACATGAGTTAAAATTTAGTTTAATCCAAATTTCCATTTTGTTACAAAATCTATCACATTTACTTTGGAGTCGACAAATATCATCAAATGCAAAATTAAGGAGAAAATTACAAATGTATTTTGAGTAATATGCACAAAAGTAAATTCTACCATACTTCTTTACCTCTACACGTATTTACATAATATAAAATAAAATATATTCCAAGTTATGTATAAAAATATTATTTCAACCACCATAAACTTCCAACACTCGGGTTGATGTTCTTAGCATGAGCAGTCGCAAGAGCAACGTTTCACCCTCTTGGAGGACTTCTCGAGGAGAGCATCTACGGCACGTTTTGCACGGACTGATCTTGGTTGTAAAACTGCAATAAATATCAATTTTGATAAATTCGGAATGATTGAAATGAACGAACGACTATAAAACAAATAACCGTCAGTTCTATATAGTCAACAGGGAACAGCCTAGATCTAATGCTTGTCTAGGATCGAGAGTTTATGGACGGAATCACTTCATCCAAGAATGTTACGCCTGTAATATGGATTCGAAAAATTTTGAGGAGAAGGCAAATTCAAGAGGTTTCGTTCAAATGAACAATTCCCTGTGTTCTATGGCCAACACTTCCGGATCCAGACAGTTCTTCAGGGGGGGGGAGGTGTTGTCCATGAATTTTTTCAAGGGGGGCCATGAATTGATAGAAATGATTATAGTAGCTGAAGACTTAAAATGAAATTTTTCTACACCTACACCTCAGCAATGGGAATGTGGTTCGGTTTGGACAAGTGCGCTGTTTTTCATCTGCGCAGGGGAAAAGCTGAAGACGCAGGAGAAGATATTCGACTGGAAGATGGAATGACTTGGGATGAAACAGAAGGGTGTACTGGAGACAACCCAGATAAAGGATGCCTTAACAGCCAGCTACAAAAGAAGCTGAGGGACATTTGGAAATCACAGCTGTCGGGAAAGAACAAAGTATCTGCTACAAATATGCTAGCCATCTCGATTCTCACCTACTCTTTCGGGGTGGTGAACTGGACGGTGAACGAACTCCTCGATCTTGATAGGTCAACAAGAAAAACGACGAACATGAATCGTAGCCTACATCCCAACAGTTCAATACAGAGGATATACCCTCCCCGAAGCCAAGGGGTAGAGGATTGCAATGTTTGGAATATCAACACTATCAAAAAACATTGGAAATGGCAATAAGGATTCTAAGAAGTGAAGATCCGCTTCTGAAATTTGATGCTCAGCATGAAATTGCGAACCATGGAGCCTTCCTATTCCGAGCTGCACAAAGGGCCGTGGAGAAGCTCAGCATAACCGGAGTATCGATCAATCCTGAGCTCGCTGGAGCACCGATCACTCGAGCGGTCCAAAGAAGCCTAGCGAGACTGATCCGAAAGTCTCAGTCGGATAAATTACTCGAACATCATATGAGTAAAAACTTGCACTCCATATATTTCAGGAGTTTAAAAGACCAGGACCTGTCTGAAGAATTGTCTTTCGCCTTTCTAAAGTCAGCTAGCCTTAAGTCAGAGACAGAAGGATTTGTGAAGGCGTGTCAAGATGGAGTACTTAATACGAGATGTTATAAAAAGAATATCATGAAAATGGACACCCCAACAACTTGCAGAGCTTGCCATAGGCAACAGGAAATGATTATGCACATCCTTTCCGCCTGCAGAGTCCATGCTCCATCAGGGTATGTAGAGAGACACAACGCGGCTCTCCGAATTCTATACCTCCATCTGAGAGCCGCGTATGAGATAGACAAGGAATCGGTGCTACCATATGTGCCTCTGGAGATTGAAGCGGTGGTCCAGAACGAAAGAGCTCGCATATGCTGGAACTATCCCGTCTCAACAACACGATAGATCAATGCTGTTAAGCCAGACCTACTTCTGCTGGACAAGGAGCTGAAGGAGTTATTTGTCGTGGAATTCTCCTCCCCTGCTGAAAATAATGTTGTGATGAAAGAAGAAGAGGCAAAAATACAAACAACTTATGTTCGAGCTTGGAACTTTATACCCAGGTCATAAAATTAGGATGGTCGTACTAATCATAGGATGTCTCGGTGGAATGAGAGCCAACTACGTAGATGAACTGAAGATAATCCCGGTCTGTAGACCACTGGATGAGGTATTGGCGCACAGAATGCAAAAAGCAGTGTTCCTCGGGTCACTTCATATCATCAGGTCCCATGAACTCTAGAAGCCACTTGCAGCTCATCTCTTTTGTTAAGGGACGCTACGAGGGCAGGATGAAGAACTCCTCCATTTAAGTGTGAGGGGTTTTTAGTGAGTAACCAAACAAGATCTTGGATTCTCACAATACCGAGAGCGCGGACCCTCTCGGTGCCCATAAAGGGTTTTCCCCTCACACGGACGTAAAAAAAAATAATTCCTCAATTGAAAATATTAGGGATCGATTGAACTACTGTAAAGGGATTATTGTCAACCACCATCTGGGATTATGACTTTCTCGAAAAGGATGGAACTGAAGAGTTGGAAATAGTAAGGTAGCCACAATAAATCTATTTGGTCGCAGATGCCATCCCTTCTGATAACAATGACCAGAATTACTTACAGTGTGGTCTCAATTCTTCAGTAGCTTGAGCTTCAGGTTCTTGATCCTGTTCTTGTACTTGCTTCATCATAGGCTCTGGAATATCGATGGGCATAGCTCTTGCGTAGGTCTGGCGTCCGTTCATTTGCGAGGGACTAGTCCTGGGTTCTTGGACAACACGGATTTCTTGTGGTCTTTGTTCTTCGATCACATTCATTTGGCCCTCTTGGGATTGCTGTTCTTCACCAGGTTGCTCTTGCACAGCTACGATAACGTCTCTGTTGTTGGAGAGGCGGCTCAGTTGGTTTAGTACAGCTTGTGGTAAGGACATTCTCGAGGAAGTCATCTGAAATACATTGTGGAGTTAGGTATTTTTGTCTCGCAGAAGAGATGCTTCATTAGCTACAGATTATGGTCCTTAGGGACCTAGGGTCTTAATATCTCCTGGAACAAAATGATACCATGGATAGTCCACGTAAAGGTGAAAGGGTTCAAAAGATTTTTGGCTGTTACCACACCTCTGGTGGAATAAGCATAAGTGGTATGAGCATTCGTACAAAAAAGTGTCTAACATCGATATGTCATTACAAATGAATAAGTTCTGTTACCATATTTTCCACTCCTGGGAATCTGACGGTTCTCTCTTCTGCAGTAACCTCAGGTTGCTGCCTCGCTTCTTGCTGTTGCTGCTCTTCCTTTTCCTTCTGAGCCTCCATGATCTTCTGGGCAATTATTTGCTGGGCGATTTGTCGAAGAACATTGTTGGGAGGGAAGTCATTGTTGGATTGCTCCTCTTGGACCATCTCAGGGTGGGGCATCGGAGGTCTCATAGTTTCCATCGGTGTCGGAGGACCAGAGAATTGTCTGAACTGAGGTGGCATCTGTTGAGGTTGTACCATTATCTGTTCATGAACCTGGAACTGCTGAGGTGGGGGTTGTGGTTGGTACTGGGGCACTTGCTGGTGAATAATTCTAGGAGCCATCATGTGAGGAGGAACCATGTGTTGTGGAATCATTTGTTGAGGAACTATTTGTTGAGGACTCATACGTTGAGAAACGAATTGTTGAGGTTGCATCTGGGCCATGTGAGTTGGGTAGTGGGTTTGTGGAATGGGGATCATGACAGGTTGGATCATGATTGTTTCTTCGTCTTGGTCAGCGTCGTCGTCATGCTCTTCTTGGTCGTTCTTGGAAGGGCTGGCACTGCAATATGACGTTTCAAGTTGTTAAGGGTACTTTATGGAATATGAGTCTATACAGTCTATACCTTCATAAAACAGTCCGCCGAATATTTTTGTAAAGACGAGGATATATTGAAAAATTCTTAGCCTACTATAGAACCAAACAAAATTTCAATGTCAAAATATTTTATTACTCAACATATTCTCCTCTTGACTGAATACATTTATTACAGCGAACCTGCAAAGTCTCTAGACCTTTCAAAGAAATGTTTCTTCTTGCTCTGCAAACCAGTCCTCCACAGCTTTCATTACCTCCTCGTTGGAAGAAAATTCACGATCTTTTAAACTTTTTTTCAGTTGAGGAAAGAGATGATAGTCGGCCGGAGCCAAATCTGGTGAATAAGGGGGGTGTTCTAGTAATTCTAACCCTAAATCACAAATTTTTTGCATGGCAACATGAGATTTGTGTACTCGGGCGTTGTCCTGTAAAAACAAAACACCGTTGGATAGCTTTCCGCGTCATTTTTTCTTTAATTTTTTTTTCCGTAGAGTGGTCAGTAATGTCGAATAGTAATCTCCAGTTATTGTTCTACCCTTATCCAAAAAAGCAATCATGATTACTCCATGGCAATCCCAAAAAACTGAAGCAAGAACTTTTCCAGCAGATATTTGGACACAAAACTTCTTAGGTCTTGGAGAACCAGAGTGTCGCCATTCCATCGATTGTTGCTTTGTTTCTGGATCGTAGAAATGTACCCAAGTCTCATCCATAGTAACAATTCGGGTTTAAGAAGTCTACATCGTTTTCAAATCGAGCACAGATCGAACTAGATGCTTCTACCCTTGCACGCTTTTGGTCAACATTCAAACATTTGGGTATCCATTTTGCAGAAATTTTTCTCATGTCCAAATTGACGTGAACTATATGATGAACGCGTTCGTATGAAATATTCAGTGCTTCAGATATCCGTTTTAGCCCAATTCGACGGTCTGATAAAATCATGTCATGAACTGCATCGATATTTTCGGGGACTGACACAGAAACTGGCCTTCCCGATCGGTCATAATCTTCAATGGAAAATTTACCTCTCTTGAAGCTTGCAGTCCAATTTTTCACGGTCGCATACGAAGGACATTGATCACCAAGGGTATTACGCATATCTTCGTAAATCTGCTTACCTCTTAACCCTTTTAAATACAGGTACTTGATGATGGCTCGATACTCCAATTTTTCGATTTTTACAATTTCGGTGGACATCTTTTTTTTTTAATTTATCGCGCAACTCTGGTTTACTTTTTTGGCGTCGAACTCTACACTGACACTTCTAATAAGTTATTGTTCGTTGATATGGTATCGCAATATTTTGTTTATGCATGAAACTGGTCTAGGCTAACTAGATATCAATACATCCTCGTAAGTATGAGTTTTTCGGGAAATGGCGAATCAGGTCAAATATTATTGGATGTTTATTTTGAATTATTTCGAAATATTATTTGGACGCGGGGGTACAGAAACATTCGGCTGTTTCATAGGGGTCACCTCTACATCTAGTGATTGAAAGGGTAGCCCATGAGGCCATCCTCAGAATATCTGAAGTAGGTGCAGGTAACGAGAGAATCAAGAGTCAGAGAGTCTTCCCAGATATTGGATTTCATCAGATCTCTGGCATCAGAAGGCGAGCTGTAAAATGCGTGGTGAGAAAGGGGACACAAGGGACCTTAAGGTCGCAGTGACCTGTAAACCCTTTCTAACTAAATAAACTATGTGAAATGCTTCGAATGCAGTTCATCGTAAATTCCAATACTGCGATAATGATCATTTGGATACCAAAGTTTCTACAGTAATGGAGGTATTGTAGTAAGCAGACCAAATAATCTTCATTCAGCATCGCGTGAAAAGTCGATCCATCTTCAAATAGAGGTGTAATTGTTAATTGTTCGTCGAAGGATATTGTGTTCTTAATCATCTGTGAATCATAGCTCCATTACCAAGTCAAGTGAAGAGAAATTAAACGCAATATAACCCGTTCTGATTGTTCCATGTCTCCTTAAGTACTTTCTAATGTTAACTATGAAACATTATTGTTGCGAGGTGCATAAATTCCTCCACGATTCCTCCCATGCAATCGGATTTTTCGTGTACCCGATATACAGGATGTCTTGAGCTTGAGATCCCTCTTTTAAAACTGAAGTTTTCTGCTTCAACCCTTTTCAAATTTTTAAATATGACCCTTTTTAAATATGACTTATTACCTTTGTGCAGTTCCACTTTCGCAGAAGATAGCCATTCTTTCCCCAGTCACCCTCTCGAAACGGGGATCGGTGGTCAAGTTTAGTCCGAAAGGTAGAGCGATGTTCTTGGGCTGGTGATCGACCAACTGTTCGGCCCTCTTTTTTTCTACGATGCAGTTCATTTTGGAGCGTTGATTTTTGTCGATGAGAGCTCCTGCCAAATCGTCAAAGTCCAATTGAAGAGGAAGTTTGAAATGTACAGTCTTCTCGTTGTTATCTGCAAGAAAGGAAGCATTAATCAACTTCCAAAAAGGACTTCCAAAAGGACTGATCTTGTGTTAATGAATTTGGAAAGATTTTGGGAAGTGGTATAATTTTTTTTGGAGGTAGACTAGTATTTGTTCACCTTCTTCTGAGTTATTGTCTTCATCGTCGCTATCATTCGAATCATTTTCCGCAATGCTGTTGTTTTCTATGGACTTCAAATTGGTTTGAGATTCTTCCGCTTTAAAAGCATCAGTCTTTGGTTTCGTAGGTTGTGGAGCTTCCTGAAATAAAAGGAAATTGTGGTTATTGAAGTACAAAGGGATTCTCCATCAAAGTATTTAAAGTGTCTCTTGAAATCATAAAATCTTTAATATGTCATGAAAAAAATTAACGCTGCCAGAAGTTGTGAAGATTACTTGGATCATCAATAATATTTTGCATACCAAAGGTTTTAAGACCTCCACCTCCAGAGTATGTAGTATTATCAAGTATAAAATATGACATGATATAAAACTCTCTTTTTAAAATGTTTTGGTGTTGCAAAAATGGACAAGCCTTCATAAGAAAGTTTCAATGAACAAGTCAAACGATATTCAACATATGGCAAATTCGTAATAGTTAAATTCAGAAGATGAGTCTAACCAAAGAGCTGTTTAAATATTTCAGAACACACCTTTTATTTGCACTTTGGATGTGTGTTTGCTTGTGCCATTTCAATGATTAAACAAATCTGCAAAGAACAAAAATGTGAAGATTCTTATTCTCGGAATCGTTAAGTAAGTTTTCTTGCAATGCAAAAAACGACTACAATATCTAAGTAAAAAAAAATGTTTACATGAAAAAACCTTGACGATTTTTTTTCTCCAAATGAAATCATTTACTCCTTGCTATACCTACTCTCTATGTTTTACCAAAAAAAATTAAAATTTGAACAATTTCTTCTGGGTGTTGCAGTTTCTTTGTCAGTTAGTATATTTCCCTGCCATTCGCGAGCAATATCCTGTTATACACTGGTGACGTGAAGGTAACAGACAACTCTTTGATTGCTGTTGAAGAGGAGCTTGCGAAAGGCCGGTAATCATTATCGGTATGCATGAACACGGTTGATTGCGAAAATTTCCGCATAAACGACTTCACGCAAACGGTGAAATATGACTGGTTACTGATGCAGTCAACCCACAACCATTGCACCTGGAAACCAGTGAATGGATCCTCAATTGATCTATCTTGTATCCACAATCCATTATTGACCATGTTTTATGGATTAGAGAGTCGTTCGAAGGGGATATACCTAGATTTAGACAATTGGGACTTTTTATTCCCTCGGAAATTTTCCAAAGTTTGCAATGAATGTGCCACAATTCTCATTAATATCCACGAATGTCCAAATTCAATAAATATGGATTTTGGTTTGTTTGAAGAGTTTTACATGATGGAATCGAAGAAGCAACATATTATTGAATATTTTCAGGCTGTAGGTACGCTTATTACAACGGAAACGCCACTGGTATGGGCCTGGTGCCCCTGGTGGTGATGGCTGTCTTTATGGTGAAAGCGAGAGGTGCTTCTTCATTTACCCATGGAAGATCCAGGTCATGCAAGCCGTTTCTCTGTTTAAGACGCCTACGAGTTCACTTCATGTATTGTGCGATAGGAGGAGAAACAGGAACTTTATGATCAGAAGATCATAAACTGTTTAACAACAAAAATTATTATACCTTCACTTGACGGCATTTCCAAGAAAGTTACGGGTTCTTAAGAAAGCAATTATCATTTCTGATGGCTGAAGACAAATTTTCACCACGAGCGATCTACATCAAGCGATAAATAAAAATGAGGATCTTTTCACACTTGAATGAAACGAAAATTGCCTATACTAACTTTTGAAAGATTCGAGGATATATTGTAAAATTCTTAGCCTACTAAAACCAAACAAAATTCAATGACAAAATATTTTATTACTCAACATATTCTCCTCTTAATTTAATACATTTATTACAGCGAACCTGCAACATCTCTAGACATTTCAAAAAAATGTTGCTTCTTGCTCTGCAAACCAGTCTTCCACAACTTTTATTACCTCCTCGTTGGAAGGAAATTTACGATCTTTTAACCTTTTTTTCAGTTGAGGAAAGAGATGATAGTCGGACGGAGCCAAATCTGGTGAATAAGGGGGGTGTTCTAGTAATTCTAACCCTAAATCACGAATTTTTTGCATGGCAACATGCGATTTGTGTACCGGGGCGTTGTCCTGTAAAAACAAAACACCTTTGGATAGCTTTCCGAGTCTTTTCTCTTCAATTTTTTCCCGTAGAGTGGATGTCGACGGTAATCTCCAGTTATTGTTCTACCCTTATCAAAAAAATCAATCATGATTACTCCATGGCAATCCCAAAAAACTGAAGCAAGAACTTTTCCAGCAGATTTTTGGACACGAAACTTCTTGGGGTCTTGGAGAACCAGAGTGTCGCCATTCCATCGATTGTTGCTTTGTTTCTGGATCGTAGAAATGTACCCAAGTCTCATCCATAGTAACAATTCGGTTTAAGAAGTCTACATCGTTTTCAAATCGAGCACAGATCGAACTCGATGCTTCTACCCTTGCACGCTTTTGGTCAACATTCAAACACTTGGGGATTCATTTTGCAGACATTTTTCTCATGTCCAAATTGACGTGAACTATATGATGAACGCGTTCGTATGAAATCTTCAGTGCTTCAGATATCCGTTTTAGCCCAATTCGAAGGTCTGATAAAATCATGTCATCAACTGCATCGATATTTTCGGAGACTGACACAGAAACTGGCCTGCCCGATCGGTCATCTTCTTCAATGGAAAATTTTCCTCTTTTGAAGCTTGCAGTTCAATTTTTCACGATGGCATACGAAGGACATTGATCACCAAGGGTATTAAGCATATCTTCGTAAATCTGCTTACCTCTTAACCCTTTTAAATACAGGTACTCGATGATGGCTCGATACTCCAATTTTTCGATTTTTACAATTTCGGTGGACATCTTTTTTTTTTAATTTATTGCGTAACTCTGGTTTACTTTTTTGACGTCTAACTCTACACTGACACTTCTAATAAGTTATTGTTCGTTGATATGGTATCGCAATATTTTGTTAAAGCATGGAACTGGTCTAGGCTAACTAGATATCAATACCTCCTCGTAGTTTTCAGATGAAAACTACGTCTTTTTCAATATTTACAATTATAGTTTTGACCGTTCTGTTCCAGTCTGTCAATCATGGATTCAGTAATACCATTTTAGGTGTATTCAAATTCCGGAATCGGAAATACTCAGAATGTGTGACATACAACGAATCAATTTGTCCTACCAAACTAAACCTCACCTTTCAAGTTGCAAATTCAAACCAGGCATGGTGAATTACGTAAGAATTTTTCAATCGCTTCCATTCTGGTTGTACAAAACGTAAACAAGAAAGTGGTAAAATTCGTACGCTCAGTTATGGGTTAACAACCTCAGGAAGTCATTACTAATTACCGAGAAAGTCTTGTGTAATTCAATGGGACATACCGCATTGTGATGAGGTTCTTTTGTGTTGTACCTGTTAGAACGTACCAAATAGAGTTGTGGTGAACTCTGATCAGAATAGTCGAGCTTTGACAATTACATAATTTTCGGCTTTTCACTTCGGCTCCATTAAAATCAATTTGTATCGTTCTATTTCGTTATTTTTTCATTCAAGTCATTCTGATATACACGGTGTCCCTTAATTGGAAGTAAAAATGAGGAGGGCAGATTTCTTGTAGGATTTTAAGACAAAAAGGACCATAAACATAGGGCCGCAAACATTCGTTTTCTAGATACAGGGTGTTCTAGGTGTACTAGAGAGTATTTGAAGGTGAATTATGAAAACAGGTGGATTGGACGGGTGGACATTATCAGTCATGGCCCGCTAGATCCCCAGACTTAAGAAGTTTAGATTTCTATTTATACTAACTGGATTTTTATGACGATTTTTACTTTTATGGTTATTTCGAGAGAATCGTTTGAATTTTTTTCTCGAAATTGGTAGTAGATACGACAAAACTTCAGGAGACCATAAAGTTTAGTAAAATAACAAAGCTTCTATTAACAATTTTTCAAACCAACAGTAGCTTCCCAATAAAAGTTCTGGAGGAAAACAGGCGACTTGTGCCAAAATATATCATCTTCTAGATTTGCAATCAAAATTAGAATGCCACATGATGTGAACTATAAGTTGTTATATCTATGCTAAATTTCATTTGAATATCTTGTGAAATACAAATACTACGAGACAAAAACTTCTTACTTCAACACCTTGTATCCCCAAAACGAAACGTTTGCGGTCCCAAATTCACTGGACTTTTTTCTTGAAATAAGCAGAAAATTGAATTTCAGCTGAATAGATCTGTTCTGGAAATTGCTTTCCGAGTATTGTTACCTGTACAAGAGCTTCAGGCTGTAGTGGGGGTTGGAATCTATCAGCTACCTCCCCAAGGAGTTCTATTTCTTGCTCCAGCTGTTTGCAGGAGGCGTTTGCTGTGATGTATGCAGAGGCCAGCAGGAAGAATCCAAGAATGACGGAGCACATGATCACCGTGGCTGCAATTATTTTGGCCACCTGAACAGAAGCGTAAACATGCTTGACGTATGCCTATAAAAAAATTCATGATAATAATCTGAAATATCTGAATATAGTTGCTTGAAAGTCGAGAAATCATAGTTTTAATTTTTCAAAACATTTTTCGACTAAAAACTCGACAATTACAGATATTTTGACGAAGGATATCGTTCTCGTTCCTGAGAAACAAGCAAAAACAACCGTGTATTATTCTGTTCAGATTTCAATCTTCGTGATCTTCAGTTGAAGGTCTGAATCTCGAAGCAGCCATTAAAGTTTTCGCTAAGAAACAATACAAGGATTCCTAGAGCTATTAAATCCAAGCATTCTCTCAGTGCATAATCTCCTCCAGCATCGTTGACCTGAATTGAGGTTGTGAAGAGTTTTGCAACAGTTGGTTTGGAATTGCTGATGATTTTGATTGAATTATGAAAATTTTCCTAATTCTGTTCTGCCAGGTAGTTATTCGTTTTGGTTTTGGTGCAACTTACGTCATCGATTCTCATTTGGAAGAAGGCATATAAAGTTTATTATGGTACATCTACATATGAGTAACTCATTAGAAATTCAAATAAAGTTGGGTCCAACTTGTTTATCAGCGAAATCATTTTCGGTGCAATTCGATCATTCCAATTCAAGGTTCATCGAATGAGTGGGGAAATCTGTAACTGCTGAATATTCTTGTGATATATTCCCAGTTTCAATCAACGAAGGAAAAATGACTGAGAAATTCATGTAGTCTTTGTTATGACTATCCATAACCGAAGAACCCTGCATGCCTTGAGAATTTGGAACACTCTGTACACAAGAATACATACATTTGAGCATACTGGGTGAGGAGTAATGATGGTTTGAAATACTTATAAGAAAATATTAAAATTTGTTTCTTTTTATCTCCCTATACAGGGTGATTTCGGAGGAGACCGTCAGATTTTAGGAGAAGTTTACACTAGTCAAGGCAGTTTCGAAACAGTGTTGGGTTTATTGTTGGGGGCCTTTATTGAGAGTCTACAGGCTGATTTGTCCGATTCGACTGATTTTTCTTTTATTCATAACTTTGATATGGCTTGCTCAATATTCATGAAATTTTCAGTGTAGAACAATATGATGGTCTACTTTCAATAATTCCAACCCTTTTTCAGAAATACAGAGTGGGAATTATGATGAGTTCAGATTAAATTTGCAGGTTGAAAAGACACGCTATACATTCCTTTTTCAAAAATTCGCTACCTGTTTCAGATTCTACCATATAAGTTTACATTACTGGAGCGTTTTATTCTTTTTGGCACACGTCCAGTTTTCCTAGAAAAATTTTCAAAGATGAACAATATCGTTTTTTCGCTCCAAGGCAGTGAGGATATTCTGAACTGGACAGTAAAGCACTGCCTTAAAGCGAAATAACGATATTGTTCATTTTTTTAAAAAAAATTCTAGAAAAACTGGACGTGTGCCGCCAAAAAAAATAAAAACGCTCCAGTAATGTAAACTTATGGTATGGAATGTACAGGGTGTTTTTTTAACCAGCAAATTTAATCTGAACTTATCATAATTCCCACCCTGTATTTCGGAAAAGTGTTGGAATTATTGAACAAAGACAATCATATTGTTCTTCACTGAAAAATTTCATCAATATTGATCATGCCATACCAAAGTTATGAATAAAAAAAAAATCCGTCGAATCGGACAAATCACCCTGTAGACTCGCAATAAAGGCCCCCAACCATAAACCAAACATTGTTTCGAAACTGCCTTGACTAGTGTAAACTTCTCCTAACATCTGACGTTCTCCTCCGAAATCACCCAGTATATTGCCCCAGCGAAAATACGAATGGGACTTTTTTGGGAGGAAATTTATTTGGTTATTATTTCTTAAAGAGCAATTGGGTCCATTAAATTTTGTTCTTCCGATTCCAACAAATCTGTGACGTTGGATAGGACCAATTAAAGCAGGTACTTTTTCAGAAAAGATTTCACAAATAGGCTTCAGTAAAAATTATTGAAAATCATTGAAACCAATGTTGCTAAATTCTTCATTCAGTTTTCACACGTTGATGTTTTGGAATGACATAATAAATCCTGCATATTTTATGACAATGACCTTCACTCTACCAAAATCCCGATTTGGCTCTGAAACTGTTGGGAAAACAATCAATCCTTCGTTTCAAATTTTAACATAAACATGCTAGAAATCATTCATTTTATGGTTTGCTTATCTGATTTCTCACTCCCGAATGGTTCTCTATTTACACTCATTAATTTCATCAGAAAATCTCCGAAGCAGAACAGGAAATGAGACCTTGAATGCAAACGTATTATAACTATTATAATATTTCATTTGTGATGTGAGTAAGAACAGAGGCCACTTTACTTATTAAATATCCTTCTAGAAGGATCTACAACCGACCGCAAACGATTTGCCAACGTGTACCTGGTACCCGCTAGAGAGATACTTTAGTAGGAGTAGGTACCTACTTAAATACCCACACTGTTGCTATCTCCATAACAACCCATCATCAATGGAATTATTGTCATTAAAAGATGAAAAAAGATTTTGTATGCAATATACTCTAGAGTCTAGAGAGTGCTTTTACATTGAGGTGCTTTCCAATATTGCGTTTTTATGACTGAATGAACAAGAAAATGTTGCATTTTATGTGAAACATCATGTAGTATTTATATTTTCAACAATTATAAAATACTAAGGGCTAGTAGATGCAACCTGTCTATGAAGTGTCTGATAACAAACCGTTCGTCAAATTTATTCACCACCTGTAACAAATTTGTTTATATTCACCATCATTAATCTCCTAGGAAGTTATAAAGCAAATAAAGACGACACTATGTTTTTCTAGGTCAGTACAATTCGATGACAAAGCTAACGCTATTAAAGTCCATAATGCAAGAGAGAGAATGCGAAAACCTCAGAGTAAAAAGAGATCCTCCGAAAGGTCTTTTATTACTCTGCGAAGACTGAACAGGTGACGGTTATATGACTAGCACGGATTAACCTATTTGTAGTATAAACAGGGTGCGACAACTAGCTCTCCGACATTTAAAGGAGCTGTTAAAAAAATAGGGAAAAAGATATTGGAAAAATTATTTTTCATTTTGAAAGCCTACATAATCAAGTTTTTTTATCTACGTCTTGACAATAACATCATCCAAATGAGGCCTCGGCAAGCGACACACATGTGGAGCCTTTCCCGGAAGTTTTCCATTCAGCATGGCGGTTTCAATTTGGATGATTTCCTTCTTGATTGTTTCTTTCAAGTTAAGAATGAAGACCTCAAGAATGAGGTCTACAAACATCGTCCTAGTAACCTTGATGAATTGAAAAAGGCTTTCAAAATAAAAGGAAATTTTTACAAAATGTCTTTCGTATTTTTTAACAGCTCCTTCAAATGGAGTGAAACTAGTTGCTGCACCCTGTATTTGCTCACTATCGACTAAGCTTCAATGTTCTGATTCATATGGAAAAATTAATTGATCGATGTCTTATTCAAATAAATTCACATACTTCTTTGTATACAAATCCAATGAACACAATGCGACATTATCAAAGGCCTTTCAATTTGTGTTCTAAATTCCAACAGTGTTAGCATAAACGAAGTCTTCGATATAATCAATCTTGATCCATCTGAACATCACGATTGCATTTCTTGCAGATTTCACACAGTCCGCTATGCAAAATCGAAACTTGCATCTTCACTTTCACTGACTTTCAAACTAGGAAACTTCAATCCGCTGCATACAATAATGAAGCAGGCTAGAGAGTAGGTGGTAAAGTTGGAATTATTAAAGATCTTGATGTAGAAAGATGGCCAATTCATCATACCAAAAATGGGTCACTAAAAGTACAGTCGTGAAGACCTTTTGAGCGCTGCTTCATCCACCCTGTTCATAGATTCGAATTTCTCATTTCAAGAGATCAATTGAGGAAAATTGACGGAAAAAAGAGATTAATTGATTATACAATACATGCATGTATAACCAGCGTTTAAAAAATTTGCGATCTTGAGTGCTGTGGAGAAATTAGAGCTGATTTTCTGTGATTGAAAGTAGAGTCTATGCACTATCTTTTGTTAGAGAAATATAGGGTATTTTTAGCTAATTTGCTAGTATTTTAGATAGTTCTGGTAACGCGATTTGGACAAAACTTTGTTTGTAACTTGAATACGTCATTATCAATCTAAATGCTTAATTCCATCTAGATCGCATTCGTTGTTTCGCAATTATAAGGAAAATTTTGAGCGGCCATATTTGTTCTGAATGTTTCTAGATTTTTCCGTTCGAAAGTTTAACGTTTACGGCAAGCCGGTTAGGACAGAATTGAATTCGACCATTAGTGAGTCGAAACTAATCGTTTGAAACTATTTCGAATGGTTAAAATTCGAAAAGGTTTGAGACAGATTCTAAATTGTATATTTGAGTGGAACAAGCTCTTAAAAACTACTTATCCGACAAAATAGCTTCTGGCACCAAGAACTGGATATCCTATGAAGCATTCAACCAAATTCTTTTATCAAAAAAACATTAGTTCGATCGGAGAACAAATTTCAGACAGAGGGTAGAACAATAGAAACTAAGATTATTATTGCTATCGAAAGAAGACGCCTTATTATTCAGTGAAACAGGCTTTTGTTCTGGAAATTCTTATTTTCGCACGAATTATTGACAATTAAACTAATTATCAAGAAGTATGTGTGACAGATTCGTGGAACAATTGAATTGTTTCCTTCCTAATAATAGTTTGATAATAGTTCGTAAGTAGAAGCGTGTAAATATAGCAGAAAGTCTCTTATTTTGGTATATAATGGTTATTCCATATACCCAATCTTATATGGAATTAGTTTCATCAAGAAAAAAGGGGAACTCGCAAAAAGGCTTGGAGTCACTCAACCAATCATTTGCCATCGTTTGAAAGCGATGGGAATGATCCAAAAGGTAGAAAATTGAGTGCCGAATGAACTTAAATGTTTTTCCACAATGTAGGTTCAATTTGCCAAAAAAAACTGCATGAACTTAATTATTATACTCCTATAAGTACCTCCAAAATGAATTGACATTGATTGGTGAAAATAGTCGATGAATTTCGAATGTGAAAACGAAAATTTCACATTTTATGAGAACAATAACGTCAATAACAGTTCGTGCATTAAACCTCCTTAAAATTATCCGAATATGGACCGGTTGACTACAATTTCCTCCTCCAACTTGAATAGCATCTGTTACGATACTTTTCATTCGAGTCACGGATCGGATTTTGGAGTTAAATATCGTGAAATAGAAAGTACGAGTTCGTTAACACCTGGAATATAACTCCAATACAGTGGCAGATTCGAACTTTACGATCTATCAGAACCGTTAGTAATATTTCCAGCAAATTTTTTAGGGTGTTCCCAAATAACATGGGATTTTTTAAGTCCTCTTCATACCATCTGCATTTCTCAAGATATTCATCCTAGTGACTGTTACGAAAATTGACAGATTACGATATTTGAATCGTACGTTTCGAATTCTAATATAATTTATAATCACGAATATTGAATTCGTGAATTATGTTCGAAGAAATAGATTTAACACCTCTAGAATTAACAAAAATTGCGAATAAATTAATACCACAAAAATCCTAATCCATGTATGAAAAAGAATAAGAAAAACTTGTGGAGTGGTCTGAAGAGAATTCGGTTATTTGAATTTCAGGTGATGTTCTGTTAGCATATTTTGAATAACGTATCTATTTATGAATTAGGACATAATATAAATGTTCTACATTATGGTGAACTTATTCAATGTAACGCAGTATGGCTCAGAAATTGATAAATAAAACATTTCCAACGAGTAGGTATTGATTGAGAAAATAGAAGAAAACTATACTCCATTCACTTTTATTTAATCACATAGGAGGTCATGGTTTCGTTTTCAGGAGTTGGTGCACCTGATGAAAAGTTTGTGCGCGTACAGATGAAAATCTATATATATATATAAAACAAAGTTGTTGGTTACACCATTTATAACTCGAGATCGGATAGACTGTTTGTGATGAAACTTCATTAATGGATTCGTCCACGGCCTGGTTATTATAAAATACATTAAAACTCTGAAAAAATCGATGAAAAATTTGTTTATGTGGGAAATGCTTTTCCTCCATTCGAATAAGGCCACTAAGTGTCGCTACGGTTAATGGCTTTTATCTAGACACTGTAGCGTAATCGTGAAGGTACTATATTTGATATTATCGTCACTAGATGGCGATGGTAGTTACAATTGGTGAAATCCACCGTAAGAAGGTATCATTTAGGCGTAACAGAGTTCGCCAGGCCAGCTAGTATCAAATAAATGACAAAACGACGTTGCCAGTTTCTTTGTTTACATCAAAGTAAAAGTATCAAAGATATTCCACATTTTGTTAGTTCGAATCGATCGGCGATTTTGGGGCGAAATATCGATAGGAAATCCCCAATTTTTCCGTTGTTCGTCGTCCAGAAGAAGTTTCCCGTCGATATGAGAAATTTCGTGCAAGTCTCATTTTTTCCTTTCACGACTTTTGGCGAGAGTACGAACGGCAAATTTGAATTGGGCCAAAAATCGATTTATAAGCATAAATGAAGCGAAAGTAAGTACTAATCGACCTTTTTACACTTGATAACGAAGTTTTTTTTAGGTATCTGGCCGTTTTGAAAGATTTCAAACGAAATTCCGGTCCCCCAGTAGTTTGGTTAGTTTCGGTATCGTTTTGGGTGCTCAAGATTTATTTGGAATGTGTAAATGGACAAAAAAGTCTTCCTTATACGATCTTCTAACGAAAGCGACCGGAAAATATGGTTCAGGTAGAATTTTCGAGGAATTATGAGGAAAAAACTTGCAGAATGAAATTGCACGATTTTCGTAAGTAAACGGGTTCTAAGGATGGCCATCATCGGTCTCTAAATGATTATTGTTGATCGTTTTCACGTTTCAGAAAAAAACACGTCGAAAAAGCTGAACAAAAAGTAGAAATATGACTATATTGCATTCCACAGTAGGTGAATTCAGATTCCGATGAATTGAAATGTGTCACTGGAGCTTTCATTCCTATTAATCCTTTGCCGAAAGTAGAAATAGGCTATATTGAACCAGAATACATCGGTTTTTTCCATATTCCAGGAGTTTGTGTCTTATTTTAGAACAGGTGAATGATAAATGTGAAGCATATGTTTGACCTATTCCATTTTATTTGTTCAAACCTACTGTGGTAGTAATGTATGAATATTTTTTAATCTAATAAATTACTATACTATCAGAATATTTCACTCCTTGTTCATAAGATCAAATAAATAAAACGTCGTCAAGTCTTGAACTTTCAGTTCAAATAGGATAATAAACATTAAATCTTCACAAGCATGCATATGAAAATTATGTGAAAGCAATGCAATTTTTTCCATGGCGAAAAATAATATTTATTTCAACAGTAATCTCTTGTACTTTTCATGCAAATAACTAGAAAAGGAATCCTTTCTATCAATTCATATACCTAAACGTAAATTATTTTCGTCCATCACATCTTTTCCAATTCATTCACATTCTGAGAAATACGCTAAGAATGTAGAAAGGGCAACATAGTGTTGATTTGGAACATAAAAATATTTTGAAAAACGTCATAACTTCGATACAGAGTGGAATGTGTCAAATTTCCAAAGCCAGAGTTGTGATTTTATAATTGTGAATGGAGTATAAATGTTCTACATTAGGGTGAACTCAATCAATGTAACGCAGTATGGCTCAGAAATTGATAAATAAAACATTTCCAACGAATATTGATTGAGAAAATAGAAGAAAACTAGCTATAGAACTACGTATATAACCTCACCTTCCAAACAGAAACTTTGGTTTTTTTTTTGCGAAAACTAAGAGGATTGCCGACTTCTCGTTATCATTTTCGTAATCTGTGACCCAAACTTGATGAGTACAAATTTTTTCACTTTTCCAACACGATTCTTTTAGTTCTAAATAATTACCATGAAATTGGATAGGATCGGAAGCCAGTGCTGACAACCACAAAAAGAAAAATATAACTGAAAACAATGAGGTAATGAATTCATTACAGTACTGTTTTCAGTACTGTAATGAACTCATTACGATACTGAAATTGTAATTTTTTCGTCCAGAACTATTTTGTGAGGAGCTACTGATAGTTTGGAAAAAGAATCTTCCTTTCATTCGAAAACTCTCCAATACCTTTCCACAATTTTTTCGTATATGCTTCTATATTGTTTGAAATTTGTTATTTTTGGTTGAGGCTTATCAATGTTTCTTTAGAATAGTTAGATAAGAGGAATTTGCATCAGTATTGCAAAGATGTGGGTGATGCGCGCAATCCCCATATATTATATTGATTGCAAAAGAGATGTTGAGCTATGAAACTAGGTCTGATGGAGAAATAAAAATTCAGTTGACGTATCAAAGACATGTTGAATGAAGGAACCAAGATGATTCTCTTCTTAGTGTTTCGAATGAGGTGAAAACAAGTGTGAATCTTCCATTAAATAAACTTAGTGAACTTTGCGAATATTCCCGAATGAGTGGTTGTCAACTGTTTAAGTGAAAGTGGCATAGAGTTTACATGCCATTTGAACGATGATGACCTGGTTTTCATTAGCTATCTGTCGTCGAATAGAGCTGACAGTGCTGACACTGATTATGCACACTTTTCTTGTTGTCAATTGAATGTTGTTGAAAATGAGTAGGTTACTTAGATTTTCGAAATTCCTTTTGGTGGCTGAGTTGGCACAACTCGAAATTGACCATAATGATATATGGCCCATTCGTCATTCAATATAGCTAAGTGCACTCAGTCAAATATTTTCGAACAAATTTTAAAAAATTTTTTGACAAGAGTAATTTTCACTCCTTGTATAATCGGAAGTTCTCAGGCTCCAACAATACTTCAGCTCAGCTGAGAATTTATATAATAATCCCAATTTTCATATTTCAGATACGTCCAGCACTCCAGAAACGTCTAATAGGCACTCGAACTTGGGACACCCTGTGTAATATTTATATTCTGTCGCCAAGATTATTTCATAAACCGCGAAACAATGACAAATTCGAAGGAGATAATGCAAAATTTTGTTCGACCTAGATCTGAGCAAGGATCAATGTTGGAGATTCCAACAGCCGATTAAGCGACGAACACCGCATTGAAAAGAACATATGGTATGTACTTAGCGTGGTTCTATTATTTCAAAGACGTGTTTATTCTGAAGAATAACCTAAAAATGCTAGGTTAGGTCATAGGTAACATTTAAATGACAAAAATCATTAGGTGGTCATTCCAAATTTTATTTTACTTTAATTTGATATCCTTCCAAATATGGGCGACTCCTTATATACGAATAAAAGCTATGGAGGACTGGTTTGCAGAGCAAGAAGAAACATTTTTTTTTAAGTTCTATAGAGACGTTGCAGGTAGCTGTAATAAATGTATTCAATTAAGAGGAGAATATGTTGAGTATTAAAATATTTTGACATTTAAATTTTGTTTGGTTCTATAGTAGCGCAAAGTGATAGACGTTCTATAGTAGGCTAAGAATTTTTTAATATATACTCGTATGCTTGGAAGTTGAGAAACAAACACAAATCCTGTGCCAACTTTTTCCATCAGATCCACATTATGCACGCAAATTCCGTATGAACGTTTATTATGATAAAAAACTAGAGAGTTGATTATACGTATGCTTGAGAGATGGAATAAATTCTTTTTATAATTATTACCCAGTGAAATATTTGATGCAAGCATTTCATTCGGTAGGTATATTATACACCGTACAATTTTTTCGAGTGAGAATTGATGAGAAGTCGGATTGTATATTGCGTGGTGAGAGTACAAACAGGAAACATAAAAACTCATCCATAATAATTATTTATTATTAGTATGCAGTCAACGATTCGGATTCTCCCAGTATAAATATGTTTATCAGGAAAATTTCAGTGACTTGGTACTTCAATCAACTTCGTCTCGAAAAACGTTTGAAGAAATAGATGAATTTCATCAATAATTGGGTATTAATCAATAGTGATGCATTATTTCAGCTCATTTGAAAATGATTTCAATTAACTAATTTTTTGAAGACAACAGAGAATTGGTTGAACAACTATAAAGTACACTGCGCAAAAAAATTAACGCACATTATGGAAATCCCAAATTTATTCTACAACTGAAAGTGTTCTCAATGATAATTATTTTTAGCAGAATTATGCATGCATATGTTATCCACTTTCAACGTTTTTCTTCAATACAGATGTTTTCTCCCAGCAGGAATAAAAAAAGATGATATTATCAGATTTTGAATGTATTGGCTCCATTCTAAAATCAGTTGTTCTCGATCAATTCTAGTGATCAATAGTTTTTCTTTCGTTTGATTTTCTACACTCGATCGCTATGCAACGCGAAACACGCAATTTGACCCAAGAGGAATGTGACCAAGCGGTAGTTTTGCGAGAAGAAGGGTGGACATACACAAGAATTGCAGAAAGGATTGGAGTTTCCCACACAAGTGTGTCCAGAATGTTGCAGCGATTCAGGGAGACAGGTATGAATGTCCGAAGACCAGGACAGGGTAGACCACGGGTAACAACTGCCATTCAAGAACGTTACTTGAGAGTTTCTTCGTTGAGACAACGGTTTGCAAACGCTCGCCTCCTTCAAAATCAGCTTGAGCAAACTCATGAGGTGCAAATTAGCACTCAGACAATAAGAAATCGCCTCAGAGAATATGATTTAAGGCCTCGTGTCGCGGCAAGAGGCCCAGCTCTTACCCCAGCCCATGGGAAGAGGCCGATTGGGAAAGAGTTCTCTTCACAGATGAGTCTAGATTCTGCCTCTACCATTGTGATCGACGTTCCCTTGTATACAGACGTCCACATGAAAGATATGCTCAGTGCAATTTCCTGAATACTATTGGTTTCGGGGGAGGATCGATTATGGTATGGGGTGGAATATCTTTGACTGCTCGCACAGACCTAGTGGTCGTTGATAATGGAGCTATGAATGCTGATAAGTATATAAGGAACATTCTTGAAGAGCATGTAGTGCCATTTGCCCCATACATTGGTGAAAATTTCATTTTTATGGACGATAATGCCAGACCTCATCGTGCGCGCATCGTTCAGGAGTACCTTGAAGAGGTTGAAGTCTCTAGAATTGAAGGGCCAGCAAGAAGTCCAGATCTCAATCAGATTGAGAAGGTTTGGGACAACCTCAATAGAAGGCTGAGAAGTTCAGAAAATCATCCAGCTACTCTTAATGACTTAGGAATCCAACTCGGAGAAATCTGGGAAGGATTAGATCAGAACATTTTAAGATCACTCATTTTGAGTATGAACCGTCGTTGCCGAGCTGTAATTAACGCAAGGGGTGGAAATACCAAGTATTAAATCACTTATCAGCATTTCAGTATTTTGAAAATTGTTCATTTCTCTTCTTTCACATAAGATTCGGTGAAATCCTGAATTTTTCTTCCATTTAATTTGTCTTGTTTCGTTCAAAACCTTCCCGAGAGAACATAAAAAATAAGTTATAAAGTTAATGTATAGAGTTAACTTTCATTAAAATTGAGATTTTCAGAATGTGCGTTAATTTTTTTGCGCAGTGTTATCGACGTCGAAGGGAGTTGTTGATATTTGTAGAAATGTTGAATATCATCATGATCGAGATGCACGAGAAAGTGAAACCAAACAGGTGTTTAGAAAAGGCATGGTCAACAATCTTGTCCAGCTATAGTGATTTGAGTTCCAATATTGAAAAATTGTAGGAAACTTGATTATTTTCATGGGGCCTCTTGAAATTATTCAAGGAATATCCTTTTCCTTTTCATTTGTACCTCCAGTTTAGAAATACTCTGTATAGATTTTTTATACAAGTCTAGATAATCATTGATCATAGTTCATGAGGGATGGGCAATATTGAAATCCTCGGTAAAAACAGAACAGAATGAAAACTTCGATTTCGATCTCGAAATATCAAACGTGTTGTGTTCCCAAAAAAAACTGAAACAATTCAAAAAATGAGCCATTTGGACATAACGTCGTGAATGGCAGCTCCACTGCCCCGCCACTGGTTGAATTGGAAGGGTCATCTTTGCAAGATCAAGAAATCCAGTTTTCTGTTCGGTTTATATAGTTTTTTGGAATCCAAGTTCACTACTAATCACCGCGAATACAGTTATTTTCTATCTTTGGCCTCCGCACAAAGTGAACTTTCACGAATATCGCGAGAATAACGGCATGAAATCGAATAAATTAAATTGTAGGAAGATATAGACACGTAAGATTGATCTGGTTCATTGTTCATTTTATTAACATCGGAGGTTAGGAGGAAATATTCTTCTTCTGACTAAATGCCCACAAAAATGAATCTTTGCTTCGTAATGAATTTTCTTTCCAGTATAGACCACCCTGTATCCACAAAACCGTATGCAATAGGTCAACACGTAATGAAATTATAGATAGGTCCATAATTTCCGCATAAAGATAATAACGAAATATTTAATACAAACGCTTTTGTTGAGATTATTGCGAAATGTTGATAAACAGGGATTTGATAATTAATTAAACAAACGTGATCACCTGTTTGACTCAGAATGGGAAGAGGAAAAGGTTTTGGCACGTTTGATTATTCAAGAGATGGAAATGTTATGGAAGGTCACGTCTTTTTTAGAAGTTCTCTTTTCGCTTCAATAACACTTTAATCTATTTTTCTCTTGTTTTCGCATTTTCTGTTCTTTATTTTCGTTCTGCAGAAAAGACTGATTCTGATAACCTAAATAATGCGTAAAACCTTCTGTTTAACCAATTTTATGAGCGCCCTATTTTATTTCATACATAAAGTCATCATATTTTTGAGAAAGTTCATGATGATAATGCTCTAGCAAAAATGTATAGATAGACTTTTGTTGCTGAGAATGATTTCGTCATTGATGAATTTCTGGCCAAAATCTCAACAAAACTTATGGACAAACCACCGTATAATTACGACCAATAGAAACCAAAAGAGATTTCAATATTCTAACCAAACCGCACCTAAATTGTTCTGCTGAGTCACACCCACAGATTTAGAATAATATTCTATGTCACTGGTCACATAAGTCGGTAGTTGTACCTGATTATTTCTGTAAATTCCTATTTACTTACCGATTTATCCATCAAGTGACAAATAAGTACAAACTTTCACATTCATTAGGATCGATTAGATTATCTACTAATTGAATGGTTAATATTGATCTGCTGTGTGTTTGTTATAATCATTAATTCAAATCACAACAGGAAAATATTTTGAACATTTTCTGGTAGTCAGAAGCATGTTCACGCTATTTTCGAGTAGATTGTTTTTCTTTATGAATCATTAATCTTCAAACCTCTAAGCTTCGTAATCACTGTCTTTTTTTCACGTTTTTGAAAAAAATTGCTGACATTTGGAAAATAATTGCGATTATCTGTTTCATAATATACGTATATTCGTTTCGAAATAGATAATGGCAGTCGAGAATGGGTAAATTTATAATCATAAATTCTTTTTGCTGATCCTGGATCGAAAGTGATATCATTTTGCTCGAAATGTCTAGTATTTTCGAATTTTATGGTCTCACATGGGTGCCCGCAAAAATTTTTCTCAGGGGGGGCCAACATTTTTCTCAGGGGGGGCAAAATAAAAATAATTGAAATATTGAGGGTGTTGTGCTGAAAAACTATAAGGCCATCAAAATCTCTTCCATTTCTTTTGATGTACTCGTTGTAATTGTATGATGTGAACTGCGAAGGGCAATTTCGTTCTAAATTATATACTGGGGATAAATAACGTATCAGATTGGATAGGGATCAATACTCAATTCATAAAAACACACTCCCAAATAGTGCATAATTTTGGAAAACATCTGATTACTATAAACAGGTAATAGCAAGTCAATCTTGAGAGATAGATACATGATATCGCGGACTTTTTGTAGAACTATGTAAGAGGTACATTTCCGTCATTCATTGTATCCACGTAAATCTTACGGTTTTTGCAGCGCACGTGAAAATAGCTGATTATGGCTGATTTTTTGTAAATATTGACGTTATAGTAGGTATCCTTTTTCGGGTGAAAAGTAAAGCCTATGTCACTCAGAGATATTGTAGCTTTCTAAGGGTGAAAGGATTTCTGAAATCGGTCCAGTAGTTTTTGAGCCTATTCGTATCAAACACACAAAAATACAAATCTTTCCTCATTATAATATTAGTATAGATAAAATATGGTTCCATAAATAAATATTGATGAACATTATTTGGGGAAAATATACCGACAACCTTGAATTTTACATAAAAAAGTGCCACAGAAATGTTTTCACAGAAACGCCTAATTTCCAGATAAAAAGTTACAGCTTCTTTTCGAAAATTCACATTCACAAAAAGCACCCTGTAACACTAAAACCATGCGACATCGACATCAGTTTTCATTTATCTAGTTTATAAAGAGGACTTTACATTCAAATGTATCCAATTCTGCTAACTCTCTACTTCTGGTTCAAAATTTTCATGGGCACCACCTGAAAAACTACATAGATCCTCTAGTGCATCCATCTGATTTTCCCGAATAGAGAATATTTATCCGAAAGCTCAAATAACTCTGGAAACAACACTGAAGTAGTGATAGGTAGAAGCGGTAAATTTAAACTATCATCGTAACCTAAATTATCCAAAATTGTATTCGTCGTTATTGAGCCATTAAATTGAGGAAGAGGAACATGAATTCAAATCAACTTATTGCTCTACTAGCACAGATATCATAGAAATTATGAGTCATGTTCTCATTTTTTTTTAGGGTTGTTCTCAGGGTTGTCCTTTCATCATTCAAAATATATCCATATCGTTTGACGCAATTGTTTAATATTCACTGCGTTTCTGCATGAAGTGAATACTTCGAGCCTTGCTCATTATATTCCGAAAAATCAACTTTCACCGCAGCAACGGAAATAAAAATGAACCCAATGAGGTCTTACCGGTGGTGGTTCTGAAGACGCATAGATCTCCGATGGGGTGTACTCCGGTTTGATGGTTACCGTAGCCATAGAGTCGGGCTGATGATCATGTTTCTCCATGTTTAGAGAACTTTAACGGCAATCACAAAATGAAAAGTATAACTCGGTTGTTTGATTATGGACTGTGGGTATAGTTTATTCACCAGTCTCTGTGACCGACTGTCTACTTGGAACGTTCTCTCAGCCTTGTAAAGGTGCCCCTCTCTCATTTTCATTCTAACATCCTCCAGAGTAGGTGCTGCTGCACATAGAGTACCACCTTGGTACGAACCATTTCCTATCAACCCAGCCATATTTCGCGTTTGACAACTGGTGGTTGTCACTGCGTTTATGTGTTCACACTTCGAGTTCTGGTTGATTCCTTAGGGCTTAGACCATAGAAAGAGGAGACACAGCATCTCATTTATAAATGCGAGAATTGGTGAACTCAAAATAGCATTTTATAATGCCATGGCAACATTGCAGAATCTAACTTCGAAGGGTCCAGTGGCGTGGTGTTATCGGTATTGAAGAATGGAAATAAAATTACAAGTGAATCAACTCTTTTTGACGAATTCATTCAATGTTCCGAACAATCTTAAAAAGTGGCTGAAACTTTTTTTCCTGTTTTCGAAGATGATTTCAGAATAATACCAAGTATGGCATATTTTTGAAATTTCAAATTCAAGCTCTACTGAAATATTAAGGAAGTCCCCTTCGAAATCAGGAAGAAGGGATCAGGGACGGGCCTAAGGGGGGGGATGGGGGGGGGACGATCCCCCCCCAATGTTGAACAGAGTTGGCAAATTTTGAAAGCAGTTGGAATATTTTCGAAGCTGTTGAAAAATTTTCGAAGCGGTTGGAAAAATTTCGAAGCAGTTGGAAAAGTTTCGAAGAAGCTGGGAAAATTTCGAAGCAGTTGGGAAAATTTGAAAACAGTTGGAAAAATTTCAATTGAGTTGGAATACATATTTCTACAAAAGTCCCCAATGTTGAACAGAGTTGGCAAATTTTAAAAGCAGTTGGAATATTTTCGAAGCTGTTGAAAAATTTTCGAAGCGGTTGGAAAAATTTCGAAGCAGTTGGAAAAGTTTCGAAGAAGTTGGAAAAATTTCGAAGCAGTTGGGAAAATTTTGAAGCAGTTGGAAAGATTTCAATTGAGTTGGAATACATATTTCTACAAAAGTCCCCAATGTTGAACAGAGTTGGCAAATTTTAAAAGCAGTTGGAATATTTTCGTAGCTGTTGAAAAATTTTCGAAGAAGCTAGGAAAATTTGGAAGCAGTTGGGAAAATTTTGAAGCAGTTGGAAAGATTTCAATTGAGTTGGAATACGAATTTCTACAAGAGTCCCCAATGTTGAACAGAGTTGGCAAATTTTAAAAGCAGTTGGAATATTTTCGAAGCTGTTGAAAAATTTTCGAAGCAGTTGGAAAAGTTTCGAAGAAGTTGGGAAAATTCCGAAGCAGTTGGGAAAATTTTGAAGCAGTTGGAGAGATTTCAATGGAGTTGGAATACATATTTCTACAAAAGTTTTCTTGAAATGTGAATGAATTTGCCTTTTTTTAAATGACGTTTTAAATTAATGTTTATTAAACCGGTAGAACTAAGCCAACGTTTAGCCGGACAAAAGCATGCAGAGAATAGCGACAATTGTACAAATTCTTGTTAGAGTATATTTGGAGTATTTGGCAGATTTGGCCCAATGTGCAATGTGTATAACCAGCAATAAATGGTATATATTCCGAATTGCTACCAAGTGTTTGAAAAGATGAACAATTTTTCATCTTTTACGTTATCCCTCAGCAGGTAGTAGTGAATTTCTCAGTTTGGCCGCATCGACTGTGTCCATCTGGTACCAATTTGCGCTATTTCTCTCGGTAGGGCAGTAGGCAGTATTTTTTTCTCATTCTTAATTATTTTATCAAATCTCCGTTCAACACGTAAATCTGTTGAGGGGCCGTTATACTCTGGCCGACGGCACCGATTCTCCATTCAAAAAGTGCCTTTAAATTTTCACGTCCTAAAATCTCCACCTGAAAGCTTGATTTTTTTTAATTCTCCTGGAACTTCAGACAGTTCTCTGCGATTTCACAGTTTCTGGAAGTCTTTTCAGTATTTCCATAATTTTTTGCATTAATTAAGCGTATATCCAAATGGATTTTTTTTTAAATATAGAAAATTGATTTGTCGAGGGCACTCCAATGAATTTTCTAAAAAAATGGATGAACAACCGCCGAAAAACGATTATGAAGTCAATTTTCATAGACTCTCAAATTCAACCCGATTTTTTCATGCGAAAAAATGATTTTCTAAAAGAGAAGAAATCGGAGTGCCCTCAAGACATCCTTTAACTTCAATTTGAAGAAAAAAATCAAGCTTTTAGCTTAAAAATTTAGGACGTAAACTTGGAAAAATGAAAGGCACTTTCTGAATGGAGAATCGGTGCCGTAGCCGATTTTTTCATGCGAAAAAATAATTTTATCAAAGAGAAGAAAT
The DNA here is from genome assembly GCA_910592335.1 of Adalia bipunctata. Taxonomy (NCBI): domain Eukaryota; kingdom Metazoa; phylum Arthropoda; class Insecta; order Coleoptera; family Coccinellidae; genus Adalia; species Adalia bipunctata. The sequence continues at coordinate 7,365,582 of OU342948.1, read as the reverse complement.
TGGAGTGTCCTCAAGACATCCTTCAACTTCAATTTAAAAAAAAATCAAGCTTTTAGGTGAAAAATTGAGGGCGTGAACTTGGAAGAATGAAAGGCACTTTTTGAATTGAGAATCGGTGCCGTAGCCGATTTCTTTATGCGAAAAAATAATTTTATCAAAGAGAAGAAATTGGAGTGCCCTCAAGACATCCTTCATCTTCAATTTAAAAAAAATCAAGCTTTTTGGTGAAAAATTGAGGGCGTGAACTTGAAAAAATGAAAGGCACTTTTTGAATGGAGAATCGGTGCCGTAGCCGTCGGCCGAAGTATAACGGCCCCTATGCCAAAATGGACCGAAAAAGATTCAAAGTGAGGTGTGTAGTATGTGGATTTTTTTCAGTTCACTTGAATAAATCATTTATTTTTCTTCGGAATTGAACTTAAAAATCGAAACATACAAAATAATGATAACAGATGCTGTATAATCCTGTAGAGTGTGGAGTGTGTTAATCCAGTAATGCAGAATTAAAAAACTACACTACAAAATTTTCTAAATATTTTTAATGCTCTCGGGAAAAAAAACATTGACACGCAATCCAAAATACCACTCCCCCCTTCAACCGTTGGTTTTCAATCCTTTATTGCACAGTTGGAAAATTTTCGAAGCTATCCCCCCCCAAAAATTTGGCTTCGGCCCGTCCCTGGAAGGGATGTGTTGTTAGTACAGGGTGGGGCAGAAGAACCTATCCGATTTCAAATCCCTTTTTCTCAGAAGAGAGAGCAGGTAGAGTAGTGGGGTAAAAACCGTTAGAAAGCTGGTTTTATGCCATTTGTCAGTAGTCAACATGCCTTGGTCTGGTGAACATCGTGCTTTTGTTATTGAGCGGTTTATCGAATGCGGCGGTTCGATAATTGCTACACAACGTGCTTTTCGAATTCATTTCGGACTCGGGCGTCATGATCCTGTTCCACATCACGCTACGATTAAAGTGTGGGTGTCAAATTTTAGACAGACGAGTTCAGCATTGAAAAAGAAGTCGCCTGGACGTCCCAGGACAGCAACAGGACCTGAAAACGTGGCCAATGTGAGAGCCGCGATTGAACGTTCCCCGCGTCGTTCGGCGCGAAAACATTCGCTCGCTTTGGGGATTTCCAACCGCAGTATTCGGCGAATTTTGCACCGGGACCTCAAAATGCATCCCTACAAAATGGTTGTTGCACAGAAATTAAGTGAAAGGGATTTTGAAACCCGTACGAACCTGTGTCGCGATCTCCGAGAACTGCCAAGAAATGACGGTGAAAGTCATGGAAAGCTACCGCGAGCGCCTAAATAAGTGTATCCGCTCCCAAGGACGACATTTGAGTGATGTGCTTTTCAAAACTTAAATTTAAAAATGGCATAAAATTTGCGATATGTTAATAAAAAAAAATTTTTGACAAGCTGAGTGGTTTTAATTTTATAACGTTTTGAAATCGGATAGGTTTTTCTGCCCCACCCTGTATAAATGATGTTATTTCACTCCAAATATTTTACACCCCATTCGACTCTCATCGCCAGCGAAATATATTTCTATGAATATCTGATTATATTTGTGGTTTTTGGGAAAATTTCTGACATCATTAAATCCTACGTAACAAAAACTGCTATAGGAAAATTGGTTCGACAATGACAACGTTTTAGCAACTATTCTAAATAGCAAATTTGCGAAAAACAGCCTATAACTCAAACATAGATATGCGTTTTTCAGTGTTTTTCCCATGAAAATTAACTTTCAGATACCAACATCATTAATCTATCGGGTGTTTCTTTTTAAGTAATTGAACTTGTAATTGAAATAAAACACATTTAATTTAAAAAATCAAGCTTGATTTTGTTTAAATTGAAGTAAGAGGATGTCTTGAGGGCACTCCAATTTCTTCTCTTTGAAAAAATTATTTTTTTACATAAAAAAAATATTTTTTCACATGAAAAAATCGGCTATGGCACCGATTCTCCATTCAAAAAGTGCCTTTCATTTTTCCAAGTTCACGCCCCCAATTTTCCACCTGAAAGCTTGATTTTTTTTTTAATTCTCCTGGAATTTCAGACAGTTCACGGCGATTTCACACTTTCTGGAAGTCTTTTCAGTAAAAAAAAATTGATGACAATCGCCGAAAAACGATTATGAAGTCAATTTTCATAGACTCTCAAATTCAACCCGATTTTTTCATGCGAAAAAATAATTTTTTTAAAGAGAAGAAACTGGAGTGCCCTCAAGACATCCTTCAACTTCAGTTTAAAGAAAAAATCAAGCTTTTAGGTGATGAATTGAGGGTGTGAAGTTGGAAAAATGAAAATGAAAGGCACTTTTTGAATGGAGAATCGGTGCCGTAGCCGATTTTTTCATGCGAAAAAATAATTTTATTAAAGAGAAGAAATTGGAGTGCCTTCAAGGCATCCTTCAACTCCAATTAAAAAAAAATCGAGCTTTCAGGTGAAAAATGGAGGGTGTGAACTTGGAAAAATGAAAGGCACTTTTTGAATGGAGAATCGGTGCCGTATCCGTCGGCCAGAGTATAACGGCCCCTTAAGCAGAGATAATACTTGTCTCTGACCATTTCAGTCTACAATTAAGTTCTCTCTTTCCTTTATGCTTCCGAATACTGAAGTGTGGTTATGACTGAAGAAAAACTCTCATACATAAGTGCCATGTAGACTTGTGGTAGGTACCTACCATTGAATGAATTTTGTCCCTGATCAGAAACCAATAATTCTTCCATATCGATATTCACTGCCGTAAAATTGGCAAAAAGTCGATTCGGTGAAATTGAATCAGCATCAGCGGCTTCACGCCAAATAACGACCAAAATTCCTTCACTGTACATCGGTTCAACACAATTTCTTCTCTTCAATTAAAATCAGTGATTATTTTCGCAAGCGTATAAAGAAGACGGAATCGTGTTTAACCGCCATAACTAAGTAATTTATAATTTCTAGTTTAGTTGGTTTCTCTATCAGATTTACACAAGTTCATCGGTATTGTTAGTTGTGAATTTTTTAAATAAACGATCAGAACAATCGATGGACGAACACTAATTGAAATGTACTTCGAAATATTCAACAATGTATTTTTTCATTGGTAATGAAAGAGGAGATTGTAACAGTTGTGAACAACCTTATTATATTCTGTCAGACATCTTTTTCAAGGGAAGTACTGGAAGAGGAATAGTTAAATAGTATTCAAGGTATATAGACTTTCGATGGGAACTTGAAATTATTTTGAAAACGCTTGTTTTCGTAAGAGAATTCCTACTATATTTTCGTAATTTTTGAGGTCTTATTTGATATCGTACTAAGCTATAGGAATAATTAATTTTCAAATGCACAACAGAATATAGAGCATTCAGAATACTTCATTTTAACGGAAATATTTCAAAAATCTTATTACAATTACATCTAGTAACATTTTTACCATTTTGAATATCTCTACCATGACTTCCCCCTCAAGAAATCCTTTATTTTCACCAAAAATTCAGACAGAAAAGAATTATCACGAAAAATATATAATTGAGCAGCAGACAAGAAAATTCACAGGAGGACTAAAGAACAACTTCACAGAACTAAAATCAATCACAGGATTCAAATGTTAACATTCTACTATTTCTACTGCTATAGGTATATCCGACACAAAATATATTTATCGAAACTAAACTGAATTCAGTTACTTCATAAACAATAATATTAATTTTTTGACATCACATTCGTGGGGAATTCCAGAACTACGTTTTTCTTGTGCTTCAATCACAAACTGATTGATTTTTTCCTTTGTTGTTCTTCCAATATCAGGCATGATCTCTGAGAAATTCGGTACCACTAATTTAACCGATGGAATCGTAAGATCTTCGTTGTCCCCACCAGATATATTCCCAATTTCATCCACAACCTCTTTCCAGGAATCATCTCGTTGTGTAGACTCAAAAAAATTAAGTACTTCGTCTTTAAAACTTGTCATATCACCAAACCAATTGTTGTTGAAAGATTCGACCTTATTCATATTCCTATTTTCAACAAGTGTAGGCTCTTTTTTATTTTTGTTCTTGGAATATAACGTTATTATTCTTTTCTTATCATTTTGGTCTTTAATATGTTCCTTTCTTATTTTCTGATTGGGTAATGACAGTGATAACCTCAAGAATTCTCTTCGAACAGTTCTCTCTTCATCTTTTTTGGATTTGTCTACATTAGAATTAAAATCTTCTGCATTTGTGGTAGTGTTTTCCAAATTTCCTTCAGGTGCTACTTCCGTATCTGAATTTGGAGAAACACAATTTTTACATGTGCATTCCCCATTCTTTTTGTCTTCACATACATCATCAGACTCATCATTTCGAGAAGCCTCACTGTTAGTTTTTATTTCTAAGTCGTCTTGGTTTCCATCATTTGCAGTAAGACAGTAATACTTTGTTGATTGGAGATAATACTTGTCTAACTCCCTGAGACAAGGACAACTTAAGCTACACGTCTCTTTACTTGGCCCCCCTATACAATCTGATCTGAAAATACTCTCAATTCTTTGACAAGCTTCCCCAGAACATTCTGGGGAAGATTCACCAAGAATTTCTTTGGCATCATGTGCATTATTTTCAGAAGGTTTCTGGTTTAGATTCTGTTCAACTTCAAGGTTGTTTGGAAGATTACTGTGAGGTTCTTGGAAACTTGGTGGGGTTAAATTCTCGCCTGATGCAGTAATGCCAACTGGGTTTGTGATGATGGCTTCTTCAACTTTGACAGTGCTGTTTCTTGAAGGAATTTGGCAGTATATCGCTTGAAAACTGGCGTTTGTAGGTGCTGTTTCCATATTCTCGCTAACAACAGTAATACTATCTTGCGTTGCTTTCTCATTGCCATTTATCGATTCCGATTGCACTCGTGTTAAGTTTCTTGTGCTACCGCAAACTGAAATGATTTCATGGTTTCCAATTTCACACTTTGGCGACACGTTCTTGGAAATAGGACACATTGGTGAAGGTCCATCAACTGATTCATTATTGTTTGATATTGTAATGTTCTCCTCGTCAACAGCAGTCGTTGAAGATGATTTGTCCAATGAAAATTCAATCGGAGACACGTTTGTTGCGATTGTTTTCTTGGGGGGCGGTGAAAGTGCAATCTTGGGTTTGGTGAAACTACTTTCGTAAATCGCATCGTTTTCTTCCGGTACATCTTCCAACATCCTCGATAGAGCTCGTAGAGAAGCCAAACTACCTTGGCCGTAGTTGAAATTCGTTTCAAAACTGCTGGAGATGAAGGCTGATAAGATGTGGACAAAGGCGCTTGGTTGAGGCACGAAATCAGAACATTCTTTTCTGCTTGCCAGCATGACGTCTTTATTGGACCTCCTTTTCAACGTAGATTTGTTGCTGATGACGATCTTTCGAATGGCACCAGTGAACTGTTGACTACTGCCAAATTGCCTCAGTTTTGGGGATGGCAGCAAGTGTTTCTTCACCTGATTCCCTATCTTATTCGTCGAATTCTTACATAACTGGGCCTCCATTGGGTTGACTGCAACGAACTGAGTCAATCGATTCGTCTGATTCTCCTTGTTCACCATCGATTTCTTGGGGATGGTCTTCTTCAATCCCGTTTTCCTCAGGGTTAACCTGGTTTTTTCTTTTGCCTCATTCGCGTATGGCAAAGGCTGGTATTTTGCTACGAGTCTGGTCTGCATTATTTTTAGTTTACATGATTTGTTATTAGGACACTGTAATTTGGAATTTTGCATTTTGACCGATGGTTATGTGAAATTTTCAGAACTGTGACATTCTGGGAATTTTGTCACTGTGTCAATCACAGAAGAATTGGCATGGTTTTCATATTTCATGTTTTGGGCAAGTATGCAACTCATATGACTTCTACTTGTTTGAGAGGACCGAGGGCTCAAAAAAGACTGATGTGAAGTCAGCTTCCACCCACATTGTATAATTATTATACGAAGAAAATTTTTTTTTTCATGAGAAATCTAGGTACAGTTGACCGTTGATACACCTATAAGAACACCTTTTAAGATGCGGTCGATTGGCTATAAACTCAAAATTTGATCCCCATATAGAATCCATAGTTATTAGGAAAACGAAATATGTTTAGGTAAGTGGAACGCGCGCTCAAAAATGCGGATAAAAACTAAAAAGGATATAATATACACAAAATCATATTTCTATAAAAGCGTAGTTTTTACTTTTGTGGAATAACAGTAACCATCTGCTGTAAAGGTCATTATTGTGATCAATAAAGGTTTTGACATGTCAACACTTTCTAGCACGGCACAAGTTTCAAAGTACATTAGTCGGCATTGAAGCACATTGTCAAGAAAAATTTTGTAGCCTTTGGTCAACGCCTCCAACATCTTAGGTACTTTCCACCGTACTAAAACAGAGTTCGAACTGATGACAACAACATCCACATCCTTAAGTATGTAAGGCATTCTGTTCCTCTTCTTACAGCAAACAGGAAATGAATGATTCACCTTCAGCATATCTTGTACGATTTCTTGCTGCTTCAACGATTCGAAGTGTAAGATTTCCGGCTTTTTCCTGAGTTTTCTAGACTTCCTGTTATTACTGAGGTACATAGGTTGACTGATAGAAGCCACTCTTCTAAAAATCTCACGAATCCTGAATATACTGGTGAAACATTTCGTAGAAGGGTATGAGGAGTCCTGTTCGTCTTCATAGATTTTACCAAGCGTTGCAGTTAAAAACACTAAAACTTTAGCTACATCCTGCAGGCATGAATATTGCTGGTTCAGTAAATTTCTTTGTTTCATGAATGAGATTTTACAAGGTGAACATTTTTTCGATAATCTCAAATCACTCATCGGTAATGAAATTGACGGCACGTTGTTATTGAAGTAAACGAAGTAGTTTCTGCAGTAAGGATTCAGTAGGGTGAATTCAGGATTGTTTGAAGTTACATTCATAATATTTGGTACAAAATTCGTCGAGCTGGTCGTAGTTTTTTCCTTGTAGAATAAAGTGACGAATTCGTTTTTCGTTTTCCCATCTGATGCAGTTTCTTCTTCTGAAAAAATTCTCGATATGGAACTCCTTATACATGTATCCTCTGTATAATGTGAGCTATGATTTTTCTCGATGAGAATATCCTTGACGTATGAGAAACAATTTTGCATTTTCAGCATCAGTTTTGGTATCCAATTGACGCTGTTATCTTCATGAGTGTTATTGGTGTTGTTTTGCTGTATTTTATTATGGTTTAAATGTTTATGTTCTATGTGGGATCCCAATTTTTCGTTGAAATAAAGCTGCTGAACTTTTCGGTCAGTTTGTACACTTCCATCTATTTTTAATTTTTGGCCAAGGAAGACTCCGTTGGTACATTTAACCCTATTACAGTCAGAAAGATTCTTCGATTCTCTTATGCTTTGAGAATTTTCGTTATCTCTTTTGAAAGTGTATTTCCACAATATTTCCACTTCTTTTGCTGAAACTGGATATTTCCTACCAAGTTGTAGATTTGGAACGTCCACATCAGTTCTTAACTCTCTTTGTTCCACATTGTCTCCACGTGAATTATGTTTTTCATGTATTTCTGTACTCCGTTTTTCATTATTTCGTTCGTTTGTTTCAGTCGTACATTGCTGTTTGGTCTCTTCTTGTTGGTCTATTCTGTTATGAACTAAAGATTCGTTCATACTTGGTAGCATCATAGAAATAACTTGAACATTCACATCAGGATAACTAACCTTCTCCAAATATCGTTTTTCTTTCAGCCCCTTACGTCTCTTTTCTTCAGTTTCGGTTACCCTTGCGATGTTTTTTGCATCATTACCGTTTATATTTCTTTCAGGATAATTATAAATTTGCGTTCTTGTTCCCGTATACAAAGTTCTTCTTGTGAATAAATTCGTATCCACCTGAATTCTTTTTGACTGGAAGAGTCTGGTATTTTTGGGAGATATGGTTGCACTAGTACTGTCTTCATCAGAATAAATAATTGTAGTTTTCCTTTTGCGTTTCAATATTAAATTGCCATTATTCTTCTGGCAACCAATCTCACTGATGTTCTGAAACTTTTCGATATCTATAATGGAAATGCTAGTGGATAAATTACTGGCTAAAATGGGTAATGTTAAAGAAGCTTCATCTTGAAATAATTCATTGTTAAATCGTTCATGATCTTCTATTTTTCTCTTTTTTCTTCTCTGTTTTTTCAGCATTTGAATTCCGGATTCAAAGATAAGTCAATATTGAAACAGAAATTTTGAATTAATCAAAATGAAAAACGGGTTGACAGTAGCCAAAGAAAATAGGTCACTCATTAGTAATGCTGAATTGATTATTCAGAAGTGCTGTAATTTGAGCTATCTGATAAAAACTGCTTCTCAAAATAAAGAACCGCAGTTCAGAGGCGTGGAAAATGCGCCACTCCGGTACTGACTTCTTGACGATTTTTAATTCTATTCTATGTACGAGTTAAGATATTGCCACTCTGTGCTCCGAGCACATAACCAAAGAGTAGATACTCTTTGACATAACCCTATTCAAATAACCAAACAAATATCATTGAGTTTTTAAACAAATATTTAAATTAATTTTCTGTTTTATTTCATTCCAACTATGCATTTGCAAAGAGACTCAAGATAGCAGTAAAATAATTCATATTTTTCATAAATTAATATAATTTCCTGGAGGAAATGAACATACCAACATACCTTGAAAAATTAAATAATTTCCGATTGAAGGTGGATTTGGGATGTGGCAAACATTATCTGGTAAACTTCCATCTGTATTCAACAACTGCCCCAAAATCATGACTGTTCGAAAGGGGGTTGAAGGCATTCTGGCAGAAACTGGTGCTGTCGAGGTATTGAAATCCGGAGGAGTGATTGCTTTACCAACTGATACCATTTATGGGGTAGCATGTGATGCAACAAATGTCAATGCAATAAATAAACTGTACTCTATTAAGCAGAGGGACGAAAATAAACCATTAGCCATATGTTTAGGAAATGTTGACGATGTGAAGAAATGGGCTGTTGTAGATCACCTGCCAAGTGGTTTGCTTCAAGAATTGTTACCTGGACCTGTTACTTTAATTCTTAGGACTCATAATGAATGTTTAGATAAATCCTTGGTATATTGTGGTAAGGTTGGTATAAGAATACCAAATTATAGTTTTATAAGAGGTGTTGCTAATGGACTACGAAAACCCTTAGCATTAACAAGTGCAAATTTGAGTTCTCAGCCTAGTTCAGTGAGAATTGAAGAATTCCAGATGCTTTGGGATAGAGTTGATTGTGTTTTCGATGGGGGGGATTTGAGTAAGTCAGCTTTGTCTAGAAGTGGTTCAACAATTGTAGACTTATCAAAAAAGGAAGTTTATACTATTGTGAGATCAGGGATGGCTTTAGAAAATACATGCTCTATACTTCACTCTTTTAAATTGAGCAAAAACCAGGAAATATGAAAGGAGCGCTGGTTCAGAAGTTTTCATGGCTTTAAAAGTTTCGATGTGACAGGCTGCTGTTCTTTCTGTAGAACATTCCAACTACAGGGCATGGATTTATTTCTCTGTCATTGTTATGAAGCACATTATCTTCACTCAAAATATTATGAAATTTGAAAGATACCATCCAAGCTGATTGTTATATGTGTATTTCTGACACAAATAAAAGATTTAGTACTAAAACAGTGTTTCAATAACACGTATTTTAACTGCATCTTATAATTTTCTTTTGTTTTTGCATCAAATCTCGTCGGAAAATTCATAAATAATGTACACAATTATGTTTAAATTGCAATTTTATTGAACTGTCAATAAATTATTGTGTTAATACGAAATAATGATGAACTCTGTTCACTGTTAGATGATTAGTTGAAAAAGTATTTTTGAAATATCATAAATTATTCTTCTGCTTCCAAATTAATATGACTTCCAAATTTTCCATAAAGGTGATACTTAAGGTCATTCATATTCTCCTTCAATTGATTCGTTTTGGTTTGAAGATCACTCATATCTTTTGATACCAATTTTTTAGCATCCTCTAAACACTCCTGTAATCAAATCAAAATTTCACATTTTTTAAAGTATTGAAGGTGGAGAATAAACACGGATGTTAGAAGTTAAGATATTATTTCTCACCTGTGTAACACCAGTGTCACGATATATGAATACTTCTCCAACTAGGTATGGAATTTTTTCCTCATCATCGAATAGTGCTATTTCGTCACATGCTTCTTCTAAACTTTTGAGATCATTCTATAAAGTATATACTTATAGCAAAGCAATGAAAAACCAATAATGATAAAAAAAAATTGTATTTTCATTAGGAAATGAGCAGAAAGTCAGTCATCAAGCATGACGAATGCTAAAAGAAAATTATTGTACCTCTTTTATTTCTAGTTCCTCCTGTAATTCCTTCATTTTAGCATGCAGCCTGGCAAATTGGTTGATTTTTTGTTGATCTTCATAACTTATTTGAAAATCGGAGTCCTATAAATGGAAACATTAAATAAGAAAATGATGGCGTGAAAGAAATTACCGGTTGGAATGTTCCTTTATTAGAACTGGACATATTTCTCTTGATAAATTGAAAATATTCAATTTGAACTCATATGAAATTTCCCTGCAGCTGAAGCTGAAATATATTTTCCAGATGTATATAATTTTATCACAGACCTGCGATTAAATTACATCCAATTTAGAACACAGAACATATAATAGATTTAGAATATTCTTTTTTCTATGATCCAAATCTGCACAGAACCATGCGGATGTGACCATAGAGCACAGAACACCATAGAGCTCAAATACTAGGGGTATGGTCCGTATATCAACCAAGTTCGGTTGGTTCATGAGAATCTATGGTTGGTGGCTGTCATGCCGTTCCGTAAATGAAATATGTTCGGTTGGTACATGGAAATCGGATTTATATTATGCGTCTCGTCCTCTAGATCATTTAACGTAGTATACCCAATTCTGTCCGAAGTGATCACATATTCAAAGTAAGAAAAAGAAATTTCTTACATTTCTAGGTTAATTCTCCGCTCTGTGGTCCAAGTTAGCGCCTCCGAGGAAGCCAACTATTTCAGCCATTATTCATTTATGTGCGAAAGTGATAACATACTAAAAATGTTTTTATTTTTTAGAAAATGGGACGAAGCAAGAGAACAAGAGAAGGAAGGAAGGAAGGAAGTGAAAGGTCTCAAATAACTTGATACGTTTCTGATAGAAACGATATCATAGCCACAGTAAAAGGTAGAGTACCTTATACAGTGTGTCCTGAGAGGACATTTGCTTTATTTGATGACCTGGTCAGAGACAACCTGTCTCTGACTTGATACGTTTCTGAGAGAAACGATATCATAGCCACAGTATAAGGTAGAGTACCTTATACTGTGTGTCCTAAGAGGACATTTGCTTTATCTGGTGTCATTCTTCTACGAGTTCAATCTAATCCGGGACCATGATCCGAGACGGGGACCTGAAATGGAAGGAAGGATAACATGTAAGTTGAATTTCTAGGGGCCTTCAATGGCCACAGTAACTTGATACGTTTCTAAGAGAACCGATATCATAGCCTTTATGGTTGAGTTACTTAACATGGAAGTGTCCTGAGAGGATCACATCCATAATTTGTAACTTGATACATTTCTGAAAGAAATGACATATCAGAGCCTTTATGGTTAGTTACTTAACATGGAAGTGTCCTGAGAGGATCACATCCATAATTTGTAACTTGATACATTTCTGAAAGAAATGACATATCAGAGCCTTTATGGTTGAGTTACTTAACATGGAAGTGTCCTGAGAGGATCACATCCATAATTTGTAACTTGATACATTTCTGAAAGAAATGACATATCAGAGCCTTTATGGTTGAGTTACTTAACATGGAAGTGTCCTGAGAGGATCACATCCATAATTTGTAACTTGATACATTTCTGAAAGAAATGACATATCAGAGCCTTTATGGTTGAGTTACTTAACATGGAAGTGTCCTGAGAGGATCACATCCATAATTTGTAACTTGATACATTTCTGAAAGAAATGACATATCAGAGCCTTTATGGTTGAGTTACTTAACATGGAAGTGTCCTGAGAGGATCACATCCATAATTTGTAACTTGATACATTTCTGAAAGAAATGACATATCAGAGCCTTTATGGTTGAGTTACTTAACATGGAAGTGTCCTGAGAGGATCACATCCATAATTTGTAACTTGATACATTTCTGAAAGAAATGACATATCAGAGCCTTTATGGTTGAGTTACTTAACATGGAAGTGTCCTGAGAGGATCACATCCATAATTTGTAACTTGATACATTTCTGAAAGAAATGACATATCAGAGCCTTTATGGTTAGTTACTTAACATGGAAGTGTCCTGAGAGGATCACATCCATAAGTTGTAACTTGATACATTTCTGAAAGAAATGACATATCAGAGCCCTTATGGTTAGTTACTTAACATGGAAGTGTCCTGAGAGGATCACATCCATAATTTGTAACTTGATACATTTCTGAGAGAAATAATATCATTGCCATCACGATTGAGTTACATAACATGTAAGTATCCTGAGAGGATCACATCCATAACCTGATAAGTCCTGAGAGGACTTTTATCAAATAATAATGGTTGAATTATTAACTTATTTAAACGATAGATTGATAGAGGCACTCAATTCAACTGCAGTTGATGGTTTTCTGTATGGTAATAACCTTGGCGAGAAAATCAAAGAGACAAAGGCTTTCGAAGATCTTAAACTGAACAGAAGACCAACGAAGCAGGCTACAGCAACAGTTCGTAAGCCTTTAAACTCGTAGGCCTCCCCCTGGCTGTATCAACACATGCGAGAGGCAGACAGCCAGTGCTTCGGAAGAGGAGAGAGTACCAGGGCAGGAGCAATCGCCTCTACAATCCATCACCCGACAACAGCGCTCAAGTTGGAAAAAACAATAGAGGTTAGGTGTAATGCTGGTTGCTTAAAGTTTTTCATTAAGAATTGGATGGCATTTACAAAAGATCCATTAATTTTATCCTGGTTCAAAGGCTATAAGATCCTATTTACTGAAACCCCACAGCAGTTTACTGTCCCTAAAGAGCCTGACTACTCTTCAAAGAAAAGGGAGCAGATAGAAGACCATATATCTCAACTATTAAGGAAAGGGGGTTATAAGCAAATGTTCCCCTGTGAAGGGACAATTTGTTTCAGGAATATTTGTGATTCAAAAATTAAATGGCCCTACTAGGCTGATACTCAACTTGAAATCCCTGAACAAATTAATTTTGACAAAGCACTTCAAGTTAGAGGACCATAAAATAGTTGCAAAATTACTATTGTTTTCTGGGAACAGATGCATATCATATAATATCTGTTCATGAACATGGTCGAAAGTATCTGCGCTTCAGGTTTAATGGGGTTCATTATTAGCTGGGAAAACAGAAAATTGAATCCATCTCACGAGGTAAAATATTTAGGGCTTACTTATAATTTGGAAACTATGACAGATATGGAGACAATTGTATCCTTGATCAGTAAATTTAAAATTGGAGCTCAATTAAAAATCAGGGAATTTGCAAAAACAGTTGGGGTCTTAGTATCTGCTTGTCCAGCTATGAAGTACAGCTGGTTATACACAAAGGCTATGGAACATAAAAAGTTCTAAGCATGGAAAACTTCAACCACTGTTATGATGATACAATGAAAATTCCACATTCTATTGAAGCGGATTTAATGTGGTGTAGAGATCACGTTTCTTGTTCAAATAGTTGAGGCCCCCCAGTTACTTATTGGAAATCTTTAGTGATGCATCACAAAGGGGGGGGGGGTATGTTGCAATGGCTCCAAACCCATGGTTTTTCGAATAACGCAGAGATGTTAAACCACATTAACTACGGGGAGCTTTTAGCCTCTTTGTTTGGACTGAAATGTTTTGCGAAAAATCTAACAAACTGTTAGGAATTGTTGCGTATTGATAACACAATAGCGATCTCATACATCAACCGAATGGGTGAGGCAAAAATACAGGCATTTGAACAGGTTAACCAGAGTTATTTGGTAGTGGTGAGAAACTAGAAATATTTTACTACATGCATCATATATTTCGTCAGCTGATAATGTAGAAGCGGAGAGCTGTTTCTTCGTTTTATACCAGATTCAGAATATGAACTAGCTAATTATACATTTAAGGTAATCCAAGAAAAATTTGTGAATACTGAAATAGATCTAGGAACAATAGGAAATGTTCGCTTTTCATATCATGGCACTTAGATCCGGATGCTATGACGATAAATGCTTTCACGATTTCCTGGACTAACCTCCAACACTATACTTTTCCACCGTTCTGCCTGATCCCTCGAGTTTTGCAGAAAATTATTAACAAAGAAAATGATGATATAAATGTGTCTTATTTCTTTCAATTTCAGAAAATTATTGTTGAAAGAGCAGAAGGAATTGTAGTGGTGCCAGAGTGGCCCATGGTACCCTCTTTTTAACTGTCTGCTAATAAGAAAAGCTTCAATCCTTCTTGTGAGTTACTTGTTTCAATTAATAAGAAGCCACATCCACTTTGCAAGAAAGTTGCAGGATGGTTCACAGGGAGGGCTTGAAGAAGAATGGCTACCCTGAAGAGGCGATAGATACGGCCATTTTATCGCTAACTTCCCTTAAACAATACAATCATGGACTTGAGTTATGGTGGAACGGGTGTAAATTACATAAAATATCTCATTTGAGAAATTTGGTTGAGGACAGGCTAAAATTTTAACTGAACAGTTTAGTAAGGGTGCTTCCTACAGCCTGCTTAACACAATACAGTCTTTTCTCTTTTGATTTCCTCAGAGGTAGGATCTGATTTCCAGGTGAGAAGATTTTTTAAGAGGAGGTTACAGGCTCCGCCTCTCATTGCCCAAGTACAATACTACATACTTGGAATCCTACCATTGTACGGGATTACTTAGCTCTGCTCTATCCAAACGCAGAAATAGAATTGCAGTTATAAACCTTCAAATTAACTATTAACAATTATAACTGCACATCAGTTTCAGACACTTGCCCCACTGAGGTAAAAAATATAGAGGATCCTCATTACTTACTTGGAATGAACGAAGCCGCCAAGACATACTACTAATAGGTTATTTATCTATTTCAAGAGGTCCTATGCTCTAGTGTCGAGTCAAACTCTGAGCAGATGTATCGAATCAACATTAAAGGAAGGGGCCCGGGATACCAACATTTTTAGTGCCCACAGCACTAGACATGCTAGCACATGTGTTGATCACAAAAGTAGGTATCCTTGGAGGTAAGGAAAATGGCTAGATAGACAGCCGCATCAAACACCTTCAATAGAGTCTATGATAGACCCACCTGCTCAACTGATTCCCTAGCCAGGGCAGTTTAAAGTTGATGTCATTATAATCAGGGTTTGTACACTGCGTGTAAGATTTTGTTTTAATCTGAAATCTGAATGGAACTAAAGTGGAAATTGGTAGCACTTGTGAGAGTTGTACATTACTTGTACATTAGTTGCAGTTGGTTTTGCTGATTCATGTTGTATAAAGGTGGCTCTAAACATCTACGTTAAATGATCTAGAGGACGAGACGCATAATATAATTATAAGATTAAACGAACTTACCTTAAGTGAAGTTCGATCTTAATTATATGAAGCGTCTCGTCCGAATAGATCATTCCCACCCACCCTAACCCAAGCATCAATTGATGCAAGTATTCTTGCATCATGATTACAATTACAACATGAATATTCCATAAATTAGCTTTGAAAATAATGGCTGAAATAGTTGGCTTCCTCGGAGGCGCTAACTTGGACCACAGAGCGGAGAATTAACCTAGAAATGTAAGAAATTTCTTTTTCTTACTTTGAATATGTGATCACTTCGGACAGAATTGGGTATACTACGTTAAATGATCTATTCGGACGAGACGCTTCATATAATTAAGATCGAACTTCACTTAAGGTAAGTTCGTTTAATCTTATAAATTTACGGGACATGGTTCATTCAAATCGCCCGATGTTTTCATGAACCGAATCAACCGGAGGTGATCGTGGGCTGCTTCGTAGGCTTTCGGGTTTCTTCGGTTTGTTATTATTCGAATTTACGGCGGATGTTTCCTGATGACAGCGGTACATTATTGACCGAAGATTTTCGTCGGTTCCTTGGGTTTATTTGCTCACAGATCAAGCGAAAGTTAAAAGAGATGAAATTTTTGGGTTCTCGCGATGGACTTTGAATCAAAGACTCCTCGTTTGTGTATTTTGTCCAAAGATATTCTACAATTGTAGAATATCTTTGATTTTGTCCAATAGGCGAAACCAAAGATGCAGTACGCCCCCTATCGTTAACGTTTTCTATTAATATATTTCGGGTTATTTGAGAATTCATTATCAAGTTTTCTGATATTTCAGATACGTTTTTACTAACACCTGTGCAAAACCTCTGAGGTGTATAGTTTTTTGTGCATTATTATATAAAATTTATTCGAGAGAATAATGAAAATCTTTACTTTTTGAAATAAAGAACTGTATTTGAAGTTGTATTTTTCATTCATTATCAAGGAAATACGAGTCGATTCAAAGCACATTTCATTCCAAATTTGAGGAACAAAAGAGAATGTGTAGGTAAATAGAATCATTGTTCAAACAAAGATGAAATCATCCAGCTTTCCACGAGTAAATTTATTGGAATATAAAAAAATTTAAATAGCGTAACAAATAAGTACTCATATAAATCCATCCACTTCTGTATTGAAATACTTGGTACAATTCTATTTATTTTATATATCTGTATTGAAATATGTACTTAGAACAATTCTTTTTATTTTATATCTAAATTCAGTATTGAAGTAGAAATATATCAAATAATCTGAACACATCTCTCAGTACCGACAAAAGCTGTGGACTGTTCGCCAAACAATTGCAAAGATGGGAATACCACAAGGAAAACTTCATGGTCCAATTGTATTAATTTTATACCTAAATTCGGACAAAGAAATTCATTCAATTTCATCATATGCTGATGATACATCTCTGATCACGAAAGGTAACAGTTGGCCTGCGGTGAAAAATTACATGAGTAGAACCATGGAATTTAAATATGGCATCACAAACAAAACTGTCCCTTGATATAAAGAAAAAGTATATGGCATTCTTCTAGACAATGGCCACACACCCCAAGTTTTCATTTATTTATGTATATTGGAAATGAACAAAGTAGACAATCATAAATTAATATCTACGCCTCATTTTCTTTAAACATCTCAAATGGAATTTTCATATCAAATCTCTGTCAAATATATTCAGTTATCTGTACATATACTTATTTTACTGTATTAAGAACATCCTAAAAAGAGACTGGCTTATCTTAGTTTATTAATCCCTAGCCAAATCAATACTCAGATACAGTATATGTACTCATATGGAGAGGTCTTTATATAACACACTATATAAATTAGGAATCGCATATACATACTTTTCAAAAGTAATAAAAAATGTCATCAGTTTATATACTACAAGACTTCTCTATTCAACAAAGACACTTAGTATACGGAATCTATTTATATTATATAGACCTTCGAGATTCTTACTTAAGAGAATGTCATGAATTTGTTCATAAAAATTACAGGAGTTTTGTGTATCTGTCCTAATGAATGAATCCTATTTTTTTTTTTGGAGAAAACTAGAGGTTGCATGTGATAAATATAGATGTTCAGCATCTAGGTGTGAAAAAATAAATAATATATGAGGCCCAACTACGGAAGTTGGCTCTGTAAGCAGCCATGGCTTTTTTCCTAATTTCCAATGTGCATCATTCTACATATAGTGAAAATACCTCAGAACAGCTTCTTGAATAATTCTTCTAAATGTTCACTCCATTTCTGATCTTGTTGAAATATTACTCTTAAAATATCGTCAACCGAGTCTGTCTGAGTGTTGAGGAGAGAAAGTCAATGTTTGGGTTGTCTTTAATTAACAAGAGTTTATTTTCTTCAAACCATTCAACTGCAACCACCAATTCCACACAAGTTGCTATATCAACTGCAACATAAATAATGGTTGATATATCTCACCCCCTTTCTTGCATAGTCCTTCTCCAGAATTCTATTATGGTTCTTGTTTTTGACCATAAAAATTAGTTTTTTTTTGGACGTTATTCAATGATCATTGTTTTTATAGTTAATAATTCTGGTAAAGAGAAGCAAGTCTTATCCCCAACTAACAGAGTATTATCGAGAATTTTCCAACATAGGGTTCATGAAGGTCCAAATCTAACTACGCTTCATGATTTGAACCAACTCTGCCTGGGTGAATGAATAAATTTCATTTTATGATCGTAAATGGTCTAAAAAAATTGTTCACAAATAATTATGTGAATATACGATACAAACAGTCCTTTGGTTTTCTTACATGCATATTGTCAATAAATTAGGAAAGAGTGTTTCTGTGAAACAAAGAATCAACAATCTAAGGTATCTGTCAGTGGGCCATTCACCGATACTAGAGGCTTAAAAACACCAATACATCTTTAACTTTCCTCACAATGTTGCTGCTGCTATACGAACATTGAATGTTTCACATATGGATAATAAATTATTCGAAAAATACAGTTACGAATTGTGGCTCAACTGGTTTCAGTGAGGCCAGGTAGCAGTCCAACGTCAAGCCCATGGAGCAGGATAGGAAAATTCAAAGTGTGAAATTTTGAATGAACCTATGATAATTACCTTCTTCATACAGAAAATCTTTTTTCCTGCATATTATTTCTAGGAAGAGATCCACCAGATAATCAAGACTTAAAGCTTAAGCTTCAAACAATATATATTTTGAATAAATCGAATAGCCAAAACAATGCGATACGATTCCATAATCCAATGTTTTGCACAATATCAGTTTCTCAAGTTGGAATGAACCCATTCGACGACGAAAAATATTCTAAGTCCACAATAAAAACAAATGGTTCATCACCGGGCGTCCCGTAAATACAGCTTTGGTTGATGAATTGACATGTACCGCTGTCAGAAATTGACGTAACCGCTCTGAAAACGTTGGTTTGTTTGTTTGGTACATTGGTTGATATACGGACCATACCCTAGATGTTCTGCGAATCTGCGATGTGGGACATGAAAATTTCAAACGATTGTTCGCCAGGTCCAGTTACATCAATTATTTAAATCTTGTCCAAAGAGGTAACCGAAATTTTGTATAGTGAACACTAGGAATAAATCTGAAATACTCAAATAAATGAATCGAATTGATCTCTGATTTAGCAGTGTTGATTCTGTGGTTCTAACCTTTAGAGTACGTTCTAGTTCTGTGCTCCAGTCTTCAGAGGTTATGTTAACCTAAAAATTTGACCTTTTGTAGTTTGTAATAAATTTATGAATTACACTCAACTATCCATCTTTGGTTCATGATTTCAAGTTTATTCGTTGTTATTTACTTCAAAAATTGATTAGGTTTCAGTATAACACCCATTTTCCATCATCTGTTGTTAAGTTTCCATTAACATCCTGATTTTAATACTCCGTAATGCCTATCCTTTTTTGTAAAGATTGTGGTAATTTATTAATGATGGAGTATGACGCAGGAAGTAACGTTACCATGTATTGTGTAACTTGCCCCTATCGTCAAGTTCTTAACTATTATGTGAAAGTAGTTTATGCCAGACCAGAAGTGAGTGATTCAATCTTCAGTTGGATTTTATGATTTATTTTGATATGATATTTTTCAGGAGGAGAATAAGCCTGATAGCAAGTTCGTTGATATGCAACTCCAGAGAAGCCTGATGGCAACCACATCAGAATATTGTCCTAAATGTGGTCACCCAAAAGCATTCTTCGAACAAATGCAGACCAGATCAGCTGATGAACCAATGACAATATTTTATAAATGTTGTGACCCAAAATGCAATCACACTTGGAGAGAATAATATTTTAGATTCAATGTGATTGATATAGGAATAAGAACTATTTCGTGAATGTGATAACTACTGTAAAGTTTTAAGTCTTCATAATATAAATTAAATTATATAAATTTTTTTACTTAAACACATCTTTTATTTTTACCATTTATTACTGATCATTGAAAGAATCCAGAACTGCTATACTAATCCCTCGAGCTACATAGTAAGCACAGGAAAAAATAAATATTTGAACTTATAGTAGTGATTATTCAAGTTCTTTGAGTGTGTTTTCTAATTCTACAGTTTAGGAAGGAGTGAATAGTGGGTTTTGGTATTGTAATTTTTATTGAATAGAAGGTACACAATGAATTCACAATGAAACTTTCAACTGTAACTCTAAATATTGTGAAAAAGTGAAATTATGATAGGTCGCATATTTGTAAACGCAAGTGCAAAACAGAGTTAGAAAATATAATTAAATTTTCTGGGCACAATATTTTGAGTCACACTCCTGAATGAATGTAAGAAATAAAAGAAAATTATGGCAGGAGCAGATTACACTTTCAAGATCATGCAGCAGGTGATGGAGGACTCTTCATTTCGGTATTGCTGGAACACGTTAAAATTTGATATGTTAACAACATCAAAATGTCTAGTCTACGTTACAGTGACTTTATACAAGACTATAAAGTCACTGTAGTCTACGTCTACAAATGGGTATAAATATTTCTAGAACATGAAGATATTATTGAAAGCTAGGAACTAAGTATATGCCTTAAAGTTATGTATACCACAATCATATGAATTGAAAATTTTGAATATGTTAATAACATTCTAGGAGTTGTAACTATATATAATTGCTATCTGATATATCCATGCTGCCATTTTAATACTGTACAATCTTATCCTAATATCTTCCCATTCAGTCTTACCACTCACGGAAATTCAAAATAGTCATCCATTAACAGATTCGCATCAATTATCTATTTCTTGACTTGGGAAGATGTGAAATAAGTACAAAATTCGAAGAACGTGAATTGTGAAATGAATTTATTGCTGCCAGGCTTTTTATCCAACTACTAGCAGGAATTTCAAACTTGGGAGTTGAAATTTTCAAAAAAAGATGGTTTATTCTTTGTAGTTCTTCAACATTAGGAGGTATTTAACACAATTTTTTTAACCAAATTTTATGCTAGCATGTTGAGGTTGAGTGATAATATCACTACCCCAGAGGAACCAGGGTCGGACTGTGGGTTGTCACTAACATAAAATTTGAAAAATTACTGAAACGTCCTAGTCGAAAGTAGAATTTTTCATTTTTTTCTCAAATGAGCAAATCCATAGGTATTTTAGTGAGTTGTTTGTATTGTATGCCAATCTCATTGGCATCGTTTTGAAAAGTTCTGGCTGAAATGTGGGGTCGACAAGATTTAGGGAATGAATGACTATTATCAAGTTCTCAAGATCTGGCACTCAACTCACACTTTCGAGTAAAATAAATAAATTATTTAAACACTAATAGACATTTATCTCGAGACGAAAAAATATTTACATAATATAAAACATGGAAGTTACAACTGATATCTGATAAATAATTGGGGATTAACCAATAGTCACTATAAAAATGCATTTGGTACAGTGCATTGTCAGGTTACTCTATAAGCTCCCTCAGATTTCCAAAAATTCAGAATACTGAAATACGACATACATAAATCACAGTAAAACTGTCAGCTCATCATTCGATTTTACAGATACGTCGATTGCGTTTTTAAGCTGAACATTTTCAACTAGGAATTCTCGAGAATTCAGTTGCATTTCCGGGCCCTACGCCTGAACCTTCTCATTCTCTGGTCCCATTCATCCCGCCATTCGATAACTATGGATCGCTGGGTTATCCCTAAGCTACCAGAGATTGTACCTCCGGGCGAATCGTCTTTTTCTCGTCCTAGGAATAAGTATTGTCTGAAAATAAGAATGAGTGAGTTTTTTGTGGCAACATCAACAATCTATAGATTGAACAACACAAAAGCAAGGGGGACGTCAAATAAGATATCGTCGAGACGAAGACTGAAATAAAAAGTTTTTTTTTCGAGTAGAACCTCTCTGTAAAACTATATCTTATTTGCCATCCTTGCCTAGTGGAACTATTTTATCAAATATTTTGACAGTTGTCAAACTTTTTGACAGCTGTCATTTTTTTGACAGCTGTCAATTTTTTTGACAACTGTCAATTTTTTTTATCAGTTTGTTGAAATTAGTCGAAGAAATGATGTTTTTGGCTGAGTACTCACTTGCTATCCTTGATTTTGGGACATTTGCAGTTGAGGTCAGATTCTGGTACAACCATGATCATGGTACCCTTCCGTATTCTAGAATCCCTGTTCTTCTTATAGATGTATTCTACGTATATCATAAATCTGACCCAACCTTTCGTATGTTCATCATCGCTGTTGTCGATGTGCGATAAAACTCTGGCCATGATGGCTGTAAAGATTGGAGTATGCGATAAATTCACGTTGAAAAATGAGGAAGAACCAGATGGAGAAATCAGAAATGAATAAGGTGAAAATATTGAAATGAGTAAAATTATTGATACTCAAGCTGAATAGGATAACTTACCAAAATCTCTTTTGCAGTATTTATTCAAATTTAATCTCTTAGTTGCAGCCTTACATTTTCCACACGCATCTGAAAATAGAAAAAGTTAATCATCCACATCTTCATGAATCGTTTGAGTCCATTTCGATACAAAATTCTACAAGACCTTATCATTCTGTCAAAAAAATCTGGAGTTAATCTAACGACTACATTTCCACGCAATCGGTGTAACTAGAGATCCCCATTCCGTTAACCTTGGAATTGATTAAACCACTCTACGAAGAGGCAACTGAGGTACATAGCGATTACTGCTTCATTGCAAAGTCAGGGAACATGCATTTAAATGAATAGTCGTCCAAACGAACATGGTCCTTTCTCCAATTAATTGAAATGAGATCGCAGATCTCGCAGAATGGTTATTATCGTCTGCATATTCAATCCTAGCCCCCTCTTCAATGCCTGTCACTGAGTTATTTGTATGGCTATTATGGGAAATATTGAGAACAAGGGAATAAAATCATTTGGATGATCGCAAAAGTTACCAGACTTTCCAAAATTTAGATTTTTCTGCTAGAAAAGACCTCCGTTTTCAATGACACCCTGTATACTTTCAGATACAATCATGGTTCGAAAAAACATTCCAGAATGTGAAGTATGCAAATAAGAACCTTATTATAGGTTTTTTGAAGTGTATTTAATGGGCAGGTAATATTAAGGTAATGGGTATCCTTCAAATATGGATATAACGACACAACTCCTGGCCTCTTTCGTCCGACGATGGGTGTAAACCCTGCCTTCTAATTAATTTCGGCATTATCTGAATCGGGATCGATCGACCAGAAACCAATCTGGGGCAACATCGGCAATTATCTTCGAATAATATTAATTAACACGTTTTTGATCACCCCAAAGGCTATGCGGAGCCGATGCCTTGAATGTTGGTTGAAGATTGCCGATAAAGGTTAATTAGAGAATCACCAGGGGATATTCGATCCAGATAAGGATACCCCAAGTTATCACCATTTTTTCTGGCTATTCGGAGATAAAAATGCAAGGCGAGGGCATTTTATCGGGGGAGTTGGAAAAAGAGAACGAATTTTTTTTATTTCGGGCTCTCAGCTCACGAATGTAGATGTCAAAAAAATTTTACTTGAGGTTATGTACCAAAGCAGGCAATCTAACGACCTGTCAAATGTTTTTTGAGGTTAATGCTGGTGTCAAACAATGTTCATGTAGGCATTAAAACCACAGACAGTTGGTCTTTGTTAAAACCGTTTATTTGCTTGAAAAATTGATTTATGTGGACATATTTCTCGTCAATCTTACTCTTGGGAATATTAGACCTGTTAAAATTATTTAATTTAAGTGCATTTTCATTGAAAAATTGCCGTAAATACGGTAAATGTGTACCAAAGTCGGATGTGCAAGTCCTTCGATTCAAGAGGATTTTCTGAATTATTATTGATGTATATGATGTAGAATATCAATTTCGGACCACCCTGTATATGGGACGTGCTAAGTTCAACCCATACTGCCTTCTTATGAAGCCGTCTCTCGATCGATTTGCGAACCCAGCTCCCGTGCTTTTTTAATGGTGACTAATTCAATTTGAGAAAATCCCCACGCTTTATGTCGCGAATAATTTTGCAACTTTTTCAATTTTTGCCGGGGTGGATGTGCTCGGGAAAAGCCCCGAGGCAGGGCTCGAACTCTTGAAGATTTTCTAGTCGATTAAATTCGTTTGATCCGTTCCCAGCTGCTGAAGGAAACTGAGAGTTTGGATTTCATTAAATAACATCGGGGGGTTTTCCCCCTCGCCGGGGAAGAAGTGGAGCTGTACGCCGACTTATTTACTGTCCTATTCGTTATTTTCACTTCGTTATTTTGTTTTCGCGATGGGATCGACTACGGCCAAAACAATATGGATGAATGGCTGAAGTTCTGATTAACAACGTTGAAGAAGATTGAGGAAACAGTTGTTCTATCGGAGAAGTAGAAACGAGAATCGAGATCAATCATTTGTCCGGAACTGTATGAAATGTCTTGCTTCTATCTCAGATATTTGAACTTTATTCAATTCGGAATATGCAGGAGGAGCTATACAGTGTGTTTCGGTATGACTTAGCGATAATTTAAGGGCATCAAATATACCTAATTTTATCGACAAAAACACCCACATTGGGGAGTTTACCCCTCTATTTTCGGAAAAGCCGCCATTTTAATTTAATTTTTTTTATTTTTTTAGCTGCCTCTTTCAAATGATATCGATTTCTCTAGACATAAAGGTCCTACAGATATGAAAAAAATTTTTTTTGAAAGATAATACTACCACTTTTTTTTAAAGTACAACAATATGAAAACATTCATCTCAAAAATGTCATAAAAAAATTCTAAAAAAAAAATTTTGTCGAAAAATTTACTAAAATTTTTAGTAAATCCTCAATAGTACAAAAACTAGCACATTGAAGTATGATTTTTTTTTCAATGAACTAACACTTAAGGATATCAGCTACAAAACGACACCCACATTATTTCCGTATGTTATACAATTTGAGAGTTATTGCTATTTGAACATGACCCTTATGAAAATTGATGAAATAAAATAAAAACTCAGTACTGTACTTTTGATCATTTTTAAACTAACAAATTTATCATAAAAATTGCTCAAAAAGGCCGCCTCTGCTTTGTAGACAGGCAGTGGCCCTTATGACGACTTTTCTTGTGGCCCTGGAAATCAATGCAGTGGTGGAGTGGAACAGGTGCTTGGCCACCACGCTCTCCGGACTTAACACCACTGGACTATTTTTTATGGGGATGGATGAAGTAAAGGGTATATTACACAGTTCCAAACACGAGAGAAGAACTGGTGCAAAAAATAATGACTGTTGCAAACGAAATAAGAGCAGACACTGCATTGATTTCCAGGGCCACAAGAAAAGTCGTCATAAGGGCCACTGCCTGTCTACAAAGCAGAGGCGGCCATTTTGAGCAATTTTTATGATAAATTTGTTAGTTTGATCATTAAAAATGATCAAAAGTACAGTACTGAGTTTTTATTTCATCAATTTTCATAAGGGTCATGTTTAAACAGCAATAACTCTCAAATTATGTAACTTACAGAAATGATGTCGGTGTCTTTTTGTAGCTGATATCCTTGCGTGTTAGTTCATTGAAAAAAAATTATACTTAATGTGCTAGTTTTTGTACTATTGAGGATTTACTAAAAAATTCAGTAAATTTTTTGACTAAATTTTTTTTTAAGAATTTATTTATGACATTTTTGAGTTGAATGTTTTCATATTGTTCTACTTCAATTAAAGGTGGTAATATTATCTTTCAAAAAACATTTTTTTCACATCTGTAGGACCTTTATGTCCAGAGAAATCGATATCATTTGAAAGAGTCAACTAAAATAAAAAAATTAATTTAAAATGCCGGCTATTCCAAAAATAGGGACTTCATAAAAGATCAGCCTAATACAGGGTGCGTCAGTAAGGCGTACGGTTAAAATAGCGCCTAAACTATACCATGTCGAAAAAAACTTATACGATATGGTTGTAAGGTGGACAAAAATGTAGTTCCATTTGAAAAAATCAAGTTATCGCATACTTAATTTAAGTAAATTTATATTAGACACTCTGTATAAAAAAAAACTTCAGACGTTTACCGAATGATGAAGCTGATACCTTGAGCTAACTACTGTAAAAATTTCGTTTATCTAGATTGAACACAGCGGTTGCTATAAGAATTTTGATGAACCCCTTAAAACACTAAAAATATCCTAAAAATACGAATTATATGGCAAACCGCGATGAAATTTAAAAAAATATGTATAAGTGTAAAGCTCTTGTTGTACTCGAAAGAATTATGACATGAAATACAGGGTGTTCCATTTGAAAAAACTATTTGTCCATAACTTTTTTGGACGCAACTTGTATATGTGAAATTATTTTTAGTTTGTAGATTTTGGTCAACCTTATAACCATGTATAAGTTTTTTTCGACATGGTACAGTTTAGGCGCTATTTTAGTCGTACGCATTGCTGACGCACCCTGTATTTTCATTTCAAGTGTGAGTCTTACAGGAAAACGATAATTTTTATTTGGAGGACATCTTTTGATTACAAATCATCCCCTGAGCAGGGGGGAAAAATAAAGTTCTGCAAAGAGTATAGTCCCCATAGACATCTACCACAGCCTGCCAAAGCCCCTGCATACTTTAGGTCAGATTGCTGAAGTAGCTTCACAAATTGGTGAATGCGAGGGTTATTAGAAACCTGGTCTAGGTTCATGGTGATCACTTTTAGACCCACTTTAGAGTCAAAATTATTTTATCTGCCATTCGTACACGTCTTATTATTGTCGAAAACATCATTCATTACAGACTTTTCCATTGTTATGGACGTTAGAATGCCACTAGGTCAACTACCTCGTTTATACTCGTAAATAAAATGGTTGGATTTTTCCAACTCAGTAAATTCCCGACCATCAACTCCGTGGGGATTTATCGGACAATCTAACTTCATAGTAGGAAAAATTTCCGTTTTCCATAATAGAAATATGACAAATTGAGCTATAAAAGAAAAACTTCTCCCTGTTATACGGTCCAGAATATAGGCATTAGGATCAGATAGACACATGCGGTAGAGTTGGATGGTTCGTAGCAATAAGAAGGACTATCAAAACAAACACGAAAATCCCCAGGACAAGCAAAAAACAGAGCCGTATTAGATTTATATCCGTATGGGATTGGATGCTCAGCAAGCTAACTGTTGTTGAATAGTAAAATCAAGTTAAGTATTGTTTTGTATCGGGTGTTTTTTTAGAGTGATGAAACTTTAAATTGGTATAAAAAACCACACATTTGAATTGAGATCGAAGCCAAATTTATTTTATTTGAAAAATAATTCTATGATATTTATGTTTTCAAAATAAGCTGCTCTGATGGATGATTATGTAAATCATAAATTTCACGAAGTGCTCTACAGGGTCTTTCACGAGGAACCTCACCCATATTTATACGGGAAACTACTGAACGTATTTTCATGAAATTCAGCACTTATAAGTATTTCACGATGCTGATGAAATCTAAAATATTTTCAAGGCATGAGCACCTCCGGTTTTTCCGGAAATGACGTCAACTTCCGTTTTTCAAATTAGAACACCATTTTTTTATTGCAGAAATAGATTCCTTAGAAAATTTCAAGTTATTTTGATGTAACATTTTTCAGTTTTGGTTGGAAAATTCTCTCTGAGCGGGAAAATTCGAAAAAAAAATCGAAAATAGAGCTCCGCTGAAACAAGAATAACTTCGAAGTTTTTGGATGGAAAATTTTCATTTTTGGGTTTTTTCAAGATGTAAGATTTATGTATCCACTTTGAAAATCGAAATCGCGATTCATGATACAGGGGGTGAAAAAATCGCTTTCAAAGTTAGGGATGACAAAATCGTGAAAAATCAATTTTTTCAAATTAGAACCCCATTTTTTATGGCAGATATTGAATCTACGTTAAAAAATAATGTGAGTGTATGCATCACACCCTTGCCCTAAAATGGATATTTTCTGAGTTAATATCCATGAATCGCGATTTCGATTTTTAAAGTGGATACATCAATCTTACATCTTGAAAAATCCCAACAATGAAAATTTTCCATCAAAAAACCTCGAAGTTATTCTTGTTTCAGCGGAGCTCTATTTTCGATTTTTTTTCGAATTTTCCCGCTCAGAGAGAATTTTCCAACCAAAACTGAAAAATGTTAGATCAAAATAACTTGAAATTTTCTAAGGAATCTATTTCTGCAATAAAAAAATGGTGTTCTAATTTGAAAAACGGAAGTTGACGTCATTTCCGGAAAAACCGGAGGTGCTCATGCCTTGAAAATATTTTAGATTTCATCAGCATCGTGATAAGTATTTACTTATAAGTGCTGAATTTCATGAAAATACGTTCAGTAGTTTCCCGTATAAATATGGGTGAGGTTCCTCGTGAAAGACCCTGTATAAGTTTGGCGAATAGAAAACTGATTTTGAAAATAAATTTCAACAATTTGTAAACGTTGTTGCGGAATGAGTCTTTCCATGATGATTTGTAAATGCTTATTGAACAGAAATGTTAAATCAACATGGCTTCTACCTTCTTCAAATCACAGTTATCCCTATCAAAAATTCTATCTCTCTAAAAAAACTCCAGATATTTTAATATTTGCAAAATATTGTATACAATACCTCCACTCAGGGGTTACTTACCATTATTACCCCCAGCTCCTCCACTTGAATCAGGATCCTCACCCCCATATCCGTCATCTTCTTCTTCAGTTGCCATCATTTGAACTACAGGGATCTCTGCAAAAAAATCCCAATAAGATATTTTCAATGTTTATCGATATTCACTCATATTAAACAAAATATTTCTCAAAAATGACCTGCACAGCCTGTATCTCGCTTATGTTTTCGAAACGGGGTATACCTAGAGGATGTCTTTGGTTAAACATTAAAGTCGAGGAGGTTTCAAGACTATCTAACAAATTCAGGCCCGGATCTACGATTTTTTCTGACCGGGGCAAAAATTCATGATTGCGCCCTCCCATTTGTTTAATATGTATATATATGAATTCATAGAAAAAACAAAAATAAATAATACAAATGAATAATGAAAATAGAAACTAATAATAAGGAAAATATCACAAGGAAAGAAATTGGACTTTTTTCTTCACATAGAATCACGCGGCGTGATTTTCTTTCCGCGAACGCATCTATCAGCTCCTCGAAATCTGTTTCGGAAGCAGTTTTGGATTCCATAGCTGAGATCGAGAGGCCATAGAGACTTTTCTGACTCATTAAGGAACGCAAATAATTTTTTATTATTTTCAATTTTCTGAAACTGCTTTCACATCTTGCAGACGTGGTAGGCAATGTGCACTATATTCTATATAATGTCAGCTATACTGACATTATAGGGAAAGCATCTTTCAGATCTTGCCTGTGAAGAATTTGTAGCAGGTCTAATGAAGTCAATCTTTCACTTATTTCAGGAACCAATATTTTGAAAACCGCTAGTTCCTAACAAAAATCAACTGCATTCAAGTCTTCTCAATATTTTTGCGCTAAAAGGGTCCCATTTTCTGCAGATCCTCTTTTTGCATGTTTAAAAGGGCATGGCCATTGAGGAATGAGAAATTCGTATGCAGACTCTCTGCGCTTTCTAATCTTTTTTTGATTTCTGACAATAATCTGTCGAAAACAACCTTAATTTCCTCGGAGAATAAACCAACTAGATCCGTTCTTGACTCTTCATCGCACATTTCGTCAACCTGCTTTTTCAGTTTTCTTCTTGGAAACACGTTTATTTCTAAGAATTGGCTCCACATCCAATTCTTCTGAAAGAAGTGTAGCTTCCGAGATCCAGTTTGCAATAAGTTTTTCTGTCATTCCTTGCAAGATCTTCATAAGACTTTGCATGAACGATAATGAACGTGAAATAACTAAATCCCCTTTCTGAATTTCCACGTTGACCATATTGATCTCTCGCAGAATATTATCCTTTGGGATCAGGTTCAGTATGAATCTAAAATCCATCACAGCATGAAACAAATGACCAGCTTCATACTTGTATTCTAAGACTAGAGAGGATTCTTTGATTTCTTCCACAGCCTTCACAACTCCCGGTAAATTATTGAGCAAGGCATTAACAGCTTGATGATTAGTGCGTCTAGTTTGGTTACTTCCTTTAAAATTTGTTTTCGTCCACTTTTTTATAATTGTCCATCGTGTGGTTGAACTAACAAAAAAACAATACAGTTTTTGTACAACACCAAATAAATTTACTTCTTCTGAACATGATAATGACGAATGGACACCCACAAGATTCAGAGAGTGAGAATTCTGGATTGGACTCCTTTATATATATGCGCCATCTTGTCAACTTCTAAGAAGTCAATAAAACTTTCGTTTATTTTTAGTATTATAAGGGCCGATTGCACCGTAGACAAAACTGTAGATTAAATCCAAAACCTCGATTAGTCTCTATTGATTTTCATAGAGACTAATCGAGGTTTAAGATTTAATCTACAGTTTTGTCTACGGTGCAATCGGCCCTAAGTCTTTGCCTTTATCTCATATCCAGACTACGTTCTCTTTAAATATCGTATACCCTGGTTCATTTGTTCTGTGAGAGATATTCATCTGGGGTACAGTCGAACATAATAGTGAAATAGTTGGCCTCCTTGATCTCATTAATAATGCTATTCCGAACTTTGGTGGCCATTAAATCGATAATTTCATTTTGCATATTTTTGGGAAGATAGGATGTTTGCCTTTTTTTTGAGTGGTCAAGATGGCACTTCAGAGTCGGGTGATATTTAATAATAATATTTTTTTCCGAGAAAATCGAAAATAAAAAAAATTTAACCTCTTGTTGTTTTTAGCGCCGCCTTAAGCTGGCGCCCATTATAAAGCCCCTGAATACACTTTTCAAATTCGAGCTATCAAAAAGCAAAAATGTTTCTTCCGACCCCATCTACACGTCTATATGTAAATGTTTGTCCAATTTATGCGGCGTAACACACTGTTTACTGCCCAAAAATACATGAAATTATAACAAAAAAAATAGACTCAGAATGAACCGCGGAAAAGGAATACCCAGAAATGCAAAGCTATCATATATCAAAAACAAAACAGGTGATTGTCAACTTACTTATACATGGCGCAATATGTGATCGACTTTGTTGATATCCTTTGGCACACCTGTTGCATGTGATCCCTACTACGCCATCTTTGCAGGGACATTGTCCAGTATTTTGATTGCAAGTTTTTCCTGAAGCCCCTATAGGATGGCAGTCACAAGCTGAAATAAATAAACTCCCTCAGTTTCATTGATGAAAAAGTATCATAAAGAGCATGAATGAGAAAGAGCAACAAGACCTTCGTTTTGTGCTACTTCAAATTTTTTGAGAATTCTCAGTTCAGTGTTCAGCACTCTACGCCGAAAGTTTAAACCAATTCGAAAGGTTGTTAATAACTTGCACGCAGATTGTGATTCTGCCCAGTTTAAGGACGTGAAGAATTCAATTGTCCTTGGAAATGAGGAATATTTATGGTCGCACCAGACGGACAAACTTCGCTTCGGATCTGACACCAAATATGGGAGTCTGATACAGACTTCAATCAAAACCTAATGGAGCAATTCAGTTTCACAATAATCGCAGCCACCCATTCTAATCGGCACGTATAATCCACTTTTCTGGCCACATATCTTCGTAATCCGATGACATTTCTCAGCATCCCTGATTTATTAACGTTGAAATCGGGAACTATGCAAATTTAAGGACATAAATACAGAAGAAGCGTCAGTGAGCTGGTCGATTATCTGAATTCGGAGCTACGATATTTGTTCCAGTGCATCTTGATGAATTATTCATCGGTGGAACACAACTCTTTGATGAACGATGTGTAGAGATATTAATAGGGGACACCAGTATATTGCGATATATTCGATACTGAGATTTTTTTGAAATGAAGTCTATAATCCATTCACTTTTTTAATGTATCCCAGTTGGCCATGATTTAGGCTTATCAAGTTTCTTCACTTGAAACTGACGCAGGTTGGTACTCGTGAAATGTCAAATAAATTTCAGAGACGTTGCCAATGCTTATTTCTATTTACTCTTTTTCAACTTTGTAAATGGAATTAGCTTCAAGTTTTACAAAAAGGTATTTGAATGTCTTCTGTAGGCTTATTTCTTGAGAATTTTGAAGAGTGGGTCCGTCTATTCGTTTAGAATTTTTTTTGTCGGGTTATTCGAGTACTTTTATTCTTTTCTCGATTGAACTATAACAAAGTAACGGAATATTCTGTCCATTATTTTTCAGTAAAATTTCAACACCCGATTCTTGATTTCCGTACAAAAAAGTAGCATAACTGAATCTTTCAACGATGTTCATATACGTGAAATAAACTGCTCCACATGAGTTAGGGATATTGACTCAAATTGCAAAAAAATATAGTTAAAATAAGATTTTTGTGATGAAAATTCATATTAATATGATTTCAAGTTGCAAATTAATTTAAGCCTGTAGGTCTGCAGCGTATACATGGTGGTTAAAAAAAATCGAGTAAAATAACGAAATTTTATTCCCAGAGAATTCGAGCATGTTGAGACTATCAATACAATGTATGGCCTTCACGGGCATCAATAACAGATTGACATCTTCTTCGCATACTACACACGAGGTTGTTGAACACTTCTTGAGGAATGGGACAGAAGCTCTCTCAGATCATTTAAGGATTCTGGGGTAGGTTGATGATTCTCTAATTTTCTTTGGAGCATATCCCATGCATGTTCTATGCAATTCAAATCTGGTGAGTGCGGAGGTATTGGTAAATGTGGAATACCAAGCTCCTCGCGCGCATTCTCAACTATGGCTGCACGGTGCGGTCTAGCGTTATCGTCTAGAAATTGTTTCACCAATTTTTTCAGCGTGAAAATTTGGCACAACATTGTGAATGACATGCCCTTTATAGTGTAAGGCGGTAATATTCCCTGGACAAATGTGTAGATCTGTGCGCCCGTTGAAACATATCCCGGCCCATACCATAACACTACTCCCTCGGAATGGATGGACTTCTTGGACATAGCGACGATTACGGGGTATGCGTGGGATTGTCCATACCCTTATTCTTCGAGAATCTGAAAATCGTCCATATCTGGATTTATCAGTGAAAAGGACACTACGCCATTGATCGTTCCAATTGATATGTTGCCTTGCCCATTCCAGTCTTTGACTCTTATGGTGTTAATGGAACTGTTAATGGACGTCTAGAACCTAGATTCACCTCTCTTCAAACGTCGTCTGATGGTTTCGATGGAAACTTGGACCCCATCTGCATTTTGAAGAGTATTCCGTAGCATTCTACACGTGGATGTAGGTGATGAAACGATCCTTAGCAGGTTGTTTTTCGTCGCCCACCAAGCCTTGGTCTTTCCAACACGAAACCTGTCTCCCTGAACCTATTCCAAAGTCGAGATATCACACTTTGGCTGACTTGGAGCCTTTCCGCTACAACAACATGAGTTAGGCCACCCTGTAGCATTCCGATAGCCCTATTAGCCTCAGCGTTTGTTAATTTACGTCTTGGCATTTTCAGAAAACTCGTTTCAAATCGAAGCCGTTGATAAACTGACTTCATTTCAAAATAAGAACATTCATGAAGATAATGCAAAGAACCAAACTTCAGAAAAAAGACGACCAGATTGACGAAATGTCTCATACTGATTTTTATTGGATCGATTCAAGTTGTTATTGAGTTTTAAATGATTTTACAGCGATTTTCTCGAAGATTACATACTTTTAAAAACGATTGAATACGATATCCCTAACTCTTGTGGAGCAATATATTTGAGTCCCATTGATGCTTCCTTTCCCAAGCAAGTGGGACTACAATTTTTGTAACACTAGCAACCAAATATTGCATTTCATATTGTGACCCATTCACCTCAGTTGGCTTCTCAGACAAGGCTGTAAGATCAATGAATTTTCGAATCCTAGATCAGAAAAATAGCGGAATCGGTGGAATAAAATGACATGAAAGAGAATATCAACGCAGCTGCACATTATCCATCATGAAGATACGAGAAGGCTTCGCTCGATTACCGTTTTTGTATTCATCAGAGGCACGGTTGGAGTCTCTGCTTGTTACTCTTTATTGTAAGTACCTTCCAACACGTAGAAAAGAAATACGACTTTGTCAGAGACGCATTGAGTCGCAGTTTAATCGTGAAATATTCTGAAAATATCCCAGTGATGTCTACGATTTTTAAAACGTCAACGTGGTCATTGAAAATTTGAGACAAGCCTTAAGTATGGGTTAGCAGCTTCTGAGCGCTCTTTCATTCATACTTAAACCTATTCCAAAGAGTAAAAGCCCTTATATTAGAAATATTTCAATGCGCGACAAGCGATAGGTTTCACGATCTTCGGAAGCCGGCCCTGAAGACAGAAAGAGTTACAACCAGACGACTGTAAAGATACTTATCGTGGAAAATGTGGCAGTTAAACGATTAGAAAAGCCGGGACACAGAGATATGTATCTGTGAGCACATTAAATTATATAAAATCTTAATCTTCTGAATGGAATCGGGGCGATCTGACTGGGTTGGAGCGAATTTCGAATTCTGCTCGTCACCCTGGGTCTCAGTCGATTCATTAATGCCAGGGACTCATTACCAAAGAAAAAAAGGTGGAGATGAGACTACCAGTTTGACGAGATTCTGAATTATGGCCGCTTAAAAATGAACTTTAGAGATAACCGAAAATGCAGATTATTTCGAATTTCACTGAAGAAGTCGAAGATAAAGTATGGTGTTCAATTCACGGTAATGGTCATAACACACTTGATGAATTACACCCCTCGCCTGACGGCTCGGGCTGCAAAATTCGTGTGTGTTATGACTTACATTACCGCTCATAGAACGATATACTATTATAATGCCGAGGCAACATTGCAGAATCAAACTTTGAAAGGTCCAGTGGCGTGGTGTTATCGGTATTGAAGAATTGAAATAAAATTACAAGTGAATCAATTCTTTTTGACGAATTCATACAATGTTCCAAACATTGTAACAGATTCCGAGTTAGGTAAACAGAGTCTGCTGAATTCAGAATTGATAATCAAATGTTCCTTCTTTCAATATCAATAATAATAATTTTTTTTTAATGTGTTCGGAAAACATCCACATCCATTCAACCGTTAGGAGGAACTAAAAGAACAGATGGATAAGACCACAGGCCGTAAAATAATTCTCCACTCCTCTTCATCAAAAATCCGCAATGAATAAAACATTACGTCGGTGAT
The DNA here is from genome assembly GCA_910592335.1 of Adalia bipunctata. Taxonomy (NCBI): domain Eukaryota; kingdom Metazoa; phylum Arthropoda; class Insecta; order Coleoptera; family Coccinellidae; genus Adalia; species Adalia bipunctata. Next base: position 7,330,234 of record OU342948.1, on the reverse strand, counting down.
TGCGATAATCACTTCACACATAAATAACAGGCATAAACTCATCTCTGCGTCGTGGAGAAACACGAATTTACTATCGGCCACCTTCGAAATGATCGCGAATTCATTCCGGCAAATATTAAAGCCGGCTTTATTCGTCATTTAGATCTCACGATTCAGCAACGACCAGACGAAAAGGACAAAAATGCGAACGGGGAACTGGCGAACCGTGAAGAGATGAGATTATGTTTGCCATAGGCAGTCGGAATGCACTCGCATTACCTTCTCTCATATTATATTAAAATTCGTATATTTCTCGTTGGGCTTCGCGAGCACAACAATGCATCGTGCCCCATGTCGATATATCGCATCAGAGTTGAATTCCGTCTTTGGTTCAACATTAAAGTTTAATACTTTCTTATATACAAATTAAGATCATCTTTAAAACCCGAATCCACTGTTTGAATTCGAGCTATCAGAATCTGTCTCCGAGTGCCAAATAAAGACAAAACGAATATGGATTTATTTATGACGAGCAAGGAAAGTGGAAGAAGAAACTTTCTGTAATGCGACAACACCGCTCGCAGCACAGAAAAGAGCAATTACCACAATTAATATGGAGTATTTTCCAGGAAGTGCAGAGAAAAACTGCGTGAAAAGCAAAGGGCGTATGCATATACAGGTCTGAGAGTGGTTTCATAATTATTCTGAAAACCCCTGAGAGAAAGTGAGTTTTCTTTTGAAAGCACCCTCATTAACGCGTCTGCATTGGACTTTTTTGATATTCGGAGTTTTAATTATCGTAGATATTCGAAGTCCATACGCGGAGTGCGTCTATTACTCGAAAATCAATTAATTTGGCGGCATTGGACAAAGGAATATTCTTCACCTGGTGCCTGCTGAAAATAAACAATTTTATGGATGACGACGATGTGAAATTCTTTTCTTTCCTCATATTTCCTTCGGTCAGAACGGAAAATATCACGTTTGTGTGTTTAGCGAAATTGTGGGAGGGTTTTAAAAAAACAATTCGTCCGTTCCAAAGTAATCTTCTCAACACCTGGGTCTTAGCAGCGATAATCTGTCGACCTCGTGCCTCTTCACGATTATTCCTCATCCATCAGAAGGAGCACTTTTTCACGTCATCATCGGTCGGCGATTAGTCAGGATCGGCTCTGATGAGTTTCACAATTTTAAAAAGCAACAAAAGGAGCTCTATCCCGCATAGTATAAGTAAAGTTGTTCTCTCATATATTATTTTCTATGCTCTAATGTGATAACCTAATGAAAATATTATCTCTTTCAGTATTATGATTATCGTTCCAACAATAATATTAAAATGAGAATATCGGCACAAGGAACATCAAATTAAAAACACTTATTCTATCAGCGACGTTTCGGAAATTTTATTTCCTTCATCAGGCTACAACAAAAAGTAACATGTTACGAAACATTCAGGTTGGGTCCAAAAAGAACAAAAAGGTCAAGAATAAAAGTCAAAAATATAAAAACTGATTTTCAATCAGATGTGAACAACCGAATGACTAAAACAGAAGGAACTAAAATATTTTTATAAATAAATCGTGTCAAAAACGAAACATCGAATAAAAAACAGACATATAAAAATATAAAATATTTAAAACACTAGTTAAAATCATATATGCATCTGTACATGTACACTATAAAACTCACCCTCAGAATAGCTTTTAAATTTACATAAAGATATCATAAAATTGAAAAGGATATTAAGACAATTGATTCCACAGATATTTCTCAGTCAAGCGAACAACAACAATGAATGACCGAGATCCGTTCTTATCATTAAACCTCCCCCACATGGTTATCACAGCCTTATTTGATTTATTAAATTACAATAAACCGTACTCAACGAATCTACATCCGTCCTGAAATTGACCGTTCGAGGTGTTCGTCTTATAAATATCATTTCTTTGATGGATCTTTTTAAGAAATTTTGTTCTCTACATAACACCTGAACATTTTCAAAATCGAACACATGATCGTTGAGTACTGAATGGGAGGAAAGGGCTGTAGACTGTGACAATTTAACGCAATCTCTATTGTGTTGGCTCATTCTGTTCCTGAGGTATTGCTTCGTTTGACCGACATAACATAACATATAGGGTGAATTGTCGTGATTGTGATGAATGTTATGTCGGTCAAACGAAGCAATACCTCAGGAACAGAATGAGCCAACACAATAGAGATTGCGTTAAATTGTCACAGTCTACAGCCCTTTCCTCCCATTCAGTACTCAACGATCATGTGTTCGATTTTGAAAATGTTCAGGTGTTATGTAGAGAACAAAATTTCTTAAAAAGATCCATCAAAGAAATGATATTTATAAGACGAACACCTCGAACGGTCAATTTCAGGACGGATGTAGATTCGTTGAGTACGGTTTATTGTAATTTAATAAATCAAATAAGGCTGTGATAACCATGTGGGGGAGGTTTAATGATAAGAACGGATCTCGGTCATTCATTGTTGTTGTTCGCTTGACTGAGAAATATCTGTGGAATCAATTGTCTTAATATCCTTTTCAATTTTATGATATCTTTATGTAAATTTAAAAGCTATTCTGAGGGTGAGTTTTATAGTGTACATGTACAGATGCATATATGATTTTAACTAGTGTTTTAAATATTTTATATTTTTATATGTCTGTTTTTTATTCGATGTTTCGTTTTTGACACGATTTATTTATAAAAATATTTTAGTTCCTTCTGTTTTAGTCATTCGGTTGTTCACATCTGATTGAAAATCAGTTTTTATATTTTTGACTTTTATTCTTGACCTTTTTGTTCTTTTTGGACCCAACCTGAATGTTTCGTAACATGTTACTTTTTGTTGTAGCCTGATGAAGGAAATAAAATTTCCGAAACGTCGCTGATAGAATAAGTGTTTTTAATTTGATGTTCCTTGTGCCGATATTCTCATTTTAATATTATCTCTTTCTCTCTCCACTTTGAATTGTCACGTTACATGAGCTTATTTGGTTCAAGTTCATAATATTTATATTTTGCATAAACTTTATTTGTTAGACATGTTAACAACTTAATTAACCAGTGTAGGAATAAAATCATCACATTCCACTCTACCCAAATCAAACTAATTCCTTGCGTTTAATTTTTTTATTCAATTTGGATTATTCGAAATGAAGAATATGCACAGATTACGTAAACCGAGACTCAGAAAGTCGCATGGAGAGAGCATAAAGGCACAGAATACCTAACTACACAGAAGCGTCACTCCGCCTTCCCGCCAAAACTTTATTTGATGACGCTTCTGCCATGCTAGGTAGTACATATGTCAAGTTGAAATTCAAACTTCCTGCTGGATCACTCAAAAATGACATATGTACTACCTAACAGAGAATGAAGGTCACGAAAATTTGCCCCTTGAAGATCAAAGTGCCGACGTTAAGTGACGCTACTGTGTAGTTAAGTATTCTGTGATAAAGGCACATTATATTATTCTACGCATCTATGAGTCATCCTCAGACTTTCTATGGTCTGAGCCATGATCAGGTTGTCTAAACACATGGAGTATGCACTCGTCAATTTTTGAATGCAATGACATTCGACCTAATCGAAAATATTAGAAATGTTTCGTGGCGGCGCCGCAATGTCATTTCAGTGTATTTTCCGTTGTCGGTTTGATTGATGTATCTAGAGGTGCGTTCGAGTTGACGGTCAAAATGCTCCGAGCGCACTCCACGTCTACTTTAAAGTTTTATTTCTCAAAAATAAATTCGAATTTCTGTCACAATACAATTATTCCGTTAGGTTAGGTAAGCAAGCTTTGACTCCACCGTGTTCGATTTGACAAAAGTGCTCGGGATCTCCTCTTTCTACTGTGTTCACTATTCTACTTGCTCCGCCGATCGTCAACTCAAACGCACCTTAGGATGTATTAACAGCTGATCTTTCAAGGTCAATTATGACATGACCACAGAATGACGTTTTTATGTAATGAAAGTCTTTTCCTCAGAACTGAATCAAAATGTCAAGAATATATACACAAATTATAGATGCAGAATACCTGGTGTTGGCACTAATTAGATTTTGTTTAAGACTTTCTTGTCGATCGAAAATCTGAGTATTTGTTCTGCTTTTCATTTCTCCCGAAAGGGTTCCCGCTTTTCTTCCATAACCACAATCTTAGATGACATTCGAAATTAATCCATGTTTTGATGGAATTTATGACACAATGAATACATCTGTCATCTCTCTAAAAAAATAACATAACCTATGTCATACAAAAAATAGCGCCACGACCGAGAAATATTGCGGATTATTCTGGAAGTAGGACCAGTAGTGAGATCTAGAGTGCCGTTTTGATCTACAAATTTTGGACACGATTTTTAGTAAGGAGTCGTCACACCAGGTATTCATGCATCTATCACAAATTATCGCTTGACAAAATTATCGACTATCAACACAATACGTTCACCCGAATAAATTCAAGTATTTGAAATAACTAATAACAATCTGTCATAAATTGTGAATAGCGCCACCTGAAGTGGAAAAAAAGAAACTTTTCTAATATTATCAATTTTGGTGAAACAATATCTAATCAGTGCATACACCATCATTCTATACATCTTAGCCATGATGCAAAGAATATTTTTCTATGCATAAGTGAGCATAACGCACTTTCTTTGAATAACCTTCAAATTTCCACCACAGAATCAATGCACTAAGTCGCTTGCGGCGAAGCAAAATGAAATCGAATGCGCCCCTGTATCCGTACATATCGCTAACAAGACTGGTCGGCAGGGTCAGTGGATACAAATTCATGAATAAGGTGGATCCCCTAACACGTCAACCAGATTTGTTTTTCTTATAGGGTTCATATAATCATAATAGGCCGGGACACTGTCGGGCATAATTTGACACCTTAAGTCGCCTTTCGGATGCGTCCTGGCTTCCACGGAATGATCCTTTATGTTCGGGCTCATTATGAGCTTGCGTATTCATTTCAAACCCCAGCTTGAATGTCGACCCTCTTTGTCACGGCGGCATTATCGGACCATTTCGGTTTCCGCCAATTGACAGGTCTAATTTTATGACAGTTTACATGACATAAATTATCATAGGGAATTCTGTGTTGAGGACATAGAATAGAATTTATAGTTTAATGTAAGGTCTATGACTGAGGATCGTTTTGTAGGAGAAGAGTGAGAGTATTTTATACACAATTTATAATCCTTAATGGTAGCGGTTAAGGTCTCCGTTCGGAAATTACCCCTTCCGTCCCTGACGCCTTCGGTATCTAGTTGGCAATAAATCGAGGGGGTACTTCTTCGCAACATGTACGGCACAATCGCTATCTCGGCCGTACAGCCTACTCGTTCTCCATTCGGAATTTAGAAACTCCGGTAATTTTATGTATCACATCCCCACATCGGCAGTAGTTCGTTCCGCAGGACATGATTACCATATCTCGTTACTTACTTCGTATGCACTCCTCACGAGATCGCGTCTCTTTGCAATCATCCGTTGAGAAATCGAGGTTAGGTATCAAATGGACGAGATTGTTAGACGTGATATTTGAGAAAAAACGGGTCTCGAATTCCATAGCGGTGAATGTAACGCATGGACCGAATGGTTCTGAATTGGCCATAGAGTTTTTTCGTTGTCTTAAAAAGGACATCAGAATATTCTGTATTCAGTTCAATTAATCTGATGTGTTGCCAACAGGTTACAACCACAGAGTAGGAACAAGAGCTTAACGCCAGAATTCGATTCGTCGACCTTGAATTTTACTATAGCAAAGAGTATCAATATTGTATGTGTTATCCAATTCTTCGACTATCATGAATGCGGATACTCTTTATATTGAAAGATAACCTCCTTAGACTTATAGAATTTAAATTTTCAATTTTTATACGTCATCATACCGTCTAATACGCCCCTGCCTGTCTCACGCATTGCATGTTCAGATAATACCGACTGAAACTGATAGAGCATCTTCAGAAGATCTAAGTTGAGTAGCATGTATGCCCCAAAGGTTAGCGGGAACGATATCTTCTCCCACCGTGTAGTTGGAGAAGCCGCTTCGAGGTCTAAGCTCTCGGATTTTAAAATACAGCACATCTTTCCTTTCCGAAACATGGAAATAATTTCTCTGTGGCCTCAGGTAAATCCCTGGGAGACTGATGAAAGTTTGAACCCATAGTGGATTTGTGCATTACCGTGCGTATTTGGAGAACGCGAAATCAGACATAAATAATTAACTGTTTCCACCATCTCCGTTTTCAAAACTATCAACAGTTACAATATTCAAACTTCTAACAGATTCGTGAGTTTCACCCATAGAAATTATAGTAACATGGAATGCTATTAGCCTTGCTGCTCAGCTCAAAATAATGGGTAAATATCTCAATTGGAGGAACAGATCAACAGATTTACATGTTTCCATAGATATGAGCTGTCACACAGAACAGAAGCACAGAAAATGTATTTCGACCGAATTTGTGCAGCTTAAGGATTTTTTCCCGGGGCACCTGGACGATGGGAGTTCTTTTTAATCGACGCCGCATATCCCCTTTCGTCTTAGTACGCAAAGCGTTTTTCGACACGTTCCTCCAGGTCTCCGTAATAAATTCTCAAAGTAACGACGTTTCTCGAAAACTGTAAAAATTTTCGACCCGGCTCGAGAACATCGATCTCGCCAGAGAATTCGAACCATAGAACTTATAGTACTATAAGTTCTATGATTCGAACCGATCGTTTGACGTTTGATATTTCCGAGGTCGGATGTAATTTTTGAAATGCTGATTTTTGCTGTTTAATCACCGTTTGATGGTAAGTATTTGGTCGATTATCGAAGATTAACGTTTGTTTTTCCATTTTAGCTAAAATTTCGACCGGCTAAGGATTTCGGAAGCGATATGTTTTGTTTACATTTCGGCGTACAAGGGTGAACGGGAAAATTAATAAATACCCTGTTACATTTAACAGGGTATTTATTAATTTTCCCATTGGGCGATATCGTTTTGGATGGTTCGGATGGAGCGATTTTCGAGCAAGTTTTGAATGTTGACGTAAGTGAGAAAGAGGTAGAACTCAGATTGATTTCGGTTAATTGAGGGCTTTTTTTCAGGTGGAAACGATGAAAAATGTGTTTTTTAAATCTTCTTCAAACAAACGAGACCTACGATGGATTTTCTGAAAGTTATGAACGAATTCCATCAGGTATATTTTGACAGGTCGTTTGCCGTAGGAAACTGAAAGTTTTTGAATAAAATATAGCCGCTGGGGGCTCCAATCTGTTCTATGGTTTGACCTCATTCAATAATATTCCATTTCAACTTTTTCCTCTGTGATGTCATGCCAGCCAGTTTCTGACAGATTTCATAAGAATCTGTCATAGAAATCAAACATGATTTGATTTTGATGAAGTTTAGAATCATCCATGGAACTTATAGTTACTATGGAACTATGGAATCATCCCCATGAGATTATTCCACCAGTGCTAACCTCAAACGATTCTGACAGGTCGCTGGTTAGCAGTGAATGTAAAGAATTTTATTTTTTATGCATATTATGAGCAAACCATTGTGTTTTTATGTAATATCAAAAAATATCCTCAAGGAACACTGACGAAACATTTTTTGTGGTTAGTTCTGGTGATCGCAAACAATGGGAATTGAGTTTTGTTCATTTCTCCTGGTCATCGTCAGAGATATTGGAGTTGAATGATCTCTTCTCGAGAGGGGCATCTTTCCCGCAGATTCTCGCGGCAACAAAAGGTACGGAATTACGGATGGTCATACAAGGTAGAAAAATGCGGCAATCCCGTCTGGTACAGCGGGTCATGTTCTCGTCTGCACGTCTGATTCGCTACGTACATCTTATCTACGTGCCTTATCGTCGCAATGGCGCAATAAAAGAGCCGGAATATGGGCGCATTAAAGTTGGCCGAGACAATAGCACGAAATTTGGCTTAATCGGAGCGCCCGGATCTGCGGAATCGCGATCACGTTGCGTTTCGGGACAAAGGTCCCATTGTCTTGCCGTGTCGGCATCGCTCCGTCGGGACTCATTGCTATTCCGTACATAATTTCGAGATTTGTGGCACTTTATCGCCCGATCGGCGTTGAATTTGCCGTCGAGGACCGGTCCGCCGATTTACGGAATTCAAACGGCCCGGCCGAGGCCCTCAGTCGAGGTGATGCTTGTTCACGCCGATAATGGAGATCTGCAGATAGCGCTAAAGTGGCTTGGGACGTCATACTCAAACCCATGCTGGGTGCCCCACGAAAACAGAGATTTTCATTTCATTCCGAGAATATCTACATGAAAAAAGTTACATGGTTTGACCACCAGCACTAACCTCAAAAAATATTTGACAAGTCGTTGGATTGCCCATAGAATTATTGGAGAATCCAAAGATCAAAGCGCCCTCTTTCGGCAAAAATTCCAAACAACAAAATGAGTACTGTTTTGAGATCTGCTATGTTTCGCGTGCTTTTGAGCTATAATATTTTGTTTCATATCCAGGTATTCTTGAGGAATATTTAGAAGTTTTTATCGTGTTCTGAACAGATAATTTAGTATTGAAATAAAAATTTGTTGAGAAAGTATTTATATCAGTGTTATTCATTTGAAATATCATTCACAAAGTTATCATGTTTAAGGTTACAAGGCTTCTTGTTTGAGTCTAATTCTCTGGTGCAGTTTTAACTGATAATAAAGGTTCTTACCATAATTATCAACAAGAGTGTTATGAAACTGATCATCGAATTTCAAGGTACTGAGCTGTGCCTTTAACTTTCTGTAAGACAGAAATTAAATAAGGTGAAGTATCTGAGCGAAGGGATTCATGTTTTAATGCTAATGTTATATATAATTTTAGGCCAGTGGATTGATTATAGAACACTCAGTAAGCTTAGTACTAGTACTGAAAAAAAACCGTATTCAATTGTAACTGTAGTGATTTCAATTGCTCTTCAAGGCAAATAAAAACTGGTCTGTACGATTTCATGAATTTCCTAAAGATGCCATAACACTATATCTTACTAATGCCTTCGATATATTGGAAAAATTGGACTGAAGAAAAGCACCGATAAACTATAGATGGAGAAACGTTGCTAAAAAGATTTTCGTTAAGTGTTTCTCGAACAACTGCGAACAATATTTTTAGTGAATATATCAAGTAATTAGCAAATATTTTGGAAGGTTGTATTCAGTGGCCAAGTTCTGAGGTTGTATTGATGAATTTACTGCTTAACATTTTGGGAATATTCAAGTGATACTTGATTATAAGGATATACCATACGTAGATCTTCATGTTTGTCATGTCGCCTCTGAACTTATTCACATTCAGATCATAGTTTAGGCAGATGTAAGTCTTCTTGTGTTGCTATTTTGTGGTATATTTCCATGAAAATAAAGAACATTCAAAACAATAATTTATTTTCATAATTTCCATCGAATTCCTCGTGAATTGTCGATCCAATTTGTATACCAAAATTTTATAAACTCGACGCTGCACTGTCAATAATACATCAATTCTCTGAAATTCTTCTCAAAATCATCACGAGAACTAAGAAAAACACTTAAAATAATCTGTTTTACATATCAAAACAACATAGCTTTAGAAAAGAATACTCATTTTCCTCCATGTTCGTTTACAGTCAGCAGCGCCCTCATCGGTGGTTCAAATCGCCAATATTAGTAAAGAATTATGTGCAGGGATTGCCATATTCGTTTCTTCAGAACCCGTAATTGCGCAAGGGATGATAAAAAAATATAACTGATAATTATCAAGAACAAGAAGAGCTGGGGACCGTCTGAACATTGAAATTTTTTATTTCAGAGCCCAGGGCACTTCGACCAAACCAGCTCTCACCAACTTTCCCGTACTGAGGAACGTGAGACCAACCTCGGACAGCTTTTTGCCGTCATATCTCATCCGATACGGAATCGTAATTAATTCATTACATCGAATTGTATTATTAGCAACATATTTGTCCCGCAATTCCATTCCCAACAGTGCGCGCGCGCTGCCATCTTTAATTCATCGCGCCGCGATCTAGATTCCGTACGTGTTCGCGATAAGTTGATTTTTTTCGGGACGATTACCCGGCGATATTAAAATTCCCCGGTTTTTTCGTCTCGGCGGAATTCGAATTCATCATGCCACTATCGGGTTTGCACATGGTCCCCTAATTCGATTTTGATTGGTTTACGCGTCAGGAATGCAGGTGGTTTCGATGCGTCGATTACAAATGGAAAGTTATGTGCTACTCGTTCCAGATTCCATATTTCTCCTGCAGAGGTTGCACAATATTTTCGATATCTCTTTCTCTATGTATGTTACTCTATGGTTTGATCACAGTGTCTGATGAACATAATTCTATACTATTCATAGTTCTATGCTTTGATGACAGATGCTCTGTTGTAGAATAACGAAATTGATTTTGATATAGAGAAAAGAAGCACTCTGTATTGGTTGCTTTCACGTTTCATAAGTTTATCTATTATCCATCCCAAGACTTAAATAGCATTCCACGTAAATAAAGATGGGCCAAGAAGCAAAGATGTCCTATAATTTAATCCATAGAAGTGCTGAGCTCATCTGTCAATATCGAACATATTTTTTTGATGGAATTGCATCACCATTCACCAATCTGTCGGAAATGTGAGTCTCCGCATTCCCGAAGGAATAAGAACCCGACATATTCTTATTTACGAACAGTGCAGCATTAATTGCGACCGCGGGATAGGAGCCCACTCGAGGAAAAAATTACGATTTGTTTAGCGTGATAATTGGCGGATAGCGGTACCATTAGCACGAGCTAGAGGGCATACAAAACGATTACAGGGGCATCCAGATCGCTATCTATTGCCACACGTCACGGCCCGGTGTAACGAATGCCCTGGTGGGCAGAAGGAGAAGAATATCCAAGGTGCGAACTGGCCTTTAGGACGAAGGTGTAATTTATGGATGCACCGAGTCGGCGTTATTTGGCGAAAGTTCGACATATCCTTGTTCGACAACAAATTCGATGCGCTGGAGATTGTGGAATTAGCTATTGATTAATTTATCACCCACGTTTCATCGATGAAATTTTATTACATTTCCTTTCAGGGCACATGAACGAATCATAAATTTGAATAATCTGTGATGATGAAAATATTAGGTGCATAATATCACGATGAACGGCCGATGGGCAATGAGGACAATACGTTTATATTACATCCAGTATTTTTAATGGGATATTTTATACAAATTACGATTTGAGCGAAATATCGCTCAAATGGAACCTTTGGATCAATTCATGCCAAATTTCTACAATTCTGTGCCTTCTCATCACAATCACAGCCGTCGTAAATATAGACTATGATGTACCTACTACTAGGCAACGACGTATTTTATTTCATCACAAAAAATGAATAAGAAATCCGGCGCATCCGTCATTTTGCGACTCATTATTGTCGATTACGTCATTTTAGTTGAATCGTCACATGCGATGGTGGTGTAATGGTCAGCATAGTTGCCTTCCAAGCAGTTGATCCGGGTTCGATTCCCGGCCATCGCACACATTTTTGAGTACATGTTTACTTCCAACATATTTCATATCTATGGTACATGATCACTCGCGATCTATGGCATGTCATTTTCCGAAGAAGTGCATAATTATTCATTCTCTTTCAAATATGGGAGTTTCTAGGAATCCAAGGATTCCAATACCGCATATAAAATTTTCCTCTGAATTTTATATACCTACTATTCTCTACGGAAAAATTGGTTGAGTTGATCCGACTTGAAATTGAAAATATATGTATTCCGAAATGAGAACGGAGATGTACAAATATTGTCGGAAATTTAGAACTTTATCTGAGGAAAACAATCCGTTAAGGGCCCCCACGTGTGTAGCAACAAAAATACGAACTATAGGACAGCCGATACTCATTCGAATGTCAATATTGTTTCGGGTTTATTGCCCCGCTGAAACACATTCAAATTTTTATTGGAATTGGAAAAGTTCGATGGCTACTCAATATCGAAAGCTATCTTTGTTTACAAGGAAAACATGACTTCCATTTCTTTTTGGCGATAGTATTGGACGAGAGGCCTCGTATGTCCATAGAACAGAAGACATAATAATATTGTCTTCTGTTCTATGGTTTACCGTCACAGAAACAATTGAAATACCTCAAGTGAAAGATGCATATAAAAGATTATTCTATGCATGTATCAAGTGACTGCTGTGACATTTTACAGTAGGAAGACAAAGACTTTTCGACCCCTCCATGCTTTCTTCAGGAACGCATATATTATGATACTTGTGAATGATGTCATTCGATTATAGCAGTTAAATTCAGTAAACTTTATGGGTGATCCGTCAAGCATACCGAAGCAATTTGTGATTAATAGATCCAATAGTCGGTTTATTGCGACAAACACGCAAAGATCGACCTAAGGAAAAATGTATTCATCATTGTAATGGTTCAAAGATCAATAATGTTATTTGTGTTACCCACAATATAATAGTTCATGGTCTCTCGAGTCGATGTTGTAAATAACTATGGCGTTATTTAGCTTTCCATTAGCCATTTCGAATGTTCAAATAGACACCTGAAACGAAACATCAATAAAAATAAAAATTTGAACACCAAGGAAGAATACAGCGAGTTTTAGGTCCTAGATAATCATAATTTGAATATGTAATCTAAGTATGACTGAATTTCGACAGTTGTGCGGAGTTGGCAGATTGTGTTCCCGGATTTCTCTAAAGGAGGCTGTGGTTTGGTGGTGTTCTGTGGTTAAGGCTTCGGATTTGAAAACATTGAGCACGTTATCGAAAAATGGTACGCTAACTGTAGACCGGATGTGCTCAGTACGAACTGTCCGAGAAAAATTACGATCTAAAACTGGATGTGCTATCCGAAACCCAGAAGAATAATAATAATAGCTCGGCTTATATTATTTGTGTTCTGTGGCTCGGGCTTGCCAGACTGGACCACAGAGCGGGTTGATCACTGAGTATTTGGGTCTTATACACGGTATAACAAAAAAACTTCTATCTTGGCAACAAAAAGAAAAGCAGGTACGGGACAAATAAACGGAGAATCTTAGTGTCCTGGCTCGTTGAAATTCCAGCTTCGGCAACGTTTCCCGTTCCAATTTTTCGCCCGCAAATTCCGCTCCTATACAGCCATAAGTCCTCTCCGCAATACAAAGAGCCCCAATTCAGCCCCGTTGTTGCAATTCGGGTTGGAGGTGAGGAATCCTTCAGCACGATCTCATTATTAGATTAGCGAACTATGAGATGCTTTTCTGACTGCACAGCTTCGGATTTCCGGCCAGCACATTAAAACTGCCGATCACGCGTTTCCGCAGAGATGGTTAATTTTCCACGAACCGACCAAGAATTGTCTCGCAACACGTATAGAGTTGAGAATCGGGAGCTTTCACTCGGAAAGTTCAGTTTGACGGTTCGACAGAGTCGATAAATTCCGTGTGAAATTCAATTTTCTATGTTCCTTCGTACCAGCGGACGTGAAGGGAATTCGGCAATTGGGACGATGAGGTGGCAAGTTGGAAAGTTTTTTAACAACTGGCTTTGTAGAACGTTCAGAAATTTTCATCGATATTTGACCGTGGACTGAGTAAGCTGAAATGAAATAGGCTGAACCTCTTGGCAAACCCTCTGACGCGATGCCAACTTCTTTTGATTTTGACACACCATTCGTCGCAGGAGCAGTATCTATGCTCCTAGGATAGATGCATAGAAACCATAGAACTTATAGTATTTCAAGATGAGCAGCAAGGCTGGTATCATTCCATGTAACGATAAAGTCTATTACAGCACTATAAACATAGGTATGCTTTCGATGACTGAACACATGGTGATTGCACTGATTAGATTTTGTTTCGACCAAATTGAGAATATCGGCAAGATTTCGTTTTTTCCACTTCAGGTGGCGCTATTCACAATTTATGACAGATTTTTATCAGTTATTTCAAATATTCTAATTTATTCTGGTGAACATGTTGTGTCAATAGCCGATAATTTTATCAAGCAATAATTTGGGAATATATTCTTGACATTTTAATTCATATCAGGAAAAGTATAAGACTTTCACCATATAAAAATGTCATTCTGTGGTCATGTCATAATTGACATTAGCAGATCAGCTGTTGATTAATCAATCAAATCGATCAAGGGAAAAAGGACCGTAATGACGTTGTATGACATAATTAGTGAAGAGCGCCACCTGAAGTGGAAAAAACGAAATCTTGCCGATATTCTCAATTTGGTCGAACGTCATTCCATTCAAAATTTGACGAGTGCTTACACCAGTTTTCTAGGCACCTTAGGTATGCTGGATAGACCTGGCTCTATGGTTATTGGGTCCAACCATAGACTCGAAAATTACAGGACTCGCAGCATTTTCACCGCCATCTATCGGGGTGATACACCAACATAAACAATAAATTATTATAAATTTGACTATTAGATGCCGCGGCTTTATTCTAACACCACGAACCTAACCTATTTCCAATATTTTTCATGTGAGCATGCCTAAAAGTCATCACAAGATCTCTCATTCCGAAAATATGCTCATTTGATTACAGATTTCATTCCTTTCGATTTAAGATTTCATTTCATTCGAAGAGATCTGCAATTTTCGAGTCTATGGTTGGACCCAGAATGGCGGTTCTGGTATACTCCCCTTAATAGAGCCTTAGTTCTATGATAGAAACCCTGGTGTCACGACTCCTAAGTAAAAATTGAGATGTCATTTTTGAATGGCGCCGCAATGTCATACTTGTTACGGCTTCATACAAGACAGTGGGTCATAGAGCATATGGGACAGTTCTACCAAAACAGCGACAGAAAATGTCGACCAGAGAGGCTTTTGAGTGATGATCAATTGCCGGAGCTCCGTTGATGGAATGCATATCATCGCTTATATTTATAGCTGCAGCATATAATTTGTTCTTCAGGTGGGAGCATATTTGTCGTCGGCAGTTTCCACAATAAAGAATATTAATGTCGAGTCCTTTGATGTCGGCCAGAACATATTCCAGCAGAATTAATCTCGCTTGTCAAAATATCGGAATAATTCAATGCTGCGTTCCAGACTGATATAAATCATGCCTCATTTTGAATCGCCAGCTAAATAGACATCAGAGATGAGAGAATATGTTTGTAGTTTATAACATCAGAATGTGGCGGTTCCATTGAGAACACTCGTATGAAAACTAATTGGAATTCGTCGGAATGACAAGAGACTATGAATATGTTCTTCCATATTATGCGAAGTTTGTTTGTGGTAAGATAATTTTATTGGTGTAGATGAAACTGATATTTTACTTCGGTCTGTATTTGAATGAAAATTTTCGATGAAAATCTTCTTTATTACCCATAATTTTCTTCGGATTTCTCTGCTCATTTGCATGTGTGGCAGATGAGAAACATAAAGGTGCTATCGGAAATATATTTGTTGGTTCAGGTTCCATTATTTCAGTTGCACTGTTGCTCAGTTTTGTTGGTATATTCGTAAACCAGTAGTTTCATAAAGGAGTTGAATGAACATTTAATGTCCACAAATGTTTACGAATCGAATCGAGAATAGCTCAAAACCGAAATATCACAACCTATTTCGCATTCCACTTAAATTGAAGTAGCTATTGATCTTGGTATTGTTTGTTGTCTTAAGCGTTGCAGAAGCGAGTTTTTCTTTTCTTGCATTTGCAGGAGGTAAAACAGTAGCTAATTAATTCTTATGTGGCAAACTGATAAGACACGTGAAAAAATAAGCTGCTATATTCCATTCTGATTCGGATTTTCATCTGGCAACACCGTCATTTTGTAGTGTCATCCTTAGGCTTTCTTTTTCAGTATCTGTCATTTCGCTGCAGTGTAAACAACATAGTTTCTGTTTGCTTAGAAAAAGGAAAAGGATAGATGCGTAGAATACTCGGTGTTGGCACTGATTAGATTTTGTTTAAGGGGCCATTATGCTCTGGCCGACGGCACCGATTCTCCATTCAAATAGTGCCTTTAATTTTTCCAAGTTTACGCCCTCAATTTTCCACCTGAAAGCTTGATTTTTTTTAATTCTCCTCCTGGAATTTCAGACAGTTCTCTGCGATTTCACACTTTCTGGAAGTCTTTTCAGTATTCCCATCATTTTTTTCATTATTTAAGCGCCTATCCAAATTGATTTTTTTTTCAATATAGAAAATTGATATGTCGAGGGCACTCCAATGAATTTTCATAAAAAAATTGATGAACAACCGCCGAAAAAATTATGAAGTCAGTTTTCATAAACTCTCAAATTCAATCCGGTTTTTTCATGAGAAAAAAAATTTTTTTTTTAAAGAGAAGAAAATGGAGTGCCCTCGAGATATCCTTTAACTTCAATTCAAAGAAAAAATCAAGTTTTTAGGTGAAAAATTGAGGGCGTAAACTTGGAAAAATGAAAGGCACTTTTTGAATGGAGAATCGGTGCCGTAGCCGATTTTTTCATGCGAAAAAATAATTTTATCAAAGAGAAGAAATTGGAGTGCCCTCAAGACATCCTTCAACTTCAATTTAAAAAAAAATCAAGCTTTTAGGTGAAAAATTGAGGGCGTGAACTTGGAAAAATGAAAGGCGCTTTTTGAATGGAGAATCGGTGCCGTATCCGTCGGCCAGAGTATAACGGCCCCTTAAGACTTTCTTGTCGATCGAAAATCTGTGATGGGGTCCTACTTTTCAATTCTCCCGAAAGAAATCGCGCTATTTAACTAGGACCCGATCTACAATCTAGAGTGCCGTTTTGATCTACAATTTTGTTACACCAGGATTTCTATGCTTCTATGGAGAAGGGAAATGATTTATTATTTTAATTACTAGTGGTGCCGCACAAAAAATTCCTGAAGGGAAAAATGGGGCATTGCCCCAGGAAAAATACCACACATACAGAGTGTATTTTAAGGTGAGGCATTTCTTTTGAATGATGGTAGAACTCATCATTTTACCAAACATTTTTTATAAGAATTATGCCCCTGTTCTGAGAGAATGAAACTAGAATATTTTCTAGTTTCTAAGTGAATCTGAAAATTCCTCAGTCCGAACCTGCTCCCTCGCCTGCTCTTCCGTAGATATCAACATCTCTTGTTTTTTATCTTCTTATCTAACAAATTTGAAAACAATTCTAGTGCGTAGAACAGATCATTTTGCCATATGTCGCTTTTTAATGAATTTTTTAAATTGAACATTTCATATAAGAAATTTTCGGTAAAATAACTTATTTTTATGAGTTCTATCACCTGTCAATAGAAAAGCCTCACCTTAAAATACATCCCGTATAGCGTTAAAAAAAAGCGTATGGACCTTCAATCTTGACTGGGATCCCCGACCACTAATTTTTTTTAATGGCAACGAATGCTCGTTTAGTTTTTCCGGTTATAAAACGAAAATTTCCTCTCTGATCAAACCGCCGGCGCGCCGCTGCCTTTCTTGTCCGAAAATCGGTGGGGTAGGAAAATTCGAAACTAATTACAGGGGATTCACGAAGAAACATATTTAAGGGAAGCCTGGTATACATTCCTCCGCTATTTAAGAATCCTCCCGGTAATTATTATAAATTTCAATTAAGTCTGGCCGCCGTGGCGTGAAATAATTAAAGCGCCATCAGGCGAGCAGTCGTTAGTCAGAGAGGCTCTAACGAAAGTCGTTCAAAACTTATGCAACACGCAGAAGAAACACCAGACTTCAGATGTAGATTAGATACATCGGTAAAGTGTAATGGAATGTTTAATCCGAATTCCGAAACGGATAACTTCGATTACTCTGTGAGGGTGAGCCGATACATACCGATCTACGATCTACTCTTTCACGGTTAATTAAACCCGGTTCCAAAATGCTTTGTCACAGCCATCTCTGTGGTGAAATATAAAACGCGCAAATAAAGGATGTTTTGATAAGAGTGCAAGATTTGAATTGCGCCCCATGTTTGACAGTCATAATGTCACATGATTATGACGTGACAGATCGAATGTTGACAGATGGGAGTTAGTAAACATGGAGTTAGTAAACATGGAACATTACACATTTCAGAAACGCTATTACCATTTGAAATCTGCAAATGACAACTGAACGTCATATTTTTCAATAAATTTTTTAAGGAAAACAAACCTGCGAACAGGGGCATTTTCTTTCATTTCCAAGCAGCTTTTCAGCATAGACCATTTTGCCCATAAAGTATTAGGGCTGAATCTAGCTGATAGTTGATTCAAGTAGACCAACAAAACATCTTCAGTTACCCCAATCACACTATTTTTGTTTTGCCACTTTTTGAAGTCGTCGTACTCGTATTCTCGCTTGTACCTTGAAGCTGATTTTGCAGGTAATAAACTTGAAGCTACACTGCTGGCTGCCTCAATAATTTCTATTGGTACATTCATTTTCGCTTTCGCCAAAACAAATGTAAAGAAAAATAAACAGACATGTTCATGGCAACGCTTCCATAGCTTACGTCATTTGCGACAAATAATTGAGATTTTTTTTGGATTTATCTAACATTTTTACAAATGAGAAACAAATACTGGCTCAAGGAGATAACTAACTCGCCTGCGGCTCGTCAGTTATATCCTCCATTCGCCAGTAAAAACCCTCTTACCTTGCTAGTAATGTCATATAATATAGCCGGTCAGAATTTTAGCTGAAAAGTGTAAAAACAACTTAAAACATCATTTTCAACCATTACGGATCCCCTCTTAGACCATACCTTTCTATGGTCTAAGGATCCCCTACATGTCTTTTTCTATTCAAAAAATACATTTTTCCTTCAGCTTGTCAATATAGAAATGTCAAATTTACTTCATGGATTTCATTCGTAACTTTCTCAAAATCGATCTTGGAGAGTAAATCTGGTCCTCTTCCGTTTGAAGAAGATCCAAAGAACACGTTTTTCCTCATTTCAACCTGAAAAACATCTTTTAAATAACGAAAATGAGTTCTAATCCATGTTGTGCAAAAATTTTTCCAAATCAGCAAAAAATTGCTGAAATTCGGCAGGAATCTGAAAAATACGATCTGAATCGACCTCAAAACACTATTTTCGAACACACAATTTTCCAGACGATTGGAGCTCGCAGCAGCTCCGGGAAAATTTGAACTCGGCCAATTATGGCAGTGGAAAAGAACAATTACCGAAAACGATACTTTTCTCATCCTCCGTCACAACAAAAATGTACGGTCGGCGATTAGCGTTCCAAAGTGCCCCATGAATTTCCATCTGGGCCCAGACGCCACTTGGAGAGATTAAGTTACCGTAATTAAAATCTAAGAGGAGAAATATGGCGTCGGATTCTCCACATTTCACACGCCGTCGTAAATTCTCGGATGGCCGTGGCGACAAAAATTCGCGAAATGCTGGAAAAGATGTCGCCTCGCTATATATTGTTCCGCGCGGCTTTCAGACCGTAATTGCGGCTTTAGAGCCTCGGTCAAGATTAATTCGTCGTTATTCGAGGGCCGTTCGTATACGATACGACTGCGACGTTTCTGCAAAGCCAGATTTGATAAGCATGGCCAAGGTGTATCGTGCAGTGGCGGGTGGAGCAGGACACTGGCCTCCCGAACAAGTTCTTACGTTCAAATGGGCGAAATAAAAGATTATACATGGTGTCCCGGAAAATGTGGAAAATCTCTCGGATCCAGACAAAACATAAAAAAAATAAGATGACAAGTTCCTATAATTTTTTTCCCTAGCGGCCCTCCCTACGGAGATACGGCCTCCTAAATGACGTCACTGGAAATCCATTTTCCTGCAATAAATTTCAAACTACCCAATATAATTTGAAGAAAATTTGATAAGATGAACTGTAGTAAGGACCTTTTAAAATACTGCCTTCAAATTCAAATTAGCTCTTTTAGTTTACCAGGGGCGGACTAGGTTGTACATTTTAGTGCTTACATTTTCAACACCCTGTATGATAAGGAGTCGAAAAAAACAAATTCGGATAGCTTGAACATTAAGCTAAAAAAAGGTACTCTTATTTATTGGCGATAAAATGAACCGTTTTCGAAAAATA
Source organism: Adalia bipunctata (assembly GCA_910592335.1). Taxonomy (NCBI): domain Eukaryota; kingdom Metazoa; phylum Arthropoda; class Insecta; order Coleoptera; family Coccinellidae; genus Adalia; species Adalia bipunctata. The sequence goes on along the minus strand of OU342948.1, from coordinate 7,310,188 downwards.
AAATTACAAAGATTCTTAACTATGCAGTTTTGGCACAGAAAGGCACGTTAGCAAAAATAATTTTTTTAGAAATGTATCTACTCTCACTAAAGCTTGCAACGATTAAATATAAATACGCTAGTTATAAATAATCAATTAAAAACTTCTTAAAAGTACATTTCTAAAAAATTATTTTTGTTAACGTGCCTTTCTGTGCCAAAACTGCATAGTTAAGAATCTTTGTAATTTTATTTTTCGAAAACGGTTCATTTTATCGACAATAAATAAGGGTACCTTAGTTTTTGTTCAAGCTATCCGAATTTGTTTTTTTCGACTCCTTATCATACAGGGTGTTGAAAATGTAAGCAATAAAATGTACAACCTAGTCCGCCCCTGGTAAACTGAAAGAGCTAATTTGAATTTGAGGGCAGTATTTTAAAAGGTCCTTACTAAGTACTGTTCATCTTATCAAATTTTCTTCAAATTATATTGAGTAGTTTGAAATTTATTGCAGGAAAATGGATTTCCAGTGACGTCATTTAGGAGGCTGTATCTCCATAGGGAGGGCCGCTAGGAAAAAAAAATGATGGGAACTTGTCATCTTATTTTTTTATGTTTTGTCTGAATCCGAGAGATTTCCCACATTTTCCGGGACACCCTGTAAAGGTACGTTGTTTGTGATGCAGTCATTCCTTTCTATCTGGTCAAGATTTCCCAAAGAAATCTACGTCCGCAGATCTGTTCCAAATCGAGTTTCGATCGTGGTCCCAGACGCCAATAAACGCGTTAAACTTCGCACAGAGGCAATTTCCGAGCTCCGCGTCCCCCGAAAACTTTCGACGATGAATGCCTGGTGGACATCCCCGAAGAAAAACAAAAACTCACCCCGATCTCGTATTGTAATTGAAGGCGGACACCCGAGGGCACAATGTTTCCAGTCGGAGAGTGGTATGGCGTAGGGGTTTGCATAGCAAAGGATCTCCGTTTCGCTGACCGTTCTTTAACACCCTACGGCCTCGGGGGTCTCATCTGCTCCTCACTTGTTCCTATGTTTGGTTACGCCTTATTGCCTATCGCGAAAAGAACCTCAATTGACCCTGTTGTGTACGGCTCCCAGAGGTGGATTCGAGTCTCTCGAGAACTGCTTACATTTTCAGATTGGACCTTGGTTGATTTATTGGCGACATCTCAATAGAGTTGCGACAAGAAAGATGAAATTTACAGGAACTGTTATTAATTCGACTACAGTTTTCATTAAGACCCATGTAATTTTATCATCGAATTAAATCTTCGTATAAATTTGAGTGACGTAAATAAGGAATGATCCCATTCTGCAAAAGATGCAGATGAAATTCATACTACCACAGTGTTTCCGGTGAAGAGATATGATGATAATTCTTCAAGGTTAATTGAAATCCAACCCTGTCTGGAGTTCAGTAGACCGTTCAATAAAAAAAGGAATTCGTGGTTCACATCCGCAAATTGACTTGTTACGCTCTGTTTCCGTTATCAGAAAACGCTCGCGAAACTCTCCGAGAAGCCTTAAGAGGGTGATCGAGAATTTGCTCCATTGGAGCGTTTCTTCGAGTTCTCAAATACACAGGGAAATATTCCCATGAAATGAATTGTCTAGCTCATATTTTCTAAAGGGCGTTTCAATAAGAGCGCAAGATTTGAATTGCGCGCCATGTTTGACAGTCATAATGTCATATGATGACAGATTGAAATTTGACAGATGGGAGTTAGTAAACATAGAGCATAACACGGTAGAACAACGCGTCCTGATTGTCAAAAAATGCAGTAACGGTGATTGGCGGATGTTATCGTGCTATATGATTCAAAAACCGCCAATTTTTTTTCATTGAAATTAAGCGTACATTAAATAAAAGCATCTGTCGGAAGAACTTGACTGGATTCCATAGTTTCTTTGCCGACTCGTTTTGGCGCTCAGGTCCTCAGAACAGTCAGATTCCGGCGTGACACTAAAGTGTCGGGCCAACCCTTCACCCCGCCACTGGCGAAACATCCGATCGTCCATCATCCGGACCTCTCGTTCTCGTGTAACGTCACCATCTCGAATTAATTGTGCAACTCTTACATCGCGCCGAATTAACGGCCTTAATGTCGCGAAATGGCCTTTTTCTTTCGCGATTTCCTCAGCCAATCGGCGAGCCCGGCCTCAAAAGCGGTAGGTGTCCGTTTTCGCGGCTCGCTGGCGGACACGATTTGCCCCGGTATAAATCAAGTCGGCAATGACTTTCATGGCGGACGCGCGTTATTTACGTTCAATTCCTTTGAAAATTGGTTTAACGCAGACTTATTTATCTTGGTAAGGAGTTATCTCGCGCGGCACCTTCGTTCTGTTATTCTGCGATCGTTATGAGCCGAATGAAACGAATCGCGAAAAGATTTATTGTAAGATGTTCGGTTGGATAACCTGGTGATCGAGCAAGAAAAGGATTAGGACAAAAAATTGGAAGGAAAATTGGACAAAAATGATGGGGTCAGAGCTCCTATAGATATATTATTCAATCAAAATAGCATACAGGTGTAGATCATGTCAAACAAAAATATAATATACAGGTTGAGTCTTGACTAGCAAATATACAGGATGAGTCTTTGACTTGTACATATATTCTTACTGAAGATTCTTGAGGTAAAAAAAAACTTTTTTACATTTTCCATTTTTCCAAATTCGGCTCTGTTGAAAAGATATAGCCATTTGAAAAAAAGAACACTTAGTTTTGTATGATTATTTTTGTAATTGAAAAGCCATATTTATCCCACCAAATTAAGTTCCTCCTTCGATTTTCATTAAGATTAGTTTGTGAGCACTTGTTCATATTGTTCATATTTTCCTCTATCTCGAAAAGAATTGTTTTTACACTAATCGAACATAATTCCATTAACCCATGTCTAAGGATTCGAGGTCAATGACCTAACCTAACCCATCGTCCCATTTTCTGTAACAGAGCTATCATTGAGCTTTTGAATGCCAGATTGTGTTGATTTTCTCTTTACAAGGAAGCAGTACGTCCTCTATCATTAACGGATGAACTAACGCAAAGGCACTAGTTCTGTTTACTTGGCTGATGGCGTCTATTCTCTGTTAATGCCGAAGGAGTAGTTCTGATTCTCGCCGATAGAGTGCTACGATCTTAATTTCAGTCGCCTACTATGGTGCGCAAGACAAACCGTTGTTCCATAGACCGAACAGTTAGTCTGTGGTTGTTGAACGAAGCATGCGTATAGCGGCTTGATGAAGATTTGTCGATTTGTTATTTGTTTATTCACAGTGAGGAATGCGAACAGTTGATGTGAAAAGATTTTCAGTGAAAGTGAATGAATGTGATGATAACCGTGAAGTGCCGAGTTTATAAAATTCCAAAAGGATATTGTTTAGATATAAACATCGTCACAGATCATGTAGTGATAAGTATTCATTTTGCATTAATTTCAATTCAATACGTGGTTTGTATGGGACATTCATCATTAATATCCGAATTTTGTATTCCATTGACATTTTAGTCTCGACAAAGTTAATAAACATTTTGACAACTTTGTTAATTTGTAAAGATAATCAAAGAGTTCATGAATTTCAGCCATTTTGTGATATTAAAATTTTAGGGAAGCATTCAGATTATTCTTATGATTGTTGATTTTTTCGTCAAATTTTATCGGGTGAAATTGGGAATAACTCGAAAACGACGCGTATTGTTAAAAAAACATAAGAATACTTTTATTTTCTGAAATGATTGATTCTTTCGAAAATATGAACCGTTTATCTTTTTCAAGTGGTTTCATAGTATTTTTGCGTGGATTTATGAGTCTGCTACGCTGTAACATTTTTACCAGGAAGAATATTGAATAAGTTTTGATTTGGGAATATGCACAATGAATAGAGTAAGCAATCCACCAAAATTCAGTTCATTTGAAATAACGGTTCCGAAGATATGAACAGGAAAGTGTTTTTTTCGTGGATTTTCGACACCCTGTATCTTCCAAACGAAACCGAATTTTGAAAAATGGTATAGGAAAAAAGGGTTTCGTTTGATGGGAGGAATGTAAAAGAAAAAGACTCAGCCTGTATTTTAACTGTAGATTCTTGAGGCAAATAGATACCTTTTTTTTTCATTTTTCCGAATTCGGCTCTGTTAGAAAGATATAGCCATTTGAAAATAAAATTGGCCAAATACTGTTTGTTAAAAATATGTTTCGTACAATAGAAATTAAACGATCAATTAGAACATCTCTGTTTCATTCAGTTTAATCGGTCCCATAATTCCATAAGAACACCCTGTAACTTTGTGAATATTCACTTATAAGAATACAAACTGCAGGTTCATACAAATTTGAATCCATGCATAAATTAGTGCTACAAAACTACCCACTTTTCCTATTCAAATTCCTGCTGGGGTTGCAACCTTCTCCAAGAGGTTGCTAGTAGAAACAAGCTTTGTATCCCAGATCATGTCCCCCTGTCATCAAGGTTCATCCAGGTTTATGTCTAGACATCTTTCACTTGCAAGTATTTCAAAAAAGCTGGTACAATTGGTATCGAGAGTGGTACCAATGTCAGAGATATGAACAGTGGCTAATTCGAGCAATGACTATTATGATATTAGGTGGACAACAAAGTTCCCGCTGTTTTTTTATGAAAATGCAACTTTATTGTGAAAAATATATTACAAATGGATCATTCAAAGTACCTTTCATCTACCCCAAAAGAATAAGTTAAATCAAAAACGCATTTGCATCAGTAAGACTTCAAATACTCAATGTCAGAATGATCAATAAAGAGTAACACTGAGAGATATCTTTGAACTCCAAACCCGAAAACCCCTTTTTATCATTATTATCATTTATTTCAGATCTGCAAAGAAATGCTCAATCAGAAAAACATATTTCTTAGGCCATCATGATAATTTTTGTACTACCCAAGAATATTAACACGAATTTGAGGAATCAACTGAATATGTTGTTTCATTGAGCTACATTTGAATTAATCCTACGGCAAAATGATAAAAGACTTTTGGTAAAAGAGAAATTTGGTGAGTAGCATATGAGAACTCTCTCACAGGATTTCTTAAGCTTTTTCACTTGGTCTTCGTGTCTTGGTCCTTCTGCTTCATTTCATAGGTCTACTTTCCATCAGAAAACTGCACATGAACTTATACATAGAAACGAGTAGGAAAATGTAGAAATACATGACTATTTCCAGAAATTTCACTCCCAGGAAAACCAGTGCTTGTTCGATCATTCCAATTTATTGTATGTTATCAAAAATGGTGATGGTTTTTGTATAAATGAAGATATAGTTGATGGTAAATGACTTATGATTCTGATAGACCAAATACTGTCAGATGAGCACAGAAATGTGCAAACCCCCCATGAAACTCAAAAAATCATCGCACCAAAGTTCCAGGCACTATCCCAGCAAGTGAAGACGCAAAACGACTGGTTTGCAATCTTATTATAACACGTATTGGACTTCATCGGTACTATAGAAGACGGGCTTCTCTACCTTTCGCGGATACCTGTACCGCCATAATTTTCTGTGAATCTATGCCTATTGGGTGCCAGTTGACGGTTATTCGTTTCACCTCATGCAACAGATCTGCTCTCTTGGCTTCGCCCTGAAATCCTAGCGAGCCGGGATTTGAAGGCTAATAAATTCGCTGAATAATGGCGCTATTAACTAAGGGAAGTATTGCCAGTCTCATACAGCTTGGTGGTTCGGTTCATGCACACGGTAAATAGAAAGAGCACTTTTCAGTGTGTGTGAGCTCGTTATCAACGCAACTTTAGTACTCAGAAATCCCTATCAAGTACGGGGCTACAGAAAGGATTTCCGAGACCGTTGACTGTCTGTGCGCGTACATAAAATATCGTTAATGACAAAACGACGTTGCCAGTTCCTTTGTTTACATCAAAGTAAAAGTATCAAAGATATTCCACATTTTGTTAGTTCGAATCGATCGACGATTTTGGGGCGAAATATCGATAGGAAATCGCCTATTTTTCCGTTCTTCGTCGTCCAGAAGAAGATTCTTGTCGATATGAGAAATTTCGTGCAAGTGTCATTTTTTCCTTTCACGACTTTTGGCGTGAGTACGAACGGCAAAAATCGATTTATAAGCATAAATAAAGCGAAAGTAAGTACTAATCGACCTTTTTACACTTGATAACGAAGTTTTTTTTAGGTATCTGGCCGTTTAGAAAGATTTCAAACGAAATTCCGGTCCCCCAGAAGTTTGGTTAGTTTCGGTATCGTTTTTGGTGCTCAAAATTTATTTGGAATGTGTAAATGAACAAAAAAGGCTTGCTTATACGATCTTCTAACGAAAGCGACCGGAAAATATGGTTCAGGTAGGATTTTCGAGGAATTATGAGGAAAGAACTTGCAGAATGAAATTGCACGATTTTCGTAAGTAAATGGGTTCTGGATGGCCATCATCGGTCTCTAAATGATTATTGTTGATCGTTTTCACGTTTCAGAAAAAAAACATGTCGAAAAGGCTAAAAAAAAACAAGGAATATTGCATTCAACGGTAGGTAAATTCAGATTCCGATGAATTGAAATGTGTCACTGGAGCTTTCATTCCTATCAATCCTTTGCCGAAAGTAGAAATAGGCTATATTGAACCAGAATAAATCGGTTTTTTCCATATTCCAGGAGTTTGTGTCTTATTTTAGAACAGGTGAATAATAAATGTGAAGCATATGTTTGACCTATTCCATTCTATTTGTACAAACCTACTGTGGTAGTAATGTATGTATGAATATTTTTTAAACTAATAAATTACTATACAGTCAGAATATTTTACTCCTTGTTCATAAGATCAAATAAATGAAATGTATATCTATAAAGCTTTCAGGAATTGACATTCTTGCTTATTAATTCATAACCAAAACTCAGTTACTATTGAATTGAAATTATTAGTTTCTCTGTAAACAGAATCGTTAATTTAGTTATTATGTTTATTTTCTTTGTGATGGATGAATCAAACTGTTATTTATTTGAAATAAAGAAATATTAGAAATAGAAATGTTATGCACCCTCACAATCATATCACATACAATATCATGATGAAAACAAAGCACATCGATAAATCTTTACAATCATAAATCCAAAAACTCCTTTATATGTAGAATATTGTTCACAATTTTCTGTTGTGTTCCCCAAAATGAAATATACAATCTGAGAAATACGCTAAGAATGTAGAAAGGGCAACATAGTGTTGACTTGGAACATAAATGTCATAACTTCGATACAGAGTGGAATGTGTCAAATTTCCAAGGCCAGAGTTGTGATTTTATAATTGTGAATGGAGTATTTATACCACAGAAATATAATAAATTCCTACATTCCAGACAACAAGGTTTCTTAAAACATTTGGAATTTATGTGGTTTACTTTGGTGTTCCTAAGGGTTTTTTAAATTTTCCGCACCTTTGAGGATTTTTCGACCAAATTCAAGTTATCCTTGTCTTAGAACTGAATGTACTCATTTTTGAACGAATTCTTTTACTGATATGAGTGAAAATCTTCAATTTGAACAAATAATCTTCGAGAGACTAACTTCATAACTCTTCTTGCACCGATGGTGTGAACATAAACTAGGTAATATACACGTGTTGTACATACATAACACTTCGCACACTACAGCAACAAAACTAAATGTTTCTCGCATTAACCTCGATGTTACACGGTGCCATGTTGGTATTTTTGAAATGTAACGCTACCCACGTTCATTACCTGAGCGTTACATTGCGAATGGATCAAATTAAAGTCCAAATACGAATAGTCGGTTTTCGATGGAAATTAAATGAAGCTGTTCAGAATTCGTATTTTCATTCTCATTCATAATTGATACCTCAAAATCGATACTGCGAAGAAGAACCGCACATCAGTGGTTTACCCACTCTCTTCGACTCTGTGGTCTACAGTTCGAGAACCGAGGTATAACAATCGACAATATTTTCTTTTTCGCTCTTTTTTATCGATTTTTTTCAAAGGGTGCTTCAATAAAACCGCAAGATTTGAATTGAGCGCCATGTTTGACAGTCATAATGTCACATAATTATGACGTGACAGATCGAAAGTTGACTTCTGACTGTGGGGTTATCTGAAGTCACAGGTTTGTACCAATAAGCTTACGAAGTTTTAGTAATGCTCCTGTAATCAATCGAGCTTCTATATAAACTTTCTGATGTCATTTTGTCGATTTTCTCCAAAGACAAATTCATAAATGTTTGAAATTCAGGTTCAATTTCTCCATCAACAATTTCTTTCAGTACTCGAAAGTATCGTTTTGGGAGATATGCAAATACGGATTGAAGTTAAAGAAGTCTACTCACGTTTACATGCTTTGCGATGAGTAATCTGTTTCGTAGGATCTCTGTAGTATCCCTCTCTGCAGTAGTGACAATGCCTTCCAGCTGTGAAATGTCGGCATTTCAGGCACACTCCTCCTGATACCCTTCCGGACAACTTGTAGAGTTCCATGTTGAAGCGACAACGTCGAGCGTGTTGGTTACACTCGCATGCTGAAAAAAATCAGAGGTTCAACAAACTTTTCGCGAATGTTTGATTATGTTTCAGATGAAATTCGAACTTTATTCGATAACGGCAAAACTACTGATTTTGAAGACATGAAATGTTTGGCCCACTTTAACTAGTTTTTGAGGAGCAATCGATCGGAATTACAAAATTATATGGTAATCATTTGAAAAAATCAGATCTCATAGTTTTATTGAGGCTCACTTTGAGGCCCTGTTTCAGGCACCCTGTATAACATTGCCTCATAATTTATGCAAGAAGCAGGATCAGCGTACTTTGTTCTATTTTCTATTCCACTGTTGCAGAAAGGAATTATTACAATGAGGCATTTTGGAGAATGATATAAACACCTCCTCGTTGGAAGAAAATTTACGACCTTTTAAACTTTTTTTCAGTTGAGGAAAGAGATGATAGTCGGACGGAGCTAAATCTGGTGCACAAGGGGGGGTGTTCTAATAATTCTATCCCTAAATAACGAATTTTTTGCATGGCAACATGAGATTTGTGTACTGGGGGTTGTCCTGTAAAAACAAACCGTCTTTTCTCTTTCATTTTTTCCCGTAGAGTGGTCAGTAATGTCGAATAGTTATTGTTCTACCCTTATCCAAAAAATCAATCATGATTACTCCATGGCAATCCCAAAAAACGGAAGCAACAACTTGTCCAGCAGATTTTTGGACACGAAACTTCTTAGGTCTTGGAGAACCAGAGTGTCGCCATTCCATCGATTGTTGCTTTGTTTCTGGATCGTAGAAATGTACCCAAGTGTCATCCATAGTATCAATTCGGTTTAAGAAGTTTACATCGTTTTCAAATCGAGCACAGATCGAACGTGATGCTTCTACCCTTGCACGCTTTTGGTCAACATTCAAACATTTGGGGATCCGTTTTAGCCCAATTCGACGGTCTGATAAAATCATGTCATGAACTGCATCGATATTTTCGGGGACTGACACAGAAACTGGCGTTCCCGATCGGTCATCATCTTCAATGGAAAATTTACCTCTTTTGAAGCTTGCAGTCCAATTTTTCACGGTCGCATACGAAGGACATTGATCAACAAGGGTATTTAGCATATCTTCGTAAATCTGCTTATCTCTTAACCCTTTTAAATACAGGTACTTGATGATGGCTCGATACTCCAATTTTTCGTATTTAATATTTCGGTGGACCCCTTTTTTTTTTATCTATTGCGTAACTCTGGTTTACTTTTTTGACGTCGAACTCTACACTGACACTTCCATGGGCGTAGATAGGGGGGGGGCCTGGGGGGGCACGGCCCCCCCAGAATCCACGGTGCCCCCCCCCTTACTGAAAAACACATTTGTTTTTCCTTGCTCGTTTTCCACTGTGCCCCCTCAGGCCCCCCCCAGGAAAAAAGGGTAGCTACGCCCATGGACACTTCTAATAAGTTATTGTTCGTTGATATGGTATCGCAATATTTTTTTGATGCATGGAACTGGTCTAGGCTAACTAGATATCAATACATCCTCGTATAACTCAACAATCGCTTGAAGTGGTTGCGCATATCATACATCAAATCAGTGCATAATTAAACGAAGAATTCGATTATGTATAAATATACAGGGTGTTACATTTGAAATAAAGTTCACATCCCTTTGAAAATATTTTACAATTTCATGTAGGTACTCTGAAAATACAGAATTTTGAATGTATTTTAAAAATTCCTTCCTCGAATAGGTACGTCCGAGGGTACGTCTAATGAAACACTTAAAAAAACATCCCTGTATTCCATGTAACCCTTCCATAAGGGTTTATTTCCACGACCACGGTCAAGACCAAGCGAATTAAATTGAGATCAAAACCACATTAAAACACCAACTGGAGCGTGAAGAGTGCAGAACCCCCCGCGAATAAAAAAATCGTTTCAAACGAACTTGAACGTCGTCTTTCTCCAATTGAAAGTTTCGAATTTCTCGTTGACCTCCTCTGTCCCAATCTCGAATTCATTGATCTCGCCCCGTTTCTTTTCAAAAGAAATCCCCGAATTCTTAGCTGGAATTATGAATTATTGTATAACTGCACGACTGAAAGCGTTTCCTTCCGGTTTTTTTCTCGGGTCCGATTGCCGGAGCTACACAAAGTTAAATTTACCATCCAGGTTCAGAAGAATAAGCCCTGATGTTATTATAACATTTGATCAGGCTGGAAAGTCGGATGTCGGATAAATCTGACGTGACCTAAGGCCGAATTTCCGATTGTACGTTGCCAGGGTTGGATTCAGTGGCACGATTTAGGGAGAATACCGGTATGGTATATGCTGGCACTCAACAGGTATTTGCGAAAGGATTCTCTTGGGAATTGGATGGTTATCGATTCAATTATTCATTCGGTGTTTGATGGAAATGTGTTCTAAGCTGTAAACATTGGGATCCAATCAGAGTATCTTATAACCCCTGTATTTTATTCACGATAAATCTTCGGACCATAGTTTATATGACAAACTATACGGTACTTTCTAGACTGAACGCATTTCGTATAATGACAAGAGTAGGTAACTTATCTGTCCGAAAAATCGATCTTCTTTGAAATTTATGCCGACTCGAAATTTATTACTCAATCAGACCCTGGCTGTAACTAGCTACCCTTATCCAACTCCTCATGTAACCTCGGAACACGCTGCCTACAGGGCACAAAAGTATGGATACTGCCCCAAAACATAATTCTGTTGCTGACATCTGCGCAAAATTGTGAAACTTTTTCTTATCCGTTCTCTTCTTCGATTTCAGGTGGATTCGGTGGTTTTAATATAACGTTTTGAAATTTTCTCATATCGATTATTTCAGATATCAGCGGTTTCTGGACATTTCACAAGAAAATTAATTGTTCCAGATGACCTCCTTGAATTTGATGAGTTTTTGAAGAAAATATCCCTTATTGTATTAATGCCACGAGGAAAATACGTATATGGTTGTTGAATTTGTCACTAAATAAGGCGGTAAGATTTTTTCACTCCCCAGTCAGCAGTAACCAAAGCTCACTGTCAGGAATAGGAAAAAAATAGGTTATTATGATCGAAGTGTTGATAGACAGCAAAAAGGAATCAATTAACTGCGGTTTGTTGAATCACCCCTGTGGAAAGACTCTTAATCCTTGAAAAAAACATACCCTACTCCCATTTGAGGCATTCCCAATGCTCACATCAGACAAAGTTTGTTTACAACGCTGAACGAATGAAATTTGGGGCATTAGGAACACCCGAACGGGCGCTTGTCTTTCGAATTCAACTGTTATTCAACTGAAAGCCCAATAAATCCATCTTCAGTGGCTCGAACGGAACGAGGGATCTGGGGGCCCCCTTTCGGGTCCGTGCTCATTCTAGAGAGAAATTGGCTATTGAATCAACGGTTCACTAACTGTCAAAATAATCCGTCGCGTGATTACTTATGTAGATCTCCTCATGTTGCTGGGATAGGCAGCAATCTGCCCGGATAACCCACCGAAACGTATTGGGTTGTCAAAGAAGAAATGAGAATCTTGTGCGGACCATTTCATTCCATCCGCTGGAGAGAAGTCCCAGATTGAATGATTCTACAGCTGGGGAGACAAATTTGAATCACTGTTCATAGGGCCGCAGAAGCAGAACTCTTATTTTTCATATCGGGTGTTTTTTTAGAGTGATAGAGTTTTCGATAGGAATAACTGTGATTTAACAGAAGGTAGAAGCCATTTCTGACATTTCTGTTCAGTAAGCGTGGACAAATTATCAGTAGTAATATCCCTAGGACCTTGATAATAGACGAGATAATTTTATGACCATCGAAAGCAACGAGCTTGAGATATTGGTTATAAAATTATGAGGCATTTATCAATGTCCGAGGAATATTCGGCAGAAAATTTTTTGACAGAAAAAATGTATAACTCAACACAACAAAACATTTATTTATTTATTGAAAATACAATTAGTGAAAGTGCAATTCGTAAAATTCAACTCAACATTTGATTCGTTGCTGTTCTCTTGTATAGAAGATCTATTTCCACGCATAATATTTATTATCTTGTTGTGGTGTTCTTGATCGAGGTTTAGGTATGGTTTAATAGAATTTTGATTGCTATGACCAGTAATCTTCAGCAATTGTTGTTCCTCTACACCACTTTTTGCTAATTGACTGACAGCTGTTGATCTATTTGAATGATTCGTTATCTTTTTGTCTTTGAACTCTTTGACATTCAAGCCAATTGCTTCGGCAGCATATTTAGTCCATTTATTTATGGTATTCCTTCCAACAGGTACATTATCGTACCATTTGTCAGTTTCATTTTTCCAATATCGATTTGGTTTCAAGAATAGTCGTGGTGAGGTAACATTTACGCCTCGTTTTGATATTAGTTTATGAAAAAGACATACAGGGCAGCTTTGTCTCTCACTATTGGAAACCAACCATTTACTACTTGTAAAGCTTTTAGAAGCACCTTGGCACGTTTTACTGAATACCGGATTGTATTCAATGCGATTTGTTAGAGAACCATCGTTATTCTTCTCGATTTGAAAAAAATTCACCAAACAAGCAACTGCCTCTCCTCCTCGCCATGCTAGTTCTACTGCAGCAATATGATAAAATTTACGCATAAGACCTTCAGGAGTATTTTCATCCCATAGCAATATCATTCTGTTAACTTCAGACAAATTTAACGAAACTGAACTGGATTTACGTTTACTTGGGTCTGCTTGCAATTTTTTTCTGATTGCATCGCGGTCATCTCGGGCTGGTTTAAATATTATATTATTAAACGGGTCAATCATAATGTTGTAGTCCTTATAATACTTTTCTTGTAAGAGTTTGCTCGAAACATTCCACATTGTCTTTAACGTTGCTTCTTTGAATTCTGTTCCGTCTTTTTTTCTCATATTGACAGCCCAATCATTGAGTATAAACGCCAATTCTTCCAAGCTTTTGCGTTCATTCAATTCGTATGATCGTTCGTAGCAAAATTCCATAAATATTCCCCAAATATATTTGTGGGTATTGGAAGTATTTCTGGGAATGTTTTCTTTGATAAGCTCATTTTTATTTTTAACATTACCAAAACGTGACATTTTGAAATTTGTTTGGAATGATGTTGCCATGGAACTATTATATAATTTTATAAGACTCTATCGTGTTATCATTGGGATTGAAAATTGCATTGGATGTAGTTTTCGATGTAATGTTGACAATAATTATTGGCAGAAATGGTTCCATATGATACAAAATCATAAAATTGGATTTATTGTTAGAACTGTCAAAAAATTTTCATTATAATTATTATTATTACATTCTTTCCCCATTCAATTTGAATGATTCGTCGGCTGTTATGATGTATGCGAGTGGGTCCATGCCTAAATATTCTTCGTTCTCACGGCATATCATTTATATAACGAAATATGGAAGTTTTCAGAAATTTGTAATAGAATTGAATCCGCTGCTCCTGAGAAGGATGAAAAGACTATAGAACGAAATAAGTTCAGACCTGTTTCCATGCACCTTTACATGTTGAAAGCGTTCGCTGCAGGCTCAAGAACCCTATATAATTTCGCCAGTTTTCAAGTAGGTGTTGACTGGATCTAATTAAACGTTGAGCAAATATTTAATATTCAAATCGAAAAGTTCCGACCCTAGTAATTTACGACGATATTTCGCAGAATGTCGCGTCCGGTAATAACATTTCCATAGCTGTTTTGATGAAAACGAAGGCAATTTGTTCACTCCTCGCCATTTTGCAATTATAATGACTCTATCGATGAGTGATTACCAATTTTTGTTTGGTTTTCTATTGGACGGAAAACAGAAAAATGTCCAAAGCAAATATTTGCATAGAGATTATTTTATGAGGCAGAAGGAGTTAATGATTCATGTTTGGAATTATTTTATGAATATAACATGAGCCTAAGACCTGTTCAAGGGGTAGGATTTGCACCATTTGCTCGCATCGGATCTAGTGCCTCGGCTTCTGTATAATTTAACGAAAAGTTGCCAAGGATATGAAATATTGTCTAAGGGCTAGAAGGTACAAAGGCTTGCAAGTGTTTACATCACTGGAGCCATGAGAACGTGACCGACTAGAGACTAGAGCATTTGAGGTCAACGCAGATCTCACTCCTCTACATCTTGTGGTCAATAAGGTAGTCCATGAGAAGGTACCGCCAATAAGAGGCCAGAAGAAAGCCTGTTCCTCTCTGAACAAGTACATCTCTTCAGCGAACCTACCTAGTAATGTTATGATTAAAGACGTATAAGCATTGAGAAGAACTTCAACATGATGCTTTGTAAAAAGGAAGAATGGGAAAAGGAATTCAGTACCTACACTGCGCGAAAAAATTAACGCACATTCTGAAAATCTCAATTTTAATGAAAGTTAACTCTACATTGACTCTATAACTTATTTTTTATGTTCTCTCGGGAAGGTTTTGAACGAAACAAGACACATTAAATAGAAGAAAAATTCAGGATTTCACCGAATCTTACGTGAAAGAAGAGAAAGGAACAATTTTCAAAATACTGAAATGCTGATAAGTGATTTTATACTTGGTATTTCCACCCCTTGCGTTAATTACAGCTCGGCAACGACGGTTCATACTCAAAATGAGTGATCTTAAAATGTTCTGATCTAATCCTTCCCAGTTTTCTCCGAGTTGCATTCCTAAGTCATTAAGAGAAGCTGGATGATTTTCTGAACTTCTCAGCCTTCTATTGAGGTTGTCCCAAACCTGCTCAATCGGATTGAGATCTGGACTTCTTGCTGGCCATTCCATTCGAGAGACTTCAACCTCTTCAAGGTACTCCTGAACAATGCGCGCACGATGGGGTCTGGCATTATCGTCCATAAAAATGAAATTTTCACCAATGTATGGGACAAATGGCACTACATGCTCTTCAAGAATGTTCCTTATATACTTATCAGCATTCATAGCTCCATTATCAACGACCACTAGGTCTGTGCGAGCAGTCAAAGATATTCCACCCCATACCATAATCGATCCTCCCCCGAAACCAATAGTATTCAGGAAATTGCACTGAGCATATCTTTCATGTGGACGTCTGTATACAAGGGAACGTCGATCACAATGGTAGAGGCAGAATCTAGACTCATCTGTGAAGAGAACTCTTTCCCAATCGGCCTCTTCTCAATGGATATGCTCTCTCGCAAAATCCAAGCGCGCCCTTCGATGGGCTGGGGTAAGAGCTGGGCCTCTTGCCGCGACACGAGGCCTTAAATCATATTCTCTGAGGCGATTTCTTATTGTCTGAGTGCTAATTTGCACCTCGTGAGTTTGCTTAAGCTGATTTTGAAGGAGGCGAGCGGTTGCAAACCGTTGTCTCAACGAACAAACTCTCAAGTAACGTTCTTGAATGGCAGTTGTTACCCATGGTCTACCGCTACCCTGTCCTGGTCTTCGGACATTCATACCTGTCTCCCTGAATCGCTGCAACATTCTGGACACACTTGTATGGGAAACTCCAAACCTTTCTGCAATTCTTGTGTATGTCCACCCTTCTTCTCGCAAAACTACCGCTTGGGCACATTCTTCTTGGGTCAAATTGCGTGTTTCGCGTTGCATAGCGATCGAGTGTAGAAAATCAAACGAAAGAAAAACTATTGATCACTAGAATTGATCGAGAACAACTGATTTTAGAATGGAGCCAATACATCCAAAATCTGATAATATCATCTTTTTTCATTCCTGCTGGGAGAAAACATCTGTATGGAAGAAAAACGTTGAAAGTGGATATGCATGCATAATTCTGATAAAAATAATTATCATTGAGAACACCTTCAGTTGTAGAATAAATTTGAGATCTCCATTATGTGCGTTAATTTTTTTGCGCAGTGTAGAATTTCGAAGGAAGTACCATCAAAGGGTGAACCAGCGGTTCTAAAACCACAGATTTCTACAGAAAGGGGTACCAGTGCCCCCTAGCCCCCTTATTTTCATACCTGAATAATCCCGTCAGCAATCGAGGAATACAATAACTCATTTATTCCCATCTAAGCAATCAGAACGCCTTCGTCTCACCGATGGTGAATAATTCAGCATTGTCATCGTTTATTTAATCTGTACTGATTTTTAATAATTGAAACGATCGACCGAGCTACGGGTATGGGTTTATTAAAACTCTTCGCTCGGAAAGTGGACTAGTAATTTCTCGTGCGGTTAAATTTATAATAACGACCCACCGAGGCGCTGCAGTTATTGGTTCTTGTCACATCATCGGTCCCACCTTGTAAATATCAACGATTTTATATGGTTATAATCTTGTTTCGAGCTTGTTATCAGCACCGGATCTGTCGATTTAGATGCTCGTTTAAAGGGCGAAATTGGGAGAAGATTATACTTATTTGTTGGTCTCTTCCAATTCATCAGAAGAAGAGCTATCTGAAATAGTTTAGATTCTGACCTGCGAAATGGCATTTTTTCAAAAAATCGAAATTTCAAATCGTCATAGCTCCCGTTCCTGTCGTCGGATCCACTTTTTGTTTGTATACTGATAATCAGCATTGTCCCAAGTATCTCTAGGCCCAATAAAATCGATTTCGAAAATGTCAACTTTATAGTGAAAAATACGTAAGTTGATCCCACAAAAACACCTTATTCATCATCAACACGGAAGCCCTGGGAAATCTAATGTTGTTATTCGATCGTAAATGTCTACAACCCATTCGAATCTACCAGAATACCCTTTTTGCTGACCCATGACACCTAAACTCTGCATGCTCTGAGCTCGTGAACGAAACTCGAAAATGAAATATCGAAAAAATTAAAACGAAATAATTCATTACTTATGAGGGCTACATGGACGATTTTGGTATCAAAATGTAGGTTTTCGAGGTCGCTCTATTCAATAAAAGACTTTTCAGAGCCCTAAATAGCATAGTTTAGATTTTCACCTGTCGAATGGCATTTTCTCAAAAAATCGAAATTTCAAACCGCCATAACTCCCGTTCCATTGGTCGTATTCATTTTTGGTTTGTAAACTGATAATCAGCATTGTCCCAAGTATCTCTAGGTATAATAAAATCGATTTCGAAAATCCCAACTTTTTGGGTGAAAAATACGTAAGGGGTAAGACCCCCAAAAACACCATATTCGTCATCACCAAGAAATCCCTGGGAAATCTACTGTTGATATTCGATCGTAAATGTCTACAACCCATTCGAATCTACCAGAATACCCTTTTTGCTGGCCCATGACACCTAAACTCTGCATGCTCTGAGCTCGTGAACGAAACTCGAAAATGAAATATCGAAAAAATTAAAACGAAATAATTCATTACTTATGAGGGCTACATGGACGATTTTGGTATCAAAATGTAGGTTTTCGAGGTCGCTCTATTCAATAAAAGACTTTCCAGAGCCCTAACTAGCATAGTTTAGATTTTCACCTGTCCAATGGCATTTTCTCAAAAAATCGAAATTTCAAACCGCCATAGCTCCCGTTCCATTGCTCGTATTCATTTTTGTTTTGTAAACTGATAATCAGCATTGTCCCAAGTATCTCTAGGTATAATAAAATCGATTTCGAAAATTCCAACTTTTTGGGTGAAAAATACGTAAGGGGTAAGACCCCCCAAAAACACCATATTCGTCATCACCAAGAAATCCCTGGGAAATCTACTGTTTATATTCGATCATGAATGTCTCCAACCCATTCGAATCTACCAGAATACCCTTTTTGCTGGCCCATGACACCTAAACTCTGCATGCTCTGAGCTCGTGAACGAAACTCGAAAATGAAATATCGAAAAAATTAAAACGAAATAATTCATTACTTATGAGGGCTACATGGACGATTTCGTTATCAAAATGTAGGTTTTCGAGGTCGCTCTATTCAATAAAAGACTTTCTAGAGCCCTAACTAGCATAGTTTAGATTTTCACCTGTCCAATGGCATTTTCTCAAAAAATCGAAATTTCAAACCGCCATAACTCCCGTTCCATTGGTCGTATTCATTTTTGGTTTGTAAACTGATAATCAGCATTGTCCCAAGTATCTCTAAGAATAATAAAATCGATTTCGAAAATTCCAACTTTTTGGGTGAAAAATACGTAAGGGGTAAGACCCCCCAAAAACACCATATTCGTCATCACCAAGAAATCCCTGGGAAATCTACTGTTGATATTCGATCATGAATGTCTCCAACCCATTCGAATCTACCAGAATACCCTTTTTGCTGACCCATGACACCTAAACTCTGCATGCTCTGAGCTCGTGAACGAAACTCGAAAATAAAAAATGTAAAACATAAAACGAAATAAAATATGGTTGAAGAAGGATAATATTGTCGAGTTTGGTATCGAAATATAGGTTTTCGAGGACGCTGAATTCAATAAGAATATTTCAAGGCGCTATCTTGTTTAGATTTTGACCAGCGAAATGGCAATCTTTCAAAAAATCGAAATTTCAAATCGTCCTTCCCGTGGTCGACTCAACTGTGAGGGTTAATTGTTCGATTCTCATTCGGATAAATATTTCAATCCGGCCCTGTTCTCCCCGGTCGTCTGGCAAATCTGCGGGGGATTATGATTAATTTTGAGACTAAATGGAGTTAACCTTTCGCTATAGTGAGAATTCGATACACAGCCCAAGGAATAGGTGTGAGCGGTTGCGAGACAGAAAAAGACGATTTTTTGTCGAATGTCTAAAAAAATTCACAAAGCCTCAATTTGATCAGGTAGTTCGACACAATGAGGATTAATTTAAAATTCATATCGAGCTGAGACATAATAATCGGGTTGGAAGTGAGGTGTTAAATAAATTGATGATAAAAAAAATTCAATAATACTTTATTAAAAAAAAAATTATTGTGCAATTTCGTTCAGTAAAAATAACTCAATGGCAAATACTCTGATTTCAAAACACCATTTGCGACAGTCATAGGTGACAGGCAAAGTGCAGTGCAAAAACTATTTGTTGAAATATACCTGCACATCAAAACCAAATCTCCACTATTTCCCACATTTCCCACGAAAAAAAATCATAAATTGGGTTCAATATTTATTCGTTACTTGGTTTATATCCACTCCATAGTGAAGTGAATGTGGTGACAGATTTAATTCTTATCCTATATGTAACTTGATATTTTTCGTATAGGCATATTCCGTACTATGGATAAGGGAACAGAAATGATTCATTTTAAGTTATTCAGTTCGTTTCTTCGAGTATACGAGTATACCTTATAGGTATAATTCAACAGTATTCCATATGCAGAACAAAAGATCAATTTGGTCGCAGCTTTGAAAGGTTTTTTTTTTGGTTGCCAATCGACCTCATCACATAATAATAAAGAATCCTTTTTGATTCTGGAATATTCCCGAATCCAACTCTGCCCAGCACGATGAACGAGGCAACTAAAGTAAATACCGAGTTTGATCAAAGTGAATGCCAAGGTCCCCCCCTAAGCGCGCGGTGATGACCCTCCGTTTCCAGAGGATGAATCGATGGCATCCTTCATATTTTTCTCGTATAGCTTGCACTTGTAGCACCCTCAAGTGTGCAACTTTTAATAAATGACCATGATTAAGCAGCATATTCCCTCGATGTACTCGCAGTGACTGTCGAGTTTATTATTTTGACAAAGCGGAGCGTGAATTCTTCGAGTCTGGACCAAGAGGGGTTGCTGAGGCCGTCGGTGCAAAATGAACTCAGGTATGATCGTGAAGAATGAGGGAATAAATCATGCAAATTCTCGGAGTTGTTTTATTTCCCCCAGTTGATTTCGAGGATTATTTCATGATGAGGAGGATTCATAATATTGAAATAACTGAGCTTTGAAGAATCCTCTCTACTTTGCACACAAAAAGATTCACCTGTTTGAAAAAGAATACATTATTTTGTTCTAAGAGTCGTAATTTATCATTTTAGAGACGTCTTTGGGTTTTGAAAATCACTCAATAACATGTGCACAATGTTGGCAGTTTTATTCTTCAATTTAAATGACAATTTATGTTGATATCCAATTATCAGTGAATTCGTAGTCATTTCTTTGATAGGTTCAGTAAATATGGTTTTTCGAAATGTTATTTTCCTGGACTGTACTACTAGGTACTATCCAAATGTAGTAGAAATTTTTGCAACGTTATGAGTTGTGACGTTCTATGTTACTAATGACGTTCTGAACAGTGTTGTCAACGCGATATCGTGTTTATTTGCGTATGAAAAGTGAGATTTGGATTCATTTCTGAATATTATTAGCAGAATACTTCGAAAAAATGGTTCGTATGTGTCTTGTTTGTGGTAAATTGGACCATTTGAATCCTGATTTGAGTTTACACAGGTATGTTATACTGTTATCATTCTAAGTAACAGTTGCGTAGATTTTTCGATTTTTAGAACTTAACCTTTCAGATTTTCTTCTGGTATCAAGGGCCGGTTTTATAAAGGGCACGATCAATCCGAGAAAAAAGTTCGGTATTATAAACGTCTTTGCAGCCTCGGTTGAACAACCTAGGATTGAGATCGCTTTTTTTGGGTTAGCTAACCTGAATCTTATTTGTCGAAGTATTTTGGCACGTTTTTCATACCATGTTTGGATAAATTCAAAAATCGTAGTCTAATAAAGACAAAACAAGAAGCTTATTAGAATATCCCCGTGTTATGTGACGGTCACGGCAGAGAATTTAGAGAAATCCGATTTCCTACATCAAAACAAATAATGTACCTAACAAAAAATTTTGTAATTTATGAAATGAGGACAGACTTCGTACGAATTTTTTCCACTCGAAGCTATTGTCAAATACGCTCTAGTCTTTATCACTTTTGTCAACTTATTTGACTCGAATGATCTAAGTTTGTATTATTTTGATATTCTGAAAAGTCTCATCTCAAAGTCTTATGCCAAGTAACCAAATGAAAGCTAGGACAATACAAAACATCCAATGAAATTGCATTAACATTTAGTCGTACAAGGATGTAGTTATATTTAGGATAGGTGCAATTCATTCTTGATATTGTTTATTTATTTATATATTTAACTTTCTGAATTTATTCTGATGTTGATTTATGTATACCACAAAAATCTTTGAAAATGTTACCGACTCTGAAAAGATTCAGCTTATTCAGAGTAATTTCATCCATCCGATGAAAGAGTTTTTTTATTGGACCAAAATCCCTTCTTCGTGCCATCTTTGAAGTGGTCGAATCTAAAGAAATGTGAAATCATTCGATTGGTATCTTTCTTATTCACTATCGTTACTATCTTTTGAATGCCTTGCAGTTATTTCATTATCATAACTAGAGTCATTTGCGATATTAGGTATATTAACACAGGAACCTGGCTGTTCTAACCCTCGAAGATGAGGCACAAAAATTCAGTTTCAATTTAGGAATATTTTTCCAAACACCAAAGATGAATTATTAATACATAGCAAACCTACAGAAGACTGTGATTAATATCAGGCATTCTATCAATATAATATTTTCATTCCAAGCAACTTCAGTGTGCCACAACAAAATGTTTTGTTTTGTTTTTAACATAAAGTGAGGTTAGTTGTCGGCCATCTAGAAACGTCAAACGTTTCAATCCTCGGTTCAAATCTCAAACGGAGCTATATTCTCCGGTTGAGTTAATCCAGGGTTGAACCCGAGGTTGGATGCTTATAATACGGAAATCGACATTCGACGGCGGATTTGTGCTCAACCAAGGATTGGAATTCTTTTATAAAACCGGCCCTAAGGGGAGGAACATTTGGTTCAATTCTGAATTTAGCTGACTCTGTTTACATAACTCAGAATCTGTTTCAATGTTGGGAACATTGTATGAATTCGTCAAATAGAGTTGATTCACTCGTAATTTTATTTCTATTTTTCAATATCGATAACACCACGCCACTGGACCTTCCAAAGTTAGATTCATCAATGTTGCCACATCAGTATTTAATGATATTGCTTTCCTTTATGCTATCTTCGCTGCACTAATTGAAAACTGAGTAAATTGTGGCTTCACCAATTTTCGAATTCATAAATGAGATGCTGTGTGTCCTCTTTCTATGGTCTAAGCCTTAAGGGTAAAAGGATGGTTGAGATGAATTCTACCTTTGAGTGTAGTTTCATGATGACAATAATTAGTCAGGCACTTGGCAGAGAAGTTATTTATATCAGAGATGACGAAATCAGAATAAATCTATCTCAATTAGGAAAACATTATGCGATATTCAAGCAGCGAAAGTTTACCGAATCCAGCACTGCTCTCCGAAGTAATGAATGAAGGAAGAAGGGAAAACTGTCTGCGAAAGATTGATTTATTATTGGAAAACGTCTCGTCGTCATTTCCGATTTATGATAGAATGCACATAGCGGATCGGGAGGGCTGCTTTGCGACCCAAGACGTTCATCTGTGTCCGAAAAAATTGATTATATTCATCCCCGAGCATTGGTTCCGTTCCAGCGGCAGCGACTTCTCAATATTTGACCTCATAGAGGCGGTTTCATTCTGTGAAGAAATGTGAGGAATGTTGTCCATTTACTGTCAGTGTGCAGGGGTTCATTTTATCGGAAAATGCGGCCTGGGGTTTGGATAAATGTCCGGAGATACAACAAGAAAACACTAGTGATGATCGAGTCTGATTCATTTATTATGTCGAAAAGATTGGTTTGCAAATGAATAAGGTTAAATGAAAATCACCGTCCCCAAATAAAAAAGAACGAAATGACTCTGTGGTTTTGATGTGCTTCGATGAACCTAGATTTAAACACAGTGCTTTTAAACTGCTCCACATACGTTAGGGATATTGACTTAAATTGCAAAAAAAGATAGTTGAAATAAGATTTTTGTGATGAAAATTCATATTAATATGATTTCAAGTTACAAATTAATTTTAGCCTGTAGGTCTGCAGTGTATACAGGGTGGTTAAGAAAAATCGAGTAAAATAACGAAATTTTATTCCCAGAGAATTCAAGCATTTTAAGACTATCAATACAATGTATGGCCTCCACGGGCATCAATAACAGCTTGACATCTTCTTTGCATACTACACACGAGGTTGTTGAACATTTCTTGAGGAATTTGGTTCCATGAACGGGGCAGAAGCTCTCTAAGATCATTTAAGGATTCTGGGGTAGGTTGATGATTATCTAATCTTCTTTGGAGCATATCCCATGCATGTTCTATGCAATTCAAAACTGGTGAGTGCGGAGGTATTGGTAAATGTGGAATACCAAGCTCCTCGCGCGCATTCTCAACTATGGCTGCACGGTGCGGTCTAGCGTTATCGTCTAGAAATTGAAGTTTCACCAATAGCAGCGTGAAAATTTGGCACAACATTGTGAATGACATGCTCCCTATAGTGTAAGGCGGTCATATTCCCAGGACAAATGTGTAGATCTGTGCGCCCGTTGAAACATATCCCGGCCCATACCATAACACTACCCCCCTCGGAATGGATGGACTTCTTGGACATAGCGACGATTACGGGGTATGCGTGGGATTGTCCATACCCTTATTCTTCGAGAATCTGAAAATCTTCCATATCTGGATTCATCAGTGAAAAGGACACTACGCCATTGATCGTTCCAATTGATATGTTGCCTTGCCCATTCCAGTCTTTGACGCTTATGGTCACGTGTTAATGGAACTCTTCTTAATGGACTCCTAGAACCTGATTCATCTCTCTCAAACGTCGTCTGATGGTTTCGATGGAAACTTGGACCCCATCTGCATTTTGAAGAGTATTCCGTAGCATTCTACACGTAGATGTAGGGTTTCTTGTCGCTGAAACGGTGATGAAACGATCCTGAGAAGGTGTTGTTTTCGTCGCCCACCAAGCCTTGGTCTTTCCAACACGGAACCTGTCTCCCTGAACCTATTCCAAAGTCGAGATATCACACTTTGGCTGACTTGGAGCCTTTTCGCTACAACTACCTGAGTTAGGCCACCCTGTATCATTCCGATAGCCCTATTAGCCTCAGCGTTTGTTAATTTACGTCTTGGCATTTTCAGAAAACTCGTTTCAAATCGAAGCCGTTGATAAACTGATTTCATTTCAAAATAAGAACATTCATAAAGCATATACAAAGAACCAAACTTCAGAAAAAAGGCGACCAGATTGACGAAATGTCTCATTCTGATTTTTATTGGATCGATTTAAGTTGTTATTGACTTTTAAATGATTTTATAGCGATTTTCTCGAAGATTACATACTTAAAACGATTGAATACGATATCCCTAACTCTTGTGGAGCAGTATATATACTCCATTCACTTTTATGTTGTGTTCAGTATGCAGAATTTCATGGTTATTGTTGAACTTGAGCCCGAATTTGTTCCAATGGTTCGCATATGTTGAATGAGAAGGGTCTAATGTTAAACTCTTTGGCTGTTCATACATCCTCGTCTAGAAAGATCTTCGGTTTTGACAATATGGCAATCTTGACACATCAAATTGCAGTCTCCAGATCATTGCATACTCCACATCATTAACTCACATCAACAAAAAACTCGAAGATTTCGCTAAGTACTTCAAAGAGAATCTCATATTCAGAATATCTCATAGAACTATCAACAATCTGGTGGATTTTCATCGAAAACAATTAAGATAAAATAAAACGACACCGAAGGGACCGAATCAACTGAATAACCTTCTTGAAATTTCAAAAGGAACACTCCATAAATAAATTGGTCGAACAAAATTTCTCTACTGATTGCAACAAATGTACAAAAAAACCATAAGAAGTTCGTCAGTCTGGGCACTATGAAAACATTCTGCGTCCACAGCTACCATTCTTCTTCTGTTTACCCATCGAGATGCACCTCTGTTGACCTACGAATCGAAGTATCGTAAAATTTCCATCCCGGTAAAAGTGACAAATATTATTGCTCTTATCTGCGTGCTGCTGTCGGCCAATCGGCGGCGATATCAAGGTTTCAATACCTCCAGAACCGGGGGCCAGGTTGGCCTGCTGGCCGACTGGGTGGGCCACCGGCCACCCGCGGTTCCGTTCACACTCTTAATTTGTCCGTTTGCGTCCGAGACGTTCGGAAATCTCATTATTCGGCCACGGATTGTAAATAAATCAGTCGGGTTTTATGTAGGTTTAGGATAACCCCTCAACTCAGCGGACAGGTACGAATAAGAGCCAGAATAAAATCGAGCCAAGACCGCCTAGGGACGCGAAGTTTGATTGCTTAATTAAGTTCATTAACCAGTTGGTAGATTCGGGTGTTATCTCCCGGTCGGACAGCGTGTAGAATGAGTTGTCGGACTTGTTTCGTCTGCAGTTTGTTTATTTCTTATCGGGGCCTTTAATTATGGATATTGTCGGGTGAAAACACAAATGAAAGTTTCATCATTAGCTGGTCCAGTTATAATTCCAACCCCCCCAAGATGCAGAACTAAATTCGCGTCTTTCATGCAAATGCAGCGAAAAGTATCAATGTTACAGCTCAGCCAACTCATAAATCCCCGCAAAAATACTACACTCTGTTCAAATGTAAGAAAGAGCAACAGTAAAATGTTTGGCGCATCGGTAGGAGGGCCTTCGTAAAGTTTCTTTCCGTCCAGAGTCGAATCGAGGAGATTCCACACAATCGTTCAGTTTTAACTGAACTTGAATTCCATTTTTTTCAATAATTTATAGAACGTTATTCTTTTGAAATTTGGCAAACTGTCGTCATCATTCACGATTTCTAGAACTTTGGAAATCGTTGGGATTTCATTCCGGAAAAAAAACCGTGTACCTACAATTCTTCTGATAAGGTTCATATCGAAATTGTCAACCGAATCGATTATTTTTAACGACTGGGCTCTCCTCTTAGGTGGCGTCAATGTTTTATTCTCTTCATTCTCTGAGAATTCTGAATACAGCTGAATCACTCACCCCTGGGCCTGAGGATTTTGAAACAATTCCTACTAGGTCTCTTTTCGATAAATCAGGATGTTCTTCCAATTCTTTTCGAAAAATGTTCAAAATTATCTCTTTCTCTTCAGCAGAGAAATGCGACCTTTTGGGCCTTTTTCGTGGTGGTCCCCACATATCACCCTCAGATGCAGTATCCGTTTCCGAATTCGACGTTGTTCTATAAACACTATATACACTTTGTCAAAAGATTTCCCAACACAATACACTTTTCACAACAAAATCTATAAACACTTTGAACAGCTAGACCTTCACAGTAGCTCTAGGTATTTAAACTGGTCTTGTCAATTGAAAACTTCGTTATTTATGCAAATTAAGATGGCTTTAACCCAGTAAGGAAAAGGACCCAAATCTGGTGTTCCCCGAATTACCTTGTCGGAACCTTGAGCAGCCGACAAAGAGTTTCGTACAAAATAATATAAAATTATGGACCGAAACTAAATAGATTTCGTCGGATATTACAAGTAAATGATCATAAATTTGAACAGAGATCTTTTTCGAGTCTTGTCAATTGAGAACTTCGATATTTATGCAAATCAAGATGACTTTCACCCATTAGGGAAAAGGACCCAAATCTGGTGTTTCCCGGAATTACTTTGTCGGAATCTTGCAAGATTCCGACCCAAATCTCTAAAACTCTGGTGTTTCCAAGAATTACCTTGCCGCAATCTCGAGCATCCGAAAAAGACATAATTGAGTAGATACTAATATAAAAACAAAACAAAATAAAAAAAATAGGGTACCTCGGATATTAAATGGTTATGACAGTTGCAAATCATAACAGAAATTTTGCACTTGAGTTTCTGAGGAAAAAAGTTCTAATGTGGGAATTGCTGACTCAAATTATTAAATCATTTCTTTCCAGTACCATCCACAGTCCGTTCCGAGTACGATCCTGGCAATCTTTAAGGGCGTTAAAAGGGAGCGTGGTTATGACCGTTTGACGAATAGGAGCTTCATTGTGCGCAAACCAGACGATTCTGTTTGTTTACAAAGCTTCTTTTTATATTTGAACGGACTATATAAAATTACTCGAAAACGATAGACGGTTCATATTTCCGAAAGAACTGATCATTTTGGAAAATAAAAGTATTCCTAATTTTTCTCAATAAAACCCATCGTTTTCGAGTTATTCTTAGTATAAACCAATAAAATTGTATTCAACATGACCACCTCAGTCTACCCCTAAATTCAAAATATCATCTCGATCGAACATGCAGTTTTGAAATTATCACGAAAAAACTTCCGATTCTTCAGTTGAAATTTGCCGACAGGAATCCCCCGATGTGCTATTTACCATATGTTTATACACACAACCCTCTGTCTGGCTTAACTTCATAAGTCCACCCCCAAACAGTTTATTGCATCTTCGAAATACCCCGGATGGAATCGAATTCATAGAAGGGACGATTCATAATGAATTTGTCCTGCTCCAGTGGATGGTAATTCGAAATAATCTGAAGGATGCACCCTAAAAGTAGGGGCGTCGTAATTGCAATCTTGTTATTTAAATATCTCATCCCTTCGCGCCAATAGTCGAAGCCACCCCATCCGCCCCATGCAAGCAATTCCTGTCGGTTTCGATATAATTTATGATATTTGAAACGATAACGGTAACAGAAAACATTGAATCGATATAGTTTGGTGGAATTTTTGTCGTATCTGAACCTGAATATTGAGCTAATCAGGCCGAGGTTACAGCGATGCGCTATACAGTGGCGACTGGCGATATACTGGCGACATATTGGAGACTGGCGACATACTGGCAACTGGCGATATATTGGCGATTGAAGATATATTGGAGACTGGCGATATATTGGAGACTGGCGATATACTGGATACTGGCGGTTGTTTTTTTTCAGAGTGATAGAACTTTGAATTGACATAAAACACATTTAAATTATGATTGAAGCCAATTTTTTCTCATTTGAAAGATGAATTTATGACATTTATGTTTTAAAAATAATTTCCGGCATATGTCCACCACGACTAGCTCTGAAGAACCGCTTTCGTCCATACCAATTTTGGACCACTTTTTCGAGTAATTCAGACCTCATTTCAAAGCGTCTATTCTTTCTGGTTTATCAACAGGAACCAATGACTTGTTATAACACCAAAGAAAATAATCCATTGGATTTATGTTGCATGATCTTTTTGGCCAAATAATTGGACCATTTCTCGCAATAATGCTAACGCCAAATCTTTCTTTCAAAAAATCGATTGTAAGGGTAGCAGCATGAGGCGTAGCACCATCTTGTTGGAACCAAAACGCTTCTGGTTCGATACCATTCGAATTTTGAAACAAATAATCATTGCTCATCGATCTGTATCGAGCACCATTCACTGTAACATTAGCTCCGGCATCGTTTTCAAAGAAATATGGACCGATGATGCCTCCAGCGTGTAAAGGACATCATACAGTCCATTTTTCAGGATGCAAAGGAACCTGCAGAACTTCTTGAGGATTATTTTCACTCCATATACGGCAATTTTGCTTGTTTACGTAGCCGTTCAACCAGAAATAAGCTTCTTCACTAAACACAATTTTTCCATAAAAAAGTGGATCAACTGTAAGCTTTTCTAGGGCCCAATCAGCAAACGAACGACGCTTATTATGATCAAGTGACTTTAGTTCTTGAACCAGATGGATCTTGTATAGGTGTAGACCAAGATATTTACGCAATATTTTCCATATGGTAGATGCACATGTTCCAACTTGTTGTGAACGTCGACGAATAGACAAATCTGGATCTTCATTAACACTATCACTTACAGCAGCGATATTTGTTTTTGCATCGAGTATAGAAAATGTTGTCCGAAATCTATCGATAGTCCGACGAATAAGCTGCTCTGATGGACGATTATGTAAACCATAAATTTCACGAATTGCTCTACAGGGTCTTTCACGAGGAACCTCACCCATATTTATACGGGAAACTACTGAACGTATTTTCATGAAATTCAGCACTTATAAGTATTTCACGATGCTGATGAAATCTAAAATATTTTCAAGGCATGAGCACCTCCGGTTTTTCCGGAAATGACGTCAACTTCCGTTTTTCAAATTAGAACACCATTTTTTTATGGCAGATATTGAATCTACGTTAAAAAATAATGTGAGTGCATCACACCCTTGCCCTAAAGTGGATATTAACTCAGAAAATATCCATTTTAGGGCAAGGGTGTGATGCATACACTTACATTATTTTTGAACGTAGATTCAATATCTGCCATAAAAAAATGGGGTTCTAATTTGAAAAAATTGATTTTTCACGATTTTGTCATCCCTAACTTTGAAAGCGATTTTTTCACCCCCTGTATCATGAATCGCGATTTCGATTTTTAAAGTGGATACATCAATCTTACATCTTGAAAAATCCCAAAAATGAAAATTTTCCATCCAAAAACCTCGAAGTTATTCTTGTTTCAGCGGAGCTCTATTTTCGATTTTTTTTTCGAATTTTCCCGCTCAGAGAGAATTTTCCAACCAAAACTGAAAAATGTTACATCAAAATAACTTGAAATTTTCTAAGGAATCTATTTCTGCAATAAAAAAATGGTGTTCTAATTTGAAAAACGGAAGTTGACGTCATTTCCGGAAAAACCGGAGGTGCTCATGCCTTGAAAATATTTCAGATTTCATCAGCATCGTGAAATACTTATAATAAGTGCTGAATTTCATGAAAATACGTTCAGTAGTTTCCCGTATAAATATGGGTGAGGTTCCTCGTGAAAGACCCTGTATAAGTTTGGCGAATAGAACACTGATTTCGAAAATAAATTTCAACAATTTGTAAACGTTGCGGCGGCGAGAGTCTTGATAGTTTGTCAATGCTTACTGAACAGAAATGTCAAAGCAAAATGACTTCTAGCTTCTGTCCAATCACAGATATCCCTATCGAAAATTCTATCACTCTTGAAAAAAAAACCCCGATTGTTTGGTGGAATTTTTGACTGATGACAAATTAAATTCTGAGCTATTCAGGCCGAGGTTACACTGGTATAGCGATTCGATTCACATACAGTGGCGACTGGCGATATACTGGCGATATATTGGAGACTGGCGATATACTGGCGACATATTGGAGAATGGCGACTGGCGACATACTAGCAATTTTGATTTAATCGGGCGAGGACTGTGTCAGTGTAGATTCTAATCGTTTTACCCCAACTGGATTACATTAACAGTGACGACTAAGAATTTTTTCAGTGCACAAACCATTCCGCAAAATACAGGATGATTCCATATAAGTCCGTTGCGTATATGCCGCATTAGGGAGCGTATTCTATGCTCATCTACTGGCGACGAGCCGTCCGTGCGACCGCATGTCGATGTACCTCGCATTTCAAACGGACTGGCATCTGCAATACGATCAATTAATGCGGCTCATTCCGAACAATAAATCCGTCAATTAATCCAGAAGTGTCACGGGGTCGCACATAATTGATATGAAGATAAACGATCCCTCTATGAACATCCAGAGACATTGTAGCGTATAAATCGATGATGACTAGGCAACTGGATGGACAGTTTCTTCGGTTTTAATTCGTCAATGTGCAATGTAATAATTTTAAATTGGTTTCCTCGTTTAAAAGTGATACTTCTATTTGCATAGTTAAGCACCGAGTTCACGGCACTGTAAACTGGTCGTTGGAAAGAGAGAATCCAGCTACATCGACCATTCGTCGATCCATTGCATTCTTCAGATTGACAAGCCTCATTGTTCAGAATACATATTTTCAGTTTCATTCGTCGATAACCAAAAAGATCCGCACGCCACTGGTTCACCCACTCTCTTCCACTCTATGGTCTACTGGACCTCTCTGTAAAATCGAAAAATTGGAGTATCGAGCCATCATAAAGTACCTGTATTTAAAAGGGTTAAGAGGTAAGCAGATTTACGAAGATATGCTTAATACCTTTGGTGATCAATGTCCTTCGTATGCGACCGTGAAAAATTGGACTCCAAGCTTCGAAAGAGGTAAATTTTCCATTGAAGATGATGACCGATCGGGAAGGCCAGTTTCTGTGTCAGTCCCCGAAAATATCGATGCAGTTCATGACATGATTTTATCAGACCGTCGAATTGGGCTAAAACGGATATCTGAAACACTGAAGATTTCATACGAACGCGTTCATCATATAGTTCACGTCAATTTGGACATGAGAAAAATGTCTGCAAAATGGATCTCCAAATGTTTGAATGTTGACCAAAAGCGTGCAAGGGTAGAAGCATCGCGTTCGATCTGTGCTCGATTTGAAAACGATGTAGACTTCTTAAACCGAATTGTTACTATCGATGAGACTTGGGTAGGTACATTTCTACGATCCAGAAACAAAGCAACAATCGATGGAATGGCGACACTCTGGTTCTCCAAGACCTAAGAAGTTTCGTGTCCAAAAATCTGCTGGAAAAGTTCTTGCTTCAGTTTTTTGGGATTGCCATGGAGTAATCACGATTGATTTTTTGGATAAGGGTAGAACAATAACTGGAGATTTCTATTCGACATTACTGACCACTCTACGGGAAAAAATTATAGAGAAAAGATGCGGAAAGCTATCCAAAGGTGTTTTGTTTTTACAGGACAACGCCCCAGTACACAAATCTCATGTTGCCATGCAAAAAATTCGTGATTTAGGGTTAGAATTACTAGAACACCCCCCTTATTCACCAGATTTGGCTCCATCCGACTATCATCTCTTTCCTCAACTGAAAAAAAGTTTGAAAGGTCGTAAATTTTCTTCCAACGAGGAGTTAATAAAAGCGGTGGAGGACTGGTTTGCAGAGCAAGAAGAAACATAATTTGAAAGGTCTAGAGACGTTTCAGGTTCGCTGTAATAAATGTATTCAACTAAGAGGAGAATATGTTGAGTAATAAAATATTTTGACATTGAAATTTCAATTGGTTCTATAGTAAGCTAAGAATTTTTCAATATATCCTAATAATTATTATTCGAGGGATACTGAATAAAAATCTTATTATGGGGAAACCGAATCAAAATAAATAGCAACAAATTGGACGGACTTGTGTACCTTCCAAAGTATCACACACTGTATTTTCAAATCTTGGTTAGTAGAAGAAGAACCATTTCCGGCTTCTGGCAATAATGATAGTTTCCTGAAAGCAATTGTCCAACATGCTGTTGCTGAATATGAGCACATTTTCTGAAGAACGTCGAATCGAAATAACAATAATCAGTAACTATTCCCACTGTCAATTAAATACAGCGAATTACCCAAGATTTCAGTTCTAAAATCTCCTCAACGTGATCATTATTCGTCAATAAATGGGCAAGGAGAAGAGGAATTGTCTGTGAAGTTGTATATTGAGCAATAGGAAAGAGTCGAATGAGTAATTGGCAGTAAACTTCATTCAGAAACGAATCATATTAATGTACAGCTGGGCATATACGAATGATTTATGCTTATGAAGACCGTAAATATAAACAAATTGCCGGCTGTACGCCAGACTACGAATCTCAAACTAAGTTTAGGCGTATCGAAATGGAAATTCGAGAAAGCTTTCTATTTATTTATCGAATAAGAAACGTGTATCAAGTTTTCGATTAATTAATTTTAGAGTTCTTGATGTGTCGTCTAAATTGGAAAATTATTCGAATCTGAAACCAAGAACATACAAGAAATCTTGAGGTTAAAAATATTCTTCTCTTCCTGATATTTTTGAAATCAATATAGTTGATGAACAATTATATTATATTGGCCAATATCATAACAATCATGTTAAAATTTGTTTTTCACATCTAGTAGTTATTAGAGAACCTTTGCAGTAGCACCATACAGTATTGCGTATTGCACTAAATATATATTTTATGGGTAACACCAAATCCACTTAACTTTATATCATTATTTTTTCGATAGATTCAATAGGTCACAGTGCGATGAAAGCCCCCTTAATTCTTTTTATTTATCAATGTTTGGTGACCAAATCTGACAGTAAAAATTAAATATTGAGGCAGTAATCAACTAATCAAACTCTTGTTATTGGATTTCGACAAGGTCATGATTTGAGTCATTGAGCATTTTCACAAGATTCACAGGAACTATTTTTTGTCCCAAAAACGAGGCCTTGATTCTTTCAGGTGAGTGTGCATAAACGGCACACCGGCTGGATGCGTCAGTATCAAATGTCCCGTGCAGTGTTACCAACAAAACGATTTTCAGCACATTTTTCAACCGTTTGTTAGCGGACCATGTGGGATGTAATAGTCTACCGACTAAATATATTTCTGAGCTGTGATATATCCGAAGGAAATCTAGAACGTTTGCACCTACCATTACAAGTGATAAATGGACGTTCTTAGCTCATTTATTTGAGATGTGAAAGATATTATTCCGAAATCCGAAGACGATTTGGAAAATCTTTTTTTATTACTATCAACTTCATATAAAAAAATTATGAAGGATGTTACTGAATACAAAAACCACTGGCAGAGAGCTGTACTACTGAGAAACCACTGACAAAAAGGTCCTAGTGGTATTTGAACAACCTCTTGAATAACTTCAATGTATTTGGGACATGTGCCAAAAATTCAGAGAAATAATTATATGGCCGACTTTGGTGTCAAAATGTAGGTTTTCGAGGTCGCTGAATTCAATAATAGTACATTGTTTACCGAGTAGGATAAGCCTTACATTCCTGGACGATCGTGATGATTGTTAACACAGCACACAGCAACACAGAG
This sequence comes from Adalia bipunctata, assembly GCA_910592335.1. Classification (NCBI taxonomy): domain Eukaryota; kingdom Metazoa; phylum Arthropoda; class Insecta; order Coleoptera; family Coccinellidae; genus Adalia; species Adalia bipunctata. Next base: position 7,276,092 of record OU342948.1, on the reverse strand, counting down.
TCTAGGAATGTGGCTTTTCCTACAAGATAAACATACTATTTTTTCGCAAATCGTTTGAAATTCGACAGATTTTACTCAATTTTGAAAAAAATCGCGAATTATTCCATTCATAAATGAATGGAGCTTTGAAATTCGGAATGGAATTGGTTGCGTTACTATGGACACGTATATTAATGCTGAATTGTCAAACTTGACGAATATTAATCTATTTGCTCGTCTTTTCGAAGACAAAACTTTGTAAAACGATAAGTGATGATGAATTTTCCATTTATGGAACTCCCCCAGAGCTGGTTGAGGCAGTGAGTACTGCTTCATTGGAATTATTGCCGAAGAAATCTAGAAAAAAGTACGAATATGCTTATCTAGAACACTGACAACTGTAAGGAAATATCATTTCCTTACAGTAAGGAAATGAATATTGTTGGGAAATCTTGACTTTTTCTATGACAAATTTTGTTAGGAATGTCAAAATTTCCTAGCGATTTGCAGAAAAAAATATTCCAGAGCCCTAACTAGCATAGTTTAGATTTTCACCTGTCGAAAGGCATTTTTTTGAAAAATTGGAAATTTCAAACTGTCATAGCTTTCGTTCCTTTTGTCGTATGTTTTTGGGGTGTCTTACCTTTTACGTATTTTTCACCCAAAAAGTTGACATTTTCGAAATAGATTTTATTAGACCTAGAGATACTTGGGGACCATGCTGATTAAGGTGAGCATTCAATTTAGTGTGTTTTTATTTCAAGTTGCATTAGAAAATGGTTTCACTTTGAGAACTGAAATTTTGTGGGTAAACTCAGAAAGGATTGGAGTTCTCAATGAAATAATTGAGATTTATTTCATTTCAACAGTTCATTTTTTTTTACAAATAGAAGAAAATGAGCCAAATCATGCTTCTGTTTTATTTCAAACGAAAGACCCATGAAAATAGTTCAACTTCCGATCAAAAGTGAATCCACAGATAATTTCGTTCAGAAAAATAACTAGAAATACGGAATTGGCAGAGAATGGCCAAATTCAAATATATGGCGGGAAAAAGTTCCTGCTTTACCCACATATTTACTAATTTCATAGTTCAGCGATTTTCGGATAGAGAGCGCCATTGTACATTTCATTCATAATTAGAGAGATATTCATAGAACTCATAGAGATAATGTAAGTTCTATGGAGATATTCCATAAAATTCACGGTGGCGCCTCTATCGGATGAGTTTTTCTACGCGCATACAAACAAAAAAAGGATCCGACCACAGGAACAGGAGCTATGACGATTTGAAATTTCGATTTTTTGAAAACGTGCCATTTCGCAGGTCAAAATCTAAACCTTTCTAGAAAGCGCCTTGCATTATTTTTTATGGGATTCAGCGTCCTCGAACACATATTTAGATGATAAACTTGACCATATTGTCCTTTTTGAACCAGATTTTTTTAGGTTTTTGGACCTCGAAATTGACAATAATCTCTTTTTAGTAGTTCAATCAATCCTTAATATTTTCAATAAAAAATTTCATTTTAAGTCTTCAACTCCTATAATGTTGGAAGAACATTTCTATCCATTCATGTCCCCCCTGAAAAAATTCATGGCCCCCTCCTGAAAAACTGTCTAGATCCGCTAGTGCACCTGAATACCAGAAATACTGTTGCGAAATCTCTTCGCCTTCTGGTATTGCTGAATCAATTGTGGGAAGATGGAAAAAAGATTAATTCGCCCATTTTTCTGGACCTGTTGGTCCAAAATCCTGAGTTATGGCCTCCTAAGTGTCAGGATTCAATTGGAAAAATAATAATATGACACTACCTGCGACATTCGCATACAATTTACGAAATTTGAAGGTATTTGGTACGGGGTCTTGCAGATTGTTGATAGAGGATTATATTGTATCGGACAGGTAGAAGTAGGGCGGTATTGTTAAAACGTAATTTATTGCTATTATAAGCGAGTTTATCGCTGGAAGCTCGATGACGTGCCGCTACATTCATTGTTCGCGACTGGTTTTTTCTTCGTGTTCTTCATCCTCCGAGTCCTGATTTATCTGAGACAGTCCTACCTCCGTGGTTGGGCTCATTGTTATGTCGAAGTTCGCTGTTTACCCAACACATTCCCTAACATGAATTATACACGACAGCTAACAGATGTTTTTGTGCAGAATCTTGGGGATACTCAACTACAGAGATAGATGTTACGTGTTAGAATTCTTTATAGAGAAGGGTAATGGCTTAATGCAACAAGCTATCAGGAAAAAAAGAGACCAGAAAGGCTGTGGAGTTATTTTCAGATGTCATTGATCAAAAATCTTCAGAAATCTTGGCCCCCATAAATAACGAATTTTTTGAGTTTATTTTTCCGAATCGAAATTTATTTTCTTCGGAGTATATCGACCCGTGTCATTTTATCTACTAATTCGGACACGTAGATTACGAATCTGTAATTAGAATTCTCCTGTGCGACGCGTAGTTTGGGAAATAATCCATCTTGAGTCAAAAAATCGCGAAAAATTGGTCATTTTTGGACTGCCGTATTTCCCAGAAAAATTGATTTATACAGATGCTGATTCCTTTGCATAGAGATTGATCCTTTGTGAATAAAAAAAAACAATTTTCATCCATCAGAGTCGAACAGTTTAGATTTTCTGATTTTTTCGCGAATGTCCAAATTTTCCGGTTTTTCATCGTTCGTAAATCAAAAACTGTTTTCCTCACGGAAGAACTGATTGGATTTTCTTAATCTGCGTCCTCCCGTCCTCGAATTAGTAAATGGTGTGAGTTTGAAGTCGATTGGAGACAAAAAAATTTCTTCGAAAAATCGAAATTTTTCCATACCTTAGCATAGGATTTTTCGCAAAAATTCGAATCTCGCCTATCGAAATGAAATTTTCACCTTCGCGAAAAAAATCAGAAAATCCAAACCCTTCGTCTCAGGTATATAAAAAATACACCATTTTATTCTTGAAGATCCAAAGTATAACCAAAAAAAATCTGCTCCCCTCAATCCCAATTTTTTCAGAAGTTACGTCACTCCAAAGTCGACCAATTTTTCGCCAATTTTCCACTCAAGGTCGAATATTTCCCGAACCAAAACTGATTAGCCCATCGTAATCTACGACCTCGAATAAGTAAATGAAATGACCCGGACTTAGAAAAATTTCGATCTCGACCACTCGACTCCGCCATCTTGTAGTCATTTTTCACCCAAAAATTGAAATTTTAAAAATCGCTCATATTTTGCACAGAGATATGCTGATCAACATTATACAAACCAATGGTGGACATGGATTATAAACTCCGGATCTGTTGGCCCGTTTCTCCTGCACCTGGGGCCTTGACGATAAGTAACGACGTTTTATCCACACATGAACAAACCTGTAATGAAATCTGCGTTGATAAACGACGTTACGAAGGTGCAGTAACTGGGAGCAGCGCAGACATTAGACAATGACATAATAATTAACACTAGGTATAATTCAGTTGACGAGGATTAGACTGCGTCCTTGGGTGTGTGCACAAAGATCCCCTTGATTGATTAGGAAAGGAAGGAACAGACTGGCCAAATGAGCCAGACATGCTCGATTCTACTCGTAATTGATGTGGGTGATCCTAAATGAAGTAACAACAATACCGGGGTGCACCTTCTAACGAACCATGAAGTATGACGGTCGAATGTAATATGGAGTTTGTCTTTTTCACTCGTAACTATCATCGGAATTCCTTTCTTGAATTCACTTCGTCTTTGTGGCTTCCTACTTCTGGAATTTCGCAAAAAGATCAGTGCAATTTTAATGTTGTATGCTAGAAGAGCAGATGGCAGTTTATGCAGGCATGGCGAGATACATTTTCAACATTTTTTCCACACTGTATATCATATAGATAACAGTTCCTGAAGTTAACTAATGTGTAGTCGTCCAGGAATTTTTATGACGGATTTCGGATTGCATACGACAGCAGTACTCAAATAGTGCCACAGAACACATTGCTGTGCCTCATAAAAAGTTAATGATGAACATAAATACAAAACACGAGCGTGTTCTAGGACCGCCTGCGGTCCAAAATGAACCAACCCCAGCTCATTATCATTTTACTACGAGGTTCCGGTATCTCATTATTATGTTTGGTGTAGGTACCTGACGTATCTTCCCGTCAATGAGGTAGATGGCGCTAGAACTGTCGGTCATGATGGCCAGCAAGCCATTATGGAATTCTTTCAATCTTATGCCAAGACGATTGGAATGCCTATCTGAATTTTCCCTATGTTTTGAAGGACACACAGAGTTTTTCCTGCTATTCCACCTCAAAACCCATTTGAGATTACTACAGAATCAAAATGGCAAACAAAATGAGAAAGCCACTAACATTTCTCCATTTGTGGATGTGACACAACGCCTGCACTCTACCAGCAGGGCAAGAAGAAGGTGGTGAAGCTTTTGGACAAAAAAGAAATGTAGGGAACAAAAAATCTATCAAATATCAACATAAGAATTGAAATAAAATGCTTTCATAACATTCAGTAAAAATCCGATAGAATAACATAACATTGAACGTCCAAATACTAATTGGTATCAAAATAAACGATAAACCACCCAAATCAAAAATCAGCATACGATTGGACAGCGAGACTGACTAATTGTGATAATTTATAAGTAAAAAAGCTTACTATCGACAGTAATAAATAATCTTGGGTCATAGTTAATGAGACACTCTATTTCGTTCTCGATGATTTGTTGTGTTAAACTATTGATAGGTTATATTTATCGTTAAAAATATTTCATATCAATTAATCGAGGAAATATGAAATATGTCAACACTTTATTGAATCACTCGCTTATTTATTTCTTTCGGTTCGAAGGTTGGCATTTCGGGCATTGTACACTTTAGACTTTAGAGGAATGTGTCGAAATTAATAAGCAACCTACACACATCGTCTGAAGCTGAAGTATTGCCCTAGGTTTCTCAAGAAATAAACAATCTTTGAGAGATGAATATTTTCCGAGATATTTTCCTCTCTTTCAACTGCAATACCTGGTCTTTCACGTGGAACCTCACCCATATTTATACGGGAAACTACTGAACGTATTTTCATGAAATTCAGCACTTATAAGTATTTCACGATGCTGATGAAATCTAAAATATTTTCAAGGCATGAGAATCTCCGGTTTTTCCGGAAATGACGTCAACTTCCGTTTTTCAAATTAGAACACCATTTTTTTATTGCAGAAATAGATTCCTTAGAAAATTTCAAGTTATTTTGATGTAACATTTTTCAGTTTTGGTTGGAAAATTCTCTCTGAGCGGGAAAATTCGAAAAAAAAATCGAAAATAGAGCTCCGCTGAAACAAGAATAACTTCGAGGTTTTTGGATGGAAAATTTTCATTTTTGGGATTTTTCAAGATGTAAGATTGATGTATCCACTTTAAAAATCGAAATCGCGATTAATGATACAGGGGGTGAAAAAATCGCTTTCAAAGTTAGGGATGACAAAATCGTGAAAAATCAATTTTTTCAAATTAGAACCCCATTTTTTTATGGCAGATATTGAATCTACGTTAAAAAATAATGTGAGTGTATGCATCACACCCTTGCCCTAAAATGGATATTTTCTGAGTTAATATCCACTTTAGGGCAAGGGTGTGATGCATACACTCACATTATTTTTTAACGTAGATTCAATATCTGCCATAAAAAATGGGGTTCTAATTTGAAAAAATTGATTTTTCACGATTTTGTCATCCCTAACTTTGAAAGCGATTTTTTCACCCCCTGTATCATGAATCGCGATTTCGATTTTTAAAGTGGATTTACATCAATCTTACATCTTGAAAAATCCCAAAAATGAAAATTTTCCATCCAAAAACCTCGAAGTTATTCTTGTTTCAGCGGAGCTCTATTTTCGATTTTTTTTTTCGAATTTTCCCGCTCAGAGAGAATTTTCCAACCAAAACTGAAAAATGTTACATCAAAATAACTTGAAATTTTCTAAGGAATCTATTTCTGCAATAAAAAAATGGTGTTCTAATTTGAAAAACTGAAGTTGACGTCATTTCCGGAAAAACCGGAGGTGCTCATGCCTTGAAAATATTTTAGATTTCATCAGCATCGTGAAATACTTATAAGTGCTGAATTTCATGAAAATACGTTCAGTAGTTTCCCGTATAAATATGGGTGAGGTTCCTCGTGAAAGACCCTGTATACTTGATAGAAATTCTTCATCTCGAAAAAAAAGGTGTTGAATTGAAATAAAGTGAGGGTTGCTAATTTCAACCTTGTATAATGTGGCAGGAATATTGAAAAAATACCCGTGATTAGTCCTTTGCGAGTGCACGAAAATTACATAATTTCAAGATTCAAGCTTAACTGAAGTTTAAGAAAAAAAGGACTGCGCACTTTTCTTATGGAAAATGGCGTTCCGTCAAATGTTCCAATTTTTTGGTATAATGTAGTACTCGACCTACTGATCAAAAGTGTCCATGGCCCCAACTCAATCCTATGACCAGTTGTTGAGATACAAGGCGTTGAAGTTGAGAATTACCCACTTTTACTACACACGTATCTCGAAATAGAATCGAATGAAGTTCAATTTTTCTCAAACAACATTTCATTCCACCCCCAGGGAGCAACTATATAGAGAAATCGAAAATCGTTACGAATACTGGGTTATCCATAATTGAATGCTTGCCCGATTTTGAAAGTATAAAATATGTCAGTTCCAGAGCGAGAACGTTCGCAAAATGAACTATTACACTAGATATACCTAGTGGCTTTATTTTGTTCACAATCTGTACCTCACCTGTACCTTATATTGCTGTGAAAAATTGTTGTATATTTGGATGATGTGTTTTTTTTATATTATGTTATGGCTATATCACGCACAAGTAACAACTTATAGTAGTAGTTGTTATTTCAGTGATGCCCCTGTTTATTCATGTTATTCATTCATTACCTGAATTGTAATTATTTTTCGAATAAACGTTATTATTATTATTATATGTTGTTGTTACATCGAAAAAACCTGAAATACCCAGAATTCATACTGGGTGATCCATTATTATAGAAGCTATTCACAATGAAGGTTAAGTGGACACCCTGTATTTTGGGTTGATTAAAGGTGCTTGTTTCATTTTTTCAGAACATATCATCATGTACTTCAGAGAATACACGGTGATTCAGTCATGAAATAAACTGTGAACCTCACGAAAATATCAAAAACCACCTTTTTTTTTCATCGCCCTCTATTTCAAGATTAACTCCGTTGAGGTGGGAGTTTTCTTTCACCGCTGTACTTGATATAAAAACATCAATACGGCTGAGAGTTTTTATTCTCTTCCTATGACCAGATCTTTTGCTGGAATAAGAATAGAATAACATAAATAAATAATTTTCATATTACATAAAAAAAAATCTGGTCATGGGAAGTGGATAAAAACTCTCAGTCATATTGATGTTTTCATATCAAGTACAGTGGTGAAAGAAAACTCCCACCTCAACGGATTTAATCTTGAAATAGTGGGTGATGAAAAAAAAAAGGTGGTTTTTGGGGATTTCCATGAGGTTCACAGTTTATTTCATGACTGAATCACCCTGTATTCTTTGAAGTCCATGATGATATGTTCTGAAAAAATCAACAAAACACCTTAAATCAACTCAAAAATACAGGGGGTCCACTTAACCTTCATTGTGAACAGTTTCTATAATAATGGATCACCCTGTATGAATTCTGGGAATTTCAGGTTTTTTTGATGTAACAACAACATATCTAGTGAAATAGTTCATTTTGCGAACGTTCTCGCTCTGGAACTGACATATTTTATACTTTCAAAATCGGGCAAGCATTCAATTATGGGTAACCCTGTATTCGTAACGATTTTCGGTCATATTCCTCTATTTGGTTGCTCCCTGACGATGGAATGAAATGTTTCATGAGAAAAATTGAAGTTCATTCGATTCTGTTTCGAGATAAGCGCGTAGGAAACTAGGAAAAGTGGGTAATTCTCAACTTCAACGCCCTGTATCTCAAAAACTAGTCATAGGATTGAGTTGGTGCCATGGACACTTTTGATCAGTAGGTCAAGTACTACATTATACCAAAAAATTAGAACATTTGACGGAACGCCATTTGCCATAAGAAAAGTGCGGGGTCCTTCAGTCTCCACCTTGCAAGGGTTATATCTCGGAAAGCGGTGGGCGCAGGAAATTTCGTTACAGGAAAGACCCATTTTAATTCCATACGGGCAATCACCTCCTGAATTTTTTCGCATGAATTTAGAAACACCCTGTATAAAGTTAAAAGTTGTCTTCTCCGATTGAAAATCGATCTCCTTAATTTCGAATTGAATAGACCGATTACTCTGAAATATGTTTTTGATTGAATTCAACCTTAATCAAACCTCTAATCCCACAATTAGGAACAAAATTCAACAGCTGCTGTATAATATAAATCCAACAAGCAGCCTGCATGTAAGATTCTTTTCAGTCCGATGGAGCCATTGAACGCTTCTCGATAATTTACCGAATCTATTTAGCGAACACGGCTACACCAACGTCCACGTTTGTCGCCCTCGGGCTTCGGTTTCGAATTTGTTGGAAATTCTTTGAAAACGGACCAATGACCAGATGTGCCTTAATTCCGTCGGACAATGTGCAATTGTGCGCTGCAAAAGCACGGCCGGCGTATTGTAAGCCCCATTATTGCCAGCATTTACACCAAACAATCTCTGTTTATGCTGCGACTCTAACCTTTGTGTGTAGACGACACGATCCCGCTGTTCCATCGCGTTTGTGGTCGGGAGCTGCAAGGGCCGTAATGGGAAATTTCGGTTTTGGATGTTTTCACAGTAAAACATCGAAACACTCGAACTGAAGTCTGTTCGTAAACACGATACTTTCCGAATGGTGATGGGTTCCTTGATAATGGTCGTTCGAAATTTTGTTTTCCTGATAATTCAAAAACTAGAGATTCCTACGAGATTAAATTTCGCATTTAAATGAAGAATGACGTAGTCAACTTAGGCCAAAATTCGACCCGATCAGAATAACAGAACCATAGATATACGAGGATATATTGAAAAATTCTTAGCCAACCTACTATAGAACCAAACAAAATATCAATGTCAAAATATTTTATTGCTCAACATATTCTCCTCTAAATTGAATACATTTATTACAGCGAACCTGCAACGTGTCTAGACCTTTCAAAAAATTGTTTCTTCTTGCTCTGCAAACCAGTCTTCCACAGCTTTTAATCTCTCCTCGTTGGAAGAAAATTTACGACCTTTTAAACCTTTTTTCAGTTGAGGAAAGAGATGATAGTCGGACGGAGCCAAATCTGGTGAATAAGGGGGGTGTTCTAGTAATTCTAACCCTTAATCACGAATTTTTTGCATGGCAACATGAAATTTGTGTTCTGGGGCGTTGTCCTGTAAAAACAAAACACTTTTGGATAGCTTTCCGAGTCTTTTCTCTTGAATTTTTTTTCCGTAGAGTGGTCAGTAATGTGGAATAGTAATCTCCAGTTATTGTTCTACCCTTATCCAAAAAATCAATCATGATTACTCCATGGCAATCCCAAAAAACTGAAGCAAGAACTTTTCCAGCAGATTTTTGGACACGAAACTTCTTAGGTCTTGGAGAAACAGAGTGTCGCCATTCCATCCATTATTGTTTTGTTTCTGGATCGTAGAAATGTACCCAAGTCTAATCCATAGTAACAATTCGGTTTAAAAGTCTACATCGTTTTCAAATCGAGCACAGATCGAACGCGATGCTTCTACCCTTGACCGCTTTTGGTCAACATTCTCATTTGGGGATCCATTTTCCAGAAATTTTGATGAACGCGTTCGTATGAAATCTTCAGTGCTTCAGATATATCCGTTTTAGCCCAATTCGAAGCTTGCAGTCCAATTTTTCACGGTCGCATACGAAGGACATCGGTCACCAAGGGTATTAAGCATATCTTCGTGAATCTGCTTACCTCTTAACCCTTTTAAATACAGGTACTTGATGATGGCTCGATACTCCAATTTTTCGATTTTTACAATTTCGGTGGACATCTTTTTCTTTAAATTTATTGCGTAACTCTGGTTTACTTTTTTGACGTCGAACTCTACACTGACACTTCTAATAAGTTATTGTTCGTTGATATGGTATCGCAATATTTTGTTAATGCATGGAACTGGTCTAGGCTAACTAGATATTAATACATCCTCGGAAAACCATAAAATTATCGAAAAACAAGTAATTCTAATGTTGCTGAAACACCAGATCCAATGGTCTAGAACTAGATGAACTAATCGACAACTATTACATCGTAGTATTCTAAGAATTAAGAAATGGGTGAAAAAAATGGAAACCTTTGAAATAGTCACAAAATTTCTGAACTTCCCCAACTTTTGTGAGCAGTAGGTATATGTTCAATTACACAATATCAGAAGTACTTGAGGGGATTCAATGAACCTGAACTTGCTGATGTGTAGAAATTTGATATACAGATAGGGTAAAAATTCGATTTCAACGAGTTCAACCAGCTCATCCCCATAATAATAAAAGAACTAGTAAAAAGCCCCATCATTGACCAAATAATCCTCAGCAACAAATAGTCTATCTGGAGGGTGAACACAAACTCCTCACGAAAAGTAGCGTAATTCAAAATGAGAATTGTCCTATTCGAGCATTTTTCTGCAAAATATAATACCGAAGATATAAATTTTGTGCGTTACTTTTTCCTCACTCTTTATAGTTTTATTCGTTACGGCTCTGTTCAGACCAAAAGGGTCGGTTCGATAATTGACAGGATTATACCAGTTTTCCGCTAAATTGGACGAACACAATCCTCCCCAGGGATGTTGACGAATTTATTATAGATGCTCTGTCTATGGCACACAAATAATGATGCGCTGTGTTAACGAAATTGTTTACACGTTTTTCGTCATCAATACCTGAATAATTATACAGGGTGTCCGGATTCAACTCCTATTTACATATCAGGATGTGGTTATTCAGGTTTTAATATTGAATGAACTTCGTATCCATATGGGTTCTAAAATGCACCTCTGGCTCAAATTTGAAAGTCAATATGTCACAAGTTACAGGAGTTTATTCAATTTTTTTTGTAATAAAAACTCAGTGACTCTCTTAGACCATAGAAAGAGGAGACACAGCATCTCATTAATAAATTCGAGAATTGGTGAAGCCAAAATTTAGTCATGAAGGAAAGCAAAATCATTTTATACTGCCATGGTAGCATTGCATAATCTAACTTTGGAAGGTCCATTGGCGTGGTGTTATCGGTATTGAAGAATGGAAATAAAATAACAAGGGAATTGATTCTTTTTGAAAAACAAACTGTTTATACGTGAACCTGGTAGCAGCGTGAGAAATACCGCTTGTATAAATTTCACATGCAATAAAGAACCAACGAAACTGCCGAAGGTCTTCACCATATCCCCCAGTGATGAATGATACAGGTTTATGTCACCGGATGAATCTCCGATTGATCTTCGAATCGAAGTAAGCAGTTTGATTCTAACAAACCTGTTTCGAGATGAAAGCTCTGGTAGATCACGGCGAGTACAGGATTGTCAGGTATATCGGTTCTTGAAGGGAATCAATGGAGACAGAGACGTATCTCGATATAACGGGTTTTCCAATAGCGATTGATGCAATTTGAAAATAATAAACTCGAATTGTTCAGTGAGAAACATCATCACAAAGTATAAAACGAAGTCGCTTTCGCTGTCCCTATGTATGCCCAAATCTTCATTCATAAGTGGACAAGACAAACATGAGACGAAGACTCGATAAACGTACTTAGTTTACAACTTTTGCACCTAATTTGATTGCAATCAAATCGAAAAATGGGCTCATGCCTCATCCAAAGAAAAAGAGACACGTCTCTAGGGCATTATTTGAAGAAGACAATGAGGAATAAAATGTTCCTAGCAACTTTCGAGATGATGAAGACGACTGTCCATCTGTCTATTGTTATGACCTTTTTCCCGATTTAGATCGAGAAGAAACCAGTCTTCGCTAGGATTAGCCCTGGAAAAGACTGGTTACGATGTGTGCATTGGTTGCTCACGCATCTTGTGCTGATGTTCCTAGAAGAACCAACCGTTTCATTGGTGAACTTTGTCAGTAGTTCTGTAACTATAAGTAGAAAACTACAGTTGCCTGTTGCCGGTATGTCATTTTGTCCATAGCATGCGGACAAATTGAATTTCGTTTATCCCAATTCATCTAAGAATATTTCATTTGTTGGTACTTTAACTTCATAAAGGTTGATCAGATTTTATAAAGAAAGAACCAAAGATCATAGGTTTAGAATATGACATTACTGTAATTCACTACTAACAAGTAATGCCTCTGAAATAAAACCCTATGTCATTTTGTACGTACTTCCGCTACCCTCATAAGATTGTCCATTCTTGCAATCGCAAAAGAATCCAAGTTTCTTGTCCTCTTCACAGAAACAGCCCCAATAAATCATATTGATAGAGAGCAAAGTTCGAGAAGCTTCGTCTGCACTTCAACAAACATAACCCCATATATCCAAGCCGGGATCATCCGACTCGAATCAATCTATCGAAAATGGCTTATTGAAGGTTCTTGTTATTTGATTTCGCGAATAACCCAGTGCTGACATCCTCGATTCGACCCAATCTACCCTGTTACTGCCGATATACGGATCTTCTTTCGGATTTAGTTCTTTTCGGACCTTTTCTGACGAGACACTCCGCTGAAAATCTTCCGTATGGGAGGCAAATTGAATCCGACTCTATTCGCGATTGATTTTGTCCGAAAAAAGCGTCTATGGAATCGTCTGGAGTTGTGAGGGTACAGAGAGGAAAAAACAACAATGTTTTATTTGAATATGTTCGGGATGCGTATAATACGATCGACGAGGGATGGTCCGAAAGAAAATCAGACCATCGAAACGTCCTAATAGAAGCCTAGAAATTTTTTTCAGGGGGCTATGAATTGATACAAATTTTCTACCAACATTATTATAGGAGTCGAAGACTTAGAATGGAATTTTTTTATTGAAAATATAAGAGATCAATTGAACTACTATGAAGAGATTCTTGTCAGTTTGGAGGTCCTGTATCAGCTTGTGGTGTGAACCAAACTCGAAAACGAAAAATGGCAAACATAAAACTAAAAAAAAATCTGGTTGAAGAAGGGTAATATGGTCAAGTTTGGTGTTGAAATATAGGTTTTCGAGGACGCTGAATTCAATAAAAAATATTTCAAGGCGCTATCTAGAATAGTTTAGATTTTGATCTGCGAAATGGCATTTTTTCAAAAAATTAAAATTTCAAATCGTCATACCTCCCGTTCCTGTGGTCAATTTTTTGTTTTTATATTGTTGATCAGCATTGTCCCAAGTATCTCCAGGCCTTATAAAATCTATTTCGAAAATGTCAACTCCTTGACAACATGCGGACATCAGTCATGGCTCGTCAGATCCCCAGACTTGAACAGTTAAGATTTCTTCTTATGCTAACTGGATTTTCAAGACTCCCTTCAAATCGATTTCGAAAATGGCAACTTTTTTGGTGAAAAATACGTATGGGGTAAGACTCCCCATAAACACCATATTCGTCATCACCAAGAAATCCATGGGAAATCTACTGTTGATATTCGATCATAAATGTCTCCAACCCATTCGAATCTACCAGAATACCCTTTTTGCTGACCCATGACACCTAAACTCTGCATGCTCTGAGCTCGTGAATTGACAGCTTTGCATATTTCTTGAATGAACAGAATATTGATGTCGGATGTGTAACTGAACACTGGCTTTCTTCTGATATTTTTAATAGAATATTTATCGAGAACTACGTCGTTGCAAGTTCTTACTGTCGGCAAACATCGAGACATGGAGGCGCAGCTATAATTTTGAGGAATGATATACCATTTAAAGAATTGACGAGGATAAAGAAATTATCATCTGATAAGATAATAGAAATGACGGCTATTAGAATAGCAAAACGAAATTTAACCATTGTGGCCGTATATCGACCACCATCAGGAGACTTCGGAACTTTCTTAACCATCATAAACCAGGCTCTCGAGGTATGCCTGCAGGAGTATCCTGGAGATCACTATGTTTTCGCTGGTGACTATAATGTAATCTTTCAGAAACAGTCTAAGGAGGAGGAAAATATGGTTGGGATTTTCAGGTCATTTAATATGGATTACATTTTTTCTGATCCATCACACATAACTAAAACTTCGTCAAACTGCATCGATAATATTTTCACGAATTCCTACAGTGAAGATTGCAAAGCCATTACATACGAACCTTATCTCTCGGACCATTTTGCCCAAATTTTCAAGATACCTCATATTCGAGTTAGGACTGAAAAGGAAGCCTTCAAAACGATCAGAGAGATCAATAAGAAAAATACTGATCTCTTCATGCGGAGCATTGATGCAGAAGATTGGACACGTATATATGACAAAGACGCGGAAGCTCAATATCGTAGATTCCATGGAAAACTGATGCAGGTATTCTGTTCCTCTTTTCCCGAAAAAAAACTGAAAATAAAAAATCGTAAAGTGTATAGAACAACGAGGCAAATTGATGATCTGAAAAACAAACTTGAAGCTGCGAAGATCATTGCGGATGTTAAGCGTGATGAAAATAGTAGAGAACTCTGCAGTATATTGAAAAATAAGCTGAAAGAGGCGATAACCCAATCTGTTAAAATAGAAAATTCCAAGCGTATAGAAGAAGCTGAGAATAAACTCCAGACTATGTGGAAGCTGATAACTCAGCAAACACATAAAAAAAATAACTCAAATTCATCAGATGAAACCATAACAGCCGAAAAAATGAATAAATACCTCACTGGTATTGGTGAGGAAATAGCTAAAAAAGTTGGTCCGACCTCGCTACCATCAACTACAATCAAATTAAATAGTGCAGACTCATTGTTTCTCTCTCCAGTAACTGAGAACGAAATTGTTAATTTGGTGAAAAAAATGAAGAACAAAAACAGTAAAGATTATTACGGCTTGACAGTTCATTCAATTAAATGCATCATTCCATACATAAAAACACCATTATGCAAGATCATAAATGACTGTTTCACCCAAGGTGTATTCCCAATAGAACTAAAAACAGCAATAGTGACACCTATCCACAAGGGTGGAGATGCTGAGGAGTTTTCAAATTATCGACCTATTTCAGTGTTGCCGGTGTTGTCGAAGGTGTTTGAAATGGCGCTAAGGAATCGTCTGGTTGATTTTCTTGAGGGAAAAGCACTACTTCACCCTGGTCAACATGGATTCAGACGATGCAGGTCCACAATAACTGCAATGCTTGACGTCTTCGAAACTGTACTGGAGGCATATGATGAGTCGGAGGAAGTAGAAATAACATCCATAGATTTAAGCAAGGCCTTCGATAGCGTTAGCCACGAAATACTGCTAGAAAAGATACAATACTATGGTGTTAGAGGATTGACACACAAACTTATTCAATCATATTTGACTAATCGTCGACAAATTGTAAAATGGAATGGATGCAGTTCTGATCCTGTCGAAGTGAGATGTGGTGTCCCTCAGGGATCAATTCTGGGCCCAATTTTCTTCGTTTTGTTTATTAACGACCTTTTTTATAATATAACATCTATCAAGTGCTGTAGCTATGCTGATGATGTGGTTATTCTGAATAGATCAGACGATAGATCTGACTTGAATGGAAAAACCAAAATAAGCGAAACAGACGCACAGAGATGGTTTTCAGCCAATGGGTTACTTATGAATACAACTAAAACCCAGAAGCTTTTACTCACAAGTAGAGAGTCAACTGATTCATCTCTGCTATATTTGGGGCTTGAATTTCAGTCATCATTAAGCTGGAGCAAGCATATTGAAAATCTGTGTAAGAAATTGTCAACTTCAATTTTTTTAATAAGAAGAATGAGACAAATAGCTGATGTCAACACAGCAAAGATGACATATTATTCAGGTTTCCATAGTGTGGCCACGTATGGTATATTGCTTTGGGGACAATGCTCAGATGCTCAAAAAGTCCTAATAAAGCAGAAGAGTGCTATTAGAGCCATTTATCAGATGAAGATGACTGATAGCTGCAGAGAAATATTCAAGAGAGAGCAAATACTTACCATCACTTCCTGCTTCATTCTTGCTTGTGTTAAGTATGTACACCAACATAAGAGCAAATTCCAGAAAAATTCGGACTTTCATGGTTACAATACTCGGGAAAAAAATAATTATGCTGTCCCATACGCAAGACTAAAGAGGACACAACAAGGTCCGAATCACACATGTCTGAAGCTGTACAACAAGCTTCCCAGTGATCTGAAGGAATTGAATCTGTCTGCATTCACAAGGGCGGTAAAAAATCTGCTTCTGCAAAAGACCATCTATGACCTGACTGAATTTTGAACTGGCATTTTCCCTATCGGTGTGAGATTTGGTGATGTGATTTTATATTTTCGATATTATGTGTGTTTTTTTTTTTTTTTTTTAGTTTTTATGTCTACTTTGTACTTTTTGACAAGCCATATAATAATTTAATGGCAAATATTTATACATGTAATTCAATTGCTTGTAACATGTGTGAATAAATGTGTGAATAAATGAATGAACAAAACCCGAAAATGAAATACCGAAAAAATTAAAACGAAATAATTCATTACTTATGAGGGCTACATGGACGATCTTGGTATCAAAATGTAGGTTTTCGAGGTCGCTCTATTCAATAAAAGACTTTCCAGATCCCTAACTAGCATAGTTTAGATTTTCACCTGTCAAATGGCATTTTCTCAAAAAATCGAAATTTCAAACCGCCATAGCTCCCGTTCCATTGGTCGTATTAATT
Source organism: Adalia bipunctata (assembly GCA_910592335.1). Taxonomy (NCBI): domain Eukaryota; kingdom Metazoa; phylum Arthropoda; class Insecta; order Coleoptera; family Coccinellidae; genus Adalia; species Adalia bipunctata. The sequence goes on along the minus strand of OU342948.1, from coordinate 7,259,255 downwards.
TTTGGTTTGTACACTGTTAATCAGCATTGTCCCAAGTATCTCTAGGAATAATAAAATCGATTTCGAAAATCCCAACTTTTTGGGTGAAAAATACGTAAGGGGTAAGACCCCCCAAAAACACCATATTCGTCATCACCAAGAAATCCCTGGGAAATCTAGTGTAGATATTCGATCGTAAATGTCTACAACCCATTCGAATCTACCAGAATACCCTTTTTGCTGACCCATGACACCTAAACTCTGCATGCTCTGAGCTCGTGAACAAAACCCGAAAATGAAATAACGAAAAAATTAAAACGAAATAATTCATTACTTATGAGGGCTACATGGACGATTTTGGTATCAAAATGTAGGTTTTCGAGGTCGCTCTATTCAATAAAAGACTTTCCAGAGCCCTAACTAGCATAGTTTAGATTTTCACCTGTCAAATGGCATTTTCTCAAAAAATCGAAATTTCAAACCGCCATAGCTCCCGTTCCATTGGTCGTATTCATTTTTGGTTTGTACACTGTTAATCAGCATTGATCCAAGTATCTCTAGGAATAATAAAATCGATTTCGAAAATCCCAACTTTTTGGGTGAAAAATACGTAAGGGGTAAGACCCCCCAAAAACACCATATTCGTCATCACCAAGAAATCCCTGGGAAATCTAGTGTAGATATTCGATCGTAAATGTCTACAACCCATTCGAATCTACCAGAATACCCTTTTTGCTGACCCATGACACCTAAACTCTGCATGCTCTGAGCTCGTGAACAAAACCCGAAAATGAAATATCGAAAAAATTAAAACGAAATAATTCATTACTTATGAGGGCTACATGGACGATTTTGGTATCAAAATGTAGGTTTTCGAGGTCGCTCTATTCAATAAAAGACTTTCCAGAGCCCTAACTAGCATAGTTTAGATTTTCACCTGTCAAATGGCATTTTCTCAAAAAATCGAAATTTCAAACCGCCATAGCTCCCGTTCCATTGGTCGTATTCATTTTTGGTTTGTAAACTGTTAATCAGCATTGTCCCAAGTATCTCTAGAAATAATGAAATCGATTTCGAAAATCCCAACTTTTTGGGTGAAAAATACGTAAGGGGTAAGACCCCCCAAAAACACCATATTCGTCATCACCAAGAAATCCCTAGGAAATCTAGTGTTGATATTCGATCGTAAATGTCTACAACCCATTCGAATCTACCAGAATACCCTTTTTACTGACCCATGACACCTAAACTCTGCATGCTCTGAGCTCGTGAACAAAACCCGAAAATGAAATATCGAAAAAATTAAAACGAAATAATTCATTACTTATGTGGGCTACATGGACGATTTTGGTATCAAAATGTAGGTTTTCGAGGTCGCTCTATTCAATAAAAGTCTTTCCAGAGCCCTAACTAGCATAGTTTAGATTTTCACCTGTCAAATGGCATTTTCTCAAAAAAATCGAAATTTCAAACCGCCATAGCTCCTGTTCCATTGGTCGTATTCATTTTTGGTTTGTAAACTGTTAATCAGCATTGTCCCAAGTATCTCTAAGAATAATAAAATCTATTTCGAAAATCCCAACTTTTTGGGTGAAAAATACGTAAGGGGTAAGACCCCCCAAAAACACCATATTCGTCATCACCAAGAAATCCCTAGAAAATCTAGTGTTGATATTCGATCGTAAATGTCTACAACCCATTCGAATCTACCAGAATACCCTTTTTACTGACCCATGACACCTAAACTCTGCATGCTCTGAGCTCGTGAACAAAACCCGAAATTGAATTTCGAAAAAATTAAAACGAAATAATTCATTACTTATGAGGGCTACATGGACGATTTTGGTATCAAAATGTAGGTTTTCGAGGTCGCTCTATTCAATAAAAGTATTTCCAGAGCCCTTACTAGCATAGTTTAGATTTTCGCCTGTCAAATGACATTTTCTCAAAAAATCGAAATTTCAAACCGCTATAGCTACCGTTCCATTGGTCGTATTCATTTTTGGTTTGTAAACTGTTAATCAGCATTGTCCCAAGTATCTCTAAGAATAATAAAATCTATTTCGAAAATCCCAACTTTTTGGGTGAAAAATATGTAAGGGGTAAGACCCCCCCAAAAACACCATATTCGTCACCACCAAGAAATCCTTGGGAAATCTAGTGTTGATATTCGATCGTAAATGTCTAGAACCCATTCGAATCTACCAGAATACCCTTTTTACTGACCCATGACACCTAAACTCTGCATGCTCTGAGCTCGTGAACAAAACCCGAAAATGAAATATCGAAAAAATTAAAACGAAATAATTCATTACTTATGAGGGCTACATGGACGATTTTGGTATCAAAATGTAGGTTTTCGAGGTCGCTCTATTCAATAAGAGACTTTCCAGAGCCCTAACTAGCATAGTTCAGATTTTCACCTGTCAAATGGCATTTTCTCAAAAAAATCGAAATTTCAAACCGCCATAGCTCCTGTTCCATTGGTCGTATTCATTTTTGGTTTGTAAACTGTTAATCAGCATTGTCCCAAGTATCTCTAAGAATAATAAAATCTATTTCGAAAATCCCAACTTTTTGGGTGAAAAATACGTAAGGGGTAAGACCCCCCAAAAACACCATATTCGTCATCACCAAGAAATCCCTAGAAAATCTAGTGTTGATATTCGATCGTAAATGTCTACAACCCATTCGAATCTACCAGAATACCCTTTTTACTGACCCATGACACCTAAACTCTGCATGCTCTGAGCTCGTGAACAAAACCCGAAAATGAAATATCGAAAAAATTAAAACGAAATAATTCATTACTTATGAGGGCTACATGGACGATTTTGGTATCAAAATGTAGGTTTTCGAGGTCGCTCTATTCAATAAGAGACTTTCCAGAGCCCTAACTAGCATAGTTTAGATTTTCACCTGTCAAATGGCATTTTCTCAAAAAAATCGAAATTTCAAACCGCCATAGCTCCTGTTCCATTGGTCGTATTCATTTTTGGTTTGTAAACTGTCAATCAGCATTGTCCCAAGTATCTCTAAGAATAATAAAATCTATTTCGAAAATCCCAACTTTTTGGGTGAAAAATACGTAAGGGGTAAGACCCCCCAAAAACACCATATTCGTCATCAACACGGAATCCCTGGGCAATCTAAAGTTGTTATTCGAACGTTAAGCTCTTCATTTCATTCGAATCTTTCAGAATACCCATTTTGCCGATCCATAACACCAAAACACTGCATGCTCTAAGCGTGTGAACAAAACTCGAAAATGAAAAATGGAAAACATAAAACTGGAAAAAATCTGGTTAGAAAAGGACAATATGGTCAAGTTTGGTATCGAAATATAGGTTTTCGAGGACGCTGAATTCAATAAAAAATATTCCAAGGCGCTATCTAGAATAGTTTAGATTTTGACCTGCGAAATGGCATTTTTTCAAAAAATTGAAATTTCAAATCGTCATAACTCCCGTTCCTGTGGTCAATTTTTTGTTTTTATATTGTTAATCAGCATTGTCCCAAGTATCTCCAGGCCTTATAAAATCTATTTCGAAAATGTCAACTCCTTGACAACATGCGGACATCAGTCATGGCTCGTCAGATCCCCAGACTTGAACAGTTAAGATTTCTTCTTATGCTAACTGGATTTTTGAGACAATAACACTCCCTTCAAATCGGCTCTTAATTTTTGCCTAACTTACTTCTTTTCGATCAGTTCTAAAACCCCAAATTATCGAGAATCTGAGAATGAAAAACTACCGGAACATCTCGCATCTACAGAACGTTATCGTGCTCGTAAGCTCCGTACAAATTATTTTATCATAGTCGGAGGATCTCTCTTTCCTCTTATCCGGAGGTTCTTTAGATCTTCCGGACGGAACAACCGGACTAAACCGGGAAAATAAATCAACTCCGTGATCGGCGTTGCAATCCCATTAAAATAGGGGATGAAGTGTCGATTCGCCTCTCCGGAGTGGGTTTAACTAGTGTGCCGGAAAGGTTTTCGAACTTTCTTTGAGCAGCTTTTTCCGCTTGTAAAGTTTGCGGTTCTCTTTATATTACCGGGGAAGTTTTGGAGTTTCGGTGATACACGGAGAGAAAAACCAATTGAAACGTCTTCTTTTAACGATTGAGAGCTGCCGTAACCGATCGCTTATAGTCTTTGGAAGATAGGTACTTATGTTCAACGACTCAAGTCTTTTCTACAACATTGTCTTCTTGAAAATATTGAGAACAGTCACTATATTTCAATTTCGAGAAATTTTCCACGATTTAGCATCCTATACAGGGTGGCCAAGAGATTGACGTCAAAAAGGAAAAAACAGGTCCCTCGTGTCATGGGCTGTTCGAATCACCCCCATGTATGTTATGCGATTTTTCACGGTTTTCGAGTTATGAATTTTTTCATGAACTTTGAGAATTTTCGACTTGACCATCTTAAAAAAGATATTAAAAAAAAGTACAAGACTTCTCTGTAAAATTCTTTTTGTAACTCAATCTCCATGAATTGTACTTTCATACATAAAATAACCAGATTCGTAACATTGATAAAAATTATGGAAAAGTTGGTCTCAAGTGAAAAAGTTACGTGAATTGGATTATGATCTGAATTTTCGAATCGAAGTTAAAAATGTAAAAAGGCGAATTCCCGGTTTCTTAGTCCGCTTAAAAACTGCGCTCAACAGTCAGCTTTTAGAATCATTGATAAAAAATGGTACTTAACACTGTACTTTTGCTAGAATTAGCCTTCAAATTCATCGAGGTGGAAAAAAATCAAAGAACTAGACATTTACTACAAAATTATTTTTTGCCATTTTAAGATTTTTCTGATCAATTTATGATAGAAAATGCTGAAAATTAATGAAAACTATCTTCAGATGTGGGTCAAGAAGAGTTCTAGATAAAAAAAAGGAATAGGTATGGCAATAAATCACACATAATAATGTAAATAAAAAGAAATTTATTTATAAAATTTACAGTAGGTTTTCAAAGTGGCCACCTCTAGCCTCAATACAAATTCTACACCTTCTTAGAAAATTTTTTTTCAATCGCATAAAACCTGCCCTGTTCTCTCTTAGGACACGTTCGGCTTGTCTTAACTTCAGTCGCAGCTCGTCTTCATTCGAACATTCTTGGGCGTAAACAATTTCTTTGAAATAACCCCAAACGAAAAAATCCATGGGGTTAAGGTCAGGTGAACGTGGGGGCCACTTGATTGGTCCGCTGCGTCCGATCCATCTGTTCAGGTATCGTTCATTCAAGTGATGACTAAGAAGTTGTAGAATGTGTATTGAGGCTAGAGGTGGCCACTTCGAAAACCTACTGTAAATTTTATAAATAAATTTCTTTTAGTTACAATATGATGTGTTATTTATTGCCATACCTATTCCTTTTTTTTATCTAGAACTCTTCTTGACCAACATCTGAATAAGCTAGTTTTCATTGATTTCCAATCATAACTTGATCAGAAAAATCTTAAAATGGCAAAAAATAATTCTGTAGTAAATGTCTAGTTCTTTGATTTTTTCCACCTCGATGACTTTGAAGGCTAATTCTAGCAAAAGTTGAGCGTTAAGTACCATTTTTTATCAATGATTCTGAAAGCTGACTGTTGATCGAAGTTTTTAAGCATACTAAGAAACCGTGAATCAGCCTTTTCACATTTTTAATTTTGATTCGAAAATTCAGATCATAATCCAATTTACGTAACTTTTTCACTTGAGACCAACATTTCCATAATTTTGATCAAAGTTACGAATCTGGTTATTTTATGTATAAAAGTACAATTCATAGAGATTAAGTTACAAAAAGAATTTCACAGAGAAGTCTTGTACCTGTTTTTTAATATCTCTTTTAAGATGGTCAAGTCGAAAATTCTCAAATTTCATAAAAAAATTCATAACTCGAAAACCGTGAAAAATCGCATAACATACATGGGGGTGATTCGAATAGCCCATGACACGAGGGACCTGTTTTTTTCTTTTTGACGTCAATCTCTTGGCCACCCTGTATAGGATGCTAAATCGTTTTTTACGTCAATCTCGTATATGGCAGATATTTTTCCTTCTTCTAACGGTCATTTGAAGTGCCAAACAATGAAATATTGCAGTTACAAACATGATTTTCACACATTCTTGTACGTGACCTAACCCGAATAAAACTCAGCTCTCTTGTTTTCACTTGAACAATCGTCAAAAGTATAAGAAATTGAGTGCCCTCTCCAAAAAAAAATTGTCAAGTTAACGTATTTATTTCCCAATTGTGAAAATTTGCCACAAGTCTCAACTTTCAAACAATGACTCACTCTGTATATTTCTAGCTACAGAATCAGTCGGTGGTTAATTATTCGAACCATACTTTCGAATTACAAAAAGATTTCTCATCTTGAGTTTTGAAGTAGTTCAACTTATCAAAATCAATGGGTAAATCCTTTTATAGGAAACCAACTAACATATACTTTATTAATATTTCTCTCACGCACTTGTCCTATGTCCTACAAGAGGAATTCCTAGATCGGAAAACGCGATAACGCTCATTTAATCACATTTTCATATTCTGATTAATTCCCTACAAGAAAGGGTTCATGAATAAAATAATTTAGTGCTATAAAGCTAATTGGATGATAGCATCTTATCGGTAAAATGTAAATAATTATTTTCACTTAATAAATGACCATAATACATAACGCGTTATATCTACGGTAGATTACGACCAGTTGTGTTGGGAAATTGAATTGTTCAGAATTGTATTAGCCCGATTGTTCTCGTCAGCTTCTTGATTGTTCGATTAACGGAAATGCACAAAATAACAATTTTACAAATGATTGGTTACGGAGGTAACACCCGAACACGAAAAAAGTTCGGTTTATCAAAATTACGTTTTTGATACACCGTTGTAAAGAGGCTTCAGTATTACCCTACCCCTCTTCCCTATTCAATTTCGAGAGGTTGAAGCGCCCCCTCTTAGGGGGTTGCTCGATCAAGCCTCAAATTTACGTCGAAATATGTCCCCCAAACAAAATCATTCGACGTATTTCGGGAAATTTTTCCAATCACTATGGGATGAGAAATATACAGGGTGGCTTGACTCAGATGAAACACTGTATTTAAGGGTCTACGTCCCTGAAAAAAAGGGAGTCAGAAACGATTTATTTTTTTCAGATTGATGAAGGGATATGTCCCATCATTTTTGGTTATTTTGTAACATTTTCACCATCAAAACGAACAAATATTTTTGTGTTTTTCCATTTCAGTATTGAAGTCTATCATTTAGTTAATCAAGCGTCTATCTCATTTTTCTTTTAGATTTTACCGTTTTTTGTAAATAATATTACAACAACGTGTTGTTTTCGCGAGATTTATTTCCTTCAATTTTTCTATTCGAAATGATAAATATCCATTTATATCAAAGACAATTTATTAAGGTTTGTTTTAGCCATTGATTAGTGAAAATTAATTGTTTCTTACAATTGTGGATTCTGACATGGAATTGAATTTCTTTTAAATGACACGTCCCGCAGGTATCTCCTCCCAGATGACTGGTGAAGAAAAGAGAGAGTATTATACAGCCAGTGTGAGATCTAGTTGAGGGTAGGATTTCTCGTTATATTCCCTGCTCCCCAACATTTGTTCTATTGAGCTGAATAATCCAATAAATAAAAATTAATGCACTGCACTGCCATCTGTCGGTAAAGGTTTCCTATTTTGAAGGCTGAAGACTCTTAAACATATGTTACAATTTTTGCTTTCTACCTCATCGATTCCACAACCTCAACACGTTCAACCAATACATTTTTGTCTTATTCAGTCTATTCCAGACAAGTTTTACTACTACAAACCAGTAATCAATTACTTCTCTCACGCGATATTACTATGTGATACTTCATTAATTACAGTTTCATGTAAGGCATACGTTCAATTCATTATTGAGCCCACTTCCAAACCCGTCGGAATCAGCAACTTTCGATCGCTTTTAACCTAATGAGTTGGTCATAATTCTGCCTTCTTAGGTCGAATAAAATACGGTTTTCTTGGAATGCAAATTTGTGTCAGAAATGGAAAAATTTAACGAGTGTAAGTCTATAGTTGAAGGGGAGGCTATAACATAATCGAAGAACTTGTTTTGCCATTCTAGGTTAAAGAATTGATCAATAAGATCGCACCTGTGAAAACAGGTTGTTTCTGCAATATTCCTTCAGACCTGGTATGTGTCTGGGTGTATTTTATCCATATTTTGAAACCGACATCACTTTTCCCTCATTTTTATCATTTTCGAAAGAATTAGGAATCAGAGAGCATGGCAATCTCTAACCAAATACATCTCATCAGCCAACCCTCCAAGTGACGAGTTGATAAAGAAAATTAGGATCTAGGAAACCTTAAATAGGATGCTAAGAAGTGAAGAAGATTGGGATAGAGAGCCCACAATCCAGCTATGGCAAAGAAGAACATCGAATGGTACACTTGGACTTTTGGGGATGGCCCCAGAGGGTCACTACAGTTAGGTTGCTGTCCAACAGTCTTTCAGGCAGAAATGCTCGCAATCGAAAGATGTGTGGGAATGAGCCTAGAAATAAACTATCAGAAATGTGATATAGCAATACATTTTGACAGTCAGGCTGCGATTAAAGCACTGAGCTCTCATATCATCGATTCTAAGCAAGGAGTGTCTAAGAAAACTCAACGCAATTGGCAAGAATACCAAGGTTTGCTTAGTCTGGGTTCCCGGCAACTCAAAGGAATTAAAGAGGCTAACACACTAGCCAGAAAAGAAGCATTAACTCCTTCCTCAGGCCCAGAAGCTTTCTGTCGCATAGACAAATCTACCTGCAGAGAAGAGCTTAGAGGAAAAACTGAGTGAGGCATTCTGGCGGAATATTCCTGGACCAGATCATTATAAGATGTTTCTTGGAAACTTTAAGACTGCAAGATCTAAGGAGTATCTGGATCTTTGCAAGAATATGCCGCATCTCCTCACTGGATACCTCACAGGGCACTGCTGCCCCAGAAGCACCTAATGACAAAACTACGAGTGCAGATTCTATTGTAAAGCGGAGGAATCTAAGAACACCCTGGTGATGGAATACCTCGTCATTGCTAGCCATAGCAAAGAATGCTCAGGACAAAGAAAGTCATCCCAGATGCTGAAGTTCATTAGAACTCTAGAACTGGAGGGCGAGCTGTAGACTACGTATTAGATAGAATAATTCTGATGGAATCCTTAAGGTGCAATGACACCCCTTCAAATCTACATCTACATCGAAAGATCTGCACTTCTCTACACCATGTTATCATGGCAGTTATGAGTTATTATTATTCTGAATGCCTTCATCACCATAATATCATTGTCCTTGTATAAGACCTACTCGACTTGAGAGGATTGGCACATTCTAATGAATTCCTTATTCAGATTCGTGAAAATATAAAGTTTGATTTATTGCGATGCCATGATAATAATACAACTTAACAAAACGCGAGTGCGTTCAAAATCCCCTCAAGATGTGCCTTTTATGGTTTGATGTAGAAAGTAGACCATGAAGCTGGTATTTATTATGTGCCTAAGTAAACAATGCTGATATATTCGTCTAAATAAACATTTTCAGTAAAAGTAATCTCTACATTTCAAAAGTATCCCAAATTTATGTTGTACCAGTGTCAGTTCGAGTTTTAAGTTGATAAGCGCACGTTTTATGGGGCATAAAAACGTTTATTACCGTATGGTTGGCTTGAGAAATGTTTGAGCTCCATGGAGATTAGACGAGAACCAGCTGAATGCAGATAAAGCATTTTAGACTGGACAACTCTTTCTCGCTTGATCCTTCGTTGATGATTTACAGGTGTTCAAGCGATGTGTGTTATCATTTCTTGTAAAGGGTTTCTCAATAATAACGATATTTCTGTAAAACTTCATGGAAACCATATTCATAATGGTTGAAATATCTGTCGACATAGCTCGACAATTCATCACAACAAGAAAAAATATCGAATTAAAGGAATTAATGGTTACAAATGTGTTCAATATACAGGAGCTCTCTCACAGATATTTCTTATCTCACGGAACGAACTCACTTTATTAGGCACGAAAATAACGGGTTCCGGCGTGGAGAAGAATATCGGGTGAACATTTCAGAGGGTGGAGAACTGAGAGACGTTTGTGGTCGTTGATAGACAGAGGTATAAGAACAGAACAGGAATAAAATATGTTTGTGGGATTCTATGTGACACGGCCATAGAATCGAAAACATAGAGGTCTCGGTCTTATTCTTTACCTATAAAGTCCATCCGCAGTATGAACTTTGTGGTGGGGGGGAGTAGGTACTTACAAAATGACATAGGGTATTATTTCAGAGGCATAACTTGTAAGTAGTGAATTACAGTTATGTCATATTCAACACCTTTCTTCATAAAATCTAATCAACGTTTATGAAATACCTAAAAGTAAGTCCCCAAAAATAAAATATTCTCAGATGAATTGGGATAAACGAATAGCATGCGGACAAAATGACATATATTATCTGCAACATGCAACTGTAGTTTTCTTCTTATAGGTACAAAACTACTGACACAGTTCACCAATGAAACGCTTGGTTCTTCTAGGAACATCAGCACAAGATGCGTGAGCCCAATGCAACCTATGTATGCATCGTAACCAGTCTTTTCCAGGGCTAATCCTGGAGAAGACTGGTTTTTCCCAATCTAAATCGGGAAAAAAAGTCATAACAATAGTAAGATGGACAGTCGTCTTCATCATCTCGAAAGTTGCTAGGAACATTTTCTTCTTCATTGTCTTCTTTGAATAATGCCCTAGGGACTTGTCCCCTTTTCTTGGAGGAGGTTTGGGCTCATTTTTTTTATTTGATTGCAATCATATTAGGTGTAGAAGTTGAAACTAAGAACTAAGTACGTTTATCGGGTCTTCGGTTCACGTTTGCCTTGTCCACATATGAATCGTCCTTTAGGGATTTGAGGAACCTCCTCATAGGATCAGCAAGAGTAGGTTAAGATGCATTGCTTTTAATAGCCGCAGATGAATATTTTGTTATGAATATGTTAAGACAAGTCCTGGTTCTTTGTTTGCTGATGGAGCCTAGGATGAATAGTCTCGGTGTTAATTCAGCTGAAATACCATTTGAAATGTCATTTTGTGCGTTCACTGTATCGATGGGAACCATTGCACTGCCGTCTTCATACACTGTGCAAAAAAATTAACGCACATTATGGAAATCTCAAATTTATTCTACAACTGAAGGTGTTCTCAATGATAATTATTTTTATCAGAATTATGCATGCATATGTTATCCACTTTCAACGTTTTTCTTCAATACAGATGTTTCCTCCCAGCAGGAATAAAAAAAGATGATATTATCAGATTTTGAATGTATTGGCTCCATTCTAAAATCATTTGTTCTCGATCAATTCTAGTGATCAATAGTTTTTTTTTTCGTTTGATTTTCTACACACGATCGCTATGAAACGCGAAACACGCAATTTGACCCAAGAGAAATGTGCCCAAGCGGTAGTTTTGCGAGAAGAAGGGTGGACATACACAAGAATTGCAGAAAGGTTTGGAGTTTCCCATACAAGTGTGTCCAGAATGTTGCAGCGATTCAGGGAGACAGGTATGAATGTCCGAAGACCAGGACAGGGTAGACCACGGGTAACAACTGCCATTCAAGAACGTTACTTGAGAGTTTCTTCGTTGAGACAACGGTTTGCAACCGCTCGCCTCCATCAAAATCAGCCTGAGCAAACTCATGAGTTGCAAATTAGCACTCAGACAATAAGAAATCGCCTCAGAGAATATGATTTAAGGCCACGTGTCGCGGCAAGAGGCCCAGCTCTTACCCCAGCCCATCGAAGGGCGCGTTTGGATTTTGCAAGAGTGCATATCCATTGGGAAGAGGCCGATTGGGAAAGAGTTCTCTTCACAGATGAGTCTAGATTCTGCCTCTACCATTGTGATCGACGTTCCCTTGTATACAGACGTCCACATGAAGGATATGCTCAGTGCAATTTCCTGAATACTATTGGTTTCGGGGGAGGATCGATTATGGTATGGGGTGGAATATCTTTGACTGCTCGCACAGACCTAGTGGTCGTTGATAATGGAGCTATGAATGCTGATAAGTATATAAAGAACATTCTTGAAGAGCATGTAGTGCCATTTGCCTCATACATTGGTGAAAATTTAATTTTTATGGACGATTATGCCAGACCCCATCGTGCGCGCATCGTTCAGGAGTACCTTGAAGAGGTTGAAGTCTCTCGAATGGAATGGCCAGCAAGAAGTCCAGATCTCAATCCGATTGAACAGGTTTGGGACAACCTCAATAGAAGGCTGAGAAGTTCAGAAAATCATCCAGCTACTCTTAATGACTTAGGAATCCAACTCGGAGAAATCTGGGAAGGATTAGATCAGAACATTTTAAGATCACTCATTTTGAGTATGAACCGTCGTTGCCGAGCTGTAATTAACGCAAGGGGTGGAAATACCAAGTATTAAATCACTTATCAATTTTCAGTATTTTGAAAATTGTTCATTTCTCTTCTTTCACATAAGATTCGGTGAAATCCTGAATTTTTCTTCCATTTAATGTGTCTTGTTTCGTTCAAAACCTCCCCGAGAGAACATGAAAAATAAGTTATAAAGTCAATGTAGAGTTAACTTTCATTAAAATTGAGATTCTCAGAATGTGCGTTAATTTTTTTGCGCAGTGTATTTTAATTTTCTGACCACTGTGCATTTGGATATAAATTCCGGCTGTTTCGGCCGGATCTCCTCCCAAATTCACCAAGTTCTGCTTCAATTAGATCGAAAACAGTCGCCGGCAGGTTATTTAAGGTCGGACATGTCCGCACCGACGTGCCGTATAATTGAAATTCAGTGAAGACGGTAAATCGGTAGGAAAAATCAATTTCGTCTTTGCAGACGGACTGGCGGGCAATGAAAATTCATTTGGTTCTACCTAAACCCGCCCATAAACTAGAATGTGTGTAATATTTATCGAAGCCTTTAATCACCGGTGCCAGTGCCATAAGAATGGACATTTACTGCCCACGAACGCACACACAGGCCCAACTGGGACTTCCGAATGGTCTCACCAGAGAGTGGCGACTTTGATGAATGTGGTTTCTCTCTTATCAACCGTTCATATTTGATTTATACATTTCTACAGATTATCTGGAATGATTCATTGTTTTTTGAATGATATCATTATGCTATTGATATATGGTGCCCCTGTTTATTGCTTGACTTTGAATGTTTTAATCTGAAGAGATATTCATGGTCTATTAGATCATTTGAGATACTCAAATCGTCCAAAGTCTTGCCCCCTCCCCACTCAAGTCTAAACTTGTTGAATGTAACATGACAATTTTTTGTGTGTCGAATCTTCATTATCTCATCACATAAATGAAAACAATAAACCAGCCAAAATGAATTTTTCAGGGGGGCCATGAATTTTTTCAGGGGGGCCATGAATTGATAAATATTTTCTACCAACATTATAGGAGTTAAAGACTTAAAATAAAAATTTTTATGTTCGACTGCTTCATAAACACTTGATTGATGAATTCGTTTAGCGTCCATAATTGACTACTTTATTGGACACCACTTTATTGGACTCAACTGTCACAGTCTTCTCTCGATTTTGCCTATTTCTTCGTTTGACACCACTTGTTATAGGCCGCATACAATTGATGGTTACTAAGATAAGAAAAGCAAAAGCACACTCAATTGATTGCCATTTCAGAAAATAAAATTTTTGCATTGCAGTCAAACATTACGCTTTGTATGCAACTCGTACATAATTAGGCTTATGGACCAAATTATTGGCAGAGGCAATAACCATATTCGTCATCAACAGGGAATACCTGGAAAATCTGAAGTTGTTATTCTATCGTTGAGGTCTTCATCCCATTCGAATCTTTCAGAATACCCATTTTGCTGATCCATAACACTGCATGCTCCAAGCGTGTGAATATTGCAGATTGCAGTTGAAATAGAGAAAAATATTCATCTCATTTCCAGAACATAGATTGTTTATTCCTTGATAAACCTAAGGGGACCAAGATCTTTGACGATGTGTGTCAGTGTGTATGCAGGGTCTTTCACGAGGAACCTCACCCATATTTATACGGGAAACTACTGACCGTATTTTCATGAAATTCAGCACTTATAAGTATTTCACGATGCTGATGAAATCTAAAATATTTTCAAGGCATGAGCACCTCCGGTGTGAGTGTATGCATCACACCCTTGCCCTAAAGTGGATATTAACTCAGAAAATATCCATTTTAGGGCAAGGGTGTGATGCATACACTCACATTATTTTTTAACGTAGATTCAATATCTGCCATAAAAAAATGGGGTTCTAATTTGAAAAAATTGATTTTTCACGATTTTGTCATCCCTAACTTTGAAAGCGATTTTTTCACCCCCTGTATCATGAATCGCGATTTCGATTTTTAAAGTGGATACATCAATCATACATCTTGAAAAATCCCAAAAATGAAAATTTTCCATCCAAAAACCTCGAAGTTATTCTTGTTTCAGCGGAGCTCTATTTTCGATTTTTTTTTTCGAATTATCCCGCTCAGAGAGAATTTTCCAACCAAAACTGAAAAATGTTACATCAAAATAACTTGAAATTTTCTAAGGAATCTATTTCTGCAATAAAAAAATGGTGTTCTAATTTGAAAAACGGAAGTTGACGTCATTTCCGGAAAAACCGGAGGTGCTCATGCCTTGAAAATATTTTAGATTTCATCAGCATCGTGAAATACTTATAAGTGCTGAATTTCATGAAAATACGTTCAGTAGTTTCCCGTATAAATATGGGTGAGGTTCCTCGTGAAAGACCCTGTACAGCTTTCTTCATTTCAAGCTATGAAAGATAAATTTGGCAACGAAATCAGTAGCTGTTCGAATAGTTCACAACGTGTTTGATGCCAAAATAAAGGGTTTTTCAATAACAGCGCAAATTTTTGCATTAAATCAAAATAACTCAAGCTGTTGGAGTTATTGCTAAGAACTGCAACCATGTGACTAATTTCCTATTCAACTTTTTATCGCTACCTTCGCTTCATAACGTTTGTGCAAATCCGTGATAGAAATCATCACCGTAATATGGTGTTGTCAAACTGAGAAATGGCTCGACAGCCTTCTTTCGCTTAACAGTGCCACAATCTGGTTTCATGAATAAATTGCCTTATAGAGCCACTTCGATATGTACGTATGAGGAAGATTGATGAATGCTCGATAGGATATATAAATATATTTATTCAACCGATAAATGTTATACCACATAAGGACGTCGAGTAAAAGACGATGAAAAATTATGGAAAAACAGATGTACAGAAGAACATGATGTGTTTGATGATTTGAGAACATACGAGAGGCGATTGTGAGCGGGTAAAATAATTGATGATTGCTTTGGGGGTCACAAGCTTTGAGAGATTCGTGTAGCGATCTTTATAACCCAGCAACAACAACTTCGCGTTTTGATAGGAGTAAAAGATCCACTGCACTGTTTCAAACATTGGTCCTTTGAGCCTAATGAATATCTACGCCTCTGTCCACACACTCGTAGGAGTACCTTGAATAGACGAAATGATGGCAATACACATTAATTCTTCCGATGCACTCGGCTGAAAATTGTGCGGTGGAAAATTCACAATCGCCATTTATGTGGATATATCACCATAGATATGCAAATGTTTCTTGGAGAGAAGAATGTTGCACGTCCAGCTTGACCTACGCGCTTCTCGTTTGGATACAGCTCAGATCTTGTTCTCGGCCGCATTTTACGAGTTGCCCTTCGCAAAAACGCCAAAGAACATGCGGCAGCGTGAATTATTCCATCTCCAATCAAGTTCCATACATGTGGGATATTATGTCAGGAAATCGAATGGTGTGGTGGTGTTTGAATACCGAGGATAATTTGGAGTTGGCTTTTCACGATTTTCTACGGCGACATGACAAATATTTCTCGATTTACATAATCTGTAACACGATCACTTCAAATTCTCTGCAGAGTGGCCACTTTGTATTGGTAACTTTTAAACCATGATAGTTAGAAGGTCGGTCAAATGGGGAAAAAGTTGCATTCGTAGAAGCATTGTCAAGCAGTTCAAACGAATCGAGATTATCAGGGCCGGTTATTGAAATATCATAAGAAAAGTTAATTCTGTCATTTTGATTTTTATTTTTCCCACCTTATTTCAAATATTATCGAAAGATATTACAGGAATTTTTTATTCGACAGTAAACTACCCTCAAATTGACATAATCAGATTTCGTATCCAACGTTTCGTACGGTAGAGCGGTGTGGCTTTGCCAACGAAGGTGACTTTGCCAAACTACCTAATATTTTATGTTTGATTTTATTTCGGTAAAGTCGGCAACTTCTCAACGACAGCACGTGTCAGAACCTAAGAGACACTATATCCCCAAATGTTTCAACAGTCGCAGTCATTTGGCTATGGATTGAATGGTGTGCTATGCTGTGTGATGTGAGCGGGTAAGTTTTGAACGTGTTTATAAATGCGAAATAATAAGGGTTGTGTAGAAAATATGACAAAGGGTACATCAAAATACATTCAGCAGCTTACTTCACACGTATTTACAGTCGCGTAAAAAAGAAAACTGAAAGCATATGGCTGGGAGGGTCTCGAAATTTCAGGAAATTTTTCTATTGTTGCACTTGGGCGGGGGACTTTGCCAAATATCGAAATTTGTATCATCCGTTTTATTTTTAGGCATAATTATGGGTCGTCGATATAAAAAGGAGTTGGGTGCGAGCAAATACCGTAATTATACGGAAGAGACACTTACCAGAGCAATCAGTGCAATTCGTAATAGAAACTTATCAATTCAGGTAGCTTCTGAAGTATACAGAAGAACTCTTTGGAATAAAATCAACAAAAGGCATATGGGCAAACCTGGAGGCATTACGGCACTCACTGAAGCCGAAGAAAGGGCTCTTGCTGATGTCCTACTGGTCACAGCAGAATATGGATGCCCGCAGACAAGTTTAGACTTAAGGATGTGTGTGAAACGTTTCTTGGACAGAGAAGGTCGGAGACTAACCCAATTCACAGAAAAACTTCCAGGAAAAAATTGGTGTCTTAACTTCATTGAAAGACATAAGCATCTATTGACTCAAAGGAGTTGCCAAAATATAATATTTTACGAAGAATAATAGATTTTATTTTCCTATAATTTGTTGTTTTATTCGCGACTAGTAGCTAACTAGCCTTCAAAAAAATTAAAGAAAAACATTTTTCGTGGCAAGAATTCCACCTGCACTTCATTAAATTGCCAACAAACGCATTTTGATGCAAGTGGCAAATTCGCACCGATGTGCGGGTGACTTTGCCAAATTTTTAAAATAAAAAGAAAATCGGTTGCGCACCTTTTCTTGCGTTTCTAATAGCAGCAGTCGATAGCTAGATTGTTGAAATTAAACATAATTCAAACACAACTCATTTTACGAAAAAACGAAAAAGTTACATTCAGAATACTATAAAAAGTGGTGCAAAGTCACACCGCTCTACGGTACTCTCTGGGCCACCCTCAACCTCTATCAATGATATCAATGTTCTTATCGAAATGTATTCCACGTTGTTAATTAAACTAAAGGTAAATGTAATACAGATCTGACCCAAAAAAATTTGGATAAGTGTCAAAATCACCTGAAAATCAACTTTGAATGACATTGTATGATATATCGTTGAATTCAGCGTTAAAAGTTGTTTCAAAAAGTGTCATAAAATATGCAGGTCCGTGTGGAAAAAAAGAAGAATCAAAATGACAGAATTTACTTTTCTTATGATATCTCAATAACCGGCCCTGATAATCTCGATTTGTTTGAACTGCTTGACAATGCTTCTACAAATGCAACTTTTTCTCCATTTGACCAACCTTCTAACTCTTATGGTTTAAAAGTTACCAATACAATGCCATTAAAAAAGTGGCCACTCTGTATACTCCATTCATTCTTAAGTATACCGGTGGCCATAACATTTTGACACATTTCACCGTGTATATTTCGAAAATGTTATGTTATAGTCACTTTCCTGTCAGATGAATGAGCAACGTTGTCCGTTCTACACAGAGGTTGTAGTGTAATTACGTATTTTACTTTGAGAAAATAACGAATTTAAAAAAATATTATGTGAATTCAATAATACCAAAGACCTGGCGAATGTTGAAGAAACTTTTTTCTCTGTTAATACTGGAAATATTTCACGTATATAAACATGGTTGGAAGATTCAGTAATGCAATTTTCTCGTACGGAAATCAAGAATCGAGTGTTGAAATTTTACTGAAAACTAATGGACAGAATAGTCCGGCACTGTGTTATAGTTCATTCGGAAAAATAATAAAAGTACTCGAATAACCCGACAGATAAACTTCTAACCGAACAGACGGACCTATGGAATTCCCCACTTTTGAGAACTCTCAAGAAATAAGTCTACAGAAGATATTTAAATAACTACATTTTTGAACAACTTTAAATACTCCGGCATGAAAATGTGGTAGTACTACAAAACATGTGTCACAGTTGAACCTCAAAAGAACAAACTCCATTTACAAAGTTAAAAGAGAGTAAATAGAAATTAGCATCGGCAACGTCTCAGAATGCCTCGAAGAATAAGCTGTAGGAACAAACTGCAACCATGAAACCGTCCCGGATATTGGAGTCCATTAGAATTATTAATTTGTTTAAAATTTTATCAACACTTTGACTTATATCAAGCATGAAAGCAGCGGATAATCTGGACCATAATCTCCAAGAAGATCACGTTAACATTGAACGGAAAAAAAGATTTCTTTGAAATTTTCGAATGATGAAAGTGAATTCCAGTTCCCAGAAGAAATCTATTGAATAAATCACCCTGTAGAAACCTACAGCCAACGTTGAAACAGTCTGTATATTCACAACAAGAGCATAAAATTAACTAAAAGACCATTGTGGATAATTCGATGGTATCTTGTTGATAAACAAAGTCGTATAACGACAGATAATAAAATTAAATTATATTATTAGCTTAATTTCCGTAATAAAAGCAGAGCAAATGACTGTAATAACATCGATTCCTCAACCTGCCGAAGAAATCGACATAAATTATAACTGACTAGTTTTAGTCCATCGCTAATGGGTCCCTCATTTCATTATTTCAAGCCTTGAAGAACTAAAGGAGTAGGTGGACATTTTTTGCAGACTGATACAAATACAAACAGTCTCGATTAGCTCGAAAGAAATAAAAAGAAACATCCTTCAATAAAAAGATAGAATCGGAGAATAGATCTTATAGTTCACTTCTTAACAGCGGCAGTAAGGATATAGTTTGGAGTTTCTTTCACACTACCAAAACCAGGAAGTGACACGCCTTCTAAACGTGATTTTCATGAATGAAACATAAAAAGTTTCTTACCTGCTCTCACACTAACCTTTGCAACTCGGTCATCAATGAAGATTGAAGGGGACGTTTTCAATTCAGCATTTCTTTTATTAGATCAAATTTATGACCTCGAAGTAACGATTTGGTGATGCTTACCTGAAATAAAAAATGCAATGAAAACGATGAAAAACTTTCATGACAAACTGAGCACTTTAACCTTGCCAGATATTCACACAATCTTCATTATTCCTCATAGTCTTATGTCTTCTACGACTAGTTCCTGACGATAAATATTGGAATCTACTGCTTCACAAAAGTTCAGAAATGTTTCAAAAGTTTTCAATTCTTTAAATATGACTATTTCCCTCGTCTTAATTTTTAACAATCAGAAACGCGCATTTTTTAATTCCAAATGGTTCCTAGATGGAAAAACTGCATGGCAGCAGCTGTCAGCAGATTTTTTGAAGTTTACCCGCGGCAGAACTTGACAGGTGTTGTCACCGAAAATTACAATAATTAAGTTTGTAGTATTTTGCAATTAAAAAAATCACCCGTTTTTCAGTTTTCGAATCAATACATAATGCATGCATAATAATCTGTTACTCATGAAATAGTCTTTTCGAACACCATTCGGGCATCTAATTTTTTCTGTGAAAAAAATCGAAAAAACACAAGGCAAAGTAGAATTTTTTAACAAAAAGCATTCGTGCAAGTGTTGTCGCCAGCACTCATGCTTCTTGTTAAAATATTACTTTGCGACGATTCTTTTCAGAAAAATTGGATGCACTTATGATATTACTCACGAGTAGGTAATTTGAATGTTTACTCATTTATCCATTTCTTTGTTTATAAGTTTCAAAGTTTCAGGTGAAAATTCATTCTCCGTATCTGTAGTACAACCCATTCAATATAATTTGAAAAATGAAGTTCAGTGAACAGTATGGCCTCA
This sequence comes from Adalia bipunctata, assembly GCA_910592335.1. NCBI lineage: Eukaryota > Metazoa > Arthropoda > Insecta > Coleoptera > Coccinellidae > Adalia > Adalia bipunctata. The sequence goes on along the minus strand of OU342948.1, from coordinate 7,238,923 downwards.
TTGAACATACCAATGGGCAATAGCCCTTTTGGCTTCATCCGCACTGAGTTACAAGGATGTATGGATATCTAGTTAGCCTAGACCAGTTCCATGCATAAACAAAATATTGCGATACCATATAAACGAACAATAACTTATTAGAAGTGTCAGTGTAAAGTTCGACGTCAAAAAAGTAATCCAGAGTTACGCAATAAATTAAAAAAAAAGATGTCCACCGAAATTGTAAAAATCGAAAAATTGGAGTATCGAGCCATCATCAAGTACCTGTATTTAAAAGGGTTAAGAGGTAAGCAGATTTACGAAGATATGCTTAATACCCTTGGTGATCAATGTCCTTCGTATGCGACCGTGAAAAATTGGACTGCAAGCTTAAAAGAGGTAAATTTTCCATTGAAGATGATGACCGATCGGGAAGGCCAGTTTCTGTGTCAGTCTCCGAAAATATCGATGCAGTTCATGACATGATATTATAAGACCGTCGAATTGGGCTAAAACGGATATCTGAAGCACTGAAGATTTCATACGAATGCGTTCATCATATAGTTCACGTCAATTTGGACATGTGAAAAATTTCTGCAAAATGGATCCCCAAATGTTTAAATGTTGACCGAAAGCGTACAAGGGTAGAAGCATCGCGTTCGATCTGTGCTCGATTTGAAAACGATGTAGACTTCTTGAACAGAATTGTTACTATGGATGAGACTTGGGTACATTTCTACTATACAGAAACAAAGCAACAATCGATGGAATGGCGACACTCTGGTTCTCCAGGACCTAAGAAGTTTCGTGTCCAAAAATCTGCTGGAAAAGTTCTTGCTTCAGTTTTTTGGTATTGCCAAGGAGTAATCATGATTGATTTTTTGGATAAGGGTAGAACAATAACTGGAGATTACTATTCGACATTACTGACCACTCTACGGGAGAAAATTGAAGAGAAAAGACACGGAAAGCTATTCAAAGGTGTTTTGTTTTCACAGGACAACGCCCCAGTACACAAATCTCATGGTGCCATGCAAAAAATTCCTGATTTAGGATTAGAATTACTATATATTTATTCACCAGATTTGGCTCCGTCCGACTATCATCTCTTTCCTCAACTAAAAAAAAGTTTAAAAGGTCGTAAATTCTCTTCCAACGAGTAGGTAATAAAAGCTGTGGAGGACTGGTTTGCAGAGCAAGAAGAAACATTTTTTTTTTGAAAGGTCTAGAGACGTTGCAAGGTCGCTGTAATAAATGTATTCAATTAAGAGGAGAATATGTTGAGTATTGAATTATTTTGACATTGAAATTTTGTTTGGTTCTACATATATAATTTTTCAATATATCCTCGTATATTGAATCAAACTCAATTGTAACATGAAACAATAACTGAAAGTTATCAAACGAGGAGAATGAAGACCAAAGAGTGAACTTATGATTTCTCATGAATGAGCATTTGGTGGACAAAAATCGGTAACTTCCGAAACGGCCACAGAATATTTGGTCTTCCTAAACTTTTGTGGAGCAAGTATCCAAAAGTTCGTGAGACCCTTATAGAACAACAGTCAACAGGTACTGAAGGTGCATATGGCAGCTGATGGAACCTCGTTTGGGCAATTCTCAAAACGATCTGAAATCCCTAAAGCGAGGTCAATTCCTTATTTCAATCCAACTCCATAACCGTAAATGGGTTCAACCAGAATTAATGGCCCTTGCGCTTGAACACAGCTACCCACAAATACCAAAGGACAGTACCCAATAAATAATATCGAATGAAGTAGCTGAGCTACGATGACAACAACCTGAAGACTCCTCCAAAAGAGGTAGAACCAGGATGTCCCATCCTGACGAAAGAGAAATTAACAAGAAAATGCGTGTAGGTTAATTTATCACACGTCATCGCCTCTATTCCAACTCCGTATGCGGCAGAAGAGATAACAAATACGTGGAAGAATTATAGACATTAAGGGGACTTGAAACTATGGAAATGTGGTGACTTAAGTCGACGCCGAAACAGATGGTCCTAATCTTTGATGAAATATTTATTTTGCTTCTTAAGCACTGAATGCTGAATGTTTTCCTGTTGCGGACTAGGAATCTTGAGGAGTTTTTTCTGGAATTTGATCTGGGAATGGGAAAAAGAAGGCTCACGAGTGCTCACAAGTGCATCTAGACACAATAACAAAGCGTACACAGAACGCAACTGATTCTCCTAACTCGCACAAGCTACAAGCTTCTGAGGGGTCTCCACTGGAGACCTAAGAGTTATCAGTATAATCATAATCAATCAATCTGGGAAAGCTCAAATGGGCAATTAGGTACTTCGAATCATTTATTTGTAACCATTTTTTCATAATTGAGTTGCATTTTCATCGAATAAACAGCTGGAACTTAGTTGAAAACCTACATAAAACGAATCCGGGACCATTTCTTTGAAAGGTGTCAAAATTTTTTCTCGTTTTTTAAGCTGAGAATTGTTTTAATCGATTGGGTTATAACCACTGAACGTCCGAAAGGAAATGGTAGCTCTCCGCACCGTTTATAAAAAACAAAAAGTTGAAGAGGTCACAGTCTTAAATGGCTTTATCAGCAAGTGTTTGTGTGCTTGCTTGGCGTTTTTATGTTTTGGTTAGTTCTCATATTATGTTGCCTTCCAGCCGAAGTGTTTGTCCAATTTTCGGCTTTGTGCTGCATTCGATTTTCGATAGGGGAAGTACGTACAAAATGATAGGGTTTTATTTCAGAGGCATAACTTGTTAGTAGTGAATTACAGTAATGTCATATTCTACACCTATGATCTTTAGTTCTTTCTTTATGAAATCTAATCAACCTTTTTGAAGTTGAAGTACCATAAAATAAAATATTCTTAGATGAATTGAGATAAACGAAATTTATTTTGTTCCCATGCTATGGACAAAATGACATACCCGCAACAGGCAACTGTAGTTTTCTACTTATAGTTACAAAACTACTTACAAAGTTCACAAATGAAACGCTTGGTTCTTCTAGGAACATCAGCACAAGATGCGTGAGCCCAATGCATCCCATGCATGCATCGTAAACGTTCTTTTCCAGGGAAATCCTGGAGAAGAATGGTTTTTTCCCGATCTAAATCGGGAAAAAGGGTCATAACAATAGACAGTCGTCTTCATCATCTCAAACGTTGATAGGAACATTTTGTTATTCATTGTCTTCTTAAAATAATACTCTAGGGACTTGTCTCCTTTCCTTTGGAGGAGGTATGGGCGCATTTTTCGATTTGGTTGCAATAATATTAGGTGTAGAAGGTGAAACTAAGTACGTTTATCGAGTCTTCGGCTCACGTTTGCCTTGTTCACTTATGAATCGCCCTTTAGGGATTGTAGGAACCTCCTCATAGGATCAGCAAGAGTAGGTTAAGATGCATTGCCTTCATTAGCTGCAGATGAATATTTTGTTATGAATATGTTAAGACAAGTCCTGGCTCTTTGTTTGCTGATGGAGCCTGGGATGAATGGTCTGGGTGTTGTCCGGTAGAACGGTCAATTCAGCTGGAATACCTATGTCATTTTGTCCATAAAGCGTTATAGAACTAGAAATAAATCGAATTGATACAAAAAGTATATTTAACACAAAAAAAGCTTCGTGAGTACAATGACAAATAGGTAAAGGTTGAAATGAATGCAATATAAATGAAAAAAAAATTGTGAAAACTTGCCATTTCTTCTGAAAATTTAGCGCAATCACCTATTGATTCCTGTTATCACTCATTACTCGGATCGTGTGATATGGTATGCAGTTCCGCATTTGATACCTCCAAAGTCAAGGTATGATGCCTATGTCATTTTGTTCCTATATGTCGTTTTGTACGTATCATTATTACATAGTATAAAACAATGTCGCTTTCGCTGTCTGTCCCTATGTATGCCTAAATCTTCAAAATTACGCAACGGATTTTGAAACGCTTTTTCTTAATACATAATGTGATTCAAGAGGAAGGTTTATATGTATGATACATGCATAATATTGTAGAGAAACACTGATGAATTTACAGGTTTCTAATGTGATGTCGTAAATAAACACATTTTTTTTGCGCTTACATTGCAAACGCTGACTGAACCCCACGAGATAAATCAAAATATTGTATTCGGTATTGTACTCCTGAAAAAAGTCAACAAAAAAAATTCGCGATGGTATATTATGTCTATCTCTTAAGGATAACCCACAATAACCATTTTTATCCTTTACATTTTACGGGAAAAAATGGCTTATTTAGGAAGTTATTTTAAGCAATACAGCATTAATCCTTATTCAATTAAGTACCTTAAATACATTGTCAATTCAAAATACAGGGTCTTTACGAGGAACCTCACCCATATTTATACGGGAAACTACTGAACGTATTTTCATGAAATTCAGCACTTATAAGTATTTCACGATGCTGATGAAATCTAAAATATTTTCAAGGCATGAGCACCTCCGGTTTTTCCGGAAAATACGTCAACTTTCGTTTTTCAAATTAGAACACCATTTTTTTATTGCAGAAATAGATTCCTTAGAAAATTTCAAGTTATTTTGATGTAACATTTTTCAGTTTTGGTTGGAAAATTCTCTCTGAGCGGAAAAATTCGAAAAAAAAATCGAAAATAGAGCTCCGCTGAAACAAGAATAACTTGGAGGTTTTTGAATGGAAAATTTTCATTTTTGGGATTTTTCAAGATGTAAGATTGATGTATCCACTTTAAAAATCGAAATCGCGATTCATGATACAGGGGGTGAAAAAATCGCTTTCAAAGTTAGGGATGACAAAATCGTGAAAAATCAATTTTTTCAAATTAGAACCCCATTTTTTATGGCAGATATTGAATCTACGTTAAAAATAATGTGAGTGTATGCATCACACCCTTGCCTTAAAGTGGATATTAACTCAGAAAATATCCATTTTAGGGCAAGGGTGTGATGCATACACTCACATTATTTTTCAATATAAATATGGGTGAGGTTCCTCGTGAAAGAACCTGTAGATCAATATGGTCCTTTACAGCATGTAATTTAAATGAATATTTCCGAAGATATTACAGATTTAAAATGCAGGGACATAGCGGTGCGGCGCCGGCATTACCGTTGTTTATAAGGATTACGTTGCATCCGTGCGAAGCCGGGGCGGGTCGCTAGTTTCCTGTCGTAAAGCCGGCACTTTCTGCCGATGCAAAAACGCTAAAAATCTCCTGAACGGAATAAGATCGTCCGAAACGTCCTAACAATACATCCGAAATAGACGTGGCTGAAGCAGCGACTCAAGGCAAGACAAGACAATAGTAAAGTTTAATTATAGAAGAGTTGTGGGTTGCGTTAATTAACATCAACATAAACTATTTAAAAGTGTGTTTGGGTTCATCCCATAGAGCACGAGATGCTGCGATAAAATTCCCGGTTAATTTATGGTCTTTTGCCGACTTATTCGAGGTTATGCCTACGCCCACTGGTAAATCTTGGACCTGACTAATAGGCCGAAAACCATTTCTGTAAAACTTCCGTGAAGTTCCACAGAGGCGTCGAGTGTCGTCAGATAAATCACCGGGTTTTCACACAGGGCTTACAGAAGTATGTGGCACAAAGCGGATGGCGGACAAATGACGGTATTTGTTGCCTTCAATCCAGCTGACATCATTTGAAATCTGATATGATAAACATTGGAGTGTAGGCGGTGCTGGAGGTGACTTTTCGTCTTAATTCGGTGGAATAATGATGGATATGCGACCTCCAAAGAAAAGAATATACAGAGTGTAACAGCCAAATGGAATAAATTCGATAACGAATAAATGAGGGCGTGTTGGGAAAAACGCTCGGACACGTCGATTTGTAATTTTAAATGCGCATATTTTTCAAGAAAATAATATTATATAGGGTGTTTCATGTGACCGTGGCCAAAACCAACTTTCTTATTTCAAATGCAACCCCTGTATATTATTTATTTTTTGGATTCTTCAGAGAATTCTAGACACAATTCATGCACAATGTCCTATACCTATCTTTAATTATTTCGGAAGTATTAAGTGTTTTCAGATTTATTGCAAAAATCAACGTTTCAAATAAAAATTATTTTATTTCACAAATTCGGTACATTACACTTAAAACCTAATAAGAAATACTGATTATTTCTTAATTATTAAAAAAAAAACATTAATGTCAATGTCAATGTTCAAAATGCTCGCCGCGAACGTCTTGGCAACATGCTAATATGGTGGAAAATTGTCTTCTCACGTTACTCAACATTTCAGGCGTGACTGATCTAATCGCAAGCGTGATTCGGATTTTAGGTCGTCTAAGTTTAAAGGTTTTGTTCCATATACAATACTTATGACATATCCCCACCAATTTCTGTATTGCGGTTCGACAGAATCAACAAAGTGAATTTGCAGCATGATGATGCTCGGCCACATGTTGTATGGCCCGTTAAAACATAGAAATTTCCATCTCTTGCAACCTGTCCTGACTGACCAGCACTTCTCCAATCACGAGTAGTGGAAAAATGGATTCATGACGAAAGAATTCAATCTAATCGTTTTCACGAGGAATATCGTAATCACGCAGTCGGCAATTAAATTTTTCAAATGGACGAACGTGCACAAGTCGGTATGCAGTTTCAGATCACCAAGAACCTTCTCATCAATCCACATTCTAATCCCGCTGCCAACTATGATATTAAAGTTTCTCCAACGATGTCGATATGACCAAAATGAGTATGATTTTCTTTCCACTCTAACTGTAGACTGCTCCTAATCAGTCAGTCGTGATTTGTTTGTGGATAAGAAGGGAACACACAAGAAGTCTCGAATGTTGCTATGATGCCTGTCAATCAGTCGAACTGCCATGGGCAACTCCTGAGGATCTGGGATGATCCCACTCGATCGGGTATCCATATTGTTTCAGGGCAGGTATGGATTGATGGGTATCTATTTATAGGTTACGAGATAACAGTTTGTTCAAATAGAGCTGCTACTTGAGAGCGATCTCTGGCGTTCACTTCTCAGAGACGAAGATAATCAGTTAATACAGTTTTCTTTCCAAGCCGTTCCAATAACAATAACAACAAACGCTTCGTTTCGATAAGGCTGATACCAACATTACAGCAAAGATTCACATTTAATTACTTTTCTGGGACATCCTGTAATCATAGGCATGCAATTGGTAGACATCGTCAGTGGGATTATTCGTCTTGAATATATAAAACAGAAAAACAAATATGTGCTACTGTTCATTAAAATTAATGACACAAACTTCTAACATCATCTGATTTTGCCAGAATGGTTCCGATAATTCTTTCAAAGTTCTACAAAAATCTTCTGTACTACGGCCCTGAGATAACCCCCATGGGTGTTTCCACTGGCCGAAAGGTTGGAGTAATATTATGCTAATATCAGCAGGACTGATCTAATATTATCCTATCTATCCAATGGTTCGATATTGACTCAATATACTCTTCTTGGCTCTCTTTATTATGTTTGCTCCGAAAGAAAATAAATATTATTCCATGAGAAAGATACGAGGACTAACAATTTGTCGAGTGTGCTTAGTTTTGGGAGCTTCTGAGAGATGTAGGTACATATTACATACACTTTAGGATAGCAGGATTGACCCCCCCAGTGCAAAAGTATTCTTTTTGTTATTTGTTACTCAGAATATACAGGGTATGGCGTGATAAATATGGGTAGAAGACTATTTGATGAAACGATATATTAAAATTGTTTTCATTTATTATTAAATTCATGTTGAGTATAGTTCACATTTGAGTCAAATTTCAAAAACGATAATTCAAGTGTTATAATATACAATAATGTTTATTTAATACAAGAAGTACCCTCAAATTATGGGAACAGCTGTGCGCACTTAATGATACAACATGTGCAGTTAAACGTAAATATATTAAATTTTTTCTCATTAATTCAACCAGTAATTTCTAGGGCTTTTTGTGTGCCAGCTGAAAATACTGTATAATGGGTTAATTCATATGAAAGTATGGTAATGATTCGCTGAAAAATAACTGAGATCCTTCACAACTTGTCGATTTCAGAAAGTGAATCTTTTCTAATTTGTAGAATAATTTTCGAAATCATTTTATCAATTTCAGTAAAATGTACATGAAAAAATCCTGTGAGAGGTGAGAAAATGATACCTAATTACCAAATGATCCTTTACAACTTGCGTGACTCACATCAGTTGATTGGTGTATATTATATTAAGTCGCATTTTTTTATACCGGCACCGAAACAAAAAGACATTGTTATTATAATACCATTTCGTCCAAAACGAATTAATCTTTTCGAGTAATCATTACATGTATCACGAACCTAAAAAGAGTAACTGGAATTTTTATCTTCATCAGGGCGGATAATTTGAAGATTCAAATCGAGTCTGTCTGATTACTGTGCCACATGTTGATGAGAATTAGTTTGGAAGAGGAAGATCTCTTCATTCTCTGAAATGAAAACATAAATCTTCATTTTCATCAGTGACTACGTGGTGGAAATTAGGAATTTGATAGTTCAAGTGCTCCTACTTGTTAACGGACCGAATTTGTGAAATAAAATAATTTTTATTTAAAACGTTGATTTTTGCAATAAATCTGAAAACACTTGATACTTCCGAAATAGATTGAGATAGGTATAGGACATTGTGCATGAATTGTGCCTAGAATTCTCTGAAGAATCCAAAAAATAAATAATATACAGGGGGTTGCATTCGAAATAAGAATGTTGGTATTGGCCACGGTCACATGGAACACCCTATATAATATTATTTTCTTGAAAAAATATGCGCATTTAAAATTACAAATCGACGTGTCCAAGCGTTTTTCCCAACACGCCCTCATTCATTCGTTATCGAATGTATTCCATTTGGCTGTTACACTCTGTATAAAGGCCACCAATGACTGTGACATTGTATCTTCTCACAGAGCCAATTACGCCCCTGTACTCACACAAAAAGTACAAGTCAAGTTCATGAGCTAACTCATGTATTATAAAAAACAATGTTGCTTCAAGTTCTCGAGTGGGATTTAATGGCTGAGTATTTACTTTCGGACATTTAAATAAATTTCATTGTCCGGTAATAGAGAATGTTATTAGTTTCGAGAGCTAATAATAAAACGAAGAATTCTCGCGTTCTCCAGACAAGTAGAAACTTCACGGGGTGAATCTGCGATACCATATTTCAGGTAGTATTCGCTGCTGACATTGTCGAGGCTATAAAATTAGAGACTGGAATGTATGGACAAATAAACAGGACTGCTGTGATAAGGATGAGGTTCAGACCACTCCTCCATTGCTTGAGAATGTGGTATTTGTAATCAGACGTGTAGATCCCTTTGCTTTACACACAGGCATGTTGTATTGCTCTCAGTGAAAATGTTGCGAGCGCTGGAGAGAAAAAATTTACTGTCGAAATCCACATCCATAACTGAAGGGTGTTTTTTTGTTTATATGTATAGAAGTTTGGAATGGATTAAAACAATAGTATATTATTCAACGAACTGTAATGTCATCATAACACACGCAGATGAATTTTGCAGCACGAGCCGTCATGCGAAAAACACCCCTTATAAAGGAAAATGCTTTAAATTTGTGGGAACCTTACATCGACAGCACCTGAGACAGTCCCTCAGTACGCTAAAAAATTGTCAATTTATCGAAATGTTAGATATTATGAAGAATATTAGCTGGAATTTAGTGTACCAAATTGGAGAATTGAATAAACTGATAAATAATCGGATATCCACTTCAGTTTTCATTACAGTTGACGAATAAAACTGACAATACTATAAACATGTAGTTCGATTATGATTCTTATGAGAAAACTTTGAAATTTTTCTATTTCGGAAATTGATCAATACTTTTGAAATTGTCATACAGAGTGTAACAGCCAAATGGAATAAATTCGATAACGAACAAATGAGGGGGTGTTAGGAAAAACGCTTGGACATGTCGATTTGTAATTTTAAATGCGCATATTTTTCAAGAAAAAAAAATTATATAGGGTGTTCCATGCGACCGTGGCCAATACCAACTTTCTTATTTCAAATCAACCCCCTGTATATTATTTATTTTTTGGATTCTTCAGAAAATTCTAGACATAATTCATGAACATTTTCCTATACCTTTCTTCAACTTTTTCGGAAATATTAAGTGTTTTCAGATTTTTTACAAAAATTAACATTTCAAATGAAAATTATTTTGTTTCACAAATTCGATACATTAGACTCAATACTTATTTCCCATTTACCTCTTGATATGAAGAAAGTAAGCAAAAACGCCTGAAATGTTGAGTAACGTTAGAAGACAATTCTACACCAGATTAGCATGTTGCCAAGACGTTCGCGGCGAGCATTTTGAACATTTCCTACATTGACATTAATGTTTTTTTTTATTTTTTTTAATAATTAAGAAATAATCAGTATTACTTATTAGGTATTAAGTGTAATGTACCGAATTTGTGAAATGAAATAATTTTTATTTAAAACGTTGATTTTTGCAATAAATCTTAAAACACTTAATACTTCCGAAATTGTTAAAGATAGGTATAGGACATTGTGCATGAATTATGTCTAGAATTCTCTGAAGAATCCAAAAAATAAATGATATATGCATTTGATATGCATTTGAAATAAGAAAGTTGGTATTGGCCACGGTCACATGGAACACCCTATATAATATTATTTTCTTGAAAAATATGCGCATTTATAGTTACAAATCGACGTGTCCGAGCTTTTTTCCCAACACGCCCTCATTTATTCGTTATCGAATTTATTCCATTTGGCTGTTACACTCTGTACACTCCATTCACTTTTATAAAGTATCCCGGTTTGCCATGACATTCTGACACATTTCACCGTGTATATTTTGAAAATGTTAGGTTACAGTCATTTTCCCGTCAGATACATACGCTATACGTTGTCGTTTCTACATAGAGATCGTAGTAAGTACGTATTTATCGAAATGTTTATTTATCTACTAGGTACCATAGAATAATATATCCATTATTCATCTGATTTGGAGCTGTAACAGTATCTATAAACCAAAAGCATGAGTTATAACTTACGCCTATAACTCATCCTAATAAATATTTCGTATGAGAAGCACTCACTCTAATACAAATAGGAAAAATGAAATTGCTTATGAAATGAATAAAAAAAGTAGGATAGATCGGGAACTATTTCAGACATCAAGGTAAAGTTCTCGCCATTCATTTATACATTTCCTCTGGTCTGAATATCCAAAAATTGCATTTGGAAAACGTGAATTTTTGACGTTTTCTACGCGATTCGATTCTCGACGACCACAGAGATCGAAACCTGTGTCACATTGGCAACGTCTCAGAAATTATTTTGACCAACCGGGATACTTCATAAAAGTGAATGGAGTATGAGTTTAAAGTTTTCAAATATCTTATAGTATTTTTCAAGTTCTGTCAGTCTGTAACTCAGATGCCAGAGGAAATATTTGATGAAGAAAATATGCAAAGATCTGTTCAATATCGAATTTCTTAATTTCTCATTACGAAAAGACGTCGGCCACAACTTTCCACAGCTCGATAATGGCGGTTTATTTATAGCCATAATGCAGGAAATCATTCCCAGAATGAAAATACAATTCGCCTTGTGATTATTTTCATTTTATAGCGACTTGAATCCGTGTTCCTTCTCGGAACAGAAGTGATTAAATCGAATTGACGGCTGTTGGGCGAAGAGCTAGCTGGCTCGCTGTTTGAGGTTTGGATATTCGTCATAAAATATGTGAATATTTCATGATTACACTCGTTTGGAATATTCCAACTTCAAAATATTGCTAAACTTTCGGCATTTTGAACGCCAGCATTTCCAATATGTGGTACAAGAAATCACATCGACTCTTTGATAAACACTCTATCTTTCGTGGAGTCAAGTCTCACCCTGTATATCTATGGCGATTATAGAGAACGCGTTGGAAACTCGACAGGTCAAAAATAAATCATGTCCGTCTGTCAAACCGCAAGGATGGCGGGACTGCTGATATCAGGCCAAGTGGCCAAAGTAAACTGAACTCGACTAATTTGTTTGACTTTTGAATAAACATTCCGGTTCGTTAGTATCTCATTTTCACACTGCCATAAATTAGACACGAGAGGAGGTTTAGGGGTTCCTTATAATAATCTCTCCACAATACAAATAAATACGGATGCTGCTATTCGGATTTCTCTGAAGTTTTTCCTGCGTGGGACTTTCTCCGAATATTTAGTCGGCGATTTCTATCTCGTTTGTTTATAATGCCATACGATATTTAGATTCAACTGGGAATTCTTAAAAGTCGTGCTTATCTGGGGAAGAGCGATGATTAATTTCTCAAGGCAGGATTTGAATTACGCAGATATTAAAATATATTTTCTTCTTGTGCCAAAATTAGACTATCAATAAACACTCTTTTTCGCACTTTTGCGAAATTTGCCGATGAATTTATTTCTTCTGATCATGAAAAGATTGAAATTCATTCACGTTAAACGGAGTTCAAGTCAGAGGAGTAGATAAATTTTAACTCATAATGTCTCACAAACATCAAGTTGATTCAGAACAAAATATTATGAGTGATAACAGAAATCAATAGGTCACGAGTTTTTTTCTTCATTGCGCCAAATTTTTAGAAGGAATGGCCAGTTTTCACCATTTTTTTCATTTATACTGCATTCATTTTAAACTTTACTTATTTGTTATTGAATTCACGAAGTTTTTCTATGTTGAATATACTTTTTGTATTAATTCGATATATTTCTAGTTTTATAACGCATTATGGACAAAATGACATATGCAGTGAACGGACAAAATGACATAGGTATTTCAGCTGAATTAACCGTGTCTACCTGACAACACCGATACTATTCATCCCAGGCTCCAACAGCAAACAAAGAGCCAGAACTTGTCTTAACATATTCATAACAAAATATTCATCTGCGGCTAATAAAAGCAATGCATCTTAACCTACTCTTGCTGATCCTTTAAGGAGGTTCCTCCAATCCTCAAAGGACGATTCATAAGTGGACAAAGCAAATGTGAGCCGAAAACTCGATAAACGTATTTAGTTTCAACTTCTACACCTAATATGATTGCAATCAAATCAAAAAATGAGCCCATACCTCCTCCAAAGAAAAGGAGACAAGTCCCTAGGGCATTATTTAAAGAAGGCAATGAAGAAGAAAATGTTCCTAGCAACTTTCGAGATTTTGAAGACGACTATCCATCTGTCTGTTGTTAGGACCTTTTTCCCGATTTAGATCGGGAGAAAACCAGTCTTCTCCAGGATAAGCCCTGGAAAAGACTGTAGGTATACGATGCATGCATTGGTTGCATTGGGCTCACGCATCTTGTGCTGATGTTCCTAGAAGCGTTTCATTGAAGAACTTTGTCAGTACTTCATAGTAGCAGTACTTCATAAGTAGCAAACTACATTTGCCTGTTGCCGGTATGTCATTTTGTCCATAGCATGCGGACAAAATGAATTTCGTTTATCCCAATTTATCTAAGAATATTTTATTTTTTGGTACTTTAACTTCATGAAGGTTGATTAGATTTTATAAAGAAAGAATAGAATATGAAATTACTGTAATTCACTACTAACAAGTTGCATCTGAAATAAAACCCTGTCATTTTGTACGTACTTCCCCCACACATTTAGATACGGTTTAGTCAAGTTATCTGTTTATGGCAGCAATGAGCGATCAACAGCATGAAATTAATGAAGATCTTCATTTAGATTCAGATGTTGTCACAATATTATAACAAAGTTATTATAACGTAGGCATACTTTACAAGCGAAATGTTCAGTATTAACATACAAATTCCTACGATATTCGTACGTACCACCAATAGGTGCCATTTGTTGATCTACGAAGGTATAAATGAGGCGAAATTGAACTCTCTGCAGATTCAGTGCTAATGATAATCGTCCCATAAACCGGGCGATGGACAGGACTGTCATAACTGTCCACTAATCTCGGTCTCCTTATCTGGTTATTTGCGAATTTTCAGGATGCTCACATGCACCAACAACGCAACGGAATCCAATTATTTGTCCACCGCGTTCTCCACTCCCTGGACAGCTGTATTTACTCTCTAAAGTTAAACAAGTTTATAAACTTGTGAATTTATTGTTAATGCTGCCTTCCGAATGTTAATTTCACGGACCATGAATTATTCATTGCGCACCATCGTCAGACTAGAAATTGTTTGATTTGGTGTTTCGAAATGAACTGCCAAGCGCTTCTTGGTGTCTTGTGTCTTGGCCTGATGGCGCAGTTGAAGCCCACCATGGATTAAACAGCAAAAGAAATGTTTACTTGTGAAGGGTTTTCCAATAGGAGGTGTTATTTTGAGTAGCCTGCTATCTCGGTAGATGTCACTTTTCAATTTGTCATTTTTTGCCATTTGAAAAATAGAAACTACACCATTAATAAAAATTTAATGATACACGCTTCAACAACGTCGTGTCTTTATGATTGGGTCCTTGAAATGTATGAAACTGATGTAAAAATAAATTGGAAAACCCTCTATTAGCCGTGGATCAATAGGAATTTCACCTAATGTTTCGCCTACAACTGTGGTAGACATCTTCAGAGGTTGTAACCCTGTATGAATGTACCTTTTAATAGTCCCGATGTAAACTGCCCCGCAGTAGCAAGGTATTCTAAGGACTGAACGAGAAAAAATTCGCTAGCACAAAAACGCTTATATCTTTTGAACCACTGGACCGATTTCGAAAATCAAACTCATTTTCGAATCATCTTCTAATTCCAATGAAAACTGTTTTTACAATAAAAAACCAAAACTACTTTCCACAAAATTCATGGATTTTTTCTGGAATTCTTCCCATCATGCTTCTTATAATGTTCTCAGTCACTTTATGGGATGCTTTCTTCCACTTTTGCTTGAATTCCTCTAATGTTTTCGTTGATTTCGTAGTGTTCTTCAATTCTCTTTTTACCAGGGCCCAATATCTTTCGATTGGCCTGAGTTCTGGGCAATTTGGTGGTTTGGCCTCTTTGGGGACAAAAACCACCTCATTAGCTTCGTACCATTCCTTGGTGGCCTTGCTGTAGTGGCATGAAGCTAAATCTGGCCAAAAGATTTTTGTCACATCGTGCTCACGTAAAAATGGTAAAAGTCGCTTCTTCAAGCATTCCTCGATGTATATCTTCGAGTCAACAGAGCCTTGGCCAACGAAAAATTTGCTCCTTTTCCCACAAGTGCAAATTGCTTGCCAAACCAGGAATTTTTTAAGAAACTTTGCTTGTTTCTTAACGCGAAATTGTTCGTCAACATGTCCACGAGAATCTGCAGTATAAAATTCCTGACCAGGAAGTTGCGAGAAATCAGCCAAGACATAGGTTTCGTCGTCCATCACGCAACAGGAAAAATTTTTCAAGAAATCTTTTTTTAATTTCTTTGCTCCTGATTTCGCTTCTTGATTCTTCACAGCGTTCCTGTCTGGCACTTTCTGCGCTTTGTATGTTCTAAGCCCACAACTCGACTTGATTTTCTGAATGGTTGACTGCGAACAACCCACTATTTGGGCCATTTTCCGTCCTGAAAGGTTAGGATTCTTCTGAAAAAGGCTGATGCCTTTCTTCACTTTTTTTGGGCTATAAAACCCATTTTTCCACCCGGTTCCTTCCTTGCGGTTAATTGTAAGATCTTCGTTGAAGCGCTTAACAACTCTTGATACCGTTTCCGGACGAACGCGAGCCTCTTTTGCAATTCTTTTGAAGCTCCATTTTTGATTATTTTGAAAAAGTTTCACTATAAATTCTCGTGTTTTCACTTCGCTTGACATTTTGCGACAGAGAATTGGAATATCTAAGTAAATGTTCCACATGTTTCTGACGTTCATAATAAAGCTAACTATGATCAAATTTTGATTTTTTCTCAATTGGTTCAAGAGATATAGGCGTTTTTGTGATAGCGAATTTATTCTCTTTCAGTCCTTATAAACACCAGCTTGATCAGTTTGGTCTTTGGCACTCCTTTGGGCCTGTCCCAGTTTTTGGACTGAATCGGAACATATTCTTCAAATTTCATTCTGCGCCAACCCAAATCAAAGACATATATTGCCAACTTGCGAAATAATGCTACCGATATTTCACCGAAAGAAAGAAATCACAGAGTCCTCGCCCTAATAAAAAACGAACCGGGCCCCTGATATATCAAAAACAACCGAATAAAATTACTGTACTTTCAGAGTTGAAAATCTCGATTGTGAAATTTTATCAGGCAGATTTATTATTTGAGTCGGCCCGCCGCTTGTAATTCACTACACGTATCTGATGAAAGTTTGCAGGTGATAAAACAAGCATGCAATTAGGCGACTGTTCAGATGAAACCATTCTTTCTCAAGATAACGTAGAGGCACTCAGTAATTGGAAACGTGTGTATCATCGGCAAGTGAGTTCGGCGAATCGCGGATTATACGAAAATTTCGGGATTTTTTTACGCATCTCACGGAAATCTGGCTCTGGTTCAGCATAAAGAATGTAAATGAGACGCCCAGATCCAAATAAGGAAACGCTCTTTATCTATGTGGCTTCTTTAAGGATGATTTTACGTGGAAAAGTCCCTGTTGAACCCATCCATAGGGGGTTAACCGACAACTAAACTAAGGATAACCTAAGCAATGTACAGGAGCAAATAAGTGTTAATGCTATCACAAGAAAAAATTACAGAGCCCGATAGGGTTATTGTGTTCTTCTGTATTTGTGGACGGTGATATTCATTATGTAAAAACCAACCGTTTCGAAGATTTAACAATACAGGGTCTTTCACGAGGAACCTCACCCATATTTATACGGGAAACTACTGAACGTATTGTCATGAAATTCAGCACTTATAAGTATTTCACGATGCTGATGAAATCTAAAATATTTTCAAGGCATGAGCACCTCTGTTTTTTCCGGAAATGACGTCAACTTCCGTTTTTCAAATTAGAACACCATTTTTTTATTGCAGAAATAGATTCCTTAGAAAATTTCAAGTTATTTTGATGTAACATTTTTCAGTTTTGGTTGGAAAATTCTCTCTGAGCGGGAACATTCGAAAAAAAAATCGAAAATAGAGCTCCGCTGAAACGAGAATAACTTCGAGGTTTTTGGATGGAAAATTTTCATTTTTGGGATTTTTCAAGATGTAAGATTGATGTATCCACTTTAAAAATCGAAATCGCGATTCATGATACAGGGGGTGAAAAAATCGCTTTCAAAGTTAGGGATGACAAAATCGTGAAAAATCAATTTTTTCAAATTAGAACCCCATTTTTTTATGGCAGATATTGAATCTACGTTAAAAAATAATGTGAGTGTATGCATCACACCCTTGCCCTAAAGTGGATATTAACTCAGAAAATATCCATTTTAGGGCAAGGGTGTGATGCATACACTCACATTATTTTTTAACGTAGATTCAATATCTGCCATAAAAAAATGGGGTTCTAATTTGAAAAAATTGATTTTTCACGATTTTGTCATCCCTAACTTTGAAAGCGATTTTTTCACCCCCTGTATCATGAATCGCGATTTCGATTTTTAAAGTGGATACATCAATCTTACATCTTGAAAAATCCCAAAAATGAAAATTTTCCATCCAAAAACCTCGAAGTTATTCTCGTTTCAGCGGAGCTCTATTTTCGATTTTTTTTTCGAATTTTCCCGCTCAGAGATAATTTTCCAACCAAACCTGAAAAATGTTTCATCAAAATAACTTGAAATTTTCTAAGGAATCTATTTCTGCAATAAAAAAATGGTGTTCTAATTTGAAAAACGGAAGTTGACGTCATTTCCGGAAAAACCGGAGGTGCTCATGCCTTTTTTTAGATTTCATCAGCATCGTGATTCGTGAAATACTTATAAGTGCTGAATTTCATGAAAATACGTTCAGTAGTTTCCCGTATAAATATGGGTGAGGTTCCTCGTGAAAGACCCTGTATAGAATTGCCTCCATGAGTGACTGTTCGATCACCCGATCGTTTCCCATTCTGCAATGGGCAATGAAAAAGAGAACCATTTGCTAGAACGAGTATTTCCATTATGGATATTTTTCATATCGATATTTACGACCCATAGTCAGGTGGTTGCATGTTCCGTTTCGTGCATCAGATACAACAAAGATGGCATTGCAGTTTTTACTCTTGTCCGAAGACCTCTCGTAGCGCGGGATTTACAACATAGTAGTTTGCGGAACGTATTCATTAAATGTTAACAACCTCACTTGTGTGTCATGTCGTTATATAACAAAAGATTTTTACTGCTGTCGTAAATTCTGGCGATCTGCTCAAGTCTCCCTGGAGAGACGATGAAATGTGGCCGCCCTACGCAGGAGTTCTGCTACTAGCTGGCTGCCGCCCGTCGATGTCGGCCACGAAAGTAAAGTTCGATATGAACACGAAAACTTACTCAAATTCGATATTTTCTCATTCGACACAGCTCGCATAAAATGCCTGGTCGATTTTATTGTTGACAGTTTTTTGATTTCTAAGAAAAAATTAAAAACTGTTTTTCGGGCGGCATCTTTAGGGGGCTGTAACTAAGCAGGGGGGGCTCAAAACAGAAAAGTTTATATGGAAGACCCACCCTATTTTTCGACAAGGAATCACCCCCTAAAGTGTGAAAACCCACTTCCGGAATATGACGAAATTCGCTGATGACTAGGCACCAAGGCGCAAACGAAAACTTTGCATACCTCGCGCCTTCATTTCCCGTGGAATAAGTGAAATTTCTTCAATTAATGCGACTCAAGTTCTTCCAAATTTTCAGAAGGGTGTTTGTAAACCTTTTCTTTCAAGTGCCTGCACTTAAAAAATCGCAGAGGGCCAGTTCAAGGGCAGATATGACATGAGCCGGCGAGAGCATGCGCCGACATACAGGGTGTTTCAAAATAGGTCCGAAAAATTTGAGGGGGTTATTCCTTGTTCAAAATGAAGGGTAGTTTGTTATATAAACGTTGGGTCAAAAGTCAAACGGTAGGGAGATATCGCGGTTCAAAGATGGCGGAAAAATTAGGTTTTTATTTTGTATCTTAAAAATGAAAAGCGATAGAGTGATGATTTTTTATGGAAGTATAACTATTGTCAAAACACACTTTCTCAAAATTTTTCATGTTTATAAAATGAGTGGAGGGGGTTGAAGTAGACTCCCCTTATCATTTTTTTTACTAAATTCAAAGGAAAACTTACGCAACGACTTGGATGGAATAAAATTCGGATAGCCTGGTTTGGTTTGAAACTTTTTCATCTCTTGTATTTTTCTCGTGAAGTGAACCGTTTTGAAATAAAAAAATAAAATGTAAATCATGTCGTTCTAAATTGAACTGCCCTCTGCCGACACGTAATGTTCAACATTTTATATTTTTATTCCAAAACGGTACATTTTACGACAAAAATCCAAGAGATGAAAAAGTTTCTAACCAAATCAGGCTATCCGAATTCATTTCTATCCAAGTCGTTGCGTTAGTTTTTTCAAATTTCACATTTCTTTGAACCGCGATATCTCCCAAACGTTTGACTTTTGACCCAACATTTATATAACAAATTACCCTTTATTTTGGACAAGGAATCACCCCCTCAAACTTGTTTCGAAACATCCTGTATACGACGAGACTTTCCTCTTCTGGGAAGCATATCTTTTATTTTTCCAAAATGTGAACGGCATAGTCCCCAGAGACGGGCTACAAAAACGGTTTCCCATACCTTCAATGCCGCCGATTCATTCTGGAACATGGGGAATGACGACAGAATGCGAAACACGCCTGGCGACGAGCAGTCTACTAGAAATTCCATGCGGTCGACAACGAGGTCGTCGAAAAAACCAAACTGGTTGTTAGAACGATATGCGATACTGGAAATCACCGTCGATAAGCTCGGCGGATCGTTTGCCTTCGGCGGCAGTTTTCGCCAAGTCCGACATCGGCCTGGGGTAGCCAAGCGCTCGGAAATGAAACCTATACGGGAATTAAGTCGAGAGACATTTCAGGCACTTCGAAATGTTCCATAGAGACGTGCAAATCGGGTATAAAAATTCAACGTACGATTATCCACGGTTGTTACGGCAGCAGAACCCGTTTATTTGAACGCGTAGCTCGGTACTTCGGCCAATCGAACAGCAGATGAAACAAGCTATAATGAAAAAAAAACATTTTTAAAGACAAGCTTTTATAATAACAACACTTAATCCACTACCCTTCTCGAGTTCAGGGCACTGCGTGAAAGATTATGAGATCATTCCTCATTCAAATCCGTGAAAAACCACAAGACCAAATATCTCCCTGTACCCATTGGTAGACGCCAATCTAAACACTGTCGTAAGACGCAATGTAAGCCGCAAAATTGGACATCTTCGACGTATTGTGCACCTGTTAGCGAAACGAGTTCCTTTCGCAATATGTGGGAAGCATTTGCGCATGCTGAAAAGCCAATAGCTGTCACTTGCAGCAAGCAGACTGGCCCCTTGAGAGTTTACCTACCTCAATCGTCGTCACACTTGTCAGTGAGCGAAGTCCAAAGGTAATTTTACGCAGAACGAAAGGGTCTGCGTATCTCATCTGAAACTGAAATGCGATACAGTAAGCTCCTGAATATTTAAGCAGGTTGTCTGTTGAATGCGCCGAGAAAACGAGTCGTAGGTTGTAGGAGGGTTCATAGACGACGTCTGGGTGATTATCGATAAGTCAGTTTTGAAAAATGTTTACTGTAACTTGTACAGGATTACAGTGTGGCAATTTGTAACAATTCAATCCAGTGATATACGAGGATATATTGAAAAATTCTTAGCCTACTATAGAACCAAACAAAACTTCAATGTCAAAATATTTCATTACTCAACATATTCTCCTCTTAATTGAATACATTTATTACAGCGAACCTGCAACATCTCTAGACCTTTCAAAAAAAATGTTTCTTCTTGCTCTGCAAACCAGTCCTCCACAGCTTTTATTACCACCACGTTGGAAGAAAATTTACGACCTTTTAAACTTTTTTTCAGTTGAGGAAAGAGATGATAGTCGGACGGAGCCAAATCTGGTGAATAACTAATAAGGGGGGTGTTCTAGGTGTTCTAGTGATTCTAACCCTAAATCACGAATTTTTTGCATGGCAACATAAGATTTGTGTACTGGGGCGTTGTCCTGTAAAAACAAAACACCTTTGGATAGCTTTCCCCGTCTTTTCTCTTTAATTTTTTCCCGTAGAGTGGTCAGTAATGTCGAATAGTAATCTCCAGTTATTGTTCTACCCTTATCCAAAAAATCAATCATGATTACTCCATGGCATTCCCAAAAAACTAAAGGAAGAACTTTTCCAGCAGATTTTTAGACACGAAACTTCTTAGGTCTTGGAGAACCAGTGTGTCGCCATTCCATCGGTTGTTGCTTTGTTTTTGGATCGTAGAAATGTACCCAAATCTCATCCATAGTAACAATTCGGTTTGAGAAGTCTAAATCGTTTCCAAATCGAGCACAGATCGAACGCAATGCTTCTACCCTTGCACGCTTTTGGTCAACATTCAAACATTTGGGGATCCATTTTGCAGAAATTTTTCTCATGTCCAAATTGACGTGACCTATATGATGAACGCGTTCGTATGAAATCTTCAGTGTTTCAGATATCCGTTTTAGCCCAATTCGACGGTCTGTTGAAATCATGTCATGAACTGCATCGATATTTTCGGGGACTGACACAGAAACTGGCCTTCCCGATCGGTCATCTTCAATGAAAAACGTACCTCTTTTGAAGCTCGCAGTCCAATTTTTCACGGTGGCATACGAAGGACATTGATCACCAAGGGTATTAAGCATATCTTCGTAAATCTGCTTACCTCTTAACCCTTTTGAATACAGATACTTGATGATGGCTCGATACTCCAATTTTTCGATTTTTACAATTTCGGTGAACATCTATTTTTTTCAATTTATTGCGTAACTCTGGTTTACTTTTTTGACGTCAAACTGTACACTGACACTTCTAATAAGTTATTGTTCGTTGATATGGTATCGCAATATTTTGTTTATACATGGAACTGGTCTAGGCTAACTAGATATCAATATATCCTCGTATGTTGAAGCTCTGACGAGCATTCACTGCATGAGTGAACATTTCGATATTTTAAACATCAGAATTTGCAATTTAACAAGAGACTAATGTCGATATTTTTCAATGCGCAAAATGTGGTAATTCATCATGAATTCCGATTTCGGAACACAGCACCAATATTCCGCTCGGAACGTATCCATTCACCCGTTTAGCGAAGCAACTGTTTTTCCAATTCGTTCGTCCAAATTTTCGACCGACCAGTTCGAATGCCTCGACAAAGAGAGAAGGATTAGTGTGCCTGTGTGTGGCATTGTAATTTGTAAACAAACCGGCTTCCTTTGAAGCCTACGTGAATGATAATAATTCTATTAAATCGTAACATAAATAACTGCAACTATATGGAATAATTATTAAGTCAAAGCGGCAATGTATCATTCGGATAGTGCCTCAAGTGTTTCCAGGTTAATTATTGCGACAAAAATGTCATTAATTTTAATTTGATACCCCCACTGAATTTATTCGATTCGTGTAATGGATACTCTGTGTCTCTGATGAACAACAGAGCCTTATAACGGGTGTGTTTTTAGAGGTATAGGACTTTAAGTTGGCAACACTATTTGAACAGGCGGCCATTTTGTCAGCCATTTATTTTCAGTTTGGTCTGGAGCAGACTGACGCCTGAACAACTCTTCCAAATTGAGCAAATTTATTTTGAAAGTCGATGGTGACCGGTATAAAGCCATGATGACTGACTTTTTCGTCCACCAACTGAAGAACCATGATGTGCAGGAGCTGTGGTTTCAACAAGACGGCGCAAAATATCACAGAGATCGGCCACAATTGATTTATTGAAGGAAACATTTGGTATCCGCATAGTTCCACGTTACTGGACCATGTATTGGCCTCCAAGATCCTGTGACGTAACGTCGCTTGACTATTTTCTGTGGGGATATGTGCAGTCGCTAGTCTACGCCGATAAGCCCGATTGACCACTTGGAGGACAACATTCGCCGCTTCATTGCCGATATAGGGCCATAAATGTTGGAAAAATTCATCAGGAATTGGATCTCTAGATTGGACTACGCCCGAGCCAGCCGGTGCTGTCATATGCCAGAAATCATATTGAAATTGTAATGCTAGAAGATTATCTTCCGAAAAAAGTAAATCTCATGTCAATTCGAAGAAATCATCTTTGTTTTATTCGATTTCAAACTTCTATACCTCTAAAAAAACAGTTAGAAACTTCATGATGCTGTGAAATTCACATGGAAATTTTGAGTAAAAGAGAGGAGAGATGCTCGTATTGGTCTTCTCGTATAGTATGTTACTATGGATGAGACTTGGTTACATTTCTACGATCCAGAAACAAAGCAACAATCGATGGAATGGCGACACTCTGGTTCTTCAGGACCTAAGAAGTTTCGTGTCCAAAAATCTGCTGGAATAGTTCTTGCTTCAGTTTTTGGGATTGCCATGGAGTAATCATGATTGATTTTTTGGATAAGGGTAGAACACTAACTGGAGATTACTATTCGACATTACTGACCACTCTACGGGAAAAAATTGGAGAGAAAAGACACGGAAAGCTATCCAAAGATGTTTTGTTTTCTCAGGACAACGCCCCAGTACATATCTCTCATGTTGCCATGCAAAAAATTCTTGATTTAGGGTTAGAATTACTAGAACACCCACCTTATTCACCAGATTTGGCTCATTCCGACTATCATCTCTTTCTTCAACTTAAAAAACGTTTAAAAGGTCGTAAATTTTTTTCCAACGAGGAGGTAATAAAAGCTGTGGAGGACTGGTTTGCAGAGCAAGAAGAAACATTTTTTTAAAGGTCTAGAGACGTTGCAGGTTCACTGTAATAAATGTATTCAATTAAGAGGAGAATATGTTGAATAATGAAATATTTTGACATTGAAATTTTGTTTCGTTCTATAGTTCTATAGCTAAGAAGTTTATACAACAATTTCAGGGCTAGTATTTGTAATCTTCTTTCAAGGTCAACGAAACGATTTCCACGATTTCATTCACAAAAAGGGAGAGTAGACAGTCTTGATACAACTCTTCGCGTCAAGTAGACGTTAAAGAGTAGCTGCATCCATAATCTCTGCGCAAATGACCAAACTGAAGTTTCTGGTCTCATTCAAATCATGTTGAATACCAATTTTTTTTCGGTGAATCAGGAGAATTCCTCGTTCACACCGACTATCCCCTTATCTCGTTGAAAGTAGGTGGACAAGTGGAGAAACGAATGGCTAATAGGCGAATATACACGGTCGACTGCCTCTGTAATATATTCAAAGTATCGACGCTCACTATTTTACACGTAATATGCATGGAAAAGGGAAGTGTGGGCTATGTTTGTCCCACGCCTTCTTATCATTTCATGCAGACAATTCGTAATCGATCTATCTATATGATTCATATCCTCGGTCTTAAGACGGACATAGATTTTTGCTATGATGGTACCAACATCTTCGGTATAACTTGAAATGATGATTTTGAATCGAGGACTTTTGAGGAGTCCCCAAACCGATTGAGAGAAACATTCGGTAGGTTTACACTCGATCATGCACAAGAGAACATCACTTACCTTATTGAATGAATGAAACATGGTTTTCTGTAGCAAAGTTTTGAAATATACTGCTCCACAAGAGTTAGGGATATTGTATTCAATCGTTTTTGAAAGTATTATATGTAATCTTCGAGAAAATCGCTGTAAAATCATTCAAAACTTAATAACAACTTGAATCGATCCAATAAAAATCAGTATGAGACATTTCGTCAATCTGGTCGCCTTTTTTCTGAAGTTTGGTTCTCTGCATATGCTTCATGAATTTTCTTATTTTGAAATTAAGTCAGTTTATCAACGGCTTCGATTTGAAACGAGTTTTCTGAAAATGCCAAGACGTAAATTAACAAACGCTGAGGCTAATAAGGCTATCGGAATGCTACAGGGTGGCCTAATTCAGGGTTTTGTAGCAGAACAGCTCCAAGTCAGCCAAAGTGTGATATCTCGACTTTGGAATAGGTTCAGGGAGACAGGTTCCGTGTTGGGAAGACCAAGGCTTGGTGGGCGACGAAAAACAACAACTGCTCAGGTTCGTTTCATCACCGTTTCGGCGAGAAGATACCCTACATCTACGTGTAGAATGCTACGGAATACTCTTCAAAATGCAGATGGGGTCCAAGTTTCCATCAAAACCATCAGACGACGTTCGAGAGAGGTGAATCTAGGTTCTAGACGTCCATTGAGACGAGTTCCATTAACACGTGACCATAAGCGTCAAAGACTGGAATGGGCAAGGCAACATATCAATTGGAACGATCAATGGCGTAGTGTCCTTTTCACTGATGAATCCAGATATGGACGATTTTCAGATTCTCGAAGAATAAGGGTATGGACAATCCCACGCATACCGTAATCGTCACTATGTCCAAGAAGTCCATCCATTCCGAAGGGGTAGTGTTATGGTATGGGCCGGGATATGTTTCAACGGGCGCACAGATCTACACATTTGTCCTGGGAATATGACCGCCTTACACTATAGGGAGCAGGTCATTAACAATGTTGTGCCAAATTTCCACGCTGAGTTCTAGACGTGCAGCCATAGTTGAGAATGCGCGCGAGGAGCTTGGTATTCCACATTTATCAATACCTCCGCACTCACCAGATTTGAATTGCATAGAACATGCATGGAATATGCTCCAAAGAAGATTAGATAATCATCAACCTACCCCAGAATCCTTAAATGATCTGAGAGAGCTTCTGCCCCGTTTATGGAACCAAGTTCCTCAAGAAATGTTCAACAACCTCGTGTGCAGTATGCAAAGAAGATGTCAAGCTGTTATTGATGCCCGTGGAGGCCATACATTGTATTGATAGTCTTAAAATGCTTGAATAAAATTTCGTTATTTTACTCGATTTTTCTTAACCACCCTGTATACGCTGCAAACCTACAGGCTTGAATTAATTTGCAACTTGAAATCATATTAATATGAATTTTCATCACAAAAATCTTATTTTAACTATATTTTTTTGCAATTTAAGTCAATATCCCTAACTCATGTGGAGCAGTTTAGTTATTGATTCGTTGTGGATACACTGCTTTTTGATTAATCATTCGTGGATTTTCAGAGCCCTAAATGCGGCCGTTTTCCTATTGACGAAGCCATCGAGGTGAAAATGGGCATCATCACTCAAAATGATTTTGTTTGCAAAATAAGCAGGTTGCTCAAGGACCCACATGGTGAATTTTCTTCGCTGTTCATGGTCTACTGGCAGAAGTTGTTGAGTCAGTTGGATTTTGTAGGCATGCAGCTGTAAATCTTCAGAGAGATGTCGCTGAAGAGTGCCTGTTGAACGTCCAATTCTTGTGCCCGATGGCGAATTGACATATCGCGAAATTCAAATCTTGCGTTCTGATTGAAACACTCTTGAATAGTAACAAACACAAAAATACCAATTTCGGAAGTGCTTGTTCGAGGAAATGGATAGTTCCTCCATTCATCTAGGCAGAATCCGTCTCGAAACAGAAATAAATATCAATCTCGAGCACTCCACAACCAGTTTCTTCACGCTCCATATGCAAATTGCCGGATGCGCCAGTCAAACGTTTCCATTTCTTCGGCCGCATAGAATTCAACGCCGCGATCTAGTTAATCCGTCGCAATTACTCAACTCTATGATAATTTGTCACCATTAAATCCGGCCTAATAAGCTGTTGCAGTCAATCAAATGCTAATTCCGTCACATTTTCCGCGTTTTCTGTTCGATCAACCCCGATGGCACGTCGGCGTTTCGAATTATGAAAATTGCGACGACAATCGGGCCGCCGATGCGTCCTTCTGTCGCATTACGGGCTAATGAAATGTGAGGAGACGATTACCGAGTCGCGGAGTCGGTAATGAAGCTGGTGAAGTTGCCTTTAATGCGGATAAATACAGATTCGATTTCCATATCCATATGGAATGATGCTGATGGGACGTAAATGTGATATTCTAGCGCGCTGGGGGGTTCTGTCCCGACGAAAGTGAATCCTATCCCATACACTAGAGTTAGGTGAGGCACGTTCTCAGAATGAGATTGTAAGAGCGGCCTTATTTTGTTTTGAAGAAATACAATGTCAGTCAAATGACACAGAGATGCACAGAAATCCTGGTTTTGCAACTTGTTGAGTTATAAGTTCCTTTAGGGTTGATTTCAATCAAACACAGATTTCTGAATATTCGATTTATTCAATTTAATAATAAGGAGGTCGATCTATACTCGATGAAACGAACTGAATAACTAACTTCTCGAAAGGAATCATTTCTATTTCCTAATTCATAATAGGAAAAATGCTTATACGAAAGTATCAGGGATAAGAATTAAATATGTCAACACATCCACAGTGTGGAGTAGACTTCAGCCACTTCAACCAAATAACGAATAAATATTGAACCTTATTTATGACCTTTTGTTCTGTGGGAA
Source organism: Adalia bipunctata (assembly GCA_910592335.1). Lineage (NCBI taxonomy): Eukaryota > Metazoa > Arthropoda > Insecta > Coleoptera > Coccinellidae > Adalia > Adalia bipunctata. Next base: position 7,211,395 of record OU342948.1, on the reverse strand, counting down.
ATAGTGGAGATTTGGTTTTGCTTTGTATATTTCAACACAACTCCTAATTAAAAATCGTGACCAAAAATTGTAGATGATATCCAACTAGAAATGTCAAATAATGTATATCTCAAAGTTCCATGCATAAACAAAATATTGCGATACCATATCCACGAACAATAACTTATTAGAAGTGTCCGTGTAGAGTTCGACGTCGAAAAAGTAAACCAGAGGTACACAATAAATAAAAAAAAAAAGATGTCCACCGAAATTGTAAAAGTCGAAAAATTGGAGTATCCAGCCATCATCAAGTACCTGTATTTAAAAGGGTTAAGAGGTAAGCAGATTTACGAAGATATGCTTAAAACCCTAGGTGATCAATGTCCTTCGTATGCGACCGTGAAAAATTGGACTGCAAGCTTCAAAAGAGGTAAATTTTCCATTGAAGATGATGACCGATCGGGAAGGCCAGTTTCTGGGTCAGTCCCCGGAAATATCGATGCAGTTCATGACATGATTTTATCAGACCGTCGAATTGGGCTAAAACGGATATCTGAAGCACTGAAGATTTCATACGATCGCGTTCATCATAAAGTTCACGTCAATGTGTACATGAGAAAAATTTCTGCAAAATGGATCCCCAAATGTTTGAATGTTGACCAAAAGCGTGCAAGGGTAGAAGCATCGCGTTCGATCTGTGCTCGATTTGAAAACGATGTAGACTTCTTAAACCGAATTGTTACTATGGATGAGACTTGGGTACATTTCTACGATCCAGAAACAAAGCAACAATCGATGGAATGGCGACACTCTGGTTCTCCAAGACCTAAGAAGTTTCGTGTCCAAAAATCTGCTGAAAAAGTTCTTTCTTCAGTTTTTTGGAATTGCCATGGACTAATCATGATTGATTTTTTGGATAAGGGTAGAACAATAACTGGAAATTACTATTCGACATTACTGACCACACTACGGGAAAAAGTTTAAGAGAAAAGACGCGGAAAGCTATACAATTATACAAATGTGTTTTATTTTCACAGGACAACGCCCCAGTACACGAATCTCATGTTGCCATGTAAAAAATTCGTGATTTAGGGTTAGAATTACTAGAACACCCCTCTAATTCACCAGATTTGGCTCCGTCATCTCTTTCCTCAAGTGAAAAAAAGTTTAAAAGGTCGTAAATTTTCTTCCAACGAGGAGGTAATAAAAGCTGTGGAGGACTGGTTTGCAGAGCAAGAAGAAACATTTTTGTAAAGGTCTAGAGAAGTTGCAGGTTCGCTGTGATAAATGTATTCAATCAAAAGGATGTTGACTAATAAAATATTTTGACATTGAAATTTTTTTTGGTTCTATAGTAGGCTAAGAATTTTTCAATATATCCTCGTAGAATATGTTACCCTTACAACTCCTTCAAATCTAATGACGCCTCATAAGTGACAATCCATCCAAACCGTTTTGGCTGTAGAGCGTGAAAAAGAAATTGACATACTGGCATACACTCTGAAGACGTTACCCTCCTTCTGGCGTACTCCAGTAAAAAATGAATTAGGAGGTTTTCAGTTTCAGTTTTCGAGAATTCTTTCAGTCCCTCTTGCAATCACGGCCTTCTACGACGTCTCAACCAATAAATACCATCTTAACAGTTTTGATGGACGATCAAATGCTCAGATAACACCGTTGAGCAGTTCCCGCCGCAAGGGCGAGCACACCCCGCTGCGATGATGGACCAAACCGCCCGAGCCTCCTGAAATTAACTTGGGGGAAACCTAATTGATTCCCCCGTATTATTTCGTAGTGGAGTTTGGCTTTGAACATCATTAGCACATATGCCCCCGCCGGGGGGTGACATGCCGGCGCTGCTAAAGCCCGGTCGGCACGGCAGATTGTGTTGTGGGCGGCTGAAGCGGGCCGGAAGGACGGCTTAATCCCTCTTTTGCGTTGCAGTCTCTGCATCGGTATCGTGTTTGACTTGGTAATTATCGTCAACGAGACCCCGATCATCGATCCTCCACGAGCACCGAGCAATTTGCGAGATGTTGCGTCGTGCGTTATCTGCGTGTTGACGATGAAGGTATAGGGCAAGGTGCGTCAACAAGGGCCAGCTCCAACCGGAGCTCATACAAAGCGATACATTGAGGGTTCGAAGAGAATTGAAAGAAACATTGAACTGATTTCGGTTGCTGATTCAGATCTAAAATACTTCTGCAGTTTCCGGTTGATGTGACATTGACTCCGTTAAACTTTGATCGTTTCAAAGTTTTTTCTCGTAACAACAGAATTTCTTGAGATATACGAGGATATATTGAAAAATTCTTAGCCTACTATAGAACCAAACAAAATTTCAATGTCAAAATAATTTATTACTCAACATATTCTCCTCTTAATTGAATACATTCATTACAGCGAACCTGCAACGTCTCTAGACCTTTCAAAAAAAAAGTTTCTTCTTGCTCTGCAAACCAGTCCTCCATAGCTTTTATTACCTCCTCGTTGGAAGAAAATTTACGACCTTTTAAAATTTTTTTCAGTTGAGGAAAGAGATGATAGTCGGACGGAGCCAAATCTGGTGAACAAGGGGGGTGTTCTAGTAATTCTAACCCTAAATTATACGAATTTTTTGCATGGCAACATAAGATTTGTGTACTGGGGCGTTGTCCTGTAAAAACAAAACACCTTTGGATAGCTTTCCGCGTCTTTTCTCTTCAATTTTTTCCCGTAGAATGGTCAGTAATCTCGAATAGTAATCTCCAGTTATCGTCTACCCTTATCCAAAAAATCAATCATGATTACTCCATGGCAATCCCAAAAAACTGAAGCAAGAACTTTTCCAGAAGATTTTTGGACGCGAAACTTCTTAGATCTTGGAGAACCAGAGTATCGCCATACCATCGATTGTTGCTTTGTTTCTGGATCGTAGAAATGTACCCAAGTCTCATCCATAGTAACAATTCAGTTTAAGAAGTGTACATCGTTTTCAAATCGAGCACAGATCGAACGCGATGCTTCTACCCTTGAACGCTTTTGGTCAACATTCAAACATTTGGGGATCCATTTTACAGAAAATTTTCTCATGTCCAAATTGACGTGAACTATATGATGAACGATTTCGTATGAAATCTTCAGTGCTTCAGATATCCGTTTTAGCCCAATTCGACGGTCTGATAAAATCATGTCATGAACTGCATCGATATTTTCGGGGACTGACACAGAAACTGGCCTTCCCGATCGGTCATCATCTTCAATGGAAAATGTACCTCTTTTGAAGCTTGCAGTCCAATTTTTCACGGTCGCATACGAAGGACATTGATCACCAAGGGTATTAAGCATATTTCGTAAATCTGCTTACCTCTTAACCCTTTTAAATACAGGTACTGGATGATGGCTCGATACCTACTCCAATTTTTCGATTCTTACAATTTTCTTTTCTTTTAATTTATTGCCTAACTCTGGTTTACTTTTTTAACGTCGAACTCTACACTGACACTTGTAATAAGTTATTGTTCGTTGATATGGTATCGCAATATTCTGTTTATGCATGGAACTGGTCTAGGCTAACCAAGGGCGGTCCTACGGGGGGGGTAAAGGGGGTAATTACCCCCCCCAGAGCACTACAACCAATTCTATTTTTAAAATTTTATTTATAAAAAAACTAACAAAAAAAAATTTTTATAGTCTTTTCAATTGTTCATTCAATTATTACCCCCCCCCAGGAAATCAGCCTAGGACCGCCCTTGAGGCTAACTAGATATCAATACATCCTCGTACGTTCATTTGTAACCATTCTTTCACAAAGAACCGGCTAGAACTCAGTTGCGCACCTCATGAAAAAATCTCATGCATGTAAACCTCATGTTCTGAAGCTCGTCGATGAATCACATCGAACAATGATACAAAATTTTTCTATCCGCTCCCTCGAGTCTAGATTTATTGTTCCAAGCCGAGGTAAAATTTATATTTACCCATATGGGTCTCGTTTACCAGATCTTCATCAAACATCACAAAGCAAATAAATATTCAATATAATCTTGCCGTTGCAGCTTCGACCGAGCTCTCGACTTAAACTCGTGTTTTCTAAACGATCACGATCGCAATCTCAAATCACGTATTCCGTTTTTTCAGGCACAATACCACAATTTACAGAAGCAAATGGATCGGCGACCACTTAAATCCGTGTGTGGCCTTTACGCGCTTTACCGCTTTCAGCCAGTTTAGCAAATTGTGCGAACCCACCTTAGATTTCTGCCATTTCAGTAATCGGTGTGGGATTTTCTTCTTAACGACTTCTCTGCGCTATACGAAATACATATAGTCCTTCTCTATCTCGTAACACGTCGAAATGTGTTTAAGCTGGTTGTTGATAGTGCGAATGGACGTCGGTAACGAAGAAGCTCCGCACATCAGTGGTTTACCCACTTTCTTCGATTCTGTGGTCTCTCCTACCACGAGCTCGAGAAGAGAATTCGAAAATGAAAAATCGAAAAAAATAAAACGACATAATTCTTTTCTTATGATGGCTACATGGGTGATTCTGGTATCAAAATGTAGGTTTTCGAGGTCGCTGAATCCAATAAAAAATAAGTCAAAGCCCTAACTATCACCGTTTGGGTTTTCACCTGCCAAATGGCATTTTTTGAAAAATTCGAAATTTCAAACCCTCATAGCTTCCGTCCCTCTTGTCCTATCCAACACTTGTTTATATTTTGTTGATCAGAATATCCCACATTATTTGTTCATAATTATTTGATCAGAATATTCCAAAATATCTCTGTGCAAAATATAAGCGATTTTAAGAATTTAAAATTTTTGGGCGAAAAATGAATAAGGGGTAAGGCCCTTTTTTTACCTAAAAAGCTTCGGAAAATCAGTGAAGTCATTGAGAATATTGCAACGCGAATGAACCTAAGTCAAGCATTCTGAAACACACTTAATTGATAATCAACCAATGTCACAACAAGATCCATTTCATTCTATGATAACTCTAATGTTATCATTGTTGGAAGCAATCAAGAGGAGATCCTCACATTGAATCTTCAAAGACCTGGATCGAAAGAATGCATAGTAGTGAGCTTATTTTATATTTGCCAGGACATTACTCTAACCAAATATTAAATTTCGAACGTCACCAAAATTTTCAACGCCAATATGATATAAAAAGGAATATTTGCTTTGAGGAACAATTTATAACTTGATTATTCAGTTGAATTCAGCACTATCTTAGAATTTTTAATGATTCCTGAACAAAAAGTTTGAAAGATTGTGTTCCTTGAAATGACCTCGAATATCTTCAACTCTAATGACGGAAAAGTTCATAACGAATACTTGGCTGTGATTTTATGTAAGTACCGAATGCATTTCGATTTTCAACAAAAATGAATCGTCCATAAGAGATCTTAAGAAATTAAATTTTGATGGTTTAAATCAGAATTATATTGAATAAAATATAAAATTACTAATCGAACTAGACGTAAATTTCAATTTTTTCATACAGGGTGTATCGAAATTAATGCAACAAATGTGGTTACACATTCTCGAAACAAAATAAAACGACCCCTATTCTTGATTTTTGCCAAGATGCCCCCTTTTTTGGAATTATAGCCCGCTGAATTTCACCCCTAAAAATAGTCTTTTCCTTTTATCTTAGAATCCGGTCATACGGAAATCATTGAATTGAGTATAGGTACAGGAGTTTTATGCTATGCGAAATCTATTTTTGCGATAGACCTACTTAAGACACTTTTCACTGGGCGACAATGTCTTTGGAACAACTAAAAATTAACCGCGTATTTGAATTCTTTGGAAATTGTTGAAGTGTTAGAAAGCTCATTAAATTGAGAAACTTTCTTGGCTCCTGTAATTTTTTCATGAAACGCAAGATTTTTGAGAAAAATCCAAAAATGTCAGACAACGCATTTTGAGATTCATTTGGAATTCTGCTTGTTAAAATTAGATTTTCTGTCAACTGCCCGAGTAATTTTCAAGATAGAAAAAAATGAGCCACTTCTTGATCAGCCACATTACCAATTTAAACTGAAATCCAATCGATTTTCAGCCTGCATCATCTATTACCTATGTGGCGTACATACAGGATGGACATCCCCATCCCTAGCAAAGTTACAATCACAGGAGTATCCATTCGACATATCCAACGAAGAGGTATCTTACATGGCCATACTAGGACCACTAGGAGACATAATAGGAGAAATATCGTACACATTCTTCGCTGATAAAATTGGCAGGAAAAACACATTACTCTTAGCCGGAGTTCCAATGGCATCAGCATGGTTCCTCATATACCTTTCCTACCTTTCACCATTCATGATTTACGTTGCAAGATTCCTAGGTGGAGTTTGTATGGGCATAAGCATATCTGTATCCCCTATGTATACAGCAGAGATATCCAGACCAGGTATAAGGGGAAAATTGGGAGTTATATCAGTATTCGCTTTCATGAGTGGAGTGATTACCATCAATCTCATCGGCAAATTCCTAACAATCCATCAGTCTGCCTTGATTTTTATTGGGGTGGTAGTACTTTTCTTCGTAACCTTCTCTTCAATGCCCAAATCTCCATATTATCTCCTCATCAAAGGAGATAAGGAAGCAGCTGAGCAAAGTTTGAGGTTCTTCAGAAGGAAAAACAGCGTGACCAAAGAAGCTCTATCCTTGAAGGAAGACGTAGATAGACAGCTGAGTGAATCAGGGTCATTCAAAGACATCTTCACCATCACAGCCAACAGAAGAGCAGTAACACTCATGGTTTTCGGCAGGATAATCCAACAGTTGACTGGATCAACAGCTCTGACCATGTACGGACAGCATCTGCTTCGAGATTCATCCGAAATTATCGAACCAGAATTCGCCATTACCATCATATCGGTCTGCCAAGCAGGATGCGTTATCGTTTGTGGTACCATGTCAGATAGATTTGGCAGGGTGCCACTTTTGGTATACACCACTGGAATATGCGCGGTGAATCTACTGGTGATGGGGATCTACTTCAGTTTAAGAGATTTTTCAGATTTTGAACCGTCGGTCGTTACTCCGATTTTAGTGTATGGTGTTTTTTTCGTTGTCTATCAAGTTGGTCTAGGATCGCTGTTGAACGTTCTTCTTGGGGAGATGTTCTCAGCGTCTGTGAAACCGAAAGCTATATGCTTGGCGAACATAACATACTCCTTCACTGTTCTTTTGACAACGAAGTTCTATCAAATTGCGTATGATTATTTGCATATTTCGGTGTTTTTTTACACTTTCGCGGTTTGTACCTTTGCCGGAACTGTTTATTTCAAACGTTGTTTCCTTGAGACTAAGGGCAAAGAATTGGAGCAGATACAGATGGAATTAGGTTATAAAGGTAGAAGACAGAGCAGACAAGTATGAAATAGTTTGAAGAAAAAACATTGAATGATGGAAGTTGTGATTATTTAAGTCTGTGATATATTATATCATATTGATATCATTTTTCGATTATCAGTACATTTCTCGTACTTTTTTTATTATTGTGACTGATGATAAAGCCCGTAGGTTTGTGTGGAACCTTTCAGAATCCCAGATTACGAATAAGACAAGATCAGGTTTTTGTGGTTAGGCTTTCGTAATATTTCATTGTGCCAACTCAAGCAGATTACAGTCAATGTTGAAGAGATCTTTTTTTTTTTCAATTTCAATTTTTGGGTGAAAAATTACTAAGGGGTAAGACCCCCAAAAACACCATATTCGTCAATAAAAAAGGATATCTGTGAGGATCTAACGGTGTTATTTGATCGAGAAGTTATTCGGACCATTCGAATCTTCAATATAAGGCATTTTTCGGATCGATAACACCCATACCACGAAGAGTATGAGCTCTAGAACAGAACTCTAAAATGAAAAATCGAAAAAAATAAAACGACCTAATTCTTTACTTATGATGGCTACATGGGTGATTTTGGTATCAAAATATAGGTTTTCGAGGTCGCTGAATCCAATAAAAAATAATTCAGAGCCCCAACTACCACCGTTTAGATTTTCACCTGTCAAATGGCATTTTTTGAAAAATTCGAAATTTCAAAACGTCATAGCTTCCGTCCCTCTTGTCCTATCCAACATTTGTTCATATATTGTTGATCAGAATATCTCAAAGTATCTCTGGGCAAAATATGAGCGATTCAAAAAATTAAAATTTTTGGGCGAAAAATGACTAAAGGGTAAGACCCCCAAAAACACCATATTCGTCAATAAAAAAGTATATCTGTGAGTATCTAACGGTGTTATTTAATCGAGAAGTTATTCGGACCATTCGAATCTTCAATATTAGGCATTTTTCGGATCAATAACACCCATACCAAGAAAGGAATGAGCTCGAGAACAGAACTCGAAAATGAAAAATCGAAAAAAATAAAACGACATAATTCTTTACTCTGATGGCTACATGGGTAATTTTGGTATTAAAATGTAGGTTTTCGAGTTCGCTGAATCCAATAAAAAATAATTCAGAGCCCCAACTATCACCGTTTAGATTTTTACCTGTCAAATGGCATTTTTTGGAAAATTCGAAATTTCACACCGTCTTATAGCTTCCGTCCCTCTTGTCCTATCCAACATTTGTTTATATTTTGTTGATCAGAATATACCAAAGTATTCTGCGTAGCCTATATAAATTGTAATTCTAGTGTTCACATAAAATTACTGTACTTTTAATGTAAAAAAAATCAGAAATTATATGGATTTGTATCTACCTTCTACCAAATAAGATGATTGTTAATGCCCTGGTTACCAAAAAACAAAACTTACCACAAAATGCAGAATTGTGAATCAAAATGTTCAGATCAGATCTTACCTAGAAAGACAAAAATGTATAAGTACAACGAAATTCCTAAAAAAAGAAAAAAAATGAAACAAAGTCACAGAGGATCAACGAAAAACATGGAATGCCGTTGATTCAAGCTAGGGATTTCAATATGAATATTGCAAAAGATGAATTCCAATGAATTCTTTCGAAAAGAAATGAAACTGCAAACTTACAACAATTCATGAGAATATTCTACCATAATATTGAATATTGAACAGTAGATGCAGTAATAGTAATCATAAAACGCAGCTTGGAATATTATTACAGAAGTACCTAACTAATTGTGTTCAGAATTGAATATTTATTCTAAATTCATTTCAAAATCGCTTTTGTTTTTCCTTCAAAGAAAAACATAGGACTTTAATTTTCTATCTGAAAATTTCCAATGAGATATTATTAACCTGAATGAAGGCTTCAGTTTCTGCCAGCACCCATGCTATCGATTTTCTAAACGAGTTCAATGAAAAGCCATTAAAATATCCAAGGCTTATCCAGCTTTGTGAGGTCTTTGAGTAGGGAAACAAGACAATTAGCTACATCCTACCACGATAGCAGCGTATGTTTATTCCTCCCTACTGCGTCTGGAATACTCTCCCGTCTGTGATTATGAGGGGGCGTTGTTTATCCCCCTCATTCGATTATTTCTTGTCGTTCACAACTCGATGAAACTGCTGCTCTGATCAATGCGATCTGCAGTGATACGAGAGGAGATGAAAGCATCATTCCATAACTGAATAGTTTTTCCAACACTGATAATCTTCAGGAGATATAGTCAAGGGTGTTTCAATAAGAGCGCAAGATTTGAATTGCGCGCCATGTTGACAGTCATAATGTCACATGATTATGACGTGACAGATCGGAAGTTGACAGATAGGAGTTTTGTATACTCCATTCAATTTTATTTAATCACATAGGAGGTCATGGTTTCGTTTTCAGGAGTTGGTGCACCTGATGAAAAGTCTGTGCGCGTACAGAAAATATCGTTAATGACAAAACGACGTTGCCAGTTTCTTCGTTTACACCAAAGTAAAAGTATCAAAGATATGCCACATTTTGTTAGTTCGAATCGATCGGCGATTTTGGGGCGAAATATCGATAGGAAATCGCCTATTTTTCCGTTCTTCGTCGTCGTTGAATTCAGATTCCGATGAATTGAAATGTGTCACTGGAGCTTTCATTCCTATCAATCCTTTGCCGAAAGTAGAAATAGGCTATATTGAACCAGAATACATCGGTTTTTTCCATATTCCAGGAGTTTGTGTCTTATTTTAGAAAAGGTGAATGATAAATGTGAAGCATATGTTTGACCTATTCCATTTTATTTGTACAAACCTACTCTGATAGTAATGTACGAATATTTTTAAACTAATAAATTACTATACAGTCAGAATATTTTACTCCTTGTTCATAAGATCAAATAAATGAAATGTATATCTATAAAGCTTTCAGGAATTGACATTCTTGCTTATTAATTTATAACCAAAAATAACCAAAACTCAATTACTATTGAATTGAAATTATTAGTTTCTCTGTAAACAAATTCGTTAATTTAGTTATTATGTTAATTTTCTTTGTGATGAATGAATAAAACTGTTATTTATTTGAAATAAAGAAATATTAGAAATAGAAATATTATGCACCCTCACAACCATATCACATACAATATCATGATGAAAACAAAGCACATCGATAAATCTTTACAATCATAAATCCAAAAACTCCTTTACATGTAGAATATTGTTCACAATTTTCTGTTGTGTTCTCCAAAATGAAATATACATTCTGTGAAATACGCTAAGAATGTAGAAAGGGCAACATAGTGTTGACTTGGAACATAAAAATATTTTGAAAAACGTCATAACTTTGATACAGAGTGGAATGTGTCAAATTTCCAAGGCCAGAGTTGTGATTTTATAATTGTGAATGGAGTATATGGAACAATTTTTCGCTAAGACGCTTACTTTTCGAAATATTCACAAGAAATTGGCTGATAACTTTTGGACTTTAGTTGGGCCGATTTCACTCATGCCAGTTTTACGAGTAACAAGAATTGAATTTCAAAGGCTGCTTTCCTTGGGCTCGTAAAAAAATACCGCCCATTGGCCCAGATTTCGCAGACGGTAATTTACGGAACTGATCGCCATTCCGGTCCAATTTATGCCCGCCAAACGGGCCAAAACTCATTCGGAAAGCATCCGTTCGCGGAGTCGACTCTGCGGAATTGCGAACTAATGCCAGACAATCTACAGATGCCTCAGCGGCGGTCAGGTCGTATTTGAATAATTACACCTTCTTAAGTGCCCTCCAACTCCGTTCGCCATCTTCACGAGGCCGGTCTTACGCCGTCGTTCTCGTTTTATTCGATCATCAAGATCCGACTTAATTTAGTCTAATTAACGCGGCCATTATCAGTGATGAAAAGGAATTCGATACGCCTTTGTGAAGACGACGTGATTCTCCAGAATGTTATGGCGGGGAAGCACTTTCGAGCAATTTCCTGCTTTAACAAAATTTCCAATCTAAATTCTCATCTTTCGATGAAAATAGCTTGTAATCGTTTCGTTTTCGTCGTACCGTCAGATGAAGGAGATTGTCGATTTCCGGAGATGCCTGACATTCCGACGGTTTCGAAGAATATTTGTACAGGGTGTCCCTACACCCATAACATAGTAGCAATACCTGCATAAGCGAAGCTCTAGAGGGCTACGAATTTTAACAGCACTAACTTCAGGTTAGTGCTTTTTCAGATTTTTATCCATAAAGCTTCTCGAATCAACAGCCCTGCTAATACACACGTCGTTAAAAGTCTTGACCCCCAATAAACATAATATCACTTATACAGAGTGTTTCAAAACAAGTCCGATAACCTTTAAGGGGACCTGGTACACGTCCGAGCTCGCAAGCTCCATTCAAAAATTGGGCTTTTTATTTCCAGGATATCTCAGTTTGTATGCGTCTTAGACCGACATTTTTTTTAAATTAAAGCTTAATCATTTCTCTAGAATGTGTATTACTCGCTTTTCTGTTTTTTTTTCGTATATTAGGAAAAAAACCTGGTGAGCTGTAATTTCATGAAAATCTGGACACACGATTTTATTTCCATGATATCTCCGTCAATTTTCGGGATAAATGTATGAAATTTTCAGTATACATGCGGAATAATATTTTGCAGAATGTGTATTATTCGCTTTTCCGTTTTTCTGCGCATATTAGGAAAAATACCTGGTTGCAAATATGACCAATAATGTTCCTACTTTATAATTCATTTAAAAATTGAGGGGGCAATAAACAAAAAAAACTGATCAATACACATTCTGGAAAATATTATTTCGCACGTAAACTGAAAATTTCATACATTTATCCCGAGAATTGACAGAGATATCATGGAAATAAAATCGTTCGTCCAGATTTTCATGAAATTACAGCTCACCAGGTTTTTTTCCTTATATACGAAGAAAAACTGAAAAGAGAGTAATACACATTCTAGAGAAATGATTGAGCTTTAATTGAAAGAAAAAATTGTTGGTCTACGCCGCATACGAACTGAGATATCATGGAAATAAAAAGCCCAATTTTGGAAGGGAGCTCGCGAGCTCGGACGTGTACCAGGTCCCCTTAAGGGGGTGATTCCTTGTTCAAAATAAAGGGTAGTTTGTTGTATAAATGTTGAGTCAAAAGTCAAACGTAAGGGAGATATCGCGGTTCAAAGATGGCGGAAAAATGAAATTTAAAGAAAAACTTACGCAACGACTTGGATTGAATTAAATTCGGATAGAAACTTTTACATTTCTTGTATTCTTCTCGTAAAATGTACAACAGTTTTGAAATAAAAAGGGTGGTAATACAGACAGATTATTGAATTTGGTTTCAGTAGTAGAATAACTATAATAAATCAAAAATAAATAATTGATCAATTCAGATTTTTTCTCATTTTTCATAATATTCATCTCATTTCCAGAATACTCCATTCACTTTTATGAAGTATCCCGGTTTGCCATGACATTCTGACACATTTCACCGTGTATATTTTTAAAATGTAAGGCTACAGTCATTTTCCCGTCAGATACATAGGTACGCAACGTTGTCGTTTCTACATAGAGATCGTAGGAATTACGTATTCATCAAAATGTTTATTTATCTACTCCCAAAGAATAATATATCCATTATTCAACTGATTTCGAGGTGTAACAGTAACTATAAACCAAAAGCATGAGTTATAATAACTCACTCCGATAACTCACTTTAATAAATATTTCGTATGAGAAGCACTCACTCTAATACAAATAAGAAAAATGAAATTGCTTACGAAATGAATCAAAAAGTAGGATAGATCGGGAACTCTATTTCATACATCAAGGTAACGTTCTCGCCATTCATTTCTACATTTCCTCTGGTCTGAATATCCAAAAATTGCATTTGGAAAACGTGAATTTTTGACGTTTTCTACGGGATTCGATTCTCGACGACCACAGAGATCGAAACATGTGTCACATTGGCAACGTCTCTGAAATTATTTTGACTTTCACGAATGCCAACCTGCGTCCGTTTCAAGTGAAAAAACTTGATAAACCTAAATCTTGGCCAACCGGGATACTTTATAAAAGTGAATGGAGTATAGATTGTTTATTTCTTGAGAAACCTAGGGGCCAAGGCTTTTGATGACAATGCGTATAGGGGAATTTTCATTACGTGGTGAAAAATGAAACGGAAAAGAAGAAGAGGAGAAGGTTAACGAGAACGGAAAGCAATTAGACACTTCTATCCGAGCATATACACCCCTACGTGGTGAGCTTTTGTTGATGTTTGTTTCAACATTGTCCCCTACTTCCCTCGCGTTGGAAGGTTCAGATTGCTTTCAAGATATCAGGAATGAATGGAATAAACTTATTCATCGTTGAGTTTCTATAAACAGTCTATTCGATGTGAGAAGTAGTCGAAATATTAGAATCATTGTTCGAATTGTTTGTGTGAAAGCTCTCTTAGAGTTCGGGTTATTAACAAAATGAAATATCAGGATGTAGAAATTTCCCTCTTCTATAGGATTTATTTCTGAGGTGTTCAGTCGTCCCTGGGAATGGATTTCAACAAAATAGCTTTCTTATTGAATAGGTTTTGTGATACACCAAATGAAGACGAATATTTATAACCGGAAATGACTTTATGGTTTTTCAAAATATTTTCCATCCAAACCATGATCCAAAACAAAAAAAAGTAGCGGAAGCATCATCTTACATTTCACATTTCTCAGCAAAAGATGTAAATATTCACGTTAAAATAGCAAATAGCTCTCGAAAAATCTTTAACACTGATGCCCCTTCGATATTTTGCCAGTTTCAAAGGATCATCTCTGAAAGTTCAAATAACTTTGGAATAACTATACCTATTCATCTTCCCATTGATTGAATTAGGTAGCTACATACAGGAAGGAAGTTGTAGCATGACGAGTAAGGGGTGATATTCCTAATTAACTTCCCTGTTGGAGCTCAACATTAATATCAAATATTCGTATAAGCTCCTACAGAATTATAATAAATCGTTTTATAAATTAATACGTGATATAGTTTGAAATGGCAGGGCTGGAATCCCTTATGACGCCTAGGATCCTTCATTTAGAACTCTCTGCCTTTAAAATTCATCAACTATATTGTTGCCTTGATAAATGGGTTTCTGAGGTTATGAGCGTTTGCTCATCTCAGGAGAAATGATTTTGACATATTTCTCTCTGTATCACATCGCTTTTTATCAAATCCATGAAGGCATGAAACAGATTAACGATGTTTGCTGAAATGGTCGAAAATATCGAGGATCTCTTGACTGATTGAAAAAGTTTATACATTATTGGAAGAACTGTAACAAATCCTTCTCCAATATCAAAGATTTTCGATTGGCGAAGTTAATATTGAGCTCATATGAATCATTCTCATCTTGAATTTCAATATTGAAGCGCCATACAGGGTGGGCTTTTCAAAACGAAACAGACGAGATAACGGGCGGAATAAATTTATTTCGAAAAAATGCTCGGACACGTCGATTTTTGTTTCGAGGGGGACAACTTTTAAGGTCAAATTCACAACTATATCGCTTCAACCCTTAGTGTTAGAACACCAACCCCTAAATTCTGAATAGGAAAGATAGGGTGAGTGATACCTCATTTGAAAGGCCTTTTTATCATGAATTCAGCGTAGTAATTTTTTTCTCATTTAACGCATTCGTTTTTGAGATATTCAATTTTGAATTTCGTACAGTACCATTCATTCCGCTAACCATGCTATGTGAATTCATCAATTATTTAACTAATTATTCATTGTTAAAATTTTAACTTTGTATTTTGATGTCTGGTTTATGGCAGCTATGGAGTTTCATCAAATCTACGGAATGAATGAATAATAAATTCGATTGATTCAGACAGCTTGCTTGACGAAAATACCATCTTTGTTTCAACTTCAAATGTCAATATCTCAAGAACCAATGAATCAAATGAAGAAAAAATCAATATCCGGAATTCACGATAATAGGACCTTTCAAATGAGGTATCACTCACCCTATCTTTCCTATTCAAAATTTAGGGGTTGGTGTTCTAACACTAAGAGTTGAAGCGATATAAGTGATATTTAGTGGTGAATTTGACCTTAAAATTTGTCCCCCTCGAAACAAAAATCGACGTGTCCGAGCATTTTTTCGAAATAAATTTATTCCGCCCGTTATCTCGTCTGTTTCGTTTTAAAAAGCCCACCCTGTATTCTTACAAACATTCTGTAATGAAAAAAGTTTGATTTCCACCTTTCCTTCTTTTATCAATTTTTTCTGAGAGTAGAAGACATTTATTTAATAAGATATGCTCGAATTCTATACAGGGTCTTCCTTAATTGGGGGTACAAACGAAGAGGGGAGATTCCTTGCATAATTTTAAGAAAAAAAGTCCCATAAACACGGAACCGCAAACGTTTCGTTTTCGAGATACAAGGCGTCAAAGTTTGAATTTTTTCAAGTTTTTTTCGTAGTATCTTCATTTGATAAGATATTCAACTGAAATCCGGCAAAGATAGAAGAATTTAGAGTTAACCTCGGAGTTAACACTATCTAGCATGCCAATTTCGATGTCCCTGTTAATTTTCTGTCCCCTGTTTACTCCAAAACTTTTTTTGGTGAGCCCCTGTTTTTTTGAAAAATTTCAAAAAGAAGGTTTGTTGTAATACTAAACTGAAGTCTCCTTTAGTTTTGTCGTATCTGCTTCCGATATCAGGAAAAAAATACTACCTAGTTCACCCTGTATCTCGAAAATGAATTGTTTGCAGTCCAATTTTTTTAAGAAAAATCTACCACCTTTGTTTGAACCTCCAATTGGAACACTCTTTGAAATTATAGAAAAAGTGGAAGTGGAGTGAATCGAACAATAGATTCTTCTGAAGAGTTGGCTTACCTTGTCCATATTCTCCTCCAGAAGGACGGGATTATGTGGACCATAATCGTTCCACCGATTGAACATAAAGTAATGTCCGTAATAAAAGTTATTAATTAATTCTTCTTCGTGACAGATCCGCATCGCTAATTAAAACCCTGACTGGTGGACTAGTTCGAGAAGACAAATGTACACCGATGGCGTATGCAAATGAGCTGAACGATATTCAATTGGAATCGAATGATTATGTAGGTAGCTAGAAGATTTCCACGGGATCAAACGAGGTTTTATGGCCGTTTGAAGCATGAATGGATTCGACTCCACATCATTAGTTATAATGAATTGATTTAGTATCGTTGTTCGGTTCTTATTAGATTGTAACTCATAATCCCACAAACATAATGCAACATCAATAAGATTTAGTTAAATGCCAACATTAATTCCATGTACGGTACAAGATTTGAATGTAACGAACAGATTGGAACATGTAGTCATAAATAGAATCAATGCACCTACCCATGAATTCTGTATTTGAATCTAATTTATGAGAAAATTTGAAAATGATTTTGTGTACAAATACTGTTCCTCAATTTGAAGACATAAATCAGTCTGAAAATACATAAAGCTCTCTTGGAGAGAAAAATGGACTGGTATACTAATTCTTATCACGGTTGATGCTGATGGCTGAAAGGTATACCTGCTGTAGTAGGAATTAGAGCCTGCATTTTGTATAACGCAGTTTGATAAGGGTCAAAGAAGCCTTATCGGTTAAAGAAAGTTCTTCCTATATTGAAGTTCTGAACGCCATAGAAAACTTTACTAGCGAAAAATACACGAAAAGCGAGAACAAAAATAACAAAGTTGAGTCGACTATAATTTCACACCAAAAGCAGTGCAATAAAGTGGTACGACGTTAGGAAAATAAAGTTTCTATTTCATCCGTTGCTGAATTATTGCACTTTGTCTAGACGAGATCGCAAACACTGGCGAAGGAAATGAAAGGGTGATAAAGTTTATGGCTCGTCCAATCTTTTATTTCAGTCAGAAATAGTAGAATTCTCAATGATAAACATCAACACATTGGCTGTATCAGTTTGTCGAATTATTCCGTAACAGGTATCGGGATTTTTGAGGATTTATTGGAAAATTCGAAATAAATTGACTGAGATACAATAGACAAGTCTTCAACACATTAGAACCAGAATTGGCGAATCCAAATATCAAAGCGCCCTCTTTCGGAAAAAATTCCAAACTACAAAATGAGTACTGCTTTGAGGTCTTCTATGTTTCGCGTGCTTTTGAGCTTTAATATTTCGTTTGATATCCAGGTATTCTTGAGGGATATTTAGAAGTTTTTATCGTGTTCTGAACAGATAAATTAGTATTGAAATGAAAATTGTTGAGAAGGTATTTATATCAGTGTTATTCATTTAAAATATTATTCACAAAGTTATCATGTTTTAGGTTACCAGGCTTCTTGTTTGAGTCTAATTTTCTGGTGCAGTTTTAACTGATGAGAAAAGTTAGTACCATAATTATCAACAAGAGTGTTATGAAACTGATCATACTAATTCAAGGTACTGAGCTGTGCCTTTAACTTTCTGTAAGACAGAAATTAAATAAGGTGAAGTATCTTAGCGAAGGGATTCATGTTTTAATGCTAATGTTATATGTAATTTTAGGCCAGTGTATTGATTATAGAACACTGAGTAAGCTACTAGTACTGAGAAAAAACTGTATTCAATTGTAACTGTATAGTGATTTCAATTGCTCTTCAAGGACAAATAAAAACTGGTATGTACGATTTCATGAATTTCCTAAGAAAGATGCCTCAACACTATATATCACTAATGCCTTCGGTGTATTGGAAAAATCAGACTGAAGAAAAGCATGGATAAACTATAGATGGAGAAACCTTGCTAAAAAGATTTTCGTTAAGTGTTTCTCGAACAACTGCGTACAATATTTTTAGTGAATATATTGAGTATTTAGCAAATATTTTGGAAGGTTGTATTCAGTGGCCAAGTTCTGAGGTTGAATTGATGAATTTCCTGCTCAACATTTTGGGAATATTCAAGTGATAATTGATTATAAGGAAATACCATACATAGATCTTCATGTTTGTCATGTCGCATCAGAACTTTTTCACATTCAGATCATAGTTTAGGCAGATGTAAATCTTTTTGTGTTGCTATTTTGTGGTATATTTCCATGAAAATAAAGAATATTCAAAACAATAATCTATTTTCATAATTTCCATCGAATTCCTCGTGAATTGTCGGTCCAATTAGAAGGAAAAAATCCAATTTGTATACCAAAATTTTATAAACTCGACGCTGCACTGTCAATAATACATCAATTCACTCAATTTCTTCTCAAAATCATCACGAGAACTAAGAAAAACACTTAAAATAATCTGTTTTACAATTCAAAAGAACATAGCTATAGAAAAGAATACCTACTCATTTTCCTCCATGTTTATTTACAGTCAGCAGCGCCCTCATCGGTGGTTGAAATACCTCCATTTTCAGTGTTTCCAGTTTGTGAATCAAACTGGAAACTGATATATGGAAAGAATGCAACAAAACAAAATTCTAGGCAGAGAAAGATGAATTTGAGACTCCACTTTTCGTAATTAAGATTTTTACTTCCATTCAATACCAGATATATCAAATTAGAGAAGCTAATTTCAGCATATTGGCAGGCAGGCTGGACCAATTCTCGAATACCTTGTAGCTTGTACCACCTTCCGACCTTGTGCATGGTCGTAGCAACCAGAGGTGCACCAAGTGTGGTATCTTCTGCACTCTAGATGGATCGTTAGCGTTCTTAATATTCAATTAGCGCATAGCTGCCGGCACCAACATACACTCGAGTTACTTTATCTGTTTTTAACGTTGTCTCATTTCGACGACGATGTACCGTCGGCTGCGATAGAGAATTCTGTAGTTAAAAATCGATTTAGACTTTGTTTTCATCATTCAATCCCATTGCGGTTAACAGGATATGTTTTTAAAACGTCATAGCAGCCATATTTAAAATGTCACTAGCTGTCCTTCGTGGAATAAAAATTGAACGGACATACAGGACCCTGGTCGGATGAAAACGATATAGCCCTCGTTTAAGTAAAACGAAAGCTTGAAAGCTTTCAGCTTGCTGACCCTCAAATGTTCAATTAATTAAATTGATAGAAGAAATACGTAGAGATGCCTAGTGGACAGAAAGTCACATTGCATCGAGAAAAACTCGTCTTACAGGAGAACTATTTCGAAATGTTGCATTTCTGATTTGCATTTTATCATAATTTAAATGGAAATAAGCTCGAATCAATTCTACATGAAATATGGTAACCAAATACCGAAGCATCAGGTAGAATGTTTACCTCTTCATTCTTGGTCTCTATCGATCGAGATAACGAACTTGTAACCGAACGCAGAGATCTTAAATTGCCTCTGGTTCTCCTCAGAGACATTATTCAATCTTTTTACGGCGTTATGGTAATGCAAAAAGTCGAAAACGATCTTTATACATAGTAAAAAACACTTCCGCAATCAACAAACCATGAAACTTAATTTAAAAGGAATGCTCTTTACACACCAGAGTAAATAAATTTCTAGGACGATTTCAGTTGATTAATTGCTTACATCAATAATGCATTAACGATAAATAAGCCATGAATCAACATTATGACGATAAGTCTCAAGAAAATGGGACAGAGGAATTATCTGAGCATGATGATAATATGCATATCTTTCATTCTCTTGTGAAATATGACTCGCGAATCAGCTGTAACAAAATTGATCTCAAACCAGGTGTGGTGGCTATTTTTTCGAAATAGATTTGATTTTGCAAGTACAAATTTTGATTTTGACTAATAGAGGGTGTTTCAAAAAGAAGATTGCAGTGTTCAATAAAACATGGTTTTTTGTAGCAAAATATTGAAATATTAAAAATAATGGTTTTCTATTGATTTAAAATCTGTATCGTTATGAAAAATCTGTTTTATAATGGATCTCATTATGAAACGGATTATGGGGATATAATTATAGTACTGGTGTAGAAAAAATTTCATACTTCTAACTTTGAAGGGGCTATAACCTCCTTTTTAATCATAGAGAATACATATATGTATGTCTAAAAGTGAGTCTCATATAAAATTCTCCATTATTCAGTTATTCACTATTCCTTCCCATCAATCATTCCCAGAGAGGACAATGAAGGACGATTGATTTTATCCAAATATTCGGTGGCAGGTCATAACATTGTAACTGCGTTCGCAATCCCTACAAATTATATTAATCGAATAAATCCATAATGTCCGTTATGATGCGATATTAATTCAAATTAATTCCATCGTCCATATATCGTGAAAAGTTCGAATTGAAATAAATGACATTCAAATTATGTTAATTATACGCTATCCGATATTCCGTTTGATTAAGTTTGCTACTGATCGGTGATAAATACTATAATTACGGCAACGTAATCAGATGAAACATAAATGAAAACTATCATGACGCTATATAAATCTTCTTTCTATAAACTAAGGATATCATTGAGAAGCTATACGCTATAAGCTATAATCGGTTATTATGATTTAATTGAAAGCATATTTGGTTCCATATTCTCTTGGTTTTTCAACAAAAAAAGATCTCCGTTTGCTTTTCAATGTGACACCCTGTATAGAGTTGATGAAGTGTTAGTATACAGGGTCTTTCACGAGGAACCTCACCCATATTTATACGGGAAACTACTGAACGTATTTTCATGAAATTCAGCACTTATAAGTATTTCACGATGCTGATGAAATCTAAAATATTTTCAAGGCATGAGCACCTCCGGTTTTTCCGGAAATGACGTCAACTTTCGTTTTTCAAATTAGAACACCATTTTTTTATTGCAGAAATAGATTCCTTAGAAAATTTCAAGTTATTTTGATGTAACATTTTTCAGTTTTGGTTGGAAAATTCTCTCTGAGCGGGAAAATTCGAAAAAAAAATCGAAAATAGAGCTCCGCTGAAACAAGAATAACTTCGAGGTTTTTGGATGGAAAATTTTCATTTTTGGGATTTTTCAAGATGTAAGATTGATGTATCCACTTTAAAAATCGAAATCGCGATTCATGATACAGGGGGTGAAAAAATCGCTTTCAAAGTTAGGGATGACAAAATCGTGAAAAATCAATTTATTCAAATTAGAACCCCATTTTTTTATGGCAGATATTGAATCTACGTTAAAAAATAATGTGAGTGTATGCATCACACCCTTGCCCTAAAGTGGATATTAACTCAGAAAATAATTTTCTAAGGAATCTATTTCTGCAATAAAAAAATGGTGTTCTAATTTGAAAAACGGAAGTTGACGTCATTTCCGGAAAAACCGGAGGTGCTCATGCCTTGAAAATATTTTAGATTTCATCAGCATCGTGAAATACTTATGAGTGCTGAATTTCATGAAAATACGTTCAGTAGTTTCCCGTATAAATATGGGTGAGGTTCCTCGTGAAAGACCCTGTATTTTCTATTGAAGGATATACTAGCATAATACACTTAGGGCCGGTTTTACAAAGGGCACATTCAATCCGAGGTTACTCAAACGAGGATTGGAAGTCAACCCTCGGTTGAAAAAAGTTCGGTATTATAAACGTCTTTGCGGCCCCGGTTGAACAACCTCGGATTGAGATCGCTTTTTTTGGGTTGGCTAACCTGAATCTTATTTCTCGAAGTATTTTGGCACGTTTTTTTAAACCATGTTTGGATAAATTCAATAATCGTAGTCTAATAAAGACAAAACAAGAAGCTAATTCGAATATTCCCGTGTTTTGTGACGGTCACGGCAGAGAATTTAGAGATATCTGATTTCCTAAATCAAAACAAATTATGTAATAAAAAAAATTTTAATTTATGAAATCACAGACTTCGTACGAATTTTTTCCACTCGAAGCTATTGCCAAATACGCTCTATAGTCTTTATCACTTTTGTCAACTTATTTGACTCGAATGATCTAAGTTTGTACTATTTTGATATTCTGAGAAGTCTTATCTCAAACTCTTATGCCAAGTAACCAAATAAAAGCTAGGACAATACAAAACATCCAATGAAATTGCATTAACATTTAGTCGTACAATAATGTAGTTATATTTAGGATAGGAACAAATCATTCTTGAACTTGTTGGATTGAGTACATGAAATACACAATAAATTTAAAGATAGCATTTATTATTAACTATTCAGGTTGAGAGTCATGAATAGAATCAGTCTAGCAATATTATGCAGGACTCCGCAAGTCACAAAAATAATAGTTGTTTTCAAATGCAATCAGATGCCGAATAAAAGAATGGGAAATGTTCTTTCACACGCCAGAGAGTCTTTAAATTCAATTCATAGTTCATATGTGAGCTTCATTGAATAATTGATCATCCATTGATCTGCGAGATGGGATCGGTGTCATCAATCATTTCTTTAGAGTATATTAAAAATTTTCTATGATGAGAATTACCAAATTTATAAGCTCAGCAACTTGGAAATTTAAAAAAAAGTAATCATTTTCACATCTGAAGCATTCAGCATTTTCACAACCCATTAAAATAAGCATGCACCTGTGATGTAATAATATTCAAGAAATCCTTCTAGAACCGTGAGTGAGCTCCAGCAACACGGTTCTAATTCACTGAAATTTGGTCAGTCAATACAACCTTTCCCTTGTTAGTTGCTATTCCTGTTGATTGCTTGGCATTTTGATAGAATGATAAAATAAGCAATAGAATACTTTTTGATAATGTCCAAAGTTCTAGACATTTCACAACTTTCTGACTTTTTTCTGATATTGATTTATGTATACAACAAAAATCCTCGAAAATGTTAACAACTCTGAAAAGATTCAGCTTTTTCAGAGTAATGTCATACACCCGATAAAAGAGTTTTTTTTATCTGACCAAAAACTCTTCTTCGTGCCATCTTCGAAGTGATCGAAAGGAAATGTGAAATCATTCGATTGGTATCTTTCTTATTCACTATCGTTACTATCTTTTGAATGCCTTGCAGTTATTTCATTATTATTATAACTAGAGTCATTTTCGATATTATATTCACACAGGAACCTGGCAGTTCTATCCCTCGAAGATAAGGCACAAAAATTCAGTTTCAATTTAGGAATATTTTTCCAAACACCAAAGATGAATTATTAATACATAGCAAACCTACAGAAGACTGTGATCAATATCATGCATTCTATCAATATATTATCATATAATATTTTCATTCCAAACAACTTCAATGTGCCAAAACAAAATGTTTTGCTTTGTTTTGTTTTGTTTTTAACATAAAGTGTGGTTAGTTGTAGGCCATCTAGAAACGTCAAACGTTTCAAGCCTCGGTTCAAATCTCAAACGGAGCTATATTCACCGGTTGAGTCAATCCAGGGTTGAACCCGAGGTTGGATGTTTATAATACGGAAATCGACATTCGACGGCGGATTTGGGCTCAACCGAGGATTGAAATTCTTTTATAAAACCGGCCCTTAGGAACTTAGGATCATTTGTAGTAAATAAACTAACCGACAAAGAAACTGCAAGACCCAGAAGGAGCTGTTTAAATTTTGAATTTTTTCTGGTGAAACATAGGTAGTATAGCAAGGAGTACCTAAATGATTAAAATTTGGTAGAAAAATCGTGAAGGTTTTTTATGTTAACATTTTTTGTTACCTAAATATTGTAGAAAATTTTTTTGATATGCTCCTACTCTTTCTTTAGGTATTCGATAGAGAGACCAATTGGTAGAGATTTTATTTTCAAAAAGACGATTTTGCGAGAGTGTAAAACGCCATAACTTCACCTCACTTCAAGATGCTTTATTGTATTCGAATCCAACAAACTTCCAGTAACTCCTGACGAGTGATGGCCCATCTTTCATGGTGGCGGATCGAATGAATAAGAAAATGCCATCTAATTATACACTGGACCTCGAAATGAGACACTGATAGAGTCTGTTTCGAAACCTGATTTATCGAAGTGAGCGTCTGTCCTCCTCGAGAAAAAATGAAAAGAAATCAATACCGTTTCTGGTATAATTATAGTGTGCCACGCCAAACGTCAAGAACAATCGAGCATCGCATTGTTAAGATAAAGGGGAAAATCACGTTCCTGCTAATTGTGTCATTCTATTGTTAACCACGAGCTATGCTTGGCCCAAAGTGAACGCCATTTACCGTTTGAAGATGGCAGGCAATAAGGCCTACAGAATTTTGTTGTGGGGCTCATGAAGGTCGCAAATTGAATCAACTTAATTCGCAATGCGGAATCTGATATACCCTTGAATAGTTCCAATTAACTGAATGTACCGAAACAGTTTTCTTCTTTCATTCGAAGAAAACGGCGGCTGGAGCACTGTGAACTAAACTCGAAAATGAGAAATGGAAAACATAAAACTGAAGAAAATCTGGTTACGGAAGGACAATATGGTCAAGTTTGGTACCGAAATATAGGTTTTTGGGGACGCTGAATCCAATAATAGTATATGTATAACATTACTAGCAAGGTAAGAGGGTTTTTACTGGCGAATGGAGGATATAACTGACGACTGACGAGCCGCAGGCGAGTCAGTTACCTCCTTGAGCCAGTAAAACCCGTTACATTGCGTGTATTGTTTTATATTTTATTTGTTTCTCATTTGTAAAAAGGTTAGATAAATTCCAAAAAAATCTCAATAATTTGTCGCAAATGTCGTAAGCTATGGAAGCGTTGCCATGAACATGTCTGTTTATTTTTCTTTACATTTGTTTTGGCGAAAGCGAAAATGAATGTACCAAAAGAAATTATTGAGGCATTCAGCAGTGTAGCTTCAAGTTTATTACCTGCAAAATCAGCTTCAAGGTACGAGCGAGAATACGACGACTTCAAAAAGTGGCAAAACAAAAATAGTGTCATTGGGGTAACTGAAGATGTTTTGTTGGTCTACTTGAATCAACTATCAGCTAGATTCAGCCCGAATACTTTATGGGCAAAATGCTCTATGCTGAAAAGCTGCTCGGAAATGAAAGAAAATGCCCCTGTTCGCAGGTGTTTGAAAAATTTATTGAAAAATATGACGTTTAGTTGTCATTTGCAGATTTCAAAAGGTAATTTAGCGTTTCTGAAACGAAAAAATGAGCGTTATACGCCAAAAAAGGTATTAAGTAAAGAAGAGGCTGAACAATTTCTTTCACATGCTCCTGATGACCAGTGGTTGCTGGCGAAAATTGTAACAATATTTGGGATTTTTGGATGTTGTCGATGTGACGAAATTCTCTCCTTAAACATGAATGATGTAGAAGATATGGGAAAATACGTTATTGTGACATTGCGGCAAGCAAAAAATTTAACAACAAGAAGATTCACCATAACCGATGATGGCTGCAGCTTCAAGCCCTGCATATGTTATACAGAAAATATGTAAATCTTCGGCCTCCTGGAACAGAAAGCCTAAGATTTTTTTTGACATACCGACATGGAAAGTGCATTTCCCTTAATGCTGGCCAGCACACTATTGGTGGTGTCCCAAAGCAAATAGCGAAATATTGAGGTTTAAAAGACCCAGAGTTATACACCGGCCACTCTTTTCGCAGAACTGGAGCCACTATGGTTGCGGATTCGGGTGGAGATATTTTAGCACTAAAGCGTGCAGGAGGGTGGAGGAGCACCTAAATTGCGATGAGTTATGTCGATGATTCGGTCAACAAAAAAATCGAAATGTCTAGCAAATTATTTGGTAGTAAGGAGAGACAAATGTTCTGCAGTCCTCGAGTTCAGCAGTTTCTGAGTCAACAGATGGTTCATCATCATCTGTATCAACTCTTTCATCATCAAAAATCTGTGTTACTGGAAATAACAAAATTTTCTAATGTAAATAATACTACTAACTTGTAAAAATTTTGCAAGTTAACTGTCAGTTTTACAAGTTAGTGACTTGATAAAATGAACTTTCTTGATTAATATTGTGTTTTTGGAAACTGACGTTTACAAATGAAAAACAAATAAAAAATATTTCAAGGCGCTATCTAGAATAGTTTAGATTTTGACATGCGAAATGGCATTTTTTCAAAAAATCGAAATTTCAAATCGTCCTAACTCCCGTTCCTGTGGTCGGGTCCACTTTTCATTTCTATATTGTTAATCAGCATGGTCCCAAGTATCTCTAGGCATAATAAAATCGATTTCGATAATGTCAACTTTTTGGGTGAAAAATACGTAAGGGGTAAGACCCCCTAAAAACACCCTATTCGTCATCATCACGGAATCCTTGGGGAATCTCAAGTTGTTATTCGATCGTTAGGGTCTTCATCCCTTCCCTTTCGAATCTTTCAGAATAACCATTTTGCTAATCTATAACACCAAACTCTGCAAGCTCTGAGCTCGCGAACAGAACTCGAAATTGAAAAATGGAAAACAAAAAAGTGAAAAAATTCATGTCATGAAGGGCTATATGGTCTAGAGTGGTATCAAAATATAGGTTTTCGGGGACGCTGAATCCAATAAAAAATAATTCAAGTCGCTATCTAGAATAGTTTAGATTTTGACATGCGAAATGGCATTTTTTCAAAAAATCGAAATTTCAAATCGTCCTAACTCCCGTTCCTGTGGTCGGGTCCACTTTTCATTTCTATATTGTTAATCAGCATGGTCCCAAGTATCTCTAGGCATAATAAAATCGATTTCGATAATGTCAACTTTTTGGGTGAAAAATACGTAAGGGGTAAGACCCCCTAAAAACACCCTATTCGTCATCATCACGGAATCCTTGGGGAATCTCAAGTTGTTATTCGATCGTTAGGGTCTTCATCCCTTCCCTTTCGAATCTTTCAGAATAACCATTTTGCTAATCTATAACACCAAAACTCTGCAAGCTCTGAGCTCGCGAACAGAACTCGAAATTGAAAAATGGAAAACAAAAAAGTGAAAAAATTCATGTCATGAAGGGCTATATGGTCTAGAGTGGTATCAAAATATAGGTTTTCGGGGACGCTGAATCCAATAAAAAATATTTCAAGGCGCTATCTAGAATAGTTTAGATTTTGACATGCGAAATGGCATTTTTTCAAAAAATCGAAATTTCAAATCGTCCTAACTCCCGTTCCTGTGGTCGGGTCCACTTTTCATTTCTATATTGTTAATCAGCATGGTCCCAAGTATCTCTAGGCATAATAAAATCGATTTCGATAATGTCAACTTTTTGGGTGAAAAATACGTAAGGGGTAAGACCCCCTAAAAACACCCTATTCGTCATCATCACGGAATCCTTGGGGAATCTCAAGTTGTTATTCGATCGTTAGGGTCTTCATCCCTTCCCTTTCGAATCTTTCAGAATAACCATTTTGCTAATCTATAACACCAAAACTCTGCAAGCTCTGAGCTCGCGAACAGAACTCGAAATTGAAAAATGGAAAACAAAAAAGTGAAAAAATTCATGTCATGAAGGGCTATATGGTCTAGAGTGGTATCAAAATATAGGTTTTCGGGGACGCTGAATCCAATAAAAAATAATTCAAGTCGCTATCTAGAATAGTTTAGATTTTGACCGGCGAAATAAGGGATTATTGTCAATTGTCAAGGGGGGGCCAATCTTAACCCGATTTCCCTACTACTTGTGAAGTCGCCGGCTTCAAATCTTCTACGCCATCCTGAGCACAGCCACGGTGTTATAAATCAGCTGTCCAAGATCGCTATGTCCATGTGCGCTTTTATTCCAACCAAGTCGAACGTAATTAACGCGCTTTACAAAAATACCAACCGAAGTAACGGAATACAATGTACCAGCTATGTACCGCCGAGGTTGAGTAATATGGATCATTCTAAAAATCTGACCACAGATGCACAAGCGAACAACACGCGATAGTCACGACGCCGAAAAATAGAATACGCGATCGCGAACGAAGAATAAGATGAATGCATTCGTTCAGGTCTTCTGGCAGAATATCAAAGAATTCATTTTTGCGTTCGACTCAACACGAGTCCGACTCATTCCAAGACCATGTCACACTCATGGACACTTTCTGTGTCTTTGTTGCACTGAACTCTGCAATGTCAACAAATTCGTGTTTTTTATTCGAGTTATTCCTGATTTTATTCGATAAGAATAGTCAAAGAAGTCGAAGATCTATCATCAACAGCCAATCAGAGGCGTCTTTAAGACGGCTGTGGCCACAATTTTAATGAAAGTTAACTCTACATTGACTTTATAACTTATTTTTTATGTTCTCTCGGGAAGGTTTTGAACGAAACAAGACACATTAAATGGAAGAAAAATTCAGGATTTCACAGAATCTTATGTGAAAGAAGAGAAATGAACAATTTTCAAAATACTGAAATGCTGATAAGTGATTTAATACTTGGTACGAGGGCGGATTGATATTGAAGCTACCTAGGGCTATATGGCAGCACAAACACAAAAATTTTTTCTTTTTTCGAAATCGCGATCTGTCAAACGTTAGCTGTTAAAATTTCACCAAAATTCATCGATTAGTTTATTTGTTGTAGTCGTTTGAAGTAAGCAACTTTTGTGTTTCTTGAAAAATGGAAAAAAGCGCATTTCGTGCAGTGATTAAACACTATTATTTGAAAGGGAAAACGGCGAAAGAGACAAAAGAAAAGCTCGATAAACATTACGGTGAGTCTGCTCCGTCAGATTACATGGTAAAATATTGGATTGCTGAATTTAAACGCGGCCGAACAAGCACTGCAACAATACCATCAACAGGAAGGCCGAAAGAGGTGGTTACTGAAGAAAATATCAAAAAAATCCTCGATATTGTTATGAATGATCGCCGAATCCAGTTGCGTGAGATTGTTGAAATGGTAAACATATCATATGAACGTGTGATCAACATTTTGCATGAACATTTGCATATGAAAAAGCTATCGGCAAGATGGGTGCCGCGTTTGCTCAGTGTCGAATAAAAACGAGTTCGACAGACCACTTCACAGCGGTGTTTGGACATGATGAAGCGTAATCCTGTTGATTTTTGGCATCGATTAATAACTGTTGATGAAACATGGGTCCACCACTATACACCTGAAACCAAAAATCAATCGAAACATTGGGTGGAAGCTGGTGGAAGTGCTCCGAAGAAGGCGAAGGCAGTGAAATCGGCTGGCAAGGTTATGGCCCCTGTATTTTGGGATGCACACGGAATATTGCTTATCGATTATCTTGAAAAAGGATCCACAATCACAGGAAAGTATTATCGTGCATTATTGGATCAATTGAATGATGCAATCAAGAAAAAACGACCACATTTAAAGAAGAAAAAAGTGCTCTTTCTTCAAGACAACGCACCGGTTCACACAGCATTAGATACGATGCTAAAATTACGTGAAATACATTTCGAATTGGTTGATCATCCACCTTATAGTCCAGATTTAGCTCCTAGTGACTTTTTCCTGTTTCCAAACTTGAAAAAATGGCTCGGAGGAAAAAGATTCATCTCAAACGAAGAAGTGATTACCGAAACTTACGCGTATTTTGAGGGATTTCCGAAATCGTATTATTCGGATGGTACAAAAAAGGTGGAATATCGTCTTACTAAGTGTATCGAAGTAAAAGGAGACTATGTTGAGAAATAAATGGTTTTTGAAAAAAAAACATGTTTTTTTCCTACTTAGGTAGCCTCATTATCAATCCGCCCTCGTATTTCCACCCCTTGCGTTAATTACAGCTCGGCAACGACGGTTCATACTCAAAATGAGTGATCTTAAAATGTTCTGATCCAATCCTTCCCAGATTTCTCCGAGTTGGATTCCTAAGTCATTAAGAGTAGCTGGATGATTTTCTGAACTTCTCAGCCTTCTATTGAGGTTGTCCCAAACCTGCTCAATCGGATTGAGATCTGGACTTCTTGCTGGCCATTCCATTCGAGAGACTTCAACCTCTTCAAGGTAGGTACTCCTGAACGATGCGCGCACGATGGGGTCTGGCATTATCGTCCATAAAAATGAAATTTTCACCAATGTATGGGGCAAATGGCACTACATGCTCTTCAAGAATGTTCCTTATATACTTATCAGCATTCATAGCTCCATTATCAACGACCACTAGGTCTGTACGAGCAGTCAAAGATATTCCACCCCATACCATAATCGATCCTCCCCCGAAACCAGTAGTATTCAGGAAATTGCACTGAGCATATCTTTCATGTGGACGTCTGTATACAAGGGAACGTCGATCACAATGGTAGAGGCAGAATCTAGACTCATCTGTGAAGAGAACTCTTTCCCAATCGGCCTCTTCCCAATGGATATGCTCTCTCGCAAAATCCAAACGCGCCTTTCGATGGGCTGGGCCTGGGGTAAGAGCTGGGCCTCTTGCCGCGACACGAGGCCTTAAATCATATTCTCTGAGGCGATTTCTTATTGTCTGAGTGCTAATTTGCAGCTCATGAGTTTGCTCAAGCTGATTTTGAAGGATGCGAGCGGTTGCAAACCGTTGCCTCAACGAAGAAACTCTCAAGTAACGTTCTTGAATGGCAGTTGTTACCCGTGGTCTACCCTGTCCTGGTCTTCGGACATTCATACCTGTCTCCCTGAAACATTCTGGACACACTTGTATGGGAAACTCCAAACCTTTCTGCAATTCTTGTGTATGTCCACCCTTCTTCTCGCAAAACTACCGCTTGGGCACATTCCTCTTGGGTCAAATTGCGTGTTTCGCATAGCGATCGAGTGTAGAAAATCAAACGAAAGAAAAACTATTGATCTTTTTTTATTCCTGCTGGGAGAAAACATCTTTATTGAAGAAAAACGTTGAAAGTGGATAAAATATGCATGCATAATTCTGATAAAAATAATTATCATTGAGAACACCTTCAGTTGTAGAATAAATTTGAGATTTCCATAATGTGCTTTAATTTTTTCGCGCAGTGTATAACTTGATACATGGTCCTTCGAAATGTTGTTTTCCTGATCCTTTCACAGCTACATATTCGATCTTGAAGAAATTTGTTTTTAGATGGAGACTGCAACTGCGGATGAACGAGCCCTCAAAAGTTCCTGATTGCTTAAGAGGCTCATTTTTTTATCGGGTGTACAGAATCATAAAGATGTGGCAAACTAAAATCGACATTGTAGAATGCAGTTACACGATGCTTATAATCGAGATGTGCTGTCATCCGTCAACCTTATCGATAAATTGCAAGAATTCCGAGACAATATTGCGGTATTGGAAAGCGTCCCCTTATACATTATCGAATATTCCAAATTACGATGCAGGAATGTGAGGAGAGATTCCTGTCGATCCACACTGAAAATTGATGGTTGGTTTTTATCAGAGACTAAACAAAATACGGAATACAGTCTCCAACAATTTCTGTTCATAATCAAAACATTTTGTTCCTTGTTTCCGATACGTAACCCATTGATCGCTACTACAGAAAGAAACTTTACCTATTTGTTCACCTGATACATTTTGGTTGTCTCCACAGAGCTTTATAGCCACCATTTTTCATTGCTATCATGTAACATCTACTGCTAGACATCAAATCCCCCTATGGTGCCATTGTAGTGTGATATGATCATTATCTTCCAAGCATCCCAAGTAAGTTTGAAGGAGAAGAAAAATCATATGGAATTCATCCAAGTTCATGATGGAAAAATGAACTCAAAAGTTTTTTTAACAGAAAAATACCCTTTCGATATAACTGGAATATCGTTGAAAGTAATTGGTGAAGATTATAAAAATGATTCTATTCAATCTCCGTATCTTCATGAACTTTATTAAGTAACAAGTTTTATCATCTTAAATTCATTTCCACTGATGAATGAACATCATTCCGAGCGTCTTGAAACGAGCAGCAATTACGATTGGAAATATATTGAAGATTAAATTTTATGGCGCAGAGACGATGTGATTAATTGTTAACATCTCGCAGGAAATAGAAGGATAGATTCTAGCTATTTCTTTGTATTGAAGCAATAAAATACTTCTCGAGCTATACACTTTTATTGCTAATCCAGGTATACATGAGCTTCAACGCCAATTCTGATATACTGCGCTAGCTATGCCAGAAGAACCGTTTTAATAGAAGCATTCATCTATTTTTTCTACATGGAAAATTTGAAGAACGGATGTTTAAGTGTTACTCATCGATAAATTTAGGCTTTACTCGACATTAAACAGCATAATGAATATCATTTCCGAAATAGGGCATCCTTATTTACATCATCACATTTTATTGGTGGATGATTTTTGATAACAGATATGACTACTAGTTCTAGTTTATCACTCCATTGTTTCGTTTGGCAACGTGTATATTTTGAAAATGTTAGGTTATAGTCATTTTCGTGTCGGATGAATAAGCAACATTGCCCTTTCTGCGTAGGGGTCGTAGTATTTACGTATTTATCGAAATGTTTATTTACTTTGGGGAAATAATGAATTTGGGAAAATATACTGCTCCACAAAAGTAAGGGATATCGTATTCAATCGTTTTTAAAAGGATGTAATCTTCGAGAAAATCGCTGTAAAATCATTTCGTCCATCTGGTCGCCTTTTTTCTGAAGTTTGGTTCTTTGCATATGCTTCATGAATGTTCTCATTTTGAAATGAAGCCAGTTTATCAACGGCTTCGATTTGAAACGAGTTTTCTGAAAATGCCGAGCCGTAAATTAACAAACGCTGAGGCTAATAGGGCTATCGGAATGCTACAGGGTGGCCTAACTCAGGTTGTTGTAGCGGAAAGGCTCCAAGTCAGCCAAAGTGTGATATCTCGACTGGAATAGGTACAGGGAGACAGGTTCCGTGTTGGAAAGACCAAGGCTTGGTGGGCGACGAAAAACAACACCTGCTCAGGATCGTTTTATCATCCATTTCGGCGAGAAGAAACCCTACATCTACGTGTAGAATGCTACCGAATACTCTTCAAAATGCAGTTTCCATCGAAACCATCAGACGGCGTTTGAGAGAGCTGAATCTAGGTTCTAGACGTCCATTAACACTTGACCATAGGCGTCAAAGACTGGAATGGGCAAGGCAACATATCAATTGGCGTAGTGTCCTTATCACTAATGAATCTAGGGACGATTTTCAGATTCTCGAAGAATAAGGGTATGGACAATCCCACGCATACCCCGTAATCTTCGCTATGTCCAAGAAGTCCATCCATTCCGAGGGGGTGGTGTTATCGTATGGGCCGGGATATGTTTCAACGGGCGCACATATCTACACATTTGTCCTGGGAATATGACCACCTTACACTATAGGGAGCATGTCATTGACAATGTTGTGCCAAATTTTCACGCTGCTATTGGTAAAACTTTTCAATTTCTAGACGATAACGCTAGACCGCACCGTGCAGCCATAGTTGAGAATGCGCGCGAGGAGCTTGGTATTCCACATTTACAATATCTCCGCACTCACCAGATTTGAATTGCATAGAACATGCATGGGATATGCTCCAAAGAAGATTAGATAATCATCAACCTACTCCAGAATCCTTGAATGATCTGAGAGAGCTTCTGTTTATGGAACGAAATTTCTCAAGAAATGTTCAACAACCTCGTGTGTAGTATGCAAAGAAGATGTCAAGCTGTTAATGATGCCCGTGGAGGCCATACATTGTACTGATAGTCTTAAAATGCTTGAATTCTCTGAGAATAAAATTTCGTTATTTTACTCGATTTTTCTTAACCACGCTGTATACGGTGCAGACCTACAGGCTTAAATTAATTTGCAACTTGAAATCATATTAATATGAATATTCATCACAAAAATCTTATTTCAACTATATTTTTCTGCAATTTAAGTCAATATCCAAAACTTATGTGGAGCAGTTTATTTCACGTATATAAACATGGTTGGAAGATTCAGTTATGCTATTTCCTTGTGCGGAAATCAAGAATCGAGAGTTGAAATTTTGCTGAAAAATATAGACAGAATAGTCCGTTACTTTGTGATTCGAAAAATGAATAAAAATATTCGACTAACCCAACAGAAAAATTTCTGAACGAACCGACGGACCTATAAAATTCCCCACTTCTCAAAATTCTCAAGAAATAAGCCTACAGAAGACATTCAAATACCTTTTTGCACAACTTGAAATACTCCAGTATGAAAACGAAGTAGAACCTACTACGAAACCTATGTCACAGTTAAACCTTAAATAAACTCGAAAAAATACTTGTAGTCAATCCACCAGCCATTTTCCATCGTTTTGAAACAATGAGAATGATCCAAAAGGTAGGAAATTGGGTGCTGTATGAACAGAAGCCAAGGAACATCGCACGCCGTTTTTCCACAGTATTGCGTGTTCCATTGGACCAATTTTCTTTGGTTATTTTCTTTCGTATAGTTGACTTAATTTTGTATAGATTCCTGTGTTTGTATTTTGCAAAATTCTTGTTTTATATGGTAAAAAATCATTATTTTTCCTTCTGATGACCGCGAAGTCATAAAACTACGCTCAACGCTCATTCATCATCGGACGACCGAAAGAAGAAAGTCCTCTAAATGAATTCTTCTCGTCATTAAGAATATGTGGCGCAACAATTACGAATGCGGTCGATCTGAATGAGACGCACCTTATGGTAAGTCCGTAGGCCGGAGGTAGGTACTCTTTTTGTGGCAGAACTCATAACTCATCACGGTCTTGCCGAGGCTTATGAGAAGAACGAGCAATTGGTGTATCGGAACTGGTTGTTTTGTTGAAGGGGCCAAACGATTCATTATTCATTTCATTTATTCATGGATGCACATCTTTGAAGGCCAGAGGGGATAATGTGAAAGTTACGACCTTGGAGAAGGATCTGCTACTCTGGGAGCGACGAGAAATGTCAACTTTTGTACCGAATGATGTGTTTTTGCGGGGAGCTTTACTTCATTTCTTCAATAAAAGATGAAGGCTGCCGAAAGTTGTCGTTTTTTAGTGGAAGTCCATGGAGACCTGTAGATGCATCTCTCCAAGTCAGAACAACCGTAAGTAGGGGAAGTACGTACAAAATGACATAGGGTTTAATTTCAGAGGCACAACCTGTTAGTAGTGAATCACAGTAATGCCATATTCTACACCTATGATCTTTGGTCCTTTCTTTATAAAAACTAATCAACCTTTATGGAATAAAAGTACCCAAAAATTTAATATTTTTAGATTGATTGGGATAAACGAAAATTCATTTTATTCGCATGCTATGGACAAAATGACATACCGACAACAAGCAACTGTAGTTTTCTACTCACAGTTACAAAACTACTGACAAAGTTCACCAATGAAACGCTTGGTTCTTCCAAGAACATCAGCACAAGATTCGTGAGCCCAATGCCTGCATCGTAACCAGTCATCTCCAGGGCTAATCCTGGAGAAGATCTAAATCGGGAAAAAAGGGTCATAACAATAGATAGATGGACGGACAGTCGTCTTCATCATCTCGAAAGTTGTTAGGAACATTTTCTACTTCATTGTCTTCTTCAAATTATGCCCTAGGGACTTGTCTCCTTGTCTTTGGAGGAGGTATGGGCTCTTTTTTTTTTATTTGAATGCAATCATATTATGCATAGAAGTTAAAACTAAGTACGTTTATCGAGTCTTCGGCTCACGTTTGCCTTGTCCACTTATGAATCGTCCTTTAGGGATTGGAGAAACCTCCTCATAGGATCAGTAAGAGTAGGTTAAGATGCATTGCCTTTATTAGCCGCAGATGAATATTTTGTTATGAATATGTTATGACAAGTCCTGATTCTTTGTTTGCTGATGGAGCCTGGGATGGATTGTCTTGGTGTTGTACGGTTAATTCAGCTGAAATACCTTTTCATTTTGTCCGTTCACTGTATATGTCATTTTGTCCATATAGCGTTATAAAACTAGAAATATATCGAATTAATACAAAAAGTATATTCAACATAAAAAAGCTTCGTGAATACAATGACAAATAAGTAAAGTTTGAAATGAATGCAATATAAAGGGAAAAAAATGGTGAAAACTGGCCATTTCTTCTAAAAATTTGGCGCAATGAAAAAAAACTCATGGGCTATTGATTTCTGTTATCACTCATAACGACCGAATGGATTAGAGTACCGCTTGCTAATTTCCAGAGGTTAATAGAAGCCACTCGGGTCGTGTGATATGGTAGGCAGTTCCGCATTTGATACCTCCAAACTCTAATTATGATGCCTATGTCATTTTGTCCATATATGTCATTTTGTACGTATTTCCCCTACAATTTCTGCAGTGTTTACTTTGTAGAATTTGTT
The DNA here is from genome assembly GCA_910592335.1 of Adalia bipunctata. Taxonomy (NCBI): domain Eukaryota; kingdom Metazoa; phylum Arthropoda; class Insecta; order Coleoptera; family Coccinellidae; genus Adalia; species Adalia bipunctata. Next base: position 7,174,979 of record OU342948.1, on the reverse strand, counting down.
TATATCTCATACATACATCTTTTCTTGATTCTCGTGATGTTAAGAATTGGTTTATCAGTGTTGGGGCGACTTTCAGTTAACCAACTGAAGTGTGGTTCAATTATTTAAGTTTTATTTTTCGAAATATAATTTTTTGAGTGAGAAAGAGATAGAGCTAGTGGACTGTATAATATATATGAAATTAATTGAAACCCAACACAAATGAAAGGATAAATGCACTCAAAAATAACAGATAATATATCAGCAAACTGGATCCTGTCGATGACTCCTATTCCTATATAAAGATTGCTCGAGCTCGACAATAGAATATGGAATGAAGCTGACGTGAAAATCCGTTGCTAAAAATGTCAAATTGTGCACACTTATCCTTGCGGTATTATAAAATAACCACGCCACTGGTCTTTTTGTTCGAAATAATTCGCACAAATGAAAGTTTCAAAAGAATGTAATTCGATTGAATCGAAATCACTAAAAATTGCGAATCACAGGAAAAATTGAAGTTTTCCGAATTCGCGAAAGGGAACACAGAGAATTATAATTTTTGGAAGCAGAATTATTCACGATTAAGTCAATCAATGAACTGAATTAAATATATGGAAACGAAACAAATACACGACATATTATGCTGCACTCCACAGCTGACGGATTGTTCTCATACATAAAGGATGATCCACATGGGAACTCCTTAGTTTGGAGGAATTAATTTAATAATTCGAATTTTGAAAATTCAGAATTATTATTTTGAAACGTTCATGTTTAGCGTGAACAATCAGTCCTTTCTTCTCTCCAAGAGAGCTTCTGTATATTTAACACGCACTTACAGCTTCAATTATCTCTTTGTTTTTTGCTTTTCGACTCGACGAGTAGCAAGCTCAGGAGGACGGTTATGTAGATCATAACCCCATAACGTTGCTGAATCTCCTGTGTAGTCGAAATAGAGACGGGGATCACGGTAGCTAACGTAATTTTGTTTATCACCAAGCCAACAGAGATATGCTTCCTCCTACAGCCCGTCCGCTCGCGAGCAGTCTTGTAGACACTTGTGCCAAATAGGTTTCAGACATTACGGTGACGACTTTTATTGCCCGGTCTTAAACTGTTTAATGAACTTTATGGCTGGAAGATCGTCGGAGTCACATTCGGAGACCAACAGCGAGAACGGATCCATCGCTGATCGTATCTTTATTACACGGAGCAAATTCGAATTTGCATCGCCTTCGCGCTCGCGGAGGATTTCGCTTTATCCGTTTTTGATTGTCGCCGAACGCAAATTGCGTTTATTTATTCATCTAATTTGCATCAGCGGGAAAGAATCTCCTCACTATGCATGTAGATGGACCGTCTAGTAGGTCTCTGATTTCTTTTATTACCATTCGGAATGGGTTTAATTCGCAGGGGATAAAAATGAAGGAATCTCGCAGGGACGGAGTTGGCCGAAAAGGAAAAGACAGGGTTTAAGATCAAGATTAGAAGCGGACCGCAAACTAACAAGGTGGCTGGCGATGCCCAAAGAGAAGGAATCTGTATATTTGGGTATATTATTTTTTATTTCAGTTTATTATTATTATACTAACTGACAAAGAAACTGCAACACCCAGAAGGAGCTGTTAAAATTTCAAATTTTTTTTGGTAAAACATCGCTGAACGTACGAACAGAAATCCAACTACGATTATGAGATGTTGTCAAGCGTGCTTTGATAATGCCTAAAATCGAAAAAGAGTCGGCACCGGACGTCGAAGGGGCACAAATGAAGTTCTAGATCGACGTCTAAGACTTATGGCCATTAGAGACCGATTTGCGACAACTCGATCTTTGGCTGATGAGTGGTTAGGAGAACAAGGCCATCCTGTAACTGTGCGAACGGTTTACCGCCGGATGAGGTCATTATCGACCCCATCTTGTGTTACCTCTGACGGTTGAGCATCGCCGGCAACGATTACAGTGCTGCAGAGAACGACAACATTGGAATGTGGAATGGCATCAGGTCGTCATTTCTGATAAATCTCAATGGGTGCACATGACGGCCGAAGAAGGGTTAGACGACGTCGGGGAGAAAGACGTGTGCCTCAGCTTGATGTTGAGCGTCATGTACACCGGACAGTAGGCGTTATATTATGGGGTGCTATTCTGCTATTGCACATGCAAGTAGGTCACCTTTAGACTTAATTCGAGGTAATATGACAACGCTGCGTTACCTTCAAGAAATAGTGGAGCCATATGTTCTCCCTCACCTTAACCGGCTCGAGAATCCAATATTTCAGCAAGATAATGCTCGACCTCATGTTGCCAGAGTTAGTTCAAACTCTTTTGAAGCGACCCATGTGAATCTTTTGCCATGACCTCCCAAATCCTCCGATAGAGCCCATAGAGCATGTTTGGGACAGCATGGGTAGAAGGCTTGAAAATATACCTCAGCCCCCATGGACTTTGGCGGCTCTGAGACACGAAGTACAGGGAGGTTCAAAAATAAATAGACCATCTTATTGCATCAATGCCAAAACGTGTTGGGGAGTGTATACTGCACTGCGCAAAAGAATTAACGCACATTCTGAAAATCTCAATTTTAATGAAAGTTAACTCTACATTGACTTTATAACTTATTTTTTATGTTCTCTCGGGAAGGTTTTGAACGAAACAAGACACATTAAATGGAAGAAAAATTCAGGATTTCCCGAATCTTATGTGAAAGAAGAGAAATGAACAATTTTCAAAATACTGAAATGCTGATAACTGATTTAATACTTGGTATTTCCACCCCTTGCGTTAATTACAGCTCGACAACGACGGTTCATACTCAAAATGAGTGATCTTAAAATGTTCTTATCTAATCCTTCCCAGATTTCTCCGAGTTGGATTCCTAAGTCATTAAGAGTAGCTGGATGATTTTCTGAACTTCTCAGCCTTCTATTGAGGTTGTCCCAAACCTGCTCAATCGGATTGAGATCTGGACTTCTTGCTGGCCATTCCATTCGAGAGACTTCAACCTCTTCAAGGTACTCCTGAACGATGCATGCACGATGGGGTCTGGCATTATCGTCCATAAGAATGAACTTTTCACCAATGTATGGGGCAAATGGCACTACATGCTCTTCAAGAATGTTCCTTATATACTTATCAGCATTTATATCTCCATTATCAACGACCACTAGGTTTGTGCGAGCAGTCAAAGATATTCCACCCCATACCATAATCGATCCTCCCCCGAAACCAGTAGTATTCAGGAAATTGCACTGAGCATATCTTTCATGTGGACGTCTGTATACAAGGGAGCGTCGATCACAATGGTAGAGGCAGAATCTAGTCTCATCTGTGAAGAGAACTCTTTCCCAATCGGCCTCTTCCCAATGGATATGCTCTCTCGCAAAATCCAAACGCGCCCTTCGATGGGCTGGGGTAAGAGCTGGGCCTCTTGCCGCGACACGAGGCCTTGAATCATATTCTCTGAGGCGATTTCTTATTGTCTGAGTGCAAATTTGCACCTCATGAGTTTGCTCAAGCTGATTTTGAAAGAGGCGAGCGGTTGCAAACCGTTGTCTCAACGAAGAAACTCTCAAGTAACGTTCTTGAATGGCAGTTGTTACCCGTGGTCTACCCTGTCCTGGTCTTCGGACAGCTGCAACATTCTGGACACACTTGTATGGGAAACTCCAAACCTTTCTGCAATCCTTGTGTTTGTCCACCCTTCTTCTCGCAAAACTACCACTTGGGCACATTCCTCTTGGGTCAAATTGCGTGTTTCGCGTTGCATAGCGATCGAGTGTAGAAAATCAAACGAAAGAAAAACTATTGATCACTAGAATTGATCGAGAACAACTGATTTTAGAATGGAGCCAATACATTCAAAATCTGATAATATCATCTTTTTTTAATCCTGCTGTTAGAAAACATCTGTAATGAGAAAAAACGTTGAAAGTGGATAACATATGCATGCATAATTCTGATAAAAATAATTATCATTGAGAACACCTTCAGTTGTAGAATAAATTTGATATTTCCATAATGTGCGTTAATTTTTTTGCGCAGTGTATCAATGTTTTACCAAAAATTTAAATTTAAACAGCTCCTTCTGGGTGTTGCAGTTTCTTTGTCAGTTAGTATATTAAGTTAGCGAAGCCACCCCATATAAAAAATAACTTTCTTTCTTCCACGAAAAATTCTCAAGATTCAGCATTCCTTGCATTCTTCTGACTATTCCAAATCTCCCGCTTTAATCGTCCATGCCGGCAAAATACAGAATTTTTTACATATTTCGCTCGAGGGGAATGCTATGAATTTCGTCTAGAGAGACTGATGCTGTCTTCATTAAATATTAAAATTACGATTTTTTGCACACCAACTTTGACAAACACCGCTTCACGTAGAATATGAACTGAATATTCATCAAAGTTATGATTTAACATGGTTGTTATATCTGCTGGACTAAAGTGTTTCATAATTTTATATGTTTTTTCATTTTACACCTGTTTATAATCTATTACACACCTAAAATAAATTATTCATCAGGATGAATTGATGCTGTAGCTCCTCACGTCAACCTGCATTAATCACTGTTCATAATGGGAGTGTCTTTTTTTTTGTAATACATCCTATTATAATAGGCTACTCGTGAATTTTTCAAATATTTCAATACATATTCATCGTCGTCATGAATCCTATCTTTGTGTGGAATACAGGGCGATTTCATATAAGCTTTCCGTTGTATATTTCTCGCCAAGACATCTGATTTGAGAAAAGAGTTTTTATCATCTTTATCATATGAATAAGAGAAAGAATATCGGCGGTTAGACAAATTTTTTGAAACTCCGGTAAGCTTCACCAGGCTGAAGTGCAGTTTTCTTCGAATGAAAAAAGAAAATCAACCAGCAAATGACGATTATTCGGCACAAAATTCACACAACTCAGAGTATGTGACGCCAAAACAGAATCACGAATGTGTTAAAACAGTTTGTAAACCATAGTCGTATATGGCTTCGTTTATGACATATTAGATATGTCAAAATCGACCAGCACTAACAACTGCTCACGGCATTTATCGATAAACAGCGGGAATTCATAGCGCACCTTTTGTGAAATTCAATAATAATAATATAATAACTGTTAAGTTACTTTTTCCTGAGTTTCAAAGTCTGCACGCCGATAATTATTTCTCTTATATCTATCTGTTTCTTTCCAAAATTGACACTCTTTAAATTGTTTTCGTTCCTCGTCTCATTTGTGATCGTATATCTCTGTGTTTCATGGCGGAATCCCATTAATCCGTATACCCTTATGCTAATATCCCCCCTATACCTGCGTTTTATGAAAAATTGGCTGTGCGCGACAAAATTCGTATGATCAATCGGTAGTTTGCAATCTTATATCTGCAGGCCGACTCCATCGCATCAAAATACTCCCCAATAACGGCCGTAATAGCTCCCATATTTCATTATTCCTAGTCGACGACTGCCGAGCGGTATTCCTTTAAAGGCGTTCCACAACTTGATTAGTCTATAATTTCTCATAAACCATGTTAAAACGCATAACTCCGACTCCACTCACGGCGTCTTACCATTTCGTAATTACGTATTCATGTTTTCGCATTTAGGTACACAGAAACATTCAGCGAAAACAATAATTCTAGGCGGTATGCAGCGCTAAGAAGGTGAAACGAAAAAAGTTAAAGCGCCTCACGCGAATGATAAACTTATATTCTCGCCTCGAGAATGAAGCTGTACGTATTTAACCGGCAGAAAGAAATGGGCATCTTGGCGATAATTAACGAGCAGGTTTAATGAAGCCTTCACACATGTATATTACCGCTTAATGACAAGCGTTTTGGCATTTCTCTTCTCCCATGAACGAACGCGTAATTATTGTGATAGAATAGAGAAAGAATGCTGAAATACGGAAAAATGAGATGATCGGCCTTCCATACAGGGGCCTTGACGCGAAAAAATCCGATTTTCGAACCAATAAAAAAATTACTGGCTTATTAGGTAAGGTCTTATAGAAATTTCACCCTAAGGTTTCAACTACAATAATTGCAGCAGCCTTTTTCAGATGTATCTCGATCGGAGGTTGTAAACTGTACAAGTTCCGAATTTCCTAAACTAAGAGGATATATTGAAAAATTCTTAGCCTACTATAGAACCAAACAAAATACACTGCGCAAAAAAATTAACGCACATTATGGAAATCTCAAATTTATTTTACAACTGGAGGTGTTCTCAATGATAATTATTTTTATCAGAATTATGCATGCATATGTTATCCACTTTCAACGTTTTTCTTCAATACAGATGTTTTCTCCCAGCAGGAATAAAAAAAGATGATATTATCAGATTTTGAATGTATTGTCTCCATTCTAAAATCAGTTGTTCTCGCTCAATTCTAGTGATCGATAGTTTTTCTTTCGCTTGATTTTCTACACTCGATCGCTATGCAACGCGAAACACGCAATTTGACCCAAGAGGAATGAGCCCAAGCGGTAGTTTTGCGAGAAGAAGGGTGGACATACACAAGAATTGCAGAAAGGTTTGGAGTTTCCCATACAAGTGTGTCCAGAATGTTGCAGCGATTCAGGGAGGCAGATATGAATGTCCGAAGACCAGGACAGGGTAGACCACGGGTAACAACTGCCATTCAAGAACGTTACTTGAGAGTTTCTTCGTTGAGACAACGGTTTGCAACCGCTCGCCTCCTTCAAAATCAGCTTGAGCAAACTCATGAGGTGCAAATTAGCACTCAGACAATAAGAAATCGCCTCAGAGAATATGATTTACGGCCTCGTGTCGCGGCAAGAGGCCCAGCTCTTACCCCAGCCCATCGAAGGGCGCGTTTGGATTTTGCGAGAGAGCATATCCATTGGGATTATTGGGAAGAGGCCGATTGGGAAGAGGCCGATTGGAAAGGAGTTCTCTTCACAGATGAGTCTAGATTCTGCCTCTACCATTGTGATCGACGTTCCCTTGTATACAGACGTCCACATGAAAGATATGCTCAGTGCAATTTCCTGAATACTACTGGTTTCGGGGAGGATCGATTATGGTATGGGGTGGAATATCTTTGACTGCTCGCACAGACCTAGTGGTCGTTGATAATGGAGCTATGAATGCTATTAATGTATATAAGAAACATTCTTGAAGAGCATGTAGTGCCATTTGTCCCATACATTGGTGAAAATTTCATTTTTATGGACGATAATGCCAGACCCCATCGTGCGCGCATCGTTCAGGAGTACCTTGAAGAGGTTGAAGTCTCTCGAATGGAATGGCTAGCAGGAAGTCCAGATCTCAATCCGATTGAGCAGGTTTGGGACAACCTCAATAGAAGGCTGAGAAGTTCAGAAAATCATCCAGCTACTCTTAATGACTTAGGAATCCAACTCGGAGAAATCAATCATGATTACTCCATGGCAATCCCAAAAAACTCAAGCAAGAACTTTTCCAGCAGATTTTTGGACACGAAACTTCTTAGGTCTTGGAGAACCAGAGTGTCGCCATTCCATCGATTGTTGCTTCGTTTCTGGATCGTAGAAATGTACCCAAGTCTCATCCATATTAACAATTCGGTAAGAAGTCTACATCGTTTTCAAATCGAGCAAAGATCGAACGCGATGCTTCTACCCTTGCACGTTTTTGGTCAACATTCGGGGATCCATTTTGCAGGAATTTTTCTCATGTCCAAATTGACGTGAACTATATGATGAACGCGTTCGTATGAAATCTTCAGTGCTTCAGATATCCGCTTTAGTTTTTTAGTTTTATTTTTCGCGAGTGCAGACTTCTCTGTTTGATACAGTCGACAAAACAGTTCGTGCTCTTCGATCCGTTTATGAATGCTCCCTTCAGTAGTTCCAATGTTAACTAAAACTTTTCCACAGTCGCGAGGGAATCTTTATGAGTATAATAATAGAATCTTCAAATGTTCGCTTATGGAACAATCGCACTTTTTTCTCTCTCCATCATCATGGAATCCACCAGTCAAAATGGCTGGACCGCATTCCAGTGTGTCGTCCTTCAATTACACAAAATTCGATATGGATCGGCAGATTTCCAATAATAATAGTCACGGTTGCAGTGGCGGCGGATGTGTCATTATTCAAAATTTATTTTCTACGATTGTCGAGTCACGTTCCGTACGTCGGACGTTTCGTCGATCGCGACCGAATTCTTGGCACCGATCCGGTATTCATTTCGACCATTGTTTCTTTTTTTGCCGGTCGTTCCTCCATAATAGATCGGCAGATTCAATTTTATGTCGGCGGAATCGTTTTTAGTCGCATCGGAACAAGACCAGGCACTGTTTTTTAGACGTCGATTGAGGTTTTTTTGCCATTAGGAGAGTGTAGATCCTCCACTTTGAACAGCGTTGCCAATTTAGCATCAAAAATGCTAAATTTGGCATATTATTTGATTCATGCAATGAAAATTGAATGAAAGTTAGAAGTGTTAAACCTGATATTGGGAACCTGATGCAGGTCCATTTGCGTATTTCCCTTCCGTGTATAGTGACAACAGTTATCTAATATCAAAGATGACCAATTTTTCGGGAATTTTCCGGTCGAATTATTTTTTTTCGAGCTATATAGACCCGTGTCATTTCTTTCATAGAGTAGGGGTCGTAGATACCGATTATGTACTTAATTAGTTCTTCTTCCGCATGACTGTTCCGGAAAATAAATCACTGTTCGAGGAAAATTCTCGAAAATTTGGTCAAATTTGGATAGACGTAGCAGCCAGAAATATAGAATTAGGTGAAAACTGATTTTTTCGGTTATGAATTAATCTTTTACGAATCGAAAGGTCCAAATTTTATTCACCGATCACGAGCAGTTAAGATTTTCTGATTTTTTCCGCGGAGGTCCACATTTTCCGATTTTCCTGAGACCGTAACTTAAAAACAAATTGTTTTACAGAAAATCTGTTTTCATATTCGTAATCTACGCCGTCGATTCAGTAAATGGTGAAATTTTGGTAGCGATAGAAGAAAACTGCCTTTTAAGTAGATCAATATTGAAGGTAGATCATTATTGAAGGTAGATCAATATTGAAAGTAGATTCGCATTTTAAAGATAAAGAGGCCAATGATTTTTTGGTGAGCAACTGTTAATTTGGAAAAATGTAAAGAGAAGCTTTGTTGTTATACTAAACTTTTCGATCTCTTGTAGTTTTGTCGTATCTGCTACCGATTTCGAGAAAATAATTCGAACGATTCTCTGGAAATCCTCGGAAAGTATTTCGAGAGAATCGTTCAAATTTTTTTCTCGAAATCAGTGGCATATACGACAAAACTACAAGAGATCGAAAAGTTTAGTATAACAACAATGCTTCTTTTTACATTTTTTCAAATTAACAGTTGCTCACCAAAAAAAAGTCCTGGAGGAAAACAGGTGACTGTGTTCCAGAAAAAATATCACCCTGTAGATCTGCTATCGAAATTGTCGTGTCACGTGGTGAGAACTCTCAAATGTAATATCTATGCCAAATTTCAGTTGAATATTTTGTAAAGCGTATATACTATGAGAAACTTACTTAAGGATTCTCCCCTTTTCATTTGTACGTTCAATTTAGGAACAACCTGTATAGCTTTCTTTTTGGCACATTTTCAGCATTTTCTGAACGCAACCCTAGCATATTTTGTTGTAGCTGAGGTGGCAACACTGACTTTGAACTTACCTGATCTGGTTATCGGCGATTGGTAAGAGTGCATAATATGAATGATTGCAAAAAAAATTTAGGGGATGATTCCTTGTCAAAAAAAAGGGTGGGTCTCTCGTATAAACTTTTCTTCTTCAAGCCCTGTATCATTACATAGTATAAAACAAAGTCGATTTCGCTGTCTGTCCCTATGTATGCTTAAATCTTCAAAACTACGTAACGGATTTTGAAACGTTTTTTTTTTAATAGATAAAGTGGTTCAAGAGGAAGGTTTATACCGAGGTATATACAGAGTATAACAGCCAAATGGAATAAATTCGATAACGAATAAATGAGGGCGTGTTGTGAAAAACGCTCGGACACGTCGATTTTTATTATTAAATGCGCATATATTTCAAGAAAATAATATTATATAGGGTGTTCCATGTGACCGTGGCCAATACCAACTTTCTTATTTCAAATGCAACCCCTGTATATTATTCATTTTTTGGATTCTTCAGAGAATTCTAGACACAATTCATGCACAATGTCCTATACCTATCTTTAACTATTTCGGAAGTATTAAGTGTTTTCAGATTTATTGCAAAAATCAACGTTTTGAATAAAAATTATTTTATTTCACAAATTCGGTACATTACACTTAAAACCTAATAAGTAATACTGATTATTTCTGAATCATTAAAAAAAAATGAAAAAAAACATTAATGTCAATGTAGGAAATGTTCAAAATGCTCGCCGCGAACGTCTTGGCAACATGCTATGGTGTAGAATTGTCTTCTAAAGTTACTCAACATTTCAGGCGTTTTTGCTTACTTTCTTCATATCAAGAGGTAAATGGGAAATAAGTATTGAGTGTAATGTATCGAATTTGTGAAATAAAATATTTTTTATTTAAAACGTTGATTTTTGCAATAAATCTGAAAACACTCAATACTTCCGAAATAGTTAAAGATAGGTATAGGACATTGTGCATGAATTGTGTCTAGAATTCTCTGAAGAATCCAAAAAATAAATAATATACAGGGGGTTGCATTTGAAATAAGAAAGTTGGTATTGGCCACGGTCGCATGGAACACCCTATATAATATTATTTTCTTGAAAAATATGCGCATTTAAAATTACAAATCGACGTGTCCGAGCGTTTTTCCTAACACCCCCTCATTTATTCGTTATCGAATTTATTCCATTTGGCTGTTACACTCTGTAGACATGGATTGCGTTGCATCCGTGCGAAGCCGGGGCGGGTCGCTAGTACTTGATAAGCCACATATTACACTTTTTCCAGTTATGGCACCAGTGGTGTTCACGGAAATCAGGTATGGTCGCAGTTCGACCTTACTATTCAAGTTTATGGCATATTTATGGGTTGTAAACCAAAATCAATATCGATTATCGCCCCAAATCGGTTAGTGCTGGACGCAGATATTGGAATTGAATTAATTCGGACCGTCGTTTCGAACCCATAATAATCCGGCCAGAAAGGAATTGCGGAAAACCCGGTTAATACCATTGAAACGTGAACATGTACCAGCACGCATTAACCGTGCCGTAAGCTCGGCGTATGTTTAAAACTCGAAATATAATCAAACTATCAGGTTTCAAAATTAACAGCACTCCGAGAGCCAAGTTTGCCCGGTGCATTAACGAGTTACCATGGCGATATTAGCTGGATGGTCGAATATTTCTGCGGGAACATAACAACATTCGCGTTTTACGAGAAACTTTCCCGGGGCTAAGAGCATCAACATGCGAAAACGGAATGCTTTATATCGACAAATTGTTATCGGGCTCATAATTGGTTGCGAACTGAAAGGGTAACTCGATTCCGAGGAAAGATGAGTGGTTTGCCGGTTCGATTATGTCAGAGAGCCTTTCGCGAGAGGAAGAAACTTGGCCGGTCGAGTACAAGTCAAACAAAGGAGTTATGGCGATGAAAGGATCGAGGATCGTCTCCTTCTTAACAGATTTCTTCGTAGGAGTTCCCGAAAACAACGTGAATTCTGAAAAGTGGAAGAAATCCCCCTTCCAGACAGGAATAAGAGGCAGCAAAATTAATTATTCGTGAAACGACGCATATTTAATAGTAAGACGACGTAGAAAGTACGGGACCCTTTGAGCAGCCATCTGAGTATCCGCCCATGAAAGAAAACCGATGAAAACTTCTGTTGAATAGAATCGGTCGGTCCACGAATACTAAGGAGGTTCACTTCGATATCTGTTTGTCTGCTTTAGAAGAGACAGGAATTTCCAGAGAAGAAGAATCAATGACATATATTCTCTGTTTATGATCAAATCATTTCTTGTCAGTTTTATGGTGAAACGACTTTGGATTCCCTTATTTTGAGGTTAGTTTTCCTTCCTCTACCCCTTGGGAAATTGATTTAATCAAAAGTTATTATCGGTCAGTTCATTGTGAACCTCCACTGTCAACTTTATGTTGATCGAATCCATTTGACAAGACTTACACAGTTCGTAGTGAGGTTTCTATATTTTTGAGCACTTGCATTTCCCTCTACCACTTAGGAAAATGATTAAATCGAAATATATTACGACCAGGTCATTTCAAACGATTCCTCTCAATTTTAAGGTCATGTAATTCTTTCATGTATCGTAGAGCTAGTTAGGGAATTGATGAAACCAAAATATACTGCTCCACAAGAGTTAGGGATATCGTATTCAATCGTTTTTAAAAGTATGTAATCTTCGAAAAAATCCCTGTAAAATCATTTAAAACTCAATAACAACTTGAATCGATCCAATAAAAATTAGTATGAGACATTTCGTCAATCTGGTCGCCTTTTTTCTGAAGTTTGGTTCTTTGCATATGCTTCATGAATGTTCTTATTTTGAAATGAAGTCAGTTTATCAACGGCTTCGATTTGAAACGACTTTTCTGCAAATGCCAAGACGTAAATTAACAAACGCTGAGGCTAATAGGGCTATCGGAATGCTACAGGGTGGCCTAACTCAGGTTGTTGTAGCGGAAAGGCTCCAAGTCAGCCAAAATGTGATATCTCGACTTTGGAATAGGTTCAGGGAGACAGGTTCCGTGTTGTAAAGACCAAGTCTTGGTGGAAGACGAAAAATAACACCTGCTCAGGATCCTTTCATCACCGTTTCGGCGAGAAGAAACCCTACATCTACGTGTAGAATGCTACGGAATACTCTTCAAAATGCAGACGGGGTCCAAGTTTCCATCGAAACCATCAGACGACGTTTGAGACAGGTGAATCTAGGTTCTAGACGTCCATTAAGTGGAGTTCCATTAACACGTGACCATGAGCGTCAAAGACTGGAATGGGCACGGCAACATATCAATTGGAACGATCAATGGCGTAGTGTCCTTTTCACTGATGAATCCAGATATGGACGATTTTCAGATTCTCGAAGAATAAGGGTATGAACAATCCCACGCATACCCCGTAATCGTCGCTATGTCCAAGAAGTCCATCCATTCCGAGGGGGTAGTGTTATGGTATGGGCCGGGATATGTTTCAACGGGCGCACAGATCTACACATTTGTCCTGGGAATATGACCGCCTTGAACTATAGGAAGCATGTCATTGACAATGTTGTGCAAAATTTTCACGCTGCTATTGCTGAAACTTTTCAATTTCTAGACGATAACGCTAGACCGCACCGTGCAGCCATAGTTGAGAATGCGCGCGAGGAGCTTGGTATTCCACATTTACCAATACCTCCGCACTCACCAGATTTGAATTGCATAGAACATGCATGGGATATGCTCCATAGAAGATTAGACAATCATCAACCTATCCCAAAATCCTTAAATGATCCGAGAAAGCTTCTGCCCCGTTTATGGAACCAAATTCCTCAAGAAATATTCAACAACCTCGTGTGTAGTATGCAAAGAAGATTTCAAGCTGTCATTGATGCCCGTGGAGGCCATACATTGTCTTAAGATGCTTGAATTCTCTGGGAATAAAATTTCGTTATTTTACTCAATTTTCTTAACCACCCTGTGTACGCTTCAGACCTACAGGCTAAAATTAATATGCAACTTGAAATCATATTAATATGAATTTTCATCACAAAAATCTTATTTTAACTATATTTTTTGCAATTTGAGTCAATATCCCTAACTCATGTGGAGCAGTTTATATTGACGATAAAACCTTACTGGACTTCCCTATCAAATTCATACAGATCAATAATCACAAGTGAGGATCTTGTTTTCTGGGATTAGATTCATCTGCTCAACCCCTTAGGAAATTGATTGAATCAAAATATCTTATCGACTTTATGATTTCTATCGACCATTTTAATTTTATGTCGATAGGATTCGTCCAACAACAATTTCACATTCCAACGAGATTCCTATTGCAAATTGCATCTTCCGATGTATTTCGGGAGTTGCTTCGTATCCTCTACCACTTAGGAAAATGATTGAATCTAAATATATATGAGCGATTCCTGTCAATTTTGAGACTACAATTCAATTGTCCATAATAACATTGTGCGATCTATTTAATTCCAGTATGAAAGAAATGGTTTCTCATCCTCTACCCCTTAGGGGATTGATTATATGAATATTTTATCGATAAGACACTGAATTGATGTCGATGATTTGAGAGGATCACAAGAGAGATTCTTGAACCCCTTAGAAAATTGATGAAGTCAGAATATCTTATCTGTTTGATAATTTCAGAAGACCATTTCATTTTAATGTTGATAGGAATAGCTTGAGAATTTCACAGATCTTCCTATAATACCTAGTTGCATATGCATTTCTGGAGTAATTTACAAACCTCTACCACTAAGGAAAATGATTCAATCGAACAATATTATCGGTCAGGTCATTTCGAAAGATTCATGTCCATTTTAAATTCATATGATTCATTTGACTGGACTTATACGTGATTTATTCAAGGGTTAGTATTCCATCATCTGTTCCTTAGGCAATTGATTTTTCTATCGAATTCATGTTGATGAAGGATCATAAGTGATATTCTTCTATTTTCGTGTTATCTTTACATCCTCTACCTCTCAGAAAGCTGATGAAATCAAACTAACGACTAAAAATTCCGAAATTATATTGATAGGATCACAGTGCGAGATTCTATTTTCCTATGTATTTTAGGGATACTTTCCCATCATCTACCTCTACCTTAGGACATTGATAACATCGAACTGTCGTAATTATTCTTAGTGGAAAGGATTCATTTCACATGAATCACATTGTGCTACCTGATGGGTTTCCTAAGATTCATTTGATAAGACGTGTTCTACCCCTTAGGAAATTGATTAAGTAAATCGAACTAGGGATAGGTGAATTCGGAGCTCCCTGTCAAATTATTTCGGTTCATCAGGAGTATTACAAGCCTTACATAGTAGGACATATGATTCCAGTACTTTGTAGTTTTATATGCTCTACCCCTTAGGAAATTGATTAAGTAGATCGAACTAGTGATAGGTGAATTCGGAGCTCCCCGTCAAATTATTTCAGTTCATCAGGAGTATTACAAGCCTTACGTAGTAGGACATATATGATTCCAGTATTTTGTAGTTTTATACGCTCCACCCCTTAGGAAATTGATTATATGAAACTATTTCATTGACTAGGTCATTTCAAACGTCTTTCTATATTATGTTGATAGGATTTCTTTCAAATTACTTCAGTTCATCAGGAGTATTACAAGCCTTACATAGTAGGACATATGATTCCAGTACTTTGTATAGTTTCATATGATCTACCCCTTAGGAAAATGATTATATGAAACTATTTCATTGACTAGGTCATTTCAAACGTCTTTCTATATTATGTTGATAGGATTTCTTTCAAATTATTTCAGTTTATCAGGAGTATTACAAGCCTTACATAGTAGGACATATGATTCCAGTACTTTGTAGTTTCATATGATCTACCACTTAGGAAATTGATTATATGAAACTATTTCATTGACTAGGTCATTTCAAACGTCTTTCTATATTATATTGATAGGATTCTTTTGGCAAGTTTTACTTAGTGCAACGCGAGTTGTTCTTGAACTAGAGGTTAGTTTTCCATCCTCTAACCCTCAAGAGATTGATTCAATGAAAGTATGGGGCCAGGTCACTTCGATAGTCCCCTATCAACATTATGTTGATAGTAGGTATCTATTTGACAAGATTTGCATAGTGTAACGTTTGATTTCTGGACTTTTGAGGTCTCACATTCTCTACCCCTTAGGAAATTGATTGAATCATTTTCGATACATTGTCAAAGCAGCCACTAACAGGTGTTCTATGCTCTACCATTGAACGTACCTTTGCATTCGTTGGCGTCTCTCGACGTAGCTCTACTCCAGGGCCTGTCGAAGTGAA
This sequence comes from Adalia bipunctata, assembly GCA_910592335.1. Taxonomy (NCBI): domain Eukaryota; kingdom Metazoa; phylum Arthropoda; class Insecta; order Coleoptera; family Coccinellidae; genus Adalia; species Adalia bipunctata. The sequence continues at coordinate 7,159,016 of OU342948.1, read as the reverse complement.
AAGGTTTGCACCTTTCGCAATCCCTGCCGGCGGTGTTGTGCTTACACTCACAAGCCAACTGTCCATCTTTACCGACAACGCAACGGCTCGCGTGTCCATTACATTTGCATCTGCCGCCAACCGACAGATCTGCCACGGCGTATTGATGGGTTACCTGGTGCTGCTGCTGAAATGTGTTCATGATCGTGTTGGTGTTGGCCCCCGCCTTAGGGTCGTCAGTTTCGAAGGCTTGCATCTCGTTGACCACCTGAACCGATGGTTCTTTCGTGAAATACTCGTCTTTGCCGGATAGAAGGTGTTCGTCTATGGGCGGGAGGTCGAGGTTGTCGGAAACAGGCATGTGGAGTCTGTTGAAGACGACTTTGATGTCGGTGGCTGTGACCCAGTCTTGTAAGACGGAAGAGGTGTCGAAGTCCATGGCGCTGGGGCGGCCTTCCAGGGTGCTGAAGGCGATACGGGGGGTTTGACCGAAACCTAAGCTGTCTCCGCCTGTGTAGCGATGGGCGTCAGTGCATCTGGCTTCTTGTTCGTTCGCTTTCGTTATGGTGGCTCTGTTTGGTCTTCCGTAGACTCTCCTGCATTGACTGGAGTAGAATTGGAACGCTTGCCAGGTTTTCCCGTAGTCCATGCTCTTGTAGATGGCTATGGAGTCTGGTTTGGGGGTGTGAGGGCAGAATTGGAGGCTCACGTACGTGAGTTCGTATTTTTTTCCAAGACTAAGGGTGAGGGTGACGTTGTCCGGAGGAGCGTCGATGGAGGTGGCGGGGGGTAGAGGCTCAGACCTCCAACAAGTCATATTACTGGGGTTGTTCAAATCCGTGAGGTACACAGACGGGAATCTCGTCTTCGGCTGACGGTCATCGCATATGTGACACTGGGGAGTAGCTCCGGGTTCCGAGGGCTCACAATAGTGCACCGGGGCTACGACTCCGCAGGTGGAAGACGCCTTCACCGTCATCCCGAAGGCGGCGTTCACGAACTCCGGCACGCAAGACTTGGGCCGGTCTTCGTCGTAACAGGGATCGTCCGGTATCTTCTGATCCTTGAACATCTTCAAGTACATGTCGTCGGAACGCACGGCCGCGAGCGCGAATAATATAAGGCCTACGGGCAGCATGACTCGAAACTGACAATTTTTGGTTTTCGCGGGTATCAACGCACCATTTCACTGGTTCACTCCGTAGTTGAACGCGCGACGCACGGTTCCGGCGTTCTCTCGCTCTGCTCTCGACGCTCGTGGGATGACTGACTCTCGGTCTGGTGCAGTCGAGAACTGGCGATCCGCTGTCTGTTGGAAACTGGAGGGACCGCCCTCAGCCAAAGGGCGCATACCGTTCGACAATTCAGCATCCATCTACCTACTCGCGGACGATCTGGAGGCTGGACGCGCGCGGCAATTGTCGGTCGTTCGATAATTGGGATATTTCGCCGTATTAAGTGATTATCTCTGTTCTGTTCCTCGGATATGTCCGTCTTGTGGACCTACTGGGTATTTCTTAATACGTGCGTCAAAGTTCAGGAGGTGATTGCTCGTATAAAATCAAGATGGGTCTTTCCTATAACAAAATTTCCTCAGTCCACCACTTTCCGAGATATCACCCTTAAAAAATAGTTACTAAATTTTTCTTCTAAAATTTCAATAAAGCTAAAAATTTTCGTGCACTCGCAACTAACCACAGTTATTTTTTCAATATTCCTGTTACATTATACGGGGGAAAATGAGCAACCTTCACTCTATACAGGGTGTCCCAAGATGTTCCAAACAGCGAATATCTCGACTCTCAGCCAAGGTAGAAAGTTCAAACAAAAAGTTTTTTAAATGGCATCAAAAACTCTACCAGAATCCGTCGTTAAAATTCTGTTTCTAAATACTACCCCTGAAAAAACTACCCCCAGATATTCTTTCGAAATAGCACCCTTATAATTTTCTCATTCTGAACGATTTCCCAGTATAAGGAGAAAGATGTTAAAAATTTTTTTTATCATTTTACGTAAATTCAACCAGTAAAAAAATAATTATAATTTTCGACACATTCACCGTTTTTTTTCAGTCCATTCTCTATGTCTAAGTATATTCTATTCTCTATAATTATCATTTATTTTGAAAACTGGCAATGTTTTTGGTGGCAACTTTTGAGTATGTCTTGAGAATTTTGAAAGGTGGGGAATTCCATAGGTCCGTTTGTTCGTTTAGTTTTTCTTTCGGGCAATAAAAAAAACTCGTGACCTATTATTTTCTGTTATCACTCATTACGACCGAATGAACAAGAGTAGCGTCTGCAAGTTTTTAGAGGTTAATTGAACCCACTCGGGTCGTGTGATTTGGTAGGCAGTTCCGCATTTGATACCTCCAAACTCAAATTATGATGCCTATGTCGTTTTGTACGTATTTCCCCTACTTTTATTTTTTTTCGAATGACAATGAAACGGACAACGTTGCTTAGTTATCCGACAGGAAAAACTCTAACCCAACATTTTCGAAATATACATAGTGAAATGTGTCAGAATGTCATGGCCAACTGAGATACATTATAAAAGTGAATGTACTTGTACAGCTTTTACAGCTTTTAGAACCACCTTGGCACGTTTTACTGAACACCGGATTGTATTCATTGCGATTTGAAAAAAGTTCGTATGCGGTGTAGACCAACAATTTTTTTTCAAATTGAAGCTTAATCATTTCTCTAGAATGTGTCTTACTCGCTTTTCCGTTTTTCTTCGTATATTAGGAAAAAAACCTTGTGAGCTGTAATTTCATGAAAATCTGGACAAACGATTTCATTTCCATGATATCTCTGTCAATTATCGGGATAAATGTACGAAATTTTCAGTTTATATGCGAAATCATATTTTTCAGAATGTGTATTGATCAGTTTTTATGTTTATTGCCCCCTCAATTTTTGAATGAATTATAAAGTAGGAACTTTATTGGTCGTATTTTCAACCAGGTTGTTTTCCTAATATACGCAGAAAAACGGAAAAGCGAATAAAACACATTCTGCAAAATATTATTCCGCATGTAAACTGTAAATTTCATACATTTATCCCGAAAATTGACGGAGATATCATGGAGATAGAATCGTTTGACCAGATTTTCATGAAATTACAGCTCACCAGGTTTTTTTCTAATATACGAAGAAAAACAGAAAAGCGAGTAATACACATTTTAGAGAAATGATTAAGCTTTAATTTCAAGAAAAAATTGTTGGTCTACGCCGCATACGAACTGAGATATCATGGAAATAAAAAGCCCAATTTTTGAAGGGAGCTCGCGAGCTCGGACGTGTACCCGGTCCCCTTAACGCCTTCTGGTTGCAGTCCAGCTACCCACTCGAAACCAGTCGCAAGCTGAAGGAAAGGCAGCACAGAACGCGAAGGTGTAACTAGAAGACTCGATAATTGATGATTAAGATAATTAAAGCGAATTAGTACGTCGGCCGTGATTAAATCGCGAAAAAATGATCGATAAAGCCATTAGACTCGGCGTAGAGAGCAGTGGCGTTTTTACTTCTCGCGAAATCATTTGTCACTATTTGTCACTTACGTTTCTGGTTACACGCGTATGAATTCCTTGCGAGATCATCTTGCGACTCAATTACCACATAATTAATGGGAATACATATTTGCCGGAGGCCCAACCGCGTTTTTACGACTGCTAATGAGTTATGACGTTTTTTTTCGTTCGAATGGCCTTCTCGAGTTGTTATTACCACGGAGATTGATTCGTAGTTACCTACATAATTCTTGCAAGAAATTGATTCGAGACAACAATTTTTTAGAGTAGGTGTAGCAAATTGATAGATGGTACTATTGAATATACGAGCAAACTTCCTGCAAAGATGCACCAGCAGAAAAAAAAATCATTAAACAATATTTCTCAATTGGAAAGTACTTTTCGACCTTTTTGCGACTTTATCTGGAGATCATGGTGGCCGAAAAGTTTCGTGTGAAATTGAATTCAACGGTAGTTGAATTCAGATTCCGATGAATTGAAATGTGTCACTGGAGCTTTCATTCCTATCAAGCCTTTGCCGAAAGTAGAAATAGGCTATATTGAACCAGAATACATCGGTTTTTTCCATATTCCAGGAGTTTGTGTCTTATTTTAGAACAGGTGAATGATAAATGTGAAGCATATGTTTGACCTATTCCATTTTATTTGTACAAACCTACTGCGGTAGTAATGTATGAATATTTTTTAAACTAATAAATTACTATACAGTCAGAATATTTTACTCCTTGTTCATAAGATCAAATAAATGAAATGTATATCTATGAAGCTTTCAGGAATTGACATTCTAGCTTATTAATTTATAACCAAAAATAACCAAAACTCAATTAGGTACTATTGAATTGAAATTATTAGTTTCTCTGTAAACAAATTCGTTAATTTAGTTATTATGTTGATTTTCTTTGTGATGAATGAATAAAACTGTTATTTATTTGAAATAAAGAAATATTAGAAATAGAAATGTTATGCACCCTCACAATCATATCACATACAATATCATGATGAAAACAAAGCACATCGATAAATCTTTACTATCATAAATCCAAAAACTCCTTTACATGTAGAATATTGTTCACAATTTTCTGTTGTGTTCTCCAAAATGAAATATACATTTTGAAAAATACGCTAAGAATGTAGAAAGGGCAACATAGTGTTGACTTGGAACATAAAAATAACATCAACACGAACTTCAAAAACGGAATCTAGTTTCAATAAACCTATTTTTTTCGCTGCAACCTGACTTGACTAACAACGAATCTAATTCTAAAATTGCGATATATGTTCATATTCCACCTACGCCTCTGCGTTTCGTTCGGGACATCGGAAAACGTGACCGAGAAAAGCAAGAGGACGGCAGTAGCATCAAGAGATGATGAAGGTGGACTTCTGCCTTGATATACATAGGTAAAATGGGGACCGTACAATTATGATACCATATAAAGCACTAAATAAATGATGTTAAGTATCCGTCGTGACTTCGCATCCTTATCAGTTCGGGCCCCTGATCGGCTTACGAATGACTTATGGTTCCGACTGGTCGAACTGAGCTGATTTTCCTACTTTAATGCGTCTCCTTTTTCTCTCTCGCTTCCGGTTGAGATTCGAAGCTGAACGAATCAATCTACGGCAGAGAGGAGACGTGCTCGATGTCTCGAAATCACGACCGAATGGATACAGGGTGTCCCAGTCAAACATATTGCCACCCACAAGGAACAAACATTTAAATTCATATTGCGGCGTTATTTATGAACATATGGACTATGTTACATTTTCCGAAAGCTCTCAGTAAGTGGAACCAAAATTAATATAGAGGGTGAGTTAACCGTGCTCGGTCGGTCAATAACTGTTGGACATTTTGTGCCAGAACAGGATCCAAATCAATTGGAGTTGCGGAATGGTGGAGGCGCCAGTTATGATAAAATTGCAATTTTTCAACGCTCCATTACTCCGAAACATTGGCGTAGCAAAGGGGTAGACTTTTTGACCCTGTGAGAGAATCTAATATAAACTTTTTTCTCTATTCTCATCTTCAGAATAAGGGGGGTACTGGGGGCACCATACAGTTAACGTATGATGCAAAAGCACAAATAAAAAAAAACACTACCTCCTGGGATAAGTGTAGGAATATTGAAAACTTGAAAATGAATTTCGAAAAAATTATATGAATGAATTCTTGTTTTATAAAAGGTATAGGGTCGACTTTGGTAGCAGAATGTAGGTTTTCGAGGTCGCTGAATCGAATGAAACATAATTCAGAGCCCTAACTTTCATGGTTTAGATTTTCATCTGCGAAATGGACTTTTTTCGAAATTGGAAATTTCAACGTGTCATAACTTCCGTTCGTCCTTTGAAATTCAAGCTTTATTCATATATTATTGATCAGCACTCTCCAAAGTATCTCTATGCAAAATATGGGCAATTTAAAAATTTCAATTTTTGGGTGAAAAATGACTAAGGAGTGCGCCCACCAAAAACACCATATTCGTCAATAAAAAAGTATATCTGTGAGGATCTAACGGTGTTATTTAATTAAAAAGTTATTCGAAAACACCCATACCGCGAACGGTATGAGCTCGACAATAGAACTCAAAAATGAAAAATCGAAAAATAATAATTCTCTTCTTATGATGGCTACATGGATGATTTTGGTATCAAAATGTAGGTTTTCGAGGTCGCTGAATCCAATAAAAAATAATTCCGAGCCCTAACTATCACCGTTTAGATTTTCACCTGTCAAATGGCATTTTTTGAAAAATTCTAAATTGCAAACCATCATAGCTCCCGTCACTCTTGTCCTATCCAGTATTTGTTCGTATATTGTTGATCAGAATATCCCAAAGTATCTCTGTGCAAAATATGAGCGATTTTAAAAATTTAAATTTTTTGGTGAAAAATGACTAAGGCGTAAGACCCCCAAAAACACCATATTCGTCAATAAAAAAGTATATTTGTGAGGATCTAACGGTGTTATTTGATCGAGAAGTTATTCGGACCATTCGAATCTTCAATATCAGGCATTTTTCGGATCGATAACACCCACACCGCGAACGGTATGAGCTCGAGAAGAGAACTTGAAAATGAAAAATCGAAAAAAATAAAACGTCATAATTCTTCACTTATGATGGCTACATGGGTGATTTTGGTATCGAAATGTGGGTTTTCGAGGTCGCTGAATCCAATAAAAAATTATTCAAAGTCCTAACTATCACCGTTTAGATTCTCACCTGCCAAATGGCATTTTTTGAAAAATTCGAAATTTCAAACCGTCATAGCTCCCGTCCCTCTTGTCTTATCCAACATTTGTTTATATTTTGTTGATCAGAATATCCCAAAGTATCTCTGTGCAAAATATGAGCGATTTAAAAAATTTCAATTTTTGGGTGAAAAATGACTAAGGAGTAAGACCCTCAAAAACACTATATTCGTCAATAAAAAGGATATCTGTGAGGATCTAACGGTGTTATTTAATCGAGAAGTTATTCGGACCATTCGAATCTTCAATATCAGGCATTTTTCGGATCGATAACACCCATACCGCGAAGGGTATGAGCTCGAGAAGAGAACTTGAAAATGAAAAATCGAAAAAAATAAAACGTCATAATTCTTCACTTATGATGGCTACATGGGTGATTTTGGTATCGAAATGTAGGTTTTCGAGGTCGCTGAATCCAATAAAAAATAATTTAAAGCCCTAACTGTCAGCGTTTAGATTTTCACCTGCCAAATGGCATTTTTTGAAAAATTCGAAATTTCAAACTGTCATAGCTCCCGTCCCTCTTGTCTCTTCCAACATTTGTTTATATTTTGTTGATCAGAATATCCCAAAGTATCTCTGTGCAAAATATGAGCGATTTAAAAAATTTCAATTTTTGGGTGAAAAATGGCTAAGGGGTAAGACCCCCAAAAAAACTATATTAGTCAATAAAAAAGGATATCTGTGAGGATCTAACGGTGTTATTTAATCGAGAAGTTATTCGGACCATTCGAATCTTCAATATCAGGCATTTTTCGGATCGATAACACCCATACCTCGAAGCGTATGAGCTCGGGAACAGAACTCGAAAATGAAAAATCGAAAAAATTAAACGTCATAATTCTTTACTTATGATGGCTACATGGATGATTTTGGTGTCAAAATGTAGGTTTTTGAGGTCGCTGAATCCAATACAAAATAATTCAGAGCCCTAACTATCACCGTTTAGATTTTCACCTGCCAAATGGCATTTTTTGAAAAATTCGAAATTTCAAACCGTCATAGCTCCCGTCACTCTTGTCCTATCTAACATTTGTTTATTTTTTGTCGATCAGAATATCCCAAAGAATCTCTGCGCAAAATATGAGCGATTTTAAAAATTTCAATTTTTGGGTGAAAAATGACCAAGGGTAAGACCCCCAAAAACACCATATTCGTCAATAAAAAGGTATATCTGTGAGGATCTAACGGTGTTATTCAATCGAGAAGTTATTCGGACCATTCGAATCTTCAATATCAGGCATTTTTCGGATCGATAACACCCATACCGCGAACGGTATGAGCTCGAGAACAGAACTCAAAAATGAAAAATTGAAAAAAATAAACCGTCATAATTCTTTACTTATGATGGCTACAGGGATGAAATAAACTTCCCAGCATTCTGTAACAACAGATCTAGAGTCATTTACGATTTCTGTGACATCTGCTGTCAATTTTCTTGACAGTGCTGTCAAATATGTTGATATTTGTATGGTGGATAGTCGAGCGATTGAAAGCTGACCTCAAATCGGTGCTTAAAGTAACCCATTTTTTATTACTCATGAATAAAACTTCCCAAAAGTATGTATGAAATTTTTCCGGGGGCCAATCTCAATTGGATATCTACGGCGTCAGGAATGAAATAGAGCGGTTCACTTCCAATTACACCAGATGCCAACGTTTTCCCGATAAGAGATCATAAAAATTCCCGTTTTTATATTATATGGACCTTGCGCGGCAATTTAATTTTCCGCCCCTGTCATCACACGCGTCGTTTTTCATTTTTCTTATCAGAGCACAGATATTTTTCACCTCCTCTTCCGACGAGCTATGTGATCCCCATATAAAGCGGAGTCTCATGAGGGACAGCACTGTGTTACGATTCCCGAGGAATTTCGATTGAATTGGTTTTTCTTATCCGGTGAGTTATTTTGATAACTTCTGAACGGTTAGGAATTTCTCATAAATTGAGTGAATGAGATGGGGTTTTTCGATAGATCCGAGAGAAAGTGATCGTTTCGTGGCCAAATCGAAGGTTTGGACCATAGAGGTGCGGACCCCGTAATCTATGGCTTAAGCCACTGAATTTTCAATAGGACATGCAAAAGAGCGTCATTGGTTGGGCAATTTTGGAACTCTACGAATCAAGTGAGGGGACGAAAGATATTCCTACCTACCTAGTCATTTAGATTGGTGGCTGTTTTTTAGATTTGAGCATAGCCTATGAATTCAAGAAATGTACCTAATATTTCTATTCATCAGAGATGCCCTCTCAAAAACGACGGCTGTTATTTAGGAAAAAACCATAGAACCATATAGCTCTGTTATAGATGCATAGAATACGGTTTCTTTGCATGTTTCATTGAAAAGACAAAATGTCAAGTACGCAAATATTCGAAGAAGTCCATTAATCATTTTTCGATGAATTATTTCAAATTATGAAATCCTGAAATATATGTTTGGTGTAGAAAATATTCTTATAATGGTTGATACATCAAGCTTCACCTTCATTCATTATTTATCCAACAAAAATTTCTCATGTTGTAAGTCGACCAGCTGTTGTGCGGGTAGAACAGAGCGTCTGCTAGATGATTAGTCAGATTTTATTGTGAATTCGTTCAACAAACGTAGCGTCCGTATGCAGTACCTATCTCATTTAGTAATTTACAAGCAACTGTATAGGGCCATAATATGATTTACAAATTAATGTCTTACAAGCGAGAATGCAGCTAGTTGGAATACGGATAATTGCTTTTCCTCCTACACTATATGAATGGTATCAGGCAGAACATCAGGTCTTTCAGAGCGCACTGTCGAGAATGAATACAGTGGCGTATTCTTGAAAATCATTACAGCCATGAAGGTTTAAGGCAAAATTTTTGGCTAACTAATGCTGAACAGATTTTTCGACAAGCATGGATGGATTTGCATTCACAGTTCAAGATAGATGCATAGAAAAGAAACCCTGGTGAAACTACAAAATGTAGATCAAATCGGCGCTCTAGATTGTAGTAATCTGGCCTAGTTCCGGAATTATCAAGTTGGTCTGTGTTTATATCATAGACATGAATCGATTTCAAACGCAGGACCAGTAATAACCGCGGTTATCTCTGATCCTACCCATATAAAAATCTCATTCTGTGGTCATGTCATAATTGACTTTGGCAGATCAGCTGTTGATTAATCAATCAAATCCTCAGACCAAGGAAAGAGGAGACCTGGGATGTCATTCATAAATTCAGGAACTTTTGAAGCCAACATCCCGACCAATTTCCCATGAGTGGAACAAGGACAGACGTAGCTGTCCTTGTTCCACGGATATCGCGCTGGCAACAATGCAGAAACTAGATTCGCGTGAATTCGTTTGCCGCCAGTGGCGTGGATCTGCCGTGTTGTTTAGGGGGTTCCGTAGTTATTCACATTTGAAAATGATTGCTTCGGAGCTCAATATCTTTGGAACTACAGTCGAACTTCGATAAATCGAATTCTTGATAACTCGAATCAAATTGGTTGGCAACAGCATTTGAAGATTATTGTTTTTCAATAACTCGAAGTCTTGATAACAATTAGCTGAAATTTGGATCCAATTTGATATGAGCACGTTAGGTAAATAACTTTTTATTGATGAAATCAGAATTCAATTAATTTCGACGGAAAAAAATGTATATACTCACATTGTCCGATTATGGGCCAATTTTTTCGCGTGGTTCCGGAGTTATTCACATTTGAAAATTATTGCTTCGGAGCTCAATATCTTCGGAAGTATCAATCACAATTAGCTGAAAATTCGTTCCAATTTGACATGTATATTAACTGAATGAACTTGCCGAAGAATTCGCCTCAAAGATGAACCGGTTGAAGAAAAAAATGAGCTCACCTGAATTTACTCAATAAAATTCACGAAAATATGTTGATTCAGAAGATTTAATCATGTTACAGAAAATGAATTACCCAATAAAATATCAAAATAATAATCCAAAGGTGTTTTATTGAAACAATAATTATAGTTAAATCACAATCCACAATAGCACATTAATTCAAATTTATTTCACAAATAGTTACAAAACGAATGGTAACAATTTATAGTTACATTGAAATAGTAAAATTTTTCATTCCTAAACAATATAAGTTTTGTGTTCATAGATCTTGATCTATTTTCTTTGGACTCATCTAAGAGTTTAGTTGTTTCATGATGGATCCTTATTCTAAAATAAATTTTATCAACTGATAATCTGTCTTTCTGAGACAAAAATTCATTTTGAGGGTCATGTTAAAGTTGGGCTTCAGAGAATCTTGTAGAGATCACTTCAAGGAAAATAACATTTTAACTACATATGATGATATGGGGATATGGCTTATATTTCTACAGAGTACTTGTTTTCATGGCTCATCATTCTGATTACTTTAAGAACTACAAGGCACATTGAGCCTTACTTGTATCCGTGTCACACTTTGTCTCTTACAGAAAAGTCTTCCTTATACATGGGTCTTAAGTTGTTCAATGCTCTGCCTCACAAATTGAAGACCTCGAATAAAAAAATTTTAAAGACTAATTTATTAAAAATGCTTGTTCAATGTGAGCAATATTCTTTAAAGGAATTTTTTGAATGAAAGAAATAATCAATAGTTCAATGTTCTCGTATATTTGTACTGCATACAATATTCGACCCATCAATCATACATGGGGAGTCAATATACTGATAAAAATAAGAACATAGCCTTTATTAGACATACAGAATGTAAGATCTAAATATGAGTCATAAAATATTCATAGCCAAATAATCTTCAATACCATACTTTGATTGTGTCAAGAAAAAATAAATTTGACGAATTCAACCTTTATTGTACAATTTTTTATAGCAATGAGCTCTTGAATTAATAAACATTATGAATTATGATCAGCATGTCCATCAATGAAATTTCCATCAAAAAGATGATTTTCAAAATGGTGTAAAATGGATGAATTAACATTAAACATAGTTTTGCTGATCAGAACTGGTAACAAATGTTCTATTGAAAATATTTGAAGTTTTATGGGAGAATTTGAACAATTTTTCGCCCTCTTTACAAACATCAATTACAAATTGGCTAGCCCTAATTAATCTTCCATGTTTTTCTTCTTTGGAGAAGTGAAACATCTACTTCATTTCTCAAAAGATCAAGGTACTTTCGACATGAAATAAATTTGTCAAGTATCCGAGCAACATATCCTACAATATCTTCTGAATATGTAGTGAGATTCCATGCTGTTGAAGTTGCATACTCAAATTTATCCATATCTGTAAAAACACTTTCCACGACTGAAGCAAACTGTTCTTTTTTTTCAATATTGGTTGCATGCTAACTGCAGATTCGAATGTCAGAATATTGATGGATACCTGATTGATGGCATTTCCGGTATCAGAAGCAGATATTTGTGAGTGAACAATCAACCTTTTGTATGCTGCATCGAACTGTCTTGCAGTGGGGTTATAGTTATGTCCAGTTTTACTTCTAACACTGTCCTGCGACAGTTCATAAGTGAGAAGATATTTAAGGAATTTTTGCTTCAATGACATATTTCTTATACATTTGTTCCAAACTTTCAATGCAGATCAAGAAACCTAAAAATCCTGTTTTTCTTCCACTTCTTGTAATAGGTATCCCTTTCAATGTCAGTCCAAGAATAGATCTTTTCATCGTATGCATATAATCTGGTAAATTTCTGCATCGAGGAATGAAACTTGATCTCTGCAAATATATTTCTTTGAATATTCATTGTCAAACGGCAAATTATAACTTTTATCATCTTGGGGAGTGACAGTTGAGCTTGAGCTGCAAAAAAGTTCTCAATTAATGTATTGAATTATACTTTGTAAAAAATAATATAATATTATTATATAACAATATTTACTGACACATATTCTGACTCTATTTAATGAAGTTATATTCAAACAGGTTGAATTAAAATATGAATCTCTAGAACTTCCCACAGAAACTTACCTTGAAGACGTAAGTTCCCAGAGTTGGAACAGGATTGACATCATTTTTAAGATATTTTGTACCATTCACTTGAAAACCAAAATCTTTGGATTCGAAGTGCTCCGAACATAAGAACAGATTTTGAGGCATGTTTTCAGCATCAACCAAGTGCGAAATTGAAAGCCATATATTTCTTCTCTCAATATTAGGAGGAAATCTGAAAGTAAAATTATAAACATTGGACAATCTACGCCACTGATCTGCAAACATGAAACTAACCTGTGAAAACTCAAACTAGGGTTGCGAGAGTCCAATTTGCCAAACATTTGACACTTACGAACCATTATTTTAACGTATTTTCGAAAAACTCTTTGATATTTTGCTCAAGATATTCAGAAATGTCTCAGAAATTCAATTATTTGACACAACTGAACTAGATAGCGGCATGGCAACATGTATCAAACATGAAAGTCCAATTTTTGCGTGTTACCGTTTTACAAACGGTCACAGCCGGTTACGATTTTCTGATACCGTTTGTATTTTTGTGAGAGCGGTAATAGAGGGGAAGGTGTTATGACGTAGCCGTATTACGTCATCATTGTTGCCGTTTTTGAGAAATCTGTAACCTTGTTCCGAAGCAGGGTAACTGGAGCGGTTATAATCTGAATTCGCGCCAAAAACGAATATATTTCGCATGTTGCTTCAGTTGCTTGGTTTTTCATTTTGTATATCAAAGGGTATGCAATTTTTTTGACTAATTATATTTTTTATTTATCTCCAACACCAAATTAGCATGATGTGAAAGAAAGTCTTTAATTAAACAAAATAATAAATGTATTGTTTTTATATCCTCTATATTTCCTAATTTTCCAAATTTTATTCTTGCTTCACTTTATTTCGACCGATGAAGGGGTTTTTGCCATTTAGAGAAGAGAAATTTGTTTAATTCATCTTCACCGCTTATCCAATGTGAAATTTCCGAGTCGCTTGGGAATACAAAATAATTGAACATTCCATTCAGAGGAAAAAAAAGATCTGTCTGGTCCATTTTTTTGCAGAGGAAGTGAGTAATAAGTATTCTGAAAATGTAAAAATAATTCAAAACTAGAAAATTAATATTGGAGCGAAAACCAACAAGAGAGAAATGTATTTTAGCGAGGATGCATAACCGTGTTAAGAACTTGAAATTGATGATAAGTGGGGGTAACCGCACTGTTACCGATAGTATAACCGGACTTGTAACACGGTAACACGCAAAAATTGGCCTGAAATGTCAAATCGTAGGCCAATTTCGCTGATTGGTCGAGAACAATATTATGAATGAAACTGAAACAACCGGTGTTGTCAAGTTGGGAACTAGGTAATCACGTGAATGGCCATTCTGGAAGGATTCGACGTTAATGAATCGAAAATCTCAGACAACGTGACAACGTCGGTCAGATCTTAGCGTAATTCTCGTTTTGTAGTAATAGAGTCGTCCAGTTCGTTCTTCATTATGTGGCATCTTGGCTTCAAGATTTATCATCCTATACCACGTCTCCTCTTTCCTTTGTCTAAGATCAAATCGATCAAGGGAAAAAAGACCGTTATGACGTTGTATGACATTGCGGCGCCGCCACGAAACGTTGCTGATATTCTCGATTTAGTCGAACGTCATTCCATTCAAAATTTGACGAGTGCTTACACCATTATTCTAGGCATCTTAGTTTAGGTATATGCACCTATACTTAGATCAAGAAACCAACTGAAAAATGAATTTTTGACAGCTGTAAAAAAAATGACAGCAGCTGTCAAAGTGTCAATGATCCTGGATACGTCATTTTCCAATTAACGTTAAAATTTCATCTGGATCGCCGATCGAATACGTTGTTTTTCAAATCATCAGACAATCAAGATTTCCATTTCCCTGTGCCTGGTGTTGGGAAAATAATTAAAAAAGTTAACATTGTTGCACATGGAAACAAATATTGTTGACAAAACTTATTATGGCTAAACTAGCAATTCAAATAAAATAAAATGGAATACTCACCTAAAAAAATACTTGAAATATCACTAATGAATCACTAAACTTTCTTGTCAGAGAACAATAACATCTGCGCAAGTGCAACCAGAGAGTTCAGATTACTTTCCCGGGTCTTTGGTATAAATTTGACAGAAAAATGAAATTTGGACCGTGTTTATTAAATTCTTCGGCGATATTTTCAGGGAAAATTGAAATAAATCAAAATACTTGGGGCCTGGAGCTTTTGAGCGCTCGATCATCTACCAAGTATGTTGATTCACATTTTCCAGTTAGAAACAAATTGAAAAAAAACTGACAGCTGTCAAAACAGAATTGACAGCTGTCAAAACCAAATTTGGCAGCAGCTGTCAGAAAAATCTTCAATTCTTCAATGATCCTGGACCTGTTCTTACAGAAAATACTGGTATTTGATTTTTCGACTATTCACAAGAATTTTTTTGAGATCTGAACAAAATTTCACCCCGAAAAAGTTAGGTTTCTAGGTTTTAGCGTTCGGTATTTTAGTGTTCACAGTCGGCCGGACGGACAGAATTGAGTTTTTCACTCTTTTGTATTAAATAAAACCACCTTTTGTAAAAAATTGCTGGACACTTTATTACAAAAATCAAACCTACATTTAACATTGAGAATATTCTTAATTATTCATTTTTATTTTCTCATTCAATTATTTCGTCAAGAATGACCAAGTCATCATCACTATCATCAGGAGGATTCAGCCTTCTCCTTTTTGACGATGACCCCTCCTGGGGATCTTCAGCTGGAGTTTCCACGATAACAGGCTCATCATCAGAATCAGCTTCATTATTATCAGTTTCCATCGATGTAACTTTCTCTTCAGACCCTGTAAAATTCAATATCAATCAGAGTTATTACGTTTGTGACAGATTACGAAGAAATAGATATTTAAAAATTTAAGTCGTTCATACCATTTTCTTCCTTTTTGGCTTTCAAGTCTTCAGGGTTGATGGCTACTTTATAAAGAGGATCTTCTTTATCTTTGGCCACGTAATGATTAACTGCTATTTGAAGTTCATAGTTTTGGAGAAAATCATCACATTTCAACATAGCGCCATCGACAACACTCATTTCTGCTAAAGTTTTATTGTTGTTTGTCTGGAAAATTAATTAATCAAAAAATTTGTTCAACACAATCATTAGACTATTATTATTACAGAGTTCAATGAGACAACATTTTTTCAAGCAATAACTATTCATAAAAACACTCACTTCTGTTTCTCCTTCTTCCGAAGAAATTACCACTACAAATTTTCCATCGAGAACAACATCCGGCGCGATCATATTCAGCTGTTTCTTCAATATCTCACTTTCAAACTCCTTCACAGTCATTTTACTCGTGTTCACAAACACATTGACGAAAGGTTTAGGTGAACAAACATAACACGAGGGGTTTGCCTTTTGAACTTCGTTGTCTGCCGCCAAGACGAACTTTGAAAATTTGGATTTTCTCCTTAGGTACACAGACGGACACTTTTCATACTGCTTTTGCAATATTTTGAAGGTATGTAAGACAACCAAGCCAGCTATGATAGCGTTGGCAGTTGCTATGGCAGGTATGATGCTACCGGCAATAGCTGCAAGAAAAACCAATATAACAAATAAAGTTCTATCACATTTTACATGAAACAATTAAAATCTCTTAGGATACTTACATTTCGTAGAAAATCTGGATTGCATAGTGATAGAGAATATATGACTTCGGATGTTAGCACAGGCAGTCACAAAATCCATAGCGGGTTTATCGTCTTTATCCCAAATAAGGTAGTCTTTACCACTGAGTTCTTTTTTGAGGATATCCACAGTACTCGCAAAAACTTGAGCACACTTTTCGATAGTCCATACTTTCATATCCCTGTTTTTGACATTATCTTCTTCATCTACATCCATTTTTTCATCATCCTTTTTTATATCAGTCCAATTCAAGGGCACAGGGGGTTTTCTTGATTTCCACAGATTTTCTAAAATAAAATGATTTGGTTGACCACAAATAATAATTCCAGATTAGCCAGAAATAAACAACCAGAGCAACGATATTTAAAAGTGTCAATCCAGAATTATTTACCCATTTTCAAAAGATATTGAATGTCATCAAAGAAAAACTTATTGAAAAGTTTAGACGGATCATAATCGATCTCCTGGGCCCAGTGTCTTGTGGAAATTCTCTTAACGTTTCCTGATTCTGTCATACTGTGACCTTCTTCAGTTTTTGCCTCTGGATCTTCTGAATCGGGAGAAACATCCTGATCTGGATCTTCTTCTCCAAATAGTTGGCTGGAAGGACAGAAGAAAATAAAGAATTTCACCCAAAAAAAAATCAAAGATTGGCCTAGACATATATGGCAATTAGACAAAAGCCAAAACTCAATGAAGGAAAAACTCACTTGAATAAATGCTTGGCCCAAACAATACAATGCACAGGTTCTGAAGGAGTGTTACGTATGGTACAACCTGGAAAAGTCTTCTGGGCAGGTTTAGGTTGGCACTCATAACACTGAGTAACATTCTTCTTGATAAGTTCTACTTGACCAGAATAACCTGATGTACCAGATTCGATCAAGGGAACGTCTGCAGCCAAACACATTCTATTGACATGGTTCCTTGCTGCTCTGTTATCTAAAGCGTTCAAAACAACATTGAATTGCTTGATGAAATTTACTCCATACTCCTGGCTGAAACAAAATTATTCAATAAGTGTGAAAGCTTGTGGGAACAAAATGATTCATACCTAGTAATACTGTCATGATATGCTTTAACATTTATGTCTGGATTATATCCAAGAATTGTCTCCCTTGCGACAACTGCTTTGGATTTGCCTACATGTTCCTTACGGAACAAAAACTGCCTGTTTAAATTGGAAACATCTATAGTATCCAAGTCAATCTGAAATCATTCAATTTTCATTAGGTCAGATAGTAAATAATAATAAATAATAATGCCTACTATTTCGATATCGGTGAAACCAGATAATGCTAAATTTTTCAAAATTTCACAACCGATACCTCCAGCGCCGACCACCAACAATTTGGCCTTCTTCACTGCATCCCTTGCTTCTTCTTTCAATACACAGGGTGTACGATCAATCGCCATTTCGTCGGTTTCAAATTCACAATAACTTTTCAAATACAAACTAACAAATTTCCCAAATACTGAAATGTTTTCTTTCCGACCCTTTAACCTCACTTCGCTTTCGGCTTCTCTTAGAACCACAGAACATAGATGCATGGAATATGTTTCTATGCATCTATCACAGAGCACATAATGAAACCATAGAATAAAAATGACATTAAACCACAGACCATTTTGACAGAATATTTAGGAAAGGAATAGTTTTGGCGGGAATTTTTGAAAATTCAATGAAGAATAATAAGTGTTGTACTTTGGTTAATCTTTTCTGTTCGCAACTTGAACAAATTAATGAATGTATATCGGCAAAATCAGAATGTTTCCCACACACCAGAATAACTTACACCATAAATTTTAACCTGGTCCTTCCTATTGTTTCGGCTGTACTCTGGGGATCTGAAGGTATTCCATGAAACCTGGGGGTTTCAATATAAATTATAACAGATAGGATTTCATGAGGTTCATTCGTAAAAAAAATTGATAACAAGTATCTGTGTTCGAATTATAGTTTATTCTTATATAACAGATTTACACCTAGGAATTCAACATAACTTACATAACTGAAACTAAATCACAGTGTTATCACACAAATAAAATATTCCATCACAAGCACTAAAGCAAATTGATTATTTATTTACACTAAGTACCACTTAATTTCAGATAAAACAAACAACTTTATTTACAATGGAAACTATTTTTACCCATTTCTTTTGGAGGTTTACTCGAAAAGAATTTTATAGTTAACGAATATCCTATAAACTAGAAATATTTTCTTGGAGAAAAGACAATTGAAAAATTATATTCCATTGAAAAAATTAATTTAGGGGTGACCATTCACAGTGAAAACACGCAATGGCTCTATATTCGAAAAATTGAATGAACAAAATGCAGACCATTTCACAAGTTGCATATTTCACACAACCGAGGATCACTTAATTTAGAACATCAATCCCAAAATTACTAACGATGATTAAAGTATTCCTAAAATGAAAGGAGTGGATTATCTGTCTTTAAATTGAAATAAAATATGTTGAGCAAAGTGCTCATTTGAACTCTAATTTGGCACATAGCAGAAAACCTATTTCAATATGGTTTATTGCATTTATGTCAGTTCAATTTCCAAAGACGATAGTACGGCAACTTCTACTGGATTAAATGATGTATAAGATACACTTTAATCATGAGTAATATGCGAACAAATCCCCTCAAAAAAATGTAATGTCAAAAAATTAATTTACCATAAATTTCAACAATTCCAAAATCTTTACGTTTTGAATTAATCATTTTCTTAAAATTACGTAAAATATGTTTTTGGTATTAAGAGCTAATCATCCAGTCCAAAACTAAACTTAACTCATTTAAGTGTACTCATTTTGGTGAAAATTTTGTGCTTAGTCAAATTCTTTCAACGATAAACAATTTGATTTCTATTATATATCTTCAAAAATATAATGTAAAAAGTTTAAGGATAAAATACATATCAATTAGCGTATAATGCTTGAAATACTGGATCTAGGAGTGTTTGCCTGTTCTTCATCCGATTGGTCCGGCGAGATACGAATGGCTTGATACCATTGGTTGGTGAGATCAGTCATTTGGCTCTTACAATCTTTCAGTTCCTGGAAAAACGCACACACATATTGATGTTTTACAGGATGTCATAAATTCAATGCACATTTTTATCTGACAGTTTGTCATGGCTTTTAAGTTTTTCGAAAAATCGTAGCGTCTTTTGGACCACCTGTAGAGTTATCCGTAAAACTGCAGAAGGTTTTCAATATGTGATCTCTAGTTTAAACCATCATACTTACTCCAAAAAGTGAAAACCAAAATAACAACAATCGGGGTATTTCAAAATCAGAATTTCAAGCATATTCAGAATATACAGTCAAAAATTATTTTAGCTTGCTTAGAGTCGATTCCGCCAAAACTTGAATCATTCTTTCAGCCTAAAATTTTCATTCATCGATCGATCGAGTAAAGCTGACCCACCCTGTGTATACAGGTGAAAAATTGGAACGCTTCATCTTTTATTCCTTAGCTCCGCACCTCATAATCTATCAAAACGATAACCTTGACATAAATTTTCCCCTTATGAAAATCGAATTGCAAACGAAAGATAATTTCTTTTTGTTGATAGTAGGATATTTATACGAGGGAAATGCTGATAACAAACATGTTTTTACAATTATTATAGGTGCAAGTAGCGTTAAAAGTACAATAATTAGGTACATAATTTCTTGAACTCGTAGATAAAGCCAAACGGTGAAATATAAACACGAAAATTTAGAATACACTAACCCAAATTGATTTTTTTTGAACAGACTTCCAACAGTATGGTAAATCCAAACCGATATTTTTGAATTGGAACTCAGTTTATGAGCCGGAAGCATATTTTTTATGTTAAAATTTCGATCTTATGCTAACCAGCGTAAATATCACAATATATATCAAAAAGTTTTTTGTTCGATTAGCAAGAATATTATATTCGGCAAGGATAAAAAGGCTTAATAATAATAAATTAAATTGAATTTCTGAGTACAGAAAAGTTCCAAGCTATCAAATTTGGCGTCATTGAAAAAATTTGGATGAAATCACGA
Organism: Adalia bipunctata; assembly: GCA_910592335.1. Classification (NCBI taxonomy): domain Eukaryota; kingdom Metazoa; phylum Arthropoda; class Insecta; order Coleoptera; family Coccinellidae; genus Adalia; species Adalia bipunctata. The sequence goes on along the minus strand of OU342948.1, from coordinate 7,138,548 downwards.
ATCTGGTCGATGTCTAGCTAATAATTGTTTACAGAGGAGTCCCGTTCTATCAATATCATAAATTTTTTATTAGGTATTCCCATCATCAATTTTAAATCGGAGAATTCCACACTGAATGCGTAATATATACTTATCGCTACCGAAATAGGAGTGGATATACCTGATTTCGTGGTCCAAGTCCTTGATAAAAATAATTGGCATCAATAAAATAACATGTCATAAAAGTAATTCACTTAAATCAGTGTGACCTGCATGGAGAGTATTAATTGAAAGCATTTGATTCGATACCTGGACATGCCATTGCGCCAGTTTAAACTGGATATTTGCAAAATTGTTCACAGAAAAACTTTGGACAGTCAAGGAAGGAAATGTGACTTTTGAGTCATTATTGATTTCCATTGGATCTCTACATTCATTATACTGATAAGAAAAAATCTTCAAATGGTTGAAAATATTTACACACTACACCAAAAGCCCCCTTCAGTCATGTTGAAGAAATGTTTTGTTTTTTAAAACAAAACATATTCATTGAAGTGTTTTGTTGTTGAATCTCATTATTGTGGAATGAGTAATTTTCAAAACTGGGATATTGAGAAAATTAAAAAGTGAAAAATGTGTGAGTTTGGTGACAAAATTAATTGAACCAAAAACGTGATAAAATATTCTGATTGATTGAGATTATGCTCTAATAACATATTGACACATCTGCGCATTGAAATATTCAGGAGATTCTTAGTATCTTGCAGAACGTTATTCCATTCCTGGCATTAAAATGCACAAAAATGAAAAGAAAGTACATCAGTCTGACTATATGCAATAACTGCCAATATTTGTAAAAACATTGACAATAAAGTGCGCATTAGTGATGAACATTTGTTTATTGCCTTTTCTATACACCAAATATGTACCAAGTGACATGAAAAAAGTAATAATGCTTTCATTACAAATAATTTCTAGGAATATATTTGTAAGAAAGCAACAGGATTATCTTTTACGACTGTGGTAAAGCTAAAATAAACAATAAAGTAATCTGGGATGATTGTTATAATTACACTGTATTATTTTAACCTCAAATCAAATGTGATAGACACCAGTCAATGTAAATATTAATTTTTGGGTAATTTTTTCATTGTTTTTTGTTCTGCTGTGTTGAAAACGAAATATTGCACTTGAAAATATCAAGATGAGACCCTTTTTTCCAAGTACTACATTTGAAATTCCCAAAATTACTCACCTGTTGTGTAAACCTCCTTGTGAAGAACGGGATGAAGTACTTGATGTCATACTTCACGAAACCTTTTATTCTGTCTGAAACGAAAGACACCTCAGCCTCCCCTTCCGTTGTCTCAGAAAGATGCTCCGAGTCAATGGTTTTTCCCCATTCCCTCGTCTTACTGAGAATCACTTCCCTATCCTTCTTTTTTTTCCTGAGACGCCTCGAAGGATTCTTGGTGGCTTGCATGAATTTCAAGAGGGGCATAGTAGCACCTCCGAATACCAGAGTGGTCACCAGAACGATTATCAAAGTGGTCGTTATGATGACATGTCTAGTTTCATCGCTGAAATTGAGATGAAGCGACAAGGCATAGGAAATCGCTCCTCTCAAACCGCTGAACCACATGATGAACATCATTTTCTTAGTTATCTGATGTTCACGGAATTTATTCACCAAGTAAGCTAACGGGAATATGTTACAAGCTCTGCCTAGGAGACACAAAACCAGGCTCCAAACAACGAGAGCAGGTTCCGCTCTGTGTTTGAAACTGAACAATGCTAGTCCTAAGTAGGCAAAAACACAGGTTTCTGCGATGAATGACAAGGTTCTGAGAGTCTGTTGCATTGTTATTTGAGTGACGGTGGACAGGTTGAAATGGGTGTAATGGGACATAACTATCCCGCAGAATAAAATAGCCATTATGCCCGAAAGATGAATGCCTGAAAGAGAAGAATATTCAAATAAGAAATTGATCAGGCTTTTCTCTGGATGCAAAGGATTATTTTTTTTATTTATATAAAATTATGTCATAGGAAAGCAAATTTTTTGTGTGAATATTTTAAGAAGCTTCATGAAAAAAGTTCCGTGGATTGTTCACTATTTGGAAGATTAATTTTTCAAAATAAATAACAAGGGAACGTCTTATCTTTAAGGATCGTATGAATAAGGAGATGAATGTTTTCGATTCTATCAAAAATCCAGATCTTTCAACACTAAAACTGTCTTTATATTTGAGATTCTGAAATCAACAATTTATTGACAGAGGGCAGTGTTGATAGCCATTACAGTGACATAAAATGAATCATTTCAGAATGAGAAAAGCCTAAATAATATCTTCCAAAAAATGCAATTATTTTCACTGTAGCACTTTATTTTTCAATCTGTAACCTTGTCCCAATTATGTTTGAGAATTTTCTAAATTTATTAAAAAAAACAATTAAACACGTTTATAAAAAGCAGTTTGATTCTTACCTTCTGCCAGCACATAAGGAGCATAAGTGAACACCAACATCATAGCAAACTCCAAGGACGGATTCTTTCTAAGATCTACATGTTTTAAAAGTAGAGCACTGACCAAAGCACACACCACACCTATACCAGCCGAAGCGAAGAACATCAGACAAAATGACTGAATTCCCATAACTAAAGCTTCTCCTGCTGACATCATGGGGTTATTTGATTCGAGGGCAGCAGTCGTTAAAACGATAGCAATTGCATCGTTTAAGATACTTTCACCGAACACTAACATGTTGAGTACAGGATCCACATTCAGAGCATGGAAAATAGCCACTGTTGCAACTGGATCCACTGCGGATATCAATGATCCAAAGGCAAATGATTCCACAAAGCCTAATTTGTAAACTACGTCTGCTAATCCAAGGAAGTATATGCCACATCCAATTATGAAAGCAGAGATGGTTGTTCCAAATATAGCAAACACTAATATGGATCCAATATTCTGAAAGAAGTTTCCCTTGTGCAAATTATATCCTGATTCAAATATAATTGGTGGTAGAAGAATGAGGAAGAATGCTGTAGGGGAAAATGCCTCTTCTTTCCTCCAGTTACTGATATTTCGGTTTGATAAGGCACTCATAGCTAACCCAATGAGTGCTCCTAAGAATACAATGACAATACTTTCTGGCACATATTGGAAACCAGTTTGTAACATAAAATGTATTAGCAGAATGCCCAGTGCTAATACACAGAGCACAAAGAATATTGCCATGGAACTATTATGTTCATCTTCTGCAGAACCCTTATCAGGCAACACAGGATCAGCTGATGCTGTTGTAGAGCTTATATTATTCGTTTGATTATTTACAACAGGTGTACTAGCTGTAGTGGAAGGAACTGTAGGTTCCATTTTTTTGGTAGTACTTGAAGAAATTGATACATTAACATTATTAATGGGTGTTACATCAGATACTGGCTTTGAGGAAGTTGAAACTTCTTGATTAGGTTTGAAACTTTGTGTAACATTCGTTGTAGTTGCTGTTGTTGTGCTAACAGAAGAAACTGTGTTATTGGTTACATTGTCACTATTTTTTATAATCAAATTCTCATCGCTCGAGCAGACGAATCCACACATCAGTATTAATAGAAAAACACACTTTATATCCATCATTTTCATCATTTTAGTACAATTTGCAAGGGAAATCTTCACATCGTATTATTTCGGAAAAAAAATTAGTTATGCTTTGTCGGTTGCAATAAATCAAAATATATTCATTTTTATCCTTTTACAACTAGCTTTATTTGTTATGAAACTCGGTCTAATGAAAATACGATAATCTACAGTCACATGAACGACAGATAGATAAGCTGACACTTTGGTGACACTGACGGAATGCTAGTTTTTTTTCGTATGAACCAATAAATGTTTTTTCAAGTTCTTGAAAAAATGTATCAAATTCATTTAATCCAATTGCACAATGTTTGTATCGAATGAATAGAATGATGTTGAATGAGATTTTTGAATGTTCATCGAATTTTTCTGTTTCAAACCATAGATAAATAGAGAAAATTGTCTAAAATGAAATAGAAATTAACCTATAATTTGAAGAGACAAAATCCGACTTATTTTGGTTTTAGGACGAAAGGAAAAGGAAAAATAAAGAAATTAATAAATAATAAACTAATGAAAAATGGCTGAAAAATTCTTAAGGTGGTGTACCACAAAGAATGGACGAAAAGCAGCTTCTTTCGCAGCAGTAGGATTAGTTGGAGGTGTTGCATTTGCTCATATTGCACCTCACACCTTTTTCATTGATTACTATGTGGATTTTCTTCATCATTATAGGTACTTACATAAAGAATTTCGAATAATATTTGGAAATTTATGTTACAATTCGTAGGAAAGGTTATGCTGTACCTCTTACCGATGCAACAATAAAAAAATTTGAGAAGGTTCTGGATTTACTGGAGGTATGTCTTGAATGTTGAATATCTGTGATACATAATAAATTCATTGCACTTCAGGTGAAACCTGAAGAAAAACCATTTTATAGACCTTTCAACATTGTTGGTTTCCATGTAGCAGGTATTGGATCTTCTTTTAGTAAATGGGGAATTCGTATAGGAATACCTGCCAATTTTGCATATGTAAAAGAAACAGATGTTGATACATCAAGAATCACTGTGAGTGCACATAAATTACCAGATATGGTATTGTGGGCGTATGTAAAGTTTGCATACAATTTTTCTTATATAGAAAATTATACAAAACAATACTTTTTTTCAGTTGAATGGTGAGTCATTGGCCTCTTGGGAAACAGAAGCTGGAAAAAAACTAAGGAGTTCACTAATTCTGTCAGAAAATGCTCAAAATTTTGCGATTGCAAGAGAAATAAAGATGAGGGAATCACCAAAACTCTTAATTGATACATTCATAGGAGTAACTTCCACTTTTGCGACTTATGCCCTTTCAAATGCTATCAATACAAGTTATAACTTATTTGCTAAACCTCTCGGACTACGATTGGTTATGTATTCTTTAGTTACTTGTTTTACATTAGGCAATTACTTTTTTGTCAAAGACTATAGTCAGGTATATTATGAGCAAAAAACTGATAAAGAATTGAAAGAGAAATCTCCAGAATTTGCAGCTGGGGGAAAGGAATATTTCACAAAGTTATTACTCAGAAATATGTGTTTAAGATCTGTGTTAGGAAAAGAAGGTGAAAATTTATATAGTCCTCTAGGTAATGAAAATTATTTCATAAGAATGAAATCTTCACCTTTAATGGATAGAAGAGAATTTTTTGAATAAATTTATTTATTGTTACAGTGCATATTTTTTATGTGGTCCCAAACCTAATCCATCAAATATGCAATATAATAATTGACCAACGACCAAAATCATTCTATGGTCTAAGTCCATTCCATGCAAAGAAAATTTTTAATCCGGCCCTACCTTTTTTAAGAAATTTTTTTAATACGGGCCCTTTTTATGGTATAAGTAGACCATAGAATATATTGACAATTTGTCAAATTAGAGTCGGTGGATTCTGTCAATTATATTCTATGCAATACTGTTTTGGTTTGCTTGTAGGATTTGGTTATCAAGTTTATAAAGGAATTGGTAAAAAAATAAATCTTCGTATATTCTTTCTCAGAGGAATCTAGAACCTCCAAGTATAATGCTTTTGGAGAATTGAGTCGAAATTTTCATTCTGTCCTCAATCTGATTCTTCATGATGGACTCGAAAAATAAAAATGGAAGTGTAGATAATGAAAATCTCAACTTAGATTTGATGGGAGATGATTTGAAACTTGTAGACGAGGTGAATTATGAAAGTGATGTTTCTTCTTCAAGTTCCGACAGTTCAAGTGCACCAAGCATCAGTTCAGTGAGCAGTGGTTCCTCTAGAGGGGGAAGATCTAAGCACAAAAGAGAAAGATCCAGGGATAAGAGTCCATCACCTCCCAGTAAAAGAATTCGTGCTAAAGATACTAGAACAAAGTCATACGATTTTCTGACAAAATTAAACTATTTATTTAGAGGTGCTCGATTTTTTGTCATAAAATCGAACAACGCTGAAAATATAACATTATCTAAAGCTAAAGGAGTCTGGTCTACTCTTCCACAAAACGAATCTAACTTGAATAAAGCCTTCAGAGAATCCAGAAATGTACTGCTGGTATTCTCAGAGAAAGAAAGTGGAAAATTTGCAGGATTTGCTAGGTTGAATGGAGAATCTAGACATGACGTACCACCAATTTCGTGGGTTCTTCCTCGTGGTTTATCAGCTAAAGCATTAGGGGGAGTTTTTAAGGTTGATTGGATTTGTCGTAAAGAACTTCCCTTCACCAGTACTATGCATTTGTACAATCCATGGAACGAAGGAAAACCTGTGAAAATTGGTAGAGATGGACAGGAAATTGAGCCTAGGGTAGCTGAGGAATTATGTCGTTTATTTCCCCAAGATGATGGAATTGATATTACTCCTATTTTAAGGTATTTCACCATGAAGAATTCATGATATCCCTATTGTTTTTTTATTGGATTATATTGAATGTTTCAAAATGAAGATGTATTGAAGAAAATTTGCCAATTCCTTTCAGATTAGCTAAGGAAGCAGCCAAAAGATTGAATGACGGAGGTCGTGATGGATATCGTCATCCCAAGACAAGAATGCCAATAGCAGCAAGGAATCCATCTTTTGGATTCAGAGGAAATAGAGCAATATCTCGAAGAAAATATTCTTTATCTAGTAGGGGGTTAACGTCTTCATCATATAGGAGATCCTCATCACCTAGACAAAGAGATAGGTGAGAATCATCCATATTTTCTACTCGTTTTGCTAGTAATTTTGTTGACACATCGTTCTGGATTTTTTTATAGATTTCTGTACTCCCTATATGAACATTTTATACCATTCTTGATTTTCTCTGGTAACTCAAGTACTAAAAACTGTGTGGAAGGAAACTATTCTTTAGTATTCGCTAACAAGTTGTTTGTTATGTTACAGATTCAATTTGTTTAGAGATTCCCCTAGAACATACACAGCTGCCGCTGCAGAGGCGTTTGTCGCTGACTACATGAGAACTATGCAGCATCAGTTACCTCCATTGCCCTATGCTCCTCCTCCGGGATTGTATTCAGGCTCTTCGTACGATCCAATGCCACCACCTCCTCGATATTACGAAGGACTTCCATTACCAGACTATAGCATCAGTTCTAGAGGAGGAAGTTCCTACTCTGAGGAAAGGTAAATATCTTGAAAGTTTTTATCCAGGCTTTGTCTTTTATAATCATAGTGGGAAAGTTTTTTCGACAGCTGCTACCATATTTTGACAACTGCTACCATTTTTGACAGCTGCTGTCAATTTTTGACAGCTGCTGTCATTTTCTGACGACTAGTTCAGAAAGATGAGCAGTATTCAGAATTAAATTAATGTGTATTTGCTTCTCTCAAATTTTGCAGGTCTTACGACAGATCAGTAGATGAATTCTTATGGAGGACCAATGAACGCTCCAGGGAGAGAGACCGAGGCAGAGACAGGGATAACCGCCAACGTTATAGAGAAAGGAGATAAGGTTTGATAATGCATAGAAGGTGGACAATTATATGGATTATGATTTATTATGGATGTTCTTTGATGTAAAAATTTGAATTGTATAAATCCCAATCATCTTATCTGATTTTCATAGTTTATAGGTGTATTAATTAAGTTAAAATGATTTTCAATTTGTATATTACACATATTTCTCATAAAGGTGTTTTATTGATTTCAACAATTGAAAAATCCAACCCTGATAATTCTTTTTTCCAAAAAAAAATCATCACGAGAATTTGTTTCAAAAGCCGCGAAACAAAATGGCTGTGTAGGTAACGACTTTTTCTCGCATCTCTAGACTCTAAGCACGAAATTCTGGTAAGTATATGCAGATCCGCCATCTTTGAAAGTTCGTTGAAATTTTAAAACCCGTTTCAAAATTTTCCGACTTTTCGATACATTGTCGCAATTTTAGAGCTATTGGTCTGAATTATTAGGAAAATTGGCCACTGACGTGAAGTCCAGAGTGTACTTTTAAGTAGATTAGCATTTACCAGCTCAAGAAAATTTTTTGACAGCTGTCAAAAAACTGACAGCAATTCAAAGATTTCATCAATAAATTTTCTTGTTGCTTTTGCTTATATCTTATATTTTCAGATTGGGATTGTGAATTAAGTCTGAGTTGTAAACCTCTACATGCAATTACCTTTGGTGTATGTAAAGGGAAGATAAATAAATATGCTTAAATACATGGGCTGTTCGTTCCAATTGCAAGAAACTGATGTTCATTTCAGGCGTATCTATCGGTAGAAAGGTGAAAAGGTCAGTTAAAATACTATTCCAGGTAGAATATCATTTCTCTTTCAAGTAAGCGCGCCATTTCGGTATTGTTCGATTTGTTGTATTCGTTGCCAGGGCGTGCAGCACATGCGTGTTTCACACCGTGCTCCGGTTGTTGCTCTCCGCTGCTCTCGACTCGGAGACGGTCTTCTAAAGCCGATATTATTGAAACCTGTGCAGGTGATTGTTTTCATATCACAGAAGTGGAAATTCGCAAAAAAGCTTAGATTACAATGAAAGTCTTCCGGTAAATTACCCGTCTGTAATTGTCATGTATAGTTCGCTCCTACTGTGATCTTGAAATTTGTGCAATATGGTTTTTTGTGTGTATTTATCATGATAATTCAAGCACTGACAGTTGTGTTGTAAAGCTTTCATTTTAGCTAATTGTTATCGGGAATGTGAACTGGAAATTAGGGAAGGTAAATTATGTTGATTTTATTATTATTTTATGTTTTCATTCAGATTCTCATTCATTATATCACCGGTTTATTGAGTGTCATGTTTTCTTTGCATATATTTAGGAAGTTGCCCCAATTCATAAGAATCTTGCTCATTATTATTCTCGAAGTATTTAGGTCAATTATTTAGAGTTTCTACTGTTTACGTTCAGTTATGTTACTAATCGATTTGATTAACTACTTCCGGAAACAAATTTTGACAAGACCTTGGTGGGTCCATGTACCTTTACGAATTTGCTAGTTAACCAAATGTCATCGTTGAGGTCAAGTTCACACATCTTTTTTCGCACATCAAAGATTTTCTTGGTTGAAAATCATCTGTAGAACTTCGAGTACTCCACCCTGAAACATTACTATAAAAGGATTGATAATGATACCTTTAGTTGAACTTTGTGCTCAGACCTACTGCAAACAGTTATTTATAAATCTCAGAGGATTCTATATTTCCATTTTCTCTTATGAAATACGAATCACCCTTCAATTTCTCTGCAAGATTTTAAATTGTTTTTATGCTCGAATTTCCATAATGATAGATGTTACTTTACAAATGAGTAAAACCAGTGCTTGTTATATATTCAAACAATTATGGTTAATGAGCTTTTCATTACATTTATCAGAATACAAAAGAAAATAATCATTGCACATTGTTCAGAATATTTCGATGCAAAGCTTTGGTGCTTCAGAATAACTATGGGGGACTCTTCTATTGAGAGGAACACTTCAGGTTCTCGTGAAGATCTGTATCTTGGCAGTTTTTTTATGGTTCTGCGATTGAACGAAGCATGGAAGAAGATTCATTTACATCCTGTAATCTGATGTCTGTACCATTGTGCTTTTTGGGTCTTCTAGATTATCATTATGTCTGAAATACCTATATTACATATTCCCTTGTAATTTTTAAAAGCTCATTTTAATTTCTATGAAATTACTCGTCTGAGATGTTTGTGAATAAACAAATTTCTCAATTCTTATTTGAATTTTCCACTGCATAACCTTTTATTTGCATTTTATAGATGTATATTCGACCAGCATGAACTGAGCTTTAGGCAATTTTATTTCTTGAAGATTTGTTATAATTAGGTAGAAGAGACTCCCCATTGAAATTTTGCTTTTGCTTAGAATTATGAATTGGCATTGATTTACATTGGGTATTTAATGCATGAATGAACATCAGGTTCCTCTCTTTCAGGTTCATTATGTTAATATACCATTCATGTCTTTCACATTTCATGAAAATTTAGTAGAATATCATCCCCTATTTTCTTATAATAAATAATATCTTTTTTTTAAATATTTCAAATGATTATTTAAACTAGAGAAAGAGTATTTCTGGAAAAACAATTAATATTGGAACTCTGAATACCCTTTGATTTATAACCTATAATTTCAATTGATCAGTGCATAGAAACTATCATTCTATGCGTCTAAGCAGGACCAAAGAAAATGTCACTTGATAAATTTTATACAAATTTGTCTCATTCTTCTAAATATACATATTTAGGATTTCTGTGCCCACTGAAATCATAATCAATTGATCATGAATTGATAACCATCACCTCTTTCCATAACTGTACCTTCTAAAACTGTTATGATATAGTTGGATAACTTTTACACAGTTCTTATTCTTATCTTACCCAATCTGAAAGAACTTCATTGTTTGAATCCAGTTGTTTTACATATGGCCAAACTATCTGTTCCAATGTTAACCACATATCTACTTCCAGGAAATTATCACAAGGTTTTTAATCAAGCACTATTGAGTCCCTATTCATTCGATAACCACCTACTGATTATGTGTGCTCATTGGTTCGAAACCACGTTCATATTTATCTGTGTATTGCGTCTGACAGTTACAATTTCTGTGATTAATTTAAAATTGTCCGAAATTATCAAATTCTTAATATTTTTCTATGAAGCTGTGGAAAATGGGGTTCCGATGGTAACTTTCACAATAGAAAAAATATCATGTGCAAGAAAGTTACACTTTTGGTACTTGATACACAAATAATTGTTTTTCATTGAGGTTCAACAATGTACTCATATTGAATTATGTATTCACATATGAAATTCATCCAGTAAGCTGAAAAATAGAAAGGACAAAAAATAATAAATAATTTGCATAGTATCTCTGCATCACACAATTCACCTCATAATTTCAACGCGAATCACATGATTTAGGAAACTGACACTGTAGTATCACTAAGAATTTTCTCATCTAATAATGAACTTAAATTGGATAACTTATGAATTCTTCTATGATCCCATGACATATATGCATAGAAAACCTGGTGCATAGAATTGTATCGACCAAAAATTGTAGATCAAATCGGCACTCTTGATTGTTTGTTCTATTTCCGTAATAATCGATTTTGTGTATAAAAAATGAAATTGATTTAATGTGGTAACTTTTTAAGAAAAATCCTTCATTGAAGATTTTGATTTTTAGCCGAAGTCGCTAGCTCTTTGTCGATTTTCATCAATCTTTTTTTGCCTTTCAGATAACATCGTCTACAGAAAATGGACGACAAGAAAAGTTCGCGCTACGTCAGCTCCAAAGTGTCCGAAATCGCCAACAGGTTCCAGCAGAGCACGTGCCCGATCAAGAAGGAGGAGATCATAGCCCCCCTGACCAAAACGAAAGCGACGAAATTCGGCAGCAACCATGCGGACAAGATCAACAACGAGACGGCGGACGTGCCCAACCCGCTCGTACGTACGGAATCGCACGTGACGCGCTTCAATCACGCCCGGGCGTTGTTCGAGAAGCTGGGCGAGGAGAACAATCGCAACAGCAGGCGAGACACGCAGAGCCGGGCGCTTCCGCTCCAGTCGACGAAGAGCGCTTCGAGCGTGTTGGACGCGTCTGCGCGATCGCGTAGCAGTTCCGCCAACAGCGAGCCGGCCGCGGGTCAGCGGGATTGCAAGTACTTCGAGTTCGAAGGATCTTCGAGGAGTCCTTCGCCGCCCCCGGCGAGCAAGAGAATCGAGACGGCGGAAAATGAGGTTAAATTTAGGTTAGTTGATGGTTTGACGATCTGGAGCAGTGCGCATTAACAAAATTAGGTTAAACCACCTAGTATTTCGCAGAAGGCGACTAAAATTAAGATCGTAGCGCTATATCGGCGAGAATCAGAACTACTCTATGGGCATTTCCAAAGAGGAACGCCTCAACGCTATTTGCGAAAAGTAAACAAAACTAGGGACCATTCGTTAGTTCATTCGTTAACGATAGGGGGCGTACTGCTTCCTTGATTTCGCCCCTAAACATGTCATAGATGCATAGAATATTTCTATGCATCTATCTATGGTCTAAGGTTTCGGTCATAGATACAAATTTATTGAGAGGCTTTGTGGAGTGGTTTTAAAAGTATATTGTTCTATGAGCGGTAATGTAAGTTATAACACACGCAGATGAATTTTGCAGCCCGAGCCTTCAGGCGAGGGGTGTAATTCATCAAGTGTCTTATGACCATTACCGCGAATTGAACACTATACTTTATCTTCGACTTCTTCAGTAAAATTCGAATTAATCTGCATTTTCAAATTGACAACAGTTGTCAAAAACGATTTCTGTGGTCGAAAATCGAATCGATATCGAATCCCATAGAAAACGTCAAAAATTCACGTTTTCCAATTGCAAATTTTGGATATTCAGACCTAAGAAAATGAAGAAATGGATGGCGAGAACGTTACCTTGATGTCTGAAATAGAGTTCCCCATTGACCCGACTTTTTTATTCATTTCGTAAGCTACATTTTTCCTATTCGTGTTAGACTGTTGGAGTGTAGTGAGGATAGACGTGAGTTATTATTACCTCACACTATTGGTTAAAGAGACTGTAACAGATAAAATTCAGTTGAATAATGGATATATTATTCTATGGGAGTAGATAAAAAGAGTTTTAAAATCAATAGAACTTTACATAAAATTGAAAAACCTTCGAAATGATTTGTTGAGCGACCAGATTGTGTTTAAATTCTCTTCTATTGAAAAACACCTTGAAATCGCAAATACAACATGACTAAATGGGGGCTTCTTACGTTCGGATACAAATATGGCCGCAGTTTGACAGGCGAATGTTACCTTCAACTAATGCAAGAATTAATTTATCCCCTACTTATTGAAATAATTGATAATGACTATCGTTAGTCAGAGCCACGTCTATTTTTCAGCAAGATGGAGCTCCGCCTCATTATACCGCTGCTGTCTGAGAATAGTTGTACTCCATTCACTTTAATAAATTATCCCGGTTGGCCAAGATTTAGGTTTATCAAGTTTTTTCACTCAAAACTGACTCAGGTTGGCACTCGTGAAAGTCAAAATAATTTCCGAGACGTTGCCAATGCGACACAGGTTTCGATCTCTGTGGTCGTCGAGAATCGAATCGCGTAGAAAACGTCAAAAATTCACGTTTTCCAAATGCAATTTTTGGATATTCAGACCAGAGGAAATGTAGAAATGAATGGCGAGAACGTTACCTTGATGTCTGAAATAGAGTTCCCGATCTATCCTACTTTTTTTATTCATTTCGTAAAGCAATTTTATTTTTCGTATTTGTAATAGAGTGAGTGCTTCTCATACGAAATATTTATTAAAGTGAGTTATTATAACTCAAGCTATTGGTTTATAGATACTGTCACAGCACAAAATCAGTTGAATAATGGATATATTATTCTATGGGAGTAGATAATAGTATATTCTAAAACTAGTTGCAGAATGGGCTCCTATTCCAATACGAATGCAAAATTCGAACGCATGAGTGTTGGAATTGCATTCTGCAACGAGTATTAGACGATATTTTCTCTATTTCAGTTAAATTTCGTGAAATACTGTTGAAATTCAATGAAAAATTCAGATTATACATCCTAGTGACTTTTGTATTGTATCTTGGCAGTTGGTGACTGTTACGAAATTGACATTTCCAAATTGACGTATGTTGAAAATTGATAGGATCGGAAGCCAGTGCTGACAACCACAAAACGAAAAATATAACTGAAAACAATGCTGTCATGAGTTCATTACAGCACTGTTTTTAGTACTGTAATGAACTCATTACGATACTGAAATAGAGAAATAAACATGTTGATAAATATGTAATTACTACTATCTCTATGTAGAAACGACAACGTTGTGTATGTATCTGACGGAAAAATTAGTATAACCTAGCATTTTCAAAATATACACGGTGAAATGTGTCAGAATGTCATGTCAAACCGGGATACTTTATAAAATTGAATGGAGTATAGATGTTGACTTGCCCAACCTGTTGATTGGTCGGAGAGGTCTATAGAATGGCCCTCCAGGTCTGTCCCCTCTAGACTAGTCTCTCCTGTGAAATACTGGGTGTCGATTTACTCGATTTATCAACCGATCGAATCGTTAATTTTGACCGATCGTATTTCAGTGAACCGGTCCATGTGTCCAACGAGGCCCTGACGAAAATCAACGGGGTGGACCACGACAAGACTTCGCACATCACGACGTTCGAAGAACCCCGCAATCACGTGATCGAGTCGAACGGCAACATCCAGAAGCAGATCGAGGAACGCAACCCGCCGAAACCGGCGCTGATGAGGAAACCGGAAAGGCCGGACAAGCCGGAACGGAAGCTGAACAGCAAGGAGCTGATCGAGAAACAGCGCAATTGGACGTCGCATTTTTCCAAGTCGCGCTCTAACCGGTATAGCAGCGATCCCAATAAGCAGGCGGAGGTCAAGCTGCCTCTGAACAGGAACGATCCCAACTTTTGCGACAACAGGACGAATTCAGCGGCCGCCATCAGAAGCGCGTCTTTCAACAACAAGATCCGCAGTCCCCCAACATCTCCGCCGCCGCCTCCGGTGCGTACCGAGGCCTCCAGACGTCCCAACGTCGGTCGTAAAGAGCGGCCCGCCTCGGTGATTCCCACGCCGTACAAAAGTCCGGTCGGCAGTCCCACGAAAGAGACGGCGGTCAAAGCCGCCGATAACGCGGTGCCCAGGAAGGGGCCGCTGTTCAAGTCCGAGGAGAATTGTTCGGCGGTGCAGAGGGCGTCCTCCAACAACGATTATATCTTCAAGAATAACGCGTACGTCGAGAGTATCAATAATTTCTGTTTGCAACCGCCGCCGGTGCCGATAGGCAAGACGACGACGTCGTCGGACGAGCAGGAGTTGAACAAGGAGAGTTTGTCGGCCACGTCCGAGAGCTTGTCTTCGCTGAGTCCGCCGAGCAGTCCGAGCAAGGTGAGGAGCGAGAACGAGAAGCAGGAGCAGGAGGCCAACGAGAAGTCGCAGTTCAATTTGGGTGAGTTGATCGAACTTTATAGGGACTCTCTCGACCAATCTCAATATTTGACGAAGTATAAAAGTTTTCTACGTCTTTAGGTGCGCTACGAAGTTTCCGCTGTTTTTTTTTATCTAAATGCCTCTTTATTGTGAAACAAGCTTTTATACAAAAAAACATTTTTAGAGACAAGCTCTAATAATAACTAGTATGGGCCAGCAGATCTACCTTTTAAACAGTTATCCTTATCGGTAGGCCTCTGGTCGCGGAATCTGAGCGCAGTTGTCAGATTGTGTTCAGGGCTTTCCCTATAGAAGGTTGTGGCTAAGATGCCTAGAATACTGGTGTAAGCACTCGTCAAATTTTGAATGGAATGACGTTAGACCAAATTGAGAATATCGGCAAGATTTCGTTTTTTCCACTTCAGGTGGCGCTCTTCACTAATTATGTCATACAACGTCATTACGGTCCTTTTTCCCTTGATCGAATTGATTGATTAATCAACAGCTGATCTGCCAAAGTCAATTATGACTTGACCATAAAATGACATTTTTATATGGTGAAAGTCTTATACTTTTCCTCCATACTGATATGAATTAAAATGTCAAGAATATAGTCCCCAATTATTGCTTGACAAAATTATCGGCTATTGACACAACATGTTCACCAGAATAAATTCGAATATTTGAAATAACTAATAAAAATCAGTCATAATAAGTGAAAAGCGCCACCTGAAGTGGAAAAAACGAAATCTTGCCGATATTCTCAATTTGGTCGAAACAAAATCTAATCAGTGCAATCACCATGTGTTCAGTCATCGAAGTTGTGGCCAAGCTCTGAAAGCTTACACCTACAATGTCAAATAGTTCTCTGTGATCTCTGCATATCGGGCGATTTTATAGGAGAAATGTCAAACTTTGATCAATTTTCCTGAAGAAATGGGGAAATTATGGAAAATACGAATACCAAGCTATTTTGCGTTGACTCTTCCTCTTTCGATCAGTATATTTACATCACGGCCAGGATATCTGCGAAAAAAGTTTTATCGAGTTTAAAATTGCCTTTTTTGCCGAATTTTTCTTGCCATTTTCGCGAATTTTTTAAAAATATTTCTACATCGCCTAGAGGATCGAAATTTCGCCCACGTACGAATCGATCATTCCTCTTTCCGACCGTGTAAAAATTTCTTTCCTGTATCGCAGCGAAGCTTTGGGCAAAATGTTATTTTATTAGGCGCAACAAGTAGCCAAGAGCATCACCTATTCACCATTTACCTATGGCTACACACCCTCCAAACACCCTGTATAATAAAGTGAAACAAATAAGACACAAATCATTTGCCAATATAAATAAATAATGACAAATGAAATGTGAATACGAACTAGGTCCTCCACACCGTTCACCCTACCAGACCGAATAGTCCAACGTCAACTGAGAATCGCACCGACTGCAGTTTCGTCCTATTAGGACTCATCAGGGTGGAATATCCCAAAGTCGACGCTGGATGGAAAATCTTTTCGTCAAGATATGGATATCGGTCGTGCATTATGTCGGATGACTATTAATGAGCGACATCTATCCACCTTCAGAAAAGACTCCCCCTCGGTGATTGAATGAACAGTGAAGAAAACTTTCTTCCAAATGCACCACCTGATGTGAATTCCATTTCGATGAAGCGAAATAAACAATTCTGTATAATAAAGCCTGTAGAAAGTAGCAACAGATTTCGCATTGGATATCAAACTAAAAACGACAACGAAGAGTTCGAAAATGTTAAATCCGTTTCCTTCTAGCTCGTATAGTTTTCGAGATCCCCCACTGGTCAACGAATTTCGCCCATCCTGTACATCGAACATCTGGCCAGCGCAGCGGGATCAATCTGTTGGCTGGAAGCTGAAATTCAGCACGGGCAATTTTTAAGTTCGGAAATATGATATGCCCCACTTCGGATCTAGTTTGGCACATATGTTTCATGCGGACAAGAAGAGGAAATGACCCCTTTGGTGTCTCGGCTACATCACTCGAGAATGACACAAAGGATTTATTTATAATTTTTGAATTTCAGGTTTTTCAAGCCACCAATTGCAATAAGGACTGAACGAGAATAAATTCGCTATCACAAAAACGCCTATATCTCTTGAACCAATTGAGAAAAAAATCAAAATTTGATCATTGTTAGCTCTGTTATGAACGTCAGAAATTCGATGACTGAACATCTAAAGGTGAATACAGACTATTCTGACGTGACGTGATTTCACGTCACGTCAGGACCGTGCAGTGCTCACATTGGCCTAATATGAACGTGAACGCACAGAACGATGTGTTGCATTTTTATGGATTTTCATATCACGCACAATTTTGACGTGGGCCCACATGTGAACACGTCACGTCAGAATAGTCTGTATTCAGCTTTAGTCAGAAACATGTGGAACATTTACATAGATATTTCAATTCTCTGTCGTAAAATGTCAAGCGAAGTAAAAACACTTTTTCAAAATAATCAGAAATGGAGCTTCAAAAGAATCGCTAAAGAGGCTCGCGTTCGTTTGGAAACGGTATCAAGAGTTGTTGAGCGCTTCAACGAAGATCTTACAATTAACCGCAAGGGAAGAACCGGGAGGTAAAAGGGGTTTCATAGCCCAAAAAAAGTGAAGACAGCCATCAGCCTTTTTCAAAAGAATCCTAACCTTTCAGGACGGAAAGTGGCCTAAATAGTTGGTTGTCCGCAGTCAACCGTTCAGAAAATCAAGTCGAGTTGTGGGCTTTGAACATACAAAGTGCAGAAAGTGCCAGACAGGAACACTGTAAAGAATCAAGAAGCGAAATCAAGAGCAAAGAAATTAAAAAAAGATTTCTTGAAAAATTTTTCCTGTTGCGTGATGGACGACGAAACCTATGTCTTGGCTGATTTCTCGCAACTTCCTGGTCAGGAATTTTATACTGCAGATTCTTTTGGAAATGTTGAAGAACAATTTCGCGTGAAGAAACAAGCAAAGTTTCCTAAAAAATTCCTGGTTTGGCAAGCAATTTGCACTTGTGGGAAAAGGAGCAAATTTTTCGTTGGCCAAGGCTCTGTTGACTCGAAGATATACATCGAGGAATGCCTGAAGAAGCGACTTACCATTTTTACGTGAGCACGATGTGTCATCAATCTTTTGGCCAGATTCAGCTTCATGCCACTACAGCAAGGCCACCAAGCAATGGTACGAAGCTAATGAGGTGGTTTTTGTCCCCAAAGAGGCCAATCCACCAAATTGGCCAGAACTCAGGCCAATCGAAAGATATTGGGCCCTGGTAAAAAGAGAATTGAAGAAGACTAAGAAATCAACGAAAACATTAGCGGAATTCAAGCAAAAGTGGAAGACACCATTCCAGAAAGAGACTGAGAGCACTATAAGAAGCATGACGGGAAGAGTTCCAGAAAAAATCCATGAATTTTGTAAAAAATAGTTTTGGTTATTTATTGTAAAAACAGTTTTCATTAGAATTAGAAGATGATTCGAAAATGAGTTTGATTTTCGAAATCGGTCCAGTGGTTCAAAAGATATAAGCGTTTTTATGATAGCGAATTTATTCTCGTTCAGTCCGTAATTAGTCAGTGAAAAGTGTCAGAAGGTTCTGCCCTTATCGGTCGAATGAATCGCGACTCCTTTGGCCTTAATCGCTCCGTATCGTCTTATACAGGTGGTTCCGAAGCTCCCAGAGGGGAGAGACCGATCCTGTATAATGCATGTGCGAAGGTTGGAATTTATTTATAGGCATTCTGCGGCGTCCGTTGCGTGCCCGCTGGATGCTCAACTAGTCTTGCTCCTATAACGCAAAGACCTCTCTCGTCTTCTCGTTATCATCGCTTACACACACACACGCAGACAGACAGACATTCCGCGAAACTTGCAAAATTCGCGCCGTCCCTAGCGGAATAATCCGGGCTATGCTACCGGATCGCGTCGTCTGTCGGATCCGGTGCCGGTGGTTAAGTTCGCGTGCCTGCGGCCTTTGGACGGGCCCGATCGCCGAAATTCCGGTGGACCTATGAAGAACTTCCGGTCGCGAAGACCGCCAGTTATGGTGCAATAAAAAGGATGTGCCTGAGACTGAGATTGTTGTGTTTAGATTGTTCAGGTGGGTAGACCTTGGTTGAGTCGGCGAAAGGGAAAGTTTTCAGTACGGCAAGTTCGGCCAAAAGCGATTTTTCCATTGGCTCAGCGCTTAATTTTGGTATAGGTCTTAGGTACGCTACTTTAACGGTGGGTTTCACAAAGCGTAATCACCGTTGATCCAAGCTTGATCTAGGATCAACTCGATTTGACAGTTCAAAAATCAGAGAATCAAGCTGTTGATCTCGGATCACCGGTGATTACGCTTTGTGAAACCCACCGTAAGTACTTCAAATTTTCAAATATGAAAAAGTCTACACGCTAAAAATTCATTCAAGGTCACAGACCGCAGATATCGGTTTTTTGCATTTTTTTCGTAAACGGTAAGTGGTATCGTAAAAATAGTTAGGACAAAAGTTGTAAGGACTGAACGAGAATAAATTCGCTATCACAAAAACGCTTATATCTTTTGAACCACTGGACCGATTTCGAAAATCAAATTCATTTTCGAATCATCTTCTAATTCTAATGAAAACTGTTTTTACAATAAAAAAACCAAAACTATTTTTTACAAAATTCGTGGCTTTTTTCTGGAATTCTTCCCATCATGCTTCTTAGTGTTCTCAGTCACTTTCTGGGATGCTGTCTTCCACTTTTGCTTGAATTCCGCTAATGTTTTCGTTGATTTCTTAGTCTTCTTCAATTTTCTTTTTACAAGGGCCCAATATCTTCCGATTGGCCTGAGTTCTGGGCAATTTGGTGGATTGGCCTCTTTGGGGACAAAAACCACCTAATTAGCTTTGTACCATTCCTTGGTGGCCTTGCTGTAGTGGCATGAAGCTAAATCTGGCCAAAAGATTGTTGACACATCGTGCTCAAGTAAAAATGGTAAAAGTCGCTTCTTCAAGCATTCCTCGATGTAAATCTTCGAGTCAAAAGAGCCTTGGCCAACGAAAAATTTGCTCCTTTTCCCACAAGTGCAAATTGTTTGCCAAACCAGGAATTTTTTGCTTGTTTCTTCACGCGAATTTGTTCGTCAACATTTCCACGAGAATCTGCAGTATAAAATTCCTGACCAGGGAGTTGCGAGAAATCAGCCAAGACATGGGTTTCGTCGTCCATCACGCAACAGGAAAAATTTTTCAAGAAATCTTTTTTTAATTTCTTTGCTCTTGATTTCGCATCTTGATTCTTCACAGCGTTCCTGTCTGGCACTTTCTGCACTTTGTATGTTCTAAGACCACAACTCGACTTGATTTTCTGAACGGTTGACTGCGAACAACCCACTATTTGGGCCACTTTCCGTCATAAACAACATAAAACGTAATGATAGTTTATCATATAAATATATGGTTCAAAAATGTAACGTGAAGGAAATACAGGGTGTTGAACTCAAAAAGAAACAATGCTGTAAGCTCGCCACTGTTGACGTTGAAAACAGTGTAACATAGTAATTAAATTTGAATTCCACCGAGAAATTACCTTCCCTATTTGGAGGAATCCAGCACCAGGCAGGGGCGTATTAGTGAATCGCAATAGATCCCATTGGTCCAGCGACGAGTTATTCCCACCAATCAACCTTTTTAATTTTTTTTATGAATAATTTGAAGAAAATACCAGTAATGGGATCATCAAATTTATTTTATTACAGTAGGATAGGTCTCAAAGAGCCGTTGCCCTTGCGGAGGAAGTGCAGATTCATAGAATTAGGAAAATAGAAGAAGAAGTCGCCGTAAAGTTACTACCAAGCAGCAAGACTAATTTTAAATCTCTTCTGTATAATCACACGAACAATGTGCTTAAACAGCACCATTATTTCCTAGATAATTCATCCTCTTTAATTTTGGTACGAAAAATTAACTCAGCTCGGAATAATTTTATCTACATTCATTATCTAATCGTCTTACATCCTACTCCATTAAGTTAAGAGGTTAATGGTAGTTATTACACTGTTCAGTTGCTGATAATTACCATTTCTATCTTATATCAGGTTTCTTGAGATGATTGAACCAGGCCTTAGTTCACGTTGGAAAATTTAATATTTTTGTTGAAACGGAATCTTGGGATTCCTAAATATGATTCTTTTGCAGGATGTTGTTTGACACACTCAGTTCGGGGTTTGAATATAGAGCTGATGATCTGTACTCTTCATAAAAAGTGTGATCAAAACTAAGTTTTGGTAAGACTTCCTCAAAGACTACATTTTACACCTACCCTCAAACGAAAGGTTTTCATGCCCATAACATAATATTTTCTGTTGAGTTCTATTTCACTATTTCCAACAGTTTCTACAAGCTATTTTCAGAAAGAACTGGAAAATGCAATTTAAATGAGCTGCTGTTAGGGGATCCGGGTAGTTTTTCTTTGTTGAGTTGTTAGACCCTCAAGCGACATCTATGTTTTTTGGAGGGATTGGATCATTGGTAAACTGCTCTTCAAAAGTTTGGGATATAGAATTAATTTGAGGAAACTCCAGTTTTTTTTCGTGGTTAGTACATGTAGAGTTTTTCAGGTTAGAATAATAATAATTCAAAAAATTATGTATTCACAATAGCAAAAATTATGCCATGATTGTGAGACCGATAATATTTCATGGGGCAACAGTCTGGTATGTCAAGGCAAGTCAGAATAGTACCAGGACAATTTCCTGGTACTTTTTGATCATAACTTTTTTTCCTCGAATCATAGGTACCTACTTCAATTATATCATATCTGAGTTCAACCGCTGATTAAACTTATCGATTGATAAATTTCACCCTTGTTGACTCAATTTCAGTCGCGTTTCTACATTTACTACGTCGCTGTATCATCATACTAAATGATAAATTTACCCGAATTGACATCTGGTTTTCCAGGATTTATTTTTAAGTTGTTATTTGGGTTTGTTGTGGGAGTTGACTTCTGACGTTATTTTTATTCTTCGCTAAACCTTACCCTCTGATTCAGTTCCTGGCGTCAAAATAGACGAGTAAACATACTCGGCGACCGAAATAAATATAGGTGTATAAACTAGATTATTTCCTGTTGCAGTTCTATCGAATCTCGGTAGCTTTATAGAGGTTATAGATAAGTATTCGATAGGTATGGTTCGAATATCTGGCGAACTATTTAAGTTGGAGTAGATTGTGATGGGGAATTCCGAATTTGACAGTTCGTAGCGGCCATATTGTTTGAGCCACATCTGTCGAAATAGCTGTCATTATTATTTTGTCAGATCACCATGGACAGGTCGTTCAACGTGTCTTTGTATCGAGTACGACTTCAAGAATGATAACATAGTCGTCTATACTCTGTTCGAATCTAAGAAGGAGCAATATAAACAAGTTTGGCGCATCGGTAGGAGGGCCTTCGTAAAGTTTCTTTCCGTCCAGAGTCGAATCGAGGAGATTTCACACAATCGTTCAGTTTTAACTGAACTTGAATTCCATTTTTTTCAATAATTAATAGAACGTTGTTCTTTTGAAATTTGGCAAACTGTCGTCATCATTCACGATTTCTAGAACTTTAGAAATCGTTGGGATTTCAATCCGGAAAAAAAAACCTTGGACAATTCTTCTGATAAGGTTCATATCGAAATCGTCAACCGAATCGATTATTTTTGACGACTGGGCTCTCCTCTTAGGTGGCGTCAATGTTTTATTCTCTTCAAATTCTCTGAGAATTCTGAATACAGCTGACACTCACCCCTACTAAGTCTCTTTTCGATAAATCAGGATGTTTTTCCAATTCTTTTCGAAAAATGTTAAAAAATTATCCCTTTCTCTTCAGCAGAGAAATGTGACCTTTTGGACCTTTTTCGTGGTGGTCCCCACATATCACCCTCAGATGCAGTATCCGTTTCCGAATTCGACATTGTTCTATAAACACCATATACACTTTGTCAAAAGATTTTCCAACACAATACACTTTTCACAACAAAATCTATAAACACTTTGAAGAGCTAGACCTTCACAGTAGCTCTAGGTATTTTAACTGGTCTTGTCAATTGAAAACAGAAATTTTGCACTAGAGAATTGCTGACTCAAATTATTGAATCATTTCTATCCAGTACCATGCACAGTCTCTTAGGGCGTTAAAAGGGAGCGTGGTTATGACCGTTTGATGAATAGGAGCTTTATTGTGCGCAAACCAGACGAATTTGTTTGTTTACAAAGCTCCTTCTTATATTTGAACGGACTATAGTTTAATGTGGGCCCTTTTTTGTTGATAGGGTATATTTTTTCCAGTTCTACCATACTAAAAAAACATAATCTTTGATCAAGCCCGGTATACTCCATAGAAATTCTGGCAGACATTTTGAATCGCAATTTTTTTGGAATTACAGGAGAATAAAGATTCTGAAAAAGAAGCCTACCGATGGCACTTCTAAATGACGGTGTTGCCAGATGGAAAAAATTGAATATTACCGCAAAAACTCATTTCTGAGTGTAACGAAATGGTCATGAAGTTCTGATATTGATTCTCCCCAAAACAACAATACTATCTTCCAATTTCCAAGTACACCTGCCCCGTTCCTATAATGCGGGAAGTCTCTTTTCCGCTTCTCTAATTTTAGATCTAGTTCGTTCGATGTGTCTACAGTGTGACCCAGACGATACCTCATTTATTTCATAATATACCACGCATCCAATTCCAACTGTCCTGTCTACAACCTTCGAATAAATAATTGAAAAGCAGATAGTTATCGAGTTGAATTCGTAGGATTCATGCCAAAACTCGTATAGTGAGGATTACCGAATTATACATTGTGATGACATGATATTTGAATACCAGATGGGTATCACAAGGGCTTTGAACGGGCCAATATATCCTTGGACATCTCCAGACATGTCACTCTCACTTTTTGGTCGGTCGATAATGTTGAATTTATCGAAAATAAATATTGTCATTCGAAAATTCGGAAATTTGTATATTGTTTGGGAGATGTAGGTATATTATTATTTTCTTGTGGCAATAATTTCCTTGCTTAACCGGCTGTATTTTTCAGATTGAACAGAAAATGGCTCAACCCTCATACCTCTCATAACTCATTGGCCAAGGGTAAAAAACTGAACGCCTCTGCATAGCATCGGAAATTCCATTTATATTCCATGATAATTATATGAAAGCATGCATTAAATGGAGAGCATATCCATTCTCGAATCGTACTTAATATATGCGGGATCCCAAAAAAGGAAGTGAGCAAGTCTCATTAGAATAATCCGAGCTGAGATCTCAATACTGGTTATTCTGAATTCTGATCTCATATCGCAATATATTGAATTCCACGTTATACGGATTTTTCACACCGTTTAATCATAACTGCGCCGCAATAATTGATCGTAGAATTTTTCATCTCGATTTGTTTGGACATTCTTTCTCTATTGTCGCGGGATGATAAAAGTTAATTGAAATTAAGTGAATTTTTCAGTTGACAATCGCTATGACTCGAATATTCGAAAGGCAATTATTTTGTGCCGGAATGGAACATATTTCAACGTTATAAAATGGGTCCGAAGTATGCATGCATGATTAAATTTGCATTATTTAATGTTAAGTTTGTTGTTTTTGTATCAGAGGATGAATTGGGTGTTTTTTTATACCTCCTCTCAAACCACTTTGGGTAAAAAATGCCCCAACATTTTTGAATGGCATTGTATGTCGAGTTTTTGTTTTGAAAGCTCTTAAAATTTCTATGTTGACACTGAAAATATTTCACGTATACATGTATAAACATGGCTGGAAGATTCAGTTATGCTTTTTTCTTGTACGGAAATCAAGAATCGAGTGCTGAAATTTTACTGAAAAATAATGGACAGAATAGTCCGTTAATTTGTGATAGTTCATTCGAAAAAAGAATAAAAGTACTCGCATAACCCGACAGAAAAACTTCTAAAAAAACAGACGGACCTATGGAATTCCTCACTTTTCAAAATTCTCAAGAAATAAGCCTACAGAAGACATTTGAATACCTTTTTGCTCAACTTGAAATACTCCAGTATGAAAATGTAGTAGTACCACGAAAAATGTGTCACCTTAAAGAACTAACTCCATTTGCAAATTTCTTGGGAATCTATGTGAATGATACACTGAATTGGGAAGAACACTTAAAAATGTTGAAAATGAAGATCACGTCCTTTAGTTGGACCAACAACATGAATGTGAGAAATGGACTAGCAGAGATCTAAATTCCGAAATACACCGCAGTATAAGGCTATATGGCACTGATGACGGCAAACAAGCCAGAAACCGGTATGTCACTGTCTTGATGTGGTGGTGCCACGTGGTGTTGTATTTCGGAATTTAGATCTCTGTTAGTCCATTTCTCACACTTAGAAATGTGTTCTTCACTTGGGATTTTGAGATTTGTTGCTTCAATAAAAATTTTGTGAGAAATTCTCGAATATAACTGATATTTGTTGTTGCAGATGGACCAGAAAATAAGAAAGAAGACAATAAGACTGAAGATATTAATAATGTGCCAAGAAGGAAGAAGGCTTCCAGCGTTTCCATCAACCTGCCGGCAGCCGGTCTGGGAAGTCGACCAGCTTCCATCGTCAGTTCCTCGACGACAGACGAGGGGGGCTTCAACGAGCCCCTTCCGAAGGTCGAAGCCAAGCTGAAACCTCACGAGGAGTCCCTGTATGATTTGCCCATGAACGAAGACAAACCCTTGCAGTATTCTGACGACGAGGACGATTACAAGAAACCCATCGAGGTGACGGAAGTTTCGCCTAAATCGCCCCCTAGGATTTGTCGTTTGAGTCAGGAGGAAATAGAAGCTCTGTATGCTGTGCCGCACAAACCGAACAGTGTGGTACATCAGAAGTCCACCACTTCGACTGACTCCGATACCTCTCAGGTGATTTGAACTATGAAGACTTATTTAATTTTGTGATGAACAGATAATTTGTATTGTCTCCCATTTGTTTTTTCTTTTATTTATGGGGATGTATTGATATCTAGTTAGCCTAGACCAGTTCCATGCATAAACAAAATATTGCGAAACCATATCAACGAACAATAACTAATTAATTAATAATTAAAAGAAAGATGTCCACCGAAACTGTAAAAATCGAAAAATTGGAGTATCGAGCCATCATCAAGTACCTGTATTTAAAAGGGTTAAGAGGTAAGCAGATTTACGAAGATATGCTTAATACCCTTGGTGATCAATGTCCTTCGTATGCGACCGTGAAAAATTGGACTGCAAGCTTCAAAAGAGGTAAATTTTCCATTGAAGATGATGACCGATCGGAAAGGCCAGTTTCTGTGTCAGTCCCCGAAAATATCGATGCAGTTCACGACATGATTTTAAGAGACCGTCGAATTGGGCTAAAACGGATATCTGAAGCACTGAGGATTTCATACGAACGCGTTCATCATATAGTTCACGTCAATTTGGACATGAGAAACATTTCTGCAAAATGGATCCCCAAATGTTTGAATGTTGACCAAAAGCGTGCAAGGGTAGAAGCATCGCGTTCGATCTGTGCTCGATTTGAAAACGATGTAGACTTCTTAAATCGAATTGTTACTATGGATGAGACTTGGGTACATTTCTACGATTCAGAAACAAAGCAACAATCGATGGAATGGCGACACTCTGGTTCTCCAAGACCTAAGAAGTTTCGTGTCCAAAAATCTGCTAGAAAAGTTCTTGCTGCAGTTTTTTGGGATTGCCATGGAGTAATCATGATTGATTATTTGGATAAGGGTAGAACAATAACTGGAGATTACTATTCGACATTACTGACCACTCTACGGGAAAAAATTAAAGAGAAAAGACGCGGAAAGCTATCCAAAGGTGTTTTGTTTTTAAAGGACAACGCCCCAGTACACAAATCTCATGTTGCCATGCAAAAATTCGTGATTTAGGGTTAGAATTACTAGAACACCCCCCTTATTCACCAGATTTGGCTCCGTCCGACTGTCATCTCTTTCCTCAACTGAAAAAAAGTTTAAAAGGTAGTAAATTTTCTTCCAACGAGGAGGTAATGAAAACTGTGGAGGACTGGTTTGCAGAGCAAGAAGAAACATTCTAGAGACGTTGCAGGTTCCAGTAATGAATGTTATGAATTAAGAGGAGAATATGTTGAGTAATAAAATATTTTGACATTGAAATTTTGTTTGGTTATATAGTAGGCCAAGTATTTTTTAATATATCCTCGTACATTCAATGTTATCTTATGACGAAATTTCATTATTACGTTATTGAAGATACCTATTCTGAAATAAAGAAATATAATTGTTATTCCTTTCCAGGTGACTGTGATCCCTCAGAAATCTATCGACTCCGATGTTATGTACAATACCACGATAAACAGCAGCGCAACTGTGACGTCGATCGAAAGTCACGAAGAAGAAATCTGTGATAACATTGCCTCACATGTTAAGACGGAACCCTTCATTATAGTCAGGGAAGCATTACACGATGATGAACGAGGAGGTACTAGGACTCCAGAATTACAAAAATCAGAAGCTAACATTCTGGATTTGAACGACGTAGAGTATGCCGACGCTAGTGACAATGATGACAGTTTTGGGGAGAAGAAGCCTGAACCGGATGCCATGACTCCAGCGGAAGCAGAAAACTTGCTCAGTACTCAGTAAGTTTTTTCTAACGTTTCAAAGAATTTATTGGGTTTTTCAAGTGGAATGTAACAATTCAGTAATTGAATAACAAACTTTAATGTTTTTCAATGTATTGCGTTTCCAACAAGACAGTGTCACATGCCTAACAGATGGTCAAACGATTGATCTATTGAGGGGGAAGTTCAGTTACCCTGAATTCTTCCGAAATTAATATCCTTAAGTTCCAATAAGGTGTTATTTTGAATAGCCCGCTATTTCGGTAGATGTCACTTTTGAAGCTGTCATTTTTTGACATTGACAAAAAGAAACTACGCCATTAGGCAATCCAACGACCTGTCAACAATTGTTTGATGTTAGTGCTGGTGGAATTTAGCTTTGTTCATGTAGTTTTTAAAATGTTTAGTTGCTTTATAAATTTGATTCTGAAATTAATGATTTCTCTTCTTTTTTTCAGAATACTGGAGAAGAAGAGGTAAGCATGTTCTTGATTACTCGCAATTGTCAAACTACGGTGAAGATTGAGCAGTGAATCCGAATTTGTTTCATTCAGATCTTGCTAATATGTATTTTCAGTCTTGACAGCGTTAAAAAATGTACTTTTTCTCTTCAGAGCCGAAATCCTATCCGACGAGGAGGCCCAAGAGGTCACCCGACTGCTCACCAAGGACGGAAAGCTCAACAAATGGCAGCCGGACGCGTCAAGCTCCTTGCTCCAAGACTCGGTCACCAGCTCGCTGTACGAATCGTCGGGCGCGGTGTCGCTGAACGACAGCATGGGCCCCCCGTCCCTGCTGGACGAATCGACGGCCGAATCCACGGAACATCTCAGCGACTACATCATCAACCGGACCTTCGACGTGACGGAGACGACGACGTCCAAGCACAAGGAGGTCGAGTCCGCGCGTTCGCAAATCTACGATTCCACGTCCAGCATCGATACGTCGACGCACGAGGACGGTTTCACCCAGTCCAAATGCGACGCCAGCGTTTCGGATTCTGGATTGATCGGTGAGTGCCGAAGCCGAAAAATCCATTTTTGTTCTAAATTACAACCACCTTCAGTGGTACCTCGGTTGTAACTCGACGATTGACTGCTCCGAATTGGTTCTATCGCTGTGGCCGGTCCGTTCATCCCCTCCGCTTCGGACTGGTTTAGTTTTAGCATTGCAGATCGCTGACAACCAAGCACTATGACCAACAGGAATCTCCTCTTTCCTGTTGATGTTGTTTTTGTACTTATCGATTTCGATGGCCTCAATATTCATCCTTGGATATTAATTGTTGTTGCTGTAAATTACTTTTGTTTCAGTAAGGACTGAACGAGAATAAATTCGCTATCACAAAAACGCTTATATCTTTTGAACCACTGGACCGATTTCGAAAATCAAAATCAATTTCGAATCATCTTCTAATTTCAATGAAAATCGTTTGTACAATAAAAAAACCAAAACTGTTTTTCACAAAATTCATGGCTTTTTTCTGGAATTCTTCCCATCATGCATCTTATAGTGTTCTCAGTCACTTTCTGGGATGCTGTCTTCCACTTTTGCTTGAATTCCGCTAATGTTTTCGTTGATTTCTTAGTCTTCTTCAATTCTCTTTTTACCAGGGCCCAATATCTTTCGATTGGCCTGAGTTCTGGGCAATTTGGTGGATTGGCCTCTTTGGGGACAAAAACCACCTCATCAGCTTCGTACCATTCCTTGGTGGCCTTGCTGTAGTGGCATGAAGCTAAATCTGGCCAAAAGATTGTTGACACATCGTGCTCACGTAAAAATGGTAAAAGTCGCTTCTTCAAGCATTCCTCGATGTATATCTTCGAGTCAACAGAGCCTTGGCCAACGAAAAATTTGCTCCTTTTCCCACAAGTGCAAATTGCTTGCCAAACCAGGAATTTTTTAGGAAACTTTGCTTTCTTCACGCGAAATTGTTCGTCAACAGTTCCACGAGAATCTGCAGTATAAAATTCCTGACCAGGAAGTTGCGAGAAATCAGCCAAGACATAGGTTTCGTCGTCCATCACGCAACAGGAAAAATTTTTCAAGAAATCTTTTTTTTATTTCTTTGCTCTTGATTTCGCTTCTTGATTCTTCACAGCGTTCGTGTCTGGCACTTTCTGCACTTTGTATGTTCTAAGCCCACAACTCGACTTGATTTTCTGAACGGTTGACTGCCAACAACCCACTATTTGGGCCACTTTCCGTCCTGAAAGGTTAGGATTCTTCTGAAAAAGGCTGATGGTTTTCTTCACTTTTTTTTGGGCTATGAAACCCCTTTTTCCTCCCGGTTCCTTCCTTGCGGTTAATTGTAAGATCTTCGTTGAAGCGCTTAACAACTCTTGATACCGTTTCCGGACGAACGCGAGCCTTTTTTGCGATTCTTTTAAAGCTCCATTTTTGATTATTTTGAAAAAGTTTCACTATAAATTCTCGTGTTTTCACTTCGCTTGACATTTTGCGACAGAGAATTGAATCTATGAGGTGAATGTTCCACATGATTCTGATGTTCATAACAGAGCTATGATCAAATTTTGATTTTTTTTCCCAATTGGTTCAAGAGATAAAGGCGTTTTTGTGATAGCGAATTTATTCTCGTTCAGTACTTAGTATTCCTTTTCTTCGGAAATGATTTTGAATGGTCTATTTTCCTTTGTTGTTCGCTTTGGTATTATGGCTCGATAGATCTATCAACAAGTGTTTTTTTTTTATCACACCACGCTTTTGTTGGGGATGGCAATTGGACTCCTTGTGTATATATCTGCCTGCTTTGGTTTGTTTACTATAAACCTTGTGTCCTAGATTGCCATTAGGCTTCCCAGTAACCAAAACATACAGGAAAGGTAGTGCAGCATCCCTCTCATATCGGATTTTTCCAGGGTCGGTAACAAGTTTGTCCGAAGGCAATAATCTAGATATCATGAATGGGTACACTCCGAAAGCAGTGCCTATAGTTGGTGTTGAGCATGGAGTTCATTACTATGAAGATGGCCACTTTTGGATGGAAGTCCCAGGTTTACCTTTGGAAGACGAGGATGACGAACTCGATTGCCTAAATTACATTCCTAAACCTAATACTAAAGTGCAGTTCACCAGTCAACCCATCAAGGTACAAAATTGAAACTTCGATCGAATTTTTTTCATTTCATTCGAAACGTTTTCTTAGGTGTATTCTACATTTAGTATATCGGAATACGATAGAAGAAACGAAGATGTTGATCCGGTCGCCGCTTCTGCCGAATACGAACTCGAAAAACGTGTGGAAAAAATGGATGTTTTCCCTGTCGAACTCGTGAAAGGGCCAGAAGGATTGGGCTTGAGTATAATTGGTATGGGAGTTGGCGCAGACGCAGGTTTAGAGAAATTAGGTGAGTTAATTCGAAAAAAGTTCATCACATTTCAAAGCGACTTCGAAAACGCCTTTTGATTATTTCAAAATTTGGAGAAAAATTGGAATTTTTTGTTGTTAGGTATATTCGTAAAGACAATCACTACGAATGGAGCTGCAGCTAAAGATACAAGAATAAGGGTAAACGATCAGATCATCGAAGTCGATGGCAAAAGTTTGGTAGGAGTAACGCAAGCTTATGCGGCTAGCGTTCTTAGAAATACTTCTGGTTTGGTTAAATTTCTGATTGGTCGCGAAAGAGATCCGGAGAACAGCGAGGTAGCACAATTGATCAAGCAGTCTCTGCAAGCCGATAAAGAGAGAGAAGAGAGGAGGCAAAGAATATTGGAAGCCGAACAGCAACAGAGCGATGCTAGTACAGCACCTTTAGGTAAGCGTTCAACCAAAAAATGAGGTCATTACATTTGGGTTGTGTCACTTTTCAACATGGAACGATTTCCCCAAATTATCCAACAGCAATTTCAGGTTCTGCCAACACAAGCGTATCAGATGGACCTACGAGTCCAACTGTAATCGCTGAGTCTCTGTTCGACAACGAACAAGAAAATAATGATGTCGAGGCTTTGAGACATCTTCTTCAGGAGGTGAGTGACTAATTTTACTCGTACAGTGCTTGCATATTTGATTTTTCCTTATTATGTGTGGGTTTGATTGGTTAATGTAGATATGTAGTTTGGTACTCTTACATTTTCATCCGATTATAATTCGTCATATTATTGATTTTTCCATTCTTCAACGCATCAGATCGAAAAGAGTTTAAATGGGGGAGTATTGAATGAGCATCAGCAAAGCAGGATCATATATTTGTTCTTAATTATTCAGGACTTTCTTTTTCATCAATGCAGCAACATCTTAACTTGTTATCCTTGTGTCGGGTTGTCCAATAGGGACATTTTTTATTTCAATAGGAACACACTCTTGAATAATTTTCATCTTGGTGCAATTCACCAATGGGCAACAATTGAAAATTATTAAAAATTATTTAGTGAGACATCTATTTAGATTATGAGGTTATGTTCAATGTCTTTTTATCCCCACCCTTCATAATGCACAATTGCCTAACCTCTTATTCAACTGAAATTGTGGTCGAATGAGTTTTGTCCTTGAAATGATCGGATGTTTATT
Organism: Adalia bipunctata; assembly: GCA_910592335.1. Classification (NCBI taxonomy): domain Eukaryota; kingdom Metazoa; phylum Arthropoda; class Insecta; order Coleoptera; family Coccinellidae; genus Adalia; species Adalia bipunctata. The sequence goes on along the minus strand of OU342948.1, from coordinate 7,106,284 downwards.
GGAAAGAGATTAACTGTTTGTGTATTTTATGTTATGCAGACACAGCGTAAATGTAACATAAGCGAGCTTGAAGTTGCAAGACTGAAAAGTAAGGTAAGTAAGATTAGCTTTTTGTGACTAGTGTAGCTTTGAGTCCAATCTTTTATTTGTGAGGAATTTAGGTTCATTATGCATGTAACAAAGCATCGAAAGTATCGATTAACCCTGTTATTTATTCAATTCAAATTATGAAAGTTTAGAAGCAAAATTGCACCAAAAACAGAAGTTGCTTTTAGAATGGTTTCAAAACTAGAATCTATATTTCAGCTGATGGAGCAGAATGGCATCAAATCGGATGAATCAGAAAAACTCGATCAAACGAATCAGAAACTGAAAGAAACAGAACGAATCTTACAAACTTCCAAAAAAGAAGTTCAAACCTACCAAAATATGTTGGAACAGTCCCAGTCTCAATATTTATCTTTAGAAAAAAAATACAACAAGGCGAAACACTTGATTAGGGAATTCCAGCAAAGGGAACTGGATATGCTGCACCGGGAAGAATTTTATCAGCAGTTGCTGCAAGAAAAAGATATCGAATACAACAATCTAGTCAAAAACTTGAAGGATAGAATAATAGCCCTTGAAAAGGACCTGCTGGATACCCAAAAGAAAGCTGGGTTGCCGATGGTGTTGCCATATGACAGTAATAATCTCAAACAGCTCACACCAAAGTTGACCCGAAAGCAACCACCCAAACCTCTGTTCCAATCTTTAGAGACCGACTTTTCAGACACTGAAGTCTCGGACGTGAGTCCGGACGACGATAAGACTGCAACCGTAGAACGTAAGTTACCGATTAAGGAAGAGCTCGACAGCGCGGTTCCACCCCACGAACTGCTCGACATATCGGCCAGCAAAAGCAAGGCGGAACTGGCAGGTAGAGGCGCGTTGGCCAACAGACAACTTCCTACGGGCAAAAAGGGATCGCTGAGTAACAGGTACATATGAAAACTTTATTATTATCGTTCACACGATGCTAACAAAGGTGCACTTACTACTGGAGCCATCTATTGACAAATTCAACTAATGCGCACAGTTCCATTTAAGGACTGAACGAGAATAAATTCGCTATCACAAAAACGCCTATATCTCTTGAACCAATTGAGAAAAAATCAAAATTCGATCATAGTTAGCTTTGTTATGAACGTCAGAAACATGTGGAACATTTACTTCATAGATATTCCAATTCTCTGTTGCAAAATGTCAAGCGAAGTGAAAACACGAGAATTTATAGTGAAACTTTTTCAAAATAATCAAAAATGGAGCTTCAAAAGAATCGCAAAAGAGGCTCGCGTTCGTCCGGAAACGGTATCAAGAGTTGTTGAGCGCTTCAACGAAGATCTAACAATTAACCGCAAGGAAGGAACCGGGAGGAAAACGGGGTTTCATAGCCCAAACAAAATGAAGAAAGCCATCAGCCTTTTTCAGAAGAATCCTGAGCTTTCAGGACGGAAAGTGGCAATAGTGGGTTGTTCGCAGTCAACCGTTCAGAAAATCAAGTCGAGTTGTGGGCTTAGAACATACAAAGTGCAGAAAGTGCCAGACAGGAACGCTGTGAAGAAGCAAGAAGCGAAATCAAGAGCAAAGAAATAAAAAAAAAAGATTTCTTGAAAAATTTTTCCTTTTGCGTGATGGACGACGAAACCTATGTCTTGGCTGATTTCTAGCAACTTCCTGGTCAGGAATTTTATACTGCAGATTCTCGTGAAAATGTTGACGAACAATTTCGCGTGAAGAAACAAGCAGTTTCCTAAAAAATTCCTGGTTTGGCAAGCAATTTGCACTTGTGGGAAAAGGAGCAAATTTTTCGTTGGCCAAGGCTCTGTTGACTTGAAGATTCACATCGAGGAATGCTTGAAGAAGCGACTTTTACCATTTTTACGTGAGCTCGATGTGTCAACAATCTTTTGGCCAGATTTAGCTTCATGCCACTACAGCAAGGCCACCAAGGAATGGTATGAAGCTAATGAGGTGGTTTTTGTCCCCAAAGAGGCCAATCCACCAAATTGCCCAGAACTCAGGCCAATCGAAAGATATTGGGCCCTGGTAAAAAGAGAATTGAAGAAGACTAAGAAATCAACGAAAACATTAGCGGAATTCAAGCAAAAGTGGAAGACAGCATCCCAGAAAGTGACTGAGAAGACTATAAGAAGCATGATGGGAAGAATTCCAGAAAAAAGCCATGAATTTTGTGAAAAATAGTTTTGGTTTTCTTATTGTACAAACAGTTTTCATTAGAATTAGAAGATGATTCGAAAATGAGTTTGATTTTCGAAATCGGTCCAGTGGTTCATAAGATATAAGCGTTTTTGTGATAGCGAATTTATTCTCGTTCAGTCCTTATTCAAGAGGCGCAAACAAGAAACTTTATTCGAGACATAATCTTGGGGATTTTTTGATGAATATTTGGTTTATTTTGTGTTAAATGCATTGTGTAATCATTTGGATTTTCTCATTAATTCTTGCAGTAGCTCGGACTATGGTTTGGATGAAAGCTATAACTCTGGGGACGAGCTAGTAGACTCAGCTTTTTCTCAAAGCGATAGTAGCTACACTCCAAAGCAGAAGAACCCTAGACCCAACACATTAAACACATCTCTTTACTCCCAATACGCAACTGCGCAACAACTGCAGTGCAACTCTCAAAATACGCATTATTCGGTAACATATACGCAACCCCCCTACTTCAAGATAATTCAAAAAGAATCGTCTAACGTGCAGCAAAGTAGTCCTGACCCGTGGAATGGACCACCTACCAAAGCTACGCTAGGCATGGGACCCCCTGCTTCATTGGCAGAACAACTGAAACAGGTAAAATGTTTGCTATAAGGAAATTATACGATGAACATTTTTCATGATCTTCTCGATTTTTGGCAGGTTTTAGCGCAACGAGAGAAACGCAACGACAGCTTATCAAGTTCAACAGATGAATTAAATGAGAAATGCAAACACGACGCTGCTCAACACCTTCTCGAAGAAATCAGACAAGCAGTCAATGAAGCTAACGCCAAAGGTGAGAAAACTTTCTTTCGAAGTGATCGTAGTTCAAATTCATCATGATTTTTCATCCTTATCGAAGTTACGCAGGTTGTTTTGTTGGTTCTACTAAAATTTATTGAATGGATATCTTCAGGAAACTTTTCATCAGTTGAAATCATCGTTTCATTCTGAATAACAAGTTCACATATCACCCTCCTTCAGCCATTTTGGAATTATTGCAAAAACCGAGTTATTACGAGGATGTATTGATATCTAGTTAGCCTAGACCAGTTCCATGCATAAATGAAATATTGCGATACCATATCAACGAACAATAACTTATTAGAAGTGTCAGTGTAGAGTTCGACGTCAAAAAAGTAAACCAGAGTTACGCAATAAATTAAAAAAAAAAAGATGTCCACCGAAGTAGTAAAAATCGAAAAATTGGAGTATCGAGCCATCATCAAGTACCTGTATTTAAAAGGGTTAAGAGGTAAGCAGATTTACGAAGATATGCTTAATACCCTTGGTGATCAATGTCCTTTGTATGCGACCGTGAAAAATTGTACTGCAAGCTTCAAAAGAGGTAAATTTTCCATTGAAGATGATGACCGATCGAGAAGGCCAGTTTCTGTGTCATTCCCCGAAAATATCGATGCAGTTCATGACATGATTTTATCAGACCGTCGAATTGGGCTAAAACGGATATATCTGAATTCTGAAGCACTGAGGATTTCATACGAACGCGTTCATCATATAGTTCACGTCAATTTTGACATGAGAAAAATTTCTGCAAAATGGATCCCCAAATGTTTAAATGTTGATCAAAAGCGTGCAAGGGTAGAAGCATCGCGTTCGATCTGTGCTCGATTTGAAAACGGTGTAGACTTCTTAAACCGAATTGTTACTATTGATGAGACTTGGGTACATTTCTACGATACAGTAACAAAGCAACAATCGATGGAATGGCGACACTCTGGTTCTCCAAGACCTAAGAAGTTTCGTGCCCAAAAATCTGCTGGAAAAGTTCTTGCTTCAGTTTTTTGGGATTGCCATGGAGAAATCATGATTGATTTTTTGGATAAGGGTAGAACAATAACTGGAGATTACTTACTATTCGACATTACTGACCACTATACGGGAAAAAATTAAAGAGAAAAGACGCGGAAAGCTATCCAAAGGTGTTTCGTTTTTACAGGACAACGCCCCAGTACACAAATCTCATGTTGCCATGCAAAAAATTCGTGATTTAGGGTTAGAATTATTAGAACACCCCCCTCATTCACCAGATTTGGCTCCGTCCGACTATCATCTCTTTCCTCAACTGAAAAAAAGTTTAAAAGGTCGTAAATTTTCTTTCAACGAGGAGGTAATAAAAGCTGTGGGGGACTAGTTTGCAGAACAAGAAGAAACATTTTTTTGAAAGGTCTAGAGACGTTGCAGGTTCGCTGTAATGAATGTATTCAATTAAGAGGAGAATATGTTGAGAATTAAAATATTTTGATATTGAAATTTTGTTTGGATCTATAGTAGGCTAAGAATGTTTCAATATATCCTCGTATCTCCAATTTCAACACCCTGTTTCTCGAATTTGAAGATAGGACTCATATTTGAAGGAAACTTGTTCTTATTTTCTTTAGTGCTATCTACTTCAACGGTTTGTTCCACTGTGGGACATCCTGTATTTATTCAGCCCATCATATTTTCATTAGGAATACTGAATGATGGCATTTTTCCATTACCAATGAAACATCCTGTGTGAGAGCATAGGTATCGAGCCGAAAAATTGACGTGATGCAACGTTTTCAGTAAAAAAAGTAGATCCAGTAAGTTTATCACCGCCAGGTTCTACACCATGGCAGCATCAGGGTAGCACATCACCGACTCCGCCCTCGCCTTCTAGCTTATCGTCAGGTTCGGTGTCGCCGTCTCGACACGACATGTCGTGGCCTACTACCGACATCAGCCTCTCCTCCCTGAGCATATGTAGCGAAAAGAGGCCTAGTGGCTTCTGGCATTCTATACCCGTTTCGGAATGGACTAAAGAGCAGGTGAGAACCAGAACTTTCTCCAAGGTCTCTTCTGAAACCACCAGCATTAACCTAAAAAATATTTGACAGGCCTAACCTAACCTAGCCAACCTATACAAGGGTTCTATGGTAGGCTATACTTGAACTGTCAAATGCGAATCTTCCTACAATGTGGATGACTTAACGTCAGGCATTTTTGCTACTAATTTGTTTAAATTTCTATGTTTATAGGTTTGCCAGTGGCTGGCAGCTCTTGGTTTCGAGCATCACGTAGCCAAATTCGTAGAACTGGAAGTGAACGGGCAGTCACTGTTGCTTCTGACCTCGACTGATTACAAAATTTTAGGTATAACGAGCGACGAGAAAGCTCGTCTGAAGAGAAAAATCAAAGAACTGAAAGTTCAGGCGGAAAAGGAAAGGAAACAAATGGAAAAAGAGAGGAAGGAAAAAGAAAGAATGAGGAGAAAAGCTGAGAAGGCTAGTAAAAAAAATAAGTAACTTCAAATTGCCATAGTGTGGGATTTTTCAGGCCTAACTATATTTTCGAGGCCCATTTTTGTTTCCTACTTGCCATTTAAAATTTTCATAGTTCTTAGAAAATTATATTTTAATGTCAGGTGTAAATATGTTTATATATTTCCTATTTATTTATTTAAACACAATATAGAGTAAATTTACCCTATTTGTCTTAATTTTTTTTCTTAGAAAACTCTACTGTTAACCAAAGTTTTTCAATCCGTCTGATTTTGTTGGATAAAGACGTGACAAGTTTCAGGGTTGACTTCGTACTGATTTATACTCTTTTCAGATAAGTGTGTATATTAATGCTGTGCTCGTGTTAGTAGTTAGTTACTCATTGTAAATATTCTTGCGACGTTAATATGTTTATGTGGAAATACTAACCGAATCAAATATTTGGGTTCAACGTTTTGAGAGAATTAACATTTTTTTTGGAATTCAGAGCGAGTTATTCTTGGAAATTTCCGTTGTTTACATATTTGGATTTTCGTATTCTAAGGAGGATCTGCACACAAAAATAACTTCATTCTTCAACACAAATTTGTTCCCCGGTTATACAGGGTCGATGGCATGTTTTGGGAAGAACAGGATTCAAGAGTGGCAACAACTTTGATACATCAAATCACTGTAAATAATTGGTTTTCGATTATTTTTGTATAATGTTTCGCCTGCAGTTTTCGAGAAATTAATTGAAATCCTTATTTTTCGTACAAAACAGAGCTCTCATTACATGGTTGTTACTTCGGTGTTTGGATTAATTTGAAGAAAGATGCATAAAAAGACTGGTGTAACGAATCCTAACTAAAAATTGTAGATCAAATCGACACCCTTGATTGTGTTTGTTCTAGTTCCGGAATGATCCGCAATATTTCACGTGTGTGTTATGTGTTATGTTTTTATGTCTTTTTGAAGTACATGTCACAATTTCCATCTAAATATTTTGAATGTCGAGCTTATGGTATGGAACAATAGCGCGGCCAATTTCGAGAGAAATGAAGCGCAGGACAAATACACGGATTTTTTGTTGACAAGAAAGTCTTAAACAAAATCTAATCAGTGCCAACACCCGGTTTTCTATGCGTCTGTGTAGAGAACTAAAATTCTTTTTTGCAGTGATTTTAGATTTTTTTATTGCGCTTAAAATTATGCAGACCTCCAGTATTTTCAAAGTAGAAAAATGCTTTGGAATTTTTTAAAATTTCAATCGTCCCTTTGGTGGCTGTGAAGAGTTGATATGTTGAATGAAAAGCGAAATTTTATGTTTACCCGCCTCTGAAGGTGATTCTTTACGAAGCTATCTTGATTTAATCGGAAATGCTCTCGCCATCAATATTCGACAGTATAATAAACAGTGCCAATAAACTTAAATGTTAATATAACAAAATATGTCTGTGGTTATATTGTGAATATAACATTGAAAAAGCATCCAAACGTTTATTTCAGGAATATTTTTTGTCGTTTTAAAATCAATTCGGAAATTGATCTAGTGTTTTGCGTAACATTGCATTACGATAAATCTCACTGCAATATAGGTGATACCACTGTTTTTAGAGTCTCTAAAAGCAATGGTGGCTACTCATCATTTTGTGTGGATATTCAAATAATCATCGGTGTTTAACAAAAACCATTCAAATAAGATATACTGTTAGAATTTGTTGATTTTTAATGGCATGTCAGAATATCAACTACAGATTTTTACTTTTCATATAATTGTATTGTGATAGTTAATATTACAACATTAATATAACCATTGTTTTTATACCTATGAAAACAATGATATAACTAATAACATTCTTCACGAAAGTGATAGCTGCAGCAATCAGAATGTGTAAATAAAATCACAGGGTTCAAAATTATTGGGTAATATTAATATTTGCTCTTTCATTTCTTCGATTATGTAATGTGAAACATTTTATACAGGTGGTCCAGTTTTCAACGCGAAAAATTCAGCCAACTACTCACTATATCGTGAAATACATTAAGAAAATGCATATTGTCCAATTTTGATATTTTGTAGGAACCATCTGAATTTTCCGCAATGAAAACTGCACAATTTCGTATAGTTCTGATCAATTCTGTTGTGAACAGGGATGAGTTCCTCTCTTTTTTCCGTATACATATATTGATTTCTTGGGACCAATAGTTTGAGTCGACAATTAACATCTCCCTATTTTCACATTTCCTCAGACATTTTTTCAAACCGGTGCTTTGAGAAAACATCCATCACCTTTTTGTCAGTTGTGATTTACCTTTGAAACTTTTGTAATATTTAAATATCATTAAATTTTTTGAATGAACGAATGACGTGTAATTTTGTTATCGACTCCTATTTTTTTCATTATAATTTATAGTCATTGTCAGATGTATGAGCAACGTTGTCCTTTCTACATAGAAGTCGTAGTAATAACGTATTTATCGAAATATTTATTTACTTTGGGAAAATAATGAATTTGAGAAAATATTATGTGAATTCAATATTTCCAAAGACCTGGCGAATGCTGAAGAATTTTTTCTCTCTGTTAATACTGGAAATATTTCACGAATATAAACATGGTTGGAAGATTCAGTTATGCTGTTTTCTTGTACGGAAATCAAGAATCGAGTGTTGAAATTTTACTGAAAAATAATGGACGTTACTTTGTGATAGATCATTCGCAAAAATGAAAACTCGAAAACCCGACAGAAAAACTTCTAAACGAACAGATGGACCTATGGAATTCCCCACTTTTCAAAATTCTCAAGAAATAAACCTACAGAAGACATTTAAATACCTTTTTGTACAACTCGAAATACTCCAGTATGAAAATGTAGTATTACTACAAAACCTGTGTCACAGTTAAAAAAGAGTAAATAGAAATTAGCTTTGGCAACTTCTCTGAGAATCATTTGACATTTAACGAGTACCAACCTCTGTCAGTTTCAAGTAAGAAAACTTGATTAACCTAAATCATGGCCAACCGGGATACATTATAAAAGTGAATGGAGTGTATGGTTCAACAAATGTACAGAAAAGAGGTTAATAAAATTGGTATTATTTAGTTTAATCGACTTCGGGAAATCGCAGATCAGCCCAAAATATGAGCTTGATATCCACAAAATTATGTTTGTGCATGCTATCAATATATTGCAATAACGCAGCATTGTTGCATTCAAATTTTAAATTCCTTGTCTGGAACTAAAATTATCACACTTTCTTCATCATCAATATCAAGAAAAAACACTTTCACCTATTTAAATCATTTATTGATACAATTCTCTCTTCTGCCTTCTTTTTCTGAGGTTTTCACCACGAACCTATCATCCTTATGTCTACGATTTTTATTCAGATTCTATTGAAACCTAATAATTGTCATAATTTCAACCTTTTTTCAATCAAGTAATTCATACTGTACAAAATTAATTAAATAAATTATATGTATATTCATAGATTTTAAAGAGACCCCTTGTAGGTGGTATAGCTGTTTGGGCTCAAAATTAACGGAATATGATAATTACTATTACTGTTTTTGCAATCAAATACTATCTGTAACAAAAAAATACGGAACATTAGAAAACACCTAAAATGGACTGATTTGCTGTTCAAAAATATATTACTCAGATACAAGGATGTAATATATGAAATAATATTGCAGTCACCATTCAGTTCACGTTTATCTTAAAAAAATCTCCAATATGGAGATTTGGATTAACTGGTTGGAAATAATAAATGAGAAATATCTTACCTCAATAAAAGGATACAGTGATGTTTGCTTCTTCGATTCAAAGTACTTGTCCACATCGTAATGTAATTTATATCGGCCAGAGGTGAAATTTGTCCCTTCAACAAATTTCGAAAAGCGACCATCATAGTTAGTGTATCCTTCATTTATATAAGTCCATTTACCGTAAATTAGTTTATACAAACTAACTGCCAAACCAGCAATAGGCAATCCCCCCACTGCATCAGTTACCTGTGTTGATATAGGAGGATTCGGTTGGTAGCTACTGGAGGTAGGTGAAGAATCCTAAGAAAACGGTTGATAAACTAAAAGGTATGGACCGATCCTCTGAATTTTCCATCATGAAAATGTTGCAGTTGAGCTTACATTTCTTTTTATGTTATCCATATCTTGAATGCTGACAAAACATCAGATAAATATATTCAATCTCACCTGTACCACATGAATTTCTTCAGTCTCCTCTGTTTCTTCTTCCTCCTCTTCAACTCGTTCTTGATAATTATTTTCATTCGTTTCTTCTCTTTCCTCTATGACTTCTGAATATTCCACCATCTCATCATCTTCCTCTTGGTTATATATTTCATTTTCATCTGTTAAAATATTGACCTCTTTGATGGGCTTCACCTGGAATTACAGACATCCAATCGAATTCACAACAAGAAAATATGAGAAGAAAATAACCTTTCGTATTTTGTGCTGTTGTGCTGCTTTTTGGTGTCGTATAGTGCAAGTATGCTTGAGCAAACTAAGACGATGAGCATGGAGGGTTTTCTGACAATAAACACAAAACGCTCTAGTTGGTTCACCTTCAACGCCGGTCAACCACCCTGAAAATAAAACATTACAACAATATTCAAAACTCCATTATATTACCTACCAGCAAAATCAGGCATTTGTTCCCAAGCCCGTCTGTAAGTTTGCTTATAATATTTTGATCTTTGAACATTTTCCACAGTTCTGAAAGTTTGAAATGATCCATTGTCGACTAATTGAACTGGAATAACATCTAGAACTTTAACATCGCTGGAATTACTCTCTGAATGAGCTTCACTTATCTCTGCGACTTCCTCTTCCATGGAAATATTTAAAAACAAAATTCACTGTTTTCAAAATAAGGGGAAATTTGGTAATTTCACCAATTTTAACAAAAAGGCACGAAAGTTCCCAAATCTTCAACGATTGACGGAACAAAAACCATAGATAAAATCTATGTCAAAAAATAGACATCTGTCACAGCTGACATAACAGAAAGGAGTAAAGGACCATCATTAGGCGTTTTCGGAAACTTACTCGAGTTCACTCGATCCGTAACCGTTATTTTACTTACTACAAGTAAACAAGTGTTAGGGATCCAGTGAACCCGAGTAAGTTTCCGAAAACGCCCAGGGATTTCTTGGTGATGACGAATATGGTGTTTTTGGGGGGTCTTACCCATAGAACTTATAGTACTATAAGTTCTATGGTCTTACCCCTTACGTATTTTTCACCCAAAAAGTTGGGATTTTCCAAATCGATTGATACTTGGGACAATGCTGATTTGAAACAAAATGTCACAAAGGATCAATCTATATTTTTGCATACCATATAGGATTTTTCGCAAAAATTCGAATCTCTCATATCGATACGAAATTTTCACCATTTATTAATTCGATGCCGTAGATTAAGAAAATCCAAACAGATTTTCTCTGAGACTAATTGTTTTTTGAATATGGTTGATGGAAAATCGGACAAATTGGACCTTCGCGAAAAAAATCAGAAAATCCAAACCCTTCGTCTCAGGTATATAAAAAATACACCATTTTATTCTTAAAGAACCAAAGTATAACCAAAAAAATCAGCTCCTCTCAATTCCAATTTTTTTAGAAGTTACGCCACTCCAAAGTCGACCAATTTTCCACATATAACACATACATGTGTTAACAGGGAAACGAAATGTTTTTGAATTTCCAGGCGAATAGATAAAAAATTTCTAGATCGGCCAACCTGAAAAAACGAGTGGGGTTGGGGAGAATGAGCATCAAGACTCGCGATCGAGTTATTTTATTTTGTCAAACCGGAAATGATACCATGAATCAGGCACGTATTCAAAAATTCTCAATAACCGCAGGGAAGGATTTTTTAGTTTTGACATGGCATTTCATTCAGTAAAATACGAGTTAGGTTATAATACCACATCTTTAGATTTGCTTTCTTTATAATACAGGAAAATTTTCAATATGGTTTCATTAAGATGGTTCTGAAAAAAGAAAGTTACGGCAATCAAGGATCAGAATGAATAAAAAAAAATTGAGAAAAAACGTCCACTTTATTCAACACACATAAAGTAATAGTTTGTCTAACTGGAATATAATGCATTACTATCTCTAAATAAATTCTTCTGGCTCCCTTGGAGCATCCAAATCTCTGTAATGAATTACAGGCCTGAAATCCGCTGGGGCTCCCCTGAAAAAATCATAAAATGAAAAAAATGCAAATTTATAAAACATCCAACCTACCTTGTTCTAGGTGCATACCCCCTGGCTCTCGGTGGATAAAAATTATTATAAGGCTGTGGACGGCTATAACCTCCCCCATAACCCCCTCCACCAAAATTGCTGAAACAAGTCACAGTTTATTTTTGAGCAAAAATATTATTTTTCATTTTGAAGTTTTCATCTCCAAAAAATTCTCTTAGATAAAAGAAATAAATAAAAAAGTACAATTGCAAAAAAATCTTACTTTGGATGGCTGTAAGGAGCCTGTATCTCCTCCCTCTTAGTCTGTGGGGCATCCGTCAACATTGGTCTTTTCAGATCCCTCAGATAATTATTGAAGAAGTCCACCTCCTTTTTAACTTCTTCAATCTTCTCTCCATGCTTGTTGAAGATATGTTTGCGCACAAAATCTGGTCCTTTGAACTTTTTCCCAGATAAAGGACACAACCACTTGTCTTTAGCCAATTCCCTAGTGTTAGCCTGAATAAACTTGTCTATTTCCGTATCCTGATCCTTCAGACTGAGCTGAATCAATTTAGCTTCGTTTTTGCTTTCCTCCTTTTTCTTCTCCGGCAGAAAATTGGACATTTTGTTCTCTATTGGCTCGCCAATAAACTGAGTCATATCGGTCTGTAACATGTGGAATGTGTAGATAATTTTACTTACCATTCTTGATTGAATAATCTGATAAATAAGGTCTTGAATTTTAATTCTTTCTCTCATTGTTGCGTTTCTTGGTGTTAAATATAAAATGAAAAAAAAATTTACCTTGGCCGTCGGTGCAGGTCCTCTAGCATGTAATATTCCACACCTATTCGGCATCTCGTCTTCATTAGGGTATTCGCAATGGTTGTAATAATCGATAGAATGAACGATTCTGAGATAGAGAATAATTCTATCCAGGACGCTCACGAGAGTATCGTCTCTATCCACAACGGACGAGTCCTGATTGTCTGCGCACGGTTCCAATCCTAACAATTCTTCTTCCTCGGCGCTAGCTTCTTCGATCAGGTAGTCCGTGATGTTATGCAGAACGGGATTGTTTGACTTCAAACCGAAAGACTAGAAGAAGAATTAAAATGAGGAACGATCAGTTAATGTACTAACTGACAAGGAAACTGCAACACACAGAAGGAGGTCCCACGGTCGAGGGCCTATTAGACGTTTCTGGAGAACTGGAAATATTTGAAATCCGAAAATTGGGATTATGATATTGTTGGAAATTCTCTACAGACCGAAAATATTTTTGGAGCTTGATCACTTCCAGTTATACCAGGAGTGGATATAAATTTGTTCAAAAAATATTTTTTTCAATTTTTTCGTTTCTGATATGATTGAGTATTCAATGCTGAATACATTTCTGTTGAAACCATTGTAGTCATTCCAATAGTTTTCAAAATATCGAAAAAAAAACCTGAAAAAATGTCGATTAGTCATAGTCAGTGTTATGTTCATTATTCTTATTCTGAACATCCCGAATGTTAACCGTTCTCACAACGTCAAAGTAGAAGAATGTAGAAAGGTCATACATCTTTGGAATTTCATAAATATCATCACAGGGTGTTTCAAATTTTGTGTCGATAACTGTGATCGAAAATTGGCCATAACTTCTGTTTCTCAAATTAGAACCCTATTTTTTATGATTGCGTTGGATTCTGCAAAGAAAAATACTGATAACACTCGCAGATGTTCTTGCTCCTAAATTCAGTAATTCCTGTGATATTTGAGCTTTTCTGGATTCATGTTATGGGTAAAGTCAAATTCATCTTATCTTTCGCATGAGAATATTCTGTGACTATAGAAGATAAATTATCCCATTAATAATTCACAAGTGACAGGTCTAATTTTGGGCCTTAACCTTACTTCTCGATTTTACTTCAATGGTTACTGTTTCATAAGAAAAGTCATCGAATCTGTTAGCATGAGAATATTCTGTGACCATAGAAGATAAATGATCCCATTTATAATTCACAGGTGACAGGTCTAATTATTAGTTGTTACCATGGTTTCATGAGAATATTCATCGAATCTCTTCAGATTCGATGAATTTGACTCTACGTACAACATGAATCCAGAAAAGCTCAAATAACTCGGGAATTACTGAATTTAGGAGCAAGATCATCTGAGAGTGCTATCATTATTTTTCTTCGCAGAATCCAACGCAATCATAAAAAAATAGGGTTCTAATTTGAAAAACAGAAGTAAGTGATTTAAGTGTAACGTACCAAATTTGTGAAATAAAATAATTTTTATTTAAAACGTTGATTTTTGTAATAAATCTGAAAACACTCAATACTTCCGAAATAGTTAAAGATAGGTATAGGAATAGGACATTGTGCATGAATTGTGTCAAGAATTCTCTGAAGAATCCAAAAAATGAATAATATACAGGGGGTTGCATTTGAAATAAGAAACACCCTATATTATATTATTTTCTTGACAAATATGCGCATTTAAAATTACAAATCGACGTGTCCGAGCGTTTTTCCTAACACCCCCTTCTCATTTATTCGTTATCGAATTTATTCCATTTGGCTTTTACACTCTGTGTGTTCAATCAACAGAATCAAAAACACAGGATCTTTCATCACAAGATGAGTCTAAATGGATCTCAACTTTTATATCAATGGAGCACCCTATACACGCTGTTTTCCAAGGTTTTTTGTAGAAGCCAGAATTCGTTAAAATGACCCATTTTCCCAAAAATTATCAAACCAAACCAGGTGATCATTCCACCAGTGTTAACCTCAAAACTAGGTTTTACGCTTTGTTATTTCGTCTTATTTTCAAAGAATGTCTACAATTTCATCAAATATGTACAGAGTGAAGAACAACACGCTTTCAAATCGAAAGTTTCTACTCACCAGCTCGTTCCTTTCGCTCGACTTGACCTCTCCTCCCTCCAGCCACAAACCGACCTTGGTATCCATGTGGAGAACCACCCTCGAGGCGATATTGATGTCCGACCTGACCACTTGCTTGTGAGCCGTGATACCGTTAACGGCCCTGATCCTCCTGCTCAAATCCCGGTTGACGATGGCGCCGAGCTCGCAGTCGCGCAGCCTGATGTTGTTCAGGTTCCAGCAGATCTCCTTGATGTTCGCGTCGCGTTTGAACGTGACCCAACCGCGGCGAAGCCACCTCCTTTCCGGTTGAGGCTCGGCCAGGGCGACGCGCAGAAAACCGGCGTACCTAAATTAAAAGTTTATAAAACGCGACAATGACGTTCGATTTGGAAAATTACCTGGCGCAAATAGCTTCGACTTCTTGTTTGGTTATGGTGGGCGCCAAATTTCTGAGGAATATGGAGGTCGTTTTGTGGAGAGCCTTAGGTTTTTCCGGTTTATCCTCTTCGATTGTCTCCACCTTCTCTTCTTCTTTCACCGGCTCATTTTCGTTCTTCTCCTCTTTTTCTTCCTTCACCTCTTCCGTTTTTTCTTCTTTCTCGTCCTCGCTTCCGCTGCTGCTGCTGCTTGAGCTACTGCTACTTCCAGAATATGACCTGGAACGCTTCCTCTTTTTTTCTGGAAAAACTTGATCATTGTAAAAAACCCTTCGTCTCATATCGTCATCGAATTATTTGAACCATTACCTTTCTTATTTTCAGATTTCTCTTCTTTTTTGTCGTCTTCACCATTTCCATTGGCTACTTCTTTTTCATCTTCCGGTGTTTTTTTATCTTCTTCCTCGACTTCCATCAATTCACCAATTTCAGATGAAACTTTTTCGTCTTCTTCCACTTTTTTCTCCTCACTTGATTCTTCCTTGGATGGTTCTTCTTTTATTTCACCGGTTTCGTCCTCTTCATTCGGTTTGTCTGCCTCATTTTTCTCAGATTGTTCCTGAACCTCCTCTTTCTTCTGCTCTGTTTGCTTCTCGGCTTTTTTATCTATTATTTCATCCCTGATTTTTTGCTGTTCTTTAGATTTCTCCTCCATATCTAAAAAAGAACATCATACTTCTAGTTTCTCTTCCATTTCACCTACATCACTTTTATACATAAGAGATTCCTTCATTATTGACCACCTACCGACATATTCTTGATCGAGTGTAGCCAAATCTTCTTCAGTTCCTCCTTCAAGTTTAACAACAACGGTGTCCATAAGGTGTAATAATTCATTTGTTTTACAACAATCAACAGAAACGCCGTTTAATTTTCCCGAATTGTACAAATCCAAGAATACTTCTACTCTTTTCTGAAAAATCAATACAGTATAATAATTTTTCATACTATTATTTCCAAAATATTTTAATCACCTTGAGAGCTGCCATTTGTTCATCTTTGCGTTTCACAGAATCTTCGGGATGGTACTTCAGGCGGAACCTACAACGCATCGCGAATATTAGAGCGCAATAATTGATAATTTGAAGCCACTTCGGAAAGACCATCATTAATATTTCAATAACAATAATTACTGAAACGTTTTCTCAACCTACCAAAATTTTACTTTTAATGGTGATTGAAAAGTATCTTCTTCATATATGCGAAATGAAGTATCAAACATTTTCAATGGACTTGAGTTTATTGCAAAATTGGTTCAAGATTGGCAAAGAAATATTAATAATTATTAAGAAAGTTGATTGAAGATATCAGACTCTGAAAATTTCAGATAATGTGACGAGAAATATGCGAGATATGATCAGAAAGTATCAATTCTGTGGAGAAGATTGAAAGAAAATAAGCATAATAAAATAATTTATCTACATAAAAATATAGTATAAAGAAATGAGAGCCAGTTATGTATACAGAATGATTATAAAGACGAGTCTTCGTTTTAGAGGTAGCACTAATCAATATGATCCATTTCACCAAAAATCACCATAAAACATCAATCAGCAGTACAAAATTTTGTCCTAAAAAACGACAATGTCGATTAGGCAATCCAACGACCTGTCATAATTTTTTTCGAGGTTAGTGCTGGTGGTCAAACAATGGGAACTAAGCTTTGTTCATGAAGACATTAAAACCGTTTATTTGCTTGAAAAATTGTTTTATGAGGACATTTTTCTGATATTTGTAGTCAATCTTATTCTTAGGAATATCAGACCAGTGAAAATTATTTAAATTAAGTGCATTTTCATTTAAAAAAATGCCGTAGATGTGTGCCAAAGTTGGATGTGCAAGTCGTTGAAATTAAGACGATTTTCTTAAATATTTTAGAACACCGAGTGTGTGTAACTTGGTGTATTATCCACTCATTAAGTGACTTACCTGGAAACGAAGGAAATTTGGTCAGCAGTCATCGAGACTTGACAAAATCGAATATAAGGAACTAAAGTGAATATTTTTTTATTCTAAGACACTGAAATAAGCAGTATACAGTTCATGTTAAATGTAAAACTGATGAATATTTAAATTTTATACCATATAAAAGGATAAAGAAGTTACAGAATGCAAAAGCTCTGAAAACGTATCTTAAGAAAGCCTGACCATCAAATCGCGCCAGAAATTGGACAGAAGCAGGCCCGTATTTCAGTTTTCACTCAAAATAATTCGACTTCAAGCTCTACTGGCGATGTTTGGTAAAATGGTTAATTTTAATCAGTTCTACCTGTTATTAAACATCCTGTATACACACAACCAAATAAACATGGAATTGCCTGTGAGTTCATTTGAACGTTAGGGGGATATAGGGAAAAGGAGATTCAGAGCTCGTCAAACAACCCATGAAACTCAGAACATCTGATATTCATGTGGATACCCCAGAATTAGGGGAGTTTAGGCTTCAACACTGTGTCCTTACGCAATTCTTGAGAGATTGGGAACCCCTCAATCATGTAAAAATCAAAGGACTCATAGAAAGCATGTGCCAACAACTCCATGACTATTTTTTAAAAAGAACTTTATCCATAATTTTCACTATTACATATTCAAAATATAATCTGGACATGGATTGGACCAAAATGAGAAAAAGGTTAATATGGTTATTTATCCGGAAAATTTCTTTGCCAGTCCTGAACGAATGGATGCAAAATTGCAAGATTTCAGATTGACTGACATACATTAATTTTCATACACAAAATAGATATATAATTAGGTACGTCGTTGTTGAAAAATCTCACCTGTGTGGGTCAACTAACCCTTTCTACAACCAAAATCGCGAAAGCATATGCATTGCGCGCACAGCTTTTTATAAAACGGTACGCATATAGTATAAATCCACAAGTATTTGATTTTCATATTTCATTTTTATAATCATATATTGCAGAGTAGAAATTCACGTTTTATTCGTTTCACACACAACACAATTAATATATTTTTTTGCAAACGCAGATTCAGGATGTCTCGATTCTCAGTGCTGTAGAGAAAAAGGTATTTTAAACATGTTGGACAACCAGTGTTCTCCGATTTAAAATTGGGAAAGTGTATGCTATGATGAAGAATAAATTGGTATAGAGCTAACCAAGTTCAGACCAATTTTATTGAATTCTGGAAAAAGTTACATGCCGAGCAGAAATCGAACCTGTGTCCCTTGCTGGCCAGTCAAGTACTCTGTCCGCTAAGCTATCAAAGTATACGTTTTCCCAGAATTCAATGTTGACAGTTTTCCTGCAAATTGTGATTTTTTTTACAATGAAGAACAGAAATAATTTTCTGCCAATCCAGTGAAAAATAGAAGGAAAGTATTCATTTTTGTTAGTATTCAAGGCAAATTGTAATTTCTATTTAGTTAGGTTGGTAATGGAGAAATTTTATCAGTGAAAGAAAACAGTACCCCCCCTGATAAGAAAAAGATACAAAACAAAACCAGCCACACCATATTCCCTTTCCCATAACCTATAATTGTTTAGAAAAAGGAATTTCGTAAATTATTTCACAATTCACTCCTATAGAGTTCTAAAATATTGGCAGGAATTCAAAATATAAGATTAAATAGAGCGAAAAATTCTCAGAACTGAAAAATTATATTAATTGTTGAACGAGCAATTCATAGCACAAGCAAGCGTTATTATAACTGACATACACTTTCCCTTGGAGAAAACAAGGAATTAATGAAAGGATAAAAGCAGCTCTATCGACATACCATTCGTCATCCTTGTGTGCAACGAAGAACTCGTTTAGCTGCTGCCTCTGAAACTCCAGTTTATAGTCATTGTATTTGTCAATAGCGTCACTTTCAGAAATATTGTCATCCTGAGTTGCTAGGAAAGCCTTGAACGACATCATGGGTGGGGTAGAACCTTCACTTTGGGCAGATACAGGTTCTCTGAAGAAATTAGCAGCTCTTTAAAAATAAGGTTCCCGTTAAAATTCGTGAAAGTCTCTCAATTTGAACACAAAACACGAATTCTATCTACGTTACATACTGACGAAAAATAAACGTACTGATCACTAAATACATGCCTCAACATTCAAAATGCTATCTATACATTCAATTGTTTCATTATTGCAAACAATAGTCCATCTAGAAAGTACTGACTTATAAAAAAAATTGTTTAATTATTACCAATAAATTTATTCACTTACTAAATAAGCTCAACATTAAATAAAAGAACAAAAAAAGTTTGAATAATTGTATAGAAAAGGTGTTCAAAATGCTAACAAACTTTCTGAATTCAGATGAAGTGCAGTATATAAAACTATAAATCTGTGTTGTTATTCACAATTCTCTATTAACAGCTGAGTGAAATGCTCAACTGCTAATAATAATTACAGAAATATTTGGATTTTTTTCCGATAATTCATTAGAATTTGATTTGGTTCAGGCAGATACATAGAACCCATGGTGTAATAACTCCTTATTAAAAAGTGTAGATCAAATCGGCACTCTTGATTGTGGTATTTGTTCTAGTTCCGGAATGATCCGCAACATTTCACGGCCATGGCGCTATTTTTTGTATGAAATAGGTTATGTTATTAGAAAGATGACAGATGTCTTTATTGCGTTCAGAAAGTACATGTCAAAAATTCCATGAAAGCATAGAATACCTGGTGTTGGCACTTATACTCATTCAAGATACAAAGCAAGCCTGAAAATTTCAATGCCCACTGACATCTCTACAGGGCTAACTGAATTTAACCATAGATTTATGTTCACAAAGTCAAACCTCATCATTTGAAGTCGTTCCTGTCCCGAAACTAATATAAACCGTATGATATATACCTTGTTTAAGTAGAACAAGCACTCAAAAATGCAGAAGAATCACAATATAATAAATCATAGACTACCTGTGAGCAGGTTGATGATATCCCCCATAATGTCCATAATAACTATCACCGTAGTAATCATGTCTCATCCTTTTTGGAGCTGGTTCCATACTAGGCGAGTAGCCCCTATCTCTGACACCTCCACTTCTATAATCCCTTGGTCTAGGACGAGGCCATGTATCTCTGTAGGAAAAGAACATAAACTGAAAATCATCCAAATAGGGGACAAACTGATGTCGTTCATCTAATTTCAGATTTCCACTGGTTCGGTTCATGTAGGAGGCCTACGTCTACCTCAGCATTTTGGTAATTCATTACTATTTTTCTAGCTGGTTCATTCTCGAACAGAATAACGAACACTTGAACTTGCACTAGCGAATTTTTTAATGAATGGATTTGAAATTGTAAAAAGCCATATTCCATGTGTGCAATTCACAGTTACCAGTTACTGTTCCACACTCATGTATACCTTTCGTTCCAATCATCTCTTGGTCTAGAGACTCTTTCAGTTCCTCTGTAGTTTACTTCTGCTCGTTCTCCTCGAAACTTATCTCTCCTTTTTCTATCATATTCATCATCGCTGTCTGCCATATCCTAAGTGGTATAAGAATTATGCAGATAACCCAACTACAAATATTGTATCCTCAATACCTCCAAGGAATTACGGAAATGATTGAATATGCCGGATAGGGTAAAAGTTCTATATTGCAATTTGGAAGTCTTCTATTAACCTATTTTGAATAATCCTGAATAAAATCAAACATGTAACGTCAACAATGTGAGAACAAATATGGCGTCACAGTCACTGATTGACAGACAAACATTACAAAAGTTCATAGAATGTACTTTTCTTCTTTCAACTTGTGCTCGGCAGCTGCATTTGGAAGCTTGTAGCTTGTAGCAGGATCTGTCAAACTTGTTTGACTTGCAGATAAAAATAATTTCCTGATCTTGGCCAGAAGATAACGATTTTTTGAGTAACTCATTCATTTTGGCTCAATATCTTTTTCATGCGATTGTGAAGAGTTGATATAGCCATTTGTTTAAAGAGTTTGAACAATGATATAGCCATTGTTTGAAGAGTTTAAACAATGATATAGCCATTGTTTAACCAATGATATAGCTTATAACAAAATTTAAACCCTATCGGATGTGTATTTTTTGAAATATTAGGAAAATCAACAACTCTGAAACCATCATAGCATTGTTTAAACAATTATTATAGGTACCGATTTTGTCTATTCACGTACGTGGCATTTGTACCTCAAACAAAATTATGAACCGAAAATGCTCTTCACTCACACCATGAAGGAAAAAGCACAGGTCTTTGGTAAAAGTAGTCCTACCTCCATGACCCACCCATTTTTTTGGATTTTTACTCACTGATGAAAAATTTTGGGGTCAAATTTTCAGGCTTTTCGTGAACGCGGAAACTTTGGAAAGGAGTCCTAGAGAGGGAATATTGAAATATATATTTTTTCAATTTGGCTTTTTGCTACTACTAGTACTACTCCAACCCTGGAATCCTGTAGTTGATGGCGCGCAATTTGCGACACCAACCGTCATCTAGGAAAGGACGTAGACCAATTTTAAAGTACACAAATGTTATATTCAAAAGCTAATTTCAATTCACACTATCATTTATAATGAATCATAACTAAAACGACCCTAATTTTGAGACATGTGGTCAAAGATATATTTGTCCTAGTGTCTAATTGAGAGACTACGACAGTTCATTCTGATAGAAGTGGCCACATTACCTACATTCAATTAATGTGTTGATATGTGAATCAATATACCTATTGCTCGTTATTACCACAGGACCTTGTTATTACCTGTGTTATTACTTTGTGATGGCGTCGGCATTTAAATATACACACGCTGTGGTGTCCAGAATCCCAAATTCTTTAGCTACAGCTGATAACAATATCGATTTACAAGAAGCTAAAAAACAACATGAAACTTATGTTAGAGTTCTTAGAGAACTGGGATTAGATGTAATAGAGTTGCCACCTGATGAACAATTACCGATGTGTGTTTTTGTCGAAGATACTGCTGTAGTTTGTAATGGAACTGTCTTGATAGCTCGACCTGGAGACCCTAAGAGGGCAAAAGAAGTGAGTTGAAAAAGGTTTTTCTCATTTTAGATTAGGAAAAAAAACACATTAATGCTTGGTATTATTTGGGATGCATGATGAAGAAACATTCTGCACAATGTATGTCTTTAAGAATTAAGCTTATTGACTCCTGTTGATTCCCAGGTTTCATTCTCTGAGTCAAGTGGGTCA
The DNA here is from genome assembly GCA_910592335.1 of Adalia bipunctata. Taxonomy (NCBI): domain Eukaryota; kingdom Metazoa; phylum Arthropoda; class Insecta; order Coleoptera; family Coccinellidae; genus Adalia; species Adalia bipunctata. The sequence goes on along the minus strand of OU342948.1, from coordinate 7,084,084 downwards.
CCCAAATGTTGCTTCACATATTAACTATTAGGTAGCTCTATATATGTTAGGTCAATAATTATTAATTTCAGATTGAAACAATAAGAGTTATACTGAAGAAGGAATTGGATCTACCTATAATAGAAATATCAGATGATGCAGCTAGATTGGATGGCGGAGATGTCCTGTTCACAGGTGAAAAGTCTGAACCGATTAAAATTAGTGAATTTGAAATTTGTACTTTTCAATTTATCAATTGAAGAAATCACCAGTTCCAGAAAGATCGTTTAAAAAAATAAAATCATGTATTTTTTCCAGGAAAAGAATTTTTTGTGGGAATATCCCAATGGACAAATGAAGCAGGTGCTAGAGCTGTTGCGGCAGCCTTTCCTGAATATCCTTGTACTCCTATCAAGGTAAAGATTGCTAAATAGTATTTGATGCATGCGAAACAGTGATTTTTTCTAGGTACCCTGTTCCACACATTTGAAAGGCTTTATATCTATGGCAGGACCAGATCTCTTATGTGTAGGAGCTGGTAAAGAAAGCCAAGAAGTCCTCAAAAGAATGGAAAGAGAAGCAACTTTCAGCTACCAAACACTCACATTACCAGAGGACGATGCAGCTAATGTGCTATTCTTGAATGGTACTTTGGTCCATAGGAGCATAGAAGAAATACCCACTTCATTCAAGGTAAGGAGAATATTTAAATTTTTTATACAGGGTGGTTCACTTTAACCAGCAGAACTTTGCAGTGGATAGGATAACTCTTTTTTTTTTTAATTAATTTTAGAAAGAGTCTATAAACACTTTGTCTCAAAGATACTGAGAGTTGAAGTTTTTACAAAAAGGTGTATTTCAAAATATTCTGAGGACACGCACTTTTTTGAATAAAACCTACTTGTTTTATCGTTGTTGCTCCCAGCCCACCTATTATTATTTTTTTAGGTGATTGGCAATAAAGTTGATTTCCCCCGAAGATCAATTAATATATCGGAATTAGCTAAAGCTTCCTGTGGATTGTCTTCTAGTTGCATCTTGATCAAAAGAATGAGGCATATTAGAAGCCTCTAATTGATTTGAATTGAGGGAATCCATCAATAATGCTTAAATATTACTGACCAAATAGTATTTACTCAAAAATGCATTTAAGATATTTTAAGAATATATAAAATGAGATGGTTTTCTTGTGAAAACTTGAGGAATTATTGTCCAGTTGTTGTATCAGATACTATTTGAAATTTTAAAATTTTTTTGACTATTTATTTTTTATTTAATGACAACAGTTGGTGATGAATTCAGGAAAAAAGTTATTTGAATTTTTGTTGAATCTCATTTTTATATATTGGAATGCTTCTTATTAATCGCTTTTTGATTTTATTGATATGAAATATTTCCGAATACATTGGATTTAATGTAGATGGGTTTTTGTGACTTGAACAAGTCTTTGGATAACAGAAGGTAGAAGTTATCAGAATAAACTATTTCACTAAAATCACCTATGTAAAAGCTTTGAAGATAAAGAAGCTGCAAAATCCTTTAATTAAATGAAACGTCGCAATCTTGAAAGTTTTTGTCAGGCGAAGGTGAAATGGTTCATTGCAAAAAGTACTACCTCCTGCCAAAATAAAGACTCACCTTTGAAAACACACTGTTTGTGTAACTCAGGACATTCCTTTCAAGTTAGCTGTAATCTTGAATACTTTTATTGTTTTATACCTATTATTTTCACAATGCTTTTAATATTTTTATTTTAAAGGCTTAAAATTTTTACCAAATGTCCAAATAATGGTTTAGGCTGTTACATTCATTGCTGTTTATGGATTACTTTTCAGAATCTATATTTTTGTTAGTCGTAAAAGGTCTTGATAATTAGAAATCCCTTACTCAGACAAGTTCTCAGAAATAACCTTTATTCATAAGTTTAAATTTCTGCAAACATCTCGAAGTGCTTCTCTTCCATTGGGATAATAATTTATTTCACTTACTTTCCTCAAAAAATCTGAGAGCAGTCAGAATTATCGTTGCTATTTTGTGGTGGATCAATTTGACTGGACAATTTCCTTCAAGGAATATCATTTATTTCACAATAATGGTAATTGATAACCTGTTTCATGTTAATAATAGCTAATTAATATTTCGTTGTTTGGTGTTCGATGTTTTCGAATGAAGAATTCCACATTCCATTCTTCCAATGTTATAGATATATTCGAATAATAATTCTCAAGCAAGGCAAGTTTGACTAAAGTCATTTATTGGAGAACTGGAAAAATGATCTTTTGCATAGTTTTAGGGAAAAATGAGATATACAAAAATCTATGCTGAGTGGGATCAGCATTGAATACAAATCATTGTTCTTATTTTGAAGTATTACCTCATGTGTAGAAAAGCTTGAAAAATATGATTCTGTTTCTGTATAAATTTAAATTACCAGAGTAAAATAAAATGTACAAGTTCAACCAAGAAAATGAAAATTGGTGCACAAAAACAAATGATAACTATGAAAACCTGAAAATTGTTAATTTGGAAGTCTGTAACATAGGTTTATAAGAATCGTTTTTGTATTTAATGATTATTTCCGAAAAATCACTCTATTTACTTGTTGTTGATTAGCTGTTTATGGATGTTATATGAGAAAATATAAAATCCGAATATTTTATTCTTATTATCTATAAGGTACAAATCTCTTCCGATGATATTGTTATATTTCTGTAGAGTTTATCGTGACTGCATTTTGAAATCAAGCCAATAAAAATGATTCTGAGCTCTGTATATTTTTTTTATATTCATGAAGACACATTGTTAACCGCTTTTCAGAAGGTGTTACCACCTGATTGGATAGAATGAAGGAGAACCAAGGTATTCTTGGACGAACGCGATAATTATGGGTGATTCTTGTAATCTTGTTGCGCATTATTTAATTGAAAAAGTTCCGCTCAGGAAATATGAACGCGGTACTTAATGGTCACGTTTTCACACCACCCTGTAGGTAGAGTGCTCGGCGCGTTTCGTTTTTAAGTGGTAATTTGAAAGATTAACTGCATACTAGAACCTCACGAAAATACCCAAAATCACCTTTTTTTTCACCAACCTCTATTTCAAGATTAACTCCGTTGAGGTGGGAGTTTTCTTTCCTTACTGTAGTTGATATACAAACATCAATACGGCTGAGAGTTTTTATCCACTTCCTATGACCAGATTTCTTTTTATGTAGTTTTCGATTCGATTTCAAGAATGGTTTTTCATTTGATTTAAATCAGAATTGCAAATTAGTAATTTTTATTTTACATTAAAAAAAATTCTGGTCGTAGGAAGTGGATGAAAAGTCTCAATCGTATTGATGTTTGTATATTAAGTACAGTTGGTGAAAGAAAACTCTTACCTCAACGAGGTAATCTTGAAATAGGGGGTGATGAAAAAAAAGGTGGTTTTTGGGTATTTTCGTGAGGTTAACAGTTTATTTCATGACAGAATCACCCTGCATTCTTCGAAGTCCATGATGATATGTTCTGAAAAAACATTAAACAAACACCTTGAATCAACCCATAAATACAGGGTGTCCACTTAACCTTCATTGTGAATAGTTTCTATAATAATGGATCTTCCGGTATGAATTCTTGGTATTTCAGGATTTTTCGATGTAACAACAAGATATCTAGTGAAATAGTTCATTTTGCGAACGTTCTCGCTCTGGAACTGACATATTTTATACTTTCAAAATCGGGCATGCATTCAATTATGGATAATCGATTTTCGGTCATATTCCTCCATATGGTTGCTCCCTGGGGATGGAATGAAATGTTTTTTGAGAAAAATTGAAGTTCATTCGATTCTGTTTCTAGATACGCGAGTTGTAAAAGTGGGTAATTCTCAACTTCAACGCCCTGTATCTCAAAAACTAGTCGTAAGATTGAGTTGGGGCCATGGACACTTTTGATCAGTAGGTCGAGTACTACATTATTCCAAAAAATTAGAACATTTGACGGAACGCCATTTGCCATAAGGAAAGTGTGGGTTCCTTTAGATTCCTTCTCATTTTGCCTATTTTGTCTCATCCTGCATAAAGCAAAGAGTAACAAACAAAGAATTTCTATCAAATATATCTCATTTCCAGGAAAAAAAATTGACGATTTGTGTATGTCGATTGCCCTACAGTTGGGCACGTTTTAACAGCATCCAGTGATGCTCTTCTGACTTGCCTTGGCGTGCCTGGCCATTTCACGCCAAAGCAAGACCCTCCCTGTGTTTGCAAATGAGGAATTGGTGATAACTTTCATTCTTTCGTCGCATCAGAATTGGTAATTTCAAAAATAGCCTCCGTAGGAAAAGTCCGTCAAATGAACCGTTATCTAACAATCAGAATAATCCGACGGTTGATCAGAGTTGAAGGCCTCGATCAACTTATTGGATAACTACACGCGCACCGCTCGATAAAACCGACGCAAGCGTCGTTACGTCACAGACCTATTCCTGTGTGGAGCGCCTGGGAGGAGCACATGACCCGTCGTTCCTACGGCACATGACCCTGCTTTTTGACGACTAGCGCAACCCCGATACTTCACTTCACTTGCAGTGCAGTGCGCGTCCATTCTATTGCTACCGAAGACCGAAAAAAAAACCAAGATGTCTTTAGCAGATCCCGTTGCTTTCATGAAAGATTTCATGGCCGGTGGCATTTCTGCCGCTGTGTCCAAAACATGTGTGGCCCCCATCGAAAGAGTGAAGCTACTGCTGCAAGTCCAACACATCTCCAAGCAAATCTCCGCAGATCAAAGATACAAAGGTAAGGACTTGTTAACGCTGATTTTCATGAGTTCATCCCCGCATCTCGAGAATCTAAAAAATTGCGGATCCTCCCTTTCGGTTTAACTGTTAATATTTGGATAACGCCGCTCGAACTCTCGAAGTTACATAACGCAGCTCACGTTTCTGTCCTAAATAAACTTGGCTCCAGTCACCTACTTCTAATTACCGATTCACCTATTTTTACCTACCACATTGTATCATATCGCATTGAATTCGTCGTTATATGGCCGTGAAACAATTATAATGTCTGCATGTTATACCTACTCCCGACAAGATATTCTAAATTGGGCATATTCTGACTCTGAGAATGGAATTTATGTAACTGCTTTAAATGAGATTGAACCAGTGAGAGTCTTTAAATAGTTTATTTTTGCCCTTGCTTACCACTAGCGAAGAGTTATTTCGTTCTCAGAAGTGAATTAAGAAAATCGATCAAACTTTATATTGACGTAATAATAAAAGGGATGGAAAAATCATATTCCCAAGAAAATATCAGGAAATTTCTATACTACACGATAAACACTATACCTACCTACTGATAATGAGTATTTGAATATTTTAAATGATAAGCCATGGTCTCTTTAGTCGGTGTTCATTTTTCCTTTGTATTTCTCCTGTTCAATCTTATATACTCCTGGTAATACTCAATTGGAAACTGCAACTCAATAAGTTCTTTTATAGCCGCAGAAATGAGCATTTTCAACAGTTTTGTTAACTTAATATTTGGTTTCCGAATACGTATACTACACCAAGCGAAAATTTCTATTGATTCACATTTGATTGCAGTTTACGTCTATATCAATAAATATGAACATTTATTTGTACCAAAGTCATAAATATTGAAGACGTTTTGTTCATCTTAAGCCTTCTATAGTATGGGTTGCTGGTTGGCTGTGGTTCACCATGGATTGGATAGACTTTCAAATTTTATACAAATATTCTTTTTGCGGTATTGTTCCTCAGAACGAGATCTTTATTATTTGGTCCAAAAGCATCTGCCTGTCCGTCCAGCCGTAAAAACGATATTTTTCAAAATAATTGACCTAGAGTCTTCAAGTTTTCAGTATACGCCCGAATACGAGGTTGAAGTTTGTGAATGGACCGAATTGGCCTAATTGTTTCGGAGTTATCAGTTCTTATTTCGAAAACTAGAGTCGAATTTGGTATAAATTGACGATTTTCGGACCCACACTAAATATAATTGAAATGTTGTGATTGGAAAAATAAAAATAAAATTCAATATCTCCGAAACTGAGAGCCCAATTGGGTTGAAATTTCCTGAGGACATCAATTAAATAGATAAAATTCGTTACTTAAGACATTATTAACATCGTGAAATCAAAAGATCGGGAAATTGATTCTATCTAAAAGTCAATAGCTGAATGGGCTACAGTCTAGCTAAAAATTTCAAAAAGCGCACTGAAGCTCCTAATTTCAACTATAAATTTTAACATTTCGTATTGAAAAAAAATGCATTAATCAGCATTATCAATAAGTGTTTTTGCTTCATTGATATTTCATCATGATTCGATTTTGCTGACTTGGCTTTCCATTTTGCTTTACCTATTCGATGTTTTATGGATATGTGGCTATTTCCTAACCGATTTTTTCACTGGGGATGTCGTACTACATTCACTGTTGGAAACAATCATCAGCAACATCCTCTAGTCTCTAAGGTATTCCTCTGAGACTTAGGGGTGTCGCCCTTAAATATCATAAAATGCCAATTTTACACTGCCATGTATCCTAATATTGACTTCGAAGCTCCCATTGTGCAGCAATGGAATGCGTACTTTTATCGATACCATTAACGAGTCTCTAACCTTCGACTATGTTACGTGCTATCTCAAAAAATTAATGGATAGTTAATGAGTACTTTAATTCAACATGTATAGGTATTCAGAGTGATGAAAGAAATCGACAGGACTAATTGACTTATAGCATTGTGAATCAACCGTCTCTCAATATAAACAATTGTTCATATAAAAGCTCGAGTCGATTGGTGCAGAGAAATGTTGAAATATTGCAATCGGGGATGTTTCAAAAGACGCCTATAAGATCGTAACTAACTAATCAATAATCGATCGTATAGATCTTTCGAGATGAGCCAAATCCAACAAAATGTACACGTTACACTTCGAAGTAATCGTTTGCCAGCTTGTTGGAAAGCTCTTAACCCTTTCAAGCTTAGTGGTATACTAGACATACCACAACTATAAGATTCATTCTCGATTCAAAGCAGAATCGAGAATGAATCTTATAGTTGTGGTATGTCTAGTATAAGCTAAGCTTGAAAGGGTTTTAAGAGGGTTTATACCGTTTGACGTTCAGTTCAAAACGCGGTTCGGGATTTCTCACGATAGAGACCACCGATTCATATGGGGTTTTCACTATTACTCAATTTGAAGAGTTCTTCAAGTGGGAAAGTTCATAACTTTTTTTTTCGTCGAGTGAAAAAAAAAAAATTAATGTTTTTTCCGAGAAAAAAAAGTTATGGACTTTCCCACTTGAAGAATTTTTCGAATTGAATAATAGTGAAACCCTCATATAAATGGTGGTCTCTATTGTGAGAAATCTCGAATTGCGTTTTGAACTGAAAAGTCGAACTGATGGGTCATCCGCCTCAAAGTTTGGCACCCATTGGTTTTTTCTTATTCCGCAGATAAGAAATAAATTGCAAGGTCAAGGTATTTCGACGCCTGAAGAAGCGGTTGATGCATTCAAATCAACTGGTTTGAAGGTAGCTCTATCGAAAGGGAAAAAGTATTTCAAAATGTTTTCAAACGTATCTTAAGTGTATCGATCTTAATGGAAAATATTTTGGAAAAAAAATCCATTTCTGATTATGAATTTTCCTTTTCTCGATCTCAAAACTTCAGAAAAAGATTCATTTCTGACCTGCTCTATTATGAAAACCATGGGATAAAAATTCGCTTTCAGCTGAAAAATTAATAATTACTACGAGGAATATTTGGGGTTATGCAATTTTTCGTTGACGTAACCATCTAAAATTAGCATACATTTTGTTGCGCTCAACGTGAACATTTTTATTTTTAGAATTTGGCTATTGCGAATCCGACATGTGCTTGAAGACCGAATAATTCCGCCATTCTCAGCGTAAAATCAAAATATTCCAAAATCCATCGATAGACTATATCAAATGCAATATACCTGGTGTTCCACATAAAATAACATTTATCAAAAGGATTCAATATCTCCGAAACTAATGGCCGCATGTAACTCAATGAAACTAATAAATATATATTTATTGAAATAAATCAGTTTTCCAATCAACACAGTTAAGAAAAGAAATACAAAAATTGTTTCCCAGCACAAGTTCTGTTAAAATCCTAATTCTCAAATTCCCTTTACAGGTATGGTAGATTGCTTCATCAGAATCCCTAAAGAACAAGGAGTACTAGCATACTGGAGAGGTAATGCTGCCAACGTCATCCGTTATTTCCCCACACAGGCCCTCAACTTCGCCTTCAAAGACAAATACAAGCAAGTTTTCCTCAGCGGAGTTGACAAGAACACACAATTCTGGCGTTACTTCATGGGAAACTTGGCCTCTGGTGGTGCTGCCGGAGCTACCTCCCTCTGCTTCGTATATCCTCTTGATTTCGCCAGAACCAGGTATAGTTATTACGAAGATTCTCTGGTTATTATAAGTATGCGGTTATGCAATGACCATACCAACCGTAAAGGACAAATTCACTAGAAGTCGGACATCTTTGACTATGACCAGTAACATAATTCTATGATTTAAGTATTCTTAACATGGGACATTATTCGGAAGGAAAATCAATCAATCGTCTTTCAAAATAATGAACAACTTTTTCGATTGGCATAAAAAATAAGTCCATCGACCTATAAGTATATGGGGATATAAACATAAAATTGTTTTCAGGCTAGCCGCCGATGTAGGCAAAGGAGCAGAAAAAAGAGAATTCAGTGGTTTGGGTAACTGCCTCACAAAGATCTTCAAGAGTGACGGACTTATTGGATTATACAGAGGTTTTGGTGTATCAGTGCAAGGTATCATCATTTACAGAGCAGCCTTCTTCGGGTTCTACGATACTGCTAAGGGTATCTTGCCAGATCCAAAGAACACTCCCCTTGTTATTTCTTGGGCCATCGCTCAGGTAATAATATTACATGTCGCTCTGTGTACGAACCACAGATCAAACTTTATTAATCATAGAGATAGAATTGTTCTATGGTTGTAACACTTTCTTGTGTAATCCCGGTTCTTTGTATTCATTTCTGCGAGATCTTACATTTTCATCTTTAATTTTCAGTCTGTAACAACAGTCGCTGGTATTGTCTCATATCCCTTCGACACAGTTAGAAGGCGTATGATGATGCAGTCTGGAAGAGCCAAGAGCGAAATAATCTACAAGAATACCATTCACTGCTGGAAAACGATCGCCCAACAAGAAGGTGGAAAAGCATTCTTCAAGGGAGCATTCTCCAACGTCCTCCGCGGTACAGGTGGCGCTCTTGTCCTAGTATTGTACGACGAACTCAAAAATCTCATGTAAAAACATAAAATAATGGCGAGTAGAAATAGACCAAGTCTTTTCTATGCCGGAGAATTAGCAGATGAAATGACTAGACTGTTTAGATTAATAATTTTTATTTCGGTTTTTTTATGCGCCACTAGTCTTCAACAAAAAATATTCATACCAATTTTTGTTTCATTGTTTTGTAGTCAAACACTAAACGAAGACATCTTACCAGAAATATATATTTATTTTTATTTTTTCTGACCGCCCACATTCCGGGATTTGTTATTTTTATTATTGGGTGGTGAATATTGCCTGAATACTTTGTAAATAATTTCACAAGACTTTAATTTTAGAAAGTTCCATTTCATTTTATCCTCTTGATTATAGTAAAGTCTACAATTCTAATGTTATACAGTTGCTTTTATGAATGGTTCTAAACACCAAACCACTTCCACCAATGCGCGCATTGCTGACTGTTGTAAGATAGAGAGGAATTGTCTCAACATGATACCAATGATACACCATCTAAACAATTCAATAAACATGTTTCTAAAATTTCAAGTGACCTTTCTATTCAATACAATTACCTGCTAATGTGGTTTACTCAAAACAGTCAAAACAGACATTCATCAGATAAATGCGATGTTTTTTATTGATACGAGCATGAAACGCATATCAATAAATTTGAAAAATACAAAACTCAAGTGATGAAAATTCAATATTCATTAACAAGATTAGTAGCGCTATGAAAATTCGATAAATGAAAAATGAATAGTAATCTCACATAATTCTATACCTATAATTTGATCCTTGAAATTAAAAGTGAAACATCTAAAGGGCTGTGCCTAGGGTCAGTGAGACTATTGAGCATGTGCGATAACGGAGAGTGGGAAATTAGGGGCATCGTGGCGATCAGCGGATGCAGTTTCTTTATTTGTCTCTGTTTGTATTGAGCCACATATGGTATCCATGGATACATAATTACAAGTCCCTTCTCTTCTCCCTAGGCATGCGTATAGCGATGACTGACCCTGGATTTAAGGGTAACGATTGCCACACTTTTGTATACTTATTAGACACTACGCTCAAATTCTATATTTATAATTCTATGAGTAATCTGTGATCTATGGTTGCGTCACAGAGCACAGAGATCAATCTAGAGAAGAATGAGAAAGAATAATCCATAGAAGATTCAAGAAGTGTTCACAGAACAATAAAATGAGAGTGCAAACGCGGTTCAAAACGATGGATGGCGGCAGCGATCTTTTCAGTGTTTGAAGGGCCGTGTATAAGATGCCTAGAATACTGGTGTAAGCACTCGTCAAATTTTGAATGGAATGACGTTAGACCAAATTGAGAATATCGGCAAGATTTCGTTTTTTCCACTTCAGGTGGCGCTCTTCACTAATTATGTCATACAACGTCATTACGGTCCTTTTTCCCTTGATCGATTTGATTGATTAATCAACAGCTGATCTGCCAAAGTCAGTTATGACTTGACCATAGAATGACATTTTTATGTGGTGAAAGTCTTATTCTTTACCTCCATACTGATATGAATTAAAATATCAAGAATATATTCCCAAATTGTTGCTTGACAAAATTATCGGCTATTTACACAACATGTTGACCAGAATAAATTCGAATATTTGGAATAACTAATAAAAAATCAGTCATAATTAGTGAAAAGCGCCACCTGAAGTGGAAAAAACGAAATCTTGCCGATATTCTCAATTCGATCGAAACAAAATCTAATCAGTGCAATCACCGAAGCCGTGTACTTCAAAGAACAATTGTATAGCTTCTATTCTATGTTCTGTGACTAACCTTTATGCCATAGAACTTATAGTACTATAAGTTCTATGCTTTATACTCTGCTCTGATTCCCAACCATAGACAAAATGTCCCCGATTTTCTGTGTGTCGAAGATGCATAGAATATGTGCAGATGGCCCCAAAGTACACTTGAGGATAACAGAATAGTTTTTCAGTACCAAATTAATGAAACAATAGTTTAGAGTAGATATGGAAGGCTATTTAAATGAAATTGACCCTTGTGTAATACAAGCACACACAAAAAATTCGGATATTATTCAAACCGAAGATCACACACTTCACGAATTTTCAGCAATGAATGTGATCAAAAAGGAGATTCTCTTCAATGTGATTATGCTGCAAGTCCGATATTTAGATATGAATTTGATAAAAAATCAATTCTTTTATATTCATTGTGATCTAGAAATACGATAATTTTACTTTATCGATAAAGAATTCGCATTCTCTTTCACTTTATTTATGATATTCAGAAAATTCCTATAACGCCACGTCTCCAAGATGGCGGATATGTTTTGTTTTTAATGTTTATGATTCGATTCTCTTTAAAATTGGGATATGGCCTATGGAGATTTTGGATTCGAAAATTATGATTGTGTTATCAAAATTTGTTGAAGCGATTTGTATTAAAAATTGATTGGTTTTCGGCGTAGTCAATTAATCATAATTCTTCAGACGTCAAAATCCCTAGAATCAAGATGGCGGCAAATTTTGCGATCATGGCCTGCTTCTATTGAAAATGAGAATATTTGGTATCGAAGATCACAATAATTTTGTTGATATTCGGGGCTTTCTAGCCGTGGTCTAATAGGAATTTCACCTATGTAGGCATCTTCGGATGTCTCAGTTACTAATGAGCACAACACCCTATATCCATCATCAAAAGCTCTCATAAAGGGTTCGAATAAATAAAAGATCAATTCAACTTAAAATACCAATTTATTTTAACTGTAATATAGCGTACAACACAGTTGTAAATCAAACTTAAAATATTTAAATTATAATGATCAAACATTCTGTTCTTCGTTACATGTATCAAGGTAATAAAGTTAATTCCATTCAGTATTATTACAATGAAATGAAAGAAAGAGTCATAATACACAGAAATTGTTGCGTTGAACAAAATGTGTGACAACGGTAAAAGAATGCCTAATAGGAAAAATGCACAAACCAGAACAGGAGCATCAATTCATTCCAACAACCCTGAAGTGAGTCGGGGAAGGAAATAAACTTCATTCTGCTCTTCCATATGCAGTGTTTCTTATTAGAATTCATCATTTCAAATTACCTACAAAATGCGAATCCTAAAATTATTTTTTAAAAAAATACAAAAATCTACAATTATACCGATAAGTTATGTAATTTGTTGATGTTGAACGTTTAAAATATGGAATGAATATAAATGCACTACTAATAACTGATTATATAATTTGGTACACTGAGACTGCACTAACATGGACGCACTTTCGAAAGCAAGCAAAGATATTCCATCTAATGTGCAAGGGACCAAATTGCACACATCACACAGTATAGTTAATTAATATTCGGACCCCAAATTGCTTTTGAAAGTGTTTATACATACAATTGCTTACAATAGAAAACATGGCTAAAATTATTTTATACAAACAAATATAACTAGCACTGATTAAATGTCATGTTGTGGAGTATTCTTTAATACACCAAGCACCAATAAAAATGAAACACAAACTGTAGAATTTCTACCGATGCTATCTCTCTCAATATCGATGAAAGACTTAAATCACATATCAATTTCCACAATAATTTTAGATGTTATCAAAGGGTTCTTTTATCAATTTAGGGAATTCCTGTTTCATTTAAATTAATACTCAGTGTGTGATGTCGATAAGAAAAGCTGCATAAATAAACTTCCAATGAATCGTTGATCAATTTTTCCGAGATCGATGGTTTCTTTAGAAAGAATGGTCGAAAATTGACCTCACTAGCTAAATTTACATTTAAAAGAAAAAATAAACTTGAAATTTGGGATTCATTCAATGAGATGAATAATAAAAATTGCAGTTGCCTCACACACCTTTAACACAACTTTTTACTTGGTTTCCTTTTCTTTATTTTCTTCTACTTCCTTTTCTTTCGCCTTCTCTTTGTCGTCAGCCTGGAAATGAAATCGATCTTCAAGCCGAGCACATTTACGATTCTTTCACGAAAATATTACGAAATTTGAAAAAAAATCATTATTGATTGGACTCCGCATTTTTTTACCTAATTTTGTATTAGGTAGCTATGAAATGAAATGAAAAATATCAATAATAAAAAGTTTGCGCTCTATTTACGAGAATGTCAACTGAAAATGATCAAAACGGAAGGCAATAACAGTCCGAAAAAAGAAGTTTTCATGGTGAACTTTTATGAGCTGTGTTTTGATTCATACTCACTTTTTCTTTTTCGATATCTTTGTCATCAGGTTCCAATTCTTTTCCCTCCGTCTCTTTCTCGTCCTTGACAGCTTCCTTGTTGTCCTTCTGTTGTTCTGGCTCAGGTTTTGGCAGGTGAGAGTTCAAGTCGAGGTTTGTGCAGATCTCATCCCAGTCAGGGAAGCAGCGGTCCTTCATCCTGTTGACCAAACCGACAAGGTTGGCGCAAGACTCGGTCATGTAGTCACGAAGTGGGTATGTCACTTCCTTGTCAATGAAGTAAATTTGGGCCAGGTGAGCGAACACCACAACATCCAACTGTAATTCGAGAGAATTCGTCATATCGTTGATTTTGTTTTCGTTAAATCATTACTTACTGTAGTTGGCTCATCTCCAAAGAAGAAAGGTTTGTCAGCGAGCATATCGGACAATACTTTCAAATCGCTCTGTCCAAAAGCATTTATTTCATCGGCTGAATGTACACCAATGCCTTGAGCTTTAACTTTTTTGGAACCCTGGAACCACTAAAGTGTCAATATGTGATTAAAAAACATCTAATGAAACACAACACTGTAAAGAAACATGCTATACTAAAATAAGAAAAATTATCACAAATGTGAAACAAACAGTTAACAAGGATACTTGAAGAATGATGAAAATGGAATGATAAATACGACCAATATCCTAACAGATTCAAAACTACATAAAAAAACTTATAAAATGAGTGGCTACATTGAACAAAGCTCATTGTAACTAAAATTAAACGTAAGATACTGAACCAAACTATGATGACACTAAAACACAACGAATTCAAGAATAAATTTAACTAAAAGTGCAAAAACTGAGGAAATTGATGAGAAATGTACACCAAATTTCGGGATAGGTAATCAAGGTGAAACGTGAAGGTGTACCATACTAATTTATAATTCTAGAAATCTTACCTTTCTGCCAAAAGCGAATTTGAAACAGAAGTTCAAGATACCATTTGGTATTCTTGTACCAAGGGCGTGTTGGAGGTTGACCTTGTATCCTTTGAGAACCTAGAATACGATGACGTTGATTAAATGCTCGAAATATATCAGTTATTGTGGCATTTCCGAAAATGAGTTTGAAACTCGACTTACTTGGTCGGGATATTTGGTACGCCACCACATAACCACCCAAGCGAGGTGGTTATCGATCATAGAGATCATGGCATGGGCCACATTACGTTGTTCAGCAGTGAGGGCGATGTCCAGATCATGGTTGAATCGAGCTGCCAATTCCTTGATGATGATAACGCTGTCTGCGATTTCTTCTCCGTTGAGTTCGACGAAGGGCAACTGTCCTTTTTTGGAGCGGTATTTAAGTTTGTGGTCCACATTCTGAAAAGGCAAGGAGAGAATTAATGAAAAATCAAAAAATCAAGAACTGCAAGACATTGATTCAATGATTCATTTTAACTTCACTGCGCAAAAAAATTAACGCACATTATGGAAATCTCAAATCTATTCTACAACTGAAGGTGTTCTCAATGATAATTATTTTTATCGGAATTATGCATGCATATGCTATCCACTTTCAACGTTTTTCTTCAATACAGATGCTTTCTCCCAGCAGGAATAAAAAAAGATGATATCATCAGATTTTGATTGTATTGGCTCCATTCTAAAATCAGTTCTCGATCAATTCCAGTGATCAATAGTTTTTCTTTCCTTTGATTTTCTACACTCGATCGCTATGCAACGCGAAACACGCAATTTGACCCAAGAGGAATGTGCCCAAGCGGTAGTTTGCGAGAAGAAGGGTGGACATACACAATTATTGCAGAAAGGTTTGGAGTTTCCCATACAAGTGTGTCCAGAATGTTGCAGCAATTCAGGGAGACAGGTATGAATGTCCGAAGACCAGGACAGGGTAGACCACGGGTAACAACTGCCATTCAAGAACGTTACTTGAGAGTTTCTTCGACAACGGTTTGCAACCGCTCGCCTCCTTCAAAATCAGCTTGAGCAAACTCATGAGGTGCAAATTAGCACTCAGACAATAAGAAATCGCCTCAGAGAATATGATTTAAGGCCTCGTGTCGCGGCAAGAGGCCCAGCTCTTACCCCAGCCCATCGAAAGGCGCGTTTGGATTTTGCGAGAGAGCATATCCATTGGGAAGAGGCCGATTGGGAAAGAGTTCTCTTCACAGATGAGTCTAGATTCTGCCTCTACCGTTGTGATCGACGTTCCCTTGTATACAGACATCCACATGAAAGATATGCTCAGTGCAATTTCCTGAATACCACTGGTTTCGGGGGAGGATCGATTATGGTATGGGGTGGAATATCTTTGACTGTTCGCAAAGACCTAGTGGTCGTTGATAATGGAGCTATGAATGCTGAAGTATATAAGGAACATTCTTGAAGAGCATGTCGTGCCATTTGCCCCATACATTGGTGAAAATTTCATTTTTATGGACGATAATGCCAGACCCCATCGTGCGCGCATCGTTCAGGAGTACCTTGAAGAGGTTGAAGTCTCTCGAATGGAATGGCCAGCAAGAAGTGCAGATCTCAATCCGATTGAGAAGGTTTGGGACAACCCAATAGAAGGCTGAGAAATCGGAGAAATCTGGGAAGGATTAGATCAGAACATTTTAAGATCACTCATTTTGAGTATGAACCGTCGTTGCCGAGCTGTAATTAACGCAAGGGGTGGAAATACCAAGTATTGAATCACTCATCAGCATTTCAGTATTTTGAAAATTGTTCATTTCTCTTCTTTCACATAAGATTCGGTGAAATCCTGAATTTTTCTTCCATTTGTGTCTTGTTTCGTTCAAAACCTTCCCGAGAGAACATGAAAAATAAGTTATAAAGTCAATGTTGAGTTAACTTTCATCAAAATTGAGATTTTAGAATGTGCGTTAATTTTTTTGCGCAGTGTACTTTGTTAGAAAGGTTCATAATGCGCTAGTTTAAGATTCCAACTTTCAGATCTGATCATTCTGATGAGAACATGGGAGTTTCAGAGGCATTTAGGGTATTATCAACATGGATGGAAAATCAAGTGTTTTCATACTTTCCAAAGAAAACATTTAATAAGAATATACGATTAAATTACTGAGACTTCATTTCGATAATCAAATCTCGGAATCTAGCGTGAGTCAAGGCAATTAACCGGCATTCTTTCCGCCACTGTAGGTTTTCAATTATACACCCCAGACTTGGAGATCTTTTAGCGAAACAACTCCTTCTTTAGCAACAGTCATCAAGACGCTCAACTCAACCCTGGGTGCGTGGTATGCGTGAGCGGAGCTTGCGGTAGGAACCAGATCCTTGCACATATGGCAATGTTGCCAATTCTTCTGAATATTTAACACAATGCAGCAGGTGCATTTTCATTAAAATGGAAATAAATTCGCCTATTCTACTCTGGGACAGATTCTGATTGCTATGGTGGCTTGGGTTTTCTATTTTTGTTGAAGAACTGCCCTAGATCATCCATCTAAACTGATAACAGTTAGGGAACTTACCAAGGGAAAATCTTATCCGGGCTAGACAGGAAAATTCTTGCCACGTCGATCAAAAATCCGAAATTGACTGAATACAGATTGAATCGGAGAAAGTGACACAAACCCTTTCGGCCTGGCAACGTCGCCTGGTCCTTGGACGACTCGGGTGGAACGACATCGTCAACAACACCCGTTTCGTGTTAAAAACAAATCTTGCATGCATGTGGGAAGAGGGTGCCAGACAAGAATGTTTACGGCCAGGTTAGTTCTCATTAACCTTCGTTACGACTTCCATATTTCCTGACGGATGGCAGCGAGCGACCTCGGAAAGTCGATAAGGCAGTCGTGCCACCGTGAAATTAGCACGATGGGACCAGAATGGAAAGCATTGTCGAAGAAATTGGCGAACGCAATAAGAAAGAAACTTCGAGAGAGGAAAAAAGCTAAGACTGCTTGTCTAATTGAAATGATTATGACCAGTTCATCATTTTCTTTTGGAAGTGAATCATTGGATTTTTGAGGCGAGAAACAGCTTTAGCAATAGAAATCATATGATCTCGAAGATCGAAAGCTCATCAGGGTCATTCAGCCTCCTTTTCCCCTTCACAAAGACAGCAGGTGGATCTACACCTGAAAAATAGTTGCAAATCTACCTAGGCTGAAACATTCTTGGACGAATTTGTGTCCAAAGACTCCAGGTCTAGTTTCTATAAAAGTTTTCGGGCCATAAGTGAACGAACAGTCTCTGCAAATGGGACATTTGAACTACTCTCCAGTCTTACTCTCTAGGAAGCCAGATATTATGAGAAAATGTTGTGGTTGTGTTTAAGGACTAAACGAGAATAAATTCGCCATCACAAAAACGCCTATATCTCTTGAACCAATTGAGAAAAAATCAAAATTTTATCATAGTTAGCTTTGTTGTGAACGTCAGAAACATGTGGAACATTTACTTCATAGATATTCCAATTCTCTGTCGCAAAATGTCAAGCGAAGTGAAAACACGAGAATTTATAGTGAAACTTTTTCAAATTAATCAAAAATGGAGCTTCAAAAGAATCGCAAAAGAGGCTCGCGTTCGTCCGGAAACGGTATCGAGAGTTGTTAAGCGCTTCAACGAAGATCTTACAATTAACCGCAAGAAAGGAACCGGAGGAAAGAGGGGTTTCATAGCCCAAAAAAAGTGAAGAAAGCCATCAGCCATTTTCAGAAGAATCCTAACCTTTCAGGACGGAAAGTGGCCCAAATAGTGGGTTGTTCGCAGTCAACCGTTCAGAAAATCAAGTCGAGTTGTGGGCTCAGAACATACAAAGTACAGAAAGTGCCAGACAGGAACGCTGTGAAGAATCAAGAAGCGAAATCAAGAGCAAAGAAATTAAAAAAAGATTTCTTGACAAATTTTTCCTGTTGCGTGATGGACGACGAAACCTATGTCTTGGCTGATTTCTCGCAACTTCCTGGTCAGGAATTTTAGACTGCAGATTCTCGTGAAAATGTTGACGAACAATTTCGCGTGAAGAAACAAGCAAAGTTTCCTAAAAAATTCCTGGTTTGGCAAGCAATTTGCACTTGTGGGAAAAGGAGCAAATTTTTCGTTGGCCAAGGCTCTGTTGACTCGAAGATATACATCGAGGAATGCTTGAAGAAGCGACTTTTACCATTTTCACGTGAGCACTATGTGTCAACAATCTTTTGGCCAGATTTAGCTTCTTGCCACTACAGCAAGGCCACTAAGGAATGCTACGAAGCTAATGAGGTGATTTTTGTCCCCAAATAGGCCAATCCACCAAATTGCCCAGAACTCAGGCCAATCGAAAGATATATTGGGCCCTGGTGAAAAGAAAATTGAAGAAGACTAAGAAATCATCGAAAACATTAGCGGAATTCAAGCAAAAGTGGAAGACAGCATCCCAGCAAGTGACTGAGAACACTATAAGAAGCATGACGGGAAGAGTTCCAGAAAAAATCCATGAGTTTTGTAAAAAATAGTTTTGGTTTTTTTATTGAGAAAACAGTTTTCATTAGAATTAGAAGATGATTCTAAAATGAGTTTGATTTTCGAAATCGGTCCAGTGGTTCGAAAGATATAAGCGTTTTTGTGATAGCGAATTT
This sequence comes from Adalia bipunctata, assembly GCA_910592335.1. Classification (NCBI taxonomy): domain Eukaryota; kingdom Metazoa; phylum Arthropoda; class Insecta; order Coleoptera; family Coccinellidae; genus Adalia; species Adalia bipunctata. The sequence continues at coordinate 7,064,970 of OU342948.1, read as the reverse complement.
ATTCTCTTTCAGTCCTTAGAGTAGGTAGAGTCTGATCTCATGATGATAGTTTTCCTGGCCTCCAGTTTAGTTACAATGTATTTAGGCATATGGAGTTGAACTCCTCTAAATGTTTTATGTGTCAAATGCTTCTGATGAGAAGGTGAAAACAGGGTTTTAAGGATTGTATTCCAAGAAAGAAAGCTTGGTACATTAACATTCTAATAACTGTATATTATATATCTCAGAACGGTAGATTGGATGAGTTTTACTGGTCAGCCACTTCAGAAAATACAGAAGATAGACATCTATTAAATATAAGTAATAACAAGATTTAAGGTTCACTAAAAAGAGGAGAAAATCACTGAATTATCTATAACATTCGAAGAGACCTCGTAAATCTACGAGGTCTCTTCGAATGTATAATCATACATCAGAATGTTTCTCCATAAAAATCGCGAATTATTCACTCAATAATAGCCATTATTGTTCTGCTTACAACGACAAATGAGTAAGCTCTGCTCGCTATCGCATTCCCGCGTCTAGATTCGCTAATCCTTTTCAATTTTACCTGACCCAGATGCGTTCGGTGTTCCATCATTTTCATCCGTAATTACGGCGATTTTATCGACGCGAGTCATTTTCATCCGTTCGATAATTCGTGGGGGGACACGATTGTCGGAAATTCGGATTCTGACTCGATTTTTTCGTCTGTGACAATCTAACCAGGCGAGTCTATCGATTTTATTTCCACGTCCGCTTCGAGAGGTGGGTTTTGCGCGCCTATTCGAATTCGTAGCTAGCGCGGTCGCCCATCCAGGTACTGAATCCGGCCAACACCCTTGCTTTTCGATTCTCGCCATAGTTTGTACTAGCTGGCCCGGCGAACTTTGTTTCGCCTAAATGATACCTACTTACGGTGGATTTCACAAATCGTGATTGCCATCGCCATCTAGTGGCGATAATATCAAATATAGTACCTTCACGACTACGCTACAGTGTCTAGATGAGAGCCATTACCCGTAGCGACACCTATTTTGATGTATTTTATAATAACCAGGCCGTAGACGAATCCATAAATGAAGTTTCATAACAAACAGTCCATCCGATCTCGAGTTATAAATGGTGTAACCAACAACTTTTTTTATATATATAGATCAAATTTGGCAAAAACCGCTCCGATCGCATCTGCTCCATCTATATCGAAGTAATATCCGAGAAAATTAATAATCCATCTATCCATCACCACTTCTTCGGTAGCAAATTGCTTGGATACGAACCGATCTTCTCGCAACGATTACGGTCAATCATTTGGACCAGGGGGGTGGCACTCTCATACAAAGCACAAATCATAAATAATCTGAGTTACACCAGCGCCCTCTGAAGTGTATCCCGGATGAACAACCTGATAATTCAATGCCGATAAATAGGATTCTTTCCTTATTGGAGAGCATGTTCCGTCATCCATGTCTGTTAACATTGTCAAAGTCAAAGAGTACTTTTGTATATAAACAATAAGAGCTGTCATTATAAACGCCTGTTATATGATATAATTTCAATGCTATAAATATATTTTTCATATTATTATAATATATAATTCATTTGTCTGAAGGGGCATGGTAATCTCTTGGATCTGCGAAGAAGTGGAAATGAAGAAGATTGTGAGGTTATATTGTTCTTTGATTTTTCAAAAAATTGTATGTACCATTTCGAACAAAATGAAAACCACCTTTTTAATTTCCAATCCGTGCAAAGCACAGTTCGAAATATTAGTTTTTTCCAAAGTTTTTTAAGAATGTCTCCAAGTATAAGAAACTGTTCTGTTCCTGGTTGCGTAGATAGGACTAGTAAGAGGTAAGTTACTGTTGTTTGCTTCATGATCATTTCTACAATTTATACTCAATATTTGTTATGTGTTTAGGTATACAATTCCGACTCATAAGGCCTGCAAGCAAACTTGGTTGGAGAGAATAAAAAATCCCAAATTGTCGAGCATGGAACTGGACTTGGTTGGTACGCAAATATGCTGTTTGCAAAAGTCATTTCAATCCATATTGCATTCTCGAAAGTGGTGATAAACTCAAAAAATTTTCTTTACCAACACTGAATTTGCCAGGTGAGTAATATTTACTTTATACCTTTCATTTGAATTAGTTTGAGAAAACAAAATTGTGATTTCATTTTTATTTTATCTCTCTGAATGTTTGAAAATTGAGTTGCCTTCTTTTTCAGATTATGTTCGTGATGTAGACGGAAGAGATATATTTTTATGTAACTGAAACTCCAACAAATGTGAAGCCACCTGTTTATCCCACAGAGGAGTACAAAACGTGTGAAAGCAATGCAGACTTGGATTTGGCCAATTCTTATGTGGCAGGGTATTTGGCAAAAAAAAATTTGAAAGATACTAATAAATGTTCGAGCTGTTTAGAAATAATGGAAGCATATGATGAAGTGCCTTCCAATGCCTTAATTAAAGCCAGAGCATTCAAAAATTGCAAGATGTTCAATCCATCTCGAACATTTAATACGATCTTTCACAATTTTACCAAGTCTGTCATTGGGAATATTCCATTATTTTTCAATAGTTGGAATATTAAAAGAAAAATAATGGAACGAGTTAATACTGAAGAGGTGAAGATGTTGTTCTGCAATAAGCACAAAGATGTGCACCGGAAGTTCATCAATGTGGGTGTTAAATTTATTTTATTGTTTTACATAGGTGAAATAAACAAAATATTATCTGGAAAAACCAGTGTCGAAATTCCATCTGACCCCATCGTTAAAATGGCATTGGTTAAATATGATAAAAGGAGATGGAACCGATAATAATTTTGTTTATTCAATCAATAATAATATATTTTTAATATTCATCATTGAAAACCGGAATTGTCAAAACAGATTTGAGTAAAATATTTTTGTGTGTTCTCTTGAGTGGAATAATATTGTTATTGATATTAATTCATGTGGATATTTATAAACATATGTATAAATAATTAATTATTAACTCCTATATAAGACTTTGACTTTTATCCTTGATGTTTTACATTTCAAGCTTTTTATTAGATTTGGCGATTTCTCTTTAATACAAATAATCATCGTATCTAATAAGAACTTGAAATTTGAAAAATATTTTTATACAAATTAATAGTGCATAAGACGATGCCCCTTGTTTTTCTATAAAAACCGCTAGATGGCGCCTCTGTCATTTTACGCCGATATCGGCTGTTAGTACGAACGACCAAATATAGATGGCGCTGACGTAATGAACATAATTTGGATTAAGAGTTGCCTATCTATAGTTAGTCTATGATTTGGACCGCAGCGTACGCCCCCGGCTGTGGAAGTGAGCGCAGCCTTCGTGCCTCGACGGGGAACGAAAAAAAAGCTCGATTATGTGCTGCGGGCATGTTGGAATTTTTTCCGATCTGGAAAGCCTTGATCCGGCAGCCGGCCCTTGGAATCTCGATAGATCGCCGAGTAAAAGCTCTCCAGTTTATTTAAATTTTCGCGGCTCGGGACCGAAATAGAAGCCGAGAACGTTTGTTTTCTCTCACAATCACCAAGAAAGCGGGAGAAAAATTAACAAATATCTGATAACGCTGAAAGATCCCGTTTTACGCTCGATGAATCGAGAAACTCGTGGGCTCTTAAATGAATCATCGGTTCTATTAATAAAGAGCGTTTATTTTGATGAACTATAAGTTTCGATAATGCAGCGATAGAAGCTTTGAAAAAAGTTATCGGAAGTGCGACTTTGGAATTTAAATGAAATATTACAGTTATGTACGAGTGGACGGGAGATTTTGAAACTATAAAATATTTATAGAACGGCAATCGTTAAATCGAGCCTCTTTTCTATTATTGCCAGAGACCCACGAATCAATATAATTTTGAATGTTTGTAATTTGGCACAATTTTCTTCATAACCTCTCGGAATCCTTCATACGAAATCAGTTTTCTGTTCTCTACACAACGCGATAGAACGAAACCAAGCGAAAAACCAAAAAGCCAAGCTATACAGGGTCATTCTTTCATAAATATCACCCAACATTTTCGATGCTATCTGAGATGCCGAAAATATCTAAAATATGTTAAAGCTTTCGTCACTTCCGGTTATACCGGAAGTAGCTACCGTTTTTTCGTATGGCATTCTCTATCAATCATCACATTTTTGGATGCCCCATCGAATTTTGTGACTTCGATCATATGACTTCACTGATATTCCCAACATTTCCAGAGTTATGTGAGCTTCTATCTTAGATCATAGACTAGTATGGGCCAGCAGATCTACATTTTAAGTAGTTATGACTTTAAAATGGCCCTTTTTGTCTGTTTTTTTCGCCATTTTCACGAATTTTTTAAAAATACTTCTACTTCGCCTAGAGAATCGAAATTTCACCCACGTATGAATCGATTATTCCTCTTTCCAACCGTATAAAAATTTCCTCACCATATCGCAGCTTCGCTGCGATTTCAAAATTCTTCCGGACCCACTTTTCGACAGATTCCCTCGGGCCGGTCCACCGAGTTACCATTTTAGTATAGTATAGAACTATAGTCTAATCTAAGGCTTTTATACAAATATTCTCTATTAGGGATAATCAGAAACATTGTCAGCGTCAAATGTCTCCTCTATGTTGACATTTCTTTGCTCAAATGTGATATGCCAATGAAAATATTTAACATCTCTCTCTCCACACAATTGGCGAATCCAAAGATCAAAACGCCCTCTTTCGGCAAAAATTACAAACTAGAAAACGAGTAATGCCTCGAGATTTCGTTTATTTCACGTGCCTTGAAGCTCTGGTATTCTTGAGTGATATTTAGAAGTTTTTATCGTGTTCTGAGCAGATAAAATAATATTGAAATAAAAATTGCTGAGAAGATAATTATATCAATGTTATTCATCTATATATATAAAACAAAGTTGTTGGTTACACCATTTATAACTCGAGATCGGATGGACTGTTTGTTATGAAACTTCATTTATGGATTCGTCTACGGCCTGGTTATTATAAAATACATTAAAACTCTCAAAGATTCGATGAAAAATTTATTTATGTAGGAAATGCTTTTCCTCCTTTCGAATAAGGCCACTAGGTGTCACTTCGGTTAATGGCTCTTATCTAGACACTGTAGCGTAGTCGTGAAGGTACCATATTTGATATTATCGCCACTGGATGGCGATGGTAATTACGATTTGTGAAATCCACCGTAAGTAGGTATCATTTAGGCGAAACAAAGTTCGCCGGGCCCACTAGTTTAAAATATAATTCACAAATTTATCATATTTCAAGTTACAAGGTGTCTTGTTTGAGTTTAATTTTCAGATGCAGTTTTAACTGATCAGAAAGGTTCATTCCATAATTAACAAGAGTGTTATAAAATTGATCATCGTAATTCAAGGTACTGAGTCATGTGTCTCAATCTTTCTGTGAGAATGAAATTAAAAAAGTTGAAGTATCTGAGCGAAAGGATTCATTTTTAATGCTAATAATATATGTATATGAATTTTAGACAAGTGGTTTGATCATAAAACAATGAGTAAGCTTAGTACTAGGACTGAAAAAAACTGTCAACAATTTAATTGTTGTGATTTCCATTGCTCTTGAAGGAAAAGTGAAAACAGGTTTCACAAATTTCTTAAGAAAGATGCATGAGCACTATAGATCACTAATGCCCTTCGTAAATTGGAAAAATTCAACTAAAGAAAAGCATAGATAAATAAACTATACAGGGGAAAACCTTGCTACAAAGAATTTCTTTAAGAGTTTCTCAAACAACTGAGAACAATATTCTTAGTGAATATATTGGTTATTTAGCCAATATTGTAAAAGCTTATATTCAGTGGCCAAAATTCTAACGTTGAATTGATGAATTCAGCGCTTCACATTCAAATAATATAAAAGATATGTACTCGATTATCATCAATAACTAAACATAGGTCTTTATGTTTGTCATTCCACAATTTATTCACATTCAGATCATAGTTTATGGCAGATGTGAAACCTTTTGTGTTGTCATTTTGTAATATCTTTCCACGAAAATAAAGAAAATTCAAAACAGTCATTTATTCTCATTATTTTCATTGAATTCCTCGTGAAATTTCGATCCAATATGAAGGGACAAGGTCAATTTATACATCTAAATTTCATAAACTCGACACTACACTGTTAATAATACATCAATTAACTGATAGTCTTCACATAATCATCACGAGATCGAAGGAAAACACCTATAATAACCACTTTCTCTAGAAAGGATTACTCGTACAGAACCTAATTTGGTTGTGTTCATAATATTTATATCTAGAAAATATCTCAAGTAGTTCTCCGTCGAATTTCAAGTGAGGTTATGAAAGAACGACCCTGTAGCCTCTTATTGGTATCTATTTCTCGCCCAATTAAGCAACCGATGTATCAATATTAATATCTACACCCCGGATCGCCATATTTCCGAGCGAAACGCAGCAGCACCTAGGAGCATAGAATAAATGGAGGTAAGGCTTCATACGCTCGACAGATCATTTTGAACTTCCAATTTCGGCGGAGGTTAGAGTTTCGTGTGGCGCCCGATAGATAACGCTGTGATCGCAAATAGGGCTATATGTCACATAAAATGTCTTGTTCTGTGGCGCTACAGTTGCAAAGAATATTATGTGGTTGTCATTTTTATTGATACATTTTTACGACCAACACCAAAGTGATTGAATAATAAAACTTTTTGTTGTTGACTGAAAGGACTAAAGGAGGTCGAAACAAAGTGTATTGAATTCGAATATTGTTTGAAGTTACTATAATATACGAATTGAATCGGCTTCGATAAAAAAAAACATTTCTGCGGCTTCAACTATCTAATTTACCTGTTGGTTTTGTTCATTTCAACGTTTGTTGCTAAGTATAATATTTTTAATTGATATAGTGTGATTTATTATGCTATGTACCTACTATATAATTATTGAATGAAAAAACAAGGTAAACAGTTTGAATTTTTATTGACAAGTATCAAAACATATTGAAAAATTTTATTATTACCTATTTTAGCCAAAAAGGCCTCGGTGGGATCATGACGCATTCAAAATTTCTGAAGAAAGAATAATCACGCCTTCTGATTGACTTGAAATGACGTCCGGTTGTTCCATATGAAGAAATCGAAACAAATTCTTACTACATTAAAATTCGACAATTCCATCTCCGTTTTTTTCAGCTTCTAGAAGAAGACCTGTACGTTTCTTAAATAAAAGAATTTTTTTAAGTCTCACCCTTCAAAATAACACCAAATATTAATCATAACAATATTGTTGACATATCACCGCATTCTAATCAATTATTTATGCGCAATTATATGGAAATTCTATGATCGGAAATAAATTTGTCAAAACGAATTTCATTTTGAATATGTATCGTTATAGCCATGCTGGAGCCACGAACGACGTTGGCGCCATCTCATAACCTTGCGGCGAACTGACAAGTGCGGACGTTTTTGGCAGTTCATTTTTGTAGCGGAGCCTTCCCTCCATTCATTCTATGCTTCTAGGCAGCACGTACAATTTTCACATTCCTCCGTTGCATATATACGAACGAAATCGACAGGAATGCGAGCTAGATTCCATATTAAATATGACCCGACGATCCTGGACGTCAGCGACGTAGTCCTTGATGCATAAACAAAAGGTCTGTTTGTAATTTGTGATGAGATAGCGCGCAAAAACAAAATGCCTCAGATTAATAACAATTACATCTCAAGGTCCCAGTCGCTCCGGATTGCATTACAATGTTACCGGTAGCGCAGCGTGCATTGTTTTGATCGTAATCCGCTGTAGGAGGACCATGGTACGGTCGAATGTACATGGAAAACGTAATTACATTTTTTGAGCCATCGTTCCACATGAACGAGAACTATTTCAGTTAGCCACGATGTATTTTTTCTAATTCTGAGCCGGGAATGATCTCGAAAAGGTCCGACTCACTGATGACGAATCCGCGCACAATTCGATTCTGTCCGTGAACAAGTTTTCCTGAATTTAGATGGAGAATGACGTATTCAAGCAACATTCAAAATTTTGTCCAAATCGAGTGACTAGAACCCCATGAAATTTGCGGTTTTTTGAACTGAAAAATGCGAATCTACATGGTGGATGAACCAGCGCACAAAAGCCCCTGACCCCTAGTGCTTATTAATTTTTCATCGAAGTTTTCAGAGTTTTAGTGTTTTTTATAATAACCAGGCCGTAGCCGAATCCATAAATGAAGTTTCATAACGAACAGTCCATCCGATCTCGAGTTATAAATGGTGTAACCAACAACTTTGTTTTATATATAAAGATATTTGACGCAGTTGGTCTGGGAGAGTTTCAAATTATATCCAGCGAGCATCGACAAAAATGTACGTTGATAGATCCACGACGAAAAGCGATAACCACTACACATTGAAGGAGTTAAAAGCTGATTAAGATAAAAAAGGATATTTTCAATAGCCATCCTATATAAATCAATAGAGGCTTTGTGTATAGGGCAAATTATAATCGAAAGAATCAAAGGTTGCGAAAATTTTCGATAACAGAAATTAATGAATCGGAACGTTCATTCCGTTGGATATACAGGACTGCCCACTATCTCTGGCAGACACATCTCATCAGTTAACCTACCTAGTGATGATATGATTAAAAAAGCAAGCATTGAAAAGAACTTTTACACGATGCTATGTGAAAAGGTAGAATGGGAAAAGGAATACAGTACCCAGAATCTCTAAGTGATGAGTGAATACCATTAAATGGTGGTCCTAAAACCACGATAGGGGCAAGAACAAAGTTACTCTATCGTTAAGCTCCCTCTAGAATGTTTTTCAGGCAGAAAAACTTGCAATCGAAAGATGCGTAGACATAAACCTGGCAAGAAACTATTAAGGGTGTGACATGGTGATAGTCAAGCCACAAGCCAAGGTACAGATCGTTTTGTAAACCTGGGTAGTATGGGAATTTTCAATCCGATCGGCTCCTCAAATATAAACTGCTAACTGCCTATTATGTATTTCAGTCAACCCAGAAAGCTGAGGCGGTTTCATTCAAAATTACGATCTGGCAAGTCTTTGTCTGTTCAATTAATCATTTCCAAATATTCGGTACGGCTCAGGACTGAATTTATTGGCGGTTCATGAAGATCGATGGCGGCAACCACGTAAGAAACAACCATTTGTCTTCGCGAAAAACAGATAAAGTTGTTAGAGTGTCATTGTTATGGGAAGCTATGGAAAATGTTTGAAATTCGAAATTCCTGGTTTTCGAGAAAGAAAAGAGAATCCCCTGTCGGGCCCAACCTAATTTATAGAGTTTCATTTCGCAAAATGAAGATTATATTCTAAGTGACAGAAAAATTTTCTCATCGGGGTAATGCGCAGACGCTTTTCTGGGTCATTCTATTTTATACCTTCCCGTTGTTAAATCAGAGTTGCAACAGAAATTTCAGATAATATTCATATGAGAGCTATCTGAATCCATTGATATTGTTGATTCAATAATATCCATTGAACCATAAAAGAGAATCACAATAATAACACTTTGTCTCGAGCGAAATTCTCGATATATCCCCAGATTACGATAACAACACGATTCGTTTCTTGGAAATACGCTTTTATATTCGTATCGACTTTTTATCGAAAATACTAACTGAATTCCAACGGCCCGATTATATGAATTCTTTCCCTATTTATCTAATCAAATATTTGGTCGTGCCGCATAGTTTGTTTACTTTAGGTATGTATATCTTCGGAACTGCATAGGGTCTTTCGATATCATCGTAAATATTTCCGAACGGCATTTTTAATTTTGGAAACCCTCGAATTGAGTCACGGCGTTTTTCCTTTTCGAATCGGTGAGTAAGCGAGTGCATCATTGACATTTTTGAGTTGTTGCATTATCTCATTCTGTGGGAATTCGGTTGTGTTGATTTCTCAAGGATTTTCCTTCATGGGAAGTATGCAACAGTAAATTTCCCTATTTTACCGCTACTTCGTCCATTCTACACAATACTAGAGCTCCTTCTCAATGCGTGGGTTAGTACTCAAGTTTTCAGGCAAAAAGACAAATGAAAAAGCACTTGAAGTAGCCCTTAAGTTCCTTCTTCATTTTCCCTCATAGGAGAAATAGCTTCCTAGCCATTTCGGAAGGAAATATCAACTCGTGACTAATCACTTGTTTTATTTAGTTACTTCACCCCAAAATATCCCACACTATACAGGGTCTTTCACGAGGAACCTCACCCATATTTATACGGGAAACTACTGAACGTATTTTCATGAAATTCAGCACTTATAAGTATTTCACGATGCTGATGAAATCTAAAATATTTTCAAGGCATGAGCACCTCCGGTTTTTCCGGAAATGACGTCAACTTCCGTTTTTCAAATTAGAACACCATTTTTTTTATTGCAGAAATAGATTCCTTAGAAAATTTCAAGTTATTTTGATGTAACATTTTTCAGTTTTGGTTGGAAAATTCTCTCTGAGCGGGAAAATTCGAAAAAAAAATCGAAAATAGAGCTCCGCTGAAACAAGAATAACTTCGAGGTTTTTGGATGGAAAATTTTCATTTTTCGGATTTTTCAAGATGTAAGATTGATGTATCCACTTTAAAAATCGAAATCGCGATTCATGATACAGGGGGTGAAAAAATCGCTTTCAAAGTTAGGGATGACAAAATCGTGAAAAATCAATTTTTTCAAAGTTATATAATTATTAAATTTCCTCTGGCAAGGTGGCAAATGATTGTGAACCTAAAACGACAGCTCTCCGACATCCTCTGGCACGGTAAATTAACATCCAGGAAGTACACCTATCGCACATCGCCCGATCGAAAATAACGATGTGAGACTAGGACGAATACGTAATGAACCAAGACGAGAACCAAAAGTACCATGACCCAGGTCCGATGAAAAGCGAATTGATCGTCCCGACCTTGTAACGGGTTATTGCACCACGCCATCGTAGTTGGCGCGTACGGAAAAAGCAAGACGAGGTTCTGCTCGATGGGAGGACGACTGTGAAATTGACGGATCGGATTGGGCGGAGGTTGCGGTCGGACTGCGAGATTATAAATAGAAGATATATACGACTTCTTTCCTGTTGTCTATGATTATGGTCAACGGGTTCCATTAGACTTTAGATTGATGCGTTTCGCGGAAAAATAATTTGCAGCATGTAGGCTATCTCGCTAATCAAGCTGTTTGTGTTAACGATTGCTATAAACAAGGAATAATTCCAAGGGAAATTACTACTGGTAACTCCGGAACGCGGCCAAATAGGAAGAAAACGATTCGCGTCGAAATTCTATGGTTGTGCCTAGGCGGGCAAAATCAACCCTGCAAATATAAAGTGCGCAAGTTTCCGCTGTTCGTCAAAACATATACAGGGTGATTTTTTTAACTGTTTCATTAGAAGTTTTCGAGGAAGGAATTGCGATACAAATTCAAAATTTTGTATTTTTGTTTTAGAGTATATAAACTCTATTTGTAAAATATTTTCAAGCGGAATCTACTTCCGGTTCTACCGGAAACGGATGTGAACTTCGTTTTTTCAAATGTAACACCAGGTGTATTTATACATATTTGAATTCTTCGTTTGATTTGATGTATGATGTGCGCAACCACATCAAGCGATTGTTGAGTTATTGCCTGATTCTCAATTTTTTTGACAGAAAGATTGTCACAAATTAGTGTTTATTATACCTTCAAAATCCCTCATTGTAAGAATTTTTTTTGCAACAGTGAAAAAAAAGAAAGTAGGTACACTGATACTGCTTCTTGTATAAACTATGAGGAAATATTATACAGGGTGCCTGAAACAGGGCTTCAAAGTGAGCCTCAATAAAACTATGAAATCTCATTTTTTCCAAATGGGAAGCATATAATTTTATAATTCCAATCGATTGCTCGTCAAAAACAAGTTAGAGTGTGCCAAACATTTCATGTCTTTAAAATGAGTAGTTTCGCCGTTATCGAATAAAATTCGAATTTCACGACTAAAGCCAGGTTTCTTTGTCTAAACATCAGGTTTATCAAGACAATTTTCAAGTAGGCTATGTCAATAGTGAGAATATGTCAGTTTTAAACTAAAATTTCTTTATTTAGTCAACATCAATTATCTGCTCTGTTTATTTGTCACATTCGCCGCAAATAAAGAACTTTTGATATATCATTCTAGTGTATACCTTATTATTATTATTGCTTGTTTTGCATAGTGCTTGATCAATAAAAATGAGTAAGAATGACAATTCCTAACATATCCTTTGAAATAGATGAGCATACCACTGAATTTGACTGATGGGACAAACCTGGCTTTATTAGTGAAATTCTGTCAAATTCAGTGGTATGCTCGTCTATTTCAAAGTAGGATATGTTAGGAATCGTATAATATAATATACGAGCAGAGGCACGATAAAGTGATTCTACAACATGACAACGCTCGGCCTCACATTGAAACCTATCTGGAAAGGCTCGAATGGGACGTCCTGCCCCACCCGCCGTATTTCCCAGATATTGCGCCGTCAGATTATTACTTGTTCCGGCCGATGCCACATGGTCTTCCTCATCAGCAATTCCACTCATATGAAGACATCAAAAAATGGCTTGATTCGTGGATAACCTCAAAAGATCAACCAACACTCTTGCCGTTCTATCAGAATCAGAAAGATGGGAAGCAGTTGTAGCTGACAATATTTCTGTAAGGCGTTCGATTCGTTAGTCAGAAGTGATGCAATATTTCTGTAATAACCGATCCGGTATCAGGACGATTTCTTTGACAGCCACTGTCAAATTTAATGACAGCTGTCAAATATTATGACAGCTGTCGAATTTTATGACAGCTGTCAAAAATTTCGACTTCTCGAATGCGAATCTATCTACAAAGTGGATCTTTAAGCAAGGCGTATTAACGACCTGCTGAATCGTAACTTCCGATCGAATGAACAGGTCCATTCACGGGACGAAAAAAGAAGTGGGCGTCTTTCGATACGGATCCAGGACAGTGTGATCCATCGCAGATGGGAAAGAATACATCAATCGCCTCTATTCAGGATCGGGTTTACGGCCTGGAAGTCGCTATCTAGGCTAAGTGTCTTCTTCATCGAGACGATCGCCGCGGTCGATTCGTTTTATTGCCGCCGCGTTCCAGATACAAGAAGCTGACACATCAACGGACACTTTGTTCGTCTAGCGATGTTTTATGTCGCTTATAAAACGGGACTCGCGATATACAATGCATTAGAGAGGCAACGAGAACGCGATCTATTAGGTGTAAAACTGAAACTAGTTGCGGTTTTCGCCAGTCCATTGTTACGACCGAGTATACGAAAAGGCTTTTTACGATTAGAGTAAATATTTGCGGAGCGAGAGCGTAATGACCGTTTCTTCATTAAACTGCGAGTAGTGAGCAATTAGATTTAACGACGACGGTGATCCTTAAGAATAACGCGACTTTCTAGGAAATTACCGGGCGTAATACGCCGTGTTCAGTCTAATGTTCATCAACAATCACTGACCAAGTCATTTGATTAATTTCTCCCTTTCTATTGCTTGCCACCGTTTTATCAAGTGCCGCTTCAAACTTCAAAGCAATCGCTCTTCTGTTCACACTCGACGCCTAGAGCAGAGCCGGGTATTCGACGTTCCTCGGCACGTTCCTGCCGGTCCAATGTGAATAATCTTGAATCAACAGAGCTCGGCCATTCGATAAGACTTGGAAATTGGATGCGGATTTTGGCGGCATCGACTCTACTCAGAGCTTAAGCTGGAATTATTCTTGAAAGCGGTGAAACACCACCTTGTTTTTTTTAATTAGAATGCTCAAAATTATACCATATTCTGAATCTCCATGAAATTCGGTTCGAAATATCCCTCTCCCCTTAATTTAACTGTGTTACTTTTTGTCGGAGGCAAATTTTTTTGTCAAATTTCGAAGTTATGATTAATCTAGAGATCACATCTTGAGAAAAATAGTTCGAAGAGATTTCAAGTCTCCTGCAGTTTTACGGATCGATCTAAAGGTGGTACGACAAAATATGCGATTTTTCGAAAATGCCCTTTAATTTTTCCAAGTTTACGCCCTCAATTTTTCACCTAAAAGCATGATTTTTTTTTAAATTGAAGTAAGAGGATGTCTTGAGGGCAATCCTATTTCTTCTCTTTGAAAAAATTATTTTTCCGCATGAAAAAATCGGGTTGGATTCGAGAGTCTATGAAAATTGACTTTATAATCGTTTTTCGGCGGTTGTTCATCAATTTTTTTTAGAACATTCATTGGAGTGCCCTCGACCAATCAATTTTCTATATTTGAAAAAAAAATTCCATTTGGATAGCCGCTCAAATAATGCAAAAAATGATGGAAATACTGAAACGACTTCCAGAAAGTGTGAAATCGCTGAGAACAGTCTGAAATTCCAGGAGAATTTAAAAAAAATCAAGCTTTCAGGTGAAAAATTGAGGCCGTAAACTTGGAAAAATGTACTTTTTGAATTGCAGAAATAGATTCCTTAGAAAATTTCAAGTTATTTTGATGTAACATTTTTCAGTTTTGGTTGGAAAATTCTCTCTGAGCGGGAAAATTCGAAAAAAAAATCGAAAATAGAGCTCCGCTGAAACAAGAATAACTTCGAGGTTTTTCGATGGAAAATTTTCATTTTTGGGATTTTTCAAGATGTAAGATTGATGTATCCACTTTGAAAATCGAAATCGCGATTCATGATACAGGGGGTGAGAAAATCGCTTTCAAAGTTAGGGATGACAAAATCGTGAAAAATCAATTTTTTCAAATTAGAACCCAATTTTTTTATGACAGATATTGAATCTACGTTACAAAATTATGTGAGTGTAATGAAAATTTTCCATCCAAAAACCTCGAAGTTATTCTTGTTTCAGCGGAGCTCTATTTTCGATTTTTTTTTTCGAATTTTCCTGCTCAGAGAGAATTTTCCAACCAAAACTGAAAAATGTTACATCAAAATAACTTGAAATTTTCTAAGGAATCTATTTCTGCAATAAAAAAATGGTGTTCTAATTTGAAAAACGGAAGTTGACGTCATTTCCGGAAAAACCGGTGGTGCTCATGCCTTGAAAATATTTTAGATTTCATCAGCATCGTGAAATACTTATAAGTGCTGAATTTCATGAAAATACGTTCAGTAGTTTTCCGTATAAATATGGGTGAGGTTCCTCGTGAAAGACCCTGTATAGGCATCTGTAGATAGCGCAGTTGCTAAAACAGATAGGATGAGAGACAAAATAGACCTTGAAGTCGCTGTGAAATGTAACCTGTAATCCCCTAAACTCATCCTGTATATGCTGTGTCGTAAATAAATCAATAAAAATATACAAAAAATCATTTTTAAAGTTCGAGGTTCAAGAATGTAGGGTTAACCTAGCTAAACTCAACTTTTCGTGAAATCCTATTCTGATCTATATAGCCGAGACACCCTATAGCATTAACATAAAAAAATAATGAACGTCGTCAGTTCTTGAAAACACGATCCCGACGAATTCTCACAAAATGATACCTTTCAGAGCTGCAGAAGGACGATTAGTTTTCACCGTCATGATAGTCTCAAAACACGCGATGAAAATTAACATCCGAGGTGGTTTGAGTCCATATAATTTCCTCCAAATCGCTCCTACGAAACATTTCAGTGTAGAAGCCTAATAAAATGTGGCTCTAGCCAAACTGGCATAGGCAGGGTATGGAAAATTTCGGTTGTAAACTTCGGAATGTTGACCTACGAGAAGATACCAGCATCAACACCCTCGCTGACTAAGTTTCCAACAGATGTTCCATACCGAACCCTAGTTCGATCCCCCAAATAATTATAAAACAAGCCCGTTTATACCATGTGTTCAACGTACCCATCCACACGTCATCCGTCCTCGGGCTGAAGGATTTATGCTTCGGATTATTTATTTAACTGTTCCTTCAAAAATATCCCGATTGGAATTTAAGACGGCATTTGGTTCTGATCATCTGAGAGGTACGATTCAAATTCGTAAGACCCTTTAAATTTAAGAAATCCCAAGTAGTTTATTCAAATTACGATCTGAGTCGATCAAACCAATATTCAACAATCTCGTCTACCGTATTTGTAGATTCCCCAGAATAGAAATTCGAACATACGAACATACATAATAATTGTCGTTGAAATGAAAATGTAGAAAACGAATTCAAACGAGTTATTTACTTTTGAATTCATATCTTTAATGCATCTCGGCATTTTTAATTGACTAAACGTTTCTCGCACAGCAATTATAAGACGGTTCAATTAAAATGTCGTCTTTAATTGTGTGTGAATGTTAATGGATACTGCTACGAGCTCCGAGTCCGAAGTCTTGAATCGAGGGCGACTGTCAGATGTTCCTCGGCATTTTTCCGTAAACTCCGGGTAGTAGTACTAGTAGTTCTCGATTGCCGCCTTTTATCATCGCATATTCCAGGCCAATCTGTTAGAAAGTGGTGGAACGAATAGAAATCAAAGTAATCCTGTTATTCTCTCTAGCGGTTTTAATGTCGGGTATTTATAGTCAGCCACTCAAAGAGACACACAATGAATCATCATTTTCGAACGCAAGACGCTGAACAGATCGACGTACTTTTCTGCAGACTTTGCTCGATCTCAAGTACCTACCTCGAAAATACATAATTTCATTTTAAGACATACACGATATTCATACTCGATTCAGAATGTGTGAAATTTGCCTATTTCAACACTCAAATGAAAAAAGTTCCACGGGAGTTTCCGAATGACAGTCTCAGGAACGACAGACAAAGAAAGATCTTTCTCGAAACGGAAAAATCAGAAAAATAGTAACGCGAACACATTTCATTCGCGTCGAGTCCGACCAGCAATGAAATTCCTCAAATCCATCTTCATTCGGGCACTCCGTGAAGCCGTGACTGAACGCGAGAATAAAAGATAGGAATTCGCAAACATCTGCTCGAAATTTCGGATCAGTCCTTGAACTGAATAGTCGCTACGTCGATGGAATAGGAAATTAAATCGCCCAACCTTCGGGCGCGCCGACGGTTCGAAGGGTTTGTACCGCCATTTATTACTGTACTTAATTTCATTTCGAATAAGAAGTATTTCCACTCTTCAACATCACCATTCTCATTATTTTATGGCTTCATATTAATGTCTGGTCCGAATAAACAGTTAGAATTGCGAATCATCGATGCCGGAATACATAACATCCGTTTTCACTCACTTCTGTGAGTGAAAACCAGTTATCCAACCTATCTGGATCCATTTCGACAAAATTTCAACGCTGATTGGGGAAAAACACCGCAATAAACCAGATGTGTTGATTGAACAGATTCGGATAATATTTCTCGTATATAAACATGGATGGAAGATTCAGTTATGCTATTTTCTTGTAAGGAAATCAAGAATCGAGTGTTGAAATTTCACTGAAGAATAATGGACAGAATAGTCCGTTACTTTGTGATAGTTCATTCGGAAAAAGAATAAAAGTACTCGAATAACCCGACAGAAAATCTTCTAAACGAACAGACGGACCTATGGAATTCCACACTTTTCAAAATTCTCAAGAAATAATCCAACAAAAGACATTTTTTAAATATCTTTTTGCACATTTTGAAATACTCCAGTATGAAAATCTGTGTCACAGTTAAACCTTAAAAGAACTAACTCCATTTCCAAAATTGAAAAAGAGTAAATAGAAATTAGCATTGGCAACATCTCTCAGAATTATTTGACTTTCACGAGTGCCAACCTGCGTCAGTTTTGAAAGAACTTGATAAACCTAAATCAAGGCTAACTGGGATACATTATAAAAGTGAATGGAGTATATGCAAGCGAATACCTATATTCGAGTGTTTATTTCGAGTATTTTCGATTTCGACATTTTTCTATACCTACCTGAAAATTATCCGTTTCAGGAATTTTTCTGTTTCGCATAAAATTGATAATAGTGACGAGTGAAATGGAACTGAATTGTTCTGGTGATTTTTACGAATGTAGGAATTATAAAATCCAAAGGTTATTCCCGAAACCAAGATTAAAATTGTTGCTTGGTCAGATTTATGCGGTGGTAATCCATATTTAGGAGCAGAACCAAACTGAGCACCTCAGTTTGATGACATGCATGGTTTGGTTTTGGTTATCTCTTCAACCGAGATTAAAATCGTTGAGTAAATTTAGCAATGTTGCAAATTCCGGTAATTACTCAAGTTTTTCAGAATGCAAGTTTCAGTCCCGAATATATTATTCGCATTTCGTCGTTTTAAGATGCAAATTGCCTAACTCACAAAATGACAGTTTTGCAGGAGAGCTAAAAAACGTTGTAAATTTGAATTTTAATTAGAAGCAAACCAAATTTAAATATGGAATTATGGCGCGTAAACGTTAAATTTGGGATCTGGGCCGCTGTCAGATCATTGGTTTGTGCGTTTGTCACTAGAAGGCACTAATACCTTTGTTTTCATCAAAAATGGACTTGGGCAATTTGCATCTTAGAACGACGATTTGGAACTTCCCCAAATGAATGAAACCGATTTAAATATTGTTGTGTCGCTGTGACAACGTGACCAAGTCTTTTCGCACTTCAGAAGGTTAGGTACTTAGACAAGTCGATTCAGCAAGTAACTGGAGGGTTAAGTGCACCAAACCAAGTTGCTAAAAGAATCCAAATTCATTTACATTATTCAGTCAGTAATTCAAGTATATCCGGCCTGAAATGTTCACAATTCTTCAACGCATCCTCAGACTAATATCTTCGCCGTGTATAAGCGTAGATAACGAAACCGCCTGCTTGATTCGATTCGCAAGACGTCCTTTTAAATTTAAACAATTGAGGAGGTATCGTTATCAGTCTGTAATGTCAAGAATGCGGCTGATGTCTCTGCATTGTTATCGGGGACGACACATCGCTGAAAAGTGATCCGAATGACAATTACACAATGCGACCCACAACATTTTTGCCGTCTAAATAAAGATCGCATCCTGCACCTCTGTAAATGACAGATCGACCTTAAAGATGTAGATCGTCCAATTGGAATGAATTTAAATCAAGCCCATCAAATACAAGAGTATTGAACAAAATGACTAATTTCATGAAATATACTTCATTCACTTTCATAAAGTATCCCGGTTGGCCATGACATTCTGACACATTTCAGATAACTCAGCGACGTTGTTCTTTCTACATAGATGTCAAAGTAATCACGTTTTTATCAAAATGTTTATTTAGCTAGCGAAAATAATGAATTTGAGAAAATATGTGAATTCAATAATTTCAAAGACCTGGCGAATGTTGAAGAAACTTTTTTCTCCCTTAATACTGGAAATATTTCACGTATATAAACATGGTTGGAAGATTCAGTTATGGTTTTTTCTTGAAAGAAAATCAAGAATCGAGTGAGAGGCAAATATGAACCATGATCTTTCGAA
Organism: Adalia bipunctata; assembly: GCA_910592335.1. Classification (NCBI taxonomy): domain Eukaryota; kingdom Metazoa; phylum Arthropoda; class Insecta; order Coleoptera; family Coccinellidae; genus Adalia; species Adalia bipunctata. The sequence continues at coordinate 7,045,546 of OU342948.1, read as the reverse complement.
ATACCATACAAGGTTGTGTCAGAATAGACTATCAGTAAACAAGACAAGAGAGCATCAGTATATGATGATCAAGCAAAAGAATAAAAACGACTGTGATATAAATTTGTACCTGGATAACAAAATTATTGAGATACCATAAAAAAATCAAAATGACAGAATTTACTTTTTTATGATATCTCAATAAGCGGCCCTGATAATCTCGATTTGTTTGAACTGTTTGACAGTGCTTCTATGAAAACTTTTTCTCCATTTGACCAACCTTCTAACTCTTATGGTTTAAAAGTTACCAATACAATCCCATTGAAAAAGTGGTCACTCTGTATACTGGTAAAAATGGTAGAAAGGAGTAAACGAAGGACATTTTACGTGGTTGCTACTTATAAAAGTAGTTCTACGAAATTAAACTTTTTAACTGCAATAAGCGATGACCGTATTTTCTTAAGTTTTGGTGAAATACGGGGCGCTTCCAAGTAAGCGTCGTTGTGGGAATTTGTGCAGATACAGTCGCATAATATCGACGATTATTCAACTGCCCTCTCGCATTCATATCGCACTACCAAAAGCGCACCAACGGAAGCAACTGCTGTCGGCACGAATTGCATCCTATAGTTGCTAATTATGCGGCTGTGGTATCTAATTAATTATCAATTAGGAGCGACCGAATTCATCGGGGACGGACGTGCATCGAATTCCGTCGGAATTTCAATTCGAATCCGATTACGCGTCCTATGTAAATCTTTTCCGGTGTGCTCTTTTTTTTTCACCGCTGTTTTGTTGGCGATACTGATGGACGTCGCGATCGGCGGCGCGGAAACTGCCACCGTTGACGGTCCCATTCGGTCGATGGGAAATGAACCGTTTTGAATAGATTCATTTCGAAAACTATGTAATTCGAACGGGATTCGAATTTATGAGTTCCGTTCTGTTTTCAACTTGTTCGGCTTTTGCGTTTTATCGATTCGTAGGTGCTTTCTCGACTGTACCCGCAATGTAGTATATATTTCGTGCTTTCCACTGAAAATTGTTGAGAGGTCTTCGTGAATTGATGACAGCGTTGTATAACGGTCAAGTGTGGGAATTTATATCTGTTGATGTCCCGGTTGCGAAAAAAAGGCTTTTAATTAAAATAACGCACCTCTGTCATGGGATTACATTCCGGGCACTAAATCATGATGCAAAGCAGGTTAATTAAGCGCAGCATAGAAAACGTGGCTGATGGCCATTTCAGCTGATAACATTCTACCGTTTCCGCTTCATCTACCCAGTTCGTTGACGGGTAAAGTACAAAGGGATCCACTAAAGGGGATGTATAGTTTCATGAAAGCCATATTTTGAATGGTGAAAACGTCACTAGCTGTCATTTGTGTTTGGTGTTCTTTGTTGATAAATTCTTGACGACCACACGCTTCAACAACGGTTGGTTATCATCCACATAGACAGGAAGATGACTATAACCTAACATTTTCGAAATATACACGGTGGAATGTATCAGAATTTCATGGACAACCGGGATACTTTATAAAAACGAATGGAGATACATATCAAAATGGCTCAAAAGTCGATCACTAATTTCTTATTGTTTTTAGGCTTTGTGATCTATTCGCTAGCACACAAGAGGGCTAGAGGTCCAGTAAATTTGATACATTCTGAAAATTGGTTTGTGTACACCTTCTTCAATGACAGATATCGTAGAACTGAACTGGCAGCTCTAGAATTGTACGAAGGCCACATCCAGAGTAATTCGACCGTATTCAGTTCTTACGCGATGAGTCAGCTTCCCCAGGTGCAGAGTCAGAGTTACATTTTACCAGCGATACCAACTAAAAAAACAGTTACTTTAACTGAAAGGGGCATAACCAACAAATGTCTTCTTGTGGCTCTGAGTACCGGATCTGTGATAGAAACACCTTGGGCGTTGATACAACCAAGATTTGCCGATATACCCTGCGGACCTGAGGAAAGTTGCTACCCCTACATGCCCGAACTACCGGTGACTCCAGAGGCCGCAATAAATTATAACCAAACTTTATCTGAAGTTAAAGGAATATCTGTTGCTCCAGCTAGACTGGAGAGTACTAGTCACATTTTGGTGTATGGTTTAGATATGTTTTACACACGAGTGGCACCATCTAAAACCTTTGATGTGCTGAAAGAAGATTTTGATTATAAGTTGATCATTCTAGTTTTGATTGGATTGATATTGGCGTCATACGCTACTAAAACTCTGGCTTCGAAGAAAGCAGTGAAACAGGCCTGGAAATGATAGAATCGAAAAAGGTGGGTATTTTGGAACTTTTCTCCTTCATTTGATCAAATTTTTAAATGTCTCATCAGAAATCATTGCTCAGTATTAATATGGATTATTTTTCAGACAAATAACATAGTGGCCACTTTTAGAAATATTTATTATTATTTCACGAAGAAGACTGCCCTTTTTTCATCAGTCAAATGTAAATATTACTTTTAGTGTTTGTGTATTGAGGATAAATTTGTATTATCCTATTCATCCAGTTACCTATTTGTTATTATGTACTTGGTGTAAGCAGTAGATTTTTATCGAGATTTTTATATTGTTCACATTGCACAATTGTCTAGTTTGAACTTGAAATTTTCACAATCATATTTTTCATTTGATTATTCTTCTATTTGGAATGAAATTTGGCTGGTAATTTGAATAGACATTCAAGAATAAAGATATTAAACATTTTGCATTTCTCATTCTGAATTATATAATGGTATAGCATTGCATGTTATGGCTATATCACAACACTTTAATCAACGACCATTTTTATTTGAGTAAAAAACTAAACTCGATCCTGGTCATGTCAAAAATATTTCCAATTTAATACAAGATAGTGGGAACTGATGAAAATAATTGTGAGTGACATTGGCCTTTGAGGAAAAAATTTTCCTGAAATGAAACGCACATCGCTCGGACTGTACACTCCCATTTCCGAGATTCAATGGCGACTTCCACCTGCGTTTAGGAATGCAAGACGCAGTATCATTCCTTGTCGATGACGACGTGATAATCATGCAAGAATGTGTGAGGAAACGGTCGCGGAAGTACGCCACTGTGCCAGGCACATGCTGCATTTCGACACACGAAAGGTACGCCTCGTGAATATTTTCGGACGACCTTCATTGGTAGGCCTAACGTTTCGCACCATTTTTCGCGTATTTCCTTCAATATCTAAGCTCCTCAAGAGGATGCTTTCACTCGAAACTTCTTAAAAAAGAAGGTAAAAATCTCCAGGATGATTGCCTCAAGAGCAGATCGCGTTTACCCTCTGTATATCGTGACCTCGTCGCAATAAAAATTAACCGATTTTTCCTACCCCCCAACTAAAGCGGCACGTCGTCAATCAACCGAATTTCGTCCAATTTACCGTATCTTCCAATTCCGGACGCAAATAGAACGTGGGGTAATACCCGCATTCACACTTGGGGCATGGGAACCAACGTGGCATTTAAACGGGCTTCTCGGTACGACATCGGATACCGTGGTCGTCTGATGCATACTCTCTCGTCTGCTCGGATGATTAAAGACGAGAGATTTTTTCGACTTGTATTCTAACTGCCTAGAAATTAATTGAGGCTTTGTATCCCGACCCGAGAGCTCGCTCATTCTCGACGTTATAATTACAACCGTGTCATGTTCTTTGGTTTTCTTTCAAAGTTCGCTGCGGTCCGTTGACCTGATAGCTAAAAAAATTGATGTAGGTATAGAGCATTTCGACATCCATGCAGTGTTACCACCTCTACCGATATTTCGGTAGATCTACCGATTTTTCGGTAGATTTTCTTCTCAATCTACCGATCTACCGAAAAAGCACATAAATCTACCAAAATTTGATGGAGTCAATGTATGTTCTGATATTCAGGAAATCATTACTTTAACAATATTATTTTGAAGATTTCCTTGGCACGGCATAATTTTATACATATAATTCAAGTTGAACGTTGCAAGAAAGTCGCTATTATTAGTTGAAAATATGTGTACAAAAACTCAATTATACTCCATTCACATTCATAAAGTATCCCGGTTGGCCAAGATTTAGGTTTATCAAGTTTTTTTCACTTGAAACTGACGCAGGTTGGCACTCGTGAAAGTCAAAATAATTTCAGAGACGTTCCCAATGTGACACAGGTTTCGATCTCTGTGGTCGTCGAGAATCGAATCGCGTAGAAAACGTCAAAAATTCAAGTTTTCCAAATGCAATTTTTGGATATTCAGACCAGAAGATATGTAGAAATGAATGGCGAGAGCGTTACCTTGATGTCTGAAAAAGAGTTCCTGATCTATCCTACTTTTTTTATTTATTACTTAAGCAATTTCATTTTTCCCATCTGTACGAGTGCTTCTTATACGAAATATTCATTTATAACTCATGCTATTGGTAAAGATACTGTTACAGCTCAAAATCAGTTGAATAATGGATATATTATTCTATGGGAGACGGGAGTAGATAAATTAAGGCTCTATATGAAGGGGAGTATACCAGAAACCGCCATTTTGGGTCCAATCATAGACTCGAAAATTACAGATCCCTTCGAATGAAATGAAATATGTAATCGAAAAAAATGAGATCTGTAATAGAAATAAATGAAATCTGTAATCAAATGAGCATATTTTCGGAATGAGAGATCTTGTGGTGACTTTTTTCGGCATGCTCGCATGAAAACCATTGGAAATAGGTTAGGTTCGTGGCATCTAATAGTCAAATTTATAATAATTTATTGTTTATGTTGGTGTATCACCCCGATAGATGGCGATGAAAATATTGCGAGTCCTGTAATTTTCGAGTCTATGGTTGGACCCAATCAACCATAGAGCCAGGTCTATCTAGCATACCCATCTTTATAGTGCTCTAGATAAATGTTATTACTCAATGAAAGAAATGTTATTTGAAAATTTGAAAGAAGTTGTAAATCTGTACGTAGAAGGGCAGTCATCAATAACGCACGTAACAATGATTCCACATCAACTTATCGCTCATGAAATAATCGATTCAACGACACAAACCACCCCTATAAAAATCACAAACGATTAATAAACACCTATAAAGCACCGCTGCATGCGGGCAGCAATAACGGTACGGCAAATAGCCGATCTATCACGGTAGAAAAAATTAATGAATTCCAATATCGTAATAACGACTTCTTCGGGTCGGATACTTGACCCTGGTTATGAACTCTCTGGTTCAGACGTCCAACTCTTAACAAGTTCCACGAAGACACGGTCTAGAAGTGGCATCCCGTCATTGTTGGCCGAGGAACATCACGATCATTATGCAAATACTTGTGTGAACGGAAACCTCGGTCAACAAGGCGCTTCGTCAAGTTTGAGGAAGATAATCCGATTTTTGAGGCGCACTTCTCGATGTTTGCTCGTACTCGAAGGGAAGTGGGTTAAGGATACAGCCGTCTTGATAGCTTGTCGCACCAAGACGAGCTTTGAGGGTTCTTCTCATAGAACTTATAGTACTATAAGTTCTATGGTTCTTCTTCCCCACTTGAATGAACACGAAAATAGTCTATACCTAATAACTTCAAAAAATCATAACTTTTATAAATTTAAAACACACAATATACGAAAACTGATAGATAATGAACATTGAGTTCAAATGTGCGTAGATAAATTCTGTTCAGTTGAGAACAAATTCTGCATTTAGAGGGACACAGACTTATCAAAGTTACATGCGAAATTTCGTCCACATTGCAAAACCAAAACGAAATAAAATTATGGGAATTATCGGAAGAAAACCAATATTTCTGTCACAGCTGCAGACATTTTTTTTGTCGCATCAAAACTTTTTTGAATGGATTTCCCAAACTGGAAATATACATGAAATGTGAAAGAACTAGCTTATGCCTTCACATCAGCGCTTTTTGACCCATTTCTGTTACCTTCCTACACGAGGATAAGGATTCATTTTTGTACTTAAGAAAGACTGGCTAAATTCATATAAAATTCAGGTAAAAATTATATCATAATTGAAAATTAAACCTTTGCGAAAATCCCACAACATCGAATGAAAATACACGTTTTTCATCCACAGAAACCAACTGGTGCGCACAGATATCGAGCGGATGCCAGAGGTATTTAAATGAAGGATTGGCCTGAAATTCCAGTGATACATGAATACAATTTTACTCACTCAAGGACATTTTCAGAATACAGTATATTTATGGAAAATTATCCTCGGATAATAATGAAAAATCATCTAAAATAGGGTTGTTCAACTAGGTAGAAAATTTAACTCAAAAAGCTTTGTTCGTTACATTTCATGACTCATGGCTACCACTCCCCCTTGGTGAAATTAAATTATCACCACCAATTATTAATTATGTTTGATGAGACAATTTAAGATGAAATTAAGTGAACTATGTATAACAGTTACGATAATTTCCTTCAGTTCGAAATTCTAATTTTCCTACAGTTCCAACATTTGGAAAATATTCCATGTTTCAGTATTTCCGAATATCCATTTTAAACAGTAGCAGATCTATTGAACGGTGATAAGCGCATCTGAGCCTAGTCAAAGGGTCCATTTAAATTCAGTTCCACAGAAAATGGAAACTACACATATCTCAAGAGTTGAACAGGCTGGAAAAATTAATAATTCGCTATCTGTGGTGAACAGATTCGCAAAAAAACGAGTACCTTCCACAGAATAAATTTCACCAAATTTACATTTTTTTCTTTTCTAAATGCACAACCTCAACGATTTTTTCGAATTAGAATCAGACATGAATTAAAGTATCGAAAGGAATTCTCAAGTTACTCCAAATTTCGCGAAATATCCTTCAAATTGATACAATAGCGTATAAAACATAACAAGCTTCCCTGAATAGATTAAAATGGCGACCATAGAGTCACTATTACTTCGCATGTTCAGCAAAGAGAAAGAATTAACAATACCGTGCGAACGAAACAACCAAAAGCATTATTTATATAAAATTAAACTATAAGTAAGAATGAAAATTAACTAACCTCATATTTGATACCGGCAAGCCTCAACCAGGTTTCGACTTTGAGACAATAGGGCGATAAAGATGGCAAAAGCGGGGTACGGGAAAATTGATACAAATATATAACATCTTTTTCATAATTCGTTTTGTGAACGACTACTTTTGGAGGTGCGGGTTCTTTCTCCTTTGGAGTTGCAGCGTCTCCAGCCCCGATTTCTTGCTTTGCCTCTTCCGCTTTATTGTCGCCGGCTGCAATCTCTTCTTTTATTTCTTTGGTTTCCATAGCGGGTGCGTTGTTTTCTACCTCTGTAGCCATATCCGTTCAATTCGAACACCACTTAACGAGCACACAGTTAAAAGTTCAAGAGAAACACAAGTTTCTGTAATGAAGGAGAAAAACCGACAACTACGACTATCAACACAACGAGAGGATGTACTTTGGATGATTCAACAATTCGAGCCGAGAAGTGGAGAACGCAGCAAAGCAACACAGCGAGCTCGGGCGGGTCGGTCAGTGACGTCACTCTTCGGCTGGAAGCGACAGGGGCTCTACTCCTTCTCCCCCTCGAGCAGTGGCGGCGACGTGAATTTTCGTTCTATCTCCTGTGGCAGTGACTAACGAGACATGTACATTTTAATGCCTGGTTGATAAAATTAGTATTTTCAATGTCGATCTCTGGAATATTCTGCAGAAAATGGAACTTGAGATGGCTTCGTATATTTTTCACATGTCAAATGCTTTGAATATTCTGACTTCTGACCCATAGAAAATGAAATAATGAGACATCATAGACCTAATAGTGGTTACTCAAATCTGTATTCTATGGAATGCTGCTTTGGTGCGCTCGTTCTTGTTGGTTCAAACTTTTGCAATGATAAGAAGTTCCTCACTGAATTGTATACATATCTTGTCGGTTAGTTTATGGAGATGCGGGGTGGTGTTCATAGGATCTTCCTGAAATTCAGTTAAAATTTCAGATAATCTTACGAAATTTTTATTGTGGCCGTGATAATGGAAAAAATGAACCCTGAACCCATATTGAGCGCCGCCTATGTGAGACGCCCGCTAGCAAGGCCTTGTTGCCATGCACATGCAGGACCCCGCCCTTCAAATGCATCTTGGTCTCACAGATATCTGGGTATATCTGGCCATTGACCTGCTTTGCCCATCATCATACTATTATTCCAAAATTAAACATTTCTGAAAGACTTATGCTGTATTCGTCAAGTGATAAGGGTAGTCAATTAACTTCATGAATAATTTTATCGATCTCTTTTTACGCCTGTATTCCGGAGTCGCACGGTCAGGAAGAGCAGTCATTTCCAATTTGAGCCTGAGCATTGTTGATTATTCAGGGTACAAATATCTTTATGCTGCTTTGAATAAGGGTTCAACATGCAGGGTGGGGGTGGTTATTCACAAGGTTTGTCAATTGTAGCTGTCTTTGTATGGGGGAATAGATTGATCGGCTTGGCTTGGAATTCTGCGATAGGTAGTTAATTTCATCACCAGCATTTAAAGCAGTTCGGATTATTATTGGTGGATTAGCTACAGACGATCATAACGCTTGGATGTGTCGAATTCGTTAGCTAGAGGATCTCGAGAAAATTCGAGCATAGAATTAAACAGATGACGCATTTACGGACTTCTTTTCTGATTTATCTGAAGCCTAAACCAAACCGGCATTATGTCTAGATTTTGAATTATCGAAATTTAAATGTTTTTTCAATAATATCGAATAACTCGATTGTTTGAACAGTATTCAAGATAGACTGGTTGAATTTATTTTCTCCGCCATTTTGAAAATTTGACATGTATCTTTTTCAAAATAATGTCACTGAAGCGCGATTTTCGAGAATTTCCAAATTTGGCTCCAGGACTGAAAGATCCAAATTTTACATTTAAATGGAGAATGAACTATTCATGCCTCACGTAACCAGAACAATCTTATTTCCTAACGAATTATCGAAAAAATCGTAATATTTCTGTAAAAAATCCTATCTCTATGACAGTTGCTGTCAGATTTTTATTGACTGCCGTCAAAAATTGTTTAAACTGAACAATGCGAATCTACCTGAAAGATGGATGAACTGGCGCTCAAAAGCTCACCATTTCCCGTAATTTTATTCTGAGACCTCCACAGGTAAGTAGAGGATTACAGTATCAACATCAAACAGGTTATTATGCAAAAAAAACCCAATTCAGGTAGTGGAGATCAAGAATAGTAAAAAACATCAAAAATATAATAATTTTACTTATACACATAACTTCATTATAATATACAATTTTTCACATAGAGTATTTTAAATTCATATTGAATCTTAAAGGTAGATTTCTCAATGATTACAAGTGATCTTTCGAATATACATATAACATTATTTCCAATTCAAAGGTTTCCATTTTTTTGTTATAGATTTATGGAAGATCCAGTAAAAGTATCTATAATCATAAGACATTATTAATCCGAAACTTATATTTTCGTAACGAATGAATTTTCAAACAAATTCATCTGCACCATGTTCCAACTATTCATTCATTTTTAAGACGATGATAGTCAAAAACTATATTGAGTCCACCAGAAATAAAATGAGTCACTGAGACTTTCCGAACCTAAATATCCTTGTTTTAAAAACTAAACAACAACAATTGTGTTGTCTGATATCATTGTTTATCGTTATCTTATATTTCGTAAAAATTTAAAATTTCATTAAATAGAAATGTTTTGTCAATTTGAATATGCACTTTGAATTCATATCGACTGGAAGATGCAAGTAAACAATAATATGGAAGATGGGGACACATCAATTGAAGCAACCATAGTGGGTGCCCCCTTATTTTAAATAATGAAAAGTATGGTTTCTGCAGGTTCAACTAGACATATTATTGCCTGTATGTATATTTCTTTCAGAAAAAAAAATGGCTACAGAAATTCAAAGGAAATAATGGACAGAAATAATATTTATATTTCATCTCCTCACTGTAGAAGAAACTTAAACTCTGAAAACAAAAAAACGGTTTTGCCGAAGAAACTATTCTTATATTAATATTTCGATTTGATTAAAAACTTTTTTTTTATATAAAATTTTGCAAAGGATTAGACCACAACATTGTAAAACATTCAATAAATTACTTGCCCAAAGCCATGTAGACAATTCAAGGCAACACAATGAAAATAACAAAAAATTCTCACTTGATAAATCATCACTTGCCGAATCGTTATTATCAATATTTCAAAGAGAATACTTCAAACAAATTTTGTTAAGAAGTACGAGGACTTTGTGGGGATTCTGGTGGCACAGCATCACCTCCATTCGTTATAATGGGACTGTCTGGTGATGTTAATAGAGAGGCTTGTGCTTTACTCCTTAGTTCAAATACTTGCTGGATAGCTTCTCTCAGACTCAAGAAGTTTGAGTCAATGATGCCTGAACAACAAACGATCAATTTCAATATTACACTTTTTTTTTAAATAACATCAGAAATGATTTAATCCCTCCATCAAAATGAACCGACTCTACTCACCCTTGTGATCGAAATTATCCTCCCGCAGAATACACACAAGTGCTAGAAATCTGTTCACTTCTCTTAAGTATAAAACTGTTCCATTATTTAGTTTAATAAGACTAGAGCTCTGTTCATCAAATGCATTCGCATCTGGTTGATCCTCTTTGATTCTGAATAAAAATAGCATTTTAAAAAGACTTCATCTCGTGATCTCTGTGTAATAGTTCCAAATTTCTAATAAACTACAACATTGTTATGATGGTGGTAAATTTCTAACCCTTCAAGCATCTCTACCCAAACTCCCAATGAATAGAATAATAATTACCCATAAATCCAGGAAACGTCGATAACTACATCGATCATATCACAGCATAATTCATAACTTTGCATATCCACAGGTGTTGAATCAGTCGCTATATATATTTTCGAGACTACATCAAACAAAAACGATTTCTCTATAGCCGAATTCTGGAAAAGTCCACTTTGAATATCATCCATTCACAACAAACAGAAATTTCCTTACCGTATTCAATATATTCAATAAGTTTTCTAAGATTGGCAATTGGGGTATCAATTTTTGTACTACTTTAGAGAATGCCTCAAATATTGAGTGATCATAAATTGATGTGAGATGGAAACTGAGGTGAATGTGGTCTAATCCTGAAAATAAATTAGTATGAAGCCCATTTATGATCGACTGTATAATGAGACCTAACCTGCATCAGTCAAATCGTCAGTGGCTCTTTGATGTATATCCCTCTGAGATTCCATTTTGAAATCATCTCCAAGACCATCTACTTTGTGAATAAAAACTTCAAATTTGATGTTCGGATTCACCTTATAAGCTTTTGTGACTGTTACATTCAGTTTATTAAGTGCTTCTCCATAATCATCCTTAAAACATGTTATTCATTAGTAACTGAATTAAATGTGTAAGTAATGTGTCGAATATAATCAACTCACTTGTGCATCAATCACAAAAACTAAAGCTCCACATCCACCAAATATTGTATCAGAATCAAATGTGGAATCAATAAAATCAATCTGACCTGGGAAATCCCAAATTTGAAATTGAACAAAACTAGAATTATTGATATCCTCCTTCACTATTTTGTTCGTGCTTTCTAAGAATAGAGTTTCATTGGGTGACATTTTATGGAATACCACTTTCTGTATTGATGACTTCCCAGATCTGAAAATTGATAAATAATTTCATTTTAATTTCTATCATCCCTAGGCTAAGGGACTTCTGTCTGTATCTTCCTGTTATATCATTCTAAAACCAACTCGTAGAATAGCCAATGTAACATACTGATTACTGACCTTCTCAATCCCATCAGCAATATTCTTGGCTTATTTTCCCCCGTCGACAGGGTAACATCATTATCTCCATCAAATCCGTAACCGAAATCTTTAGGGAAGGAACTAGGATTTCCATCAAATCCAACACCTTCTTCATCATCTTGATAGGATGACTAAAAGTTTTCATGAAAATCATTGGTATAAACAAGAAATGCAATAATAATACGATTACCAACCATTTGGAAAAAATTGTGATTTGTTTTATCCCTGTATCAACACATCCAATCAGAAATTCAACAACGCATTCTAATTCTACAGATTGAAAATTGTCTCTAAGGCCCGGTTTCACCAACGTTCTTAATCTCGTTTAAGGCACTAAACGAGATTATCTGTGGTTTTTAACCTAGATTAAGGTTAGAAACGTTTCACCAAAATTTTAAACCGGTTTATCTCGGTAAACGAGATTAATTTTTAACTGCTCATTTTTCGGAGTTTATCGACCTTAACTTTGGTTAAGTAGGAAAGTTTGGTTATGTTTATATTTATATTCTGATGTCAGTCCTGTTCCCGTGTATTTACATTTTGTAGTTTGTACAAGAGAAGCTAGTCTGAAAAGAGAATCAATAATTGAAATTCAGAAAATATTAAATAAAATAATTACTGGTAAGTAGAGATATATGTTTCATAACTTAATTTTTGATAATCCTGATTTTGTTGGTAGTGAATAGTTTCTGATGGCTGCTTTGCAACGACTGTATGATCTTGCGATGAGCGATGATGATGAGTTTTCTGTACGACGTCCTCGATGGGTTCGTGAGAGAGAGGATAACTTCGATAAATATGATGATATTGATTTTATGGTGAGATTCAGACTATCGAAAGAAGCTGCCATCCACGTCTTGGAATCCATAGAAGATAAATTGGAATATCCAAGTAATAGGTAATCCATCATATTTAGTTCATTTCACATATTTCATTCAATATTTTTCCAGAAATAATTCGGTGTCACCGATAAATCAATTGCTGTGCACCTTGCGCTATTATGCCACTGGTTGTCATCAGTTATCATCTGCTGATTTTGGTGGGTTCAGCAAGTCCACAGCTCAAAGAATAATACATAGAGTGAGTGCAGCTATTGCATCCCTTTCTCCCCTTCACATTACATTCCCACATACACATGAGGAGAAGTGGAGAACTCAAGCAGATTTTTTTAAAATAGCAAGTTTTCCCAGAGTGTTAGGTGCGGTTGACTGTAGTCACATTAAGATTCAAACCCCAGGTAAATTGAAGCAAAAATTCCATTTTGTCATTAATTTTCAGATTATTACTACGATTCTGATACAAATTGTTATAGGTGGTGACAATGCTGAACTATTTCGCAATAGGAAAGGATTTTTTTCTTTAAACGTGCAAGGAGTATGTAATGCGAAATTAGAATTCACAGACATTGTTGCGAGATGGCCTGGAAGTACTCATGATAGCCACATATTCAATAATAGCCACTGCAAAATTCGATTTGAAAACCAGACTTATGGGGATGGTGTTCTTGTCGGTGACAGTGGTTATGCCTGCCGGAGTTATCTCATGACTCCATTAGGTATATGTGAGAGTGCAGCCGAACACCTATATAATGAATCCATAATCAGGACCAGAAATCCTATCGAGCGAGTTTTCGGGATTTGGAAAAGGCGATTTCCTGTTTTAGCTCTGGGGATTCGGGTAAAGATGGAAAAGACATTTCCCATAATTGTGGCCACTGCTGTGCTCCATAATATTCTTAGGAGACGAAGGGAGGAAGTTCCACCTGATGACGCAGATTTAGAATTGCCTGCACCATGGGATGTACTTTTAGCCCAGGGAGATATGGGGCAAAATTCTGTTGATACTGTTCCAACACATGTACCTAATAGACGGGAGAATCCCAATTTTCGAGAGAGGCGTAAAATTATTAATCAGCATTTCACAAGGTAATTTACTAATGCAGCCAATTTGACTTTGACCCATTTTTCATAATAACAGTGCAGGGTACTTTGAAAGATTTTCATGATTCATTCGCAAATAATTGACCTGTTTCTTTTTTCTTCTTTTTTAGACTCGTAGCCATGGAAAGACAACGAAGGGAGGCCGATAGACCACACGAATAACGAATATAATATATTCTTCTGTGCTACACAATATAAATGGAAAAACTGATTTCCCTCTGAACTGCCTATATGTAATTATTGTTGGTCTTGGTAGGGGCCACCATTTCACTGTTGGGTCAAAAATTAACAGTGCTGTGCCTAAGGTGGCTTGAGGACACAGTAACAAAGCCTACACAGAACACAACTGCTTACTCCGAACTCGGCACAAGTTACAAGCTTCGAAGCTTGAAGTTTCAGAGGGGTCTCCTCAGGAGACCTAGGAGTCATCAGGATAAACAATATATCAATGCATTGTATGATTTGTATGTGAATAAATTATTGAGAAATAAAACTCTTTATCATCATCATTATTTTATTCATGAATAAAAGTAACTTGAAATCATGGAAAACTATCACTTTCACTGGATGGTGATAATCCTCTATTGATTTTTTTAAATTTTTCCTCGAGAATTTTAGTTCGAAGCTTCTCTTGTTTAAGCTTTTCTGTATTGATTTTCATAATCAATTCATGCTCCTCCGCAGCATAAACACTCGCAGTTTTCAGAGCTTTAATTTTCTCTGCTACAAGCTCATCATTTGAAGTACTGCTTATTACAGGACGTCTCCTGCTTGTTGATTTAGAATGCCTAGAACCTCCATTTTTTGAGGATCGTGGAGTCTCCTCAGGGGCAACAGTGGCTGAATTCAAGGGCTCAGTTGGGTTTTCCATTTGAATACTTTCTGGTGGAGCATCCATACAATCTCCAGGGTCCATACGATTGTATGTTGATGGAAAGTCTCGCAGTATTCTCGTCCTAGGAGTCCTCAAGTTGGCCGAAGAATATGTAGACCAATCCCCATTTATAGATTCCTCCTGCAAATCTCAAATAATGTAAAATACAGCAGTTTCAGAGGGATAATGTTGTAAAAATTAGAAAGGCTCCATGTTCTACTCACATTTTGTTGGTTAAACTCATCCCCTGAACTGGCCTCATTGTTATCCATATGTACTGCTGTAAATAATCAAAAAGTGTTATATGTTACAAGTGAGAGAACAGTGAATGAAACTTACCACTTGAAACAGCTATATCAGTATCATACGTATTGCAAAATCCGACTGCCACAGGTAGAATAAGAGCCCTCACCTTATCGAATAAAGGCTTCTCTTCTGGTCTCACATGTTTGACCACTGGAGGTCCTCCACCTACAATAGTCATATAGTATTTTCAAAAATTCAGCATTAAGTAAAGGGTGTGTACCTGTAGCAATTCTGCTAGCATTATCATGCGTGATCATTTTCTTCGTTGTTTTTTTTAAATTTTCCCAAGAACTCTTGAGAGAAGTCCAATTTCTCAGAACATTCAAGTTCTGAGAATTGAACTCTTCCGCGAGAGCTTTCCATGCCTCCATTTTTTCCTTCACACTCACAGCGTCACTTTTTTTATTTTCCAAATTCTGGAACCGGGCTTCAACTAGCTCAACTAAAAATATTTTTTCCGCAACGGAGAAGTTTATATCTCTCTTCCTTTTTTCTATAGACATATTTATTTCAACAAAGAAACCGAGAAAAATTTAAATTTTCAAATAAATTTGTCCGTCTTCCGCTGAATTTGAAATTTAAAAGAATTCATAGAAGATATGGAGCACAGAATGGCATTCTTCACATTGTTGCCAGATATGGCTATCCGCAAAATCCCGTTTAGCTAAACGTGATTAGGCTAACCACAAAACAGCATGGTGAAACGAATTTGACGGTAAACTCGTTTAAATTTTCTGGTTAACCTATCCGGAGTTTACTTAATCGCGATTAAGGTTTCTGTTGGTGAAACCGGGCCTTAAAAGTAAAAATTAAGACAAAGTTAACCTCATTATCTTATCAGATTGTCATTTCTTGTCTTTGTGTCAAGGGGCGTGTAAACAACATTCCAATCTGATGCATAGAAAAATTCGATAACATTATTTATTTTCCGGAATAGGTTCAATAAGCAACTCTGATAACCGGAAAGAGTTAAATTTATTTCTTGATAGAATTTTCCAAGAAACGACCCTTCGGCCTTCAGGCATTCTAGACTAGATGTACGTTCTGTGGTTCAGAAAACCTTGTTTGTGGTTCGTCTAATCAAAGACTTTGGTCTAATCTGTGTTCGAGAAATTAACCTGTTTTTCAGTTGCCATTTTTCCGAAGTAAGAAGTGTTTATTTCACGAAATCAAGAATTCTCATGAAACTGGAACTATCTATTTAAAGTCACGAAATGAGCCAACCAGATAAGGAAAAATCAAAACCAGGAATGAAAAATATTCCAAAGGATGGTCAAGTAATTATGGCAATGATGAAGGAAATGGGTATCAATGAGTTTGATCCAAAAACCATAGTTCAATTGTGTGAGTTTGTGTACAGATATGCCACATCTGTTCTTGATGAAGCTAGAATGTATGCTAATAATACCAAAAAAAAATTCCTTGATGCTGAAGATGTCAGGTTAGCACTGCAATTGACTAATGAAGCCAGTTTTGTTACACCACCTCCCCGAGAAATCATACTGGAATGTGCTCATGTGAAAAACTATACTCCCTTGCAACCAGTTAAACCACATTGTGGATTACGCTTACCTCCAGATCGTTACTGCTTATCTCAGTGTAATTATACTCTCAAACCAGCATCTTCAAATTATAAGAAAAACAAGACTAACTATGTTGTTTCTGGTGCTTCAACTGGCTTGAAAATCACTACTAAACCTAATGTGAGTTATATCAAGAGAAGTAATGCTCCGATTGGTGTAACGAAGCAGACTGTTACGATTCCTAAACCCAAAATTACAACAAATCTGAACCTTCAACCTCAGAAGACTGTTTTGAAACCTAAAATTCATATCACCCAGAATATACAAATGCCAGTTACAAGCTTGAGTAATAATGGTTCGAACTCTATGGAGATTATGGAAAGTTTGAAAAGGAAAAGAGAAGAAGATGACGAGGGAGAGAGAATGTGATTCACAGTTTGTTTACAGAATGAATAATGTATAGATAGATTTATGATTTTTTCTTATTGGAGTGTCTCTTGTATTAGATGATTTGATTAATATGGAATATTTGTTTTTTTTAATTTGTTTGTTCATTTTTATATTTGTGATAATGCTCCTAATATCAATATCCTCTTGTTCTCATCTACGATTGATAATTTTTGAAGCTGATGAGTTGAAAACAATAAAATTTGAATGTTTTTCTGTGAATTAGGAAAGGGAATTAACTTTTTGAGATAGGTCTCAGATTCGAAAAAACTTCTAGTCGTTTTTTGAACTGCGGGATGTTCCCTACTGACGTGGTACAAGTTGAACGCATCCGTATTCACTTTCTGTGTCTTTTGTATACTCTGTGGTGGTACATCGGAAAAAATGTCATGTTTCGTGTTGCTTTGAGGTTATGTTAGATGATTTAGAAATGGCAAGAAATAATTATGTTTCTTTGAAATTAGCTTTATGTTTAAATATTATTTTATATTTTGCAAAACCATGTAGCGGTTTATATGAGGATCAGGTTGGAAAATTTGACTGGAAGAAGTCTTTCATAGGAAAAGTAAAATATGCATCCTTTGAAGCAGATCAACTGATTGTAGGGACTGAGGATAATGTTATAGCATGTTTAAATGCGAAGAACGGCAACATTATATGGCGCCAAATAATGGAGAATGCCGCTGAACAACAAATAAAGCATTTTCAAGTAAATAAAGACATCATTTCGATTTCAGGAAATGAGAAATCCTGGTATGTTCGTGGTTGGGACATAAACTTTGGTACATTGCTTTGGGAGTGGAGCATCAATTCAGATAAAACTTCTGCAACATCTTTTTGGTCGATTGTAGATAATGAAAAGCTCCTTCAAATCATACCTACTGAAGGATCACAAATTGAAATATTTTCATATAATCTTGAATCCGGTGAAACAAATTCAAAAATTAAGAAAATTTCTACGCCATGGCTTAAAGACCTTTCAAAATGCGTCCTTACTGGAGGATACTTCGTTTGTACTTTGAAGAATAATGCAAATGAGGAAATTAAGTACATAAATCTTCATATGAATTCACCTCAAGTATCGACTATCAATATTGAACTTTCAGACTCTGGTGAAGCTGAAATTTTGAATTTCGAACATGAGATTCCTTCAGTTTTAGTAGTAAAGGATAACATTGGAAAAATTGTTCAATTCAAGGAAAAAGTAGAAATATTGCCTTCAACTTTTCTGAAGAATGCAATCTATGTTAAAAATAATGGCGTTGATCAAGTATTTCAACTTGAAATAAATCTTGACAATCCCAAAAAGTTGTTGAGAATAAAGAGAAATAATATTATTGCCGGAGATGAATTATTAGTAGATTTGGAATATCCTAAAGGTCTTGGAGTGCCTTATTTATTATCAGGAAAGTGCAAACAGAATGTGTGTGATCTTTTACTCCCGAGTATTGACCATGCATTGATTATGGTTAGAGTACCTGAAGGCAAAATAATTTGGACCAGAGAGGAAGCTCTTTCTGAAATAACAGCAGTTGAGTATTTTGAGTTACCGGTCTCTGAACTTGATGCCAGTATTGAAAATGAATTCAAAAGTTCATCGCAAGATATGTTAAGCATGTTCATTCATCGAATATCCACTCAAACCAGGCAGCTATCAAATCTTCTTCTCGGTTCCAAACTACAAATGGATAATATGTTGGTGAGAGATGACTTTGGATTACATAAAATCATCGTTGTTGTAACAAAGATTGGAAAATTATTTGGTATTGACACTTTAAGTGGTCAAATTGTTTGGAGTTATAGGATACCATATATTGTACCTTTTGACAATGAGAACGAAGATGTTATACTTTTATTCGTGCAAAGGACAGCGAGGTATTCGCCTTTACCGGCTCAGTGTACGCTTTTAGCTAAAGATAGTATCACAGGATATACTATTATGTTCCAGTTTGATCCGATTACTGGTTATAGTTCCCAAGGAATTATTAGAATTAACAAAAAAGTGAAACAAGCTATGCTTTTACCGTATGAAGATGAGAATCATTTGAAACCGTTCATAACTATTAGTGATGATGACATTGTTGATGTCTACCCAAAACAAGCTAGGGGTATTGTAGAGAAACATCTCTCTTCGATTTATTTCTACATGGTTACGGAAGATTCAATAGAAGGTTATTCCTTAAGATCCGAATCAGGAAAACTAAAGACTTCTCTTCACTGGAACTTTTCACTAGGATCCTCAAAATTAGTTGCAATCAGCACTCGACCCAGTGGTGAACGGGTTCACTCCCAAGGAAGAGTCCTTCCCGACAGATCCGTTTATTATAAGTATGTAAACCCAAATATGATCGCAGTTGCTACTATAACGGATGATCCAGTACATAAACAAGTGTTGAGCGTATATCTTCTCGATGGAATTACTGGTGAGACTTATTTCTGAGCTAATTTTTATCTGTATTCTTATCATTATACATAGGTCAACAGTTCTAAAAGTTTTCAAAGGAAAATGTGAAAAAACGCTTACCAGGGATTTCTGAACAGGGAAGAATTTGTCCTTTTTCTTTATCACCATAATTTCAACCCCCTCATTTTTCAAAAGGGTTGAAACTTGTTGAGATACCTCACTTTGATTAACTCATCGACTACTATACGATCCATTAATTTCGCGTCAAAATTTGTACAGATATCGAAATGGATCAAAAGTTGATCACTAATTTCTTATTGTTTTTAGGCTTTGTGATCTATTCGCTAGCACATAAGAGAGCTAGAGGTCCAGTAAACTTGATACATTCGGAAAATTGGTTTGTGTATACGTTCTTCAATGACAGATATCGTAGAACTGAACTGGCTGCTCTAGAATTATATGAAGGCCATATCCAGAGTAATTCGACCGTATTCAGTTCTTACGCGATGAGTCAGCTTCCCCAGGTGCAGAGTCAGAGTTACATTTTACCAGCAATACCAACAAAAATAACCGTTACTTTGACTGAAAGGGGCATAACCAACAAATGTCTTCTTGTCGCTCTGAGTACAGGATCTGTGATAGAAATACCTTGGGCGTTGATACAACCAAGATTTGCCGATATACCCTGCGGACCTGAGGAAAGTTGCTACCCCTACATGCCCGAACTACCGGTGACTCCAGAAGCCGCAATAAATTATAACCAAACTTTATCTAAAGTTAAAGGAATATCTGTCGCTCCAGCTAGACTGGAGAGTACTAGTCACATTTTGGTGTATGGTTTAGATATGTTTTACACACGAGTGGCACCATCTAAAACCTTTGATGTTCTGAAAGAAGATTTTGATTATAAGTTGATCATTCTAGTTTTGATTGGATTGATATTGGCATCATACGCTACTAAAACTCTGGCCTCGAAGAAAGCAGTAAAACAGGCCTGGAAATGATGGAATTGAATCGAAAAAGGTGGGTATTTTGGAACTTTTCTCCTTCATTTGATCAAATTTTTAAATCTCTCATCAGAAATCATTGCTCAGTATTAATATGGATTATTTTTCAGACAAATAACATAGTGGCCACTTTTAGAAATATTTATTATTATTTCATGAAGAAGACTGCCCTTTTTTCATCAGTCAAATGTAAATATTACTTTTAGTGTTTGTGTATTGAGGATAAATTTGTATTATCCTATTCATCCAGTTACCTATTTGTTATTACTTGGTGTAAGCAGTAGATTTTTATATTGTTCACATTGCACAATTGTCTAGTTTGAACTTGAAATTTTCACAATCATATTTTTCATTTGATTATTCTTCTATTTGGAATGAAATTTGGCTGGTAGTTTGAATGGATATTTAAGAATAAAGATATTAAACATTTTGCATTCCTCATTCTAAGTCAGTGACATTGTCCTTTGAAGAAAAATTATCGTTAAGAGTTTGAGCTGTGGCCTGTTTCCATAAGCTGCTAGTCCTAGCCCCATTTTTTGAATGAATCAAGTCAAAAGCCGATGATTTGGTATAAAATAGAGTAACAGAAAAAATAAAATGTACTTACCTTGCTTTTGTTCCATACTTCTCTCTGGAAATTGTTGAGGAAAAACTTGTTTTCATGGAATCAATATAACTAGCATAAAATTCCTCCGTTCGGGTTTGGGAAACTATAAGGCAAAAACAACTTCTTTTTCTCAGGTTTACTGAAATCAGTTTCTTAAAACAATCACATACTTAAAATAAACGAAGTACAAAACGCTAACAGTCAATTATTCGTTCTAAAAGCTAAGAATGTCTAGTCTGATTCTGCTGATAATATTGTACTGTTCTCCTGCCCCAAAATGCTTCCAAATTGAATGGACGGAAATCTTTCAAATTGTGACTTTCTTGCTTATAATACTGGGTAGTTCCTGTATTTCTTTCTAAGTCCCGGTAGACATTGTTCCAAGAATTGCTGATGTATGCTGTGATGGGGTCCGGCTCGGTATTCTGGCTAGAGTTGGAAGATTTTTCATTTGAATTATTCCTATTTAGAGTTGGATGTCTTCGATTTGAATTCCCATTCATTTGGGACGTACCTGAGCGAGAATTACTGCAAGTAAAAGAAATTCAGGATGGATAAGTAATATTGAAAAGTTAATATATTACCTCATCTTGAGTTTTATGCTGAAGGTTTTTGTAATCAGCAACGATTGCCAGACTTATAAATTTTCGATTTATTGTTATTTGTTATGAAAGTGATGTCCAGCGTACACAATAAACAATTTCTTTTCTGAACTGAACCATAGAAGTGACCGTGACACAACACGGCTATGAACAAGCCATGTCTTTGTGTCAACAAGGCACCGCTGGGAGAGGAAATAATCAACACTTTTCCGTACTGTTTCTGCATTTATTGGCGCATACTGTTTCTGCATTTATGGCGCATACTGTTTCCGCATTTATTGCGACGTTATACTATTATTTTCTTATATTTTATAATCACCATCATTGTTTGAACACTTCTTTTATATTATTGCTCTGTGCGCTTTATATCAACTATAGACTATAGAGATTAATTCTTGTTCTTCACAGTACGTCATACCAGCTATGATCTAACCCCCACCTTCTATTTCCATAATTAAATGTCAGAATTTGACTCATCTCATCGGGCTAGTCTTTAGTTCCATAACAATATTTTGATTAAAATTCCTAAGACAAAAAATCTTTATCCGATTTTATTTTTAACTCTGAGAATTGGATTTGATGAAATTTTGATATTTTATGAGTGGAAGTCTAATCTTTCGAATTATACAATTTTTCAGGTGTGGTAGAGTATTACACTTAACTATTGTTTTTTCAGTTTTTATTTATGTTATTGATTTCGAGAGATAATTCAATGTTTAGACGATTTAATGAATGTAATCCACTTTTCGAATATATACAATGAAGTGGGTTTACCACCTACATTCTTTATACATAAAAGAAGTACATGAATACTAATTCACTTTGAACTGTTAAAATTTAGATTAGAGGCAACCTAAATTCGCTGTCGCTGAAGTGTTACGTGCTTTTTTATTCAATTATCGCAGTTTGTGTTACTAGTTTTTGTGCTGAATACCTTGGTTGATGCCTACATTCTAGAGATGTGGAAATATCAGAATTGGTGAGTACAATTCACTTTGAATTGAAGGTGCATGATTTCATGAAGATAAGTTGAAATACGATCCTGAAACTGTTTTGGAAATTAGCCAAAACGCAGACAGTATTTTTTAGGGCATTTCATTTCACACAAACGAAGCATTTGAAATCGAATTGCATCTCATTCATCTCATGAACAAATTAGAATGACCTGCTTGAAGTGCAATGCTTCAAAATGTTTTTGAATTACTTTATATCATTATGGACTTGTTATTATTGATATATCTAAGGGTATAATGCTGTAATGTGACTGTTCTTTTTGAGCACCAACCATAACCTAGGTCCTAGACATACACATATCAAAAACCTATTGAATTATGTGAAATAACTAAGAAGTTCAAAATCATTATTTTTTATTCGTATAAAATCGATATCTACAACATGATTAAAAGAATTCCGTATATTTTCATTCGACCTTGTAACTGCATAATCAGGAAGTTGAATATAATATTATGTATAATAATCACATCGCTATTATTTTCTGTTTCTCATATGAAATCTTCAACATTGAATGACAATTATTGTTTATACATATTTGCGTCTCTAAATATTCGTCGTACCATATATTATCGACTTTTTAATTAATATACCTATAGGTACTCGACAAGGAAATAATGAGTAATTCAGAATAACAAGACACAGCTACAATACTGAGAGAATGGTTGCTCAATTATCTAGATACATATAACCAAAAGGTCCTATATATAGTTCCATCGAAAATTGGTTGGGATCAATGTTAATGATTATACCTTTGGTAATCTTTCTGTGACCAATTATTCACGATGAATTGTGAAAAAGAAAATACATAAAAAATCAAATCTCGGAAACTTCCTCAAAGTGATCTGCGATCTTAGTATCTGTTGCTGAGTGATTATGATTTAAAGTATTTAAATGATTCCGAATTGTGTTTTCTCTTTTTTATTCCTATCTGTAAGTGATAGGTGTTTGAAAAAGAGCTTGAGGAAAGTAAACAAATAGGAAGAAAACAACATGAAAACGCTGATAATGAAGGATTTATTGTTTAACTCAATCTGAACTATATCTCCCTTGTTTTAATGACCAAATATTTGCACTAAGAATCTGAATCCATATCCCCATTTTGAAGCCAGCTTCACTTTCACATATTGTCTACCCACGCCTCCAGACAATATAGATGCGTTTGCGTTGTTCCCTTGATAGAATTTATTGATGATATGTATAGCGGAAATTGTTTCATGCCTGACGTAACCAGACTGCACATCGTTGGGGTACTCGATAATTTTCTCTCTGGAAGTCCACCAGTGGCTGTCTTTGTAGTACATCTGTGAGAAATGACTCCCGATTATTCAATTATACGATTAAACTCATGAAGCATCCAGTGCTTCACAGAAAGAAATAAGTCATTATGAAAATTGACAAAAATCTAATTATTGGCCACAGACGTT
This sequence comes from Adalia bipunctata, assembly GCA_910592335.1. Lineage (NCBI taxonomy): Eukaryota > Metazoa > Arthropoda > Insecta > Coleoptera > Coccinellidae > Adalia > Adalia bipunctata. Next base: position 7,021,574 of record OU342948.1, on the reverse strand, counting down.
GAAATTATGCCGAAACGGATCCAGATAGGTTGGATAACTGTTTTGAAGGCGCTTTCATCGCTGACGTGATTGAAAACATTGTGAATTTCCAATTAACAAGAATATCTAAGAGAACAATTCATAAATACCCTGTCAAATAACAGTTTGTCCATCGGGCCAATCCTTCCCCAGAAGAGATGACCAGGTCCTGTCCAAGACTGGTTCCTCGATGCATTGTTGTAGCTATTGTAGCTGTTGTTCCAGCCGATTTGATTAGGGTTTACTGGGACATAAACGTGTGCAGGAACATACGGTACATAACAGTGCACCACTCCAAGAAGTAACACTATCAGAGGCAGGGAAAATTTCATCTTAGTTTTTCTTCATGAAACCTGTAAACAATTCCCACATGAAAACTCCATTTCATCTGTGGGAGTTGAAGGAATTTATCTTCTTAAGATTCATCGAAGAATTATTAATTTTGTAGTCCTGTATATCCTGAATAGAGTGTGATGTATATTATGATTAATTTCTATTCATAATCAACTCCTTTTACTTATAAAAACTTTTGGTTATTTTTCAATTTTTCTGGTTGTACCGTTCAAATAAAAACTAATCACACTTACACATTTTTTTCTGACATCAATAATTTAACTGATGACTTACCAGTCTTACCACTGCAAGAAATAATTTTTAAGTGCAAGTCTGACACCATTTAAATAGATTTCTCAGGTGGCTTGTTTTTTCACTGATAAGAAAGGATCTATGGTAAATAAATGTCTCATTGTTTGATTGTTACTCTGACGTTGATCTATAATTTAATATTCTGACACTTTCTTGGAATCACGAGTTTCAACTTTTCCAGGAAGTGCACGTTCTCATTTTGGTAACGCATACTAAAGAAGATTCTCGAAAACATATCTGATTAGATTGATATTCATTTAAATACAGGGTGTTTTCAAAGCTGAGTCTTTTTGAGCGCTCGTACTTAAACGTCACGATGTCTATTGAGCAGGGAATGGTCTCAACTCTCAATCGACTAGGCTGGACTCACTGATGTCGAATCCGTGGTCTAAATCAATTGTGTCAGTCCGTCCGGCCAGCGGTTGCGTAAATATGGCCATTCGAATTTTGTTTTCCTGGTAATTTCGAAACTACAGCTTCGATCCGGATGAAATTTCGCGTTTAGGTGGAGAATGACGTACTCAAGCTACATGCGAAATTTTGTTCAGATCGCTCAACCAGAACCATATAAAATACGAGCGAATTTTTATCCTCATAGAATATTTCTGTAATATCCAGGTTCATGGACGACTGCTTTGACAGCTGAAGCCAATCTATTTTTTGACAGCTGTCAAAAATTTGTTTCGTTGCATTCTTGAAATTACATATATAAGATGACTTCACGTCAGTGCTTTAGGTGACTCTTTTTTATTGTTTAAATAATCAAGAAATAGTTTGAAAAATGGCAAAAAAATCAAAATTTTTATAAATCAAAAGCTGTATGAACAATATTACGTTTTAAACAATCTTTCCGTCGTTTTCAAATATTTTGAACGTCATATTATGTTCAGCTTGACCATAGATATAGAATACATGTTTATGTCTATGATCTTGACTGATTTTTTGACGTTGACACTTCATGAGAAACATTCAAGGATGCGTTCCGAAAATGTTATGTCCCTTTTGGAAACCCCGATATAGCAGATTTAGAAGTGTTGAAAACGATTTTTATAAACGGTATTCCGGTGAAAACAAAAATATTTATTCACCAGGTTTTGCGAGCCAGATGCGTGCTTGACATGCATAATTACTTTGCGTGGTGGGTGTGAGTGAACGACCACAGAGACAAAATACACACATCGGTTATTCCAGAAAAAAAGGTGAAAAACCTTGCGAAACCGAAACTAGGAAAAGAGTCCAATGATTCGAAAATAGAATTTACACATGGGACATTGTTTAAGGGTCCCCATACGCATAAGAACTGCAAATTTCTTGTATTCCACAGGTGCTCTCTGTTTTGTTGCACAGAACTACCTCGGTGCTTATTTCCTCAATAATTTTTCATGTACTCCATTCCTTTTATAACCCCGGTTGGCCATGATTTGGGTTTTTCAAGTTTTTTTACTTGAAACTGACGCAGGTTGGTACTCGTGAAATGTCAAATAATTCTCATTATGAAAGTTTCTTCAAAAATCGCTAGGCCTTCGGAATTGTTGAATTCAGATAATATTTTCTCAAATTCATTATTTTCCCAAAGTAAATGAGCATTTCGATACATACGTAATTATCAAAATGTTTATTTATCTACTCCCAAAGAATAATATATCCATTATTCAACTGATTTTGAGCTTTAACAGAATCTTTAAACCAATAGCATGAGTTATAATAACTCACGCCTATAACTCACTCTAATAAATATCTCGTACGAGAAGCACTCACTCTGATACAAATACGAAAAATGAAATTGCTTACGACATTAATAAAAAAAGTAGGATAGATCGGGAACTCTATTTCAGACATCAAGGTAACGTTCTCGCTATTTATTTCTACATTTCCTCTGGTCTGAATATCCAAAAATTGAATTTGGAAAACCTGAATTTTTGACGTTTTCTACGCGATTCGATTCTCGACGACCACAGAGATCGAAACCTGTGTCACATTGGCAACGTCTGAAATTATTTTGACTTTCACGAGAGCCAACCTGCGTCAGTTTCAAGTAAAAAAACTTGATAAGCCTAAATCTTGGCCAACCGGGATACTTTATAAAAAGTGAATGGAGTATACATACATCAATGTATGACATATCTCAAAACTTAACTAGCACTCCTAGTATCTTCAAAAATGAGTGAGAAACTCCAAACAAACGTCTCACCTGATCTGACGGTGTGCTATCACCCTTATATTTCCGACGTTGTGCCATTTCAGTGTGAATGCTGGTGGTGTTCTCAGAAACTATTAATATCACCAAAATATAAATGTATACGATTTCGTTCCTCTGTAACCTTACTCCAGGGAAAAGTGCGCCTTTTTTCCTCTACGCCGTCAGTTTTGAGAGAAAGTCGAGCGTCTTATCAGCTGATTTTTTCTCGACCGACGAGCGACGATCGGTCACTTATTAATTAGCTAATTGGTTCGGATTCAAAACGATGGATTTCTATTTACAGGCCGACAAGACGAGCCGTGTGATTTCCAGCATGTGACCCGCTTAAGTTGGATTTCTTTCGGTAAGATTTTACTCATTCCCGTTTGATTTTATTTGGCGTGTGCGTGTGTGACACACTTGTTGGGAATTGATGACGCCGATTTGATTTTTCTTGAGGTGACTGGGATACGTCAGTGCTCTCGTTCCCCGTGAGTGTCTTTGAGAAGGGGGTTCATGATCAACGAGAATATTTCTGACATGATCTTATTCGAAAACCCATGTACACCTTCAGAAAACTGTCAGGAGTATGAATAAGTTCGTGCAGTTTTGATAACAAATATCGCTACTATTTTATTATCCATTGTTTCATCTGGCAACACCGCCTTTTCGAAGTGACATTCTTTTTCCGCATCTGCCATTTCGCTGAAGTGTAAACAACATAGTTTATGGGTGCTCTGAATACTTTCGTATCGAATAAGTGTTTTTGAGGTTAGTTTCACTTCAATATGAGGAAAAACCAACGTGTCAGAAGCTTATTCGTCGAACTGTCGATAGATTTCGGACAACATTTTCCCTACTCATTGCAACAACAAGACAAAGAACTCTACGTACAGAAGAAAATGTCGCTGCTAAAAGTGATAGAGTTAATGAAGATCCAGATTAGTCTATTCGTCGACGTTCACAACAAGTTGTACTCTGTGTATCCACCACATGGAAAATTTTGCGTGAATATCTTGGTCTTCACTCATACAAGATCCAACTGGTTCAAGAACTAAAGCCACTTGACCTTGATAAGCGATTTATTGAAAGAAAGATTTGGCGATACCATTATTTCGAGAAAATGGTTAATTTGCCTCTAAGATCATAATGACATAACTCCAATGGATTATTTTAAGACTATCAATACAGTGTATGGCCTTCAAGGGCATCAATAACAGCTTGACATCTTCTTTGCATAATACAAACGATGTTGTTGAACATTTTTTGAGGTTTTCTTTGTTTCCATAAACGGGGCACAAGCTCTCTCAGATCATTTAAGGATTCTGGGGTGGGTTGATGATTATCTAATCTTCTTTGGAGCATATCCCATGCATGTGTTATATGCAATTCAAATCTGGTGAGTGCGGAGGTATTGGTAAATGAGGAATGCCAAGCTCCTCGCGCGCATTCTCAACTATGGCTGCACGGTGCGGTCTAGCGTTATCGTCTACAAATTGAAAAGTTTCACCAATAGCAGCGTGAAAATTTGGCACAACATCGTCAATGACATGCTCCCTTTAGTGTATTCCCGGTCATATTCCCAGGACAAATGTGTAGATCTGTGCGCCCGTTGAAACATATCCCGGCCCATACCATAACACTACCCCCTCGGAATGGATGGACTTCTTGGACATAGCGACGATTACGGGGTATGCGTGGGATTGTCCATACTTTTATTCTTCGGGAATCTTAAAATCGTCCATATCTGGATTCATTAGTGAAAAGGACACTAAGCCATTGATCGTTCCAATTGATATGTTGCCTTGCCCATTCCAGTCTTTGACGCTTATGGTCACGTGTTAATGGAACTCCTCTGGACGTCTAGAACCTAGATTCACCTCTCTCAAACGTCGTCTGATGGTTTCGATGGAAACTTCGACCCCATCTGCATTTTGAAGAGTATGCCGTAGCATTCTGCACGTAGATGAAGGGTTTCTTCTCGCCGAAACGGTCCTGAGCAGGTGATGTTTTTCGTCGCCCACCAAGCCTTGGTCTTTTCAACACGGAACCTGTCTCCCTGAACCTATTCCAAAGTCGAGATATCACACTTTGGCTGACTTGGAGCTTTTCCGCTGCAACAACCTGTGTAAGGCCACCCTGTAGCATTCCAATAGCCCTATTAGCCTCAGCGTTTGTTAATTTACGTCTTGGCATTTTCAGAAAACTCGTTTCAAATCGAAGCCGTTGATAAACTGACTCCATTTCAAAATAAGAACATTCATGAAGCATATGCAAAGAACCAAACTTCAGAAAAAAGGCGACTAGATTGACGAAATGTCTCATACTGATTTTAATTGGATCGATTCAAGTTGTTATTGAGTTTTAAATGATTTTACAGCGATTTTCTCGAAGATACTTTTAAAAACGATTGAATACGATTATTCTAACTCTTGTGGAGCAGTATATTTTCAAGATATAAATGAAAAAAAAAACTTGATCATGTAGGCTTTCAAAATAAAAAAGAATTTTTCCAATATCTTCGTATTTTTTTAACAGCTTCTTTAAATGTGGCAGAACTAGTTGCCGAACCCTGTATCAATAAATTAATATACGTGACGATGAATTTCGCAAATAAAACGTACTTTGCGCGACTGAAACAAAGTTAAAAATAAAAATTCATTGAACTTGATGTTTTGCCCCCAGAACACCAAATCTACCCGGCGACCTCCCGACCAGTCGATGAATCATGCCATCTCGGACTCATTTCCTCGATTCTCCTCTGACGCCACTGAAATTTTCCCATTCATTTCGGATTCTAGAGCTTCTCTCCGTCGCCGTGTAATCAAATAATTAAGTGAATCAGATTTTATTTGTGCCTTGTGCCTCGTATGATAATGAGGGTTCTTAACCGTCCTAAGACTGTCAAGATTCGCTCGTCCTTTAACTCGGGAGTGCAGTTCAGTCGGGAAATGTACAGGCGAGTGCAGAATACTTTAAACGAGACGTGAATTGTGATAGAGTTGAATTAATTGGATAATAGCTGTCGCTCTGTTTTTGCCCGGTAGTGGAGTTTTGTTACGAGGTAATCTTTCGATTGTGTCGAGCGTTTAACTTTTTTGTTTTCATTCGGGGTCACTCACCGTCCATTCTGGAATTGACGGGATTCAAATTTTGTTTTTATGTCTGGTTTATTGGAACGTTTTGAAACTTGAAAGCGACACCTTTTGAGCTCCGCCAGAATTAAATGCTATACATCTTCAAAACATCGATCATTCATATATCACAGACCTGGTCTGTGGATGCATCGTAAATCAGACAAAACAACGATCTGTCAACTATATTTTGAGGTTAGTGTTGGTGGTCAAACACTGGAAATTTAGCTTTGTTCTTGAAGATATCAAAAACGTTCACTGGCTTGAAAAATTGTCTTATGGCTACATTTTTTTGATATTTTCGTTCTCAGGAATATCAAACTGGTGAAAATTATTTCAATTAGGTGCATTTCAGTTGAAAAAATGCCGAAAATGTGTGCTAAAATCGAATGTGCGAGTCGTTCAAATCAACAGGATTTTCTTAAATATTCTGTAACACCCACTGTGTGCAACTTGCAGTATTATTCACATGTCAAGTGCATTACCAGAAAACGAAAGGAAATTTGGTCAGCAGTCATCAAGACTCGACAAAATCGAAGATAAGAAACTGAAGTGAACGTTTCTTCTTTCTTCGTAGATTCGGAAATGAGCAGTATTTAGTTCATGTGACATGTAGAACTGATGATTATTTGTGTTTTATATCGGAGGTTAAAGAATAATCTATTGTGTGACTATTACTAGTGGGTGGGGTGATTTAGTTGAGAGACACTGTATATATCCAAGATTAATTACCAGAAACGTGAATGTACTCATGAACCATTGTTTACATTCGCTCCGGTGTAAACAACCGAGAATAAAACAACAATAATCAGATAAACTCGCAATTAAATAAATTGTTATTATTATTTGGATTTATACAGAGACTCCTCGTATGGAATAATATAAATTATTACTAATTATGACAGTTCCAAACTGTATTGTTATAATGAACATAAAATTAGGACTTTATATCAAAATAAATACTTATTATATAACGATACTGGGAAAATGTTGTTTTATTGTTTCAAATTTACAGTCTTGTGATCCTCAGATTAAGGTAGTTGCTATGAGGTCTTTCAATATTCACTTAATGGAATGCTACACATTTTTAGAATTTTTTTTGTTTCAGTTAGTGGACTAAAACTGAAACTTTTCTGAGGTATTTTCAACGATACAAGCCGTACGTTTCCGCTACTGCGTTCGAAAAAGAATATTCTATTTTCGTAGGTGACACCTGAATGATAGTGGGGTTTCGTTAATTTCGAAATCGGCGTTTTGCACAATACTGTAAGCAGTGTAAGCTATTTTTATTTCGTGAGCAAATCAAGTTCTCTATAATCGTTTGGATTCATGGAAACGTTCTATTTGAATTTACAGAAAAAGGAGGAAAGAAAAATTAGTCAAGTCGAATAGAAAAAAAGATAAGTTGACCGAAAGTTGTTACCTATTGTTTTTTTATACAGGGTGGTCTGCATAAAACAGTTCAGCCTAAGTTTGAGTTTTTCCGGGAATTGGCGATACGGATCAGTTTTTATTTTTGAGGGGGAATGAAAAACTCGGTGGAAGTTATTGGTAAAGTGTTTCTTAACGAATTCTAAATATTGAGTGGCTGAAATTGTTCATTCGCATCCAAGCAGTAATTAAATTCTTATTCAATGTGTTCATCAACATTTCGTGGCACTTCAGGCGTGTTCAAAGGATCAACAATTCTTGAATACCTGAATCGTAAGAGAAAATGTTGATGTAAATAAGTTATTTCTGTTGAGAAATGTTCCTGTTTCTAATTATTAAGGAATATTACCCATATTAGGGTTTGATATTTCTGTAAATTGTGGGGGAACCTAGAATTCTGTGGAGGTGGTCTTATTCGCAGCAAATTTCCATTAGATCGATTTCTGATATCATATCTCTCGTTCTGGACATGTCGGGATATGCAGTAGGTACCTTGTGGATCTGAAAATAGAATAGCGATCGGGTTGCTGCATCGAAATATAAGGTATCCATTTCCGCTGTATCGACCTTCGGTTCTCGATTTGAAAGGTCGCCTTTCGTTATGTCACTGAATATCTTGTGAGATGCCACTACTCATTGTCTGACAGATATTTTTCTTTGCTATGAGACGTTGATTTTTTTCACTAGAAAATAGTACTCTATTCGTTTTATTCATTGACAATAGCTACAATCCAAGAAATAAAGTACCAGCATCATGTTTTATATTATCATTAGAAATTGTAAAATAGTCCAAGTGGGTTTGCTAAAGAAGATCTGAAAAATAAATTTTTAGGAAAAAAGTTTTCGAGAAAACGATTTCTTTTGAGATACATATTGACACTATTATTCTCCGAATAGGGAAAATCTTTTCCATCATCTAGAATTAAGTTATCACGAAGGGGGTGAAGGAAGATGTGGTAAACAATTTGAGGGATGATTCTTTGTCGAAAAATAGAGAAAACCTATATTTTTTTGTTACAATACTTCCATTCATCGTACCATTTGAAAATTCAGTAAGTTGATGTTTCTTATGATGACCACTAGGTATTGCTTTTCGATGCACAATCCATCCCTTGACACAAATTTCACGGACCTGTTTGGGAGGGGTAATTACAAACAAATGCTGAACTATCTATGCATTACTTTTGTCTTAGAATATTACGAAAAATGATTATTTCGAAATCAAGAAAAATATAAAATTCCGGATACTAGACTTTACTATCACCTCCTGCAATACGAGTTATACATTCCATATCTCTTGCTATTTACACTCGATAATGTACTTTATCTGATATCGGGGGGATATTCAAAACACTTGCGATTAAATATTTCATGTCAGCGTTTTTCTAATCATGTAGTTGGTTTGAGGATGAAGTTTTTATTTCTCGTTCACGAAGCTTGGTGACACTCTCATAATGAGTCCAAGTCGGAACTTAATTCTTAAAGGCCCTTTTTTGTAAGTAGATGAAAACGACGAGGAAAATTAAGGTTATCGAACTATTGTTTCTATTCAAATAAGGTAGTTTGATTGAAGATATTAAACCTCATCATCCTTATTTACATTAATGAAGTTATTCATTTTCATGTTACAACAATGTATTGGACATTAAAATCCCTCTATACACTCTATACACTGCGCAAAAAAATTAACGCACATTCTGAAAATCTCAATTTTAATGAAAGTTAACTCTAAATTGACTTTATAACTTATTTTTTATGTTCTCTCGGGAAGGTTTAGAATGAAACAAGCCAGATTTAATGGAAGACAAATTCAGGATTTCACCGAATCTTATGTGAAAGAAGAGAAATGAACAATTTTCAAAATACTGAAATGCTGATAAGTGATTTAATACTTGGTATTTCCACCCCTTGCGTTAATTACAGCTCGGCAACGACGGTTCATACTCAAAATGAGTGATCTTAAAATGTTCTGATCTAATCCTTCCCAGATTTCTCTGAGTTGGATTCCTAAGTCATTAAGAGTAGCTGGATGATTTTCTGAACTTCTCAGTCTTCTATTGAGGTTGTCTTGAACCTGTTCAATCGGATTGAGATCTGGACTTCTTGCTGGCCATTCCATTCGAGAGACTAAGAGACTTCAACCTCTTCAAGGTACTCCTGAACGATGCGCCCACGATGGGGTCTGGCATTATCGTCCATAAAAATGAAATTTTCATCAATGTATGGGGCAAATGGCAAATGTCCTGGTCTTCGGACATTTATATCTGTCTCCCTGAATCGCTGCAACATTCTGGACACACTTGCATGGGAAACTCCAAACCTTTCTGCAATTCTTGTGTATGTCCACCCTTCTTCTCGCAAAACTACCGCTTGGGCACATTCTTCTTGGGTCAAATTGCGTGTTTCGCGTTGCATAGCGATCGAGTGTAGAAAATCAAACGAAAGAAAAACTAATAACTATTGATCACTAGAATTGATCGAGAACAACTGATTTTGGAATGGAGCCAATACATTCAAAATCTGATAATATCATCTTTTTTTATTCCTGCTGGGAGAAAACATCTGTATTGAAGAAAAACGTTGAAAGTGGATAACATATGCATGCATAATTCTGATAAAAATAATTATCATTGAGAACACCTTCAGTTGTAGAATAAGTTTGAGATGTCCATAATGTGCGTTAATTTTTTTGCGCAGTGTATATTCCAGAACCCTTTCTATCGGTTTGAAAATGAAGAAGGCTGTGGCATTTATCACCGAAACTTTTCATCAGCTTTGGGCTAGTTGAATCCTGCCGCATGAGAAAATGCGTAAAGGTGAAATGGTGCCCTTTTCATTACTCACACTGCTATTATTGAGTAGTCATGACGAAAGTTCAACCCGAATAAGGGGAAGTTGATGATGCTTACCATTCAGCAATTCTAATACAGTCCAGATCAGATCATTTTGGGATTATTACAACGCAACCAATTAATTTAAATTTCAAATATGTTTACCAGCGTTTATTATGCATATCTACTAATAGTCATGCTTGAAACACTATGTTTCTTGATGCGGAAATCGTAATTGTAGGTTTTTTCCTGGAAAATTAATTTGACCAGACGTTCCAAATTAAACCATGCTTTCAATTTCGAGCATTCAGTATGATTAGGAGTTCCATCTATCTATAAAGATAGAGATGCCGTCATGGTTTGTTTACTCTTTTATTCTCCTGTTGTGGGTCCAACTAACTCTTGGATTAACTGCCTCTGGGTATAAATATGCTTATGAATAAGAAATAATATTACAGGACCATAAGATTCATTGTTATACTCTGTTCAAATCTAAGAAGGAGCAATAATAACATGTTTCGCGCATCGGTAGGAGGACCTTCGTAAAGTTTCTTTCCGTCCAGAGTCGAATCGAGGAGATTTCACACAATCGTTAAGTTTTAACTGAACTTGAATTCCATTTTTTTCAATAATTTATAGAACGTTGTTCTTTTGGAATTTGGCAAACTGTCGTCATCATTCACGATTTCTAGAACTTTAGAAATCGTTGGGATTTCATTCCGAAAAAAAAACCGTGTACAATTCTTCTGATAAGGTTCATATCGAAATCGTCAACCGAATCGATTATTTTTAACGACTGGGCTCTCCTCTTAGGTGGTGCCAATGTTTTATCCTTTTCATATTCTTTGAGAATTCTGAATACAGCTGAATCACTCATCCCTGAGGATTTTGAAACAATTCCTACTTAGTCTCTTTTCGATAAATCAGGATGTTCTTCCAATTCTTTTCGAAAAATGTTCAAAATTATCTCTTTCTCTTCAGCAGAGAAATGCGACCTTTTGGACCTTTTTCGTGGTGGTCCCCACATATCACCCTCAGATTCGTTTCCGAATTCGACATTGTTCTATAAACACTATATACACTTTGTCAAAAGATTTTCCAACACAATACACTTTTCACAACAAAATCTATAAACACTTTGAACAGCTAGACCTTCACAGTAGCTCTAGGTATTTTAACTGGTCTTGTCAATTGAAAACTTCGATATTTATGCAAATCAAGATGGCTTTAACCCATTAAGGGAAAGGACCCTAATCTGGTGTTTCCCGGAATTACCTTGTCGGAACCTTGAAAAGCCGACAAAGAGTGAAACAAAATAATATGAAATTTTGGACCGAAACTAAATATATTTCGGATATTACAAGTGAATGAACATCATAAATTTAAACAGAGATCTTTTTAGAGTCTTGTCAATTGAATACTTCGATATTTATGCAAATCAATATGGCTTTCACTCATTAGGGAAAAGGACCCAAATCTGGTGTTTCCCAGAATTACTTTGTCGGAATCTTGCAAGATTTCGACCCAAATCTCTAAAACTCTGGTGGTTCCTGGAATTACCTTGCCGCAATCTCGAGCATCCGAAAAAGAAATTATTTAGTAGATAATTATATAAAAACAAAACAAAATAAAAAATAGGGTACGCCGGATATAAAATGTTTATGACAGTTGCAAATCATAACAAAAATTTTGCACTAGATATTCTGAGGAAAAAAGTTCTAATGTGGGAATTGCTGACTCAAATTATTGAATCATTTCTATCCAATACCATCTACAATCCGTTCCGAGTACGATCCTGGCAATCTTTTAGGGCGTTAAAAGGGAGCGTGGTTATGACCGTTTGACGAATAGGAGCTTCATTGCGCGCAAACCAGACGATTTTGTTTGTTTACAAAGCTCCTTCTTATATTCGAACGGACTATAGAAAAAATTCAGACTGCGAGGCGATGAATATCCTAACCTTCCATTATTTCTCTTCCAGATACATCTTTTGAACAAACATCATCTTCACGATGTTTCACGGAGACGCTCGCACCACGAGCACCACCTCGAAGGCGGACACCTCCATCAACCAGGCCCAAGCCCTCGAGTACTTCGAACAGTTCTACAATGCTACCACGCTGAAGAACATACTCGGTTACTTTAGGACGATGTGCGAACTTCTTCACATGAAGCCCACCTACCTTCCCCTGTTCTATCCGAAACTGAAGGCGATGTTGAACAGCTGGAAGGCGAAGGCTATATGGAAAAAGTTGGACTCTAGGGCTAATCACAAATGTTACGGAAAGGGTAACATTGGGGAGAAAACGAGAGTGCTGGTGATAGGAGGGGGGCCTTGCGGCTTGAGGACTGCGATCGAGGCCCAGCTGTTGGGATGCAAAGTCGTAAGTGTGAAGATTCCACAGAGTTTATCCTTTTATAACCTTAAAATTAAAAGGATTATGATTTTGTCCACAAGCTACACACTTTCTACCTACCATCGTGATTAGAACTGCAAAAAATCTAGAAAATTTGCAGTAACTATCTTGAATTAGGGATTAACTGGCGGGAACAATTAGGCAATCCAACGACCTGTCAAAGATTTTTTGAGGTTAGTGCTGGTGGTCAAACAATGGAAGTTTATTTACTTGAAAAATGGTTTTATGCGGTAATTTTTTTGATATTTTAGGTCAATCTCACTCTCAGGAGTATGAAACCAGTGAAATTTATTCAAATTAAGTGCGTTTTTATTGAAAAAAGGCAGTAAATGTGTGATAAGTCGGATTTTCCTAAACATTTTGGAACACCCACTCTATTCAACATGGTCTATTCACATACAGAGTGTAACAGCCAAATGGAATAAATTCGACATCGAATAAATGAAGGCGTGTTGGGAAAAACGCTCGGACACGTCAATTTGTAATTTTAAATGCGCATATTTTTCAAGAAAATAATATTATATAGGTTGTTCCATGTGACCGTGGCCAATACCAACTTTCTCATTTCAAATGCAACTCCCTGTATATTATTTATTTTTTGGATTCTTCAGAGAATTCTAGACACAATTCATGCACAATGTCCTATACCTATCTTTAACTATTTCGGAAGTATTAAGTGTTTTCAGATTTATTGCAAAAATCAAAGTTTTAAATAAAAATTATTTTATTTCACAAATTCGGTACATCACACTCAAAACCTAAAAAGTGATACTGATTATTTCTTGATTAAAAAAAAACAAAAAAAAACATTAATGTCAATGTAGGAAATGTTCAAAATGCAAACAGACAACGTGTTACTAAGGCTATGAGAATAAACAAATCTGTTTTTGTTTTTTTTAATTTCTTCTCGGTAATGGTTTTTGCTTACTTTCTTCATATCAAGAGGTAAATGGGAAATAAGTATTGAGTGTAATGTATCGAATTTGTGAAATAAAATAATTTTCATTTAAAATGTTAATTTTTGTAAAAAATCTGAAAACACTTAATATTTCCGAAAAAGTTGAAGATAGGTACAGGAAATTGTACATGAATGATGTCTAGAATTGTTTGAAGAATCCAAAAAATAAATAATATGCAGGGGGTTGCATTTGAAATAAGAAAGTTGGTATTTGCCACGGTCGCATGGAACACCCTATATAATTTTATTTCCTTGAAAAATATGCGCATTTAAAATTACGAATCGATGTATTCGAGCGTTTTTCCTAACACCCCCTCATTTATTCGTTATCGAATTTATTCCATTTGGCTGTTACACTCTGTATAATAAAGTGTCTTACCAAAAAACGAAGAGACATTTGGTCAGCAGTCATCAAGACTTGACAAAATTGAAAATAAGAAACCAAAATGAACATTTCTCATTGTTTCATTCTATACTATACTAAAAGGGTAACTTGGTGGACCGGCCCGAGGGAATCTGTCGAAAAGTGGGTCCAGAAGAATTTCAAAATCGCAGCGATACGGTGAGGAAATTTTTATACGATCGAAAAGAGGAATAATCGATTTATACGTAGGTGGAATTCCAATTCTCTAGACGAAGTAGAAGTATTTTTAAAAAATTCGCGAAAATGGCGAAAAAATCCGATAAAAAGGGCCATTTTAAACTCGATAAAACTTTTTTCACAGATATCCTGGCCGTGATGTGAATATTGGGGAACTAAATTATACAAGTTGCCTAAAAATATACAAGCTTTACCAACGATTAATTTTATCAAAAAAATCAAAGAGAAACTTACCCAGGGTGCTTTTTATTCGGTGGAAGAATTCGTAGAGTATAACTTCAGTGTTCTGTAAATATCATTCATGTTTTGTGTGAATTTTACTAATTTGTTTTTACATATGTGTAAATATACTTTGTGACAAGTCATATAAACTTACCTTGGTGACATTAAAGTATTCTATTCTATTCTATACAATTCGAAAGAGGAAAAGTAAATGCAAAATAGCTTGGTATTCACATTTCCATTATTTTCCCATTTCTTCAGGAAAATTGATCAAACTTTGACATTTTGCCAATAAAATCACCCGACTTCTAGTACTTAAAAGGTAGATCTGCTGGCCCATACTAGGAAAAATTCATAAAATAATAAAACTCCTCATATTTACTGTTAACCAGTGAGCTGTCAAAAACGTTTTGAGGTCAACACTGGTGAACTGATTATGTGGTTTGGATTGCCTAATGAAAGAACGAACTGACAATTAAGAAGCAAATACATAGATGTCAGGAAACTAGCAAATTGCAGTTATCTCTCTCTGTACACTCTGAGGTCCTCACCGATGAAGATGAGACTCTGAGTGATCTTAAATTATTCAATATTCTCAGCTATTATAATGATTATAATGATATCTATCTTTTTCAGGTGGTTGTGGAGAAGCGGGATCGCCTTTCGAGGAATAATGTACTTCATCTGTGGCCTTTCGTAATAGAAGACTTGAGAGCATTAGGTGCTAAGAAATTTTTTGGAAAATTTTGTGCGGGAGCTATTGATCACATTAGTATAAGACAACTTCAGTGCATTCTGCTCAAGGTAGCTTTAATATTAGGGGTTGAAATCCACACAGAAGTCAGCTTCGAAGGTCTAGTCGAACCCAGTCAGGATGAAAGTAAGTTTATTGAAAGTGTATATTTTAAGTTTGTATGAAGCTTGAGGTGGAGAAATCATTTGACTGCGCCTCATGTTTCAGACTATTTGGAATTGAGGATCCTTATAAGATATTATTTGTTCGTTTTCAGAAATTGGATGGCGAGCTCAAGTGAAACCATCAAATCATCCAGTATCTCAGTATGAATTCGATGTTATAATTGGTGCTGACGGAAAGAGAAACACTTTGACCGGATTTAAAAGAAAAGAATTTCGTGGCAAACTAGCCATTGCAATCACAGCCAATTTTATAAATAAGAAAACAGAAGCCGAAGCTCGAGTGGAAGAAATCAGCGGTGTGGCTTTCATTTTCAACCAGAAATTTTTCAAGGACCTGTACCATGACACCGGTATCGACTTGGAGAATATAGTTTATTATAAAGACGATACGCACTACTTTGTCATGACTGCCAAGAAGCCAAGTTTGATAGAGAAAGGAGTTATTTTACAGGTGAGTTAAGGTTGGAAATTCTTCATCGAAACACTAAATTTGGCACATTTATGCAACCACAAGATATGGATACGAAATAAAACAGTGTATGCAATCTCTATTTACAATTGTACAGTGTATTTTAAAAGATACGTCATCTTGAAAGTTTTTTCTAGGACTTGGCTGAAACAGAAAGACTGCTGGCTCCAGACAATGTGAACAGGGAGGCTCTCTTGAATTACGCCAGAGAAGCAGCAGACTTTAGCACAAATTATCAAATGTCGAACATGGAATTCGCAGTTAATCACTACGGCCAACCCGATGTAGCTATGTTCGATTTCACATCTATGTATGCTGCGGAGTACGCGTCCAAGGTGTTGGAGAGGAACGGTTATCAACTTCTTATGATTTTGGTGGGCGACAGCTTATTGGAACCCTTTTGGCCTACTGGTTCCGGTTGTGCTAGAGGATTCTTGTCGTCTTTGGATGCCGCATGGGCAATAAGGTGGATGCTTTAAATCTATATCATTATCTTGGAAATGTTGCAATGCGTGTCTTTCATAGGTCGTGGAGTTTAGGAAAGGCTAGTCCTCTTGAGGTGCTTGCGGAGAGAGAATCAATTTACAGGCTGCTGGCTCAAACTACTCCGGATAATTTGAATAAGGACTGGAAATCATATACTTTAGACCCTGTCACTCGATATCCGAACCTGAATAGAGCTACGGTATCTCCCCATCAACTGGTAGGCTTGTACGATACAGACGACATTCAGAACGTTGAAAAAATGGGAAGAAACTTAGAAAATATAAAAAATATCTCTAGGAAACGAAGAAGAGGTGAGGGATGAAAAAAAACACTGTTCACTCATATCTGAGCTTTGTTTTTTTACAGAAATTGTAGATAGTGAAATTCTGATAGAATGGGTGAAAAAACAAGTGAAAAGTCATCCTAGTATCGAAATTACGGACCTCTCTTCGATTTTCCATTCAGGAAAAGTGCTTTGTGCAATCGTCAATCACTACCGACCTGATTTGGTCAATTATTCTAGTCTAGTTAACAACGAAGCATCTATCAATAATCAGTTAGCCATTGACGTTCTCGAAAAAGACATAGGTGAGTAAAACCAAACATAAACTAGATACACACACCCACACTTTGGAATTACCCATTATTTCACAGAAAGAATTCCTTTGATCGGGAAAGTACTATTAGTCCTTTGCGGAAGTTTGTTTGAATGATTATGCACTTAATTCACTGGTTTGATATTCCTGAGAGTAAGATCGACTGGAAATATCAAAAAAATGCCCCCATAAAACAATTTTTCAAGCAAATAAACATTTTTATTATCTTCATGAACAAAACTAAATTTCCCATTGTTTGACCACCAGCACTAACCTGAAAAAATATTTGACAGATCGTTGGATTGCGTAATAGCATAAGTGTCAAGAGTGCTGGCATATTTTCTCATTAACCCCTAACAGTGCATTGAAACAGAGTTGTTTTTCTCAGGTATTCCACCAATTATGACTGGCCAAGAAATAACTTCTACCCACGATAACCTAGCACTGACAGCATACCTCACCCAAATATACGATGTGTTCAGAACTGAAATTCCCCACGTTAAACATCCCAAACTGGTAAGATTCTTGAGAAATGTTTCGAAAGGGGTACGATCAGCCCTCAGACTAAGAAAATCGAGAAGAAATAATTGATTTATCCGAAATATCGCAACCAGTAGATATTTAACAAGCTTCATTTAACCATTTACTCGGAATGTTGAAATACGGTGGTGGAATGGATTATTGTAAACGTACTAACCTTGTTCATTTTTCTAAACGTATTTTTGTTTTTATGACGGTTTAACTTTGTTTGAGATTACGGATTTTTATATAATTTGTTAATGGAGGAATAAAATCTTTTGCAGTTTCTTATTTTTGTTCAATTAAGATCCAACACTCATTTCTTTATATCAGAATATGGGAGAAAAAGAGTTCAATTTTTTTCTGTAAACGATCAGACTCCGTTTTCTAAAAATTAGAACTGGGAATATGTTTTAACCTAGGTTTATGAAACTTTTCTTACAGCGAAATATATGGACGCTTTCAAATTTTG
This sequence comes from Adalia bipunctata, assembly GCA_910592335.1. Classification (NCBI taxonomy): domain Eukaryota; kingdom Metazoa; phylum Arthropoda; class Insecta; order Coleoptera; family Coccinellidae; genus Adalia; species Adalia bipunctata. Next base: position 7,003,678 of record OU342948.1, on the reverse strand, counting down.
CCATGCCCAAACAATCCCTGAAATCCAATTCACTTTCCACGAGTTCCTTCAATGATCCTAGTGATAAATCAAAGAAAAATTCATCGGATAGCAAAAATAATTTAGTGATGAAATTCTCTACTAGTACCATAAAAACAAATTCCCCAAGTGATGAGAGTCTATTCAAGCTGTACCCATATTTCTTATCTACAAAGCCTTCGGAATGTGGTTCTGATACAGATATACGCCAAGAAAGTGAGATAATCTCGAAGCATTCAGAATTGCAAAAGCGAGAACTTGAAGAAATTAGTGCATCTATAGATCATCCGTCTTCAGTGTGTATAGAAACACCGAATCAACAAGAAACGTTGAAAAAGTCGACAAAAAGGAATAATTCCTCAGATAAACCGAGAAAAGTTGTTACACAATTCTCCGAAAATTTTTCATTCAAACTAAGAAGTAAAATGGTGAAAAAGAAGTGTTTTCTCAAGGATAAGTCGGTGGAGAATCAATTTGATGTTCGTGAAATAGAATTTAATTCTTGCGGCAACTTCGATGATGTGTCAAGAGAATTATTTTTCATCGAGATATTGGAAAATAATAGAAGATTTGCACCATTTTTTGAACCATCCAGAACGACTCTCATTCTGACTGGTAAAACCTTAATTTTGCATCTAACATTTAATCTCTTCAGAAGTTGATCCAAAATTGGTTACTCCAAGTTTCTTTTGTATGCATTCAGCTAATAAAGCCCATTTTTGCCCTAATTATGGGAACAATAGACATTAGAAGTGTTACACTCAGAAAAAACTATTTCTTCAACATGATTTTTTGGGCAACGGTTAAATAACATTTATTTGAAATAAAAATTCAACTTGTGACCAAAATTTGCAGTTTTTATTTAATAATTAATTCGATTGGGTTCTCTCTGTTTGGAAGGTAAGAAAATGATCCCTTCTCAAGAACAGCATAAAACACTGCAATGTTATTTATTAGGTTTGGTAAATGCATTATTTGTTTCAGAATTGCAATTTGCTTATATTCTTATTGTTCATTCTGTCCTGAAAATAATCTGTTCAATTCTATATCTATTCATTCCGTACAGTCACATACGTGGAAGAGAACAAAATGTGATGATATTTTCTCTCAACGAAAATTTTCTGTGGGATATTTTTTTCCATTCATTCACAACTTCATCATGTGAAGCATGGGTTCCTTAGTCGTGCAAAAGGTCGTCTTCAAAAAGGGTAATTTGATTATGCGTTTTCAATGATGTGTGGCATTACTAACAATCTTTCTCTACCTGTATATTCAACAATAACAGCACATAAGAAAGGAGATCTTTCTCTACTAACAATTCTTGGGAAATATGGGACTGTAACAGAAATTTAATGAGAAAAAATCATAGCTGATGGACATCAATGACACTAAAATAATAGCAGAGAGAGCAATAAACAGAAAATAGAAATATTTTCATAAATCTTGAACTCAGTGGAAAATGTATACATTTGTAGGATGCAAAGTTGTGCGCATTGCAGCACAAAATAATGGTTGCAGTCCACAGAGACTACATGATCAGATAACTTGAAATAATGTGTTTTTAATAATCAGAAGGAATCATATAAAACTTTCAATATGAGGGTCATCTGTTCTGCATGAGGAGTGAAGTACTAGTTTATTGTTTGGTAAGGGGGTTACATTCCACTGTGACCTCTTAAGATCTATTGTGCTCCTTTTCTTTCGAAAGTTCTTTCCGAAAAGCAATGAGTGTTCTGTTTTCCAATTGTCTATTCAACATGAAATTCATGGAAACAACATCCTCACTCTGTGGTTCACGCTCGAATTCGCATTTTTTCGCATCCTGTCATTATTTCAGCAATTTATACCCGATCTTTCAAATCCAAAATTCGATTGTGTAACCCCATTTTTCCTTTCCCAGCAAAAACATCGTACCCTTCGAATCTGCTTAGAACGGAAAAAATTGATGACAGAGGCGTCAAAGGCAAATGTCGAATTCCGAAGAACGTTCACATAAAATTTTCGTCGAACCCTATCATGTGTGATGCAGAAGAAAGAGAAAGTATAGGCCCTGAACAAGTTTTTAGCAGAGTTTCCAACTGGATCGAAAGTAACGATTTCGAAGAAGAAAGTGAGAGTGCTGAAGTTGCGCATAAAAAACCAGAACCGATTGAAACGAACATTGAGGAAGGTTTCTCAGATATCACTTCCATAACGAAGTGCTTGGAAAAGAAAAGTTTGGGGAAAGAAAAGAAGCTCATTCTTGGAGAACTATCGAATTTGAAAGAAGACAATTCGACCGAGCAGGAGAAATTCCCGAATAAACTGAAGCTCCTTGCTTACAACCAAATGTTTAGAACGTTAGGAAAATTTTCCCACTTCTCCCTGTTTCCAAACGAAGCCAAATTAGAAACTCCAGCTCCCTTTTCTGTTATAATGGAAGGCCAAGAGTCAGTAGGTCTTATTTTCAATTTGATCTTATTTTCTCTGTTGGCCATCTTTATTCAACTTGATTTCTCGATATATTGCCTCTTTTGCCCCTACTGAAATGAAGAATAATCGTTGAAATAAATCCCTTTGCAAAGATAACGCACAATTCTTTCAGAGCTCTCCGAAGATTATTCGATTTGTTACCGTCGGTGAATCGACCTTCTTTATTAATAAATTGGTTTTTTCAGTAGTTTTTGTTTAGTGAAGTACTAATCCACTAACTCAATCTAATTTTAAATTAATCATGATTTCTATTTAACTATAACCAACTTGGTTTTGAAATTCGATCAATCAGCTATAATTTATTTTCAATGATTTATTTGTTTTAAACTCACGCAGGTATTTTTTCAGAATTCTATAATTGAATCTATATTTTCTAACATGAAATTTGGAAAACCATGCAAATATATGTTTACATATTAACACTTTTTATTGATCATCTGAAAAATAAATGTCAATTAGAAAATATCTTCATCATTCTCATAATTTTATGAAAATAATTCACCTGGATCTGATTCGAGGTTAAATTCTCAATTCCAGGAACTTCCTGAAAGTAAAAACACCGTCACGAGCTTCAAAACACTTCTGAAAGACCCAAGTGCTGTAATAACTCCTAATGTAGCATCGAGACCCTCAAGTAGGCATAAGAGACACATCGAAGGTATATTGTCTAATAAAAGTGCGAATATTGAAAGGAAAACAAGAAAGAGAAGAACACTAGATAAAACTGGAAATGTGGTGAGTGCAGATGTATAAGTTATGTAGAGTTTCCCAAAAAATTTAGGTGTCACCAATTCATCACCACTAAGCCTATAAGACATCAGTTCATCTATGAGAAATATACTTTCTGCAAGACTTCAAGATCACTGTTTATACTCATGTTTTTTAGATATGTCTTCATAATTATTTTGTCTTGATTTTCGAAATTTATAAAGATCTTAGCATAAAACTGAAATTTTTTTTAAGTAACTCCCTTTTCCAAATTATTGTTACATTTTAATTCCTCAATTCAGATTGTTCAAAAACAAATATTTTGGGCTTGGTTGGATATCAAGATATTTGGAATTACTCCGCAAAAAATTCTGAAATTGGACTTACTTTAGCATCCCTTATAAATTTTCCCACTTCGGGGAAGGAATGAATTGAAATGATTAAGAATATTTGGACGCATAAAAAGTATATTTGGCTGAAAACTGAAATGAGAAATCAGTTTTTGAATGCTTGTTTTATAGTCTGTATATCTTTCTTTTCGTTCGCGCCCTATAAAAGGCAAAAGCGTTTTCAGATCTGGGGCAGACTATCGTTTGATTTCGAATATTGAAGTTGTTGAAATTTTTTCAGGTGTTCAGAACATTCATGCGTGGTGTTATTGAAAGTAGTGTTGTAACCCTGACCCTATTTGTAATGGATGTTTTCGTAAATTCAGAACGTTATGGGTATGGCACAAGCGGTTTTATATATTTATTGAATCATTTGTTTTCAAGAGAGTCTTTGTAGTTTTTACAATAAATGTTTTCACTGGTGTATACTGTTTATACTTTTTTTGCTTCTTCAGTCTTTATAAAAAAAAAATCGAACTCTTATTCAATGTGTAATTGAACTTGGTGGTAATATGAGAGATTTAGCCCAGAAGACGTTCACTTCTTTGTACTTGTGCACCTTTGGAGTATAAGAAGTCATCAATAAGGAATCTTACAGTTCATGCCCTTGATTCTCTAAATCTAATAGAAAAATTATATCCTTTATTGATATACCATTAATCCCCACTTTTTCTCATAAAGGCAGAAATACATAAACAGTTCGAGGAAGGAAATAGCTCCAAGAGTAGTAAATTATCGAAAAGGCAGCAACAGCGAAAACGTAACGCCGAACACTTCATAAAAAGCATGCAGATGCTTGCCGCAAACGCAAAACCTGATACTCCGTTCGAAGATTATTCAATTTTTGTGTATAGACAGACGGCGAGAAATTTCGAAGATCGGGTCAAAGATTTAGAGAAAAAATTCACCTATATACCCGTAAGAATGTGTGCTGGTTTGTGGAGTTTGAAGTTGGATTTTTAATTTTACATCAGTGTGATACATTTTTGCTTGATTATACTAACAGCATTGAGGGTTTATACTACTTGTAGTGTTTAATTTGTGATTTCTCTGTTTGTGTGAATTACTTTTTAACTCAAATTTGAAGATTATATTGAAGAGATTATGGTTTTCGTGGTGAAATAACTGATGTAGTACCGTTCCCTGCCTGAATACTCAAATTTCTTTGTCCAACAATGATAATTCTTTCATTTTAAGGCTGTCTAAATTACGAATTTCTTGCTTTGATGCCTGCTGTGGGTTTGAAATGAAAAAGCTGCTGAAAAGTGCTGTTTTTCTGTGTTTCCAGTTCGAATTTTAATATTTTTGATCAAAATGTTTAATGTTTTAACTCATTCTCTATAAACTTCGCCTTGATTTCGTTTATTGTTGAAATTCATATTTTCGACAGGAATATGATACAAAACTTCCTTCCCTCATTCGTACAAATACAGATGACGATTTTGCTTCTAAAATAAAGTCAATAGAAGAGGGATGGCAGAGTAAACAGTTGGTGGAAAAGAAACCAAAGGATCTCTTGAGGAAGATAGGTAAAATAGAAACGTCAGATTGGAATATAAAGGAGATTGAAAAGAAAATAAAAGAAAACAAATTGGGCAAACCAATAGTGAGGGATAAAGAAAAAGTGCCGAAATGGAGTCGTGAACAATTTGTGGCTAGGCAAACCAAGTTGGAGAAACTGGATCGACAAGACAGTGCAGAAGGTAAACTTAAAGTAACAAGCAGTATTTGACACACATTTTCACTTTTTCACATATTTCATCTTCACATTCGTCGGTTTTATTTCTCCATATTGGTATATTAGATTATATCTTTCAGCAAAATATGCAAATATTGACAAGAATTTGAAACACTTAGAGCTCAAATTGAAGGAAGGAACAAATAGAGATCTTGGCCAGAATAAGGTAGCAAGTATAACAGAAAAATTAACGAGCAAAATTCCTGAGCCCCCAGAACCTGTAGTACCCAAAGTTGTAAGAACAACGTTAATTTTTGTTTAAAAAAAAATCGAACTGAGCATTTTTCTAGGTTGACAAACCTGTTATAATACCATCGTACAGTGGCTCGGAATTTTGCCATTTCTGCAACAAGAGAGTGTATCTCATGGAAAGGCTTTCTGCAGAAGGCAGATTTTTCCACCATGGCTGTTTCAAGTATGAATCTACCAGTTTCTTTGATTTGAATATTTTTTTATCTTCTGATGTCGAATTAACAATGATTATTCTAGATGTCAGTATTGCAAAGCTCAACTTAGACTGGGTTCGTATGCATTCGACAAAGACGGTATTTATGGCCACAAGTTCTTCTGTTTACACCATTATGGTATGCAAGGTAAAGCTCCCACTACAACGAAAGTGGTAAGAAAGCCGTCCCATAAAGACACGAAAGCTACACCGAAAAAATTAATCGGTGTTTCAGGAGTAGATCTCCTAGATAGGGGTAATTATTTCCCAATTCTGGTAAATTTGAATTCACCAGCATTTTCGGTTTCAGTTCGTACGCCAGAAAGGGCGGAATTTGCCAACTTGAGCCGCGGCTCATCAGATATGGAAGATTCGGTAAGTCAGATGGACGAAGATGAATGGACTGATAGAAACTTCGGAGCTTCAACCGCCGAAATCGGCAGTAGCGACGACGAAGACGATTCGTCAAGTTACAGGTAGGAATAAGAATGAGGTTATGAATGCGAAAGTGGTACTATGATGAAATGGTTTCAGTGATACCGACAGCGATGATGAGGAGGCTTATGAGGAAGCCATGGAAGAACCCGCTACGAAGGAAGGAACGCTGAAGTGGGCGGAGAGAATGAGCAAGAGGCATTTTTCGAAGCAGGATAAATCAGATTCTGAACCTTACGGAAGCTCGGATTCTTCGAGTTACTATGAGAATAGCACCGATGGTGAGTGATTAATTGTGATTTGTTATCCTGTGATTGCAAGAAAATGTGGAAGACAAGATTTTTTGGTGAAATATCTATTGGATGAGGATGCTGTTTGAATCATTGCTAAGGGCACTATCGGGTTTTTACGTTTTACGTTTTTCACTAGATGTTAATGATGAAACGCTGATCATAAAGATCTTCATCTTTATCCTCTCAAGTTAAAATAAGCTCTTTATCATTTGAAGCGTCATTAATGATATGATATTGATGTCTTTTCCTTGCAAATGATTTCGGATGGTCTATTTCCCTATTCATTTTATGAAGTAACAGTTGTTCAATTAAAATATAGATAAAGTTCGATCTTGAATTTGATTAGCCCACGCTCATAAGTGTTCATAAGAGGTTCATTAATTATGTAATTTTAATCAGATATTTTTTCTTCCCAATATAATGAACACTTTTTCTTGAAGTATATAGATTGGTCCAATATACAGGGTCCTGCAATAGTGCGTTCTTCTTCCATAGCTGCCGAACCAGACATCTCAGAGATTTCGTTGAGAAGTAGACCTGTTGTACCTTTATTTCTGCATCTCAGGAAATTATTTTCCGATATACAGGGTGTCCCCGATAAATGTTATTCAACAAATGGATGATTTTTTTAATGGATCACCCCATATATTTTCACATATTTTCAATGACCTTCATTACCTCTTTCATGACGCAAAATCTTACGGACATTTTTCCAACAGTTCAGATCTTATTCGAAGAAAACTGCAAAAAGGTGAGGGAAAAGCAGTTCAGTAAAACTCTTCTGACGATTTCCAGAAGCAATAGTAACATGAATTTGAACTAAAAGTTTTTTAATTGAAGGATTTGCCTTGACATGGTTCCCAAACGATCAACCTGTCATATACAGGGTGTCCGTTATTAAGGTCCAAATATGAAGAACTTAAAATTATTATTTCTCGATTTTTTTTCAAATAGAACACCCTGTATTTTTTTCCACAATAATGTAGACAATTTAATAACTTACATTTTCTCAGAAGTAACCTTAGTATTATTTTAACCCCCGCATCCAGCAGACACGAAAAATGATATCGCAAATGAAAATTTTATTCAAATAATAACATAATAAAACTAACGGACATTCAAAAGAGGTCAAACAATGAAATAAAACCAAATGAATAATTATTGACAAACTTCAAAACCTTCCCAGAATCATATTTCCTGAGCATCATCATAAAAATTATATTTCTTTTTGTACAAGCAATTCATATTGATCACGTATTCAACCAATTATATCAGTTTTTATCGGCTTTCCCAAAACATATTGATCAAGTTATTGCTACTAGAGCTCAAAGATACTTTCGAATACAGTAAATCAGTATGAATTTTTGTTTCCTATCGGGATATTGGGCAGCATAAGTTCGACTTCCTTGAAAAACAGGTTCTTTGGCACTGCCCTAACATGAAAATCATATCAACCATCCTATTTTTTCCAATAATTCATACTGATTCACTGTATTCGAAAGTATCTTTGAGCTCTAAGTAGCAATAACTTGATCAATATTTTTTTTGGAAAGCCGATAAAAACTGATATAATTGGTTGAATACGTGATCAATATGTATTGCTTGTACGGAAAAGAAATATCATTTTTATGATGATGCTCAGGAAGTATGATTCTGGGAAGGTTTTGAAGTTTGTCAGTAATTATTCATTTAATTTCATTTAATTGTTTAACCTCTTTTGAATGTCCGTTAGTTTTTATTATGTTATTATTTGAATACAATTTTCAGTTGCGATATCATTTTTCGTGTCTGCTGGATGCGGAAGTTGAAGCAATCCTGAGGTTACTTCTGAGAAAATGTAAGGTATTCAATTTTCTACATCATTGTGGAAAAAATACAGGGTGTTCTATTTGAAAAAATCGAGAAATAATAATTTTAAGTTCTCCATATTTGGACCTTAATAACGGACACCCTGTATATGACAGGTTGATCGTTTAGGAACCATGTCAAGGCAAATCCTTCAATTAAAAAACTTTTAGTTCAAATTCATGTTACTATTGCTTCCGGAAATCGTCAGAAGACTTTTACTGAACAGCTTTTCTCTCACCTTTTTGCAGTTTTCTTCGAATAAGATCTGAACTGTTGGAAAAATGTCCCTAAGATTTTGCGTCATGAAGGAGGTAATGAAGGTCATTGAAAATATGTGAAAATATATGGGGTGATCCATCAAAAAAATCATCCATTTGTTGAATAACATTTATCGGGAACACCCTGTATATCAGAAAATAATTTCCTGAGATGCAGAAATGATGGTACAAGAGGTCTACTTTCCAACGAAATCTCTGAGATGTCTGGTTCGGCAGCTATGGAAGAAGAACGCACTATTGCAGGACCCTGTATATTCTTCCAAATGGAGAATCCTATTTATAGGCTTCAGAAGAAAATTGATTTCGGTGTCTGATGGTAAATTTTCATAATAAATTTAATGGTGAAAACTGCGTGTTGATATCTATCATTGTGTTTCGAAAAATTGCTGTAAATTCATTTCATTGATTTTTCAATGTCGTCGTTGAATTCTACGTGAAATGGAAAAATGCTTTAGCAGTTTTCGTTTATCTAGCATGCAAATAGGACTTTCCTTCCAAAAGTGTCCGATTTGGCCCACTCTGTACAACAAAATCCTCTATTCTCCATGTATTTTTTTTTGTAATAATAAATACAAATAAATATCTAGGATACAAATGATAATTCAATATGTTTAGTCGGTTCCGAAGATTATTTGGGTTGATGAACATATTGTGCAACAATAACATGGAATAAAAATTCCAAAACACAGTTTTTTTTGTTGCAGATGATGAGTCTGACACGGCAACGGAGGGGGAGGAGGAAATCAGGGCGAGAGAACTGCGATTGCAAGAAGTTCGTCTCGAACCGCCGATAATACTAGCGGACACTGGCACTGACACAGAGGTGAAGTGTAACATAAAAACCTCCGATAATTTAATTACGTCTAATAGTGAAAGTACTGAAACGCAATGTTCAGACCCGAGATTTTCTCAAAATTCCTCTAGTAACTCAATAAACTCGACCGATTTCGATAGCGCCTTGGAGGACAATTTCGATATAAACTTCAACAATGTTATCTCGAAAAATGAGGTAAACGCAGCAATTACCCATTCTCCCATTGACTCGGCAGACGATAGTGCGACTATTTCCAGAAGTGAAACCAATTCGAACGCTACTGTGATTGAAAGAACAGTGGACAAAAAAGTAGATAATTTCGATTGCATTATTGACGAAAATAATAAACAAATTCCGCGTTCGTCTAATACAAGTGAATCCCTCCCAAATAACGAAGTGTTCCCCGAAGTCACAAACTGTGAAGTTTCCTGTGAAGACCACAGTGTTAGTCCCTCCATAAAAATGAGCAAAAAATTTTTCGGCAGTGCTTTCGTTTCCAAGTTTCAGTCGGAAGAACCCGAGCCTTTACTTGTGATCAAACGAACACCGAGCAAAATTAATTTACCGAAAGAAGTAGGGAAACCTAAAGTGGCCGTTAATAAAAATATGGATGAGAAAGCCAAGAAATATTTCGGAGCTCCCCCAAAAACAACCCTGCGCAGATCTAATACAGCTAGGAATATTCCAAGGCCCAAAATTTCAGATCGGTCTTATTTCAAAAGCAGTTCCCTAAACAGTAATTTTTCTTTCAATTTCGAACCAGAAGAGGAAGATCTCAAAAATACAGATGATTATATCGAACAGTTATTAAAAGATGAGGAAGAACTCATGAAACCGATTGATCCTGATAGATTCAAAAATCAGTATTTCTATGAAGAGAACGAAGAGAAAAAAAGTGATAGTATTGATGATTTACTCGAAGCCTTAGAAATGGAAACGTATGAAGATGTGTTTGAACACTCTGTCATGAAAGAAAAGGATGTTAAAATTGAAAAACTACTGCAATGGATGGAGGAAGTAGATCATCAAGAAGCAAATATCAAAGTTCCTGGTTCATTGAAAAACGATTGTGATAAATATGAAAACTTAGAAAAGGTTCTGAAAACTGAAAAAAGTTCCGTTCCCATCAACAAACTAGCGAAAAATAATATTAAATACTTCGATGAACTACTCGCAGGTAAAAACTCTGAAACGGAAGACTTAGTGCCTACCAGGAAATTCAGTTGGGCCAGAGCAGATGTAGACAATCATTTGTCGAAACATCGAACGTCTTTAGACTTAGATGCTATCAAAAAAGTTAATATAAAGAATGTTCTCAGAAAGTTCGAAAGTTTAGATTACGCTTCCGATGATGATCCTTCCAAAAAAAATGCTGAATTTTCAGATACTGCTGAGTGTGTACAGAAACACCGAAAAAAACCTTCCTTGGCAAGGTCTAAAACTGAAATTCATTTTAATAAACCTCGAACCTCTATTGATTTGGACGCTGTTAGCAAAGTAGATATAAAACAAGTCTTAAAAAAATTTGAAAACGTTGATAATAAGGAAAGTTCACCTTTGCTTCCTAGGAAAAGAAGCTCTTCCTTTGCTACCTTCAAAAAACCAATTTTTATGAATACAAATATAAAATCGAAAACCAACATTGAACCAAAGCCACATAAAGTTCCATTACGTCAAAAGCAGTATATGGAAGATACAAGTATATCTGGTGAAGTCAATAGCAATAATTTAGGCAGCGAGTACAAAAAAAATTCTGTGTTGAAAGAAAATGGATCATTTAATGGTCCAAAAACGGATACTTTGGATGATACATACTTCAACATGCAAGTGAAGGTAAACTATGAACAGTACCCATTTGATTTCACAATTCCTCCCGAACCAGATTTGGAAGATGAAATAATCGATGATAATGAGGAAAATGAAGTTGTTCAAACCAAAAATGAGGACTTGAAAACAGCTGAGGAATCAATAGTGGGAGAAACCGATTCTGAAATAAATCGACAGATAAATGTCGCAAATATTTCACAAGTTTCAGGAAAAAATGAGAAAGATCCTGTGTCAAATGATAATTTTGAACAAAATGTTGAAGAAGTCAATGTAAACAATGCAAGTTCTTTTAACTCAGATACGAAGTTGAGTACAATTTCTGCTGGTCTAACTGAAATACAAGCAAAAGAAGCAGATACAGATATCACTACTCAACAGGACCATGAAAGTACTAGTGAGAATAATAATGATATGAAGAAAATTGTTCCTAATTTAGAGAATAATCGTGTCAATAAAAATTCACAAAACAAAATACTTTCCAAAGAAATACAAGCAAAAGAAACAGATTCAGATGCCACGAATCATCAGGACCATGAGGAAAATATTTCTGAAGAAGTTTTGGAGGTTTTGACAGAGAATGAGATGGATTTGAATATCAAGTCCAACAGAATGAGTGAGAATAATAATGAAAGGAAGAACAGTGTTCCTGATTCAAAGAATAATAACTGTATCAATGAAAATTCACAAAATGAAATGTCTTCCAAAGAAATGCAAGCAAAAGAAGTAGATATAGATATCACAAATCGCCAGGACCAAGAGGAGAATATTTCTGAAAATGTTTTGCAGGTTTCAATAGAGAATAAGATAAATTTGGACATCAAGTCAAGCAGTATGAGGGAGAATAATATCGAAATGAAGAAGATTTCCCCTGATTTAGAGAATAATTGTATCAGTGAAAATTCACAAAATGAAATACCTTCCAAAAATGATTCAGATGAAACAATTAATAATCAAATGATTCCAGTCTTTGAAACAAGTGAGTTTGGAAATAACAGAGAATCTTCTGTAGAAAATAATGAAGTAACTACGTTGGATAATTCGGAAATTATTGATACAAATAAGCATGAGGAAAGTGTACAAATGGACTCAGTGGAAAATGAATTGAAAGGTGAAGAAAGAAAAATTATTGTAGAAGAATGTGAAAAAAATGATGAGCAGTTTGAAAAAATGAACAACAATGATGTTTTCGATGAAATTCAGCAAGATTTAGACCACATGATAGGATCTCTGAATGAATTGGTTGCAACCAATGAAGCAACCCTTGACAGGGAAACTGAAACAACTTTTGTGAGTCCATCTCAGGAAAAAATTAGTACATTGCAGTTCAATTTGAATCCACCCAAACAAAAAATGGATGATAAAAACAGTGAAATTTGCTCTGAAATCTCAGTTTTGCGTGGTGATGTATCTTCAGTCGATGAACAAAATTCTTCTAATGGTAATATGTACTCTGAGTCGTTGGTAAGTAAACAACACCTCCATGAAGGGAGTTCAAAAGCGCCTCCTATTCCTGTTCGATCCAAATATGTAGGAAAAGAAATATCTCCTCCTCAAAGACCGCAAAGAAAAAGGTCATTGGAGCAACGAAATAAAGAAAGCGTGGAAAGAACGAGGTATGTTCCGACTGAAGAAAAATTGAAGAATTTAGACAGGATAAAAAAGGAAAGAATAACGAAACACCAAACGCCTAAAGCTCAAAAATGCGAAGTTGTAAATCTCAATTCAGAAACAAAGGACAAAGAATGTTCGATACAGTAACTTTAGAAAAGTTCGATAGAAATAGTCTTTCGAATAAATCGGAATGAAATGATCTATTAACAAAATGTATTATGACAACTCTTTGTAAAACAGAGAAGCTTCTTAGATCATTTGTGTATATATATTTACGAAATAGGTTGTAAAATTTTAGGCGCATTACACTAAATTTGGAAGGCGTTTTGGCCAACAATCACGTACAAGCAATGGTCAGAGAGGTAAATATATAAATGTGTATCGTGATGTTTTCATATTAATTTTTGCTGCTTAATCCATTGCTGACGTGAGTGTTGTTTTTTTAACACAATATAACAAACACTTTGAAATACGCTGAATGAACAGAAAAAAGACATGGCAGAATTTTTTCAAAACGTAATATGATTGTTTGTGAAGGTCTGGTTTTGTATTTGGTTGGAGTTCAACTTGAATTTCATATTTTATTTATTTTCATCGATCAAAAACAGGGAATTCATACAGTATTTTTGTACGTATACCTCTTTAATTTGAAATTGATGTGGAAAATTATTCATGAGAATTATTTGTTTGTGATGATTATGTTTGTGTTTCTTGTCTGTGAGTTCGAGATCTTTGAAACAAAGTGTGAATGGGTCACATTTTTATTAGTATTGAGATAATAGGTTATCTATATAGTCACTATAAAAAGAAACTCAATGCTTAACGCAAATCGGCTTCATTTTGACAATAATAAAAATCCAATCTGCAGATAACTAAAGCTTATGAGCGAAAAATATGTGACCATTAGATTTGCACGCTCTGAATTCTATACAGCAGTGGTTCTGAACCTTTTAGTGGTGTGGGACCATTTGACAGAATCTTTCATTGCCGTGGACCACCAACTGGGGACGTACCGAAGATAATATAGTGAATGTAAACGAAATAGGTTTTTTGGAGCTCTCAGTTTCACATGAAATACATACAGGGTGTTTCAGAATGAGGGACCGTAAATTCGGGAACTTAATCCTCAGATGATTTTATGATGACATAAAGTTCCTATGGACTATAGGTCCCTGACGCACTGTTTCTGAGATACGGGGTGTTGAAATTTAATGTATGTCTGCAAATTCTGTGTTTGTGAAATTTACCATCCTAGATATTCTGTAAAAGTAAAATCAGCAGTCGAAATCAATTTTGCAAACGTCAAATATGAAGGCTACTAAGCTGGGTCCAGACGATTTTAGAAGTAATCAAAGAATTTCTTAACTTTCTTAGATGAAATTGCATTTTATTTTTTTTCTCAGAAAGTATTCGTCGCAGGTAAAAAACTCAAGAAACCATTCTTATTGTGAATTAAATGGTTATTACGAAAATAATTTAAAATTCGAGAAAAATTATTGGCGTACCCGTTTTTTCACCGAATTCATTGGGATAGAAGTCTGTACGGACGTGAAAATTAAATATCATTTGGTATAGGAAAAAATGTGTCTCAATGCGTACTCATAACCTACCAAAACTCAAAAAAAAAATCGTGTACGGTGTAGAAAATAATTTCATAAAACCAATTTTTTTTTAAATTTCAACACCCCGTATATCAGAAACAGTGCGTCAGGGACCTATAGTCCATAGGAACTTTATATCATAAAATCATCTGAGGATTAAAATCCCGAATTTACGGTCCCTTATTCTGAAACACCCTGTTTATGCAATCGTTTTTAGCAAATACTGTTTTATTTTCACAATGAAAAAATAAATGGATGACTTCGCGGGACCACTTCAGGTGCTTCAAGGGACCACCGGTTAAGAACCACTGCTATACAGTGATGTCGAAAATACATAAATCCTCAATTTTCAGGTATTCTCCGATGACAACAGCTCTGACGTGTCAAGTGAAGTTCAGAACTCTGCAACTGAAATCTCAACGGATTCAGAGTTCGCTCATGATGACCCAACACCGACAAGCGAGGTTCCAGCAATACTTCTCAACGATCTTTACATTAATACCACGAGAGGTTCGTCGTCCAACCGGCCCAAAAAAATTCAGGTGACCAGTGGCTTTTTACAAAAACCCTCCAATGGAAAAGCACCCAAGCAAGACATCGAGTTGAAATTGACACCACTTGTTTCTCCCGCACCGAGTTTGAGGAAAATCACATCATCCATAAAACCTCCTACCGAAGCTTACGCTTTGAACAGGACGCAGAGCACTGGGGGTATTGCTACTAAGGTTTCCCTTGAACTAAAAAAAAAATATTTATTGGGTGAATCTATAGGTGGCGGTGGTAATATTCAAAAGTCTGGTAGCGCGTCCACTCTGGATACAAAGTTGAAATCTTTCTGTTCCAACATTTCCGACTGTCAGAAATTATTGAAGCCTTCTACGGAAATAAGCGCCAGTATGCAGACTTTCTGCAAGAAACTCGACGAAAATATGTCTCCGATTCTCAGTCCGTTAACTTTGAGCCATCCAACAATTCTTACAGAAGCCGAGAAGAATGAAGAAAACCAAAATAAAAAATTACCACCACCCGATCTCATAAACGTTACAGTTGCAGAAAGCGAGGAGAAAAATGATGAACCGGTGTTTGTGAATGAAACTGAAGGCCGTCCAAGAAGTCCACTTCACGAAACTTCCCTAATCGTTCCTGAAATCGACTGGAAAAAGGTTTCACAAAGTGCGGGGAGTTTATCGTCTTCGTCCACTTCTTCTTCGTCAAGCGATGAACAAATTAAAACGCCGAATCTCTCCCATAAAAATATTCCAACCGTTGAAGTTTGCGAGGTCGAGGATTCTGAAGAAGTGGTGAAGGAATCAACGGAAATTTCACAAAGTAACGACTTCATTAAATCCATCTCGAGTGACAAAAAGCAACTGAACCAACCTAAAACACTGCCAGGCTTGAAAACGGAGTTCTCCGACTCGATGAAGAGGAAACCTAAAGAATCTGGATACCAAAAATTGGCTTCTCAAGATGATAGATCGAGTGGATGCAGCACACCGATATCGATGGGAGATGACCTCACAAATGCATTCACAGAAACTGAACTGTCCGATTGGGCAAGGGATGGATGCGTTTCTGATGATCTAGAAGGTGTAGCTTTCGATTTAAACGAAGAAGAACAACGAAAACAGAAACTACCGGAGTTACACACTATAGGTCATATTTGTGGAAAATTAGAAGACAAGGATACGATCAAAGAACCCCTCAGCGCCAATTTTGACAGTATCGAGTTCATGGATACTTGCACAGAAAGTAATAGCGAAGACGGAATCGTAACCAGTATAACATACAATATATTAAATAACGAAGAAATAGCAGAAGACAGTTTAAATCCAATCCTCAACAACATTGTGGAAGCCCAAAATACAGTAATAACCGAATCAAAAATTAAAAATTCTGGTTATTGCATAATTGCTTCTGACAACAACAATTTTGGAGGTGAAGTTGTTACTTTGAAACCATCAGACATTGAACAACTGAAACAGAATCAACATCTATGCGAACGCGAAGAGGATAGCCTGTTGGTGGTTGAAACAACGACTGAAGAAAATACTTGCAGTGATTCGACTGTAAAAAATATTACCGAAATACCGAAAGATTCAAATGCAGTTTTAAACGTTCAGAAACAAAGGTTAGAAGAGAAACTGAGTCAGATTAAGAAAGAAAAGGACGATATATTACTTCAAGTGCAGATTGAACGGGAAATAGAAAAAATGAAAGAGAAAGATGATGTTAAGATTGAATTCGATGAGCACTGCCAAAGATTACAGTCCAAGATTGATTTTGGGAATGTTAAAGATTCGATTGATATCAGAAAGTCGAGGAGGAAGAGCAAGGATTCAACGCAAAAACCAGATCTAATCCAAGAGGAAAAACTGTGTTCAGAGTTGAAGTTGCAAGACATCACATTAAATCTGTCTCCTACCATCAAAACACCCGATCAAATATACAATAAGGAAGTGATAGAAAAAGAAAGAAATGTGAATCAAAGATTGGTTCAAGAAATGGTCATGAGTAAAATGAGGGCAGAAAATAAGGCTTTTGAAAGGAAAGTCAGAAACAGACCCACAACATACACAAACAAACCTTTCCAATTATCAAAATCGGCCACTGCTGATATCGCGAAAATAAATATGAGCAATTTGGAAAGTCCTATAAAAAGGATTGTGGAGGACACTTCCGGTAATTTCGTTCTGAAAGAAAAAGAACCCATCGTAGGCATGAATATTCTCCAGAAATCTCAGACCAGTCCAAATGTTCCAGGGGACAACAGAACTACTTATAACATTGAAGTTACTCCTGTAGCGCCTCCTCGAACTAGAGACTTGAAGAATACGACCGAGAAATTGAAATCTGAAGCAAGGGCGAGAGCTAAAATGTTATCGAACGAAGAATTGGGTCTGAGCCCAGAAGATAAAATTCTAAGATTACGAGAAAAGACCAGAAGGTACGAACGAAGCGTGAGTTCTGAAAATTCCGAGTTCCAACTTTACCCGATGGTGGTCAATAAAGAAACGCCCGTTTCTAACGAAGCATTCACGAAAAAGAGGCCCATTAGCGAATATTTACCGAAAACGATCGAGAATAGGAAGTCCTTCAGCCCTATCGGAAGCAAGAGTGAGGGAAAAAAAATTTGTCGATCCGATTCCAATCTGTTTCGAATGACGAACGTCAAAGAGAAAACCAAAGACGAGAGTCCGAAAAAAGGAATCAAATTCACCAAAATTATGGATTTGTTTTCGAAGAAGAGCCCCAAGGGATTGTTTTCGAAAATTTCACCGAAATCGAAGGACATGTCAAAGGTAAGTTCATCATGATGATTTACAATTATACAAATTTTCCATTGAAACATTGAATTTTATTTAAAAAAATGTAATCATGCTGCATTATTTGTGGTTTCACTCTTAACTTCGTTGAAAACTACTTTGAATTTCACTTGAGGTACTTGGAATGGAAATTCACAGTTCATATGCTCAATATTGGACTTTTTGTCATTTTAATCATGATTGCTCATATATTTTTCCCAATTTTCAGTCTTGCCCTACATTATTCGATTGGACATCAACGACAATGGTATTTCTAAATTTTTTTCATTGTGAGAATGAAATATTTTTTGCTCATTTTTCTTTCAGAGATTCGTTTATGTTTTTTCCATTTTACTTAGTTTCAGCATGGTTTTCTCTGTGGATTTTACTTTTTATTCGTTGATTATTAATTTTTTTACTTATTGACTGATTTATCTTTTTTTGGGAATTATTTTTAACGAACTAATCGCTTGTGAATGTTGTGTTAATTCGTTTGAGTGAACAAATTCTGCTTGGTGAGCACCTCTTGTTGCGAGTTTTTTCTTATCAGGCAAGAATTGAGCAAGTTATTAACTCATTTAACAGACAACAATGATTCGAAAAAATGGGTCACTCAAAGCTTCGACTGAATCATTTCATACAGAAATTCTAGATTTTTTTTTTCGATGATTCGCTAGAATTTATTGTTCATGACGAATGTGGTGTAACCCTTGTGTAAGGAGAAAGCTTTCAAAACGTAATAGGAAGATATCGTGATGGTGCACACAGATATATGCTCATTAAGCAGGGTTTGACTACTTTTTTGATCACCAAATAATGTTTGTTGATTTCCAGGAAAAATTAAATTTCACCAAAGTAAGTAAAATGAAAAGCGTCCCAGATGATTTACCCCAGAGAAGTAGCCCAGTTCCACCTCCAGTGCCTCCATTGCCTCTTTGTTATACAGAAAACTTACTTCGACGATCAGGTATTCATAGTACAAATTTGTTGTTTGTATTGAATTTTAATTGGTTTTACTCTGTTGTAGAAGACAGTTCCGATGACGAATTCAAACACAGTAAGAGAAGCTCTTCCGAAACATTAGGAGGTGCAGCGAATATAGACGATTCTGTATCTAGTTTAACAGAACGGCATTCTTGCAAGAGAAGCAGGAGATCAGTGAGAGAAGCGCAACTCAAAAGGTGAATACTCTTCTCGCAGCAAATTAAAATTTTATTCGCAATTATTATAGACATCGAATGGCCCAAGAAATTCAGCGCAAGTTGGAAGAGAC
Source organism: Adalia bipunctata (assembly GCA_910592335.1). Classification (NCBI taxonomy): domain Eukaryota; kingdom Metazoa; phylum Arthropoda; class Insecta; order Coleoptera; family Coccinellidae; genus Adalia; species Adalia bipunctata. The sequence goes on along the minus strand of OU342948.1, from coordinate 6,984,623 downwards.
GGAGGTCAAAACTAAAGAACTGGAGGACAAAGGCGTGATGATAGAGAAAGCTCTGAGAGGTGAAGATAACGAAGGGTCTTCCAAGCAAGAATCTGATCTACTTCAGGAATGGTTCGACATCATGCGCGATCGAACAGAGTTGAGAAGATACGAGAAGGAACTCATGGTCAGAGCTCAAGAATTAGAACTGGAGGACAGACATGCAAGACTTCAGCATCAACTCAGAAAAAGACTGAAAGGTAGCATTTTCAGGTTGAAATTCGTGATAATTTTAAATGAATATCTCCATTCGGTTTCTTTTTTTAATCATTTATTTCACAGTTCGAGTTGTTTCTCTCTTTGAAACATATTTTGTCTTTTCCAGAAGAGAATAAAAGTGAAGAAGACAAAGAGATAGACTACAAAATCATAAATGAGATGCTTGAAATTGTATCCAAAAGAGATTCACTTATTGCTTTGCTCGAAGAAGATAGGCTGAGGTGAGTCTTTGTTTGCATTCCACCAGGTTTATAAACAATCAGCGTTTTTAGATACCTCTCTGAAGATCGTGATTTCGAAGAACAAATGCTAGCTAAAGATCTTCATCTTACACCAAAATGGAAAATTAATGAAAAATAAAGTTTTTTTGCGTTGTTGTGATAAGATATAATGTTAACCTTTTAATAATTATTAAGTGAAAACTACGAAGAAGTAAAAAAAAGAATGATCACACTTTTGGTTTATCTCTTGCGGTTGAAATATACAGGGTGTTACGGAATCTGAATTGACGAAAGTTGAATAATGCTGATTGAAGTTGTCCACTTACATATAAAGTGTAATAATGAAATTGTGGTGCTGAAGGGGAGTTTCATTTGTGAGAAATATTTATTAATGACTTCGACGTTAAGAACCTCCCTAAACCATGCTATTTATATTATTTTAAATGTTCTTTCTTCAAATATTTCGAAAAATTATTTTTTAGAATTTATGGCCTATTACGTATTATTTATGTGTTCTTGTTTAAGTTGATTTTTTGAATTTTATACATCACATTGTTTTTTGTGAATAAAATAATTGTGTGATATATTATTTTGGAGCTGTTTGCTTCCCAGTATATACTAGCACTTATAGAAAGGTTAGTTTTTCAATTTACTGTAGGAATTTGAAATGTAATTTATTACCATTAGAAAATATATATTTTACATCATATTGTATGTATAGAAGGTACTTATTATATTTTAATGTTTATTTACGTGATATTAAAGTGAAACACTTTGAAATAAGTATTTTGGTAACTGTCATTGACATTGCTCATTAAACTTTTATTAACAAATTGTTTGTTCGAATACCTCATCAATGTGAAAAGCACAGTAAGAATATGGGCTCCACTCGCCCGGAAATTTACAAAATGAAGAGTTTTTTGGTATCAACTTCTTCACTTTCGATTCATCGTAGAGATGTTCTGAAAAAATACAGCAAAAAAAATATGTTGTATTTTTCCTATCTACCTGAAAGCTAGTACGTATATTATTCAACGAGCATATTATGCTAATTGCGTAAATGATACAAATACAAAATATGGAAAGTACTATTTATTTTCTAACAAAAGTTATGAAGATAACAAGCCTTCAGAAAATTCGTGTTCAAAGGGTGGCGATATTTTAAAGTAAGGCTGGCTAGAGTTTACTCTTCTTGGCCTTCAGTACAAGCTGAGAATTACTCTCAAAAGTCAACATTCTACTTGTTCCCGATTTTTTCTGAATACTTGATATATTCATAAACTATCTACATAAGTGGTACACTAGTTGTTTCACATCCTGGATACAATGTCTCGAAAATAGTGTATGTAATTTCATTCCATCAAACCAAGTGTTAAGACTTGGCTTTCAAAGAGAGCATTTGCCAAAGTATCAAACTCCTCACGTTGTACATCCATGAAATGACTTATTTCCATAACTTTATCTCTGTTTCGATTTGTTTCATCCCTAGGAACAAATAATAAATGTATTATACTAGGCGTATTGATATTTGAGATCATATCGAAATTATAGGGCACTCTTATTTGTATTTGGCCTAGTTCTGAAATAGCGAGACTTCTTTCGAATGAAATGAAAAGTAGATCAAATACTCCGACAAGAAAGTATTAAACAAAATCTGATCAGTGCCTACACCGGGGTTTCTATGCAACTACTCTTAATAGGTAATGGATCAGTCAGTTTTTGACATAACTGAAAAAATAAAAAAAATCAGGGACTTATTCGACTAAAAGTGTACATTTGGTGACCCTGACGAGATCATGAACAGTGAAGAAAGACTTCAAAAAAGTGAATCTGGAATTCTCGAGGATTTAATTCAGGAGAAATTAAGACTAGAGGAAGTTGGTCCAGAAATGGAGGGATCAGCTAAGGAAGTGAGTGTTTATAATGAAAAAAAATATTATGATGATACCAAAATGTATCGATAGGTTAAACGAGGACCAGAAAAAACTGAAGATCCGAGAAGAAAACATAATGCGGGAGATGCGCCAAAACAATGTGACGCAAGTGTTAGGAAGCTGTGCAAGACTATAAATGAAGTACTTCACTCAGTTAATCATTCACCTCAGCAAAACGTGGGGCCGGATGTGGCCTTGGATCCTGATATGCAAGCTCATCTCAAAAACATGGTGGATACCATGTATTTAAAGCAGGGTCGAGCTAAACAACTTAAACAACCCCCAAATCCTTTTGCAAAAATGGTGTCCAATCTGTCGAAGGAACTATCAAATCCTTTGACGGACGAACCTGCTCATAGTTACGATGAAGAACCAACTGTTGCTTCAAATCAGCAAACATTGAAAAAAGAAGGATCAGGCGCTACAGTTGGCAATCACAGAGACTCTCTCGAGAAGGCTATGTCATCCCTGATACAGAATTTTGGTTCCGATTCAGAAGACGATACGAGTGAAGATGATTTGACTGAAGATGAATGGAAGAAGGATCTGGTCAAAAATGAAGACATCAATTTATAACTTTGACTTAATAACAAAATATGTTATTTGCAGAATATCTATGGTAATTTGTTCTATTAGAAGCTCGACCTGTTTCTCGATTGTGTGGTTGTTGTAAAAAAACTCACCGGTTCATTTATAAAATAATAAAATTCCTTGTATTTACAGCTAATCAGCGACCTGTCAAAAGTGTTTTGAGGTTATTAACGCTGGTGGAATAATCACGTAGCCTACGTAATCTAATTAAATTACGTATGCAACGCCTCATAGAGGTACTTCACCAAGTCAACAACTTTTTTTGTGAAATTATGAAAAAATATCTTACTTCTCCAGATGATTTACCAGCTTTTCTAACCATTCTCTTGCATTGTTTATTAGTGTATCTTCTCTTGTGTCAATCAAGAGTGTATGAATATCATGACTAGCTCCTAAAGCGTTAGTAAGAGTATCCTTATCTGACATAATCTGAAAGATGTTGGAAAAAAAATAAGATAGGTACTTAATCAAAAAGTGAGATGAATTACTTGCCTCTTTCAATGATGGTGGAATTTGAGGATCTTCCGTCATACTGATATTAACATGAAATCTCTTGGCGATCTCAGCAACTCCGTCGCTAAAATCAGATTCCAAATCCCTGATTCTGGTGAATAGACCCTGAGCAGCTTCTATCAGATTGTTTATAAGGTCCGTTAGAGTGTGCTCGAATGTTTCGTTCACATCGACCATCTGTTCGAATAGCTCCAGTTCCATTTTCATCAGAGACTTCCAAGTGGATTGCACCAGATTCTGGAATATCTCTGCTTGAATCTCAACCGTTTTGTTGTAGTCTTCTATGTTTGCTATCTGCATGAATCTCTCTTGACCTGCTCGAATTTCGTCGAAGATGTCTTCTTTTTTTATGAGGAATTCTTCCATATAGGCCTGAAGTCAATAGAAATTGCAGCTATCTCGAAGATAAGAGTAATTTTTTACATATAATTTATTTCTTGAAAACGTAACCAAAACTCAAATGGAGCTGTATCTACCCTATTTGGTTTAGCACTGAAGAATCCCGAGGAAATCTACTTACGATACTCTTCTTCTGGTTTTCCAACTTTGCGTTTTGTACGCTCAGGGTATAATTGTCGATTTCGATCTGCCTGAGGTCGTATTGCTCTTGTCCCAGTTCGAAAATGCTCTGACATTCAGCTATAACATTCTCCTCGAAATCTACATACAGCTCGCCCATTTCTTCTCCAATGTCCAGGAACGCTTTTCCTTCTACATCTTCCTCGAACAAAGAATCGAAAAATGCTCTAGTATTCAAATATTCAACGAAACTTCTGGCATGAAGCTGGGCGTCAGCTATTTCTTTTTGTTTGGCCGCTTTGTAAGCTTTCTCTACTGCTTCTTTTTGGGCGATTGTATTGTATTCGTCACTGAAAGGATGCTTCAACAATAAAATCTTCAAAATATCACATCAGGAATGATTTGCAGTCCATTATAAAAGCAAAAGAATTGAAATTTAAGATCTACTCACCTGAATGTCTCCATACCAACCTCTCTCTCTAGTTGGTGTATGAATCTATACTCGTAGTATACTAGCTGAGGAAGAAAAGCAGCGACAAAAAGTCTAAAATTTTCTTCGTAAGCGCAAGGATTTTCAGCCATATTTAAAGACTTCAAGCTTTCGAGTTGGCGTAGATACACTACCTGAAGAATATTTGAATGACAACAGCATATAGGTACAGTACAGCGAGTTCCTACTGAGTTCCGATTACTGAGACTGAGATAACATTGCCTTAATGGTCTGTAGCTTTTATTATTCCAAAGGTATCAAATCAAAATTTTCGGGCAACTTACGCTCCTTCTCTCAGCGATGCGGTTTCTGCCTATGCTGAATATCACCAGTTTTTGGAGAGTTTCCAGATTTTCAATCTCACTTATCTGGTTATCAAACAAACTCAGCTGTTCTAAATTCACCAAAGTTTCTAAGCCTTCGATCTTCGTCAATCTATTGAACGATAAATCAAGATGGGTGAGATGTATCAGCATTTGAATATTTTCAATCTTGTCTATCCAGTTGTTGTTCAAAACTAGCTTCTTCAAGTTGGTCAAAACCCATAGGTGATCGAGTTTCAGTATGTCTAAACATGAAGGAAAGAATAAAATAAGATAAGAGATAAAAATAAGTCAGGAAGTCTGCTTATGCAGTTTTTATAATAATGGTGATTCGAAATACAGAAGATTCTAGATGAAATATGCTTTTTCACCAGAAGAGATTTTTTGCAAACGGATGACCGCATGATAAAAAATCTTACTGCAGTAATCCAAATTTATAACTTCGGCCTTTTCGAAAGGTAGCCCTTCGATTCGTGCCAATCTTCCAGCCTCCCCACATTGTGTGAGCTCCAGCAATTTTTCCTGAATGAATTCATCATCTATAGCTTTGGGAATTTTGTGAGCACAAGGATCTTCTTTATTTTGCATTGAGAAAATAAACGCATAAATCAAACCAATGCAAACAAAATGAAATATATATTCTTTATTGATTAAACTTTTAATTTCAGTTTGTTTGAAAATATCCTTCAAATTTAATGCAATCAGTTTCCATAACAACGTTAATCGTAATGTTATACATGGGAGAAAAGATTTAAATCAAATTCATCACGCGAAACCCTAATAAATATTCTTTTGCGAATAATAAATGATGAACATTTTTGAGTGCTATAACTCAAAAGTTAATATTCTGGGAATTAAACAAGCCGTTGCCACATAGTGCTTCATATCTCGCTCTAAAGACGGCTGTGATTGATTTGACAAACCTGTTCATAGATGTGTTCATCTTATTCTATGCTATAACCTTACTTTTATCATAACCTACAATTTTCAAAAATTTTGTCTTGTTGCCAGTGCTGATTTACGAATTTCCTGCAGAGCAAAGACTGTATTAATTTGAGATACTAATATTTTTAAAATGGTGGTATTCACTTGTAATCATTGTGGTGAAAGTCTTCAAAAACCAAGAGTTGAAAAGCATTACGCATTTGTGTGTAGGAGAAATAAATTTTTAACATGTGTTGATTGTTTGAAGGATTTCAGGTAATGTTATCAAACACAATAACTTCGAAATCTAAGACATTAATCAGAATTATTTTTCAGTGGGGAGGAATACGGGGCTCACATAAAATGTATGACTGAAGAGGAACGTTACGCTGCGAAAGGCACTTATAAGAATGGAATTGTCAAGAAGGGTGAAGTGAAGCAAGAACAATGGTCTGATATGATAAGGTCAATTTTAGATGATAGTACTAATTTGAAACCTAAATGCAAAAATTTGCTGAACAGCATTGTTAATTTTACAAATGTTCCTAGGAAGAAACCAAAATTCATGGTAAGTGATATTACTATGTTTACATATTTCATGTAATATTGAACTTATAATCTCCAGAACTTCATGAAATCTAACATGGGTGGAAGAGTTGATTTTTCCGCTGTTGAAGAAGTATGGAATGTAATCGAAGAACACAAAAAGAAAGCTACACCAGTTGTGAACAATAGTAACCAGAAAAATGGAGAGATCAAGCCTGATACACAAAATGACAATATGAAGAGAAAAAACACACATTCAGATGACGATAAGGTAAGCAGTAAAAAAATTAAAGTGGAAGTGGTTCCTGAAGAAAATGAAACAACAGAGAACAGTAATAATAACACTGAGGAAGCTACAACATTCCAAATGAAAGAGGAGATTTTAAAAGTGCTACATAAAAAGCAGTCAATCTCATTGACAAAGCTACAGAAAAAAATATTCAAGAAATACAAGACATGTAATGGAGAGGTGGAAGCTGAAAAATTCAACAAACGTTTCAATAAGAAACTCAAGAAAATCGATAATGTTGTTGTAGAAGGGGACGTAGTTTCAATAAAAAAGGAATGAATTATGACTTTTTTATGCATATTTGATCCTAAATCCACATGTCACATAATTTTGGGAATTTGAACATGATATATAGTAAATTTGGTGTTGGCACTGTTTAGATTTTTTTAAGACTTTCTTGTCTTTAGAAAATCTGAGGATATCCTGCTTTTTTCATTTCTTCCAAAACCACAATCTTATGACATTAAAAAACTTTTCTGGTGAAATTTTTGACATAAACTTCATACCATAACCTATTTCACACAAAAAAAAGCGCCACGATCGTGAAATATTGCGGATCATTCTGGAACTAGAACAAATACTATAATTCCATGAAGATCCTGTGTTTGAATGAATCAAAAAGAAACTCAATAGAAGTGAAACATATCGACCAATTTAGATGAAATTTCCCATGTTCTCAATCAAATAGTTAAAATAAGTCGCCCAATAATCTTTGTCGCATGGAAATTGTTTTCATCTGTAAGTCTAGCAGCATTGACTTCAGTACTTGGAGTTGACCGCTCTCGTTACGAATTTAAACGAGCTCGCAAGTTGGTTTAAACAAAATTGAATCAAGAATGATTTATGGAATATTGAGGATCTTATATAAAAAATTGTGGAAGGTAAATTCCTCGTTCAGGGTCAGGACTTAATAATAATTAATTTTCATAACAAAAAAGCTAACAGCAAACACAGTAAATAAGTCCAGAACTATAATACTAATTTATTTACAAGTTCACAATTTGGGGTTGGGATAAAATCAATTGTTCTATTTCCTTATGCCTGTTGTCTCCTATTATTTCCTGTTGAAAAAAATACTACAATAAATAAAGGATTGACCGAATGAGAAATACTTAGTTGGTTAATTTATTGGAATCTTCACATTTTGTAGCACAATATCACAGCAAACAATATTAAAGAAACTAGGTTTGATTCAATCAGAATTATTTACAGTCCGACAAATGAGAGTTAGATTGCAAAAATGTGGGGAAACAGCCTAGTATCTCACATTCCTCTTCATTCACTGATTAATGAGCAATGTTTCAAATGTAAATTCCAAAGTTACAAGCCGATAGTTTTCAATATGTTTGAATGCAAATATCAAACATAGATAACTAATCGCACAATCTGCAAAAGGTTTTAAAACTGAATAATTGAAATACTTTTAAAAATTATCTAATCAACCATTGTCTAAACTTCTTTCTGATTCTGCCTCACTTTTCAGACTGTAAAACAGTGTATTTAAAATTACTGTAACACAAAATAAATCAATGATTACAGTGAGTAGCTGAACAAAACAAATGTATATATTAGATGCGCTTATGTAATATATAAAAATTTGTATTTTACTCGTGCATGATTTGAAGATCTGAACCTCATTAAGAGCTAATTTTCAATGACAATTTCTCTAGAGTTAAACAATCGATATACATAATATAAACCATATCAATAATAATTCTTTAGAGTGAACTCCAACATGAGGTTTTCATCAACGCTAAGTGCTATAGCTAATCATTCGGAAGTCTCAAAAAGATAAACCTGCTGAATATGTTACAGTCCCTCATATAAATGTGAGAATATTTCTTACGCTGGATTGAACGTCCTTATAGCTGATAGTTTATCCCTGTTGTTCCAGAAAGCATATATTAATGATGCTCCTAATCCTATACCACCACCTATTCCACATTTCCTCAAACCAGCTGTAAAAATTGATTTGAGCGAGATTCGTACCATGAACATTATCAAATATCTTTACCTGAAGATTTGTATAAAAGACCTGTAGCTGTGGCTGCAGTTATCGTATTCAGATCATCATCAGTTCCTCTTACCCATGAGAGGATCACTCCGAACGCTGAGTATATTACAGCAACTGATCCAAATGTGTTCGCAGTTGCACTTCCCTTTTTCATAACATAATTGATTAATCTGGAAATAACACTCACTTCAGAGAAATTCCTTGAAAAATATTTCATTAACTGATGGCCAATTCTACCAAATCAACTGAAACAACAAAATTTCAAACCTATCAGACTACCCTAATAATCAGTAAAAACTTCACCTATGGAACTTACTGTGTTCTTCTCAATTTTCCCGTTTGTCCAGCTAAAGTTGTTGCACGAAGTCCATTGTAAAAACCTGTGGCACCACCAATACCAGCACCTATCATACATGATCCCCCAATTTGACCAAAAGCCAATTCCATGCGGCCTCTTTGTTTACTTGCTCCATCGAGAAAAATGAATTCTGGTTGTGCTTGGTTTAAATAACCTGGGTCGTAGTTCAGATAAGGTGACGAGAATGGTTTGTATGCACCTGATAAAAGTATATAAAGTATTAGTTTACAGTTTCAATTATGGCTTATGGAAACATTACCTGTCAATCCAGAAAAAGGTGAATTTCCTTGACTAGAGTAAATATCCCCATCTTCACTCATATTAGACATGTTGAATTTATATTAGTATATTACTTAGGAGAAAAATAGAAATTCTTCCGGACTAACAGGAATTATTACATCAAGAGACAGAAAACGTGAAGATTTACTCTGACCACAGATATCAGAAAGGTTATCTATGTCATTTATTTTTCTTATTTTCTATGCTAATGAATTGGACCAAAGAGGATTGGAAGGAAAAAGAATAGTCTTTGAATTGACAGTGCTCGTAATTCGGTGAACTAACCAAATATATGCGATAAGAAAAAGTTGTTGATCATCATTCTTCATCGTTGTCGAATTTTTCATTCAGTTTAATTGTGAATAATTCCGAAATGTCTTTAATGATGAACGATTCTCGTCAACATTTCCCAGATTATTCTCAAAATCCAATGCAACGTCAGTTCAGCCCATATGCCGATAATGGAGGGTAAATTCTGATCATAATTCTCATAGGATGTCATTACACTTTTTATTCTTCTAGGAGTATAATTGCTATTGCTGGCGATGATTTTGTTGTTATCGGAGCAGATACCCGTTTGAGTGCGGGATTTTCAATCTACACCCGTGATCAAAATAAGCTTTTCAAGTTGACAGACACAACAGTTTTAGGATGTTCTGGCTGTTGGTGCGACACTTTAACTCTAACAAGAATTTTGAACGCCCGTATGCAAATGTACGAGCAAGAGCACAATAAGACCATGTCGACACCTGCATGCGCTCAAATGTTGTCAACGATGCTCTATTACAAACGATTCTTTCCCTACTACATATCCAATATTCTAGCTGGCTTGGATTCAGAAGGAAAAGGGTGCGTCTATAGTTATGACCCAATAGGCCACACAGAACGTTCCAGTTATAGAGCTGGTGGATCTGCAGGAGTATTATTGCAACCTCTTCTGGATAACCAGATAGGATTAAAAAATATGGTGAATATCCCTAAGGCTCCTCTTACCATTGAGAGAGCTGTTGGTATCCTGAAAGACACTTTCATATCAGCTGCCGAAAGAGATATACACACTGGTGATAGTATTAGAATCAATATCATCACAAAAGATGGAGTTAAGGAAGATTTCTTTGAACTGAGAAAGGATTAAATAGTGGATTTGTTAATTTCTTTTAATGAATTGCATCATGTGATTTAACTTTTGGGATACTTTGAAATTATGGTAAACATCGATAAGCTTTTGTGTTGGAAAATGAAATTCCATAATAAACAACGTTTGTCCACCTGATTTGTGTTTATTTTTGAATTGCATGAAATTAAAGAATACTCCTCGCATCTGTCTGAAATTTTACAGTATGCAACCAACCAAGTAGAAATTGGGCAACTTGGTAAAATATTGCAAGATTTTTCATAGGAAATTATTTGTTTCATATCATTTTATCCCAGTCTCCAAAATAATGATGCTTCATTAGACCATTTCTATCACAGAACAATGAAATATATATTTCTGTGAATAAATTATTTTGTGATCGCAGTTCTGTGATCCCATACTGAATTTTCTATGAATTTATCTTTTTCTTCTATATTCCCTTTTTTTGGAAAGTTGATCATTTTCATCATTGTTTACGAAGTTTTTTCAATTCTTGAGAATGGACAAAACAAAATTGAGTGGAATGAAGGGTGAGCGAATTTTAATAATGCAAGTTTCTTAAATTACATGATGTTTTAGTTATCTCTTACAGATTCGATAAAGAATGTAGTCCAGATGAAATGTTAGCCAAAGAATATTCTTCAAGTTGTAATGACGAAAAACCTCTTGGGCGAACTCTTTTCATTGCGAAAGTTCCGTTATATTTGGATAAAAATGATATTGAAAAATTATTCTCAGAAGTTGGGCGAATAGTCTCGGTAAATCTCATAAAAAGAGCTTGTGATGGGGATGAAATTTCTGATACTTATATGAATGGCTCCCAATCTGCTTACGTTGTTTATAAAAATAGAGAGAGTTTAGTAAAAGCTTTGAATTTGGTAGAATTGAAAACATTAACGGACGAAAATTACAGACCAATTAGGGGACTACAAAAATATATGAAAGAGTATAATGATTCTATTTACAATCCAAAGCTTCTGTTAGAAGAAGCTACAAAAGCAATTCAGTTGTATGAAAAACAAGAAAAAGAAAATTTAGAGAGAAGAAAGAAATTGATTTCTAAGAAAGAGGTACAAGACAAGAATGTACCTCCACCAAAGCAAAGAAAACTTGGATTGCAGAAAGAGCAATTTACAAAGAACTTGAAAGAAAAGTCAATCAAATAGAAAAAACTTGAATAAATCATGTTAGATTGATTTTAAAAGTTTCGATTTTATTTCTCAAAAATGAACAAAATGGTGCATTACTTGTTGAATCTATGAAGAAAATCTACTTTTCCCAATAACATGTTATGGTTATAAAAGAACAAATCTTCATTTCATTGTAGATATTTTGTGTAGTAAATGGGGGCCCAAAGTACCCAATAATATAAACTGAAAAACCTTATTCACATAAACTATTTTTAATACCACATATTCAAGTTCATTATTATTTAATAGTCATAATAGAAACACATTCATAATGGCTCTTCTTTATCAGTAAATATTCCATTTTTGAGATTGTTATTTCAATTCATCAATAATTTGAATTGAAATTAAAGTGAAACACTGAAATAAACTCAGAGAAACTTTAAATTAAATGCAAATTGAAATCTAACAATCGTATCAAGATTTAAATACAACAATTTCTCCTCATTCTCGCCACAGCCAGTCTTATTTCTTGTCACCAGGCTGGGCTGCGCTTCCCCTATCCTTTCCTCTTAATTTAATGCCCAGCACTCGTTCAATTTTTCCAATAATGATATTATTCGGAATACCCCTTCCTGCTTCATAATCAGTTATGATTTGAGGTTTTTCATTAATTTTAGTTGCCAGTTCTTTCTGACTCATATTTTTTGCCTGACGACCTTGTTGAATCAGTTTGCCTAGATCCAAGGAGACTGTTTCATGTTTGAGTTCTTCAGTCTCACGATCTAGCTTTGCAGTGTTTTTTGTGGCCACATGCTGCTTATTGCTGCCAGCTCCCCCTGAAATCAACATAGTTCATACTGAATAACTCATATCCCTTCAGTACTCGAGACTAAACTTTTCAAAAAATGTTGTGTGATTGTATTCGATGGAATCATAGTATCTAGACATAACAATTACGAGTGTCTTGTAGAATCAACATCAGCCAATATCTGCAATAACATAGTTGATAAAAATTCTGTTTATATCCTTGAAAATATCTTGCATGAGTTACATAACCAAAGTTATGATATACCAACAATACGAGATCATTTTCATTTATAAGAATTCATAAATAATAATTGTGAGGGTCAAAATCTTGGAAATCAACAAAACCTTAAATAGCCACATTGGTGAAAGAGTTATATCATTCGGGAGTTTGAGCACATTTCAATTCATACAAAGAATCCATCTCAAGCGTAAATCATGAAGACATGCTTTATTAAACTCACATTTGAGTTGTGTGTCCACCGCTACTCCTTGACGACGTGCAGCGTTTACGGCTTGCTCACTTTTCATTGTCGAAGCCTTAGGGGCTCTTTTTTTAAGAACAGTTACCGTATCCCAATCAGACATGATGATTTTGTTAGATTGATGTTGACGAAGATTTCGAGATGTTATGAGATATTTTCTTTTCTTACTTATGAGACGTAAATTACTTTGAGAAAAATGACAAACAGCAATGAAACCATAGATTTATTCAAAAATTTAAGCACAGAATTTTTGACATTTTCTAGAACAATTTTCTTTTGAGAGCTACGCATGCCAAAAAAATAATGAGGAATTTTGAAATCGGGTTTTCCATTCGCATCCAATTCTATATTTTAGAACAAAACCTGCGATTATGGAAATTTAGCAGCACAGCTCGCATCTGTCATTCATAATCTAACCACATTCCTCTTTGCAACAACAAAAAAAGGAAATCAAACCATAGAAGATATAAAAGACTGTGCTGAAAGACTCCTGTTTGATAAAAGCATTGTTTAAACAAAGACGTCTTTGGCTTAAACTCTTAAAGTTTAAACAATGATGAAAGTATTGGATTTGTATAGTATCTTATGCTTTTTCAATTTTCATCGGAAGTACCTAGCATTGTTTAAACAATGTACCTAGTGACAATCAACCTATTTAATACTAAAGACTATTCCTCCTTGTTTGTAAATAAATAATAACAACTAGGAATGTACAATAATTTTGGTGTCGAGTTTCAGTGCTGTAGCAGTAGTAAGATAAATTAGAAACATGTACTGAATATGTCCACATTCGAAATTGTGAAATATTGAGTGTTCGCCTGTTTTCTACAGGTTATTGAATTTTCTTTTTTGCAGTTCTCCAAATTATTCTCATTTTCCTGCATTAGTGATTTTGAACAGTGTTACTATTTTATCGAAGAATTTATTATGAAAAACAGTGCGTGCACTATTGCAGAAGAATAATGCTAGTCAAAAACTTCAGGAATAATTTAATGTACAAGTATTCTCCATCACATGCATAACAAGTATTCAAAAAATTGGAATGAAGGTATCCTTCTGCGGAAGTTAACCCATAGTAGAATTTCAAGTTCTCAATCTGCAAGTGTCCCCATTTTCGAAGGCAGAGTTGGAATTTGATTTTGTTTCATCTTCATTGTCCGATTTTGAATTTTTAACACCACTATTTCTGTCGCATTTTCCTGTCCGTAAACATTCAAGTGCAGCTTTTTCTCCCTCTTTCGGGTTAGACTGCCAGGGATTCCAGAATTTGAGAATTAGGGGCTGTATGAATCGATGAAACAAGAAAAGAAGCAGGGGAATAACGAAACAAGAAATGCAACCTGCCATTTTTATCACAGAATACTGACGTCTGTCAGTGTCAAGGCGTCAATTGTCAACTAAGACCATAGAATACAATTGAACATAGCATATTGTCTTCTTCTTGGTATTGTTCGCTTGGACGTAACTGATGAATTCAAAATTTCAACAATTGGATAATTTTCACCTAACTCAGTATTCGGAACGTTTACAGAAATCCTGCAGCTGTACCAAGTGAAAAATGCTTATGGATTTTTCATACTCTGATCATCTTCTACCAAACAATTATTATGAAAGGAAATGGAAATAAAATAAGTTTATTTGAAGATTATTTTATTAGGAAGCTATCATTAACTTCTATTCCATAATTAAATTCATTGAAATACCAACAGAACATAGAAGGAATAATAATATTCACAAAAAACGAATTCTAACAAGAAAAATATAACAATATATACATTTCACAAAAAACCTAACATTTTCTCAAGAAGTCATAAGTTCTTCTTGAATACTGAACGATCTGCTAAACTTACTTCCAAGTTTCTGCACTAATTTTTCTGATGCCACCATTTTTTCGTTGTGGTATTCGTCACAGTATTCCTGAAAGAAAAAAATTATAGACATTTCAAAGTTAGATACCAATGAAGAACTTCTCACCTTCATTCGGTTTCCCAAAAATACAGCACGCTCACGTTTCTTGATCATGAAATCTGTAGGTAACAGCCATCTGTTTTCATGACATTCTTCCGCTGTAGGGCGTTTACTATAAAAAAAATTAATATTCCATTCCGACAAGAGTTTACTTTTCTATACTCACTTTGGATGACGTTTGAATAAAAGCATGAGGAATCTGGTAGCCTCTTGCGAAACCTCTTTGAAGAGATGTTCGAAACGATACCTGACGAAGAGAATATTTTGCCTTGTTTCATTTTCATCTTCACCGTTGAATGGTAGTTTTCCGGAGAGCATAACGTAAGTAAGGACACCTACGGTCCATATGTCAGTTTGTGGTATAGCTGGCTCTTCGCTGAGGACTTCAGGAGCTGAAGAAAGAGAATCATTAGTCATAGCAGATGATTGTGGTTCCAAAAATCAACCAATAAGCTGAAGAACCATATTTTCATCGATTACTCACAAATATACTGTGGGTGTCCAACCACCGGTACTTTGGAGCCCAATTTGGTCACCCTATGAGCAGATCCCAGATCAACCAGTTTAATGTGAACTGATCTGATACTGCACATAACTATGTTATCAGGTTGCAAGTCGAGGTGACAGAGTCCTCTCCAGTGGAGGTACTGAAGACCGTCGAGAATCTGCAGATAACGATTTTGTTTGAGTAAATTTGTCAAATATGCTTCAAGGAGTCTTCCTTGACCCATACCTCTTTAATGAAGGGGCTTGGTACTTACCTGTCCAACAATGGTGGTGACTGTTTGTTCTGAATATTCGTGTCTGCTGGCAAGATAAGTCAGAACGTCAGCGCCTTGCAGCTTCTCCAAGATGAAAACAGCAGGTTTGGTGTCTTCAGTTTTGTACGCAGCAAGAAGACTTGCAATACGCTCATGCCTTAAGGATCTCAAAGCAGCGAACTCTCCATCTACATCTGGAAGACGATCTCTGGTAGCATCCATCAGTTTTGCGACTACTACTTCGTCCGTGTTTTTATTGACAGCCTTCACCACTTCCGAAAACCTACCCCTGAAAGATATTTGATGGAAGATATTATTGATGCAGATAAAAACGTCATTTTCTGGCTTCGTCCCTACCTTGAGATTTCAGAGATGAATGAGTATTCATCCTCTGGATTCTTGTACTGCCATTCAACTGGTTTTGCCTCGACTGCATAATCTGGGTATATTTTGGCCTCAACTTTAACTTCATGTCCGCCGTCTGTTATTTGTTGCAAGTGCTGCATTGCTTTGCTGAACTGTATCAAAGGTACTCCTGAAAAGTGAAATCGTTATCAAGAATTCTCGCTTGGACGAAGGTTAAAGGTTCCTGTCGGAAAAGAGAAACTAACCAGCATCTTTTGTGGATATTGGAGCGGAGGTCACACCCAAGTCGCCCCATCCCATAGCGTTCTTAGCGGCCAACCTAAACAGATACGTCTTATTCGGTTGAAGCCCTTTCATCAAGTAAAACTCGTGGTCAATATTGTCAGCCTTCTTGGTCCATTCCATGTCGTCTGCCAACTTGTAATCCAATCTGTAGCACAATACTGGGGAGTTTCCATCGAATTTCGGCTGTTTCCAAGTCAGCAATATTTCGGTGTCTGACACCTGGGCAGCTTCTGGAGAATCTGGTTCGTCAGGTGTTAAACCTACTACGATGCGAGTTCTGGCGACTGTTTGACCTATTTTGTTCCTTGCGACCACTTTGTACATGCCTTGGTCGAAGGAAAGCGCCGGACAGAGTTTCAGATGGGATCTTCCTATTTCGTCTGTGGTTATTTTGATGCGGTGAGATTCTGCGAGGATTGCATCGTTCCTGAAAGTTGATGAGGTGTAAGATTTTTTCGAAGGATGTATTTTCATTTTCTGATGTTGCCAACTAAACCTGGTATGCAATGGCAATTTCATGATACCTGGCATCAAATGCTGCATTTATAATAGATGTGATAACTCACTTGAACCACTGCACAATAGGGGCTGGATCACCAACAGCCAAACAAGTCAGCTCTAAATCTTTTCCTTCTTGCATGGCAGTGAATTGAGGCTTTTCTCTGAAGAATGGGAGTCTGCCCTCTTGCTTGCTTTCAATGAAGGCTTCGGCCTCAACATATGTATCCAGACGAGATCCTAAACAAAAGAGAAGATCGAAACTTAATGGCATTCGAAGTAGTACAATGAAAACGAAGACTCCTTTTTCCTTTTATTAGAAGACATGTATTTATGTTACAAATATACAAATTATTGAAGAAAAAACTAAAACCTCACTGCGAAAACATTTGAATGAAAAGAAAAAGACAAGTCCTGTACTGAATCACTGAAACTTTGAATCTATACTCCAAGGCCGTAGCTAGAAAAAAATTTCGGGGGGGGGTCCGTCCGAGGCCGTAGCTAGAAAAAAATTTCGGGGGGAGGGGGGGTGTCCGTTGAACTGAGCTCTAGAAAAATTTCGGGGGGGGTCCGGACCCCATCGGACCTCCCCCTGGCTACGGCCTTGCTATACTCTATTAAAATGGTAACTCTGTGGACCAACCCGAGAGGGAATCTGTCGAAAAAGTGGGTCCAGAGGAATCTTAAAATCGCAGCGAAGCTGCGATACAGTGAGGAAATTTTTATACGGTCGAAAAGAAGAATAATTGATTCATACGTGTGTAAAATTTCGATTCTCTACAGGGTCTTTCACGACTCACGAGGAACCTCACCCATATTTATACGGGAAACTACTGAACGTATTTTCATGAAATTCAGCACTTATAAGTATTTCACGATGCTGATGAAATCTAAAATATTTTCAAGGCATGAGCACCTCCGGTTTTTCCGGAAATAACGTCAACTTCCGTTTTTCAAATTAGAACACCATTTTTTTATTGCAGAAATAGATTCCTTAGAAAATTTCAAGTTATTTTGATGTAACATTTTTCAGTTTTGGTTGGAAAATTCTCTCTGAGCGGGAAAATTCGAAAAAAAAATCGAAAATAGAGCTCCGCTGAAACAAGAATAACTTCGAGGTTTTTGGATGGAAAATTTTCATTTTTGGGATTTTTCAATATGTAAGATTGATGTATCCACTTTAAAAATCGAAATCGCGATTCATGATACAGGGGGTGAAAAAATCGCTTTCAAAGTTAGGGATGACAAAATCGTGAAAAATCAATTTTTTCAAAATAGAACCCCATTTTTTATGGCAGATATTGAATCTACGTTAAAAAATAATGTGAGTGTATGCATCACACCCTTGCCCTAAAATGGATATTTTCTGAGTTAATATCCACTCGATAAAACTGTTTTTACTCAATCGGGTAGGAACACGAGTATAATCGGGGAGAGTACCGACAGCCTGTAGATCAATATGCTAAAAGGTAAACGAGTATTTGAACGCAGTGATTAGCAAGTGGATAAATTGTGTCGAGATAATGCGATTTTGCTGACGAGTAAATTTTGTTTTTTTCTAAATTAATTGGAGTGAATTAGTGCATTATTGTTGAGTGAACAAACTGAGGATAATTACTACAAAATTGCATTTGATGATAATTGATACTTATCAATATCAACAAAGGCGATGCATCTGACAACATTTCAATATATCTACCTATTTCATGTTTCAGTCTTCTGATGGAATAACTGCTCTCACTGGCGCCATACCGGTTGATTCTAGCTTTTCTTTCGTCGTCAATCTCTTCGTCCATTACGTCTGTGAAACGACGTCTTTCCCTGATGATTGGAGTCTGTGGAAATGTGAAAATGGTAGTTTATTGAGAGAACACAACATTTTTCTTTTCTTACCCTCCAGTCATATCCATGATCGTCAGATACAATATAAGATGTGCCAGGGCCCCTGTTATTTGCCACTTTCATGTATTCCCTCAGACGTACAGGGAAGTCTACATCTCTCAGTTGGAGTAGGTATGTGTCTGGGCCATTTTGGTAGCTGAGAATGGAATAGAGTAAGTAGGTTCTTCATTATCATTACCCTCACAAACAAATGTTTGATGTTGAATTAAGACAATAGCCCATCCTGACATTATTAAAGATCAAGGGATTTCTGATTTCCGCTGATCATATACAAAGAAATTCCAAATTGGATTGGGCTTATTAGAGCAGGTACCTAATCGAAGATGTGACGATTATTTGATGCTAATGGATGACATAAATGGGCCATTTTTTGTAAGACTGCATTATTAGTCCCGAAATTGGATGTTATTGGCGATAAATTATCTCCCGATCATCAGTATAATCATCGTAGGAGTCCTTCTAGTCGAAAATTAGATGATACATCACGAAATCGACTTCTTGAAGTGGCAAAAAACGGTGTGATGAGAAATTAATTAGAATTTCCGTTGGTGAAATAATTCCGTGTCCTTATAAATACCGAATTGGCTGCTTTTCGAATCAGTTGATTTTTGATATTCGAAAAGTTGACATCATGAAATTCCTAGTCGTTTTCTTAGCAGTTGCTGTCGCGTGTGTTTTGGGGGGTGACGATACCTCAAAATTCGACAATATTGATATCGATACCATCATGAAGAACGAACGGTTACTGCAGAACCACTTCAACTGCTTACTGGACGGTAAAGGATGTACGCCGGAGGCAGACGACTTAAGAAGTAAGATTTTTGCCGAAAATTTTATGTGGGTACTTATCTGGAATCTCCAAAATTCTAAATTTCTGGGATAAACTAATTTCCAATAAAAAATTGAAGCAGCGTCATTTCACGCTGTGAATCGTGTTGATATGTAGTACCTACTTACTCTTAGCAATATCAGAAGGAATTTTCCATTTTGGTTCTTTTCAAACAGATTCAGTTTGGTTATGAGGAATGGGTTGAATTAAGCCAGGTGCAAACATTTTGATGTCCAAGCTCATACAGCAATCGAAACAAAGCTATTAAAACGCATTCGTTCTAGTAATATTCGACTTTGAAAATGAAATATCACCCAATTGATCTGCAGCAAGGCGGCTAAAATAGCGCCCAAACTGTACCGTGTGGAGAAAAACTTATATGGCATTGTTATAAGGTTGACAAAAATCTACAAATTAAAAATAATTTTACATATACAGGGTGCGTAAAAAAAAAGTTACGGAAAAATAGGTAGTTTTTTCAAATGAAACACCCTGTATTTCATGGCATTATTCTTTCGAGAACAACAAGAGCTTTACACTTATACCTCATTTTTTAAATTTCATCACGGCGGTGCCACAAAATTCGTATTTTTAGGATATTCTTAGTGTCAAGGGGTTCATCAAAATTCTTATAGCAACCGCTGTGTTCAATCTAGATAAACGAAATTTTTACAGTAGTTAACTTAAGGTATCAGCTTCATCATTCGGTAAATATCTGAAGTTTTTTTTTCATACAGAGTGTCTAATATAAATTACCAATTTACTAAAATTAAATATGCGATAACTCGAATTTTTCAAATGGAACACCCTGTATTTATCTCTTTCATGATATTTTTCAAATGTCTACATTTCTCACAAAGAATGCCCTACACCTAACTCGCTTTGTTTTTAAGATATTCCACATTTGAGTATGGGACATTTTTTGTAAAAAATGTAGACATTCGAAAAACGAATTTCATGAAAGAGAAAAATACATTTTTAATTTGAGTAAATTGGTAAATTTATATCAGACACTCTTTGTAAGAAAAACTTCAGATGTTTACCGAATGATGAAGCTGATGCCTTAAGCATCTCTCGATTGATCATCAGTACAATATACAGAGTGTAACAGCCAAATGGAATAAATTCGATAACGAATAAATGAGGGCGTGTTGGAAAAAACGCTCGGACACGTCGATTTGTAATTTCAAATGCGCATATTTTTCAAGAAAATAATATTATATAGGGTGTTCCATGTCACCGTGGCCAATACCAACTTTCTTATTTCAAATGCAACCCCCTGTATATTATTTATTTTTTGGATTCTTCAGAAAATTCTAGACATAATTCATGCACAATGTCCTATACCTATCTTCAACTATTTCGGAAGTATTAAGTGTTTTCAGATTTATTGCAAAAATCAACGTTTTGAATAGAAAATTATTTTATTTCACAAATTCGGTACATTACACTTAAAACCTAATAAGTAATACTGATTATTTCCTAATTACTAAAAAAAACATTAATGTCAATGTAGGAAATGTTCAAAATGCTCGCCGCGAACGTCTTGGCAACATGCTAATCTGGTGTAGAATTGTCTTCTAACATTACTCAACATTTCAGGCGTTTTTGCTTACTTTCTTCATATCAAGAGGTGAATGGGAAATAAGTATTGAGTGTAATGTATCGAATTTGTGAAATAAAATAATTTCCATTTAAAATGTTAATTTTTGTAAAAAATCTGAAAACACTTAATATTTCCGAAAAAGTTGAAGATAGGTATAGGACATTGTACATGAATTATGTCTAGAATTTTCTGAAGAATCCAAAAAATAAATAATATACAGGGGGTTGCATTTGAAATAAGAAAGTTGGTATTGGCCACGGTCGCATGAACCACCCTATATAATATTATTTTCTTGAAAAATATGCGCATTTAAAATTACAAATCGAAGTGTCCGAGCGTTTTTCCTAACACCCCCTCATTTATTCGTTATCGAATTTATTCCATTTGGCTGTTACACTCTGTATGTACTGAACTAATTTAGTGTCTAATCCCTAATTTGCAGAACGCATTCCTGAAATACTGGATACATGCTGCGCCAAGTGTTCAGACAAGCAAAAGGAGAGTGGCCAGAAAATGACACTTTATTTGATCGAGAAAAAACCGGAAATGGTTAAAAAAATGATGGACAAATACGACCCCGACAGAAAATACCAAGAAAGATGCGGCGAACAACTCAAATCTCAAGGAATAGATCTCAGTGGGTTCTGAAAAGGAAATCAACGTTTTATAAGAATTACAAATAAAATAAAGCTTTTCGTTTAGGAATCTGTGTATTATTTCGGTCCAAGAAATCTATTGACATCTTTTTTTACTTTCACTATTACCTAATGATTTGTTTTGGTCAGTCTTTCATATTTTTTATACCATTTAACAGGAAATGAGAAATCAGATCTGCGAAAGTTATTATTTGGCTTCACCTTATTCTTGTTGGGTAGGTACCTATATTTTCATTCGAATCATTTTTGAGTATTTGATGCACAGGGTGGACCTGAGATGAGCATAGCATTTGCTTATGAAACTTATTTAAAAAAATCGTGTAGGCATTTAAAAATATTTCGAGTGAGAAGAGAACTGGACCAATAAGTATTTTAGAGGAGGCTTAGCGTCCCTTGCCTCCTCTGAAGAGCCGCCACTGTTATTCATAAAAATAAAAATTCTTACTGGCTCTCTGATTTGATCATTCCGATCTCGTAGTTGAGGGGTGATCTTGTTGGTATTTGGTCTTCCCATGGGGTGCGGGCTCTTGGTACCTTTTCTTGGGGTGGTGGGGTAGCTCTGGGAGTGTATGACTCTCCAGGGGGATAAACCATCTTCGATGGATGAGTGAAGGCCCCCTCGAGTGGCCTGCGTCTGTACCATCTTTTGCAGGACGCATTGTCATACCATTCTCTGTGAAAAAATAAATAAATTAATAATTCAAAGAGAGATCTAATTTAATCGATATTTCATTCCTTAATAATTGAAGATACATAATTCATTTTATGGTGATGAAATTTTGAAAAGAAAAAGATTATATATAAAAAAGTTTCTTCAGAAACAAGATCCAAGCGTTGATGAAATTTAGAACACGTTTATAAACAGACATTTAAAAAATATGAAGCAATTCCGTTGTAGTTAGACACCCAGATGTGTTATAAAATATTGAAAATATGGAAAAGACTTAAAAAGTCTGAATTGGAAGAAAAGAAAAAATCGAATTCATTGAAACAAAGCTCGATAAAACATATACTCAATTTTGTTATGTTGTTTTCCATTCATTGAATACATTTTTCAGCACTCACGCTAAGAGGAATTCCACTTGGTTGAGATGATATTCCGAAATATGAAGGATTTTCCTCTGCGCATAAAACTTATCATTTCCATCGATTAACTTCAATTTGTAGTCGAAATATTCCTCAACTTCTTTGGACATAACTCACTCTGTTCTCGAAGAAAAACTTTCATTGACTGTCTATTTTGGAACGCGTTCATTATTGACACCGAGTTGAAACGCTTCCAATGAATTTAGGATGCAATAGGTACATTAATAAACCTCTGTATTTGATACAGAGTGCCACTGAAACCTCAATACCTTCCAAATGAATTCTGTGCATTCTCACTCATCAATCAGCTTGCTTTTTCATCACGTCCTCATGGAATTGTCTGAACCTCAAAGAACATTGAAGGTTTCGAGAAAATGTATAAAAAAAAAAATTCCTATAGATATGGACCTTAAGCGTTTCGTTTTTTATACAGGGTCTTTCACGAGGAACCTCACCCATATTTATACGGGAAACTACTGAACGTATTTTCATGAAATTCAGCACTTATAAGTATTTCACGATGCTGATGAAATCTAAAATATTTTTAAGGCATGAGCACCTCCGGTTTTTCCGGAAATGACGTCAACTTCCGTTTTTCAAATTAGAACACCATTTTTTTATTGCAGAAATAGATTCCTTAGAAAATTTCAAGTTATTTTGATGTAACATTTTTCAGTTTTGGTTGGAAAATTCTCTCTGAGCGGGAAAATTCGAAAAAAAAATCGAAAATAGAGCTCCGCTGAAACGAGAATAACTTCGAGGTTTTTGGATGGAAAATTTTCATTTTTGGGATTTTTCAAGATGTAAGATTGATGTATCCACTTTAAAAATCGAAATCGCGATTCATGATACAGGGGGTGAAAAAATCGCTTTCAAAGTTAGGGATGACAAAATCGTGAAAAATCTATTTTTTCAAATTAGAACCCCATTTTTTTATGGCAGATATTGAATCTACGTTAAAAAATAATGCATCACACCCTTGCCCTAAAATGGATATTTTCTGAGTTAATATCCACTGAAATTTGGCATATATGACAAAATTTAGAGTTTACACCATGTGACCTGCCAATTTCGATTGCAAATTTGCAGGGTGATATTTTTTCTGGAACTCCGTCCCCTGTTTTCCTCCAGAAGTTTTTTTTGGTGCTCTACCTACTCTTAGTTTGAAAAATTGTTAAAAGAAGTCTTGTGGTTATACTTAAACTGAGTGTGTCCCTATGAAAAGGACCAACCATGTAGATTCATGCCTTAACACTCACCTATAGAGAGACCAGTAATCCCTGAGGTATTTGCTGCTGATTCTGTACTCGTCTGAATATGTTTTGTCAGCCCTTTCAAGCCAAGGGTGTTTCAACGCCTTGTACACATCCATTCTTTCTTCCCACCTATAGGTCAAGAGTCTTGTGATGAAATCTCTGGCTTCTGAACTGATGTTAATCCACCACTCCTCTTCAAACATCCATTTGCCACTCTTTATATTGGTCAATGTTTCCATGTCATTTGCACCTTGTAGGAAATATCAGTTAAATTGACTTGTTTTCGCTTTTGATGAAATGATTTCGAGGCTTGTAATGTATTGGGATTTTTTTGAATTACTTACCTCTAAATGGTGACCTGCCCGAAAGAAGAATGTAAGTAATGATACCCAAACTCCACATGTCGTGTGCTAAGCTAACTCCTTCCCCGTTAACACACTCTGGACTGACGTATTCTGGCATTCCGTATTTGAGATTGTACAAGCGAGCCATGTTGATCCTTCTGGTAAGCCCGAAGTCGCAGATTTTCAGATCATCTCCTCCAGGATGGGATATGAGAAGATCACCAAGCTAAACAACCAAAACATAAGATCGAAATTGTCTTCATCCACTTGGTAGTTGAGTAAATCAGTGTAGAAGCTTTGGTATTCGAAAGAGGCCAGAGCATGCCAAAAATAAGGAAAAATTGAAGAGCCTTGTTGCAACTCGCTTGAGAGAAGCCTTGCTGTATAGCAGCTGAATCTACTCGAA
This sequence comes from Adalia bipunctata, assembly GCA_910592335.1. Taxonomy (NCBI): domain Eukaryota; kingdom Metazoa; phylum Arthropoda; class Insecta; order Coleoptera; family Coccinellidae; genus Adalia; species Adalia bipunctata. The sequence goes on along the minus strand of OU342948.1, from coordinate 6,959,847 downwards.
ATCATTATTATTATCAGAAGAAATGCCAGAAAGGTTTAGGCCTCTTCGTTTCCTTTAACTCTTGAGTGACCAGTCACAACCCTTGATAGTTTCGTCCCAGGTTTATGTAGGGCTACTTCAGCGAAATCCTGGCTACCAATATTCTCCGTTCTTCGTTAGCGCTAGCGACGCTCTTCGACCAAAGACGCGAAAAGGCTTAAAAATTAAAATTATTCTCTTCGAGACACTTACAGTCAAACCCATATGTCCAAATCCTCTCTCGTGCATGTAATGCAGTCCCCACAGCGTCTGTCTCATGAACCCTGCAATGTCGCTCTCGGTGTAATAATCCTGTCTCAGCAGATAGTCCTTCACCAGATCTCCTCCAGCAGCCAACTCCAGTATCAAGATTACAGAGTCTTCAGTCTCGTATGCGTCTCTGAGACCGATCAGCTTCCTATGGTGCAGCTCGTTCATCATCTCGTACTCCTTGTACATGAATGGTCTAAGATCGCCTCTTCCATGCATAACTTTGGCGGCGTATGTCCTTCCTGATGAAGAAATGAAAGATTTGAAGATTAAGCTCATCTTACGATTGATTTCGTATGTTTTGAATGCAAATCTACTCCAAAAGCAGATCTTGCTTCTATGGATTTCCAATCATACTCACCGTTCAACCTTTCCACAGCGTGGTAGGTAACACCTTGCGTTCCTCTGCCCAATTCATCCCCAATATCGTAAAGATCCGTGTACAGACGCTTTCTGATCTTGATCGGCGATGGGTTGTTGTAATTCCTCATGTTGTACTCCCAGTCGTTTTCTTCAATGTGCAGCATGGCGCTGCTACTTGTAGACCCTGCCACATTCCTTGCACTTACTGAATATAAGCCTTCGTCTTTGAGGATCACGTCGTGAATGGTCAAGATGGTTGTGTCGGGCTCATTGAAGGCAATCTGAGAAGGATGGGAGAAGACTGAAGTGCACCAGCTTTGTGATTATAAAATAGGACAGTACCTTGATTCTGCTCGATGGTGCTAGTGGCTTCCAGTCTTTGTACCACTTGATTTCTGGATACGGCACACCTACTATTCTTGCTTCGAATCTTCCCTTACCTCTTACGGTGATGTACTCCACCTCTGGTCTCTTCAAAAACGTTGGAAGATCTGCTATTTCCAAACGTACCCTTTGTCTGGCCTCTCCATGTTCATTTCTCGCCACAGCTTCATACCATCCAACATCCCTCTCTAGCATCCTTGAAAGAACGATTTGAATTACGATAAATTCACCTTGTCGAAGATCTAATATAAAAGTTATAGCTTTTGAGGTGTCAAGTTAGGTGACAAACAACGCTGAGCGCTGTGGTCATAACCCTGTGTCTTCAAAGTTTCATAATGAAAAAAACCAAGGAGAATTTAAATTCCAGGAGGGATTGACCTATGAAAACACATTAATTCATGACCGTACTTGTTGATGAAGAGTGTAGCCTGTCCGTTCCTAGTATAGCTATGATCAAATCGGCCTCCGGATTCTACGAGTTCGTCGTTGAAGTAGAACGAAACCTTGGGCTTGGGGTATCCGTAAACGAACCAGAACAGATTGGAATTTTGGTCCTTCACGCCGTATTGGGTATCGTGTTCCTGCCTCAAGAATCTAGGGGCTTGCGCCATGTTATGGACCGGAGGTTTTTCTATATCAAAATCTTTTGGGAAGTAGGGAGAAATGTCCGGTTTGAATTCGACGTCAGGAGGAAGGTACGGACGCCATTTTGGAAGTTCGGGCTCTAGCTTCTCCCTGCAAGGAAGAAGAAAAAAGGATTAATAGAAGACATTATGATTACATGGAGCTTGTGTTAGAATTGACAAGCAAGAAGCAAGTAAATGAAATGAAGCAGTAAAAGCGACCAACTCTGAGTCAGAATAGAGTTAGTGAATGATTGAATGTAGCAACAAAATCTCAAACCTTTGAGATGCATTCTGCAAAGCCTGAAAAGTATCTACCAAAGAAACACTCAAAGATAGTTCAGATGTAAATGAGGCTCAAGAAGCAATGCAAGGCTACAGATTATCAAATGAATCATTGAAAAAACTGAAGCTTTTATATGTTTTCGAACAAGCATTTGTGGAGAAGAAGCTTTAAAACTGACAGAGGTTATCTGTTTTGAAATGCAGCTGCTAATAAGGAATCCATATGGGAGCTTAGGTGTAACATGCTGGTACAACACACTGAACCATACCTGTGAGTGATAGCATATGGTGACGGATCGCTGATTCCATACTTGTTCTCAACCCTAACCCTGAATTTGTAATCCCTGAAGGGTTCCAAGTTTCTAACCTCACAGGTGCAACTTCTGATTCCAGTCCTGGCAGTGAACCAATCACCATTCGGTTGCTCGCACATTTCAAGCTGATAAGTCACAGGGAATCTTGGTCCAGTTGGAATGGATGGTTTCCAAGATAGGGTGCAGTGACGATCTGTCATCTGTGAGATGATCGGAGGGTTTGAGAGAGGCATGGGTGCACCGCTTCTTTTGTATTTGTCGTATTCTATGTATTGATCGACCATTGGGCGTTTGCTCTTCATTTCGTTCTCTGCAAAGGAAATAATGAGGAGTGACATGGTTATATCCTTCCGCAGCCATTAGAAACTGCCATTCAAAATTTCAGCTAGACTTCCAATGACATATCTGCAATGGCGACTGTATCAAATGAGCTCCCAAAAAGAGAAAGTAGGGAAATAAAGGTCGACAAATAATGGCCTAGCTTTCTTATATGGTATAGAAAAAGCCATAACCAAATGGATATTAAGAAATGAGTGAATACTCAACGTTGATGGGGAAAACCCCTAGTGCAGAATAAAGCTTAGGATATTGCAGACTCAACAAAACTGTGATTCCTCACAGAACAAGGATTATGTAGGTCTTGCCAGACAGGAAAAGGAACCTTGATCCATTTTATGACAGTGCCTTTTAATGGCGAGAGTAAGATTCTCATAGCAAGACTCAGAATATCCAGATGCAAGGAGCTAAACCTGATAGAGAGCCTATGCCAGAATTGCTATCGCTAAACAAAAGGACGAAGCTACTTCAGATGGTCTAACAGTAGTCCAAGGGACCATCATAAATCCATATTCGAGTCGACTGATCCTACTAGATAAAATCACTGTGCTACGAATCCAACATGGATGAAGAAAAAAGATTCCAATTGGCACTCACCATCAAACTTCAGTACAGCATTACATATATCGCTTCCGTGTTCGTTGGTGATCTTGCAGGTGTATTTTCCAAGATCGTCCACATCCACTCCAGCGATGGTCAACCTCAGCAAGCCTGCCATATCTGTCTCCATCTTGATACGCGTAGAAGGAAACAGTTTTTTGTCTTCATGATACCATTCGACTACTGGGACAGGTATTCCTGAAGCGCACGCTGTGAATTTGGCAGTCATGCCCTTGAAGAGTTCCGTGTCTCCTATTCTCTTCAAGAACACTGGAGGTTCTATCTTCTGGCGTGCTTTACTGGAGAAGAATTGATTGAATCTTAGGTAAGGTTATACTGCAAAGAAGCTCTCAAACTCTTTCACGAAAACCAACAAAAATTTGGAAGATTCAAAGGACGAACTTACATTTCTTTCACAACCTCCAGTGTGCCTGTACACTCATCTTGACCTTCCTTATTTGTGGCTGTTGCTCTGTACACACCAGCGTCTTCTGGCTTACAATCGATGACGTATAAGCAGCACATGTCACCATCACGTTTGATATGGAATTTGCTAGTTTCACGAAGAGGAACTCCGTCCTTAGACCAGGTAACTTCAGGTTGGGGCACACCACTTACTCTGCACGGGAATTTGGCATCCCTCTCAGGTAGCTGTAATGTTAGGTAACTTGTTTAAGGTTATTGGTTGGAAAATATTTCGTTTTGGTCACCTGCTGTAAGTCTCCGAACTTCTGAGTGAAGGTTGGGGGTTGGTATATTTTTCTGACAGTTGCTTTTCCTTCTGCTGTATCGTTTCCTAAGGGATTGATGAGTTTCACTTTGTATATTCCAGAATCTGATGGAACTGCTTGATCGATTCTGAGACCAACCTACGAAAGAAATTTATAATTCAGATAAATTAAGCCAAGAGGTATTCATGAAGTAGGAAGAACAACAAGATCTCTTCAGTCTGGGTTCCTGATCACTCAGGAATTTGACTCACCTTTCTACCGTCGCAGGTCATCAATATCCTGTCTGTAGGCGTCAATGGAACATTATCTTTCATCCATTCAACGCTAGGGATGGGATTCCCGGTGAAACCGGCTTCAATAACCAACGGCAAATCCTCATCTGTCAACACATCTCTGAGTCCGTGCAAGAACAAAGGCCTTTCCTCTGGTTCTCCACTCCTTGTTGCCGGCTTAACTGTGAGAATGGCAGAAGTTTCAGCTTCTCCAGCTTCATTAATTGCCACAGCTCTGTACGTTAGAGCATCTCTTGCTTGGTCGGCTGCGTCTAGAAGCAAAATGCTGACGCCCTCTGGGTGATCTGTGATTCTGATATGTTTGGTGTCAGATATAACTTCTGCTCCGTTTCGGAACCTGAAAAATTTTGAATCATTAACGGCACTTCAGGATCTCTCGTGAAATTGCTTACCAAGATATTTTCGGTTCAGGGAAACCATCAGCTTTAACTTCGAACTTGACGGGGAAACCTTCCACCACTGTCTGCGATTGCAGCCTTTTCTTGAACTCAGGTTTCGTAGGTTTTCTTTCCACCATCACCTTTCCTTCAACTGAAGCTTCTCCCAGCCTATTAGAAACGAGGACTTGATATGTTCCTGCATTTTCTGGCTTGGCACATTCGACGACCAATACTGTTCTACCATCTGGATGCTTCTCTATGAGCACCTCAGAAGATGCTCTTATGGGTAAACCGTCTTTCATCCATTTGATCTCTGGTGGAGGATAAGCGATGACTTGTGCTTCCAGACGTAGAGTTTCTCCAGTAGCTAGGTCGGTATCCTTGAATACCTTCTTGAATTTAGGTCTCTTTGGAGTTGCTGGAGTGAAGAAATAACATTGGTATAGCTAGAAGATACTGATATAGTGGAGAAAATTGATTTGAAATGGGTTATTAAGACTTTAGAAATGGTTCAGTTGAGATCCAGAGAAACTTACGTTGCACAGCTACTGCACACAAGCAGGAGGTATCTCCGTTCTGATTTTTGATCACCAATTTGTAGGCTCCACTATCTTCTGGGGTTACGTCATCTATGCTGAGGACAACAGTGCCATCCGGAAGTAACACAGTTTTAATCCTTTCATCAGTGATTGGTTCTCCGTTTTTGTACCACACCACCTGGGAAAAGTAGACACAGGTCAGGTATCGATAAATGTGGATGATTGAAGAATTGAAGTACTCACAGTTGGTTTTGGACTTCCCGACACTTTAGCTTTGAGCTCCAGGTTTTGACCTTCGCTTATCTCATGAGTACGGTCCAGTTTCTTCCTGAAGTTGGGAGGAGTTTGTATCATGGCGATTTTAGCTGAACTTTCTACCTCTCCCACACAGTTCACGGCCATTGCCTTATACTGGAATGAAAAATATTGTTCAGAAGTTATTCACAATTCTTTCCTCAATTTTCTTATGCTGAGTACATCCACATATCATACTTACAAAACCGATGTCATTTTTGTTGTAGTTCTTGATGCGCAGACAGCTTGTAACTTGAGTTTCCGTATGAGTTTCCACTTTATGGTTTTCATCTTCAATCAGAGGTTTGGCATTGAAGAACCACTTTATTTCTGGCTTGGGCAATCCATCAGCTCGCACCATGAGTTCAGCATCTCCACCATCTTCGATATTGTCTTCGAGCAATCCAGTGATGAATTTTGGTTTCTCGGCTAAACAAAATTGGTGTTTTAATCTCAATACCAGAGGTTCCAACATAAAGGGGTTTGTCGTATTTGTCCCAATATGTACAGGGTGGAGTGGAATAGAAATTAAAGCACGAGAAGCCCATATACTGTAGTTTTTTACTAGCCAAATCAAGGTTTTGTAAAGCGTCCATTTGACCAGGTGAGAGTGCACATTTTATGAAAATATGAGATGAGGTGACTAAACTGAGTTCGAAGTTTTCAAAAAGTATAATTCTTTTTGATTTTTGACAATGAGCGGAAGATTAGGTTTCAGAAACATTCAAATACAGTTATCTTCAATTGTTGTGATTTTTTTTAATCTTCCCATCGTTTTTATTCTTTTGAATCTATAAAAGAGAATAGTTCTTCGAATGAAAAAAGCTGAGGAAACTTAAGAATGAATGGAAAATAATGTGCAGTTTCACCTTCTTTTATCAAAGTTTCATATTTTAAGCCAGTTAAGCATTACGTCCAATCATAGTTACTTAGAATACAAAGACTTACTCGTTGGTTCGGTATCTTCTGTAATCAAAAATTTGTGTTGGTTAGTGTTGAATTTTAATGTTTATGTATGTATTGTCCATAAATAGATTTTCATTTAGATTATCTATTATTATGAATCTCAAAAAGTTCTTACTTCATTAGAAAACGTTTTCTGTCAAATCTTCAAGAAAAAGTAATAAATTGAAACAAGGAAAATAGAGATGAAACATGAAAAAATTGAATTGAGAATAAAATAAAAAAATAAATCTATTAAGAGAAACTTCTAATGGAGACGTATGCATATAAACGAAAACAGTGTATTGTAGTGTTCTCTAGATACTCTATGACATATAGATCTGTGATCAATAGATATAGGTTATATATAGGAACATGTAAATCCACGTTTTCGATACTGTCTCTAATAAAAGTGTGATAATCTTGAAACCTGTGTCTTATTATAAGTCAAATACATAACAGAATTTGGCGACGAGAAAAGGTCGTTCCACGTGCCGAAAAGTTGAAGTCAAAATATAAGTCGCGAGTCTACTATTCTCAAAAATGTCTCTTATTGGAACAATCGAGCATTTTAACCCTAAGGAGTCAGATGCAGAAGCATATGTTGAACGCTTGGAACAGTTATTTGTGGTAAACAGTATTACTACCGATGAAATGAAGGTCCCACTTTTTTTAACCTTAATTGGGGGTGAAGCTTACAATTGTCTAAAAGATTTATTAGCACCTAATTCTTTAGCCAGCAAAAAGTATGATGAACTCACCGAAGCATTGATAAATCAGTTTGGAACAAAGCGTTTGATAATCGCTGAAAGATATAAGTTTTGGACGGCAGTTCAAGAATCCGGAGAAGATCTAAAAACATTTTCAATCAGACTTAGAAATCTTGCTAAATATTGTGATTTCAAGTCATTTTTATTAGATGCACTGAGAGATAAGCTAGTCTGTGGTGTTAAGTCGAACTCAATTAAGCGGAAGCTGTTAACAATTGATCCTTTACCAAATTTTGATGAAGCTCTTAAGACAGCAATAGCTATGGAACTTACTGATGATCAACTACAGTTATTTGGTAATGAATCTACAGGAGCAGTCAACAAGTTGAAATATCAGAAAGGCAATAAGTCAAATTGGAGGTCGAATAATAAGTCGAAGTATAGTCAGTATAGTCAAAGTAATCAGACGTCAACAAGACCATCAAGTCAAAATGCAAGTTCATCTTCAAAAACAACAGATTGGTCAGACAAAAAACAATGCAAACGTTGCCTAAGAGTCCATTTTAATGACAATAAATGCCCAGCTGTCAATTGGAAATGTTTTTCATGCAATTTAATGGGTCATACAGCGAAGTCTATCCTATGTAAAAACAAAGTTCATGGTTTGTCGGACAATGAGAGTCAACAAGAAGAAGCAGATGATGATTCCCTAGAGCTAGGTTGGCTTAGTTTAAACTCCATATCCAAGGAAAATGAAAGTCTACAGGTCAAGTTGTGTGTCCAAGGAACTGAAATTATTATGGAAATTGATACTGGAGCTTGTAAGTCGGTGTTACATATTGATGATTATAATGAGTTATTTCCCAATATTGAAATAAGTCCTGTTAATTTTAAGCTCAGAGCCGTTACTGGACAGAATGTGTCTATCATAGGTCAGATTAATGTTGAAATCAAATATGCCAGTAAGATATTCAAATTACCATTGGTCATTTTGGATAGTATAAATAGGTTCACACCTTTGTTAGGCCGTAACTGGCTGAGTGTAATATATCCAACATGGAAAAACAATTTAGTAGAGTCAAAGTCAGTAAAAAATAGTAAACTTGTGTCAAATGAGTCGAATAACAGTCAAGGGAAGTCAATTTTGAAAGTAGAAGGTATAAGGTTGGACTTAATTTCGGAAATTAAAAGTAAGTTTGCATGCAATTTTCAGGACAATTCAAAATCTTGCATAAAACAGTTCAAAGCTGACATTTCTGTAAGGGATGGGGTCAACCCAATTTTTCATCGTGCTTATGACATGCCATATTCCCTTAAGTCCAAAGTTGAAGAAGAGTTATCAAATATGGTAAAATCTGGGATTTTGACCAAGGTAGGTCATAGTCAATGGGCAAGTCCTATTGTCATAGTTCCAAAAAAGAACACAAACGATATAAGGATTTGTGTGGACTTTAAAAAAACTGTTAACAAAGTCATTGATAGCGATCATTGTGTTTTACCTTTACCAGATGACATTTTTGCAAGCTTAAGTGGGAGCAAATACTTCACTGTCTTGGATCTAAAAGGAGCATTTCAACAACTCGAAATAAGTGAGTCTTCGAAGGAGCTTTTTACAATTAATACCCATTTAGGTCTTTTCCGTTACAACAGATTAACTTATGGTATAAGTTCCGCTCCAGGAATTTTCCAATCAGTAATGGAAGCTATTTTGTCAGGCTTGTCAAGGGTCAAATGTTATATCGATGATATTTTGATTTTTGGGTCCTCTCTGGATGAATGTCATCGAATTGTTGAATCTGTCATGCAGAGGTTGAGGGAGTTCAATGTAAAAATTAATGAGAAAAAGTGTGTTTTTTATGAGACGGATATTGAATTCTTGGGTCACAAAATTGATGAATACGGTATACACCCTACAAAATCTAAAATTGAGAGTATTGAAAAAGCACCATCTCCTAAAAACCTAACACAGCTCAGATCATATCTGGGTCTCCTAAACTACTATGGTAAATTTATTCCAATGCTTTCTAGCACACTCAAACCCCTCTACGAATTGTGTAAGTCAGGTGTCGAGTTCACTTGGACTAAACAATGTGAAGAGGTATTTCAGGCAAGTAAAAAGTCACTCACTTCTGAGAGCGTTCTTACGCATTTCAACCCGACCTTACCTATTTATGTCACTTGTGACTCAAGTGGGTATGGTGTTGGAGCAGTACTTAGTCATCGCATTAATGGGGAAGAGAAACCTGTCTTGTTTGCTTCAAGCACCCTTTCAGCAACAGAAAAACTTTATTCAAATTTAGAAAGAGAAAGTTTGGCCATCATATTTGCTTTAAAAAAATTCCATAAGTATATTTTCGGCAGAAAATTCAGTATAATCACTGATCACCAGCCACTACAGTTTATATTTGGCAGAAATAAAGGTATACCAGTTACAGCAGCTTCTCGAATAACGCGTTGGGCTATTACTTTGGCTGCCTACAACTATGACATTCAATACAGGAAAGGTAAATTAGTTGCCAATGCTGATGGTTTATCACGCTTACCAATTCCTGGTGATACCAAAATTCCCAGTACCTTGTATTCATTTAACTTAATTGATGGTGTTCCCTTGCATTCAGATGATATCTCAATGGCAACAAATAAAGATTTAACGTTGGTGAAGGTGATAGATTTTACAAGATCTGGTTGGCCTAGTGTGGTTCAGGATGAGAAGTTGAAACCTTTTTTTCAGAGAAGACACGAATTATCTGTAGAAAATAATTGTCTTTTATTAGGCAGTAGAGTTGTTATACCAGCAACTCTGCAATCCGAAGTTTTACAGTTGTTCCATGAACAACACTTAGGCATTGTTCGGTCAAAGATGTTAATAAGGTGTTACTGTTGGTGGCCTAACATTAATGATGCTATTGAAAAATTTATAAGTTCGTGTGAAACTTGTCAAATGTCTCAGAATTTTTCAAATAGCAGTAATTTGTTGTCTTGGCCGACACCATTAAATAACTTCTACAGGGTCAATATTGACTTTTTTCATAAATTCAACCATACCTTCTTAATCTTGATTGATGATAAATCAAAATGGTTGGATGTAAAACTAATGGAACATGGTACAAATGCTAAGGAAACTATTTTGAGACTTAAGGAATTTTTCTCCACTTTTGGATTGCCTGTGGAATTAGTTTCAGATAATGGTCCGCCCTTTGGTTCAAATGAATTTCTTGCTTTTTGTCAGGCAAATGGAATCAAACCAGTCAAATCTCCACCTTACCACCCACAGAGCAATGGTCTTGCCGAAAGGAGCGTACAAACTGTCAAAAAGGGTTTAGAAAAGGCTTTAATTTTTGAAAAGAAAGGGGAAATCAGTCAATATTCCTTGAAAACCAAATTGTACAATTTTCTTTTTACCCATAGAAATACACCTTCTACGTCTACAAGTGTTTCTCCATCAGAAAATATATTCAAAGTAAGACCAAGAACTAGATTTGATCTTTTGAAACCTTCTTCTAATAATAAACATACTGACTTTGACTCATGTGCAGACAAATTTAGGAAAACAAAATTATATTCTTTAAATCAGCCCGTTTTTGTAAAAAATATTCAACTGAAAGTATGGCAAAAAGGAAAAATTGTGAAAATCATGAGTCATACCACTTATTTGGTTCAGGTTGATCATGGTATTAAGTTTGTGCATGCTAATGATATCCGAATGTGCCCAGATAGCTTTACCACTTCCTCTAGTACACAAACTTTGCCGAAAAGAGACTTGCAGGATTTGTCTAAGGGTGTACCACAGAATAACGATGAATCACCACCTGATCTTGATACTGCTCCCAAAGCTAGTACATCTTTACAGGCTAGTCCACCAATTATGACTAATATTCCTAGCAAGAGCATGGAAGCTCCAGTAACTGAGCAGCTTAGTAAGCAATCACCAAAATGTACAAAAGAAGGTTATCAACCAAATGATGTTCATTCTGGAGCTCCCAGGTCCTTCGTCAGTACTCGTTCAGGTAGGACTATTAAACCTCCGAACAAATTAGACTTGTAAATGTTTTGTATTTTTGAGTAGGGGAGGAAATGTAGTGTTCTCTAGATACTCTATGACATATAGATCTGTGATCAATAGATATAGGTTATATATAGGAACATGTAAATCCACGTTTTCGATACTGTCTCTAATAAAAGTGTGATAATCTTGAAACCTGTGTCTTATTATAAGTCAAATACATAACATGTATGAATGGTTCCTCTGTAGTTTCGTCCATGTAAGGACTCATCAGTATTAAATATCCTCGATCGACCCAGGAAAAATTGCTCGAATTTCAGTAATGCCGAAGCAGTATGACTGACTTACTTATTGTCTTTATCCTAGCCTCAGAAGTAGTCTCTCCAAGTTCATTCTTCGCAGTAACTTTGTAGTATCCGCCATCAGAAAGAAGAGTTTTCTTGAAGATCAGCTTGTACGTTTCATTAGCAACATCCTCAACAACTTCCACATGGTCATCACTTTCTATTACATGATCGTCCTTAGACCATGTTACCACAGGGACTGGGTTGGATTCTATGACTACCTTGAATTGGGTTGCTTCTCCAGGTACCACAGAGACGTCTTCTGGTCCTTCAATTTCTGGACGAAGGATAATGGTGAGTTCTGCACTGCTCTCAGCCTCAGACCAAACGTTCTTAGCCTTCACTCTGTAGTTTCCTTGGTTGAATCTCTCACCTAAAACATATGCATATTGCTGAAAAGATTACCAATAAATAACCCAATGAGTGTACCCACATCTTGGAATGGTCAATGAGAATGTGCACTCTTTGAGTCCGTCTTGAATTTCATGGTCTTCAGTCTCGAGAATTATCTTGTTTTTTTCGTAGTCATCAATGTTCATTTGTTCCCCATTGAAGAACCATGTGATTTCAGGGATAGGATCAGCAATCACGACGATCTTGTGGGTTACCGAATGTTTCTTGATGATTGTTTGGTCAATCAATCCTTGACTTATCTTTGGTCTTCTCAGTTCCTTCTCAGCTGGAAGATGAGCAAATATACTATCGTTGTTTCAATAAGGATCGTAATGGGGTCTTGAGATTGTTACCAATTACTTACGTGTGACCTCCAAGACAGCCTTCTGTGCAGCCTGTCCTAATGGATTGGAAAGTATGCAGGTATAGGTACCAGCATCCTCCATTTTCAGTTTCTTGATCTCCAGTTTGAATTCTTCTGCTTCCTGGCTCACTTTCATACGCAGGTGTGATTCAGGTGTTATTTCTTTATCGTTGTGCAACCATTTGGCTGTTGGTGGAGGATTTGCGAAACCACGAACGATGTAAGTGATACCCAATGATTCTGGGCGAGATCCGTCTTTCATGTTGGTACTGAGAACGCTTGGGGCAACTGTCGAAATAGAATAAGTTGACTTTTTTCGAATGAGGCTGAGAAATAGGAGAAGGGGTCAACTATCCAGGGATTTCAGGTCTAAAGGAGTAGAGAATTAGTAGATACCTGATGTTTTCAAGACCATAACATCTTAGGTTACAAGTTTTCTTGTTGAATATTATTTCTCAATTCTTTTGGCTGATGAATAACCAGATTTTTCATCTACAAAACTTACCATAACTTACCTTCAGGATCTTACCTATGGTTTGTACCTACATCGAAAGAAACTATTTCATAAATAAATGACTCAAGTCAATACTGAATATATTAACAAATTAAGAGTTTTTTTTATGAGCACATATTATAGTCCATTCATAATTTTCTGAGCATTATCAGCTTTCAAATAATAAAACAATTCTTAATCTTATTAAACAGTCCATTCAGTATTCATCGGAGTCATTCAAATAAATTACTAGCACAAAATTCATAACAAATAGTAATTCGAAGATCAATTCATTGAAGCAGAAGCCAACACAAATCATGAAAAGTTCTGAAAGCGATATCTACAAAAGCAAACACACAATTTCCAATGCAGGTGCCTTCATTGGATTCATAAGATGTTAATGACTAGACAATTAAACTGATTCTTCATCATTCTAATTAGCTAAGCTTCAACACACTCGAACTTGAACTGTTAATATTACAGAATTAGTCTCAGTGTGAATTCTGAGTGAAATTTCCGAAATATGCATTAAAATAGTTCTCTGCTTTAATCTAGTTAGAGCGATTCTTCTTGGGTCCTCTAATGTATTAAATTTATTGAATTTCAAATATGTTAAACAATATACGATGGTGGCTTTAACATGTATTGTGTAAATAAGTACCTTCTTCTAATTTCCCATCAGTATGATTTTTTTCTTCCTCCTCAATATTTATCTTCTCACCATTCACTTGGCTTTGTTGCTTTTGTAACTTACTTTCTCTTATTTTTTCATTTGTTTCACCATTTGTTTCCGACTTTGAAGGTGTTTCTTCTTCTAAATACCCATCTCCCTCATCTTTCACCCCATTTTCTTTTTTACTGATCGAAAGAGAAGCTGATTTATGGCTTTGAGTAGTTTCAATGGTTGGAGTTTGTGGAGTTCCACTGGTGAAAGTGTGTTCAAACATCAATTCTTTGGTAGCACTTGATGCTTGAAGCGGTTTATCACCATCAACTGGTGTTTTTTCAGCGGTATCAACTTCTGGAATTCTTTGAATCGATAATTTCAAACTCTCTTTCCTTCCACTTCTTGATTTTGAAGGTTTTGAAGCTTCCACATTCACGTCTGGTGTTTGAGAAGTGCTGTTAAACTCTTTGATTTCACTATCTTCTACCGAAACTGATACACTTCTATCAACTTTTCTCCTATCTCCATCAAGGTCAACATCTTCAAGACTTTTAGTTTTTGTCTCAACCAATCTCTCGGAAATCTCCTCCTTGGTACCAGCTTTGGCATTCTTTGATTTCTCCAACTCCACATCTCCTTCATGTTCCTCTTCTATAATTATATTTTCCACCACGTCTATTTCTTCTATTGTCACCGAAGAAGTTCTTCGTGGTTTTTTAGAGAGTCTAAATGTTTCTTCAATCGGTTCACAATTTCCTTCATTTCTTATATTGAATTCGGCAGATTCAGCATTGGCACTGCCTGGAGATTCTATCAGTGGTGTCGAAGGCTCCTCAACGAATGGATTGAGAGTTACAGTAAGAGTTTCTTGCATTGTCATGTGTTTCTTATGTACGGGACCTATTTGTATCAAATGTGGAAGTCAGATAAGTTAAGTTCTTGTAACCGAATGATGTTAAGTTTATCCCGGATATAATTTACAAACCATCATACGAAAAATTGTGTTTGAATGATGAGAATGTCTTGATTTTATTCGAAAATAGCGAAAAAATAGTTTTCAATGTGAAAAGTTGTTAGATTCAACTATAAAACAAAAAACAAAACAACTACACTCTAAATCTACATTTCGAAACAACACAAAAGCTATTTATACTCAGTGGAAACGTATTTCCCAGTAAAATAGAAAAAAATAAAGTTAAATCCATAAAAAACATTGATCATAAAAATAAAAATATTAAATTACTGGGTTTTACATTTCGAATGCGTTTTACCGTTGATATTTTCTCCTTCAACTGTAGAATATACACGGTAAAGCTATAAGAATCTGCCTATCGTTCGAATTCAAATGGAAACTCTTTCCGAATGTCAAATATTTGAATCTTCTTACCTTTGTCTTCCTCATCTTTAACTTCTTCAATAAGAACGTTTTCTGAATCGTCTTCTACAATCTCGATCTTCATTTTTTGCGGTTCTTCTCCTGTTTCTTCTACAGCGTCTGTATGTGTCACTTCTGTAATTAGTTATTCAGGGAGGACAGTTAGTTCACAGAACATACGAAAAGTGCTGGAAAATCCTATTTAGCACTTTTTCTGTATAGCCTCCAATTTCTAAGATAAGTTAAATTTACTTGAATCAAAATATGAATATAATACGAGAAGCTTTCGAAAGAATGCCAAATTGAAAAGTACAAATTATACATAAAGACAACGAACAACATAGGGTTCAAAAAGAACATACACTGGGATCAGTTATTGCAGGATTTTATTGATAATTTCAATTTGCCTGAATGGTTTTCTACCGAAATACATCAGTTCAGTGAAGTAAAGTCAGTGTCAATTTTTATCTCGTAAGTAAATCCTGCAGTATTTTCAAGGTTTGGACAAAATACTTACTGATATTGATTGAAAATTCCTCAAAGTTGTGGTACCTACCAAATTGGGAACTTCAAAAAAATCGGTTTTTAATAAAAGTTATTTATGTTGATTGATCAAGATGTCTACATAGGCAATAAAATTAATGATATAAAATGCTGATCATCATCTGATATCTCATATATGTTCAATATAGGGTGTCTCACAGTAGGAGTGATATGCTGATGGGGTAAATAGTACTAATGAAAATAAGAACAGATTTGTTCCACCTCCAAAAGTATTCTACAGAAATTATCCCAAATTTATCAAAAGTATATCCTGAAAATGAATGAAAAAATGGAATTTTGTTGTACTCACTATGAACAGTAACATGGCTCTTGCTGCTGACCGAACCTAGCTCGTTGGTGACATAAACTTCATATTCTCCTTGCTCTTCATATTTTATCAGACTGACATCGAGATTGTAAGTTTCGTTCCTCTTGGAATCTCTGGTTATTTTTATCCTTGCATCCGCATTCACTTCTCTGCCGTTTCTAAGCCATTTCACTTGAGGTGCAGGACATGCTTCTATTTCCAATTCCAGGTGAAGGGTAGCTCCTTCTTCAACGGTTGTGTCTTTGAGTTGTTTGATGATGCGTGGAGCGCCTTTAGGCAAAAAAGGAAACATTTGAGTTCGAACAACCATATCAGGAAGTGAACTGATTGTGTGATAATTAAGATACAATCCAAAATCAATAAATGTTTGCAATCGGCACCACCTGTCTCAATACTTTATACCAGCAGGACTGCAAAAGCTCCTAAGCTCAACAGAATCAAAATTGAAAGAGATGGCAGGCACGGATCTAGGTCATTTGCTTCATGCTGTGATGGATTTTAGATTCATACTGAACCTAACAATTTGGGATAATATTCTGCGAGAGATCAATATGGTCAACGTGGAAATTCAGAAAGGAGATATAGTTATTTCACGTTCATTATCGTTCATGCAAGGTCTTATGAAGATCTTGCAAGGAATGACAGAAAAACTTATTGAAAACTGGATCTCGGAAGCTACAGTTCTTTCAGAAGAATTGGATGTGGAGCCAATTCTTAGAAATAAACGTGTTTCCAAGAAGAAAAAGGAGGTTGACGAAATGTGCGATGATGAGTCAAGAACGGATCTAGTTGGTTTATTCTCCGAGGAAATTAAGGTTGTTTTCGACAGATTATTGTCAGAAATCAAAAGAAGATTAGAAAGCGCAGAGAGTCTGCATACGAATTCCTCATTCCTCAATGGCCATGCCCTTTTAAACATGCAAAAAGAGGATATGCAGAAAATGGGACCCTTTTAGCGCAAAAATATTGAGAGATTTGAATGCAGTGGATTTTTGTTAGGAACTAGCGGTTTTCGAAATGTTGGTTCCTGAAATAAGTGAAAGATCGACTTCATTAGAATTGCTACAAATTCTTCACAGACAAGATCTGAAAGATGCTTTCCCTATAATGTCAGTATAGCTGATATTATATAGAATATAGTGCACATTGCCTACCACGTCTGCAAGATGTGAAAGCAGTTTCAGCAAATTGAAAATAATAAAAATTATTTGCGTTCCTTAATGAGTCAGAAAAGTCTCTATGGCCTCTCGATCTTAGCTATAGAATACAAAACTGCTTCCGAAACAGATTTAGAGGAGCTGATAGATGCGTTCGCGGAAAGAAAATCACGCCGCGTGATGCTATATGAAGATAAAAGTCCAATTTCTTTCCTTGTGATATTTTCCTTATCATTAGTTTTTATTTTCATTATTCATTTGTATTATTTATTTTTGTTTTTTCTATGAATTCATATATGTACATATTAAACAAATGAGGGGGGGCGCAATCATGAATTTTTGCCCCGGTGAGAGATGGACTCTGGAGAAATTATCCAGGAAAATTTGGAGGAATTTATAACGTTTTCGTGCAAAAATGACAACTTTCTCTTATCAAAATGATAAAACCTTGAAGTAACTCACAGTTGACGGTCAATTTGGCACTAGTCTCCACTTCTCCACATTCGTTGCTCAACTTGCATGTATATTTTCCAGATAAAGAACTAGATACCTCTTTAATCACCAATTTCACACCATCGTCATACTCTATGCTGGTGAATTCAGATTTTGTTTCAGTTATTTCCATTTCATCCAAATACCTAGATACCAAATTGGAATTAGAATATTCCGTGAATATAAATTTGGAATTATCATTTTTTACCATTTGACTTTGGGCTTGGGGAAAGCTTCAAGTTTCACATCGAAGGTAACATTGCAATCTCCCTCAGTAACCGTCATGTTTTGCAGAGGTTTGGTGATTTTAGGAACTTTCTTGACGTCAACCCTGACTTCATCCTCAACAGTTCCATGAATATTCACTGCCTGAAAAAACAATGCATCCACTAATCATATAATAATTCTAGTCTGAGTATTTGATTAATAAATGGTTGAAGTGTCCTTTTGGTTTTCACTCTTTTTGTACTAACTTATCTTTTATTTTCCTATTAATTTTTAAATGAACCCTCGAAAATTTTATTTTTTCTTGACCAGTTCCTTTCAGAGCAAGAATGATATTTCCCCCTTCTATCCTTCAACCTTCTGAAAGCACAATAATATTCACCTTGAATTTGTATTTAGCCGCATCGGTGGTAACAGCTCCTGAAATCTTCAAAATATATGAATCACCTTCCTCTTTGATGGTATAGTGAGAGTCTGATTTTATTTCAACGTCATCTTTGAACCATTTAACTTCTGCTTTTGGTTTCGATTCACATTTGACTACGAACTCGACGTTCTCACCCTGAGAAACCACCTTATTCTTCTCTAAACCATGTGTTATTTTCGGTTTGCTGAAGACGTCCAATTCCCAGAATTCGGACACTTGAGCCATTTCGTTCAAAGCAACCACCGAATATGAACCTAAAAGAAACAAGTTAAAAACCTGCACGAAGTTTTGTGCAATTTGCGTTTCACCTGTGTCCTTAATTGAAGTTTTCTGGATGACTAATGAGTATTTGTCTCCTTCTTCCACAAATTTCACTCTTTCACTCTTCTTAATTTCTTTTCCATTCTTCAAATATTTCACAGTTGGCTTGGGCACACCTTCAATCGTCATGGTCAACTTCAGGACCTCATCAGCGTGCACTGACGTATTCTCAATTTTCTTGGTGATCTTCGGTGGAGCTGCAAAACATCATGAAATACTTTCTGATGATTCCTATTACACCTATCTACCTTTCACAGTGAGATTCATCTCTCCTACATCGCTACCAAGTTCATTTTCAACCGTTATGGTGTATTTACCAGCATCCTCAGATTGCACATCTTTGATCACCAAAGAGATGCTCTCTTCATCTTCATGAAGTATCCTAGAATTTATGATATTGAATTATAATTGATTATTGATAATATGAAGTGAACCCACTTATATTTAGACCCAGCTTCAATGGTCTCGTTGTTGTGGGTGAATTTAACACTGGGCTTTGGGTATCCTTTCACTTGTAACTCTAGCATAGCTGATCCTCCAGCTGTTACGATGGGATCTCTTTTTTCGATAATCAGTTTAGGCTTCTCTGGTTCTCGGAATATCTGGTTTATCGTCCCTGAAATTGGTTGTAAGTTTGAATTCATTCTCCAAAGGTATTCCTGCATTAACCTAGTTCCAGAAACTCGAAAAATACCTACCATGTACTGTCAACTCTGCACTGCAGCTTATATGCCCTCTAGATGTTTGGGCAACACATGTGTAAAGACCAACATCCTCAGGTCTCACATGCTGGAAAACAAGAGCTAGAGAATCCTCATCGTCACCCATGAGGACCTTGAATCTTTCTTCTGGTTCGAAAGGTTCACCATCTTTTTTCCACATGAATTCCGGTTTTTCACCAGGTGGCAGGGTCTCACCTTCAGGCATGTCCTCGAAAACTTGCTTATCTTCTGTTAATTCATGAAAATAGAGCTAGAGTCAGATTGTAACGACGAGATTTAACTAAATTCCTCACCTGTTACAACAACTGTAGCTTCGCAAGATGCTTCACCGTATTTGTTGGTAGCTACACACTTATATTGACCAGCGTCTTTTTGTTTGACTTCAGGAATCACAAGCTCGTAAAAACCGACATCTGAGTGTTCCCGTATGATTTGGTAGGGTTCTGTATTGTCCACGACCTTGACACCGTCCTTGAAACTGAAATAAAAAAAGCACCATCAACCAATCATTTCATGAGATCACTTCCATGTGGAGATCCAATGGAAGTGTGGGACCGAGTGTGGTCTCTGTATCTTTCGATTTTATCAAATTACTCACAAGGCAATCTCAGGATTCGGTTCACCAGCAACCTTCACCATGAACCTCAGATACGTATTCTCCAAAAGTTCTGTATCTTTCAGAGCAACTAGAAATTCAGGATGGTCATTCTTCATTCTGTCAGCTCTCTCTTCAGGTGTCACTGAAAATTAGGATAACTGTGTGATAATATGACCAGAATGTTTTGGGATGAAACCATACAAGATGATTACCACACCAACATGAAGTTGATTGTGAATGAGTAAAAATTATTCATGTAATAATGGTACCAAAATATTAGGGTAGTTTTTGTTCTGTTAATCTTTGTTTCAAGGGTCAACACATTTGTATTACATTGTTTTGGAATTTCCTATTCTGAATTGAAAAATCCAACTGCGCAAAAAAATTAACGCACATTATGGAAATCTCAAATTTATTCTACAACTGAAGGTGTTCTCAATGATAATTATTTTTATCAGAATTATGCATGCATATGTTATCTACTTTCAAAGTTTTTCTTCAATACAGATGTTTTCTCCCAGCAGGAATAAAAAAAGATGATATTATCAGATTTTGAATGTATTGGCTCCATTCTGAAATTAGTTGTTCTCGATCAATTCTAGTGATCAATAGTTTTCTTTCGTTTGATTTTCTACACTCGATCGCTATGCAACGCGAAACACGCAATTTGACCCAAGAGGAATGTGCCCAAGCGGTAGTTTTGCGAGAAGAAGGGTGGACATACACAAGAATTGCAGAAAGGTTTGCAGTTCCCCATACAAGTGTGTCCAGAATGTTGCAGCGATTCAGGGAGACAGGTATGAATGTCCGAAGACCAGGACAGGGTAGACCACGGGTAACAACTGCCATTCAAGAACGTTAGTTGAGAGTTTCTTCGTTAGTTCGTTGAGACAACGGTTTGCAACCGCTCGCCTTCTTCAAAATCAGCTTGAGCAAACTCATGAGGTGCAAATTAGCACTCAGACAATAAGAAATCGCCTCAGAGAATATGATTAAAGGCCTCGTGTCGCGGCAAGAGGCCCAGCTCTTACCCCAGCCCATCGAAGGGCGCGTTTGGATTTTGCGAGAGAGCATATCCATTGGGAAGAGGCCGATTGGGAAAGAGTTCTCTTCACAGATGAGTCTAGATTCTGCCTCTACCATTGTGATCGACGTTCACTTGTATACAGACGTCCACATGAAAGATATGCTCAGTGCAATTTCCTGAATACTACTGGTTTCGAGGGAGGATCGATTATGGTATGGGGTGGAATATCTTTGACTGCTCGCACAGACCTAGTGGTCGTTGATAATGGAGCTATGAATGCTGATAAGTATATAAGGAACATTCTTGAAGAGCATGTAGTGCCATTTGCCCCATACATTGGTGAAAATTTCATTTTTATGGACGATAATGCCAGACCCCATCGTGAGCGCATCGTTCAGGAGTACCTTGAAGAGGTTGAAGTCTCTCGAATGGAATGGCCAGCAAGAAGTCCAGATCTCAATCCGATTGAGCAGGTTTGGGACAACCTCAATAGAAGGCTGAGAAGTTCAGAAAATCATCCAGCTACTCTTAATGACTTAGGAATCCAACTCGGAGAAATCTGGGAAGGATTAGATCAGAACATTTTAAGATCACTCATTTTGAGTATGAACCGTCGTTGCCGAGCTGTAATTAACGCAAGGGGTGGAAATACCAAGTATTAAATCACTTATCAGCATTTCAGTATTTTGAAAATTGTTCATTTCTCTTCTTTCACATAAGATTCGGTGAAATCCTGAAATTTTCTTCCATTTAATGTGTCTTGTTTCGTTCAAAACCTTCCCGAGAGAACATAAAAAATAAGTTATAAAGTCAATGTAGAGTTAACTTTCATTAAAATTGAGTTTTTCAGAATGTGCGTTAATTTTTTTGCGCAGTGTATTTCCTATTCAGAACTGAAGAATTAAAATAGATTCGAATGTATTCAATACTAAAGTCTTAAACTTTTTGATTGTATCAGTGGCTGTCTTATAGGTAAAGGTCATATTCGAAAACTTAACAATTCCCTGTAACCATGAAACTAGTGAATCATGTTTTAATTAAGAGTATTCACTACAGCAGATCTCGATAGTCTTCATTCATTTTTGCATGAACTATCATACTGATTATGCATGTTTTAGTGGGTGCACCCTGTATAATAAGTTTTGTGTTAGATTTACCGTTGAAAATTTCCATATGAAAGTGAAGGAGCAATAAAACGAAATGGAAAAATGGAGGCGTACGATTATGTAAAAAAAATTGTAAACAATACAATGAATAAAATTTTTGACGACACAATGATGCAAACCATGCCTCAAATTCCTTCCTTGTTTAGCAAAATACAGAGACTTCTATAGCTTACTAACATTCATGTACTATTAACTGAGCTGAGCATGAAGCGCTGCTTATTTCATTTGTAGCAATAGCTGTGTACAGTCCTGAGTCCTCTTGCTTAACTTGCTTGATGATCAGTTTATATTCGTGATTGTCTTCGCTAGATGTGAATTGTATGCGACCAGACATCTTGTCTTTGCCATTGATGGGCTTGTTATCTTTGTACCAAGTGAAACTTACTGGCTTTTTGTTGAGAGCTACCTCGAAGTGAGCAGTCTCGCTAGCTATCGATTCAAGAACATATAGAGAATAAGGAAAACGGTTTCATGACCAAAATAGGCTTAGTAAAGAAACACCAAAATCAGACAGTTTTCGAAACATAAACATATGGGTGAAAAAGATAAAATTAAATAAAGTTTAATGTTTTTCAGTTTTCACAGGTTTTGTTGGCTGAATTTTTATATCAGTTCACATAATCCATCAATATTTCAATAATACTATAATTAATAAAGAGGAATTTGTTGGAATAAGTGCCAAAAACCAATAATGTTAACGTTGCTAAATGGTGAATGCACTATCACGAGTCTAGTGAACTGCATATAAAATCTACTTTATGCTGATGTGATGTATTTTCTCTTTTACGTGACTGTTGTAACCAAACAAAGAATAGTTCCTGGGCGCCACTAACCTGTTACACAAATATTCAGCAACATCTCAACTTTGACTTCTGCTGAAGTTTGTATATGTGATGATTGTCTCAAAGAACATATTGGATAATTTTGATCATTACTCAAAAATCAAGAAGTACAAGAAATTTCCAAATACTTACGTTCGATGTTCGCTCCCCGCATGGTCTTAACAAATCTGGGTTTTCCATCGTCCTCATCTTCCAGCTCGTTGACCTTTTCCGAAGCTGTTTTTCCAGATTCCTCTTTCGTTGTCTTCATGGTGAGTGAAATAGATTCTGCTTCCTTCACTTGTTTGACATCGCTTGAGGATTCTGAAACTTTAACAGATTCCTGGATTGACACTCTCTTCGTGGCTGTGGCAGATTGTTCTTTCATCTGTTGAGTATTGACCTCTTCTTTGATTGTCACATCTTTGAGGATTTGGGTTTGTGAAGCACTAGATATCTCGTTGATCTGAGTTTTGGTTTCCGTTATTATCTCTGTAGAATATACTGGATTAGTGGAGGGGAAAGAGGTCAATAATTTGGGTAGTAAAAGGTACTAAGCATCCATGGAAAATTGGAATAGGGAGAAGTTAATATTGAGTGGAGAAGGAAATTATATAGATTGTGTGGGTGATGATTAAGTGTCAGTGGATTCAATATGAAATTTGTCAAGAAGAGCATATTCCCCAGCAATGAAATATGTAAGCAATTATATAATATACAGGATGATCCATGGATAAACCGCCAAACGTTTAGTAGGTATTGGTTTTTTAATGAAAGCACTGCGATATGAGGCAGAATGGTTCTCTAAGAACTCACCATCATCACGTTTATCAGAGCTGCTACTGACTTGTCTTTTGAAACTAGTGTTACTTTCCGTAGATTCACTTCTCAAATATTTCTTTTTGTACCTACTATAGGCATCGTCCTCCTCTACATTCCCACTGTTTGTGGCCTTTGAAGATTGCCTGGAGTACTTCTCCTCAATACCGTCGTCTTCCCCCGATTTCGTTCTGGAATACTTCCTAGAGCATTCCAAATCGTCTTCCGTACGCTTAGAATCGCTCCTAGAATATTTTCGAGAATATTTGGAGTAAGTATCTTCGACATCTCCTTCCAGTTTCGCAGAAGTGTTGTCCTCAGTTTGTTTGGAGTTGCTTCTAGAGTACTTCCTGGTGTATTTGGCGTATTTGTCTTCTCCCTCCATATCTGAATCTTCGTCTTTCTGTCTAGAAGTGCTCCTAGAATATTTGCGTGCGTATTTCGAGTATACGTCATCTTCCAAATCTGATTTTCGATCCACAGAATCTGTCCTTGAGTATTTCTTAGAGTACTTCGAGTAGACATCATCTTCGTCGTTTCTTAGCGACTGCGATCGCCTGGTATATTTGCCGATGTAATTGTCTTCGTCCTGGTTATCTAATTGTGAGATATAGGAGATGTAGAGAAGTTTTTCTTCAAAACACGGTTAAAAATTTCTCTGAACAGATTTTAAAAGTCTATAAAATGTTGGAAATAAAAACAGACAGTTCAAAGAAGAAGGAATTGAAATTTGAAATATTTGTCACAAAGTAAAAGAATAACAGAGTAAAATGACAAGAAGAGATATTAAAGAAGACACCAGTCGACGATAACTGGAAGTGCAAGAACGTAAATAACACTGCAATTGATGCAATTTGAAGAAATATTCAAATGTTCAAATTGGAGACATTTTTCCAAGCTAGGAGAGTTAGAATGGAAACCATTTTTGATTCCATAGGGGAAATAACTGTTTAAAATTGAGTTGTTCATAGGATTCCTCTCGATTAGATCGAATCACTTCTCATTTTGATCGTAAGCAACAACTAAAGCCCATACCAATAGCAAGATGTTTTTCTCTTCTAGATTCAGACCCAGTGGTTAAATCTGAGTCTCCCTCGACAAAAGTTCTGGTCGCCTTCCTCATCGAAACTGAATTTCCATCGTCAATAGCCTCTGCAGCTGTAACTATCCTTTTCTTTACATAAGAACTTCCATCGCTAACACCTACAGTTGATTCAGCAATGACGCTTTTTCTGCTGTAAGAGTAACTATTTCCATCACCTGCGAATACCAATTATGTCTTCAACTCAAATAGTCTGTCTTTTTGAGGCACTAAGAGCAATGAACAAGCTGTGTGATGACAGTCTTCATGCAAAGCGGAGATCTTAGCTTTTGCGAACTCAAGCCCCAAGAAATACCTTCAGAATCTCCATAGCTCTTCATTTTCCTGGAATAACTGTAACTGTCTTCATCTCCTCGGTCAATGGAAGACGGTTTAGATTTGATTGACCTCCTAGAGAAACCGTAGTCATCATCACCAGTAGTTAATGATCTTCTGCTATATCTTGATACAGAATCCCCATCATCCCTTTCTAGTTTAGATCTCGAGGAATATTTACTGGATACATCTTCGTATTTGGAGCCTCCGGTGAGTGATGAATCTATAGCTGTTCCGTATTTGCTACTCGACAGATCGGTGCTATATCTTGAGGAATATCCGTCTGACGTTAAAGAACGTCTACTGCTGTAGGATGATTCTAGAGCTTCTGTAGAAAGAGTTGATGGATAGTTTGCTATGAATAGATGATCGAAAATTGAATCGATAATATTAGTTCACTGACTCCCAGAATTCCCTTCTATGGCAAGTGATTTTTGAATCTGAATCTAGCAGAATGTGATTTTGAAATCGAAATTATTTCAATACTGGTGGTTTCCATTTTTCATTTACAGCCTGGGACCAAAAGGATGTGAATCGACAGCCAACAGAAAAATATTATTGACTCAACTTTATTCTACAGCATCAAGCTTTTGAGTTTCATTTGTATCAGCCCAAGCTTCAAAACAAAAAGTGCTTCCAATCGTGAAGCTGACGGTATGTAAGAGATTTCAGTTTTATATTGTGAAGTGTTCATTTTGTTTTATTAGAATGCAAACAACAAAAAATTCCAACACATTTATTAAATGTTACAAGACAAGGTACAGTTAGAAAGGTTATTGGTCAAAAAATATCGAGTCACTCTACAATGCACACAACAAACCTGCTCTTGAGCTAGAGCTCGAGGTATATCTTCGACTCATTTCGTCACCGATTTCAACATTCACTTCAACACCAACACTGTAATCGGCTATCACGTGATCACTTGCGTGTACTGGTTGAACACTACAAAGTTTCGATAAAGCACTTCCGGATGGAGCTTTATAAAGAGGTAGGTTGTGGGGTATCACTTCCTCCACAAACCTAGGTTTGTTGACTTCGATAAGCGATTCGACCTCCTCGATTCTCTTCAGATGATCTTCTGGTGGAGGGTAAGGACTTTGAGGGTGTTCTGGAGAGTTTTCTTTCTCCTTGGTGTGCTGCTCAGAATGTTTCTTGGGGTGGCTTTTCCTCTTTTTGGAGTCTGAAACAGAAAATGGGTAAAATAATGGCAAAGAGACCCAAATAAAGAGAGGATCTTCAGTCATACAAAATTCTGGCATTCAGACATCAATTGGTACCAAAATGATCACCTTCTTTCAGTTGCGTAGAATCTTCTTCGACAGATCTCTTTCCAGAAACAGACTTTCCAGATGTAACTTCTTCAACATTGATCTCTGTTTTGCTTTTAGTTGATTCTTCTGATTTCTCAACCTTTAAAGTTTGCCTGGAACCCCTTTCCTTTGTTTGTGCTACTTTTGAAACGCTCGCGGTTTTCTCCTCGGTATATTTCACAGCAGAAGATTCAAGTTCAGCTTTTTTAACACCCAAATGAACTTCTTTGGCCTGGATAGATTGTTGAAGCCTTTCTTCTTCAACTACTCGCACCACTGTCTTGCTTTTGGATTCTTTAACTTCAACCTTCGATTGTACCACAACCTGCCTTGCGATAACTTCTTCCTTCAGAGGAACTTTTGTGGATACTTCTTTAGTGGATGTTGAAATAGGTTTTGTAAGTTCTTGACCTTTGGATGCAGTAGAGGCTGTTTTGGAAAGTTCTGGTGTTAAAGTAGATTCAGTTACTGGAGATGAAAGCCTGAATTCGTCTGGGCTGATATCTCCACTTTCTTCTTCTGAAAATGGATGTTTGATGATACTGTTTTTGTGAATATTAATGTAACTTTACCTGTACCGTGATCTTTAGCGAATTCTCTTATTTCCTTGAGCCAGTTTTCCTTTACACCTTCTCTGTGGGTTGTGAGTTGAACAGAGTTCTTGGTTGCTTTATCAACTAGTTCGAATATGGAATCTTTCTCAGGGTGATCTTTCACTTCGACTTGTTGTAGCTGAAATGTCAATAAGAAACTATTGGGATACGAAGCATGAAGACGACGATGTTGTAGTCATTCGATACCTGCTTGTTTACTTACTTTGACAACGTCTTTAAGTTGAAAAACTGATCTGTCGTCAGATATCCTCCTTACTTTACAGATGAGTATTCTTCCTTTGAACAAAAATAAGTATCTCTCTTTGACCAAGTCACCAGCTGTGATTGAGAACCAATCGTGGCCTAAGAGCCGACCTAATTTATGGATACTACCACGATAGCCTTCGATGCTAGAGGTGAATTTGTCGTCTTCAGCCCTACTAGGAACACTTAGCATCAACTCTAGGGCTTTTTGGAGATTGGTGTTGTCCTCTCCTAGACATGCGCTATATCTTACCAACTCCTAAAATAAAATCCTTTGACTTAATGTGTTTGTTGCTTTATGGTTTTTTCACGTAGAAGTATGATGATGAATAGTACGGAAGCAGAGCCAAATACTCAGGTTGATAACAACAAAGATGATGCCCCTCAACTTGGCAGGTATGACAAAAACAGAGTTCTTCCATTCGAATCTGTTCTATCCCAAAAACAAACTAGGCGAAGAATGAATTTCTGAATGTCCCGAGAACCAAATTATCACGATATATGTTAGGACAGAAGTTCCAAATCAACAGGCAACATGTTTTTGAGACCAGATAAAATTAGAATAACTGAAATAGCGAATGTTGACCCATTTCAACTACGCTCAACGTCAATGTCAAGTATTATGAACTCGATTTACACAGATGTCTTGAAGAATCTCATAAAATGAACACCTTCGAATTAAGCCCTTATGGGATTACAGGTTTGACAGATAGGTGCATGCAGAACTTCATTATAAAGCATCTATATGAGCCAGTAGCTTGAGAACTAAAGTACAAATGTGGATCAGCTCCACTGGGGCTGACAGACTTCGAGGTTTGATCTTGTCCCTGTTCTCACTTCCAAGAACCATCACCACATAGTTTCTTCTCTCCAGAACTTCCTGCAAATGCAGCAGGAAGTGTGCAGTCTGTTAGAGATCTTGTAAACTGGGATTAAGTGCTCGTTGACTTGTAACAACTGCAAGAGGAGTTTCTGTTTTAAATCACTCCAACCAGATGATATTGGCGAAACAGATGTTGACGAATCAGAAGACCTGGACTGAATATATGGAGTGACAGATTCTGTAATGGAAATTATGGACTTTGTGGAGCTAAGTGCCTTATAGCTTCTCATCAAACTGCAGTTAGATGCTTCAATTTTTCACTGTTTCCTGCTGTTGGATGGGCTAGCTTAGGGAGGGTAAATGATGTGGAAACTTACCTTCAGAAGAAGTTGATAGTCGTTTATACGTTGAATCGGAAGTTTCAAATGTTCGGAAAGCGTTTTATCGTCGCTGAGTCGTTGGGAGAGACTCTGTAAACAGAAAGGAAACGTTATTTTCGAGCGGACATTCTAATAATACCGCGATAATAGTAAAGAATCAGAATGATCGGCTCATTTGTCTACCTTTTTTTGAAGACGATTTTTAATGAGCCGAGGAAGAGAATTATTATTGAGTTGGATAAATTGGACTCTGAATAAATTGTATTTGACGATTGTTGTTTGTGTCTGTGGCCCGTGCCAAAAAGGATGCCGTTCAAGAATTCGATATGTGTTTCTGCTATTGTGGCGTAACGATTTTAGTGAATCAAACGATTGGTATGATTTGGCAGAGGATTTATGCTATCAGGAAATTAGATTATAAGATTCTTGGTGAATTTCAATGGTCAACTGGAAACCTTTTCAGGAACAGTGAGAAATATCATATAAGTAAACTACTATCCGATTTTCGGGGTACGTAAAATGAAAAAAACAGCTGGGGATATTTGCAAAAAAAATTATAAATCCTCTTTGTTCCGGCTCCACAACATCATAGTGTAAAATACACAGACATGTATAAAAAATTTAAATCACTTCTTCAGCAAGATGCGAATTCAAACTCGTAATTTTTTTCAAGAATACAATACACTCATCCTTATGACCTGTTTTAGATAGAAGGAATATTATTTCACCGATATCAATGACCATAATGTTTATAAATATGGCTTATTCATCATTCAATAAGGCTCAGTCTACTCTGTTAAATATTTCCGAACAATATCTGAATTTTTGGGGAAACTTCTTGAAAAAATCGGAATTTGTTTTTTCCGATATCTATTATTCTGTCAACTATGTTGAAAATTTATAATTCACTCAAGCCCAATCGCTCAAATCAAATATTCTCGAGTGAAAATTGCAATATCAGAGATTTCAGGAAATTGGCTTGAGATAGTAGGAAAACGATTTCCCGGATATCAATGACCATAATGTTTATACAGGGTCTTTCACGAGGAACCTCACCCATATTTATACGGGAAACTACTGAACGTATTTTCATGAAATTCAGCACTTATAAGTATTTCACGATGCTGATGAAATCTAAAATATTTTCAAGGCATGAACACCTCCGTTTTTTCCGGAAATGACGTCAACTTCCGTTTTTCAAATTAGAACACCATTTTTTTATTGCAGAAATAGATTCCTTAGAAAATTTCAAGTTATTTTGATGTAACATTTTTCAGTTTTGGTTAGAAAATTCTCTCTGAGCGGGAAAATTCGAAAAAAAAAATCGAAAATAGAGCTCCGCTGAAACAAGAATAACTTCGAGGTTTTTGGATGGAAAATTTTCATTTTTGGGATTTTTCAAGATGTAAGATTGCTGTATCCACTTTAAAAATCGAAATCGCGATTCATGATACAGGGGGTGAAAAAATCGCTTTCAAAGTTAGGGATGACAAAATCGTGAAAAATCAATTTTTTCAAATTAGAACCCCATTTTTTTATGGCAGATATTGAATCTACGTTAAAAAATAATGTGAATGTATGCATCACACCCTTGCCCTAAAATGGATATTTTCTGAGTTAATATCCACTTTAGGGCATTCAATGAAGCTTTTTCCTCTCTATCAAAAATTTTCGAAAAATTTCTGAATTTTTGAGGTACCTTAACAATCTCATACTCTCAAAGACTTATATGTGTTTATCAGCAGATTATATGTAATCCATTCGCTCAAAATTCCATATTATTTATTCATTATTTCAACCACAAGATTTATATAGGTACTGATTGTTTATACTGATTACTCCTAGATCATCAGATATTTAGGTAAACAATGGAATATCAGCAAATTGTAGCTTTAATCTTCCAAAATATTACGGAATCGTGACAAGAGGGACTTCAATTCCTACAATTTTCGAGCAAAACCTATTTTGTGAAGATCCGGTAGGTAGATTCGTAGAAACCGTAATTGTTAGCAGATGTCAAAATGGCTCAAAATGAAATGACATAGCCCCAACTCAAGTAGAATACGCGTTCAAAATAAGAAATGCTCTCAACTGAATTATACGGGAAATAATTAATATTACTTTTATTTTCCACGGAATAATTTTGTGATATCACTGTAACCGAATCTAGAAAGATCTGGCGCCTCATGACTTGATTTTGTTGATTTAATTTTCAGAATTTCTCTCAATTGAGTTTAAATAGCTTTTGGCAGAATCAAAGGCTGGATCCTTTCTCACAACTCAGTGCCAAGTTTCAAATTTTTCAGCATCGATGTCTTCAAGTGCAGATAGGATATGTTTTGGAGAAGAAATTCAGAAAATATTACCAGATAAATAAGAATTATTTGAATTCAAACAAAATACAGGCCCGTATTCGAAAAAATAGAGCCTGAGAAGAAAGAAAAATCGTAATGAAAAGGAAACAAATATTGCCATATTCCTAAAAATAGAGGCGCCAGTTCGAAAAAAAGAAAATAGGTCATTTTGGTTTTCACAGCATATTTTGAAAACATATTTCTGATTTGATAAAATATATTGTCCACTGAAATATGTAACAGAGTGTTCCAAAAAAAATATGACCCTGTAGATTTGCAATCAAAAATTGCATGTCACAAGATATAAATTCTAAAGGACCCCGCACACTTACTTAGGAAAAGCGGGTCCAGTGAATTTTCTCCATTTTTACATATTATATTTATATCAACCTTAAGAAAAATATGTCAGATTTTCACGAAGGTCTTACATCCGGTTTGTTCTATATAGGGCGTTCCAAAATTGCAGCTACGGAAAAACGAATCTTCAAATTTTTATGATAATTCTTCTAATTTTCAGAATTTCATCATGATGCTTTGGGTTCTGAATAACAAGATATCACAGATATCCAAACAATGCCCACCACGTTAAGTTTCGTTATACAGGCTGTTCCATGAAGCTATATAAGCAACTGAATGTAACTTTGTAAGTGACTTTGGGACCACCCTTAGTTTTTCAAAATATGATACCATGAAGTTTGTCCACCTCTGTAGGAAGTTTCATAAATGTAAAAAAACAGTTGCAAAATTATTCAGGTTTAAATTCGGATTTCATACAATTTTTCTTTAGACCTTATCTGTAGTTGAGATTGCTGTCAAGGAATATAGGTTTTCATCCAGTATAATTATTATGATAGGTATTGACGGTCGGTCCAAAGGTGTTTTTTTTTCAGGAATGTACAGGATGGACATAATTCGGTGTCACTAATCTCCTCATTTCGCTATCTCAAAATCTGTTTATATAGAAAAACAGTATTATCATTCCAGGTTGTTGTATCTTCGAGCACTCTAAGGATGCATATTTTTTTAAATATTATACCATAAAAGTATGTCGACCTTTGTGAAAAATTTCACTCGTGGATAAATAATTAAAAGATTGTTGCCAAATAATTCAGGTTTTAGTTCAATATAAACCATTACTAGAGCCAGAACCCTGGGGACATGTTCTCACATAACAAGCGTACTCTGGTTTCTTGGATACGATATATGCGAAATATTAAGTACCCCTCTACTCAACTCTTGAGTTCTATCTTGAATGTAGGAGTGATTATTCCATGACTTTTTTCAGTAACTGTCCTAGATTAAATAGTGGTGTAACAAATATAAAGCTAAAATCTTCAGTCTTTCATCTGTTAAATCTTTGAATTGTTTAATCAGTCGTGTTAATAACCCTATTTTAAGATTGGAATTAATAGATTTCAAATTTTGTGCCAATACATTTTTATGCAAATTGTTGATAATGATTATTTCAAGTAATGGTGTATATTGAACTAAAACCTGAATGATCTGGCAACAATCTTTTAATTATTTATACACGAGTGAAATTTTCCACAAAGGTCGACATACTTTTATGGTATAATATTTAAAAAAATATGCATCCTTAGAGTGCTCGAAGATACAACAAGCTGGAATGATAATACTGTTTTTCTATATAAACAGATTTTGAGATAGCGAAATGAGGAGATTAGTGACACCGAATTATGTCCATCCTGTACATTCCTGAAAAAAAACACCTTTGGACCGACCGTCAATACCTATCATAATAATTATACTGGATGAAAACCCATATTCCTTGACAGCAATCCCAACTACAGATAAGTTTTAAAGAAAAATTGTATGAAATCCGAATTTAAACCTGAATAATTTTGCAACTGTTTTTTTAACATTAATGAAACTTCCTACAGAGGTGGACATACATCATGGTATCATATTTTGAAAAACTCAGGGTGGTCCCAAAGTCACTTACCAAGTTACATTCAGTTACTTATATAGCTTCATGGAACAGCCTGTATAACGAAACTTAACGTGGTGGGTGGTGTTTGGATATCCTTGATATCTTGTTATTCAGAACCCAAGACATCATGATGAAATTCTGAAAATTAGAAGAATTATCATCAAAATTTGAAGATTCCTTTTTCCGTAGCTGCAATTTTGGAACGCCCTATAGAACAAACCGGATGTAAGACCTTCGTGAAAATCTGATATATTGTTCTTAGGGTTGATATAAATATAATATGTAAAAATGGGGAAAATTCACTGGACCCGCTTTTCCTAAGTAAGTGTGCGGGGTCCTTTAGATATTTATGCCAAATTCCAGTTGATTATCTTGTGAAATGCAGATACTATGAGAAAAAACTGAAAAAATTCAAACTTCAACACCCTGTATCACAAAAACGAAACGTTTGAGGTACCAAGTTTATGGGAGATTTTTTCCTAAAAATTATTCGAGGAATCTCCCATTCACATTTCCACTTTCAATCAAGGAACATCCTGTATAAGAAGGAATTTAGTGTCATCTAAATCTGAATGATCTAAATGAGAGTTTCTGATAATACGATCTTCATTAAATTCGGCAGGGATATTCGAACCGTTATTTTATATGTTCAAACTAAATTTCAATCTTGTCAGATTTTTTGTTACAGAAATATTTGGAAATTTAGTTTCCGATAATTCGCTACAATTTCATATGGTTCTACCGGGTCCGGCGATTGAACTGTCCGTCTCTAAAAATTCAAAATTTCTGGTAATTTTCAATATTTATTCACATGCTCTTTTGCATATGAAAGCAGAAAGTTCAAAGTTTTTCATGTGCTATTCCGAAGGAATATGACCGCCTTTGGCCTTCACAACAAGCTTGAGTCTCTTTCTGAATGAGGTGCACGCTGCTCGAATGACGTCCTCACTTAAACGGTTCCATTCTCGCGTCAGCGACAACTTGAGCGATTCCAATGAAGTGTGTTTTTTAGAACAAGCTTGGGCCTGTATGATGCTCCAAATACAGTAATCCAGCGGGTTCAAATCTGGTGAGGACGGCGGCCACATATCACGGTCTATCAAAACTGGAACGTTCGATCTCAACCAATTTTGCGTGCCATTTGCTTTATGCGAAGGAGCCGAGTCTTGTTGGAAAGTCCAATGCTCTGAACCGAATGTTTTGCGTGCCCACGGTATTAACTCAGGTCTCAAGATCTTGTCGCGGTAGATTTGTTCGTTTATCTTGACTTCGTTGCGACCCATTGGCAGGAAAACGAGTGAAGAACGGCCTTTTTCAGAGATCGCCGCCCAGACCATGATTTGGTCGGCTCCTTGTCGTCGAGTGACCCGTAAACGATCCGAATGATTGCTGGTACGTTTCTTCAACCAAACCCGATCGTTTTGTTTGTTCAAATATTGCTCAATGCAGAAAGTTTTCTCGTCAGAGAAGACAATGTTCGGAAGCATCCCACCATCGAGCAGGCGAATCAGCTCCTTCGATCGATCCAACCTCTTGCGACATTGCAAAGCTGTGAGTTCCTGAGACTTATGTTTTTTATAAGGCTGGACCTTAAGCTTCTTCTTCAATATGCGACGAACACTGCGGTCGCTCACGTTGAGGTCCTGGGCGAGCTGTTGTGCTGAGCGCTCCGGATTTCTTTCCAATCGATGACGCACCCTTTCGACGACTGCTGGTGCTGTTGCAGTACAGCGTCGTCCTCCACCGTAGCGTTTCTTGATGCTACCAGTCTCAACTCAACATATCGTTGGATAGTGCGACGCACAAATTTCTCATTCAATTGTAGTTTTGGCAGCGCTCGACGAATTTCGATATTCGATTTTCCTTCCAAATGGAGAGCAATCACCGCATTACGTTTCAAATCCATCGTCTAAATTGCAGAATGTTTTTCTCTCACATCAAAATCACTTTAAGTGTTGACAAATAACATGTCAGAGAATGCCCTGTCAAATTTTCGCTGCGTTAGGTTCAGTGGTTCGGATTTTATATCAGTTAGATGGAGACGGACACTTCAAAGGCCGGACCCGGTAGTTGAGCCATCTGGATAAAATTTTGCACTCAGCTTGAATATGACGTTTAAAATCGAATTGAGAAATTTCATTTTGATCGAGTCGGTGGTTTCGAAATTATCAAGAAAACAAAATTTCGGACGGCCGTATTTACGGAACCCTTGGTCGAATTTTGCCCATTCATGAAATCAATCGCAATATTTGTGATTAGAATCTACCCTGAAAATTTCAATTATGTACGTTTTGCGGTTCAAGCGTTATTGCGTTTGAGGATGACTGGCTGGACGGACCGAATTGAAATTGACCGCAGATTCTTCCCAGATTCCGCGAAAATTTCGGATGTTGTCTGGGGATTCAAAAACCGAATTATCCACCAATTTTCGAAAAACGGATTACACTGGCCGCGTAAGACTCGTTCGTGTCGTCGCTTTTGGCAATATCAACTTGGCGCTGTAATCCGACACCCGTAACAACTTGTTGACATAATCCTGCGCTAATTGCTGAAGCGTCTAATCACCGACTCCTACCTGTGGATCGGGGGTATATCCACGCAAACTAGATCACGGATACTCGGGGTAGTCGCACTGAATCACCTTTGCGAACTCGGACAAAACTAGTCTGTCATAACTCGGGCAGAATGCGAAAATTGCCAGATAGTCGGCATGGGCTAAAGATAGATACGCCCGCCGAAATGGACTCAATGCACTACTTCGATAAAGCGTCATCGAATCGCCGCTCTATTTCTGAATTTCATTTCTACATCGTCATTTTCCGCGGTATTTTTGTGTTTGTGGGTGGAAAATTCGGAACGATCAAATGGCTACGATTAGTCACAAAGGTATTGTTTCGACCAAATGCCCGTGCCAAAGTAAAGAAAGAAAGTTCGGAAAGCATTAATCAATATACAATTTGAACCGTATCGACAGGATTGATGATTGAACGTGACCTTTCACGAGGACAACTAGAAATAAGCAATTGTGTCGAAATCTGTGAATTTTTACAGCCAAAAAGAGCCCGGAGATCGTGCGTAAAGCAGACAATACGAGGATATATTGAAAAATTCTTAGCCTACTTTAGAACCAAACAAAATATCAATGTCAAAATATTTTATTACTCAACATATTCTCCTCTTAATTGAATACATTTATTACAGCGAACCTGCAACGTCTCTAGACCTTTAAAAAAAATGTTTCTTCTTGCTCTGCAAACCAGTCCTCCACAGCTTTTATTCCTCGTTGGAAGAAAATTTACGACCTTTTAAATTATTTTTCAGTTGAGGAAAGAGATGATAGTCGGACGGAGCCAAATCTGGTGAATAAGGGGGGTGTTCTAGTAATTCTAACCCTAAATCACGAATTTTCTGCATGGCAACATGAGATTTGTGTATCTACTGGGGCGTAGAGTGGTCAGTAATGTCGAATAGTTATTGTTCTACCCTTATCCAAAAAATCAATCATGATTACTCCATGGCAATCCAAAAAAACTGAAGCAAGAACTTTTCCAGCAGATTTTTGGACACGAAACTTCTTAGGTCTTGGAGAACCAGAGTGTCGCCATTCCATCGATTGTTGCTTTGTTTCTGGATCGTAGAAATGTACCCAAGTCTCATCCATAGTAACAATTCGGTTTAAGAAGTCTACATCGTTTTCAAATCGAGCACAGATCGAACGCGATGCTTCTACCCTTGCACGCTTTTGGTCAACATTCAAATATTTGGGGATCCATTTTGCAGAAATTTTTCTCATGTCCAAATTGACGTCAACTATATGATGAACGCGTTCGTTTGAAATCTTCAGTGCTTCAGATATCCGTTTTAGCCCAATTCGACGGTCTGATAAAATCATATCATGAACTGCATCGATATTTTCGGGGACTGACACAGAAAGTGGCCTTCCCGATCGGTCATCATCTTCATTGGAAAATTTACCTCTTTTGAAGCTCGAAGTCCAATTTTTCACAGCCGCATACGAAGGACATTGATCGCCAAGGGTATTAAGCATATCTTCGTAAATCTGCTTACCTCTTAACCCTTTTAAATACAGGTACTTGATGATGGCTCGATACTCCAATTTTTCGATTTTTACAATTTCGGTGGACATCTTTTTTATTAATTTAACGTCGAACTCTACACTGACACTTCTAATAAGTTATTGTTCATTGATATGGTATCGCAATATTTTGTTAATGCATGGAACTGGTCTAGGCTAACTAGATATCAATACATCCCCTCGTACGTAGCGTCCATACTATGGCGTTTCATTCATCTCTTCTGAGCGGTTCAGTTGAATCAGACTAGTAGAGCCCTTATTAAGGGGGCGATATACTCTGGCCGACGGCTACGGCACCGATTCTCCATTCGAAAAGTGCCTTTCATTTTTTCAAGTTCACGCGGCACGCCCTCAATTTTTCATCTAAAAGCTTGATTCTTTTTTTAAATTGAAGTTGAAGGATGTCTTGAAGGCACTCCAATTTCTTCTCTTTAAAAAAAATTTTTTTCGCATGAAAAAATCGGCTTGAATTTGAGAGTCTATGAAAATTGACTTCATAATCGTTTTTCGGGGGTTGTTCATAAATTTTTTTCAGAAAACTCATTGGAGTGCCCTCGACAAATCAAATTCCTATATTTTAAAAAAATTCCATTTGGATAGGCGCTCAAATAATGCAAAAAATGATGGAAATACTGAAAAGAAAGTGTGAAATCGCAGAGAACTGTCTGAAATTCCAGGAAAATAAGGTGGAAAATCGATGGACAGAATAGTCCGTTACTTTGTAATAGTTCATTCGAAAAGAGAATAAAAGTACTCGAATAACCCGACAAGAAAACGAAATAGAAAATTACGAATGTCCAGCAACAGCAGATTCTCATTGCACTTGTTATGATGATATTATTGAGATACCGGCTATTAATAGGTGTTGAAATTTCACGGCCGTTCAATTTTTAGATATATTTAGAGTATGTCTCACTGAAAAATCTTTGTAGGACGCATGAAGTCGAAATGTATAAAAGTTTCTTGTTGCTATACGACATAAAATCGACATATTCGAATGATAACTTTAAAAATTCTTTTTCTTAATTCAAGCATTCAAGATCACTTATATATTTACTCTGATGATAAACAAAAATAACACTCAGCTAATTCCCTGACAAGTGACAATAAAAAGTGGCGAATAGATCGTATCAATTATATTGAGTTTCGAAATTCCTGAAAGGATAATGTCCTTCAACTAGAAATTATTGACAGTTTTCTTCACTCCGCTGCTTTTCTAACAAGCAAAGCCATGTAATCAATTCGCTCGTCACTTTCAGGCTTCAGCTGAACATCTGTAATTGTAAGTATACGCCAGACGTTACAATTTGTTAATTCATGAGTTAGAATGGCATGTAACAAAAAATTATTCGAACACTGCCAACTTGTTGCAAAGTTGAAATTTACATATCCTTGAAAAATATGCCTGCCAAAAAAGTGACGAATCGTCCTATTAGACGACATGATTCACATTCCTCTTGCTGTAGTAAGCTATGAAACTCATCAAATAAACATTTTATCTAAAATTTTGAAAATAAGGATCCCAAACTATTGGTCACAAGAACTGTGCAGACATTTGGGACTATAAAATTGTGAAATCTGAGTGGATCCATGTGAATATTCCAAAATCAAAAGCTTTTTGAATCATACAGTGTGTTCCATTGAGAGAAGAAAATGTCATGTCAAGCAGAATCAAGACTCTCAAAAGCTTTGTATTAAAGATGAATTTTTCTGAAAAATATTGGAAATACATATGAAGAATTTGATTGATTGGCCGTTACTCAATCGAAATTAATTATAATCGAGATGAGAAAAAAAATACAATTAGAAAATAATCATTCTTTTTCAAAATTATTCAGAAATTTTACACATTGAAAATAGAGATCTGAAATTAAAGTTATGGTAAATATTTCAGACATTTTTGTGACCATTTCAAACGTGCCGATTTTTGTCCACGAAATCTTATGTCTGAATGGTTTTTAGGTTCCTCGTTTGATCACTTTTTCAGTTTCAGGCAGGTTCTTATCGAAATTGGAAACGAGAACGAAAGACCGAGACCCAAGATCAACCACTTCTGTACAAAATCGGTTTCTGACGGTGTCTCGTCATAGAGAGCCTTTGAGTACTTGTCGAATCATGCAACGGCGGCTTTCTAAAGCTTCTGGTGTTTTGATTTCGATTCAGTTCGTAGAACACTTGTGTATGCAACAGTTGACAGATAAGTACTTAAGTTGAATAACCACAAAGTTTTTTGACTAACCTCGAAGTATTCTCTGGCTTCGGTACAATTTTCAAGGAATATTTGAGCTTGAGGTTCGTCTCGACAGTAGCTAACATGCTTATCGAAGTCTCTCTCTAATCTCAAGTAGGCTTTTCCCAATAAATGTGGTTCATTTTCATAGTATTTCACTCCTTCCATAAGGACCCTAAAATAATAGAACGAAAAGTGTTATTTCAATGCGAATTTAATCAGAATACGTCACTCGTGAAATTTACAATATAAAATTATGCTTATTTTTCTAAACTTTTATTACTTTGTACAATTATCAATTAAGCAACTGATTTTGGAACAAAAATGATGAAAGGAACTTCAATAAATACTCACGTTCTATGAAATTCAGCAATTTCTTTCAAATTTCCGAATATAACTTCGAAATTGTCTCTCACTATCTTGGGAACTTTTTTGGATTCACTCCTAAACAGATAGTTATGTACAACGAAATCCAAGTCTCTGACAAACTCTTGTTCAGTTTCAACGAGTTCCTTGACTACAGCTCTGAAAAATATGGATAATGAAATATTCGTATCAATAAGCTATATGTTGAATCGATCCAGAGATCATAAAATGGGTACATATCAACTTAGAGCTAAAGCTTCTGATGGATCACCATCTTGTTACTGAAATCTTTTATAATAATCAATATAAATATAATAATTGTCCAAATATTTTCAGAATCACGTTGCTTATACCTATATTATTTTTCAATTTAACGTTGAATGTTTCGAAAAGTGTAATTGTTTGTTATTATAGTTAGCATAAAAATTAATATATTTTCTATAGGAGACTAATTCATCACCAAATCTCAAGATATGAGATGCCCATGAAGATTAAAATGCCTACTTTGAATGAATTTCTAAGCAACACACTGTGGTAAGGGGATTTACTATAGCAGCAGGTCACAAGTAGAGTATAAGTAAAATCTACCCCTATAATGGATATAATAATGTAGGTAATTTGAGAACACACACTTTGAATTTTCTTGTTAATTCATTATTTTAACACTGGCGACATTCAGTTTTCCCCATCTTGACTAACTCAACAAAGATTTTGATGAAATCCTGAAAATAGGATCGTACATTCCACAAATGAAAAGAGAAATTGCTTTAGACAGACCAGCATCAATATTTTATGAATTTTTACTGTATGAATAGAGATATTATTCATCAATACTTTCAACTTACTGTCTTCTGAAAGCAGCATCACCTGGTAACCCAGTGCCAGGAACTGGATCATCTATAGTTTGAAGAATTTGACATGGAACCCACCCTTCCCTTCGGTTACCGCTGACTTCTCTCACCAACCATCTAAAAAAAAACGATTACCTAACTGTACAAACAAAAATTCGGAATCTCCATAAAAAACACGAGATTTGCAACAATGTTCATTAGAGATAGGTAGAATCGGTACAAATAAATAATTGATAAATTCGATTTCATGCATCTCAGACATTGATTTTAGTACCTACGTGACACCGGCGATTTCGCCAATTTGCTACTCAAGGCTTTACAAATTTTCATTTCAAATTTAGAGGTAACTGGTCCTAATGGAATCTCAACTTATACAGGGTGTTCCTCAATAAGTGTATCAACGGTCAACTGTAGATTTGAAAAAATAATATTTCTTTTCTCTCCGCGTCTTCGTTTCCGAGATACAGGGTGTCAAATATTTATATTTTCTTCAGTTTTTTGCTAATATCTCAGGGACCGTTTGAATTACAGCACTGAGTTCCTGTACACACATTCTCAATAATAATAGCTACTTTCTTACACTTTTCTCGGTTTTATTAGGCGTCCAGTGGCGGAGTTATTGGATTTGCACAACGGTTTTACCCCCCAACTATTACACCACTGGACCAATTTGCATTTTCACATCAAATTCTGATGCGTCAATGTGTTTTACATAAAAAAGGTACTTCTAGTTCATTACTCTAAAGCGAACCGTTTTCGAGAAAACTGGCGTTTTATGATCAAAAACAATTCACCAAGGCATATACAATATTGGAAAAATGAGTGATAATTCAATTTTATTAATTTCAACAGAATTTGACAACTGGGTTTTTAAATTTAATTCGCAAAGCTATTTTTCATTATTTTCAGTGACCATAGTTAACAAGATTACAAGAATTTTTCCAATTACAAGAAATTTACAATGAGTAAGCAAATCATAAAATGCCAGTTTTCTCGAAAACGCTTCACTTTAGAGTAATGAACCAGGAGTATCTTTTTTATGAAAAACACATTGGCGCATCATAATAAGCTGTGCAAATGGAAATTTGTCCCGTGGTGTAAAAGTTGGAGGGTAAAACCTTTGTGCAAATTCAATATCTCCGCCACTGGCACGTTTAATGAAACCGAGTAAAGTGAAAGAAATTAGCTATTATTGGTGACAATGTGTGTACAGAAACTCGATTCTGTGATTCAAACAGTTTCTGAGATATCAGCAAAAAACTGAAAAAAAAAATTTTTGACACCATGCATCTCTGAAACGAAGAACCGGAGGAAAAAATGGAAGAAAAAAATGTTATTTTACATGAGAAATCTACAGTTGACCGTTGATACACTCATTTATAATGTGATTCGTTAATTTTCATATATGAACTTATATCTAGAAGCATAGATCTATGCTCCTAGCTTATATCCTCATTTCGGTATAGTATTAGGGTAACATGCGATTGTCAGACACCATTAAAACTTCTTTCTACTAACCTGGCATTAACATTGAGTCTTGTAGGGGAATATCTCGAGCTGGCATGTTTTCTTCTCGGTCTGACAGAGAGTTTGTGACGAGCTGAAGATGAATCCAAAGTATTAGTCGTTCCTAATTCCAATTCTGGGTCTAACTTCAGTCGCCTATGGAATAATTGGAATAGTATCAGTTACAGGAATACCATCATGAACATTTTTAATGAAATTATTACATTAGAACCTTTCAGAAAAAATCAAATAAAATTTTTTTAAAACAACGTTTGAATTGTAGCTATTTTTTTAAATTTTATTTCCATACTCACTTCGATGCTTGAGGATCATTGGTATCAATGAGCTCAACAACATCTCCAGCTTTAAGGGTCAGTTCATCGTCATCAATCGCCGTGTATTTTTGCCACGCCACAAGTATCTCTCCACCTACCTAAATAAAGTGAAGTTTTTACAGGGTGGTAGTAAATTAGTATTTTATTTACTAAAGATTTAAAATGGTTCAATGCCGAGGAAGTTCCACGTGAAAAGTTCCGGTGGAATCAGGTCCAAATGTTTACTTTCCAAAGTACAGAGTATTCAGTTTGTCGTTTTTTGAACTTTTGACATTGAAAATCTGCAGCAATCACCCTCTGAATCCTTTCGCGTTTATCATTCAACATCTTACACCCTGTAGGTAGGTATATGATATTGGAACAATTTGAAAGGTGAAGCTTCAAACTACGAGAGAAAAGAGTAAGCACGATCAAAAAGAAAAAAGCAACATAACTACAATTAATAGACATTCACTACATCAAATGGAAGTATTGAGTTGAGTGCATTCATTTCTTTACAATAGATAATAAGTTTATTTGTGGTGAAAGCGAGTCAGTTAACTGAAAATTTTCATTTTTCTAGTCGCAAGTGGCAGTTACGAGATAATTAAGTTAATTGATTATGATAAATAAGTACAGTATGTTCTGCCTTGTTTTCAATAAATTACCAACAAGGCTTTTATTGGATCATACACCACACAGCAAGCATGACTGTTGGCTTGAATCCTTGGCAACAATACTCATAAAAAATAAGTTTCAAACTTCGCTTAAGCAATTCTTGCTAGAATAATAACGATAAACTCCATCCGAATTCAATAGCTATGTTGGATTTCAAAGAAAATTGATTAAAAAAGATATAGCAGAAAATATTGAACGCAAATTTGATTTAATATAAAAATAGAAGAATAAAGACTTTGAAAAAATCAAACTTAGTAAGTTAGTCAAAGTTATCGCAGATATCTTTCGTTTATTCTAAAAACATAAAAGAAAATAAGAAATGCCAATGGTGATTACATAAGGGAAGTTTAACTACGAAATTCGCAAGCAAAAATAGAAGACGAAGCGAGTACAACATCTAAAAAACCTACAGGACGACGTAGAGTGAATATCATTGCTTATTCTCAATCCTTTTTGTCCTCTTTTTCGTGTGCGTTTTGTGTTAGGTATGTGAATTTTCGTGTATCGTGTGCTAGTGTATCTATAACAAAACAAAAGGAAACAATTAAAGACAAACAAATTGAAATAAAAGAATAGAAATGCATGATGGATGGAATGACTTTCCGAAATCAGTGAAAAATATACAAAAATGTTCAATTTTCAATTTGATAGGAGTTGAGGAATCTGATGTTGAATATTCATCATTTTTCTTTTCTACCTTCGGAAAGCCATTTTGGGGAGTCAGAAATTTTCATCACAAACAATTCCGTTGATGTACTTACTTCTTTCGCAGATGGTTTCGTTGTTGCCATTCTCCACAGTCAAATCTGCAATGAATGTAGAGTTTCAAACTGGTTGAGACTCGTTTTGTTTCTAAATTAATCAAGCATATTCGAATATTCGTAATAAATCCATTATTGCTGGTTTTTTTGTCACTTAGTATATTCTGACAATTTCAGCATTTCCTTTTCGTGTTTTCACGAAATGAAAATGGGGTCATTGCACTCGAAAATTCCTCCAATATATTTACAACTTTCAACATGAACACAAATAACTTCGAGTGGGCCAATATGTAAAAATGTTGTTGATCTGGTAATAAAATTACTTCTTCATAAAATACAGACATCGACATGATTTATCTCAATTAAAAGTTAAGATTATTGGATGAATATTTGGTCATAAATGTAGGACTTTGAATGCCTCAACAATTTTTATCTTCGAATATATCGAGAGACATGTTCTATTTTAAAATCGCCCATAATTTCTCGTGTCATTTAACAAGAACGTAAAGAATTTCAATGTCGGAAGCACGTGGCAAGGTGCAATAGGTAATCGTAAAAATCATGGTGACCAGGCCGATTTATGTACCCAATGTGCGATATACTCAATTAATTGATCTATATAAAGAGTGGGTCAGTCAATCTTCACTAAATATCATTAATTTGGGTGATTGCCAACGTAAAAAGTACGGAAGGGTGCCAATACGTTTCTCATGTCGATTCGAACAGGAATTGTTTTCACACAAATGGACAATAAAAAAATTGTCGGATAAAACCAGTAACAGGTCAGCAATATGAGTTATATTTTATATTAGGTATTTCGATCTATTCAAATTATA
Source organism: Adalia bipunctata (assembly GCA_910592335.1). Lineage (NCBI taxonomy): Eukaryota > Metazoa > Arthropoda > Insecta > Coleoptera > Coccinellidae > Adalia > Adalia bipunctata. The sequence goes on along the minus strand of OU342948.1, from coordinate 6,915,750 downwards.
TGATAAGTATTTTCAGTTTAAATCATGGTCACAGAAAATTCCAATAGGGTCAAGGGCAAGAATAAATAGATGTGTTCTGGCTACTAGAAATTATATCGTTTCACTTTTCGACATTCCTAATAGAGATGGTCATCAAATATAATGAATAGATTGATTGCAGGTCTTCTAGTGAGCAATAGAATATCCTTTTTGAAAGCTCGTTTCACTCATTGATAACGAATCCTTTTTCGAATTCAATTCTCACCTTGTAGGTAGATTCGCATTCAAGAATCCATTTTTTTTTTGACAACTGTCCAATAAATCTTGATAGCTGTGGACGCAGTGGTCAATGAAGCCGTCCATGATCCCGGATATGCATGTAATGACAGAAATATTGGGAATTTTTTAATGAATCCCTGGAATTTTTATAGTTCTAGTAAACCGATCAAGACAATATTTTTCATGTAGCTTAAGGACGACAGTCTCAATCGAAATGCGAAATTTCATCACGATCGAATATGTATTTTTAAAATTGTCTTGAAAACAATATTTCGAACGTCTATATTTACGGAGCCCCAGGTCGAATTTCGCCTATTAAGGAACTCAACTGCGGCATTCGAGATCCGAATCGACACTGTAAATTTCAAGTCTCTAGGTTTATCTGTTTGAGAGTTATCGTGTTTACGGTCGGACGGACATTATTGAATTTGGCCTCGACCTCTTGAAGAGTGAATCGAACCTAGTCATTTGAGACCATTCCCGACAGAAAAATTCGAAAAATACAGGCCTCATGAGGCAATAATAGGGCTTTCATTTAACTGGAGAAAGCTCTCAAAAAATAGTAGATCAAAATAAATACATCTAGGTACAGAGTGGGCCGTATAATGATATGTACAAATTTTAACTGGTTATTCTACAACGAAAATAATGTTGTTTTGCCAAATATTATGGTCCGAAAATTCATTGTAGAGAAAATACACAATGTTGAAGATAAAAAATTGAATTTCTATAACAAATTTGATATTTCTTGAGATACCTAATCCAATGTTTTTAGATATACATACAGGGTGTCCGGGGAATAACTGTACATACTCATACCAGAGATAGAGTTGGACTAGCTGATTACGAATTGACTATAAAAAATTAATTTCTGTATTTCCCTAGAAAGCTACAGGGTGATATTCCAGCTTCATGGAAATACTTAGACCATTATAAAATCCAAACTTATTGACGGATATTATTGAAACTTGGGAGGATATTGGCACATGCTAAGGTCGAGTCTGAAAGATATCAATTATTGCATTATTCCAGGGCCGGACTCATTAATCCTCATTTAAAGTGTTCAGGGTAAAAAAATCACTTTGTATTTCGAATTACAAATAATTGATTCGCTTTTTAGAAAGAAGCTTAATTATGCTTCAATTTGTGGTATCGCTCAAAGTTGTCACATCAACAATTATTTTTTTATGAATTTCTTAATTTGGATAAAGTTCGAAAATTTTAATTTATTTTCCTGAACAGGACTTAGTCATTTTGTGGAGGTCGAAAATAAATAATGAACTTTCTCAAAAAAGTCACTGAAGGTGAGGAAGACTATAATAATTTGTTGATATACTGGGTGGCCACCCCAGACACGGATCTCATTGCGATGGAGTTAATGAAGGTAAATTTCAAAAAAAAAAAAATTGGTGATGTGTATAGGTTAACATAAGCATATTTCAAAATTATTCGTATGTATACCGGGTGTTCGACAACAAAGATATAAGTAGACCAAAGTGATACTTCTTCCAATGTAAAAAACCTTTGTTGTCGAACACCCGGTATACATACGAATAATTTTGAAAAATGCTTATGTTAACCTCTACACATCACCAATTTTTTTTTTCGAAATTTACCTTCATTCACTCCATCGCAATGAGATCCGTGTCTGGGGTGGCCACCCAGTATATCAACAAATTATTATAGTCTTCCTCACCTTCAGTGACTTTTTTAAGAAAGTTTATTATTTATTTTCGACCTCCACAAAATGACTAAGTCCTGTTCAGGAAAATAAATTAAAATTTTCGAACCTTATCCAAATAAAGAAATTCATAAAAAAATAATTGTTGATGTGACAACTTTGAGCGATACCACAAATTGAAGCATAACTCAGCTTCTTTCTAAAAAGCGAATCAATTATTTGTAATTCGAAATACAAAGTGTTTTTTTTACCCTGAACCACTGGCGTATTTAGGGAGGGGCCAGGGGGGGCCAGGCCCCCCCTGATGTACCTCTGGCCCCCCCTGAAAGATTCTAATTCAAAAACTACGTATAGGTATCACAAATATACCAGGGGCCGCGGCCCCCCCTGAAAACTGAGGCTAGATACGTTGATGCCCTGAACACTTTAAATGAAGATTAATGAGTCCGGCCCTGGAATAATGGAATAATTGATATCTTTCAGACTCGACCTTAGCATGTGCCAATAACCTCCCAAGTTTCAATAATATCCGTCAATAAGTTTGGATTTTATGATGGTCTTAGTATTTCCATGAAGCTGGAATATCACCCTGTAGCTTTCTAGGGAAATTCAGAAATTAATTTTTTATAGTCAATTCGTAATCAGCTGGCCCAACTCTATCTCTGGTATGAGTATGTACAGTTATTCCCCGGACACCCTGTATATGGAAGAGGCGATGATGGGAGATACATTTGTACTATAAAGAAGAGTTTGCATAATGAAGAGAGGCGTGCGTACAAGCAATGGCTTTTACATATTAATAAAAACTATAATAGTAATGATGCCACTCTTTTTTTTTACGAAAACAAGAAAAGTTTGAACTTATCTCATAATTTCAAATGAATAATGTCTCATGAGTCTTTACTCTGGGACTAATCGATTTGGAATAAAAAAATAAAAACTGTTAATTCCAATGTCCGTCAAAATGTTAATTCTATTCTATACTATACTAAAATGGTAGCTCTGTGAACCGACTCGAGGGAATCGAAAAAGTGGGTCCAGAAGAATCTCAAAATCGCAGCGAAGCTGCAATTCAGTGAGGACATGTTTGTAGGGCCGAAAAAAGGAATAAGGGATTCATCCGAGGGTGAAATTTCGATATTCAATGCGATGTAGAAGTATTTTTTTCAAATTCACCAAAATCGCGAAATATTCCGCCAAAAAAGGGCAATTTTAAACTCGATACAACTTTTTTCACAGATATCTTGGCAGTGATGTGAATATACGGATCAAAAAAGGAAAGGTCAATGCAAAATAGCTTGGGATTCATGTTTTCAATAATTTTACCATTTCTTCAGGAAAATTGATCAAACTTTGACATTGCAGAGATTTACAGATAAGAATAACTACTTGATAGGTAGATCTAGTGACTCTACTTGTTTTCAATTCTAAATCGAAATCCAATGATTGAGATTAATTAATGTTATTTAAGACATGAGCGAAGTATTCAACATCAACATCACATATCATAAAAAACACCCTGTACCTATATTTCTGCAGATCTCAAATTTCAAGATCCAATGGCACTTTTTTCAAGAATTAGTATGGGCAGTCACAAATAATAATGTAACGAGTATAATTTAGAAATTATCTTTTTGCGATAGCAAAATTTCTTCTTCGTGACATATCTGCTTTGGTTCTGAATACCACGCTTGTTGTTCATAGCTGCCTTGTCTCAATAATCCCTAATTTGCCAACAACATTCAATAAAAATGTAAGCATAATGAATAAACTAAAAAATTACAACTGAAGCTGTTTTGGATCTATCGGACTGAAGGCACCTCTCACTCCACTCATTCAAAAGCGGGTAGCCATCTACGCACCTTGATTTATTCCCACAAACACCTCATATCCCGTTCCGCAACTGTTTACAAAAATAAACCAAAATCGTCGTCGGAAAACTGTAGAACCTGTTGTCTGTTTAGAAATATCACTATCGTATCGTTTATTCAGAACCTACTGAACAATCATTGAGCAAACGACGGCGCGGCTTGAAACGGTTCTCATCTGCATCTCACGAGAAAAAGTTATTCTCGTACCGCGGGATGTTTAGGCATGCAGTGCCATATTTATGTCGAGAGAAGCCAATAGATCGCAGATCGATCCATTCGATTGATTCATTCAACAACCTCCATATATAACCTACCTTCTCGTAAACAGAGGGTGTCCTATTGTGGCAAATTGCCATCAAACGATCAAACACGAATCATGAAATCTCCACTCCAAAGAGGCTCCCCTACCCCTATTGACCAGGCAGTAAACTTGATAATGTTGGCTCTTCTTTTCCTTCAAAAACTTCTTGGTGGTGGGTCACTGTTAGTTGAAAAAATATGAAAAAGAATCTTTGTTTAATTCTAAAACTTTTTGACCTTCTGCTTTTTTTTCTATCTGCTATCGTTTTGAAGAAAAAAATTAAAATATACCTGGGGTCAGGTGGCAAAATAATATACCTCTTTTAGGTAGAACGAGCGCTCAAAAATATCTAGGAGGATCTCGGTGTTAATAATAGGGAAATTTGTCTCTGAAATCATTCGAATATTTCATGATAGCCGTTTCGAGCCTTTCGGATCGATAATACCGATATACATTTGGGGATTTTTGAGTGTGAATTAAACTCAAGAAATGAAACGAAAAAACTTCATTGATAAGAGGTACATTCAAGTTGACTTTGATATAAAAATGTAGGTTTTGGGATCTCTGAATTGAATGAAAAATAATTCAGAGCCCCAACTATCATTGTTTAGATTTTCACTTGAGATATGGAATTGTTTCAGAATTGGAAATTTCAAACCTTCAGAGCTTTTTTCCACTCATCTCATCCACTACACCTTTTCCAATTGTAATTCAGAAAACGTAAAATGTAATTCAGAAAAGCAAATTTGAATTTCAGAAAATGGAAATTGTAATTCAGAATAGTATGTGATATGTATCAACTTACTATTCTGAATTACAATTTCCATTTTCTGAAATTCAAATTTGCTTTTCTGAATTACATTTTACGTTTTCTGAATTACAATTGGAAAAGGTGTAGTTATTTATATTATTTATTCAGCTCATATAATCACGTGCGATTTGAAACATCAAACTTTTGGGTGTAAAATGATCAAGAGATATGAATCCCAAAAACACCATGCTAGTCAATAAAAAATCTAGCAGAATATAATTGAATTGGCAAGTTATTCAAACTACCAATGGATATTCATTTTTTCAGTAGGTTACTCTATATTATGAATGAAAAAAAAAACAGTCAGAAGTTTTAGATTTTATTGTTCTATATTAATATTTATTTTACAACGGTCCAGTTATTTCCTGTAGTTTGAAAGGATTATTATTACTAACAAAAGACAATTCATCCTTCAATTCAGGATAATATTGTTGTAACCACTTCCTATCATTGTAATATTCAATGCAGCTCAAAAGTTCCTTATCAGAATAATTCGTCACTTCCACTGGAATGAATGGATCCAAGTGTTCAAACCCTGCCTTTCCTAACAAAAACCTGGAACGAAAGTGAGAATTTCAGTCAAATGATTACATAATGAGGGTTATTATTATTTTACTCTCAGAAGTATATTCAGTAGTTCATTTAACATAATCGTAGTAGATGAACCCACCTGGGCAAGAAGGATTCTGGATTATGCTCTCCCATAGCAAGTGGATCTACAGTTACTACAATTCCTGCATTATTCCAATCGAAATTTGTCAAACTCAAAAATGCTTTGGTAACAGTTAATTTATGTGGATGTACAATTTCCTTATTCTCCCTCATTATCCTAGTTTTTGGATAAAAAAATCCGTTATATCCGTCGATAGCCACCAATGTTTTACAAACACCATCCCTAGATAATTTTTTGATTTCTTCTGCTAATGCAACAATACATGACGAAGCATACTTTATTCTATTGATTCCAAAATCAATCATTTCAAGAAATGGAGAGTTTTGTGCTGTTTTTTCCCTCTTATTCCATATGTGGTCCTGGCTTACTTTAAATTGTTCATTTTTGAGTAATTCCTCGTTTTGGGTTTTGAAATGAGTGAGCCACATTGCTGCATCAATATTAGTATCGATAAAACCTTCCTCCATTACAGCATTACAACTTTCTCTACATCTTCTCATCCAGTTTCCAACCCAAGGAACATGTACCAGTAAAAAACCATTTTTATGACCATAATGGACTATATGTGCTAACGACAACGATCTTCCAGTTCCTTTAACACCATATAAAACAAATCTATAGGCTGGTTTACTATAATCGACATTTTTTAAGGAATGAATGACATCTACTGCTGGTTTACGGATCATAATACAGGTTTCATTGAAAGTATCGCAATGCTCTTTGAATAATTTTGGGAGACCTCCGTGAGAGAAAAGAGTTTTTTCTTCATTTTCAGGTATTGAATAAAACTGAGCTATATGTTCAACAGAATGGTTTGTCGGATCAGATTCTAGACAACGAAAATTGTCACCTCTACCCTTAACTTGAGCCTGAGCAGCTGTTGACAGGGCTCTCCATTCAGAAGGTCTTAAATTGGCTGCAGAACATATTTTTGAAAGGGACTTTAACATTGTGTCTCCGAATATTATTGCTAATAAATATTTGTTTATTCAATTTTATTTTAGGTTAAGACACAGAACATCAAAGATTTTTGAGGTTATGAAGAAAAAGAGTATGTGACGATAAAATAATCTATGCAAGAAGACAAGAACACAGAATAAAAATGCATCATAGAGGATGGAATACATCTTTTCAATTCAATTCAATTCAATACAATTTTATTCGCTAATGATAATGATTTCTCTATGATAAACTTCGACGACTGTAGTCTGTAACCTTACAAAATTTTAATACATTTTCACGCTTTTGTAGCCTTAAGGCGCCCATTCGAATAGATCTGCCAGTTCATAAACTCCTCGTTCGGCACCTTACAGAGGAATATTTTAAAAATATTCACCCATAAAAATATCGTTGACAAGATCCACAAGCTGTCAGTTTATGCGATCGAAGAGTTTGTTCAAATCTGCACCGCTCAAGGAAGTCACGACTTTGGGGATCTTTGTCATGATGTTCAAGATTTCGTCAGTTAATTTCGATACGCCGACATCTCCTGACCCTGTCGAAACCATCGTTATTTTCTTGGTTTCTGCTATCGGAGCTGCCACTTCAGCAGCAACCTGCGGAAGAACGTCCAGGACCATCTTGACCTTAGCAGCTTCTTTGTATTCATTCCAAGCTTCAGCCTTTCTCGCCATCTGCTCAGCCTCGGCGTTTGCTTTGACTTCTATCGCGAAAGCTTCAGCCTCTCCTCTCAATCGGATGGCTTCGGCTTCAGCCTCAGCTTCTAAGATTGTCTCTTTGCGATGAGCATCTGCCAATTTCTCCATTCTGTATTTCTCGGCATCTGCCTCGCATCGCACCGTCGCTTCAAGTTCTCTTTCCCTCCGAATTTCCTCTTGTTTCTGAACCTCAATTTGCTGCATTCTGTCAATAACTTCAATCTGCATATTCTCTTCTTTTATTTTCTGCCGAATTATAGTGGCTTGGAGTTCATAGGCTAAATTAGCTGCAGCTTCTCTTGTCTTCACTTCGATGTCATAGGCAGCCTTTTTTAATTCAAAGTCTCTTTCGGCTTCAGCAACCTTCTCTTCATTAGCGTATACTGATGCCATTTTTTTCTCTTCCGCGTACGCAACTTTTATTGTAGCTTCAGCTCTGGCTTCAGCTTCACCTATTCTAGCATCTCTCTTCACTTGAGCAGTGCGACTCATACCTAGAGCTTCGAGATATCCCTGGTCATCTTGAATATCTTTAATAGTGTAGGACACAACAGTAATTCCCATGTTCACTAAATCGGATGAGGCAACTTGGAACACTTGGTGACTAAATTTCTTTCGGTCCTTGTAGATTTCTTCAACAGTCATCGTGCCCATAATGGCTCTTTGGTGACCTTCCAATGTCGCCAGTGCTATTTGTTGTATTTGGAAAGTAGTTCTACCTAGGAATAATTCACAGGCAGTAGCCAGCATTTCCTGGTTCTGACCCTGTATCTTGATTTGGGCTATACCCGTTACGGATATAGGTACTCCCTGGCTTGTATAAACTTTTGGGCTGTCCACAATTAAAGTCATTATGTTCAGTGAAATTTTTTGAATCGCCTGAAAGGGCCTGCATACAAACACCACCCCTCCAGCTATCAATCTCGGCTTTCGATGGCAGCAGCCGTAAGCAACCATCGCTTCGTTCGGACCACATGACACAAAACCTATACCCATATTTATTACAAATTGAGTATTTCAGTCGTCAAAAACCGTCATCATCTGTAAAAAGTTCATAGCCTGCGTAGCCTGGTTTTTTAACAGTCGTTTTAACTTGTCTCTTCGCTTTGTGAAGCTTTAAAACGAAATTCAACAGCTAAGCAGCGGACAGCGTTCCTTTTCTTGGGATCCTTCTCTGTGCTCCCCAATCCGTGTCTCCACAGAACAATAATATGGTCCCGCACTAGGTTATTGAAGGAAGAAGAAGATTATGTGCTTCTATGTTTGGAGAAAACCGCGAAATCTGTTCGCGGTTAAATTAAGGTTGGGAAATTTTCAAATCCGAGTTGTTTATCGGAAGAAAAATACAAAAACTCGGGAAAATGTCCAGAACTCCTAAAAGAAAAAGTCTCGGAGGACAGAGTAATACCTTATTCAGCTATTTCAAATCACCAAAGGTTGAGAAGAAAGAAGAACCTGAAAAGAAAGATGTTGTTGAAGAAGTAAATGAAAAACCCATTGCTGACAATAGTGATGATGATGAAATTGTGAAAACTAAGAAAAGAAAGAGAATTGTAATTCATAGCGATTCTGAGGATGAAGGAGAATCAACAGGAAAAAAAGCAGCGAAACTTTCAACACCTACGAACAGCAATTCTGAAGAAGAATCAGAATGCGATACTAAAGAGACAGGAAAATCATCTCAATACAAGGCAAATACCCGTAATAAAATAACTACCCACACGAATGGTGGTGAGCTTAAGGGGTCTTTGGAAAAATTCACTTTTGAATACAATCAGGCAGCTGATAAAAGTAAACAAACTGAACTTATATTGAATGATTTTATAAAAATACCAGCACCGGCAGATGCTGTTGTAAGCATCCATAATAACTGGAAACATAATCATATTCCATTCCTGCAGCCTGATAAAATCAAAGATAAAAATAAGAGACGCCCAGATCATCCTGAATATGATAATAGAACCATTTTCATTCCCGATGATTTCTTAAATAATCAAACCCCAGCCATGAGGCAGTGGTGGATTTTGAAAAGTTCACACATGGATACAGTCCTATTTTTCAAAGTAGGTAAATTTTATGAATTGTATCACATGGACGCAGTAGTCGGTGTGCAACACTTGGGTTTTTCCTACATGAAAGGAGAATTCGCTCATTCTGGTTTTCCGGAAAGTGCATATGCTAAAATGGCTAGTATATTGATTGAAAAAGGTTTTAAAGTAGCTAGAGTTGAACAGACTGAAACACCTGACATGATGGCTGAAAGGTGTAAGTTACAGAAGAAAACTACCAAGTACGACAAAGTAGTGAAAAGAGAAATTTGTCAAATATCAACTAAAGCAACATTAGTTTATAGTGCTCAAATGCCGGATGCAACGCAACCCATGTCGTGTTATCTATATGCCATCTCGGAAAAAAAAATTCAGAATGGAGTTCGGTTCGGAGTCTGTTTTGTAGACACTTCTATTGGTATATTCCATCTTTCCGAGTTTGATGATGATAAGCATTGTTCAAGGTTATTGGCACTGTGTGCTGAACATAAACCTGAATTGATTTTAGTGGAAAGGGGTCGTCAAAGTTCCGTAGTATCAGAAGTATTCAATACGTACTTCAAAGATATAAGGAAAGAAAACTTAGCCCCAAATTCTCAATTTTTAACAGCTGATAAAACTTTAGAAACTCTCTCAACAGGACCATATTTCAAAGATAAATCAGGAGAATTCTCTTGGCCACAAATATTTACTGAAATAGCCGAGGACTGTATTCCGAAGTCTGAATACCAATTAACTTTGAAGTGTTTAGGTGCGTGTTTGTGGTACTTGAAGGATTCAGAGTTAGACATACATGTTTTCTCAATGAAACAGTTTAAGCTGTATACCCCCAAAGACCTAGAAACCAATCATAAAGTGATACAGAGAGACTACATGGTCTTAGATTCAGTAACAATGGATAATTTGAATCTACTTGGTGCGCACGGATCCTTGCAAAAAAACATTGATCACTGTGAGACATCATTCGGTAAGAGACTGCTTCACCAATGGATTTGCAGACCATTATGCAATGTTGAGAAAATAAAGGAGAGACAAATTGCTGTTAAGGAACTCGCTTCAAATACTGATCTTTTGAAACCTGCGCAGGAAATTCTCAAGAAACTCCCAGATTTGGAAAGGCAAATTGCTAAAATTCACATTTACGGCAATAAGTATTGCGCTCAAAATCACCCAGATGGCAGAGCGATATTCTATGAATCCAAAACGTATTCTAAAAGAAAAATTCATGATCTCTTAAACACCCTCAGGGGTTTTGAGGGGGCTCAGGCTCTAACCGATATTTTCAAGGGCTGTGATTCTCGTTTATTGAAAAAAATCACTCAGACTGGAGAAGCAGGAATGTATTTAGACTTGAGTGAATCTTTGCAGTTCTTCAGAGAAGCATTCGATCAAGATATGGCTAGTAAAGAAGGTGTCATTATACCGAAAGCAGGTGTTGACGAAGATTACGATGCCGTCATCGATAAAATTTCAGACATTCAAAAATCATTGGATCGTTATTTGAAGGAGCAAGAAAAATATTTTGGATGCAAAATTTCGTACTTTGGTTCGGATAAAAAGAGGTTCCAACTGGAAATACCTGACACACACTCTAAAAAAGTAACGGGCGATTATCAACTAGAAGGAACAAAAAAAGGAAACAAACCTTGCAAGAGGTATCACACAGAAGAAACAAGGAGTTTTCTTAGTTCCATGTTGAAAGTCGAAGCTGAAAAAGCTAAAATCATCCAGGATTTAAATAGAAGAATCTTCGAGAAATTTTCTCAAAGGTACAGTGAATGGGAACAAGTAACGCATTGTATAATGTACTTGGACGTCCTTTGCTCACTGGCTACTTACTGTACGCTATCCAGTTATGCAGTATGCTTGCCTAAAATCGAACCATTCAACAATAAAAGCATGATAAATTTGAAAAATGCCAGACATCCTTGCATCACAAATATCGAGAATTTTGTACCTAACGATATATCCATGAATTGTGATGACAAAGCAGGTTTGGTCTTGATCACTGGACCTAATATGGGTGGTAAATCCACCTTAATGAGACAGGTCGCAGTGATTGCGGTTATGGCCCAAATGGGTAGCTACGTACCTGCGGAAGAGTGTACTTTAAATCTTGTGGATCGTGTTTTCACTAGATTGGGGGCGCATGATAATATTATTGGAGGTCAGTCTACGTTCTTTATTGAACTTTCTGAAGCTTCCTCCATTTTACAGCATGCATCACCACATTCGCTTGTACTTTTGGATGAGCTGGGAAGAGGTAAGAATTCGTTCAGAAATTTTTGCTTGGTTGTTTGTAAGAACCAGAGTAATATCAATCGTTCAAAATCTCTAAATTTCAGGTGTGTTTTTGCGAAAATACATGAACATTTCTGTTTCAGGAACTTCCACCCATGATGGAAACGCTATAGCTACCGCATACGTTAAAAAACTCCTCCAAATTAATTGTCGAACATTGTTCTCGACGCATTATCACACTCTAGTCGACCATTTTGTCAACAGGGTTGACGTGCAACTAGGTCATATGGCTTGTATGGTAGAAAATGATGAAGATCCAACACAAGAATCCGTAGTTTTCCTTTATAAAATGGTAGAAGGCAGATGTCCTAAATCATATGGATTTAACGCTGCTCGTCTAGCAGGATTGAAACATTCCATAGTGGCTAGGGCGAGGGAAATTGCGAAAATTCTCGAAAGTCAAAGTAAGGGGCGTGATATTTTCAGAAAAATTTTTTCTACCTCTGATCTGAGTAATGTAAGGATGTTAATTTCGAATTTGAACAATTTGAAACTTTGATAGTATTATTGCTTTCATTAATTTTTTAGAATAGTTAAAAATTAAATATGTATTGTTTATTTTGTTCTCTAGTTAGTGTTACAAGTTACAATTTTTTGTTACCTTGAAGTGAAGAAGAATATAATAGATGACGTTAGACTGTGATTTATGTTCTAATACAAGCGTTAATACTTCTGACAAGACAAAAATTGTTTGATGTTACAGTATTCAGGTAGTGCCAGCATTAGTATTTTATTCAACTGGTTCTATTATACTCTGAATTGTTATTATTGTCTGTTGATATCCACAAGTTGCTCTTATCGATGGTTTCCATAAATATATTCCATACTCATACTGATTAATTGGTTTTTCTTTATTCATGCCCAATCTTCAAAACAAACTTATTAACAATTATTATTATTGATCGTCTGGTAGGAATATTAAACTCTTAAAATGTGTAAAATAGATGCATATAAAAAAAGAAAACATCCATCCTTGGAATAATGAATCCACAAAATTCTATAGCCATATATTTATAATTCTATGGATACATCAGGAATGTGAAAACTTTCTATGAATGTTCATAGAATGCCAAGATCCGATACTAAAAAATCACTGGTTGAGCGGCATGACAAAACTTGATTTCACCGAATATGTTGATATTCAACTTCAAATCGAAAATTACACTGTTTGAACATTGGAAGTGATCTGATTCATCAAATTAGGGTAAGTAATTTCCATAGATAAAAAAACTTATTTCTCAGTGAACTTCATAGAAATATATTACATAATAGATTTCATAGAAAAATCTCCTTTTCTTTTTTCAGGAGTAAAATACCAGATAATATTCTGTAATCAGAGTTCAAGTAGGATTTAATTGTGCCACCAGAGTTGAAAGATTAATACAATCGGAGACCAAATGCATTTATTATCATATAAAGTGAATTAATATATTATCTCAACAAAGTTACAAATATTTGCAATGTCTTTGAAGCTGTTAAACAATTTAATCAATAAAGATAAACTCAAAAACATATCAGTCAATTATATAATTACTTCTCACACAAGCACAAGAAAGTACTGAAAAAAAATGCTTTTAAACACGAATTTATACATTTTTACAAATAAACTCGAAGTTCTTCAAAAACCAACAAAATAATGAAAACATGCACATATTAAATCATCAATTAATAAAATATTTCTTAATTACATTCACTTATGATTGAAGTTAATGTTGCAGTGATACAATATGAATGGAAGTTGATTTCAGAGTATTTTGAGCAGATGTGTAAAAAGAATCATGTAACAATATTCAATAAAAAAATTTAAGATTGGCATTCTTAGGTAGCAAGTTAAACAGTTCTTAGAATTATGTGAACACCGGAATCTGTGAATACTGGTTCAGATAATTCACCTACTTTCAATGAAAACGAAGCTTCTTCGAATGGTTTTTGCATAGCGCCTTTCCTGAACGGACCCAAATCTCCTCCTCTTTTAGCTGATGAACAATCAGAATATTCAGTTGCTAAGTCTGCAAAGGATGCCTTACCCTGAACAATTTGTTCTCTGTAATCTGTAAACAACAAAGACTTTGGTATCTTTAATTCAAATGAACCATGAGCCTGAGACTTACTTTTTACAAGTTCTAATGCTTCATCTTTGGTTCTAGTTATGTTTGCTTCTCTCCAAGAGGACGGTCTCCTGGAATCCTTGTGTTTTACCAGCAAATGAGAACACTGAACTTGCTCTGGTCCAGGTTCTGCAGGTTTTTCTGGTACATCCCATTGGGATTCTTTAGTGTAAACATTGAGGTAATAATGTTGTCCTAAAATGTATTATATTGATTGGTTGCATCTTCAATAGAAGTTTTTTGAAATCGATAGGGAAGATCAGGAATTGATACAGATTATAAAGTAATGATATTTGTTGCATAAAAATAAATAAATTACCAGTTGATCGGCTTAACCGCCTTTCCCAACCGGCAGGCAACGGTGCGTCCGCCATTTCTCACAAAATGAAAATAATTCAAATCAGAGAAATGCCATAGAATCAAAAAGACATATAAAAATCACAGAAGATGAGTGGATTGGTCTTGTTTTCTAACAACATGGCCTTAGTTCATGGTTACATACACGAAGAATGAAAGCAAAGAGTCTTTGGTGAAAATAGAATTCCAAAATGTTTAGGATTTCAGCGAACTATCGTTTATTGTCAGCAGGACAAGAACAAATCGAATCGAATTCTTAATCGAGAAAAATGAAAAGAAGAAAATTGTGTGGTTAGTGGTGAAAATTCCTCTACTGCGCAATGCGAGATAATCAGCTGGAAAACAAATTACACTGACAGGTTGACACTGACAGTTATACTTGTTTATGTGGATTGTTGTGTTGTTACGAGGCTTCGCTGTATTGTAATAACTGACTTTTTAATGATCTAATTGGGAAAACAGGACTACCAGGAAAATTGTATTTACATTTTCATTCAACCAACTCATGAAAAGACTTTTTTCAATAAGAAAAATCTTAAGAACTTCAGTGAATTTAGGAGAAAATCAGTGAAGTGAAGAAACATTAATTACGGGGCTAATTTCGCATGGTAGTGATTGTTTCGTGGACAGGTAGGTGGAATTGTTCCGAAATTATCCATAAACCGTACCATATTGGTATCTTGATTGAATTTCGACGAATTATGAAGTGGGTCATTCAACAATACGTTATCAATTGATTAACCTTTTCTGAAAAAATCCAATAAGAATTCGATTTACGAATATTATTGTCAATTAAATTGAATTTTTTGGTGCGGATATCAGCAGTAGCGGTTGAACAGATCATAATCTTTTTATGAGATAATTGAGGTGTGAGTAATACCAATTTTGAAAAGGAGTTCCGGAATTCTCAATGCCAATGATAAAACGAATAAAAAGATGTGTAGGTGCATTGAAGGCAAAAAGTGGGAGGATTAGTTTCAAATATCATAATATTTTACCATCTGTTGAGCTTATTAATCGATATTAATTGATTCAATGAGGAACCAATTGTATAGGTTCAATTCAATTAGGAGAAAATTCTTGCAGAACATTCAAATCATCATTAGAGAGTTGATATTTTCGACTATCAAATGGATTTAATAAGTACTACAATACTTATATGAATTATTCCTAAGATTCCTCTGATAGAAGGATCTTTCCGGTTGAAACATGCTATATTTGATTCGAATGAAAATTAGTTCATTCATTCATTGACCAAATATGTGCTGATTGTTATATAGGTGAATTAAACTGAACTTTCACCTGTAGGTTGGCATTTCTTCAGTATATTTATTTTTATTCAATGTTTTCTATACTTATGATTGTAATTGCTGAATTTATTTCTCAGAATCACTGAAATGCTAATAAGCTGTTTTAAATGAACTTCTGTAATTTAAGTAGGTTAAAGTATGAGATATTTTTTGGTTCTTCAGTATAAGAGTATAAAATCGAAAAAATGATGACAATTATAAAAAATTGAAATGATTGCTATTATTTTGTCGGCTCAGGTCTTCATGCTTCTTTTGTCCAAATAAATAGTTCTCTTCTTCGTTGGAAATGACATTTTTTGGATGTAAACAGAAATTTCAATTTAATATTGTATGCCGTATGGAATCACCACGCAGTATGTTTGATTTCATTAGCAGGTTCGTGGAAATAGTCAGTTCATTTCTAGCGGTTGGTTCTGATTTTCCACGAATTCATTTGGGGTCATTGTATTATTATAATGGCCACGGATTGGACTGAAATTATCCCGATTGTGAAAGGTCACCGGCTATTGAAGAGATTTACCTAAATGAACGCGATTGTCCGATAGTTACAGGTCACCTAACTCGATGTTATTTGTGCGGACGCATCTATTTTTGTTCTGAATTGGTAGATATTTAAATCGTACTCTCAATTCAAAGACATATATGTCTTTCTATTCAAATTATACGGTCCTAGTTAGTTTCCGAAAATCTTTATAGATAACTGTTTTCTTTTCAGTGTGGTACCCTTCATACTTACACAAATGAAAAAATGAATCTAAAATTCATTCGGCAGTGTGGAACTGCTGTCGCTTCGTCATTTCACATGTGGAATACCCGCAAATTAAAAGTCTGCAGCTTCAAATCTGCTCCCATTCATGATTACTTGAAAGAGCCGAGTTGGTAGCTCCTCTGGAATATTCATGCTCATTGCTCTTCTGCTCTAATTATTCGTATGTCTGAATCAGTCAGGCTTAATTTTCAGAGTTTTGGGATTGCAATTAAGTTGCGCTTTCTGCTACTGAATACGCGATGTCAGCGAATTTAGATTCCGTCCAGAATGAATGGAGGAATTGAGATTTTTCCTCATGGCAGGCGCGTTTTCTATCTTATTAGGCCACATCAGAGTAAGCTTCTGATGTATTATTCAAGGATTCGGTCAATATGCGAAAATTTTCAACTGGTATGAGTTTAGTTTACCCATTAGCCCAGTTTCGTGTTGGAAACCTTCATTTGTGGAGACACACCTGGGCCCGTATTCTCGACGAGTGATCTTTCGATGCGTATACGTTTTCAGTGTAATTATGTATGGCAAACGTATACGCACCGAAATATCACTCGCCGAGAATACGGGCCCAGGATCGATGCTGGGGTTATCATTCTGCCAGATTTATATTCATGTGATACCGCGGTTGGCAACGGCTTAATGTACCTCGAAATTGACAATTAACTGGATCCATAACACGAATTTCCGCACACTTGACGAGTTGGATCATGAAAAGTAGGTGAGCGTATCTCACTCGGGTACATTACCCTTGGTAATTTTAATTAGAGAGCGTAATCAACTGCTCATTTTTAGTGAGACTCGGGGAATTGAGGCAGGCTGCTGCGGAACGAAACTGAAATTTGGAAACCTTGTTTCGGAGGTGGAACAGGATATTTTATGAGGTTTTTCCTCTTTAAATGGAGTGATCAGACTCCACAATTTTTGAGCGCTCGGTCTAGTCTCATAAAGGTATAATGGCATAGGGTTTTATTTCAGAGGCATAACTTGTTAGTAGTGAATTACAGTAATGTCATATTTTACACCTATGATCTTTGGTCCTTTCTTTATAAAATCTAATCAACCTTTATGAAATAAAAGTATCAAAAAATAAAATATTCTCAGATAAATTGGGATAAACGAAATTCATTTTGACCGAATGATATGGACAAAATGACATACCGGCAATAGGCAACTGTAGTTTTCTATTTATAGTTACAAAACTACTGACTAAGTTCACCAATGAAACTCTTGGTTCTTCTAGGAACATCAGCACAAGATGGCGTGAGCCCAATGCGACCAATGCATGCATCGTAACTAGTCTTTTCCAATGCTAATTCTGGAGAAGACTGGTTTTTTTCCGATATAAATCGGGAAAAAAGGTCACACAGTGAACAGTCGTCTTCATCATCTTGAAAATTGCTAGGAACATTTTCTTGTTCTTTGTCTTCTTTGAATAATGCCCTAGGGATATGTCCCCTTTTCTTTGGAGGAGACAAGGGCTCGTTTTATGATTTGATTGCAAACATATTAGGTGTAGAAGTTGAAACTAAGTACGTTTATGGAGTCTTCGGCTCACGTTTGCCTTGTCCACTTATGAATCGTCCTTTTGGGATTGGAGGAACCTCCTCATAGGATCAGCAAGAGTAGGTTAAGATGAATTGCCTTTATTAACCGCAGATGAATATTTTGTTATGAATATGTTAAGACAAGTCCTGGCTCTTTGTTTGCTGATGAAGCCTGGGATGAATGGTCTCGGTGTTGTCTGGTAGATATGGTCAATTCAGCTGAAATACCTATGTCATTTTGTCCATAAAGCGTTAAAGAACTAGAAATAAATCGAATGGATACAAAAAGTATATTTAACACAGAAAAAGCTTCGTGAATACAATGACAAATAAGTAAAGTTTGAAATGAATGCAATATAAATGGAAAAAATGGTGAAAACTGACCATTTTTTCTGAAAAATCGTGACCTATTGATTTCTGTTATCACTCATAACGACCGAATGAACTAGAGTAGCGCTTGCAAGTTTTCAGAGGTTCATTGAACCCACTCGGGTCGTTCGATATGGTAGGCAGTACCGCATTCGATACCTCAGTTTTTTTATGTATCTGTTTTTGTAACAGAGTTGGAGGGGTGGTCAATTTATAGTGAAAAACCCGGTACTTGTGCCTATCTTCACGTTGTTTATTTTATTCCTATTTTTGATTTGACAATTTATATGTTTAGACATTTTTTGATATTATCGAGCGTGTCGCAGATCAAAAGAGTATTTGATAACGAATTCCTTCGGTAGAAACAGGTGCAACATTTATTGCACAAGTTCAAATCTTTCCTTGGAATATTTTACTGCCTTCTCGAATGAAAATACACCTGGAACAGTTTATTTCACGAAATGCTGTAGGGGAAATACAAAGATGCATAGAATATTTCTATGCGTCTATGGAAATACGTACAAAATGACATAGGCATCATGACATTAGTCGATTTCGTGAAACTTTTGTAAAAAACATTTTTTTGTAGGTACCTCATTTAGTAACAGAGTTAAAGGGGGGTCAAATTATGGTGAAAAACCCGGTACCTACAAAAAAATATTTTTTATAAAAGTTTCACGAAATCGACTAATGTTTTTTAAAATGATTTCACAAAATGAAATATATACAGAGTGGGCAACATATTGATCGCAACTTCATTTTTTCAAATGAAACACCCTGTATACTTTTCTATATTTGGCAAGCTCTTTTTCCCCTAATTTCGAATATAAAACGTATGTTTGGTCTTTCTCTCTTATTCTGAGTACCACAGAGTTTCAAATTTTAAGAACCAATTTCTTTATATTAAAAAAGAAAAGTTTATTCACGGCCATCGACTTGATCTTTATATTATATTTATATTTTTTTTATTTTTTATTGGATACTGTTAGGTATTCATCGAAAAAATTTGCTTTTAAGTAAATTGATTGAATATAAAGAATTTCGGAAGGATTTCTCATATGTATTTTTTTATTCCGTAGTTTCATTTCAGAACTTTGAAACTCTGGAACTGGAAATAAAAGAGACAGACCCACATACGCATATATATTCGATATCAGGAAAAATATGGAAGAATATACAGGGTGTCCCATTTGAAAAAATGTAGTTGCATTCAATATGTTTTTCACCCTGTATATATCCCAATTGGCGTAATCATTTTCAAAAAATTTATTCGATTTCGTACAATTTTTGTATGAAGTATTTTTATGTACATATCTGTTTTTGTAATTTTATCAAGATTTAATAATTAATCTGTATTTAACTAACGCTTGGAACCAAAACGGTGCAAGAGACCCTAAGATATTCTTTTATGAAGTGCCATCCCCGTACATCCAATCGATACCAGCGAAACAAGACGACATTTAGCTCTTCAAACTTCATAAAACTTCATTTTCTTCGCGAGGCTTGAGACGAAATGTCTTTACCGGATAATCATTTCCTCTTCTTTCCGTACACGGTTACATCGAATGCGAAAACGCGGATAAAAGCCCGATATCAAATGACTTGCCGAGCATTACCTCGCTCAAGCCTTTCTGAAACCTCCGAGGCATTTACCATTTTCCGGATGAAGTGTCCTTCGGAAAACTCGACGATGAGAAAGTTCACATGGATGAACAGGCGGTCTTAATGGATTAAAATGAAGGAGACGCCAGACGACACTTTGTAAACTCAAAGAAACCAGGAGCACGAAGTTTAAAAAAATGCGGAGTGCATAAAGAATATGGAAATGTACTGCTCCACAAGAGGGATATCGTATTCAATCGTTTTTAAAAGTATGTAATCTTCGAGAAAATCGCTGTAAAATCATTTAAAACTCAATAACAACTTGAATCGATCCAAAAAAAATCAGTATGAGACATTTCGTCAATCTGGTCGCCTTTTTTCTGAAATTTGGTTCTTTGCATATGCTTCATGAATGTTCTTATTTTGAAATGAAGTCAGTTTATCAACGGCTTCGATTTGAAACGAGTTTTCTGAAAATGCCAAGACGTAAATTAACAAACGCTGAGGCTAATAGGGCTATCGGAATGCTACAGAGTGGCCTAACTCAGGTTGTTGTAGCGGAAAGGCTCCAAGTCAGCCAAAGTGTGATATCTCGACTTTGGAATAGGTTCAGGGAGACAGGTTCCGTGTTGGAAAGACCAAGGCTTGGTGGGCGACGAAAAACAACACCTGCTCAGGATCGTTTCATCACCGTTTCGGCGAGAAGAAACCCTACAGCTACGTGTAGAATGCTACGGAATACTCTTCAAAATGCAGATGGGGTCCAAGTTTCCATCGAAACCATCAGACGACGTTTGAGAGAGGTGAATCAAGGTTCTAGACGTCCATTAAGAGGAATCCCATTAACACTTGACCATAAGCGTCAAAGACTGGAACGGGCAAGGCAACATTTCAATTGGAACGATCAATGGCGTAGTGTCGTTTTCACTGATGAATCCAGATATGGACGATTTTCAGATTCTCGGAGAATAAGGGTATGGACAATCCCACGCATACCCCGTAATCGTCGCTATGTCCAAGAAGTCCATCCATTGCGAGGGGGTAGTGTTATGGTATGGGCCGGGATATGTTTCAACGGGCGCACAGATCTACACATTTGTCCTGGGAATATGACCGCCTTACACTATAGAGAGCATGTTATTGACAATATTGTGCCAAATTTTCACGCTGCTATTGGTGAAACTTCTCAATTTCTAGACGATAACGCTAGACCGCACCGTGCAGCCATAGTTGAGAATGCGCGCGAGGAGCTTGGTATTCCACATTTACCAATACCTCCGCACTCACCAGATTTGAATTGCATAGAACATGCATGGAATATGCTCCGAAGAAGATTAGATAATCATCAACCTACCCCAGAATCCTTAAATGATCTGAGAGAGCTTCTGCCCCGTTTATGGAACCAAATTCCCCAAGAAATGTTCAACAACCTCGTGTGTAGTACACAAAGAAGATGTCAAGCTGTTATTGATGCCCGTGGAGGCCATACATTGTATTGATAGTCTTAAAATGCTTGAATTCTCTGGGAATAAAATTTCGCTATTTTACTCGATTTTTCTTAACCACCCTGTATACGCTGCAGACCTACAGGCTAAAATTAATTTGAAACTTGAAATCATATTAATATTAATTTTCATCACAAAAATCTTATTTTAACTATTTTTTTTGCAATTTAAGTCAATATCCCTAACTCATGTGGAGCAGTATAGTTTCTCTGGTGTCGAAGATCTCTTTATTGCGGAAAGTCGATCTATGGGAAACTCTCATACTTTCGCTCTCTCAACATGATGACTGCTATTTAATCGTATGAATAATTCTTGGAATTAAGTAAATATACGGCTTTGAATTCATAATTAAAATAGTTTTACGAGAATTCATCAAAACACTGGGATTCAAGATGATAGTTTTCCATTTGGGGAAATTTCTGTCATGATGTTGATTTTATCTTTAGATATGTTGTTCGTTCTTGCCTTAGACTATACAGGGTGTATTTTGAGGTGAGGCTTTTCTCTTGAAAGAAGGTAGAACTCATCAAAATAAGTCATTTTACCAAAAATTTTTTATATGAATTATGCACCTGTTTATTGAAAACGAAGCTAGAATATTTTCTAGTTTCCATGTAAATCTGAAAATTCCTCAGTCCGAACCTGTTTCCTCGCCTGCTCCTCCGTAGATATCAACATATCTTGTTTTTTGACTTCTTATCTAACGAATTTGAAAACAATTCTAGTGCGTGGAACAGATCATTTGGCCATAATATGGCAAATATTCCGCTTTTTTATAAATTTTTCAAATTGAACATTTCATATAGGAAATTTTCTGTAAAATGACCTGTCAAAAGAAAAGCCTCACCTTAAAATACACCCTGTATAGTCAGGTTATTGCCACTGAAATTATCAGATCCTCCGCCAATTTGTTACCACATCCTTTGGTTACCTTCTTTATCGCAATATGAATTTCGGTGAATTTTTTTCGACAGCTGTAAAATTTTTATTTCAATTGGTTTCTTGAACAGTCTAACTCAAATTGTGACCCATTTTTTTTATGAATTTTATGTGGAGATCTTATACCATAGAAAAAAATGTGTTACTAATGACGTTTCGAACAGTGCTGTCATCACGATATCGCGTTTCATTGCGTACGAAAAGTAAGATTTGGATTTATACCTGAATATTATTAGCAAAATACGTTGAAAAATGGTTTATATGTGTCTTGTTTGTGGTAAATTGATTTGAGTTCACACAGGTATATGTTCTACTCTATACAGGGTCTTTAACGAGGAACCTCACCCATATTTATACGGGAAACTACTGAACGTATTTTCATGAAATTCAGCACTTATAAGTATTTCACGATGCTGATGAAATCTAAAATATTTTCAAGGCATGAGCACCTCCGGTTTTTCCGGAAATGACGTCAACTTCCGTTTTTCAAATTAGAACACCATTTTTTTATTGCAGAAATAGATTCCTTAGAAAATTTAAAGTTATTTTGATGTAACATTTTTCAGTTTTGGTTGGAGAATTCTCTCTGAGCGGGAAAATTCGAAAAAAAAATCGAAAATAGAGCTCCGCTGAAACAAGAATAACTTCGTGGTTTTTGGATGGAAAATTTTCATTTTTGGGATTTTTCAAGATGTAAGATTGATGTATCCACTTTAAAAATCGAAATCGCGATTCATGATACAGGGGGTGAAAAAATCGCTTTCAAAGTTAGGGATGACAAAATCGTGAAAAATCAATTTTTTCAAATTAGAACCCCATTTTTTTATGGCAGATATTGAATCTACGTTAAAAAATAATGTGAGTGTATGCATCACACCCTTGCCCTAAAGTGGATATTAACTTCAGATTCCCTTCTGATATTGAGAGCAGGAACATTTGATTATCAATTCTGACTTTACTCACTCAGAATCTGTTTCAATGCTCGGAACATTGTATGGATTCGTTAAAAAAAGTTGATTCATTTGTAATTTCATTTCCATTCTTCAATACCGATAACACCACGCCACTGGACCTTTCAAAGTTATATTCTGCAATGTTGCCACGGCTAATGATATTGCTATCCTTTATGCTATCTTCGTCATACTCAATGGAAACTGACTAAATTTTGGCTTCAACAATTGTCGAATTTATGAATGAGATGATGTGTCTCCTCTTTCTATGGTCTGAGGATGTGATACATCAGTTGACTCTTAATCCATTAGCAGCCTGATATCGGCAACAGTAGCGTAGACACAGGGCTAAAAAAAAAATAGATTGTGTTCATTTTTTCATGTAAGGTTATGATCTCGTTCAGTATGATGTAAAAACTGTATTTTACTGATGGTGGGTAAACTATAAGCTACCCCTACTGCGAAACAGTCTCATCTTTCAAACAGGAAAAAATATTTCAAATTGAATGTAACAGTGCTCGTGAGAAAAGGCCATGAGGGAAGCTCCAAGAGCGATCCCGTATTTCATTCGATCTTCCAACTGCACGCTGAGGACCTATGACTGTCTCTTAAGACCAAATTACGATTTCCACCGTTCCCTCCTTGCGGTTTTCTTATGTTTTATAGATGCTTACACTCTGCTCGGATGAGGGAAATTTGTAAATGGAAGTTCCTCGCTTCTAAGGTTGTTGGAAAATTTTTATAAAGATTCCAACGTTGCTAGATTCATGTTCTATTCTGAAGGCCTTCTCATTCTTGAGAGATATTTTTAAAAATTAATTTTCAGCTAGTTGGACGCGAAGAAAATCTTATACAGGCTGATTTCTTTAAGTGTTTCATTAGACGTATTAGAGAGGAATTTTGATACAAATTCAAGATTCTGTATTTCTGTTTAAGTGTACATGAACTCATATTGTAAAATATTTTCAAGCGGAATCTATTTCCGGTTCTATCGGAAACGAATGTAGGTAAACTTCGTTATTTCAAATGTATATTTATACATATTTGAATCTTCGTTCAATTCTACACTGATTTGATGTATGATATGCGCAAACACTTCAAGCGATTGTTGAGTTTTAACCTGATTGTCAATTAGTGTTTATTTCTCCAAAATGCCTCATTGTAAGAATTTCTTTTTGCAACAGTGGAACCGAAGATAGTATGCTGATACTGCTTCTTGTATAAATTATGAGGAAATATTAGGTATACAGGGTGCCTGAAACAGGGCTTCAAAGTGAGCCTCAATAAAACTTTGAGATCTCATTTTTTTCAAATGGTAACCATATAATTTTGTAATTCCAATCGATTGCTCATCAAAAACTAGTTAGAGTGCGCCAAATACATTTCATGTCTTCACGACAAATGTGTCAGAATATCATGCCCAACCGGGATACATTATAAAAGTGAATGGAGTATATTCTCCAATCTAGTTTCTAGACCAGAGTCCTGTGGAAATATTCCTGTCGAAAAATAGCCGTACCAATAAACTTTTATTTTCTCGTTACCACCCGCCAACCCCGCGTTCCTGACCTCCGCATCCATCCCCTCCAAAGGCGGGGAGCAGCTTCCTACGACGGATCGAATCGATAAAGCCGTAACAAAACGAACTGATTGAAATAATTCAAGACCCGTAGACCTGGGGGGTTCGATAACGGGACCACGAGGAAAAAATGCATCCGTATTGAATTCGCTGCATCCCTCAGGAGTGCGGGGGAATGGATTGCAATGTCGACCTAGTTCCTGGAAGTTGTACGATTCCGGGATCATCTAATGATATTTACGATACTACTGGGACCTGGGCTGTAGGGGGAGATGATAAAGATGGGAGATTATTGTTTAAGGGTGCTGTATTTTTTATGAAGGGGGTGGTTGGAAATCGTGACTGGAAGCGGTCTTATCGGGTGTTTTTTTTTGAGTGATTGAACTTTAAAGTGAAATAAAACACATTTAAATTAAGATTGAAGCCAAATTTATTTTTTATTTGAAAGATGATTTTATGACATTTTTGTTTCGAAAATAATTCCCGGCATATGTCCACCGCGACTAGCTCTGAGGAACCGCATTCGACCAGACCAATTTTGGACCACTTTTTCGAGTAATTCAGGCCTTATTTCAGCAATAACACGAGTTTGTTGGCTTCCAAACCGTCTATTGTTTCTGGTTTATCAGCTTAAATCAATGACTTGACATAACACCAAAGAAAATAATCCATTGGAGTTATGTCGCATGATCTTGGAGGCCAATTAATTGGACCCTTCCTCGAAATAATGTTATCGCCAAATCTTTACCACATTAGACTATACATAGTATTTGGCCTAGTCCAGGAATTATTCGCAATATAAACTGCTCCACATGAGTTTGACTTAAATTGCAAAAAAAATACAGTTCAAATAAGATTTTTGTGATGAAAATTCATATTAATATGATTTTAAGTTGCAAATTAATTTTAGCCTGTAGGTCTGCAGCGTATACAGGATGGTTAAGAAAAATCGAGTAAAATAACGAAATTTTATTCCCAGAGAATTCAAGCATTTTGAGACTATCAATACAATGTATGGCCTCCACGGGCATCAATAACAGCTTGACATCTTCTTTGCATACTACACACGAGGTTGTTGAACATTTCTTGAGGAATTTGGTTCCATAAACGAGGCAGAAGCTCTCTCAGATCATTAAAGGATTCTGGGGTAGGTTGATGATTATCTAATCTTCTTTGGAGCATATTCCATGCATGTTCTATGCAATTCAAATCTGGTGAGTGCGGAGGTATTGGTAAATGTGGAATACCAAGCTCCTCGCGCGCATTCTCAACTATGGCTGCACGGTGCGGTCTAGCGTTATCGTCTAGAAATTGAAAAGTTTTCACCAATAGCAGCGTGAATATTTGGCACAACATTGTCAATGACATGCTCCCTATAGTGTAAGGCGGTCATATTCCCAGGACAAATGTGTAGATCTGTGTGCCCGTTGAAACATATCCCGGCCCATACCATAACACTACCCCCACGGAATGGATGGACTTCTTGGACATAGCGACGATTACGGGGTATGCGTGTGATTGTCCATACCCTTATTCTTCGAGAATCTGAAAATCGTCCATATCTGGATTCATCAGTGAAAAGGACACTACGCCTTTGATCGTTCCAATTTATTTTGCCTTGCCCATTCCAGTCTTTGACGCTTATGGTCACGTGTTAAAGGAACTCCTCTTAATGGACGTCTAGAACCTAGATTCACCTCTCTCAAACGTCGTCTGATGGTTTCGATGGAAACTTGGACACCATCTGCATTTTGAAGAGTATTCTGTAGCATTTTACACGTAGATGTAGGGTTTCTTCTCGCCGAAACGGTGATGAAACGATCCTGAGCAGGTGTTGTTTTTCGTCGCCCACCAAGCCTTGGTCTTTCCAACACGGAACCTGTCTCCCTGAACCTATTCCAAAGTCGAGATATCACACTTTGGCTGACTTGGAGCCTTTCCGCTACAACAACCTGAGTTAGGCCACCCTGTAGCATTCCGATTGCCCTATTAGCCTCAGCGTTTGTTAATTTACGGCTTGGCATTTTCAGAAAACTCGTTTCAAATCGAAGCCGTTGATAAACTGACTTCATTTCAAAATAAGAACATTCATGAAGCATATGCAAAGAACCAAACTTCAGAAAAAAGGCCACCAGATTGACGAAATTTCTCATACTGATTTTTATTGGATCGATTCAAGTTGTTATTGAGTTTTAAATGATTTTACAGCGATTTTCTCGAAGATTACATACTTTTAAAAACGATTGAATACGATATCTCTAACTCTTGTGGAGCAGTATATTTCCTGTATTAACATAGGAAAAAGTTTCTTCAACATTCGCCAGGTCTTTGGAATGATTGAATTCACTTGATATTTTCTCAATTTAATTTTTTTCCCAAAGTAAATGAACATTTTGATAAATATGTAATTACTACGATCTCTATGTAGATTGGACAACGTTGCTCATTCAACTGACAGGAAAATGACTATAACCTAACATTTTCAAAATATACACGGTGATATGTGTCAGAATGATAGTGCCAACAGGGATACATTCATCATAAAAGGGAATGGAGTATTTTGGCGAAAATAGTCCATTTGATGTTCTGTGACGGCGTCGACGGCGATCATAGAGAGTCGCTACGGTCGGGTCACAGGTCATTGAATCCCGGCTAGCGCCGACGGCCCGCTCAGGCCGTTTCGGTCGCGAATCGTAACGAAGTTGTCAGGAGATCAGGAACGGGTCCAGGTTCCGGATTCTGCGTGTCCGTTTCCGTATCGTCTCTCCCGATCTTCCCGTTCGGGAGCAGGAGCAGTTCCATCCCAGTCACGATCGCGGGCGAGCTCGCCGTCTGGAGCTTTTCCGCTTACGTCGGGATAAGGGCGGAACGGAAACAGGACAATCCGGGATTCAGGGTTATGTGATGTTGTTTGTTGCGATTTTTGGTAGGAAGAATGGTTGGGGATTGAAAAGGATTAGGTAAAATGCTTTCATTACGTTTGATGTTGTGCAGAGAGAGGCTCTAGCTTTAGACGGTTGTTTGTACGTTTTTAATTGAGAGTATTTTCGGTTTCCTCAAACCCTCAGGTAGATTTTATCCTCGAAATCCAGGAAAAATACAGCGGTGAATGGAATCTTCTGTACGTTTATCTGAACGTTATCAAAGAATTCCCACACAATTATTCAACATTGTGGAAGAAGGATTTTAAACTTCAACATATCAATACTATTTGGAAATATTACAGGAATTAAATTTAAAATAGAAGAATAGAATAGAATACGTTTATTGGTCTTTTTTAGCAAAAAAAATGAAGGAGAATCTTACCAAAATATTCAACACAGTAAAAATCAAGCAAAAATCTTATCATTAACAAAACTCATCTCCTAAAAATTCCTTAACATTATACACTGCGCAAAAAAAAATTGACGCACATTCTGAAAATCTCAATTTTAATGAAAGTTAACTCTACATTGACTCTATAACTTATTTTTTATATTCTCTCGGAAAGGTTTTGAACGAAACAAGACACATTAAATGGAAGAAAAATTCAGGATTTCACCGAATCTTATGTGAGAGAAGAGAAATGAACAATTTTCAAAATACTGAAATGCTGATAAGTGATTTAATACTTGGTATTTCCACCCCTTGCGTTAATTACAGCTCGGCAACGACGGTTCTTACTCAAAATGAGTGATCTTAAAATGTTCTGATCTAATCCTTCCCAGATTTCTCCGAGTCGGATTCCTAAGTCATTAAGAGTAGCTGGATGATTTTCTGAACTTCTCAGACCTTTATTGAGGTTGTCCCAAACCTGCTCAATCGGATTGAGATCTGGACTCCTTGCTGGCCATTCCATTCGGGCATTATCGTCCATAAAAATGAAATTTTCACCAATGTATGGGGCAAATGGCACTACATGCTCTTCAAGAATGTTCCTTATATACTTATCAGCATTCATAGCTCCATTATCAACGACCACTAGGTCTGTGCGAGCAGTCAAAGATATTCCACCCCATACCATAATCGATCCTCCCCCGAAACCAGTAGTATTCAGGAAATTGCACTGAGCATATCTTTCGTATGTATACAAGAGAACGTCGATCACAATGGTAGAGGCAGAATCTAGACTCATCTGTGAAGAGAACTCTTTCCCAATCGGCCTCTTCCCAATGGATATGCTCTCCCGCAAAATCCAAACGCGCCCTTCGATGGGCTGGGGTAAAAAAATCAGGGGAAAAAAGTTTGCAAACAAAAAAATATAATCTATTAAAATAAATATTTGTTTCTAAAATTGGCTGTTTCGTCTGCCGTCCTGTATATCCTAAAACCAAGCCGAACAAATACCTTTTTGAAACCCGATACGTTGAGAGCTTGAAAAGTGGTGCTCAACAAAGAATCTTCTGTATAGTATCAGTTTTCGTTGAATAAATCAATTTTATAGAAGGTGACATAATTAAACCTTGTTGACGAAGAGCTTTTATTAGGATCTTCATTATTTGCGACACTGAAATCAATATAACTTCCCCTTTTGGTTCTCAATAGGGTTCAAGGTGTTGTTTACTCAATCAAGACCGAGTAATTAATCTCGTGCTGATAGAAATTAATACGTTGAATGGATTTCTCATTCAAGTTTTCTTCAGCAGAAAATTTACTTTCTAATTCGTCTCACTTTTAATTGACGCAGGCATAAATAAACTGATCGAGTCTGATGGCAATCTTCAACCATTTCATGGGAAATATTGGTCTGATTTTTCCACTGGCTAGTTTATTTCATTTTCTTGCCAGATACTCGTATTTTACTGATACTGATGTGGGTTACTGGGACACCTATAAATTTCGAGCGGTAGATATGGGTTATCTTTGTATTCCCGTGAAAAAGGTCAAGTATTCGATACATTTTAATCATAAACTAGGCTGTTTTGGGAGTTTGGGAAAGGGGAATGAAACAACCTTGAAAAAATCATGAATATATATTAATTCTTCAGTATAATTTCTTCCGAGGTCTTCTATAGTGATTTTCTATCCATTTTTGAAGAGGCCTTCTGAAAGGACGACTTTTTGATGAAAGTGTAATATGTATAGCTAAAGAAATTTGTATGAAGCCTGCATGAGTATTGTAACTATGCCAGAAGGTGGAATTTACAGGTGTTTACTAAGGACTGAACGAGAATAAATTCGCTATCACAAAAACGCCTATATCTCTTGAACCAATTGAGAAAAAATCAAAATTCGATCATAGTTAGCTTTGTTATGAATGTCAGAAACATGTGGAACATTTACTTCATAGATATTCCAATTCTCTGTCGCAAAATGTGAAGCGAAGTGAAAACACGAGAATTTATAGTGAAACTTTTTCAAAATAATCAAAAATGGAGCTTCAAAAGAATCGCAAAAGAGGCTGGAGTTCGTCCGGAAACGCTATCAAGAGTTGTTCAGCGCTTCAACGAAGATCTTGCAATTAACCGCAAGGAAGGAACCGGGAGGAAAAAGCGTATTCATAGCCCAAAAAAGTGAAGAAAGCCATCAGCCTTTTTCAGAAGAATCCTTACCTTTCAGGACGGAAAGTGGCCCAAATAGTGGGTTGTTCGCAGTCAACCGTTCAGAAAATCAAGTCGAGTTGTGAGCTTAGAACATAAAGAGTGCAAAAAGTGCCAGACGGGAACGCTGTGAAGAATCAAGAAGCGAAATCAAGAGCAAAGAAATTAAAAAAGATTTTTTAAAAAATGTTTCCTGTTGCGTGATGGACGACGAAACTTATGTCTTGGATGGTTTTTCGCAACTTCCTGGTCAGGAATTTTATAGGGCAGATTCTCGTGGAAATGTTGACGAACAATTTCGCATGAAGAAACAAGCAAAGTTTCCTAAAAAATTACTGGTTTGGCAATCAATTTGCACTTGTGGGAAAAGGAGCAAATTTTTCATTGGCCAAGGCTCTGTTGACTCGAAGATTTACATCGAGGAATGCTTGAAGAAGTGACTTTTACCATTTTTACGTGAGCAAGATGTGTCAACAATCTTTTGGCCAGATTTAGCTTCATGCCACTACAGCAAAGGCCACCAAGGAATGGTACGAAGCTAATCCACCAAATTGCCCAGAACTCAGGCCATTCGAAAGATATTGGGCCCTGGTAAAAAGAGAATTGAAGAAGACTAAGAAATCAACGAAAACATTAGCGTAATTCAAGCAAAAGTGGAAGACAGCATCCCAGAAAGTGACTGAGAACACTATAAGAAGCATGATGGGAAGAATTCCAGAAAAAATCCATGAATTTTGTAAAAAATAGTTTTGGTTGTTTTATTGTAAAAACAGTTTTCATTACAATTAGAAGATGATTCGAAAATGAGTTTGATTTTCGAAATCGGTCCAGTGGTTCAAAAAAGATATAAGCGTTTTTGTGATAGCGAATTTATTCTCGTTCAGTCCTTAGTTCGTTCGAGTGGTTGTTTCGCTGTTTGAATAAAGAAGGTCTTGATGGTGTTTACTGTGTAGTTTTCGACTAAACCTCGTAAATTTCCACGGAAACACGCCAGTAGCTCGAACTGAAAATAATCAATTACGAAAAACAATAAAGAAAGTTAAAGCAGGAGTTTCTGGTTGAATCCTACGCAGGAATTTTGTCGATAATAACCGACAGTTCGAATAAATAACTTCCGAACAAAAATGTTTTGGACTGTGGGCGATCTGAAGCAAGCGCTCTAAAAATGCAATAAAAAGATAAAATCGATATAAATAGAGTAGGTATTCCGTTCATTTTCGTAGATAACCGGAGTTCATAATGTAACCACTGAAAATGCATAACTAACTTTGTTTAACCACTTGAAACGCGAACTACTCGAGTTAATCAATGATTACCCGTATAAGATAGCCCTAATGCCCTGCTTTATTTGTATACAGGATGGCCTATATGAAACAGTCCTGTAAATATGAGTTTTTCTGGGAAACGACGGGACAGGTCAATTTTTATTTGGGCGGAGATAATTTTTGATTCCAAATTAGTGGTTGCATGATTACCCCCCTAAGTGGGATGGCAACCCCCCTCGAGAATCATGAAATGCAAAAGGGGTCGAGTGACACATCATTTTGAAGGTTCTGCGATTCCGTTTGGGAATTTGCTTGAGAATTTCTGTTTGGCCTTCATTTCGATGTGAAAACCGCATTGGAATGTTGAAATTGTTCATTTCTGTCTTCTACTATGTAATTACGTGCTAATTCGATTTTTTTATCAGCATTTCGTAAAAAATTTTGCTGCAAAAAGGTGATCAAAACTTCGAATAATGTCTATAAAGTTAGCAGTGCCACTTGCAAGAAAATCAATAAAACCTATTGCATTAATTGTCGAGAATTTGTCGTGAAAGAAAAAAATTTGTCGCGTCCTTAGTTTTTTTTCTACGGGGTGGCTTCGCTAACTTAACATTATGTTAGCAGAACCACTTTCTCAATATCGACCAAATATCATGAAAATGGTTATAAATAATTGTCGAGTAATTGTCGAAGTCCATATGAAGTAAAAAAACACAAAAAATCCATTCCTTTTTGTTTATTTTACGTCTTTTTTCCCGCGAGTTCGAGATATTTCTAGAATTATCGCATTTTTGGCAACAGCGCATTCGTAATTGACTCATTTTATATTGCATTAATTGTCGAAAACCTGTCCCGAATTTGTCGTGAAAGAAAAAAATTTGTCGTGACCTTCTTTTTTTTTTCTACTAGGTGGTTACTCAATTTTCTAAAATTAGGAAAATAAAAGAACTTTTGAAATTTCTGGAGTGTATAAACAAAATAGGTGAAATGGTTTACTCGAAAAAACGTTGAGATCGTATCATTGACAGATCGCGTACAAGCATCAAACTCTTATAATTTTCTATTTTGAAATAGTGGAAATCTAATACAGACAACTTGTGATGGTGGCAAAACATAACCTTGTTGGAGCATTGATCACAGAACACTAGCAAATGGTCAAGATTCGAAACGATAATCAATCAAGAGGTTAAGAATAGCACGAAGGTACTGAGATATTTCAATCCAGTTGATTGCACCGTGAAATATGTTAAGAGCAAGCTATTTCTGATTGGACTCTTGAATCACTTTCGTATTAGAAGACTAATTGATGTCTGTTTCTGTTCATCTTATACCAATTCGAATCAATTAACATTTAGAAGCTCTACAATTAAAAATTAAATCCTCGCCTGCCAGGCTGTAGTTAATTATATAACACAATTGAATTAAATGCTCAATATCCTAACAAGAGGGTTCATAAACCAATAAAGAACACTGAAGAAAAACAAAAAACTTCACAAGATATCTTGCACAAATTGATTCCTATCCACTGGAAATAATAAGGACGAGAGCATCGAAAACTTGTTAGAAAACCATTATTTTCCTTCAATAGAACTTTATAGTTTTCGAGATCCTTATTTTCTCGTGTTCGTAACTTCGGAATTTATCTCTGTTTCACTTTTATTGTTCTTCCACCCCATAGATCTAAGTGACAACAAGTTTGTTTGGTCGATATCTAACTTTTGTTTTATACTTTGAAGTGTCTCTCGAATGAAATTCATTCGGAGTGATTCAAAAGTTTCGTTATTATTTAAAGAGAATTGTTTTAATTTCAGTTCGGTTGCTTATACAAAATTTCTCAGTAGGGATGAGTTCTTGAACTTTATTTTTTTGGCAACAGATGACTATGTGTATTTGAAGCATGCTATGGTAACAATATATAATTTTTATCTTCTGTCTTTAAAAACTTTTGCACGAATGAAGATTCATCTTGTATTGATTTTGATGGAGAATTTTGCGAAAATGAATAAAGCCATTTCCGTTAATAAATATTCGTTTTTATTTGTCATCTCTAAACGGAGATAAAAACCTCCAACATTTGAGACATTTTAGTGACATTATAGCGCCAACAGATTGAACGATACAGTTGAAGACTGGACAGTTTCTTCATCCTTGAAAAATATTGGTAAAATCTAATACCGTCCGATGCAAATATGACTCAGTTCCGACAGGTACACAGACGGTGATGAGCAAGTCTCTTCATTGGACTTCCTTCTTGACAAACCTACAAAACGGAAACCACCGGACCAAAGATATTTGGTATCTTGCGAAATTGTCGAAGTGACCATTTGAGAACCGAACTGAAATCAAGCAATTTTTTCGGTTTCGTCAATGTAGAATTGTAGACTGTGATCTGATGGGTTTCGAATGAGGGTATTCGTAGTGATTACATCAGTTAGTGTTAGTGATGGGTCTGTATAAATTGGCGACCACGAGATACTGGTACACAGAGTCACGGAAACGGTGAGTCTCACCTAGAGAAATTTCAAGGTTGTAGTGACAAAATGTATTGATGCTTTTTCAATAACCATCATCGAAATGTGTCAGATAGTATTGTTGAAAGAGTGAAAGACTCAGAAATGGAGACTTTGTGTTTATATTGTAACCAAATGTGACGGAAAACGTCAGTGACCTGGAAGTATTTCTTGTCAGTCTCGTCGTAAATTCAACAATACACAGATATGAGAATTACTCTCATAGAATGGCTCGCTAGATCCCTAGACTTAAATAATATGTATTATAGATTTATTTTAATAGTAGGTAACTGGATTTTTATGACAATTTTGATTTTTTCTGAGCATTTCGAGAGAATCGTTCAATTTTTTATCGAAATCATTAGCAGATTCGACAAAACTACTATAGAGACCATAAAAATTAGTGAAAAAATAATTCTTCTTTACAATTTTTCTAGCTGAAAAAAAGTTCTGGAGTAAAACAGGGGACATTGTTACAGAAAAAATATCACCGTGTTGATTTGCAACCGAAATTGGCATGTCACATGGTGTAAACTGTAAATAATTGTAATATAAAGGGTGTTTCAAATTGCGAGGTTTTTTTCATAATAAATAAAAAATAGATGGCGCACTGAATTCCTCTGGGTATTTTGACATTTAAGAAGTGTGATGTATGATGTTTATAAAAATGGATTCATACACGATACAACAACGCGTTCAAATTGTTGAATTATTTGATGAAAATCAGCGTTCTGTGAAAAGTGTTCTTAGGAAATTACGTGAATTTTATGGTTTACATAATCGTCCATCTGAAGACACTGTTGGTCGAATTATTAAAAAATTTCAAGAGATCGGTTCGGTGGAAGACCAAAAAAGTGAAAAATACAGTCGTAGCGGTCGTTCGCAAGAAAATATTGATTTGATTCGTGAAGTGTTGCTGAAGACCCTGAAATGTCCATTAGACGATGTTCACAACAAGTTGGACTTGGTGGTCCACAACGTGGCGTATTTTACACAAGGATTTAGCCCTGAAGGCATACAAGGTTCAAATAACACAGGAACTGAATCCATTAGATCATTTAAAACTTCGTTCATTTGTCAATTTCATCAATGAACAATCAGCTGATTTTTCTCAAAAAATCATGTTTTTGATGAGGCACATTTTGAACTTGGTGGCTATGTTTAAACAAAATTGTCGTATCTGGGGTGAGGGAAATCCACTAAATATTCATGAGAAACCTACCTTAACGAGTCACTATTTGGTGTGCATTATGGTCAGGTGGTGTAATTGGACCTTACTTCTTTGAAAATGCTGCTGGTGAAGATGTAACTGTCAATGGAGATCGATACCGTCGGATGGTAATCGAATTTTTGTGGCCTGAATTAATGAATATTGATCTAGAGGACATTTGGTTTCAGCAGGATGGAGTTATACCTCACTTTGCAAGTGACACAATTGATTTATTGAGACAGAAGTTTTCTGGACGGATAATCTCGAAAAACGGCGATGTCAATTGGCCACCAAGATCATATGATTTGACACCGTTGGACTATTTTCTTTCGGGTTGTGTGAACATAATTGATACTTCAGTTACCAACAGACAACAGTCATCGTTCAAAAGCAATGGGAATGATCCGAAAAGTAGGAAATTGGGTACCGTTTGAAGTGAAGCCAATATCTCTTAACAAAAAACTCAAAAAATAGTTTTTATTGGAAAAGTTCTGTACTTTCATGTTTCGTATCCTCAAGTCTTTCCCACCCGGTACAACTCTCAATTTTCCACACAGCCCATTGATCTCAAGTCTTCGATTCTCGCCCTGTTCACTTTACAAAGCGTTCAAGATTCAATTAGGGAATCACGAGGCGGTAACAACGAACGAGATGATTAGAATTGATGGCAAAGATATTTTCCTCGCTCCACAGCGTCGTCAGATTTATTGAATCTGAACCATCAGATGAAAATATCAACGGAATTGATAACGTCCAATAAATCTTCCAAGTCCCAGAACTGACTCAATTTGAGAGCTTCATAAATCTCCGCACTTCTGAAATATTCACCGTTCGGGAAATCTGGTGGATCCATTTTCGCGTCCGCGAAAATCCTCAGATAGGACAGCACGGGCCGAGGGTCATGCTGGATCAATGCGAGCGAAGGTGCGGACTCGAGGGCTTGAATTACGAATGTAAATTAGACCGTTCTTGTTGAGGGATGTCCTGTCGCGTCCCAGAAAATCATCAGGCTTTCCGTTTTTTGCGACCGTTCTCGATAGAATTCTATTTCATGGACGCAGTTCATTTGTATTCAAAACATACCCTCTTCTGTTTTTTGGGAAGGATTATGGTCGAGACAGATTTCATGGAAAGATTTTTTCCGACTGACAACCGTGTCATGAATAGTCGCAAGAAATATAGCAGAATCTCAAAAAATTCAAGTATATAGGTAATTATATAAATTCGAAAATGAAATGTCGATGTTTTAATGTAGTTTCCAGAAAAACATCCTTGTTGTTCCAAATTAACTAACATTCGAGATTCGAACCTACCCTGAAAATTCTCTAGGTCTATCCTTTCGAGAGTTATCGTGTCCACAGCTGGACAGAATTGTGTTTGACCATTCCTGGCTCGAAATCGCTCGAAGACAGAATAGGTTTTTTTTTTCACAGACAGCTTTTTAATTAATTCTTTTGATTAGGTTGAGAAGAGAGTGCCACCTCTCTAATTAGATCCCATTTCAAAACTATCACACTAATTAAGCGTCAGCAATTAAAACTCCAAGAATTACCCTAATCCCTAACCTGCCCAATTGAAGATGCGGAGTGAAAGCTCCTTGATGCAGATCATACAGATCCTAATTTTAATTACGTCAGTAATGAGGATGATGTCTTATCTGAGAGACAAAGATTCTGATTGGAACAAACACAGAACGGATCGAAGTATGCCAAAAAATTGGCTAATAAGGCATCTTCTTGCTATGAGGATATATTGAAAAATTCTTAGCCTACTATAGAACCAAACAAAATTTCAATGTCAAAATATTTTATTACTCAACATATTCTCCTCTTAATTGAATACATTTATTACAGCGAACCTGCAACGTCTCTAGACCTTTCAAAAAAAATGTTTCTTCTTGCTCTGCAAACCGGTACTCCACAGCTTTTATTACCTCCTCGTTGGAAGGAAATTTACGACCTTTTAAACTTTTTTTCAGTTGAGGAAAGAGATGATAGTCGGACAGAGCCAAATCTGGTGAATAAGGGGGATGTTCTAGTAATTCTAACCCTAAATCACGAATTTTGTGCATGGCAACATGAGATTTGTGTACTGGGGCGTTGTCCTGTGAAAACAATACACCTTTGGATAGCTTTCCGCGTCTTTTCTCTTTAATTTTTTCCAGTAGAGTGGTCAGTAACGTCGAATAGTAATCCCCAGTTATTGTTCTACCCTTATCCAAAAAAACAATCATGATCACTCCATGGCAATGCCAAAAAACTGAAGCAAGAACTTTCCCAGCAGATTTTTGGAAACGACACTTCTTAGGTCTTGGAGAACCAGAGTGTCGCCATTCCATCGATTGTTGCTTTGTTTCTGGATCGTAGAAATGTACCCAAGTCTCATCCATAGTAACAATTCGGTTCAAGAAGTCTACATCGTTTTCAAATCGAACACAGATCGAACGCGATGCTTCTATCCTTGCACGCTTTTGGTCAACATTCAAACATTTGAGGATCCATTTTGCAGAAAATTTTGTCATGTCCAAATCGACGTGAACCTTATGATGAACGCGTTCGTATGAAATCTTCATTGCTTCAGATATCCGTTTTAGCCTAATTCGACAGTCTGATAAAATCATGTCATGAACTGCATCGATATTTTCGGGGACTGACACAGAAACTGGGCTTCCCGATCCGTCATCATCTTCAATGGAAAATTTACCTCTTTTGAAGCTTGCAGTCCAATTTTTCACGGTCGCATACGAAGGACATTGCTCACCAAGGGTATTTAGCATATCTTCGTGAATCTGCTTACCTCTTAACCCTTTTAAATACAGGTACTTGATGATGGCTCGATACTCCAAATTTTCGATTTTTACAATTTCGGTGGACATCTTTTTTTTTAAATTTATTGCGTAATTCTGGTTTACTTTTTTGACGTCGAACTCTACACTGACACTTCTAATAAGTTATTGTTCGTTGATATGGTATCGCAATATTTTGTTTATGCATGGAACTGGTCTAGGCTAACTAGATATCAATACATCCTCGTAGATAACATTCGAAAGATCCCTACGTTTGACTTTGAAGAAGGTAACAAAAATCTATATTCCTTTATTAGAAGTATAGGTTTCTGATGTGTCCTAATAAGGACGAAACCATGGTTGTTCGATGAAGTAGGTACCTGCTGGCTGGATTCGTACTGTTTGCCGGCTTCATCTACAGAGTTTGTCTTATTTGCCACTTATTCACCTTGATTGCCCCACTAAATTGAGGCGCAACGAATTGGACTTCGGCCCTTAACTGAGTTGAATCGGAAGAGACAGGTTTATAGATCCACCGAACTAACCTTACTTCCGGCAACACGTCCATAAATTTTAAATGCCGACTGCTACACCGGAGGGTGATTGAATTCTTCTCGCTTGCAGGTCTTGTCCGAGGGAATCTGGCCATTTTGTTCGTCGGGGCAAGAAACTACCGCAAAAAGGTTTTCTCCCTATTAGGACAAAGTAGTGGTTCGGGGTGACACGTTTGCGCCATTCCAGGGTAATCCATCTTTTGCACAGAAAATTCCTTTTTTGTCAGAAAAGAAGAATGAAGATAGAGATTTGTCAGATAGAGATTTGTCTATAGTCCGTTCAAATATAAGAAGGAGCTTTGTAAACAAACAGAATCGTCAGGTTTGCGCACATAAAGCTCCTATTCGTCAAACGGTCATAACCACGCTCCCTTTTAACGCCCTGAAAGATTGCCAGGATCGTACTCGGAACGGACTGTAGATGGTACTGGATAGAAATGATTCAATAATTTGAGTCAGCAATTCCCACATTAGAACTTTTTTCCTCAGAAACTCTAGTACAAAATTTCTGTTATGATTTGCAACTGTCATAAACATTTTATATCCGACGTTCCCTCTTTGTTTATTTTGTTTTGTTTTTATATTATTATCTACTAAATAATTTCATTTTGATGCTCGAGATTGCGGCAAGGTAATTCCAGGAAACACCGGAGTTTTAGATATTTGGGTCGGAATCTTGCAGGATTCCGACAAAGTAATTCCGGGAAACACCAGATTTGGGTCCTTTTCCCTAATGGGTGAAAGCCATCTTGATTTGCATAAATATCGAAGTTTTCAATTGACAAGACTCGAAAAAGATCTCTGTTCAAATTTATAATGGTCATTTACTTGTAATATCCGAAATATATTTAGTTTCGGTCCAAAATTTTATATTATTTTGTACGAAACTCTTTGTCGGCTGCTCAAGGTTCCGACAAGGTAATTCCAGGAAATACCAGATTTGGGTCCTTTTCCTTAATGGGTTAAAGCCATCTTGATTTGCATAAATATCGAAGTTTTCAATTGACAAGACCAGTTAAAATACCTAGAGCTACTGTGAAGGTCTAGCTGTTCAAAGTGTTTATAGATTTTGTTGTGAAAAGTGTATTGTGTTGGAAAATCTTTTGACAAAGTGCATATAGTGTTTATAGAACAATGCCGAATTCGGAAACGGATACTGCATCTGAGGGTGATATGTGGGGACCACCACGAAAAAGGTCCAAAAGGTCGCATTTCTCTGCTGAAGAGAAAGAGATAATTTTGAACATTTTCGAACAGAACATCCTGATTTATCGAAAAGAGACTTAGTAGGAATTGTTTCAAAATCCTCAGGGGTGAGTGATTCAGCTGTATTCAGAATTCTCAGAGAATATGAAGAGAATAAAACATTGACGCCACCTAAGAGGAGAGCCCAGTCGTTAAAAATAATCGATTCGGTTGACGATTTCGATATGAACCTTATCAGAAGAATTGTCCACGGTTTTTTTCAGGAATGAAATCCCAACGATTTCCAAAGTTCTAGAAATCGTGAATGATGACGACAGTTTGCCAAATTTCAAAAGAACAACGTTCTGTAAATTATAAATAAAAAAAATGGAATTCAAGTTCAGTAAAAACTGAACGATTGCGTGAAATCTTCTCGATTCGACTCTGGACGGAAAGAACCTTTACGAAGGCCCTCCTACCGATGCGCCAAACATGTTGTTATTGCTCTTTTTTACATTTGAACAGAGTAAAGAACATAGAAACCCTATGCTATGTATCTATCGTAGAACGTTTTTAGAAATTTGACAAACGACGTAACAATCGTTTACAGTCATAGAAAAGATTGGTCTAACAGAAATTTCAACTTATTATCTGTCTCGGTGGATTTTCATCAGATCCTCTGTTTGGCCAAAGACTCTTTGGTTTGGCAAACACATCATTAGCGTAATTAGATCAAATATTCCGAGCGTCAATCTAATTTCGATATTCGGATGAACTGGCCTATGGTAATTATCAGGAGGGTTGGGCATTGAATTTACGAGAGGATTCACTCGAACAAGGAGTGGTTAGAGGGTGTAGGCGTTAAGGTGTGAAATTATCCATCATTCGGTTCGTTCATTCGACAAATTATACGTATGTTTTTGCCAATTCGTTGCCATCTCACCCCAAGTTGTCGTGTCTCGGGAAAGTCATTTTTCCCACTCGCAAATTATATCGAAAGCTGCCGATTCGAATTTATTTTTTGGTATCATATATTGGGGATAGATTAATTGAAATATTTTTAGCGAACATGAATATTTTCGTCAATCGAAAACGAATACTCAGACTTCCGATTCATCTTCCTGTTAAGCCAGACTTCATTCCACAATAATTGAATACCTGCACAAACAAACATACAGTCGGAATAATAATCAACTTAGCGTGGATTTAATAGCCTATTTTATTTAATTACGGCTTTGTTCATTCACCTCTTCACCGATTATTATGAAGATAACCTACTTTATTCTTATTCTTCGTATTTTAAACACTCTATGAACAACCATGCGACAGCTGCTTCCATATTTTGTGATAAACCATAGAATTTATAGTGCACACTACACACAGCCAAATTCAAATGAAATTATTAGTTATTTCACAAAAACATACACACTTTTTAGTATTCAGCGTGAATAGAACTACAGTAAAACCAAAAAGATTGAAGTAACTATCTTGAATTATCGATTTATTTTCTGAAAAAATTAAAGAACAAATTGACAAATGAGATCCAAACACTTAAGATCTTAGGACGCTCGTGAATTGCAATTGCGCCCTCTATGTTTAGTAGAAACTAAAGTCAATGGGGATTTCCAGTACCTCAAAATATGAACTTTTCTTCCCATGAAGTAATGAAGGGCAGTTTATAACACATTTGTAACCATTTATTCACTCTGAATTTTGAAGAACTGATTAATTATTCGATATTGAAAATGTGATTTCAACACGTGTGAATTCAAACGTCCCACTGCTGTGACGTCAGTGGCTCAATTTGTAATATGATTGGTTGAAGAGGGGACAAAGCCCAGAGTAACTGAGAGACACGCCACTGTTGTCAATTCTGTGTAAAATCTCTGAATTTATTCATAAATATATTCAGTTACCGTATTATATTTGATGTGATCACTATAATGTTTTTGAAACATCGTTATATAACAACTTAAATTTCATTAAAGTTGATATAATACTCATTCTCTGAAAATACAAATACCTACTGATGTGACAACCACGTCTACAAATTCTTATTTGTCATTATTCGACATTTCGACGTCTTCTCTGCGTACTATAGAATGGCGTTTCTTACAGTTAAGTCTAGGAGTATTCTATACTCCTAAGTTAAGTCAACGACTGACGACTATACACAGTTGCCAAATCCATAAATATGCTTACCACTAATCTGCACTTGTCAAAATGAAAAAAATTATTAATGCTTCCTAAATTAGAAGACCGGCCTATATATACCGATTCTTACCTGTGTAGACTAGGGATAATTATTTTTAATTGAATTTCTCACCTATCTGCTTACTTGAACCCTCTTTATCTTCAATAAGGAGGTCGTAAATTGAATGATATTATGAAGCTTTATGGAGTACAAATGAAAATATCATGATGATAAAAGAAAAACATCAAAAATCAACCTTATATCATGATATTATTAGGAAAGTGAAAGCAAGGGCTTTTTCAGACTATTTTTTTGTGTGATTTGGCAATGCTGTCATTTTTATATCAGCAGCACGTCATGACGAGTACAACCAATCAAAAATCTCTTCAGCCACCGACGTCACACGATTTCCCGCTTCTTCTGATCGTTTGAATTCGGTAGATTCGGTAGATTTTTGAGTTTTCAATATTTTTTTAGGGTATAAATTGATGAAGAAAAAATTAAAAAAAAAATCACGAATTACGTGAGAATCCAATATGTCAAAATATATTTTTTCTGAAAATGACTGGAAATGCCCATTATATTTCAGTGCTGTACTTTCATCGTCTAAATTTATTTCTTTGTGTGTCTAAAACTGCTTTTGCTCCTGGTATTTGCTCATGCCCACAACCGAAGAAGCAATATTTGACCAAGTGATATTGATATTTTGCCCAGTTCATCAGAAATGACTCCAATAGATTTCGAATTCAGAAAATTGACAGTTACTTTATATTTTTATTTTGGAGATTCCCAAATTTTCATCGTTTCTTGTAGTAGTAAGGATCGTTTCCAAAATTTTTATCTCCCTGCGGATTGAAGACATTTTGGGTTGCCGCAAAGCCACCATTGGAAGGTCTCTGTCTTTGTTGGGCCCTTGGTCTAAAATTGGCGTTAGCGTTAGTGGGTGGGGTCAAGGCAAATTGGGGTCTTTCCGTGGAGAATCCTGAATTTGGGACGAAAGAACTACTTGTGCTGGCTGTGAATGGTGCTGGAGAAAGGTCATAGCCAAGATTCTGTTGTTGACTGATAGAAGCGTTGAACTGGTCTAAAAATTGCGACGGCTGTTTGGATTTGATCGACTTGGCTTCTCGGCACACTACCCTGGTATAACAGCATTCGGGGTAGTTTTTGGTCGCTGGGTGCTCTATGTAACATCCTTTAGGGGGTATACGGATGTCACACCTGAAATTGTGAATAGGATAATGTAAATTGAATTATTACAGAAAGCATGGGCTTTAACTTTTCTTGCAACCTGTTTTGCTAATTCCTGATGAAGAGAGTTAATGGCATAATGACTTAACTTACCCGATGGCAGTTAACCCTTGTCCAGGTATACACCTGTAGAGTAGGCAGAAACCAGGTATTGTGAATTCACCTGTTACTTGCTGACCATCGTAACTACAAGAATCTGAAAGAAGTACTTCTTATAGTAACATATAAAAGCTCTAGAATGTATCCGGAATAAAGAAAGTACCAAAAATAAATATTACTTTTGTCTGAGAATGTTTCAGAAAAGGAATATCATCAATTAAAAGAATAATATTAAATTGCAGATACTTTCTAGATTATACACCAAAAAATACTAAGATGTGACTAGAAAGTGTTATTTGACAGCTCATATTTAACGGAATATTCCTCGAGAATTACCCTAATGCTTTTGCTTCAAAAACAGGATATATAACGGCAAAAATGTTTGTATCAATCTCATCTATACGACTAATATAAGAGGATATATTGAAAAATTCTTAGCTAACTATAGAACCAAACAAAATTTCAATGTCAAAATATTTTTTATTACTCAACATATTCTCCTCTTTATTGAATACATTTATTACAGCGAACCTGCAACGTCTCTAGACCTTTCAAAAAAAATGTTTCTTCTTGTTCTGCAAACCAGTCCTCCACAGCTTTTATTATCTCCTCGTTGGAGGAAAATTTACGACCTTTTAAACTTTTTTTCAGTTGAGGAAAGAGATGTTAGTCGGACGGAGCCAAATCTGGTGAATAAGGGGGGTGCTCTAGTAAATCTAACCCTAAATCACGAATTTTTTGCATGGCAACATGAGATTTGTGTACTGGGGCGTTGTCCTGTAAAAACAAAACACCTTTGGATAGCTTTCCGCGCCTTTTCTCTTTAATTTTTTCCCGTAGAGTGGTCACTAATGTCGAATAGTAATCTCCAATTATTGTTCTACCCTTATCCAAGAAATCAATCATGATTATTCCATGGCAATCCCAAAAAACTAAAGCAAGAACTTTTCCAGCAGATTTTTGGACAAATAGGACCAATTCAATCAAACTTTTCTCATAATTATACCATAATTCCAATAAAAAGTCGATCATAAAGAGAAGCCGAAGCTAAAAATGATATTTACCTGATTGTTGTCGTGATTCGCCCACTAGTGAAAGGAGAAACAGGCAAATTAGTACCATTGGATTCACTCGTATCATCTCGACTGAATAAATTGCGCAAAATACCTGACCTTTATACAATTTTCTGCATGAGACATGAAAAAAAGTCAGTTAGAAACTTGTACAAGTTTGCCAGAAGGAAAATACCTCTATTATTATTAAAGACAAATCTACAAAGACGTTGCTAGATGAATTGATAATGCAGAAATACGAAAATTTGCACATATTTCCTCTCTCATATTTTCATCACGTCATCAATCAGATTTCGTTTTCAATCAAATCTATGATTATTATGAGGATTCAGAAGTAATGAGTTAATTCAGATCTATAATGTCTATTTACTAGTTGAATCATCTGGCTGTTCTTTAATGAATGTGGATGTGCATCTTCTGCAATAGATAGTTCAGTGAAATCTTTGAC
This sequence comes from Adalia bipunctata, assembly GCA_910592335.1. NCBI lineage: Eukaryota > Metazoa > Arthropoda > Insecta > Coleoptera > Coccinellidae > Adalia > Adalia bipunctata. The sequence goes on along the minus strand of OU342948.1, from coordinate 6,871,029 downwards.
CTGATAATATTATTAATTACCCAAGTTATTCGAAGTGAATCTTGCACAAAACAACAGGCGGCTTTTTAGAACTGAAAATCTGCTGATTCTTTGAGACAGAGTGGTACCAGAAAACATTCTCGCTCGAAAGAACCATTAACCAACGAGATTCTCGTGTGCAGTGAATAAAATCTGAATCAATAAAATCTGTTGCCAGTACAACAAAGGAAGAAACCTTTCCGCGAATCTCTTTTCTTTACAGCCTCCATTTTACGACATCTGATCCAAATTGAATTCTTTACGTAACCTTATCCCTGTTCCTAAAAAGTAATTGAGGGAAATATGAATTTTCTTCTTGGAACTCTAAGGGAAATCTAGTCCTTACTATATTGGTCGTCAACAAGGAATCCCTGGCGAATCAAAAGTCTTTTTTCAACCTAGAAGATCTACTACTCATTCGAATCATTCAGAATACCCATTTGGCTGATCAATATCACCTATAGGTATATTGAGTGCTATGAGCTTCTGAACAAAGCTCGAAAATGAATCTTGGAAAATATAAAACAATTAAAATTAGAGTCAATGAGGGCCTTTATGGACAAGTTTGGTATCAAAACATAGGTTTTCGAGGACGCTGAATTCAATAAAAAATAATTCGGATCCCTATCTGTCTCAGTTTAGATTTTCACCTATGAAATGGTATTTTTCCAAAAAATCGAAAATTCAAATCGTCATAGCTCCCGTTCCTGTGGTCGGATCCACTTTTTGTTTGTATATTAGGAATCAGCATTGTCCCAAGTATCCCTAGGCCTAATAAAATCGATTTCGAAAATGTCAACTTTTTGGGTGAAAAATACGTAAGGGGTAAGACACCTCAAAAACACCATATTCGTCATCAACACGGAATCCCTGGGAAATCTATAGTTGTTATTCGATCGTTGAGGGCTTTATCCTATTCGAATCTTTCAGAATATCCATTTTGCTGATCCATAACACCAAAACTCTGCATGCTCTAAGCGTGTGAACAAAACTTGAAAATGAAAAATGGAAAACATAAAACTTGAAAAAATCTGGTTAAACAAGAACAATATGGTCATGTTTGGTATCAAAATATAGGTTTTCGAGGACGCTGAATTCAATAAGAAACAATTCGGATCATTATCTATAATAGTTCAGATTTTCCCCTGCTAAATTACATTTTTCCAAAAATTCGAAATTCCAAAACGTCAAAGCTCCCGTTCCAGTCGTCGTATTCATTTTTGGTTTGTACACTGTTAATCAGCATTCTCCCAAGTATCTCTAAGAATAATAAAATCGATTTCGAAAATCCCAACTTTTTGGGTGAAAAATACGTAAGGGGTAAGACCCCCCAAAAACACCATATTCGTCATCACCAAGAAATCCCTGGGAAATCTAGTGTTGATATTCGATCGTAAATGTCTACAACCCATTAGAATCTACCAGAATACCCTTTTTGCTGACCCATGACACCTAAACTCTGCATGCTCTGAGCTCGTGAAGAAAACCCGTAAATGAAATATCGAAAAAATTAAAACGAAATAATTCATTATTTATGAGGGCTACATGGATGATTTTGGTATCAAAATGTAGGTTTTCGAGGTCGCTCTATTCAATAAAAGACTTTCCAGAGCCCTAACTAGCATAGTTTAGATTTTCACCTGTCAAATGGCATTTTCTCAAAAAATCGAAATTTCAAACCGCCATAGCTCCCGTTCCATTGGTCGTATTCATTTTTGGTTTGTTCACTGTTAATCAGCATTGTCCCAAGTATCTCTAAGAATAATAAAATCGATTTCGAAAATCCCAACTTCTTGGGTGAAAAATACGTAAGGGGTAAGACCCCCCAAAAACACCATATTCGTCATCACCAAGAAATCCCTGGGAAATCTAGTGTAGATATTCGATCGTAAATGTCTACAACCCATTCGAATCTACCAGAATACCCTTTTTGCTGACCCATGACACCTAAACTCTGCATGCTCTGAGCTCGTGAAGAAAACCCGTAAATGAAATATCGAAAAAATTAAAACGAAATAATTCATTACTTATGAGGGCTACATGGATGATTTTGGTATCAAAATGTAGGTTTTCGAGGTCGCTCTATTCAATAAAAGACTTTCCAGAGCCCTAACTAGCATAGTTTAGATTTTCACTTGTCAAATGGCATTTTCTCAAAAAATCGAAATTTCAAACCGCCATAGCTCCCGTTCCATTGGTCGTATTCATTTTTGGTTTGTACACTGTTAATCAGCATTGTCCCAAGTATCTCTAAGAATAATAAAATCGATTTCGAAAATCCCAACTTTTTGGGTGAAAAATACGTAAGGGGTAAGACCCCCCAAAAACACCATATTCGTCATCACCAAGAAATCCCTGGGAAATCTAGTGTAGATATTCGATCGTAAATATCTACAACCCATTCGAATCTACCAGAATACCCTTTTTGCTGACCCATGACACCTAAACTCTGCATGCTCTGAGCTCGTGAACAAAACCCGAAAATGAAATATCGAAAAAATTAAAACGAAATAATTCATTATTTACGAGGGCTACATGGACGATTTTGGTATCAAAATGTAGGTTTTCGAGGTCACTCTATTCAATAAAAAACTTTTCAGAGCCCCAACTAGCATAGTTTAGATTTTCACTTGTCAAATGGCATTTTCTCAAAAAATCGAAATTTCAAACCGCCATAGCTCCCGTTCCAGTCGTCGTATTCATTTTTGGTCTGTACACTGTTAATCAGCATTGTCTCAAGTATCTCTAAGAATAATAAAATCGATTTCGAAAATCCCAACTTCTTGGGTGAAAAATACGTAAGGGGTAAGACCCCCCAAAAACACCATATTCGTCATCACCAAGAAATCCCTGGGAAATCTAGTGTAGATATTCGATCGTAAATGTCTACAACCCATTCGAATCTACCAGAATACCCTTTTTGCTGACCCATGACACCTAAACTCTGCATGCTCTGAGCTCGTGAACAAAACCCGAAAATGAAATATCGAAAAAATTAAAACGAAATAATTCATTACTTATGAGGGCTACATGGATGATTTTGGTATCAAAATGTAGGTTTTCGAGGTCGCTCTATTCAATAAAAGACTTTCCAGAGCCCTAACTAGCATAGTTTACATTTTCACCTGTCAAATGGCATTTTCTCAAAAAATCGAAATTTCAAACCGCCATAGCTCCCGTTCCATTGGTCGTATTCATTTTTGGTTTGTACACTGTTAATCAGCATTGTCCCAAGTATCTCTAAGAATAATAAAATCGATTTCGAAAATCCCAACTTCTTGGGTGAAAAATACGTAAGGGGTAAGACCCCCCAAAAACACCATATTCGTCATCACCAAGAAATCCCTGGGAAATCTAGTGTAGATATTCGATCGTAAATGTCTACAACCCATTCGAATCTACCAGAATACCCTTTTTGCTGACCCATGACACCTAAACTCTGCATGCTCTGAGCTCGTGAAGAAAACCCGAAAATGAAATATCGAAAAAATTAAAACGAAATAATTCATTATTTATGAGGGCTACATGGATGATTTTGGTATCAAAATGTAGGTTTTCGAGGTCGCTCTATTCAATAAAAAACTTTCCAGAGCCCTAACTAGCATAGTTTAGATTTTCACCTGTCGAATGACAGTAAGACCCCCCAAAAACACAATATTCGTCTTCAACACGGAATCTGGGAAATCTAAAGTTGTTATTCGATCGTTAAGGTCTTCATCCCATTCGAATCTTTCAGATTATCCATTTTGCTGATCCATAACACCAAAACTCTGCATGTTCTAAGCGTGTGAATAAAACTTGAAAATGAAAAATGGAAAACTTGAAACTGAAAAAAATCTGGTTAAACAAGGACAATATATTCATGTTTGGTATCAAAATATAGGTTTTCGAGGACGCTGAATTCAATAAAAAACAATTCGGATCTCTATCTATAATAGTTTTTCACCTGCGAAATTAAATTTTTCCAAAACGTCAAAGCTCCCGCTCTGGTGATCTTATCAACTTTCCAATTATTGTATATTGTTAGTCTGCGTAGCCCAAAGTATCTCAAGTATCTATTATCTTCCTTGTTCCAGAAACGGGGGATCGCTCAGTTGCCTTGTGGCCGAACCATCCGATGGGGCCATCTACAAGAGGCGCCTCGATGTCGGCAGCACCATGAGGCTGGATACTGGCACGTCCTGCAACACTAGCCCCGTCAAAGACAACAACAACTCGGTGAACGTCAGTGGCACAGAGCTGGAGCTCCTAGCCAAGCTGGAGGAGGCAAACCGCATCATCGAGTCGGACGCAAAGTCGCTCAACTCGCTGAGCGGCGCCTCCGGACAGTCGGGACACTCCAGGAAGAGTTCCGACACTTCCCAGATCTCCCTTACGTCAGGTTAGTAACAAGAAGAAAAATCCCGAATTCATTCATGGCGGTGTGACAGCTGAAATGATAATTTCGAGATGTTTTATAGGGAAAATGTGTTAAGGATGAGAAGTACAGGGTGGGGCAGAAGAACCTATCCGATTTCAAATCCCTTTTTCTCAGAAGAGAGAGCAGGTAGAGTAGTGGGGTAAAAACCGTTAGAAAGCTGGTTTTATGCCATTTGTCAGTAGTCAACATGCCTTGGTCTGGTGAAACCCGTACGAACCTGTGTCGCGATCTCCGAGAACTGCCAAACGACGATGTTGTGCTCTTCACGGACGAAGCCCATTTTCACCTTTGTGGCGCCGTAAACAGGCAGAATTTTCGATATTGGAGTGACGAAAATCCTCGGGAAATCCATCAGGAACCCCTCCATAGCCCAAAAGTGACTGTGTGGTGTGCTCTTTCCCGCCTAGGCGTCTGGGGGCCCTACTTTTTTGAAGAAAATGGGCAAACCGTAACGGTCAACAGCGAGCGCTATTGTTTCATGCTGGAAAATTTTCTAAGACCCAAAATGGAAGAAAATGGCGTGGAAAATGTGTGGTTTCAACAGGATGGTGCAACCGCCCACACATCGCGACGATCAATGGACATTCTCAGGGAACTGTTTCCCGGTCGCCTCATTTTTCTGAGAGGTGATGTTGGCTGGCCGCCGCGCTCACCGGATCTCACTCCATGTGACTTCTTCCTTTGGGGTTACCTCAAATCGAAGGTTTACCAGCATCGACCAAGGACCCTTCTTGCTTTACGAAGGGAAATTGCTCGGGCAATTGAAGAAATTCCTGTGGAAATGACGGTGAAAGTCATGGAAAGCTACCGCGAGCGCCTAAATAAGTGTATCCGCTCCCAAGGACGACATTTGAGTGATGTGCTTTTCAAAACTTAAATTTAAAAATGGCATAAAATTTGCGATATGTTAATAAAAAAAATTTTTTGACAAGCTGAGTGGTTTTAATTTTATAACGTTTTGAAATCGGATAGGTTTTTCTGCCCCACCCTGTACCTGCAAGTTATGATTTATGCATTATTCGTTTTCGTTAAGTCCTACTGACTGCATATACGAGGATATATTGAAAAATTCTTAGCCTACTATAGAACCAAACAAAATTTCCATGTCAAAATATTTTATTACTCAAAATATTCTCCTCTAAATTGAATACATTTATTACAGCGAACCTGCAACGTCTCTAGACCTTTCAAAAAAAATGTTTCTTCTTGCTCTGCAAACCAGTCCTCCACAGCTTTTATAACCTTCTCGTTGGAAGAAAATTTACGACCTTTTAAACTTTTTTTCAGTTGAGGAAAGAGATGATAGTCGGACGGAGCCAAATCTGGTGAATAAGGGGGGTGTTCTATTAATTCTAACCCTAATTCACGAATTTTTTGCATGGCAACATGAGATTTGTGTACTGGAGCGTTGTCCTGTAAAAACAAAACACCTTTGGAAAGCTTTCCGCGTCTTTTCTCTTCAATTTTTTCCCGTAGAGTGGTCAGTAATGTCGAATAGTAATCTCCAGTTATTGTTCTACCCTTATCGAAAAAATCAATCATGATTACTCCATGGCAATCCCAAAAAACTGAAGAATGAACTTTTCCAGCAGATTTTTGGACACGAAACTTCTTAGGTCTTGGAGAACCAGAGTGTCACCATTCCATCGATTGTTGCTTTGTTTCTGTCAGTGGCGGCTCGTCAGGGACGGCAGGGTCGGCAATGCCGACCCTATATATTTTATGTCCAGCCAAAATTTAAATTACTCTTTCTTCTGTTGAATTACCAAATTTATTATAATTATTGTATTTCCAAGACCTGTGTAAATAAAATTCTATAAATCATATTTGTATATCAGTATATCACTGATATATTTCAACTTCTTGGAAATACGCTCTTCCAATCTCAACGCCGCGCCGTTTCCGTCTACTCAAATCAGTCCGAGACTCCGAGAATTGAAATATGTACGGGAAGACGAGAGCGCATCGAACGCTTTCTAGCGACCAAGTACGGCATGCCGGTCCTGATTCGACGTTTCAATGAAATGCGAATACGAATGAGGCGAAATAATTTTAACTCGACTCTTTTCTGTTGGAATTTTATTCAGATAATGATAAATATTATATTCGCCTCCTAGTTAATGCTTTTTCAAAATCGAAAATGCGATGTTTTCGTTGTTCGTTCCACCTCACAAATTTTAAGAGATAAATGTTGCTTAAAACAAATTTTTGTCGTATTTCGTACTTTTATAGACGAGGATATCGAATATGATAGTACTTATATGAATTTCCTCCCATTTCCACTATTTCCCGAAATTTTTAGCCGAGAAACAAAATGCTGAACAGTAGCCGCTAAACTCTTATAGCAGGCTCAACACATCTCAGGGTCGGCAAATAGGATTATGCCGTACCTGAAATGCCTCGACTCGTAGGACACGAGGAACGATCGGATCGGGGATTGTTTTCGTTTGTATTGCGGGATGCGGCTACAGGAGCCTTCAGTGTTCGTTTGTTTGGCTCTTAACGGGGTGAGTGGTTGGATCGTTTCTTCCAGGAAATTAATTATTTTACGCGAACTCAAAAAATTCCTATTCTGTTAGAGATGTGCATAAATCATGTATTTGACAAAAAATGGAGTAAAATGAATGGTGATTATAATGCAGAAAAAAAATAATATGCAAGGCATTTGAAAAAATGAAGAAAAATCGATTTGAAATTCGTCATGTTGATAGTCTTTTTGTGGACTCTATATGCTGGAGATGCTTTATTATAGCTGGGTAGGATACTTTGAAGTCTTGTCTTTCAATCCATATAAAACTGTTATTGGTATATGCAAGGGTTCGTGAAATATAATTGGATAACATAGCCTCTACAAGTATCATTTTTTGTCGAAATGGCCAATATTTCGAAAACTATCGAATAAAAATATGTGAAAAGTATACGAAAGCATGCAGGAAGTTTCAGAGAATTGAAAAACACTATTGAATATAGGGTGTCCCATTTGAAAAAACAAAGTCACCCGCTATTCCTCTTTTGTGGGCCACCCGATATATTCGAAAATATTTTTAGGATGTGCTCTTCTTGGAGTATATCAAGTCTGCATCAAAAAATTTTGACAAACTCAGTCCGTTACGCGTATATCGTCCATTGCGGCACTAGTGGTACACCCTGTATATCTGCCGACCCAAGATAAAAGTTTACGAGCCGCCACTGGTTTCTGTATCGTAGAAATGTACCCAAGTCTCATCCATAGTAACAATTCGGTTTAAGAAGTCTACATCGTTTTCAAATCGAGCACAGAATGAACGCGATGCTTCTACCCTTTCACGCTTTTGGTCAACATTCAAACAGTTGGGGATCCATTTTGCAGAAATTTTTCTCATGTCCAAATTGACGGGAACTATATGATGAACGCGTTCGTATGAAATCTTCAGTGCTTCAGATATCCGTTTTAGCCCAATTCGACGGTCTGATAAAATCATGTCATGAACTGCATCGATATTTTCGGGGACTGACACAGAAACTGGCCTTCCCAATCGGTCATCATCTTCAATGAAAAATTTACTTCTTTTGAAGCTTGCAGTCCAATTTTTCACGGTCGCATACGAAGGACATTGATCACCAAGGGTATTAAGCATATCTTCATAAATCTGCTTACCTCTTAACCCTTTTAAATACAGGTACTTGATGATGGCTCAATACTCCAATTTCTCGATTTAAACAATTTCGGTTGCCTTTTTTTTTTAATTTTTTGCGTAACTCTGGTTCACTTTTTTGACGTCGAACTCTACACTGACACTTCTAATAAGTTATTGTTCGTTGATATGGTATCGCAATATTTTGTTTATGCATGGAACTGGTCTAGGCTAACTAGATATCAATACATCCTCGTAAGTGTTTTCTGAGCTGACCAATACTTGAAGATTCTGCATCCATAGAAAGAACGGAAGGAAACCATATTTGCTCGATAAAAACCTGTTCAATAAATGAACACGTCACCTGGATAATATTTACAGAGTACAGGCATAAGGTACCCACGTCCTTGGCAAAATTGCAATAATATAGTTCATTTACATCTACCATATGTGGTAACCAGCCGATAATAACAAACTAAGCTTGAATTGAAATAAAGGTACCGTTCCCACCACGTTGCCGGTTCTCAACGAGTAGGTCCTGCTAATATGTACCTCCGAGACAACGAAGGTGAAAATATAATTTGGCAATGTCAATAGCATAAACAAATTAGTGAACCGAAGCATTACTACGATTGTCATGTCGCAATAGAATAATATTAGTAACTGTACTTGTGTGATTTTCGATGCCATGATGCACCTTACAGCGATTGTTTTCAATCCATTGCGTAAACATTGTTCTCTATTCTGCGGCGATAAGGTGATAAGATTGTTTTGAGGTGTATCGTCGTAATTTTTATGCGTTTCGTGCGGTGTGAGGTGTTTTATTTCTATGGAACGATTGCGTAGACGAAATGTCCGCAGATGTTCTCAGTTATTTCCATGGATTTTCGTCAGCAGGTAATGTCCAAAAGGACCAATGTTCGTAATAGGCATCAGCAATAATCCCTTTAGCTTCCCACATAAATGATATAATATTTAATGCTCTCGACTACTTTGGCTGCTTCGTCAATGTGAGATAAGAAATCAGATTTCATGTGGAGCCAAGCGTTTAGCCCTACAAGATCTGACTCTACAAGCCCCAACTCTACAGAACCTACATTTTGGTTGAGAAGTATAGCTTCGTCTGTCGAGCAGACAGAAACTTAGTTTTTTGGATTCAATGTTGCATTTCGCGTTATTCTTTTGAAATCCAATCAATTTGTACATCTCTACAGCTCCCATAACAGGGGGTAGGGGGGTGGATGAGAGTCACACTATTTGGAGTGAAAAAGCATCATTTATACTTCTTATTTCGAAGGGGGCATCCTTTATATTTCAGTAATACTTGAAATTCCAATTTAAAAAATATGCCATAATTGGTATTATACTGAAATACTCTTCAAAAATTAGCATTATCTTTGAAGTGGCGAAGAACATAATTGAAATATTGTTTGAAGAAAATGGTAAATATGAAATTCTGATTTAGATAGTGAAGATTTGAGGATAAATTTCAAGTTTTGTATATTTTTGGAATGCTAACCTTAAGCTCTGCTGAAATATACAAAAATCTCTAGTGTCAAAATTCCATTCGAAATGAAATATTGTTCGATGAATAAATCTCATCGTTTACTTTCAAAAAATGAAGCAATTCCTTCAAGGTAAATGCATAAAAAAAATTGAAGGAAAAGGTTTTGCTTCGAGGAGTTTGCTTCGAAGTAAGAGGTTATACGTTCACCGTATTTATAAAAAGAAGCGTTTGTTCAAAAACTGAAGGATTTGCTTCCAAAAATAGGAATCTAGATTCACAACAACTTTTTTCACTTCTTCTGGATTGTACCGGGTTTTTCACCCTAATTTGACCCCCCCCCTCAACTTTTTTACTGAAAGAGGTATGTACAGAAAAATGTTTTTTACAAAAGTTTCACGAAATCAACTAATGTTTTTTAAAATGATTTCACAAAATGAAATCGTTTTGAGTTTTGTCAAGGAAGACATTATCAAGAAACCTTACAATAGGGTAAAATTTCCAATTTCTGCTGAAGAGAAACTTTATATAACATTGAGGTGAGTTCCTGTTTCAAAAATAGGTATTTTGCGAAGGCAAAATGAAACAACCCATGAACATTTCTTCGTACCTTTATTATTCGTTATGCAGTTAAAAAAAATTCAATATCCTTAACATTTGTACTGCATTTTTATGCGATTAAAACACAGGACGTTCAACTTCGCGCCGCTCTAACCAAACCTCAACAGATTAGAACGCGATTTCTAGTAAACCGCTTCCACTAGAATACATTGGTTATGCCGGGTTTCCACCAAGTAGACTGGACAAAAACAAAACACGAACTCGGTCCGTTTGTGACAGTCCGCGAACTGTTCTAGAACTTGTGGATCGTCCGCGAATTGCGTTTTTACAGACACAAACAGAGTCCCATCTCCCATCGAATGTCGGTAACTTCAAAGGATTTACGAGTAGGTACTAGGACTAGAACTGTTTGTCAGCTTGGTGTAAACGCCCAGTTTGTTTTTATTTTCGTTGTTGCGATCTGGTGATAGTTGTTAGTTTGCAGCGCGCCACATTTTCACAAATACATGTCCGGTGTCTCTACAGAGTGTAACAGCCAAATGGAATAAATTCGATAAAGAATAAATGAGGGCGTGTTGGGAAAAACGCTCGGACACGTCGATTTGTAATTTTGAATGCGCATATTTTTCAAGAAAATAATATTATATAGGGTGTTCCATGTGACAGTGGCCAATACCAACTTTCTTATTTCAAATGCAACCCCCTGTATATTATTTATTTTTTGGATTCTTCAGAGAATTCTAGACACAATTCATGCACAATGTCCTATATCTATCTTTAACTATTTCGGAAGTATTTTTTTCAGATTTATTGCAAAAATCAACGTTTTAAATAAAATATATTTTATTTCACAAATTCGGTACATTACACTTAAAACCTAATAAGTAAAATACTGATTATTTCTTAATTATTAAAAAAAAAACAAAAAAAACATTAATGTCAATGTAGGAAATGCTCAAAATGCTCGCCGTGAACGTCTCGGCAACATGCTAATCTGGTGTAGAATTGTCTTCTAACGTTACTCAGCATTTCAGGCGTGACTGATCTAATCGCAAGCGTGATTCGGTTTTTTAGGTCGTCTAAGTTTAAGGGTTTCGTTTCGTTTACAATACTTTTGACATATCCCCACAAAAAGAAGTCTAATGGTGTCAGATCAGGAGATCGTGCTGGCCATTCTATCGATCCGCGCCTCCCTATCCACCGATTTGGAAAAATTTGGTTCAAGTACTGCCGGACATTGATTTGGTAATGGGGCGGTGCTCCTTCTTGCTGAAACCATATTAATATTGGCAGGAACTTGTGGATTTGCTGGATCAGGATATAAGTTTATCAAAGTTGGTACGACATTATTTTGGAGTAGTTCTAAATATTTTTCTCCATTCAAGTTGCCGTCAATGAAAAAGGGACCTACGATGTGATTTTCAACAATTCCTGCCCAAACATTAACATTTTCAGGATATTGCGTATGTTTTTCTCTCATCCAGTGAGGATTCTCATCATACCAATAGCGGCAATTTTGACGATTAACATGACCGTGTAGTGTAAATGTACTCTCATCAGAAAACCAAACATTTTCTGATTGGATCACATTGTTATCTAACATTGCCATCATTTGATCACAAAAATGCGTTCTCTTATCGAAATCGTCTTCTATGAGCTCCTGAGTTGCCATCATTCTATAGGGATGCATCTTACTTTCCTTTAATATTCGAAATATTGACGTGTGGCTGACGGTGAACAGCGGGCGGGGCTACTTTTCGAACAGAATTATGTGGGCTTTCTTGAAACTCAAGCATAATATCCAATTTCGTATCATCAGTCATCACTTACTTACAGCAATTTTTTTTATTTGTCTTATACATGACCAAGCTCTCGAAACTGCTTTTCTATTTTGCTAATTGTTCCTTGGGATATAGGCGGCAAATTTGGAAATTTTTCTGGAAATAAGCGAGAAACTTCCATTTGTATCCGTGTGTAATCTCCATAACCAATCATTTGAAGAATGGTTATTTTGTGCATTTCTGTTAAATGAACCATTTTTCTAATATTATTACGTACAGTTATCGAAATTCAAAAGACAATAGCACTTACACTGATCACTTATTGTCATGCAAACAGACAACGTGTTACTAAGGCTATGAGAATAAACAAATCTGTTTTTGTTTTTTTTAATTTCTTCTCAGTAATGGTTTTTGCTTACTTTCTTCATATCAAGAGGTAAATGGGAAATAAGTATTGAGTGTAATGTATCAAATTTGTGAAATAAAATAATTTTTGTAAAAATCTGAAAACACTTAATATTTCCGAAAAATTTGAAGATAGGTATAGGACATTGTACATGAATTATGTCTAGAATTTTCTGAAGAATCCAAAAAATAAATTGCATGGAACACCCTATATAATATTATTTTTTTGAAAAATATGCGCATTTAAAATTACAAATCGACGTGTCCGAGCGTTTTTCCTAACTCCCCCTTATTTATTCGTTATCGAATTATTTCCAATTGGCTGTTACACTCTGTATGTAAACTGAATGAAACTAAAACAAAACACGAACAGTTTTCATTGATTTCTGTCCGTGACTGGTGTAAACATAAAGTCTGTTGGGAACCCAACAGTCTTCGAACATTTTCGGAACAAAACTGTTCGAAATTTCTGTTCAAACGGACAGTTTGTGTTTTGTTTTGACCTGTCCGTTTGGTGGAAACCCGGCATTAGATAAAATCGTCGAAATGCGAGACGGTTCGTCGCCAGGACTCGGTGGTCGACGGCATGTCTGAGGAAACCGTAACTTAAGGTAAAATCAGCAACTTTCAAGGTAGTTTCTTATCATTCTTGGTTGTTTACGCATAGCTTCGAATAGTTTCGTTGTATCCCAAAACCTACCCCTCCCCTCTCTTCTTACAATAATCGCTGAGAGCAGCACAATACAAGTGGGCAAATGCCAAATATTGGCATCTCCCGCTGAGAAGTGTTGAAAAATACCTGTGAAAGACGGTATTGGGTAGTTGGTATAGTGAAATTCGATGGACTGTTGAAAGAAGTTAGGTGTCTGCGAAGTGAAGGGAAATATTTATTTTGGTGACCAGGGTGTAGCAGATGTCTTCAGTTAAAAAAAATTCAAAAATGAAGATTAAGATTAAAGTGCACAAAAAAAGGAATAAGGATAAAGACCACAAATTGAGTGAGTTTTCAATTGTATCCCTTTTCTGTTAAAAGTTTTCTTAAACTATGAATTGATGAAATAGATCGATAACTACTCAATTGAAGATTGAAATACATATTTACGTTTCACGGTTTTCAATTTTTGCTGTAAGATTTTATAAAACAAATTATATCGAAACAACTAAGTTCGACTTACTGATTTAGAATCCGTGCTCAAAAAAAAACAATTCTATCCGTCCGGCCATAAACACGATTACTCTCGCGCAGAAAAACCTTCAAACTTCTTCGAGGTAGGTAGTTTCAGTTCTCGAATGATGCGGTCAAGATTGTTTACCGGATAATTTCAAAACCACGGATTCGATCGGGTTGCAATTTTGCATTTAGGTGAAGAATGCCGTATTCAACGTATGTGCAAAATTTTGTCCGGATCTCGTAATCAGAACCATAAAAATTCCAGCGAATTATCAGAAAACATGATCCGAGATCATAGACCATTTCTTTGACAGCTGCGGTCAAATTCGTTTGACAGCTGATGATTTTTGTCGAAGAGGATAATATATATTCCATTCACTTTTATAATATATCCCGGTTGGCCCTGATATTCTGACACATTTCACCGTGTATATTTTGAAAAAGTTAGGTTATAGTCATTGTCCTGTCAGATGAATAAGCAACGTTGTTCTTTCTACATAGGGGTCGTAGTAATAACGTATTTATCGACATGTTTATTTACTTTTGGAAAATAGTGAATTCGAGAAAATATTATGTGAATCCAATCATTCAGTCAGAGCACTATCTACAGTGACTTTATACAGTATAAAGTCACTGTAGCACTATCGAGCTTGGTTGGAAATCAACTTCTGTCACAGAAGGGTATATTGACAACTCCATTAAAAAATAAAATAGACTGACTATTCAGAATGTCACAACATGTCCAATATTCCCTCTATGAATTTTTCGAATTGTTCCATAGGGAGCATAAATATTAATATATCGAAATGAACGTAGAAATTTAAATTATGTCAAATTTGTCTATTATGCAAAATAAAAATTCATTTCTATCGAGAATTCATATTCAATTCGTGATGAGGTCGACGGAAAAATCTTGTAATCAACTCGTTTATTAATTCAGCGATTAATGGTCTCAAACATTAACGCGCTCGCTCCGCTCACGCGTTAAAATATTTCGACCATTAATCGCTGTCATTAATAAACTAGTTGATTAAATAACTATTACTTTGTGATAGTTCATTCGCAAAAAGAATAAAAGTACTCGAATAACCCGACAGAAAAACTTCAAAACGAACAGACGGACCTATGGAATTCCCTACTTTCAAAAATTCTCAAGAAATAAGCCTACAGACATTTAAATACCTTTTTGCACAACTTGAAATACTCCAGTATGAAAATGTAGCAGTACTACGAAACCTTAAAAGAACTAACTACATTTACAAAGTTAAAAAGAGTAAATAGAAATTAGCATTGGCAACGTCTCTGAGAATCATTTGACATTTAACGAGTACCAACCTGCGTCAGTTTTAAGTGAAAAAACTTGATAAACCTAAATCATGGCCAACCGGAATACATTCTAAAAGCGAATGGAGTATAGAACCTGTTTCTTCTCTTCGGTAGACAAACCTAATTGTAACAACTCGATTTTTATTCATCCAGGAACAAGTTCAACTCAAGACCGATCAGAAGATGGAGGTGGCGAGGAGGATCTGTGGACCATGTGGGGTAGAATTGTGAACGACTGGGAGAACAATTGGAAAAAGCACAATGGTCAAGTGAGAGAATTGGTAAGGAGGGGGATTCCCGTTCATTTCAGAGCCATAGTATGGCAGCTTCTGTGCTCTGCTACGGAAGCACCCGAAAAGAAACTCTACGCCGAATATATCAAGGTGAGCATTAAGCATTTCCAGGAATACACACAGTTAAAACTCAAAATGATCCATGGGATTAATGTCGTGGGAACAAGCAGGACAGGCTCTCTCTTCACCTGGGGATATGCCATATAAGTTAGGTTGTGTGTATTGGCTGCATGCTGAATTCATTATAAGAACCAATACTTTAAAATCGTTTTTTCCAGACCAAATCTCCATGTGAAAAAGTGATAAGGCGAGACATAGCACGTACATATCCAGAACACGATTTCTTTAAAGAAAAAGACGGCTTAGGCCAAGAATCTCTTTTCAATGTGATCAAAGCTTATTCCCTACACGATCGGGAAGTTGGCTACTGCCAAGGATCGGGATTCATTGTTGGACTCCTCCTTATGCAGGTCAGTATCACCCTGTTTCTTTCACCTTCTCAAACAACCAAAACTGCAACGGTTCCAAACAAAACCTAAATCCGACGTCCTTCATTCTAGATGCCAGAGGAAGAAGCCTTTGCGGTTCTGGTCAAGTTGATGCAGGACTACAGAATGCGCGACATGTTCAAGCCTAGCATGGCCGAACTGGGCGTTTGCATGTTCCAACTGGAGAGTCTCGTTGGCGAGCAACTGCCCGATTTGAATCAGCATTTTCTATCCCAAAATTTCCACACATCGATGTACGCTTCTGGCTGGTTCCTCACTTTGTTCACCACCACCCTTACACTGCCATTAGCCTGTAGGATAATGGACGTATTTTTGTCGGAAGGGATGGAAATCATTTTCAAAGTGGCCTTGGCTATGTTGACCTTAGGGAAGGAGGACTTGATGTCTTTGGACATGGAGGGAATGCTGAAGGTATGTTGGTTTATACGTACTGAAAATTTGTATTCATGTTGTTCGATTTTCAGTTTTTCCAAAAGGAGTTGCCTCAAAGGGCAGAAGCAGATCCAGACAATTTGATGACTTTGTCATATACCATGAAATATAATGCTAAGAAGATGAAAAAATTGGAGAAGGAATACATTGTCATCAAAACTAAAGAGCAGGAAGAGATGACCGAATTGAAGGTAAATTACAAGTATACTCCATTCACAATTATAAAATCACAACTCTGGCCTTGGAAATTTGACACATTCCACTCTGTATCGAAGTTATGACGTTTTTCAAAATATTTTTATGTTCCAAGTCAACACTATGTTGCCCTTTCTACATTCTTATCGTATTTCTCAGAATGTGAATGAATTGGAAAAGATGTGATGGACGAAAATAATTAACGTTTATATGAATTGATAGAAAGGATTCCTTTTCTAGTTATTTGCATGAAAAGTACAAGAGATCACTGTTGAAATATATTATTTTTCGCCATGGAAGAAAATTGCATTGCTTTCACATAATTTTCATATGCATGCTTGTGAAGATTTAATGTTTATCATCCTCTTGAACTGAAAGTTCAAGACTTGACGACATCAATCGTTGATTCTAATCAAGAATTCATTAAAAAAAATCAACCCAAAGATATAAGATGAATTGATGGGTAATTACAAGAATCAAGAATAATGGAATATTATATCCCTCTATTGGAATCCGAATAGTTAAAGGGAGTTCTGATGCAAGAGGAACTTTTTCTTGGAACTGAGTTTTGGTTATAAATTAATAAGCTTGAATGTCAATTCCTGAAAGCTTTATAGATACACATTTTATTTATTTGATCTTATGAACAAGAAGTAAAATATTCTGACTGTATAGTAATTTATTAGTTTAAAAAATATTAATACATTACTACCACAGTAGGTTTGTACAAATAAAATGGAATAGGTCAAACATATGCTTCACATTTATCATTCACCTGTTCTAAAATAAGACACAAACTCCTGGAAAATGGAAAAAACCGATGTATTCTGGATCAATATAGCCTATTTCTACTTCCGGCAAAGGATTGATAGGAATGAAAGCTCCAGTGACACATTTCAATTCATCGGAATCTGAATTCACCTACCGTTGAATGCAATATAGTCATATTTCTTCTTTTTTTAGCTTTTTCGACGTGTTTTTTTTCTGAAACGTGAAAACGATCAACAATAATCATTTAGAGACCGATGATGGCCATCCAGAACCCGTTTACTTACGAAAATCGTGCAATTTCATTCTGCAAGTTCTTTCCTCATAATTCCTCGAAAATCCTACCTGAACCATATTTTCCGGTCGATTTCGTTAGAAGATCGTATAAGGAAGCCTTTTTTGTCCATTTTCACATTCCAAATAAATTTTGGAAACCAAAAACGATACCGAAACTAACCAAACTTCTGGGGGACCGGAATTTCGTTTGAAATCTTTCTAAACGTCCAGATACCTAAAAAAAACTCCGTTATCAAGTGTAAAAAGGTCGATTAGTAATTATTTTCGCTTTATTTATACTCATAAATCGATTTTTGGTCCAATTCAAATTTGCCGTTCGTACTCACGCTAAAAGTCGTGAAAAGAAAAAATGACACCTGCACGAAATTTCTCATATCGACGGGAAACTTCTTCTGGACGACGAAGAACGGAATAATAGGCGATTTCCTATCGATATTTCGCCCCAAAATCGCCGATCGATTCGAACTAACAAAATGTGGAATATTTTTGATACTTTTTCTTTGATGTAAACAAAGAAACTGGCAACGTCGTTTTGTCATGAACAATATTCTCTGTACGCGCACAGACTTTTCATCAGGTGCACCAACTCCTGAAAACGAAACCATGACCTCCTATGTGATTAAATAAAAGTGAATGGAGTATGTATATGTAACATTTTGCAGCACTTAAAAAATTGTTATTTCTTTCAGAAACTGAGAACAGAAAATAAACAGTTAAGGCACAGGTGCGAAATGTTGGAAGAAGAAAGTAAAGCACTGGCCGATCGACTGGTGAAAGGTCAAGTCAGCAGGGCTGAAGAGGAAGAAACTACTTTCTGTGTTCAAAGAGAATTAGATGCTTTAAGGCATACACACTTAGAAACCACCCATCAACTTTGTTTGGCAAACGAAAAAATCAGATCTTTGTCCCTCATGATGGAAGAAACGGTATAAAATTCAACCTCCCATTCGTTCCCTATGATTTATCCAATAATTTCAGCACACTTCCCGTCAATCTTCCATAGAGGAGATATCCCACAAGCAGGAGCAGCTCCAACAACGAGAAGAAATGATCGAATGTCTACAGGAAGAGCTGGTTAAAGTCAGATTGAGAGAGGCCGAAAATGACGCTCTCATCAGAGAGCTGAGGGGAAAAATACACGAGTTGGAGGAAGACAAGAAAACGCTCAGAGAAACAGCTCCAGACAACAGCGTAGCTCATCTTCAGGAAGAATTGATAGCTGTTAAACTGCGGGAGGCGGAGGCTAACCTGTCCTTGAAAGACCTCAGGCAAAGAGTGGGGGAGCTGAGCGCACAATGGCAGAGGCATTTACAGGTAGAAATTGTGGAAAAATGTGTTTCGATGTTAATCTTGAAGCAGTTGTGTTAACTGGTAATTCCCTGCATACCCGTCTCTTTAGCAGTTAACTTTCCTTTACAGGAACACCAGAGGGAACAGAACCAATCCAGTGAGAGCCACAGCACACCTAAGAAACTACTATTTTGGGAAAATCGGCACAACGAAACGCAAAAATTAGAAGACGAACTCATGACCACTAGAATAAGAGAAATGGAAACCCTCACAGAACTGAAGGAGTTGAGGCTCAAGGTACTCACTTATAATAATTCGAATTTCAGGATCTTAACGGTCGAACATTTCAGGTTATGGAACTGGAGACTCAGGTACAGGTTAGCACAAATCAACTGAGGAGACAGGACGAACAAATTAAAAAACAGAGAGAACAGCTCGAGGCGGCTGAGCTGAGAGATAGGGAAGCAGCAGCCAGACTGCTGGAGGAGCAGAGGAGATATTCCGACTTGGAGAGTAAAATGAAGGATGAACTCATGAATGCGAGGATAAGCGATGCTGAGAAGACGCAGGCCGTTGCGGAATTGACGCAGCACATAAGTGAATTGGAGCTTAAGGTATGGAATTTGTCGATTACAGGATTAAGGTGTTGCTGACATTGGACGGTGGATTGTACGAAAGTGCTCGAAGTGATATATTTCAGCGCCATGTGGAGAATTTTGCGGTTCCACACGAATTTGATTTAGTTTTTTCCGTCATCCACAACCTTTCGATGTTTTCTGACTATGGAAAGAACCAATATTCTACTGCCGGTATCTTTTAACGATCAAGGTCTCTCAGGAAGTTTCTCAATCTGAAGCCTTATTCTCCTATTCATAACTCGATTACAGTCGCCAAGAATAAGATTTGAGTAATCATTCATTGGTCGAAACTTCAATAAACATTGAGCACAAACGGGACTGAATAACTGAATAAAAATGAATTTTGAAGATGTAAATATCTGATGATAGGACGTTATTTGCTTGCTTTTAGGAATAAAATCATAATTCTTTAATATACTAGGTAAGTCTTTGACTTGTACATATATTTTAACTGTAGATTCTTGAGGCCAAGTGAAACCTTTTTTTCATTTTCCATTTTTCCGAATTCAGCTGTTTAAATATACATATAGCCATTTGAAAAAAAAATTGGGCCGAATACGTGCCTGATACCATTCTCTGGAATTGATGCAAGGTTCATATTTCTTGATTGAAATTGAGTTGATACATTCAAGAAATACTCAAGTTCTAACTTTATTTGAATAAGAATGTTACGATATTTCTTAACAAAAACACTTGATTTTGTCCGATTATTTCTGCAATTGAAAAGCCATATTTCTCCCACCAAAATAGATTCCTTCTTCGATTTTCCTGAAGGAGAGTTTGTAAATACTAATAATTTCATATTATCCTCGAAATCCCAAAAATATCTCATAAAAAATTGTTCTATATTATTATACTAAAACGGTAACTCTGTGGTCCGGCCCGGGGAATCTGTCGAAAAAATGGGTCCAGAAGAATCTTAAAATCGCAGCGAAGCTGCGATACAGGAGAGAAATTTTTACACGGTCGGAAAGAGGAATGATCGATTCGTACGTGGGCGAAATTTCGATCCTCTAGGCGATGTAGAAGTATTTTTAAAAAATTCGCGAAAATCGCGAAAAAATTCGGCAAAAAGGGGAATTTCAAACTCGATAAAACTTTCTTCGCAGATAGCCTGGCCGTGATGTAAATATATGGATCGAAAGAGGAAGAGTCAACGCAAAATAGCTTGGTATTCATATTTTCCATAATTTCCCCATTTTTTCAGGAAAACTGATCAAAGTTTGACATTTCTCCTATAAAATCGCCCGATCCGCAGAGATCACAGAGAACTATTTGACATTGTAGCTGTAAGCTGTCAGAGTTTGGCCACAGCCTTCTATAGAGAAAGCCTGGAACACAATCTGACAACTGCGCTCAGATTCCGCGACCGGAGGCCTACCGATAAAGATAACTGTTTAAAAGGTAGATCTGCTGGCCCATACTAGTTTTTTCACTAACCTAACTCCATTAGGCTAGCCGCACATTGAGCGCAGCCGAGCACAGCACAGCCGAGCCTAGCCTAGCAGAGGATTTTGTAACACACGCAATTGAATAGAACGCCGCATATTGGACTGCTACGTCCAATATGCGGCGTTCTATTCAATTGCGTGTGTTACAAAATCCTCTGCTAGGCTAGGCTCGGCTGTGCTGTGCTCGGCTACGCTCAATGTGCGGCTAGGCTTAACCTAGGTCATATGATATTTATATGACTTGTTTCTACCTTATTTTTATACAGTAAACTTGGAAATAAAGCATAATATATTATGTTATGTTATGATTCAAGGTCATCTTCTATGATATTTCACAGAGCTTTTGAGAAGACGATGTCAGATTGATTTTCTCTTTAAACAATGGTATAAAGGTTCGCTACCTGGCAATGCTTTTCTTCGATCTCGTGATGATTATGTGAAGACTTACAGTGAATAAATGTAATATTAACACTGTAGTGTCGAGTTTATAAAATTCCAAGAGGATATTGTTTATATTGAAACATCGCTACAGATATCCAGCGCCATGTATCATTTTATTTTTCATTTGTTTCAATTTAAAACGTGGTTAAAATGGACATTCATCATTAATATCCAAATTTAGTATTTCATAGACATTTATTGCTAATATGGATCGGGAATAAAATTTTTAATAGAAACTGTGCGCATAATATGTATAATTTCATGCTTCTTAGAATTCGATTTTATCTCCCACATTTGTGGGATTTCATTATTGCATATCTCTACATCGAACGTTTTTCCATCATAGAGATTTAAGTCTTGACAAAGTTGATATACTTACTTATAGAGATCAGAGAGTTTATAAATTTCAGCCATTCTGTGATATTAAAAATCCAGGGAAGCATCCAGATTATTCTTATGATTTTCGATTTTTTTCGTCAGATTTTATCGGGTAAAATTGGTAATGACTCGAAAACGACGCGATTCATTAAAAAAACACAAGAATACTTTTATTTTTTAAAAAGACGTTTATCTTCTTCAAGTGGGTTTATACTATTTTTGCTTGGATTTATGAGTCAGCTACGCTGTAACTTTTATACCAGGAGATATATTGAATAAGTTTTGATTGAAGAATATGCAGCATAAACAGAGTACACACTCAACCGAAATTCAGTTCATTTGAAATAACGGTTCCGCAGATATGGAAAGAAAAGTGTCAATTTTATGGATTTCCTAACGAAACCGAATTTTGAGAAATGTTATAGGAAAAAAGTGTTTCATTTGATGAGAGGAATCTACAGTTGAAATATATGTACAAGTCAAAGACTCACCCTGTATATGGGTTCCATTCGACATAAGGAAGCTTTTGTGAGTAACCTGAGGAATTTTCTGGTCAAAATCAGAATGAAAAACGTACAACGTGCCAGAAAATAAGGCACTCCAACAACATTTCGAATATTTTTTGAGGTTAGTGCTGGTACTCAAACAATGAATCTGTAGCTACCAAAAACGTTTATTTGCTTGAAAAATTGTTTAAGGGGAACATGTTTTTCATTTTCAGTCAATCTTACTCTCAATCACATGGTTTGGATTGCCTAATTTTAGATTTCCTCGGCTTTGACAATGAATCAATGATTATATCTTGGGAAGTTCACCTCATAAGTTTTATAAATCATTTCTTTTTGAAAAACAATCATTTTCTACTGAAAAAATTTTGATGAAGACATTTTAACGGCATTGTCCATTTTCTTACATCAAATTTTATAGAGTCAAGAAATCGCCACGGAAGGTGAGCTCAGGATCCATTCCGTCGACGAGAGCGAACGTGTCAGAGAGCTGCAGGATAAAGTAGCGGATCTGCAAGCGGAGGTGAGTGACAAATCATTGAATTTCCGGTGAAGGGAAAACAGCACCAATTAGTCCTGTTAATAACACGAATTAACCGGCACATTTGCTTCAGCTTGAACAGCAGTTTCCAATAACAGAAATTTTCACTTAACCATATTTCGTCTCGTGTGTGATTTCGATTTGCTAATAATGTATTGTACAGTTTCCGACACCAATAACCAGCCCGGACACAGAACCCTGGAGATGGGTCGAGTAAGTTGATTTGCTTGGTGTTTGCAGATAATTGAGCATGCAAGATATGGGAAGACATGGCATGTAAATGTTGAGCTGTTGGATATATTAGAGGAATGCTTTTTCTGTGTGCATTATCAAAAACGACTATTTACATAATTTATGTTGGGTATATTGAAAATTTCAGCTGTGTACCATCTCTCTTGTCCCAGCGTACAAAAGAAGGCAATATTGTTACAATTCAGTCCTACCCCAATCGTCGTATTCCCCAGATTTTGCGCCCTAAGATTATTACTTGTTCCGATCGATGACACACTTTGAATCATTCATTTGTAACTAAACTGCTCCACATGAGTTAGGGATATTGACTTAAATTGCAAAAAAAATATAGTTAAAATAAGATTTTTGTGATGAAAATTCATATTAATATGATTTCAAGTTGCTAATTAATTTTAGCCTGTAGGTCTGCAGCGTATACCTACAGGGTGATTAAGAAAAATCGAGTTAAATAACGAAATTTTATTCCCAGAGAATTCAAGCATTTCAAGACTATCAATACAATGCATGGCCTCCACGGGCATCAATAACACCTTGACATCTTCTTTGCATACTACACACGAGGTTGTTGAACATTTCTTGAGGAATTTGGTTCCATAAACGGGGCAGAAGCTCTCTCAGATCATTTAAGGATTCTGGGGTAGGTTGATGATTATCTAATCTTCTTTGGAGCATATCGCATGCATGTTCTATGCAAATCAAATCTGGTGAGTGTGGAGGTATTGGTAAATGTGGAATACCAAGCTCCTCGCGCGCATTCTCAACTATGGCTGCACGGTGCGGTCTAGCGTTATCGTCTAGAAATTGAAAAGTTTCACCAATAGCAGCGTGAAAATTTGGCACAACATTGTCAATGACATGCTCCCTATAGTGTAAGGCGGTCATATTCCCAGGACAAATGTGTAGATCTGTGCGCCCGTTGAAACATATCCCGGCCCATACCATAACACTACCCCCTCGGAATGGATGGACTTCTTGGACATAGCGACGATTACGGGGTATGCGTGGGATTGTCCATAACCTTATTCCTCGAGAATCTGAAAATCGTCCATATCTGGATTCATCAGTGAAAAGGTTACTACGCCATTGATCGTTCCAATTAATATGTTGCCTTGCCCATTCCAGTCTTTGACGCTTATGGTCACGTGTTAATGGAACTCCTCTTAATGGACGTCTAGAACCTCTCTCGAACGTCGTCTGATGGTAACTTGGACCCCATCTGCATTTTGAAGAGTACTCCGTAGCATTCTACACGTAGATGTAGGGTTTCTTCTTGCCGAAACGGTGATGAAACGATCCTGAGCAGGTTTTGTTTTTCGTCGCCCACCAAGCCTTGGTCTTTACAACACGGAACCTGTCTCCCTGAACCTATTCCAAAGTCGAGATATCACCGATAGACCTATTAGCCTCAGCGTTTGTTAATTTTCATCTTGGCAATTTCAGAAAACTCGTTTCAAATCGAAATCGTTGATAAACTGACTTCATTTCAAAATAAGAACATTCATGAAGCATATGCAAAGAACCAAACTTAAGAAAAAAAGCGACCAGATTGACGAAATGTCTCATACTGATTTTTATTGGATCGATTCAAGTTGTTATTGAGTTTTAAATGATTTTACAGCGATTTTCTCGAAGATTACATGCTTTTAAAAACGATTGAATACGATATCCCTAACTCTTGTGGAGCAGTATATTTTTTCACATTGAAGTTGCATTTCCATCATAAAAAGCGGGAACTTGAAGCGCACCTTATTATATTTTGGACTCCATGAATATTGAATGTAGTATATCTATAAGAGTTGAATAAAAAATTAAAAAAAAAATTGGAAACACTTCACACCTTTTCAATTTTGCGGTAAATGAGCATGTATTATGTACCAAAATGGTCGCAGAATTTTTGGCTTCGAATTATCTAAACTATTTGAGTATTATTTCCTTTTTGTTGAGGAGTTGGAATGATTATTCCTATCGTGTTCTTTCTTTGTCAAGATTTTGATTTATGTGTAAAAATTTTAGGTACCTAATTGATAATGATTCAAGTATGGTATAGTACAATCAGGATTTTATGATATACATTTGTCTTAGATGATGTTGAATTTATTTCTCAGTTATCCTCTGGGTATTCTGATGGATTACATTCGAATGCATGTTATAACCGTTAACATATCCATACGAAAAAATTATGGAGATTGCATGCAACCCTCGATCGCCCTGTACGTAAACAACTGTTTTTCAGGTCATGAGATTGGAGGCTTTCAAAAAACGATGGATAGGCAACGGTGTCCAAAGTCTCCAGTCTAGGTCGTCGTCAGTAGACAGTACCGATGACGACATCAAAATTCGTCTTGACGATCCCTCTCTTAGACTAACCATAGCAGATTCCCCTACCTCCCATGATCATCCCTTTGGCGATTTTTCGTCTGCAGTTTATTCAAATAAGGACCTTCTGTTTGATAAAAGTGAGGATATCAAAGATCACCAACAACAGAAATCCCCTGTTTGACCATATTCGACTGTGTTAAACGATGTAGTCAATTGTATTCTTCAAGTTTTAGGATTTCACATTGATTATTTGTGAAAAATGTTAGATGAATCTGTTGCAGAAAACGGTGGTATTGAAATCAAACAACATCCATTCATGAACATATTGTGATTTTATGAAGATGAGTTTGTTGTTCAATATTACTGTTGTTACTTATGATGTAGTATTTATTGGATATTATTGTTTACATATTGTGGTTTCTGGTTATTTTATAATTTGTTTTCCAACATAAGCAATAAAAAATGGATTAAGTGTTAAACATTCCAAAGTGTCAAGCATGTATAATGAAAATTTGTAGACTTTGTATGAACATTAGTGATAAGTTTTTACAGGAATTAAATTTTTCTGTTTTTTGACTAGAACCATTTAAATGAATAACATGTCCTCACATAATTATAAATATATTATAATAATATTCATTTATTTAATTGAACGAAAATTGTTTTATAAACACCAATCTAACAGATTCCTTGTTAAAGATAATTTTGTAATAATTAGTTGTTAGGTTTCTTAGTATGTTTAACTGAAGACAGCTTTTTATTGAATATTGTCAACTTTATTTTTATATGTTATATTTTTAACAATCAGTATTTTATTGGCTTTGTACTTAGTAGTAATACCTAATGAGATTCTCACTATCGAAAAATGTAAGTTGACTCCTGCCTATTATTGAATTTGCTATAAATTTATCATTTTTCAGGTTTGATTTTCGATATAAGGATTTTTTACCGTTCTTACTATCTCCATCATTCCTGTCATAGGAATACAGGGTGGTCTTTCCAATAAGTAGTATTTTTGAGGCATTTTTTCAAAGATGAATATTACTTGATAAATACGGTCAATGTTTAACTTATTCAGCTGTCGTATAATCATTTCCGAATAAGCCTTCACATCCGAAGCTTTAGGAGACTGTATTCCTTTTTAGTCAATGAATTTGTTCAGATTCAAAAGTTTATTTATTTGTTTTTAAATTTCCAGGCAAGTTGTGATCTTCAATGTGCAATCAGATGTTTTTATTTATTCATCAATGGATAGTATGTTTATTTTTCTTTATTTCGAAATTGAAATTATTTTATTTCCGATATAGTTTGTTGATTGGTTATCTAAATTGTGGCACATTATTTGATATAGTATTATTTTGAACATTTGTTGAAAGATATGTAATTATATTATTTGAAAATAAAATGTCGATGTTTCAATGTAGTTTACATAAGAACATCACTCAAAATGTCCTTGATAATATCATTGTTTAAACTCTCTTTAAACAATGATGGTATGGATTATGTTGCCGATACGATGCCAATAATTTATTTCTTCGTTTTTTCGACTTATCAGGCGATTTTTATATGTGGAAAAAATCAAATCTATGAATATATATGGTTTACTAGTGATTTACTAGTAAATTGACTAACGAAAATTGACGAATGAAAACTGACTAATTACTGATTGCAGGTCTCTGTAACATAAGGTTTTAAGAGGGGTCTATACCGTTCGACGTTCAGTTCAAAACGCGATTCGGAATTTCTCAAGATAGAGACCACCGATTTATATGAGGTTTTCACTATTATTCAATTTGAAGAGTTCTTCAAGCGGGAAAGTTCATAACTTTTTTTTTCGTCGAGTGAAAAAAGAAATTATGTTTTTTTTTTCGACGAAAAAAAAATTTATGAACTTTCCCACTTGGAGAACTCTTCAAATTGAATAATAGTGAAAACCTCATATAAATCGGTGGTATAAACACCTCTTAAAGACAATCTGGAAAATAAGGGAGGTTCATTTCCTTTGAATAAAAGTGGGAAAGATCAAAAATTGATTGGGTGTCAGAATCGAAAAACGATTCGCTAAGCCAACAAAGTGCTCTCATTTGCCATTGTTGACTATATTATGAGGAACAACCCATTTCTTGAATCTACAGACCAATGAGAGAAGCTTTGGACATGGGGTTTTTCGATGTTTTGCACGGTTCCCTAATGCTACTCGTTCTGCAATCAAGGTGTCACCATATATTTAATTTTATGAGCTTATACAGAGAAACTGAATGAATGTTCACAGGACCCTGGTTATGTCTCAAAAAACAAGATGAATTTCCCAAACTTGACCTAAATTCTTGGGTTGAGAAATCCTTCAATAGATAACCCATAAATCCGTCCAAAGGGTGTTCTTAATCAAAAAGGGAGGATTGTAAATCAAAGCATATGGAACTAAATATTGCAGTACTAAAGTGATCGATCCCATATGGTTAAAATCAAGTGTGCTTTTATTCCGAATAGAACATGCAAACCAAATTTATCTGTAGAATCCAGAAATTTTTTCAAGACTCCAGCACATCTTATAGATTTTGAAATTGTGAACTTTCGTTGCTGAAGATAAGATTCATTATTATTTTTTTTTCATTTATCACAAGGTTCATGAATAAATCAAGATTTTCATATGCTCATCAGGATTGGTTCAGTCTTTGAAATGATACACAAAGGTTGAATTTATAATATATTGTTTAATAGGAAGAATCAATTGATGCCAAATACAGTACCAAGCTTACAATCACACTACAAAAAATATAATGGTTACATTGGAAATATGACTTCTACTACCATAAAATCAAGCTGAAATTATTCGATACCAAATTCTGTAATCAATTGGGGCATCCATTAAATTAGATGGAGAAAATCGAAAACGTACTGAACTGTGCCATACTTTTCCATAAAAAACTATCTCTGATAAATAGATTAAGATAAGACCTAAATAAAAAACCTAAAAAAAATTACTGAATGGGATTAAAATTGCTTCCACCCATAAGTAAAGGGATCTATTTCCAAATATCACCTATAAACCTACGGACATTCAGATTATCTATTTCTTCGCTTTTTTGCTTTTAGGCCCGGCCCCGTTCTTCACGTTTGTAGCGGCTTGTCTTTTTGGCCTGCCAGGCGTCGTTTGTTCCGGTTTAGATTCTTCCTCGCACACCGAAACGTTTTCCTCCTTCGCTTCAGCGGTTTCGGTCTCCGGTTTCACCTCAACAACTTCCGCTGCGTCGTCACCGTTCTCTTTGGAATCCTCTTTCTCCTTGTCCGCTTCCTCTGTGCAAGCCTCTTCTGGATCGTACATCTCAGCTGAAGATAAATAAAAATTCATTTGCACATAACGATGAGTAACACAATTGACAATAGAAAGAATTGAAGTGCATAAAAATATCAAACTATACTGCTCCACAAGAGTTGCAGATATCGTATTCAATCGTTTTTAAAAGTATGTAATCTTCGAGAAAATCGCTTTGAAATCATTTAAAACTCAATAACAACTTGAATCGATCCAATAAAAATCAGTATGAGACATTTCGTCAATCTGGTCGCCTTTTCTCTGAAGTTTGGTTCTTTGCATATGCTTCATGAATGTTCTTATTTTGAAATGAAGTCAGTTTATCAACTGCTTCGATTTGAAACGAGTTTTCTGAAAATGCCAAGACGTAAATTAACAAACGCTGAAGCTAATAGGGCTATCGGAATGCTACAGGGTGGCCTGACACAGGTTGTTGTAGCGGAAAGGCTTCAAGTCAGCCAAAGAGTGATATCTCGACTTTGGAATAGGTTCAGGAAGACAGGTTCCGTGTGGGAAAGACCAAGGCTTGGTGGGTGACGAAAAACAACACCTGCTCAGGATCGTTTCATCACCGTTTCGGCGAGAAGAAACCCTACATCTACGTGTAGAATGCTACGGAATAATCTTCAAAATGCAGATGGGGTCAAAGTTTCCATCGAAACCATCAGACGACGTTTGAGACAGGTGAATCTAGGTTCTAGACGTCCACTAAGAGGAGTCCATAACGTGTCCATAACCGTCAAAGACTAGAATGGACAAGGCAACATATCAATTGGAACGATCAATGGCGTAGTGTCCTTTTCACCGATGAATCCAGATATGGACGATTTTCAGATTCTCGAAGAATAAGGGTATGAACAATCCCACGCATACCCCGTAATTGTCGCTATGTCCAAGAAGTCCATCCATTCCGAGGGGGTAGTGTTATGGTATGGGCCAGGATATGTTTTAACGGGCGCACAGATCTACACATTTGTCCTGGGAATATGACCGCCCTACACTATAGGGAGCATGTCATTGACAATGTTGTGCCAAATTTTCTCGCTGCTATTGGTGAAACTTTTCAATTTCTAGACGATAACGCTAGACCGCACCGTGCAGCCATAGTTGAGAATGCGCGCGAGGAGCTTGGTATTCCACATTTACCAATACCTCCGCACTCACCAGATTTGAATTGCATAGAACATGCATGGAATATGCTCCGAAGAAGATTAGATAATCATCAATCTACCCCAGAATCCTTAAATGATCTGAGAGAGCTTCTGCCCCGTTTATGGAACCAAATTCCTCAAGAAATGTACAACAACCTCGTGTGTAGTATGCAAAGAAGATGTCAAGCTGTTATTGATGCCCGTGGAGGCCATACAGTGTATTGATAGTCTTAAAATGCTTGAATTCTCTGGGAATAAAATTTCGTTATTTTACTCGATTTTTCTTAACCATCCTGTATACGCTGCAGACCTACAGGCTAAAATTAATTTGAAACTTGAAATCATATTAATATGAATTTTCATCACAAAAATCTTATTTCAACTTTATTTTTTTGCAATTCAAGTCAATATCCCTAACTCATGTGGAACAGTTTATTTTTTCGGTTAGTAACATTCCAAATTTAGAAAACTAGCAACATGAAATCAACCTTACGAATTCGAAAGAATTTTTTGAAACATATTTTCCAAATAAACTATCACCATATTAGTCATAAAACTACATACCTGAAAAGAAAATCTTCCCCTACAACCACAAATATTACGATCTAACATAAATTGAAACCATTAATGGATGGTACCAGACTCAAGCCAAGAACAATAAACAGTTAAAAAAAAATTAAAACGACAAACTTCCAAAGATAACAAAAGAAGAATTAATAAAAAATGCATCAAGTTTCATTCAACTTTATTAATTTCAGGAAAAGAATATTAACATGATTGGTGCACATAGAAACAACCTACAATCATTGCTCTAGAAATTTACTCACAATCGTTAGCTTCTTCTGCCTTTCCTTCATCACCGTCCTCTGCATCTTCAGCATCAACATCCTCAACTTCTGGTTCCTTCTTGGCTTTTTCCTCCTCTTCTTTTTTGTCCTTTTCAGCTTTGTCTTTCTCGTCTTGTAACTGTTTCTGATACTTATTCTTAGCAGCCTCCACGAACTTCAGATAATGCTTCTTGGACTTCAAATGATTCTGAAACAAAGTAAATTTAACATCAAACATACATTTCGATAAATTCAACGATTATCACCTTAGCGTACTCTTCAGTAACGAAACTGGTATTGCACACTTGGCACACAAATCCAGTGAAAGGTACCAGAGATTTAGAGGCCAATAGCCTCGTCTTACGATAAGACGGGATCCTGTTTTGAAGATCGTGCAGATCGTCGTCCAATTCCAAGATGGGAAAATCGTCCTCCTGCTCTGTCACTTCCTCCATCAGAGGTTCCAGATCGAATTCGCTCTCCTCTTCTTTAGCGACAACGGCGCCGTCGCTCTTGTTGTTTTCCGTCATAAATTTGGCCACTTCGCGTAAATGCTCGGGGCTCAATCTGTGTTCGACCCATTCCATGCGGGATGGGAATTCTTTGCTGCACAGGTTGCAGTTCGGGTGCAAGAAACGCTTGAGTCTTTGATGTCCTTCGCTCCTGCAAATCGAATGATTAAGGGGGCCATCCTTCATATGTCTAATCTGAAATAACTTACTTCCTATGAGCCATGATCTTGCCAAGGAATTTGAAGTCGCACATGTTGCAGTGACTCTCCACGTCGCTGTATTTACGACTGAGTTTTTTGTTCAAGCGTTGCATCCTGTTCAACTCGATGAGCTTCTTCTCTTCGGCCAAACGCATGTTCTCACGAAGGATGCTAACAGTGATGCTCAAACTCTCTTCGAGACTTTCCAACATTTGCTTATGTGCCCTTCCTATGAAACGACATAAATGAAAAAAAAAAACCAATGGGCCACTTGAAGGGCTCGTTCTTTCACTTCGAGGGTAGATTCGCAAGAAATTAAATGAATTATTCGTGAAGACTCACCTCTTACGTGTTTCTGGAAACTTTCCCCATCCCACATATCTTTACTGCAAACGAAACAATGCAATAAATGCTGCGGGATTCCAGAATATCTCCCCTCTTTATCCTTACTCTTTTTGGAGTCATCATCAACTGTAGAATCGTCTTTAGAGTCTTGTTCTTCTTCAACCGTATTTTTCTCTTCCTTCCAGTCTCTCTTCTTCTCGTCTTCATCTTCGGTGGAGATGTCGATTGAATCATTTGGTTTTTTCTCTTCCTTCTTCTTCTCTTCGACCTTTTTTGGAACGACTTTCTGGTTCCTGTTGTTCTGGTTTCTGTTGCGATTACGGCCCTGATCGCGCCATCCGCCACCACCACCGCGATTGTTCTGTATATTGAAATGATAAAATAAGAAGTATCCCAAACGATGGAAACAGGAAAATATTTCTGAGAAAACAGACATCGAAGAACCAATACTATTTGTTTCAATTTCAAATATAAAAATAAAGTGATAAGTGCCCATGTAAAAGATCAAGTGACATCGATAATGTCAAACATTTTCATATTTTGAAACAGTGTGGGGGATATAAATGAAATACAAAATGGAATTATTCTGAATATACTTTAAGGAAAAAAATTGATCAACCTAAGATCATATAAACCTCAAACCTCTGGAAAAAATAGGGAAAATTATAAATACATTTGTACTCAAAAAGAGCCCTAGAAATATAAAAATTATAAAACTCATCAGAAGTTTCAAGAAGGAACTTTTGTAAGTATAATTTTTGGACTAATCCTCCAGATACTTCCGAATATATAGATAATTAGAAAATCACTTAAATTAATTACTGAAAGATGTATTGTATGAATTCCTGAAATCGAGAAATAAAAAGACCATTAAGAATGAATAAACGAATTGGTAAGGTCAACTTCACAAGGTAAATTAAAAAATTAACCAACAGGTCTCAATACTAGGTTGGTAGTATTCAGTAAACCTCAGTG
Organism: Adalia bipunctata; assembly: GCA_910592335.1. Taxonomy (NCBI): domain Eukaryota; kingdom Metazoa; phylum Arthropoda; class Insecta; order Coleoptera; family Coccinellidae; genus Adalia; species Adalia bipunctata. Next base: position 6,838,593 of record OU342948.1, on the reverse strand, counting down.
AATTTTGTGTGATGTCGAGTAGATCAAATCAAAAAGCTTTATTTCCCGAAAATGACATGAAAATGTGTAGGAATTGTCACAAGAAAGCCAATTTCCTTTCAAGTTCAAAATGTTTCATGATCTAATAGAAGTGAACTTGATTATGAAACAGCAATCCTTCTTAACCCTGGAATATTATGTAAAAGGTATAATATACAAGCAGAATGTAAATAATGTGATATCTGAATTCAGTCGAACTTAGACAATATAAAGATTAGTGTAACCATAAGGTTATATTACTGATATCAGAAGATGGTTTTGATTGTCTTTGACACCATTTTGAATCTGTTCAATTCAATCAATCAAAGTTATTAGGATATCTTATAATAAATATGTCCACTTGATAGTTTCAGAAAAAAATACCCTTCATAAAACAAATATGAAATCAACGGCAGTTTTGAAAAAGAATTTCTCCAATCTAGATTTAAGGAGCACTGTTTTCATTAGAATGCATCTTCATGTCCAAAGAAGGCTGCTATTTGTGTAAACAAAAAGAGAAACTTGAAGAGGATTTTCTATGGCAAAGGAAGAAAATTTTAAATTTCTGTGAACACTGTCCTGAAGACATAATATTCTGTGCTGCATCACAAATTCCAAGAATTCTGATAGTGTCAAACACCAACAGTTACAAATGCATCGAAAGTAATCATTTTACATATTAACAGATAAAAAAAACAGAGGGATAAGTAAATGATTTATTAGATTATCAGAGCATTAAAAGGAAAGTATCAAGACAAAATACAGATCTACACTAATCTCCTACTTACTTTTCAGTTGTTTTTTTTCTGAAAACGGGTGAGTGTTTTGACTAAAGTAGGTTTAGTTTACTTCTAGAATTATGGATATTTCAAGAGACGAACATCAACTTATACTAGGATAATCATCAAGGATTGAATAATAAATTGCAAAATACCAATATTCAAAGAGGAGAATTGCAAATCGATTGATTTAAATAAAATTTTATTAGGCCAAGTACACATGGGCCATTCACCACAACTACCGGCTCATGATCTCAAGGCCAGAGCAGGACTTGCAACTAACAAGTTTATTGCAGGTGGAGAAATGATATTTTGATAATAAATGACTCCAAAGAGACCAAAAATGCACCTGCAAAGCCTCATTTTTCCAGTAGGGCTGAGATAGTTGTTTGAGCTTCAAATCATCTAAGAAAAAATTCTCCAGCAGTGTCCATCTGAAGTTCTTCTAGCATTGGTGTTTTCAGCTTTAGAATTCATTTCTTGAAGATGTCACTGATGTCAGGGACTGTTCCTCCTAGTAATACTTTCAAGAATAGACTTGAAGTTGACAGTTTTCAGTGATGTGGGTTTTGTATGATAAACAAGTTGAAAATGGGGAAATAGACAAATGTTTATATTTTGGAAGTGTGTGATCAACTGTCTTTCTTAAAGCTCTAGATATTTTTGTATTCTGGGCATAATCTATCTAATAATTTACTACCTAGTGAATACTGAATAATGTTTTACTACAGATTACACTTGCTGTACCAATCAAGGGAGAAAAACATTGCAAGACTTGCAATCCCATGTCAGGAGAGTAAGTCAATAATAATAATAAAATGTAAAGAGATATCAACAAGAAGCCTTGTTGAATACAAAAATTTCGGGCAAGTTGCCCATATGTGCTTAGCCTTAGTTATGTTTCTCAAAATAAATATTTTATTATCATATTAAATTCACACTAATTCCAACATTATCATTATAAAATACACAAGTACATTCAGTGGATATTCCCATATGTACATAAATAAATTAGAACTGCTTCGTTCAATGAATAATAAGGCAGATTTCGTTACATTAGATGAAGATATGGCCGAAATAAGCCCATACAAAATAACTGCATTGCTTGCCTCAAATCATTGAATAGGTCCTATTCTAGAGACATTGAGACGAGATCCTAAATGTAAATATTATTGAGGCATATAGGTACATCAGAATGGATTGCAGTAGAAAGTGGATGGGACTTGTATAGTTAGAACATAAAATTGAAAAAAATCAGATTTGGCTCAGACATGTGATCTAAGTATACCTGAATTAAAGAAGAAAAGAGAAAATGTTCATACCTTGTTATAAGGCTCTGGGCGTCTGAAATCAGACCGGCCTCTATTGCCAAATCTACCAAGATCTCTGTCTTGGTTATAAGCCGGAGCAGCATTTAACGAGAGTAATGACGGTGGATTATTCATTGGTTGCTGCTGTGGCTGCAGGAGGCTACTTAGAGCAAGAGCAAGCTGTTGGGGGTTTGATAATTGATTCATTAAGCCCTGATTCATGTCATTGGACATATTGCCTTGCCAAGGATTTACGTTGCCTTGAAACGGCTGTTGAGAAAAAGAGCGATTTCCGCTTCTATTGCCCATTCCCATGATTCTTCTGTTAGCCATGGCTAGTGAACTACACGAGAAGAAATCAAAAAAATTAATAAGATTGAGATCGGAAGAAATGGAGTTCAATGGACGCCACTAGGAAATTGTCCTTGTGTGAATTAAAATTTCTATATCTAAATACTCACTTATTTACCAGTTTAAAATGAAAGTAACAACTATCGCGCAACACTTCACTTGGTCGTCAAAATACTATGGAATTCAGAATTCCAGAAATATGTAAAGACACTATCAAAATTCACAAATTGAAATTACGACAACACCGATAACACAATCGCAAAATGGTCAAGTGAAGGAGGGCGGAGCTTATCGATCTGATGCTAGGCTAGCGTCTAATTCTTCTCATTTCATTGGCTGATATTTTAGGACACAAAAAAAGGTTAATCTTCTTTTTTTCAGATTTTAGGATATTCTAATTCCATCTTGAAATTTATTTCATTTATTAGTAATCGTATCAAAATGAGTTTTTATTATGAGAGATTGTGAAAAATGTAGGTTTTTAGGATAGAGACATGTAGGTTTTTAGGATATCCATTCATTCAATTTCAAATGGAAGAACGTAAAAACTAAAAACAGTTACAAAACACTAATGGAACTTATCATCACAAATCTGTGGTTCTCTGAAATATTTCAAAAATTTGTTGTCGTTCCTGAAAAACGAAATAAGTTTGTTTAATTTTTCAAGTTTTATCTAATATTGGAAATCAATTCAAGAATGCATTTAACTGAATTGAAAGGATCGGGTGATTTAAGGCCTCATCAAAATGAATTACATCATTTAGCTCAAATGGCTGGGCTCCAAATGAACCCCAGAATTTTTAGGTGAAAGATTTTTGATGGTTTATCGGAACGAAAATAAGTAATGTTTATTCAATTTCAGGATCATTATAGAAATGTTGAATATCGGTGTCGATGCTAGAACAATATATAGCCTTTTCAGATCAGCAGTGAAAAGCAGGAGAAATAATATATAAAAACAAAATGATTTATTTTCGATGGTGTGATTTCAAATAATAAAATATGAGGTAAAAACATATTCACGAAATCTTTAAAGCAAAATCTTCATCAGGGCAGGGACTGTTCAATTCTCAATATCTCTAAAATTCCATCTTGCATTTCTCTTATTGCATCAGATTCAGTCAGACCGAGTCTCCTCTTGTTTGAAATATCAAAAACTCCATCTTCGGTTTCTGTATGTTCTCCTCTTGTGCCACGAACTTGTAGATGATATTTTTCTGCTATAGAATGGAGCTTAGATTTATCATTTGAGAGTTTGGGAATCTTGATATGCACTGATGCTCTTATTGTTGTACCTTGAATTTTGAATATTGTTTATGAATAAATTAATTTGTATTACGATTATTTGACACTGAGTGAGCTTGAACCCTGCCCACCTAAATTTGTTGGACAAAACGTAAGGAATCCAAATCTTGGACTTCTGGCAAATACCAGAGATTGCTCTATAAATCGAACACCATCAATCAACCTCTTGTAAACGCTGGCTATATCACCTCCAGGTTGCATTGAGATTATTCTCAAATGATCTTCTTCATTGACCCAAACTAAAAATGTTCTGTTGTGATTCAGATAGATTCCTCTGCCTATCGGCCAGTATCTGCAAAAGTATAAGAGTACCTTAATTTGGTATCTATTTTCATTGCACAATAGGAACCTGCAGGCATTCGCAGCCTTCAAGAATCTATCTCCTTCTTTGAACAAATAATGTTCATCTATTAATGTATTCTGTTCTTCTTTTGACATAGATATTAAGTCTTTGTATTCTCCTTCAAGTTCACCTATTATGAGAGTTAACTGGAAGTCAGTATCAAAATATGAGGGGCTTAGTTGTCAGAAATACATAAAGAATGTTTTTCACGATAAATGTGTAATGTCATTTGTGTTTGAGCTAAACAGAGAGATCTAAAGTTCAAGCTACTAGCTTGGAAATCACAATGATTTACTGATAAGTCATACAGGTTGTGTGTGTATTTCATTGTCGGTATTAATTTTGGTATAAAACCAAAAAACATCACCTGGCATGGTCTTAAAAATGTTGATCATTTTTTGTTCGATTTCTTTATACTCTTTTTCTGTCAAGCATGGATTGAATGGATATCCTTCTATCGATCTACCACATCGAACTCTTGTGGATATTATGAATTCACCGTTTGGATCCAAATTTTCTATATTGCTTGTATCTCCCCAATCTTGTTTTGGATGTTTATCTTCTGCGCCAAAACCAATGTGGTAATCTTGTATTATTGGGTTGAAGATTGAGGAAAATATGAGATATGCTTCAGGATCTGGTGCGTAAATGCCAACACTAGAATCATGATTAGCGAAGCCTGGAAAATGTTTTGTCAAATATCTTGCTATTCCATGTTCCTAGGACCATTGATGTAGAATTCTAGGTCAAGGCCTAGGACCGAGATCTTTATAAATTGGATCTAATGTATGAAATTGTCGAATTTTGAGCAGAAAATTTGCTGGAAGGTCCGTGTAGGCAACCACCAAAGCCCCTTATTGTATTGATGGTTGCCTATGTTGATAACTGCTCTGTTTGTAGATCTACTGTTCTGTAGAATCAAAGACTAACTATACTCCATTCACTTTTATAAAGTATCGCGGTTGGCCATGATTTAGGTTTATCAAGTTTTTTCCTCTAGAACAGACGCAGGTTGGCACTTGTGAAAATTAAGCGACATTGCCAGGTCTACTTTCTATTTATTCTTTTTCAACTTTGTAAATGGAGTTAGTTCTTCGAAGATTTAACTGTGGCGCAGGTTTCGTAGAACTACTACATTTTCATGCTGGAGTATTTCAGGTTGTGCAAAAATGTATTTAAATGTCTTCTGAATTAACATAATATTTTCTCAAATTCATTAATTTCCCAAAGTAAAGGAACATTTTGATAAATACGTAATTACTACGATTTTTTAGCAGAAACGGCAACGTTGTGGGCGTATCTGACAGTGCAATGACCATAACCTAACATTTTCAAAATATATACGGTGAAATGTGTCAAAATTTCATGGCAAACCGTGAAAGTGAATGGAGTATATAATATACCTATATACTAACTAATGGTCTGTGGTAGAATTCAGTGAATTCACGGTGTGATTTATTACTGAAATAACACCGTGAAGATCATAAACACGATTACTCCGAAACCGAAAGACCTGCAATATTTTAGGGCAAAAGCGCCGGTCAAGTTTAGGGCAAAATCGACATGATGGTTCCGGAGTTATTAGTTTTTGAAAATTTCATTTGCTAATTTTTCATAAACTACGATCGAATCAAAAATTGATATTAAGATGTACAATATCTTCGAGCGTATACACAAGTTCATGAAGGTTGTGCGCTAAAAGAATAAAAATAATTTCATTAATTCATTTTTGAATTGTTGAAGAATTTTTCTTACTTAGATCAGATTTCAGATGAATAAAATTCGGCACCAGAGGTGATTTCTAGAAAATATATCGAAAAATTACCTGATTGCACGCAATCTAACAGACTCGACCCGAACGAAGTTTTTTTCTGTTTCAGTTGATCGAAAACTTGTCTTGTTAGATATTTTTTCAGGAGAGATTTCGACTCAGATGCGGACAATTTCTGAAAACCATCCTCTAAGGAGCGGAGTACTTCAGGACTGACTTTAATAAGACCACATTTTATATTACATCTCTTACATCTTTCTTGGTTCTCCATTGATGGGAGTGGAAATTTAATTAATTTTGATCTTAACAGAGAAAAAACTGACATTTATGAATTATATTATGCGTCTCGTCCTCTAGATCATTTAACGTAGTATACCCAATTCTGTCCGAAGTGATCACATATTCAAAGTAAGAAAAAGAAATTTCTTACATTTCTAGTTCGATGACTGAACACATGGTGTTTGCACTGATTAGATTTTGTTTCAACCAAATTGAGAATATCGGCAAAATTTCGTTTTTTCCACTTCAGGGGGCGCTATTCAATTTATGACAGATTGTTATTAGATATTTCAAATATTTGAATTTATTCTGGTGAACGTTCTGTGTCAATAGCCGATAATTTTGTCAAGCAATAATTTGGGAATATATTTTCAACATTATAATTCATATTAGTATGGAGGAAAAGTATAAGACTTTCACAATATAAAAATGTCATTCTGTGGTCATGTCATAATTGACTTTCGCAGATCAGCTGTTGATTAATCAATCAAATCGATCAAGGGAAAAAAGACCTTATTGACGTCGTATGACATAGACCAATCCAACAAAACAGCTGATCACCTTTTTTCAAGATGGCTGCTGGAACAAACAAATAACAAACATTTCTGAAATAGTGTTTCTCTATTATAACTATCATTTTACATGGCATAATTGAAGACGTTGAAGTTGAAAATTGAGAAACCAACAGAAATTATAGTCCATCCAAGAATGATTGACATCTCGGGGGGCTTTGGAAAATCGAAATTATGTTGGTAATGCCCATTCAGTAATATTTCGAGTTGCAGAATTCAGGTTGGTGTTGGAAATAACACTGACATTTTGTTCTGTCATTGATGTTTCGAACAAATTTGGCAAAAAATTGAGCAAGTGGAATAAATATCTCTGAAATGAGGCTCTTGAAGAATGAACAGCTAAAAAATGGAAAGCCTGCACAGAGCACGTAGAAAAAGAAATGAGAGAAGATTAGTCAAAATATATGGAATGTTATGATATATTGCTGACAAAACCTTTCATTATGAACATGACGAGTTCTGCCCAGATGAGGAAAAAATAACATGTTGTGGTTGTTGAAACAGAATAATAGGAATATTTATATTTTTCATATTTTACACCTTCATTGTTCACAAATATTGAAAGTTACAATGTCATGACAAAATTGTTCATATATTAAATAGATCCATTGGTTAAGTTTTGTTTCTGTCTTGATATCTATTACAAATTTCCCAATCCATTCACATTGCAGTAATACGCTTCAATTTATCAACTAGATTTTTTCGGTTTAGCGAATATTCATATTGAACATTGGAAAGGACCGGGCTATTTAATCACCCACGATATTTTTCGTTATCAAACCAGAATTTCCAGGCTGTATGCTCCTATTGATCGTAAGATCGAAAATGGGTAATCCTGCATGATACAAGGAAAGAAAGATATGATCTTGCGCCGACCATTGAGGACCAGCTGGTTGCTGTGACGTCACGTGGAGAGTAAACAAACCGATTTCGGCCATTTCTAACGCTATTACTGTGGTATTAACACGTGTATTACGGTCGTTTCACTCATTTAACTTGTTGTATTTGTGTATCGTGGGTTCAGTCTATTACTTGTGATTACTTATCTGTGCAATATTCAACCATGAGGTGTTCAGTAGCATTGTGTAACAGCGATAACCAGAGCAAAATGTTTGATAAACAAACTATGTTTTTTCGCTTTCCGAAAAACCCAGAAAAACTCAAAATTTGGATTAATGCCTGCAAAAGAAAAGACAAATTCATCCCCTCAAATGGCAGAGTATGTTCAAAACATTTTTCAGAAGACGATTATGTTAGAGATTTGCGGTTTGAGCTCACAGGATATTCGTCCAAAAAGCAACGTATTTTGAAAGAAGATGCAGTGCCTACATTGAATCTTCCATTTTCAAAACAACCTTCGGATAGCAAAAGGCAAGATCGGATTGAAAAAAGGGAACAGAAGAAAGTTGTTTCTGGTTTTCTCACATCAGCTTCAACTAGGTGAATACTTTTATAATTATAGTGATGGGATCTTGTTGTTATTATAATAATGTACTTGCAGTGATTGCACCAAGGATGATGGCCAAAGTAGCAGTAAGGGTGATGGTCGAAGGAGCATGGAATGTGGAACAGAAAGTATTGAGAGTAACATCTTTGAAAATGTTGAGTCATCGCCACAAATGAAAGAAGTTGGGTAGGAATGCTTAGTATTTAATATCATGTTTTATTTCGAACCTCACAACAAATCTCATTCATCACAATTTATAACATTTCTTGAATTTTTATTATAATTATTTTGTTGACTTAAAATGAATTATCAAAACTCCGAAATCTCATTTTCAGAATTATGGCATACTTTTCTTTCTAGTACCAGCACGGATTATGATGACAGGGACGACACTATTTTACAGCTGAAACAGGAGGTTGAAAATCTTCGAAAGGAAAATAAAGGTCTCCATAAACTTTTTAGTTCCAATCAGATAAAAAAACTAAAAGACCCCAAGAAAAGAGTAATTTGGACAACAGAAGATGTTGCTAGAGGAATTGTGATACACTCAGCAGGTGCACGAGCATACAGACTCCTCTTGAAAAAGGGATATCCACTTCCTGCTGTTTCTACCTTGAGACGGTGGTGCAGCAAAATCAAACTGGAGCGTGGAATCCTCAGACAGGTGAGATAAATCTATTGAATCAATTTTTTTCAATTGAAAAATAAACATTTCACAGGTATTCACGATTGTGAAGAAGACAGAATTCACCAGATTAGAAAAACTCTGTGTTTTGTCCTTCGATGAAATGAAGGTTAGGAGTGTCTACATGTATGATAAAGCCAACGATGAGACTCTAAATGCATATAATTATGTACAAGTTGCTATGTTGAGAGGATTGTTCGGAAATTGGAAGCAGCCCATATTTTATGATTTTGATTGTCAAATGAAAAAAGAGACGCTATTTGAAATCATAGAATTTGCTGAAAATGCCGGCTTTCCGGTTGTAGCAATGGTGACAGATTTAGGCGGAGGCAATAGAGCGCTGCACAGGGATTTGAATATCAGCACAACGAATAATTGGTTCACTAATCCAACTAGTGGAAAGAAGATATTCGTTTTCGCAGATGTACCCCATTTGATTAAATTGATGAGGAATCATTTTGTCGACCAAGGATTCATAGTCAACAATAAAGAAATTGGCAAAGAGATAGTTGAAAAAGTGATATCATTAACTAGTGCTAATGAATTGAATATTGCCCACAAAATATCACTAGAATCACTGAATGTGAGTGGTGCTGAAAGGCAAAAAGTCAAGTTTGCTACCAAACTGTTCTCACATACAATCTCTAAGGCAATTTCAAGATGTGGAGTCCTTGGAAAATTTGATAATGAGGACTGGTTGGAATGTGCGGAGTTTTTTAAAATAGTAAGAAACATCTTAAAAGATATTGTTTATGAAATTTCGTAGTTCTTCTCTGTTTTCAGGTCAATGACTGGTTTGATTGCTGCAATGCAAGAGTGCCTGTAGAAGATTCGCGAGACAGGAAAAAAGCGTATGGGTTGAGTTTGGATCTTCAGAATCAAATTATAGATAAAATGTCAGATACAATGTCAACTCTACGAGTGAAGGGAAGGAAAAGTTTATTACCTTTTCAGAAAGGCATTCTTATGACAAACAATTCTTTGAAGCAATTGTTTGCTGAACTCAAGTCTTCTCATAAAATTGACTATATTTTGACATATCGGTTGAACCAGGATGTGCTGGAAAATTTTTTTGGTGTCATAAGGGCCAAAGGAGGTCTTTATGATCATCCAACCCCTTTGGAATTCAAATATAGGTTGAGATCATATATTTTGGGTAGAGGTGAAGGGACATTTTCCGAAGCAACTAATGCTGCAGAAGATGACACCCCTGCCTTACATGTGGAACATGTTTTAAGTGGCCAGTGCTTTTCTGGGTTAGCTGACTCGATTACGCTTGATATGACACCAGACTCTCTATCTGATGAACTCGATGATCTGGCATATGATGGCTTGGAAAACTTGGCTGGATTCATTTGCCATAAATTAAAAAATGAATGTGAAATGCCATCTTCCACTGCAGACCCCTCTTTCACATGGGTCGATCACCTTTCAGAAGGGGGATTGTCAAAACCCACTCCACAATTGATGATGCAGCTTGAAAAACTGGAGGAAATATTCAATTCTTTCAATTCCAATGATAGTTTGAAAATTTGCAAGGAATATTTAGCAAAACTACAAGGTCTGTCATCACATATAGAATTGAGCACAAAAATTAAAAGTTTGTTTTTTCGGTCTCGGATGTATTTTAGAATAAGAACTTTGAATAAAGTTCTGAAAGATAAAACATCCAGCAGAAAAAGGAAGATGGCAAAAACAACTTCATGAAATTTGTTACATGTATGAATTGCTAATAAACCTCTTTTCTGAATCCTTATAGTATTTTTCCTTTTTTCATGATGATAGAGCTGAGATATCAAGCTTTTCTCACTCTGTAAATATACCATATCAACTAATTTTTTTGACCTTTCCATTTGATGTTGAAATAAATAAATAATGCAATTTTTTTTTAATTAGAATGTAGAATATGAACCATAATTTTTTTATCTTATTCATTTGAGAATTATTTCCAAGTCACTAGAGTCTAGACCACATATGAATATTATTCGGGTTACCTCGTGAGTGTTTTGTTGAATGGTGCAGTAAACCAACCTTTCATTATCAATTACTTTTCAACTCATAAAAAGCATGATTTTTTGAAGAAAAATATAAGGATCAAATGGTGCACCCTTTATAAGAATGTAAGATAAAAATTATATTTATTTCAAATATAGTAGTAGTGTTAATATATTTTTTGGCTTATTAAATTGAATTTTATAAATCAAGAATGGCACAGGATTTACAATTCAATCAGTAAATTGAATATTTTTGGTTACAAAAGTAGGATCAAAAAGCTGCTAATTTAATCCCATTCCCTTATAAAAAGCGCGTTTAAAAAAAATAAAGGTCAAAAAGCGTCCTTAATAACAAAGTTAGATATCAATTATATTTGTTTTAAAATAATGAAGTAATTGAGTATTTCTATGAATGAACTCATTTCTATTTTTGGGCTCATTGAATTGAGTTGAAAATGAATCCAAAATTTCAAGTATTAATTGTTATTTGGCTTATCAAATCGAGTTTGAAATAAATACACAGTATGAATCAAGATTGTCCTGATATTCACTATTCAATCAGTAAATTGAATATTTTTTTTGCAAATATACGATCAAAAAGCTGTATATCTGATCCTAATACTATGCAAAATACAATTTTCATCATTTCAAACTCAGATTTGTTAAAACTGTCCCATAAACCTTCGAATTCCTATATAACGCGCCAGATCCAACTCTCCAGGTGACGTCATGCGCGAACTGGTTCCAATTTCGTTCTCCGATAGATCATATCTTTCTTTCCTTGTATCATGGCATGATACAAGGAAAGAAAGATATGATCTTGCGCCGACCATTGAGGACCAGCTGGTTGCTGTGACGTCACGTGGAGAGTAAACAAACCGATTTCGGCCATTTCTAACGCTATTACTGTGGTATTAACACGTGTATTACGGTCGTTTCACTCATTTAACTTGTTGTATTTGTGTATCGTGGGTTCAGTCTATTACTTGTGATTACTTATCTGTGCAATATTCAACCATGAGGTGTTCAGTAGCATTGTGTAACAGCGATAACCAGAGCAAAATGTTTGATAAACAAACTATGTTTTTTCGCTTTCCGAAAAACCCAGAAAAACTCAAAATTTGGATTAATGCCTGCAAAAGAAAAGACAAATTCATCCCCTCAAATGGCAGAGTATGTTCAAAACATTTTTCAGAAGACGATTATGTTAGAGATTTGCGGTTTGAGCTCACAGGATATTCGTCCAAAAAGCAACGTATTTTGAAAGAAGATGCAGTGCCTACATTGAATCTTCCATTTTCAAAACAACCTTCGGATAGCAAAAGGCAAGATCGGATTGAAAAAAGGGAACAGAAGAAAGTTGTTTCTGGTTTTCTCACATCAGCTTCAACTAGGTGAATACTTTTATAATTATAGTGATGGGATCTTGTTGTTATTATAATAATGTACTTGCAGTGATTGCACCAAGGATGATGGCCAAAGTAGCAGTAAGGGTGATGGTCGAAGGAGCATGGAATGTGGAACAGAAAGTATTGAGAGTAACATCTTTGAAAATGTTGAGTCATCGCCACAAATGAAAGAAGTTGGGTAGGAATGCTTAGTATTTAATATCATGTTTTATTTCGAACCTCACAACAAATCTCATTCATCACAATTTATAACATTTCTTGAATTTTTATTATAATTATTTTGTTGACTTAAAATGAATTATCAAAACTCCGAAATCTCATTTTCAGAATTATGGCATACTTTTCTTTCTAGTACCAGCACGGATTATGATGACAGGGACGACACTATTTTACAGCTGAAACAGGAGGTTGAAAATCTTCGAAAGGAAAATAAAGGTCTCCATAAACTTTTTAGTTCCAATCAGATAAAAAAACTAAAAGACCCCAAGAAAAGAGTAATTTGGACAACAGAAGATGTTGCTAGAGGAATTGTGATACACTCAGCAGGTGCACGAGCATACAGACTCCTCTTGAAAAAGGGATATCCACTTCCTGCTGTTTCTACCTTGAGACGGTGGTGCAGCAAAATCAAACTGGAGCGTGGAATCCTCAGACAGGTGAGATAAATCTATTGAATCAATTTTTTTCAATTGAAAAATAAACATTTCACAGGTATTCACGATTGTGAAGAAGACAGAATTCACCAGATTAGAAAAACTCTGTGTTTTGTCCTTCGATGAAATGAAGGTTAGGAGTGTCTACATGTATGATAAAGCCAACGATGAGACTCTAAATGCATATAATTATGTACAAGTTGCTATGTTGAGAGGATTGTTCGGAAATTGGAAGCAGCCCATATTTTATGATTTTGATTGTCAAATGAAAAAAGAGACGCTATTTGAAATCATAGAATTTGCTGAAAATGCCGGCTTTCCGGTTGTAGCAATGGTGACAGATTTAGGCGGAGGCAATAGAGCGCTGCACAGGGATTTGAATATCAGCACAACGAATAATTGGTTCACTAATCCAACTAGTGGAAAGAAGATATTCGTTTTCGCAGATGTACCCCATTTGATTAAATTGATGAGGAATCATTTTGTCGACCAAGGATTCATAGTCAACAATAAAGAAATTGGCAAAGAGATAGTTGAAAAAGTGATATCATTAACTAGTGCTAATGAATTGAATATTGCCCACAAAATATCACTAGAATCACTGAATGTGAGTGGTGCTGAAAGGCAAAAAGTCAAGTTTGCTACCAAACTGTTCTCACATACAATCTCTAAGGCAATTTCAAGATGTGGAGTCCTTGGAAAATTTGATAATGAGGACTGGTTGGAATGTGCGGAGTTTTTTAAAATAGTAAGAAACATCTTAAAAGATATTGTTTATGAAATTTCGTAGTTCTTCTCTGTTTTCAGGTCAATGACTGGTTTGATTGCTGCAATGCAAGAGTGCCTGTAGAAGATTCGCGAGACAGGAAAAAAGCGTATGGGTTGAGTTTGGATCTTCAGAATCAAATTATAGATAAAATGTCAGATACAATGTCAACTCTACGAGTGAAGGGAAGGAAAAGTTTATTACCTTTTCAGAAAGGCATTCTTATGACAAACAATTCTTTGAAGCAATTGTTTGCTGAACTCAAGTCTTCTCATAAAATTGACTATATTTTGACATATCGGTTGAACCAGGATGTGCTGGAAAATTTTTTTGGTGTCATAAGGGCCAAAGGAGGTCTTTATGATCATCCAACCCCTTTGGAATTCAAATATAGGTTGAGATCATATATTTTGGGTAGAGGTGAAGGGACATTTTCCGAAGCAACTAATGCTGCAGAAGATGACACCCCTGCCTTACATGTGGAACATGTTTTAAGTGGCCAGTGCTTTTCTGGGTTAGCTGACTCGATTACGCTTGATATGACACCAGACTCTCTATCTGATGAACTCGATGATCTGGCATATGATGGCTTGGAAAACTTGGCTGGATTCATTTGCCATAAATTAAAAAATGAATGTGAAATGCCATCTTCCACTGCAGACCCCTCTTTCACATGGGTCGATCACCTTTCAGAAGGGGGATTGTCAAAACCCACTCCACAATTGATGATGCAGCTTGAAAAACTGGAGGAAATATTCAATTCTTTCAATTCCAATGATAGTTTGAAAATTTGCAAGGAATATTTAGCAAAACTACAAGGTCTGTCATCACATATAGAATTGAGCACAAAAATTAAAAGTTTGTTTTTTCGGTCTCGGATGTATTTTAGAATAAGAACTTTGAATAAAGTTCTGAAAGATAAAACATCCAGCAGAAAAAGGAAGATGGCAAAAACAACTTCATGAAATTTGTTACATGTATGAATTGCTAATAAACCTCTTTTCTGAATCCTTATAGTATTTTTCCTTTTTTCATGATGATAGAGCTGAGATATCAAGCTTTTCTCACTCTGTAAATATACCATATCAACTAATTTTTTTGACCTTTCCATTTGATGTTGAAATAAATAAATAATGCAATTTTTTTTTAATTAGAATGTAGAATATGAACCATAATTTTTTTATCTTATTCATTTGAGAATTATTTCCAAGTCACTAGAGTCTAGACCACATATGAATATTATTCGGGTTACCTCGTGAGTGTTTTGTTGAATGGTGCAGTAAACCAACCTTTCATTATCAATTACTTTTCAACTCATAAAAAGCATGATTTTTTGAAGAAAAATATAAGGATCAAATGGTGCACCCTTTATAAGAATGTAAGATAAAAATTATATTTATTTCAAATATAGTAGTAGTGTTAATATATTTTTTGGCTTATTAAATTGAATTTTATAAATCAAGAATGGCACAGGATTTACAATTCAATCAGTAAATTGAATATTTTTGGTTACAAAAGTAGGATCAAAAAGCTGCTAATTTAATCCCATTCCCTTATAAAAAGCGCGTTTAAAAAAAATAAAGGTCAAAAAGCGTCCTTAATAACAAAGTTAGATATCAATTATATTTGTTTTAAAATAATGAAGTAATTGAGTATTTCTATGAATGAACTCATTTCTATTTTTGGGCTCATTGAATTGAGTTGAAAATGAATCCAAAATTTCAAGTATTAATTGTTATTTGGCTTATCAAATCGAGTTTGAAATAAATACACAGTATGAATCAAGATTGTCCTGATATTCACTATTCAATCAGTAAATTGAATATTTTTTTTGCAAATATACGATCAAAAAGCTGTATATCTGATCCTAATACTATGCAAAATACAATTTTCATCATTTCAAACTCAGATTTGTTAAAACTGTCCCATAAACCTTCGAATTCCTATATAACGCGCCAGATCCAACTCTCCAGGTGACGTCATGCGCGAACTGGTTCCAATTTCGTTCTCCGATAGATCATATCTTTCTTTCCTTGTATCATGGTAATCCTGTTGTTTAATCAAGTGAGATCTGGGCCGCGGTGAGCGGTCCGTCAAATTCGCCGCAACGTTGCCAGATCGGGCAAATTATTCCGGTATATAAAGAATAGGACTTAGTTCTCTTCTTAGACTATACCCGATATGGTCTAAGGTTCTCTTCTTCATAGCATTTTTTTCCAATAAAAATATAGTTCAATCAGACAACTTTTCCAAAACAATTCCAATTGATTAAATTAGAATTTCTTAATATCTTTATTATGTGACAATAGATATGATGAGAAACAATGATGTGCAATTGAATTGAATATATTTTTCCTTTGCATTTCATTTCACGCCGAGGTGTATTTCAAAGAACAAATGGCAAAAAAAAATAGATTGTCTATAAGAAGTGGAAAAAATTTAAAACTACTAATTTCATAATTGAGACCCAAATGGATTCAGTAATATAAACAATATATCATATCATTTACACAAAAAAAAAGCTAACATTTCGACAACTGGGTCAATATTTATTAATACCTACTCATATTTTTTTTTCAAATGCAGTTCGTTCATTAAGACAAATTTCATCAAAAAGATATTTCTAGGTAGCGCTACCTTCCAATGAATCGCCAATAAAAATTTTTATCCCTATCCTCCCTATTCCTGAAAGGAGTTAATTTCTACCACATTACAATTCACTCTAGAAGAGTATAAAGAAACGAATTTGCACAATCTGGCAACAAAATCCGCTTATGACACTGTTCGCGCATGCGTAAATCGGCCTCCAAATCTCACTTGATTAAACAACAGGATTACCCGAAAATGTATCAATACAAGTTGAAAATGATATACTGCTGGCATACAGATTCACACGTTGTTAATCGTATGTGAAAATTGGGAACATCTTCATGTTCCAAGTTCCCTACTTAAAAAAAATATCGCTCAATTTTTAGGTTATTTCTATATCTATGATGAAAGCACAGAAAATTTTTAGTTACTTTTTTGTAACTAGAAATAAAGCTGCGACTAGACTTTCAAGGCTTGCTCTGATGTCAATCATTCTTGGATGGACTATACCCTGAAACACGTACCTCGTAACTGAATATCCTCGGTTTGATATTTGTTTATTTCAGCAGCCATTTTGAAAAAGCTGATCGTGACAGATCGTTGGATTGGTCTATTGTGGCGCCGCCACGAAACATTGCCGAATGCCGATATTCTCGATAACAAGACTTGGCACTCAGACGATTTAGTTCCATTAAGATCGAACTTCACTTAAGGTAAGTTCGTTTAATCTTATAATTTAAATTTACAAATGGCTGACAACTGACAATCTTTACATTTGTCGGTCCCAACGACATACGATTCTGAATTAGAGTGAGAGGGAAATATGTTTTCTTTCTGCTTTAAGTGGCACCGTATGTCTTAGTATATCCGTGTTGCCAGGTTTTGAACTGGCGCTTCAACCCATAGACTAACTTCAACCCCCTGATACAAATCCTTAAAAACAAAGTATCAATTATCATTCAAATGCTAGATCAATCTCAGCAAGAGGATGATAAAAGGAAACGTAAACAACCTCCATCTGATCCTAATAAAAGGCAAAAATTTGATCAGGACAATAGCTTTCAATTTGTTGAGAAAACATTAAATCAACAAGATTATCAAGTATGGCTGACGCAGGAAGATGTTGCTAATATTGCAAGGATTAAATATGGGTGGTACGGAGAAAATAGTAATGTACTGTTTGAAGTGATTGGATCAGTAAAACAATTAGATGTTGAGTTAAAACGACATAACGAAATACTAGAAGCACCTAGTAAACAATCACTGATATTTATTATCAATTTAAATAGTAATCATTGGGTAACACTGGTTATTGTTCATCAAAATCGCCAATTTTCTGCTTACTACATTAACTCTTTTGGTGATGAAATAACAAGTGATATTCGCGATAAATTAAACTCAGCAATGCCAGGAATTCAGATCAGTAATCCCAAATTTAAGCAGCAAGAAGATGGTTATAATTGTGGAATATTTGCTTTAGAGAATGCGAGAATAATAAATGATGAAATAAAGTCTGGCAAGACTAACTTAGAAATTGAACAGGCATTGAAAGGTTATGAACTAACTTCAGATGATTTGAAGAACAAGAGGAAAGAATTTGCAGAAGAATTACAACAGCAAAAAGCTAAGCTTGATTATGAAGGAAGTACGCTAAATGATAATAGTGCTCAAAAATCAAGTTCAACAGAAATACAAAAACCTAAAGCAGTGAAGAGACCAAATAATGATCAAGAAGTATCAAACAAAAAAGTTAAACCTTCGTCTCAAAAATATTCTAAATCTAAATCTGGAATGGTGCATACCTTACATGGAGATATTTATCAGCTAAAGTTATTAATGCTGTTTGTGAAAAGAGGATTAGATAGAGGGTATCTTTTTGAATTAGCAACAGAAATGGATGTAGCTGAAAAGTTTGATGATTTGGTTTTTCAATATATAAAGAATAACGCAGATGGAACGGAAGAAAAGGTAGTTAGATTTTTGCAGGCTAAGCATAAACAAGATGAGGATAAAAGGATCTCTGTTAATGATTTACTTACAGAAAATACAGAAGGCGACTTTAGTCTACAAAAATACTTCAATTCTTATCGTAAAATCCAACGAAATCTGGAGTTTAAGAATAGTAATTTACAAGATTTTATTATCTGTACGAATATTGGTTTTAAATTTGGTGATAAAAGAAGCAATCTGGAGCTAAGTGAAGATATTTTTGACAAGACGGATGAAAATGAAATCTTCAACACTAAGCTTTTTCAATTTAAGGATGAATTCACTGGAAGGGAGGAGATATTTTCAGTATTAAGATACGCTCCTGATTTAACTAAGCTAGCAAAGAGACTTGCTGAATGGGTATTAGATGGTAAGTCCAAAGATGATCCAAAAGGTAAACTTTTAAAAACATATCAAAGAGCGTTGATAAACAACAAAGTTATCGATAAAGAAAGTAACAAACTAAGTGTTGATTTCGTGAAAGGACAGCAACTGTCTCCAAGTGCTGAAACTTTACGAGCCGCTTTTAAAAAAGTATATGATGATCGGAGAAAATCTTTTAATTTAGATGATGAACCTAATATAGAAGATGCAGAAAACTTTGCTCAGGAATTAGCTAAACTAATAAAACCTAATCCTAAAAAGGTCATTATTAAGAAAACAAAGAATATAAAGGATAATTTTCCTAAGTTAGTTGGTTATGTATTAATAAAAAAAGATAACAAGACAAAGTTTAGCACAGCATTCATAAATGATCATGAATTGCGAGGTAATTTGAATACTTTTAAAAAAAAGTTAAAAAGTGAGCTTCGGAAGTTTGACCTTGATAAATGCGAGTTTGAAACTTATAAAGACTTCAAAACTTGTGAGGAAATATATGTAGATGAGGATAAATTTTGGGAAAAAATAAAGGAAAAAAAATTAAGGTTTAAGGATTTTGGAAAGCAATCTACAAAAAAATTTGTATCTAACTTGCCAAACGATAGTATCAAAGAAATAGAAGAAAATATAAAAGATTTTTTAAAACAATTAAGGTTTGCAATCAATCAGCCAAATGAAGTTAAGCTTGGTGAGATGATTAAAGACGAGTTCGGTAAAGAACATAACATAATTGATAAAAAAAATGTTTATGGTAGGTTCTTGGAGAAAATGCTGGATTGGATGAAAGATAAAAAAGGAAAATTTCTCTCACATGAGGAAGGAAAGACTTTCTTTGAAGGAATAAGGAAAGAGATTTTAGGGACAATTTGGTTTAATATGAAATATCCAGTAACGTTATTCACTGGAAGAAAAAGAGAGTTAAGTGATTTATATAAAGCATTGCACCGAAACCAAGGTAAAGATAAGTTTACAGTAATATCACAGATGACCTCTATTAGTGGTTTGGGAGGAATAGGTAAAAGTGAATTGGCTAGAAAGTATGCTTATGATCATGAGAATGATTATGATGGCAATGTTATATGGATAAATGCTGAAAATTATGGTACTCTTAGAGACTCTTTTCTTAATTTAGCTAGAGATAATAGATTAGGTATTCCTACTAAAGATAGAGATGGAAAGGAAAAGACAGTAGAAGCTATTGTTAAAGAGATATATGTTTTTTTTGCAAAGAGGAAAAGTTTATTTATTTTTGATAATGCTGAAAAAAATAATGAATTCAGTGAATTTTTACCACATTATTCATCACCTAATGCTATTAAGCCTTACGTTTTAGTTACTTCTCGTAATAGAGAGTGGGGAACAGGAATAGAAGTGATAGACCTAAGTGAATTAGAATTAGAAGATGCAATAAAATTGGTGAAAAAAGGGCTAGGTATATCTGAAGAAGATGAATCGCAAGATCAAGAGATAGAAAATTTAGTAGAAAAACTACAGAGATTTCCTTTAGCTATACAACAAGCAATAGCATATATTGAAGACCAGAGAGTAACAGGCGAATTTGGAATTAATGATTATTTGAAAGAATATGAAAAGAAGACAAAAGATTTACTTGACTCAAAAGTATTTAGAGGAATCGATAATGGCTACGCCAGAACAACTTTTACAACTTGGAAAATTACAATTGATAAAATAGCTAGTAATGAACAACATGGAAAATCAGCTTTAAAGATTTTGGATACTATTTCTTACTTTGCACCTGAAAACATTAGTAGAGAAATATTTTTAAGTTTAGCAGAAGGTGATGAAGAAAAGTTAAAGTCAGCTTCTAGGTTACTTGTGAAGTATTCTATGGTAAAAGGTGAGCAAAAGCAAAGTGTATTAAGTATTCATAGATTAGTGCAAGAAGTAATAAGAATAAATTTAAAGGGTGAGGATAGAGAGCAAAAGGTTTTAAGAGAAGCACTAGGACTGTTGAGAGATAATATTAAAAAATGTGATGAAGACCATCCTATTTCTGTTTGGGATTATGCAAGTAGTCATCTTAAATTAGTGGAAGAATTTAGCAATCTGCCAAAAATGATTGTCGAGGAATTGATGAATCGTGATATAACATGTAGAAAAGCTTTCTCATTTGAGGAAAAGGCGTTAAAATCGTTAAGAAAATTGGGAGACAAGCACTTTGATGTTGCTATAATGAAAAGATACATTGCTAATGCTTATGGCGATCTTGGTAAACACGAGGAAAAAAGGAAGCTTCTACACGAGGTTTTACTTACTCTTAACAAACATCACAGCAATCAATCTCTTGAAATTGCTAGGACACTGAGAAACTTGGGTGTCGTTTATTTGAAATTATATAAATATGTGAAAAGTAAAAAGTATCTGGAGGTGGCTATCGAGATTTTTGAGAAATATTATGGCGATGATCAACACATTGATATTGCTAAAGCAAAAAGAAACTTGGCTAATGCTTATGGGGAGTTAGGTGGTTATGAGAAAAAAAAGAAGATTCTTGTCGAGGTTTTACCTTTTCTTGAGAAACATTATGGCCATGATCACCATAAAGTTGCTGAAGCAAAAAGAAACTTGGCTAATGCTTATGGGGATTTAGGTTATCTTGTTACAAAAAAGAAGATTCTTGAAGTCGAGGTTTTACCTATTCTTAAGAAAAATTATGGCGATGATCACCATAAAGTTGCTGAAGCAAAAAGAAACTTGGCTAATGTTTATGGGGACTCGGATAATGAGAAAAAAATGGAGATTCTTGAAGTCGAGGTTTTACCTATTCTTAAGAAATATTATGGCGATGATCACCATAAAGTTGCTGAAGCAAACAGAAACTTGGCTAATGCTTATGGGAAGTTAAAGGATCAAGAGACAAAAAAGAAGATTCTTGAAGTCAAGGTTTTACCTATTCTTAAGAAACATTATGGCGATGATCACCATAAAGTTGCTGAAG
Organism: Adalia bipunctata; assembly: GCA_910592335.1. Lineage (NCBI taxonomy): Eukaryota > Metazoa > Arthropoda > Insecta > Coleoptera > Coccinellidae > Adalia > Adalia bipunctata. The sequence goes on along the minus strand of OU342948.1, from coordinate 6,816,993 downwards.
CAAAAAGAAACTTGGCTAATGCTTATGGGAAGTTAGGTTATCCTGTTACAAAAAAGGAGCTTCTTGAAGTCGAGGTTTTACCTATTCTTGCGAAACATTATGGCCATGATCACCCTAAAGTTTGTGAAGCACAAAAAAATCTTAGTGAAGCCTATAAAGTATTAGGATATCGTCTTCATGGAGCTGTTATTTGTGGTGATAAGCATAAAGTAGAAGAAGAACTTGAGAAAAATAATGTTAATCGTGAAACAGATGATTTGGTTACACTATTACACCTAGCTGTTCGAGAAGGTCATTCAAATATTGTAAAACTACTACTAGAGAAACAAGCAGATCCTGATATTGAAGATAAAAATGGAGAATCTCCTTTACACCTAGCTGTTCGAAAAGGTCATTCAGATATTGTAAAACTACTACTAGAGAAACAAGCAGATCCTGATATTAAAGATAAAAATGGAGAAACTCTTTTACACCTAGCTGTTCCAGAAGGTCATTCAGATATTGTAAAACTACTACTAGAGAAACAAGCAGATCCTGATATTAAAGATAAAAATGGAGAAACTCCTTTACACCTAGCTGTTCGAGAAGGTCTTTCAGATATAGATATGTATAATATCATTCCCAGTCATTCAGATATTGTAAAACTACTACTAGAGAAACAAGCAGATCCTGATATTGAAGATAAAAATGGAGAAACTCCTTTACACCTAGCTGTTCGAAAAGGTCATTCAGATATTGTAAAACTACTACTAGAGAAACAAGCAGATCCTGATATTAAAGATAAAAATGGAGAAACTCTTTTACACCTAGCTGTTCGAGAAGGTCATTCAGATATTGTAAAACTACTACTAGAGAAACAAGCAGATCCTGATATTGAAGATAAAAATGGAGAAACTCCTTTACACCTAGCTGTTCGAAAAGGTCATTCAGATATTGTAGAACTACTACTAGAGAAACAAGCAGATCCTGATATTAAAGATAAAAATGGAGAAACTCTTTTACACCTAGCTGTTCGAGAAGGTCATTCAGATATTGTAAAACTACTACTAGAGAAACAAGCAGATCCTGATATTAAAGATAAAAATGGAGAAACTCCTTTACACCTAGCTGTTCGAAAAGGTCATTCAGATATTGTAGAACTACTACTAGAGAAACAAGCAGATCCTGATATTAAAGATAAAAATGGAGAAACTCTTTTACACCTAGCTGTTCGAGAAGGTCATTCAGATATTGTAAAACTACTACTAGAGAAACAAGCAGATCCTGATATTGAAGATAAAAATGGAGAAACTCCTTTACACCTAGCTGTTCGAAAAGGTCATTCAGATATTGTAGAACTACTACTAGAGAAACAAGCAGATCCTGATATTAAAGATAAAAATGGAGAAACTCTTTTACACCTAGCTGTTCGAGAAGGTCAATCAGATATTGTAAAACTACTACTAGAGAAACAAGCAGATCCTGATATTGAAGATAAAAATGGAGAAACTCCTTTACATCTAGCTGTTCGAAAAGATCATTCAGATATTGTAAAACTACTACTAGAGAAACAAGCAGATCCTGATATTAAAGATAAAAATGGAGAAACTCCTTTACACCTAGCTGTTCGAGAAGGTCATTCAGATATTGTAAAACTACTACTAGAGAAACAAGCAGATCCTGATATTGAAGATAAAAATGGAGAAACTCCTTTACACCTAGCTGTTCGAAAAGGTCATTCAGATATTGTAAAACTACTAAGAGAAACAAGCATATCCTGATATTAAAGATAAAAATGGAGAAACTCCTTTACACCTAGCTGTTCGAGAAGGTCATTCAGATATTGTAAAACTACTACTAAAGAAACAAGCAGATCCTGATATTGAAGATAAAAATGGAGAAACTCCTTGAGGGCTAGCTAACAAGCAGTTGAATCAAAATTCACGATTAACCGCTTAATCATCCCATTTGACGGTGCGATCAAGGATTTGACGGTGCCATCAAAAATTCCACAATCAACGTGCTTTGACGGTCGATTAAGGAGGAAATGCGTTTCACAAAACATTTTTGGCATCTGATTAACGAACAAACCGCGTCTGTGCTCATAATCAAATTGATTCGACGAAATTGAGCAATCAAACTAGTTGACGGCCGTTGAAATTAAAAATGTTGAGCGATATTAGTTCATCCTCCTCAGAGGAAGAAAATAATGTTGCAATTCGTAGGAATCGTATATATAGGACAATCAGAGACAGAAACGATCCTTTTCTAAATTATAACGAACATGATTTCAAAAACCGTTTCCGATTCAACACGAGTACTGTAATGGAATTAGTGCATGAAATAGGAAGCGAAATTGAAGTACACACAAGAAGAAATAAATCCATTGATGCAAAATTACAAATATTGGTGGCTTTAAGGTTTTTTGCAACAGGAGGTTTTCAAATGACGATAGGCGATCACGTCAATATTTCTAAATCGACTGTATGCAGGATAGTAAAAAGAGTGTCCGTGCAAATTGCCAAATTGAAACCCCGCTTTATTTCTATGCCAACTACCCTGCAAGAAAGGGTGGAAGTAGCAGCTGGTTTCCACGAAATAAGTGGTTTGCCAAGAGTGTTGGGAGCTATTGATTGCACACATATCCGGATTACATCACCAGGAGGAACGAATGCGGAGAATTTCAGAAACCGTAAAGGCTACTTCTCCATAAATGTGCAGGTAGTGTGTAATGCCAAATTAAAGATAATGCACATCATGGCCGGGATCTGTACATGACTCCATGATCTTCAATGATTCCCCATTGATAGTCGAACTGGAGCAGGGCTTATATGGTTGCGGTTACCTTTTGAGCGACAGTGGTTCCGCTTGTAAGCCCTACCTATTGACACCTATTCTGAGTCCAAGAAATGAAGCTGAAAGGAGGTACAATATAGCTCATGTTAAAGCTAGAAATCCAGTGGAAAGATGCTTTGGTACCCTTAAGAGAAGATTTCCTTGCTTGCATTTTGGACTCAGGAACAAAATGGACACACTGCTATGTATCATAGTTGCCTGCAGTGTGCTGCATAATTACGCCCTGAGCCAGTTCGATGAAATGGAAGAGATTGAGGAACTAAACACCGAAAGAGAAGAAGACCACCAGTTCAATCATCACCATCAAAACACTGCAGTCGAACTGCATTGGTATCGGATATTTTCGAAAGGTAAATCTTGAGCAAGGTCAAACTACAACTGTATTGTATTCACTTTCAGGTAACATGTGCACAAGAGAACTTGATTTGGGAACAACTGTAGCAGCTAAACAATTTGTACTACTACCCTTTTGACTATTCTGCATAAATATGGTTTTATGGAATCGCAAACGGTTTTTGAATTCATGTTCATTATAATTTAAAAAAAGGAGAAAATAATCTATGATTGATTGTTCTTTCTCTACGAAATGCACTATTATTTCCTTTATTTCTTTTTTTATCAAAATACATATTTGAATAAAAAAACAGTTTCATTGCTATTTAGTGATCATTTCATACTAAACTGAATTTATTTGAACGCTGTAGCTATTCTTTCAAGAGTGGTTATTGACCCTGAAAAAAACATTCATTAGATTATTTCTGTCTCAAAATATCTTTTTACAAGGATGTTATAGTTTATTCCAACTTACAATCCACTTACAACTAATGATGAAACAAGCTATAATAAAAAAATCATTTTTTAAGACAAGCTTTTATAATAACAACACTCATCCGCCATTTTGAAGCCGCCATCTTGAATTCCTCAATTTGGAAAAATCGTAATTTCCGACCCAGAAAACCGCCAGATACCAATTTTGAATAGAATCGGATCATAATTACTAAACTCGTCCGCCATATTGTAGCCGCCATCTTGAATTTTTCAATTTTGACGAAAGAATCATCTTTGTCGAACCCAAAAACCCCCAGATACTAATTTTGAATGGAATCGGATGATAATTACAAAACTCATCCGCCATTTTGGAGCCGCCATTTTGTTTTTTTCTATAAAAAATATTTCATGATGCATTGTCACCAGAATTATGTACACCTGCCAAATTTCAAATCAATCGGACGATTAGAAGTGTGTCATATTCAACTTGCAAGATTTGATTACAGACAGACACCGGGACAGGTGAAACTAAATAAAAGCTTTTAATAAAAGCTTTTAAAAAAAGGATTCAATAATCACAAGATTTGTTGGGAAATCGTAAAAAACAAGGTTCTGTGAAAAAAAAAACTTTTATTAATTGAGAATTACATATCTCATCAATTTTCTCAATTGTATTTTCAAAATCTGCCCTTCTATTTTGGCATTCGCTAATTTTTGCATATAATACCTGTCTTTAGGACACAAATTATTAGTTTTCTTTTTTTATGGCCCTTTTTTATTTTGGGTTATTTTGATAGGGAAGAGGAACCTCCTTGAGGAGTAGGATCTACCACTTCTTGGGATGGGACAGCCAGGACAGTGTCGAAGTCTTAGATCTTCTCTAGTCTAAGGTCGAAGTCTTGGATTGAGGGAGCAGGGTCTACCACTTCTTGGGTTGGGATAAGGTTGACCTCTTGATATAAGGAAGCAGGGTTTGCTGAAGAGCAATTTATGTTAGTAATTGGCAAAAAAACAGTATCCAAGTATCCTGGATAGTTCTGCAATTATCAAACTGTAACGAGCTAAAACATTAACCTAACATGCATACCTAATTATGTAATCACAAAAATTAAATCATTATCGAGTAAATCCATTGACCTAGAATGTAGAGGATTCTACATCAATGAATGTAATACCATTGTTTAAGGATTTGTTTCTCCTTAAACAATGGTAATACCAAAGAGTATTTACTCTTTGCTGTCTGTGTGAACAAGACAGGATCAAAGAGTAAATATTTACTCTTTGACAGGATACTGCGCACGCATGTGCTCGACTGGGTCATAGAAATACTAACGAGTGCTCAAATTGGGGAAAGCCACTAATATCAAAGAGGACCTTATTTGTAATAATGCGTATCGGTAATAAGAGGGTTCTTTTTGGTCTGGATTAAAGAGTCTCAATTAGACAAAATTACATTTAGATGTATCATTTGGTGTAGAGCGGCAGAGCCATGAAGATGATTTGAAATAAATCGAAACGTCGGCATTTTGTCTAATTGAGACTCTTTAATCCAGTCCAAAAAGAACCCTCTTATTACCGATACGCATTATTACAAAGGTCATTTAAAATATCAAAATTCTTTTGTAAGATTCGGACAAAAAAACACAAACTCGATTGAGTGTCCCAAAGTAGGTTTTGATTACAGAATTTACCTTAACAGCATCTGTGACTACAAAGTTCAAAATGTGGGCATAATATGTTTCAGTAATAAGTAGCACCGTTTTAGACAAGGGCCCCCACAAACCACATAGGGGGCCCACCGGGGAATTCCCCGGTACCCCGCCTGCCCAGTCCGGCCCTGTAGGAACAGTAAGTACATATACTCCATTCACTTTTATAAAGTATAGCGGTTGGCCATGATTTAGGTTTATCAAGTTTTTTCCCCTAGAACAGACGCAGTTTGGCACTCATGAAAATTAAGCGACATTGCCAGGTCTACTTTCTATTTACTCTTTTTCAACTTTGTAAATGGAGTTAGTTCTTCGAAGATTTAACTGTGGCACAGGTTTCGTAGAACTACTACATTTTCATACTGGAGTATTTCAGGTTGTGCAAAAATGTAGTTAATTGTCTTCTGAATTAACATAATATTTTCTCAAATTCATTAATTTCCCAAAGGAACATTTTGATAAATACGTAATTACTACGATTTTTTAGCAGAAACAGCAACGTTGTGGGCGTATCTGACAGTGAAATGACCATAACCTACCATTTTCAAAATATATACGGTGAAATGTGTCAAAATTTCATGGCAAACCGCGATACTTTATAAAAGTGAATGGAGTATATATACGAAATTTCATGAGCATTTTTCAAAAATTCGCTTTTCCACTTCTGAACTCTTGATCTTGCAGAGAATATTCATAAATTCTGAACAGCTTTGTCGTCTTGGTTCTAAATGATTGCAGAAGAAATAATTAATAAGAATGTTAATAATTTTAATTATTCTATGCGATATTTATTTCTATGGATAACTCTTATTCATGTTCTGTGACCATGCTCTATGGAAACCACAGAACATATATATTTTAGATGGAAACTCTGGACTCTCTGTCTCTCTGGTCAATAATGACAGGTGATGAAAATTTTCCACAATTTCGAATAAATATTATTTTTCGCAATTTTGATAATTTAATTTTATTGAAACGTTGGGAATGACATCATATTGTTGTGATTTGCAAATAAAATCCACGCTTCTTTAATTCGTGGCATACATTCGTTACATATATTGTAGATTTTGAAAATTGTGAATAGCTCAGAAAAATGTCTGTTGAAGATGAAACAGAAATGAAAGATTTGCTTATTCAAACGCTAACTGAAAATGGAAGCCTAGCAAAAATTAAGGTCGGTATTCTTCGCAATATTATACATTGTTGTGTACTATGTGAGAAAACTGAAGGTAAACGTTGTTTTAGGCACAACTCCGAGCAAGTGTCTTCTTAGCACTTGAAGAAGACGTAAAAGTTAGTATTCATACCTTTTACAGTTCGTATAATATTATAAGTCAACGTTTTTTCAGTTGAGTTCTCGAAAACCCTTATTGAACGAGAAATTAAAATCAAGCTTGAACACACCCCAAGGACAACTACTCTTCTGCATTGTTAAAGAATTCTTAGAATACTTCAATTTGCAATCCACCATAGCAGTATTTGATGCAGAATCATACTTAGGAGTATCATATGACTATAAAGGACGGGAGAAAGTTTCATCCGACTTGGGTTTAACTCCAGAAGACAGTAGTGTTCCTTTATTACAGCATATTGTACAGATTGCTCAGCAGAAACCTAAAGTATTGGAACTGAATCTCAATATAAATGAAGAAAATACTGACATTCTTGAAAGTAACTTAACCAGTAATTCAAATTCAATAAAGACTGAATCTAGTGTAAGCGAAGATAATAGTGATAGTGGAACATCTGATGTGAAAAACAATAAAAAGTATAATAATAAGGAGATCACAGGTGATGTCAGTTCGGAATATGTACATGAAAATGAGTATAACGTTAGTTTGAATAGAACATTCACAAGACAACCAGAGGGATTAAACAGTCCCGAAGAGTTTATCAATAGAAATCGTGATGGAGTTTTTAACGGAAAATTAGACATTTTAGAGGTATCTAATAATACAAAACAAATTACTATTTCTCCACCGTTATCAGATAAACTTGATGATGTTATTACCCCAGTTCGGAAAGATTTGAAAATCACTCCCGAAAGAGTCAAATCGCCTCCTAAGCCTGATAAATATAAATCAAAAAATAACCTAAACTCATTGTCGGACTTGCCCCCTCTATCTATGAATAAGTCGTTATCTGGAAAAATTTTGCCATCTCTGTATAATAAGGAGTTTCGGGAAAAACCTAATTCATAGTACCCGTCTATTATTTCAATTCATTATGAGGCATTTTGTACTTACTTCTAAGATGTTAATCAACATAAAATATTTTTCGTATTACAAATAACTTAATATATTGCTTTGAAACCGCTACATTAAAAAAGAAGAACACTTTTCATTGTTCAAACCATTTTAATTGTTTTTCCACAGGTGCTAGTCAGTTTTTCCAATTCTCTGAATAAGGATTGATTATACTAATATTCAATTTCGAATTTGCGAAAATATTACGATTTCTTTGTGGATATGCATTAACATTCCTCAAAAATTCAGTTTCAATACTAGTATTCAATAACAAGTGATAACTCAGGCTACTAGAAGATATCAAGTGATACATTTTCATCATCATTGCTGGCAAAAATCGATCAATGACAATAAAATTTGTTGTCCTTTGGCAAAATAATTGATTTTGATCGAATATAATATGATAACTGCCATGTTTCAATAACTTCAGAATTGGAAAAACTGAAAATTCCTTCTCTCATTTTTCAATCTGTCGTTTGATATCAGAGAAAGAACAGCCTTATTTGTTAATAAATTTGGTTAAAGTTCAATGTTAATTAGTCAATATAGTTCAATTTCTCTATATTGGAGAATAAAATGAGATGAATTGTTTTTCTTCACTGGTTTCTTTTAGAAATATTCTACTATTTATGGCAGCTATTATGTCCTTTTGTTAGGACAACAATTATATTCTGTGAAAAGATTTCATCCCACATCTTCTCATTGAGAAAACTGTATTTTGTTACTTTAATATTATCTTCCATATTTCCTCTTCAGTACTTAAGAATATTTGTTTTATATTTTAATGTATACATTTTTTACTAAAGTTTTTGTTCTACATTTTCTCATCACTGAAATGAATTGTTTCAATTGAAGGGTCCTTATGAAGTTGCTCAAATGTAAATAGCTATTTAATTAAAGGAGGTGACCTAGGTACTGTTCTTCAATTTCATTAGTCTAATTTTTGCGTGTTACCGTGTTACAAACGGTTACGAGATTTTTATCTTTTTTGTATTTTTTCATGAGCGGTAATAGAGGGGAAGGTGTTATAACGTAATAAGGCTACGCAAAATACCTTTCCCTTTATTACCGTTCACGAAAAAATACAAAAAATATCAGAAACTCGTAACCGATTGTAACACGGTAACACGCAAAAATTGGACTATTGAAATAACTAACTGAAATTATGAAGTGTGTAGCAAGGACACTTGGTGCCATTTTGCAAAATTCATATTTTTTCATGTGAATATAAATGTTCATATTTCATTAATTTCAAATAGACAAAATTGATCTTTTTCTGAACCTTTTCATTTTGTATCATTTACCCCTTATTTAATTGAAGAGGAATTCTAGTGGGTGAAGTCCTTGCAAATGGAGAAAATTTAGACACAATATTCAACTTTAAATTCTTGCTAATCATGTGGAAATAATAATAAATATCTATTTTTGTTTATTCAGTTGATTTTTAGCCCCCACATTGATTCAAGGAAAAACTTTTTTGATACTTTCTGTTACTGTAGAGTCTATGGAAAAATTATATGAGTTCCAAAAAAATATTTTTTAGCGAATGTTTCTATCATAATTCAAACACCTAGTCATACATAATAGATTATAATAATGAACACATACAAATTTTATGGTAATTGAAGGTGAAATGAATAGAATATTTCCCTGAGGAAGTATAACATTTAATTCATACTTTTTCATCAGAATTTAAATTTAATAACATGTACCCCAGATAGTTATCGGCAAACAGTTCAACTGCCCTCTTTTTGGTCTTCAGTCCTATTTCATTCTATTATCCACACTAGCTTCGAATTCCTTGATTACATTCTGTGCCTTTCTCTTTGAATTCTTTGGCCATATACTTTCGAAACGAGATTCCACGAATCCATGTATCTATCCATGCACATTGCGACACATTTCTGAAAGACGTAGCTCATCAAACATGATACATATTACATTACACATCTTTATATAGTTTACTTATTAAATGCTTTCGAGCATTTGAAGTTGATATGATAGTTACTGATATCTTGTTTAAATAGTATTACCCATACTTACTTGTTCTGAACTATCTAATGCAGTACCTGGCTTATTGATGCATTTTTTGAAACATTTTTCTGTCATTTTCTGAAAAATAAAGTGTAATTTAAACTTGTTTGCAGAGCTCAACAAATCTCACAGTAAGTAATTCTTGCACATTGGCCACAGCAATTTGTTGTTTCACTTGATCCATAAGTTCATCTTTTTGTGCGCCAGATAAACCTGATAATGCTGCTGGGTCGTCCATTGTATATTTCAGAAATTAAATATATTAATAATACAATTTAGAAAATTTTATGCAAAACAGGTTAATTTGGATCTTCTAAAAAGATTATTTGAAGGTTATGCACAGAATATGATTTTATTCTTTTCGTTATCTGTGGTAGCCACAGAACATATCTTCTTCTTTCCTTTTCAATTTTCCAGGTTTCTATGGCTATCAAGAACATAAATTATCTTCTACTTTTTTCTTTCTTTTATGGATGCGTAAGTTTCTATGCATCTATCTTTCTCTACCTGGTCTGTGGTAGAACTTTCCTTATTCAAAGGTCTTGAAACACAAGACTAAAACAAACATTTCTTCTTGAACATTGGAAATGGATATAAAATTGATGGATTCCGTTACCATCAGGAAATCAGTAAACTTTCGCGAATTTGCTGAATTGTTGGAGTTTTTGATTCAAGTAAGGAGCTTCGTTCAGACTTCACAATCAACAGAGTTTGATATCATATCAGCACAAGAGAATTTACGCTCCCTCAATTTGCGAGACAAAAATATACCGACTAAGGTAATGTGGAAATGCTTCAATCAAGTCGGAATGCTGACAAAAGTAAAAAAATATGTGAAGTTGCTCATGGAATTAATAATCATAAGAATAGAGGAAAATAGGGAAGATTTCCAGAAGTTCGCGGAGTGGTACGACGGATTCTTAGAACTGAGAGATTGTATTTTCGTGTTTTATTCAAACAAGGAATACGCGACGGAGTTGACACCTAACATAAAATCTTTTGTCGACATTCTTTTGAAGAAAATACGTAACATAAATGTGAAGAGTTATTCTAAAGAGGTAGGTTGATGTAATATTCCTCTATGATCACTGATCTGGACTTATAGTCCATCCAAGAATGATTGGCATCTCGGGGGGCTTTGGAAAATCGAAATTATGTTATTATGCCCATTCAGTAATATTTTGGGTTGCAGAATTCAGGTTGGTGTTGAAAATAACACCGACATTTTGTTCTGTCATTAATGTTTCGATTCGAACAAAATTGACCAAAAATTGAGCAAGTGGAATAAATATCTTTGAAATGAGGCTCTTGAACAATGAACAGCTAAAAAATGGAAAGCCTGCACAGAGCACGTAGAAAAAGAAATGAGAGAAGATTAGTCAAAATATAAGGAATGTTATGATATATTGCTGACAAAACCTTCCATTATGAACATGACGAGTTCTGCCCAGATGAGGAAAAAATAACATGTTGTGGTTGATTAAACAGAATAATAGGAATATTTATATTTTTCATATTTCATATTTTACACCTTCATTGTTCACAAATATTGAAAGTTACAATGTCATGACAAAATTCTTCATATTATTATATTAAATAGATCCATTGGTTAATTTTTGTTATTGTCTTGATATCTATTACAAATTTCCGAATCCATTCACATTGCAGTAACACGCTTCAAAGTATCAACTAGAATTTTCCGGTATAGCCAATATTTATATTGAACATTGAAAAGGACCGAGCTATTTCATCACCCACGATATTTCTGTTATTAAACCAGAATTTCCAGGCTGTATGCTCCTATAATTGATCGTAAGATCGAAAATGTATCAATACAAGATGAAAATAATATACTGCAGATTCACACGCTGGTGATCGTATGTGAAAATTGGGAACATTTTCATGTTCAAAGTTCCTTACTTTAAAAAAATATCGTTAAATTTTTAGGTTATTTCTAAATCTATGATGAAAGCACAGAAAATTTTTAGTTACTTTTTTGTAACTAGATATGAAGCTGCGACTGGACTTTCAAGGCCTGCTCTGATGTCAATCATTCTTGGATGGACTATATATATATATGTTCTGTGATCAGGACCACCAAACGATGTTGATATGGATTCTATGGTCTTCCTACCAGGTACAAGCCGAAGTTCCCTCCTCTATGAGCACAGAGGGTTATGACAATCTTGATTGTAGCACAGAATACTTAACTATTCTGTGATTGTAGTATTTGGTTTAGTTCCTGAATGATCCGCAATATTATACGGCCGTGGCGCTATTTCGGCAATTGAAAAATAGCGCGAACCCTTTCGAGAGAAATAAAAAGTAGTTCGAATTTTCTTTCGATAAAAGTGTTAAACGTAATCTAATCAGTACCTATATAAATAGTTATTACATAATTTTCCTTTCAGGTCCACGCATATTACTTCTACGAATTCATGGTGACTGAATTTTTTCGATGTGAGGCTTTGATGAATCCAGTTATGGAAGAAGTAATAAAGAATTCAAATGAGATATTTCAGTGTCAGATCAACCCGGACTCCAACTATCTATCTGAGGAGATCGTGAATGCAACCGAATGTCTGAATCGATATTTGAATATTGTGGAGACGATGGATAAGCAGATGATGAGGAAAATCGATTCGGAAAAATTTGAAGGTTTCAAGCTTGTTCTAAGGAAATTGGTGAAAATGGAAATTTTGCCAAAGAATTTTTCGATCAGAGTGTTGAAGTTGTTGGAGATAATAAATTGTGAATGATATTTTTCATGAGTAAATTTTTCCTGATATTGATTGTAGATTATTCACTTTCCTCATACGTTTCCTGTTGAATCTTCCCGAAAACTATTGAGATATAACCAGAAAGCTCACCAAGAGATTGTTGGTACTTGAAAGATATTGTTTAATTTTCTGGAATTTCTTGAAATTTCTCGGAATTTCTAGAGATTTCTTGAAATTTCTCGGAATTTCTAGAAATTTCTCGGTATTTCTTGAAATTTCTCGGTATTTCTTGAAATTTCTTGTTTTTCAGAATTTTCTGAAATTTTCCAAAGTTTCTTGGCTGGAATATTTGAAGTTTCTAGAATTTCTTGAAATTTCTTGCAATATTCTGAAATTATTGAAATCCTTTGAAATTTATGGGTATTCAACGGATTTAATTGGAATATCTTGTAACTTCGGAGCTTTCCGGAAGTTCTCATTTGTATTTTTAGCGATTCCAGGATGTTTCTTGGGAAATCTGCGGTTCAATGAAATTTGTCTGAATTTCCTCGAATTTCTAGGAATTATCTGGTGATCTATTGATGTTGAATAGATTATTGCATTGTATTTAATTTTTGAAATTTCTTGGCATTTCTTGAAATTTCTGGAAGGATTTCAATCTTGTATTAAAGAAAAAGACCAAAATGGAAATTTCGACAAAGAATTTATCGATAAGATTGTTAAAATTGTTAATTGTAAATGATGTTTCTTATGAATAAATTTTGCTTAGAACTGAGCGTAGATTATTTCCCTTATTCATGTCCTGGTTATTTACCTTGAAAACGATTAGGACGTGAATAGGCAGTTAAACAAAAAGATCTTACTTAAAATGGTTGTGCAATTTGCCGGAAAGTAATTGAAATTTATCAGAATTTCTTGGAATATTTTGAAATTTCTTGATATTTTATGAAATGTTCTGAACATTTCTTGAAGAGTGGATTTTCTCGGAATCATGTAGAATTTCTCCTAATTTTTCGTCTTACATTATTGAAATTTCTATGACTTACCTACTACTGATTTCATTTAAGTTCTTGAAATTTCTTAGAACTTTTCAGACTCTTCGGGAATATAACAACATAAGTATGCTTAGGTACCTACGTTATTCTAGTTAGCCCAGATAATACACGAACCTATTTCAAAATCATTAATGATTCAGGTTTTTTCGTGAGAAAATGATTCACGATTTCTACATCCATAGTGTACCAACATGATGATTAAAGTTGGTATCGAACAAAAATCGTATTCATATCAAATCTTATCTAAAATTTTATTATGATAATGTTTATTCGTTTACAATCAATTCAAACGGAGTGCGTTCAAAACAAAGGGATTATGAGTTTCGAAGAAGAGGACTGTGAAATATTCCTGAAACCATCAACCGAGTTGATTCCCGACGAATATGAACACGATAGTAACGAAAGTGCGGCTGTGCATATTTTCATTTTCAGGGAAAATATGGAAAGGAAGTTCGTTGATTGTATGACTTCATTAGGATATACGGTTCCAGAAAATCACATTCATACGTTGTCTTCGAGAGTTGAAGTTACAGCATCTTTGCAGAAGAGTGAGTTTTTCTTTATGATTCGATTCGACAAAGAACATACCAACCTAAGGAACCTATAAGTTGATGAAACTAAGGATACCACAATCAGATTTGCCCTATGGCTGTCTCAGTTATTGTGCTATTCAGCATGCTTTTCTAATTTTGCCATTTTCAGACATCAAGGCGTTAAAGCTCCAAGAGCTATGAGTTTTTATACATACAGACTTTGCAAGTATTGATTAATTTTTTTTTCAGTTGGAAACGAAGCTAATCAAACTTCTTGCCTTATAATTCTCTTCTGGGGTTTACTGAGGGACGATAAAAAATTCTCCCTTAGAGATGGATCCTCTGTCAAATTGGTAGAAATATGGAGTAAATTCGTTTCGTCTAATTGCCCACTATACAGGCACAAACCGAAAATTTTCATTTTCAATGTAAGTTGTGCTGCTTTATCCTGAAATTCTGTGGTTGAATGTGCATTTTCAGGGAATTTCGTCGAAACTCTCAGAAGATTATGTAATTTCTCCTTTATTTATAGAACATGACCAAACAAGGGTTACCAACATTGATATTAACAAATTCATTGATTAAAATTATTCCGATTCTAATATGAACGAATACGGTTCTGAACTCGCTAATCAGTAACAAAATGCCTCCCCTTTTTATACGGGTCGCTTCTCATGAAAAGATCAGGTCCGTAATTTTGATTTCACGGAATAGAATTCCATTTCAATGGCTGAAAATTTCGATCTTGAATTCTGATACTGGGGTCTTTAGTAATTTCGCCCGAGGAATCGAATGGGCCCATCAGATTTAGGGCCCGAAAGGGCCTTATACGAGATATGAAACCCAACTTTGAAATTTCAAATGCAAACCCATCTTTTTTATTGCAGATTCAGCCGGAAATTTTGCATCCGAATTGGTTGAAACCAAACCCTATGCAGCGTTTTTTGTTCGAAAATCCGGGGGCGGTCTCATGTTTATGGGACTTTTTTGTCTTAAAATTATGCAAGGAAACTCTTCTCTTTGTTTGTACTTCCAATTTAGGAACACTTATACTAGTACGGGCCAGCAGATCTACCTTTTAAGCAGTTATCCTTATATATATATATATTATATATATATTATCGGTAGGCCTCCGATCGCGGAATCTGAGCGCAGTTGTCAGATTGTGTTCCGGGCTTTCTTTATAGAAGGCTGTGGCCAAACTCTGACAGCTTACAGCTACAATGTCAGATAGTTCTCTGTGATCTCTGCAGATCGGACGATTTTATAGGAGAAATGTCAAACTTTGATCAATTTTCCTGAAGAAATGGGGAAATTATGGAGAATATGAATACCAAGCCATTTTGCGTTGACTCTTCCTCTTTCGATCCGTATATTTACATCACGACCAGGGTATCTGCGAAAAAAGTTTTATCGAGTTTAAAATTGCCCTTTTTGCCGAATTTTTATCGCGATTTTCGCGAATTTTTTTAAAATACTTCTACATCGCCTAGAGGATCGAAATTTCGCCCACGTACGAACCGATCATTCCTCTTTCCGACCGTGTAAAAATTCCTTTCCTGTATCGCAGCTTCGCTGCGATTTTAAAATTCTTCTGGACCCACTTTTTCGACAGATTCCCCGGGCCGGACCACAGAGTTAACGTTTTAGTATAATATAGAAATAGAAATTTGTAGGAATTTTCAGTAGGTATTTTTTGGAACTGTGCTAGTTTACTTCAAGAACGAAACCAGTAGTTTTCGATTTGGTTACTTTTCTTTGGGGATGTTATGTTTATATAAAAATGTAGCAGGTAATGGTAATACTTTGTAGGGCGTGAAACATATAGAACATACGGAAGAAGACGCTCTGCCAATCAGTAGAAAATACAGTGGCATATATTCCTACAATATACCTGCTGAGGCTGATATGTTGATTGTTTTCAAGCACAACGATGGTATGTATTCTTTTCTTCGGTTATCTTGTTTAAAAAAAAATTCAGAGAAACCATTTTTTTCTTTAAAAAACTGCGATAACCTAGAATTATCTGAATCTCTTTCTCCAAGCAAAATTTCAACTTAGGGCAATAACGTATGAGACCATTAGCGAAAATTAACCCTATTTCCTCCAGATTTGAAAGCTTCGATGGAATACATGGATTCATTATGCAGTAACTTTCGAAATTACGCTCTTCGTGAGGACATTTCTTCCCTTTTGACCATAGCCCATTTCTCCAGTCAACCGACCCTGATATCCACAATGACAAGGAAATTCTACCTCAGGCCAAGTGAACACAGGGGCATCCAATTGTCTCTAAGAGAGAAATATGCTAAAATCGAGGAAGCAATCCAGAAGGTCAAGGAGAATATAATCTACCTCACTAAAGACGAGAAACAGATCCCGGAGAACCCAGGTGGAAATCAAGAGGTGGAGCCAGTTGCTGAGTTGAAGAGGTCCTCTTCGATTGAGGGAAACTTGGAGAGGAGAATTTTGAAACAAGACGCCATAACTAAATTTCGGTCTAGATCGAACACCACTTCCCGTTTGAATGATATCGACAAGTTTATCCATAAGAGAAGGGGATCTGCTGACCACAGACCAGCTTGGAGATATTAAAATAATATTGTTAAAATGTGATAGATGAAAATAATAAATAATAATATAATAAAGGAGAACTCATATGATTTTTGATTAAAGAATAGGCGAAAATGCTTTTCAAGTCAATGGTAAATGTGAAATTCTGATTTAGATATTAGATAGTGAATATTTCAGAGTTATATTTTATTATGTGTTTTTTATATCGAATCCTGCAGTTTCATCGATAATAATAATTTTTATTCTCTCGAAAAATTATGCTCATTCAGAAAATAAAATCAAATTGCGCTGTTTCATTCACCATCTATAGGTAGATTCACCTTGGAGGAAGACCCGCATTTGCCAAATCAAGAAACCAATTGTTGACAGCCATCAAAAATAGACAGCAGGTTTCGAAGAAATCGTCTATGATTCCTGGTTTGTTACAGGAATAATAGGAATGTATAAAATTTGAATTGAAGACTTATATTAGTGGGTCCTTAGTTCTCTAATGCTCATTGTGAAACCATTAGTTTGAAAATTTTGGAAAAATCAATGTATTTTTTTTGAGTCCTATGAATTTTTTAATATTCTGTGTACGACACGATTCTGAAATTGGACTTCTATGTTCTAGGTCTGTGAAGTGAAGTGAGAGTTTTCGACGCAAGTTCGACTTCGTCTCGTCTCTGGTAAAAGCTCATCCGCGAGAATAATTCTATATATTATACTAAAACGGTAACTCTGTGGTCCGGCCCGGGGACTCTGTCGAAAAAGTGGGTCCAGAAGAATCTTAAAATCGCAGCGAAGCTGCGATACAGGAGAGAAATTTTTACACGGTCGGAAAGAGGAATGATCGATTCGTACGTGGGCGAAATTTCGATTCTCTAGGCGATGTAGAAGTATTTTAAAAAAATTCGCGAAAATCGCGAAAAAATTCGGCAAAAAGAGCAAGTTTAAACTCGATAAAACTTTTTTCGCAGATACCCTGGTCGTGATGTAAATATACGGATCGAAAGAGGAAGAGTCAACGCAAAATGGCTTGGTATTCATATTTTCCATAATTTCCCCATTTCTTCAGGAAAACTGATCAAAGTTTGACATTTCTTCTATAAAATCGCCCGATCTGCAGAGATCACAGAGAAATATTTGACATTGTAGCTGTAAGCTGTCAGAGTTTGGCCCCAGCCTTCTATAGGAAAAGCCTGGAACACAATCTGACAACTTCGCTCAGATTCCGCGACCGGAGGCCTACCGATAAGGATAACTGCTTAAAAGGTAGATCTGCTGGCCCATACTAGTTCTATATTATACTAATATTATCATACTAAAACGGTAACTCTGTAGTCCGGCTCGGGGAATCTGTCGAAAAAGTGGGTCCAGAAGAATCTTAAACTCGATAAAACTTTTTTCACAGAAATCCTGGCCGTGATACAAATATACGGATCGAAAGATGAAAAGTCAATGCAAAATAGCTTGGTATTCATATTTCCCATAATATCCCCATTTCTTCAATAAAATTGATCAAACTTGGACATTTCGCCTATAAAATTACTCATGCAGAGATCTACCGATAAGGATAACTACTTAATAGGTAGATCTTGGGGCTCTACTAGAACCCATAAAAATAAGCGAGTAGAATATTCATCTTTGTACACGACCGTGGAATAATTCTATTTGAAATCATTTTTATTTATACGAACAAAGTGCCGTTTCAAATTGAAATGACATTTAATTCTCTGCTCAGAAGAATTTGAGTGTTCTATTCATATATTCTGTGGTTGTCAGATTGAAGTTTGATAAACCAAAAAATCACAAGTGATTGAAGGCTTATAAATCGCAAGTGATTTATGGATGTCATAAATCTTGATGAAACAAATGGATTATGATCACTTTATTCGGTGGTCGTGGACAAAATGAAATAATAAAGTATGGGATGATAGTGAACTAAATATTATGAATATTTTGGTGAACAATATTGTAGAAGTCTTATCAAAGGGTATTTAGATTACATTACAAATGGGAGACAGTTTGGTGCTGTGCATATTGGCGTCGTTAGGTACAGGCAATAGGGAGTTATTGACACAAGCAACCAAAGACGAAAATCAAAGAGAAAACTATATTCACATGTACAAATATTTTGCTTCACAGAAAAATGAAACTGCGGTTGCGTCCTTGAATAGACCAATCCAACAAAACAGTTTTAAGATGGCTGCTGTGTGCATTGACATATGTCATTTCATTATAGCAAAATATCGCTTGGATGAAAATATCGTTCGTGCTTGATTCATTTTCATCAGGAGCGATATTGGTGTAATATATGAGATATAAAATATATTATATTATCGCTCGTCGTCCGTTGCGGCCTTAAACAAACATTTGGGATGAGTATTTCAGCTTTCTTCCAGAAACAAACTTTCTGCTAGACGCTAGAGAGTTACTTTCAATACTATTTTCTCCGAACTTGAGTGTTGTGATACCATTTTTCGAGTGAATAAATATTGTGTTATAATCTAAGGACTATTCAAAATGAGTACCTAATTATTTCTTGAAATTGCAAACTGAAGATGTAGCTGTTGCACAAAGATATCGCCAAAAACTTCAACGTATAAATAACGTGGATCCATTTGCTCTCGACGATTCAAGTCTTTCAGTGAAACCATATTTTCGGTTAGATCAGACCTTTTAAATGCTGCTAACCATTTTCCTCTCCTCAACTTGGAGAGCTCATTCAGTCGTTTTTTATGGGCGAAATTCAGCACAGCTGGAATTCTATATTCTTTTACATTGTCGCGAATTCCTCTATTTCCACAATTTATCACAATGCAAGATGATGGCATGGCTGAAATTGAAAATTCCGGAAGCAAAACAAACTACCCTGAAACAGAAACACGTAACTGACCGAACTGACGTAAGACGTAACCTCAGTTTGCACCCAGCGGCCATTAAAACAGCTGATCGTGACAGATCGTTGGACTGGTCTATTGAGGTTCTGCATTAGGAGAATAAAGCGCATGAAAAAAATCGCATGGAAATACAATACATATTCCCGAATGTCAAGTGGTAGTATATGATCTTGAACGAATAGAATAGAATAGATAAGATAGCGCATTTTCATCAGTGATTCAACAGTGACCCCTACAGTTGCACGTAAAAAAATCGATCTGAATTTTTTCGTTCTGCGAGAAAGATGAGCCACAAAATCCGCACGGACGCAGGCAAGCTTTCTGCCTCAGAAGTGAGATTATCAACCAAAACAGGTAGGCAATACCTCAATTTTTCAAAGGTTCATTGTTTGATGGAATGAAGAATTATTTCGTTGGAAAAATTTGATTTTTTCCAAACATGTTTTGAATCTTATGACATAGAGGTCGTAGTAATTACGTATTTATCGAAATGTTTATTTACTTTGGGAAAATAATGAATTTGAGAAAATATTAAGTACCTACCTATGTGAATTCCTTAAGTAATTCCAAAAACCTGGCGAATGTTGAAGAAAATTTTTTCCCTGTTAATACTGGAAATAGACTGCTCCACATGAGTTAGGGATATTGACTTAAATTAGTTGAAATAAGATGTTTGTGATGAAAATTCATATTTATATGATTTCAAGTTGCAAATTCATTTTAGCCCCTAGCATTTTAAGACTATCAATACAATATATGGCCTTCACGGGCATCAATAACAGTTTGACATCTTCTTTGCATACTACACACGAGGTTGTTGAACATTTCTTCAGGAATTTGGTTCCATAAACGGGACAGAAGCTCTCTCAGATCATTTAAGGATTCAGGGGTAGGTTGATGATTATCTAATCTTCTTTTCCCATGCATGTTCTATGCAATTCAAATCTGGTGAGTGCGGAGGTATTGGTAAATGTGGAATACCAAGCTCCTCGCGCGCATTCTCAACTATGGCTGCACGGTGCGGTCTACCGTTATCGTCTAGAACTAGAAATTGAAAAGTTTCACCAATAGCAGCGTGAAAATTTGGCACAACATTATCAATGACATGCTCCCTATATAGTATAAGGCGGTCATATTCCCAGGACAAATGTGTAGATCTGTGCGCCCGTTGAAACATATCCCGGCCCATACCATAACACTACCCCCTCGGGATGGATGGACTTCTTGGACGATTACGGGGTATGCGTGGGATTAATTGTCCATACCCTTATTCTTCGAGAATCTGAAAATCGTCCATATTTGGATTCATCAGTGAAAAGGACACTACGCCATTGATCGTTCCAATTGATATGTTGCCTTGCCCATTCCAGTCTTTGACGCTTATCGCTGACCTGGAGCCTTTCAGCTACAACAACCTGAGTTAGGTCAACCTGTAGCATTCCGATAGCCCTATTAGCCTCAGCGTTTGTTAATTTACGTCTTGACATTTTTAGAAAACTCGTTTCAAATCGAAGCCGTTGATGAACTGACTTCATTTCAAAATAAGAACATTCATGAAGCATATGCAAAGAACCAAACTTCAGAAAAAAGGCGACCAGATTGACGAAATGTCTCATACTGATTTTTATTGGATCGATTCAAGTTGTTATTGAGTTTTAAATGATTTTACAGCGATTTTCTCGAAGATTACATACTTTTAAAAACGATTGAATACGATATCCCTAACTCTTGTGGAGCAGTATATTTCATGAATATTAACATGGTTGGAAGATCCAGTTATGCTATTTTCTTGTACGGACATCGAGAGAATCCAGTGTTGAAATTTTCCTGAAAAATAATGAACAGAATAGTCCGTTACTTTGTGATAGTTCATTAGAAAAAATAATGAGAGTACTCGAATAACCCTACAGAAAAACTTCTGAACCAACAGACGGACCTATGGAATTCCCCACTTTTCAAAATTCTCAAGTAATAAGCCTACAGAAGACTTATGAATACCTTTTTTCCCAACTTGAAATACTCCAGTATGAAAATGTAGTAGTACTACGAAACCTGTGCCACAGTTAAACCTTTAAAGAACTAACTCCATTAAAAAAGAGTAAATAGAAATTAGCATTGGTAACGTCTCTGAGAATCATTTGCGACATTTAACGAGTACCAACCTGCGTCAGTTTTAAGTAAAAAAACTTTATAAAACTTAATCATGGCCAACCGGGATAGATTATAAAAGTGAATGGAGTAAAGAGTAAAGCTTCTAGTTTGGAGATACCTTTATGGTTATTATCTTATACATCTTTGATTTACGTCTAAACCTAGACGAATTTATGATGCTTATTCAAATAGGGGAAATACGTACAAAATGACATATATGGACAAAATGACATAGGCATCATAACTTGAGTTCGGAGGTATGAAATGCGGAACTGCCTACCACATTACACGACCCGAGTGGCTTCAATTAACCTCTGAAAATTAGCAAGAGCTACTCTGGTTCATTCGGTCGTTATGAGTGATAACAGAAATCTATAGGTCACGAGTTTTTATTCATTGCGCCAAATTTTAAGAAGAAATGGTCAGTTTTCACCATTTTTTTCATTCAAATTGCATTCAATTCAAACTTTACTTATTTGTCATTGTATTCACGGAGCTTTTAGTATGTTGAATATACTTTTTGTATTAATTCGATACATTTCTAGTTTCATAACGCTATATGGACAAAATGACATATACAGTGAACGGACAAAATGACATAGGTATTTCAGCTGAATTAACCGTATCTACCGGACAAAACCAAGACAATCCATCTCAAGCTCCATCAGCAAACAAAGAATCAGGACTTGTCTTAACATATTCATAACAAAATCTTCATCTGCGGCTAATAAAGGCGATGCATCTTAACCTACTCTTGCTGATCCTATGAGGAGGTTTCTCCAATCCCTAAAGGACGATTTATACGTGAACAAGGCAAACGTGAGCCGAGGACTCGACAAACGTACTTAGTTTCAACTTCTACACCTAATAAGATTGCAATCAAATCAAAAAAGAGCCAATACCTCCTCCAGAACAAGGAGACAAGTCCCTAGGGCATCATTTAAAGAAGACAATGAAGAAGAAAATGTTCCTAGCAACTTTCGAGATCATGAAGACGACTGTCCAGTGTTATGAGACCTTTTTTCCCGATTCAGATCTTCTCCAGGATTAGCCCTGAAGAAGACTGGTTACGGTGCATGCATTGCTTGCATTGGGCTCACGCATCTTGTGCTGATGTTCCTAGAAGAACCAAGCGTTTCATTTGTGAACTTTGTCAGTAGATTTGTAACTATAAGTAGAAAAATACAGTTGCCTATTGCCAGTATGTCATTTTGTCCATAGCATGCGAGCAAAATGAATTTCCTTTATCCCAATTTATCTAAGAATATTTTATTTCTTGGTACTTTTATTTCATAGAGGTTGATTAGATTTTATAAAGAAAGGACCAAAGATCAGAGGTGTCGAATATCACATTACTGTGATTCACTACTAACAAGTTATGCCTCTGAAATAAAACCCTATGTCATTTTGTACGTACTTCCCCTACCTATTATACATAAGAGGCAAATAGTGATTCAATTTCTTCCAGCAATTGGCCCAAAAATACCTCGGCCAGATCCATCTAACGTAGAATCCGAAATATACTCGACTCAAGTTTATGGAAGATTTTTCGAACGAGTTCATTATTCTTCGGATGCTCTCGAATATACAAGAAATGGTGACGATCCAGGTTTAGTTCTTGTTTTCAATCAGGAAAATTTCGGAGATATGAATGCTAGGGAAGGATCGCAAAGGGATGTTCAGGAAATAATCACCTGTTTCGGCAGGTTAGGTCTCAACATACGACCAGAACACATATTTCAGGATCTTTCGAGAAACGAATTATTTGCAGAAGTTGATGAAGGTAAGCTCATTGGAACGAATAAAAATAATAGATGTGTTGAAACGCTCAGAAAGAGGAGACACAGCATCTCATTCATAAATTCGAGAGATAGTGAAGCCAAAATTTAGTCAGTTTTCAATGAGTAGGACGAAGATAGCATAAAGAATAGCGATATCATTCCATAATGCCGTGGCAACATTGCAGAATCTTACTTTGAAAGGTCCAGTGGCGTGGTGTTATCGGTATTGAAGAATGGAAAGAAAATTACAAGTCAATCAACTCTTTTTGACGAATCCATACAATGTTCCGAACATTCAAACAGATTCCGAGTTAGAACAGAGTCAGCTAAATTCATATCGGAATACATTAGCTGGAAATTATTTGAAAAAATTGGTCCATTTCAAATTGCCTTCTGATAATACCTCAAATCTTTTGTGGAGCTTTTCCAATTAATGAAAATTTCAGTTCTTAGGTCAGATTTATCTCAGATTAATGCCGTATTGGTATTCATTCTATCGCATGGAAGCAATTGTAATACAATCTACACATCAAGTGCTACGTTCCAATTAGAGGACCTGCTGTTGAAATTTCATAATTGTGCTATCCTCAAAGGAAAACCTAAGATGTTTGTAATTCAGGTGAGGTTTAACATTTTTTCTACAACCGGGCCTAACTAACTACTTTCCCGCATTGTTTTCGA
Organism: Adalia bipunctata; assembly: GCA_910592335.1. NCBI lineage: Eukaryota > Metazoa > Arthropoda > Insecta > Coleoptera > Coccinellidae > Adalia > Adalia bipunctata. Next base: position 6,793,024 of record OU342948.1, on the reverse strand, counting down.
TTCGGAAAGTGTACCTTTAACATGAAATCTATCAATCTACTTACTTATATATTAAGTTAAATATTTCAAATTATGCAGTTTTATCCATGTCAAACTAATTATTAATGCAGATTTCTGTTTGAAAATTATTGCATTTTCAAAGAGAACTTGACATCCTCCAAAAATTATGACTGGCATACATGGATCTGTGTATTTATTTCTATGTCATGGTCTACGATTTCAAAGTTTCATACCTCTAAAAAAGCATCCATTATAAATTCTATCATAAAACAAAACTCTGGTGAGCGAAAATCAATCATTCATCCTATCTATTTTCGAATTTAATCAAAGTTTCGTATTTTTCATGCAAGGCTTGCAAAGGGGGAGACAGTACTGACTTTTCCAGAAAAGACGCAGAAGAACTATTAGTTCCTTTATCAACTTTTGAGAAAACATATCCTGATATGTTCATCCTTTTCAGCACTATGGAAGGTAGGTAATTTTCATCAAAATGATAAATATGAATTTTCTTCATTCATTTTAAAGGATGACTTACTACTTTACGATTTCAAAGTGAAATAATACATTGCCTCACATACAAAATATTTTCACATTTCAATATTCTTTGAAAGATGTATCACTCAAATGCTCTCTACGACTTTGTTGGCAATAGCAAACCCTTCTCCACTTCCAAAGAGCATCGCCAGCAATACTGAATTGTTCTGACAAGGCTTCTCGAAAACCAAATTGCAATTTATTCACCGGGCAGTTCATTGCGCCTTGAAGCTCATCCCTCCAAAAAAGGATCTACACACGTTTTGTTTTGAATAAAGGTGGTACCTTCACCAATAATAAAATAGGGGTCTTAATCGGACGAAGCTTTATCGATACTTTAACAGTCGCATCCAAAACGATATTTTTTCAGGAAAATGTTCATTCAGACATGTGGAAAATGGCACATGGTTGATTCAAGAGGTTTGCAAGAATTTCACAGCTTATGGAAGAAGAGATGATGTTTCGACAGTTTCATCACGAGTTATAAAATGTATTTGCACAAACTATTACAACTTGAAATCCGGATCGAAAGACGTGGAGAAGCAAATCCCAGTTGTGGTTTCTACGCTGAGCAAGAAATTTTACCTCAATACTAACAAGGATCGCCATTTTGCTCTGAGATCCACCGAAATCATAGAAACAATTTCGAATGAAATACGAAGAATTTCGGAAACCATGGGACAAATTTTCCATGGATATCCCTAATAAAGTATTCGAAAACTTGACATTTTTTATTGCATAACCCTATGAATTTAGGTATACTCCATTCACGATTAAAAAATCACAACTCTGGCGTTGGAAATTTGACACATTCCACTCTGTATCGAAGTTATGACTTTTTTCAAAATATTTTTATGTTCCAAGTCAACACTATGTTGCCCTTTCTACATTCTTAGCGTATTTCTCAGAATGTATACTTATTTCACTTTGGAGAACACAACAGAAAATTGTGAACAATATTCTACATGTAAAGGAGTTTTTGGATTTATGATTGTAAAGATTTCTCGATGTGCTTTGTTTTCATCATGATATTGTATGTGATATGATTGTGAGGGTGCATAACATTTCTATTTCTAATATTTCTTCATTTCGAATAAATAACAGTTTTATTCATTCATCACAAAGAAAATAAACATAATAACTAAATTAACGAATTTGTTTACAGAGAAACTAATAATTTCAATTCAATAGTAGGTATTTGAGTTTTGGTTATTTTTGGTTATAAATTAATAAGCAAGAATGTCAATTCCTGAAAGCTTTATAGATATACATTTCATTTATTTGATCTTATGAACAAGGAGTAAAAATATTTTGACTGTATAGTCATTTATTAGTTTAAAAAATATTCATACATTACTACCACAGTAGGTTTGTACAAATAAAATGGAATAGGTCAAACATATGCTTCACATTTATCATTCACCTGTTCTAAAATAAGACACAAACTCCTGGAATATGGAAAAAAACCGATGTATTCTGGTTCAATATAGCCTATTTCTACTTTCGGCAAAGGATTGATAGGAATGAAAGCTCCAGTGACAAATTTCAATTCATCGGAATCTGAATTCACCTACTGTGGAATGCAATATAGTCATATTTCTTCTTTCTTTTTCTTTTAGCTTTTTCGACTGTTTTTTTTTTGAAACGTGAAAACGATCAACAATAATCATTTAGAGACCGATGATGGCCATCCAGAACCCGTTTACTTACGAAAATCGTGCAATTTCATTCTGCAAGTTCTTTCCTCATAATATAATTCCTCGAAAATCCTACCTGAACCATATTTTCCGGTCGCTTTCGTTAGAAAATCTTATAAGGAAGCCTTTTTCGTCCATTTACACATTCCAAATAAATTTTGAGCACCAAAAACGATACCGAAACTAACACCAAACTTCTGGGGGACTGGAATTTCGTTTGAAATCTTTCAAAACGGCCAGATACCTAAAAAAAACTTCGTTATCAAGTGTAAAAAGGTCGATTAGTACTTACTTTCGCTTTATTTATGCTTATAAATCGATTTTTGGTCCAATTCAAATTTGCCGTTCGTACCCACGCCAGAAGTCATGAAAGGAAAAAATGACATTTGCACAATATTTCTCATATTGACGGGAAACTTCTTCTGGACGACGAAGAACGGAAAAATAGGCGATTTCCTATCGATATTTCGCCCCAAAATCGCAGATCGATTCGAACTAACAAAATGTGGAATATCTTTGATACTTTTACTTTGATGTAAACAAAGGAACTGGCAACGTCGTTTTGTCATTAACGATATTTTCTGTACGCGCACAGACTTTTCATCAGGTGCACCAACTCCTGAAAACGAAACCATGACCTCCTATGGGATTAAATAAAAGTGAATGGAGTATACACCACTAATGCTTTTTAATTCCACAGGGTCATCTAATCACAGAATGTGGTCTTGAAGTACATTCTGAGAAAATATTGAATGAAATCGACACTAGGTATGAAGGTATGACATAAATTAATAAAATTTCAAATAACTCCCAAAATATTGAATTTAGAAGCATAATCATTCTCAAACACTATCTATCTTCGATTTTTTTCGAAGAATCCAACGCAATAAAAAAAATTGGGTTTCAATTTGAAAAACATAAGTTGTGGTCGAATTTTGTTCCCAACAACATTAGAAGCATTCCCGCGCAATCTTCTACTTCTAACAGAAAGCCAATGAAGATTGTAATAGTTATTTTTGTATTAAGTGCGTAAAATGAGTGTTTTTTTCATGGCAGTAGTACAAAAACTTAATTTATTTGAAAATAATTGACTACATATCAACACAATTTCCTATCAAGTATTATTTTCTGACTGGTACTCTTCCTCATCTTTCCTCCTGGTCAATTCCTTCATTTCTTCAACTCTCATATTCAAATCGTTCAAGGATCTCAGGATTTCGTCGTTGCATTGGTTGAACTCCTGCAGTGCACTCCTGTCCTTATTCCTATTCAAATAAAACATTTTGTTGAGCGTGGATATGAAGACGGGCATCTGCTGGCAGCCATATTCTGAGACGTAATTTCTAGCCACACATTTGTTGGTTCTGAGCAGCAGTGTGATGACGTCATCACGCCTACCGTAGGTTGAGAAGTTTCTGCAGAGCTCCTGGATGAACCAAGACCCACAGACGTTGTTCCTGAAGGATACTGAGCCTGCACACAATAAGAATTTTTTTATGAACAAAAGACTTCATCTGTCGATAATAAGGTATCTCTGCTTCAAACCAAAGAGGAAGTCTTTGTTAAAACCGTACGAATTTATTCATACTCCTTGTATTATTCAAGTCTATATCATTGTTACCTTCAACAGACGAAAAGACTATCACCATGTCTGGAAGTACAGAATCCACAGTAAACGTTGTCTGAGGTACTAAAAAGACTTTCTTCAGTATATCCGAAGGCTTGGGATGATTGGAACCTTTACATGCCTAAAAAGCTCTCTTGTTATCACATTAGAAAAGATCTGAAATGTTTACATACCTGAAATATAAACATTTTTGGTTTGTGCATCAGATCTTTATGTTCTGCAAACTGTTTCCAAACAGCTGTAGCACTGAAGGTTTTGTCTCTTGTCATGAGTTTATTTTTGTTTGTACCATGAGTGAGGAAAAATATTATTAGACTATTATATTCGCTGAGATCATCTGCCAGTACTGAAATAGTAATTTAAACTACGAGTATGGAAAGTAATTCATCAGGGCAAATATTCAGAAAATGAGTCTCCAAAATGAAAATGAGAATCTGAATAAGGATCATAAATCCGAAAATTAAAATATGCCATAATTTTTTACTGAGCGATTGGAACTACACGAAGAACTGATGATGAATGAAACATTATTCTGAACTTTAATGGTGAAACATGACTAAAAAAAACATATATGTTGGAAGGTGAAACATTCTTTCATGGTAAGTATTTGAGGAAAAAAACATTTCGATGACTACTGCTTATAGTTGATCCAAAGCTACTCGAAGGAGATATAAATCTTTCATGCAGATGTTTTCTTGCCTTTTCCGGAGTAACATTTGTGTGAAAGTTTTTTTAACTCCCTCAACTATAGCCAGACACATGGGCGTCCCCAGGAAGCTCTAGGGGGGCAGCTGGCCCCCTCCTGATTCTGTATGACTTCATGAAAAATGACGTACCTACCTGTATGTATTGCAGCGTACATTTCTGTCTTGGTTAGGTCAGTAAAAATGTGTTTCGACTGAATATTGAACCCTAATCTCGAAAAACACAAAATAATTTCATTCACATCTTTGTAGCTGCCAGTTCTCGTTTTCTCGTTATTGAAATGAACCTGGTTGAATATGATCAATAAGCCAGGTTGCCTCCCTTTTCTTGGATATTCGAATTTGTCCAGCAGATAATTTGTCCTCTCTTCAAAACTTCCGAATTGCTCTGCATCATCTGGGCAAACAATCAAAGTAAAACAATTTTCTATTCATTCGGAGTTTATAAAATTTGGTATAAGATTCTTTTCAATAATTTATTGTATTGAATTTCACTGATACTCAGTTACTCTTAAACTATCGGCGATCTCAACAGCGATTAGGTTAAAAAAATTGCTCCAAGGAATGGTTACAACCTTCCTAATTTGAACTTCAAAAAAGCGATTTCTTGAAGCACAGGAAATGTGATTCAAGACGTCAAATCCTGACTCACCAACAATAACTGTAGATGGCTCGATAACTTTATTGACTTCTGGTTGCACATACTGGAAGGCAGTGGCATCTATTGTGTTTGAGGTAGCCATCAAAGAGAAAAAACACACACAATACACCAAATACCAACATTCCTATAAACAAAGCCAATGGCAGTGAGGAATTATCTTATCTGTAATCACATTTTTCAAAGGTGAAACTAGATTATTGCAACGAAAAATGATTATTAATTGACACGCATTATCCTTGAGAATTCTAGTGAAACAAGCACGATATTGGGAAATATTCTGATTAGATACCCTTCTACAGACATAGTGGAGGATATATTGAGAATTGATCTATTTCCATACGCTTATGATTTTCTAGTCGATGTAATTGTGGAATTTATCTCAAGAGTTAAGGGGACGATATACTCTGGCCGACGGCTACGGCACCGATTCTCCATTCAAAAAGTGCCTTTCATTTTTCCAAGTTCACGCCCTCAATTTTTCACCTGAAAGCTTGATTTTTTTTTAATTGAAGTTGAAGGATGTCTTGACGGCATTCCGATTTTTTCTTTTTGAAAAAATTATTTTTTCGCATGAAAAAATTGGGTTGAATTTGAGAGTCTATGAAAATTGACTTCATAATCGTTTTTCGGCGGTTGTTCATCAATTTTTTTTTAGGAAATTCATTGGAGTACCGTCGACAAATCAATTTTCTATATCAAAAAAAAAATTCCATTTGGATAGGCGCTTAATTAATGCAAAAAATGATGGAAATACTGAAAAGACTTCCAGAAAGTGTGAAATCGCAGAAAACTGTCTGAAATTCAAGGAGAATTAAAAAAATCAAGCTTTCAGGTGGAAAATTGAGGTCGTGAACTTGGGAAAATGAAAGGCACCTTTTGAATGGAGAATCGGTGCCGTCGGCCAGAATATAACTTCCCCTTGATGGCAGCAACCTGTCTACAATTATGAGGTGGGTAGTATTGTTTAAAATTCATTTATTTTAATTCATTTTCGAATACCACAAAAGTTCATACATCCGACTTCGTCGGTAGTAAATAAAGAAGATCCAGACCTTTGTGGCTTACCCACTCTCTTCTCTGTGGTCTGAAGCTCTCAAGGAGAGGTTCCCAGTACCCAGTACTCTCTCTTCGGCCATCAGTTCTCCACGATAGGAAGTGTTAATCCAAGATTTCATGTTCGTGATTACAGATAATATATTGTTTATGTATTTCGTTTGTTGTATTTTTTTGACTTGTTTCACTGTTTCATTCTTGTTATGATTATGAATCGAAAAAGTTAATAAGTAAATCTCCTATCTATCTATACCCCTATTCTTTTTGAAACTTTCTCTCAATATTATACTTATGTTTTTGTTGATTTTTCAAATAAGGCACTTCATATTTGGAAATTAGAATAAGGAAAGAGCAATTTTATCTGAATGAATGAATTCCTTGGGAGAAGTATAAGAAAAATCATATAAATACATTATATCATTATAAATTCAAAACTAGTGGAGATAAAACTGATCCTTGTGGAAGACCATTATTCAGTTCGGAAACTATGGTTCTTCTGATAGAGAATATGTTATTTGGCAGAAACATTTTCGTTTTTATTGATGTTGATGGTGGTATACCACTATCAACAAATTCTCTACCAGAAGAACCATTTCGTAACAGTTTTAAATCACCATGAATCAAAATTAAACCATTTTTCCACACATTTGGATGAATCTAATTAAGATGATTCATTTCCAGATCCCATAGAATGGAATATCTGATTAGATATGATACGAATCAATATATCAATCGGATACAGCTTTTGATAAACAAAGACTAGAAATTAGTGAACTTTGTGGAGTCAACCAGGGCTCCTTATGGCATCCTCAAATGCGAAAAAAATTGATTTTCCTCCCTCCACCGAGCTGATTCCAGACGAATACGAAGTGTTTTTGGATGGGAGGGAGTGTGTACATATCTTCGCACATGGTTCCATGGTGGAGGAATGTAGGTTGTTTTTGAGTACAATCAACGTACGATTGGAGGAGAAATGCATACACAAATTGGATAGTTACGAGGAGATTATACACACCTTGGACAATGGTGAGAGTTAATTTTCAGCATTTAGTTGTTCCTCATACACATGAGCTCTAAATCTAGGGAAATGGGGATTTCCAGTACCTCAAAATATGCACTTTTCTTCACATGACGTAATGAAGGGCAGTTTATAACACATTTGTAACCATTTATTCACTCTGAATTTTGAAGAACTGATTAATTATTCGATATTGAAAATGTGATTTCAACATGTGTGCATTCAAACGTCCCTCTGCCGTGATGTCAGTGGCTCAATTTGTTATATGATTAGTTGAAGTTTGTGATGGAGAGGACAAAGCCCAGAGTAACCGAGAGACACGCCGCTGTTGTCAAGTCTTCGCATTTAGATGGAGAATAACGTATTCAAGCTACATGCGAGATTTTTAAACATTTTTTTTATTGGTTGTGTGCATCTAGAGATTGAGGGTATGTTTCTGTCAACATTCTGATTTCAGTGGCGAGGACACCCCAAAAGGATAAGAGTTTGCTTCTTCTGATATTCTGGGGGAAGTGTGCAGTGAATGGTCAATTTGTTCTGGAAGATGATGAAAAACCATTGCCATTCTGTACGATATGGAGTAAATTCTGTAATGGACACTGGAGAAATACACCGAAACTTTTCCTTTTGAATGTGAGTTTGATTGATCGAAATTTGATCTAAACGTGCTTGATCCTATGGAGCGTTATTATTTTGTCTAATGTCAGTGCTGTGCCGCAGCCACGATAACTTTCAACGGAGAAGGCGAATTCAATAATTCGTTTTGAACAGTCGTGGATAAAAATGAATATTCTATTCGCATATTATCGCTATTATAATATGCTCGTTGAATATTAAACTAATTTCAACGTTTATTTTTGAAGGCTGTGAAGTACAAACCTAAAATCCAGAAAGACAGTTTCTTATATTGGCCCACACAATTTGAAACGCCAAATGAAGGTGACGTTTTGATAGTCTTCAAGAAAAACATTGGTAAGAGAAATTTTGTATATTATCTTCACAATTGTGAAACTGTAGGTCTAAAGTTGAGGAAGTTGAAATAATTTGTGTTTTCTCTTCAGAAAAATGCCAATTTTCATTTGAAATATGACGTTTCGAAAGGGTGTTTCAATAAGGGCGCCATTTTTGACAGTCATAATGTCACATGATTATGACGTGACAGATCGAAAGTTGACAGATGGGAGTTAGTAACAAGGAGCTAATTGGACCGTTTTTCTTTGAAAACCAAGAAGGTAATGCAGTAACGAACGATATCGTGCTATGATAACACTCTTAACGACATATATGGTTTCAGCAGGACGGTGCCACATGACATACCGCTTATGAAACTTGCCATTTGCATTAATATTTTGTTTCATACATACCTAATTGCCAAATGTATATTTTCTAAATCAATTAATATTTCAATACTGCGTTACAGAAAACCATGTTTTATTGAACACTGAATCTTGGCGCTCTTGTTGGAACACCCTTTATAATCGTTTTAAGTTTGTGTAATGGAAAAAATCGATAATATCAACTTTTGTCGAGCAGTTCATAAGAAAACTCCAGAAATGTCCTATTCCAGATATGGAAGAGAGCCAACAGTTCATCTACCAATTGAGAAGAAAGATTGTTGAGTACCGAGAAAGAGAAGATTTTGCTACAATTGTCGCAGCCGTTGAAATTACTCAGCAAGTAAAATCCAGACCTGTTCTGATATCAACAATGCTGAAGAGGTTATTTTTGAAACCTAGTGATTATAGGGGACACCTATTAACTTTGTATGAGAGTAACGAGTATATATTGAAGGAAATGAGTAAAATCACGAATTTATTAGAGAAGGTTCAATCAGTCAGGTGAGAAATGTTCTAAATTGAATCTCAAGGCCCTTGTATTCCTGATTTTCATTCCTTTTATCGGTGGAAATCTCAGTGTTATCAAAAGGTTTGTTTTTCCATTGAATATAAATATATATTTAAACTCAATGGTTTTTGTTTTTCCCACATAATTCTATGCATGCACGCAACCATTCTATGAAAAATAACCTAATTATTCCTTCGTATTCACAGAATTCACGATCCTCTATGTGCAGAAAATTTGGGAGCAATAAATTACGGTAGCAAAGAAACGGTTGACGCAGAGGGAAGACGTAGAAGTTCACGAGCTCACTCAGTAACCGATTCAAATCCAAGAAAATCCAAAGATGGCGAATTCAACAGATCGACTTCATCCAATCCGAGAAGGAAGTCTAGTGCGTCAAAGAAGGAACCTTGGCATCATTGATGAAAATCAGATGTGTACCTAAAATGAACCTTGCCAAATAAAACTCCATTGAAACGGAATATTTTTTGATTTGATTTCGATTTTTTTGACAGAAAATGTCAAAAAAATTGACAGGTGTCAATTTTCAGCTGTCAAAAACTCTGAAATTCTGCCCAATTCCAAAAACTCATAAACCACTTGTATCACCACCTTCAACTCCAAAAAGTTTTCCGAGATTACAGATGCGCACCTACCTACCTAATTTCAGAAGGAAAGCTCCGAAAATGAGATCTGTAGAGGATTCCGTTAATTCGGAAATGGCGGATGCGCCTTGAAAAGTTCCGATCGAATGATAAAGGAATAATTGGATTTCTTCCCGGAAATAATTCACGCAATCTACGAAATTCGGTAATCACCGGCAACGCAACTCGGGCAATGCGGACACACCGTTTGACAGCTCGTGTGAATCGCGGTGGCGCTGGCGGAGGCACAGTGCCGCGATTTCGACCGACGCGATAGACGTGCGCACAGAGCTCGCTCCGGCTGGGTCAAACGTCTATTTCGCTTAGCGGCCGCTTCACAGCGCTCCATCTTGAGTGTAGATTTTAGCCTGACCGCGTCGAAAGGCAGTCCGAGTTTACGGGCACCGAATCGACCGAGTCGAGTAGATAATTCTGTGCCACCGGTGATCCGCAACTACCCGATGTTTATAGTGTAAAGTTCTGTGTTTCGAACCCATCCAAATTCAAGAAATGTCTTCTACTAACCAAAAGCTCACCACAACGCAACGGATGATACAAGGTCAGTCTCTACAACCATCTTTTCTCGTACGAATAAACAAATACCTACTTCTGGATATCTCACCGCTCTCCTTACAATCTCTACTTTCTTCTTGCGCATTTGCTCACCGCGGATTGATTTTTGGGCGCCATGATTATCGATTTCGACCTCCACTTTTTTCAGTTTGTATGTAAACACACCTCCCCCTGTATTCCTGTACGAACGAGGAACTTTTCTACAGTCGAGTGTGCTCCCTTGATTAATTATTCCAAAATAGCCCTTAACCTATAATGTATCTGCATGATCTGTCAAATCAATTACTGGGTCCGTACTCCGCACAAATACCCTACGATTTCTTCGATCGAATCCTGTATAATTTCATAATATCCTGACGATTCAAATTGTTCCGAATCTATTTTCTACCCAGTCTTCTACTGACACAATTCGTAATATTTTCAAGCTGGTGAATTGCGCCCACTTACCTAAAATTTTGTTGGCTTCGTGACAAGTCAGCTGTGCATTCGAACATAGTTTGGTATCCCGTCCTCTTAAAGGTACTTAATATGTTACCAACTTCCTTATCAAGCCTGCAATATTTATTCGATAATTTTTTTTTAAAGGGACAACATTCAGATTTGGATTTTGAGATTGAAAGTTATCATTGCATATTTGTGTTTTCAAGATCTGGCGATCAATTTTGAAAGAGGTTTTTGGGAAACCTATTCAAATGAAATTTATTAGAGCAGGAATTGAAAGCAACATGTCAGGTGGTTAGTCGGTATAGAGGGCGTGGAAGTTTAAGGGTCAAAGGAAATTCATTAGGAATTTATGCGGTAGAAACAACAGGAAGAGTATGAATCCTCGTTTCCTTCAGCCGAAACAAAAAATATTAATCATGACATGAAAATTTCTTTAATACAAAGTTATTTTCCCATTCCATTTTCCTCTGCATAAACTACTCATACTGTTTGTATGAAGTCACTGATTGTTTGATTTAATTAGCGATTTTTTTCTTCAGATTATGGCTCCTACTTTATTTTTATCAATTTTAATTTTATGTATTATTTTTTTAGATAGCTGAATGTGGTTGTTGGCTTTCGAAACTAACACTAGAGAAAATGAGAGAAGAGACAATGAAGATCACTAAACCAGAAATATCCCAGACACTAACCCAATATAATTCTAGCCTCATCTTTCCCTTCTTCCTGTATGAAAGCATTATGACTATGTGGATATTTTACAAGAAAGAGAATGTGTTGTGAAGAATAGGAATACGAAGAAATCCTTATCATTCACTTTATCCTAAATCATGAAGTGTTCTTGGAATAATGTACATAAAAAGTGAAAATAATGAAAAGAAGAACACATAGAAACATGAAAACATATCTTCATAGATACATTCGATTATCTGACGTAATATTCTATGTTAGATATACCTGAGCTGAAATAAATTTGCCAAGTTGTTAAGTTATTGACTAGAGGCGTTGAAAGAGCCAGTGAAATCGTATAAGTGCGAAATTAATAAAGAAGTCCTTCACCGATTGTGTTTGCCACATTACATAATCCAATCATAATATGTGTTTTATTTTTCGACATATTCGGATGAATTTCGTGATGAAATAGAGTTAGATTTGGAAGAAGGTTGTGCTACGAAGAATAAAACATTTTGAGAGCAAAAATGAAAATATAACTTGATTGAGGTGATGAGAAGTATAAAAAACAGGCCTCCTTTGAATTGTTGTGTTGACTGTAGAATAGGTAGATTTATTTCGTAGAAAAACGGTGGAAGAGATCTCTTGAGGAACTAATGGTAGTTAGTAGTTGTAGATTCATCTGATTGGGTATAAAGTTGTTTTATTTTTGGATTATGTTTTCTGCCAGTCACGTTTTATACTAATTTTCTATTATTTTTTAGGAAGGAAGGCTTAAGATCGTTTTGAACTAACTCTTTGAGGTTGAAATTTACCCTTTGAGGTATGAGTGAAAAATCCCTAAAGATCCAAATTGAGCAAAATTAAATTAAACCCACAAAAATATACCCTCTATTTTTTTCCTCGAAAAAATGTTTTTGTTTGTTTATTACAATAAAGTTTATTTGAAGAATTGTTGTTTTGTACGAGTATTTTTCTTCAGGATGAGTGTGTCAAGTGTTTCAAATAATGCGAGTGCCTGTGAACGATTATGATAAAAAAGTTCTCATATGGAGCAGTTTCTTCGAATGTCCCCTGTTTGTCGCATCTGCCACCATCACACATGAATAATGTATATAATTCCGAACATACAAGATACACCGACGTATAACATATGCACCCTAAGTTAGCATTTGGAATTTTTCATCTGAAACGTGAGACTATACCCGCAAGGACGCACAAAAAAGTTGAAGCGCATTTTCAGGATTCTTCCCTCGGATTTGATACACTGGTCGCACAAGTATCGCATAATGCGGAAGAATATAAATCGTGATAGATCTTATCGGAAAATACATTTTCAGTTACTTGTATGGTAAGCTTCGCAGTAGTTGTAGTTGAGTTTGAGAGTAATATCGCATGGATATTATTTGTTCAAGATTTAATTACCAAAGTGAGTCTGAATGAAAACGAGTTGGCCATTTGACGGAAGTACAAGTAGCCCATATCGTGGCCTTCATTTACCATTTTTCCGAATTCGGCTCTGTTGGAAAGATATAGCCAATTGAAAATAAATTGGGCCAAATAGGTGCCTGATACGATTCTCTGGAATTGATATGCTAAGTTCATATTTCTCGATTGAAATTGGGTTGATACATTCAGAAAATACTCCAATACTAACCGCATATTTACATGATATTGTTATAAACACGATATTTCCTAACGAAAACACTTGGTTTTGTCCGATATTCCTGCAATTGAAAAGCTATTTTTCTCCCATCAAAATAATTTCCTTCTTCGATTTTCCCGAAGATTAGTTGGTGAAAACTTATAACTTGTTCATATTTTCCTCGATAACACAAAAATATCTCATAAAAATTGTTTTTTCACTAACGTTACCTAACTCCATTAAATTTAGTCATAGGATTCTAGGTCAATGACCTAACCTGACACATCTTCTATCATATTTCTCAGATCTTTTGAGAAGATCATGCCAGATTGTTGATTTTCTCTTCAAATAATAGTAAAACGGTGCGATACCTCGCAATGCGAGGTAGCTGGCGCGCAAGACAAACCGTAAGATATATGAATCGACCCATCTCAAACTTGTTTTTTCAATAATTTATAGAACGTTGTTCTTCTGAAATTTGGCAAACCGTCGTCATCATTCACGATTTCTAAAACTTTAGAAATCGTTGGGATTTCATTCCGGAAAAAAAAACCATGGCCAATTCTTCTGATAAGGTTCATATCGAAATCGTCAACCGAATCGATTATTTTTAACGACTGGGCTCTCCTCTTAGGTGGCGTCAATGTTTTATTCTCTTCATATTCTCTGAGAATTCTGAATACAGCTGAATCACTCACCCCTGAGGATTTTGAAACAATTCCTACTAAGTCTCTTTCGATAAATCAGGATGTTCTTCCAATTCTTTTCGAAAAATGTTCAAAATTACCTCTTTCTCTTCAGCAGAGAAATGCGATCTTTTGGACCTTTTTCGTGGTGGTCCCCACATATCACCCTCAGATGCAGTATCCGTTTCCGAATTCGACATTGTTCTATAAACACTATATAGATACACTTTGTCAAAAGATTTTTCAACATAATGCACTTTTCACAACAAAATCCATAAACACTTTGAAGAGCTAGACCTTCACAGTAGCTCTAGGTATTTTAACTGGTCTTGTCAATTGAAAATTTCGATATTTATGCAAATCAAGATGGCTTTAATCCATTGAGGGAAAGGACCCAAACCTGGTGTTTCCCGGAATCACCTTGTCGGAATCTTGAGCAGCCGACAAAGAGTTTCATACAAAATAATATAAAATTATGGACTGAAACTAAATATATTTCGGATATTACCAGTAAATGACCATTATAAATTTGAACAGAGATCTGTTTCGAGTCTTGTCAATTGAAAACTTCGATATTTATGCAAACTAAGATGGCTTTCACCCATTAGGGAAAAGGACCCAAATCTGATGTTTCCCGGAATTACTTTGTCGGAATCTTGCAAAGTTCCGACCCAAATCTCTAAAACACTGGTGTTTCCTGGAATTACCTTGCCGCAATCTCGAGCATCCGAAGAAGAAATTATTTAGTAGATGATAATATAAAAAAAACAAAATAAAAAAATAGGGTACGTCGGATATAAAATGTTTATGACAGTTGCAAATCATAACAGAAATTTTGCACTAGAGTTTCTGAGGAAAAAGTTATAATGTGGGAATTGCTGACTCAAATTATTGAATCATTTCTATCCAGTACCATACACAGTCCGAGTACGATCTCTTAGGGCGGTCGAAGAGAGCGTTGTTATCACCGTTTGATCAATAGCAGCTTTATTGTGCGCAAACCAGACGATTCTGTTTGTTTACAAAGCTCCTACTTATATTTGAACGGACTATAGGAATATTTCTCATCTGTCTGCTCTTAATGTCGTGTGAATTTTCAATAATCCCTCCCTCGCTCTAACTACCTTCCAAGTTGGCTGGAAAACTTGCGGGGAAAACCTCATTAAACTCAGTTCCAGCATTACAACTCGATCCAATCTCGAACGTGATTTGAATATAATATTGCGAACTCTACCCCTAATAAATTTTCAGTTTTTCTCCTCTGATTAGTTTGCGATAGCTGAAATATCGTCCAGAGTCGTAGTTAAGCATCGTTCTAAAATGAAAATAGTGAATTAATATATTCCGGATAAGAGCTTTATGTTAATTCTTGGTGTTCAGTAGATCTCGAGTATGTGATTTCGTGTTTCGTTTCGGCAAGTGCAGGTAATAAGTGGGACGATCGATAATTGTTGCTACAAAAACACACATGCAATTGAGTTTGCAATACACGTTTTGTTTTTCTTTTTCGAATGAGAAAAAACGATCTTTCAGTGGAGTTAAGTTAATTAGGAACAAAGGTTTAATTCAAAAACGATGACTACACTTGAACAATCTACTATACATACCAGTATCAAATCACTAGGTACTATTAATTACAGTTTGAATGAAAATCACACAAAAATTGGATCCCTGAGGAAGGTGTTTCTGTATTGTTCCACCTGGTTTTTGACTCCATCTAGAAAATACCCTATAAATTGTTACTCTAAATTTAATGATTCAAAGGATATTGGAACCTGTAGTATTATTATAATATCGCCATTATTTTTAAACTCGATATTTTGGCTGAGTTTCAAATATTTAATTTGTCAAATAATCCTGCATGTATGAAATCGCTGAGTTCATGGAGCCGTGAAAAGTGGTTTTTAATCAACCGTGATTTTGAGATATTTCTAAGTACTCCAAATTGTTCGAATTTATATTCACGGTAGAGAATGAGGTTATGTATGGAGGCTACCTACATTTTCTTGCTTTTTAATCTTGAAAAGAAACAACAATTCCCACTAAACTGAATAAATCTATTTTTTTCTGGTATAAAAATACAGGATTTTCATGCTCTTCATTTCTTCAACGCAAAATATCCATCTGATTCAAATGCAAAAGATTTTTTATCGTATACGTCTGACGATAACAGCAACAAAGAAATCAGTCATAAACCAGGAAAAGCCTTGCGGTCATTCCAAAGTAACGGTGCTATTTTCCGTTGAGGAAATTCGTTATCTCTCATTTCTCATAACTAAATGAAAATTGGAACTCCAACAAGAGCGTGTACGGCTGTGTGATATGTGTACAATTTCATGGCAAACGTTTTTAGAGTTGATAAGAACCCATGTTCTATAAATGAAAACATTTCATTTTTAATAGGTATTTGACCTTCAGATAGTATTTATGTATAACGTATATTGGTATCAGATTGATAATATAACTACAAAATGTATGAAGTTCTGTTTGGATTTATTGATTATTTTATTACCTGAAAATTTAACGTAGTGAATTATTCATATTCTTATGAGTGGCTTGAAAAACTTGATGCTGCAGGTTTAAGAGCGTGATCATTTTAGCCAAAATAGCGCAACCCCTTTCGCAAAAAATTAAAAGTAGGTCAAATAACCACATTTTCTTTCGACAAGAAAGTCTTGAACAAAACTAAGATGCCTAATTAAGTGTTTCTATGCTTTCACGTCGAATGGCAATGCAATCAGAAAATGACAAGTGCATACTCCATGTTTTTAGACATCTTACGAACTAACATAGATTCAGAATGAATATTCTATGTCTATGCTCACGATTCAATTCTTATCATCTATTACAAGTGTTATTTATCCTGTATTCTATACGCATCTTTACAAGTTACAGCTCTCGACATTTCGAATATTATGTTGTGCCGTTTTGAAACTTTTGTGATAATAACGAACCAGTTTCAAAGGATAAATTCAAAGGACTGATTATTCTCTGGGCCATGTTGATACATCTTTATTCTGCGGGAAAGATGTTTTCTTTCTAGCGTAATATAACTGGCGCATAAGTTCATTCATTCGGATGATCTCGACGGGATATCCTAGCAAACAGTGTTCCATAATATATTCTGTTATAATCTCCAGCTATCTGACATCGTTCTGAACTCTGAAAGAGGATAACATACCCCCTCGGGGTAATACCCGTATATTGTATCATGGAAAGCTGTGGGATCCAATTTTCCTTGACAAGATTTTCTTCATTAATATGCCAGGCGAAATACTCGCTGTGTTGTTCGTATGTGAACGGCGCTTTTGTGCAAAGAAACGTTCACATTCCTGATTGTGACTATAAGTAAAAATCATTCATGATAGTGGAGCTTATTACTCTTTCAGCATGCAAAATATCCATGCAGGGTGTTCTTAAAGCTCCAGAAAAACTTGAATGCAAGACTCACATGGATTTTATTATTGATTTTGTATGTTAAATACATCACCTTCTTGGAATTTCGTTCCAGTTTATGATTTCGCTTATGTCCATAGACATAGAATCGAATTTCACCGGTGACAGTTCGACATAACCTCACAAACTCAACAACATAACCATAGACAGAATGCATATATTCTATGTCCATGTCCATAGACATAGAATACTGCATTCTATTTCTATGTATTCTCTGTCTTCGTATTCTTTGTCTATGGTTATGTTGTTGAGATTGTGAGGTTATGTCGAACTGTCACCGGTGAAATTAGATAAAAGCGGGTGTGTTCCAGTATGATGATTCCTTTCGGAGAATGTAGGAATAGTGAATGGAACTGAGACCGAGTTGTAACGATTTGTTTATTTTTGCTGCTGAAGGCAATCAGAACTGGGTTTTTATCTTCAGTTCAGAGTTTGTTCGTTCATTTCGGTTTGAATTTCCAACATGGGAGTTGGTTCGCTCACACGATCAAAACAAAGTTTCTGAAAACTTTAATTCCAGTTTCCTATACTGAGACTTCGAATGCATTCGATTGAGTTTCTTTCGGTCCACTCGATAAAAGTTACCAGGGGTCGGGGAAGCTTTTCAAGTACGAAATCCAGTTCACTGAATAACCACTCAAATAATTCAGAATAAAACTCTTTTGATCGAGGAATCTACATGAAGGGTATATGTATACAGGATGACAAAGATAAAATAGTTTTGATTGCAAATTCGGTTAGGTTATTTCTTGACATATTCATGTTTAAATCGACCGAATACATTTCCAATACCTTCCAAAATAAATACGGCGATGTCAAAGTTCATTTCGTTGCTTGTTTTTCAGACCACAGACCAACTGGTTTCTCTGTGTTCAGACGTCTGTGCGCAGAGAAGTTTTAATTGAAAATCTGTTGAATGAATGACTGTTTCGTTTTCGTTTGGCTACTTTGTATTTTTCATTAACCGTAAGTGTGTTTGGGATTGAATGCCGATACATCATCCCATTGAAACCCATAAATTTCGGAGTTGTACAACGAAAGTTTAAGAGGCAACATTACCATAAGATATTTGCATGCCTTCCATTAAAGGGAATAGATTGAAAACAGGTGTCTATGTTAACGATCGAAAGAACCAAATACGGAATGAAACTACGCTCGGTTCACCTACTTCACTATCGTGTTCCAGCTACGAACATACGTATGAAATATGACCATAAACTTCGTTACTACACAAGTTTATTTGTCGAATAAGCTGCTCAACAGTAACCATCACATATTTTATGGTTTTCTATCATTGAAGCAACTTTGTCGAGAACATACATTTTGCGAGGATGACAGCTTGCTTTTCTCCAAGAAAAATATGCAACATGCATAAAGTGTATCAGGCTCATATTTGCCTGAAATGCGAAGTTGTTTAGAGTTCTCTCACCTATAAAATGCATTCAATAGCCTTCAGAGTGATATGCTTATCTTCTACAGACTTTACCAGACGACAATTCACTCAAGATCTCATTCTTAAATATATTTTATTGAGATTCTCAGGAAGTTTTTATCAGAAATCTATTGAAATTCGGTAATATGAAAACTTGTAGACGATTCGGTAATATGAAAACTTGTAGACGAAATTGAAAAGTTTGTAATGTTGTTCACTTTTTCCGTTGATCATTTGAAGTTCAAAGACATAATCCCGATAGCCCATGCGCATTTCAGCATTTTCACCATTTCACCGAAAATTAAAAGGAAATTATATGGTGCGATTATTATTGTTTACGGCGAAAAGCACTCGACGTTTGGAGAATCAATGAAAATCTCATTACCTTAAATTTCCATTAGACATGAAGAACTAGCAATTGGTGGACTGAAAACGTTCACGAGCAAGTTTCTGGTGAAGTTTTAATGGATTATTAACATGAAATAAGGGTTTCGATTTATAGGTAGATATTATTCGCCAATTCCACTAAAACGTGAAAGAAATGAATTGCGTTACACAAAAAAGTTGTCCATTGGACTTGAATAGTTCAGATCTTTTTTTATACTCACTGGATTTTTATGACAATTTTGATTTTTCTGGGGATTTCGATAGAATCGTTCACAATTTTTCTTCTCGAAATCGTTAGCAGATACGGCAAAACTACAGGACACCATAAAGTTTAGTATAACAACAATGCTTCTTTTAACAATTTTTCGAACTAACAGTGGTTCACCAAAAAAAAGTTCTGGAGGAAAACAAGGGACAGTGTTCCAGAAACATATCATCCTGTAGATTCGCAATCGAAATTGGAATGAGGACTCTAAATTTTAATTTGTATGCCTAATTTCAGTAGAATTGTGAAATGTAGATACTACGAGAAAAAAATAATTCAAATAATTTTATTATATTGTTGTTTTTATCATAGTATGTACAAGAGAGTTAAAATAGTTGTCAAATTATAATTGAAGACAAAAGTCAATTTTGCGAAAATGCAAAACTGTTTCTTCCGATCTCATCTACACGACCATATATGTTTGTCCAGTTTATGGTGGGACACCCTGTATATTCATTGATTTGTTTCGGTTCTGGAAGGTTATAGACCCAAGAGGATATAGATGAAATTTATTCGAAGATAATACCTACATATTTGTTTTCACCGCCATATGTATATATTTAATAGTCCTTGGTCCTAATTAATATTATTACTATCCTCTGACGTAAGGGACTTGATGAGTTCATTGGAATTTCAATTCACATTTTTTAATTCACGATTCCATGATCATCAAGAAGCATGAAATACTTTAATAAGTTTAGTGACGTAGAAATTATGTATTTCACATTTTTTTTCGGCAGGTTTTTCTTGGTTTCGGAGAAGAGAGTAGCAAATCAATTTTGTTCACCTGAAGAATTAGCAATTTTCAAACAGATGTGCGTAAAGTTTTTGTCTCTCAGTATAAAGTAACATTTTTGCAACCTGCTCACCGCTGAGTATGGTACGATAATCTCGATAATATTTTGTGTGTTTTGGCCATTTCCGCATTTTCTTTCCTATCGATTTGAAATGGTAATAAATGAACAAATATTCTCAATCGGTATGATGAATATTTTATGAAGTTCTATTCAACTTCGTAGTTCCAGTTGTTGCTCCATTGTGTGTACATTGTAGATATTTCTCTATTCATTAGCAGTCCAGTTGTGTAGATGTAAAAGTGAAATATGTATATCGCTTGTCTGCAGAAAAACACTAGGTGTTCTGGTCGTGAATTGAGATTTGCACAAGCACATTCATATTCAAATGGGGTTCGACTTGGGCTATTGATTATTTGGAATAATTTATCATCCACATTCTCCTAAGGAAAACACTGCGTAGAAATATGTTTCTAGGATTCTAGGACATGTATTCCTGTTCTTTTTACATGACTGGGGGCACAGCCTTTCCTATTTACGAGCAGAGAACTAATATTTGGCAACTGTTGTGGCAGTACTTTATTTTACTGGTTTTTTTTCTGTTAAATGTATTTGCAGTCGGTTTTTTGTTTTTTCTTTATTAGTTTGTTCATGTCAAACTTCGAGTTTCATTTATGAACGAGTTGATCAGTGATTATAGGTGTATTTTTCTCTTTCATGAAATTTGTTTTTCAAATGTATACATTTTTTACAAAGAATGTCCCATATTTAAATGTGAAATATCTCAAAAACAAAGCGAGTCAGGTAAAAGGCATTCTTTGTAAGAAATGTAGACATTTGAAAAACAAATTTCATGGAAGAGATAAATACAGGGTGTTCCATTCGAAAAAATCGAGTTATCGCATATTTAATTTGAGCAAATTGGTAAATTTATATTAGACACTAGGTATGTATAAAAAAAAACTTCAGACGTTTACTGAATGATGATACCTTAAGCTAAATACTCTAAAAATTTGGTTTATCTAGATTGACAACAGCGGTTGCTACATATAAGAATTTATGTGAACGCCTTAAAACACTAAAAATACTAAAAAATACGAATTATGTGGCAACGCCTTAATGAAATTTGAAAAATGAGCTATGAGTGCGTAAAGATCATGTTGTCCTCGAACGAATTATTTCATGAAATACAAGGTGTTCCATTCGAAGAAACTACATATTTTTCAGTAAAAGACAATTTTGCTCTGAATTGAATTGCTAAGGTCATTACAATAATGATTTCGAGGAAAATGATCACTGTGTCAGTCCAAACATCTTGAAAAATGGAATGTATTATAAATAAATTTTGCAAAAAGAAGATGGGATATTTTGAGCTATCCTTGAGAGACAAAGATATGCTGTCGCGAATTTTTCTAGATTTTTTGAAAACAGACAAAATTGTAGTTCATCATTTTCAATTATACGGAACTGTTTGATTAGCGCATGTCAGAAATGCGGATAATTTTTCGACAGGAAGAAAACATAGCCTATGTCACTCCCACAATCAATACGAATCTAATGACACCTCATACGTTAAAATCCATCAAGCCGTTCCGGCTGTACACCGTGTTAACGTTAAACGCACTAGTGCGAAAAGCAATCACTTTCCAGACTAGTGCGAGAATTGACCAGTACCTGCGCTAGTGCGGAAAGTGACTACTACACGCACTCAGTTTGCGTGCAGGAATGCAGCTATTTACATCTGATGGAATTTCGTTCACGACCTTCGCTTTGATCTTACTCTCACTTTCAATATGAGAATCGCGAGTTTGTTTGCCGGAAAAACGATCATTTGTTCCGAACAAATAACTTCTTTATAGAGATAACCTGCTCCCTATTTCGGTGTTTGAACATACCTGCCCATGTTTTCAGTGTCGGAAATCATTATCTCGGTTAATTGGTTGTCGTGTTTGTATAATTGATATTCATAAAGAGGATAATTACGTTTATTTATGGATGCTGCCTTTTCGCTCGTAACAATGGTTATTCTTAGCTTCTAACGTGTTTATAGAACATACCAATATTATTTCGGTGTTCGCAGTTTTATAATAAGAATCATTTCACGGTATAGGTTCGAATCGCGTTCCGTAACTCGATATCTCACCGTCGGTGATCGAAATGAAGTCGGTGTATCCAGTAGGGGAGATCATAAAATGGTTGATATGAGAAACGAATCATTTTCTCGTGCGGTATTAGGTTTTTCCTCACGGATCATCGTTAAGTCGTTTATTCGTGTTGTTGTTTGCTTAACTACCTTGCATAAATAAATGGGCGAAACTTAACGATTTTTAAAATAATTTCGTTAATAAGTGTCACGGAATTTGATTTTCTATACAGGTTGTTAATGCAACAAAATTTGGTCACAAATTCTAGAGACAAAACAAGAAGACCCCTATTTTTTATTTTTGACGGAGGTCCCCTCTTTTAGAGATACTGCCCCCTCAATTTCGTACCTTTAAATTGACGGTGGACATTTTCTACTGGGCCACAATGTCTTTGGAATTAACAAACATTAACCGCTTCTTGGTCTTCCTTG
This sequence comes from Adalia bipunctata, assembly GCA_910592335.1. Taxonomy (NCBI): domain Eukaryota; kingdom Metazoa; phylum Arthropoda; class Insecta; order Coleoptera; family Coccinellidae; genus Adalia; species Adalia bipunctata. Next base: position 6,770,315 of record OU342948.1, on the reverse strand, counting down.
AAAGTTTTCAAATCGTTGGAAAGCCCATTCAATTGAAAAACTTCCATGTTTCTTGGAATCTTCTCATGAAACGCTCGATTTCCAGAGAAATCTAGAAATGTGATTGACAGGTATAATTCCAAGTGACAAGTTCTTCTATTGCAGGGCTTTCTAACGGTTTAACAATTTTCAAGTAATTCAAATACACAATTAATGTTTAGTGTTATTCAAATCTAAAGATCCCCAGTGATCTCTCTAACTCCACAATTCTATACCAAGTTCCCAACTCAATTGAACGCTCTCATTGACCTTTGTGACACAGTGAAACAGTTGAAACTCTGATGGAGCTTTATTTTTACCCTTTGTGTACTCGAAGTTCGTGAGAAACATTGGATATAAATGGAAGCAGCAGAGAAGTTCGGAAACCAATTGACTTCTTTTCTGTTTACTATCCACTGATTGATTCTTGAAAGGTGCATGCAGTCGAATTTTTTTTTTACTTGACGAATAAACATACGTCGTTGAAAGTCTTGCCCCCCCCCCCTAGGTTTCTCAAAAAATAAACAATCTTTGTTCAGGAAATGAGATGAATTGTCCCTCTATTTCAACTGCAATACAGAGTGAGTCTTGTACATATATTTTAACTGTAGATTCCTCTCATCAAACGAAACACTTTTTTCCTATAGCATTTTTCAGAATTTGGTTTCGTTTCAAAAATACAGGGTGTCGAAAATCCACGAAAAAACATCTTTCCTGTTCATATCTTCGGAACCGTCATCTCAAATAAACTTATTCCCAATTTTACCCGATAAAATTCGACGAAAAAATCAAAAATCATAAGAATAATCTGAATGCTTCCCTGGCTTTTCAATATCAGAGAATGGCTCAAATTAATAAACTCTATACAAGGTAACAATGTGGTCAGAATGTTTATCAACTTTGTCAAGACTAAAATGTCAATGGAATACAAAATTAACAAATAACAAATCTCCATCAAGCCGCTATACGCATGCTTCGTTCAACAACCACAGACCAACTGTTCGGTCTATGGAACAACGGCTTGTCTTGCGCATTGTTATATGCGACTGAAATTAAGATCCTAGCGCTCTATCGGCGAGAATCAGAACATTTCCAAAGAGGTACGACAAGACGCCATCAGCCAAAAGTAAACAAAACTAGTGCCTTTGCGTTAGTTCATCCGATAATGATGAGGACGTACTGCTTCCTTGTTTGAAGAGAAAATCAACACAATCTGGCATCGTCTTCTCAAACGTTCTATGATAGCTCTGTCACTGAAAATGGTTAGATGAGTTAGGTTAGGTTATTGAGCTCGGATCCGATGCGCGGAGTTATGTTCGATTAGTGTAAAAACAATTTTTTTTGAGATAGTTTTGGGAGATAGATAGATAGAGGAAAATATGAACAAGTTATAAGTGCTCAAACTAATCTTAATGAAAATCGAAGAAGGAACTTATTTTGGTGGGATAAATATGGCTTTTCAATTGCAGAAATAATCGGACAAAACTAAGTGTTTTTATTGAGAAATATCGTGTTTTTAACATTCTCATTCGAATAAGGTTAGTACTTGAGTATTCCCTAGATGTATCAACTCAATTTCAATCGAGAAATATGAACTTTGCATCAATTCCAGAGAATTATATCAGAGACGTAATAAGCCCAATTTTTTTTAAATGGCTATATCTTTTTAACAGAGCCGAATTCGGAAAAATGGAGAATGAATAAAGGTTTCTTTTGACCTCAAGAATCTTCAGTTGAAATATATGTACAAGTCAAGACTCACCCTGTTTACATATTTGATATTTCTAAGTTACTCTTTTGTGGTTTGTTACTCTTTGCTTCATAAAGGATGGGACAGAATAGGAAAAAATCTGAATTGATCGATTATTTATTTTTGATTAATTATTGTTATTCCACAATTGAATCCATTGAAGCAATTCTTCGACTTCTTGGGTGGGCTGTCATGAAGACTAGAGTTTCTTTGAACTTGGAAATATTTGATGAAATTATTTTTAGGCTGTATATGCTATCGACAATAAATCCATGAGTAAAACCAGAATATTTGGCAAGAAAACGAAATTAAGTTCAACAATACACTCTCCTAGCCATAACAACAAACGTATATTGTCTCGTAATCCAAACAGAAGCTCCCCATTTTACCGAATCAAGAATTTTATATGAGAATCTCGAATATTTGAAATTGCTCTCGGCATAACCAGATACTATTTTCCGGAGACGGTAAAATCCAGACGCCTGGCGAATACAAGGGCGACAGACAAGGAACGAGCCATTGTCGTAAAATTAGGGATCGCATTTATAGGCGAGAGTACAAAGTTGAAAATTCGGTCACGGTTCAAACAATGCCTTCAAGGACTGCCCGCGGACCGGAATGGATAACAACCGGAGCGAAATGAGGGCGTTTATCTGTAAAGGGGTTCCGTAGGAGCCCCACTGTCCAACGCCGCTGGAGTCTTTTATTGCAAAACGGTTTCGGACGGGAGCATTGGCCAAAATAGTTTAAATCTCTATTAATATTATACTGGAATCTGCGAGCAATATAAAAAAATAAGTGGGTCTTTTCACACTCAAATAAAGACGCAGATATCCTTAATATGGCCCGTTTTCATTTTGAATGCGCTAACGTGGCTTCAGCGCCTTAGCCAAAGAGGAAATAGTATTTGCTTAAGCTAAAGTATAGATGCATAGAATACCTGGTTTTGGCATTGATTGGACTTTCTTGTCGATCGAAAATTTGAGATTTTGTGCTGCTTTTCATTTCTCCCGAAAGGAGTCGCGCTATTTTCCATTGCCGCAGTAGCTCCACGACCGATAAAGTATTGCGGATTATACCGGAAGTAGCAAAAAACTCAAATCTAGAGTGCCGTTTTGATCTACAAATTTTGGTCACGATTTTCAGTAAGCAGTCGTTACACCAGGTGTTCTATGCATCTTTGCTAAAGTCCACATACGTATCATTTGTCACTTTGAATTGAATTTTCTATGGTTCCGAGATTTCTGTACCTATCTCAAAAGAGAAGTTAAGATGTCTATACTCTGTTTAAATGTAAGAAGGAGCAATAATAACATGTTTGGCGCAGCGGTAGGAGGGCCTTCGTAAAGTTTCTTTACGTCCAGAGTCGAATCGAGGAGATTTCACACAATCGTTCAGTTTCAACTGAACTTGAATTCCATTTTTTTCAATAATTTATAGAACGTTGTTCTTTTGGAATTTGGCAAACTGTCGTTATCATTCACGATTTCTAGAACTTTAGAAATCGTTGGGATTTCATTCCGGAAAAAAAAACCGTGGACAATTCTTCTGATAAGGTTCATATCGAAATCGTCAACCGAATCGATTATTTTTAACGACTGGGCTCTCCTCTTAGGTGGCGTCAATGTTTTATTCTCCTCATATTGTATGAGAATTCTGAATACAGCTGAATCACTCTCCCCTGAGGATTTTGGAACAATTCCTACTGAGTCTCTTTTCGATAAATCAGGATGTTCTTCCAATTCTTTTCAAAAAATTATCTCTTTCTCTTCAGCAGAGAAATGCGACCTTTTGGACCTTTTTCGTGGTGGTCCCCACATATCACCCTCAGATGCAGTATCCGTTTCCGAATTCGACATTGTTCTATAAACGCTATTAACACTTTGTCAAAAGATTTTCCAACACAATACACTTTTCACAACAAAATCTATAAACACTTTGAACAGCTAAACCTTCACAGTAGCTCTAGGTATTTTAACTGGTCCTCTCAATTGAAAACTTCGATATTTATGCAAATCAAGATGGCTTCAATCCATTGAGGGAAAGGACCCGAACCTGGTGTTACCCGGAATTACCTTGTCGGAATCTTGAGCAGCCGACAAAGAGTTTCGTACAAAATAATATAAAACTATGGACCGAAACTGAATATATTTCGGATATTACAAGTAAATGACCATTATAAATTTGAAAAGAGTTTTTTTTCGAGTCTTGTCAATTGACAACTTCGATATTTATGCAAATCGAGATGGCTTTCACCCATTAGGGAAAAGGACCCAAATCTGGTGTTTCCCGGAACTACTTTGTCGGAATCTTGCAAGATTCCGACCCAAATCTCTAAAAATCTGGTGTTTCCTGGAATTACCTTGCTGCAATCTCGAGCATCCGAAAAAGAAATAATTTAGTAGATAATAATATAAAAACAAAAAAAAATAAAAAAAAATAGGGTACGTCGGATATAACATGTTCATGACAGTTGCAAATCATAACAGAAATTTTGCACTAGAGTTTCTGAGGAAAAAAGTTCTAATGTGGGAATTGCTGACTCAAATTATTGAAAAATGTCTATCCAGTACCATCCGCAGTCCGAGTACGATCCTGGCAGTCTCTTAGGGCGGTCGAAGAGAGCTCTTTATCAGCGTTTGACCAATAGGAGCTTTATCGTGCGCAAACCAGACGATTCTGTTTGTTTACAAAGATCCTTCTTATATTTGAACGGACTATGAAAACATGGTGTACGCACTCGTCAATTTTTGAATGCAATGTCATTCGATAAAATTGACAATATTAGAAAAGTTTCGTGGCGGCGCCGCAATGTCATACAATCTCATTTCAGTGACATCTGATCTTCCAGATTCAGAATGTCGTTTTTATGTAATGAAAGTCTTTTCATCAAAACGTCAAGAATATAAAAACAAATCATTGCTTCAAAGAACTATCGACAATGGGCAATACAAATTCAAATATTTGAAATAACTACAGAAAATCAGTCATAATTTGTGAATAGCGCCACCTGGAGTGGAAAAAACAAAATTTTCTAATATTCTTTCATTCATTGCTCTCTTTGACTCTGCAAACGTCAATGGCTTTAGAGTAGATTTGACAGATGTTCTATGCATCTTGGTACATCTGTTCTGAGCATCTTACCAAGACATCTGTCATTTCTCTAGAAACATAACTTAACCTATTTCACACAAAAAATTGCGCCAAAACCGTGAAATATTGCTGATAATTCCGGAACTAGGACCAAACCATAATTGAGGGTGCCGATTTGATCTACGATTTTCAGTTAGGAGTCGTTACCCTAGGGTTTCTATGCATCTGTGTTCTGACATTCAGTCGTTCATGTCAGTCGCCATGTTAAACAGGACAACAGTTGCTACAATGATAGTTTATGCGCTTGCATACACCACACAGCCGTTCGACTACATTGCGAATCCTAATGAGGGACTCATTATATAATAGGTTTTGGCTCCTGCAGTGCCGCGTTTTAAACAAGAAAAAAGGACGAAATTATATTCGGACGATCGCTCTAACGGAATTTGTTCACCTCCAACCTACCGCAATATTTCAAAGCGAAACCAATAATTATTATTCGACAACTGGCGATAATAAACGACGATAAGGACAATTTAGCGATAATATCGATGACATGCTGAAAGCACATGCGTCATTTTACATCTATAAAATTGCATCATCTGATACTTGATCTCAAGTTTCTCGAAATAATAATATTTGCGAATCATTAGGTTGTTAGCGTTTGAATACCTAATTGGGTAACGACGTAAACGGTCTCGAATTTTAGATGCCCCAGTTGTTAACTCGCATAAAGTAACAGGATAATCTGGGTCAATGCTTCCCCACCAGATATTGCATCAATAATTATCGAGTTGTTGAGTTCCGACGACAAAATTTCTGCATATATCTATTACTAGAAATAAAGCTGCGACTGGACTTTCAAGGCCTGCTCTGATGTCAATCATTCTTGGATGGACTATACATCGCCATTCATACTCTAGTCTATACCATTTCTGAATTTCCTACCCTTCAAGAAAATGAAATGCACCGTTGCCAGACTACTTCATGGCTTATATCTTCACAACGTTCTATTTTATTATTGCATTTCTATTGAATACCGTGGAACTTCGTTTTACTACTAATAATCCCCATGGAATATTCTTATACCGTTGGTAAGACCTACTGCACTTTTAACTATTCACTTGACATGCGATTCTGTGGAAGAAAAACTAACCTCCTTTGTCCAAATGTCAAAACCTATATAAGTACTCTATGATTGCTCGATTGGTGGTGGTAACACATAATTCTATGGGTGGTAAGAAAAAGGAAGGCTTTTTTTTCTTTTCTGTAGGATTTTTTTTGGGAATATTTTGTTGTATAAACCTTGCCCTGACAATAAAAAACACAACAAAAAAAGAATTGTCCAATTTGGTGCGATCGTTTGAACAATAAGGCATTTCGAAGTTTTGAACCAACCATAGATCCTCTTTTATTGATATAGATTTATTCAATTTTTTCAATTAGAATGAAGATGCTCACATGAATTTTTGCTCTAAGAGAAACAGAAGCTCTGGCACTCCGAAATTTACAATTTTTTTATGTCCATACTTCCATACTTACTAAACATTGTAGTCGTTTTTTGAAAATTTTTTAAATTTTGCAACTGTTCGAGGAGAGCCAAAGTCGATGTTTAGTTGTTGCTGAAACGCCTAGAGCACGTGTACGCGAAATTTATCGCTAGCTGAGTGAATTTGAAAGAGGTCGAATTATTGGTCTACTGGAGGCAGGGTTGTCATTTCCAGAAATCGCTAACCGTACGAACAGAAATCCAACTACTGTTATGAGATGTTGTTTGATAATGCCCAAAATCGAAGAAGAGTAGGCACCGGCCGTCGAAGGGGCACAAATGAAGTTCGAGATCGACGTCTAAGACTTATGACCATTAGAGACCGATTTGCGACAACTCGATCCTTGGCTGATGAGTGGTTAGGAGAACAAGGACATCCTGTAACTGTCCGAACGGTTTACCGCCGTTTAAGGTCTTTTGGACTGGAGCATTATCGACCCCATCTTATGTTACCTCTGACGGTTGAGCATCGCCGGCAACGATTACAGTGGTGCAGAGAACGACAACATTGGAATGTGAAATGGCATCAGGTCATCTTTTCTGGTGAATCTCGATTCTCCTTGGGTGCACATAATGGCCGAAGAAGGGTTAGACGACGTCGGGGAGAAAGACGGAACCTCAGTTGGATGTTGAGCGTCATGTACACCGGATAGCAGGCGTTATGAAATGAGGTGCTATTGCATATGCAAGTGGGCCACCTTTAGTCTTCATTCGAGGTAACATGACAGCGCTGCGTTACCTTCAAGAAATAGTGGAGCCATATGTTCTCCCTCACCTTAACAGGCTCGAGAATCCAATATTCCAGCAAGATAATGCTCGACCTCATGTTGCCAGAGTTAGTTCAAACTTTTTTGAAGCGACCCATGTGCCCATGACCGCCCAGATCCCCCGATGTTTCGCCCATAGAGCATGTTTGGAACATCATGGGTAGAAAGCTTGGAAATTTACCCCAGCCCCTACGGACTTTGGCGGCTCTGAGACATGAAGTACAGGTAGCTTGGGATAGTATGCCTCAAGAAGAAATAGACCATCTTATTGCATCAATGCCAAGACGTGTTGTGGAGTGTATATAGATTACCGCGGTGGACAAACTTTATTGACAAATTTATTAAAGAAAAATGTTATCCTTCTATTATTTTTCTCCAAATTTTAATCATTTACTCCTGCTATACCTAAAATCTTTGTTTTACCCAAAAAAAAAATTGAAATTTAAACAGCTATTTTTGGGTGTTGCAGTGTCTTCGTCAGTTAGTATAGATTGACGTCTGGAAGTTTTGGACGAACTGTTTCTAACGAAACCAAAATACCAGAAGCGTTCGAGAGCTGCTGTTGCAATATTGGTCAAATACTCAAAGGCGCTCTACGGGTAGACACGGACAGGAACCGATCTTCTTCAGAAGTGGTAGTTCTTGGGCGTCCATTTCTTGGTCCACGCTTCCACTAACTTGACATTAAATTCGCAACATGTCTCTGATGGTGAAAACCTGAAAAAAAGAGGGTGTCCTGAATATTCAGTAAAAGCGGAGGTTATAGCCAGAGAACAGAGCAGCAAAAGAGGGAGCGTTTGAAAGAATAAATCAATTAGTCTAACGGCCAGTCTGACATTATCATTCCTGGGCTTTAATAAAGAAATCGATAATCAATCAACTTTTAACGATGTGTTAAGCTCATCACCTCTATAGGAAGCGACTGATGTGTGCGAAAACGCCATCAATTCTTGTCGATCGCCAATTTTGAGCTGCTAATTATTATCTCACTCCGTGTAGGTACCAATCCATTATCCCTCTTTCTTGTACACACGTATAGCATTTGCAGGCAACACTATCATGGGCAACGCTCGACCAGGGTTTCCGTAAATACAGGGGGTCACATTGAGGAGGAAACAGAAAAAGGAAGATTTTGAAAAATTTTGTCCTTGATGAATTACACTGCGCGAAAAAATCAAAGTACATTCTGAAAATTTCAATTTTAATGAAAGTTAACTCTACATTGACTTCATAACTTATTTTTTATGTTCTCTCGGGAAGGTTTCGAACGAAACAAGACACATTAAATGGAAGAAAAATTCAGGATTTCACCGAATCTTATGTGAAAGAAGAGAAATGAACAATTTTCAAAATACTGATAAGTGATTTTATATTTGGTATTTCCACCCCTTGCGTTAATTACAGCTCGGCAACGACGGTTCATACTCAAAATGAGGGATCTTAAAATGTTCTGATCTAATCCTTCCCAGATTTCTCCGAGTTGGATTCCTAAGTCATTAAGAGTATAGCTGGGTGATTTTCTGAACTTCTCAGCCTTCTATTGAGGTTGTCCCAAACCTGCTCAATCGGATTGAGATCTGGACTTGCTGGCCATTCCATTCGAGAGACTTCAACCTCTTCAAGGTACTCCTGAACGATGCGCGCACGATGGGGTCTGGCATTATCGTCCATAAAAATGAAATTTTCACCAATGTATGGATCAAATGGCACTACATGCTCTTCAAGAATGTTCCTTATATACTTATCAGCATTCATAGCTCCATTATCAACGACCACTAGGTCTGTGCGAGCAGTCGAAGATATTCCACCCCATACCATAATCGATCCTCCCCCGAAACCAGTAGTATTCAGGAAATTGCACTGAGCATATCTTTCATGTGGACGTCTGTATACAAGGGAACGTCAATCACAATGGTAGAGGCAGAATCTAGACTCATCTGTGAAGAGAACTCTTTCCCAATCGGCCTCTTCCCAATGGATATGCTCTCTCGCAAAATCCAAACGCGCCCTTCGATGGGCTGGGGTAAGAGCTGGGCCTCTTGCCGCGCCACGAGGCCTTAAATCATATTATTCTCCGAGGCGATTTTTTATTGTCTGAGTGCTAATTCGCACCTCATGGGTTTGCTCAAGCTGATTTTGAAGGAGGCGAGCGGTTGCAAACCGTTGTCTCAACGAAGAAACTCTCAAGTAACGTTCTTGAATGGCAGTTGTTACCCGTGGTCTACCCTGTCCTGGTCTTCGGACATTCATACCTGTCTCCCTAAATCGCTGCAAGATCTGGACACACTTGTATGGGAAACTCCAAACCTTTCTGCCATTCTTGTGTATGTCCACCCTTCTGCTCGCAAAACTACCGCTTGGGCACATTCCTCCTGGGTCAAATTGCGTGTTTCGCGTTGCATAGCGATCGAGTGTAGAAAATCAAACGAAAGAAAAACTATTGATCACTAGAATTGATCGAGAACAACTGATTTTAGAATGCAGCCAATATATTCAAAATCTGATAATATCATCTTTTTTTATTCCTGCTGGGAGAAAACATCTGTATTGAAGAAAAACGTTGAAAGTGGATAACATATGCATGCATAATTCTGATAAAAATTATTATCATTGAGAACACCTTCAGTTGTAGAATAAATTTGAGATTTCCATAACTAAGCAGGGGGGCTCAAAGAAGAAAAGTTTATATGAAAGACCCAACCTATTTTTTGACAAGGAATCCCCTCCTAAATTTTTGCGCACCTCTAATATACAAGTCGAAGAATCTCGTGTAGATGGTTGCGTCAGTCTTCAGATCATTAACAGATATTTATTCAATTCCAGCTGTTCCATTTCCTCCCAGCCACAAATTAACGGTGGCCGAGGTGTTCGACCCAAGGACGGCGAAACCTCGGCCTGATGTACTCAAGCAACATTTTATCTTGGAGGGGCGCATCGATGAAGCCGCCGCCCTTAGAATAGTAAACGAGGGGGCGCAGCTACTCAGGAGCGAGAAGACGATGATCGACATTGAGGCCCCCGTCACAGGTGAGTTGTCTTACAAGATCATTAGTCGATCTACAGAGTGAGCCAAATCGGACACATTCGAATCTTAAGGTCGCCGTTCAGAGCGCGTAGGAAAACTAATCCGATAGAGGCGCCACCGTGCATTTTATGGAATATCTCCATAGAACTTACAATATCACTATAAGTTCTATGAATATGTCTGTCCTGATGAATGAAATGTACAATGGCGCTCTCTATCCGAAAATCGCTGAACTATGAAATCAGTGAATATGTGGGTAAAGCAGGAACTTTTTCCCTCCATATATTTGAATTTGGCCATTCTCTGCCAAGTTCGTATTTCAAGTTGTTTTTTTGAACGAAATTATCTGTAGGTTCACTTTTAATCGGAAGTTGAACTATTTTCATGGGTCTTTCCTTTGAAATAAAACTTCTATTTTTGAAAGAAAAAAATTTATTTTCGAAAGGAAATCGATTAAAATTATTTCATTAAAAACTCCAATCCTTTCTGAGTTTACCCACAAAATTTCAGTTCTCAAAGTGAACCCATTTTCAAATGCAACTTGAAATAAACACACAATACATTGAACGCCAAGCTACCTGCTCGACTCGCTGGCCTGTCGAATTACCGACATTGGAACGCGCCATCTAAAGTTGAATGTTCAAACACAAAAACCAGGGTAATCGTTAGATCTCTGCAATATTTGGGTTATTGAATATGTTTTTCGTTTTTCATGAGTACAAGCTATATTTTTGAACTAATCATCATGAAAATTTTTGTAGTTTATAGAAGATTAAATTGCCGAGGGCAAATAGTTGCGATTTTTTCCAAAAAATGATGAAAAACCGTCGAAAAGAAATCATTAAGTGTAGTTTCCAAAACGCTGAAGTTCAACCTGTTTTTTTTAATTGAAAAAATCATTAAATCGAAAAAAAGAAAACTATTTGCCCTCGGGACGTTCCTTAACTTAAAAAAATCAAGCCTCTACGTCGTAAATTAGGGTAGTTACCTACTCGTGAAATAAAGAGACCACTTTTTGAATGGAGATTTACTACGATTCAAAAGGTGATACGTCCCCTTGAGTCCTATGTATGAACTAGACAAACAACAACTGATGTTTGTGTCTCATCATACAAATATATATTCTTTTGAAAGAGAGAATTACATACTGTTTTCTTAAATCAAACAATACAGGTACTTGATGATGGCTCGATACTTCAATTTTTCGATTTTTACAATTTCGGTGGACATCTTTTTTTTAAATTTATTGCGCAACTCTGGTTTACTTTTTTGACGTCGAACTCTACACCGACACTTCTAATAAGTTATTGTTCGTTGATTCGCAATATTTTGTTTATGCTTGGAACTGGTCTAGGCTAACTAGATATCAATACATCCTCGTATATAACTGGGCTTTTCAGCCATGTCTTTTCAAAAGGAAAATTTTCACCAGAAAAAAGTTGTGAGAAAAAATATCTTAGAGGGTTACTATTTCAGCCCCTCCTGATCATACTTCAGGGTTAAAAAAATGTGTCATTTCATTGACAAATGATAATTACGAAGTTTCGTGTCAGCTTAATATACAGGGAAAATAAACAAGAAAAACATTTTTTCTTGTTGATCTTCGGAGGGGCGTAACTTTGATGGGCAGAGGTTTTCTCAAAAAATGTTATACCAACTATCCATTTTAATTCTCCTCAAAGAATCACCCCTTTAATTTTTGCGGTGTTATTCAGATACACCCTGTATAGCCGGACATAACCCAGCCCACTCCACATTTTCCTCCGAAAATATTCACGCAAAGCCACCGCGGTACGTACAGAACAAGCGATCTGTTGCGAGCGGAAATATTTCACTGTTTGCTGAAAATACGGGCAGTGTGGCGTGACGTGCCGTGACGTTGCCAGCACGGCAGCGTGGAAGATGGAAGAGGATGCTGCGGGATAAAGGATCGCGCGCGCAGAGCAGTATTGATTTCGGCATCCTGCCCTCCTAAATAAATAATAATTTATATGGACCTTCATTTTTTCAGACCGTTAAGGCCTGACTGACCTTTACGGCGTATGAAAGGGCGAGTGAGGTATTCGCGTTGTTATACCGGGGGAAGTATGCCTATAAATTCCGAATTGTGGGTAAACGATTCATAAACAGTTGCATCACATGGATCTTTGATCGTATTGGAATTTGCGAGCGACGTTTTCGTTATTTTATTCATTGGGTCATTTATTCACTTTCTGATGGGTTTCCAGTTTATTTAGTGAAAAAACACAGTCTCCCTCATTCTCACAATTCTTACGAATCCAAGGACATCTCATATGTTGGAATCCATCAAGCTGTTCAAGCTGTAGAGCCAATTAAAAAAAGATAGTTATAGTTATAGTGAAAAGGGGTTACAGTCCACTGCGACCTTAAGGTCTATTGTGCCCCCTGACAGACTGTTATCATCGCGCCTCCTACAGCTCGCCCTCCATTTCCAGAGATTTGATGAAATCCAGTATCTGGGACGGCTTCAAGGAGGATAACTCCCCACTTCTACAAGTTTCTTGTCCAAAGCACTCTTTCCTTTGGCTTGCAATGGCTTAGCATTCCGTAACCAGGTGAATAGGAGTTTCTTCCTCCTCCCCACAGAATCTACACTCATCAGTGTCTGATAAACCCATTCTCAACAGATGCTTCTTTAGGCGACAATGTCCTGTGTGAAAGCCAGTGAGTAGATGAAGTTGGTTTTTACTGAGATCCAGATATTTTTTGGATTTAGCAGTTTCAAAGTTCCGGAGGAACTTTTTGGAGTGATCCATCCCTGGGAGATTCCGCCAGAGTTTTTCTCTTTCGGTTCTCTCCTTCAGCATAAACTCCTTCTTAAAGGTGCATTTTCCTATACCACAGAAGGGTTCTGGGCCAGTGAGTGGCGTTTGTGCGCCCTTTCTGGCCAGTGTATTGGCCTCTTCGTTTCCTACGATTCCCGAATGACCGGGAACCCAGATTAAAAAGACCTTAGTTATGGTTCAGGATAGAAATGATTCAATAATTTGAGTCAGCAATTCCCACATTAGAACTTTTTTCCTCAGAAACTCTAGTGCAAAATTTCTGTTATGATTTGCAACTGTCATAAACATTTTATATCCGACGTACCCTATTTTTTTATTTTGTTTTGTTTTTATATTATTATCTACTAAATAATTTCTTTTTCGGATGCTCGAGATTGCGGCAAGGTAATTCTAGGAAACACCAGAGTTTTAGAGATTTGGGTCGGAATCTTGGAAGATTCCGACGAAGTTATTCCGGGAAACACCAGATTTGGGTCCTTTTCCCTAATGGGTGAAAGCCATCTTGATTCGCATAAATATCGAAGTTTTCAATTGACAAGACTCCAAAAAGAAAATTTATAATGGTCATTTACTTGTAATATCCGAAATATATTTAGTTTCGGTCCATAATTTTATATTATTTTGTAGGAAACTCTTTGTCGGCTGCTCAAGATTCCGACAAGGTAATTCCGAGAAACACCAGGTTTGGGCTTTTTCCCTTAATGGATTTAAGCCATCTTGATTTGCATAAATATCGAAGTTTTCAATTGACAAGACCAGTTTAAATACCTAGAGCTACTGTGAAGGTCTAGCTGTTCAAAGTGTTATAGATTTTGTTGTGAAAAGTGTATTGTGTTGGAAAATCTTTCGACAAAGTGTATATAGTGTTTATAGAACAATGTCGAATTCGGAAACGGATACTGCATCTGAGGGTGATATGTGGGGACCACCACGAAAAAGGTCCAAAAGCTCGCATTTTTCTGCTGAAGAGAAAGAGATAATTGTGAACATTTTTCGAAAAGAATTGGAAGAACATCCTGATTTATCGAAAAGCGACTTAGTAGGAATTGTTTCAAAATCCTCAGGGGTGAGCTGTATTCAGAATTCTCAGAGAATATGAAGAGAATAAAACATTAACGCCATCTAAGAGGAGAGCCCAGTAGTTAAAAATAATCGATTCGGTTGACGATTTTGATATGAACCTTATCAGAAGAATTGTCCACGGTTTTTTTTCCAGAATGAAATCCCAACGATTTCTAAAGTTCTAGAAATCGTGTATGATGACGACAGTTTCCCAAATTTCAAAAGAACAACGCTCTATAAATTATTGAAAAAAAAATGGAATTCAAGTTCAGTTAAAACTGAACGATTGTGTGAAATCTCCTCGATTCCACTCTGGACGGAAAGAAACTTTACGAAGGCCCTCCTACCGCTGCGCCAAACATGTTATTATTGCTCCTTCTCAGATTTGAACAGAGTATAGGCTTTCATGGCGTCTATGTCTTGAAGGTTTTAGGGTACGTGACGCTTCCGATTATTCTTGAAAACTTTCGCCCTAAACACTCAACCTGGACACTTTAAAATTCACAGATATTAATCGTGAATTTAATAAAAGGAATGTTGAACCTGACAACGAAAAAGCACTCAATTGTTAAACGACAGAGCTAGTGAATTTACATGAATGCAACAAAATTGTCAACTCAACTCAATAATGGAACAGTTATCTTCACAACATAGATGTCTGCCAAGCACGCTAAGTGCATTACATGCTCGCCATTTAACTGGCTCAATTATTTTCCGCTCAAGCTACAACGTAAAGGAATAATCCAGATGGCTGATGGAAGTGAACGGGATCTTTGCATGAATATTCATTTTTGATGCAAACATATCTGCATTGGAGAAAAACGATTTTGCCGGAAATATTAATTAAGTTTTGAAAGATCCACAACTCCGCAAGGGTGAAAGAAACACTGGAGAAGCAATATACCTTTCAACCCATTCAACTTCAACGAAGTAAGCAAAAAGATCGCATTGGTCAACTTTTTGAAAACCAGATTTATGCCGTTAGAACCGGCAAAATGGTGTCTGTACCCAGTTTCTCACTAATGAATGAACTCCCTGTATTCCCATCGATCACGTGATGAATTCACGCCGTTTCCGATCATCCCGATTCCATCGAACGGATGAATGGCGCTGGCGCATCCACATCACATATATTTTCTTGGAAACCAGCCACGCCGTCCATCTCGTCCTGCTGGCGGTGAGCTCCATGAATCACAATGAGATCACAAGAATATGTTGGCGCTGGTGAATGGGAGATATTATTTCTCGAACTGAAATCCTAATGAGCCATCAGCAAACAGCGCTTTTGTGCCGGATCGTACAATGGTGCTGTGGTAATTAAAGGGACTACAGGTTGACATTTCCAGACGCGGCAATCGCCTCTGAATGACGCCGAACACAAAGGTTAGAACGCTAGTTTTGGCCCATTATTCTCCGTTTTTCATGGACAATTACCCGATTCCTTGATATTCGAGATTCGGCGCTAAAGGGGTTGGAAATTATGTATTTATTCGTGTATTTCCCTCGGAGGAGAGTCGCATGATTTTGAATTATTGGTGTGATTACTTGACCCCGTAACCATAATCCAGGTGGGCAAATGAAAACGAAACATAACCGTTTTCAGGATTGTAGAAGCGAGAAAGTAACCTCCTTGAAGCCATCCATGAATAATAAACTTTTACTCTGAAGCTTTCCAGGAAAAACATTGGACATTGTCAGCTATCCTCTTTCAGCTTTTTTGGAGACATACAAAATTGTAGGGCAACGTTTTCCAATACACAGAAATGTTTACCAAGCGCACGCTGATGAAGCTGAAAATGCTTCGACTCGAATCACATAAACAGTATTTTCACATTGACTACAGTTTCTTCAATAAAAAAACATAGTCTGTTACTTTCCCAATTAATACGAATCTCATGACCTTTTATACAGGGTGTCCCACGGCCGAGTGCCTATTTGACGTTCTGGAGAACTGGACAGTGGACATATTTGAAATCCGAAAATTGGTATTATGATATTGTTGGAAATTTTCTTCAGACTTAAAATATTTTTGGAGCCTGAGCACCTCCGGTTATACCAGGAGTGGAAATAAATTTGTTCAAAAAATATTTTTTTCAATTTTTTCGTTTCTGATATGCTGAATACATTTCAGTTGAAACCATTGTATTCATTCGAATAGTTTTCAAAATATCGAAAAAAAAACCTGAAAAAATGTCAAATATTCATAGTCAGTGTTATGTTCATTTTTCTTATTCTGAACATCCAGAGTGTAAACCGTTCTCACAACGTCAAAGTAGAAGAATGTGGAAACGTCATGCATCTTTTGGATTTCATAAATATCATCACCGGGTGTTTCAAATTTTGTGTCGAAAACTGTGATCGAAAATTGGCCATAACTTCTGTTTTTCAAATTAGAACCCTATTTTTTTCGATTGCGTTGGATTCTACGAAGAAAAATAGTGATAGCACTCTCAGATGTTTTTGCTCCTAAATTCAGTAATTCCCGAGATATTTGAGCTTTTCTGGATTCATGTTGTACGTAGTGTCAAATTCATCTCATCTTTCGCATGAGAATATTATGTGACCATGGAATATAAATGATCCCATCAATAATTCACAGGTGACAGGTCTAATTATTAGTTGTTACTATGGTTTTATAAGAATATTAATCGAATCTCTTCAGATTCGATGAATTTTTCTTTGATCTTTCACCGTCTTGACGATCTAATTCCATCTCTAATGGCAATAACTACCTCCGTCTTAACATTCTACCGACTCCCCGACTAAATACCAACTCCCTGTCCACTGCAAGAAAGAAAAAAGGTGTTACTTCTTGTACGACTTAAGCCAAGTGCATCTTCAAGCATCAAAAATTATCCTTGGTGATTTCGGGCCACCAGGGATGATAAGCTACCAAAAAACAGTTGCGTCTTAATTGACCTATTTATCTTACTCCACGAAATGATAAAACTGTTAAATCTCGTATTGCACTTCCTTTCAACTATAAGATAAAGGTTTCACATTCAGGACTCGAAATCTCATACACCAATTAGTAGTGTCACGTTGATCTTGAGCACAACATGAAGCGTCCCACACACGAAATTTAGAAACATGAGAGAAATTCAATAACTATGTGCATTTGATCGGAATGAAATCCTACATAAATACATATACATTCGAATAACATTACCCTCCTTCTGGCGCCTTCGGGTGAAATCTTCATCAGAGCATAATTCCTTTTATTCTATGAGAACTGGAGTCCATTGAGCATGAAAAGTTTATTTCGAATTCTCTGATGAAGTTTCGGACATGGATCGATGGATCAAGGTTTGCAATTAGCTTAATATTCATAATTAATTCAGCACCTCTTCGTTTTTACGCTTCTATCAACATTATCGGGCCTTTGATATTCCGTGACGATTCGTTTGGATCCTTTCATCCATGCCGACGTCTAGCAATGTTCCCTTACAAATTTATTCCATCTCTTGTCATCCCGAATCGACTCCATGAATTATTCACAGTTGAAATTCGGAGTAATAATTCGCATCCTCTCCGGTTGGAGAGGCCGCACCAGTCGGACGGATGAAGGAAACCGCCGAAAATTTTAGTCTGCGTGTGACTCCAGAGTTAAACCGAATCCAACCACATACATTCTAGCTGATGAATTCTGCAAGCTCTATCAGGAAATCACGTTCATCGTTCCGCTCCACATCAGTTCTTCACTGGAAGGATACCCTTTGTGTTGCTTCTCACTTCGCAAACATCTGGACGAATTGAATGCCATATCCTTGACCACCAGAAAAAACTGTCGCCTTTAAAATGTTGTATAGAATTGCTTTAACCAAATGGGATCAAACACTTGAACTGCAATATTGTTCCATATGCCTTCAGTTACAATTCTCGTTCTTCGTTTAAAATTACCTTTTTTCGACTGAGTTATAGCCCACTATTGAAAAGGTTCTGTAACGTGATTATTCTGCACACAGAGTTTTTCTCTTTCGGTTCTCTCCTTCAGCATAAACTCCTTCTTAAAGGTGCATTTTCCTATACCACAGAAGGGTTCTGGGCCAGTGAGTGGCGTTTGTGCGCCCTTTCTGGCCAGTGTATTGGCCTCTTCGTTTCCTACGATTCCCGAATGACCGGGAACCCAGATTAAAAAGACCTTAGTTATGGTTCAGGATAGAAATGATTCAATAATTTGAGTCAGCAATTCCCACATTAGAACTTTTTTCCTCAGAAACTCTAGTGCAAAATTTCTGTTATGATTTGCAACTGTCATAAACATTTTATATCCGACGTACCCTATTTTTTTATTTTGTTTTGTTTTTATATTATTATCTACTAAATAATTTCTTTTTCGGATGCTCGAGATTGCGGCAAGGTAATTCTAGGAAACACCAGAGTTTTAGAGATTTGGGTCGGAATCTTGGAAGATTCCGACGAAGTTATTCCGGGAAACACCAGATTTGGGTCCTTTTCCCTAATGGGTGAAAGCCATCTTGATTCGCATAAATATCGAAGTTTTCAATTGACAAGACTCCAAAAAGAAAATTTATAATGGTCATTTACTTGTAATATCCGAAATATATTTAGTTTCGGTCCATAATTTTATATTATTTTGTAGGAAACTCTTTGTCGGCTGCTCAAGATTCCGACAAGGTAATTCCGAGAAACACCAGGTTTGGGCTTTTTCCCTTAATGGATTTAAGCCATCTTGATTTGCATAAATATCGAAGTTTTCAATTGACAAGACCAGTTTAAATACCTAGAGCTACTGTGAAGGTCTAGCTGTTCAAAGTGTTATAGATTTTGTTGTGAAAAGTGTATTGTGTTGGAAAATCTTTCGACAAAGTGTATATAGTGTTTATAGAACAATGTCGAATTCGGAAACGGATACTGCATCTGAGGGTGATATGTGGGGACCACCACGAAAAAGGTCCAAAAGCTCGCATTTTTCTGCTGAAGAGAAAGAGATAATTGTGAACATTTTTCGAAAAGAATTGGAAGAACATCCTGATTTATCGAAAAGCGACTTAGTAGGAATTGTTTCAAAATCCTCAGGGGTGAGCTGTATTCAGAATTCTCAGAGAATATGAAGAGAATAAAACATTAACGCCATCTAAGAGGAGAGCCCAGTAGTTAAAAATAATCGATTCGGTTGACGATTTTGATATGAACCTTATCAGAAGAATTGTCCACGGTTTTTTTTCCAGAATGAAATCCCAACGATTTCTAAAGTTCTAGAAATCGTGTATGATGACGACAGTTTCCCAAATTTCAAAAGAACAACGCTCTATAAATTATTGAAAAAAAAATGGAATTCAAGTTCAGTTAAAACTGAACGATTGTGTGAAATCTCCTCGATTCCACTCTGGACGGAAAGAAACTTTACGAAGGCCCTCCTACCGCTGCGCCAAACATGTTATTATTGCTCCTTCTCAGATTTGAACAGAGTATAGGCTTTCATGGCGTCTATGTCTTGAAGGTTTTAGGGTACGTGACGCTTCCGATTATTCTTGAAAACTTTCGCCCTAAACACTCAACCTGGACACTTTAAAATTCACAGATATTAATCGTGAATTTAATAAAAGGAATGTTGAACCTGACAACGAAAAAGCACTCAATTGTTAAACGACAGAGCTAGTGAATTTACATGAATGCAACAAAATTGTCAACTCAACTCAATAATGGAACAGTTATCTTCACAACATAGATGTCTGCCAAGCACGCTAAGTGCATTACATGCTCGCCATTTAACTGGCTCAATTATTTTCCGCTCAAGCTACAACGTAAAGGAATAATCCAGATGGCTGATGGAAGTGAACGGGATCTTTGCATGAATATTCATTTTTGATGCAAACATATCTGCATTGGAGAAAAACGATTTTGCCGGAAATATTAATTAAGTTTTGAAAGATCCACAACTCCGCAAGGGTGAAAGAAACACTGGAGAAGCAATATACCTTTCAACCCATTCAACTTCAACGAAGTAAGCAAAAAGATCGCATTGGTCAACTTTTTGAAAACCAGATTTATGCCGTTAGAACCGGCAAAATGGTGTCTGTACCCAGTTTCTCACTAATGAATGAACTCCCTGTATTCCCATCGATCACGTGATGAATTCACGCCGTTTCCGATCATCCCGATTCCATCGAACGGATGAATGGCGCTGGCGCATCCACATCACATATATTTTCTTGGAAACCAGCCACGCCGTCCATCTCGTCCTGCTGGCGGTGAGCTCCATGAATCACAATGAGATCACAAGAATATGTTGGCGCTGGTGAATGGGAGATATTATTTCTCGAACTGAAATCCTAATGAGCCATCAGCAAACAGCGCTTTTGTGCCGGATCGTACAATGGTGCTGTGGTAATTAAAGGGACTACAGGTTGACATTTCCAGACGCGGCAATCGCCTCTGAATGACGCCGAACACAAAGGTTAGAACGCTAGTTTTGGCCCATTATTCTCCGTTTTTCATGGACAATTACCCGATTCCTTGATATTCGAGATTCGGCGCTAAAGGGGTTGGAAATTATGTATTTATTCGTGTATTTCCCTCGGAGGAGAGTCGCATGATTTTGAATTATTGGTGTGATTACTTGACCCCGTAACCATAATCCAGGTGGGCAAATGAAAACGAAACATAACCGTTTTCAGGATTGTAGAAGCGAGAAAGTAACCTCCTTGAAGCCATCCATGAATAATAAACTTTTACTCTGAAGCTTTCCAGGAAAAACATTGGACATTGTCAGCTATCCTCTTTCAGCTTTTTTGGAGACATACAAAATTGTAGGGCAACGTTTTCCAATACACAGAAATGTTTACCAAGCGCACGCTGATGAAGCTGAAAATGCTTCGACTCGAATCACATAAACAGTATTTTCACATTGACTACAGTTTCTTCAATAAAAAAACATAGTCTGTTACTTTCCCAATTAATACGAATCTCATGACCTTTTATACAGGGTGTCCCACGGCCGAGTGCCTATTTGACGTTCTGGAGAACTGGACAGTGGACATATTTGAAATCCGAAAATTGGTATTATGATATTGTTGGAAATTTTCTTCAGACTTAAAATATTTTTGGAGCCTGAGCACCTCCGGTTATACCAGGAGTGGAAATAAATTTGTTCAAAAAATATTTTTTTCAATTTTTTCGTTTCTGATATGCTGAATACATTTCAGTTGAAACCATTGTATTCATTCGAATAGTTTTCAAAATATCGAAAAAAAAACCTGAAAAAATGTCAAATATTCATAGTCAGTGTTATGTTCATTTTTCTTATTCTGAACATCCAGAGTGTAAACCGTTCTCACAACGTCAAAGTAGAAGAATGTGGAAACGTCATGCATCTTTTGGATTTCATAAATATCATCACCGGGTGTTTCAAATTTTGTGTCGAAAACTGTGATCGAAAATTGGCCATAACTTCTGTTTTTCAAATTAGAACCCTATTTTTTTCGATTGCGTTGGATTCTACGAAGAAAAATAGTGATAGCACTCTCAGATGTTTTTGCTCCTAAATTCAGTAATTCCCGAGATATTTGAGCTTTTCTGGATTCATGTTGTACGTAGTGTCAAATTCATCTCATCTTTCGCATGAGAATATTATGTGACCATGGAATATAAATGATCCCATCAATAATTCACAGGTGACAGGTCTAATTATTAGTTGTTACTATGGTTTTATAAGAATATTAATCGAATCTCTTCAGATTCGATGAATTTTTCTTTGATCTTTCACCGTCTTGACGATCTAATTCCATCTCTAATGGCAATAACTACCTCCGTCTTAACATTCTACCGACTCCCCGACTAAATACCAACTCCCTGTCCACTGCAAGAAAGAAAAAAGGTGTTACTTCTTGTACGACTTAAGCCAAGTGCATCTTCAAGCATCAAAAATTATCCTTGGTGATTTCGGGCCACCAGGGATGATAAGCTACCAAAAAACAGTTGCGTCTTAATTGACCTATTTATCTTACTCCACGAAATGATAAAACTGTTAAATCTCGTATTGCACTTCCTTTCAACTATAAGATAAAGGTTTCACATTCAGGACTCGAAATCTCATACACCAATTAGTAGTGTCAAGTTGATCTTGAGCACAACATGAAGCGTCCCACACACGAAATTCAGAAACATGAGAGAAATTCAATAACTATGTACATTTTGATCGGAATGAAATCCTACAGAAATACATATACATTCGAATAACATTACCCTCCTTCTGGCGCATTCGGGTGAAATCTTCATCAGAGCATAATTCCTTTTATTCTATGAGAACTGGAGTCCATTGAGCATGAAAAGTTTATTTCGAATTCTCTGATGAAGTTTCGGACATGGATCAAGGTTTGCAATTAGCTTAATATTCATAATTAATTCAGCACCTCTTCGTTTTTACGCTTCTATCAACATTATCGGGCCTTTGATATTCCGTGACGATTCGTTTGGATCCTTTCATCCATGCCGACGTCTAGCAATGTTCCCTTACAAATTTATTCCATCTCTTGTCATCCCCCCATGAATTATTCACAGTTGGAATTCGGAGTAATAATTCGCATCCTCTCCGGTTGGAGAGACCGCTCCAGACGTACGGATGAAGGAAACCGCCGAAAATTTTAGTCTGCGTGTGACTCCAGAGTTAAACCGAATCCAACCACATACATTCTAGCTGATGAATTCTGCTAGCTCTATCAGGAAATCACGTTCATCGTTCCGCTCCACATAAGTTCTTCACTGGAAGGATACCCTTTGTGTTGCTTCTCACTTCGCAAACATCTGGACGAATTAAATGCCATATCCTTGACCACCAGAAAAAAGCTATCGCCTTTAAAAATGTTGTATAGATAAATTGCTTCAACCATATGGGATCGAACCCTTGAACTGCAATATTGTTCCATATGCCTTCAGTTACAATTCTCGTTCTTCGTTTAAAATTACCTTTTTTCGACTTATAGTTATAGCCCACTATTGAAAAGGTTCTGTAACGTGATTATTTTGCACCCTGAATTAAATTGTTGTTGTGGGATAGATTACACAAGAAGTTTTATCTGGAATCATACTCGTTGTAGGCGATTATAATTTCAATTTGGTTAATTCCCTGGATAATATAGATAATATTGGCTTTAATCTAAGGGTACGTTTGTTAGAACGGATTATTATATTCTTCCATGAGACCTAGAATCTCTATAGAGGTATCATATGAGCTTATATATGGAACCATTGTCTAAAAGTCTTTTTATTAGGAGTTGTATGCGATTATTGTTGTTGGAAAATTGCTGCAAGTATAGGATTTGGAAGGTAAATCGTTTTCCCATCGAACAACATCCAAGAGGTATGAACTTTCTTTGAATTTTGTGAGCAATGCCTTATGGTGTTTTATTAGGGTCCAAGTATCGGGTAGCCAGGTACCTGCCATCCAAGTATCGGGCATCCAGGTACCGCCCATCCAAGTATCGGCCATCCAAGTATCGGGTATCCAAGTATTAGGCATCCTAGTACCTGTCATCCAAGTATCAGGCATCCAAGTATCTGGCATCCAAGTATCTGGCATCCAAGTGCCTGGCATACGAGTGCTTAGCATCCACGTTCCAAGTACTACCGACGTCTCTACTTCAAGCCATTCAGTGGTTGAGGTAACCGGTGCTTTGCACTGGCTTTAGGTTATAGAATATTATTGTTGAAAGTGAGGGGAGACCTCTCAATCACCGCTGGCTCCTTTAATTTATGTCTAACTTTTATCAGACTCATAATTGAGTTTATTGTAGTGGCAGATTGCCCAATTTACAATTTTACCTTTGTACCAGTTTCAATTGATACTGGGTTGCGATTATTCAATACTGTTCATAATTAGTGTAAGTGTAAATATTTGTGAACTGAGGTGGATACTAACTGGCCAGTTATAACAACCACGGTACTTGAATTCCCCTTCAAATTTATAACTTAATTTAGTGAGATTTAATCAAGTTCAGCAATTTTGTGGACTTTTTGTTTCGCTGGATATATCAACCACTGCAAATCTAATTTTACTTTTCCATTAATATTGTTCAATTTGTTCAATTTTAAATGAAGGGGTTGACATTGAGTACAATTTGTCTTATTGCTATTCTGGTAGGGGAGTAAGCAATTTTGTAGATTGTAGGACAGACAAATTCTCTACCTCCCATCCACTCCCATCTTCACTGAGTTTAGCCGCGAGCCTAATTTTGCCAAGTGACCAGGCTTACTCAAGTCAACACGTCACAGTTCTCAACCCAATAATTTAGGTCAAGTTTGGGAGATTCATCTGGTTTTTTGAGACAATAACCATCATTCAGCCGTCTCAGTAGTAGCTCATAAAATTAAATATACGGTCACATTTATTGCAGTACAAGTTGCGTTATGGGAATATATGGCAGGTATCGAATACCAAATCGTCCAAGATTTCTCTCATTGGTCTGTAGATTTAAGAAATAGGTTGTTTTTTCCTCCTATAGTCAAAAATGGCAAATGAGAGCACTTTGTTGTCTTAGCGAGGCGTTGTTCGATTCTGACACCCAATCAATTGTTGATCTTTCCCACTTGTATTCATAGGAAATGAACCTCCCTTATTCTTCCAGCTTGTCTTGAAAACCCTATGTTACAGAGACAAGCAGTGAGTAAAGTAAAAGAAGAGTAATTAGTGAGTAATCAGATCACTTTGATCCCTTGCTATACATTTTCATATAGAAGGTACATTTAATAATTCCTACTTGCTATACATTTTCATAAAGAAGGTTGAGTTTATAATCGTCGGTCAATTACCAGTTGTCAATAAGTAATTAGTTCTTTTTTGTAATTCACCACAACACTTTGCTCCCTTGCTATACATTTTCATATAGAAGGTAGAGGTCATAATTGTATACATAATATTTGTATAACATGACACGCAATTTAAATCTTGCGCTCTTATTGAAACGCCCTTTACATCTGAATATTCTTGTGAATGGTGCTATAAAATTCGACCGGAAATAGCCTTGGTTTTGATGATCGCAGGAAATAAGTCTTAAAACGATTTAATGAAGTTTGTTTTATATTTTGTGACATGTCATTGCATCCTCATTTAATGTGAGCTCCTCTGGGAGATCCAATTTCAATTAAGAGTACAGCATGGACAACACGATTGATTTTTCACTCTGTTTCGTTCCTCCGACCTTATCCTTGACTGATATTGCTTCTTCCTGCTTCGCTTGGAGTTTATTAAGGGCAATAAATCCCCTGGTGAAATTTCTTTGAAATTTATTCCGACCCTTTTAGTTCAGCTCTGCAGGGAATTAAGGCATTGATAGTGCTTGTGGTTTTTGTTCATTGTATTTGCAATTCCTCCAAAATGATTTATGTGGGTATTTCACTATTCGACATCGGAGAACAGCTTGCCATTTGGAGAAACGAGAGCTTAAGGGGATCTGGTACACGTCCGAGCTCGCGAGCTCCCTTCAAAAATTAGGCTTTTTATTTCCATGATATCTCAGTTCGTATGCGGCGTGGACCAACAATTTTTTTTTAATTGAAGCTTAATCATTTCTCTAGAATGTGTATTACTCGCTTTTCTGTTTTTATTCGTATATTAGGAAAAGAACCTGGTGAGCTGTAATTTCATGAAAATCTGGACAAACGATTTTATTTCCATGATATCTCCGTCAATTTTCATGATAAATGTATGAGATTTTCAGTATACATGCGGAATAATATTTTGCAGAATATGTATTATTCGCTTTTCCGTTTTTCTGCGAATATTAGGAAAAAAACCTGGTTGAAAATATGACCAATAAAGTTCCTACTTTATGATTCATTTAAAAATTGAAAGGGCAATAAACCGAAAAACTGATCAATACACATTCTGGAAAATATTATTTCGCATGTAAACTAAAAATTTCACACATTTATCCCAAGAATTGATATCATGGAAATGAAACGTTTGTCCAGATTTTCATGAAATTACAGCTCACCAGGTTTTTTTTTCAAAATATACGAGGAAAAACAGAAAAGCGAGTAATGCACATTCTAGAGCAATGATTAAGCTTTAATTTGAAAAAAAAAATGTTTGTCTACGCCGCATACGAACTGAGATATCATGGAAATAAAAAGCCCAATTTTTGAAGGGAGTTCGCGAGCTCGGACGTGTACCAGGTCCCCTTAAGAAAGAGTAGTGACCATGCATTCATTCTATATTATACTAAAAAGGTAACTCTGTGGTCCGGCCCGGGGAATCTGTCGATAAAGTGGGTCCAGAAGAATCTTAAAATCGCAGCGAAGCTGCGATACAGGAGAGAAATTTTTACACTGTCGGAAAGAGGAATGATCTATTCGTACGTGGGCGAAATTTCGATCCTCTAGGCGATGTAGAAGTATTTTTAAAAAATTCGCGAAAATCGCGAAAAAATTCGCAAAAAGGGCAATTTTAAACTCGATAAAACTTTTTTCGCAGATATCCTGGCCGTGATGTAAATATACGGATCGAAAGAGGAAGAGTCAACGCAAAATGGCTTGGTATTCATATTTTCCATAATTTCCCCATTCCTTCAGGAAAACTGATCAAAGTTTGACATTTCTCCTATAAAATCGCCCGATCTGCAGAGATCACAGAGAACTATTTGACATTGTAGCTGTAAGCTGTCAGAGTTTGGTCACAGTCTTCTATAGAGAAAGCCTGGAACACAATCTGACAACTGCGCACAGATTCCGCGACCGGAGGCCTACCGATAAGGATAACTGTTTAAAAGGTAGATCTGCTGGTCCATACTAGTATTAACTGACCACAAAAAAAAGTAAGTGGTGAATTGAATTTCGATCAACTTCACACGTTTTACCCTGGTCGCATTTCCAAACAGTTTAAATCTAGCTCATTAAATGACCAACAATTATCCGTGTAATTCTAATTTGTCAGTGTGTACGCTGGATTTCAATCAGTTTGAATCGCGCATTGGTTATGGCCGTTACAGCAGAAACAATATATTCCGTCAATATTATTGGACGTATGTCTAGGGCAAGCGATCATGCAAACTAGTTGCGGTGGTGCTGTAATTTAATTTTGGCGGTTTGCACCGATGAGTATATTTTAAACGGGAGGACGGAATTGATTGGTTTCATGTTTCATCGATTATTCAGGCTTGTTGATTGAGGCCAACAAGAATTCTTTCGTACAGATTGTCATGAAAGAATTCATTCGCAATCCTTCCACTTCCAGTACTTGCTGGAGAGTTACTTCGGCTTTTGGAGCTTGAGTGGTATCACATGCACGGATCGAGTTAACTGCTTTTTGAACGACATGAATCAGACTCTTTGTACGGAACGATTAACTGTTGAAACAACGATAGTTTGCAGTAAAATTGATGCAGATGGAGTGCTCTTGCCAGAGAATAAAGAATGACTAATCGATGATCGGCTACAGAATTGAAGCCGTTCCAAATCCCAGAATTCAACTCGGAAACACTCTTTATGTCGTTTGACCCATTTAAATTAATTTCCGCATAGAATATCGATTTTTAGAGGTATATGAATATGAATATATCCAATTCCAGTTATTGAATTTATGTTTTATTGAATATTAGTACATTACGGAGAATGGTTACTGGTTTTAATCGAATTATGTTCAGGGTTGGAAATTATTGAGAATTATCATTTGTATGAATGCGATTGGGTTGTAAACTACTTCATTCTGTTTGATGGTGATGTTTATATGGAAATGTATTTTGTTGTACAACAGTAATCGACCGAATTCACATCTATTGAACAATTCATGAGGATACTTACACTCCATTTACTTTCATAAAGTATCCCGGTTGGCCAAGATTTAGGTTTATCAGGTATTTTTACGTGAAACTCATGCAGCTTGGTAAGCGAGAAATGTCAAAAAATTCTCAGAGACGTTGCCAATGCTATTTACTTTTTTCTTACTTTGTCAATGGAGTTATTTCTTTTGAGGTTTAACTGTGACACAAGTAATTTCAAGTTGTACAGAAAGGTAGGTATTTAAATGTCTTCTGTAGGCTTATTTCTTGGGAATTTTGAAAAGTGAGAAATCCCATAGGTCCGTCTGTTCGTTTGGATAAAATTTCGTTATTTTACTCGATTTTTCTCAACCACCCTGTATACGCTGCAGACCTACAGGCTAAAATTAATTTGCAACTTGAAATCATTAATATAAATTTTCATCACAAAAATCTTATTTTAACTATATTTTTTTGCAATTTAAGTCAATATCCCTAACTCATGTGGAGCAGTTTATTAGGAATCGATTAAACTACACACAACCAAACTTATATGGAATCACCCTGTTATTTGGAAAAAACGGATTTTAATTAAAAAAAAGTCGCTGAAAAGTGAAGAGCAGTTTTCCCAAAACAAGTTTATTACAAAAATAATATAAATTATTAAAGGATTATTTTTATAATAGAACAGAAAATTGAAAGTGTGAATTTCTCTAAAAATAATTTTAATGTAACTGAGAATTGAACAACAAATAAAACGATTTTAACAAATCAATAATCAGTATAACCACCCCTGGCATTGATACAAGCTTGAATTCGACGAGGCATGCTTTCTATTAAGTTGTTAATTTCTTCTTCTGTAACATTTGCCCATTCCTCTAAAGCCGCTTGTATAAGTTGCTCTGCGTTACCAGGATTATTTTGACGAGCTCTAATTTTTCTTTTGATCCTATCCCACAAGTGCTCGATAGGATTAAGGTCCGGTGAACAAGAAGGCCACTCTAAAACAGTCACACCTTCTGTTTCGAAAATTTTTTTTGCAACTCTGCTGGTATGTGGAGGTGCATTATCCTGCATAAATAGGAAATAATCTCCAAAAGCACCTAGCCAGAGCCTCACTACAGGTTGTAGCACTAGATCAACATACCTAGGCCCTCTCAGAAATTGTCTAATGGGAATTAAAGGAGTTTTCTCACCAAACATAATTCCGCCCCAAAACATTACAGTACCTCCTTTGTATTTAGGGATCGGTCTTGCAGCTTGGAGCCTAGATTGCCTCCCTCTGCCTCTTAAAATGCGAACACGCCGGTCGTCTGATCGTAGGCCAATTTTGGTCTCATCCAAAAATAAGACATTTTTCCAATCTTCAATAGTCCAATTTTCATGCTCTAAACACCAATTAAAACGGTCAACTTTATTTTGCCTTGATAGTTCTGGAACTCTTAACGCTCTTCTCTTGAATAATTCCCGAGCGCGAAGTCTTTTTCTGATAGTTTCGACAGAAACACTAACACCTGTAGCTTGCAAAAATTGCCTTTGAAGCTCTGAATGAGATACTGCGGGATTTCTTCTTACTGTTTGGGCTAAAAAGCGATCCTGCCTTTCTGTAGTTACTCTTCCACGACTTCTTCTCGGCCTATTCTTTAGGGTTCCTAACTCCAGAAACCTTGCATAGGTTTTTGAAACAACCCCTTGTGTAACCCCCACCGTTCTTGCAATCTGTCTTTGTGACATACCTTGTTCTGCCATAGTAATAATTCTTCCTCTCTGGACTTCCGATAACCCCACATAAGGCATTTTTTTTAAAACTTCGCAAAAAAACAAAATATAAATTCACTGCGACGTTCGAACGAAATGGTAAAATCGACACTGCAAAGCCAAATCTTATCAAGTGCTTATGAACCTAACTGTTTTTGTGAGTAAACACATGCACTTTTTATTTGCTTCTAACGAAAAAGATTTCAAAATAATATTTCATCTTAATACTGGGTGATTCCATATAAGTTTGGTTGTGTGTACTATAAAGGGATTTTTGTCAATTTCGATGTCCAAGGGCATGTATCCGCCAGTGCACCCTTCATTGACGAACACTCAAGACGAATTCACACTCCAGCACTAACTAGATCCCAAACCAACCAGCTTTCTCCCCTCGTATTCCCGAAGTTCGCCTCGTCCAGCTCACGCCTCGCGATTAAAATCTATGCCGATTATTTCCTGAATATTCCGAATAAAAATTGCCCCCCGACACGAACCTGGCGCACCGGATCCTCGTCATAATTTCATGCACGAAATGCTGGCCACAGGCCATTGTCGCGTTATAAAACCTAAATATTTAACACTAAACGCCGAGGAGAGCGCGTTTTTTTTCCGGCCCCCGCCGTTAATTTAACGGGACTTGTAACGAAAGATTTAGGCGCCGAATTTATTCGGTCGCGGTAATCAGGCATCGTGAATCAACGCAGTTTGCCGAGGGGCATGTTAATTTGGGGACGGCGGACGCCTTGGGTTTCGGTAGATAAAACTCGATGAAACGAAGAAAATCTGATGGGGGTGCTCGATTCCTTGCAACGCAAAATTTGGAAAAGTGAGGGGTGTCTACCATTTATACTAACTGACAAAGAAACTGCAACACCCAGAAGGAGAGCTGTTTGAATGTTAATTTTTTTTGGTGAAATATATACAGGGTGTCCCGGAAAATGTGGAAAATCTCTCGGATTCAGACAAAACAAAAAAAAATAAGAGGACAAGTTCCCAAAATTTTTTTTCCTAGCGGCCCCCCTACGGAGATACGGCCTCCTAAATGACGTCACTGAAAATCCATTTTCCTGCAATAAATTTCAAACTACTCAATATAATTTAAAGAAAATTTGATAAGATGAACAGTAGTAAGGACCTTTTGAAATACTGCCCTCAAATTCAAATTACCTCGTTTAGTTTACCAGGGGCGGACTAGGTTATACATTTAGTGCTTACATTCTCAACACCCTGTATGATAAGGAGTCGAAAAAAACAAATTTGGATAGCTTGAACATTAAGCTAAAGAAAGGGTTCTCCTATTTATTGTCGATAAAATGAACCGTTTTCGATAAATAAAATTACAAAGATTCTTAACTATTCAGTTTTGGCACAGAAAGACACGTTAGCAAAAATTATTTTTTAGAAATGTACTGTACAGGGTGTCTAGTTTTAAAACGGCAAAACTTCAAGGGGAGATTATTCAAGTGATTTGCAACAAAAAATGTCATATAACACTTGGTCGAAATATTGACGGTTATTCTTCAATTTAACATTTCTCGTTTTCAGGAAATATTTCAATTTTTTTCATGAAATCTTCAATATATCAGTTATGCTTCTAGCTTCATCGAATTCGAACACATATTTGGAAATGGTATTAAATTTTCTACAAGGAAAGAATTTCAGTGTGCCAAAAATATTTCTATTGCGGGGTTGGTGAGGAGATGAATATCACGATACTGAAGTGAACAAAATCAGTCATATTTTTCCAATGGGTTTTTCGTTGAAAAATTATTTATTATGGACATGTTTTCTTTTCAGCAAGAAATACCTCATTTAGTGTACTTTCGAATAACATATCAACTTTTTTGCTAACTGCTTGTTTTCTGCCATAATATCATGGCTAACAAGATAAAAACGAAAAAGTCTAAAAATATCAAACCTAAATTTGCTCCATTTCGAAACTCATTATGATTGAATATCGAGGTAATTCTTATGGAAATCATGAATTTATCAATTAAATAAGAATAATTCAGAGGAATATTACTATCTATAACAATTGTTCAAAATGTCCACCCCCTTGTTCAATACATTTAACACATCTTTTTCGAATTGAATCAACAACCCTGCGAAGTTCGCAATGTTTCTGACGCATTTCTGCACAACACAATTTAATCCTTTCGATCAGAACCTCTCGAGTCTGAACGCGCATTCGGTACACATTTTCTTTTAAGGTGCTCCAGACAAACAAGATGGGGTCGATAATGCTGCAGCCCAAAAGACCTTATTCGGCGGTAAACCGTGCGGACAGTTACAGGATGGCCTTAATCTCCTATCCACCCATCAACCAAAGATCGAGTTGTCGCAAATCGGTCTCAAATGGCCATAAATCTTAGATGTCGATCTTGAACTTCATTTGTGCCCCTTCGACGTCCGGTGCCTACTCTTCTTCGATTTTGGGCATTATAAAATCACGCTTGACCACATTTCATAACAGTAGTTGGATTTCTGTTCGTACGGTTAGCGATTTCTCGAAATGACAACCCCGCCTCTCGTAGACCAATAATTCGACCTCTTTCAAATTCACTTAGTTGGCAATAAATTCCGCATACACGTGCTCTAGGCATTTAAACAAGAACTAAACATCGACTTTGGATCTCCTCGAACAGCTGGTTTGTTGTAAAATTCAAAAAATTCGAAAAAACGACTACAATATTCAAGTATCAAAAAATGTTCACATGAAAAAAGCTTCTCGATTTTTTTCCCAAATTTTAATCATTTACTCCTTGCTATACTATCTATGTTTTCCCAAAAAAAAAATTTAATTTAAACAGCTCCTTCTGGGTGATGCAGTTTCTTTGTCAGTATATTCATTTGAGCGCCCAAACAGCTAGCTGCGGGCCTGGTTGGAGAATGCCTCGCCCTTGCAAGATTGTGCAAGGCATGTGAATCTCTGGAAGACAGTAAAAAATATAGATATGGGACTTAAAACGCGCCAGTTCTGTTTCCAGGTGGCCACAGTGATACCATGTCACTACCCTATCGTAATTTACTACCATTTTGGAGCGCACTACCTAAACCAAGACGTATATTATCATTATATCAGCATTTGCGGTTAAATTAATCAAGATTAGACCGATGCGAACACATACAGACTACTAATCGATGCTTCCTGCTCCACTAATGGTCATTTATCTTCGGCTGTGATTGAACAACGGGCATGTTACTTATCCAGTGGTATAGGGGACCCTAAATGACCATGAGATTGAACATTGTGTCGGAAATAATTTCAGTTGATTTCTTTCCAAACGATAGAACTAATAAGTTTTCCATTTTCTATTGTTTGTGGTATGAATCCATACGAAATGTGCTCGTAAAGGTCGAATTGCGATTTTCCTTTTGAACGCTCGTTCCACTCAAGCGAGGAATAATTCGTTTATATCGAATATTTCGAATTTTGAATCAGGAATGGCCTCAATCTTAGACCATATATTAGATAAGGGGAGACGCACCTCTCAATGGGAATGGCCAATGCAAAATCGCTTCGTATTAATTTTTTTTATTTTTTATTAAATTAATGTGTCTCGACTGCTTGGGCCATTGACACGATTATAGTCTATTTATTACAATATGTGTAATGATCAAAATTTTAAATTTTCAAATCTGACTATACAGATGAATAGCCTTAAGAAAGTTCATTAAATTGTTGAAGTTTGCGGAATTGTGAAGAATTGCTTTTAGGGTCTGCTCTATTCTGTAGGTCGATGGAGTTTCATCTGACTCTCTACTCTACCCATAAATGCTGGTGTTCCGCAGGGATCAATTCTGGCTCCAACACTATTTCTACTTCACATCAACGATTTGCTGGAAGCAACTTCGTGTCCAGTGCACAGCTTCGCGGATGATAGTACCCTCCATACCGCCTTTTCTTCTAGGGCTCCAATACCAGCCCGCCAAATCAAAAACGAACGAGGAAGAAATGTTAACAACATAAATATGGACTTGGCAACAATTCTTGAATGGGGATCTAATAACTTGGTAGAATTCAACGCAAACAAAACACAAGCATGTCTTTTCTCTAGAAAAGCCGATCTTACTGTGCCCAGCATAAAATTGTCGCGAGTGACCATACCATTGAAGTCATCCATTTCGATGCTTGGCATTACTGTCGGCAGTAACCTTTCCTGGGAGAATCACGTGGGATCCATTGCTAAAAGTGCATCCCAAAAACTAGGTTTTCTGTTTCGTGCCAGGAGCTATTTCACCTCAGGTCAGCGCCTGCTTATGATCTATAAGGCACAGATTCGACCTGTTCTGGAATACTGTTCCCATATTTGGAGTGCTGCACCTAAACACACCCTAAAACTCTTGGATTCCGTACAAAAAAGGGCAATTCGTCTCGTCGGTGATGCCTCGCTTACAAGCTCGCTCACTTCTCTGGAACACCGTAGAAAAGTGGGCGATCTGTCTCTATTTTATAGATATTTCCATGTGCGATGCTCTTCTGAATTATCAGCAATCGTTTCCCCTCTGGCAGTCTCTTCGAGACTAACCCCTCAAGTTAAGTCTTCACATCCCTTCGTGGTAACTTTGGAGACCTGCAGAACATCTCTCTTCAAAGACTCGTTCATCCAACGAACAGCGAGGCTTTGGAACACATTGCCTAGGGAGGTGTTCCCCGAGGCATATAACCTCCAGAAATTCAAGAAGAACACCAATTCCTACCTGCTTGCCCTTGGTTCTCACGATGTTCTCTGAACATTACAGGATATTCCTTTGCGCGAAAACCACAACATAAAAAAAACTAATGAAAATTTTCTGAAAATGAATGCAAATTATGTGTTTTATTCATTCCAAAAAAAACCGCGCAATTTGAAACACCCTTTATTATGATGAACTGTCAACCTGCACTAAAGGTAAATGACATCAATTACTGACACTTCCACCATTCTAAACATGACTGGCTTGACGATCAAAAAACACTCCTTAATCACCACTCAGAAATTGAACATTTCGTTGAAACGTTCTCAAATGATCAGAGTTCCTGGAAAGGGTTGACGTTTCTTGAGTAGATTCGAATCGGGCCCCCATAGTGCTAGGCAACCGTCTCTCCGAAAGTAAACATTCCGACAATTTTCAAGAGCGTTCATTCTTGATCCGATGTGACAGAGAGGGCGCAAAGAAATACAAACGATCTAGATTTCCCTCTACTTCTTCTTCGTCGTGTTATAACTCGAAGAAACGTATTAATGAGCACTCGTCCATTTCCAGAGAGGCAGAGATGAAATTCTGATTGCACATCTTGGAATTATTTTCTTTAACCCCGTCAGAAAATTATTTAATTGCTTTCTCGAAGGGCCGGATG
Source organism: Adalia bipunctata (assembly GCA_910592335.1). Taxonomy (NCBI): domain Eukaryota; kingdom Metazoa; phylum Arthropoda; class Insecta; order Coleoptera; family Coccinellidae; genus Adalia; species Adalia bipunctata. The sequence goes on along the minus strand of OU342948.1, from coordinate 6,735,430 downwards.
ACTCCAATCTTCGCAGCGGAATGTGCATTCTGATTTTATGTCTGGATAGATTTAATCCTTTCTCGTGTTACCACAGAGTTTTTTCTATGGTTTCAAGTGGGAAGTGTGAGCACATATCAGGGATGCCAAAAAAAATATACTCTATTCTCCCTATGTACAAAACACTTTTATAAAGTATCCCGGTTGGCCATGACATTCTGACACATTTCTCCGGGTATATTTTGAAAATGTTAGGTTAAAGTCATTTTCTTGACAGATTACTACACATCGTCGTCTCTTCTACATAGAGGTCGCAGTTATTCTTACGCATTTATAAGAATGATTATTTACTTTGTGAAAATTATGAATTTGAGAAAAAAATTGTGAATACATTATTAATTCCAAACACCTGGCGAATGTTGAAGAAACTTTTTTCTCTGTTAATGAAAGAAATATTTCTCGTATATTAACATGATTGGAAGATTCAATTATGCTATTTTCTCGTACGCAAATCAAGAATCGAGTGTTGAAATTTTCCAGGAAAATAATGGACAGAATAGCTTGTTACTTCGCTATAAGTCTTTCAAAAGAAGAATAAAAGTACTCGAATAACCCGACAGAAAAACTTCTAAAGGAACAGACGATCCAATCTAAATGAAATATCGAAAACATTAAACTTGAATAATTCCTAACTTATGAGGGCTACATGAATGTTTTTGGTATCAAAATGTAGGTTTTCGGGGTCGCTGCATTCAATAAAGAATGTTTCAGAGCTCTTCCTATCATAGTTTAGATTTTCACTTGTCAAATGACATTTTTAACAAAAACTCGAATTTTCAAACCATCACAGCTCCCCATCCTTTGATCGCCGCCATTATTTATTCATATTATGTTGATCAGCATAGGTCCAAGTATCTCTGTGCAAAATATGCGCGATTTGAAAAATTCAAAATTTTTGGTGAAAAATGCCTAAGGGGTATGACCTCCAAAAAACGCCTTAAACTCAATACCAAATAAAAACGGGTGGATCTAACGGTGGGATTGCTCGGACAACTTATTCGAACCATTCGAATCCTCAATAAATGCAGTTTTGCGGATCAATAACATCAATATCTTGAATGGTCTGTGCACGAGAACAAAACTTGAAAATGAAATATCGAAAACATTAAACTTGAATAATTCCTAACTTATGAGGGCTACATGAATGTTTTTGGTATCAAAATGTAGGTTTTCGGGGTCGCTCCATTCAATAAAGAATGTTTCAGAGCTCTATCTATCATAGTTTAGATTTTCATCTGTTAAATGACATTTTTTACAAAAACTCGAATTTTCAAACCATCACAGCTGCCCTTCCTTTGATCGCCGCCATTATTAAATCATATCAAGTTGATCAGCATAGGTCCAAGTATCTCTGTGCAAAATATGAGCGATTTGAAAAATTCAAAATTTTTGGTGAAAAATGCCTAAGGGGTAGGACCTCCAAAAAACGCCTTAAACTCAATACCAAATAAAAATGGGTGGATCTAACGGTGGTATTGCTCGGACAACTTATTCGAACCATTCGAATCCTCAATAAATGCAGTTTTGCGGATCAATAACATCAATATCTTGAATGGTCTGTGCACGAGAACAAAACTTGAAAATGAAATATCGAAAACATTAAACTTGAATAATTCCTAACTTATGAGGGCTACATGAATGTTTATGGTATCAAAATGTAGGTTTTCGGGGTCGCTCCATTCAATAAAGAATGTTTCAGAGCTCTTTCTATCATAGTTTATATTTTCATCTGTCAAATGACATTTTTCACAAAAACTCGAATTTTCAAACCATCACAGCTCCCCATCCTTTGATCGCCGCCATTATTTATTCATATTATGTTGATCAGCATAGGTCCAAGTATCTCTGTGCAAAATATGAGCGATTTGAAAAATTCAAAATTTTTGGTGAAAAATGCCTAAGGGGTATGACCTCCAAAAAACGCCTTAAACTCAATACCATATAAAAATGGGTGGATCTAACGGTGGGATTGCTCGGACAACTTATTCGAACCATTCGAATCCTCAATAAATGCAGTTTTGCGGATCAATAACATCAATATCTTGAATGGTCTGTGCACGAGAACAAAACTTGAAAATGAAATATCGAAAACATTAAACTTGAATAATTCCTATCTTATGAGGGCTACATGAATGTTTTTGGTATCAAAATGTAGGTTTTCGGGGTCGCTCCATTCAATAAAGAATGTTTCAGAGCTCTATCTATCATAGTTCAGATTTTCATATTTCAAATGACATTTTTTACAAAAACTCGAATTTTCAAACCATCACAGCTCCCCATCCTTTGATCGCCGCCGTTATTTATTCATATTATGTTGATCAGCATAGGTTCAAGTATCTCTGTGCAAAATATGAGCGATTTGAAAAATTCAAAATTTTTGGTGAAAAATGCCTAAGGGGTATGACCTCCAAAAAACGCCTTAAACTCAATACCAAATAAAAATGGGTGGATCTAACGGTGGGATTGCTCGGACAACTTATTCGAACCATTCGAATCCTCAATAAATGCAATTTTGCGGATCAATAACATCAATATCTTGAATGGTCTGTGCACGAGAACAAAACTTGAAAATGAAATATCGAAAACATTAAACTTGAATAATTCCTAACTTATGAGGGCTACATGAATGTTTTTGGTATCAAAATGTAGGTTTTCGGGGTCGCTCCTATCAATAAAGAATGTTTCAGAGCTCTATCTATCATAGTTTAGATTTTCATCTGTCAAATGACATTTTTTACAAAAACTCGAATTTTCAAACCATCACAGCTGCCCTTCCTTTGATCGCCGCCATTATTAAATCATATCAAGTTGATCAGCATAGGTCCAAGTATCTCTGTGCAAAATATGAGCGATTTGAAAAATTCAAAATTTTTGGTGAAAAATGCCTAAGAGGTAGGACCTCCAAAAAACGCCTTAAACTCAATACCAAATAAAAATGGGTGGATCTAACGGTGGAATTGCTCGGACAACTTATTCGAACCATTCGAATCCTCAATAAATGCAGTTTTGCGGATCAATAACATCAATATCTTGAATGGTCTGTGCACGAGAACAAAACTTGAAAATGAAATATCGAAAACATTGAACTTGAATAATTCCTAACTTATGAGGGCTACATGAATGTTTTTGGTATCAAAATGTAGGTTTTCGGGGTCGCTCCATTCAATAAAGAATGTTTCAGAGCTCTATCTATCATAGTTCAGATTTTCATCTGTCAAATGACATTTTTTACAAAAACTCGAATTTTCAAACCATCACAGCTCCCCATCCTTTGATCGCCGCCATTATTTATTCATATTATGTTGATCAGCATAGGTTCAAGTATCTCTGTGCAAAATATGAGCGATTTGAAAAATTCAAAATTTTTGGTGAAAAATGCCTAAGGGGTATGACCTCCAAAAAACGCCTTAAACTCAATACCAAATAAAAATGGGTGGATCTAACGGTTGGATTGCTCGGACAACTTATTCGAACCATTCGAATCCTCAATAAATGCAGTTTTGCGGATCAATAACATCAATATCTTGAATGGTCTGTGCACGAGAACAAAACTTGAAAATGAAATATCGAAAACATTAAACTTGAATAATTCCTAACTTATGAGGGCTACATGAATGTTTTTGGTATCAAAATGTAGGTTTTCGGGGTCGCTCCATTCAATAAAGAATGTTTCAGAGCTCTATCTATCATAGTTTAGATTTTCATCTGTCAAATGACATTTTTTACAAAAACTCGAATTTTCAAACCATCACAGCTGCCCTTCCTTCGATCGCCGCCATTATTAAATCATATCAAGTTGATCAGCATAGGTCCAAGTATCTCTGTGCAAAATATGAGCGATTTGAAAAATTCAAAATTTTTGGTGAAAAATGCCTAAGGGGTATGACCTCCAAAAAACGCCTTAAACTCAATACCAAATAAAAATGGGTGGATCTAACGGTGGGATTGCTCGGACAACTTATTCGAACCATTCGAATCCTCAATAAATGCAGTTTTGCGGATCAATAACATCAATATCTTGAATGGTCTGTGCACGAGAACAAAACTTGAAAATGAAATATCGAAAACATTAAACTTGAATAATTCCTAACTTATGAAGGCTACATGAATGTTTTTGGTATCAAAATGTAGGTTTTCGGGGTCGCTCCATTCAATAAAGAAAGTTTCAGAACTCTATCTATCATAGTTCAGATTTTATCTGTCAAATGACATTTTTTACAAAAACTCGAATTTTCAAACCATCACAGCTCCCCATCCTTGGATCGCCGCCATTATTTATTCTTATAATGTTGTTCAGCATAGGTCCAAGTATCTCTGTGCAAAATATGAGCGATTTGAAAAATTCAAAATTTTTGGTGAAAAATGCCTAAGGGGTATGACCTCGAAAAAACGCCTTAAACTCAATACCAAATAAAAATGGGTGGATCTAACGGTGGGATTGCTCGGACAACTTATTCGAACCATTCGAATCCTCAATAAATGCAGTTTTGCGGATCAATAACATCAATATCTTGAATGGTCTGTGCACGAGAACAAAACTTGAAAATGAAATATCGAAAACATTAAACTTGAATAATTCCTAACTTATGAGGGCTACATGAATGTTTTTGGTATCAAAATGTAGGTTTTCGGGGTCGCTCCATTCAATAAAGAAAGTTTCAGAACTCTATCTATCATAGTTCAGATTTTCATCTGTCAAATGACATTTTTTACAAAAACTCGAATTTTCAAACCATCACAGCTCCCCATCCTTTGATCGCCGCCGTTATTTATTCATATTATGTTGATCAGCATAGGTTCAAGTATCTCTGTGCAAAATATGAGCGATTTGAAAAATTCAAAATTTTCGGTGAAAAATACCTAAGGGGTATGACCTCCAAAAAACGCCTTAAACTCAATACCAAATAAAAATGGGTGGATCTAACGGTGGGATTGCTCGGACAACTTATTCGAACCAGTCGAATCCTCAATAAATGCAGTTTTGCGGATCAATAACATCAATATCTTGAATGGTCTGTGCACGAGAACAAAACTTGAAAATGAAATATCGAAAACATCAAACTTGAATAATTCCTAACTTATGAGGGCTACATGAATGTTTTTGGTATCAAAATGTAGGTTTTCGGGGTCGCTCCATTCAATAAAGAATGTTTCAGAGCTCTATCTATCATAGTTTAGATTTTCATCTGTCAAATGACATTTTTTACAAAAACTCGAATTTTCAAACCATCACAGCTGCCCTTCCTTCGATCGCCGCCATTATTAAATCATATCAAGTTGATCAGCATAGGTCCAAGTATCTCTGTGCAAAATATGAGCGATTTGAAAAATTCAAAATTTTTGGTGAAAAATGCCTAAGGGGTATGACCTCCAAAAAACGCCTTAAACTCAATACCAAATAAAAATGGGTGGATCTAACGGTGGGATTGCTCGGACAACTTATTCGAACCATTCGAATCCTCAATAAATGCAGTTTTGCGGATCAATAACATCAATATCTTGAATGGTCTGTGCACGAGAACAAAACTTGAAAATGAAATATCGAAAACATTAAACTTGAATAATTCCTAACTTATGAAGGCTACATGAATGTTTTTGGTATCAAAATGTAGGTTTTCGGGGTCGCTCCATTCAATAAAGAAAGTTTCAGAACTCTATCTATCATAGTTCAGATTTTATCTGTCAAATGACATTTTTTACAAAAACTCGAATTTTCAAACCATCACAGCTCCCCATCCTTGGATCGCCGCCATTATTTATTCTTATAATGTTGTTCAGCATAGGTCCAAGTATCTCTGTGCAAAATATGAGCGATTTGAAAAATTCAAAATTTTTGGTGAAAAATGCCTAAGGGGTATGACCTCGAAAAAACGCCTTAAACTCAATACCAAATAAAAATGGGTGGATCTAACGGTGGGATTGCTCGGACAACTTATTCGAACCATTCGAATCCTCAATAAATGCAGTTTTGCGGATCAATAACATCAATATCTTGAATGGTCTGTGCACGAGAACAAAACTTGAAAATGAAATATCGAAAACATTAAACTTGAATAATTCCTAACTTATGAGGGCTACATGAATGTTTTTGGTATCAAAATGTAGGTTTTCGGGGTCGCTCCATTCAATAAAGAAAGTTTCAGAACTCTATCTATCATAGTTCAGATTTTCATCTGTCAAATGACATTTTTTACAAAAACTCGAATTTTCAAACCATCACAGCTCCCCATCCTTTGATCGCCGCCGTTATTTATTCATATTATGTTGATCAGCATAGGTTCAAGTATCTCTGTGCAAAATATGAGCGATTTGAAAAATTCAAAATTTTCGGTGAAAAATACCTAAGGGGTATGACCTCCAAAAAACGCCTTAAACTCAATACCAAATAAAAATGGGTGGATCTAACGGTGGGATTGCTCGGACAACTTATTCGAACCATTCGAATCCTCAATAAATGCAGTTTTGCGGATCAATAACATCAATATCTTGAATGGTCTGTGCACGAGAACAAAACTTGAAAATGAAATATCGAAAACATCAAACTTGAATAATTCCTAACTTATGAGGGCTACATGAATGTTTTTGGTATCAAAATGTAGGTTTTCGGGGTCGCTCCATTCAATAAAGAATGTTTCAGAGCTCTATCTATCATAGTTTAGATTTTCATCTGTCAAATGACATTTTTTACAAAAACTCGAATTTTCAAACCATCACAGCTGCCCTTCCTTCGATCGCCGCCATTATTAAATCATATCAAGTTGATCAGCATAGGTCCAAGTATCTCTGTGCAAAATATGAGCGATTTGAAAAATTCAAAATTTTTGGTGAAAAATGCCTAAGGGGTATGACCTCCAAAAAACGCCTTAAACTCAATACCAAATAAAAATGGGTGGATCTAACGGTGGGATTGCTCGGACAACTTATTCGAACCATTCGAATCCTCAATAAATGCAGTTTTGCGGATCAATAACATCAATATCTTGAATGGTCTGTGCACGAGAACAAAACTTGAAAATGAAATATCGAAAACATTAAACTTGAATAATTCCTAACTTATGAAGGCTACATGAATGTTTTTGGTATCAAAATGTAGGTTTTCGGGGTCGCTCCATTCAATAAAGAAAGTTTCAGAACTCTATCTATCATAGTTCAGATTTTATCTGTCAAATGACATTTTTTACAAAAACTCGAATTTTCAAACCATCACAGCTCCCCATCCTTGGATCGCCGCCATTATTTATTCTTATAATGTTGTTCAGCATAGGTCCAAGTATTTCTGTGCAAAATATGAGCGATTTGAAAAATTCAAAATTTTTGGTGAAAAATGCCTAAGGGGTATGACCTCGAAAAAACGCCTTAAACTCAATCTATAATATAAAAATGAATCGCAAAATGTGTTGTGAGCGCATAACTCAACAACGCCTCGACCAATTTGGCCAAATCTTTTTTTAAAATGTTCGTTGAAGTTCAAGGATGGTTTTTACGGCGAGAAAAATTAGAATTATTGCTGGAAAAACCCTAAAAATAGCCCTTTTCTTTTTTAATAAAAGGCGATCTATGGTTGGTTCAAAACTTCGAAATGCCATATTGACATTTGGACAAAGGAGGTTAGTTTTTCTTCCACAGAATCGCATGTCAAGTGAATAGTAGGTCTTACCACAGAATACCTAACAACGGTATTAGAATATTCTATGGTAGAACGAAGTTTCACGGTATTCAATAGAAATGGCAATAGAACGAGAGAAATGGACTCGCTATTTTCGATAAAATAGAACGTTGTGAAGTTATAAGCCATGAAGTTGTCTGGCAACGGTGGATTTCATTTTCTTGAAGGGTAGGAAATTCAGAAATGGTAGACTAGACTAGAGTATGAATGGCGATGTATACAATTATTGTGTAATTCGCATAGAACTTATAATAACATGGAAGGCTATTATCAGATCAAGTTGGTGGAACAGTGAATTTTTACCGGAATGTAAAGTAAATCGGATTGTGACGATCAGCATCAATCGTGAATTGTCCATTTTCATCTTTTCTCTATATTTTTGAAATGTTTTTGATTTTTGTTTGGGTAATAAATATATTTGCGGAAATAACTGAATTCAAAATTGCCCATAATTAGTAATTGACATATTATTTTTGTATTTCTGTTTTTTTTTTTTATGGCATGTGTCTCGAAAAGGCAACAAGGAACAGATCATTCAAACAAACATATTGATCCATTCCCCGCTCCTAATCTCAGTATTAGCAGAGGAATGTCAAACGGGGCACCATACATTTCTGCGTATGATGCAAGAGCACAGATAAAAACCTCAGCAAAAACTCTGTCTCCCCGTATAAGTGTAGGGTTATTGGATTTGTTTTCAGATATTCATATTGAAGGGCATCTTCTTCTACGAATGTACTTCTTTTTTCATTTCTTCAAAGAGGTTGACAAAGCATTTTTAAAATCTGTAACAGCTCCATTTCATAAGAATATATATATATATATATATTTCTGTTTTGTGTGACAGCTCATATCCATGGAAAAGATGACGTTTGACAGATGACATTTGACAGATGACATTTGACAGATGACGTTTGACAGATGTCATTTGACAGATGACATTTGACAGATGACATTTGACAGATGAACAGATGACAGATGACATTTGACAGATGACATTTGACAGAGGACATTTGACAGATGACGTTTGACAGATGACATTTGACAGATGACATTTTACAGATGACGTTGGACAGATGACGTTTGACAGATGACGTTTGACAGATGACAGTTGACAGATGACATTTGACAGAACTTTTATTATGCCTAATTTATCTCCTGCTTGAAAAAATTGCAATGGTAAGTTTATACAACTTTAACGGGGGTTTCACAAAGCATATCACCGGTGATCGGAGCTTGATCTAGAATACTCGATTTGACAGTTCAGAAATCTAACCAAGCCGTTGATCTTCGATCCCTGGTGATTGCGTTGTGAAATCTACTGTAAGTATAGGCACGGCCTTCTTAAGATAAAGATGGCTATGGTATAGGTGATAGGTATTATTTAGGCGAAACAAAGTTCGCCGGGCCAGCTAGTACCAAATAAAAATGGGTGGATCTAACGGTGGGATTGCTCGGACAACTTATTCGAACCATTCGAATCCTCAATAAATGCAGTTTTGCGGATCAATAACATCAATATCTTGAATGGTCTGTGCACGAGAACAAAACTTGAAAATGAAATATCGAAAACATTAAACTTGAATAATTCCTAACTTATGAGGGCTACATGAATGTTTTTGGTATCAAAATGTAGGTTTTCGGGGTCGCTCCATTCAATAAAGAATGTTTCAGAGCTCTATCTATCATAGTTCAGATTTTCATCTGTCAAATGACATTTTTTACAAAAACTCGAATTTTCAAACCATCACAGCTCCCCATCCTTTGATCGCCGCCATTATTTATTCTTATTATGTTGATCAGCATAGGTCTAAGTATCTCTGTGCAAAATATGAGCGATTTGAAAAATTCAAAATTTTTGGTGAAGAATGCCTAAGGGGTATGACCTCGAAAAAACGCCTTAAACTCAATACCAAATAAAAATGGGTGGATCTAACGGTGGGATTGCTCGGACAACTTATTCGAACCATTCGAATCCTCAATGAATGTAGTTTTGCGGATCAATAACATCAATATCTTGAATGGTCTGTGCACGAGAACAAAACTTGAAAATGAAATATCGAAAACATTAAACTTGAATAATTCCTAACTTATGAGGGCTACATGAATGTTTTTGGTATCAAAATGTAGGTTTTCGGGGTCGCTCCATTCAATAAAGAATGTTTCAGAGCTCTATCTATCATAGTTCAGATTTTCATCGGTCAAATGACATTTTTTACAAAAACTCGAACTTTCAAACCATCACAGCTCCCCATCCTTTGATCGCCGCCGTTATTTATTCATATTATGTTGATCAGCATAGGTCCAAGTATCTCTGTGCAAAATATGAGCGATTTGAAAAATTCAAAATTTTTGGTGAAAAATGCCTAAGGGGTATGACCTCCAAAAAACGCCTTAAACTCAATACCAAATAAAAATGGGTGGATCTAACGGTGGGATTGCTCGGACAACTTATTCGAACCATTCGAATCCTCAATAGATGCAGTTTTGCGGATCAATAACATCACTATCTTGAATGGTATGTGCACGAGAACAAAACTTGAAAATGAAATATCGAAAACATTAAACTTGAATAATTCCTATCTTATGAGGGCTACATGAATGTTTTTGGTATCAAAATGTAGGTTTTCGGGGTCGCTCCATTCAATAAAGAAAGTTTCAGAACTCTATCTATCATAGTTCAGATTTTCATCTGTCAAATGACATTTTTTACAAAAACTCGAATTTTCAAACCATCACAGCTCCCCATCCTTTGATCGCCGCCATTATTTATTCTTATAATGTTGTTCAGCATAGGTCCAAGTATCTCTGTGCAAAATATGAGCGATTTGAAAAATTCAAAATTTTTGGTGAAAAATGCCTAAGGGGTATGACCTCGAAAAAACGCCTTAAACTCAATACCAAATAAAAATGGGTGGATCTAACGGTGGGATTGCTCGGACAACTTATTTGAACCATTCGAATCCTCAATAAATGCAGTTTTGCGGATCAATAACATCAATATCTTGAATGGTCTGTGCACGAGAACAAAACTTGAAAATGAAATATCGAAAACATCAAACTTGAATAATTCCTAACTTATGAGGGCTACATGAATATTTTTGGTATCAAAATGTAGGTTTTCGGGGTCGCTCCATTCAATAAAGAATGTTCCAGAGCTCTATCTATCATAGTTTAGATTTTCATCTGTCAAATGAAATTTTTTACAAAAACTCGAATTTTCAAACCATCACAGCTCCCCATCCTTTGATCGCCGCCATTATTTATTCATATTATATTGATCAGCATAGGTCCAAGTATCTCTGTGCAAAATATGAGCGATTTGAAAAATTCAAAATTCTTGGTGAAAAATGCCTAAGGGGTATGACCTCCAAAAAACGCCTTAAACTCAATACCAAATAAAAATGGGTGGATCTAACGGTGGGATTGCTCGGACAACTTATTCGAACCATTCGAATCCTCAATAAATGCAGTTTTGCGGATCAATAACATCAATATCTTGAATGATCTGTGCACGAGAACAAAACTTGAAAATGAAATATCGAAAACATTAAACTTGAATAATTCCTAACTTATGAGGGCTACATGAATGTTTTTGGTATCAAAATGTAGGTTTTCGGGGTCGCTCCATTCGATAAAGAATGTTCCAGAGCTCTATCTATCATAGTTTAGATTTTCATCTGTCAAATGAAATTTTTTACAAAAACTCGAATTTTCAAACCATCACAGCTACCCATCCTTTGATCGCCGCCATTATTTATTCATATTATATTGATCAGCATAGGTCCAAGTATCTCTGTGCAAAATATGAGCGATTTGAAAAATTCAAAATTCTTGGTGAAAAATGCCTAAGGGGTATGACCTCCAAAAAACGCCTTAAACTCAATACCAAATAAAAATGGGTGGATCTAACGGTGGGATTGCTCGGACAATTTATTCGAACCATTCGAATCCTCAATTCTTTAATCAGGATAAACAATATATCAATATATCAGGATAAACAATATATCAATCCCAATGGAATTCCCCACTCTTCAAAATTCTCAAGAAGTGTAAGCCTACAGAATATGCAGATTTCAATTCTACATGGTACCTTCTTCCTGATCCTTTGTCTCTGCTTCTCAAAACTACCTTCGTCATTTTTAGTCTCCAAGCTTGATTATTATATTGAGATTGAGACTATTGAGAATTAGCATTAGCAACGTCTCTGAGAATTATTTTGACGTTGCCGATATTTCACGAGTGCCAACCTGCGTCAGTTCTAAGTAAAAAAACTTGATAAACCTAAATATTGACCAACTGGGATACTTTATAAAAGTGAATGGAGTTAAGAGTATACAAAATTATACTTTGACACTCGTATTTTTATTGCGAACATCGCTACAGAATAAGAAAATCATTCTACATTCCGAAGATTGAGTTTCCACACACTTCACGCATGGCTTCCCCTAATTACATTAATAAATTAAATAACTTATAAGGTTTTCTCGAGAACAATAATGTGGGTATGAAATTCTTCGGTAGTTTCCTACGTGTCGAAAGAATTATTACCATTTTGAGAATGCTCAATATGAGCCTTATAGTTGAGGAAGTTCAGAAATTTTGGGACGTATAGTTCCCATTTTTTCCACCAATTTTTTAGATATCTTTACTCATTTATAGGTAGGTACTATATTCACTTTCATAAAGTATCCCGGTTTGCCATGACATTCTGACACATTTCACCGTGTATTTTTCGAAAATGTTAGGTTATAGTCATCTTCCTGTCAAATAACTACGAAACGTTGTTTCTTCATAGAGGTCGTATTAATTACGTATTCATCAAAGTGTTTATCCACTTTGGGAAAATAATGAATTTGAGAACATATTATGTGAATTCAATAATTCCAAAGAAGAAGAAAGGCGAATGTTGAAGAAAATATTTTCTTTGTTAATACTGGAAATATTTGAGGTATATAAACATGGTTGGAAGATTTAGTTATGCAATTTTCTTGTACGGGAATCAAGAATCGAGTATTGCAATTTTACTGAAAAATAATGGACAGAATAGTCGGTTACTTTGTGATAGTTCATTTGAAAAAAGAATAAAAGTACTCGAATAACCCGGCAGAAAAACTTCTAAACGAACAGACCTATGTAATTCCCCACTCATCAAAATTCTCAAGAATTAAGCCTACAGAAGATTTTTAAATACCCTTTTGCAGAACTTGAAATACTCCAGAATGAAAATGTAGCAGTACTACGAAACCTTTTTTTGCAGGGGTGGTAGATCTTGTGCATCCACTTTTCGATCTTTCAGTCACGTTTCTATTTTCTCGATATCCATGGAAGATCCGGAAATATACGCTTTCTCTAACCACAAAGAAATTCGCAAACTGCTGATATTTTCTTCATTTCTTCAGCACAGCGCTCCTGCATGTTTGTTTTTCCACTTTTTCCACAGATTTTATCATTTTTGTACTAAATCAAAGGCAGCACCCTTGTTGACCGAGTTCAGATTTTATCACGACATATTGTGGGTTATTCCAAGGTGTGACTTCATATCATTGTTGCGAATTGTAATAAAATTATTTAACACTCTGAAGGAGGTCAGTAACTCTAATTCATTTGTTACGAGTGGAATTTTCAACAGCCTACTCACAATGTTGATGTAAAACGTTATTCTTGCCGTTCAGTATACATAAGTTTTACATTTCACCTGTCAAATCTATTTCATTTTATTGATATGTATATGCGATTACAGATACAGGAGGAATACAGACAGGTGTTATAGAATGCAATTCCAAAAGACATTTATTGTTCAATGAGAAAATAAGATTCATAAATCATATTATGCATATTATCAACATTTTACGTGGGTATTCGTTGATCATGTGGACATAGTTGGAAACCAACTTGAAAAAAAAGCTGGAATACTTTTATTAATGTAGGAAATTTGTGTGTCAGTTGTCATGAATTCCATATTTTTGGAGGAATAAATGATTCATGCATTTTCCAACACCGTTAACAATAATTTGCGATGAGAGATAGCTGTTCTTTTGGAGCATTTACCGTCAGAATTGGCTTAAAAAAATGCTCTCAATTTTTTTCTGAAATCATGAAACATCATGATGAATTATTTTTTTTCTCAAGAACCGTGAACTTTAGCAAGATAATTCAAGAAACCTTATTTGTTAAGAATGGATCAAGGTATCCAAAATTAATTATTTTATTGTAGACTATGAATATGGAAAAAACTTTTTTGCGAAACAAGATTTAGGGGTGGATTTTCCTACCCCTAGCGATCATAGAGGAACATATCAATTTTTTTTAAGTGCCTTCTTGCTCGCATGAAATGTTCGCTTAATTTTATCCTTAAAAGTTTTCTGGATTCTAAGAGAAAATTCAAAAATCGTTTTTCCTGCGCCATCTTCAAGGGGCTGTAATTTAGCAGGGGGGTTCGAAAAAGAAAAACTTATATGGAAGACCCTCCCTATTTTTTTGACAAGGAATCACCCGCTACATATACAGGGTGTATATGACAACGAGAAACTTATCTAAAAAAATCACACACTTAACCTCTATTGTAGCAGTATTTATATTCGTTATTCAATTCAGTTCCAAGGATTTCAGACTTCAGTACCTGTGAGCAAATTGGCTTTTCGCAGCATAACGAAAAGGTGGCCAATGTATCGGTTTCCACAGTTCTGTTGATACCACGCCAATTTGAAATCAACACTGTGCGTTGCCAACAATTATTAGCATTTTAATACATCGATGTTTCAAAATGCTAACTGCAAGCAATCGCAAAATCTGGCAGATGTACAATCGGTTGCGACGAACAGGGAATATGGGAATAGATGGCGACCCTGAACTTTAATATGCAGCCATGATCTGAGAAACTCGGAATCCTTTTGCGACTTATTCGACCGAGTTTTATTGGCAAGGTGTCAATGGGGACTAGACAGGCACGCATTTCGCGAGGGGGACAATGCGTTTCGAATTAAGAGGAACCTTCCCGTACGAAAATTGTTTATTCTTTCTCACCCAGACTACTCCAGACTATACTCCATTCGCTTTTATAAAGTATCCCGGTTGGCTAAGATTTAGGTTTATCAAGTTTTTTTGCTTGAAACTGATGAAGGTTGGTAATCGTGAAATGTCAAAAAATTCTCAGAGAAGTTGCTATGCTGATTTCTATTTACTCTTTTTTTTAACTTTGTAAATGGAGTTAGTTCTCTTAAGGTTAAACGGTGATGCAGGTTTTTTTATGTTGTGGTTTTCACGAAAAGGAACATCGTGAGAACTAAGGGCAAGCTGGTAGGAATTGGTGTTCTTCTTGAATTTCTGGAGGTTATATGCATCGGGGAACACCTCCCTAGGCAATGTGTTCCAAAGCCTCGCTGTTCGTTGGATGAACGAGTCTTTGAAGAGAGATGTTCTGCAGGTCTCCAAAGTTACCACGAAGGGGTGTGAAGACTTAACTTGTCGGGTTAATCTGGAAGACACTGCCAAAGGGGGAACGATTGCTGGTAATTCAGAAGAGCATCGCCCAAGGAAATATCTATAAAATAGAGACAGATCGCCCAGTTTTCTACGGTGTTCCAGAGAGATGAGCGAGCTTGTAAGAGAGGCATCACCGACGAGGCGAATTGCCCTTTTTTGTACAGAATCCAAGAGTTTTAGGGTGTGTTTAGGTGCAGCACTCCAAATATGGGAACAGTATTCCATGACAGGTCGAATCTGTGCCTTATAGATCATAAGCAGCTGACTTGAGGTGAAATAGCTCCTGACACGAAACAGAGAACCAAGTTTTTGGGATGCACTTTTAGCAATGGATCTCACGTGATTCTCCCATGAAAGGTTACTGCCGACAGTAATGCCAAGCATCGAGATGGATGACTTCAATGGTATGGTCACTCCCGACAATTTTATGCTGGGCACAGTAAGATCGGCTTTTCTAGAGAAAAGACATGCTTGTGTTTTGTTTGCGTTGAATTCTACCAAGTTATTGGATCCCCATTCAAAAATTGTTGCCAAGTCCATATTTATGTTGTTGACATTTCTTCCCCGTTCGTTTTTGATTTGGTGGGCTGGTATTGGAGCCTATTTCAAGTTGTATTTGTATGTCTTCTGTAGGCTAATTTCTTGAGAACTTTGAAAATTAGGGAATTCTATAGGTCTGCCTGTTCCTTTAGAAGTTTTTCTGTCGGATTATTCGAGTACTTTCATGATTTTTTTGAATGAACTATCATAAAGTAACGGAATATTCTGTCCATTGTTTTTCAGTAAAATTTCAACACTTGATTCTTGATTTCCGTACAAGAAAATAGCATAACTGAATCTTCCAACCATGTTTATATGCGTGAAATATTTCCAGTATTAACAGAAAATTTCTTCAAAATTCGCCAGGTCTTTGGAATTATTGAAATCACATGATAATTTCTTAAATTTCCCAAAGTAAATAAACATTTTGATAAATACGTGATTACTACGACTTCTATGTAGAAGTTGCTTAGTCATCTGACAGAAAAATGACTGTAACGTAACATTTTCAAAATATGCCCTCAGTATTTCTTAATCTGTTTTGGTAAGAAAAAAAAGTTTTATACGAAGACATGAAGGTTCCTGTGTCTCTTGAAGAAATCTGTGTAGGTACACAGCGTGTACCAGGAAGTCCGTACGAGAACAAGAATCAATTTTCTGATCAGTACCCTTTATTTTTCAGTATGTTCTCGAATTCATTCCTAAAGTTCTTATTAGAATTCTCTGGTGTTTTTTCTCCCCGACATTTTTTTCCTCAGAGTTTATCTCCACATGTTTTTTTTTTCCGGAGTTTTTTCTATCCCGAAATTTTTTTCCTGTAGATTTTACTACCCCGTCATTCGTTTCCCCGGAATTTTTCCTACCTCGAAATTTTTGTCCAGATACGTCAAAACTACAAGACATCATAAAGTTTAGTATGATAAAATGGCTTCTTTTAAAAATGTTTCGAACCAACAGTGCTTCACAAAAAAAAAATTTCTGGAGGAAAACAAGGGACAGTGTTCCATAAAAATATCACCCTGTAGATTTGCAATCGAAATTGGAATGTCACATGGCGAGGACTCTAAATTTTAATTTGTATGCCTAATTCCAGTTGAATTGTGAAATGCAGATACTATGAGAAAAAAATTCAAATTTTAAGACACTTTATTTGTTTGAAATTAGGCAAGGAATCCCCTCTCTCTGTTTGTTCCTCCAATTTATGAACACCCTGTATAAATTTTTTCTTGAAATTAAGTATGGAAGGCTGAAGTTTGACTACTGAAAGCTAACTCAATGTCCTGTGTTTTTACGGTTTCTTTGGGTTTTCAAGAACTGCATCTAAAACTCTCAAAAATAGTTGGACACCCTCGAAATTTTGGTTTGAGTATGCCAAGAATACTTAGTAATACATATTTGACCAATTTTCTACCAGAAATCGGTGGCTTAGTTTCGAACACTCGCAGATTTGATCTCAACCTCGACCTCGGGCCGATCTAGACTTCGACTGCGGGAGGAAAACACCGTAGGAATAGAACTGAGAATTTCTTCGCACTTTTGTCTGATACGCGCAATTTTGAGTATATATATAATTTTAAAATACTTCCTGGTGGAGTAGGAAAATAAAATTTGCAGCTACAGAAGCGTCAATTTTTGAGTTTTCGACACGATACCTGGCCAAACCAAAATGGCCACAGCTTGGTTTCGAAGCCATGGGAAATCAAGTACATACTTGATTTCCCTTCGAAACCATATGGGCATACTAGGTGGGTTCGCACCTTCCCATTCTCTCCGAATCCTTCCCTGTCAATAATGAATACGTTGTATTATGTTTTCGCGTTGTTTATTTTTCACGTAGCTTTAGTCATGTTCTAATATAGGCCCGTCGTCCCCCGCTCTCGACGAGTCGGCCGAGCTAAGTATAACTAGCGTCCACGATCGGCTTCTCGAGTCCCACAGGCTCGCCGATTTCGGAATATTGCGCTGTCCGCCGAAGCGTTTCCGGGAACTGTCCGGTATACATTAGTGCCCGTAGCCCACTGGTTAAGGCGATTGACTCTGACGCGGAAAGTAGCGAGTTCAATCCCGAGGCTAGGAAATAATTTTTCTAGTCTCGGTAGTGGGCCACCATTCACTGTTGGGTCGGAAATTAACAGTGCTGTGCCTAAGGGGGCCTAAGGACACAGTAACAAAGCCTTCACAGTATACAAATGCTTCTCCGAACTCGTACAAGTTACAAGCTTCGAAGCTTGTAGTTTCTGAGGGTCTCCTCGGGAGTAATCAGTATGATCAATATCAATACAGAGCGTGACATAAAGAACATCTACAATCACTTTCTGAAACGTGGATTAGAAATGAGGAAAACATGGGTCTTCTTAAATTATTTTGAATTTTCATCTGGGATGTGAGAACTTTGTTGGGAATGTCACTGAAAGTTGCCACAAACGCTGGAAATGCCATTAAATTTGTCTATCATACGACGAATGGTGAGTCCAACTGATCAATGTCGCCTGGAATTCTTTTCAAATTTTTCTCAGTATTCACAAATGAGCACTGATTCTGTCAAAACATTTCAACAATTTCCAAAGGTTGTTGAAGCATGTATACTCCATTCACTTTTATGAAGTATTCCGGTTGGACAAGATTTAGGTTTATCAAGTTGACGCATGTCAAAATAATCCTCAGAGACGATGCCAATGCTAATTTCTATTAACTCTTTTCTAACTTTGCAAATGGAGTTAGTTCTTTTAAGGTTTTCATACAGGAGTATTTCAGTTGTGCAAAAAGGTGTTTAAATGTCTTCTGTAGGCTTATTTCTTGGGAATTTTGAAAAGTGGGGAATTCTATAGGTCCGTCTGTTCGTTTAGAAGTTTTTCTGGCGGGTATTCGAGTACTTTCATTCGTTTTTCGAATGAACTATCACAAAGTAACGGACTATTCTGTCCATTATTTTTCAGTAAAATTTCAACACTCGATTCTTGATTTCCGTACAAGAAAATAGCATAACTGAATCTTCCAACCATGTTTATATACGTGAAATATTTCCAGTATTAACAGAGAAAAAAATTTTCTTCAACATTCGCCAGGTCTTTGAAATTATTGAATTCACATATTTCCTCAAATTCATTACTTTCCCAAAGTAAATAAACTTTTTAATAAATACGTAATCACTACGACCTCCTATGTAGGGAGGACGTTGCGTAGTTATCTAACAGGAAGATGACTATAATCTAACATTTTCAAAATATACACGGTGAAATATGTTAGAATGTGTATATATTTTTTTGAAGTATATATTTTCATGATTTTGTGAGATAACCTACTGAACATAGACATAAGAAATGTCGAAAAATAATACATAATGACCATTGCTCTACACTTTTTGAAGAATTACCAAGGAAAACACAATTTTTACTACTACATCAAAATTCGAACATCCAATAGATCATCACAAACTCGGTATGAATAACAGGAAATAAAATTTCAAGGTTAAGTTTGATTATTCGAATAATTCAGTGCCAAACTTGGCAGGAAAAACAGTGGGAACGCCTAATGAATGAATATCAACGGAATCAATAATGTATTATAATGGTGTCATCCGCAAATGTTCCGATATATTTAATGGAAGATGAAGAACGGAAGTTAATGGTTTTGCACAGGAAGTAGCTTACTTACGACTGTTTCTTGTCGATGTTTATGAGGTAGATTATTTTTTATTAAAAGTTACTTACACACAGGATGCTCTTTAGAATTTGTGGCGAATATAATACTTCCTCTTCTGACGTGGAAAAATTCACATATTTCTCCGCTTATAACTTTCTCATTGTGAAGGGTTTTCCAATAAGAGGTGTCTCATTCTTTGATATTTAAACGAGTAGAAACCACGCCATTTATGAAAATGGAACGATACACGCTTCAACAACGCATTGAGATTATTAAAATTCACTATAAATATATATGGTGAAAATTTGGCAGAGACGGTTTGTATAACATTTTTGGATCGTCGTGAAGCACTTTGTGGAACCGCAATACAGTAATTGGTGGAAAACTTTGAGCTGTTGGGACAAGTTAGTGATGTGGAGAATGAAACCTGTGCACATCGCTCAAGAACAGCTGAGAATATTGCTGCTGTAGCAGAAAGAGTTGAAGACAACCCAAGTAGGTCCATTCCAGGTCGTTCTTTGGAATTAGGCACCTCTTATTGGAAAACCCTTTATGTCATTCACAAGATGTTCTGAGGGATAATTGAGGACATTTAATTCCTCGGAAAACCCACCACAAATTTTTGAGAAATCTTAAAATCTACTAAGGACTGAACGAGAATAAATTCGCTATCACAAAAACGCTTATATCTTTTGAACCACTAGACCGATTTCGAAAATCAAACTCATTTTCGAATCATCTTCTAATTCGAATGAAAACTGTTTTTACAATAAAAACACCAAAACTATTTTTTGCAAAATTCATGGATTTTTTCTGGAATTCTTCCCATCATGCTTCTTATAGTGTTCTCAGTCACTTTCTGGGATGCTGTCTTCCACTTTTGCTTGAATTCCGCTAATGTTTTCGTTGATTTCTGTCTTCTTCAATTCTCTTTTTACCAGGGCCCAATATTTTTCGATTGGCCTGAGTTCTGGGCAATTTGGTAGATTGGCCTCTTTGGGGACATAAACCACCTCATCAGCTTCGTACCATTTCTTGGTGGTCTTGCTGTAGTGGCATGAAGCTAAATCTGGCCAAAAGATTGTTGACACATCGTGCTCACGTAAAAATGGTAAAAGTCGCTTCTTCAAGCATTCCTCGATGTGTATCTTCGAGTCATCAGAGCCTTGGCCAACGAAAAATTTGCTCCTTTTTCCACAAGTGCAAATTGCTTGCCAAACCAGGAATTTTTTAGGAAACTTTGCTTGTTTCTTCACGCGAAATTGTTCGTCAACATTTCCACGAGAATCTGCAGTATAAAATTCCTGACCAGGAAGTTGCGAGAAATCAGCCAAGACATAGATTTCGTCGTCCATCACGCAACAGAAGAAATTTTTCAAGAAATCTTTTTTTAATTTCTTTACTCTTGATTTCGCTTCTTGATTCTTCACAGCGTTCCTGTCTGGCAGTTTCTGCACTTTGTATATTCTAAGCCCACAACTCGACTTGATTTTCTGAACGGTTAACTGCGAACAACCCACTATTTGGGCCACTTTCCGTCCTGAAAGGTTAGGATTCTTCTGAAAAAGGCGGATGGCTTTCTTCACTTGTTTGGGCTATGAAACCCCTTTTTCCTCTTGGTTCCTTCCTTGCGGTCAATTGTAAGATCTTCGTTGAAACGCTTAACAACTCTTGATACCGTTTCCGGACGAACGCGAGCCTCTTTTGCGATTCTTTTGAAGCTCCATTATTGATTATTTTGAAAAAGTTTCACTATAAATTCTCGTGTTTTCACTTCGATTGACATTTTGCGACAGAGAATTGGAATATCTATGAAGTAAATGTTCCACATGTTTCTGACGTTCATAACAAAGCTAACTATGATCAAATTTTGATTTTTTTCTCAATTGGTTCAAGAGAAGCGTTTTTGTGATACCGAATTTATTCTCGTTCAGTCCTTATAAGTGCTGTCAATCAAACATTTCAAACTGCATGTCCAAGTTGCTCCATTTGCTCAAGCTGTTGTTTACAGACAACCTTGAGACTATGGAAAAGTTTACATGGGGATCACTAAAAGGAGCATTTATACACGGATCGAAGAACACGAACGGTGTTGTCGACCGCATCAAACAGAATCTGCACTCGTGCAACATTTTGGTCGCTAAGAAAGAAGCAATTTGGAACATAAAAATGATCTTTCGAAGATGAGCATAGAGGACATCGAAATCTTCAAGCAGAAGAACAACTTGAACGGAAAAGTGTACTCCCATTGTTCGTAGTGACTACCATCTGTAATTAATATGTAAGGTGGAATTTCGATTGGAGCCCTGATAGCAAGCCCAAAATGTTCAAATTTGTTGTGTCAGATTCTTTATTCGAATTGATCGAAAACAGCAAAACGAATTGACAGAACGGTGCACTGCTTACAAACTGAATGACAGATGTACCCCATATTATGTACGTCGACTGTCAATCATCATCAAAGTGTCAATTACTCTTCTTCTCGAACCGAATGGGAACGAATCGTATTCTTCGAAAAGACCGAAATGGTCTGGGCTTTCGAGCTGGCTAAATTCAATATTTGCCGAGGGAAGCGAGAGAGCGGAGTGGAAGCATCAAGTGGACGCCCTCAAGTTCAACTCTGCGAGGCCTGCAGTCCACTCGAACGTCGGATTCTTCTATTAACATTTCAATAGACAAGTAAACTATGGCACCTGGATTCCGTGCCGTTGAATCGGTAAAGTGTTTTGTCAGCGTTCCGTTTGAGTTGGCGATGGGATGGAAATTAAAATCGTCTTTGGGTCCGCAATTATGCTTTTCTTCCGTCATATTTGACTGAGAGATGAGAACAAAGTCTCTGCATTTCGAACATTTCTGGAAATTCATCTGATAAGAACTAATGATATTATGTTTCAAGTAGAATATGTCCAAATCATGCAATATCACGTTTGATATACATACAGGGTGATTTTTTTAAGTGTTTCATTGAAAGTTTTCGAGGAAGGAATGCGATACAAATTCAAAATTTTGTATTTTTGTTTTAGAGTACATGAACTCGATTTGTAAAATATTTTCAAGCGGAATCTACTTCCGGTTCTACCGGAAACGGATGTGAACTTCGTTATTTCGAATGTAACACCCTGTATATTCATACATATTTGAATTCTTCGTTTAATTCTGCAATGATTTGATGTATGACATGCGCAACCACATCAAGCGATTGTTGAGTTATTGCCTGATTCTCAAATTTTTTGACAGAAAGATTGTCACAAATTAGTGTTTATATCTTCAAAATCCCCCATTGTAAGAATTTTCTTTGCAACAGTGGAACAAAAGAAAGTACGCTGATTATGCTTCTTGTATAAATTATGAGGAAATATTATACAGGGTGCCTGAAAAAGGGTTTCAAGATGAGCCTCAATACAAATATGAAATCTAATTTTGTTCAAATGGGAACCATATAATTTTAGAATTCCTATCGATTGCTCGTCAAAAACTAGTTAGAGTGTGCCATTTTATGTCTTTAAAATGAGTAGTTTCGCCGTTATCGAATAAAATTCGAATTTCACGACTAAAGCCAGGTTTCTTTGTCTAAACATCAGGTTTATCAAGATAATTTTCAAGTAGCCTATGTCCATAGTCCACTAAAATTTCTGTATTTAGTCATCATCAATTATCTGCTTTGTTTATTTGTCACATTCGCCGCAAATAAAGAACATACTTTTGATATATCATTCTAGTGTACCATATTATTATTGCTTGTTTTGCATAGTGCTTGATCAATAAAAATGAGTTAGAATGACAATTCCTAACATATCCTTTGAAATAGATGAGCATACCACTGAATTTGACCGAATTTCACGAATAAAGCCAGGTTTGTCCCATCAGTCAAATTCAGTGATATGCTCGTCTATTTCAAAGTCGGCTATGTTAGGAATTGTCATTCTCACTAATTTTTATTGATCAAGCACTATGCAAAACAAGCAATAATAATAATAAGGTACACTAGAATGATATATCAAAAGTCTGTTCATTATTTGCGGCGATTGTGACAAATAAACAGAGCAGATAATATAATGAATGATGACTAAATGAAGAAATTTAAGTTTAAAACTGACATATTCTTACTATTGACATAGCCTTCTTGAAAATTACCTTGATAAACCTGATGTTTAGACAAAGAAACCTGGCTTTAGTCGTGAAATTCGAATTTTATTCGATAACGGCGAAACTACTCATTTTAAAGACATGAAATGTTTGGAACACTCTAACTGGTTTTTGACGAGCAATCGATAGGAATTATAAAAATATATGGTTCCCATTTGAAACAGATGAGTTTTCATAGTTTTATTGCGGCTCACCTTGAAGCCCTGTTTCAGACACCCTGTGTAATATTTCCTCATAATTTATACAAGAAGCACAATCAGCGTACTTTCTTTCGTCCCACTGTTGCAAAAAAAAATTGTTACAATGAGGGATTTTGAATATATAAACACTAATTTGTGACAATCTTTCTGTCAAAAAATTTGAGAATCAGGCAATAACAAATAACTCAACAATCGCTTGATGTGGTTGCGCATCATACATCGAATCATTGCAAAATTAAACGAAGAATTCAAATATGTATAAATGTACAGGGTGTTACATTTGAAATAACGAAGTTCACATAGGTTTCCGGTAGAACCGGATTCCGTTTGAAAATATTTTACAAATTGAGTTCATGTACTCAAAAATTTTAAATTTGTATCGCAATTCCTTCCTCGAAAACTTCTAATGAAACACTTAAAAAAATCACCTTGTATACTGCTCCACAAAAGTTGTGCCCAATTTTGCAGAAAATCAAGAACATTAAAAGAATTGAATCCAATTTGGCACAATACATTCGAATTGCTCGCTCACTCCGAATAGAAAAACTAGTGTTGTATCACCATATTGAATGAAATTTCTCTTTGTTTCAGTTTGTGGAGATATACACGGTCAATTTTACGACCTTATGAAATTATTCGAGGTCGGTGGACCACCTGCTAGTACAAAATACCTTTTTCTTGGTGATTATGTCGATAGAGGATATTTTAGTATAGAGGTGAGTGTCTAATTTATCTTAATGTTTTTATGCATGATTGGTGTAAAATCGAAGACTGGGAACAAATAGACAATTATATAATTGGGTGAAAGTGAATGTTACAAAAGGACCAATGTTGTGACTTCTTCAGTACTAGGAGAACGCAGAAAACTCATTTTTTCCAGAACCGCCGCATTCACCATTTTGCAATTAGCGAATAGTTCTCTCAACTTACCAAAGTATCTTCATGTCCTTTTCAAACTATAGAATCAATATCTGATTCTGTATTATTCAGAGCTTCGATTAGTAAAAGGGTTTATGGTACTTTTTCAAAAACAGGCTAAACAGATGGTTATTGTTTCGATTTGTGTGATAATTTTCATATACAGGGTGGGCTTTTCAAAACGAAACAGACGGGATAACGGGCGGAATTAATTGATTTCGAAAAAATGCTCGGACACGTCGATTTTTGTTTCGAGGGGGACAACTTTAAAGGTCAAATTCACAACTATATCGCTTCAACCCTTAGTGTTAGAACACCAACCCCTAAATTTTGAATAGGAAAGATAGGGTGAGTGATACCTCATTTGAAAGGCCTTTTCATCATGAATTCAGCGTGATGATTTTTTTCCCATTTAATGCATTCGTTTTCGAGATATTCAATTTTGAATTTCGTACAGTACCATTCATTCCGCTAACCATGCTATGTGAATTCATCAATTATTTGACTAATTATTCATTGTTAAAATTTCAACTTTGTATTTTGATGTCTGGTGTATGGCAGTTATGGAGTTTCATCAAATCTACAGAATGAATGAATAATAAATTCGATTGATTCAACTTCAAATGTCATTATATCAAGAATCAATGAATCAATCAATATCCTGAATTCATGATGAAAAGGACCTTTCAAATGAGGTATCACTCACCCTATCTTTCCTATTCAAAATTTAGGGGTTGGTGTTCTAACACTAAGGGTTGAAGCGATATAGTTGTGAATTTGACCTTAGAAGTTGTCCCCCTCGAAACAAAATCGACGTGTCCGAGCATTTTTTCGAAATTAATTTATTCCGCCCGTTATCTCGTCTGTTTCGTTTTGAAAAGCCCACCCTGTATATGAAAATTATCACACAAATCGAAACAATAACCATCTGTTTATGTAAAACCAAAATGGAAACTATGAAATAAACTGCATTTACAAAACCTGTGTTTCAGTTATATTATTTTGGATTATTCATTGAGGTTACTATTTATTCAACTTGTTTTTTTCCAGTGTGTATTGTACCTGTGGGCTTTGAAGCTCTGTTATCCAACAACACTTTTTCTTCTTCGTGGCAACCATGAATGTCGCCATCTTACAGAATACTTCACATTTAAACAAGAATGTAAGTATGACCATATACTCTGCATGCCATAAATTGATAGAAATTTTCTACCAACATTAAAGGAGTCGAAGACTTAGAATGAAATTAATGGCCGTAACTGCCAGGGGTGTGGACAAAACTCGAAAATGAAAAATGGAAACATAAAACTGAATAAAATCTGGTTAAAGAAGGAAAATATGGTCGAGTTTGGTATCGAATTATAGGTTTTCGAGGAGCTATCTAGAATAATTCAGATTCTGACCTGCGAAATGGCATTTTTTCAAAAAATCGAAATTTCAAATCCTCATAGCTCCCGTTCCTGTGGTCGGCTCCACGTTTTGTTTGTATATTGTTAATAAGCAATGAACCAATGTTTTTTTTAGGCCTAATAAATTCGATTCCGAAAATGTCAACTTTTTGGGTGAAAAATACGTAAGGGGTAAGACCCCCCAAAAACACCATATTCGTCATCAACACGGAATCCCTGGGAAATCTGAACGGGTTATTCGATCGTTAAGGTCTTCATCCCATTCGAATCTTTCAGAAAACCCATTTTGCTAATACATAACACCAAAACTCTGCATGTTCTAAGCGTGTGAACAAAACTCGAAAAAAAAAAAGATACATAAAACAGAATAATGGACAGAAAATTGCGTTACTATGTGATAGTTCATTCGAAAAAAGAATAAAAGATTCGAATAACCCGACAGAAAAACTTCAAAAAGAACAGACGGACCTGTGGAATTCTCCACCTTTCAAAATTCTCAAGAGATAAGCCTACAGAAGATATTTATTTACCTTTTTGCATAACTTGAAATACTCCATTATGAAAATGTAGTAGTACTACGAAACCTATGTCACAGTTAAAACTGAAAAGAACTCCATTTTCAAATTTGAAAAAGAATAAATAGAAATTAGCATTGGCAAGGTCTCTGAAAATAATTTTTGCAATCTCTTATATTTCGTGTTACACTAAATTTCGAAAACATACAGTCCTTGTCGGTGAACCCAACATATCCAGCTTTCTTAATGGTTGTTCGTGAATGTCGGAACTATCCCCCAAAAGCCTCATTCGTTATTCCTCAACTTCCGAACAAAGAGACACTTTCGGATTCATTCGACAACAAACTTACCGACGCAAGTTCGAACTTGCGAACGCAGTTAATAAACCGGTCGTAACTTACGGCGACATGTTTAATTAGAAAGGTCGCAAGTGGAACTGCTCCATTCGACTCATTGTCCGGGTAATTCCAATGCAAAGAGAATTCCCCGCTGTTCATGCAAAATGTATACAAAGTCCTCATCAAGGACGGAGTATTGCGGTTCCATGTTCGAAACCACCCCCGAATTCACCCTTAATCGAATTGTATTCCTGGTGTAATACACCCGCGAGCGAGGGCGTGGGATGAATTATGGAATCTGTGTAACGAACGGGCGCAAAAATTGGAGCGAAATGGGAGAGGGAAAACGAACGACAAAAACTATTCCCCGTTTCTCATTATCCTTGCTTCGTGTCTGTCAGGAAAACAGTTATTCACTTTGTTTAATTTTTCCGTTCGTTTTCGGTCCAATTTATTTTAAATATGTACATAACGAGATGAAGACCAAAAGAGTTCAAAGTTGGTCGCAAGTACATTTAATAACCCAAAGTTGTGAGTCGGTCGTAGGCTATACATAAACTCCTGTGAACTTTGTGGACATATCCCTCGTGGTACCTTAAAAGTTTAATGTCAATTTCGTTCAGAAAATGAACGAAAATAGAATAGTTTATTCAAGTGAGAGAAGAGAAAATTACAGCAGATTAAACTCGCATAATCATACAAACTTTCGATCCAAGAAATATACCAAATCTCAGAGAAAAGGAAATCATGTACACTTTTAACAATAATATACTTACGCACAAAGAAACTGCAACACCCAGAAGGAGCTGTTTGAATTTAATTTTTTTTTGGCAAAACATTACATGTATGTATGTACATATAAGATAGCAAGGAGTAAATGATTCAAATTTGAAGAAAAAAACGAAAGGTTACATTTTTTTTAATAAATGTGTTTGTCCACCGCTATTATCTTTACACTCCCCAACACATCTTGGCATTGATGCAATAAGATGGTCTATTTCTTCTTGAGGGATACTATCCCAAGCTACCTGTACTTCATGTCTCAGAGCCGCCAAAGTCTGTGGGGGCTGGGGTAAATTTCCAGGGCTTCTACCCATGATGTCCCAAACATGCTCTATGGGCGAAAGATCTGGGTGGCCATGGCAAAAGATTCACATGGGTCGTTTCCAAAAAGTTTAAACTAACTCTGGCAAGAGGTCGAGGATTATCTTGCTGGAATATTGGATTCTCGAGCCGGTTAAGGTGATGGAGAACATATGGCTCCACTATTTCTTGAAGGTAACGCAGCGCTGTCATGTTACCTCGAATGAAGACTAAAAGTGACCTCCTGGCATGTGCAATAGCACCCCATACCATAACGCTTACTCTCCGGTGTACATGACGCTCAACATCAAACTGAGGTTCACGTCTTTCTCCCCGACGTCGTCTTACTCTTCTTCGGCCATCATGTGCACCAGTGCACCCAAAGAGAATCGAGATTTATCAAAAAAGACGACCTGGTGCCATTCCACATTCCAATGTTGACGTTCCCTGCACCACTGTAATCGTTGCCGGCAATGCTCAACCGTCAGAGGTAACAAAAGATGGGGTCGATAATGCGACAGTCCAAAAGACCTTATCCGGAGGTAAACCGTTCGGACATTCACAGGAATGCCTTGTTCTCCTATCCACTCATCAACCAAAGATCGAGTTGTCGCAAATCGGTCTCTAATGGCCATAAGTCTTAGACGTCGATCTCGAACTTCATTTGTGCCCCTTCGACGTCCGGTGCCTACTCTTCTTCGATTTTGTTCATTATCAAACTACGCTTGACAACATCTCATAACAGTAGTTTTATTTCTGTTCGTACGGTTAGCAATTTCTGGAAATGACAACCCCGCCTCCCGTAGACGAATAATTCGACCTCTTTCAAATTCACTCAGTTGGCGATGAATTCCGCGTACACCTGCTCTAAACATTTCAACAACAACTAAACATTGACTTTGGATCTCCTCGAACAGCTGGTTTGTTGTAAAATTTATAAAAATTGCAAAACGACTACAATATTTGAGTTACAAAAAATGTTAACATGAAAAACCTTCACGATTTTTTTCCCAAATTTTAATCATTTACTCCTTGCTATAATATCTATGATTTACCAAAAAAAAATTTTAATTTAAACAGCTCTAGCTATACATAAATAAGGTCTTTATGGACGAGTCCAAAGTTTATGGCAGAGCGAGCAAAGCGAGCGAGGCCAATAATTTGGGCAAGTCCATAAGTCTAATTATGTACGAGTTGCATACAAAGCTTTATGTTTGACTTCAATGCAGACATTTTATTTTCTGAAATGGCAATTAATATATTCGTCGCTTTATTAGAAGAAAACATTAAGCGCCCTTAGAAACCCAACTGAACAAAGTTGTTTACTTCGTTAATTCTGTGACGAACGTCATAATAATCCAAAAAATGGATAGTTCGGGAGAGCGTGAATAATTTAGCCGCAAGTGCCAAAGAATCTCTCCTACCCACTGAAAGTGCTTATGAAAATTTGTATGCGGCCTTTAACAAGTGGTGTGAAATGAAGAAAATTGCAAAATCGAGAGAAGACTGTGACAGTTGAGTCCAATAAAGTGGTGTCCAATAAAGTAGTCATTTATGGACGCTAAACGAATTCATGAATCAAGTGTTTATGAAGGAGTCGAACATAAACGCTTTCTATAGGCTTTCCCCTCCCGAACTATCCATTTTTTTGGATTATTATGACGTTTGACATAGAATTAACGAAGTAAACAACTTTGTTCAGTAAGGTTGCTAAAGTCGCTGATGGTTACTAAGGTAAGAAAAGCAAAAGCACACTTAATGTTTTCCCATATCCGTACTTTCTGGGACACCCGATAATATTTCGTTCGGTCACCCGAAACAATCGAAAAACCTTGAAAACTAGGTCGAAAAGCTGAAATATCGTTCCCTTCTTCCTAATTCAAACGATTTTCCCTCTAAAGCGGTCCATTAATACAGAAAGTAGTCCAAGTTCTTGTCACTTTCAGACCCGGATAGTTTTATCGTAATTCGCCTGCAGAAACGTCAGAATAACTCTATGATCTTCGAACTTCCCAGACTAACGTCGGAAGTTCCGTTTTATATCCAGAATTAAGTAGAACCTTTCAAGGAAATATTGATGCGATACTGAATTAACCCAATATTTCTTCTTTCGATGTTGAATTTTGGTTTTGAACTATTTTCTTCGAAGTAAATACACAGTTTTTCTCAAGGACATTTCTTTTCGAAATTGGTAGCAGATACGACAAATCCACAAGAGAACGTCAAGTTTATTATAACAACTTATTTAGAATTTTCAAACTAGCAGTGGCTCTCCCCAAAAAGTCCTGAAAGAAAACAGGGACAGTTTAAAAAAAAATCCTCCTGTAGAATGCAATCGAACTTGGAATGTCACAAGATATACCTAAGCTCCAAATATTACCAGTGCCAAATTTCAGTTGAATATCTTATGAAATGCAGATACTATGAGTAGAACACTTGAAACGAATTCAAACTTTAACACCCTCTATCTGAAAAACGAAACGTTTTCAGCCCCATGTTCATAGGGCTTTTTTCTAGAAGTTATCCAAGGAATCTCTCCTTTTCGTAGAGAAGTACAGCAAAAATTTATGCAGAATAGTATATTCTAAAACTAGCTGCAGAATAGGCTCCTATTCCAGCACGTATGCGAAATTAGTTGAGTGTTGGAATTGTCTTGTGCAACGCTTATTAGACTATGTTTTCTCTATTTCAGTCAAGTTTTGTGAAAAACTGTCGAAATTAAATGAAAAATTCAGATTATTCATCCTAGTGACTTTCGTATTGTATCTTGGCAGTTGGTGTGACTGTAACGAAAATTGAAAGATCGTTTCGAATTTTGAAATCATGAATTGAATTTGTGAATTATTTTTGAAGAAATCGATTGAACACCTCCAGAATCAAGAAAAATTGCGAAAAATTTGCGAAAAAAACTAATACTCAAAAATCCTAATCCATGTATGAAAAAGAATACGAAAAACTTGTGAAGTGGTCTGAAGAGAATTCGGTTATTTAAATTTCAGGTAACGTTTTTTTAGCGTATTTTGAATAACGTATTTATGAATTAGGACATAAATGTTCTACATTATGGTGAACTTATTCAATATAACGCAGTATGTCTCAGAAATTGATAAATAAAACATTTCCAATTGTTAAAATAGAAGAAAATGAGTAATAGAACTACGTATAACCTCACCTTTTAAACGGAAACATTGGGATTTTTTTTTGCAAAAACTAAGAGGATTGACTTCACTTTTCCAACACGATTCTTCTAGTTCTAAATAATTACCATGAAATTGGATAAAATCGGAAGCCAGTACTGACAACCACAAAACGAAAAATATAACTGAAAACAATGTAATGAGTTAATTACAGTACTGTTTTTAGTACTGTAATGAACTTATTACGATACTGAAATAGGGAAAATTCATATATTCGAGATTCATTTATTTGTAGAAAAATGCTGGGACTAATCAATTGTTATTTCATATGGAGCAAATGTTCGTGTATAATTAAGAAACTTTTCCTGTACCCCCTATGAGGGGTGGAGAGTAGTTGAATTTTTTAAAATCGCAATACCTTTTTGTACAATAATGGATAGAACTTTTATTGCTGAGAATTATTTCGTCACTCTCAGTATTATAATGATGAAATGGTTGAACTCGATATGCATCATGCAGAGGCTGACTATACTGAGTGTTCATATCATTTGCTTCCCAATAAAGCAAATTCAAATTCGTTCAAATCGAAACCTTCTCATTAATTGGAAGAAATGAACAAATAATGAACCCAACTGAATGAGATTGATCCAATATTTGTGTTCGAGTTCCTTTAACATTCTCCCGAACCCAACCTGAATTTCTGCGGTAACTTCTGCCAGTTGCGGATTGATAATCCTCTGAATATTGGATGCGCTCCACTTCCTTTACCCAATTTCGCAAACTCCCGAGAGATGGGAGTCTAGAAGGAATGGCTTCATCGTTAACTTCAGGAAAACAATTAATTTTTCATATAGCGCTGCCGAAGTTTTAAGTGTGAACGTAATGTGTAGGGGATGATAATAATATAGGGAGGTGCAACGGAATAAGGCGAAGTTTTGAAGTGCAATATTCAGTAGATAAAGATTAGGTAGCTTGAGTAGTTTTGAAGTTGTGGGCGCAGAGAATGTTCTTGATGTAGATGGATAAATGCTATGATAACGTGGGTTTCCTACTTCATTCGAGTGACATATTTAGGGATTGCATTCCCGGTTTACCGATTTACCGGTTTACCGATTTACCGCCCTTAATGTTCTTCAAATTACCGACGAAGAAACCGACATCTTTTACTGGTAATTTCGGTAAAAAAAATACCAGCGCTGATCCGTTGTTTCTGTAATGCACGGGCAGGACGGGATGGATTGTAAAATATTCAAGTGTGTAAATGTGTCAAAAGGAAATGCAATATTTTTGGAAAGAGGGAATTCAGAGGAAATACTTAGAAATGGCTTTCGCATCACTCATAAAACTCGGCCTGCTAGTGTGGAGACCTAATCTTATTGTATTGATATATCGATACATTTCATCACTTAGCGCGACCTAACCTTTGTTATAATTGTTATGCCGAGGTTATGGCTTTTTTGGACTCCACACTAGGAGGCCGAGTTGTCATGAGTGCTGCGAAAGCCATTTCTAAGTATTTCCCCTGAAATCCCTCTTTCTGAAAATATTGCTATATGATCAATACTGTTAATATCCATATTTTGTTAAAATTTTTGTGTTCATCTGTAATGTAAAAATAGAATATTGTACTGTGTCAATGGCCTAGTTGCCGAGACACCTTAATTTAAATATAAAAAAAAATATTGCTATTTCTTTTTCACACATTTACATTCTTTCGATCCCTTTAGTTTCATGAAAAAGGTCCTGAGAAAACAAAGCTTATAAGCTTTGTTTTCTCAGGGCCTAAAGCAATCGGACGAGTCGTTGAAAAAGTTAGAATCGACAGATTTTTTTTCATTTGAATTACTATTTCGAATGTTTTATGGCCTCTTACTAGTCTTTAAGTTAGGTACATATATTGTTTTTTTTAATGTACCTAGAGTTTCACTCTTCTGTTGTTATTATCTGATAAGAATTAAACTTTGGTTATTTATTTTGTGGCATATTCTTTTATGTCGGAAAAAACCGGTAAATACCGGTAAACCGGTAATTTTTCAAATAATTCACCGAATTACCGTCAAATTCAAATTCGGTAAATTTGCAATCTCTAGACATATTGGTTCTTTCTCTGAAGAAGACCTTCATCTTCGTCTATTTATGACACCGTAGGTTTCTGATAAGCCCATTCTCACCCTACCCTTGAAAATTGACAATCATCCCTTTATAGTAGTTCAATCGATCCCTAATATTTTCGAAAAAAAAATTTCATTTTAAGTCTTTCACTCCTATAACATTTTGCTAAAAAGTTTCTATCAATGTCTATATTGTGAAAATAAAGACATTTATAATAATTATTAATTATTATTATTTTGTATGCCCCCCCATCCCCCTGAAAAACTGTATGGATCCGCTAGTGATTCACACATCAGTCAGACCATGCAGAGTTTTGGTGTTATGCATCAGCAAAATGGGTATTCTGAAAGATTCGAATATCAACTCTAGATTTCCCAGGGATTCCGTGTTGATGACGAATATGGTGTTTTTGGGGGTCTTACCCCTTACGTATTTTTCACCCAAAAAGTTGACATTTTCGAAATCGATTTAATTGGGCCTATAGATACTTGGGACAATGCTGATTAACAATATTCAAACAAAAAGTTGATCTGAA
Organism: Adalia bipunctata; assembly: GCA_910592335.1. Lineage (NCBI taxonomy): Eukaryota > Metazoa > Arthropoda > Insecta > Coleoptera > Coccinellidae > Adalia > Adalia bipunctata. The sequence continues at coordinate 6,701,665 of OU342948.1, read as the reverse complement.
CACAGGAACGGGAGTTATGACGATTTGAAATTTGGATTTTTTGAAAAAATGCCATTTCGCAGGTCAAAATCTGAACTATTCTAGATAGGGCCTTGAAATATTTTTTATTGAATTCAGCGTCCTCGAAAACCTACAATTCGATACCAAACTTGACCATATTGTCCTTGTTTAACCAGATTTTATTCAGTTTTATGTTTTCCATTTTTCATTTTCGAGTTTTGTTCACACGCTTAGAGAGCATGGAGAGTTTTGGTGTTATGGATTCGCGAAATGGATTTTCTGAAGGATTCGAATGGGATGAAGAACTGGAAGATCGAATAACACCTTTAGATTTCCCAGGGATTCCGTGTTGATGGCGAATATGGTGTTTTTGGGGGGTCTTACCCCTTACGTATTTTCACCCAAAAGGTTGAAATTGTCGAAATCGATTTTATTAGGACAGAATAACATAACATAAATATAACATAAATTTAAGAAGTTGATGGCATTTCCGTTGAATCGGAACTATAATATTAACAAAAAAATTTACATCAGATGCATTTTGTTTGTGTCGGTTGTTGATTTACCAACATGTTGCTCTACATCTTATTTGAGTCCAGCTTTTCTATTCGGTGATCGATAAAACGTTCTGAATACGTGCATTCTTCTGGTTCAAAAAAGTCCTTTCGCCACCACATCGAATTACAAGCCGATTGTATCGTAACGAATCCAATAGACACATTTTCCTTCTTCCGACAATAACCGGGAACATGATTCCATAAAACAAATGAAAACGGATGCTCCGAAAGAACATTTTCCCGGCCTCAATTTCGGCCTTATCGATTTTCGCGCCGAGGGATACGTTTTCAACTTCTGCCCAAACACAGACTTTTGTTAGCACAGCGGAACTGTGGTAGTTTGCAGATAGAAATATACCTCGGTGAGGTTGTTTGATCTATGGCTAAATTGGAGCATAAATTAATTATGTGGTGGTCCTGGCTGAAGGATTGTCCGGGACCTGATCGAACCGTGTTTTAGATGGAGCACTATGGTGGGAAGTTCATTTAAGGTTGTGGCATTGATTGGAAAATTTCGAAAGTTACTTATACAGAAAAAATGTGTATGGTTTCTGGGGAAATCAAGCTTGAATGCGAAAAACCACGACCACGGGATGGAGTGTCTTCTTTTTCATTACAAGCCGCGCCTGAATAGCAGGCAACGTCGCACGCCACTCCGAAATTGTTCGTTGGCCAATGGCTGGTCGAATAATTGACGTTTATTAAATATATTTAGATACAAGGTGTGGCATAATGAATGGACAATAAAATACCAGTATACTCCATTCACAATTATAAAATCACAACTCTGGCCTTGGAAATTTGACACATTCCACTCTGTAGCGAAGTTATGACGTTTTACAAAATATTTTTATGTTCCAAGTCAACACTATGTTGCCCTTTCTACATTCTTAGCGTATTTCTCAGAATGGAGAAAACAACAGAAAATTGTGAACAATATTCTACATATAGAGGAGTTTTTGGATTTATGATTGTAAAGATTTATCGATGTGCTTTGTTTTCATCATGATATTGTATGTGATATGATTGTGAGGGTGCATAACATTTCTATTTCTGATATTTCTTTATTTCAAATAAATAACAGTTTTATTCATTCATCACAAAAAAAAATAAACATAATAACTAAATTAACGAATTTGTTTACAGAGAAACTAATAATTTCAATTCAATAGTAATTGAGTTTTGGTTATTTTTGATTATAAATTAATAAGCAAGAATGTCAATTCCTGAAAGCTTTATAGATATACGTTTCATTTATTCGATCTTATGAACAAGGAGTAAAATATTCTGACTGTGTAGTAATTTATTAGTTTGAAAAATATTCATACATTACTACCACAGTAGGTTTGTACAAATAAAATGGAATAGGTCAAACATATGCTTCACATTTATCATTCACATCATCATCTGTTCTAAAATAAGACACAAACTACTAGAATATGGAAAAAACCGATATATTCTGGTTCAATATAGCCTATTTCTACTTTCGGCAAAGGATTGATAGGAATGAAAGCTCCAGTGACACATTTCAATTCATCGGAATCTGAATTCACCTACCGTTGAATGCAATATAGTCATATTTCTTCTCTTTTTAGCTTTTTCGACGTGTTTTTTTTCTGAAACGTGAAAACGATCAACAATAATCATTTAGAGACCGATGATGGCCATCCAGAACCCGTTTACTTACGAAAATCGTGCCATTTCATTCTGCAAGTTCTTTCCTCATAATTCCTCGAAAATCCTTACTGAACCATATTTTCCGGTCGCTTTCGTTAGAAGATCGTATAAGGAAGCCTTTTTTACACATTCCAAATAAATTTTGAGCACCAAAAACGATACCGAAACTAACCAAACTTCTGGGGGACCGGAATTTAGTTTGAAATCTTCCAAAACGGCCAGATACCTATCGTATCAAGTTATCGTTATCAAGTGTAAAAAGGTCGATTAGTACTTACTTTCGCTTTATTTATGCTCATAAATAGATTTTTGGTCCAATTCAAATTTGCCGTTCGTACTCACGCCAAAAGTCGTGAAATGAAAAAATGACACTTGCACGAAATTTCTCATATCGACGGGAAACTTCTTCTGGACGTCGAAGAACGGAAAAATAGGCGATTTCCTAGCGATATTTCGCACCAAAATCGCCAATCGATTCGAACTAACAAAATGTGGAATATCTTTGATACTTTTACTTTGATGTAAACAAAGAAACTGGCAACGTCGTTTTGTCATCAACGATATTTTCTGTACGCGCACAGACTCTTCATCAGGTGCACCAACTCCTGAAAACGAAACCATGACCTCCTATGTGATTAAATAAAAGTGAATGGAGTATAGGTAGAGGATTTTGTGGCGGCTCAGAAAAATACGTAATTGTTCTTGTATCGGGCTAGATTGTCGTTATAATCTCGTACAAGTGATAGAAAATTGAAGGTTATCAATAGATCGTGTAAGGCTTAACAGAGACCGAATAATCTTTGAAAAATGAACTGAAATAATATAAATAAATGAATACTAATTCTGATATTGTTGATTTATTTTGCAGGTAAAATAAAATACTCGGAACGAGTGTACGATGCGTGTATGGAAGCTTTCGACTGTTTGCCATTGGCGGCGCTTATGAACCAACAGTTCCTTTGCGTCCACGGCGGTCTTTCACCAGAAATTCACAATTTAGATGACATACGAAGGGTGAGTTCAATTTTGATTTTCAGCCGAGAAAATTCTACAAACTCACATCCATAAAACTGTTTACCTGGCTGATATCGATTTGTTTTTGTTCAGCCAAAATCTAAGACCATAGAAGCATCTCATTGATAGATTTGAGAATTGGCGAAGCCAAAATTTAGTCAGTTTACAATGAGTGGGGAGAAGATAGCATAAAGGATAGCAATATCATTAGATACTGCCTTGGTAATATTGCGGAATCTTACTTTGAAAGGTCCAGTGGCGTGATGTTAACAATATTGAAGAATGGAATAGTATATAACATTACTAGCAAGGTAAGAGGGTTTTTACTGGCGAATGGAGGATATTACTGACGAGCCGCAGGCGAGTCAGTTACCTCCTTGAGCCAGTAAAACCCGTTACATTGCGTGTATTGTTTTATATTTTATTTGTTTCTCATTTGTAAAAAGGTTAGATAAATTCCAAAAAAATTCAATAATTTGTCGCAAATGTCGTAAGCTATGGAAGCGTTGCCATGAACATGTCTGTTTATTTTTCTTTACATTTGTTTTGGCGAAAGCGAAAATGAATGTACCAAAAGAAATTATTGAGGCAGCCAGCAGTGTAGCTTCAAGTTTATTACCTGCAAAATCAGCTTTAAGGTACGAGCGAGAATACGACGACTTCAAAAAGTGGAAAAACAAAAATAGTGTGATTGGGGTAACTGAAGATGTTTTGTTGGTCTACTTGCATCAACTATCAGCTAGATTCAGCCCTAATACTTTATGGGCAAAATGGTCTATGCTGAAAAGCTGCTTGGAAATGAAAGAAAATGCCCCTGTTCGCAGGTTTGTTTTCCTTAAAAAATTTATTGAAAAATATGACGTTTAGTTGTCATTTGCAGATTTCAAAAGGTAATAGCGTTTCTGAAACGAAAAAATGAGCGTTATACGCCAAAAAAGGCCAAGGTATTAAGTAAAGAAGAGGCTGAACAATTTCTTTTACATGCTCCTGATGACCAGTGGTTGCTGGCGAAAATTGTAACAATATTTGGGATTTTTGGATGTTGTCGATATGACGAAATTCTCTCCTTAAACATGAATGATGTAAAAGATATGGGAAAATACGTTATTGTGACATTGCGGAAAACAAAGAATTTAACAACAAGAAGATTCACCATAACCGATGATGGCTGCAGCTTCAAGCCCTGCATGTTATACAGAAAATATGTAAATCTTCGGCCTCCTGGAACAGAAAGCGGTAATTTTCTAGTTTAGGTCCCCCTCGATTTTTCGATGTTTTAATTTTTTTTCGTGAAAAACAAGTGATTTGGTATGATTTTTTATTAGTTTCAATGCTGGCAAACAAGTAATTTTGCTATTTTTTCAACGGGATCTGGAGTGAATAGGGGTGCTGGGTGGGTAAGATTCTTAAGAGATTTTCTTAAAAAAACGACAATTTACGAAAAGAATTGGTCTTGCATAGTCTAAAAAGATCAAAATTTGCCAAAAATGTCTAGGTCATTGACCTATTCAGAATTCAAAATCATTTGAAAAATGTACAATTTCATTAGCGCTGAATCAATGAAAATTTTGAATTTTTTATAGGCTATAGTTTTTGAAAACTTCAAGAATAATTTATTTTTTCGAAATTCTCTGACATTATCCGTTGAACGTAAAAAACCCTTAATACGGAACTGTCAACTGCTTCTGACGCGCATGGTTGCCGCTATTGACAATATTTCCCTATAGTCGATTATTAATGAATTTATGAAAGTTATAGATAGAAACATGCTAATAATATTCAATATAATATTCACCTTATGCCAATGGATGATCCGGTGAGTACAACGTTGCGGCCGCCTTCCAGAAAATGTGCCTTCTCCGACCGTAACAAGGTTCCATCCGACGGAACAAAGTGTCAGACAAGTATCCTTCCAAATGATCCTGCCTGAATCCTGCCTTCGGGACAACCTTGCGAACTTCCACCCAGAGTCTTTCAATGGTCTGAGTATATGCGCCAGAATCCGGATCGACAAAGTTCAACGAATGGTTCACAGTAAAATGGCGGAAACCCTCCGTTTGTAGAGCATCATACCCCTTCCAGCAATCGGTCATAATCGTTGTGCCAGGTTTCACATAACGTTTAATGACACCTATTAATGTGTCAGAGGAACGATCTTCTACAGGAACGAGAAATGCCTTGCTTTTACCATGATCCCCCCGTTCAACTCCACCAATAACCCATTGTCCAGTCAACAAACGGCCTCGATTGTATTTCCGTTTACCCAATTTGGCTTCGTCTATTTCTACGATTTTCCCAACCCCACCTATAGATTGAGAATTTCGAGAAACGTAATCGGCAATCACTTCTCTACAAAATGAAAACCAATCGACGACAGTTTGTGAACTGCACTTAATTTCGAACATGGCGTCATTAACTTTCGCTCTTCGATTTGATAAAAATATGTCGACCAGGAAGCATATTTTCATTAAATCTAGATGCGATCGCTCTAAAAACGTACCCTGGAAGACACTGATGGAAGTATCGCATTTTCGGTATCCTCTTCTTGGCACAAGAACCATTTTCCGGCACCTGAAGAGAGACTTTGTCCAGTCGGCAGGAACACGGGAACCGCATGTTTCGCACAAAGTATGACATGCAAGAATTCCATGATCCATGAGAAACTTGCGTGCCATATTTTCATCGAAGATCATTCGGGTAAATTCAATGTTCGTGAAGGCACATTCTTGGCAAGTATTATAACCGCAACTGTATACACTGACATTTAAATCTTCCATTACACTATTCTTTTAAATTTAATTTTTAACAGATCACTTTTTTCTGATGCACAATTTTCAATTTTCAACTGTCGAATTATTTTTTTTGATATCCGTAGTAACGATTACTTACACTCGTGATTCGAAACGTGAAAATTTTTTTTGAATTAAATTCAGTGTACGATGCTTATTGCCACGCTGAATCATTGCATCATTATTGCTCAAAATTTCTTACCGAAGTTTTCTACCAAAACGAAACCCATCAACGATATGTTGAATTTAAATATGTTATTATTATATATTCGATATCTCGCAGGAATAGAAGAAGATATAGAAAATAGATTGGACACATTTTATTCAAAGGTCATTTTACGAATGTAACGTTGCTTTCTCGAAGTTCACATCATAATATCAGTTGAATTATGTTATTATTGCATAATAAGACTCCGAACTGACATAACCTAACCTAACTGCTGAAAAACGATAAGGTCAAAAAAATTTCAGGGGGGGCTACGCCCCCCCTGAACCCCCCCTTGTTGGAGCCCATACCCTCGTTTAAATAAAACGAAAACAGTGCCGACGTCATCGGGAGACAAGGAAATAAACTCAGTCAGGGGGGGCTATGCCCCCCCTGAACCCCCTTGCTGGAGCCCATACCCTCGTTTGAATAGAACGAAAGTAGTGCCGACGTCATCGGGAGAGTATGTATGTCTAAACTCTAAAGGCTCAGCTCCTGAAAATCCACCTGACCTGTGTGGAAGTTAGTAATCTTAGTCTATCATAGGTTTTAAGAAATTACTGACATTTGGCAACACCGTCTGTTCGAAACATAGACTTATCAAGAGGATAATAAGTCTATGGTTCGAAATCACCTTACGGCATTTTATGCTGCCGACTCGATCCAAATAATGGCATATATGAAGTCTAAACGCAGGTCCGTATTCAAGATAAGTTGGAAATATTCACAATCTTTTTTATTTTTTTTCTCTGAAACTATTCATTTGCCAATGCTGAAATTAAAACTGTAGTATCTTTTCAACATTTACAATCACGAGACAAAATATTTTTAAAATCGGAGAGGGGGAGCTAAACTAGAAATTGACCCAGAAAGCCTAAGATTTTTTTTGACATACCGACATGGAAAGTGCATTTCCCTTAATGCTGGCCAGCACACTATTGGTGGTGTCCCAAAGCAAATAGCGAAATATTTAGGTTTAAAAGACCCAGAGTTATACACCGGCCACTCTTTTCGCAGAACTGGAGCCACTATGGTTGCGGATTCGGGTGGAGATATTTTAGCACTTAAGCGTGCAGGAGGGTGGAAGAGCACCGAAATTGCGATGAGTTATGTCGATGATTCGGTCAACAAAAAAATCGAAATGTCTAGCAACTTATTTGGTAGTAAGGAGAGTACAAATGTTCTGCAGTCCTCGAGTTCAGCAGTTTCTGAGTCAACAGATGGTTCATCATCATCAGTATCAACTCTTTCATCATCAAAATCTGTGTTACTGAAAATAACAATTGTACCATGATTTTCAACATATATGACGATAAAACAAAATTTTCTAATGTAAATAATACTACTAACTTGTAAAAATTTTGCAAGTCTACTGTCAGTTTTACAAGTTAGTGACTTGATAAAATAAACTTTCTTGATTAATATTGTGTTTTTGGAAACTAACGTTTACAAATGAGAAACAAAAGAATAAAATTACAAGTGAATAAACTCTTTTTGACGAATTCATACAAAGTTCCGAACATTGGAACAGATTCTAACTTAGGTAAACAGAGTCAGCTAAAGTCAGAATTGATTACCAAATGTTCCTCCTCTCAATATCAGAAGGGAATCTGAAAAGTGAAATTCTAAAAATCGAAGAATCTACGCCACTGTTACTTAGAATGATTAGAGTAGAACATACCTGTGTAAACTCAAATCAGTGTTCAAATAGTCCAAATTGCCACAAATAAGACACATACGAACCATTTCTTCAACGTATTTCGCTAATTATATTCAGAAATGAATCTAAATCTCACTTTTCATACGCAAAGAAACGCGATCTATTTATGACAACACTGTCCACTGGCCACATATTCATAAAATGAATTTCTGCGCCTCACATTGCAGTGAACTCAGAATTGAAATTTAAGTTACTCAAAAAAGGTAGAACATTAACAACCACCTGTGAAAATTGGACATAAAACATCAAAAAGATACAAAGTTAAATGGGGACGGAGGGAGACTTCACGGAAGCACGGTATATCCGGAGGATCTCGCAATCGGCGTATGAATCAGCGACGCCAAGCATATCGATTTTCACGCTTTCACTGCGAAATATCCGTTGCATCCTCGAATTGAATACGTCCTGAAGGAGAATTTTCTCGAAAATATGGAAGCTATCGGGTCTAAGAGCCTTACGAGAGCCAACATATCAATAAAATGCCATCTATATACCTGGCTGGATCTTAACGCCTCTTTGAACCGAGGACATCTCAGATCGGAGCTCAGGAAAGGATATGGGCGTTTGCGGGATAAATCTTTCATAAATTTCGTAGATGTTCGTGCTTTCCGTACTCTTTTGAGAAAGCAACGTCAGTGAGTTCTTCATTTCAAAAACCCTTATTAGTATGAAGTCGTCAATCAAAACGAAGCTCTACTATACGGTTTTGATAGAGAATTCGAGCGTACAGCTTGGAAATCAAATACATGTGAAATTTATTGACCAATTCGACGACAGAGAGCCGAGACTTGTTGATCGGTGTGAATATTTGATGGAATCAGTTGTCTGCGGCGTGATGCCGCCATTAGGTTTAGTTTGGGAGAATACTCAATTCGAAGGTTTATCAATAAACACGCGTGAATCTGTTTCTATACAAGTTGATTGAAATGTTTTACTAAAAGAGCAGGTCCCGCGAAAAACTGAAACCGCTTCGAACTCAAACGTATAATTTGAATCCTGTAACATTTTCATGAAACTATCTACTGCAGAGTTAGTGAACTCCATCGGAGAATACTTGAAGAAAGGCTCTAGAGTCTAGAAAAATCCGTACTTGCTATGAATCATATATTTTGATATTGTTAACAAATTAAATTAGCCATGTGGTACGAGAAGTTAAAAATGCGATAGTGATGGCAGACGCAAGAATTGAATGTTTCAAGGTCTAAGGATACGGTTACACAACGGTCAACAAGCCTGGCGCATTCACCATTTTGCGAACAGTCCACTTATTTCAAGTTTAAATTGAATCTCGCATGAAAAACTGTTTCAATTTACATAAAATTCGATCATTTGGTCAAGGTTGGCGTTTCATTGTTCATATATAACGATATTCCAGCCTGAATATGACAATATTAAAAGAATTCGAGTGCGCGATTTTAAATAACATTAGCGATAAAAAGTTTTATTTTTTGTGGCAATTTATTCGTGAGTTCAGGAATGTCCTGTATTGTTTTTGAAACATCACATATGGTGAATAATAACGCATGTGATTTGGTTTTAGTGCTATGAATATGCTCTATTTTCCATTCAATTCGAATAGTTAAAATTTTTATTTTCTTCTTGATGAAAGTAAATGAATCAGTCTTCAATTATTAGGTACTTCACCTGCTATGAGAATTGGATACTTTACTTCTTCAAGGTTTTCAGATTGCACCAAGATATTGAACCACAATATGAATATTTCAAATTTCTTTGTTGTATTCCTTTCCAAACACATGTTCCTTACAGCAAAAATATAAAAAGGAAATATGAGATTCTGCATTAAGAAGTTCTACATTGATAGCAACAGTTCTTGATTTATTTCAATGCTTAACATACATCAATTGCGAATATTTCAATTCTTGAAATTATCCAACAATTGGAAGTTGCATCCTACTGTTGTTAAGAACAAATAGCTACACTCTGATCATTGAAGTCATCAAGTAAACTCCATTCACTTTTAAGTATCCCGGTTGGCCAAGATTTAGGCTTTCCACTAAAAACTGACGCAGGTTAGCACTCGTGAAATATCGGCAATGACAAAATAATTCTCAGAGACGTTGCCAATGCTAATTTCTATTTCTTGTCGAATGGACTATCACAAAGTAACGGACTATTCAATCCATTATTTTTCAGTATAACTTCAACACTTGATTCTCGATTCCCGTACAAGAAAATAGCATACTGAATCTTCCTACCATGTTTATATACGTGAAATATTTCCTGTATTAACAGAGAAAACATCACGAAATATTGGAAAAACTCAATTTCCTCTACTTTTGCAGTTAGACCGATTCAAGGAACCTCCGGCATTCGGTCCCATGTGTGATTTGCTGTGGTCGGACCCCTTAGAGGATTTTGGAAATGAAAACAACGCCGAACATTTTTCCCACAATTCAGTTAGAGGATGCTCGTATTTCTATAGGTGAGTGTTGAATTAGAGTTTAAAATCACTAGTGAACCCGTGTTGCGTCTCACTACTCAACATTTGTACAAAATAAATTCCATATTCTTTGTCCACAAGAAATGAGCTGTCTCCTTTAAAGGTTGTGTAAATTGATTTTTAACTAAATGGGATCGATCACTTGTACTGCAATATTTGTTCCATATGCCTTGATTTACATTTCTCGTTCTTCGTTTAAAAATACCCTTTGGACTGATTTATGGGTCATCTATTGAAAAGGTTCTCAACCCAAGAATTTAGGTCAAGTTTGGGAAATTCATCTGTTTTTTTGAGACAATAACCATGTCCTGTGAACCTTCATTCAGTTTATCAGCATAAGCTCATGAAACTAAATATACAGAGTGTAACAGCCGAATGGAATAAATTCGATAACGAATAAATGAGGGCGTGTTGGGAAAAACGCTCGGACACGTCGATTTGTAATTTTAAATGCGCATATTCTTCAAGAAAATAATATTATATAGGGTGTTCCATGTGACCGTGGCCAATACCAACTTTCTTATTTCAAATGTATATTATTTATTATTTGGATTCTTCAGAGAATTCTAGACATGCACAATGTCCTATACCTATCTTTAACTATTTCGGAAGTATTAAGTGTTTTCAGATTTATTGCAAAAATCAACGTTTTAAATAAAAATTATTATTTATTTCACAAATTCGGTACATTACACTTAAAACCTAATAAGTAATACTGATTATTTCTTAATTAAAAAAAAAACAAAAAAAAACATTAATGTCAATGTAGGAAATGTTCAAAATGCTCGCCGCGAACGTCTTGGTAACATGCTAATCTGGTGTAGAATTGTCTTCTAACGTTACTCAACATTTCAGGCGTGACTGATCTAATTTCTTCTCAGTAATGGCTTTTGCTTACTTTCTTCATATCAAGAGGTAAATGGGAAATAGGTATTGAGTGTAATGTATCGAATTTGTGAAATAAAATTATTTTCATTTAAAATGTTAATTTTTGTAAAAAATCTGAAAACACTTAATATTGCCGAAAAAGTTGAAAATAGGTATAGGACATTGTACATGAATTATGTCTAGAATTTTCTGAAGAATCCAAAAAATAAATAATATACAGGGGGTTGCATTTGAAATAAGAAAGTTGGTATTGGCCACGGTCGCATGAAATACCCTATATAATTTTATTTTCTTGAAAAATATGCGCATTGAAAATTACAAATCGACGTGTCCGAGCGTTTTTCCTAACACCCCCACATTTATTCGTTATCGAATTTATTCCATTTGGCTGTTACACTCTGTATGTACTACCTAACAGAAAATGAAGGTCACGAAAATTTGCTCCTAGAAGATCAAAGTGCCGACGCTCACTGACGCTTCTGTGCAGTTAGGTATTCTGTGGTTCGATGTTCAGTTCAAAACGCGATTCGGGATTTCTCACGATAGAGACCACCGATTTATATGAGGTTTTCACTATTATTCAATTTGAAGAGTTCTTCAAGTGGGAAAGTTCAAAACTTTTTTTTTGTCGAGTGAAAAAAAAATTTATGTTTTTTTTTTCGACGAAAAAAAAAAGTTATGAACTTTCCCACTTGAAGAACTCTTCAAATTGAATAACAGTGAAAACCCCATATAAAACGGTGGCCTCTATCGTGAGTAATCCCGAATCGCGTTTTGAACTGAACACCAGCATCCTACCATTTAGAAGCAGTTCGAGAAGACCAGAATACCTTGATAAACTGATCAAGGTACGAAACAACCCTTTTCAATGCGACACCCTGTATGTCTACATCAATGAATAATCTCAGACAGTTTTATTCGACCCAACATAGTGGATTGCCGGAATTTTCGTGGAGATCTCATACGGGGCCCGATCCAGAGTTCCAATAAAACACATATCCCTAGCAGGCCACTCCTGGGGGTTAATGTAACACATCCATTATGTAAATACCGCCTTCTTGGCGTAACAACGCCGGCGTCGGCAGGCACTTTGTGCGTTCCTGGCTCGTAATGCCTACTCGAGATATTCATTACTCCATTCTGTCTTTATGGGGTAATGGAACATGGTTGGCGCCGTCTTGTGAGAACTGGGTAGCGCAAAGGGCATTCCTCGCTAAGAAGCCTTCTTCGGAGAGTAGCTTTCATAATTACTGCGACTCGAGATACAACAGAGTGCATGCGGATACCCTTGCGCTTTAAGTGACTTCTTTTCGCGAAGAACTTTCGGTTTATGACTTTCTTTTCGTTTGGAGCTGTTTGTGTCACAGTATCCATGTTTTCCCAATCGGTCAACGGTTCCAAGGAACTAGAATCTATACTGCTTCACAAGAGTTAGGGATAGCGTATTCAATCGTTTTTAAAAGTATGTCATCTTCGAGAAAATCGCTGTAAAATCATTTAAAACTCAATAACAACTTGAATCGATCCAATAGAAATCAGTATGAGACATTTCGTCAATCTGGTCGCCTTTTCTCTGAAGTTTGGTTCTTTGCATTTGCTTCATGAATGTTTTTATTTTGAAATGAAGTCAGTTTATCAACGGCTTCGATTTGAAACGAGTTTTCCGAAAATGCCAAGACGTAAATTAACAAACGCTGAGGCTAATAGGGCTATCGGAATGCTACAGGGTGGCCTAACTCAGGTTGTTGTAGCGAAAAGGCTCCAAGTCAGCCAAAGTGTGATATCTCGACTTTGGAATAGGTTCAGGGAGACAGGTTCCGTATTGGAAAGACCAAGGCTTGGTGGGCGACGAAAAACAACACCTGCTCAGGATCGTTTCATCACCGTTTCGGCGAGAAGAAACCCTACATCTACTCTTCAAAATGCAGATGGGGTCCAAGTGTCCATCGAAACCATCAGACGACTTTTGAGATAGGCGAATCTAAGTTCTAGACGTCCATTAAGAGGAGTTCCATTAACACGTGACCATAAGCGTCAAAGACTGATGGGCAAGGCAACATATCAATTGGAACGATCAATGGCGTAGTGTCCTTTTCACTGATGAATCCAGATATGGAGGATTTTCAGATTCTCGAAGAATTTTTAAGGGTATGGACAATCCCACGCATACCCCGTAATCGTCGCTATGTCCAAAAAGTCCATCCATTCCGAGGGGGTAGTGTTATGGTATGGGCCGGGATATGTTTCAACGGGCGCACAGATCTACACATTTGTCCTGGGAATATGACCGCCTTACACAACAAACTTTCGTTATTTTACTCGATTTTTCTTAACCACCCTGTATACGCTGCAGACGTACAGGCTAAAATTAATTTGCAACTTGAAATCATATTAATATGAATTTTCATAAAAAAAATCTTATTTTAACTATATTTTTTTGCAATTTAAGTCAATATCCCTAACTCATGTGGAGCAGTTTATTCCTTATTATGTCGAGACATGTGATCTTCGATGATGATGATAACACATCAGTCTTGAGGACGCTTCAGGTCGGTCGAACTCAAGTGCAAGTGGCCAATTTCCTTAACGTTAGCCTCATGTGAAAGTGTGGTATAAAATTGGAATGCCAGGAGCTCCCAACCGCTCAATAATTTGAATTTTTCTTTATATTATGAAGGGTTTTCCACTTAGAGGTGTTATTTTGATATTCGAAGAAAAATGCCATTTTTTAGATGAAGGATCAGATGTTTATTTCATTATAAAGAGGAAGGTATGCCGTTAATAATGGAGAATAACATGAGCCAACTGATCACCACGACTATAGGACTGTATCCTTTTCATGAAATCTATATATATATAAAACAAAGTTGTTGGTAACACCATTTATAACTCGAGATCGGATGGACTGTTTGTTATGAAACTTCATTTATGGATTCGTCTACGGCCTGGTTATTATAAAATACATTGAAACCCTGAAAAATTCGATGAAAAATTTGTTTATGTAGGAAATTCAGCAAAGGCACGACATTGTTGATGATCGAACGGCTTGAGTTCTTGTGTTAACTGAACTTAATGAGACTTATAACCCAAATCTTTATGCAAAATACGGTGTAATGACGTTTGTGGAATGCCTTATTCCAAAGAACGATGAGGAATTGACAAACCTGGGTGCTCTTCATCACTTTCGGCTACAGCAGCAATATTCTCGGATGTTCTTGAGCGACGTTATTGGGTTTTATTCTTCACATCACTAAATTTTCCCAACAGCTCGGATTTTTCCACCAATTTCTGTATTGTGGTTTGACAAGGTACTTTACGACGATCCAAAAATGTTCGAGTTTTACGAACCGTCTTTGCCAAATTTTCTCCATTTTTATCAATGGCGTAAATTCCACTTTTCAAATGTCAAAAAATCACCGCATCAGAAGTGACGACATCTACAGAAATAGAGGGCTCTTCGAAGGAACATCTCTTATTGAAAAACCCTTTATTTGCAAGAAATAATCTATCTCAAAAGTAGCTTTGGCATAATATGATAATATTCAATTCATTTCTCCTACATCAGAAAATGATACGAATGAAAATAATATCTTGAATATTATTTCAGTATCTAGCAATATCCAAAAGATCCTTCAATCACAAATACATCAAAATATCACTGTTTCTAGTTCATCTGATTGAATTCTAGACCAAAGTACCACTTTTGTGAATTCTGAACAATTTTGTCATTTGAAGCATTCATCCAAACTTCTTGTTTTTTTTATGATTTACAACCTCCTCTTCGATCTCACTCCAAATTGAATCCAACAATTCCAAAAACAAGTCAAAGATTCATCCTGTATATCCATCAATTTTCTTTTTTTATTGTACTTCGATGTACTCTTCAAATTTGCTGAAATGTTTTTTAATTTATGTTTTCTTTGCAGTTACGCCGCCTGTTGTGACTTCCTACAAAATAATAATCTACTTTCGATAATTAGGGCACATGAAGCGCAAGATGCTGGGTAAGTTTCTCAATTTTCTCATTAATTAGTCGATTATTAGCTCAACATCATTCGGTTTTTGATCCTTCTACTAGTTATTTTTTTGGGAAGAAACCTGGCATATGCCTGGGCACAATTTTTGTATTCCTCCATGAAATATGTCAGAGGTTTTCAATTTAGAAAGCCAAAGTGAAAACCAAATAAAGGTTCTATACGCAAACAATGCACCGATTGAAAAATGCGCCGAGAGCAGCTACTTTACAGCAAATTGAAGTCGAGCAGAAAATCAATATACCTTAACATTCAAATCGTGTTGAATTTCCTACATTTTTCGTATCGCTCCTCGAGAGTCCTTCAGATGGAAATAATAACGCGTATTATCTTGATCTGTCGCTGAAACATCACGGCAGTCACGCTTCTGCCAGTTGGCCGCTGAAGTAACAAGTACTGACCCAAACGCCGTTGTGTTAAAATTGCTTTGCGGAAGTTTTTATCGGAATGATGCTATCTGCTGCCGGAACACTATTTTCAGTGCTCCTTTACCTCTAAACCGCGTTCGAATATAACGTGATCCGAATTTCGTTATATTCCTGCTGAGATCTTTCGGCTATTTATTCCTTACAGAAGGACGAATTAGTTCAGTCAATTATTTGCAACTCAATTAGTGTTATACTGACTGACAAAGAAACGGCAACACCCAGAAGGAGCTGTTTTAATTTTAATTTTTTTTGGTAAAACAGATATTATAGCAAGGAGTAAATGATTAAATTTGGTGAAAGAAATCCTGAAGGTTTTTTCATGTACACATTTTTGTTATTTAAATATTGAAGTCGTTTTTTGCAATTTTTTTAAATTTTACAACAAACCAGCTGGTAGAGGAGATCCAAAGTCGATGTTTAGTTGTTGTTAGAATGCTTAGAACACGTGTACGCGGAATTCATCGCCAGCTGAGTGAATTTGAAAGAGGTCGAATTATTGGTCTACGGGAGGCGGGGTTGTCATTTCGAGAAATCGCTAACCGTACGAACAGAAATCCAACAACTGTTATGAGATGTTCTCAAGCGTGGTTTGATAATGAAGTTCAAGATCGACGTCTAAGGCCGGTATTATAAAGACCAACCGAGGATTCAACCGTTGCGCCAACAACCAAATTCCTCACTATCTGGTAGTTGGCGCACGGTTGAATCCTCGATTCGGCTTTTATAAAACCGGCCCTATGACTTATGGCCATTATAGGCCTACCACACGCTCAAGCTTCACGACAGTTTGGCTTGCGCAATCTGGCTTGAACACTGAACACTGAGGGAAACTGTATATAATTCTCCCAACCACACGCTCAGTGTTCAGTGTTCAAGCCGGTTTGCGCAAGCCAAACTGTGGTGAAGCTTGAGCGTGTGGTAGGCCCATTAGAGACCGATTTGCGACAACTCGATCTCAGGCTGATGAGTGGTTGAAAAGGGCATGGCCGTTGAGGAATGAGAAATTCGTATGCAGACTCTCTGCGCTTTCTGATCTTTTTTTGATTTCTGACAATAATCTGTCGAAAACAACCTTAATTTCCTCGGAGATTAAACCAACTAGATCCGTTCTTGGTTCATCATCGCACATTTCGTCAACCTGCTTTTTCTTCTTGGAAACACGTTTATTTCTAAGAATTGGCTCCACATCCAATTCTTCTGAAAGAACTGTAGCTTGCGAGATCCAGTTTTCAATAAGTTTTTCTGTCATTCCTTGCAAGATCTTCATAAGACCTTGTTGCATGAACGATAATGAACGTGAAATAACTATATCTCCTTTCTGAATTTCCACGTTGACCATATTGATCTCTCGCAGAATATTATCCCAAATTGTTAGGTTCAGTATGAATCTAAAATCCATCACAGCATGAAGCAAATGACCAGCTTCATACTTGTATTCTGCGACTAGTGAGGATTCTTTGATTTCTTCCACAGCCTTCACAACTCCCGGTAAATTATTGAGCAAGGCATAAACAGCTTGATTTAGTCCATCAAGTTTGGCTTCTTCCTTCAAAATTTGTTTTCGTCCACTTTTTCATAATTGTCCATCGTGTGGTTGAACTAACAAAAAAACAATACAGTTTTTGTACAACACCAAATAAATTTACTGCTTCTGAACATGATAAAGACGAATGGACACCCACAAGATTCAAAGAGTGTAGAATTCTGGATTGGACTCCTTTATATAATATATGACAGCTTGTCAAATTCTAAGAAGTCAATAAAACTTTCCTTTATTTTTAGTATTATAAGTCTTTGCCTTTATCTCATATCCAGACTACGTTCTCTTTAAATATCGTATAACCTGGTTCATTTGTTCTGTGAGAGATACATCTGGGGTACCTACAGTCGAACATAATAGTGAAATAGTTGGCCTCCTTGAACTCATTAATAATGCTATTCCGAACTTTGGTGGCCATTAAATCGATAATTTCATTTTGCATATTTTTGGGAAGATAGGATGTTTGTCCTTTTTTTGAGTGGTCAAGATGGCACTTCAGAGTCGGGTCATATTTAATAATATTTTTTTCCGAGAAAATCAAAAATAAAAAAATTTAACCTCTGGTTGTTTTTAGCGCCCCCTTAAGCTGGCGCCCAGGGCAAGCGCCCCGCTTGCCCCACCCTAGATCCGGGCCTGTCAATACCAAGACGTTTTGGGGAGTGTATAGATAAGTGATCGCGGTAGACAAACACATTGTTAACAAATTTATTACAAAAATTGTAACCATTTTTTTTTCCCAAATTCATCCTTGCCATACTTTCTTTTTCACCAAAAAAAAATTATAATTTAAACAGCTCCTTCTTGGTGTTGCAGTTTATTTGTCAATAAGTTTATATTGATGAGGGTTTTTACGGCTGTCTTTTCGAACATTGACTCACATCGAGCTATTTTCGATGGAAAGTCGTTTTTACGAACAACTGAATGGAGTCGCTTTAGGTAACCTCTCACAGACCTGCACTTTCTTTTTGGAAAAATTCCAAATGAACGCCATTGTAAAGGCCCCAAAGAAACCATCCAATGGTAGCAATATGTGGCTGATACCTCAGTGATTTGGAGTCAAAGTGAAGAACAAAATATTAAGTTCACCATGGGAGTAGAGCTGATACACTACCTTCTCTGGATGTATTGATTAGCAGGAAGCTTAATGGTATAAGCACAAAAACAACATGAAAAGGAAAGAGGAGACTCCCATTGTTCATAGTGCGTGGTTGCCAGCGATCTGCAATGCTGGAACTGAACATGTTCGAAGCGGATATTCGGATAAATTCATGGTTGCATTAGTTGTGACAGATCAAATCAAACTCATTTGTTTCGTAAACTATTCCAATCCAATCATGGCCATTTTACGAATTCTGATTTCTGAAACGACCGAAATTATGGCCATTCAAATGGAAATTGAAGAGAAGCAATCCATACATGGAAGCGCATCGAATGGTGGCCATACTGTATTTATTATGATAATTTCCTGAATATCAAACTAGGGGAACGGTAGTTCGATTTTCATGTTGTGCTGTTGTGCATGCTACAAACATCGTGTAAATTGAATCAATGACAGTATGTAAATTCAACAAGGTATAATCGAGTGACATTATTGGTGTTTTCTTACAGGTATCGGATGTACCGAAAGAGCCAAACGACTGGATTCCCATCACTTATAACGATATTCTCAGCCCCGAACTACCTTGACGTATATAACAATAAGGTATGTAATATTTGCGATCTAGATATCGGATGACCCTTGACATTCGAGATGGCTTCTAATTCCCAACTTAAAATATGATCCCGGCGTTCTAGTTCGCTCAAGTTCATTATCGATTTACTGCGAGGAAGCGGGAATAGAGGAAATATTTTTCACATGAACTGTTGTCACTTGAATTCGCTCTTGTGCCCCACTTTCGGACTTGGCCAATTTATAGGTTTACGAAATCATTGGAAAACCACCAATGTAACATGGTCAGTTACTAGCGGATCTAGGGAGTTTATCAAAGGTGGGGGGAGTAAAATTGGAAACATTTGAATGGATAATCCTATTTATAAACTAGATAAACAAAAACTGATGCCTATGTCTCTGCGTTTTGTTAGACATCCTTTTCTGTAAATTTAGGTTTTTGGGAAGTGGCTTTTTTCCTGTGGAAAATTCTGCGTTTCTGTGTCACTTTTTTAGGTACCATTCAATTTCCCAGAATATTTTCCTAGATGCTCATCAATATTTATTCATATACTTAACAATATTTTATTTCAGATGGGTTTCTGAACCTAGAGATTTTTGTCTATTTCTGTAGAGCTTGAGGGTACCGTTCTGAAAATATTCAAATATACTGCTCCACAATAGTTAGGGATATCGTATTCAATCGTTTTTAAAAGTATGTTATCTTCGGGAAAATCGCTGTAAAATCATTTACAACTCAATTACAACTTGAATCGATCCAATAAAAATCAGTATGAGACATTTCGTCAATCTGGTCGCCTTTTTTCTGAAGTTTGGTTCTTTGCAATATGCTTCATGAATGTTCTCATTTTGAAATGAAGTCAGTTTATTAACGGCTTCGATTTGAAAAGAGTTTTCTGAAAATGCCAAGACGTAAATTAACAAACGCTGAGGCTAATAGGGCTATCGGAATGCTACAGGGTGGCCTAACTCTGGTTGTTGTAGCGCAAAGGCTCCAAGTCAGCCAAAGTGTGATATCTCGACTTTGAAATAAGTTCAGGGAGACAGGTTCCGTGTTGGAAAGACCAAGGTTTGGTGGGCGACGAAAAACAACACCTACTCAGGATCGTTTCATCACCGTTTCGGCGAGAAGAAACCCTTCATCTACGTGTAGAATGCTACGGATTACTCTCCAAATTGCAGATGGGGTCCAAGTTTCCATCGAAACCATCAGACGACGTTTGATAGAGGTGAATCTACGTTCTAGAGTCCATTAAGAGGAGTTCCATTAATACGTAACCATAAGTGTCAAAGACTGGAATAGGCAAGGCAACATATCAATTGGAACGATCAATGGCGTAGTGTCCTTTTCACTGATGAATCCAGATGTGGACGATTTTCAGATTCTCGAAGAATAAGGGTATGGACAATCCCATGCATACCCCGTAATCGTCGCTATGTCCAAGAAGTCCATCCATTCCGAGGGGGTAGTGTTATGGTATGGGCCGGGATATTTTTCAACGGGCGCACAGATCTACACATTTGTCCTTGGAATATGACCGCCTTACACTATAGGGAGCATGTCATTGACAATGTTGTGCCAAATTTTCACGCTGCTATTGGTGAAACTTTTCAATTTCAAGACTTCTAGACGATAACGCTAGACCGCACCTTGCAGCCATAGTTGAGTTGAGAATGCGCGGGAGGAGCTTGGTATTCCACATTTACCAATACCTCCGCACTCACCAGATTTGAATTGCATAGAATATGCATGGGATATGCTCCAAAGAAGATTAGATAATCATCAACCTACCCCAGAATCCTTGAATGATCTGAGAGAGCTTCTGCCCCGTTTATGGAACCAAATTCCTCAGGAAATGTTCAACAACCTCGTGTGTAGTATGCAAAGAAGATGTCAAGCTGTTATTGATGCCCGTGGAGGCCATACATTGTATTGATAGTCTTAAAATGCTTGAATTCTCTGGGAATAAAATTTCGTTATTTTACTCGATTTTTCTTAGTCACCCTGTATACGCTGCAGACCTACAGGCTAAAATTCATTTGCAACTTGAAATCACATTATTATGAATTTTCATCACAAAAATCTTATTTTAACTATATTTTTTTGCAATTTAAGTCAACACCACATTCACCACTAACTTCAAAAATACTACCCAATATCTTCTTGTTTTAAAACTAATGAATGAATTTATCAATATGTATTATAGGCACTTTACAAAGCAATAAACTCATCAAACAACATTTTCTGAATAGTTAACAACTCCAGAAATAGAAATACTGACGTGGCGTGCCTGAAACTCAATTTCGCGACATTTATAGCCCTCCGATATCCTCTAGGGGTGAAATCCATTATTTCACGACAAATGACCTGCAGAAAATGACCCCCAAACAAATGCGATTTAGTATCCATAAAGGAACGAAGTGTCTCCACGTTTTGTCGTTTTTTACTTCAACAAAAGACATAAAACGATGTTATGACTTAATTAAAGACCTAAGCTGATCGATATGACGATTTACGTAAAGAATACTCAATCTGCATGAGGTTTGGTCCAGAAATTAACCATCAGTTAATGTTTGCTTCGAAGTGGACTAGTTTCGTTGGATTTGGCTCATCTTGAAACCCCATACAGCTTCCACAAAGACGACATTCATCTTGATTCAAGATTCCTTATGGAAACAACAAAATGATGATTTAACTCCAATTGATTTTTTCAGGCTGCTGTACTGAAATACGAAAACAACGTAATGAACATCCGACAGTTCAACTGTTCTCCTCATCCGTATTGGTTACCGAATTTCATGGATGTGTTCACGTGGTCGTTGCCATTCGTGGGGGAAAAGGTCACGGAAATGCTAGTTAATGTGCTCAACATCTGCACGGATGAGGAACTCGTCTCAGATACCGATGAAGCGCAGGAAGATGGTATGTGTGGATTTGATTCTTCTTTATTGTCCAAACATTGTTCACTGGAGTTTCACTCACTCTAAAGGGTGACCCAGGGTTCACCCGACGAACGTTCAAGATCGATTTTTTAGATGGGAAAAAGTAGAATTATATTGTTTATAGTGTTATCCATGATCACTGAATAAAGTCTTCAAAAATTATGAGAAACACAAAAATCCATATAAATCCCAAATAGAGCTATAAAATGTTGATTCAGCCTGCCTCGTTTGGTTAACTTCATCACAAGATCAAACACTATTCTTCTAATCAGTAATCACATTACAAGAAGATCTTCATTATTACCCAAGTTTTATCAAGGTGTTTGAGAACTAAATAAAACACCAATTCATATATACTTTGACACTTTGTATCTCGTAAACACTTACAGAAATAATCTTATTCCACCTAAAACATCGATCCTAAACGTTTTGTGGTAAAACTTTGTGTCACCCTATATAAAATAGGAAATTGCATTCGATATGAAATGAAAATGTTTTTGCAAACATGATATTTTCCTATGAATAGTTGGATAGCAATACGTACAAGCTATGATCAAAAAGTACTGCAAAATTGGGATCTAAATGAACCGCAGTTAAAGGATCGGTATAATTTTTGTTGTTGCAAGCCATCAAACAATATTTGACAGAGAAACTTGACGCCATATAAGAAGAGCATCAATAATTGGATCAAGCTTTTGTCGTTCCACAATGATGAAACATTCTAGGAGATTTTTGTTTCATTTACAATTTTTCGGTACATTTGGATCATAATAATTGAAAAAAAAATCGAATCCATTTTCCTACATACTGCAATTATACCAAGCTTGGGTGAACTGTTTTGAGAAAAATTACTTCCATCTGATGGTAAATATACCTATACCATCATAATATCATGAAATCATTTATATATAATGACTTCACACCATTCAATGAATAATATGTTCTATTATTTCCGTTTCTCAGTGAGAAATCATTAGACCATTACATATTTCTTACAGTTGTTCAGTTGAAAACTGTTGTATTATTTATGAGTAATTTTTGTGAGTGATATGAACTCATTCAATGATATATTTCATTCCTCATTGCCACTGTAGGTATTATTCTTCCGGAAATAATAGAACCCATGGAATTGAAATTCACTTCAATTGGGACAGTTGCTCTTTTCTTTTCTTCGTTGGCTTTTTAGTATATTTCATTATATTTTTTTATTATATTTGATTATCCTCCAAAAATTTCTTGTGATGATGAAGGGCAACTGTTTCACCGATGTTCCATACTTCATCAATCTGAAGACCCCCCAGTTCATAAACCCGCTTCATTTCAATTTGAGCTTTATTTGAGTTTAATTTTCGAGAAAATCAATATTTGTGTATCTTCAATGCTACTTGGATGATTCAGACGGTAAGGTTCAGCTGTTAACTAGATACGATCAAACGATTTGCTTTGGATTTCTGTAGTTGATTTATCAGAATTAGAATGCCTGATCTTAGTTATGATACATGTTTAGTTTTATATTGATTTTTTAGTTGTTTCCCTACAAAACCATTGTTGTGTTGATTGTTGAAACCTACATACACATCTGCATCACTGGCTGGTGGTAACCATACCTTTTGTTCAGTTATTAGAGACAGATCACTTTATTAGAAGACTAAGACACTTTTTAGAGACACCTATAAGTAGCACTCTAGAATAAATGTAGAAGACCAATCCTTGATACCAATTGAGTTTAGAAGTTCTCAAAAACAATTTTGTTGTTTTATTTCATCTCATCTTTTGTACAGGTCATATTTTGCATGTTCCTCATGAACATTAGAAAGTATTCAACCAGCCAATGGTGTAGAGTAAGACTCGAATGACGTGTAAAGACATCAATATCATAAGAAATACAGTCGCTGTAACAATTTCGGTGCATATCAACAGTAAGGCCAAGTAGCATCTCGTCTATTGATAAAATTGGTTAGGAAAAGTTGATTATTTTCTCTCAGAGCACTGCATTTTGTCGGCGGCACTATGAACTTGGATTGGAAATTTAGTTTATCATGATACAGACTTGCTAATTTTGAATTCTTTATATTTGCCATGATAATTTCACCCACCAAAGTGTTCGTCCTGTGCACATCGTATTGCTTTATATTTTCTTCTATTCTGACACTTCTATTTTTCACCATTTTCTCTATTATTCTCCTTGGAATCGCGACGAAAACAGCCATTCAGCCAAAAATCGTAATTAAGCAACCTGGTAAGTTTTCACCGTACATGCAGCTTGAGAAAGAGGAGTTACAATAACAATATCTTGCATTTAATATTAAATAATTCCATTTTGTATAATGCTGAGATTCATTTTGAGGATTGTGCCGGCGTTTTGCAGAACAATACTTTTACACAAAGAATTTTTCGCGTTTTATATCGTGGTTTTTGCAATATCACAGGTTTTATACTAACTAATGAGTTTTTGAAATTTTTCTGATGGCAATTAACACTCAATGATTTGAATGCTATTAAAATAACTTTAAGATGAAGAAACCAATAAAACAGAACAATCATAAATGACGATACAGTCTAGAAATGTAGAAAATATAGGTACATTGACTTACACTCGTCTTTGAACTCCTATCTTTATCGACAGAAGAATGTTGTCAATTGCATTTCATAGGATTGAAAATCAGCTTAGTTTTCAAGTTTTAATAAAAGAAGGAAGAGATTTCAATCAATATTATTTATTTTATATTATAATTGGTCAAATTCATATTATTCAGTGGGTATCTCTATTAGAAATGAAAAGCGGAAATAGAAAATGAATAATATAATTTATTTCACAAAAGATCATACATTATACAGGGTGATTCCTTGTCAAAAACAGGGTGGGTATTTCATATAAACTTTTCTTTTTTGTATTTGCTAAACAAGAATACGTATATAAAGACATAAATTGATTGGTAATAACATACCTACCTTACATCTACTCAATTCTGAACTAATATTTTGAAAAAGACCATCAAAGCTTTCGAGAAGCCAGCATAAAGGAATACAGGAATGTTTTATGCAGCCCAGAAAGATAAGTATAAAAAACAAACAAAAACGAAAGTAATAGTCAGGCATTCTGAGAAAAGACCTAAAATCATTGTGCTCAAGTATTATTCCAAAATGCGGCATAGAAGATCAATAGACATCAATTTGTGAAAACTAAACACCATATTTTATTACGAAATATTTGATCCCACTCACGTTTTCACTTTCTATTCATTTTTCTTCATACTGAGTTGATTGATTTTGATATTTTTTCACATTCCATTAAAGTTAGAATAGTTTGTGTTTGGTATGTTTCTTTCGAGTTCATTTGAATCCGATTTCTTCAGTTATTTTTGAATTTAGGGTGCTATAGTGGAGCATGCAACTGTATACGTCTTGTTTTGTGACCGCATTGTAACGCATATAGCGAATGATCCATCTATTATTTCTTTATATTTTTTTCTTCGACATGTAAGGCTACCCTTCCTCTGTATCTTCGATTTTCAAAGTCGATCTGCGATTTGACAAATCCTCTGTCCTTTTCTTCCTTAATACTCGATTATTTCCTGAAACTTGAAGGACACTTCGGTTTTGAAAAAAAAATGATTTGGTCAAACAGAATTATTCGATTCGGCTTAGAAAGTTCGAGTGTTGCTGACCAAATCGCATGTTTGTTCGAATAAAGTATCAAAGTAGTCACTGTTTGAGGTATTGATGAATACAGAAACAGAAATATTTTATTTCTTGGCCTTTTATGGGGTTATTTTATTCCACACGTTGGACAGATTGATACTCAGAGTCACCCCAGGGCCTTGACTGATGGATTGTTGATTTCCCCTATTGATGTATTAATTCGTTCGAACTGTGTCAGGTTATGAGCCCAGAAAAGGCCAAGAAAGAATAATTCTACTCCACAAAGATGACCTCCGGTCAATTTTCAATCTGGGTTGCTGTTTGATGTGTATTTTCCCTAAATTGTTGAATGCCCTGATCACAGAGCAATCATTTTGTGAACTGATCGTATATTTTGATCATATGAAAGAAAAAGGGTAGAACACATGAGTCATAAGGCATTTTCATCGAGAAAGGCTTGTGTTACAGTATTCCGCAGTTTTCATAGAACCATTGTTATGCTTAAAGCTGACTGCTGCAGATCTTGTAGATCTTGAGCTTCAAAAATTTTTTTTCACGAATGATGTTGCCATCTTGACAATTTGTCGCAAGATTTTCATCATTCAATGGAATTTTGGTGGTTGGTGGAGAACCAGTGAAATTAAACGTAGAATCATTACTTTGGAGAATGTTTCTATTACGTCTCATGATGGGATAATTTTAGGTCTTCAGCAATAGCCCGAGAAATTTGCGACCCTTAATTTTAACGTCTCCAAACTTTAACTGCGCTATGCGTGGATGTAATAAACTGGAATAGGCGTTAATACTTTGCCAAACACCCCTCTTATCAAAATTTTATGAACAATAAAAAACTTTATTCGAAAAGGCGGTTTGATTAATTTGTACCATTTCAGATTTGCTTTAATTCAGATTGAAATCTTTTCAGGGCGTCAATGCCCTTTCTCGAAAGTATTACAATGAATTAGTCACGGTCTTCTGATGGTAATTTTATTATCTACAGGGTCTTCTTTGCTTTGTAAATTTCAAAATGGTATAAATGTCACTAGCTGTCATTTGTGTTCATTTCATAAAAATAATCTTGTTTAAACTCGGTGTTTATTTCAACTACTAGAACTACCCATTTTGGTTTCACTGTTCCTCCACCAGATATTTTACCTCCACATTAATTGGATACAATTTTGTTGAAAATATATTTAGTTCTCATAGTTTTGATGCCATAATTTCTATATGCACCGTTTGTTTTGTTTTTTCTATACTTCTGCGCTCTCTACATTGCCGTCGATTTCACTCTACCGTTGATATGTGGACTGCGTCAACATTTCTGCATTTGGTAAGTGGAAAATTAGTATATGTGTTGTAGAATATGTGTTATTTGTTATTTCAACTTTTCGATAAGGTCGTTTTTATGTGGCTTAATCAAATCGTTGTTTTAAACGATTCTTAGTATTTTTTTCGAATTATTCAATTGGAATTTTGTTTGTCTTAAAGAATTTCCAAAATAATTCGATTTTTGTGTTATAGTTCAGTAAGAAATTATTGTTGAACTTGAGGAGATATAATTCTCTATCAATTTCATTTAAGGGCATATTCTTCGTCAGAAGATTTCTCATAATTTTCATAATTCATTCATCAGGAAGCATTTAAAAGAATGAAGCAGTTTACTTTTATTGGGAAAAGTAGATTCATCATGTTGAAAATCGAAAAAAATTTCTTTCTCTTCGAAGACAGAATTATATGCAAATGTTCATCTTACAATGAGTGTTTCTCGCGATATTTCCATTGTGTTATAAGAAATATTCCGAACATAAAGCTCCTTAGGCTTCGCTTTTTCTTAGCATGGCATGAAATCGCAACTCATTCAGCACATTCATAAATTTCTATTCAAAAAAACATTTTCAAAGGTTTGAATAGATGCGGAAACAATGCTGAAAGATATGTAATCCTCATTGAGGCTCATACAAAAAAAAAATTATTCTTGTATTGATGTATTTCAATGGAGAAAATTTCATTACTTATTTCCAATGTGTATTTGAAGGAACTGCAGCAAATCTAAGGAAAGAAGTTATACGTAACAAGATCAGGGCAATCGGGAAGATGGCTAGAGTATTCTCAGTACTGAGGTGAGTTTATTCAGTGCATAAGTTTCGTATGTCCGTATATTTGTATGTAAATATCTCTAAGGGTCGGTATATTCATCTACCTGTAAACTGAAATCATTTTTAAAACATAAATGTCACAAAATTATCTTTCAAATAAAAAAAAAATTGGCTTCAATTTCAATTTAAATGTGTTTTATTTCAATTTAAAGTTCTATCACTTTGAAAGAATAAACACCAGATACTCACCTAGTAAAAATATCGTTATCTGCTTAGTAATTATATAAAATATGAATGACGGTGCAATACACTGCGCAAAAAAATAAACGCACATTATGGAAATCTCAAATTTATTCTACTGAAGGTGTTCTCAATGATAATTATTTTTATCACAATTATGCATGCATATGTTATCCACTTTCAACGTTTTTCTTCAATATAGATGTTTTCTCCCAGCAGGAATAAAAAAAGATGAAATTATCAGATTTTGAATGTATTGGCTCCATTCTAAAATCAGTTGTTCTCGATCAATTCTAGTGATCAATAGTTTTTCTTTCGTTTGATTTTCTACACTCGATCGCTATGCAACCCGAAACACGCAATTTGACCCAAGAGGAATGTGCCCAAGCAGTAGTTTTGCGAGAAGAAGGGTGGACATACACAAGAATTGCAGAAAGGTTTGGAGTTTCCCATACAAGTGTGTCCAGAATGTTGCAGCGATTCAGGGATACAGGTATGAATGTCCGAAGACCAGGACAGGGTAGACCACGGGTAACAACTGCCATTCAAGTTTCTTCGTTGAGACAACGGTTTGCAACCGCTCGCCTCCTTCAAAATCAGTTTGAGCAAACTCATGAGGTGCAAATTAGCACTCAGACAATAAGAATCGCCTCAGAGAATATGATTTAAGGCCTCGTGTCGCGGCAAGAGGCCCAGCTCTTACCCCAGCCCATCGAAGGGCGCGTTTGGATTTTGCGAGAGAGCATATCCATTGGGAACAGACCGATTGGGAAAGAGTTCTCTTCACAGATGAGTCTAGATTCTGCCTCTACCATTGTGATCGACGTTCCCTTGTATACAGACGTCCACATGAAAGATATGCTCAGTGCAATTTCCTGAATACTACTG
The DNA here is from genome assembly GCA_910592335.1 of Adalia bipunctata. Taxonomy (NCBI): domain Eukaryota; kingdom Metazoa; phylum Arthropoda; class Insecta; order Coleoptera; family Coccinellidae; genus Adalia; species Adalia bipunctata. The sequence continues at coordinate 6,672,874 of OU342948.1, read as the reverse complement.
GTTTCGGGGGAGGATCGATTATGGTATGGGGTGGTATATCTCTCACTGCTCGCACAGACCTAGTGGTCGTTGATAATGGAGCTATGAATGCTGATAAGTACATAAGGAACATTCTTGAAGAGCATGTAGTGCCATTTGCCCCATACATTGGTGAAAATTTCATTTTTATGGACGATAATGCCAGACCCCATCGTGCGCACATCGTTCAGGAGTACCCTGAAGAGGTTGAAGTCTCTCGAATGGAATGGCCATCAAGAAGTCCAGATCTCAATCCGATTGAGCAGGTTTGGGACAACCTCAATAGAAGGCTGAGAAGTTCAGAAAATCATCCAGCTACTCTTAATGACTTAGGAATCCAACTCGGAGAAATCTGGGAAGGATTAGATCAGAACATTTTCAGATTACTCATTTTGAGTATGAACCGTCGTTGCCGAGCTGTAATTAACGCAAGGGGTGGAAATACCAAGTATAAAATCACTTATCAGAATTTCAGTATTTTGAAAATTGTTCATTCCTCTTCTTTCACATAAGATTCGGTGAAATCCTGAATTTTTCTTCCATTTAATGTGTCTTGTTTCGTTCAAAACCTTCCCGAGAGAACATAAAAAATAAGTTATAAAGTCAATGTAGAGTTAACTTTCATTAAAATTGAGATTTTCAGAATGTGCGTTAATTTTTTTGCGCAGTGTATGAATGATGGTGAAATAAGTTACAGGTAGTGGATATATTCGACGAACTGTAGTTATTCGCTCCTAATTCTAATAAATCCGTTTCAGGGAAGAGAGTGAATCCGTTCTACAACTCAAAGGTCTTACACCTACTGGTGCTCTACCTCTTGGTGCACTGTCAGGCGGAAAGACTAGTTTGAAGAACGGTCAGTACCGCCAATGAATTCGTCGAAATATAACGTTTTTATATAATTGCACCTTATTTATAACGAATCTCCGTATTTGCAGCTCTTCAAGGATTCTCGCCGAACCACAAAATCACGAGTTTTGCCGAAGCGAAGGGTTTGGACGCTATAAACGAGCGCATGCCCCCAAGGAAAGATGCAGTACCCTCCCCAGCAGAGGAGACCCCTCAAGATCACAATCACACCCAGTCCAATGCGCACTCGTGAGCTGAACTCAACAGATACATCATTTAAGCCATCCGAGGGTAAGGTTCTAGTTTTTCGTAACTTTTATCCATCATTCAGATATATCAAAAAAATGTCCCCATAAAACAAATTTTCTGGCAAATAAGATACATGAACAAAGCTTAAAGTTAAATTCCTATTGTTTGACCACCACCGCTAACCTCAAAGTCTGTTGGGTGAAGAGTTTGTTTGAGACCGCCTTTGGGGGTTCTACTGACGAGTATTTAGCCTACTAACGTTATATTATTTTTTCAGCAGGTACACTCATCAGGAATCATCCCTAATCTTGATGTGGCGGTCACTATTTCCGCGTGGAAACTGTGATTCCGGCAGTGTTCACGAATCATGGACGATACGCTCACCAACGAGTAGCTGGTCTGCTTCGTCCCTTTACTCTCTCCATCTCTCTAATACTTCATTTTTAAAGAACGCTCGCTGCTGCACACTGCTTCAATCTTTAATCAAGCACCTGTAATCTAGTCAACATCCACCACATTCCACTTCCCAGAGAACAAACCAGTGATGTTCACCGTAAACAGTGACCAGTCACTTGCGTGGGTTTTTCCGCCTTTAACGAGTGTGCCCACGTTGCAGTTTATCGATGTCGTTCAATTTTCGTAACTGTTGTTTAAGGGAGCCATATTTAAGATTAAAGCAGTGTGAAACTGCGAGCAAACTGGCTGGCCAGTCTTTGGTCGCAGCACGTGCTGGGTGATATAAAAGACGTGCCATAATCTTAACCTTTCGCCATTTTCCCAAACATAAGAGGTTCTTTCAATACTTATTTTACTGTGTGTGTTATTTAGGGTTAAAATTGCTACAGAATATGTCGAATATCGTCGCTCCGATTGTATTGGAGTAAAATGTGGAATCTCTCTATTTTTTAAATCCATTCGATTTTGTAATCAATGTATTCAGCCGAATTTGTTAGTTCGCAGTATTACGTCTGCCTTAACAACACGTCCCTCATCTGTGTTTTTGGTCAAGAGGACACCGACTATCCTCGCTTATGCACCAATGAAATTGAACCTTTTGATACTCAAACAGTTCAACCGATTTTCAATATAAGCGTTGGTATTGTCGGTGTAAACGCAATGCTGCCAATAAACTTATTCGAGCTCTCATATTACTCTTTGCTACGAGCTGTACTTATTTTGAATTGTACAAATTGTGTTAATACTGTATGATAAAATATTCTGATCACTTTTCAGAAAACGATATCAGAGTAGAGAATAGTTCTGGAAATTTTAGATTTTTGTACCCAGAAACCATGTGTGTGAACAATTTAGTTGGAAATAGAAAAATGTAAGGTCTTTTACTTGAATATCAATATCAAGTGTTACTTCAGTTGGGACCCACTGTATATTTATAATTGATATGTGTGTATATATGAACTGTTTCCTACTTATACTTGTTCGAAGATTTACCTATCGTTATTGAAGTAGATTTTTTCTATATCTTTTTCTGAAAAGCTGAATGAATGTGTGAACTTATTTTGTATGAAAGTGTGTTGATTATAGATAATATATAAATATATAAATACTTTCAAACCTATTACAATTCTGTAAATTTACTCTATAATATATATTATACATATATTATATTATGACATAGTTAATTGATAGATAAATCTCAAACTATCCATTAATTAGAAATATTGAAACGTTTCAAATGGCGTCCCTCAAATTTTATACAGATATAAATTTTTGCTTGATGTTTGCGATCTTTTTGCTTGATTTGTCGAATTCTTACTACGAAATAATATTCGAAATTTTTGGGTGTTACACTGCTCTTGCTGATATAAAATTGCCATTAACAATAAGTCTTAAAAACTTATGGCCGAATTTCTTATTCTGCCTTCTCGATTCTTTAATCATAGGATAATGTCCAATCTCAAGAATCTTCAAAAGAGGTACAGATTGATGTTGAGGTTAATGAAATCGTTTTTCCTGTGCCTTTGGACTGAATGCATTCTAATATAATCTTTCATTGGCTCCTGTTCTATCATTTCTGCGTGACAAAATAATACATACACTGGAGCGCTTAATTCAATCTTCATCTTCTTCCTATTTTAATCTAATCAATTGAATTTACCATATAGGACATAAATTTAGGGTACATCTGATGAAAAAACACATGAGAAAAAATTTCTTGCAATAAATTGATTCTTCGAATATTTAGTTGCATTATTTAATGGTTTCATTTCTATTGGAAATATTGATTTATATTTGGAGCAATAATTTTCGTTGTAATGTTTCATTTTTTTCATTGAGTACGTGGAATTAATTTGTACATAATATATTTATGTATATATAATTGTATATTTTCAGTTTTTTTAGTAAAACTAAGTTGTTTTGTTTTCATTTCAGCTTATCAGTTAATCTACACAGAGGCCCCACTAATAAAATTACCTATATTATATATTTTTTATTTATTATTAACGAAAAATAAAATTGTTGATTTTGGGATATTCTGTATTTTGGATTGCTTCAGGTACTTCAGTACACGTTCATGGGAGTGGTTTGTAGACTGTTAAATGGGATGATTCGAACAAATTTCGGGAAGTTTTCAAATAATAAAAATTTTTCTTATTATGAAAGTAGCTATTTTTGAGTTGGTGATTTCCGCATTATACAGGTGTCCCGAAACTCTGATCAAACTGGAAACGTGTGCGAGGAATTGACTGTCAAAAAAAATATTGGATCTTTCGGGTATTGTGAATTCATATTCCTATTTTGAAGAAAATATTTTTTTTTTGCTGAACATGTTCTCAAAACTATTTTATATGATCCAACTTAACCCTTCAGAAGAAGAAAGTACTTATTTTCGAAAGTGACTTTAAAAGATGGCGATGATGACTTAAACAGACTTTTATTCTCTTTTCCTGACTTGAAACCTCTAGATTTTCTGCAGAGCTTTTGAAAAAAGTTAGGATGTGTGCTAAAGGAAAGCAAAGATTGGTAGTTACACGAGGTATCAACAGGTAAATGTCTATTTACATAATCCATTTTTTTACAACTTGCCATACCTCTCCTATTACAAGTTTCCGGCTTGACGTTGAGATTCGCGCCCTCTGTATAGTTTCCTTCTATAACGATTTCCCATAATCTATCCTGTGTCAAGAGGCAGTAAGATTCGAATCAACGAAAATTGCAACATGGGAGAACTGAATTTGAGTATTCATTGAGTTCTTTGAATACCTCCGCAAAAATAACAATATACTTATAAAGATCTAGCAAATATTCCATTCAATTTCATTGAAGAATCACTGGTCAGCTCAAGTGAAAAAATCTTTTATTTTTTAAAGGTGAAATTCATCTTCTAAAAAACTGCCATTTGGATTATCGTTTAAGCAGAAGTCTAGAAAAGTATTTGCAGAAAAATATGTAGAATACTTAAAAAACAGTTTAGAACCTCCGAATGGCAATATGGTGAAAAGTGAATGCGTAAATGATTTGAAGAATAACCCCTTTTCTCAAAACTTACCTGTCCCGAAAATGACCAGTATGAAAAAAAATGCGAATTCGTATCAGCAAATCGGATCAAAACAAAATCTTATAAGGATTTCTTACGTTGACTACCACAGGGAATTTTTATATAATGGTGCGATTTTATGAGATATTTTTCAATATTTTAACTTTTCTTGTTGTATGTGACAACCAACACAATGGTGCATGTTAGCAATAAAAATCGATTTTTTAAACCTAGTATGCAGTCTAATTGATCTATGGACTGAAACAACCCAATTTTATTTTTTTAATTCCAATAATTTTGACAAAGAATGGAGTTCACTTTGTGTATTTTTTCCTGAATTGCAAAATCAATTATCTTTTGTTTTATTGCAGATAAAGAATTAAAGGTATTGCACAGATTTCCTTCGATAATATGATATGAAAAAATATTTTTGAATTTTGTATGTGCATTAATTTGATTAACTGAATACCTATTCTTCGTGAGATCTGACCTTTGTGATAGCTATACCTTTATTAATTTCTTGCTTCATATATAATAAATAATCATCGGTACCTAAGCGCCGTGATATGTATTGATCGATATAAATTTTTGACTTTTTTTCGATAAGAACTTGAAATTGTATAAATATTCAACTATCTATATTGCCTTCATACTTCCTAACTTATTATGATACTAAATATAATAATGCACTGAAGTATTGGGATGTTAGACTTTTAATACTTTAGTACTATCACCCACGCCACTGAAAAGTGGTTTTTAAATATAATTAAGGTATTCTTGATCTCTGCCATGATTGAAGTATGCTTTATTTCAGGAGAATTAAGCTGTAGTTGAAAAAATAAAATAGAATTTCAGTATCGTTTAGGCATGGAACAAATGAAGCGAATGTTGTAGTATTTAAAACTCATAAGTCAAAGTTCAAAATTGGGCAATCGATTACACCAAAGCCGAGTTTGGGACTCATAGAATTTCTTTTTTTTATGAGGGATATTGGCCAGTAAAATTAATGGAAAATGTATCATGGATGTCTTTAGCATAATGACAATTAAACTTCCTACAATTTAACATTTCTGTTTAATTATCGAATATGAAGATTATCATGATAGGGTAGGAAATATTTAGAGAAAACATCCGAAATCATTCTGGATTTAATTGAAACATATCTATTTCGAATAGGGGTAGAATCAATTCAAGTATGGTGGAATCATCTTGAATTTCGAGCAATAAGATCCTTTTGATAATTAAATGACCAAATTCAGAATTCGTAACGATTGCCAGTACTTTGATTGTGGGGAGTATCAAGAATATCTCTAGAATTAGATGAATGTTTTCAAATAATTGAATACCTATATTATACACATATAATGCGTTGATATATATTCATATCATCAAGTGAAGTACGCAGTTTCCAATGAACAAATTTCAGAAGTTATGCATGTGAAAAATTTGGCAGTTGTTTGTATCTGTGATCATCTTATTTTTTCGACAAGTGTTTTTGCGTTGTTTTTTTACCGTCTTTATACTGTCAAAATAGAAGAATATCTCTCTTCGTTTGTTTGAAGTATCTGAATTGACTTGTATTGAATATTTGAATTGTGTTCTTAATATACAGCATTGAGGATAAATTTGTATTATTTCATTATGTGCGCGTTTGTCATGGGTGCTTTTAATTTTCGACTTTCAGGAAGAAAGAACACCAAGAGTTATGAAATTTCCAGTTTATATTTGGGGTCTAATTCCATTCTTTCAATATTTCGAAAGCTACATATCGGATCGAGTTGAAATTTGGAAATATTCTATGAAATGATGAATTTTGAGTGAATTTTCATGATCATGGGATTGACAGAAAAATTTCAACATCCCTGTAAAAAGTTGCGGAATTCCTATGATATATCCCATGAACCAAGTGAGCCAATTTGGAAACATTTGGATAAAAATCTCACTGTTGAAAAGAGCATATCGCTATCTATCATCGTTTCAGAGGTTTCAGGGTCTTGCAAATGTTACTATTTTGCTGCAAAGATGTCAGTAATTTCTTCTAGAACTTTACGTATTATAGTAGTTGATCGAAGAAAACTTTTTTTTTTCAAATTGGACACAGCTTCGTCCTCAGAAAAATATGACTTGATATGCTAGTCAGAGGGGAATTATCGAATCAATTTTATTTGTTTGAACTTCTGTGATATCTTGTGACCTTCTGTACTGTTCGGTTAGTAGTATTAAATTTTCCAAATATGTACCTATAATCTAATTCAGACCACTTGAAGACGAAATTCATTGGAATACAAATGGCCTTCGCAGAGAACCTCATACAGGGTGAAACCCCATATACAGATTGAATACCCATATTATACAGGGTTTCCCACATTGAACAATAGAATAGATAATTTCATGACATTCAGTTCCTTTGTTTGGTGGCTTCTAACTACTCAAATTTCTGGCCACGTGGAGGAAACTTGAAAGAGTAGAAGAAACACATGGTACTGAGTCGTTGAAACCTAGTGTTTCATCAAGAAAATCTTGCAGTGAAATCATTTTGGGTGACAATGGTTTTGTTCTGTCCTTTTTTAGCGCTAATATGTTTTTTTGGAACTTTAAAGATAATGGCAGTTCAATTTTTGGTTGTATTCTAAAAGTCACTCGTAAAGATAAAAATACTTCTAAGAACTGTATTCTGGATGGAGAATTCCGTATTGAAGTTTTCATATTAAACTTCACCGAACTATAAGTTCCAGATAAAGTGTTCGCACATCAAAGAGCTCTTGCAGCTCGACTTAAACAACGAAAACTCGGAAAACTGGCATATCTTTCGAGGTTGGAAGCTAGTGAGCGCCAGGAAAAAGCTTTGGAGCTTCCGGTTAACTAGGCTTTAATGACTGAAATTTATTAACTGGCTTTGTATTCTGTTTTTAACCGAGGATATGCCGCTAAGTGCATTGTAATCGTCAGAGACACTAATGCGGCTTTAAACGCTGAATATGAGGACGCAGAGAGCACATGAAATGAGACAGATCCCCGTTTAATGAATTTGCATCTGTTGCCCGTTAATGAATGTCTAAAATTGTGTTAATTATTAAAAACACTGTCGCAGTATAGAAGTCGAGCGAAACAAGCGCCCTATACTGGAGGTACACGGAAATATGGCAGAGATATTACAATTTAGAGTTCACACCATATGACTTTTTCCTCCAGAACCTTTTTTTTTGGTGAGTCTTTCTTAGTTCGAAAAATCGTAAAGGGACGCTCTGATTTTAAACTGAAATTTATAGTCTCTTGTAGTTTTGTCGTATCTGTTACCGATATCGATAATTTCGAACGATTCTCATAATCAGTACTCCTGAATTTTTTATTATTTTTTTCACAGTAGATGAATTGGGCCCATTATTTCGACCTAACAGTGGATATATCGATAATAATTTTTGACAATCAGGACGCGATGTTCTACCGTGTAATGGACCATGTTTAGGTACTAACTCCTATCTGTCAATTTTCGATCTGTCACGTCATAATCATGTGACATTATGTCTGTCAAACATGACAGACATTTTTTTACTGTATGGGTCTGGTATAATCTCACTTGTTGAAATATACTGCTCCACAAGAGTTAGGGATATCGTATTCAATCGTTTTTAAAAGTATGTAATCTTCGAGAAAATCGCTGTAAAATCATTTAAAACTCAATAACAACTTGAATAGATCCAATAAAAATCAGTATGAGACATTTCGTCAATCTGGTCGCCTTTTTTCTGAAGTTTGGTTCTTTGCATATGCTTCATGAATGTTCTTATTTTTCAAATGAAGTCAGTTTATCAACGGCTTCGATTTGAAACGAGTTTTCTGAAAATGCCAAGACGTAAATTAACAAACGCTGAGGCTAATAGGGCTATCGGAATGCTACAGAGGGTGGAATAGGTTCAGGGAGACAGGTTCCATGTTGGAAAGACCAAGGCTTGGTGGGCGACGAAAAACAACACCTGCTCAGGATCGTTTCATCACCGTTTCGGCGAGAAGAAACCCTACATCTACGTGTAGAATGCTACGGAATAATCTTTAAAATGCAGATGGGGTCCAAGTTTTCCATCGAAACCATCAGACGACGTTTGAGAGAGGTGAATCTAGGTTCTAGACGTCCATTAAGAGGAATTCCATTAACACGTTACCATAAGCGTCAAAGACTGGAATGGGCAAGACAACATATCAATTGGAACGATCAATGGCGTAGTGTCCTTTTCACTGATGAATCCAGATGTGGACGATTTTCAGATTCTCGAAGAATAAGTGTATGGACAATCCCACGCATACCCCGTAATCGTCGCTATGTCCAAGAAGTCCATCCATTCCGAGGGGGTAGTGTTATAGTATGGGCCGGGATATGTTTCAACGGGCGCGCAGTTCTACACATTTGTCCTGGGAATATGACCGCCTTACACTATAGGGAGCATGTCATTGAAAATGTTGCGCCAAATTTTCTCGCTGCTATTGGTGAAACTTTTTAGTTTCTAGACGATAGCGCTAGACCGCACCGTGCAGCCATAGTTGAGAATGCGCGCGAGGAGCTTGGTATTCCACATTTACCAATACCTCCGCACTCACCAGATTTTAATTGCATAGAACATGCAAGGGATATGCTCCAAAGAAGATTAGATAATCATCAACCTACCCCAGAATCCTTAAATGATCTAAGAGAGCTTCTACCCCGTTTATGGAACCAAATTCCTCAAGAAATGTTCAACAACCTCGTGTGTAGTATGCAAAGAAGATGTCAAGCTGGTATTGATGCCCGTGGAGGCCATACATTGTTTTGATAGTCTTAAAATGCTTGAATTATCTGGGAATAAAATTTCGTTATTTTACTCGATTTTTTTTAACCCCCCTGTATAAGCTGCAGACCTACAGGCTAAAATTAATTTGCAACTTGAAATCATATTAATATGAATTTTCATCACAAAAATCTTATTTTAATTAAATTTTTTCGCAATTTAAGTCAATATCCCTAACTCATGTGGAACAGTTTATGTTCCGGCAGTGATGGCGAAAGGTGGAACACCCGGTATATCGTTCGATCAGCCTATTTGTTTCCTCTCAAGATCAGGCTTTCGAGTGAGGGTGTCGAAGCTTCGACTCCTTCATTATTTCGGATCTGGAACGAAACTAATAATCTTGCGAATGAGGGAATAGGTTGGAACCTCGGCTGAAAGCGTAATCCCGGCGAATAAACCCTGAAAAATAACTCGCAGGTTTTTACTTTTACAGCCCAGAGCCGCAGCAATTGCGGCAGAGCTCTACGCTATCTCAGATAAGTAAACTCCGGTTATTATCTCCGTCCATTATTCTTGCTTACCATCCAGCGCAGTGTGTGCCTAAGAAAAAAGGGAAAAAAGTGAAATAAAATGACTCCTCGGTGCCGAACTCAAAGGCGTATTATGGGGTTTCGTGTTTGTTTTGATGAATTCTTCGAGGGAAATCTTGGCACAATATCTTTTTCTCTGCGGTGATTACGGGACCACACAAGAAAACATTGTATTGTTGCTGCTGGCAAATGGAAGTTCAATTATTTCGAAACTAGAGAAACTTGCTTCTTGGTCGATTCGAAATCTTTTAGTGATGGCCGAGTGCACCTAGGTGGTATCACATGCACGGAACGAATTAAAGTATTTGTAAGATTGTCGAATACACTCTTTAAGTTAACGAAATAGGTGAAATAGGTGATTTTTCGGATAGTTGTACGAGTATGTATTGATACCTAGTTAGCCTAGACCAGTTCTATGAATAAACAAAATACGCGATACCATATCAACGAACAATAACTTATTAGAAGTGTCAATGTAGAGTTCGACGTCAAAAAAGTAAACCAGAGTAACGCAATAAATTAAAAAAAAACAGCGCGAAAAACGGCCGCAATACGAGCAGAGGCACGAGAAAATGATTTCACAGCATGACAATGCTCAGCCCCACGTTGCTGAACCCTTTGAAACCAATCTGGTCTCATGGAAATGAACATTTCCAATCAGTTCACCAAGAGAACATCATGATTTTAATCCATGTTATTGCACAATGATTGATTTCAGCCTCTCACAAAACTCCGTGTCCAAATCGAAAAGTTCTTATTCCTTTTGCTCTACAATGTTAAATTCATCTATCACTGAGACCCATTCGTGAGCGATCTAACGTTTCTCAGGTCGCTCTATTCAAACTGGATGGGAATGTCGTTCAACTGTCAGATCGATAGAAATTACAGACAAATCTCTCTTTGCCAAGAATATCCAGCACGTGATGAAACCGGTAAGAGCTATTACTTTTCGCCGGAAAAGTGCAACATGCTAGTGACTGATATACTCCTGGGATTCTACGAATTTTGGGATATAAATGAACTGTATGAAGTGAAGCTTAAACGGGTCTCACAAGATGTCGAATATGGCTCGGATCCAGTGTGATATTATTTAGTTTTTTATTGAAACTGAATTGAATAACTGATGCAGCATGATCAACGTACACACAATCAAATTTATATGGAATCACCCAGTATTAAGATGAAATATTATTTTGATATCTTTTTCGTTAGAAGCAAATAAAAAGTGCATGTGTTTACTCACAAAAACAGTTAGGTTCATAAGCACTTGATAAGATTTGGCTTTGCAGTGTCGATTTTACCATTTCGTTCGAACGTCGCAGTGAATTTATATTTTGTTTTTTTGCGAAGTTTTAAAAAAAATGCCTTATGTGGGGTTATCGGAAGTCCAGAGAGGAAGAATTATTACTATGGCAGAACAAGGTATGTCACAAAGACAGATTGCAAGAACGGTGGGGGTTACACAAGGGGTTGTTTCAAAAACCTATGCAAGGTTTCTGGAGTTAGGAACCCTAAAGAATAGGCAGAGAAGAAGTCGTGGAAGAGTAACTACATAAAGGCAGGATCGCTTTTTAGCCCAAACAGCAAGAAGAAATCCCGCAGTATCTCATTCAGAGCTTCAAAGGCAATTTTTGCAAGCTACAGGTGTTAGTGTTTCTGTCGAAACTATCAGAAAAAGACTTCGCGCTCGGGAATTATTCAAGAGAAGAGCGTTAAGAGTTCCAGAACTATCAAGGCAAAATAAAGTTGACCGTTTTAATTGGAGTTTAGAGCATGAAAATTGGACTATTGAAGATTGGAAAAATGTCTTATTTTCGGATGAGACCAGAATTGGCCTACGATCAGACGACCGGCGTGTTCGCATTTTAAGAGGTAGAGGGAGGCAAGCTAGGCTCCAAGCTGCAAGACCGATCCCTAAATACAAAGGAGGTACTATAATGTTTCGGGGCGGAATTATGTTTGGTGAGAAAACTCCTTTAATTCCCATTAGACAATCTCTGACAGGGCCTAGGTATGTTGATCTAGTGCTACAACCTGTAGTGAGGCTCTGGCGAGGTGCTTTTGGAGATTATTTCCTATTTATGCAGGATAATGCACCTCCACATACCAGCAGAGTTGCAAAAAATTTTTTCGAAACAGAAGGTGTGACTGTTTTAGAGTGGCCTTCTTGTTCACCGGACCTCAATCCTATCGAGGTTTTATGGGATAAGATCAAAAGAAAAATTAGAGCTCGTCAAAATAATCCTGGTAACGCACAGCAACTTATACAAGCGGCTTTAGAGGAATGGGCAAATGTTACAGAAGAAGAAATTAACAACTTAATAGAAAGCATGCCTCGTCGAATTGAAGCTTGTATCAATGCCAGGGGTGGTAATACTGATTATTGATTTGTTGAAATCATTTTATTTGTTGTTCAATTCTCAGTTACATAGAAATTATTTTTAGAGAAATTTACACTTTTAATTTTCTGTTCTATTATAAAAATAATCTTTTAATAAGTTATATTATTTTTGTAATAAACTTGTTTTGGGAAAACTGCTCTTCACTTTTCAGCGACTTTTTTTAATTAAAATTCGTTTTTTCCAAATAACATGGTGATTCCATATAAGTTTGGTTGTGTGTATTACCTACGTAGAGAGAATTTGGACTGTACGAGTTTAAGGACTTAAGGAGATGTTGTGATGATTAACAAGCTCCAAAATAACAATGCAGAAGGTCTGGTAAATTCTGATCTTAAAAGGCTTTACCAATATGACAGTGTAATTCTGGTTTCCTTGTCTTCGGCTAGAGGGATCCCTCAGTTTTGCTTACCCACGGTGAACCCTCTGTTCTCTGACATCAGAAAATGGTGATATAAAAGTTTGTGCTCGATCGAGAATCTATGTTCAGCCTAATCAATAGTTACGAAATGGAAAAAGGCATCTGAGATTCTGTACCGAAGAAAATATTACGATATTTATGCTCAATTTTTAATTGTTCCCGAACAATGGTACGCAAGAAATAATTGAGGAGAATACGGTGAAGCGAAAAGCCATTGTAATAAAATTGATATTCCGAAATACAAAAGGGCAAATGAAAGCCGAAAGAACCCTTAGAAATTGAATGTAGTCTTCAGCAAATTTTCTTTAATTAAATGCCTTAAACTGTGGCTAATTAATGTTTATTTTATCGCTGATAAACGATGTAATTTAATTATACGCGATATCTCATCCCCCAATTGTGTTTCGCGCTTTATTGGAGCTTAAAGCTCCAAGGTCCTTATAAACATATCAGGATTTAATTTATGTAGGCTCTTTCCGGATAAGAGGATCTTGATAAGTGGTTTTTTGGGATTCGAGGAAATGTAAAGCTATCGATAATTCTGAAAGTGAAATGAGTTGAAAATTAGGTATTTTGCTTGAGATGTTTGAAAAGGTTGGATAGGACTAGGATAAAGTACGGAAACAAAAATATCTTCAAAATGAATAGGACGATACTTCAATTTAGGTCAAACGACTCACAGTTTATTCTATATTTCTTGTAACTACAGTAAAGGGTTCTCCAATAACAGGTGTTATTTTGACATACAAAGGAAGATGCCATTTTTTCAGATGAATAATCGGATGTTCAATTCATTTAAAGAGGAAAGGAGGCCATTAATAATGAAAAATATCATCAGCCAAATGACCACTACGACCACGACTACAGGACCATGAAATTTCCATAACCAAATCGCAAATGTCCCGGATAGCCTCACGAATTCCATCTTTGAGGTCTTCAATCGACGCTGGGCTCTTTACGTAGACCTTCTCTTCTACATGGCCTCAAAGGAAAAAGTCGCAAGGCGTTAAATCACAAGATCTCGGTGACCAATTGTGATCACCTCTTCGAGAGATAACACGGCCCAGAAAAATGTTTTTTCGATGGAATTCACTTTTCCAACACGATCCTTTTAGTTCTAAATATAATCACCATGAAATTGGATAGGACCGGAAGCCAGTGCTGACAACCACAAAACGAAAAATATAACTGAAAACAATGCTGTAATGAATTAATTACAGTACTGTTTTTAGTACTGTAATGAAGTCATTACGATACTGAAATAGAGAAAAGAAGAATAGTAGAGGCAATATCATCAAAACATGAGACAAAGAAATTCTTGGAAAGTCCGGCATTGTACGGTCTCAGTGCTGGTCACAAATCTGATTATTCAACATGGACTCGACAAATTGGTTCGATGCTTTACGCCATTTTCTGAATCCGCAAAATCCCAGTGTGACGTTCGAAACTCAGAAGTACGTAGTGAAGCATGCGAAACTCATCTCGAAGTTGTAAAACTTCACGATTGTCGGTATTGCTGTTATTTCTGTCATGGGAATCGTCTTCTCAGATCGACTGCAATATCCTTCCGCTTGCAATGGAGACCTCATTATTTCCGGATTGAAATTGTCATGAACGATTTAATAAGAATTGTAGCCGGGAGTTATAGTTTCGAATCCGTTCGACCGTATCTGATTTATTCGATTTATGAACATACAACTGTTTAGATTGGTTATTGTTGTCAATAATAACTAAACCTGACATTGTCGTTAACAGCCTCATATACAGGAGAATCCATCAGTTAGTGTCCAAAGCTCCAAAGCTGAAATTCAGATGCCTTTCAATTTCATATCCTCCTCATGTATGTTGTTGAACGCTTCGCTCTACAGCAAATCAGTGGTCAAATTAAGTTCTGAAATCTGGATGATCAACAAGGTTGGTCCTCGTCCCTCCATCTTATTTCCTCTAACGTTAGTTTTTTTAAGAATTAATTATATTTTCTTATTTCCAACGATCAGATTCTCCACACCGTCCGTTATAATAAAAAGATTTGTCATTTCAATTCCTTTAAATGAATTTGTCTCAAACAAGAAAACACACTGCGCAAAAAAATTAACGCACATCTGAAAATCTCAATTTTAATGAAAGTTAACTATACATTGACTTTATAACTTATTTTTTATGTTCTCTCGGGAAGGTTTTGAACGAAACAAGACACATTAAATGGAAGAAAAATTCAGGATTTCACCGAATCTTATGTGAAAGAAGAGAAATGAACAATTTTCAAAATACTGAAATGCTGATAAGTGATTTAATACTTGGTATTTCCACCCCTTGCGTTAATTACAGCTCGGCAACGACGGTTCATACTCAAAATGAGTGATCTTAAAATGTTCTGATCTAATCCTTCCCAGATTTCTCCGAGTTGGATTCCTAAGTCATTAAGAGTAGCTGGATGATTTTCTGAACTTCTCAGCCTTCTATTGAGGTTGTCCCAAACCTGCTCAATCGGATTGAGATCTGGATTTCTTGCTGGCCATTCCATTCGCGAGACTTCAACCTTTTCAAGGTACTCCTGAACGATGCGCGCACGATGGGGTCTGGCATTATCGTCCATAAAAATGAAATTTTCACCAATGTATGGGACAAATGGCACTACATGCTCTTCAAGAATGTTCCTTATATACTTATCAGCATTCATAGCTCCATTATCAACGACCACTAGGTCTGTGCGAGCAGTCAAAGATATTCCACCCCATACCATAATCGATCCTCTCCCGAAACCAGTAGTATTCAGGAAATTGCACTGAGCATATTTTTCATGTGGACGTCTTTATACAGGGAACGTCGATCACAATGGTAGAGGCAGAATCTAGACTCATCTGTGAAGAGAACTCTTTCCCAATCGGCCTCTTCCCAATGGATATGCTCTCTCGCAAAATCCAAACGCGCCCTTCAATGGGCTGGGGTAAGAGCTGAGCCTCTTGCCGCGACACGAGGCCTTAAATCATATTCTCTGAGGCGATTTCTTATTGTCTGAGTGCTAATTTGCACCTCATGAGTTTGCTCAAGCTGATTCTGAAGGAGGCGAGCGGTTGCAAACCGTTGTCTCAACGAAGAAACTCTCAAGTAACGTTCTTGAATGGCAGTTGTTACCCGTGATCTACCCTGTCCTGGTCTTCGGACATTCATATCTGTCTCCCTGAATCGCTGCAACATTCTGGACACACTTGTATGTGAAACTCCAAACCTTTCTGCAATTCTTGTGTATGTCCACCCTTCTTCTCGCAAAACTACCGCTTGGGCACATTCCTCTTGGGTCAAATTGCGTGTTTCGCGTTGCATAGCGATCGGGTGTAGAAAATCAAACGAAAGAAAAACTATTGATCACTAGAATTTATCGAGAACAACTGATTTTAGAATGGAGCCAATACATTCAAAATCTGATAATATCATCTATTTTTATTCCTGCTGGGAGAAAACTACTGTATTGAAGAAAAACGTTGAAAGTGGATAACATATGCATGCATAATTCTGATAAATATAATTATCATTGAGAACACCTTCAGTTGTAGAATAAATTTGAGATTTCCATAATGTGCGTTAATTTTTTTGCGCAGTGTATATTTTTTTCAAATGCTTGTTTCATCTAAACGAAAACGAATGGTGTCTAAGCCCATAGAAAAAGATGTAGAAGGCTTTGACATCATGGCGTCAATCATTGTACCTCTCAGTAGAAAGATTTCCACGCATTCCAACTTCATGTTCTATCCAGGCGATTTTTCCGAGAAAACTGTCTCTTCCTCACCTTTTCGCGTGTGTGGTCCATTCAGCAAGAGCCGAATGAACCAATTGACCCATGTCGTTGTCATGCGACTCTAGATCTCGACCGGTAATGGTGCGTCACTTCCATGGCGTGCTCGATGTAACTGCTCCACTGGCTCTGAATGCCGCCGCCATAGAAGGACGTTTTAGCGCGGAATGCTCCTTTTAAACACAAATCCTCATAGCTTCAGCCAGTCATTTCGACGAGCAGGATCCGGAAAAAATTGTATCCCCCTCGGGAACGGTTAACATCCTTTCGTCGGATGCAGCGCCCACTATTCACGTTTGCCTTGTGCCTCCCCATTTTTTCGAACTCATTACGGGTGTGCAGGTCCGGATCCCTGGATATCTATGGTCTCGTCGAAGAGCGAATTCTTTGATTCTCCTGCAACAGTCTGCTTTATAGACCTGAAAGAAATCTTTCTGCTCCAGAAAAAGAGATCATTTCTCTATGGCCATAGCCTCTCATATTCGAAGAGAGATACCATAGAAATATGTGAGCTACAGGGCAATATCTATGTCAATATGAAATTGTTCGAAAATATTCTGCTCCAAAAACGATGAGGAAGTTCAGAACTTTTGTCACCGTTTTTGAAGTAGCCAAATTTTGTCCACCGAATGTTCATTTATGAGAATTCAAATATTTATTCCTTATAATGATTTTTCTTGCTCGTATACGAACTTAAATCTGATGCAATTCAATCTCAGTAGGTACATAAAGTAATAACAACGTAATAATATACTGTTAGATTCGTAACTGAAGCAGTTATGTAGGCACTCAATTACGAGACTTACATTTATTCAATTTCCTGTTAAATGATCTGAGACACCCGCTATTTCTACCAGCGAGTAATAGAGAGGAAATGAAACTCACGAAAAAAATTGGAAGCACAACTTTCATATCGCATCTTGATTTGTGAACACTAAATAACAATTTATTAAAAATACAACCGAAGAACGTAATCAGTATTTGGATATCTTCCCTATTTTTTATAGACCGTACAATCTTTATTTAGATACTTATCTTTCGAATCATGATTTCAAAGATAGCATAAATTTGGGGAAGAATCCTGAAATAGATCCATTCGGTTATCAGTAAGATTATCTTTTTCTGGGTGATATAATACACTCGTCACAAAAAGCTTCACATGATCCGATCTTGACTAAATGATGTATTTTCTTCTTATTTCTCTGAAGATAATCATATTAATGAATTTTCGTGAAGTTCATAAAATGTTTTATTATTCGATGTAAAGGATAATTGATATTCACTGAGCACAAAAGAATTTGAAGAAACTTAATGATGTTCGAACAAAGATTGAGAAGTGTCTAGATTCACCTCTCGCTCTTATAACAGATATCTTTCCTTGTGGAAGGCTTTCATTCAAATTCTGATTGAAATACTAGGTATAGCTAACTTTTGCGTTTGGAATATCTCTGAACTGAATGTCCAGAATGTTACGTATCAATTTTAATCTTGAAATGTATGTTGATATCCAATCAACAGTTAATTCTTACAATGATTTTTGGTCTTTCCTCTTGAATTCCATCCATAAATAAGATCCGGTCCTGTGCTTGCAATTATAGAAACGAGTAAGTACCCCTACAAAGAAAAATCTTCAAGGAAACGCAAACAAGGGTTGTGAACTTTCAGTAAAAATTCTATCAAAGCTACAATAAAACACACTATGACTTCATAAGGAAAAGAATTAGAAAATTAATATGTTCATAACATTCTTATAATCTTATTCTACACCAGTATTAAAGTGGGGGAGAGAGACAGAGAGAGAGAGAGAGAGAGAGGAACACGCAATTATTTCTTCCTAGTCCCAAAATATCTGGGTGCGATTTATATGAGGAAAACGATCTATATACACCCCGAAATAATATCCTTGAGAATTCAGGAAAAATGGGATTGCTTGTGGTTTTTTTGAAACGCGGTAAAAAACTATATCGATCCCAATATCCCAAAGATGCGGGCAGTTTTGTACGTTGATTTCCAACACAATGAGCATCCAGAATAATTGGTGAGTTGTTGAAAATGGCGGACTTGATATTTTCACTTCGGTAGTTGGTGCCGCATACAAAAATCTCTATAATGGTTACGCATCTCATTATGAAAGCCAAGTATTTCTTTTAAACTTAAACCAGCTTCAAATTCATTTACAGAATACCAAAATTCATTGCGATCCATTTGGTACCGATTATTCTGAAACATTTTTCAATTCAATGTGAATTTCAGAGGCTATTCCTTCCATTCTGGAATACAGCCAACTCTAAACAAGTCTTTCCCTTAATTTCACGTTCGAATGGCATTCCAAATACATACAACATACATACATTCAAAATAGCTTTCAGCAATGAAATAAAATTATATCTAGGGTGCTGAAGGATCTTCAATACACTTCATATGTGTCTTCATCTTATGGTTGTTTATTCAATTGTCTAATATTTTGCAGGCATCCCAATGAAGAATCAAGAACAAACAACTATGACCCTATCGAACATAGACAACCGAAAAGACCTTTATCGTAAGTATTTAAGACTCTAAACCCTACATGGTCGTATAACTACCCGTTCCAAAAGTATTTCTTGATTGACCGCAACAAAATTCATCATATTACATATTTGACTGAGAAAAATTGGTAAATCAGTCCATTTCGTCTCCAAGAGACTTATTGCCTAATTAATGTAGACAAATGTTCATATCCACGAATGGTGTAATTGGCCTATGACCAGAATGAACAATATCTTCCACTAATACCAGCATTTTCATCCCCATTCAAGAAATCTGGAAGTGCTTGTACTCCTCACAAAAGGTGCCATCGGAACAGGAATTGTGTCCTCATCCCTGATCTATAAAGAAGGTTATTTGACAGGAATAATATACACATGTATCATAGGGCTATTGATCACCCATTGCCTTCATATATTGGTAAGAGATAGGACCAATTTTCTGCATGAAAAAACTTAACGACTTTTACTATGTCCCCAGTTCCGCTCACAATACAGACTATGTAGACGTCTGAAGGTCCCCGTTCTGACTTATTCCGAATCAATGAAGAAGGCGTTGGAAACCGGGCCGCTCCGTTTGAGACTGCTTCATAGATATGCACCGTGAGTATTGTCGGTAACACATAAATGTACATAACATACATACAAAATGTATCCTAGATCTTCCTCCGGATACTAGGATTCGGGGGGATCGATCCGAATCGAGATAATGTAGACATAGTTGGCGGTAAGGCGATCTTTACAGTTTCTACGTGACCTGAGCCTGAAAATGCGGAAAGAAACATCTATTGTTGACACACCTCGAATTTTACCTTAGCCAAGACAGGAATGGATGATTGCCATCCATATTCGTTCAGGTGAACGTGATAGTGGACTTTGGTGGCAGGTGTGTTGTTACTAGATGGCGCTAGCAGTATGGATAATACCCAGAGCTACTACTAGCCTGATTATATAAGCTCTGGACGAAAAGCTCCGGGAAATTGTGATCTATCTATGTCTATCTGTCTAGGCGTTATGCGACGGTCATACGTAGCAGACAAAGTGCAGTAAATTACGTAAATCAAATAGATCAAGAGTCATCCATATGGTACATGGCTGTCTATGTGTTTGTCCAAAAGTGTTTGAAAGGAAACCTCAAAGGGCGCGCATAAATATAGCAACAGACTGTGACTAAGCACTAAGAGCTCTGGAATCTAACAGCCAGTGCTCAGTGGTCACCTGGGAAAAGCGAAAAGTGCATCAAAAGTTAAACCTATTGGACCTGAACCATTCTGTGGCTTTAGAATAACCATTATTAGGCTGCGTTACAGAAATGGTAGATGCAAAACATGACTCTCCTCTGGAAAAGATCTCCAAGAGTACGACAAACGACAAGCAAAAAAAATTGCTCGTTCACCAACTGAATGATAGACATTTTTATCAAGATGTCGTTCATTAAAAATCCTTGCAGACATTATACGATCAATTAGAACATCTCTGTTTCATTTAGTTTTAACGGTACCATAATTCCATAAAAACACCGTGTAGGTAACTTTGTGAATATTCACTTATAAGAACACAAACTGCAGGTTCATACAAATTTTAATCCATGTATACATTTGTGCTACAAAACCACCCACTTTCCTCATTCAAATTCCTGATGGGGTTGCAACCCTCTCAGGGGGTTGCTAGTAGAAACAAGCTTTGCATCCCAGATCATGTCTCCCTGTCATCAAAAATCGACCTGTCTGAGTGTTTTCTCAAATTCTGATTGTTGAGTTATGGAGGGTGGACATTTTTGAATGAGACACCCTGTATAGAATAATTTTTCGCTTTACCGTCATTTTCAGATTCGTGGTCGACAGCTCAATTCTTCTGTGCCAATTCACAATATGCACATCTTATGCCATGTTCATTCTTCAAACATTTGGATTCTTGGAGATGTACACCACTTGGTGGCGTATTGGACTTGAACGATACATCTATTGTTTGATATTGGTAGCACCATTCATACTCATTATTTATCTGGGTAACTGGAAAATTGCGGTATATGTTTCAATGATTGCGAGTGTGGCATACATTGTATCATTTGGTATTTTCTCTGTCTATATTTTTGAGGGAAAGCAGCAATCGCTTAGCGAGCTCAAAATGATTGGTAATGTTAATCAGCTGCCGAATTTTTTTGGCCCTGTGCTGTTTTCGCTTGAAGCAGTATCTGTGGTGAGTTGCCATGTACCTATTATTCAATGTAATCATATTTTTTCTCGTTTTTGAAAGCATGTAACTTTTCAAAAAAGTCCTAAGAGTTTTTTTTCACATAAAAGCTTCATTTCAATTTTCGACAAGGAATCTTTCTCAGAAACTTTCGTACTTATTTGGAACTACCCTGTATATAATACTGATTTCAGATATCAACATTCGAAAAACATGTAAAATCCCCAAAGAACATGGTGAGTCCTTGGGGTTCACTCAACGCAGGAATGATGTTGATCACCATCTCACATATTTTCGTAGGATTCTTCGGATACTGGAAATATGGAGAGGCTGCTTTGGGCAGCTTCTTGAACGATTTACCTCTAACAGATCCGTAAGTAGGTTTAACGAGAATTGAGAATAGCTTTGATGAGGGGCATTGAAACCTCCTTAAAACTGAATATGTTCTGAATCTTTGGGAAGGAATTGAATTTTTTTGTTTTCGAATTCAGAGCATCTATTTGGTGTCGATCTCTATACACAATCGCCATTTACCTCTCATACGGCCTGCATGGGTTTGTCTTGGTTGACGTACTCTGGATGAAAAAATCGAGAGGTCATGATCTAAAATTCAAACATTTCTTCAGGATAGCATTCGTTGTCGGATCAAGTGAGAAAAAAAAAGCATTTCCTCCTGAAAAATTAATAATGATAACCTCATTTTTATTTCAGCCCTAATTATTATTTTCGTCCCTTTCATCGTTAGGATCGTCATTCTGGATGCCCTACTCGCACTTTCGTTACCAATTCTCGGGATCGTGCTGCCGGCATTAATGGAATTTTGTGTTGAGTGGCCGACACATCACGAAAGAAGAAACTTTGTACTCTGCAAAGATGCTTTATTTATTGGTATTGGACTCTTCGATGCATTCGTCGGTATATACTTTTGTATAACACAGCTCATTCAATTTTTCTCAGTGTTCAGCTATCCTATTTTCTGGTAGAGAGAGCTTACGATTATAATTTAAGTTTGTACATATACATATGAATAAAAGTTCGAATTTATAAAGCGCTTAATTAACTAATATCTTGAGCGATGAAGATCCATTTCAAACGCAAGAGAACCAGCCATTTGCATCGTTTGAAAGCAATGTGAATGATCCGAAAGGTAGGAAACTTGGTGCCGAATGACTTGATGCTAAGAATTGCCGAATACCGTTATTCCACGTGTGTACTACTGCTCCAACGGCAACGGCGTTTTGTCAAAGAGCAGGTTCAATTTTCGAAAAATATCGCTTTTTCTTATTTATACTCCTACATAATAATGGCTACGATGTGGGGTCACAACTTTTTTAGGGTTTGGTTCAGTTCGAAAAACCATTTTCAGAGCTTGAATACTGTTCGATCAGTCAACATCTAGGATGAATAAGAAATATCCCTTTGATCTGTGGATAATATTCAATAACCTCGTTTGAGGGTTCTTAGGTATCCAATATTCTTCAAATAACGATCGGAAAAGTTTCGGCAACAGTGTAGGTAGTTCCCAATAAGTTAGCTAACTAGGTTCTCATTGAAACTCAAATACTTTCTCATTAAAATTAAAGCAACTTCCTAGTGGCTGGAACAAACTTTGGTAGGTAACAGCTATTCATTACACTTCTGATAATAGATCCATAATGAAAATTCGAAAGAATATCTATATCCTACAGGCTGTTTTTGAATAGTTGCGATGTATCTAAACGAGAAATTTGAATGAATAGTATATAACATTACTAGCAAGGTAAGAGGGTTTTTACTGGCGAATGGAGGATTTGTTTCTCATTTGTAAAAAGGTTAGATAAATTTCAAAAAAATCTCAATAATTTGCCACAAATGTCGTAAGATAGATGCATCTATGTCGTAAGCTATGGAAGCGTTGCCATGAACATGTCTGTTTATTTTTCTTTACATTTGTTTTGGCGAAAGCGAAAATGAATGTACCAAAAGAAATTATTGAGGCAGCCAGCAGTGTAGCTTCAAGTTTATTACCTGCAAAATCAGCTTCAAGGTACGAGCGAGAATACGACGACTTCAAAAAGTGGCAAAACAAAAATAGTGTGATTGGGGTAACTGAAGATGTTATGTTGGTCTACTTGAATCAACTTTCAGCTAGATTCAGCCCTAATACTTTATGGGCAAAATGGTCTATGCTGAAAAGCTGCTTGGAAATGAAAGAAAATGCCCCTGTTCCAAGGTTTGTTTTCCTTAAAAAATTTATTGAAAAATATGACGTTTAGTTGTCATTTTCAGATTTCAAAAGGTAATAGCGTTTCTGAAACGAAAAAATGAGCGTTATACGCCAAAAAAAGGCCAAGGTATTAAGTGAAGAAGAGGCTGAACAATTTCTTTTACATGCTCCTGATGACCAGTTGGTTGCTGGCGAAAATTGTAACAATATTTGGGATTTTTGGATGTTGTCGATGTGACGAAATTCTCTCCACATGAATGATGTAGAAGATATGGGAAAATACGTTATTTTATGACATTGCGGCAAACAAAAAATTTCACAACAAGAAGATTCATCATAACCGATGATGGCTGCAGCTTCAAGCCCTGCATGTTATACAGAAAATATGTAAATCTTCGGCCTCCTGGAACAGAAAGCCTAAGATTTTTTTCGACATACCGACATGGAAAGTGCATTTTCCTTAATGCTGGCCAGCACACTATTGGTGGTGTCCCAAAGCCAGTGGCGGCGCGTGGATTTTTATTTTGGGAGTGCACATGTGAGAGTTCGGAGGAGGAACAAAATTTGAAAACAAACCTTCAAAACTTGCATTTCAGAGCACTTTGTGACGTTCTTTCGCCTTATCTCGGGATAATGAATAAATAAATAAATAATATTCAGAAAAGGGTTTAGCGCAAAAACCTGAAATTGTAAGTACAAGGAGTACGGTCTGTTAAAGTATAACGGAAAACTATAACCATTTGGAAAATGGTTGAAATGTCACTTGTTTCATCATCTTTATATTTAAATAACGTGGATTCATTCAAATGATTCCTGAGTGGAAAAATTGATATGACCTTAATATACAGGATTCATCGAATCATTTCCTTCATAATGGCCACGTAATGCTAATTCGAAAGCACCACAAAACTTAATACAATATGATTTTCGATAAAATGTATCTGTTCTTTTTTACTTGCTCATAATGTTTCTCGATATTCAGTCGGTAAGCACTGTTTAATTGTTGTCGAATATCTTGTTTACCTAATAAATTAAAACCTAATTTTCATGCAAGGTGTCTTAAAACTTTGATATTTTTTATTTTTTTCTCTAAATGGATTGAATCCTTGACACCGGATCTGGTCCATTCTGTTTGATCATCACCAGCAAATAAAAAACAAGGAAAACAATAAAGACTGTTACTTATTTCACAACCACATAACGATTCGGCTTTTTCATAAGTGTCTATATTAAAGGTTTTTTTATAATAGCGTGTTTTACATTTTGTTACATGCGTGATCGATAAATTCATATTTGGACGACCGGCACTTTTGATTTTTTATTTTTCTTCTGATGAAACGAATGAAACGAATTGTTTTTAAATATTGTACGCTAATGCAAATCAGATTCTCCAAATTTTCGGTCATATTTGCGCGAATACAACAAACACGGTAGACAGTATCTCACCCATAAATAAAGAATTATCTCACACACACGACGTACATCGGTACATCGTAGCACCGTAGTTCTTTATCCATGCCTACGCGTACACATTCTGCATGTGTACCTGTGTCTGCTAAATCTTGTGGACTGTAGCGGGACGTTTGGGGCGCGCGGGGTCGCTGGTGCTCCAATCAAGGCTCACTTCGGATGTGCAGTGTACCGACTGCCGTCTAGCGTCTACGACTCTACGCGTATTATTTGCATTGGCGTTCGAAGTTCGCTTGCCGTCTGGAGTCAGAAATACAGAACCGGAACATCGGAAATGAAAAATTAAATTGAATACATACCCAAATATAAAACGTTACGTTTACGTCAAACACAAAAGTAAATTCCTTCAGATGAAGATATTAATTGGGGGTACACGTGCACATGTGCACCTATTGAGCAGCCGCCACTGCCCAAAGCAAATAGCGAAATATTTAGGTTTAAAAGACCCAGAGTTATACACCGGCCACTCTTTTCGCAGAACTGGAGCCACTATATGGTTGCGGATTCGGGGGAGATATTTTAGCACTAAAGCGTGCAGGAGAGTGGAAGAGCACCGAAATTGCGATGAGTTATGTCGATGATTCGGTCAACAAAAAAATCGAAATGTCTAGCAAATTATCTGGTAGTAAGGAGAGTACAAATGTTCTGTAGTCCTCGAGTTCAGCAGTTTCTGAGTCAACAGATGGTTCATCATAATCAGTATCAACTCTTTCATCATCAAAAATCTGTGTTACTGGAAATAACAATTGTACCATGATTTTCAACTTATATGACGATAAAACAAAATTTTCTAATGTAAATAATACTACTAACTTGTAAAAATTTTGCAAGTTAACTGTCAGTTTTACAAGTTAGTGACTCGATAAAATAAACTTTCTTGATTAATATTGTGTTTTTGGAAACTGACGTTTACAAAATGAGAAACAAATGAAATTTTTTTCAATCTCTGCAGCATCTCATCTTCAGTGTACAGCGCCTTCCTCCCAATTATTTTGAGAACCGCTGGCCCATTTGAAATGTAATCCGTTTCCATCGATTTAACCATTATGAGCAAACAAAGATACAGAGGCAGTGAGCATTTCCAGACTGAACATAAATCGTAGATCGAAAACTTCATTGTTTTTGAGTAGAGTCAGTTGATCTCAATTTAGAAAATCGGAATGTTTTCCTAACACGGTTTGCCTTTCAACCGAGGCTGATGCAAGATGACGTTGAAAAATGAGAGTGGTTTTCCCAACTTTGAGTCGTTCAGTAAACTTGGCGAGTTCCGACGACGAAAGATTTCCTGCTAGAAGTTTGGAAACGTCAGGCGGGACGATTTTGATGGGGATAATAGATTTATTTCGGGAACCATAGAGTTGTTTGGAACACAGAGGATCGGGGTTTTCTTTTTGCTATGAAACCCAGTCTAGTTCTGAAGATTTTGAAAATTGGCTTCACTATTTATTATTTAAAGGCGTGTCTCATCTCTCTGTCATAATACACATCAACCTTAAATTCTTCTTTCTAAGACGCCCAATCTAACGAATTTTTCTGTAGGAAAGAATCAAATCGGATTCTATAAGAATCACGTAAATATTTAACGATAGACTTGGGTCTGTTCTTTATTGTTCCAATGAATTTAAAGCGTTACATGTTTTAATCCCTTTTTTCTGCACGTCTGCACGTAAACTCCGGATGGCTCTCACGGGAAATCACAAAAACCTCAATAAGTCGCTGAGGGCAGAATCTAAATAGCGGACTTCCACAGGCCTGGCTTGAAATTCTTTCGTCAAGGGATGAATAACAACGATTTACAACACTAAGTGATTTCCTATGTTTTCCGCATATTTTTCTTCATTTTGGTAGGGTTGTTTGGAGAATACGAAGATGAGATTTATTTTTTCGATTTTATGAATTCTGCGGGAGTCAGGTTGAACATACAGAATCAGCCTTTGAATTCTACATATTTTCTTTGAATAGGTGATGCTCGTCACCGAATAATTCTCTTTTCTCTATTTCAGTATCGTAATGACTTCATTACAGTACTGTTTTCAGTTATATTTTTCGTTTCGTGGTTGTCAGCAATGGCTTCCGATCCTATATCGAATTTTATGGTGATTATTTAGAACTAAAAGGATCGTGTTGGAAAAGAAAAAAATTGTACTCACAAGTTTGGGTCACAGATTATGAAAATGATAACGTGAAGTCGGCAATCCTCCTAGTTTTTCCAAAAAAAATTCTGTTTGGAAGGTGAGGTTATACGTAGTTCTATATAGCTATTTTCTCGATCAATACTCGTTGGAAATGGTTTATTTATCAATTTCTGAGCCATAGGTTATAGTTATATTGTTATAGTGAAAAGGGGTTATAGTTCACTGCGACCTTAAGGTCTATTGTGCCCCCTATCAGTGCTGTTATCATCGCGCCTCCTACAGCTCGCCCTCCAGTTCCAGAGATTTGATGAAATCCATTATCTGGGATGGCTTCAAGGAGGGTAACTCTCCACTTCTACAAGTTTCTTGTCCAAAGCACTCTTTCCTTTGGCTTGCAATGGCATAGCATTCCGTAACCAGGTGAATAGGAGTTTCTTCCTCCTCCCCACAGAATCTACATTGAGCCATAGGTTCTGCGTTACATTGAATATGTTCGCCATAATGTAGAACATTTATATGTCCTACTTCATGAATACGTTATTCAAAATACGCTAGCAAAACATTACCTGAAATTCAAATAACCGAATTCTCTTCAGACCACTTCACAAGTTTTTCGTATTCTTTTTCATACGTGGATTAGGATTTTTGAGGTATTGAATTATTCGCAACATTATTCACAGTTTTTCTTAATTCTGGAGCTGTTTAATCGATTTCTTCAAACCTAATTTACGAATTCAATGCGTAATTATAAATGATTTCAGGATTCGAAACGTATTATTCAAATGCCGTAATCTGTCAATTTTCCTAACAATCACACCAACTGCCAAGATTCAATACAAAAGTCACTAGGATGTATAATTTGAATTTTTTTTCATTTAATTTCGACCGCTTTTCACAAAACTTGACTGAAATAGAAAAAATATCGTCTAATACTCGTTGCAGAAGGCAATTACAACACTCATATACGTGTTGGAATAGAAGCCCATTCTGCAACTAGATTCAGAATATACTATTTTCCAATTTTCATTCTGTCCAATTTGAGTTCATTTAAAAAATCGAAACTTCATTTTTTCAATACCTAATCAAACACATCATACGAATCAGAAAATTAACATAACAATAGTTCTGTAAGACAAATAAGATCTGTGATTTTTGGTGGTTCAACTTGATTATAAATAGGTATTTGTTGTATAATCTGATATATTGTGTATTCGTTTCTGTTTTGTTATGTTAGTTCATTTAGTTTCAGTTTATGTTAGTTCTAGTTTTCTTAGTTTCATTTGCGTCCTGTTTAAGCCAGTTAGCACTCTTAAAATGTAATTGCATTTCTAATGTGTTTGTGAGATTATAATGAATAAATAACTAAATCAAAAACATTCTCAAGAGATCATTTGTAGGTATACTTTAATATGTGCGTTTTTGAAAAAATGATTTTAGGTGACCGGAGTCCAATTCCTTGGTTCTAAGTTGACGAAAGTCCCATCTTACTGGCAATTTAGGAATCCCATAATTTTTTATTGAAACTCTACATATTCTGTTATGCACAACACTGCGATTTTTCGAAAATACCTTTCAGAAAGTCTATATTCATTTAAACTGATGGCAACTTTATAATGGTTCTCATTATTATACCCAGTTCATTATTCTATCAAAGGGAATTGTTATCGAATTTTAACTGAATTTGATAACGAAAATCATATGCACCACGCTAACTTCGTCTCTCTTCCTACCCTTATGGATTCATTTCGATAGGTTATTAACGATGATTAAATCATGACCTGGAGTAATTAGTTGATATCGACTCGATCGAGTGGAGAATATTTCACGATATAGCTTTCACATCGCATTTCATCGCGCAGAATTTATGTTTTTTGCTCTTATAACAATATGGGAAGCACCGCCGTGAGAAATCAGATCAATTTCGAAATTTCTATGGAATCTATCGTTCACGAAGTTATCCGAGGAATCATTTCTGTGCGTGCTTGAAATTCAAGCGTGTTTTTTCAGAGTAATGAAGTCTTGTTCATTCTAACGCAACTTGACCAGATTCCCAGATACTTGGTACTTGGTACATTGGATAACTGAACAATTCAAAATTTATCATACAGAATTATCTATCTATTCATTTTCAATAAGAGGTGGAACTCTTCAAAATAAACAATTTCTCTCAAACTTGTCTAGAATAACAGATAATCTTGATAAAGTTTGCTGATTCAGAGTGGCCAGCAGTAACTGCAGACTTAAATCCAATGAAGCTTTTCTGAGGCTACTCATAATGGCGCAAATAATCTTAAGACATTGCTCAGGCATCTTCGAAGGAAAGGATCATTTCCATGTAGGGCTAATTCTGAATTTGATGTGAAGCCTTTCAGAACAGATGAAAGATGTTAATAAAAATAGAGGTGGCAATATCAGATAGTAAAAAAAATTCCAAGATCATTTTTGTTTCTTGAAATTCTTGAGTGTTTGGCAAATGAAATATATGCTTGCTGTTTTTCAGTAATTCTTAACACTGAATGATCGAACATTTTATGAACTACCTCACAATTTATCAAATGTTATGAAAAAGGCATGAATATGTTTGGTGAAATCCTAAGAAATGGAGATTTTTACGCAATTATACACGGAGTCCAGATCATTGATTCTTGAAATGGTGCATTGACAAGAAGTAGCTGATATGGAAACGAATTGACCTGAAAAAGGTCGACTCATGGATTCCATACCAAATATGAGGAAACCTGAAACTGCAAGGAAATAGACTCGTGGAAAGTTTTCCCCTACTACCCCTAGAGACAAAGCCATATTTCTTTCGGAACACTCCGAATTTGTTGGGTGATAAGTTTGTCTTTTTCCTCGTAGAATACAAAAATGGCAGACAGTCGGACGTTGGTAAAAATGACACGTCCGTTCGTTTGAATAAGAAGTATGGGTGGGGAAAGTTTTCCCGGTTTTCAACCAAAATTTAGCCGGCATGTTGATCAAACGGTGAATTTGGCTTTTTTTTTGTTGAAAACTCGTCTGATTACACATAGTACACGATTTGTTAGAAAATATCGGTATTTGAACATTTTTTACCATAATGAGCTTCTCTATGTCATCAAAATTGAGTGTTTTTTTTAAATGAATGGAATATAGTACTGAATTCGTCTGGGTATTTTGAGATTTAAGAAGTGTGGTGTACGAGGATAAATTGAAAAATTCTTAGCCTACTATAGAACCAAACAAAATTTCAATGTCAAAATATTTTATTACTCAACATATTCTCCTCTTAATTGAATACATTTATTACAGCGAACCTGCAACGTCTCTATAGACCTTTCAAATAAAATGTTTCTTCTTGCTCTGCAAACCAGTCCTCCACAGCTTTTATTACCTCCTCGTTGAAAGAAAATTTACGACCTTTTAAACTTTTTTCAGTTGAGGAAAGATATGATAGTCGGACGGAGCCAAATCTGGTGAATAAGGGGGGTGTTCTAGTAATTCTAACCCTTAATCACGAATTTTTTGCACGGCAGCATGAGATTTGTGTACTAGGGCGTCGTCCTGTAAAAACAAAACACCTTTGGATAGCTTTCCGCGTCTTTTCTCTTTAAATTGTTTCCGTAGAGTGGTCAGTTATGTCGAATAGTAATCTCCAGTTATTTTTCTACCCTTATCCAAAAAATCAATCATGATTACTCCATGGCAATCCCAAAAAACTGAAGCAAGAACTTTTCCAGCAGATTTTTGGACACGAAACTTAGGTCTTGGAGAACCAGAGTGTCGCCATTCCAGCGATTGTTACTTTGTTTCTGGATCGTAGAAATGTACCCAAGTCGCATCCATAGTAACAATTCGGTTTAAGAAGTCTCCATCGTTTTCAAATCGAACACAGATCGAACGCGATGCTTCTACCTTTGCACGCTTTTGGTCAACATTCAAACATTTGGGGATCCATTGTGCAGAAATTTTTCTCATGTTCAAATTTGCGACGACCTTCCGTTTCTATTCTTTACCATCTTACCTTCCGAAGACAGAAACCTCGGGCGCCACCTCTAGTTTAAAGTGTTGAGGACACTCGGAACCCGTAGGCGGTACTCCTACGGGTGTCCAGGAGCTGCAGTCAGAGAAGATTATGCCCAGGGGCCTGATGTTAATATATTTTATTCCCTATCTCTGAAAATTATTGTAAAAATTCTGCTCGGGAAAATAAAACTCACAATGACCAGGACACTTATATTCTAGGTTCGGTAATATATACAATGAGCGAATGATATCAATGAAAATGAATAGATATGCACAATTACACAATGATGTTAAATCAATGGAAAACGATATTGGTACAATGATTTCGATAGTTGAAGTGTAATGTGTCGGGGGCCAATGGTAATGTGGTGTACGTAGCGGGGCTCCTGGTGTGTGATGCTATGCTGGTGTCTCGGCGTATATGTCGTAGAATGATGTCTGTATACTTCGGTGTACATGATGTGAAATGATAAATTTCCGTCTCGGCGTACATGATATGAAATGATAAATTTACGCCTAGGCGTACATGATGTCCCTCTCGATGAGAACTGGTAACTGGATAATATCCACACACATTACCAATGGCGAAGTGTTGTAACCAATGATGTCGCTGATATAGTATACTTTTAACAATGTACCAGGAATAGGAGGAGTAATTTGTTCGGAGGCGGGGTGTAACGTGCATTTGTGATGGAAAATTATACATGCAAAGATTCAAAATATACACCACTACGAAAATGAGAAAGCGGTCAAAGTAACGTGCGGTAGCAAGCGGAAATAAGCGAAATGAAGCAAGAGTGCAAGCAGAAAATATTGTGAGAAAACAGAACTACGGCAGGTAATAACGTGGGCAATGGAACGCTTGAATAAAACTAAACAAAGTTTCATTGTCGGTACGTTATGATTGGTAGGAGACATAAAGAAAGGAATGTACCCGGATAGAACTGTGAGATGCGCCGTTTTAAGCTAACATCGTACAATCCCACACACTTGGAATCCAAAGAGACATGTAGGCCATTTCAAGCTAATACACGGACTCTAAGAACTCGGGCGATACAACAAGGGGAATACAGGGCCACTGAATGCGCCATTTGAAGCTAGCATGCGTGTCCCTGTACTCTTGGGATTACCATGAATTCATACAGGCCATTTAAAGCTATTGTACGGAGCCATGGGGAATTGGAAGGTTGGAGACAATACCGGGTTGTGTATGCGCCATTTGAAGCTAACATACACCACCCTGTATACTAGGAGAAATCCACCGAGTCAGGCACGCCATTTCAAGCTACTACCTGGCACCATGGATGCTGGGAAAGGAACGAAGATGTAAATGCGCCGTTTTAAGCTAACATGTACATCCCCGCATACTGGGAAATTCATAGAATTATGCAGGCCGTTTGAAGCTACTACACAACTCCATGACCCAGAGAGGTAAAGGATCGAAATGGGAAAATACAGTAATACACCGACAAATCAACAAAATAAAATTTAAATGAAATAATCATACCTTGCTCACGCGTAACCCTTCGGTTTACTCACTGTTTTCGGATAAATAACTAGACCTGGACCTGGACCTGGGAAAAACCTGGATTTGCACTAATGCCTCTTTCACTGGATTCGGAGTTTTCAAGACTGGCGGTACCACGGTCAATTTGAAAATTGAATCCCCAATTACCGACCGCGCGTCCGACCTTATACGTTTCCGGGTCGCGGCGTTTGACCACGCCCAGCGCGGTCGACCCCGCGGCCGTGACCTATCGCGCATCAATCAGCGTGCCAATTGTCGTGATCTGATGTACCCGATAATTCAGCCGGGAAAACTTGCTCCGTTACATTCCCCTCCTTCTTCGGATAGAAAAGAGAAAACTAGTTTTCTCTTTTCTAAGCATTTACATCTGTAACATTGAAAATAAAAATTTACTTTCCCTATATATACAATACTAAAATAAAACGAAAATTCATAAAAATAATAAAATTATCGTCGCGCCGGAATTCTGATCCATCTGGACTTTCCACCTACGGCCACCTTCACACGGAAGTACTTTTCCGCCGGCCAATCCGCGGGACGGAGTTCTCTGGCGACTTCCCATAGCCTGGGTGTCCAGTTTTTGTCTCCTGGCGGGACCGTTTCCAGGAGTCGGGCAAATTCCTCCAGGAGTTCCCCTCTGGTCGGAGCTGGGGGTGGAGGAGTCGGCGGCAGGGGGCTGAGGGGTCGTGGCACCACGAATTCCCTCCAGGGTGGTATATTCGCCCTGGGCTGTTTTGAGGGCCTCATCTTGGCCGGGATCGTCGACTTCGGCATATCTGTAACATAGTTAATGTTTTCATGGTAGGGTTTAAGGTCTTTTATATGTATGCGTTTGACCAGTTTTCCTTGCTCATCTCGCAGGTCGTAGACCACGGGTGATATTACTCGGCAAACCGTATATGGACCGGTGAACTTAGGAGCCAATTTCGCTGCAAAGTCATTAATCGCGCGAGAAAGAGGATGTTCGCGTTTCATCACTTTATCGCCCGGATGACACCTCCAAGCACGGCGGCGTAGATCGTAGTGCCTTTTCTGCTTGTCGAAGGCCTGTGCTAAATGACGGCGTACCAAGGAGAAGGTCTCTTGCAGCCTATTTAAACGGCTAGTGCGTTCTTGAATAGTAGCTGGGTCCGGGTCGACATCTTCACATTCTCTGGTGTCCCTCGTAGCCTCCTGGTAGATTGTCTTCGGTGCTTCCAACTCTCGACCGAAGTTCAGAAATGCCGGGGTAAATCCTGTGGACTCGTGACGGGAACTATTGATGGCGAACGTAATCTCATGTAGATGACTATCCCAGTGTTTGTGGTTGTTTTCACAAAATTGTGCAATCATAGTTTTTATAGTACGGTTGGCTCGTTCGACTGGGTTGCACTGGGGCGTGTAGACGGGCGTTACCCGGTGTTGGATACCTAGTTCTTCCATCATTCCTCGAAATATCTTGCTGTCGTACTGCGATCCATTGTCTGAGATGACTGTTTTCGGACAACCAAAACGAGTGATTATTTCTTCGTAGAGTTTCTTGGAGACGGCGGCTGCGGTGGCTCGGCGGATTGGTCGGCAGGCGGTCCATTTGGTAAAGCGGTCATGGAACATCACTAAGTAACAATTTCCCTTTGATGAACGGGGAAGTGGTCCTACAAGGTCGGTGCTTACTGTTTCCCATGGTAGAGAGACGGGGCTCGGTTGCATTTTTCCAGGCGGCTGCTGCTGTGACGGCTTATAAGCTTGACAAACGACGCAATTCCTGACGTATTTGCTAATCTCCCTATACATATTCGGCCAGTAGTAATGTCGGGCGATGCGGGCGGCGGTTTTCGCAATTCCTAAATGTCCTGCGGTCGGTTGGTCATGATTCTCCTTCAATACTGCTTCACGTTGGTAGGTGGGTATACATAGTTTCCACGGCTCGGAGTCTTCCTCTTCTTTCAGATCGGAGAAATCCCAGAAATGACGAAAAAGTTTTCCTTCTTGAATTGAATAATCCGGGAAATTGTCCGGGTTTCGTTGAACTTCCTCCATTTTCCGATCGTACCAAGCACATTTCTGTGGAAACTTTGTTTCTTGAGTGTCGGCCTGTATCGTAGAGGTTGGTTCATGTAAAGGTTCTCGTGATAGGGCGTCGGCTACCTTGTTTAGGACTCCTTTTCGATATTTGATGTCGAAGTCGTATTGCTGCAGAAACACACTCCATCGGGCTATTCTTCCGGTCGGGCTTTTGATAGAATGCAGCCACTTTAGACTCTGATGATCAGTAATGACGGTGAAGTGATAACCCTCCAGGTAAGGTCTCATTTTCTCGATGCCCCATACAATAGCCAAACATTCTTTTTCGGTGACGGAATAATTGCGTTCGGCGGGATGTAAAGTGCGGCTGGCGTAGGCGATTATTCGGTCGTGTCCATCCTGATTTTGTAAGAGTGCTACCCCAAGTCCATCGTCCGAAGCGTCCGTTTGTAGTTGGAATGGCCGACTGAAGTCTGGGCAGGCTAATACCGGCGATTCCGTCAAGAATTTCTTGAGCTCGTCAAATGCTCCCTGTTGTTGTTCACCCCACGACCATTTCTTTCCTTTCTTCAGTAGACTCGTCAACGGTGTTGCGATCCTTGAAAAATTGGCTATAAACCTCCGGTACCAGGAACAAACTCCCAAGAAGCGACGTAGTGCACGAACAGTAGTTGGTGGTTTCATCTCCAAAATTGCTTTAACTTTATCAGGATCGGTTCGGATTCCCTCGGCTGTGACTTCGTGGCCTAAGTATTTCAGAGAGCGTTTCCCAAATTCACACTTGTCCGGATTCAGTTGTAAGTTGGCTTCCCGAAGTCGGCGAAATACTTCTTTCAGATTTTCTAAGTGTTCGCTGAAAGTTTCCCCTAACACTATGATGTCGTCCAAGTAAGCGAATGCTCGTGGGTCCATGTCTGGTCCGATGATACGATCCAACAATCGTTGAAAAGTGGCTGGTGCAGAGTGCAATCCAAAGGGCATAACGTTGAACTGGAACAATCCTCGAGATGGAACCGTGAAAGCAGTTATCGGTCGACTTTCTTTCGCTAGAGGAATTTGCCAATATCCCTGTCGTAGGTCGATACTTGAAATGTATTTTGCAGTTCGAAGGCGATCAAGTATTGCGGAGATGTATGGTAGTGGGTACGCATCCTTACGACTTACTTCGTTTACCTGGCGGAAGTCGATACAGAATCTTGGTTTTCCATCCTTTTTCTGTACGAGGACTGTCGGGCTGCTC
Source organism: Adalia bipunctata (assembly GCA_910592335.1). Taxonomy (NCBI): domain Eukaryota; kingdom Metazoa; phylum Arthropoda; class Insecta; order Coleoptera; family Coccinellidae; genus Adalia; species Adalia bipunctata. The sequence continues at coordinate 6,636,993 of OU342948.1, read as the reverse complement.
CAAGGACTGTTGGAAGGTTCTATGATTCCCTCGGCTAGCATCCTGTCGATTTCCTGATCCATAATTTGTTGCATTTTCGGATTCTGAGGCCGGTAACGCTGTTTTATCGGTTCTTTCTTCAAGAGATGAATTCGGTGTTCCACTAGCGGCGTAGTTCCTTTAATGTCCTTAAATTTTACTAGCTCTCTCTTTAGAAAGTCCTGTAGTCGTTGTTGTTCCTCTGGTGTTAATTCCAAATTAGGTCTTGCGGCTTCGTCAGTAATAACGTTCAGGTTTGAAGCTCGGATCGGTTTTCCATTGATCACGATGTCGTCGGCGGCTGGGAATATTTGTACGTTGTTAAGTAGTAGAAAATCCATCCCTAGTAGAATCTCATGGTTTAGTCTCGGCAGGTACATCAGCGGCATTTCGAATATTTCATCCTGTATTCCGAGCGGAAGGTTGACTGCAAATGGTATTTTCGATATACTTCCATCGGCTAGGAGGGCGTTCGGTATTTTCTCTCGGATGGTCGGCAGTTTCTCGAGATTACATAAGTCCTTTATTGTGTCTCCGAAATACGATCTGGAGGCTCCGGTATCCAAAAGTGCTCGGAACTTCCTTCCAAATAGTTCGATGTCTATGTGTGGGCGATGGTCTACATAGTGTCCGGCGGCGGCATACGAGGCGGAGGGCACGGGTATCGGATCTGGCCTCGTGACAAATCTTTCCCTGCTTAGTTTCCCGGCTTGGGACAGCTACAATCCCGGCTCATGACTCCTTTTCGTCCGCATCGAGAACAAAACAACTGCGGTGGATTTCGACAGTCTCCTCTTAGATGTCCGGTTTGTCCGCATCTCCAGCAAGTCGTAGATGTAGGCCGTTTCGGAGGCTCTTGATTCGCCGGATAAGTTGGGCGTGGCCTGTTTGGCGTTGTTGGTCCTTTTACCGGGTCCCTGGATGTTGATGGAACATTATTCTGGTGTCGGATCTCAATTTTCAGGGCCTCGATTTCGCGGACTTTCTTCAAGAACGTGGGTATATCTTGTATGTTATGTCCCCATAGCATTTGGCGATAGTCGGGTAGCAGGTTTCTCTGAAGCGTTGATAGTTCTTGAACGTCGCTATAACCTCCGTGTCTCCTCATCATCGTCTGCAGGTCGGTAATGTATTTGGTGACGGCCTCGTTCGGTTGTTGTTGACGCCTGCGGATGTTTTCTTCCAAAGTGATGTAGTAGTCGGTTGGAAAGTAGAACGTCTTGAATGCCTCGATGAATGCGGACCAGTTTGTCAGATCGCGTTTATTATTCCGGAACCATAAAGAAGCATCACCGGTTAGAATTTGAGGTAGGCCTGCCAATATTCCTTCTGGATCCAGGTGAAGTTGACTCTGAATCTCTTCTATTCTCTCCAAGAATGCGGCTGGATCTTGAATTCCGTCGAAACTTATTCCGTACTTGTGCAGGTCTATGGGGTCCGGATGACTGGATGTACTCGGCGTTTGCGGAGGTACTGTCGGAAATACTGGTGGCCTCAGGTATACGAGCGGATTTGGGGTGGCTTGTCCACTCTTTATGAACTTGACCAGTCTCTTCCTCATTTCGTCGACAGTTCCTTCCCGCTGGAGATGAAATTTGTCTAATTCTACCTCGAGTTCGTCTTTCTTCAACTTATAAATCCAACTGGTACTTTGATCTGTCGATCCGGCGGCCGGTGGATTTTCTTCGGAGTTGTTGGTCATGTCGGCGGTCTCGTAGCGTTCTTGAAAACTTCCTTCTTGACTAGGCGACTTGAAAACTTCTTCTCGGATAGCTGGCTGGCTTGCGACTGTCGATTTATCCTCTTCGGTTAGCTGGCTGGTTTCAGAGTGATGTCGATTCGCTGGCTGGTTTAATAATTTCGTCGGTTCGCTGGCTGGTTTAATAATCTCGTCGGTTCGCTGGCTGGTTTAATAATTCTTCGGTTCGCTGTCTGGTTTAATAATTGATCGTACGCTGGCTGGTTTTATAATAATCCCTCTAGTTTCTTGTACAACTCCTTATAAACGATTTTTCCTCTCCATAAGGTGGTGGTGGGAGGTCACCCATGCGCAGAACATCGGGTGGCCAGGACTCGAAGTTGATCGAAATTCGAAGCGGGTCGGAATGCAGGATAACTCGGGACCTGGTAAGTCGGAAGTCGAACAGTGGTGTTCAACAAATCTTCTAATCTCATCCTCGCAGTGGGCAATTGTAGATTCTTCGGAACTTGCTCCTCCTCTGGTCTGTCCAGTTGACGGGGACTTCACGGAAAGGCTGGCAACAATTCGGTCCCTGCTCGGGCGCCATTTGCGACGACCTTCCGTTTCTATTCTTTACCATCTTACCTTCCGAAGACAGAAACCTCGGGCGCCACCTCTAGTTTAAAGTGTTGAGGACACTCGGAACCCGTAGGCGGTACTCCTACGGGTGTCCAGGAGCTGCAGTCAGAGAAGATTATGCCCAGGGGCCTGATGTTAATATATTTTATTCCCTATCTCTGAAAATTATTGTAAAAATTCTGCTCGGGAAAATAAAACTCACAATGACCAGGACACTTATATTCTAGGTTCGGTAATATATACAATGAGCGAATGATATCAATGAAAATGAATAGATATGCACAATTACACAATGATGTTAAATCAATGGAAAACGATATTGGTACAATGATTTCGATAGTTGAAGTGTAATGTGTCGGGGGCCAATGGTAATGTGGTGTACGTAGCGGGGCTCCTGGTGTGTGATGCTATGCTGGTGTCTCGGCGTATATGTCGTAGAATGATGTCTGTATACTTCGGTGTACATGATGTGAAATGATAAATTTCCGTCTCGGCGTACATGATATGAAATGATAAATTTACGCCTAGGCGTACATGATGTCCCTCTCGATGAGAACTGGTAACTGGATAATATCCACACACATTACCAATGGCGAAGTGTTGTAACCAATGATGTCGCTGATATAGTATACTTTTAACAATGTACCAGGAATAGGAGGAGTAATTTGTTCGGAGGCGGGGTGTAACGTGCATTTGTGATGGAAAATTATACATGCAAAGATTCAAAATATACACCACTACGAAAATGAGAAAGCGGTCAAAGTAACGTGCGGTAGCAAGCGGAAATAAGCGAAATGAAGCAAGAGTGCAAGCAGAAAATATTGTGAGAAAACAGAACTACGGCAGGTAATAACGTGGGCAATGGAACGCTTGAATAAAACTAAACAAAGTTTCATTGTCGGTACGTTATGATTGGTAGGAGACATAAAGAAAGGAATGTACCCGGATAGAACTGTGAGATGCGCCGTTTTAAGCTAACATCGTACAATCCCACACACTTGGAATCCAAAGAGACATGTAGGCCATTTCAAGCTAATACACGGACTCTAAGAACTCGGGCGATACAACAAGGGGAATACAGGGCCACTGAATGCGCCATTTGAAGCTAGCATGCGTGTCCCTGTACTCTTGGGATTACCATGAATTCATACAGGCCATTTAAAGCTATTGTACGGAGCCATGGGGAATTGGAAGGTTGGAGACAATACCGGGTTGTGTATGCGCCATTTGAAGCTAACATACACCACCCTGTATACTAGGAGAAATCCACCGAGTCAGGCACGCCATTTCAAGCTACTACCTGGCACCATGGATGCTGGGAAAGGAACGAAGATGTAAATGCGCCGTTTTAAGCTAACATGTACATCCCCGCATACTGGGAAATTCATAGAATTATGCAGGCCGTTTGAAGCTACTACACAACTCCATGACCCAGAGAGGTAAAGGATCGAAATGGGAAAATACAGTAATACACCGACAAATCAACAAAATAAAATTTAAATGAAATAATCATACCTTGCTCACGCGTAACCCTTCGGTTTACTCACTGTTTTCGGATAAATAACTAGACCTGGACCTGGACCTGGGAAAAACCTGGATTTGCACTAATGCCTCTTTCACTGGATTCGGAGTTTTCAAGACTGGCGGTACCACGGTCAATTTGAAAATTGAATCCCCAATTACCGACCGCGCGTCCGACCTTATACGTTTCCGGGTCGCGGCGTTTGACCACGCCCAGCGCGGTCGACCCCGCGGCCGTGACCTATCGCGCATCAATCAGCGTGCCAATTGTCGTGATCTGATGTACCCGATAATTCAGCCGGGAAAACTTGCTCCGTTACAAATTGACGTGAACTACGCGTTCGTATGAAATCTTCAGTGCTTCAGATATTCGTTTTAGCCCAATTCGACGGTCTGATAAAATCATGTCATGAACTGCATCGATATTTTCGGGGACTGACACAGAAACTGGCCTTTCCTATCGGTCATCATCTTCAATGGAAAATTTACCTCTTTTGAAGCTTGCAGTCCCATTTTTCACGGTCGCATACGAAGGACATTGATCACCAAGGGTATAAAGCATATCTTCGTAAATCTGCTTACCTCTTAACCCTTTCAAATATGTACAGGTACTTGATGATGGCTCGATACTCCAATTTCTCGATTTTTACAATTTCGGTGGACATCTTTTTTTTTTATTTATTGCGTAAGTCTGGTTTCATTTTTTGACGTCGAACTCTACACTGACACTGACACTTCTAATAAGTTATTGTTCGTTGATATGGTATCGCAATATTTTGTTTATGCATGGAACTGGTCTAGGCTAACTAGATATCAATACATCCTCGTACGACTTTTATAAAAATGGCTTCGTACACGATACAATAACGCGTTATTTTATGAAAATCAGCGTTCTGTGAGGAGTGTTTTTAGAAAATTACATGAAATTCATGGTTCACATAATCGTCCATCTGAAAGGACTATTGGTTCGAATTCTTGGAAAATTTCAGAGACTGGTTCGGTGGAAGACCAAAAAAGTGAAAAATACAGTCGTAGCAGTCGTTCACAAGAAAATATTGATTTGATTTGTGAAAGTGTAGCTGGAGACCCTGAAATGTCCATTAGACGACGTTCCCAACAAGTTGGATTTAGTGGGTCCACAACATGGCGTATTTTACACAAGGACTTAGCTCTGACGGCATATAAGGTTCAAATAACACAGGAACTAAAGCCACAATTGATTTATTTAGACGAAAATTTCCTGGACGAATAATCTCCAGAAACGGTGACGTCAATTGGCTTGGCCACCAAGATCCTGTGATTTGACACCGTTGACCGTTGGACTATTTTCTTTGGGGTTATGTGAAAAGCCAGGTCTATAAGAATAATCCTCAATCGATTCCTGAACTAAAGGATGAAGTTATTCGTGTCATTAGTGAGATAGAGCCTCAATTATGTCAAAATGTCATTGAAAGTTTTAACAAAAGAGTGGACGTCTGTAGAGCTGCAAGAGGAGGCCATTTGGTAGATATTATTTTTCGTAAATAAATGTCATAACTGATACTACAATTACAGATAAAAATTTTTGGAGAATGAATGCAAATTATGTATCTCATTTATTTTAAAAAAATCGCGCAATTTGAAACACCCTTTAGTTGTCATTATGACATGCCATCAGATGAATCAATATTAGGATAATAAGTCAACAGGTCAATGAAGAATCATAATCATCCCTGGAGGGTTTATGCTTTTTTGTCTGCTTATACTTGTCCTCCCATCAGTTCAAAGCAATGCTCAAATTCCTGCAGAAGTTTCATATCGCTGAGCTCACATAAACCTTACCGATGATTATTTAAATCCACCACTTGAACTGTCGCAGTGGCAGATGAAAAAAGACTTCATAACCGTACCATATGATAAGACCATTAGATCTAGTGCAACTTGCACTCAATTGCGCAACGCCTTTCTCCGATCGGATACTTTCCCTAGTCTGCCAATGTACCTATTGATCAAGTAGGGTAAAACGAGAGTATAAATATCACTTAACTGAGCTCACGCAGCGTTTATAATACCGATAAGTGAATTTATTGAAGTGCACAGAAAAATGCGGTCGATATGTTTTTTGTTCGTTCTGGGCAGTGCGTTCGCCAGACCAGCTTCTCAGCCCTTGTATCATAGCCAGTACGTTGGTGCTCAAGCCTACAGTGCAGTACAGGACACAGCCTGACGCCACTCAGTACCTCACGCAAACGAAGTTCGAGAGGGGTAAAGGGCAAGGGCTGCAACACTATTCAACGAATCAGGCAGCAGAAAGACAGGTTGGTATCAAGATTGCCGTCAATTAAACCAACTGACAAAGAAACTGCAACATCCAGAAGCAGCTGTGAATACACTGCGCAAAAAAATTAACGCACATTAAAGAAATCTCAAATTTAATTTACAACTGAAGGTGTTCTCAATGATAGTTATTTTTATCAGAATTATGCATGCATATGTTATTCACTTTCAACGTTTTTCTTCAATACAGATGTTTTCTCCCAGCAGGAATAAAAAAAGATGATATTATCAGATTTTGAATGTATTGGCTCCATTCTAAAATCAGTTGTTCTCGATCAATTCTAGTGATCAATAGTTTTTCTTTCGTTTGATTTTCTACACTCGATCGCTATGCAACGCGAAACACGCAATTTGACCCAAGAGGAATGTGCCCAAGCGGTAGTTTTGCGAGAAGAAGGGGAAGAATTGCAGAAAGCAGAAAGGTTTGGAGTTTCCCATACAAGTGTGTCCAGCATGTTGTAGCGATTCGGGGAGACAGGTATGAATGTCCGAAGACCAGGACAGGGTAGACCACGGGTAACAACTGCCATTCAAGAACGTTACATGAGAGTTTCTTCGTTGAGACAACGGTTTGCAACCGCTCGCCTCCTTCAAAATCAGCTTGAGCAAACTCATGAGGTGCAAATTAGCACTCTGACAATAAGAAATCGCCTCAGAGAATATGATTCAAGGCCTCGTGTCGAAGGGCGTGTTTGGATTTTGCGAGAGAGCATATCCATTGGGAAGAGGGCGATTGGGAAAGAGTTCTCTTCACAGATGAGTCTAGATTCTGCCTCTACCATTGTTATCGACGTTCCCTTGTATACAGACGTCCACATGAAAGATATGCTCAGTGCTCTGTCCTGAATACTACTGGTTTCGGGGGAGGATCGATTATGGTATGGGGTGGAATATCTTTGACTGCTCGCACAGACCTAGTGGTCGTGGATAATGGAGCTATGATGTCTGATAAGTATATAAGGAACATTCTTGAAGAGCATGTAGTGCCATTTGCTCCATATATTGGTGAAAATTTCATTTTTATGGACGATAATGCCAGACCCCATCGTGCGCGCATCGTTCAGGAGTACCTTGAAGTGGTTGAAGTCTCTGAAATGGAATGGCCAGCAAGAAGTCCATATCTCAATCAATCAAAGTTTGGGACAACCTCAATAGAAGGCTGAGAAGTTCAGAAAATCATCCAGCTACTCTTAATGACTTAGGAATCCAACTCGGAGAAATCTGGGAAGGATTAGATCAGAACATTTTAAGATCACTCATTTCGAGTATGAACCGTCGTTGCCGAGCTGTAATTAACGCAAGGTGTGGAAATACCAAGTATTAAATCACTTATCAGCATTTCAGTATTTTGAAAATTGTTCATTTCTCTTCTTTCACATAAGATTCGGTGAAATCCTGAATTTTTCTTCCATTTAATGTGTCTTGTTTCGTTCAAAACCTTCCCGAGAGAACATAAAAAATAAGTTATAAAGTCAATGTAGAGTTAACTTTCATTAAAATTGAGATTTTCAAAATGTGCGTTAATTTTTTGCGTAGTGTATTGAATTGTTTGGTAAAACATAGATAGTATAGCAACAGGGGCGGCTCCAGGATTTTCGTTTTGGGTAGGCCAAGTTTTTTTTTTGGGTAGGCCCGGTTCAGGAATTACGTCAGTTACACCACCCGGTGCAAATCCGAGGAGGTCCACTGGAATAAATATGAAATTTTTGGGTAGGCCCGGGCCTACCCGGCCTACCCGCTAGAACCGCCACTGTATAGCAAGGAGTAAGAGATAGAAATTCTGAGAAAAAAACGAAGGGTTTACATAAATTTGTTAAAAATGTGTTCGTCCATCACTATTCTCTATACACTCCCGAACACGTCTTGTCATTGATGTGATAAGATGGTCTATTTCTTCTTGAGGGATACTATCCCAAGCTACCTGTCTCAGAACAGTCCGGAGGGGTTGAGGTAAATTTCCAAGCCTTCTACCCATGATGTCCCAAACATGCTCTATGGGCGAAAGATCGGGGGATCTGGGCGGCCATGGCAAAAGATTCGCATGGGTCGCTTCGAAAAAAGTTTAAATTAACTCTGGCAACATGAGGTCGAGCATTATCTTGCTGGAATATTGAATTCCCGAGCCGGTTAAGGTGAGGGAGAACATATGGCTCCACTATTTCTTGAAGGTAACGCAGCGCTGTCATGTTACCTCGAATAAAGATTAAAGGTGAGCTACTTCCATGTGAAATAGCACCCCATACCATAACGCCTACTGTCCGGTGTACATGACGCTCAACATTAAACTGAGGTTCACGTCTTTCTTTCCGACGTCGTCTAACCCTTCTTTAGCCATCATGTGCACCCAAGGAGAATTCATCAGAAAAGACGACCTGATGCCATTCCACATCCCAATGTTGTCTTTCTCTGCACCAATGTAATCCTTCTGGGTGTTGCAGTTTCTTTGTCAGTTACTATATATTGGGTCTATTAGATTCGACATTCAAGAAGACGAGTTTTCTGATAAGGACGATGAAACTCTTATCCTTACATGAAGTATTAACCTTTTTTTTTGCTTTTGGGAAACTCTCCAAATTTTAAACATTTTAAAATATTCCGACTCATCGCTCTCGGATCAAAAAGAGCTACTTGTAGCCAGGCGGTATCAAATTCCAGGATTCTCATTCGGGATCAAGGGGAGCTTTGTTACGAAGCCTCAAGAACCCTGAGTAATATAAACTTGTCACAAAAGAATCACAATAGGATTTAGACTAAATGTTATTCCTGTCATTATCGATTTCGAACTGGATTCACCGTCTGTATACTCTTTGAAAATAGCAAAGGTCAAGCTGCTGGTTATGCAGAGTTCTCCAAATTGACATGCACCTACATTCAGCAAAACCTGTTATTTCACTCAAGTCCTTGTTTCCAGGCACAGAAGGCCCAATTCGGAGGTCCGAATTATCTGCAACAGATTCAGGCTGCCCAGCGACAAGCTGAACCTCAAGAAAATTATCCTATACAAAGGAAGGCAACCCTGCAATCATTCGGCGGACAGCAGCAGCAACAAGTGAGATACGTGCCACAAAAACCATCTGCACAGGGATACAGACAGAAGGAACAGCAGGCGGTGGAAAGGGAAGAAGAAGAAGAAGAAGATTATGACGTGAGTTAGTTGAATGTTGTTCTTCAGCAGTGTTGAAAGGATCTCTTTGCAAATTGAAAGGAATTTGAAGATCTCTTCTGGGTGAAAAATTTCCAAATTATGAGACGCTGTAACTCAATAAGCAATATACCAAATGTTGATTATACAGGGTGATTTTTTTAAGTGTTTCATTAGAAGTTTTCGAGCAAGGAATGGCGATACGAATTCAAGATTCTGTATTCTCGTTTTGGAGTACATGAACTTGAATTGTAAAATATTTTCAAGCGAACGGAAACGGATGTGAACTTCGTGATTTCAAATGTAACACTCTGTATATTTATACATATTTGATTTCTTCGTTCAATTCTGCAATGATTTGAAGTATGATATATCGAAAAAAAGTTAGGTAAAATGTTTTTTGTTCTTAAGTTATAAGCCATCAAAGATATCGATTTTTTTTAATTTTAATTTGTGATAAAACGGCTTTACCGAATTTAATAAAATTTGGTTGTACCTTGAAAATTTTGCAGGAGGGCATTTTTCTTCTAAAATTAACATTTTATACGGTAAGTAGATCAAAAAGTTAAAAAAAATTCGGGTAAAAAAAATTCCGAATGTTTTAAGGTGGCCAGGACGCTAAAAATCATATATCCATATTTTCAATTTGAATGACATTCGTAGAAAGAATTAACTCTAGTCACTGAATTAATTCACCAAGTTTTATCACAAATTGAAAAAAAAATCGTCATATTTGATGGCTTATAACATAAAAACTAAAAACATTTTACGTAACTTTTTTTCGACTAATCGTATTAATTTCATCTTGCGAATATATGGCCGAGCGTTGTCGATGTTATTCTGGGACACCCTGCATGTTGGTCCTTGTTTGACCAAATCAGGGATACAGATACAGTAATTGCAGATCGTCGTCGTCCATTCAATTCTGCATTCACTCAACCACTCACTCGGTTTTTTCATCAACGAGACATCAGTCTCGTTGAGTGTGTGACATAACAGCAATACATCAAAGATAATAACCTGCGAGGTTCCATGTACCACATATTTCAACACGTATCAAAGATCCATTAGGGGAGTGTACTCAATTTGATTAATTTCTCTAAGTGGTTGCCGGCTGGGTCGACTCGATAATGATATGACGTCCACCTGCAAATTGCTGAAGCCGACGTGACCCAGATCGATTCAAGTTGCATTCGGTGCTCGGTGCGGTCTGCTGGAAATAGGAAACTGATCCTTAAGGACCCCGATGGCATAGTGAGCCGAAAATGAGGAACGAATGAACAAGGAGAAGCTCTTGCTACTTCATTTGGTCCTTCGGATGGCTTACGTAAAATTATGCACAAAAACACATCAGTCACCATATTAAGATGTGCTGGTGGTAAATCTGCATATGTGGCAGGATGTTGTCCAGTGATTTCGGACGATAACACTGATGGATTGATGAACGCTTGATTGATCAAGGTTGAGCAAGGTTCAAATCGTCATAGCTTCCGTCCTTATGTCGGATCCTTGTTGGTCATCATTGACCCAAGGATCTCTTTGTCAAATAAAATCGATTTCCAAAATTTCAACTTTTTGGGTGTAAAATACAAGGGGTAAGACCCCCCAAAAACACCATATTCCTCATCAACACGGAATCCCTGGGAAATCTAAAGGTGTTATTCGATCATTGAGGTCTTCATCCCATTCGAATCTTTCAGAATACCCATTTTGCTAATCTATAACTCCAAAACCCTGCAATCTCTAAGCGTGTGAACAAAACTCCAAAATGAAAAATGGAAAACATAAAACTGAAAAAAATCTGGTTAAACAAGGACAGTATGGTCAAGTTTGGTATCAAAATATAGGTTTTCGAGGGCGCTGAATTCATTTAAAAATGTTTCAAGGCGCTATCTGAAATAGTTTAGATTTAGACCTGCAAAATGGCATTTTTTCAAAAAATCCAAATTTCAAATCGTCATTGCTCCCGTTCTTGTGGTCGGATAAACTTTTTGTTCGTATATTGTTAATCAGCATTGTCTCAAGTATCTCTAGGCTCAATAAAATCGATTTCGAAAATGTTAACTTTTTGAGTGAAAAATACGTAAGGGGTAAGAACCCCCAAAAACACCATATTCCTCATCAACACGGAATCCCTGGGTAATCTAAACGTGTTATTCGATCGTTAATGCCTTCATCCCATTCGAATCTTTCAGAATACCCATTTTGCTAATCCATAACACCAAAACTCTGCAAGCTCTAGGCGTGTGAACAAAACTCGTAAATGAAAAATGGAAAACATAAAACTAAAAAAAATTGGTTGAACCAGGACAATATGGTCAGGTTTGGTATCAGAATATGGGTTTTCGAGGACGCTGAATTCAATAAAGTTTATTTCAAGGCACTATCTAGAATAGTTTAGATTTTGACCTGTGGAATGGCATTTTTTAAAAAAATCCAAATTTCAAATCGTCATAACTCCCGTTCCTGTGGTCGGATCCACTTTCTGTTTTTATATTGTTGATCAGCATTGTCCCGAATATCTCTAGGACTAATAAAATAAATTTCGAAAATGTCAACATTCTGGGGGAAAAATACGTAAGGGGTAAGACCACCGAAAAACACCATATTCGTCATCAACACGGAATCCCTGGGAAATCTGAAGGTGTTATTCTATCGTAAAGGTTTTCATCCCATTCCAATCTTTCAGAATACCCATTTTGCTAACCCATAACCCCAAAACTCTGCGATCTCTAAGCGTGTGAACAAAATTCGAAAATGAAAAATGGAAAACATAAAACTGAAAACAATCTTGTTAAACAAGGGCAATATGGTCAAGTTTGGTATCAAAATATAGGTTTTCGAGGACGCTGAATTCAATAAAAATTATTTCAAGGCGCTATCTAGAATGATTTAGATTTTGACCTGCGAAATGGCATTTTTTCAGAAAATCCAAATTTCGAATCGTCATAGTTCCCGATCCTGTGGTCGGATCCACTCTTTGTTTGTAAATTGTTAATCAGCATTGTCCCAAGTATCCCTCTAGGCCCAATGAAATCGATTTCGAAGTGTCAACTTTTTGGGTGAAAAATACCCAAAAACACCGCATTCGTCATCAACACGGAATCTCTGGAAAATCTAAAGGTTTTATTCGATGGTTGAGGTCTTCATCCCATAAGAATCTTTCAGAATACCCATTTTGCTAATCCATAACTCCAAAACTCTGCGAGCTCCAAGCGTGTCAACAAAACTCGAAAATAAAAAATGAAAAACATAAAACTGAAAAAAATCTGGTTAAAGAAGTACAATATGGTCAAGTTTGGAATCAAAATAGAGGTTTTCGAGGACGCTGAATTCAATAAACATTATTTCAGGGTGCTTTCTATCATATTTTAGATTTTGACCTACGAAATGGTATTTTTCCAAAAAATCGAAATTTCAAATCGTCATAACTCCCGTTCCTGTGGTCGGATCCACTTTCTGTTTTTATATTCTTGATCAGCATTGTCCCGAATAAGGACTAATAAAATCGATGCTGAAAATGTCAACTTTCTGGGCGAAAAAAACGTAAGCGGTAAGACCCCCCAAAAACACTCAATTCGTCATCAACACGGAATCCCTGAGAAATCTAAAGGTCTTAGTCGATCGATAAGGTCTTCATCCCATTCGAATCTTTCAGTATACGCATTTTGCTGATCCATAACACCGAAACTCTGCATGGTCTAAGCGTCTTATTGAAAATTAGCGGTTAAGAAGAGTTCCACATCACAATAGGAGTTGAGCAGCGAAGAAACAAGAGTTATACCCAAAATTTCACCCTGTACAAACAGCATGTCATAATGCCAGTCTATAGAAGGGGAAGGGATTCGAAGATGTGTATCGAAGTGATAAAATCAAAGTCAACAAGGATCTAATTTTCATCGGCTATAATTAAAGCTCACATCATTAACCGAACAGTACCCGAAGCCAATATGGCCCTGCTATATCGAATCCGGCGGTAGGCTGAAGCTGTAACGATATCATCTTTGATGTATTGTGGAGGATCAACACTGACAATTGATTTCCTGTCTGGAAAGACAGAGCGAGATCCGAGCTTGTGTCTAACGATACGCAAGGGATATAATAGCGTTGTTTGCATGAAAAGAATGGAATGAAAAAAGTACTTTGAACAAAATAAATCGGATTTCTTTCGGAACATTCCAGAGAGAATTTTAAAAGCTGAAAACTGGGCCTGGGATTGAAGATAAAGCGATCGCTCTGAAAGCGCTGCTGCTTTTATTGACCACATTCGATCCGGAGTTATTTGTTTATTTAATGGAAAAACATAAGTCATCCTACTGGAGGAAATAATCGGCTTACCGGAAGCCGATGGATATTTAAATCTTCCCCAGCTGGGAGGTTTCAAAAAGGAAAGATCGATTCGAATATGTACAAGGTGATGCTTAATCTACGAATTGAACAATGATGAATTGAAATTTTGTCGTATCTGATACCGATTTCTCGAAATCCGCCGCTAAATTGAAATTTGGCACAAAAATCCAGTGAAAAAAGTACACTGCGCAAAAAAATTAACGCACATTATGGAAATCTCAAATTTATTCTACAACTGAGGGTGTTCTCAATGATAATTATTTTTATCAGAATTATGCATGCATATATTATCCACTTTCAAAGTTTTTCTTCAATACAGATGTTTTCTCCCAGCAGGAATATAAAAAGATGATATTATCAGATTTTGAATGTATTGGCTCCATTCTAAAATCAGCTGTTCTCGATCCATTCTAGTGATCAATAGTTTTTCTTTCATTTGATTTTCTACACTCGATCGCTATGCAACGCGAAACATGCAATTTGACCCAAGAGGAATGTGCCCAAGCGGTAGTTTTGCTAGAAGAAGGGTGGACATACACAAGAATTGCAGAAAGGTTTGGAGTTTCCCATACAAGTGTGTCCAGAATGTTGCAGCGATTCAGGGAGACAGGTATGAATGTCCGAAGACCAGGACAGGGTAGACCACGGGTAACAACTGCCATTCAAGAACGTTACTTGAGAGTTTCTTCGTTGAGACAACGGTTTGCAACCGTTCGCCTCCTTCAAAATCAGCTTGAGCAAACTCATGAGGTGCAAATTAGCACTCAGACAATAAGAAATCGCCTCAGAGAATATGATGTAAGGCCTCGTGTCGCGGCAAGAGGCCCAGCTCTTACCCCAGCCCATCGAAGGGTGCGTTTGGATTTTGCGAGAGAGCATATCCATTGGGAAGAGGCCGATTGGGAAAGAGTTCTCTTCACAGATGAGTCTAGATTCTGCCTCTACCATTGTGATCGACGTTCCCTTGTATACAGACGTCCACATGAAAGATATGCTCAGTGCAATTTCCTGAATACTACTGGTTTCGGGGGAGGATCGATTATGGTATGGGGTGGAATATCTTTGACTGCTCGCACAGACCTAGTGGTCGTTGATTACGGAGCTATGAATGCTGATAAGTATATAAGGAACATTCTTGAAGAGCATGTATTGCCATTTTCTCCATACATTGGTGAAAATTTCATTTTTATGGACGATAATGCCAGACCCCATCGTGCGCGCATCGTTCAGGAGTACCTTGAAGAGGTTGAAGTCTCTGGAATGGATTGGCCAGCAAGAAGTCCAGATCTCAATCCGATTGAGCAGGTTTGGGACAACCTCAACAGAAGGCTGAGAAGTTCAGAAAATCATCCAGCTACTCTTAATGACTTAGGAATCCAACTCGGAGAAATCTGGGAAGGATTAGATCAGAACATTTTAAGATCACTCATTTTGAGTATGAACCGTCGTTGCCGAGCTGTAATTAACGCAAGGGGTGGAAATACCAAGTATTAAATCACTTATCAGCATTTCAGTATTTTGAAAATTCTTCATTCCTCTTCTTTCACATAAGATTCGGTGAAATCCTGAATTCTTCTTCCATTTAATGTGTCTTGTTTCGTTCAAAACCTTCCCGAGAGAACATAAAAATAAGTTAGGTATAAAGTCAATGTAGAGTTAACTTTCATTAAAATTGAGATTTGCAGAATGTGCATCAATTTTTTTGCGCAGTGTATAAAAAGAAATATGAACTATATCTTCCTAGGGATCTGAAGAGCCATGACTGCAAGTTTGCAAGCTGACTTCAATTCAATGGATACGAAATAATCACTGAACTCAAGGGTGTCATGGTAATAGGCTTGGAAAATGGAACAACGCATAATTGACGAGACTGTACACAATCAGTAAATCGACTACCCTTAAAAAATAGGGACTACCCCTTCATGAAAAATATAAATTTTCGGATAATCGCAACTGTAGAAGCGGAAGCTGATTAGTCTTTGTAGCTGCCTGGCTTCACCGAAATAATTATCCACGAAAATGGTGTAGGATAATCTCATTATCGAAAGGATTTTAAATTGGGGCTCCGTCCTCCGGCCACGTTGGAAAAACCAATGGATGGCTGTGTTTGTTGGTGCAATCGAATTCACATAAATTCCTGCAGGAAGCCGCTTCAATTCAACCAATGAGGAAACAGGGGAATAGTGGATATAGAATGGTCAGTGTTAGTGTAACTCTTTAAATCTTGAACTTCAGAGTTGCATTGTCTTAGGACTATGATCCCACTCTGTTAAAAGCTCTGGAGAAAATCTGAGAGTTGTAAAAAACCCAACTATAAGTATGGATATCTTCAAGGAAGTGACATTCTTGTTTCTACAGCTTGAATGACCTAGTTGGGCACGTTCTTGTAGCCAATTGATACACAAGCTAGTCTTAGTGTCTTGTCAACAGTTCTGACTTGCTTCAACGTGTCTCACAATCATGACGCTTCCATTGCAGTATTTAAGAGCTATAGCCTTAAATCTTACCAGGTAAACTTAAATCTTAAGCCCTACCAGAGCCTTTGTTGCCCAACTAGCAGTGACCTCAAAAGCGTATTCCATTGAAGTTGCATTCAAGAATATAAGATTTCATAGCTGGAAGTTACCTATTTACAGGAAACTGTGACTATTGTCGTCTTGATTAGGATAATATCCTGTTTTCATTTATATTTTGTCTATTTTGCTGGTCACTCTGGTAGCAATATTCACCATATAGAAAGTGTACGAGTTCAGTTATCATAAACCTCTTCTATCTGTACATTTCTACTCACGTGGGCGCCCCCATTTTCTTTTATGATGGCCCCTCATAATTCGATTAGTCGACCAGAAGAACCATTAGATTTTATGCGATTGCCTCCGATTCACGTAATAGTAATTATCTCTTTACGTTAAAACACTTTCACGTTCTATCTAAACTTCTCCACATGAGTTAGGGATATTGACTTAAATTGCAAAAAAATATAGTTAAAATAAAATTTTTGTGATGAAAATTCATATTAATATGATTTCAAGTTGCAAATTAATTTTAGCCTGTAGGTCTGCAGCGTATACAGGGTGGTTAAGAAAAATCGAGAAAAATAACGAAATTTTATTCCCAGAGAATTCAAGCATTATAAGACTATCAGTACAATGTATGGCCTCCACGGGCATCAATAACAGCTTGACATCTTCTTTGCATACTACACACAAGGTTGTTGAACATTTCTTGAGGAATTTGGTTCCATAAACGGGGCAGAAGCTCTCTCAGATCATTTAAGGATTCTGGGGTAGGTTGATGATTATCTAATCTTCTTTGGAGCATATCCCATGCATGTTCTATGCAATTCAAATCTGGTGAGTGCGGAGGTATTGGTAAATGTGGAATACCAAGCTCCTCGCGCGCATTCTCAACTATGGCTGCACGTGCACGGTGCGTTCTAGCCTTATCGTCTAGAAATTGGAAAGTTTCACCAATAGCAGCGTGAAAATTTGTCACAACATTGTCAATGACATGCTCCCTATATTTTGAGGCGGTCATATTCCTAGGACAAATATGTAGATCTGTGCGCCCGTTGAAACATATCCCGGCCCATACCATAACACTACCCCCTCGAAATGGTGGGAATTCTTGGTCATCGCGACGATTACAGGGTATGCGTGGGATTGTCCATACCCTTATTCTTCGAGAATCTGAAAATTGTCCATATCTGGATTCATGCCTTGCCCATTCCAGTCTTTGACGCTTATGGTCACGTGTTAATGGAACTCCTCTTAATGGACGTCTAGAACCTAGATTCACCTCTCTCAAAGGTCGTCTGATGGTTTCGATGGAAACTTGGACCCCATCTGCATTTTGAAGAGTATTCCGTAGCATTCTACACGTAGATGTAGGTTTTTTTCTCGCCGAAACGATATTGAAACGATCCTGAGCAGGTGTTGTTTTTCGTTGCCCACCAAGCCTTGGCCACGGAACCTGTCTCCCTGAACCTATTCCAAAGTCGAGATATCACACTTTGGCTGACTTGGAGCCTTTCCGCTACAACAACCTGAGTTAGGCCTCCCTGTAGCATTCCGATAGCCCTATTAGCCTCAGCGTTTGTTAATTCACGTCTTGGCATTTTCAGAAAACTCGTTTCAAATCGAAGCCGTTGATAATTGACTTAATTTCAAAATAAGAACATTCATGAAGCATATGCAAAGAACCAAACTTCAGAAAAAAGGCGACCAGATTGACGAAATGTCTCATACTGATTTTTATTGGATCGATTCAAGTTGTTATTGAGTTTCAAAAGATTTTACAGCAATTTTCTCGAAGATTACATACTTTTAAAAACGATTGAATACGATATCCCTAACTCTTGTGGAGCAGTAAATGTATTTAGGTATAGTGCTAATGAACATATCCAATATACACCAATTGTTTAAGAATATTCTTGAGAATTGAAGGTATCTCTACGAATCATTCAATTTCAAAGTAGCATACTGAGCATTGCATGAATATTCCTCTTGTGGTGATTATATGGGTCTCATAATAAAGAAGAACACCCATCACAGTAGTTCAGAACTACAGCCTTATCAGATAGGCTTCTGCACGCCATCGGAGCCTTTGTCGTTGTGCTGCAGATTTTTACAACAATAACAATATTTCAGAGAGACATAACAAGCAAAAACTTTAGGTGTCAGAACATGTCACATGCCTTAAAATGTATGATTCCGCATCCCTTACGCACTAAAATGAGCTACAAATATTTGCTTTCAGCCAAATCCTTCCTATCAGTTCGGATTCGACGTCAAGGACGACCTCTACACAAACTACCAGAACCGTAAGGAACAAAAGGAGGGAAACAAAATTACTGGAAGTTATTCAGTGGTGGATTCGGACGGGTTTATACGTACTGTAACTTATACCGCGGATCCCAAGGAGGGATTCAAAGCTGAGGTGAGTCTATTTATTCAGGACTGCATTGATCATCTCATTTGAATGATGGGGAAACTTTGTTTCCTTCCCGCGCCGCCGTTTCTTCGGACCGACTGGATGGAATAAGAATTCAAATAATTGCGTTCGGGGAAAACGCAATTAATACGACATTTGTTAGGGGGAAAGGGTGGAATTAGATTCGCTAGTTGCGGCGGGATTGATGCCGGTCGTTCGGACTGATTGCTCATATATATTTGATGAAAAATCACTCCGACGGATTATGTGGGCAAATATTGACGGTTCCGATTCGAGAACGATGGACGTTTGAGTTATTCCGAGAGTACTTCATTAATTTAGTGTATGGAAAGATTGGCGATTTGTTACATGCCGTTGAATCGAATCCGTTCGTATTCATTCGCCAAAATACCCATTTAATTTTTTATACCTCCATATGCTTGGTGCACGCTGTTTTGTTCGTTTTGATAGCGGCCCCAGCGAAATCTGAATAACTGATGGCTAATTCTAATTTTGTCGGCTATCGTGATAGTCACGAACGTATACAGGGTCCTGCAATAGTGGCGTTCTTCTTCCATAGCTGCCGAACCAGACATCTCAGAGATTTCGTTGGAAAGTAGACCTCTTGTACCTTCATTTCTGCATCCCAGGAAATTATTTTCTGATATACAGGGTGTCCCCGATAAATGTTATTCAACAAGCGGATGATTTTTTTAAAGGATCACCCCATATATTTTCACATATTTTCAATGACCTTCATTTCCTCTATCATGACGCAAAATCTTAGGGACATTTTTCCAACTGTTCAGATCTTATTCGAAGAAAACTGCAAAAAGGTGAGGGAAAAGCAGTTCAGTAAAAGTCTTCTGACGATTTCCAGAAGCGATAGTAACATGAATTTGAACTACAAGTTTTTTAATTAAAGGATTTGCCCTGACATGGTTCCTAAACGATCAACCTGTCATATAAAGGGTGTCCGTTATTAAGGTCCAAATATGAAGAACTTAAAATTATTATTTCTCGATTTTTTGAAATAGAATACCCTGTATTTTTTCCACAATAATGTATACAATTGAATACCTTACATTTTCTCAGAAGTAACCATAGGATTATTTCAACCCCCGCATCCAGCAGACACGAAAAATGATATCGCACATGAAAATTTTATTCAAATAATAACATAATAGAACTAACGGACATTCAGAAGAGGTCAAACAATGAGATAAAACTAAATGAATAATTATTGACAAACCTCTAAACCAGGTATGGGCAACCTACGGCCCGCGGGCCACATGCGGCCCGCGAATAGAATTTTCTTGGCCCGCCAATAAATTTTTGCACACAGGATGTACCACGCACCCCCAAATCAGCTCTTCAAATATCAGAAGAAATATTATTCAAGTTTTCATTCCTAGCATGCGACCTCTAGCGGCTTCTTCGAACATTTCCGCGTGTATGCGATATCGAATGTTCGATGAACAGATTGAGTTGCAAGCGGACGATGTTCTGAAAAATTTCTATCGTGAGTTATCTTTGCGAGACTTTTATGTGAGATGTGTTTCTCAAGACAATTTCAGTCAATTTAATGGTCGATTTATGTCACTTTTCGGAAGAACTCATTGCTGTGAGGAATTTTTATCAAGAATGAATATCACAAAATCAAAGAACCGATCAAGGATTATGGATTCTAATTTGGAAAATACCTTACGTCTAGCAACAACATCAGTCCCACCTAATATTGATGCTCTTGTTTAGAAAACGCGATCCCAGGTGTCTCATTAGATAAAAACTAGTGACTGATGAGTTACGAAATCTTTTTTTGTTGAATTTTTTCAGTTTGAGTTTTTTTTATATATTCTATTGTAAGGAAGGTAAGGTTCATTTCAATTTTGTTGAATAAATTTTACAACCGTTAGAAATTTCATTTTGGCCCGTGGTCTATAAAAATTGTTTCTATTTGGCCCTCGCCGAAAAAAGGTTGCTCATACCTGCTCTAAACCTTCCCAGAATTATATATCCTGAGCATCATCATAAAAATGATATTTCTTTTTCGTACAAGCAATTCATATTGATCACGTATTCAACCAATTATATTAGTTTTTATCAGCTTTCCAAAAAAAATATTGATCAAGTTATTGCTACTAGAGCGCAACGATACTTTCGAATACAGCAAATCAGTATGAATTTTTGTTTCCTATAGGTATATTCGGCAGCATAAGTTCGACTTCCTCAAAAAACAGGTTCTGTGGCACTGCCACTGAGAAAATCATATCAACCATCCTATTTTTTTCCAAAAATTTATACTGATAAGTAGCAATCACTCAATATTTTTCTTTGGAAAGCCGATAAAAACTGATAAAATAGGTTGAATACGTGATCAATATGTATTGCTTGTAAGCTTGTACGGAAAGTAAGTATCATTTTTATGATGATGCTCAGGAAGTATGATTCTGGGAAGGTTTTGAAGTTTGTCAACAATTACTCATTTAGTTTTATTTTATTGTTTAACCTCTTTTGAATGTCCGTTAGTTTTTATTATGTTATTATTTGAATAAAATTTTCAGTTGCGATATCATTTTTCGTGTCTGCTTGATACATACGTGTGTGATACATCACACTGCCAAAATACCCATACGAATTCAGTGCGCCATCTATGTTTTATTATTCTTACAAAAAATCGCGCAATTTGAAACTCTTCAGAATGTCATAATATCCAATGTAGGTAGGTACATCATTGCTTACTAATTGGAAACGACATCATATTCCATAGCACCCGAATTCAGTACCTTTTCGAGTTGAGATATTCGATCCTGATAAGTCCTATTAAGGACGTAACCATGGTGGATAAGTTCCAGCAAAGCTAGGCAATTCTGGTTGTTGGTAGCAGCGGGGGTAGAGCTTATTTTGATTCGTATTGTGTTTTTCGGTAGTTATCGAGAGATGGATGTTTTATTTTCCATGAATAGAGGACTACATAACGTGGGTATGGAGCGTAGGCATTCGCAAAATAATTATCTGCCTTCGTTTTATGCACTTCGGAGATTTTCCTGCAACATGCAACCTCGCTGTGTTCGATTCATCATATCGAGGACGAACCTCCAATTAAAACGCAGTAACGTATTTACGCTTCGGCGTTTTTATTGAACCATCAAAGTCTAATACCGATCCCGATTCCGAAAGTATTCACAAAATCTGGAATTGATAAATTGGCGCGGTCGAATTCCAACATGGAAATTAATAACTCAACGCGTATGTAGCAATCAAATAAATCTCCAGTAGATTCGAACATTTTCCGTTGAATATCGGAGCATCCTCTCTGATTAATGGCGATTTCATCGCTACTTCATCCTGCATGGAGTTATCCCGATTCGTAGAACCCGAACCTGTGAAAATCTCCCTTCAGGGATGGCAGGTATCGGACAAGTTTTGGTGCTCAGGACATAATCAACATGACGCGATCCCAGTGGAAATGTACATTTAATTACGAAGAAGATGGAGCTGTCACTGGTACTACCGGCCTGAAGATTATTTATGCACATCATTTAGATCTTGATTTCGGAAACCAAGTTTTATGAGGCTGGAACACACCCTGTTTTAACCATAAATGAAGCAAAGGTGAAAACAAACAGAGCGCTCAGAATGCAGTCTTCCAATACTTTTTGCTATCGATTCTATCTATTATTCTTTTTCATTATGCGAATTATATCGAATTCTAGTAAAAAGTCCTTTTTCTGTCAGAACTATCAATAATCTCTTTCATTCCTCGTTCCATGGCAACATACATCAAAATTATATACAGTATGATTACAATTATTCAATAATCATTTCGAATAAAATATAACATTCTCTACCCAAAAAGTTTTAACTTAGTCTACACAACTTGGAAACTGCTGTGGCTGTTTGAACGTTGACTACTCTGACTCTCCCGTCTTGAATTTATTTCTTTTTTTTCCTTTCCTTCTATTTTCTTCATTACTTTTCCTGTGCTGTTCTCTCTCTTCATTTTCCCCGTTTTCTCTTCGTGTTTATTTTACTTTCTTATGCTGTTGCCTCTGTTTCTCTCGATTAGCTAATCTATTTTGTATCCATTCTGTGAATATTTGCACAGAAATTTTAAGAAGATGTTGTCCGCTTGCTGATATTTTCATTGAGTTTAAGGATTTTTTTACTTGACATAGTATAAATATCTATGAATTTTGCCATTTCCTTCCACTTCGCCGTGAAATTTCACGACGCATGCGTATAGCGAAAACCGGCGGATGACGGACATTGGTAATCTCAATTACCCTTGGAGGCGCTGCCAACTATAAACAAACTGTAAACATTATGTGAAGTAGTAAATACATTCAGTGAATTATTGTAATAATGTGATTATTATGTGAAGTGAATTAATATAATATTAACCGTGTAGTGTCGAGTTTATTAAATTCCAAGAGAATATTGTTCAGATAGAAACATCGCCACAGATTATCAGGTATCATATTATTTTTCATTAATTTCAATTTAATACGTGGTTTGTATCGATGAAATACAAAATTCGGATATGAATGATGAATCTCGATTCATCATTCATATCCGAATTTTGTATTTCATCGACATTTCACTTTAATATGGACCGGTAACAATGAATTTTTAGTAGAAACTGTGCGTATTAAATGCTGCTTGGTGTTCAATTTTATCTCCCACATTTGTGGGATTTTATTATTGAATATCTCTACATCAACTTTTTCCATCATTTGAATTTAAGTCTCGACAAAGTTGATAAATATTCTGAAAACATTGTAAACTCGTTTAAAGACCAGAGAAGGAATAATATTCGATGATATTTAATTCAGAGGAGCATTCAGATTATTCTTGAAATTAATGATTTTTTCGTCAAATTTTTCCGGGTAAAATTGGAAATAACTCGAAAACGATGCGTATTATTGAAAAAACATAGGAATACATTTACTGTTTTAAATGATTGATTCTTTCGAAAATATGAACCGTTCATCTTTTTAAAGTGGTTTTATGGTATTTTTGCGTGTATTGATGAGTCGACTACCCTGTAACTTATATACTAGGAGAGATATTGAATAAGTTACGATTGGGGAATTTGCACCATGAATAGAGTAACCAATGAACTAAAATTCAGTCCATTTGAAATAACGGTTACGAAGATAGGGACAATGAAGTGTTTTTGCATGGATTTTCGACACCCTGTATCTTTCAAACTAAACCGAATTTTGAAAAATGGTATGGAAAGAAAGTGTTTCATTAGATGAGAGGAATCTACAGTTAAAATATATGAACATTCAAAGACTCACCATGTATATCTTTTCTATTATGCGAATAATATCAAATTCTTTCTCTGATGGACGATTATATCGACCATAAAATGGACGTAGTGCGCGATACGTATCTCGAACAGAACCATGATTCGCGAAATAAATTCGCACATTTTGGAATCGTCGTTCTATTTATTTTGAAATGCCAAGCCAAACCGAAAATAAATCACTTGGCACCAGACAAAATAACCGCCAATTAAAAAAGTGTTGCCAACATAAAATTCTAGGTATACCTTCAAAAAACACACCCGTTATAATTTCTAGCGAAAAGGCGAAAAGGAATCCGAATTCATCGGAAATTCCCGTTGAAATTCATCCAGATAGAAATCATCCTCGATAGGGATTATTCATCCCGATTTGCATACCGATATCCCGACTATTTCGAGTATGCAGTTCGATACTAGTAATCCGTATCCAGATCAGCTTCCTTCAACAACTGTTCCATGAAAAGCTTCCGTTCGCATCATGAATTTTCTCCGAAATTATTCCGCCATTATTCAGAAAACGATACCATCTTCGTTGGATGAACTTCTATACCTATGCAATACGGCGTAGAAGCACGGCCATACAGATTTTATAGACCCTTTGATCGTCATACATGACGAGATAATATATTTCTTGCGAAAAATTAACGAAATCCAGTATTTCCTGAGTATGAGTAGGTGAAGAGGTTCCTCCTATTGTTAACCGAAAACTACGAAATACGTTATAGTGATAAAAAATTACTCATTCCACATATACTCCATTAACTTTTACAATGTTTCTCGGTTGGCCATGACATTCTGACTTATTTCACCGTGTATATTTTGGAAATGTTAGGTTATAGTCATTTTTCTGTCAGATACCTACGCAACGTTGTCTTCTCTATATAGAGGTCGTAGTAATTACGTATTTATCGAAAAGTTTATTTACTTTGGGAAAATAATGAACTTGAGAAAATATTATGTGAATTCAATAATACCAAAGACCTGGCGAATGTTGAAGAAACTATTTTCTCTGTAACCGGAAATATTTCGAGTGTATAAATCATGTCATGGTTAGAAGATTCAGTTATGCTATTTTCTTGTACGGAAATCAAGAATCGAGTGTTGAAATTTTACTGAGAAATAATGGACAGAATAGTCCGATACTTTGTGATAGTTCATTCGAAAAAAGAATAAAAGTAATCGAATAACCCGAAAGAAAAACTTCTGAACGAAATAAGTCTACAGTAGTCATTTTAATACCTTTTTGCCCAACTTGGAATACTCCAGTATGAAAATGTAGTAGCACTACAAACCTTTATCACAGTTGAACCTTTAAAGAACTAACTCCATTTACGAACTTGAAAAAACAATCTTGCCATATAGTCCGTTGGTTGCACTGCTTGCACTCGTGTAAACTGGAAGTCATGACATTTTTTTTATATAATTTTGATATGACTATGTGTTGGTTAGAGTTTCAGTTAACCAACTGAAATGTGGTTCAATATTATTCAAGTTTCGAAATATAATCTTCCGAATGAAAATAAAAATAGGGCTAGTGGACTGTATATTATGTATATGGAATTGTAACCCAACACAAATGAGAGGATAAATGTACCCAAAGTATCAGAAGAAATATAGTCTTATCTATATCAGCAAAACAGTCAACAGGATCCTGTCGATGACTCCTATTCCGGTATAAAGATTGATCGAGCTCGACAAACGAACATGGAATGAAGCTGATGTGAAAATCCGTTGCTAAAAATGTCAAATTGTGCACACTTATCCTTGTGCTATTGTAAAATAACCACGCCACTGGTAACAGTCTTTTTGTTCCAACTAATTCGCACAAATGGAAGTTTTAAATTAATGTAATTCGATTGAATCGAAATCACTACAAATTGCGAATCACAGGAAAAACTGAAATTTTAGGAATTCACGAAAGGAAGCAGAAAATGAGCAATTAATGGAAGCAGAAATATTTACGATCAAGTCATTCATTGAACTAATATGAATTATATGAAAAATGAAAACAAATATGCGATATATGCTGCGCTCCACAGCTGACAGGTTCTTCTTGTACATAAGGATAATCCATATGGGAATTCCCCAGTATGGAGAAATTAATTTAATAACCTGCTTCCTGCACAGTGTGTAACTTTTTCCGGAATTTCAAAAAATTGTCTGCAAGCCGCTAAAATCTTTCCTTCTTATTGAATTCACAGACGATAAAATCATTCATTATATATTAATTCTCGGCTTAGTAGGTATTTCATCATTGGTCGGAATCCAACATCCGACCTAAACTGAAATCGAGGAAATTCGATGAAGTAAAGTGAGGGATAAAGGAGTCCTCTGGCTAATGATGACGAATCAGTGCTCCACACCTAGGAACCCCCTTCTCTCACTACATATGAGGTGAACCTCATGATATTGGATTCCGGGAAAAGTATCATACACACAGTTAGCTCAGTTGGTAAGAGCCCCGTACCCGGAAAGTAGGAGACGCAGGTTCATTTCCTGCAAAGGGTGTAAATTTTTCCGGAATTTCAAAAAATTGTCTGCATGCCGCTAAAATCTTTCCTTTTAATTTAATAATTCGAATTTTGAAAATTCTGAAAAATCGTCTGAAATCGTTCACTTGGCGTGAACACTATGATCCACCAGATCTCGATCATCGTCCTCCGAAACTGTATTTTCCAGAATGACGTTAGCGATTCGTCTAGCGCTTCTGCCGCCAGCACCGCAGCCCGGAATTCGCCTTTCCACTTGTTTGGATATCTTTACGTATAAAGTGCTGCAGCTTCACTGGCATTACCTCTGCATTCATCTTCTTTCAACTATGTAAACCTGGTATAGTTTATTCCGATTTCATAAAGAAGACTAATCTCCATTGTCGAGTTATGCCGGTGAAATGTAACGAGGAAGATTGAGAAGCGGTGAGGTTGAGGTAATGTAAATCCAATCCTCTTTCTGATATTCCCTCGAATCCCGTGCCAGTAATTCCATCAACTTACGCTGATTCCCCTGTGTTTATAGGAAATGGAAGGATAGACCGGACGAAACTCTCAAAAGCAACATAAAATTCATGGAAGCATATTTGTTTTGAATATATAGTGGAAAGGTACCTACCTGAATGTGAATTACAACAGTCTTGCATTTCGGGATTTAGGCTAAACCGAATTTATACAACGGCCGTGATCTTCGTGCGATATACGTGGCATCTGCTGGGATTTCCGCTTCTTTCCGAGCAAAATGCTGAAATTGTGGACGACAATTCGGGATATTTGAAGCGGAAATGGTTTCTTCGTTGAGCTTGCTAAGGCCCTGCCCTTTTCGATCGACATCAGCGAAAAAATACTAATTGAAAATTGTGATCGCTCGATATACGAGGATGTATTGATATCTAGTTAGCCTAGACCAGTTCCATGCATAAACAGAATATTGCGATACCATATCAACGAACAATAACTTATTAGAAGTGTCAGTGTTGGGTTCGACGTCAAAAAAGTAAACCAGAGTTACGCAATAAATAAAAAAAAAGATGTCCACCGAAATTGTAAAAATCGAAAAATTGGAGTATCGAGCCATCATCAAGTACCTGTATTTAAAAGGGTTAAGAGGTGAGCAGATTTACGAAGATATACTTAATACCCTTGGTGATCAATGTCCTTCGTATGCGACCGTGAAAAATTGAAATGCAAGCTTCAAAAGAAGTAAATTTTCCATTGAAGATGATGACCGATCGGGAAGGCCAGTTTCTGTGTCAGTCCCAAAATATCGATGCAGTTCATGACATGATTTTATCAGACCGTCGAATTGGGCTAAGACGGATATGTGAAGCACTGAAGATTTCATACGAACGCGTTCATTATATATTTCACGTCAATTTGGACATGAGAAAATTTTCTGCAAAATGGATCCCCAAATATTTGAATATTGACCAAAAGCGTGCAAGGGTAGAAGCATCGCCTTTGATCTGTGCTCGATTTGAAAACGATGTAGACTTCTCTAACCGAATTGTTACTATGGATCAGACTTGGGTACATTTCTACGATCCAAAAACAAAGCAACAATCGATGGAATTGCGACACTCTGGTTCTCCAAGACCTAAGAAGTTTCGTGTCCAAAAATTTGCTGGAAAAGTTCTTGCTTCAGTTTTTTGGGATTGCAATGGAGTATTCATGATTGATTTTTTGGATAAGGATAGAACAATAACTGGAGATTACTATTCGACATTACTGACCACTCTACGGGAAAAAATTGAAGAGAAAAGACGCGGAAAGCCATCCAAAGGTGTTTTGTTTTTACAGGACAACTCCCCAGTACACAAATCTTATGTTGCCATGCAAAAAATTTGTGATTTAGGGTTAGAATTACTAGAACCCCCCCTTATTCACCAGATTTGGCTCCGTCCGACTCTCATCTCTTTCCTCAACTGAAAAAAAGTTTAAAAGGTCGAAAATTTTCTTCCAACGAGGAGGTAATAAAAGCTGTGGAGGACTGGTTTGCAGAGCAAGAAGAAACATTTTTTTGGAAAGGTCTAGAGATGTTGCAGGTTCGCTGTAATAAATGTATTCAATTAAGAGGAGAATATGTTGAGTAATAAAATATTTTGACATAGAAATTTTGTTTGGTTCTGTAGTAGGCTAAGAATTTTTCAATATATCCTCGTATTTGAGAGAACCCATTCTATTATCTTAAACAACAAGATTATCTTCAGTTTTTTACATGAATCCCTTCGTTGTTCAGTTTGGAGGTAAAAGAATTCGGTCAAACTGTCTGTTTGCATTGTGGTCACCACTTTTTCAGTACTTGAGTAGTGACAGATCAAGAAAATTTTCCTTCGCGGTGTAACACTCCTTAAGTCATCGTGAATAATCTGGTTCTCGAAAATGCCAAAAATTTGAGATTCAGCAAGAGTAAATAACATTTTTCTTTTTCACAGGTTCACAGACAACCGACTGACATTGTGGTGAAAATTCCTAAAAGAGAACAACCACAATTCGAGAGACATAGACCAGAACCACAATATCTGCAGGTATGGATCAAATTTACTGCTCCACAAAAGCTTTGTAAAGTGGCTGTGCAAACTTGCCAACAAACATTCTCGCAAAGATCACACTTCTCCATCTAGTGACATACAGATTAGACAATGAGCAAGAGAGTATTTGAAATCAGAGTAGGATTATAGAAATTTGAACTCGAATAAAGCATCAGCAAACTCACATATTGTTGAGTTCATAAAGGAAATTAAACCTCAGTCGAATTCAATGTAAAACGAGAAAATTTGAGTGGAAAGTGTCCTTCGGAAATTAATACTCTCTACTCGAAAGGTTCATCATATAATGAGTTGCTGTTGCGACATTCAGTTGATGAAGACGAAGAGGTGACTTTTAATTGAAAAGGTCTTGTTTGTTTTGGGAGTCTTTTTTCTGTGTAAAAACGAGAAATGGGGTGATGAGGTTCTAAATTAAAACTGCTCCGGAAGAAATTACAGCCTTACAATTCATTTAATCAATTGTTCTCAAGTTCAGGAACTCTGCTGAAGTTCAGTTGGAATTCTAGAATCCGTGAAGAGATTGGTGTTGATGGCAGAGTACAAAACTCATATATTACAGTGAAGCAGTTGAATTCATTATCACATCGAATCCGGAAAAATCAAAATTCTCGAAGATTCATTAACACCTTCTGAGGTTTTCACTTCCCAAAGGCCAAAACGTGACCAATTTATCAAATCAATGAAAATCTATAAAAGAACAGTAGGGCAAACTTCACAAAAAGGACAAAAAAATTCAATTTCACCTCACCAGTCCTCAACGAACAGTTCTTTTAAATCTCCATTGCTATCCTTATTAATTTTTCCTCCTTTTTCTTTTCAGCCTGCCCCTTCTAGAAAAGGGCAACCAAGGCCTGCTGATAAGGAAAATGTGTTATACCAGTACCAATAGTTAAATAAGTTATTCTAGATCTCATAACGTTAAGTTATTACAAATTTTGTTTTGCTTAGATTCGTTTTGTTTGTCTTGTTTATAATAAACAAATTTAATATTATCAGTTTGAGTTATTGATCCAAAGACCTACATACTTCTTCAGCTTTGCTTTTTTCTTATATTTTGTATGGTAATATTTAAAATCAACTGATTTTTTGAAGGAATATTAAGTACGTTTTTTAGTTGCGTAGATTCTTATTAGGGTGGGCCTACAGCTGTCGTTGATTGATTAAGGTCGCCGTTTGAAGCGCGTAGGAACAGTCAACCGATAGAGGCGCCACCGTTCATTTTACGGAATATCTCCATAGAACTTACATTATCTCTATGAGTTCTATGAATATCTCTCTAATTATGAATGAAATGTACAATGGCGCTGTCTATCCGAAACTCGCTGAACTATGAAATTAGTGAAAATGTGGGTAAAGCAGGAACTTTTTCCCGCTAAAATTTGAATTTGGCCATTCTCTGCCAATTCCGTATTTCAAGTTGTTTTTCTGAATGAAATTATCTGTAGATTCACTTTTAATCGGAAGTCGAACTATTTTCATGGGTCTTTCGTTTTAAATAAAACAGGAGCATGAGTTGGCTCATTTTCTTCTATTTTTCAAAGAAAAAAAATGAACTGTTGAAATGCAATTAATCTCAATTATCTCATTAAGAACTCCAATCCTTTCTGAGTTCACCCACAAAATTTCAGTTCTCAAAGTGAAACCATTTTCAAATGCAACTTGAAATAAAAACACACTACATTGAACGCCCACCTTAAACTTGAGCAGAGTGATATTTTTTGTCATCATCAATAAGGAAGATGCAGTGAGAATATAGCTAGGTAGCTATAAGGTACCTATATTTCAGCATATAACGACAAATTCAAACAACTAGATTCTTCTGTGATACCGTTTTCATATCTCATATTTTATAAGAAATCATTGGATTCTTATTTGTTCTGAATGCTTTAGCTTTCTTTCGTAGTCACTGGTTTCTTCTTGGCTATGGAAGCTGGAGATTGTCTTCGCTCTCGCTGTAATCTTTCTGGATCTTGGAAGTTCGAGAGTTACTTTGATGGCACTTCATTATTCTCGCTTCAGATTGAGGCTGATAGTTATACGCCCTGAATCTTTATTCGACTGGAAGGTCCATTTAATGGTAGTTCTCATGTGAACAGAGGTAACGAGAATCAGTATCGAAAAGTTTTGAGTATGAAAATTAGAACTCGACAGTTTTTTTTTTTTTTTATTTAAATTATTGTCTCGGCAACTAGGCCATTGACACAGTACAATATTCTATTTTTACATTACAGATGAACAAAAAATTTCAACAAAATATGGATATTAACAGTTTTAGAACAGCCGGAACGCTAGAAAGAGCAAAATTGTGTCCTGATTCTACTGAATGATAAGAAGCTTTTTATGCCGCATTCAAGTCAGCAGAAATACGGTTGAAAATCAGGTTGAATCATTTGAATATTCCATTTTGAATCCACATCGAGTCTTTTACCCGAGTTCGGATAAAACACTGGAGTGTTCTTTCCCATAGTAAACAGAGATCTTATCCGAGCTCTAGGGTCTTAAAATGAAATTGAAAATATACGCTTTCCCTTGAAGCATCAAACCCCAATAGCAAACTGGATTTTAGCAGCACTTGGCTTTACCGGGGAATTTTATTTCGGTTTTTATTATGAAAATATTGTTACACACTGGGCGGAAATCCTGGGGCAAGAAAGAAATGCAGTTTCTGGTTTATTTCAGTGCCGCTTCGATAATATAGAAATGGTGGTTCTCTGTGACTGGATTTAAAGTTTAAATCTAATAATTCTATGCTCGTGGGAGGTCGTGTAACGGAGAGTGCAAATAAAGGTTCAATTCCCGAGGGTCTACTGAAACTGGAGATTCCAAGCGCGCGTATTTTACCCTTCACAATGCTTCAGTGCAATCATAAATGTAGCCCCGGTTGCGTATTATGCAAACATGTTCTAACGTGACGAAAATATCTTTCGCTATTGGAGAATGTTCGCATGCTCCCTTAGGAATTGAGGCGTTTCGCCTAAAATTGGGACTATGGAGTGCAAAATGTTCATCACACAAATACACGTAATATGAATAGAGTGTAAGATGGCAGGTGCCATCGTCTTGTTGAAACTATCTCCCAGATTATTCTCAGCACAGGCAGGTAAAAAATTCAACATTGGTCTGTATCGTTCTTCTTCGACATTGACCACTGAACCAAAAAATAACTATAACGGTTCTTTATTGGAATAAAAATACAAATTCCAAAAGGACCAATTAATTTCTGCAGCATGAATTGCACTCAGAAAGTGACTTAATCTGGATTTATTGTTTTGTCTAGCTTCGTGTGTATTCTCGTCACTCCAAATTCTTCATTTCGGTTTGTTTATACAGGGTGATTCCGGAGGAGACCGTCAGATTTCAGGAGAAGTTCAAATATAAGAAGGAGCTTTGTAAACAAACAGTGAAGCTCCTATTCGTCAAACGGTCATAATCACGCTCCCTTTTAACACCCTGAAAGATTGCCAGGATCGTACTCGGAACGGACTGTAGATGGTACTGGATAGAAATGATTCAATAATTTGAGTCAGCAATTCCTACATTAGAAATTTTTTCCTCAGAAACTCTGTTAAAATTTCTGTTATGATTTGCAACTGCCATAAACATTTTATATCCGACGTACCCTATTTTTCATTTTGTTTTGTTTTTATATTATTATCTACTAAATAATTTCTTTTTCGGATGCTCGAGATTGCAGCAAGGTAATTCCAGGAAACACCAGAGTTTTAGAGATTTGGGTCGGACTCTTGCAGGATTCCGACAAAGTAATTTCCGGAAACACCAGATTTGGGTCCTTTTCCCTAATGGGTGAAAGCCATCTTGATTTGCATAAATATCGAAATTTTCAATTGACAAGACTCGTAAAAGATCTCTGTTCAAATTTATAATGGTCATTTACTTGTAATATCCGAAATATATTTAGTTTCGGTCCAAAATTTTATATTATTTTGTACGAAACTCTTTGTCGGCTGCTCAAGGTTCCGACAAGGTAATTCCGGGAAACACCAGATTTGGGTCATTTCCCTTAATGGGTTAAAGCCATCTTGATTCGCATAAATATCGAAGTTCAATTGACAAGACCAGTTAAAATACCTAGAGCTACTGTGAAGGTCTAGCTGTTGAAAGTGTTTATAAATTTTGTTGTGAAAAGTGTATTGCGTTGGAAAATCTTTTGACAAAGTGTATATAGTGTTTATAAGAACAATTTCGAATTCGGAAACGGATACTGCATCTGAGGGTGATATGTGGGGACCACTACGAAAAAGGTCCAAAAGGTCGCATTTCTCTGCTGAAGAGGAAGAGATAATTTTGAACATTTTTCGAAAAGAATTGGAAGAACATCCTGATTTATCGTGAAGAGACTTAGTAGGAATTGTTTCAAAATCCTCAGGGGTGAGTGATTCAGCTGTACTCAGAATTCTCAGAGAATATGAAGAGGATAAACATTGACGCTACCTAAGAGGAGAGCCCAGTCGTTAAAAATAATCGATTCGGTTGACGATTTCGATATGAACCTTATCAGAAGAATTGTCCACGGTTTTTTTCCGGAATGAAATCCCAACTATTTCTGAAGTTCTAGAAATCGTGAATGATGATGACAGCAAAATTTCAAAAGAACAACGTTCTATAAATTATTGAAAAAAATGGAATTCAAGTTCAGTTAAAACTGAACGATTGTGTGAAATCTCCTCGATTCGACTCTGGACGGAAAGAAACTTTACGAAGGCCCTCCTACCGCTACGCCAAACATGTTATTATTGCTCCTTCTTACATTTGAACAGAGTATAGTCAAGGCAGTTTCGAAACAATGTTTGGTTTATGGTTGGGGGCCTTTATTAGGAGTCTACAGGGTGTTTTGTCCGATTCGACCGATTTTTCTTTTATTCATAACTTTGGCATGGCTCGATCAATACTGATGAAATTTTCAGTGTAGAGCAATATGATTGTCTACTTTCAATAAATTCAACACTTTTTCAAAAATACAGGGTGGGAATTGTGATATGTTCAGATTACATTTGCAGGTTGGAAAAACACCCTGTATATTCCGTTTTCAGAAGTTCCCTGCTTCAAATTCTACCATAAGTTTACATTACTGAAGCGTTTTTTTGGCACACGTCCATTTTTCATTGAAGATGATCACCGATCGGGAAGGCCAGTTTCTGTGTCAGTCCCCGAAAATATCGATGCAGTTCATGACATGATTTTATCAGACCGTCGAATTGGGCTAAAACGGATATCTGAAGCACTGAAGATTTCATACGAACGCGTTCATCATATAGTTCACGTCAATTTGGACATAAGAAAAATTTCTGCAAAATGGATCCCCAAATGTTTGAATGTTGACCAAAAGCGTGCAAGGGTAGAAGCATCGCATTCGATCTGTGCTCGATTTGAAAACGATGTAGACTTCTTAAACCGAATAGTTACTATGGATGAGACTTGGGTACATTTCTACGATCCAGAAACCAAACAACAATCGATGGAATTGCGACACTCTGTTTCTCCAAGACCTAAGAAGTTTCGTGTCCAAAAATCTGTTGAAAAAGTTCTTACTTTTCTACGTTTTTTGGGATTGCCATGGAGTAATCATGATTGATTTTTTGAATAAGGGTAGAACAATAACTGGAGATCACTATTCGACATTTAAAGAAAAGAAGCGGAAAGCTATCCAAAGGTGTTTTGTTTTTACAGGACAACGCCCCGGTACACAAATCTCATGTTGCCAAGCCAAAAATTCGTAATTTAGGGTTAAAATTACTAGAACACCCCCCTTTTTACCAGATTTGGCACTGTCCGACTATCATCTCTTTCCTCAACTAAAAAAAGTTTTAAACGTCGTAAATTCTCTTCCAACGAGGAGGTAATGAAAGCTGTGGGGGACTGGTTTGCAGAGCAAGAAAAAACATTTTTTTGAAAGGTCTAGAGACGTTGCAGGTTCGCTGTAATAAATGTATTCAATTGAGAGGAGAATATGTTGAGTAATAAAATATTTTGACATTGAAATTTTGTTAGGTTCTATAATGGGCTAAGAATTTTTCAATATATCCTCGTAATAATGAATTTTCATTACACCGCACTGAAAACCCTATCATAACATGTAGATTTAGAACATCGAAAATGACTCTTTTCCGTGCGGCCGCACCGCAAAAAGTTTTACGGTGCGCTGAGGCATAGATGCATCCTATGATTCCTATGCTAAGACACAGAGAAACGATTGCGTGACAGTAGATGTTAGTGTTTTGAATAATTATTGTTTCATAATATCGAAATGCTTTCTGGTGAAAATTTTTCCCGAGTTATTGTTTTCAGAGAGGTGTAATGAAAAAGATCGTTCATTACACGTCCAGAAAGGCTTTTTCCGTGCTTGCACGAGTTCCCGTGTTCGGCTCCGCCTCACACGGGAACACATCGCGCGCGCACGGAAAAAGCTTACTTTCTGGACTTGTAATGAAATATACTATTCCAGTTCAATGCAGGTAAACGGTAGAAAATCTATGTTATTTCATTATTTCAAATTTACCATTTCCATCTATAGCCTGAAGGCCGAAAGGGTTGAGGGTAGCAAGAAATGAATCAGCATGGTCTCATTTGAACGGTTTATTAAACATAATATCATCAGAAATCCGCCCAAAAGCCCTACATCATCGTTATCGAGTAACCCAGACCTTCAGAACGGAATCGGCCAAGATGACCAAGCCCCGAAATATAATTCTCCACCTCGATGTGAAACCCTTGAAGCGCTATTACTCGAAAAACGAATTTCCTCCCAAGAAAGGGTAAATTACTTAGGTCTGGGGAGCTAATATTATGCAGTAATCCCATAAGCCCCAATAAAACGTATTAAATGAGCATTGCGAACTGGCGACATTCCAGCCCTGATGATACCTATCGGCCCCATTCATCTCTATAAAACCGAAGATGGCTTAGGCAGGATTATCGCAAACCACGATGGATTCTTACTTCTGTTTCCCCCGAAGATTTCATAAAAAACTTTTCTTTTATCAGAGGTATCCTCGGAATATTCAGTCCCGTTTTTTCAGCAATGAAAGGTTTTGAAGAAGACTTCGATCACTGGGAGATAATCCGAGCTTCAAGGATGTTCATATCGATATTTGCGGCAGATCTTGAAGTTTCGGATATTTTCGAGAATAAGCTCATCAATAACGAAGCAGAAAGGTATTCCTGATATAAAATGATGGTGTCTAGGAAACAGGTAAATTGGAAATTATAATCTCGAACAGATTAGTATGAATTATGGATTAACACTTTCAGGAAGTTGAGTTTGAACTTCAACTACTCTACTTACGTTGCGGTAAGAAACGAAACATTCAAGACAATCAGGTGTTGAGTAATTTGAATTTTTTGATTTTTTGGATTCAACGGATAGGCTTACTAGCAGTAATTTTAATATATGCTCATTCCATAGGAACTTACCTCCTCTTGCGTCTCACTTACAACATCTGAAATGAATTCCATATCCTCCGTCCACAAGAAATGAGCTATCTCCTTTCAAAAGGTTGTATAAATTGATTTTTAACCATATGGGATCGATCAATTGAACTGCAATATTTGTTTCATATGCCTCGATTTAGAATTCTCATTCCTTGTTTGAAAACACCCTTTGGCTCAATTTATGGGATAACTATTGAAGGCGTTCTCAACTCAAGATATTGGTTCGACTTCGAAAAATTCTTATGGTTTTTTGAGACAATGAATATGTCCTGTGAACCTTCATTCAGTTTCTCAGCATAATCCCATAAAACTGAATTAACTGCTCCATTTGAGTTAGGGATATTGACTTAAATTGCAAAATATATAGTTAAAATAAGATTTTTGTGATGAAAATTCATATTAATATGATTTCAAGTTGCAAATTAATTTTAGCCTGTAGGTCTGCAGCGTATACAGGGTGCTTCAGAAAAATCGAGTAAAATAACGAAATTTTATTTCCAGAGAATTCAAGCATTTTAAGACTATCAATACAATGTATGGCCTCCACGGGCATCAATAACAGCTTGACATCTTCTTTGCATACTACACACGAGGTTGTTGAACATTTCTTGAAGAATTTGGTTCCATAAACAGGGCAGAAGCTCTCTCAGATCATTTAAGGATTCTGGGGTAGGTTGATGATTGTCTAACCTTCTTTGGAGCATATCCCATGCATGTTCTATGCAATTCAAATCTGGTGAGTGCGGAGGTATTGGTAAATGTGGAATACCAAGCTCCTCGCGCGCATTCTCAACTATGGCTGCACGGTGCGGTCTAGTGTTATCGTCTAGAAATTGAAAAGTTTCACCAATAGTAGCGTGAAAATTTGGCGCAACATTGTCAATGACACGCTCCCTATAGTGTGAGGCGGTCATATTCCCAGAACAAATGTGTAGATCTGTGCGCCCGTTGAAACATATCCCGGCCCATACCATAACACTACCCCCTCGGAATGGATGGGCATCTTGGACATAGCGACGATTACGGGGTATGCGTGGGATTGTCCAAGTCCATACCCTTATTCTTCGAGAATCTAAAAAACGTCCATATCTGGATTCATCAGTGATAAGGACACTACGCCATTGATCGTTCCAATTGATATGTTGCCTTGACCATTCCAGTCTTTGACGCTGTCACGTGTTAATGGAACTCCTCTTAATGGACGTCTAGAACCTAGATTCACCTCTCTCAAACGTCGTCTGATGGTTTCGATGGAAACTTGGACCCCATCTGCATTTTGAAGAGTATTCCGTAACATTTTACACGTAGATGTAAGGTTTGTTCTCGCCGAAACGGTGATGAAACGATCCTGAGCAGGTGTTGTTTTTCGTCACCCACCAAGCCTTGGTCTTTCCATCACGGAACCTGTCTCCCTGAACCTATTCCAAAGTCGGGATATCACACTTTGGCTGACTTTGAGCCTTTCCGCTACAACAACCTGAGTTAGGCCACCCTGTAGCATTCCGATAGCCCTATTAGCCTCAGCGTTTGTTAATTTACGTCTTAGCATTTTCAGAAAACTCGTTCCAAATCGAGTTGTTAAACTGACTTCATTTCAAAATAAGAACATTCATGAAGTATATGCAAAGAACCAAACTTCAGAAGAAAGGTGACCAGATTGACAAAATGTCTCATACTGATTTTTATTGGATCGATTCAAGTTTTTATTGAGTTTTAAATGATTTCACAGCGATTTTCTCGAAGATTACATACTTACAAGTTAAGTATACCCCTACATGTGTAGTCACAATAGTCTCATTCATCGAGATTGACGAGGATCACCAGCATCTTACCAACTAGAAACAGTTCAAGAAGACCATTATCTTGGTAAAACAATCAGGATTCAAAAATGAAGCCAGAACACCTTGATAAACTGATCAAGGTAAGGAACGCTGTCTAGCTAGAGTAATTCCCAGCTATTTGATTTCAGACTCTGTGTATATGAATGCATTTGTATTTTGTGCCATCATCGTACTGTTTAGATGTGAATTCTGCTGAGACCTAATTCAGTCATTAACGACGGATCCTGCAACAGTAACAATCAGTTGTTTCCCCTGCTGGGTTTACTCCGTACATCTCAGCGATTCCATCCCCTTCAGATCCTGCGCCGTTTTATCTCTTGCGAAGATCAAATGGTGCGATTCCATCCGTAATTCTCTGCGTGCAATCACAGCCCGAGCTCATCAGCATTACAAATCACGAATCGATAGAATCCTGTTCCGTAATTCCACATTATTTCCAGGGAAAAAAGACA
This sequence comes from Adalia bipunctata, assembly GCA_910592335.1. Taxonomy (NCBI): domain Eukaryota; kingdom Metazoa; phylum Arthropoda; class Insecta; order Coleoptera; family Coccinellidae; genus Adalia; species Adalia bipunctata. The sequence continues at coordinate 6,598,300 of OU342948.1, read as the reverse complement.
TAAAGGGAAGGGGATGAACTGTTCCGGTAAATATATAATTTACGGTGGTGTGATGACCCGAAGAAAATCGCATCCGATTGTTAATGGACCCAGCACACGTCTCTGCCGTTTATTTATGTCCTCTTATGGATTTTCTCGTTTCTTATCGCCGAGACATCGGAAGACCTCATTTGAGCACGGGTCTTACCATCGATTACTTTTTCGGTGACCTCCGAATGCGAGTGGAGAGTTATCCATTGAGAAACCTGTGGTTTCTACATCCGATGTACGAGGATATATTGAAAAATTCTTAGCCTACTATAGAACCAAACAAAAATTCAATGTCAAAATATTTTGTTACTCAATATATTCTCCTCTTAATTGAATACATTCATTACAGCGAACCTGCAACGTCTTTAGAGCTTTAAAAAAAAAAGTTTCTTCTTGCTCTGCAAACCAGTCCTCTACAGCTTTTATTACCTCCTCGTTGGAAAAAAATTTACGACCTTTTAAACTTTTTTTCAGTTGAGGAAAGAGATGATAGTCGGACGAAGCCAAATCTGGTGAATAAGGGGGGATGTTTTAGTAATTCTAACCCTAAATCACGAATTTTTTGCATGCCAACATGAGATTTGTGTACTGGGGCGTTGTCCTGTAAAAACAAAACACCTTTGGATAGCTTTCCGCGTCTTTTCTCCTTAATTTTTTCCCGTAGAGTGGTCAGTAATGTCGAATAGTCATCTCCAGTTTTGGTTCTACCCTTATCCAAAAAATCAATCATGATTAATCCATGGCAATCCCAAAAAACTGAAGCAAGAACTTTTCCAGCAGATTTTTGGACACGAAACTTCTTAGGTCTTGGAGAACCAGATTGTCGCCATTCCATCGATTGTTGCTTTGTTTCTGGATCGTAGAAATGTACCCAAGTCTCATCCATAGTAACAATTCGGTTTAAGAAGTCTACATCGTTTTGAAATTGAGCACAGATCGAACGGAATGCTTCTACCCTTGCACGCTTTTGGTCAACATTCAAACATTTGGGGATCCATTTCGCAGAAATTGTTCTCATGTCCAAATTGACGTGAACTATATGATGAACGCGTTCGTATGAAATCTTCAGTGCTGCAGATATCCGTTTTAGGCCAATTCGACGGTCTGATAAAATCATGTCATGAACTGCATCGATATTTTCGGGGACTGACACAGAAACTAGCCTTCCCGATCGGTCATCATCTTCAATGAAAAATTTACCTCTTTTGAAGCTTGCAGTCCAATTTTCCAAGGTCGCATACGAAAGACATTGATCACCAAGGGTATTAAGCATATCTTCGTAAATCTGCTTGCCTCTTAACCCTTTTAAATACAGGTACTTGATGATGGCTCGATACTCCAATTTTTCGATTTTTACAATTTCGGTGGAAATCATTTTTTTTAAATTTATTGCGTAATTCTGGTTTACTTTTTTGACGTCGAACTCTACACTGACACTTCTAATAAGTTATTGTGTGTTGATATGGTATCGCAATATTTTGTTTATGCATGGAACTGGTCTAGGCTAACTAGATATCAATACATCCTCGTACAGGTTGTATTTTAAGGTGAGAATTTTCTTTTGACAGGTGAAAGAACTCATCAAAATAAGTAATTTAACCGAAAATTCCTTAAATGAAATGTTCAATTCAATAGATTTATAAAGAAGCGGCATTATGGCAAAATGATATTTTGATGGCGATTTCGAAAATGTGCCATAAGTTCTTAATTTTCTAAAATATCTAAAAACGGCAAAAACTATCTACAGGCATTTTTTCATTAGCAATATGACACCGTAGTCAGTTTTTTATCTCTTGTATAAAGGGTGGAAAAACCAACTTTCTTATTCCAAATACGAATGATATCTTTTTTTGATCCTATACTGTGCAAAAAAATCAGCTCTTCCAAAAATTTTCTATATCGAAATATTATTTTTTTGGATTTTTTTGTATGGGTATATGTGAAAAATGAAATTTTCAATGTGGCAATTTCACTAAAATGCTGATTTTGCCTCAAATATGGAAATAATATATCAAAATATACAGAGTTTCGGAGAGATGATTTTTTTCTGCATAACATAGGATCAAAAAAGAGACCATTCGTATTCAAAATCAGAAAGTTTTTTTTTCCCACCCTTCATACAAGAGATGAAAAAAAAAACTGAAAACGGTGTTGTATTGCTAATGAAAAAGTGGCTGTAGAAAGTTTTTGCCGTTTTTGGATAGTTTAGAAAATGAAGAAGTTAAGGCGCATTTTCGAAATCACCAAAATATCAAAATTTCGTTATATCTTCAAAACAATTGAAGATATCGTGAAACGGCTTTCAGTTATGGAGTTTTCACCAAAATCGAGCCCAGGACTCCTTTCAACATTTTCACCTATCTAGCCTAGAAGTACCAGCCAACATCAAGCAATTTGGGTTACCCTGTACAGTTTGTACTGTTTGGGGAAGCATTTTTTCCGTTGAAAGTAAAGAATTGTTGGTGCTTGATGCTACCATGAAAGCGCAAATTTTCATAGATCAGGTCTCAACTGAATTTTCATTCTGCGAGTTTGGCAAAATGCCAAGTCAAAGTGGCTAAGCTTAGTTAAGGTCACTAGGCCTTTGGTCCTCCGGCCAGTCCGACCAACCTCATCGTTATTTAGTTCAACAAACTTCTCGCGCTATTTATCCGAAATGACAAACGTTCCGTTCCCCACAAAAAGTAATAAACGGAATACGAATATGTGTGCGCTTGTCGCAGATAAAATTAATTACTCGAAAAGCAACGATACAGAACAACCTGAGGCGAGAACTGAGCATCGGAAAAACCCCATCGCGATCGATTTCATCGGGACTGTTTTCGCGGGGTCGACTGGATGAAATTAAAATCTGGATTCCTCCAAATGACAGTAAAAGCGACCGCCGTAGTTAACAGTCGACAGGCAGATTTTTCATTCCCCGGTTCAATCTCGCGCGCGATTACGTCGGGGCACACTCGAGATAAATCATCGTTTTATTTGTTTCTGCTTATTAGGAATACTGACTGGAAATGGACATTTCGGAATAAATTCATTCATCAGGATTTTCTTTTTGCCCGACGGAATTCAATTTATGAATGAGAATGAACGTTTTCATTGGAGTTGAACGCTCCGCAAACGGTTATTATTCCTAGTGGAGATGAGTCGACGAGTCCATGATGATATATTTATGGACGTACGATGGTTAATAATATTTCTGGGGCCTTTGGGAACTCGCAATTGTGTGTGGAAGCCGGAGGAAGACATAGGAGTCACATCGTTTCGCATAAGCTGAAGAGGGGTCTATACCTACCGTTCGACGTTCAGATCAAAACGCGATTCGGAATTTCTCAAGATAGAGACCACCGATTTATATGAGGTTTTCACTATTATTCAATTTGAAGAGTTCTTCAAGTGGGAAAGTTCATAACTTTTTTTTTCGTCGAGTGAAAAAAAAATTAATGTTTTTTTTTCGACGAAAAAAAAAGTTATGAACTTTCCCACTTGAAGAACTTTTCAAATTGAATAATAGTGAAAACCTCATATAAATTGGTGGTGTCTATCGTGAGAAATACCGAATCGCGTTTTGAACTGAACCTCGAACGGTGTAAACCTCTCGTTTAAGAATAGAATTGCGGAAGTAGTTGCCTGTGACAGGTGAATTTCTCGTTACACTTGAATTTTCCACAATGTGACATTATTACAAGACAAATTTTGAGATTCTGAGTAAAAGTATACGTCTAGACATTATTGCAAAAAAAACAAATTTTGAAAAACCATATTTGCGGAATACAACCGTGGCTTTCAAGATCCGAACCTTCATGAAAATTTCAAATTTATATGTATATCCGTATAACCTAACCCAAACTAACCTAACCTAACCTAACTTACCCTAAGCTAACCTGAACTAACCTACTGCCATACTCGGCTCGAAATGTGACAAATACAGGCATCGTAACGTTATGTTATAACCGTCGTCTAGATAGAACAATCGCCCAAAAATAAGGTATAGAAAATTAGAAAGGACCCCGCACTTTTCTTATGGCAAATGGCGTTCCGTCAAATGTTCTAATTTTTTGGCATAATGTAGCTCTCGACCTACTGATCAAAAGTGTCCATTGCCCCAACTCAATCCTATGACTAGTTTTTGAGATACAGGGCGTTGAAGTTGAGAATTACCCACTTTTACTACGCGCGTATCTCGAAACAGAATCTAATGAAGTTCGATTTTTCTCAAAAAATATTTCATGCCATTCCCAGGGAGCAACTATATAGAGAAATATGACGGAAAATTGTTACGAATACAGGGTTATCCATAATTGAATGCTTGCCCGATTTTGAAAGTATAAAATATGTCAATTTCAGAAAAAATATTTTTTGAGAAAAATTGAACTTCATTTGATTCTGTTTCGAGATACGCGCGTAGTAAAAGTGGGTAATTCTCAACTTCAACGCCCTGTATCTCAGAAACTAGTCATAGGATTGAGTTAAGCGCCATATACACTTTCGATCAGTAGGTCGAGTACATTATACCAAAAAATTAGAACTTTTGACGGAACGCCATTTGCCATAAGAATAGTGCGGGGTCCTTTATATTATACTAGCTGGCCCGGCGAACTTTGTTTCGCCTAAATGCCCTAAATGATACTAACGGTGGATTCCACAAATCGTAATAACCAATGATCAACGGCTTGGTTCTCTGATTTTTGAACCGTCGAATCGAGTTGATTCTAGATCAAACTCCGATCACCGGTCAACAGGTGATAATGCTCTGTGAAACCCACCGTTGCTATTTTTTCAAGCAGGTGATAAATTAGGCGAAATTGAAGTTCAAAATATACCAAATTTTGATGACATTGTTATTTACATGAAAATAATTCTGGATACCCAATAATTGTTGAACATAATACTTATCACCCAAATTCAAAAACATGTCGGAAATGAAGAGAAAATATGATAATGGACAACTCAAGATTGAAGCAGATCGTCAACATCCGATTTACTTGACAATTCGGTAAAAATTCACTGTTCCACCAACTTGAGATGTTTGCTCGCTTTTTGATCTGGTAATAGTCTTCCATGTTATTATAAGTTCCATGCAAATTATACAGTAATTGTAAACATCACCATCTAATGGCGATAATATCAAATATATTACCTTCACGACTACTCTACCAGTGTCTAGATAAGAGCCATAAAGCGTAGCGACACCTAGTGGCCTTATTCAAAAGAAGGAAAAGCATTTCCTTCATGAGCATATTCTTCATCGAATTTTTCAGAGTTTTAATGTATTTTATAATTACCAAGCCGTAGACAAATCCATAAATGAAGTTTCATAACAAACAGTCCATCCGATCTCGAGTTATAAATGGTGTAACCAACAACTTTGTTTTATATATAAAGATAAAAAATGCACCCTGATGAAGAGATTTGATATGGTTGTAAGTATCAAATACCGCTTGCATAGTTTTAGACTCCTGTACATCAGGGAGAATGGAATATCATTTTCGCCCTCCCCCTCTAATACAGCATGATTTGGGAGTAGTTTAGAGTTATCGCAAAGCTACAAATATCCCGAATATCCCTATCCGTTTCTTCGACACGAGTCGGGCTTTACATTAATTTTACGGCTGCTACGTGTAATACATTTAAATAGTTAATTCCGCTTCGAAATTTCCGCCATTGTGGAGCATTATTGTCTCTACTGGAAATTAGAAATTCCGATACAACTCCCGTCTCCCATCACTTCGTAATTTGAGAGCGGGAGTTGAGGTGAAGTTGTGCAGGCAGCCATTTCGCATAAATTTAGAATCCCGTCTTCTGAAAAACGCCTGACAGCTTCGGTTCGTTGCCTCAACTCTTTAAATTGATCCAGATTAAAAACAGAAGGAGTCAAAAAGAGTTTATTCACTTGTAATTTTATTTCCATTCTTCAATACCGATAACACCACGCCACTGGACCTTTCAAAGTTAGATTCTGCAATGTTGCCAAGCTCATTATAAAATTAACTGCTCCACATGAGTTAGGGATATTGACTATTGCAACAAAATATAGTTAAAATAGGATTTTTATGATGAAAATTCATATTAATATGATTTCAAGTTGCAAATTAATTTTAGCCTGTAGGTCTGCAGCGTATACAGGGCGGTTAAGAAAAATCGAGTAAAATAACGAAATTTTATTCCCAGAGTATTCAAGCATTTCAAGACTATCAATACAATGTATGGCCTCCACGGGCATCAATAACAGCTTGACATCTTCTTTGCATACTACACACGAGGTTGTTGAACATTTCTTGAGGAATTTGGTTCCATAAACGGAACAGAAGCTCTCTCAGATCATTTAAGGATTCTGGGGTAGGTTGATGATTATCTAATCTTCTTTGGAGCATATCCCATGCATGTTCTATGCAATTCAAATCTGGTGAGTGCGGAGGTATTGGTGAATGTGGAATACCAAGCTCCTCGCGCGCATTCTCAACTATGGCTGCACGGTGCGGTCTAGCGTTATCGTCTAGAAATTGAAAAGTTTCACCAAAAGCAGCGTGGAAATTTGGCACAACATTATCAATGACATGCTTCCTATAGTGTAAGGCGGTCATTTTCCCAGGACAAATGTGTAGATCTGTGCGCCCGTTGAAACATATCCCGGCCCATACCGTAACACTACCCCCTCGGAATGGATGGACTTCTTGGAGATAGCGACGATTACGGGGTATGCGTGGGATTGACCATTCCCTTATTCTTCGAGAATCTGAAAATCGTCCATATCTGGATTCATCAGTGAAAAGGACACTACGCCATTGATCGTTCCAATTGATATGTTGCCTTGCCCATTCCAGTCTTTGACGCTTATGGTCACGTGTTAATTGAACTCCTCTTTATGGACGTCTAGAACCTAGATTCACCTCTCTCAAACGTCGTCTGATGGTTTCGATGGAAACTTGGACCCCATCTACGTTTTGAAGAGTATTCCGTAGCATTTTACTTCTACACGTAGATGTAGGGTTTCTTTTCGCCGAAACTGTGATAATACGATCCTGAGCAGGTGTTGTTTTTTGTCGCCCACCAAGCCTTGGTCTTTTCAACACGGAACCTGTCTCCCTGAACCTATTCCAAAGTCGAGATATCACACTTTGGCTGACTTGGAGCCTTTCCGCTACAACAACCTGAGTTAGGCTACCCTGTAGCATTCCGATAGCCCTATTAGCCTCAGCGTTTGTTAATTTACGTCTTGGCATTTTCAGAAAACTCGTTTCAAATCGAAGTCGTTGATAAACTGACTTCATTTCAAAACAAGAACATTCCTGAAGCATATGCAAAGAACCAAACTTCAGAAAAAAGGCGACCAGATTGACGAAATGTCTCATACTGATTTTTATTGGATCGATTCAAATTGTTATTGAGTTTTGAATGATTTTATAGTAATCTGCTCGAAGATTACATACTTTTAAATACGATTGAATTTGTGGAGCAGTTTAATATTGCTATCCCTTATGCTATCCTCGTCCCACTTATTGAAAACTGACTGAATTTTGGCTTCACTAATTCTGGAATTTATGCATAAGATGCTGTGTCTCCTCTACCTTTGGTCTAAGGCTCCTGCTCAAATATCTCCGATTAGATAACCGGATGCGTTAACAACGGTGCCTTCCGATCAACCAAGCCAAAATCTCACATTCAAACATATTCTATCTGTGAAAAAGAAAAGAAGTGGAACTGAAGTAATATCCAAGGGCAGTTGCTGTAAACAGACACCTTAGTCATTTTTACACGTCATTACAGTTAAGAACTTTCCCAATTTCCCGGAATTTATATAGTCCCCTCAGCAATTCCAAAGTAAATGTACTGGAAATTTTAACCATGAGTTCGAGATGCTTTTTATAATTTCATCGAGATCCTCGTTCATTAAGTTTTTATCGAAATATAGTTCAGATTCATTCATGGGGCACGAAGTTGCAAAGTTTTTCACATTTTCTCTTTCAGTTCACTTTCCGTTATGCTTTAGAGGTCTCTTCATTTTATTGAATGGAGGAGGAAAATTACCAAAGTAACCTTATATTCGAACAGATTCTCAATAGTGGATGAATACATTGCAGAATTTTGATTTCGTCCAGCACTCTACGTTTTCTTAGGGTTTTGAATTGAGAAATATTGCTTGTTAAGAGCATCGACAGTCTGGATTCTGTTCGAAACAAGTTTTCTCGAATTAATTTTGAACGAAGTGAATGAATTTCTTTCAGACGAACTGAAAATGCTACTGCTCTAAACATTTGGTGGGACCAGGTAGGTTTTATTTATGGGGATTTTTTTACAGTCGAAAAGAGGAATAATCGATTTATACGTGGGTGAAATTTTGATTCTCTAGGTGATGTAGAAGTATTTTAAAAAAATTCGAGGAAATAGCGTAAAAATCTGGCAAAAAGGGCAATTCCAAACTCGATAAAACTTTTTTCACAGATATCCTGGCCCTGATGTAAATCGAAAGAGAAAAGCTCCCATGCCCCCTCTCTGTATCTGTGGACCCCAGTTCAAATAATAATAATAATAATATCTCGTAGGGAATTTATCAATAAAATAAAACGAGTAGTATATTATGGGCTCACAATGGGCAATACTTTAAACGATTCATACGAACCTTTTTGTTCACAATGGAGTCGCATTTTCATAAAAAAAACAGCAGGAACTTAGTTGAACACCTGATACAGTAACGGGTTCCTTCGTCATTTTGTAACTACGACCTCTGCTCTCGCTCAAATGGAGTCACTGCAACAATGTATTAAACCTCTGGACAAAGTTCTAGTCGACGTCGACGACGTCTACGTCTAGAATACGTTGTGAACATGTTCCTGGGCGTCACTTTGGCAGTAACGGTATTCCAGCCGTACCAGAAAGAGGGGAAAAAGTTGTAGCTGACATATACAGGGTGAGTCTTTGACTTGTACATATATTTTAACTGTAGATTCATGAGGCCAAAAGAAACCTTCATTTCATTTTCCATTTATCCGAATTCGGCTCTGTTGAAAAGATATAGCCATTTGAAAAAAAATTGAGCTAATTACGTCTCTGATATGATTCTCTGGAATTGATGCAAAGTTCATATTTCTCGATTGAAATTGAGTTGATACATCTAGGGAATACTCAACTACTAACCTTATTCGAATGAGAATGTTAAAAACACGATATTTCTCAATAAAAACACTTAGTTTTGTCCGATTATTCCTGCAATTGAAAAGCCATATTTATCCCACCAAAACAAGTTCCTCCTTCGATTTTCATTAAGATTGGTTTGTAAGCACTGATAACTTGTTTATATTGTCCTCTATCTCCCAAAACTATCTCAAAAAGAGTTGTTTTTACACTAATCGAACAAAGCTCCATTAAATTAGGTCAAAGAATTCGAGGTCCATGACCTAACCTAACCCATCGTTCCATTTTTTGTGACAGAGCCATCATAGAGCTTTTGAGAAAACGTTGCCAGATTGTGTTGATTTTCTGATCAAACAAGAAAGCAGTACGTCCTCTTTCATTAACAGATGAACTAACGCAAAGGCACTCGTTTTGTTTTTGGCTCATGGCGTCTATTCTCTGGAAATGCCGAAGGAGTAGTCCTGATTCTCGCAGATAGAGCGCTACGATCTTAATTTCAGTCACCTATAACGGTGCGCAAGACAAACCGATGTTCCATAGACCGAACAGTTGGTCTGTGGTTGTTGAACGAAGCATGCGTATAGCGGCTTGATGGAGATTTGTCGATTTGTTATCCACAGTGAAGAATGCGAACAGTCGATGTGAATAGATTTTCAGTGAAAATGAATTAATGTGATAATAACTGTGTAGTGTCGAGTTTATAAAATTTAAGGGGATAATTGTTTAGATAGAAACATCACCACAGATCATGTAGTGTTAAGTATTCATTTTGCATTAATTTCAATTCAATACGTGGTTTGTATGGGGTATTCATCATTAATATCCGAATTTTGTATTCCATTGACATTTTAGTCTTGACAAAGTTAATAAACATTCTGACAACATTGTTAATTTGTATAGATAATCAAAGAGTTTATGAATTTCAGCTATTCTATATGATATTATAAATCCAGGGAAGCATTCAGATTATTCTTATGATTTTTTCGTCAAATTTTATCGAGTAAAATTGGGAATAACTCGAAAACTACGCGTATTATTAAAAAAACATAAGGATACTTCTATTTTCTGAAATGATTGATTTTTTCGAAAACACGAACCGTTTATCTTTTTCAAGTGATTTTATGGTATTTTTTCTTGAGTTTATAAGCAGGCGACGCTGTAACTTTTATACCAGGAGAAATTTCGAATGAATTTGGATTGAGGAATAAGCGCAATGAATAGAGTAACTAATCAACCAAAATTCAGTTCATTTGAAATAACGTTTCCGAAGATGTGAACAGGAAAGTGTTTTGTCGTGGATTTTCGACACCCTGTATCTTCCAAACGAAACCGAATTTTGAAAAATGGTATAAGGAAAAAGTGTTTCGTTTGATGAGAGGAATCTACAGTTAAAATATATGTACAAGTCAAAGACTCAGCCTGTATAACTCAGTGGCGCACTGAATAATTAACAGATTCGAATAATGTGCGAAATGGGTATTTCGTAATATTTTGCATTTCCCGAAAAGCGAAGCTCCTCCATCGGCGAGATACTCGAGAAAGCATCAATCTCCTCGAATTAATTTCGATTCAAGCCGTAACACAAAAGGAACGGCCAAAAGTTAGCGGACGAAGAGTGAAATTCGGACGTGCTCGTTAATGAACGTAGGGCCGTCTAATGAGTTCTCGCTCTCCATAAAATTCAATTGGAAGTTTCGAATTGGAAACGGTTGTTACATTTACAACACCCGAATTGACCGCAGGAACAAATAAATTGCGCAGGTTATCTAGGAAATATATTTCAATAATTGCGTTTGGTCGAGTCCGGGGGACGCGCGATACAGCAGCTGCATCGCGTATTGTCCGACTCCAAATTCGATTTTAACCACCTGATTTCCATGATTCGAAAGCTGATTCCGTCGAACCGGCTCCGAACGTGTTGCAATTCGATTTTTTCGTTCTGAATTTTGGAATTGCCTTTTTGTTTCGGACTCCGACATTTCACGCATAAATTAAAGTTTATTTACTGAAGTGAAGCACTCGAAATCTATACGAATTAAATAAATCAATGAGGACCATATGAGTTTGGAATTTCAAAAAATATGAAATATACTGCTTCACAAGTGTTAGGGATATCGTATTCAATCGTTTTCAAAAGTATGTAATCTCCGAGAAAATCGCTGTAAAATCATTTAAAACTCAATAACAACTTGAATCGATCCAATAAAAATCACTATGAGACATTTCCTCACTCTGGTCGCCTTTTTTCTGAAGTTGGTTCTTTGCATATGCTTCAAATGTTCTTATTTTGAAATGAAGTCAGTTTATCAACGGCTTCGATTTGAAACGAGTTTTCTGAAAATGCCAGGACGTAAATTAACAAACGCTGAGGCTAATAGGGCTATCGGAATGCTACAGGGTGGCCTAACTCAGGTTGTTGTAGCGGAAAGGCTCCAAGTCAGCCAAAGTGTGATATCTCGACTTTGGAATAGGTTCAGGGTGACAGGTTCCGTGTTGGAAAGACCAAGGCTAGGTGGGCGACAAAAAACAACACTTGCTCAGGATCGTTTCATCACCGTTTCCGCGAGAAGAAACCCTACATCTACGTGTAGAATGCTACGGAATACTCTTCAAAATGCAGATGGGGTCGAAGTTTCCATCAAAACCATCAGACGACGTTTGAGAGAGGTGAATCTAGGTTCTAGACGTTCATTAAGAGGAGTTCCATTAGCACGTGACCATACGCGTCAAAGACTGAAATGGGCAAGGCAACATATCCATTGGAACGATCAATGGCGTAGTGTCCTTTTCACTGATGAATCCAGATATGGATGATTTTCAGATTCTTGAAGAATAAGGGTATGGACAATCCCACGCATACCCCGTAATCGTCGCTATGTTTAAGAAGTCCATCCATTCCGAGGGGGTAGTTTTATGGTATGGGCCGGGATATGTTTCAACAGGCGCACAGATTTACACATTTGTCCTGGGAATATGACCGCCTTACACTATAGGGAGTATGTCATTGACAATGTTGTGCCAAATTTTCACGCTGCTATTGGTAAAACTTTTCAATTTCTAGACGATAACGCTAGACCGCACCGTGCGACCATAGTTGAGAATGCGCGCGAGGAGCTTGGTATTCCACATTCACCAATACCTCCGCACTCACCAGATTTGAATTCGATAGATATAGAACATGCATGGGATATGCTCCAAAGAAGATTATATAATCATCAACCTACCCCAGAATCCTTAAATGATCTGAGAGAGCTTCTGCCCCGTTTATGGAACCAAATTCCCCAAGAAATGTTCAACAACCTCGTGTGTAGTATGCAAAAAAGATGTCGAGCTGTTATTGATGCCCGTGGAGGCCATACATTGTATTTATAGTCTTGAAATGCTCGAATTCTCTGGAAATAAAATTTCTTTATTTTACTCGATTTTTCTGAAGCACCCTGTATACGCTGCAGACCTACGGGTTAAAAGTAATTTGCAACTTGAAATCATATCAATATGAATTTTCTCCACAAAAATCTTATTTGAACTATAAAGTGGATTTCTGATGGAAACGGCAGAATTCATAGATATTTTTACCATGTTTCGTGAAAAATTCTCAACCTCAATGAAAATATCAGCAAGCTGACATCTTCTTGAAATTTCTGTGCAAACATTCACATATAGATACAAAATATATTAGGTTAGGTTGTTTAATAATAAATTCTGATGATCTGAATGAGAAGTCTTTCTTCATGAGATTGTTTGGGAATTTCGAGGAAAATATGAACAAGTTATTAGTGTTTACAAACTAATCTGCAGAAAAATCGAAGAAGGAACTCATTTTGGTGGAAGGAATGTGACTTTTTAGTTGAAAATCCACATGAAACCGGATGCCGGATGAAACAAACTGTTTTTGTTGAAATTATCGTGTTTACAACATTTTTATTCCAATAAGGTTAGTACTTGAGTATTCCCTAAATGTAGAAACTCAATTTCAATCGAGAAATATGAACTTTGAATCAATTCCAGAGAATTTTATCAGGAACGTAATAATGCCCATTTTTTTTTCAAATGGCTATATCTTTTTCAGAGCCGAATTCGAAAAAATGGAAAATGAAAAAAAGGTTTCTTTTGGCCTCACGAATCTACAGTTAAAATATATGTACAGGACAAAGACTCACCCTGTATAATGAAAAATAAGTGAAGTTCAAAATGAATGCGATATAAATGAAAAAATGGTGAAAACTGACCATTTCTTTAAAAAATCTAACAATTTTGGCTTCAACATTAACGCTTCATTAAAATTGAACAGTTGGAATTTTCCTCAAGCATAGACAGTAACAATTTGCATTTTTGATTGTGTTGCACACACATAAATTTCATCATTCTGTAAACATTATCCGAAAACTTCTAAATCAATTTCGATGACGGTTCCATGGAATATAATCGAAAATTGATGATATGAAATCAACCCAAACTGATCGCATTTCATCACTAATATCCCGTCGCGGTTTTATAAACACACAAATACTTATTTGCCAACGGTAAACATTTAACCAATAATTTAAGCGACTCTGTATAACCCCCTTATTTGCGATTCGCATGAAAACAAAATTGAATGAATGTGTCGCTCGTAAGAGAACCCATTCTATATAGACTTCTTGTTTATTTCTTGAAGATTCACGAACACTTCTACAGCAGATGAAATTATAATGAAGGACCCATTCAAATTCATCAGAAAATCTCAATTTGTTCGTCATAAAATAAAAAAATGAATGTTTGGTTTCGTTCATCCTTCGATTGAAATTAAAAAAGGGTTAGTGCGAACACTGGAGAAAATCAATTCACACTTGAATTCCATTTTCGATCCCTCGGTGATTGTTTGGAAGAAGGCGTTAGCTGCTGAGGCAAAAAACAATTCACAGTTTTCTTCCAAGAGATTAACTTGAGTTAGTTGATTTCCCTGGGGTGTCCCAACATAATTAAGAAATGGACGAAGGAACGGTTCCTCGACAAACTAGACAATCGATCTTAACATCTTATCGGATATTTCAGTTGTTCCGGTTAGTGATGATCGAAGAAATAAAAGGAGACCACCATAGAACAAATTCGAGGTTGTAAGCAGGGCGGGAATTTTACAGAAATAAAAATAAAAAAATTATTTATAATTTTAAAAATATATTAAATAATTCAACAAGCAATATAATAAGTATATCAACAGCTATTCGACTTCAGATAAATTGTCAATCATCATTTAACTCAACAAGTAACTCATTTCTGTACGTTGTGGTGTAATCAACCCTCAGAAGCGAAATTAAACCTGTAAGATCACAAAAACGCGATATTTTCATTGGATATAATCTGTTTGCTCTGTTTTGTTCCTAAACCGATCCAATGACCGGAGAGAATTCATCAATCCCACGCATATCCTTGAGATTCTCTCGTTTTCTACGACTGACCATGTAAATCATGAACATGTTACCCCCTGAAACATATTTAGATATTAATAACCTGTATTGCCATGGTTAAACCATAATCGATATAATATCGAAATGCTTTCAACGCAGTTGACTATTTAACATAATAAGAACTGAAGGAAAATGAATTCGCTATCACTAAAACGCCTTTATCTCTTGAACCAATTGAGAAAAAATCAAAATTTGATCATAGTTAGCTTTGTTATGAACGTCAGAAACATGTGGAACATTTACTTCATAGATATTCAAATTCTCTGTCGCAAAATGTCAAGTGAAATGAAAACACGAGAATTTATAGTGAAACTTTTTCAAAATAATCAAAAATGGAGCTTCAAAAGAATCGCAAAAGAGGCTCGCGTTCGTCCGGAAACGGTCACAAGAGATGTTAAGCGCCTCAACGAAGATCTTACAATTAACTGCAAGGAAGGAACCGGGAGGAAAAAGGGGTTTCATAGCCCAAAAAAGCGAAGAAAGCCATCAGAAGAATCCTAACCTTGCAGGACGAAAAGTGGCCCAAATAGTGGGTTGTTCGCAGTCAACCGTTCAGAAAATCAAGTCGAGTTCTTGGCTTAGAACATACAAAGTGCAGAAAGTGCCAGACAGGAACGCTGTGAAGAATCAAGAAGCGAAACCAAGAACAAAGAAATTAAAAAAAGGTTTCTTGAAAAATTTTTCCTGTTGTGTGATGGACGACGAAATCTATGTCTTGGCTGATTTCTTGCAACTTCCTGGTCAGGAATTTTATTCTGCAGATTGTCGTGGAAATGTTGATGAACAATTTCTCGTGAAGAAACAAGCAAAGTTTCCTAAAGAATTCCTGGTTTGGCAATCAATTTGCACTTGTGGGAAAAGGAGCAAATTTTTCGTTGGCCAAGGCTGTTGACTCGAAGATACACATCGAGGAATGCTTGAAGAAGCGACTTTTACCATTTTTCCGTGAGCACGATGTGTCAACAATCTTTTGGCCAGATTTAGCTTCATGCCACTACAGCAAGGCCACCAAGGTAATAAGCTAATGAGGTGGTTTTTCTCCCAAAGAGGCCAATCCATCAAATTGCCCAGAACTCAGGCCAATCGAAAGATATTGGGCCCTGGTAAAAAGAGAATTGAGGAAGATTAAGAAATCAACAAAAACATTAGCGGAATTTAAGCAAACGTGGAAGACAGCATTCCAGAAAGTGACTGAGAACACTATAAGAAGCATGATGGGAAGAATTCCAGAAAAAATCCATGAATTTTGTGAAAAAATAGTTTTGGTTTTTTTATTGTAAGAACAGTTTTCATTAGAATTAGAAGATGATTCGAAAATGGGTTTGATTTTCGAAATCGGTCCAGTGGTTCGAAAGATATAAGCGTTTTTGTGATAGCGAATTTATTCTCGTTCAGTCCTTACTGGTGATAATATTCACCTAGAGCGATGAATCCCACAATAAAGTTTATTAAAAGATTTCCATATAAGTGCCCTCTCAATAAAGCGTTCATCAGGGAAACTATCGTTGTGATGATTTCAATAATTTTGAATATTATCCATGGAGTGAATTGTTTACGATCTCCCTGAAAATAATTTATAACATAATATTAAAACATTGAGTGGGTGTAACTCACAATTTTTATACCATAATACAAGCCATAGGTGGCTGCTGACACCAAGATTATTAAGGCCCACACAAAATATTCTCGCCGGTCCCTGTACTCGTTCCATTGTAGATTGACGAATATTTGTATGGAGCATAGGGATAAAGCCTGGAAAAATATTCTAATTGGAATATCTGGAATAAGTTTGGCCAGACTAGGGAATTATGTTGAAGGTATCTAATGATGGAGTTACATACCAAAGTTTTGTTAAATTACAAGGTCTCTGCATTCAACAGCCATGCGAAGCATCATCAGTTCATGAGTTCAGAGCTTCAGTCTTATCGAAATTGTGGAATCTTTGGTCTGTGAATTATACTGCTCCACAAGAGTTAGGGATATCGTATTCAATCGTTTTTGAAAGTATGCAATCTTCGAGAAAATCGCTGTAAAATCATTTAAAACTCAATAACAACTTGAATCGATCCAATAAAAATCAGTATGAGACATATCGTCAATCTGGTCGCCTTTTTTCTGAAGTTTGGTTCTTTGCATATGCTTGATGAATGTTCTTATTTTGAAATGAAATCAGTTTATCAACGGCGTAAATTAACAAACGCTGAGGCTAATAGGGCTATCGGAATGCTACAGGGTGGCCTAACTCAGGTTGTTGTAGCGGAAAGGCTCCAAGTCAGGCAAAGTGTGATATTTCGACTTTGGAATAGGTTCAGAGAGACAGGTTCCGTGTTGGACAGACCAAGGCTTGGTGGGCGACAAAAAACAACACCTGCTCAGGATCGTTTTATCACCGTTTCGGCGAGAAGAAACCCTTCATCTATAAAAAACGTGTTTCCATCGAAACCATCAGACGACGTTTGAGAGAGGTGACTCTAGGTTCTAGACGTCCATTAAGAGGAGTTCCATGTTCCATTAACACGTGACCATAAGCGTCAATATTTCTTTGCAATTTAAGTCAATATCCCTAACTCATGTGGAGCAGTTTATTTTCGTGACTAGTTTAAGTTAATATCCTCATGTGAAGAGGCATTTCGAAAGGTTTGGCCAATTATTCATTTAAATGATATGAGAGCCTCCATGTAGGTACAATTCCCGTTGATTTCATGAATTACGAATTCGAAAAGCTTCAAGAGAATCAAAGGAAAACTCACCAATGCTACAACTGGTAAGCGAACTGCAAACGAATCCTTGTCAGTGGGAAAATGCTTATTATAGAACATTAACAATTTCACGGACCTAAAAATACACGGTATCAGTCACATATATTATTGCAATTAACACTGAATTTCACTCGAAGGAATCACCATTGATCCGATCTATCGGGATGAAGATTTGCCATATCGTCCTCTGTTCTGTTATTCACTGTCACTCCTTTATTTCCCTTCATTTTATCGGTTACACCTAAAGATAAGTCATTATCTAATTATTGGATAACAGATAACATATACTAACGATCTACCTGGCTGATCCATTCTGCTCCAAAATGAATAAATTGTTTACACACCATGGAACACTGTCGAAATACGGAAAAACTGTGAACATAACATGATGCTTCAACGGTAAAACCACAGGAGATATGAAACGAAACAATTTCGAAACGGTATTCTCAGACCCAGTCAACAGTGTAGTAGCTCATTTGATTCGCTCTCAAGGTCACCCTCGTGGAAATAGGAATAGAGACTAGATCTCACAGATAATTCTGATATTTGAGATACGAGGATATATTGAAAAATTCTTAGCCTACTACAGAACCAAATCAAATTTCAATGTCAAAATATTTTATTACTCAACATATTCTCCTCTTAATTGAATAAAAACATTTATTACAGTGAACCTGCAACGTCTTTAGACCTTTGAAAAAAATGTTTCTTTTGCTCCGCAAACCAGTCCTCCACAGCTTACACCTCTTAAACTTTTTTTCAGTTGAAGAAAGAGATGATAGTCGGACGGAGCCAAATCTGGTGAATAAAGGTGTTGTTCTAGTAATTCTAACCCTAAATCTCGAATTTTTTGCATGGCAACATGAGATTTGTGTACTGAGGCGTTGTCCTGTAAAAACAAAACACCTTTGGATAGCTTTCCGCGTCTTTCCTCTTTGATTTTTGCCCGTAGGGTGGTCAGTAATGTCGAATAGTAATCTCCAGTTATTGTTCTACCCTTATCCAAAAAATCAATCATATTTACTCCATGGCAATCCCAAAAAACTGAAGCAAGAACTTCTTGGAGAACCAAAGTGTCGCCATTCCATCGATTGTTGCTTTGTTTCTGGATCGTAGAAATGTACCCAAGTCTCATCCATAGTAACAATTCGGTTTAAGAAGTCTACATCATTTTCAAATCGAGCACAGATCGAACGCGATGCTTCTACCCTTGCAGGCTTTTGGTCAACATTCAAACATTTGGGGATCCATTTCGCAGAAATTGTTCTCATGTCCAAATTGACGTGAACTATATGATGAACGCGTTCGTATGAAATCTTCAGTGCTGCAGATATCCGTTTTAGCCCAATTCGACGGTCTGATAAAATCATGTCATGAACTGCATCGATATTTTCGGGGACTGACACAGAAACTAGCCTTCCCGATCGGTCATCATCTTCAATGGAAATATACTTCTTTTGAAGCATACAGTCCAATTTTTCACGGTCGCATACGAAGGACATTGATCACCAAGGGTATTAAGCATATCTTCGTAAATCTGCTTACCTCTTAACCCTTTTAAATACAGTTATTTGATCATGGCTCGATACTCCAATTTCTCGATTTTTACAATTTCGGTGGACATCTTTTTTTTTATTTATTACGTAACTCTGGTTTACTTTTTTGTCGTCGAACTCTACACTGACACTTCTAATAAGTTATTGTTCGTTGATATGGTATAGCAATATTTTGTTTATGCATGGAACTGGTCTAGGCTAACTAGATATCAATATAGGTACATCCTCGTAGATTTTGAATGAAATGAAATTATTCTGGAAACGTATCACAAGACTCAAACAGCATAAAAGCTTATGCCGCAAAATTATCAGGTTCTTCGTAGGTTGGTATTTCGTTTAATTCGTATGAGCCCCTTAGGACAGCATACAATGGCGAGAAGCAAGGACTATGAAAATAGATAGTAGGTGAGGTAACTTAGTGTTAAATCAACATTCCCCTGTCTTTCGCCGGAAGGTTAATTTATTACAGGAAGGAATGTTGTTGTTAGCAATTTATTTTACAGGTCAGTTAATACTCCTCACAAGAGAGAACCCAATATAACGTGTTGATTCTCAGTGGTCGTGAAGGGTAGAGAGGTAGGGGGAGATTTCGTGCATGTTCTCTCATTCTGAATTGGGACCCCAGAAGAAATAATATTTGTCCACGATTAATACCCAAAGTGTTCATCCATCTGTTACATCAAGCATTATGACATCCAATAGAAAAGTTACATTTTTCTAAGCAGATAGATCTACGAAATATTATTTCAGTTTGAAAATTCGACAATTTTTTCATAGGAATAAAATTTTGGTTATAATAACAAGAATTATTCAAAGTCGTGGTAAAAGTTCAATGTTCTACTCGCATATTGTGGCTGGTCTCGTCTGGTAAACCACATCAGCGTGAATGACAGCCAGTTTCATATGCTCGTTGAATAATATGTACAATTTTTCACAGTTATCACCATTAATAAAACCTACGTTTCATATTCTTATTGAATTCTGAAATGGACAAGAATTTTATCGCCAGATGAGTCAACAATTGAAAGTATCCAAACGAAATTGGATATATCTAACCAATTTCCCAATAATAAATCTATTTAAAATATGATAAAAGTGGTCTGTTGAACAGAATTCATAAACTTTCTTCGTCTTCTCAAATTCCTATATCGCGTTCAATACTGGAGAATGTTCAAGCCTTTCAAAAGCACTGGGTCGTGTTTGACATCCGAGAAATAGTTGAGTTCGTGAAGTGTCCTTTTTCAGGACCCTCATCCCATCGGTAATATACTGATGAGTATCAAATCGGGTTATGAAATATTTCGAGAGTACCTGGTTTGGATTTGTTGTAGTGAGTTATAATCTTGAAATGTTCGGTTTTCAATCTTGATATTATGGATAATATCGAGGATGTTGTTATATACTGCTTCACAAAAGTTAAGGAAGTTCAGCAAAGGACCCCGCACTTTTCTCATGACAAATGGCGTTCCGTCAAATGTTCTAATTTTTCGGTATAATGTAGTACTCGACCTACTGATCAAAAGTGTTCATGGCGCCAACTCAATCCTATGACTAGTTTTTGAGATACAGGGCGTTGAAGTTGAGAATTACCCACTTTCACTACGCGCGTATCTCGAAACAGAATCGAATGAACTTCAATTTTTTTCAAGAAACATTTCATTCCATCCCCAGGGAGCAACCATATGGAGGAATATGACCGAAAATCGTTACGAATACAGGGTTATCCATAATTGAATGCATGCTCGATTTTGAAAGTATAAAATATGTCAGTTCCAGAGCGAAAACGTTCGCAAAATGAACTATTACACTAGATATGTTGTTGTTACATCGAAACAACCTGAAATACCCAGAATTCATACTGGGTGATCCATTATTATAGAAACTATTCACAATGAAGGTTAAGTGGACACCCTCTATTTTTGGGTTGATTTGAGGTGTTTGTTTGATTTTTCCAGAACATATCATCATGGACTTCAAAGAATACAGGTCATGAAATAAACTATGAACCTCACGAAAATACTCAAAAATCACCTTTTTTTTTTCATCACCTTCTATTTCAAGATTAAATCCGTTGAGGTGGGAGTTTTATTTTAACACTGTACTTGATATAAAAACATCAATACGACTAAGAGTTTTTATCCACTTCCTATGACCAGATTTTTTTTTATGTAATATGAATAGTATATTGTTCAATGAGCGGTAATGTAAGTCTTGATGAACTACACTGGATGAATTACACCCCTCGCATGACGGCTCGGGCTGCAAAATTCATCTGCGTGTGTTATGACCATTACCGCGAATTGAACACTATTGTCACACACAGTTGTCAAAAGCGATTTCTGTGGTCGAAAATCGAATCGATATCGAATCCCGTAGAAAACGTTAAAAATTCACGTTTTCCAAATGCAATCTTTGGATGTTTCCGGTATTTTCTGATTAATTATGGTACATTAAGATCATTATGGGGAAATTTATATTTCGTTCGAAAACCTAGAGTCTTTTGGGAAGAATCCATTTTCCCCCGATAATTATTCTTCAACAACATCAATTTCACGTTCAGACCGTTCCTCGTACTATTCGCATCTTCATCGTGCATAATGAGGCGCACTGCTTCGTGCAGAATAAATATCCCGGAGGTCTCCCATAAAATTATGACTTCGTGTCACAAACGTGAGAGTGGCAAAGGCAAAAAACAGTCGGGAATATTTCTACGTAAATTCCTGGGTAAATATTCCTTCCCGGCGGAGCGGGACGGCGGCCACATATTTGAACCCCAATAAATAACAGGCCAACATTTGCTGTATGCGAGGTGCGGCCAATATTAATTATTTTATCTAGCGCATCGAAAAATTTAATATCCCAGCTCCGGCTCGTATGTGTTTAGAATAATCAATTTTCGGCTAAGCCGGATCGAAGAGGCTGTAATTTCGGATTCCGAAGATGCGGTTCCTTGCGAAACTGGGTGAGCTTACAAGGCGCAATAAACTTATCGATATGTGTTATGAGAAAAACTTGGGAGAGGTCGACCAGTAATAGCGGTCGAATCGAGTGGAAGAACGTGTGTAATTAGATAAATAACTAAAATTGCTGGGTGGAAGATCAGGAGACCTCCATATACAGGGTGCACCACGGTCGATGGTACCTACCCTTGTTTTCTTGTGTAGTATAGGAACAGTATCATTACATAGTATAGAACAAAGTCGCTTTCGCTGTCTGTCCCTATGTATGCTTGAATCTTCAAAACTACCGAACGGATTTTGAAACGCTTTTTTTTTAATAGATAAAGTGATTCAAGGGGAAGGTTTATATGCATGATACATGCATAATAAAGGAAAGTCACCAAAAATGAAATACACACAACCAAACTTATATGGAATCATCCAGTATTAAGATGAAATATTATTTTGATATCTTTTTCGTTAGAAGCAAATGAAAAGTGCATGTGTTTACTCACAGAAACAGTTAGGTTCATAAGCACTTGATAAGATTTGGCTTTGCAGTGTCGATTTTACCATTTCGTTCGAACGTCGCAGTGAATTTATATTTTGTTTTTTTGCGAAGTTTAAAAAAAAATGCCTTATGTGGGGTTATCGGAAGTCCAGAGAGGAAGAATGATTACTATGGCAGAACAAGGTATGTCACAAAGACAGATTGCAAGAACGGTGGGGGTTACACAAGGGGTTGTTTCAAAAACCTATGCAAGGTTTCTGGAGTTAGGAACCCGAAAGAATAGGCCGAGAAGAAGTCGTGGAAGAGTAACTACAGAAAGGCAGGATCGCTTTTTAGCCCAAACAGCAGGAAGAAATCCCGCAGTATCTCATTCAGAGCTTCAAAGGCAATTTTTGCAAGCTACAGGTGTTAGTCTTTCTGTCGAAACTATCAGAAAAAGACTTCGCGCTCGGGAATTATTCAAGAGAAGAGCGTTAAGAGTTCCAGAACTATCAAGGCAAAATAAAGTTGACCGTTTTAATTGGTGTTTAGAGCATGAAAATTGGACTATTGAAGATTGGAAAAATGTCTTATTTTCGGATGAGACCAGAATTGGCCTTCGATCAGACTCCAAGCAGCAAGACCGATCCCTAAATACAAAGGAGGTACTGTAATGTTTTGGGGCGGAATTATGTTTGGTGAGAAAACTCCTTTAATTCCCATTAGACAATCTCTGACAGGGCCTAGGTATGTTGATCTAATGCTACAACCTGTAGTGAGGCTCTGGCGAGGTGCTTTTGGAGATTATTTCCTATTTATGAAGGATAATGCACCTCCACATACCAGCAGAGTTGCAAAAAATTTTTTCGAAACAGAAGGTATGACTGTTTTAGGGTGGCCTTCTTGTTCACCAGATCTTAATCCTATCGAGCACTTGTGGGATAGGTTCAAAAGAAAAATTAGAGCTCGTCAAAATAATCCTGGTAACGCAAAGCAACTTATACAAGCGGCTTTAGAGGAATGGCAAATGTTACAGAAGAAGAATTAACAACTTAATAGAAAGCTTGCCACGTCGAATTCAAGCTTGTATCAATGCCAGGGGTGGTAATACTGATTATTGATTTGTTAAAATCGTTTTATTTGTTGTTCAATTCTCAGTTACATAAAAATCATTTTTAGAGAAATTTACACTTTCAATTTTCTGTTCTATTATAAAAATAATCTTTCAATAATTTATAATATTTTTGTGATAAACTTGTTTTGGGAAATTGCTCTTCACTTTTCAGCGACTTTTTTTTAATTAAAATTCGTTTTTTCCAAATAACAGGGTGATTCCATATAAGTTTGGTTGTGTGTAGTATCCTAATATGGAATACCTTCATTTCTCCAAGACTATAAGTAATAAACGGAACATTCGACCATCTTCTGTTTCATTCGGTCTACCAACTATCGCACTCACACCATCGAGTCAGTTGCGCAAACGCTTAACGTGTGGCAGGCGTGTTTTGTTTTGTTGTCGTGAAGAAAATTTCGAAAGGTAAGTAGTAAATGAGTATTACTAGCTGTTATGTTTGTATACATAAGTGTTATACTATTTAGTATATCGGTATTATGTTTATTTCACCATTTTGTGACCTGTTGTCATTACATTATTGTGACTTGAAAAAATATTTAGAGGAGTTCTAACTATAAAAATCCAAATATGGACAGTCGTCGGTGTCTAATTATGGAATATGCTTGATGTATGGGCTCTGGGCACATTATGATTGTACTGGTCTAGAGTTTGATACTTGGATCTGTGACTTTTGCAAGTAATTATGTAACTTCTTTCATTCATCACAATATGTTATATTCATTCAATTGATCACAAAGATATTACTGTCCATTTTTGTTATTGTTGATTTAAGCTTATATTCCATATATGGGTTCCTATTCCATATTTGGTTACTCATTTGTGATTTTGTTTTTTGTGTTAGATTTTAATTAGATAACTAATATATTTGATTGGAGGCTGTTAATTACTACATATAAATGTATGACTGATTAGTATAAACATTAAACTGATTCAATTATCATGAAGTTTTTTCTTTATATCCCAAAAACAAAATGGTATTTCATATTTGGTGACTTTCCTCTATTGTAGAGGAACACTGATGAATATTACAGGTTTCTTGTGTGATGTCGTAAATAAACACATTGTTTCGTGCATTTCGTCTTTTTATAAGTGACAAAAAAACGTCGATGGTTTGTGCTGAGAGGTTGTATTTTCACATATTGTCTGACAAGTTCTTCATTCATCGAGTTACGTAGAGCGCAGTTACCACCAAAAACTTTCCATCGAATTACCAACCGAAAAACAACCAAAACGAAGCGTGCGTGGAAAATGTATTAACGTTGAAACAAGAGCCACAGGTAGAATCCAATATTCATAAATGTAACTCAGTTAAATTCATAATTTCGCATTAGCGGACACTGGCAAAATGAGAACGTTTCAACGGCGAAAATACCCAAAAGGAAATACTAAATAAATTAACTTCTCTGATAAATACAGAGTTCGGAGAGCGGTAATGACCTGCAATCCATCAACCAAGAGGTTTTATCATTTGGTTTTAATCATACACTAATTTACCCACCAAAAGACCCTCTATTAGCAACGGACCTGCGATTGTATTGTGGAGTTGATGGTGAGTGCCTCATTTCCAAGTTATCGGGAAACTGCTTTTCATCTGCGTGAGCAATTGTTGTTTTTGAAAATGGAGGCCCCAAACGAATTCTAATTGAATCGGAAGTACTGCGAAGTATGTATTGATTATGGGTAATTCTCATGAAATTCCAAAATTATTCAGGAATGAATTCTCAAAAAAAATTTCAATAAATTTGAATTTTTTTGTGGCAGTTTTGTAATACATATGATACTAGATTTCACTGATATAGTGGTCCCCAGATTTAAGTCATTTAAAGCGACTCACAGGAATGATTTATAAATGTAAAGTGGGGGAATGATGACGAATGTGAGGGAATGATATTAACATGCAATTCATGAAACTTTATCAATTAAAAATGATTAATTTTTCATGGAATACATTGTTATTTATTTTCATAATGTTTCTATAACTAATCTGAAGAATATTAAATCAGAAAACTATGAAGTACTAATTATAATTGCAGTAGATTTCCTTTCTTCTCGGCGTTTCTTATCGTACTCTTTCTTTTTTAATTTTGCCTCTGTATCGAAAAGTTTCTTTTTTCTTGTCATTATTTGCTCCTCAAACGAGAAAAAACGATAAACTCACGTACCTACCACATGACAAAAGAAATAAAAATCTGAGTTATCTTAGTTTAAAAGTCATTCCCTCATAAATCATCATTCCCTCATTTCAAACTGAAGTGAGGGAATGACGAAATAACACGAAAACTAAGATAACATAGATACACAGCCCTGACCTTATGAAAACATTTTGAACTATGAACACTACCCCCAAAAACGCATCCAAATATAAAGTTACTTCTACT
This sequence comes from Adalia bipunctata, assembly GCA_910592335.1. Classification (NCBI taxonomy): domain Eukaryota; kingdom Metazoa; phylum Arthropoda; class Insecta; order Coleoptera; family Coccinellidae; genus Adalia; species Adalia bipunctata. The sequence goes on along the minus strand of OU342948.1, from coordinate 6,572,437 downwards.
CAGACTCACCTTATTTTTTGATGATGTCTAATGGGGGAATGATGTGAAGAGAAGTAATATAGTAATAATTGTAACTGAATACAATATTGCACAAAACCGAGTTGAAGTTCAATCAGAATCACCATGTAGTAACATAATTCGCGAATTCACAGGCTAGAAAAACTCAAGCTACTTTCATAGAATTCGCTCAATATGACCATAGATCGAGTATTTGTAACAAGGTGAGGGAATGATTTTATCCAAAGGGACATACATTGAAATTTCATAGTTATTCAATAAGTATTTGTCGTGGCTTAAATTGATGTTTAAATATAACGAAAATCACCATTACAATATTTGACTAAAATTTGATTTACAAAAAATTACTGAATAGGATGAAAATATTGAGTTTCAGCAGGAAACTGGGATAGTGGGACAACGTGAGGAAATGATTTTTATGATATAAAATTAGTAATAACTTTTTCATTGCATTTAATGATATCTCGTTTTTCGGGGTGATGGAAGAAAAGGTACCTAGCGTCAAAATAAAAACCTAACATCGATAATAATTACATGGGTATCTGTATCAATAGCGGTGGACTTAAATTTTGGAATTCGATGAGAATTACCCTTATCTAGTTAGCCTAGACTAGTTCCATGCATAAACTAAATATTGCGATACCATATCAACGAACAATAACTTATTAGAAGTGTCAGTGTAGAGTTCGACGTCAAAAAAGTAAACCAGAGTCACGCAATAAATAAAAAAAGATGTCCACCGAAATTGTAAAAATCGAAAAATTGGAGTATCGAGCCATCATCAAGTAACTGTATTTAAAAGGGTTAAGAGGTAAGCAGATTTACGAAGATATGCTTAATACCCTTGGTGATCAATGTCCTTCGTATGCGACCGTGAAAAATTGGACTGCAAGCTTCAAGAAAAGTGAATTTTCCATTGAAGATGATGACCGATCGGGAAGGCCAGCTTCTGTGTCAGTCCCCGAAAAGATCGACGCAGTTCATGACATGATTTTATCAGACCGTCGAATTTGGCTAAAATGGATATCTGAAGCACCGAAGATTTCATACGAACGCGTTCGTCATATAGTTCACGTCAATTTGGACATGAGAAAAATTTCTGCAGAATGGATACCCAAATGTTTGAATGTTGACCAAAAGCGTGCAAGGGTAGAAGCATCGCGTTCGATCTGTGCTCGATTTGAAAACGATGTAGATTTCTTAAACCGAATTGTTACTATGGATGAGACTTGGGTACATTTCTACGATCTAGAAACAAAGCAACAATCGATGGAATGGCGGCACTCTGGTTCTCCAAGACCTAAGAAGTTTCGTGTCCAAGAATCTGCTGGAAAAGTTCTTGCTTCAGTTTTTTGGAATTGCCATGGAGTAATCATGATTGATTTTTTGGATAAGGGTAGAACCATAACTGGAGATTACTATTCGACATTACTGACCACTCTATGGGAAGAAATTAAAGAGAAAAGACGCGGAAAGCTATCCTGAGGTGTTTTGTTTTTCACAGGACGACGCCCCAGTACACAAATCTCATGTTGCCATGCAAAAAATTTGTGATTTAGGGTTAGAATTACTAGAACGCCCCCCTTATTCACCAGATTTGGCTCCGTCCGACTATCATCTCTTTCCTCAACTGAAAAAAAGTTTAAAAGGTCGTAAATTTTCTTCCAACGAGGAAGTAATAAAAGCTGGTTTGCAGAGCAAGAAGAAACATTTTTTTTTATGGTCTAGAGACGTTGCAGGTTCGCTGTAATAAATTTATTCAATTAAGAGGAGAATAAGTTGAGTTTTAAAATATTTTGACATTGAAATTTTGTTTGGTTCTAAAGTAGGCTAAGAATTTTTCAATATATCCTCGTAACTATTTTGTCGTTAATACACACACCTCTCCCAAAAAATATGCATTATTTCCGTTTCCGCAAACTTTCCAAAGGATCCGTACCAACCCACTTATTGCCCTTCTAAAGTAATGAATAAACATCCCCAGATTGACTGCCATTAATCAAGACTACCCTGCAATTTACATCAGAATGGGATGGGCTGGCCCACTCATAGCAAGGATAATCTCAGGGCTCAGCTGCTGGAGATACTGAAAACTGCCGTTGGGATGGAATTGGAAGTGGTGACGATATTAAGTCGAAGCTATATTGCTGTATTGTTCAATCTATTCCACTTTGGGAATTTATTGGAATTTGATATCCTTCCATTCGAATTTCTGGCGAAATTGTAAGGAGGGAGTTCTCCTCTTTCTCGATATATTCCGGAGACGAAAAATGTTCGCAGGTGAATCGTTCAATAATGATTCCGGTTTTATTCGTTGCGATTTGAAGCAGGAGGCAGATGATGCAAAAACGTGTAGGACTTCTTTTGTCCTTCCCAGGCGAATAGACATTTCCCTTTTATTTCTATAGGAGCACTGGGTACCACTCCAATGGACCTAATAAGCCTATTGTGTTCCAGAAAGATGCTTCGAGTTTGTCTGCTAATCTGATATTTGAAGACAGGATTCCACTCAACGATTTCTCTTATTAAGGCACAATGAAACATGATTTTAATATTACTACATACCAATATTTTTTGTATTCGTAGCAACATACATCGTCAAAAGTCTCGCCCCCCTCAAGAAATGAACAAAATATGTTCTGCAAATGAGATGAATATTTTCCCCTCTTTCTACTGCACTATATTTGATAGAAGATCTTTGTTTCTTACTGTCGAAGTTAGTGAACAGGTAAAATTCGAACAAAACACCTGTTCGTTAAAATGCCTATGGAAATTTTGCTTTCCTAATAATTTTTTAACAGTTCTAACAACCATTCAAGTTTCACCATTTCATGTCGTATGAAACAATCACATGAATGAGCGACATTTTTGTTTACTTGTCGAGATAGAAGGATTTCTTTCTGCGGAAGTCTGAATGAATTGATTTTTCACAATACAAGGTTGCCCCTTTTTCAGTTTCCTGAACGAAAATGAATCCTATTAATATTGGTGAAATATCAAACGCTAACCGAAAACATTAATCTCCTGGCCATTCATGCAGAAACTCAGCAGAATAAACCTAAATTAATAACAGAACGCAATAGTGGAATAACATTTGGCTTCCATCCAATATGAAGGAAGCATTATGGGACCGATCCATACCTTATCCAATTGAATTCCATCCGTGTAGGGAACATGATCCGGAAAAAAAAAACAGTAGCAAATTCCTCGATAAAGAAAGAAACATGGCGGATCAATGATTCTTAAATACAAGTGAGGATTTCTGAAACAAATGCAAGTCCATAAACTGCATTTAGAATCACCATTTTTGAAACTAAATTGACTAAGTATTCTGTTTTCAATTTGATGTTTTGTGAAATGAATGTGAATAATCTGAATTATAATTGACGTATCCCAAAATATATTCACACAGCTGAATTTCAGATGATCATATTTAAAATTAAATCGACTAATCTGAGTTACATTCGATGTTTTCTGAGATAAACTTTAATTGAAATTCTTTTTATGAGAAAATTCTGTAACATAGATTTCTTGGTGTACTGGTTCAGAGTTCTGGTGGTTTTTAACCTTGTACAGCAGACTACCAATAATGATTCGACAAAGATACATAGCAGTAGTATTGGGGCTGAGTGCCAACAGTGAGGAATGAAATATCCTTTGCCATATGCGACAGCAGGAATTCGAAGAAGCAGGTGGAACACATTTCATTTTGAGCGATTGACGGGGTTGTAGTCCTATAGCATCGCTCCTGCAGCATCCTGTATTGGTGCGACCCTTTCAAGATGATATCGACTTCGAAATTTGATTCATGACACAGGTTGACAAAATAAATAAAAATAGATTCGACCCCTCTGGAAATGAATATTTATAGCTTGAGGAATGATTCATGGTTTGAATACTGCTACAAATTCGTGATATTTTTTTTGCGAAAAAGAATCGTTTGTCAGCATCGGAAAAAAAATTTATATCTATGTTGATGAGGACTGTGAATTGGGGAAGACCCTTTTTGGTTCGATCTATAAATTCCTTATGTAACTAAATATTAGTTATTAGTTTCATCAACAAAAAAGCACTGACAAGAAATCGAGAGCTTTTCATCCCGTATGAAGAGTGAGATTTGGATTTATTTCTGAATATTATCAGCAGAATACGTTGAAAAATGGTTTGTATGTGTCTTGTTTGTGGTAAATTGGACTACATACAGAGGGTAACAGCCAAATGGAATAAATTCGATAACGAATAAATGAAGGCGTGTTGGGAAAAACACTCGGACACGTCGATTTGTAATTTTGGATACGCATATTTTTCAAGAAAATAATATTATATTGGGTGTTCCATGTGACCGTGGCCAATACCAACTTTCTTATTCCAAATGCAACCCCCTGTGTATTATTTATTCTTTGGATTCTTCAGAGAATTTCAGACACAATTCATGCACAATGTCCTATACCTATCTTTAACTATTTCGGAAGTATTGAGTGTTTTCAGATTCATTGCAAAAATTTATTTCACAAATTCGGTACATTACACTCAAAACCTAATGAGTAATACTGATTATTTCTTAATTATTAAAAAAAACAAAAAAAAACATTGATGTCAATGTAGGAAATGTTCAAAATGCTCGCCGCGAACGTCTTGGCAACATGCTGATCTGGTGTAGAATTGACTTTTAACGTTACTCAACACTTAATATTTCCGAAAAAGTTGAAGATAGATATTGTACATGAATTATGTCTAGAATTTTCTGGAGAATCCAAAAAATAAATAATATACAGGGGGTTGCATTTGAAATAAGAAAGTTGGTATTGGCCACGGTCACATGGAACACCCTATATAATTTTATTTTCTTGAAAAATATGCGCATTTAAAATTACAAATCGACGTGTCCGAGCGTTTTCCCTAACACCCCCTCATTTATTCGTTATCGAATTTATTCCATTTGGCTGTTACACTGTGTACCTATTTGAATCCTGATTTCAGTTTACACACTTACACAGGTATGTTCTACGAGTTAACAGTGGTGTAGATTCTTCGATTCTAAGAGTTTACATTTCAGATCCCCTTCTGATATTGAGGGGAGAAACATTTGGTTATCAATTCTGAATTCTGCTGACTCTGTAAGTACCTATCTCAGAATCTTTTCAATGCTAGGAGAATTGTATGAAATGATCGAAAGCAGTTAATTCACTTGTAATATTATTTCCATCCTTCAATACCGGTAACACCACGCCACTGGACTTTTCAATATGAGATCCTGCAATGTTGCCACGGCAGTATCAAATGATATGTATTACTTTCTTTTATGCTTATCTTCGTTCCACTCATTGAAAACTGACAAAATTTTGGCTACACTAATTTTCGATTCTGGTTTTTTTTTTTTTTTTTTTTTAATGTTGTGATTTTCACGAAAAGGAATATCCTGTAATGTTCAGAGAACATCGTGAGAACCAAGGACAAGCAGGTAGGAATTGGTGTTCTTCTTGAATTTCTGGAGGTTATATGCCTCGGGGAACACCTCCTTAGGCAATGTGTTCCAAAGCCTCGCTGTTCGTTGGATGAACGAGTCTTTGAAGAGAGATGTTCTGCAGGTCTCCAAAGTTACCACGAAGGGGTGTGAAGACTTAACTTGACGGGTTAGTCTGGAAGAGACTGCCAGAGGGGGAACGATTGCTGATAGTTCAGAAGAGCATCGCCCATGGAAATATCTATAAAACAGAGACAGATCGCCCACTCTTCTACGGTGTTCCAGAGAAGTGAGCGAGCTTGTAAGCGATGCATCACCGACGAGACGAATTGCCCTTCTTTGTACGGAATCCAAGAGTTTTAGGGTGTGTTTAGGTGCAGCACTCCAAACATGGGAACAGTATTCCAGGACAGATCGAATCTGTGCCTTATAGATCATAAGCAGCTGACCTGAGGTGAAATAGCTCCTGGCACGAAACAGAAAACCAAGTTTTTGGGATGCACTTTTAGCAATGGATCTCACGTGATTCTCCCAGGAAAGGTTACTGCCGACAGTAATGCCAAGCATCGAAATGGATGACTTCAATGGTATGGTCACTCCCGACAGTTTTATGCTGGGCACAGTAAGATCGGCTTTTCTAGAGAAAAGACATGCTTGTGTTTTGTTTGCGTTGAATTCTACCAAGTTATTAGATCCCCATTCAAGAATTGTTGCCAAGTCCATATTCATGTTGTTAACATTTCTTCCTCGTTCGTTTTTGATTTGGCGGGCTGGTATTGGAGCCCTAGAAGAAAAGGTGGTTTGGAGGGTACTATCATCCGCGAAGCTGTGCACTGGACACGAAGTTGCTTCCAGCAAATCGTTGATGTGAAGCAGAAACAGCGTTGGAGCCAGAACTGATCCCTGCGGAACACCAGCATTTATGGGTAGAGAGTCAGACGAAACTCCATCGACCACTACATGGAGAGATCTGTTAGAGAGAAAACTAGCTAGCAGAGAACATAGCTTTGGGGGCACGCCATAAGATGGAAGCTTGGTGAGGAGTCCCTGATGCCAGACTCGATCGAATGCCTTGGAGATGCTGTATCTTCTCTTCCTTCGATTCAAGGTTGTTACAGAAATATTGGGAGTTTTGTGTCAAAAATTCGGAGCTATTAATATTGTCAATGTAGCACTCAGCAGACTTTACAAAGAGTGAGAAAAAAAAATGTAGAATGTAGATAATTTCTGGCAACATGACCTGAATCCTGTTCAAAATCGTCTTCAGTTCAGTATCACTAATCAGCAATACGGAATGACTGGGATGTGTTCTGAGTCTGAGTACCTCAGCTCCAATAATGAAGCTTGGGTCCGTTCCTCAAGGGTTTATAATATCAATATTCGTTATTAATCCAGCCTTCTCATAATACACTTAAGTAATTAAATCTGGCTGGAGAACATCTCTGATATCCTATTCCATAAGATGGCTGGAAACGATTCATGCCAGTTTAATGTAAACGGATACTGAATAGATTCTGCAACGTGAGCACAAAGGACACGAAGATCCACTTCTCCAAAGTATTCGATTCGTTTGGTATTCGGGGTCTTTATTCATGTGGTTTTGCACTCGGTCTTTCGGCAGTTCGTCAAGTCTCCACAGGTTTCCGATGAAGAGGTTTATTTATGACGAGCTGAATGAATCACAAAAGGCCGGACAGGAACTTTTGAACGCACCTTGTAGGTAGTTTTCGCATTCACAGCTGTGAAGATAAATGACATCAGGAACTTATTTTCAATTATTCTCTGTTAAATTTGATTAGCTCAAGTGGGGAAAAAGAAACAGTGTACGAGGATATATTGAGAAATTCTTAGCCTTCTATAGAACCAAACATTATTTCAATGTCAAAATATTTCATTACTCAACATATTCTCCTCTTGATTGAATACATTTATTACAGCGAACCTGCAACGTCTCTAGAACTTTCAGAAAAATGTTTCCTCTTGCTCTGCAAACCAGTCCTCCACAGCTTTTATCCTCCCCGTTGGAAGAAAATTTACGACCTTTTAAACTTTTTTTCAGTAGAGGAAAGAGATTATAGTCGGACGGAGCCAAATCTGGTGAATGAGGGGGGTGTTCTGGTAATTCTAACCCTAAATCACGAATTTTTTGCATGACAACCTGAGATTTGTGTACTGAGGCGTTGTCAGGTAAAACCAAAACACCTTTGGCTAGCTTTCCGCGTCTTTTCTCTTTAATTTTTTCCGTAGAGTGGTCAGTAATGTCGAATAGTAATCTCCAGTTATTGTTCTACCCTTATCCGAAAAATTAATCATCATTACTCCTTTGCAATCCCAACAAACTGAAGCAAGAACTTTTTCAGCAGATTTTTGGACACGAAACTTCTTAGGTTTTGGAGAACCAGAGTGTCGCCATTCCATCGATTGTTGCTTTGTTTCTGGATCGTAGAAATGTACCCAAGTCTCATCCATAGTAACAATTCGCTTTAAGAAGTCTTCATCGTTTTCAAATCGAGCACAAATCGAACACGATACTTCTACTCTTGCACGCTTTTGATCAACATTCAAACATTTGGGGATCCATTTTGCAGACATTTTTCTCATGTCCAAATTGACGTGAACTATATGATGAACACGTTCGTATGAAATCTTCAGTGCTTCAGATATCCATTTTAGCCAAATTCGACGGTCTGATAAAATCATGTCATGAACTGCATCGTTCTTTTCGGGGTCTGACACAGAAACTGGCCTTCCCGATCGGTCATCATCTTCAATGGAAAATTCACTTTTCTTGAAGCTTGCAGTCCAATTTTTCACGGTCGCATACGAAGGACATTGATCACCAAGGGTATTAAGCATATATTCGTAAATATGCTTACCTCTTAACCCTTTTAAATACGATACTTGGTGATTGCTCGATACTCTTTTTTTAAATTTATTGCGTAACTCTGGTTTCCTCTTTTGACGCTTCCAAAGCGTCTAATGTTTATGGTTTATCAGCAAAAACCAATGACTTGACATAACCTCAAAGAAGATGATCCATAGGAGTTATGTCGCATGATGTTGGAGGGCAATTAATTGGACCATTTCTCGAAATAATGTTCTGATGCCCAACCAGCAAACAAACGAGGCTTATTATGGTCAAGTTTCTCTAGTTCTTGAACCAGTAGGCTCTTGGGTGTAGACCAAGATCTGTACGCAAAATTTTCCATTTGGTGGATGCACAGAGTCCAACTTGATGTGAACGTCGACGAATAGACAAATATGGAGCTTCATTAACATTATAGCAGCGTTATTTCCTTCTGAACGTAGAGTTTTTTGTCTTGTTGTTGCATTGAGTAGGGAAAATGTTATCCGAAAGTGCTCTATAAGTTTGGCGAATAGAACAATGATTTTGAAAATAAATTTCAACAATTTGTAAACGTTGTTGCGGCGTGAGTCTGTCCATTATAATTTTTAATCCTTACTAACAGAAATGTCAGAACAACCTTCTGTCAAATCACAGTTAACCCTATCGAAAATTCTATCACTCTGAAAAAAACTCAGATATAATCCATTGAACTCCTTGACAAGAATAGTAAAACACTTTTTCACATAAAATTCGCATATCGGGAAAAATCACAGCCCATATTCAGAGTTCTGATGAATTGTGGGAGGGGCCAGTTGAACAGACGCTTGCTGGTGGGGACCATAAAATGCAGGTCTATTAGCATGAATATGGGAAACTGGATAATATTGCTGAAAGCGCAATATTAATCAGGAACAGATAGCTGGAAATACGATAAAGCTGAGAATTCGAAGGACACATCACGAGAGACCATAACAAAATGGATAAATGTCAAATCGAAACCTTTATAGCGACGACCATAGAGAAATTATGGATATGATACATATTGGATCAATAAAAAATTCAGATGTTGTATTTAGCGTCGTAAATATTGATGTTTGGCAGTTATGTATGGAAAATCTTACACCGACATTAGGGAATCCCTGTGAAAATATCCATCTTACCCAGGGGCGGATTAATCAAGTGGTAGGCCCCTAGGCAGTGCGATTTTCGGGGCCCCTTTTCAATTTTCAATTTTTCTCTGTGCGAAATATGAGCGATTTGAAAAATCTTAAATTTTGGGTGAAAAATGCCAAAGGGGTATGACCCCCTAAAAACACCATATTTGTCAATAAAAAATATATCTGGGGAGGATCTAACCTTGTTATTAAATTTGTAAATTGTACTTCCAATTCGAATCTTCAATAATAGCAATTTTGCGGACCGAGTGCGCCCTTGCCTTGATTTGTTTGAGCCCGTGAACAGAACTCGAAAATGAAAAACCGAAAAATGAAAACACGAATAATTCATTACTTATGAGGGCTACATGGGTGGTTTTGGTATCAAAATGTAGGTTTTCGAGGTCGTTCTATCCAATAAAAAATAATTCAAAGCCCTAACTATCACCGTTTAGATTTTCAACTGTCAAATGGCATTTTTACGAAAAATCGGAAATTTCAAACTGTCATAACCTCCGTCTCTCTCATCGCCGCCAAGAACTATTTATATTATGTTGATCAGCATAGCTCCAAGTATCTCTGTGCGAAATATGAGCGATTTGAAAAATCTTAAATTTTGGGTGAAAAATGCCAAAGGGGTATGACCCCCTAAAAACACCATATTTGTCAATAAAAAATATATCTGGGGAGGATCTAACCTTGTTATTAAATTTGTAAATTGTACTTCCAATTCGAATCTTCAATAATAGCAATTTTGCGGACCGAGTGCGCCCTTGCCTTGATTTGTTTGAGCCCGTGAACAGAACTCGAAAATGAAAAACCGAAAAATGAAAACACGAATAATTCATTACTTATGAGGGCTACATGGGTGGTTTTGGTATCAAAATGTAGGTTTTCGAGGTCGTTCTATCCAATAAAAAATAATTCAAAGCCCTAACTATCACCGTTTAGATTTTCAACTGTAAAATGGCATTTTTACGAAAAATCGGAAATTTCAAACTGTCATAACCTCCGTCCCTCTCATCGCCGCCAAGAACTATTTATATTATGTTGATCAGCATAGCTCCAAGTATCTCTGTGCGAAATATGAGCGATTTGAAAAATCTTAAATTTTGGGTGAAAAATGCCAAAGGGGTATGACCCCCTAAAAACACCATATTTGTCAATAAAAAATATATATGGGGAGGATCTAACCTTGTTATTAAATTTGTAAATTGTACTTCCAATTCGAATCTTCAATAATAGCAATTTTGCGGACCGAGTGCGCCCTTGCCTTGATTTGTGTGAGCCCGTGAACAGAACTCGAAAATGAAAAACCGAAAAATGAAAACACGAATAATTCATTACTTATGAGGGCTACATGGGTGGTTTTGGTATCAAAATGTAGGTTTTCGAGGTCGTTCTATCCAATAAAAAATAATTCAAAGCCCTCACTATCACCGTTTAGATTTTCAACTGTCAAAATGGCATTTTTACGAAAAATCGGAAATTTCAAACTGTCATAACCTCCTTCTCTCTCATCGCCGCCAAGAACTATTTATATTATGTTGATCAGCATAGCTCCAAGTATCTCTGTGTGAAATATGAGCGATTTGAAAAATCTTAAATTTTGGGTGAAAAATGCCAAAGGGGTATGACCCCCTAAAAACACCATATTTGTCAATAAAAAATATATTTGGGGAGGATCTACCCTTGTTATTAAATTTGTAAATTGTACTTCCGATTCGAATCTTCAATAATAGCAATTTTGCGGACCGAGTGCGCCCTTGCCTTGATTTGTGTGAGCCCGTGAACAGAACTCGAAAATGAAAAACCGAAAAATGAAAACACGAATAATTCATTACTTATGAGGGCTACATGGGTGGTTTTGGTATCAAAATGTAGGTTTTCGAGGTCGTTCTATCCAATAAAAAATAATTCAAAGCCCTAACTATCACCGTTTAGATTTTCAACTGTCAAATGGCATTATTACGAAAAATCGGAAATTTCAAACTGTCATAACCTCCGTCCCTCTCACCTTACCAGTGGAAATCGAAACTACCACAGATGAAGCATTCAAATACTCTTGATTGATCTCAGCATTCTCAAAAACCTATATTTTGATATCCAACCCTACCGAATATTTTTTGGCTTCCCTGCAAGCCACCAAGTTAAAGAATGGGAACAGGAGACGAATTCAAACGAGCAAAGAAATCAACCAAGGACAAAAGTTCAATGTTGAATCTTGAATAGGTGATGTATTGAATAAGAAAAAGCAATGATTCAACTAATGAGGCTAAAATATTACGTTATAATGCAGAATACGAGTGGATGAGATGGAAGAAACGGAAGCTCTTTCACTGAAAAACAATATTCTTCATTTCATACACTCCAGAGAATTCTAAGAAAACTATCGATATTCGCTGCATCTTCCACTCGAACAGAATTATTCACATGCTCCTTCAGTAAAACGAAATTTGCTCTGAAATTCTGTTGTCCTATATGGAATCTGAAATTGAAACTGAGAGCACGGATTCTTTAACTCTGTTGAAGTCTGCTTTATTTATAAAGGGAATATTTTTCCACTCGAACTAGTTCAAGATTTCTCAAAGGAAAAAGAATTTCTATGACAAGCCATAAAATATTAACGAAATGAAGGGGAGAACCGGTAAACCGATGAACGTATCGGACTTAGGACTCGGCTCTTCGATCAAATAAAACAATATCCGAAAATCTTCAGTTCGTGAGATTCGCCAGTATCGAGGAAAATGTTTTTTGGACATGTCAGATAAGTTGATCTCTCAAGATTGGTTCCATACAGTTTTGAATAAAACCATTCATACATAAATAAACGAGAATCTGAGAGGTATGTGGACTTTACCAGAGCCTTCTACGATGGTTCTCGAATTTTGACAGTTTGACAAAGAAGTGAAAGTTGTCAGAAAACTTAGAATCAAAAGGAAAGCAGTGAAGGTTTGGCAACCATTTGAATTTTGGTCGCCTTGAAATCATCATTCGTTGCTTGATTGCGTCTGGGTGACACTAGCGAATCCAGACGGTTTTTCAGGGTGGGTCCTTAATGGATAGAAATTTTCTATCAACAATATACAGGGTGAGTCTTTAACTCGTACATATATTTTAACTGTAGATTCCTCTCATCAAACGAAACACTTTTTTCCTATACCATTTTTCAAAATTCGGTTTGGTTTCGAAGATACAGGGTGTCGAAAAAAAACACGTTTCTGTTTATATCTTCGAAACCGTTATTTCGAATGAACTGAATTTTGGTTGAGTGTTTACACTATCCATGGTGCATATTCCTCAAACGAAACGTATTCAATATCTCTACTAGTATAAAAGTTACAGGGTAGTCAACTCATCAATACACGCTAAAACACCATAAAACCACTTTAAAAAGATGAACGGTTCATATTTTCGAAAGAATCAATCATTCAAGAAACTGAAAGTATTCTTATTTTTTTTCAATAAAATGCGTCGTTTTCGAGTTATTTCCAATTTTACCCGGAAAAATTTGACGAGAAATCCATTAATTTCAAGAATAATCTGAACGCGTCTCTGAATTAAATATCATCGGATATTATTCCTTCTCTGGTCTTTAAACGAGTTTACAATGTTGTCACAATATTTATCAACTTTGTCCAGATATTTTTATAACAGAATCCCACAAATGTGGGAGATAAAATTGAACACCAAGGAGGATTTAACACGCACAGTTTCTATTGAAAATTCATAGTTACCGGTCCATATTGAAGTTGAATGTCGATGAAATACAAAATTCGGATATGAATGATGAATCTCGATACAAACTATTCATTAAATTGAAATTAATGAAAAATAAAATGATACCTTATAATCTGTGTCGATGTTTCTATCTAAACAATATTCTCTTGGAATTTTATAAACTCGACACGGTTGAGATTGAATTAATTCACTTCACATAATAATCACATTAGAACAATAATTCACTGAATGTATTCAGAACTCGAAATATAAGTTTTCGGGGACGCTGAATTCAAGTAAAAATATTTCAAGGTGCTATCTAGAATAGTTCAGATTTTGACCAGCGAAATGGCATTTTTTCAAAAAATCGAAATTTCAAATCGTCAAAGCTCCCGTTCCTGTGGTCGCATCCATTTCTTTTTTCAATATTGTTAATCAGCCAAGTATCTGGAGGCCTAAAAGTTTCAAAATGTGAACTTCTTGGGTGAAAAATACATAGAGGGTAAGACCCCTCCCCCAAAAACATCACATTCGTCATAAACACGGAATCCCTGGGAAATCTAAAGGTGTTATTCGATCGTTGAGATCTTAATCCCGTTCCGATCTTTAAGAATACCCATTTTTCTAATCCATAATACCAAAACTCTGCAAGCTCAAAGCGTGTGAACAAAACTCGAAAATGAAAAATGGAAAACATAAAACTAAAGAAAATCTGGGTAAACAGAGACAATATGGTCAAGTTTGGTATCAAAATATAGGTTTTCGAGGACGCTGAATTCAATAAAAAATATTTTAAGACGTTATCTAGAATTGTTTAGATTTTGACCTACGAAATGACATTTTTTCAAAAAAACGAAATTTCAAATCGTCATAGCTCCCGTTCCTGTGGTTGGGTCCACTTTTTGTTTGTATATTGTTAATCAGCATTGTATCAAGTATTTTTTGCTTGAAAAAACCGATTTCGAAAATGTAAACCTTCTGGCTAAGATCCCCCCCCCCCAAAATAACCATATTCATCAACACGGAATCCTTGGGAAATCTAAAGGTGTTATTCAATCCTTGAGGTCTTGAATGAACGAGAAGCTGTAGGAAACACTTATGCTTGAACACTCAATACCATGCCAAATTCAGAGTCCTATGGAAGATAATTCGGCTTGAAGACTGTAAACCACAGAGTGGGTGGATCACAGAGTTTTGGGTCTTCTTCCCGGTTACAAAAGAAGTCCAGTTATGGTATTAATCACTTTAAAAGTATGGTGAAGGAGTTCTGAACATATTTGGTACAACAAGTTGTGAAATTCTCTCGAAATGAACTCGAGGAAGGCCTGGAAAGAGAGGCGAAGAGATTTAGGACGAAAGTAGCATTATTTACGAATTGCAACAAAGATTTGATGAAGCGGGTAGCAGAAGTGGAAGCTCCTACTTGGGGGGGATTATCCCTCCAAAGAGGGCAAATGCACGTGAGCACCTCTCATCGCTGATGTTGGTATACAACACTGGAAAGTTGGATAAGTTGTATACTCAGATAATGCGTGCACGAGCTGGCTTCTTTGAAAGAAACTCGAATAATTTCCGACTTGAGGATCAGACTACGTCAAACCCAGATATAATGAAATTTCCCGAGTAGATTTTCCTTTCACGTCAGTGAAATCCAGACAGGATTTTCGGGCTTTTCCATGAATTATTGATGGTTGTTACACAAGAAAAATATTTTTGGGTCCAGACCTTCAATATTAATCTCAGCTGATGGTGATGATGACGTTTGAGTTTCTTTTAGAAGAACGGTTTTCACAATGGAAATATAGATGAAGAGTGGCCAATGAATCCGAATGAATTAAGGCAAGATGAGCTGTTGTAAGCCAGTGGCGGCTCGTGGATTATGAGGAAAACAATTTTTACTGAGGGTTTACAATTTTTTTCAATAAATTTGATGATAATGTGTTTGTCCACCGCGATTATCTATACACTCCCCGATACGTCTAGGCACTGATGCTATAAGATGGTCTATTTCTTCTTGAGGGATACTATCCCAAGCTACCTGTACTCGCACTTACACCATCGAGTCAGTTGCGCAAACGCTTAACGTGTGGCAGGCGTGTTTTGTTTTGTTGTCGTGAAGAAAATTTTAAAAGGTAAGTAGTAAATGAGTATTACCAGCTGTTATGTTTGTATACATAAGTGTTATACTATTAAGTATATCGGTATCATGTTTATTTCACCATTTTGTGATCTTTTGTCATTAAAATATTGTGACTTGAAACGATATTCAGAAGAGTTTGAACTAGTATAAAAATCCAAATATGGACAGTCGTCGGTGTCTAATTATGGAATATGCTTGATGTGTGGGCTATGGGCACATTATGATTGTGGTGGTCCAGAGTTTGATACTTGGATCTGTGACTTTTCCAAGTAATTATGTATCTTCTTTCATTTATCACAATATGTTATATTCATTTAATTGATCTCAAAGATATTAATGTCCATTTTTGTTATTGTTATGTTGATTTAAGCTTATATTCCACATTTGGGTTCTTATTCCATATTTGGTTACTCATTTGTGATTTTGTTTTTTGTGTTAGATTTCAATTAGATAACTACTATATTTGATTAGAGGCTGTTAATTACTACATATAAATGTATGACTGATTAGTATAAACATTAAACTGATTCAATTAATATGAAACTTTTTCTTTATATCCCAAAAACAAAATGTTATTCCATATTTGATGACTTTCCTCTATAATCATTGTTTACTTCTTGCTATACTATCTATGTTTTAGCAAGAAAAAATTTTAAATTCAAACAGCTCCTTCTGGGTGTTGCAGTACCTACCTATATACAGGTAGAGCCTTTTCAGTTACAGAAAAACCTCGGAAAGTAATTTCAGTAGCAGGACTAACTGTTGTGGTTGCCAAAGCTGTATGCTTATAGCTCGAGAGATAAATTAAAAATTAAATGCTGTCGTATGGGCCGATCGTAGCGTGTAAAAGTTGGATAAAACCTTCAATTACCCAGCAGAGTACTCTGCGAAGTTTCAAATCTCACTAATTGGCGTAGCTGTTCCTCCGAAATAATTAATCAACCATCCTTTGTGTGGTTGCCGAAGAGGAGAAAATACAGACAACATAATACCCCTGTAGCGGGCGCACTCAGGGAAGTACTAAATAACGACTCTTTTTCGGAAGAATTGCTCCATGAGTAATCTGGCCTGAATCCGAGCCGTCATAAAACCGCTTAAATTTCCTTTCGAATTTCGGATCGAGAGAATGATATTTATTTTCTGGTACGCGATTAAAGGATCGAATGAACATAAGGCTTCATCCTTCGAAACTTGTGTTAGCATGTTTTCGTCAATCAACATTGTATTGTACAATTGTATCACGTTCACGCATTCAAACAGGATCTACGAGGATATATTGAAAAATTCGTAGCCTAGGTACTATAGAATCAAACAAAATTTCAATGTCAAAATATTTTATTACTCAACGTATTCTCCTCTTAATTGATTACATTTATTACAGCGAACCTGCAACGTCTCTAGACGTTTCAAAAAAAATTTTCTTCTTGCTCTGCGAACCAGTTCTCCACAGCTTTCATTGCCTCCTCGTTGGAAGAGAATTTACGACCTTTTTAACTTTTTTTCAGTTGAGGAAAGAGATGATAGTCGGACGGAGCCGAATCTGGTGAATAAGGGGGGTGTTCTAGTATTTCTAACCCTAAATCACGAATTTTTTGCATGGCAACATGAGATTTGTGTATTGGGGCGTTGTCCTGTAAAAACAAAACACCTTTGAATAGCTTTCCGCTTCTTCTCTCTCTAATTTTTATCTGTAGAGTGGTCAGTAATGTCGAATAGTAATCTCCAGTTATTGTTCTACTCTTATCCAAAAACTCAATCATGATTACTCCATGGCAATCCCAAAAAACTGAAGCAAGAACTTTTCCAGCAGATTTTTGGACACGAAACTTCTTAGGTCTTCTAGAACCAGAGTGTCATCATTCCATCGATTGTTGCTTTGTTTCTGGATCGTAGAAATGTACCCAAGTCTCATCCATAGCAACAATTCGGTTTAAGAAGTCTACATCGTTTTTAAATCGAGCACAGATCGAACGCGATGCTTCTACCCATGCACGCTTTTGGTCAACGTTCAAACATTTGGGTATCCATTTTGCAGAAATCTTTCTCATGTCCAAATTGACGTGATATATATGATGAACGCATTCTTATGAAATCTTCAGATATCCGTTTTAGCCCAATTCGACGGTCTGATAAAATCATGTCATGAACTGCATCGATATTTTTGGGGATTGACACAGAAACTGGCCTTCCCGATCGGTCATCATCTTCATTAGAAAATTTACCTCTTTTGAAGCTTGCAGTCCAATTTTTCACGGTCGCATACGAAGGACATTGATCTCCAAGGGTATTTAGCATATCTTCGTAAATCTGCTTACCTCTTAACCCTTTTAAATACAGGTACTTGATGATGGCTCGATAAGTCGATACTACAATTTTTCGATTTTTACAAACATCTTTTTTTTTCAATTTATTGCGTAACTCTGGTTTACTTTTTTGACGTTGAACTCTACACCGACACTGCTAATAAGTTATTGTTCGTTGATATGGTATCGCAATTGCTAAGAGGTATTTAAATGTCTTCTGCAGGCTTATTTCTTCAGAATTTTGAAATTTGGGGAATTCCATAGGTCCGTCTGGTCGTTTAGAAGTTTTTCTGTCAGATTATTCGAGTAATCTTATTCTTTTCTCGAATGTACTATCACAAGGTAACGGAATATTCTGTCCATTTTCCTTACAAGAAAATAGCATTACTGAATCACCCAACCTAATGTACGTGAAATATTTCCAGTATCAACAGAGAAAAAAGTTTATTCAACATTTATTTATTGTTTATTGTTGTCAAGGTTACTCGATTTAGTTCGATATTTGTCCAAAAATTTTCCTTGTTGGTTTCTTTTACAGTTAAATGCGAATCTAACTTCACAGGAGAATCTGCAGTAAAATTGAATCCACCTTATGGGTGCAGAATCTACCTAAAAGATGAATCTACTTAAAGTGTAGATCGCCGGGCCCAAACTAGTGAATAAATATTTTGATGAATACGTTATTACAACGATCCCTATGTAAAAAGGACAACGTTCTTTGTTATCTGACAGGAATATGACTAAAACCTAACATTTTCAATTTCTCAACTTCACATAAAACGAAAAATATTGCGAAATACCTAATTCGACATGATTCAGTTCAAATCATTGCCTCCTTTATTCAGGGAGTGAATAATCCGGTGGGCCAGACACAAAAAACCTCTCAATTATGATGAATAAGGCCATTCACCGTTTAGGAGAACAACCTGAGCTTGCCGTGTTCTGCACTGCAATAAATTACACGAGCGCCTCGATGGTCGTTGAAAACGGCTTTAATCAAAAAGAAGGAAAAGATTGCTGGAGCTCGTTGAAACATTTATATATTGTTATAAAAGTCACAAACCTTTCTGGAGCAGCCTTGGTTGGCTCCCATATTTCAGTCAGCGCAACATGTTTTTGTCGTCGGCTCCATGAATCATTGGAGGAGAACTTTCACGTAACATACAATAACACCGGAAAATAAGAATTAGAGGGTGCAGACATTTTACGATTGCGAGAACACGCCAGCATTCAGATCATACGAACACGTTACATATTTTCGTGTGTGGGGAGAATGAAAAGTGGAGATTGCAATGTAACGGTTTCCAATAAGGAAATTTTGATTGATCTTAAAAAACTTTGGCTACATCCGTCTTAAGGATGCCTCTAACGGATCTCAGACTTTTAATCTGCATCCTATCTAGGGATTCTCAGGCTTAGTTCAAACTGACTAGTATTGCAAGATCAGCTACAGCTAGGCTGTTACTCTCCTGAATTATTGGAAAAGTGTTGATTGAGGAATATGCATCGTAAATACGAATATCGCTTTCAAAGATATGGACAGAATTGTGCTTGAGTGATTTTCTCAAGTATTTTAGACATGGAAAATAGTGTTTCGTTTGATGAGACAAATCAACAGTTGCAAAATTGCACGATCCGGAATCTCACCCTGTATATTTGAACACTGCCAAAACCTTGCTTTTCAGTTGCCTGTGATTCGCAAGATCATTTATTCCCTTCCTGTATATTGATTTAACTTTTCTTCGAAATAATTTTGCTCATCTGATCTGGAAATTCATAATCAATCATGATATTTTCATTTAATCCACACTATCTCTTCAGATGAGAGTATTTTTCGCTTTGACTGACAACTGTGCCACTGCCATGTAAAACATATGGTGAATGTACATGCAACTTCTGTAGTAGCTGTGCATTCTTTCGACATTAGTATTCCTGATGTTTAT
This sequence comes from Adalia bipunctata, assembly GCA_910592335.1. Lineage (NCBI taxonomy): Eukaryota > Metazoa > Arthropoda > Insecta > Coleoptera > Coccinellidae > Adalia > Adalia bipunctata. The sequence goes on along the minus strand of OU342948.1, from coordinate 6,552,847 downwards.
ACTCCATTCACTTTCATAAAGTATCCTGATTGGCCATGGCATTCTGGCACATTTCACCGATTTTACTTTGAAAATGTTAGGATTTAGTCATATTCCTGTCAAATAACTAAGCAACGTTTTCTTCTCTACATAGATGTCGAAGTCATTACGTATTTATCAATATGTTTATTTACTTTGGGGAAATAATGAATTTGAGAAAATATTATGTGATTTCAATTATTCCAAAGATCTGGCGAATTTGAAGAAACTTTTTTCTCTGGTAATTCTGGAAATATTTCACGTATATAAACATGGTTGGAAGATTCAGTTATGCTATTTGTACGGAAATCAAGAATCGAGTGTTGAAATTTTACTCAAAAATAATGGACAGAAGTGTCCGTTAGGTACTTCGTGATCGTTCATTCGAAAGAAATAAAAGTACTCAAATAACCCCACAAAAAAATATCTAAACGAACAGAAGGACCTAAAGAATTCCCCACATTTGAAAATTCTGAAGAAATAATAAACAATTACTGTGCTGAAATCAGTAAAAAATACCTTTCAAATGAGGTATCACTCACCCCATCTTCCCTATTCAAAAATTGGGGGTGGGGGTTGTAGCAGCAAGGGTTGAAGCGCTATGCGTCCGTAACCTACATTTTAAGTTGTCCCCCTCGAAACAGAAATCGACCTGTCCGAGCATTTCTATCGAAAAAATTCATTTCGTCTGTAATCTCGTCTGTTTCGTTTTCAAATGGCCACCCTGTATATGTACTCTAAGAACGTTACCATGATGCTGGCGCAGCTGGGCAAATCAAAATCGGACGAACATTTCGTATTTCATCAATTTTGAGACTGCTTTTTCCCCTTATATGAAAAGGCTTTGTGAAATATTGAATTTTGCTCTTCAGATGAACAAAATATCATGCCTGTCTGATGATATCGCATCAGCGAGATTTCCTCAGCAAAATACTGATCCATCTCCTGTGGAAAGAAGAAGACAATAATTCATTTTCCGCAGATAATTCGTTCGGAGTTTACAGTTGAACACTGCGGTGCCTTTCTGTCGTTTTCGATTGAGCAATTCGAGCTTTCAACAACTTTTCGCCGGTTATCAACTGGAACAGACAAAATCAATTGAATAGCAAGAAACAACAATTAGCAACTTCTGAAAATCAGTTTCACACCGATGTGGAAAAGTTTTCATAAAGCTGCGTAGACAGTTTTCGACCACTTTCAGCCTTCGCTACATTAACTTGAATTTCTCTTCAACCTCCTTCGAGTTTCGACAACTTTTTCACTTCAGAACTCACAACCATAGATTGTCGCCAGTTGAGAATTATGGGTTTTATCGGTGCTCTTTCTCTTCTCACGCTAAAGAAAATGCTACACCTTCATATAAGCCTACCCAGCCAGTTTTATAGAGGTGAATTTAAATCGGAATTGCATTTGAGAACAGAGGTGTTACTTCTTGTACGACTCAAGCCAATTAAATAAGCAAGTGCCACATGCATCATAAATTATCCTACGCTTGTGGCCCGAGGCCACCTAGGGATGAAAAGCGTCAAGGAAAAACTTGAGCCTAAATTGGTCGAGAAATGGTACAACTGCCAAATCTCATATTGCACTCATGGATTCTTTTCAATTATAAGATAAATGTTTCACGTTCGGGAGTCGAAATCTTACATGGACGTCATCGAATGCAAAGCCAAAAGTGTCACGCTTATCTTGGGCACAATATATTCGAAATAATTCTTCGCAATTGTGAATTATTACAACTGCTATTTTATATTGAGTCATAAAATGCGGAGGTCAAAAGGACAACCAGACCCATACAGAGTTACCCGCTTTCTTTCATAATATTGATAGATACCGAAAAAAGAAATACTTCTTTCTGAAAATAGGAGCTCAGTGTTGTTTTGCCTGTTCCTTATAATGAGGGCTCAAACCCACCAGTGTTAGTTGATCCTTTACAGAACGGATCCGAAGGGATATGGAAACCAATAAAATAGAAATACATTTTCGTCTAATATCCCCTCAGGAATTCACGATCCAGTGACAGGGTATTAAATTCGAGGAAATAAGATGGGTCGAGGTATTCTTACTCCAATTGTGCACCAGAAGCAGAAAATTTCTCGGAAAAATTCCGACTTGTATGGTTTCTGCAATTTAATTTAGTATATTCATCATTTCGAGATGAAAGGAGTCTTTTGTAACTGGAGCGAGGGAAGAGAGAGGCAAGATGCTGGATCGGCACAATCGATATGGATGCTGATGTTACCGGAATCTGAGGTTATGAATTCATGTGGATTATTCAATTGCATATAGGATCCGAAAAGGAAATGTATCTGGTTCGAATCCAGGTTGAATATTGAGAATATTTAATCCGGTTGAAGTTGAAGTATCGTTTCTACACAGGAATAATGTTGTCAGTCTTTGGTATGGATATATTTGGTTGATACTCAAGCTATTTTTTTTGGCAACGCAGATTTTGACAGTTCACGCACGTTTCGTGTTATTGCCAAACATTTCAGTTTGGTCCATAATACAGGGTTGCCAAGATTGACGTCAAAAATAAAGAAACAGGTCTCTCGTGTCATGGGCTATTCGAATCACCCTCATATATGTTATGCGATTTTTCACGGTTTTCGAGTTATGAATTTTTTTATGAACTTTGAGAATTTTCGACTTGACCATCTTAAAGAAGATATCAAAAAAAAAAGTACAAGACTTCTCTGTGAAATTCTTCTGTAACTTAATCTCCATGAATTGTTCTTTTATACATAAAATAACCAGATTCGTTACTTTGATAAAAATTATGGAAATGTTGGTCACAAGTGAAAAATTTACGTGAATTGGATTATGAACTGAAATTTCGAATCAAAATTAAAAATGTAAAAAGGCTAACTCTTGGTTCCTTAGTATGCTCAAAAACAGCGCTCAACAGTCAGCTTTTAGAATCATTGATAAAAAATGGTACTTAACACTCTACTTTTGCTAGAATTAGCCTTCAAAGTCATCGAGGTGGAAAAAATCAAAGAACTACACCTTTTCCAATTGTAATTCAGAAAACGTAAAATGTAATTCAGAAAAGCAAATTTGAATTTCAGAAAATGGAAATTGTAATTCAGAATAGTAAGTTGATACATATCATATACTATTCTGAATTACAATTTCCATTTTCTGAAATTCAAATTTGCTTTTCTGAATTACATTTTACGTTTTCTGAATTACAATTGGAAAAGGTGTAGACATTTACTACAAAATTATTTTTCGCCATTTAAAGATTTTCCTGATCAATTTATGATAGAAAATGCTGGAAATCAATGGAAATTAGCTTTAGATGTTGGTCAAGAAAAGTTCTAGTTAAAAAAAGAGAAAGGTATGGCAATAAATCAATCATCATAATGTAAATAAAAAGAAATTTATTTATAAAATTTACAGTAGGTTTTCAAAGTGGCCACCTCTAGCCTCAATACACAATACACCTTCTTAGAAAATTTTTTTTTAATCGCATAAAACCTACCCTGTTCTCTCTTAGTACACGTTCGGCTTCTCTTAACTTCAGTCGCAGCTCGTCTTCACTCGAACATTCTCGGGCGTAAACAATTTCTTGAAATAACCCCAAACGAAAAGATCGATGGGATTAAGGTCAGGTGAACGTGGGGGTCACTTGATTGGTCTGCTTCATTCCATATTCGTTTGTCGAGCTCGATCAATCTATATTAGAATAGGAGTCATCGACAGGATCCTGTTGACTGTTTTGCTGATATAGGTAAGACTATATTTCTTCTGTTATTTTGGGTAGATTTATCCTTTCATTTGTTGGGTTTCAATCAATTTCATATACGTATACAGTCCAATAGCCTCATTTTCATTTTCACTCAAATAAAATTGAACCACGCTTCAGTTGGTTAACTGAAACTCTAAACTCTAACCAACACAAATCTCTTTTGAAAACGCTGTCTTTTGTGGTAGATAAAATTGTATTTGCAACAATTACGGAATGAAACTCAAAAATATGATTTCATTTGGAGGAGAAACCTATTAATCGCTAAAGTATACAAGATAATATTCCGAATGTAAAGAGTTCCAATATATTACCACCGAATGAACTCTTCATACCACTGAATGGATCCTCATCGATTATTTGGGCTGTTTGATGTCGAAGGAAAGAAGCCGACCAAGGGCATTGTGGCAAAGACAATTGGAGATTTCTGAAAGAGTACAGAAGATGAAAGAGTTGATTAACAGCATTGAGAAACCGGAGGTGGAAAATGATTCCAATCAAACAACGAGGAATAATTAAACTCAAAGAACAAGGTATATTTCACTATTGTCAGGAAAAGAATTCATGAAAAATACAGGGTATTCCTGAGTTAGAGGTGCAGACGAAGAGGTTAGATTCCTTGCATTATTAGACAAAAATATCTCATACATATGGAACCGCAAGTTCGATTTTTTCTCATAGTTCCTTCTTTGTTGGTTCTTCGTATTTAGGAACAGCCTGTATACACCACCATTTTATATGGACTCATTTCACAAACAATTACTTTGGACTGTCCATACTAAAAATATAACAGTTATGTTTCAATTTCCAAAATTCGAATGAAAAGATTGTCTCCAAATTTTTACGTATTTATGTGCGAGCAGTGTATAAGAGATTGGCTGCTGAAAAAAGTGATGCCTTAATATTTCACTGGAGAGAAGACAGCAGTCGATGCAAAACCAGGTGATTTATGAACTCAGTGTGTGTATTGCATTTATACTCTTCCTAGTGAAGGTAAATCATAATTTGGCGTCAAATATTTTATGAGATTTATCATCCAGCCAATAGCCATGACAAATCGTCCTGTAGCAAACTGGGAAAGGGAGTTCGGAAACTTTTGCAAATTTCCTGTTTAGATAATATATTTCTATACATGCGGGGAAAGTTTAACGAAAAAGTACGCGGTTTCGATGTAAATCTTGGTATTTCATAAATACCTTGAAACCTCGAAAAGTTCTTTCTAGCTCTTACAGTTATATAACTTGTACCAACACAGCCGAAAGACTAGGATGATATCTTGGAAAAACAGGACCATTTCCCATCCCACCACCATGTGGCTACCCAGAATTGGAATAACTTCAGATTCTACTGTACTGACAATGAAAGTTAACATCACCATTATTATTATTATATGTTGAGGATGATTGGCTTTAGAAGAACTCTACAAACCTTTTCGCTCATCCCTGCCAAATATACCGCATGAAATCTCATAAAAACATAAATAGACAATTTATGAGATTTCCTAAGGATCTATGAGAAGAAGCTGTATCCCATACGTACGTTATCCATGACATGTAAACTTCTTATAAGTTTTTATGAGGATTTATGAGTAGGTATATGTAATTTATAAGCATACCCGAATACATATTACACATTAGAAACAGGTAGGTCTTTTGTGTGAAAACCACATTTCAAAACTATAGATTCTTATAGAAACTCGTAGAGACGGATATGAGTTATCTGTGGAAACACATTAGAAACAGGTAGGTCTTATGTGTAATAACACATTAGAAACAGGTAGGTATTATGTGTGAAAACCACATTTGAAAACTATAGAATCTTATCAAAACTCGTAGGAACGGATAAGAGTTATGTGTAAAAACACATTAGAAACAGGTAGGTCTTTTGTGTGAAAACCCCATTTAAAAACTATAGATTCTTGTAGAAACTCGTATAAACGGATTTGAGTTATCTGTGGAAACACATTAGAAACAGGTAGGTCTTATATTATGTAAAAACACATTGGAAACAGGTAGGTATTATGTGTGATAACCACATTTGAAAACTATAGAGTCTTATAAAAACTCGTAGAACCAAGGACAATTCAATGTAGGAATCGCTTATAGAAACGGATATGATTTACGTTAGGAAATGCCATTAGAAACTAAAGCAATGTGTATCTGTAGTCTCCATTAAATACTGATGAATATCGTATGGTTTTATACGGATATGCGGTTTCACTATCCAATTAGGATCTCATAAGTTCTCGTACATAAATTTTCTATCAGTTTCTATGAGACCTTCTCGGCAGGGATTTTAGTTTTGGAGATCTCCTCTAAAGGAGAGTCATGTTTTGCATCTCCTCTTGCTGTAAGGCTGCCCTCTAGTGACCCTTCAAACCTGTATGAAGTAATGACAATAAAGATCTACTCCAGCGCTCAAAAACATGGTAAAACTCGCGCAGCTTCCGAGTTTAGAATTACGTGGCTTATGATGGATAAAGCTGGTAATGAACAGATCAGACTTGCTGAAATATCACACTTTGAGCAGCTCTCAAAGCTGCTCAAAGGAAGAGTAATCCAAATTCCTAGAGAGATATAACCTAATAGATACCATGTTCTTGGTTCACCTAATTGTACAGAAATAGTTCACTAATTTGCTATGCCTTTGTTTCGTAGGCAGACATTCTTGCTTTTCACCTGACCCCAATCAATAACTCGTAAACTTCCGTGAAACTTCCCCATCCTATTAATATGAAAACTTCATTGAACTGACTGGGTGAGCTGAATCAGTAGATGAATCTCCAACTGTTATTAGTGAGTAAACTTGAAATCGAAATTAAGACTCGGGAATACAATTTCGAATTCCTTTGCATCTCTGTTCAGACCATAATTCTTCCAGAGATGGGAATATATTTCAAGAATATTAGTTTACTTGAGAAGTTTGGACAGCGATACCTTTTGAGCTTCACAAGAATCAAAGGATATACGTCTTTCGAAAGCAAAATAATGTTTCCGCATTTGTAGTCACGAACATTCAGTAACATCCCTACAGGGTGGAGCAAGGAAAACGAATGTGAAAGAGTAGGACATTTGGATTTATTTCTGAATATTATTAGCAAAATACGTTGAAAACATGGTTCTTGTCTAGTTTGTGGTAAATTGGACTATTTGATATCTTCGTTCCATTAATTGAAAACTGACTGAATTTTGGCTTCACCAATTCTCGAATATTTTCTAGAATGGTTGATTCTTCGAAAACAAATTTTGTTTCTTTATTTCCTTCCTTATTCGTTATTCTTCCCGTAAATCTCATCTGGATTTTATCATCTTATGAATTCTCGAATTTCATTGAATGATTTGGTGTGGAACAAAGTGATGGTATGAGTTTGCTGTATTATTCCAGGGGTCCATTTCTTTTTGAACTCACATGAGGACTGAACGAGAATAGATTCGCTATCACAAAAACGCCTATATCTCTTGAACCAATTGAGAAAAAAATCAAAATTTGATCATAGTTAGCATTGTTATGAACGTCAAAAACATGTGGAACATTTACTTCATAGATATTCCAATTCTCTGTTGCAAAATGTCAAGCGAAGAGAAAACACGAGAATTTATAGTGAAACTTTCTCAAAATAATCAATAATGGAGCTTGAAAGAATCGCAAAAGAGGATCGCGTTCGTCCGGAAACCGTATCAAGAGTTGTTCAGCGCTTCAACGGAGATCTAACAATTAACCCCAAGGAAGGAACCGGGAGAAAAAAAGGAGTTTCATAGCTCAAAAAAAGTGGAGGAAGCCATCAGCCTTTTTCAGAAGAATCCTAAACTTTCAGGACGGAAAGTGGCCCAAATAGTGAGTTGTTCGCAGTCAATCGTTCAGAAAATCAAGTCGAGTTGTGGGCTCAGAACATACAAAGTGCAGAAAGTGCCAGACTGGAACGCTGTGAAGAATCAAGAAGCGAAATCAAGAGCAAAGAAATTAAAAAAAGATTTCTTGAAAAATTTTTCCTGTGCGAGATGGACGACGAAACCTATGTCTTGGCTGATTTCTCGCAACTTCCTGGTCAGGAATTTTATACTGCAAATTCTCGTGGAAATGTTTACGAATAATTTCGCGTGAAAAACAAGCAAAGTTTCCTAAAAAAAATCCTGGTTTGGCAAGCAATTTGCACTTGTGGGAAAAGGAGCAAATTTTTCGTTGTCCAAGGCTCTGTTGACTTGAAGATATATAAATCGAGGAATGCTTGAAGAAGTGACTTTTACCATTTTTACGTGAGCACGATGTTTCAACAATCTTTTGGCCAGATTTAGCTTCATGCCACTACAGCAAGGCCACCAAGGAATGGTACGAAGCTAATGAGGTGCTTTCTGTCCCCAAAGAGGGCAATCCACCAAATTGCCCAGAACTCAGGCCAATCGAAAGATATTGGGCCCTGGTAAAAAGAGAATGGAAGAAAACTAAGAAATCAACGAAAACATTAGCGGAATTCAAGCAAAAGTGGAAGACAGCATCCCAGAAAGTGACTGAGAACACTATGAGAAGCATAATGGGAAGAATTCCAGAAAAAATTCATGAATTTTGTAAAAAATAGTTTTGGTTTTTTTATTGTAAAAACAGTTCATTAGAATTAGAAGATAATTCGAAAATGAGTTTGATTTTCGAAATCGTTATAGTGGTTCAAAAGATATAAGCGTTTTTGTGATAGCGAATTTATTCTCGTTCAGTCCTTATATGGTGAATGAATTGATCTCCAAATACAGAGAATCTTCAAGATATGGTGGATAACTGCTATGAGGAGCAGGTTAACATAATTCCCCGCCAGAAAACCGAACAAAAGCCTAAACGCTGTTCAACTATAGTCTTATTGTTGACTAATGATATTCAAGACAACTACAAACACCCCTGCTTTCCCCCGCCTACCGTGGAACCCACATCTTGACGGGAACGCCAGCACAAATCTGGAAGTTTAACTGCTCCGCAAGTTGTTTAAGTTAAGATAAATTATAAATCAGGTCGTGATCATTTGTGAATACTTAGGATGTTGCCGCGAAAGCCAGCCTGGATACGGGAGATTTAAATTAATTTGCATAATAAGAATAAATGGACAGGGAGGAATGACTTTCAAATAAGTTCCCTTGGAATCAGCGGAAGCAGTTGGCGCTGACATTCAATTATTAAGTTTTCATCAAGAACAACAGAAACGGTGGGGACGTGTGCAAAGAATGGTAAATATGAAGTGATATGGTTGTTTAGCAGCCAAGAAGAGCTTGTGTTGAGACAATAGTTCTACAACGTGGAAAATGGAGGTGAAATTACAAAGAAAAATTGATATAATTCACGATTATCATCAGGTATAGAAATTTCACAGAAAACAACTGATTCTCCCAACTTTCACAATCTACAAGCATTATTTCTTCTAAATTGAAGACACATTCCGTCTAAAATTTGAGGTTCCACCAACATCTATATTCTTGTTGAGCTGATTTTGCTTCCCCTCAATTTGAATAGTCCAGTAAGATCTAATAGAGCGTGGTCTACACAAATAAACTGCTCCACATATATTAGGGATATTGACTTGAATTGCAAAAAATATAGTTAAAATAAGATTTTTGCCTGTAGGTCTGCATCGTATACAGAGTGGTTGAGAAAAATCGAGTAAAATAACGAAATTTTATTCCCAGAGAATTCAAGCATTTTTAGACTATCAATATAATGTATGGCCTCCACGGGCATCAATAACCTTTTGACATCTTCTTTGCATACTACCAAGGGCGCAGCCAGGGGGGGGGGGCCGAGGGGCCCGGCCCCCCCCCCCCCCCCCCCGAGATTTTTCTGCATGCAAACTTCTCTACCTATATATCAGTAGATACAGTTGAATATTTGCGTCGGGCCCCCCCCGAACAAAAATTCTGGCTGCGCCACTGCATACTACACACGAGGTTGTTGAACATTTCTTGGGGAATTTGGTTTCATAAACGGGGCAGAAGCTCTCTCAGATCATTTGAGGATTCTGGGGTAGGTTGATGATTATCTAATCTTCTTTGGAGCATATCCCATGCATGTTCATGTTCTATGCAATTCAAATCTGGTGTGTGCGGAGATATTGGTAAATGTGGAATACATTCGCATTCTCAACTATGGCTACACGGTGCGGTCTAGCGTTATCGTCTAGAAATTGAAAAGTTTCACCAATTGCAGCGTGAAAATTTGGCACAACATTGTCAATGACATGCTCCCTATAGTGTAAGGCGGACATATTCCCAGGACAAATGTGTAGATCTCTGCGCCCGTTGAAACATTTCCCGGCCCATACCATAACACTACCCCCACGGAATGGATGGACTTCTTGGACATAGCGACGATTACGGGGTATGCGAGGGATTGTCCATTCCCTTTTTCTTCGAGAATCTGAAAATCGTCCATATCTGGATTCGTCAGTGAAAAGGACACTACGCCATTGATCGTTCCAATTGATATGTTGCCTTGTCCATTCCTGTCTTTGACGCTTATGGTCACGTGTTAATGGAACTCTTCTTAATGGACGTCTAGAACCTAAATTCACCTCTCTCCAACGTCGTCTGATGGTTTCGATGGAAACTTGGACCCCATCTGCATTTTGAAGAGTATTCCGTAGCATTCTACACGTAGATGTAGGGTTTCTTCTCGCCGAACGTTGATGAAACGATCCTGAGCAGGTGTTATTATTTGTCGCCCACCAAACCTTGGTCTTTCCAACACGGAACCTGTCTCCCTGAACTTATTCCAAAGTCGCGATATCACACTTTGGCTGACTTGGAGCCTATCCGCTACAACAACCTGAGTTAGGCCATCCTGTAGCATTCCGATAGCCCTATTAGCCTCAACGTTTGTTAATTTACGTCTTGGCATTTTCAGAAAACTCGTTTCAAATCGAAGCCGTTGATGAACTGACTTCATTTCAAAATAAGAACATTCATGAAACTTAATATGCAAAGAACCAAACTTCAGAAAAAAGGGGAAATGTCTCATACTGATTTTTATTGGATCGATTCAAGTTGTTATTGATTTTTAAATGATTTTACAGCAATTTTCTCGAAGACTACATACTTTTAAAAACGATTGAATACGATATCCCTAACTCTTGTGGAGCAGTTTATTAGGAGTGAGCTTCAGTATTCAGTATTCGGCATCGTGAAACCATGCAATTGAAAGATGTGCACAATCAAGTCGAGCTGTTTTTGACAACCCCCAATTTGAATATCCATCTCAACACAATGGCTTTTCTTCGTATGTTGAAAAATTAGTACAAGGAGACACTCAACAACAGAGATCATTCACTGCAGGAATATTTCCAAGAATGGACTGACTCATTTGAATGCGTTTGTAGTGACCAGCGTACGGACGAAATACGAAATGTTTTCGTTGTAATAGAAGAAAGGTGAATGATGGAACGGAGAAAAAGCAGAGTGTGATTTCTGAAAGGCCTCGTCGTTTGTTTTCAGTTATCTTCTCCGAAAAAGAGATAATAAGATGGAATGAGAAGAAGACTGGATATCGGTCGTAAAAGACAAAACGGCTGGATATAAAAATTCCCATCTGAGAAAGACAGTTGCTGTTATCCATGGCCAATCGGGAACATCTGGCTGAAGGATGCCGCTCTTGTCAAGTTACGATGTGGAAAATAAATAGAATAATAAAACAGATACGTCTGTGTCATTCTGGCGTATTCTCGAATTTCGGAACGTATTATAATCTTCACAAATTGTGAATTATGGTGTGTTCGCACTCGAAAAATTGCCGCAATATCTGTAACTTGCCAGTCGAGTGTTTTCAGTCGAGAACGTTGAGCTGCTGAAAGAGGGGAATGATTTCGTCGCAACTCCGAGGAGAGAAAGAGAAATTGTTATTGTATTTTTTCAGGGGTATCGAATTTAATTCGGAATGAGAGGATTGGACTGAGTATATCTGTTTACATATTCTCTTTATCTGAATTTTGGTTGAACGTTAACACAACCATTCCTTATGCTCGAAAAAATCTTAAAAGCAGGCTGTTTCAATCAGATTGGTGGGGAATCAATTGCTGGGCCAATTTTAAATATTCCATCCCGAATAAATAAACTACTCCACAAGAGTTAGGGATATCGTATGTAATCTTCGAGAAAATCGCTGTAAAATCGTTTAAAATATATCCCTCGTCATAAACTTGCCAGTTGTCAACGAAAATTAATAATACCTACAAACATAATGCATCCAGAATAATCTCTTAGGGCCGCTTGCACCGTATGACAAAACTTCAGATTAAATGCAAAACCTCGATTAGTGTCTATGATTCTCTTGCACCGTGTCGTAATCCTAGTTTAACTACCCTAACTAACGCTTAAAGATAATCCTCCGAATTGGGAGGATTAAATGGAAGTTTAACGATAAACTTTGAATTCTAACCCTACATTCATGGATGACACAAGTCAGGCTTGTTTCAAAAATGATGTTTGATTATAAATCAAATTGAAAAGAATAATGACTGAAGTAGAAATTATAGATTTTGGTTTTCCTAGGCGTAGATATGAAAGATCAAATTGGTGTGAAATGAAAAGCACACGCAAGAATGAATAACTGAACTAAATATTAACGGTCGAGGTATATTTTGTACTGAACAAATCCATACATGCCTAATAAAGTTGGAGGTACAGTTCTTCTGATATGTAGAATTATTCTTCAATTCACTGTGACACATGGTATCATTCAATCGGAACCAATATTATCACCAATGTGTTGAAATGAAAGTGAATAAATATTAACAATTTTCCAAGATGCATGTTTATTGAAAAAATCACATATTTTCTTATAGATGTTTGCCCATTATCGAAAATCAGGTTTGTTCAAGCTTTTCGATCATTTCTTTTTTATTTTCCTCTGTTATACGACAGAGAATCCATGAGTTTATCATATTTTACATCCAAATCTGAAGTGGTAAGTGCTTCGACAATTAGAGTTTCGAACCAGGTATATTTTCATTTGTGAAGGACGTAGAATATTCCTAAGAAAGATGTCAACTTGTGCAATGAATGTTGCATCGGTTTTTACCAAAGAAATTCGTTATTACAAACTCTTTTAATTTGCGAAACGCTCGATATCAAAAAATGTCTAAACATCGAAACTGTCAAAGCATAGAAAGGGATAAAATAAACAACGTGAAAATAGGCACAAGTACCAATTTACGTAAAAATAACCAGATTTGTGGATTAACTTTAATCTAGTTACATTCAGCCTCGGTGCAAGCCAAATATTTAATCCTGGATTAAATAAATTAATCGACGCTTAACTAACTAACGCTTAGAACCAATACGGTGCAAGTGGCCCTTACTCATGAAAAAGTCTTGTAAAATACCATTCGGGCATCTAATTTTTCCTGTGAAGAAAATCGAAAAAACACAATGCAGAGTAATATTTTTTCAACAAAAAGCATTCGTGCAGGAGCAAAAATTCTCGTCTTCGACTCGGATTTTTGTTGCCACCAGCACTCATGCTTCTTGTTAAAAATATTACTTAGAAACGTGTTTTTTCGATTTCTTTAGGAGAAATTTGATGCCCTTATAATATGACTTACGAAAAAACATCTGTTCAGAATTCGTATTAACATTTTTCATTCAAGAGGCCAGCAGACAGGCAGATATAACAATCAAGCCAGCTTCAACCGTCAGTACCATTCAGAACCGCACGAATTTATTTTTCATACTCCTCATAAAGTCTCTTGGTACTTTTCTATCATAATGTATCGCAACAACGAATATTTCAATGATTCCCTTTCGTCAGTCCTCTTGCAAGTCCTTGTCCAAGATACGAATATTTCACTCCGAGAAATGAATAATTCACAACTGTCTGAAGACATAAAACACCGCAAAAACACGAAAAGTGGATTCCGGGCCTCCATTGGCGAGAACGCAATTCAAATATGCGGGAATCTTATCAGCTCACCAATCGATCCCAAGACAGGCACGTCTGGGGGCCCACTCCACGTGGTAAGCGCGTATTTTTTGTTGAATTCTCCCATAATAAACGGGACATTATCCTTTTGTTCGATGCACTTATGCCGGCTCAGCAGATGTGGAACTCTCTCATAACTTTCATTTGGAGCAGTGCGATATTTCCGATAAAACCCACTCTTCAGCAGTTTTTTCCCTTGTTATTTCAGCGCAGATGAGAGATAGCTAACTTGGAATCAGTGTTTCACGCCGCCCTCATGTTCTTATTTCGCGTTTATCCAGGAATGTAGCAGACTCTTTGGTGATTAAGAGCCAGTGGGTAATCTGGAGATGAAAACTATGGCCTATGCTCAAGGATCATTTTTTCTTCTCATTTCTTTTCTATGAAAAGCAACTTTATAGCATAGAATTCAGATAACCAAGAGGAACAACGCCCTTGGAAGAATTGAAGCAAATAGTAGCTACTAAAGAAACTATAATCTGCCAGGAGAGTCGATTCATTCACAGAAATCTATAGAATAATTATTTCCCTCTATAGTCCGTTCAAATATAAGAAGGAGCTTTGTGAACAAACAGAATCGTCTGGTTTGCGCACAATGAAGCTCCTATTCGTCAAACGGTCATAAACACGCTCCCTTTTAACGCCCTGAAAGATTGCCAGGATCGTACTCGGAACGGACTGTAGATGGTACTGGATAGAAATTATTCAAAAATTTGAGTCAGCAATTCCCACATTAGAACTTTTTTCCTCAGAAACTCTAGTGCAAAATTTCTGTTATGATTTGCAACTGTCATAAACATTTTATATCCGACGTACCCTATTTTTCATTTTGTTTTTATATTATTATCTATTAAATAATTTCTTTTTCGGATGCTCGAGATTGCGGTAAGGTAATTCCAGGAAACACCAGAGTTTCAGAGATTTGGGTCTGAATCTTGCAGGATTCCGACAAAGTAATTCCGGGAAACACCAGATTTGGGTCCTTTTCCCTAATGGATGAAAGCCATCTTGATTTGCATAAATATCCAAGTTTTCAATTGACAAGACTCGTAAAAGATCTCTGTTCAAATTTATAATGGTCAGTTACTTGTAATATCCGAAATATATTTAGTTTCGTCCAAAATTTTATATTATTTTGCACGAAACTCTTTGTCGGCTGCTCAATGTTCCGACAAGGTAATTCCGGGAAACACTTGATTTGGGCCCTTTCCCTGGGTTAAGGCCATCTTGATTTGCATAAATATCGAAGTTTTCAATTGACAAGACCAGTTAAAATACCTAGAGCTACTGTGAAGGTTTAGCTGTTCAAAGTGTTTATAGATTTTGTTGTGAACAGTGTATTGTTTTGGAAAATCTTTTAACAAAGTATATATAGTGTTTATAGAACAATGTCGAATTCGGAAACGGATACTGCATCTGAGGGTGATATGTGGGGACCACCACGAAAAAGGTCCAAAAGGTCGCATTTCTCTGCTGAAGTGAAAGAGATAATTTTGAACATTTTTCGAAAAGAATTAGAAATTATATATCTTCGTTACAAACGGTGCGAAAGGGAGATCATGTGAATTACAATAGTAAATAAATCACGCATTCGTGGCCAGCTCACTCAGGAAATAGTGCTTTATAGTTCAGCTACTCACCGCTAGATGCGAGGGTGAAAAATGTCGATTCTCTGAAACACAACTGCCAACTGTGTCATTTTGATCGGGAGAAGAAACTAAAACTTAGTACAACTACAACCCTTCCCTCAAATGCGTATTATTTGGCACAAAATCAGGCATATTCACACACCCTAGAGTATATGACGCCAAAACAAAATCACCATATGATTTAGCTTGGTTCATGACGTTTTGGAAATGTCAAAATCGACCAGCACTTGCTGCTGCAGCCATCTATTATTTAACAACGAGAACTTACGCACCAAAATATTTAATCCCAACCCTGTCAACATTTAGGACCTTATAACATGGGATATAATTTTTATTCTAATAACTTGTTTAAATAGAAAGTCATACGCTTTCGTTATATGAAAAATTCTCAACCTATTAGCACAATATTGAAGCAATATCCTCATATTTACGAAGCCTGACTGGAATGGATAACAATGTCATGGTTAAGGCATCAAAACTTCAAGAGGTCCTTCCTCCTTTAACCAGGAGCAATATCACGAAATTAGACGGGTAAGCTTCCCCGACTTCTCGTTTGAGCGAGACCGTTTTTTTGATGTGGAATATCAGATGAATTTCCTCCTTGTATTCGAAATAAATGAAATTTGGCGAGATGGATGTCGGACTCAAAGGTCGGAGGCTGCAAGCGACGGATTAGGAAATGCTGTTTTATGGATTTCTCCAACGGGGGACTGTATTGTTGAAGCGTACATTCGGATTAATTTTGAATCGTATTGTCGGGATATCGCAAACAGAGAGCCTTACCAAGATGACACGTCGTCGGTCTGAATATTTATCACGGAAAATTGAGAAGGAGACAGGGGTCTTTTCTAGGAGAAAAGTCAATTTTATAACATTCTGTAGGCTCTAACAGGCGACACAGCATGTGGTCGAGCTTTGTCATGCTGCAAAATAACTTTGTCGTGTCTGTCGGCGTTTTGCAAACGTTTTTATGGCAATGATCGACTCAAGGGCATCAATTGTCGTAGCAGCTAATAATGCAGCACATCCAGCTGGTCCCACCGAATACACGGCATGATCTTCTCGCCATTCGACTTGACAGGAGATGATGAGGCTTGGCCGCGGTATCCATACGTTGCACGACTTTTTGGATTGTAGTAATGGGCCCACTTTCCATCCTTTCCACCTTTCTTTGCTGTTGGAGCAGTTGTTCAAAAGAGCAAACTTTTGAATCGTGCAAACATAAGAAAAATCTAGATGCAACCCTGGCTTTTCAATATCACAGAAGAGCTCAAATTAATAAAGTCTATACACGGTAACAATATTGTCAGAATGTTTATCAACTTTGTCAAGACTAAAATGTCAATGGAATACAAAATTCGGATATTAATGATGAATAACCCATACAAACCACGTATTGAATTGAAATTGATGCAAAATGAATACTTAACACTACACGAACTGTGGCGATGCTGCTTCTATCTTAACAATATCCTCTTGGAATTTTATAAACTCGACACTAAACGGTTATTATCCCATTAATTCACTTTCACTGAAAATCTTTTCACATCAACTGTTCGCATTCTTCACTGTGAATAAACAAATATCAAATCTCCATCAAGCCGCTATACGCATGCTTCGTTAAACAACCACAGGCCAACTGTTCAATCTATGGAACAACGGTTTCTCTTGCGCACCGACTGAAATTAAGATCTTAGCGCTCTATCGGCGAGAATCAGAACATTTTCAAAGAGTCACGACAAGACACTATCAGCCAAAAGTAAACAAAACTAGTCCCTTTGCGTTAGTTCATCCGTTAATTATAGAGGACGTACTGCGCTCTATCGGCGAGAATCAGAACATTTTCAAAGAGTCACGACAAGACACTATCAGCCAAAAGTAAACAAAACTAGTCCCTTTGCGTTAGTTCATCCGTTAATTATAGAGGACGTACTGCTTCCTTGTTTGAAGAGAAAATCAACACAATCTGGCATCGTCTTCTCGAACGTTCTATGATAGCTTTCATAGAATATGGTTAGAAGGGTTAGGTAAGGTCGTGAACCTCGAATTCTTTGACCTAATTTAATGAAGTTTGGTTCGATTAGTGTAAAAACAATTCTTTTTGAGATAGTTTTGGGAGAAAGAGGAAAATATGAACAAGTTATAAGTGCTTACAAACTAATCTTAATGAAAATCGAAGGAGAAAGTTATTTTGGTGGGATAAATGTGGCGTTTCAATTGCAGAAATAATCGGACTATATTGAGTGCTTTTATTGAAAAATATCGTGTTTTTAACATTCTCATTCGAATAAGGTTAGAACTTGAGTATTCCCTAGATGTATCAACTCAATTTCAATCGAGAAATATGAACTTTGCATCAATTCCAGAGAATTATATCAGAGACGTAATTAGCCCAATTTTTTTTATGGCTATATCTTTTTAACAGAGCCGAATTAGGAAAAATGGAAAATGAAAAAAAAGTTTCTCTTGGCCTCAAGAATCTACAGTTAAAATATATGTACAAGTCAAAGATTCACCCTGTATACAGTTTATTTACAGTCCTTACACAATAATCTACACTTGTACATTATACGTCCTATACTACTTAATGACTTCATCAAACACAGACACGTTCAGTTATGAGTTGTCCGCATTTACTGAACTTCGCGAAATAGGAAACGTATTTGCGCCGAACAAATGAATTGATCTTATACCGTCTTGAAGATCTAATTCCGTCTCTAATGGCAATAACTACATCCCGAAGGACCTCTGTCCTCAACTCACAACTAACTATCAACTCACCCAATTTGCATTTGAGAAAAAAGGTGTTACTTCTCGTACGACTTGAGCCAAAGAAATAAGCAAGAACCAAGTGCATCTTCAAGCATCATAAATTATCCTAGGTGATCTCTAGCTTCTAGCCACCAGGTATGATAAGCTACCAAGAAACATTTGCGTCTAAATTGGTCCATTTATCTCACCCCACGAAATGGTAAAAATTTTGAATCTCATAATGCACTTCCTTTCAACTATAAGATGAAGGTTTCACATTCAGGACTCGAAAGCTCGCACATGGAAGTCATCAAACGACAATCAGAGATGTCACGGTAATCTTGGGTACAATATAAAGCGTTCCACACACGAAATTCAGGAACATGAGAGAGATTCAACAACTATTGGATCGGAATGAAATCCTACATGAATATTCCCTCAGAACCACATCATTTTCCCTGCTCATCATCACCATCATACTCAAACCATCCATTTTCCTGACACTTGTTAATATTTCGATTGCGCAACGAACATTTTTGTCGTCTGATATTACTGGCAACTATGATTGATAACGGAATGAGGAATATTTCATTTTCCGTCCACGAATGCCTCATTCATGACATGCCCGAATGAGAAACAGCCGGCAAAAGATGTTCGACGTTGTTTCCGTCAGGATTCGGTTATTGATGTTTCTCATTCCTGCATGATGAATACAGCTCATTCATAATGGAGAAAAACTGTTTGGCTTCCATTTATTGGACGAGTGCTGAAATACATGTCGAACGTGTGGGGCCCATTTTCAGTCGGATATAAAACGTCAGATTTTCGAATTTCCATTTATTATGAATGGAATCATGGCAGCGGTGATAATCAAAAGTCCTGGATGTGGAGTTTTTAATGGGACTAGGGCGATATGGCGAGCGGCATACGCCAGGCTTGGGATATTCGTTTTTAACAATGGAGGGAAGGCTGAGGTTGTTAGCTATTTTTTACGCGATTTGATATTTCTTTTTCTTTCGGAAAACTAATCTGTGGTTATCTGAAAAAGTGTTGTTTTCCGTTATTAGACCATACAAACAGGAGACACAGCATCTCATTCATAAATGAGAGAATTTTATAATGCCGTGGCAACATTGTAGAATCTATCTTTGAAAGGTCCAGTGGCGTGGTGTTATCAGTATTGAATAATCGTTAAGTTGAAGAAAATTTGAGATATCTATCGCATGAAATTCATCCTGTCAGAACTCCATATCACCCTGTTGACGAAGGCGTGAATAATCAATACGCGCGAAATTCACTCCGTATCAGCATCAAAAAGGCGAGAAATGTAGACAGCGGCTTCAAACTCCCTGCAGTTGCAGACTGATCGTAAATTATCAGGGCATTTTTCATCCGGACAGGCACATTTGCAGCTGATGGTGATTGCAGTTTAGTGATACGAGCTTCGGTCTGGATAAAAACTTCGCGGAGCATTTCTGATACGTTTCAGATTTGACGAGGATTCTGGGAAAAAGCTGATATTTTTTACCGAATGATTTGAGGACCAGATGGTTCGCTCATTTTATGGGCTCTGAAAACTTGCTGGACATGGCATGCTTCGTTCATAACAGGGTATCTCAAACACGCCACCCTTTGTAAAGTCTGTTCTTTCCCTGTTTATAGTTATAAATGTATTAACAAAACATGTAGAAGATTTTCTACATTGTTCCTCGAGCTCGATAATTATGAAGAAGGTTGAACCCATTATAGAACCCTGTGGAACTCCATGACGTATCGTCCTTTTCAATGTAGGAACATCGCAAATGATGCCACCAGCTTTTGCTCAGCCAGTGGTACGGTCACTCACATATGAGAAACACTTTCCTGAGTTGATCTGAGGGTTTTGTAGATCCAAGATAGTTACCTGAAAATGAGAAACCAGGCATTGCTCATCTCCTCCAAATTACCCCCCAAAAACCTTATTTTGCTTTAAGTTCTTTGGTACATTTCCATCTATGATAAATCTACGTCCTACGTCTTCTGTCAACCAACTGATTCACTGTCTAAATTTCAAGTAAAGTCTCAGCACCAACCGAATAAGTTAACATGGTTTGTAGCGGTGGATGCTGTGGATCAGGTTGCGGAGGTTGCAGTACTGGATGTGGAAGATCCATCTGCTGTAACGCTTGTGGAGATCACGGGCCACTTTGCTTCAAGTTCTATGATACATTCCCATCTATGATTAATCTACGTCCTACGTCTTCTGTCAACCAATTGAGTCACTGTCTAAATTTCAAGTAAAGTCTCAGCACCAACCGAATAAGTTAACATGGTTTGTGGCGGTGGATGCTGTGGATCAGGTTGCGGAGGTTGCAGTACTGGATGTGGAAGATCCATCTGCTGTAACGCTTGTGGAGATCACGGGCCACATTGTGGATTCGGGCCTAGAACAACCTGCATACCTGTGGCGAAATGTGGTCCTGATTGTGGTCCAGGGTGTGGACGGTGTGCTCCTTGGTGCCCTGCAGGTACTCAATTCTATTCACTTGGCTCAGGTTGCCAAGAATTTGAGCACATATTTTCGTTTCTCTGATCCACTACTCTTACATTGCATGTACTGAATTTGATTGATTTCAGGATCGTTCTGTGGACAAGGCAAATGCGCCTTGAACTGTGGATCAGGTTGCGGTCCTGGATGTGGACCAACCTGCGGTCCTCTATGTGGACCAATGTGCAGATACAGACCGAGAGTTTATATATCTGGTCCGAAATTATGCCGCCACTATCCACTTCCGCCAGCCATAGGAAAGTCGTGTTGGGCGAGGATAGGACCGAAAAGATATTGCAACACTACTTGCTTGAAAAAGATTATTTCTCATATTGATTTGAACGAGCCTCACAGAACCATACCATTCGATCCTGCTGGGCCATATTTCTGCTGCAAATGATTGTGTCGTGAACTTTCTGTGGAAGTCTTCTGTAATAGTGGTGTTGTTCACATTTGTTCTGTTAATGAGATTCAATAAAATGGATACAGGGTTTTACTTCTTTAGTATAGCTCATCTATGTTGCTAGTGTTTTGAATCTGATAGCAACGTTGAGTCTTTGACATTTGAATTGTTTTTTACTGTAGAATTTTGGGATCAAATGAATGATTTTCAAAGAGCTATAGGAAATTTGAAAAAAAAAACACCTTGCCCATAATTCAAGATTGATCAGGCACTTTTTGGCAAACTATTTTCGGGGTTCTTGGAGTTAGTGATCTTTGTTTGCTTACTCTCGTATAAATAAAAATCACAAATGAAAATTGTCCAATTTATTCTTATCTTATATGGGGAATCAATAACCCACTGACAAAAAATCATCATGTTTTAGCGTTTTTCAGCATTTCGGAACATCCTACCTATATATTTTATACATCATTTTGAAGGGAAAAAAACAACAAATTCAAAGAAATAACAAAATTTCATTATTCATTTCAACTTGTGTCGTGTTTGTGTCGTATCTTCAAAACCATACCCCGAAAAAAAATGAGTATGCCACTGGATTCTGCGTAGAATTCTGTATCAGACGTAGTTTTTAGCTCGTCTCTCTCAACTTCGGAGATAAAGGAGGGGTCCGGAAAGTATCAATTTCCAAAATCGCCCTGTATCTCATAAACAGAAACAGTTATCCAAAATCTGATTAGGACAACCTGAGTTTCACAAAAATGTAGGGCAGGAACGTGAAAACCGCAAGGCTCTATCTAAAAACAAGCAAGAAACCTGGATGTCTCACACAAAATGGGATGAACTGTACATACATAGTTACAAAAAAATCATTGGTAGCTACAAATTTTTTCCATCTTTCTGGTAGAGCTCGAATACCGTTAGGGTTAAAGTGACGCACGAAAACATGTCAACAACTGTGTTCTAGTCGTTGACGTTGACTAGAACTTTGTTCAGAGGTTTAGTACATTGTTGCAGTGCGAGAGCAGAGGTCATAATCACAAATTGGCAAAGGATCCCGTTATTGAATAAGGTGCGCAACTGAATTCCTGCTGTTTTCTCAATGAAGATGCGATTTCAATGTGAAAAAAATTGATATTGAAGAGTATAGAAGAAGAGCAAATCTGGAACTCCTACCTAAAAAATCTGTTCAGCAGTACGATATTGCATATAACAATTTCCTGGTCTGGTGTAAATTGAAAAATGTAGAAGGGAACTTCAGTGAACCTGTTTCCTGGCATACTTAAAAGAAAAATCGAAAATATGGAGTTCATCAACTTTGTGGAGCAAATTTTCAATGATGAAGTCAAGCGCCCTTGTTAAAAATGGTGTGGATGTTAGTAAATATTTTAAGGTAATAGCATATTTAAAACGGAAAAGTGAGGGATATCGTCCTGAAAAATCGAAAATTCTCACTCGTGAACAAGTTGAAAAGTTTATAAATGAGGCACCAGATGAGAAATACTTGATGGTTAAGGTTTCAACTATTTTCGGATTATTTGTGCCTGTCGGCGTGAAGAATTGTGTAATTTATCAATGGAAGACATCGAAATAACAAATAAATCATTGGTTATACAACTTCCAAACACAAAAACGAAAGTCAGTCGTTCTTTCAGTATTATTGGGAAGTATGTTGACTATTTTCATAAGTACTTTGCACTGAGCCCTTCTGTCATCAAACATCGTCGTTTTTTCCTGAAATACATGAATAATAAATGCACTGCCAATCCAGTTTGTATCAATACATGTGGAAAAATTCCATCTATTGTTGCCGAATTCCTCAAACTGCCAGAACCAAAGCAATATACAGGACACTGTTTTCGAAGATCCTCCGCTTCGTTGCTAGCAGAATCAGGAGCAAATATTACGCATATAAAAAAAACATGGTGGATGGAAGTCTACGACGGTAGCCGAGGGCTATGTTGATCATTCCATTGCATATAGAAATGTCATTGCTGAAAAAATTCTCCCAACCTCAACAGATTTTGGATCATCATCATCCAATATTGTACTTCCGGTTTCTACAAGTACTGATGGTGCTGAGGATTCTAATAATGTGTTGCGAAGATCCCTAACGTCACAGGGCATTAATGTTAGTAATTTTTTAGTTTTACGATTAATATTAATGTTCATAAGTAATGATTGTTAAATATTGATAATGAAAATTTGCAATTGCTGATTTTTTTTCGTCTGATTTAGTCATAGGAAAATGGAGTGCTAAAAATATTTTTAACACGCTTCCACGTAAACAATCAATTTCAACATAGTTTGCTGTCATTAAAAGTGTCACTTTTAATGGCAGTTGTACAAAAAATATTTAAAAAATACCCTTTATTAAAAAAAAATAGCAGAAATAATTATTTCGATCGATAGAGTCTGCGTTTCCTTCTATCTTTTTCGTTTAATGTCACCGAACGGTCTTACAAGCCACAAATAGAGGGAGCTAACGAGGATCAGGAGAGCAATAAGCAATTAGTGAACCGAAACTTTCCTTCCTCCACAAAAACAATCAGGCAACAAAACCTCCAGAGTAAATCTCAAGATCGAACATAACGAGATTCCCTCTCCTGCGAAGAAGTGACTCTAGTCCTTTCATTCCTATTCATTTTCATCATCTCATTTACGACGTGAGGACTGGAATCGGTCCCAAACTCCCCAACGAACACGACCGCCCGCTAAAACCGATAAAAATGTTGTCCAAAAAGCAAAATTGATAAATGAAAAAGCCACTGAGTCTGCGCACGCGAGAAGAACACGACACTGCCACGGCCAGCGGGCGTTCCGAGATGTGAAAGCAGCATCAGTCGCGATAGGATTTCGCGCATCGCAGCATACGGGCGTTGGTGTTGATGTTTTTCCGTGCTTGATTTTCGCGAGATCACCGTTTACCCGCGTTCACTCCTCATGTTGGTGATATTGGTTTGATTGGATTTCAAACGGATATGTTGATTATTCCATAAGACCGTCTGGTGCTAATGTGAGTTTGTCTCATACAAAAATATAATCAAACGGAGTTTTCCAAAATTATACACTGCCCAAAAAAATTAAGGCACATTCTGAAAATCTAAATTTTAATGAAAGTTAACTCTACATTGACTTTATAACTTTTTTTTTATGTTCTCTCGGGAAGGTTTTGAACGAAACAAGACACATTAAATGGAAGAAAAATTCAGGATTTCACCGAATCTTATGTGAAAGAAGAGAAATGAACAATTTTCAAAATACTGAAATGCTGATAAGTGATTTAATACTTGGTATTTCCACCCCTTGCGTTAATTAAAGCTCGGCAACGACGGTTCATACACAAAATGAGTGATCTTAAAATGTTCTGATCTGATCCTTCCCAGATTTCTCCGAGTTGGATTCCTAAGTCATTAAGAGTAGCTGGATGATTTTCGGAACTTCTCAGCCTTCTATTGAGATTGTCCCAAACCTGCTCAATCTGATTGAGATCTGGACTTCTTGCTGGCCATTCCATTCGAGAGACTTCAACCTCTTCAAGGTACTCCTGAAGGATGCGCGCACGATGTGGTCTGGCATTATCGTCCATAAAAATGAAATTTTCACCAATGTATGGGGCAAATGGCACTACATGCTGTTCAAGAATGTTCCTTATTTACTTATCAGCATTCATAGCTCTATTTTCAACGACCACTAGGTCTGTGCGAGCAGTCAAAGATATTCCACCCCATACCATAATCGATCCTCCCCCGAAACCAGTAGTATTCAGGAAATTGGCCTCTTCCCAATGAAAATGCTCTCTCGCAAAATCCAAACGCGCCCTTCGATGGGCTGGGGTAAGAGCTGGGCCTCTTGCCGCGACACGAGGCCTCAAATCATATTCTCTGAGGCGATTTCTTATTGTCTGAGTGCTTATTTGCACCTCATGAGTTTGCTCGAACTGATTTTGAAGGAGGCGAGCGGTTGCAAACCGTTGTCTCAACGGAGAAACTCTCAAGTAACGTTCTTGAATGGCAGTTGTTACCCGTGGTCTACCCTGTCCTGGTCTTCGGACATCCATACCTGTCTCCCTGAATCGCTGCAACATTCTGGACACACTTGTATGGGAAACTCCAAACCTTTCTGCAATTCTTGTGTATGTCCACCCTTCTTCTCGCAAAACTACCGCTTGGGCACATTCCTCTTGGGTCAAATTGCGTGTTTCGCGTTGCATAGCGATCGAGTGTAGAAAATCAAACGAAAGAAAAACTATTGATCACTAGAATTGATCGAGAACATTTGATTTTAGAATGGAGCCAATACATTCAAAATCTGATAATCGGGGCTATTCACTAAGCAAAGTTGTTATGGATAGCAACTTTGCTTAGTGAATAGCCCCGATTATCATCTTTTTTTATTCCTGCTGGGAGAAAACACTCAATACTTCCGAAATAGTTAAAGATAGGTATAGGACATTGTGCATGAATTGTGTCTAGAATTCTCTGAAGAATCAAAAAAAATAAATAATATACAGGGGGTTGCATTTGAAATAAGAAAGTTGGTATTGGCCACGGTCACATGGAACAACCTATATAATTTCATTTTCTTGAAAAATATGCGCATTTAAAATTACAAATCGACCTGTCCGAGCGTTTTTCCCAACATTTATTCGTTATCGAATTTATTCCATTTGGCTGTTACACTCTGTATAAATAATGTCAAGTATTTGTTTATCACATCCTGCATATTTGAGAATTGTTAAAAATATTAATACTTCTGGAAGATTCCAAGGAAAATTGTTTCGATTTGTGAGTGGAATTAGATGAGTTTGAACCAAAGAAAATATGTTATTTGAAGATTTCACTCAAATATTGTCAAATATCAATTATCAAGACAAATATAAGTTTCCTATTTGTGTAGTGGCACGTGTTACTAATTGGCAAAGGAGCCGGTACTTCGGAAAAGTCTTCCTCGTTTAAAAAGTGTTGCGTGAATGTCTATCAAGATTTCTAGAGCGTTAGCACATTGGAAAATAAGTGTACTACAAGAAATCATTTCCCAAAATTTTTCCTTCAAGTTCATAGAATAAGAAATAAACAGGAATAATATTATGAGATTCCCAACCCATAGTATAATCTCAAGTTGTCACCCTAAATATAAGTCATATGCAGGTCATATCAACATTTCCAACGCCGAATATTCACGAAAATACAGGTGCGATCCTTTCATTTGCGGATGCAATCCAACGAACTATCATAAGTAGATTATTTGAGTTTTTCCAGCAATTAATACAATTCGTTCTTTATGAACTGTTAGGAAAATGCGAACAAAATACTCCAACGGTCTACTGAAGCGAACATTCGATTTATTTTCACAATGAATATTCATTTCACGTGAGTTACGCAAATTCGATAACTTGGATGAATAATATGGAAAACAAAAATTAAATCAGATTGGTACAGTCGCAATATATTCGTGTTGGCTTTAAATAATTTGTTCTGGCTGGAACGAAATTGTTTTCGTTATATGGTATGCAGAATTTGGCTATTGTAACTCATCGAAATTCCGGCTTCTGTCTATTGGAATTTGTTTTGCACGTTTGCGAACTGAAATATTCGCAATTGATCGACACAATTTTTTAATTGAAAATCTGAAAGGAGATGGAATGCTGGGCTGTATTCATCTACACCAACAAAAACATTACAATCATGAAGCAATCATATACATATGTATATATATAAAACAAAGTTGTTGGTTACACCATTTATAACTCGAGATCGGCTGGATTGTTTGTTATGAAACTTCATTTATGGATTCATCTACTGCCTGGTTATTATAAAATACATCAAAACTCTGAAAAACTCGATGGAAAATTTGTTTATGTAGGAAATGTTTTTCCTCCTTTTGAATAAGGCCACTAGGTTAATGGCTCTTATCAGACACTGTAGCGTAGTCGTGAAGGTACTATATTTGATAGTATCGCCACTAGATGGCGATGGTAATTAGCTAGTTCCTAATATTAAAGCAAATTGATGTTGTTCAACTGAATAGTTACAAAAATAAATATGACGTGTAAGAAAAACCTTTCGTAGTGACCGATTTTTCCGGACCCATCCAAAATTTTCTCTGGAAATAGTATGGTATTTTATCATTGAACAAATCAAGAATGAAATTTTTGTGATAATATTCAAGAAAAATGGAAAATATTCACCTCAGGGATCGTACTAAAGTTCGACCCAAAGTAAATCATCAAATGTATCGAGGGATCATTTAAGAATAAAAATTCAAACTTCGAAACGAATAATTCATCACCCATCTTGAACCTCCATGTCTCCTTTTCTCATTTGTTTATATGTTTGGTTGAAAGAATACCTATTCTGCATTGAAGAAGTCGAAACGCTAAATGCCTTTGATGTTGTATTCGTACACCAACGTAACATTCTAATTCAATTGCAAATTTTTCCATTTCGCTTCAAGATGAAAGAAAGGTTGTATTATTCCTTTCTGAATAAACCCCTCGAGATATTTTCCCAATTTTCCTTTTCTCCAGATTGTGAGCTGCAAGTAGGAGTTCTACAGTAGTTTCGTATGTGTGTAATTATCCCTTTTTGTTCCTTTCAACAGGAATGCTGGATGGTATTCCCTAACATTGTCCTGAAGAACTTGCATATCTGATAGAAAGGATGCATTGTCGTGGAGCAATTCCTGAAATGTGTAAGACACAAAATTGCATAAAATGATCAGGACTGAACGAGAATGAATTCGCTATAACAAAAACGCTTATCGTCGCCGTATAGTCAAAACCTCGTAAGTCTGAAAATAGCATTTCGAATAAGACACGAATAAAAACCTTATTTTTCGAAAAATATCAGACTAATTTCATTTGAGTCAACTGTATAATGTATAATGCCTCCAAAGCATCAGCGATAGGGCCATAAGAGTTTTTTCACGATGTTCAGAATGATCATTTTCAATAGATTGCGAAAATATCTGAGAACCTACCAAATTCGACATACGAGGTTTTGACTTTACGGCGACGTTATATCTTTTGAACCACTGAACCGATTTCGAAAATCAAACTCATTTGCGAATCATCTTCTAATTCTAATGAAAACTGTCATTACAATAAAAAAAATATTTTTCACAAAATTCATGGATTTTTTCAGGAATTCTTCCCATCATGCTTCTTATGGTGTTCTCAGTCACTTTCTGGGATGCTGTCTTCCAATTTTGCTTGAATTCCGCTAATTTTTTCGTTGATTTCTTAGTCTTCTTCAATTCTCTTTTTACCAAGGCCCAATATCTTTCGATTGGCCTGAGTTCTGGGCAATTTGGTGGATTGGCCTCTTTGGGGACAAAAACCACCTCATTAGCTCCGTACCATTCCTTGGTGGCCTTCCTGTAGTGGCATGAAGCTAAATCTGGCCAAAAGATTGTTGACACATCGTGCTCACGTAAAAATGGTAAAAGTCGCTTCTTCAAACATTTCTCGATGTATATCTTCGAGTCAACAGAGCCTTGGCCAACGAAAAATTTGCTCCTTTTCCCACAAGTGCAAATTGCTTGCCAAACAAGGAATTTTTTGAGAAACTTTTCTTGTTTCTTCACGCGAAATTGTTCGTCAACATTTCCACGAGAATAAAATTCCTGACCAGGAAATCACGAGAAATCAGCCAAGACATAGGTTTCGTCGTCCATCACGCAACTCGAAAAATTCTTCAAAAAATATTTTTTTAATTTCTTTGCTCTTGATTTCGCTTCTTGATTCTTCACAGCGTTCCTGTCTGGCACTTTCTGCACTTTGTATGTTCTAAGCTGACAACTCGACTTGATTTTCTGAACGGTTGACTGCGAACAACCCACTATTTGGGCTACTTTCCGTCCAGAAAGGTTAGGATTCTTCTAAAAAAGGCTGATGGCTTTATTTACTTTTCTTGGGCTATGAAACCCCTTTTCCTTTCGGTTCCATCCTTGTGGTTAATGGTAAGATCTTCGTTGAAGCGCTTAACCACTCTTGATACCGTTTCCGGACGAACGCGAGCCTCTTTTGCGATTCTTTTGAAGCTCCATTTTTGATTATTTTGAAAAAGTTTCACTAAAAATTCTCGTTTTTTCACTTCGCTTGACATTTTGCGACAGAGAATTGGAATATCTATGAAGTAAATGTTCCACATGTTTCTGACGTTCATAACACAGCTAACTATGATCAAATTTTGATTTTTTCTCAATTGGTTCAAGAGATATAGGCGTTTTTGTGATAGTGAATTTATTCTCGTTCAGTCCTTACTACGTTACAAGAAAAATTCAATTCATGTTATGTACTTTGAAAATGAATTCTTCCATCAGTGTGTCGACTAATCATATAAATGCAAGAAATGAGAAACACATGTTATGTAGTCCAAATTCATCAATAATTCTCGTTTGTATTCCTGCAAGGATGTTCGTAATCAACCGCAAACACATGATTTCAGAAAATTCAGAAAAAATCTAACCAGTTGAAGTCTAGAGAACGAGCAGGCCATCATTTCTCCATGTCCAATCAATCGATTTAAAAAATACAAATCTCAAGAAATCTGACCAATTCTGTTGAAGTGCAGGAACAAATTGGTTATTCAGTAAATGGGATGTCTAATGTCCAGTATAGCGATTCGATTTCAATTTACAGTGTGAAGCTTGCACCTCTGTCGGTGGAAGTCCATCACTTCACACCTCCGGTGTATCTGATCAGCTAGAACTAATGGACTGTGTAATTTCACCCCAATTACGCCATCAGAGATTAATGATTCTATTTCGTTTGACACCCCTTGTTCCTTGCCGTAACATGAAGTGGAAAAAGGCTAATCGATCCTGCCCTCTGACGTGAGCCTTGTGTTGAGTCACAGAAATCGGCAGATTTGATTTTGCTGGCAGCGACTCCAAATATGGCTTCTACGTTACAGTTGTCACATTGATTCATTGTTCGCGTTCTTTATAATTTTTTGGTTTTGATATGGATGCACTATTTTTGAAACCATCATTCAATCCAAACAATAATTATTCAAAAGAACAACAAATAAATAATGAGGTGAGAGTCAAGTACAATAACATTTTGAAAGTATAAAAAGTTGAAAATCGTGAAAAATAATCATTTTGACCTGAAAAACGCTGCATGTAAACAGGGTGAGTCTTTGACTTTTAACTAAAGATTCATAAGGTCAAAAGAAACCTTTGTTTCATTTTCCATTTTCCCGAATTCGGCTCTGTTTGAAAGATATAGCCATTTGAAAAAAAAATTTGGCTCATTACGTCTCTGATATGATTCTCTGGAATTGATGCAAAGTTCATATTTCTCGATTGAAATTGAGTTGATGCATCTAGGGAACACTCAAGTACTAACCTCATTCGAATGAGAATGTTAAAAATACGATATTTCTCAATAAAAACACTTAGTATTGTCCGATTATTTCTGCAATTGAAAAGCCATATTTATCTCACCGAAATAAGTTCCTCCTTCGATTTCCATTAGGATTAGTTTGTGAGCACTTATAACTTGTTCATATTTCCTCTATCTCCCAAAACTATCTCAAAAAGAATTTTTTTACACTAATCGAACATAACCCTATTAAACTAGGTCATAGGATTCGAGGTCAATGACCTAACCTAAACCATCTTCTTATTTTCTGTGACAGAGCTATCATAGAACGTTTGAGAAGACGATGCCAGATTGTGTTGATTTTCTCTTTGAACAAGGAAGCAGTACGTCCTCTATCATTAATTTACGAACTAACGCAAAGGCACTAGTTTTGTTTACTTTTGGCTGATGGCGTCTAGTCTCTGGAAATGCCGAAGGAGTAGTTCTGATTCTCGCCGATAGAGCGCTACGATCTTAATTTCAGTCACCTTTAACGGTGCGCAAAACAAACCGTTGCTCCATAGACCGAACAGTTGGTCTGTGGTTGTTGAACGGACCATGCGTATAGCGGCTTGATGGAGATTTGTACATTTGTTATTTGTTTATTCACTGTGAAGAAAGCGAACATTTGATGTGAAAAGATTTTTAGTGAACGGAGCATGCGTATAGCGGCTTGATGGAGATTTGTACATTTGTTATTTGTTTATTCACTGTGAAGGAAGCGAACATTTGATGTGAAAAGATTTTTAGTGAAAGTGAATTAATGTGATAATAACCGAGTTTATAGAATTCCAAGAGGATATTGTTTAGATAGAAACATCGCCAAAGATCATGTAGTGTTGAGTATTCATTTTGCATTAATTTCAATTCCATACGTGGTTTGTATGGGACATTCATCATTAATATCCGAATTTTGTATTCCATTGACATTTTAGTCTTGACAAAGTTAATAAACTTTCTGATTACATTGTTAATTTGTATGGATAATCAAAGAGTTTATGAATTTCAGCCATTCTGTGATTACAAATCCAGGAAATCATCCAGATTATTCTTATGATTTTTGAATTTTTCTTCAAATTTAATCGGGTAAAATTGGGAATAACTCGAAAACGATGCGAATTAGTGAAAAAACATAGAAATACTTTTATTTTCTAAAACGATTGATTCTTTCGAAAATATGAACCATTTATTTTTTTCAAGTGGTTTTATGGTATTTTTTCGTGGGTTTATGAGTGGGCTACGCTGTAACTTTTATACCAGGAGAAATTCCGAATGAGATCTGATTGAGGAATATGCACCATGAATAGAGTAACCAATCAACTAAAATTCAATTCATTTGAAATAACGGTTCCGAATATATGAACAGGAAAATGTTTTTTTTGTGGATTTCCGACACCCTGTATCTTCCAAACGAAATCGAATTTTGAAAAATGGTAAGGAAAAAAAGTGTTTCGTTTGATGAGAGGAATCTGCAGTTAAAATATATGTACGAGTCAAAGACTCACCCTGAATATTTCGAGAGGAAATTGGATTTCTCTGGAGAGAAAGCACAAATTAATTCAATTTAACAAAAATAAAAAACATTTCATTCATCAAGTAACATACAAAACAAAACGAGACACTTATCATAAAATTGAATCAAAATGATACGAGACAAGAATTTCGTAACAAAACGAGAAGTAATGACAGAAAAGTGCCAACTAAAAGGACGAACACATGTTATATCCCCGAGACTCAATCGCCTGAGGAAGAAGACACGAAATGTCTATTCTTCGCTCTCGAATCACTCCGAAGAACCCCAAAGGTTAATCCCCAGAACATCGACAAGAGCAGTGAGGCCGCGGAACGAATAAGCCTTTTGAGGCACGTAACGCCAAAAACTCGTCTGCTAATTGAAAAACGAAATCATTTTCTCCTGACAATACGAATCTGATTAGAATTCGTAGTTGGGGAAACTACAGATAATTCAATTCGGAAAACATAATACGCCTCTCCAGATGTTTCTGCGGAGAAAATTCAATTTGGGGGCAAATTGTGTAACTGAATATTTGAATAGACAGCACCGTCGAAGTGGTAAGAAAATTAGTCTAATTTCATTTTGTTATTCGGGAATCTCTCACAAAGAGCTTTGCCGCTCATCACGTCAGCATGTGAAGAACATTGTGCATATTGAGTCTGGCTGTGCTAGGCTCAAACACAACCCAGCAGGGGGCAGAATATTGAATTTGGAAAACTAATATTTCGATAGGAGTTTATTGCAATTAGATGAACCGAGTTGTCATAAAGTATCAAGAATGAAAAAATAACAGAAATAAGTCAGGGGTTAGAAGCGCTCGTTCATTCACCTCGTAGGTGGATTCGCCTTGTAGGTAGATCCACATTTGACAATGCTAGAAAGCAATTATACAGAGTGGTCCAAATTGGACACTTTCAAGAGGAAACACCAATTTCTAACATGGTATAAATATCTATAAATTCTGCCATTTCCATCAGAGATCGACTTCTTCGCGTTTCACGACGCATGCGTATAGCGAAAACCGTTGAAAGCGCTGCCGACTATAAACAAACTGTAAACATTATGTGAAGTAGTAAATACATTCAGTGAATTTTTGTGATAATGTGATTATTATGTGAAGTGAATTAATATAATATTAACCGTGTAGTGTCGAGTTTATAAAATTCCAAGAGGATATTGTTTAGATAGGAACATCGCCACAGATTATCTGGTATCATATTATTTTTCATTAATTTCAATTCAATACGTGGTTTGTATCGAGATTCATCATTTATATCCGAATTTTGTATTTCATCGACATTTAACTTCGATATGGAACGGTAACAATAAATTTTTAATAGAAACTGTTCGTATTAAAAGCTCCTTGGTGTTTTATCTCCCACATTTTGGGATTTTATTATTAAAATAACTCTACATCAACGTTTTTCATCATTTGAATTCAAGTCTCGACAAAGTTGATAAATATGCTGACAACATTGTGAACTCGTTTAAAGACCAGAGAAGGAATAATATTCGATGATATTTAATTCAGAGAAGCATTCAGATTATTCTTGAAATTAATGATTTTTTCGTCAAATTTTTCCTGGTAAAATTGGAAATAACTCGAAAACGACAGCTAAACTTGGCCATTATATGTCCTGAAGCCTGCCATAAGAATCGAACAATGAACAGCAGACCATTATTTAACACAATTGCACTAGAAAATGATGAGTACCCCATTACCAGTAATTTATAGCGCCCACCTAAATCAAAATCATTTTAGGCGGGTTGGAGCCAATAGAGATACGTCAGTGTCAGATGAATTATTGACGTCCTGGCCCAAAGTTCAATCGAATACACAATTTTGGAATTCATTAGCTGAGGCGCGGTTCCCCAGTTCCAAACAAATTCCTTGTCGACACTCTGAAAGGGATCAATAGGAACTGAACAATGCAAAAACAACGGATGGCCGTAGATCTGCCTGAAATCTCATCTGAATGGAAGATTGCTGATATTCGGCAAATTGACATGTCCTTTCTGTCGGCTCGATGTATTGGATGCGTCGCTGTCTGATCAGACGTATTTTCAATGCCATGATTTGTGCTCTTGTTTCATACAAGAGCACAACGGACCGTGGCATGAACCAGAATTTCGATGATGCACCCTCCACCGTGGATTCCACTCTGGTCAACTTCGGGTTGGCGTTATTCAGCATACAGAGCTGAGGAAATGTGGAGTGATAGAGTAATAGGTCACTCAAGGGGACGATATACTCTGGCCGACAGCTACGGCCCCGATTCTCCATTCAAAAAGTGCCTTTCATTTTCCTAAGATCAAGCCCTCAATTTTCCACCTAAAAGCTTGATTTTTTTCTTTGATTGAAGTTAAAGGATGTCTTGAGGAAACTCCAATTTCTTCCCTCTGAAAAAATCGGCTGCGGCACCGATTCTCCATTCAAAAAGTGCCTTTCATTTTTCCAAGTTTACGCTCTCAATTTTCCACCTAAAAGCTTGATTTTTTTTAAATTGAAGTTAAAGGATATCCTGAGGGCACTCCATGTTCTTCTCTTTGAACAAATTTTTTTTCCGCATAAAAAAATCGGGTTGAATTTTAGAATCTACGAAAATTGACTTCATAATCGTTTTTCGGCGGTTGTTCATCAATTTTTTTTCACAAAATTCATTAGATTGCCCTCGACAAATCAATTTTCTATATTTAAAAAAAAATCCATTTGGATAGGCGCTTAAATAAAGCAAAAAATGATGGAAATACTGAAAAGACTTCCAGAAAGTGTGAAATCGCAGAGAACTGTCTGAAATTCCAGAAAAATTAGAAAAAAATCAAGCTTTCACGTGAAAAATTGAAGGCGTGAACTTGTAAGAGTAAAAGGCTATTTTGAATGGAGAATCGGTTCCGTGGACGATCCAAAATGACGCGGTCTCGGCGTTTGAATTCCTCATGACATAAATAAAAAAAAACTTGATTATGTAGGCTTCCAAAATTAAACAGAGTTTTTCCAATATCTTTTTCGTATTTTTTTTAATGCTCCTTCAAATAGGTGGAACTAAATGCGACCCTCTGCATCTCACCTCTGATAATCATAATTAATTCATCGACCCAACTTCCGGTCTAAAAATATCTGGTAGTTCAACATAATGCACGGTATGTATGATACTAAATACACCAGCATAATTCCCGTTAACAAATCCTCTAGACAAAATCTCGGCAAATAGAGGATTAATATGCAACGAGCCACAAAACAGAATTTAATTCTCTAGTCTTGAACCCTGCGTTCCGTAAATAATACAGTGCATGACTCATGTTGACCGTATTGTCGTGAAAACCCAACATGGCTGATGGGATGTTTTGCCTTGAGGAAGGCAAATCTTGTGTTTAGTTTAGAAACACGACAGAGAATTGATTAGCAGACCGTAAACTATTAGGGTGAACGATTTATAAAAAGTTCCATTGTTGGTAGACTACAACTAAGGATATTATTACAATAGACGAAGTAGATACCTGAACTGTGGCAGAGACGCTCAAAATTGAATAGTCAATTGATATTGATATTAATGGTACTGATTACTCCTAGGTCTCCCCTCAGAAACTACAAGCTTCGAAGTTTATAACTTGTACGAGTTCGGATAAGCCGTTGCGTCCTTACGCCACTTTAGGCGCAGCACTGTTAATTTTCGACCCAACAGTGAAATGGTAGCCCACTTCCGAGACTAGAAAATTTCTTGCCTAGCCTCGGGATTGAACCCGCGACTTTCTACGTCAAAGTAAATCGCCTTAACCACTGGGCTACGGGATACTTTGAATGATTCAGTCATGTATGTTTGTTTTCAGTCGTCTAGGAATATGACCTATTTCACGTCTATCGTCTTTCTGCAGTTCTCCAAAGAACCAATAAAACTCAAACTGTCTATAAACAGTTTATTTACAGAGCTTATTTTACACAATGATCAACACTTGTAGATTATACGTCTTATACTAATTATTTTACTAGTAAAAAACGTTCAGTACGATTTATCTGCATTAACTGAAATTTGCGAGATAGAAAACATCTTTACGCCGAACAAATTAATTGATCTTATAACGTCTTGAAGATCTAATTCCGTCTCTAATGGCAATAGCTACCTCCGTCTTAATTTTCTACCGACTTCCCGACCAACTATCATCTCACCGACCAACTAACTACCAACTAACTCCACTACCCCAATTATGCCCTTAACATTAATTCCTGGTTACGCCCCCAATTTGCGTTCGAGACAAAAGGTGGTTCTTCTTGTACGACTTAAGCCAATGAAATAAGCAAGAGCCAAGTGCATCTTCAAGCATCCTGAGTTATCCCAGGTGGCATCGGGCCACCAGGGATGATAAGCTACAAAGAAAACATTGGTCCATTTATTTTACTCCACGAAATGGTAAAACTGTTAAATCTCATATTGCACTTCCTTCCAACTATAAGATAATGCCGATCTTATTGTGCCCAGCATAAAATTGTCGGGAGTGACTATACCATTGAAGTCATCCATTTCGATGCTTGGCATTACTGTCGGCAGTAACCTTTCCTGGGAGAATCACGTGAGATCCATTGCTAAAAGTGCATCCCAAAAACTTGGTTTTCTGTTTCGTGCCAGGAGCTATTTCACCTCAGGTCAGCTGCTTATGATCTATAAGGCACAGATTCGACCTGTCCTGGAATACTGTTCCCATATTTGGAGTGCTGCACCTAAACACACCCTAAAACTCTTGGATTCCGTACAAAAAAGGGCAATTCGTCTCGTCTGTGATGCCTCGCTTACAAGCTCGCTCACTTCTCTGGAACACCGTAGAAAAGTGGGCGATCTGTCTCTATTTTATAGATATTTCCATGGGCGATGCTCTTCTGAATTATCAGCAATCGTTCCCCCTCTGGCAGTCCCTTCCAGACTAACCCGTCAAGTTAAGTCTTCACACCCCTTCATGGTAACTTTGGAGACCTGCAGAACATCTCTCTTCAAAGACTCGTTCATCCAACGAACAGCGAGGCTTTGGAACACATTGCCTAGGGAGGTGTTCCCCGAGGCATATAACCTCCAGAAATTCAAGAAGAACACCAATTCCTACCTGCTTGCCTTTGGTTCTCACGATGTTCTCTGAACATTACAGGATATTCCTTTTCGTGACAACCACAACATAAAAAAAAACATTCAGGACTCGATAGCTCACATGGAAGTCATCAAAGGCAAATCAGAAGTGTCACGCTAATCTTGGCACAATATAAAGCGTCCCACACACGAAATTCAGAAACATAAGAGAAATTTAACAATCATGTACAATTGATGGGAATGAAATCCTACTTTCATAACCATTTTTTCACAATAAAATTGCATTTCCATAAAAAAACATTCACAATTTATTTTGGATCAAGAGCTTCGTTCTGAGTAGTCAAAACCCCAATGAGAGAGCAATCTGTCTAAATCCCATTCGGAAAATAAACCGAAAATTCCCAATGAAATTTTTCATCACAATGATTCTGTTGCATTATTGATGGTTCAATCAACTCTTTCGACAATCACACCTACATAAACGAACACGAAACATGTGTATCAACAAACCAGTAGTGGTTTACAGCTTAGCATTTCCATATTTGAACACCCAAATTCATCCAACTCTAATTTCCGGCCGAAAATCGACCGATTTCAAAAAATTATGCGCGTGCACGAAAAATAGGCGCATCCCTCCTGTTGGACGCGGGACGTCAATGCGTACGTTCGTGGAAAGTCATGTGTGGCAGTCCATCCGAGATAACGTTTAATCTGACGGAAATATTTCCGGTTATATGATAATTTGGCGCCGCAAAAATTTTAATTAATCTGTCACTCAAACCATACAACATTCCGGAATAAAGAGGGCGTAGCCTTATGATTTCTAGGACCCCAATCCTGTTTTATGAATTCAGTTCACCCTGTTTAAATTGGATTTGGAAAACTGAATAACATCAGCCTGATTGCTGCCATATTTGTCGTAGTTTAGTTAATTTCAAGAAATTGATTAAGGCCGATGAATGCACGTTGACTGTGGAAATATTTTCGTTATGATTTAGAAGTATAGTTTATAGTTTGGTATAGGGGGTTACATTCCACTTTGATATTTCGTGGAATTGTCCAGATAGGAAGTGGTGTATTAAATAAAATCAGATTGTTACTTCCTAGAGTTATTTACTGTGTGACTAGTTTCGCTCTGTATTGTCAGAGCATCCTCAGACTAGATTCACTGAAATTACAACACAAAACATAAGACTTCTAAACATATTACAATTTTTAAAATTATTCTTAAAACTCGTCTCACCTGAACTCTCTCAACTTCGAATCGTCAAATGATAAATAAAACAAGGATAAAAATTACCGAAGTTCCTCATCAAACGTGTTTGCTCCAAAAATTTTTTTGAAATTGAAGGTTATGAGCATAGAGAACATATTTTCCAAAATAGAAGGTTATGAGCATAGAGAACATATATGACAAATTTCTATCATAAAGTTGTTACATGACTTGACATTTTTTACTCCTATTTTATATTAAACATTTTATCAAACCATCACTGCCAAAATCTACTTGAGTATTTAACATAACATTATTGTCAAATTTTTTATGTCGTAAAATTTCTAATCTCTTTAACCTATCCATGACCCAATTATTAACATTAGTGTGTAAAATTTCAAAATTCTCTTCAGTATTAAAATCATGTTGACTTTCATACAAATGATTACCAAAATGTGAGTCGTTGTAACTATCTCCCAGTCTCAAGATTCTCATGTGTTCCCTGATTCTTTGTTTGAATGTCCTCGTAGTTTTTCCTATGTAGTAGGCGTTGCATGTATTACACGTTAACTTGTAAACTCCATTCTTGTCTAATTTTTCGGTTTTTTCTTTATTGTTTACCAATAATTTATTGATGTTGTTTGTTGGTTTGAAAGCAATCTTTATGGAAGTATCTTTTTCTAAAATCTTCTTTATTTTTGTTTAATAAAAAAGTACAAAAAAAGATAATTAAAAACAATTTTATAATAGAGGAAGACGATAGAGAAAATACAAAATTTGTTCCCTTATCATATATCGGAGGAATTTCATCAAAAATAAAGAAGATTTTAGAAAAAGATACTTCCATAAAGATTGCTTTCAAACCAACAAACAACATCAATAAATTATTGGTAAACAATAAAGAAAAAACCGAAAAATTAGACAAGAATGGAGTTTACAAGTTAACGTGTAATACATGCAACGCCTACTACATAGGAAAAACTACGAGGACATTCAAACAAAGAATCAGGGAACACATGAGAATCTTGAGACTGGGAGATAGTTACAACGACTCACATTTTGGTAATCATTTGTATGAAAGTCAACATGATTTTAATACTGAAGAGAATTTTGAAATTTTACACACTAATGTTAATAATTGGGTCATGGATAGGTTAGAGAGATCAGAAATTTTACGACATAAAAAATTTGACAATAATGTTATGTTAAATACTCAAGTAGATTTTGGCAGTGATGGTTTGATAAAATGTTTAATATAAAATAGGAGTAAAAAATGTCAAGTCATGTAACAACTTTATGATAGAAATTTGTCATATATGTTCTCTATGCTCATAACCTTCTATTTTGGAAAATATGTTCTCTATGCTCATAACCTTCAATTTCAAAAAAATTTTTGGAGCAAACACGTTTGATGAGGAACTTCGGTAATTTTTATCCTTGTTTTATTTATCATTTGACGATTCGAAGTTGAGAGAGTTCAGGTGAGACGAGTTTTAAGAATAATTTTAAAAATTGTAATATGTTTAGAAGTCTTATGTTTTGTGTTGTAATTTCAGTGAATCTAGTCTGAGGATGCTCTGACAATACAGAGCGAAACTAGTCACACAGTAAATAACTCTAGGAAGTAACAATCTGATTTTATTTATTCCACTTTGACTCCAAAGTCTATTGTGCTCTCCATCAGAGCTGTTTTCGATCTGGTTACATCCTTGTTCCTTCTATAATTTTCTTGTCTATAAGACATTCCTTGCGTATGCTTGCAATATTGAGGCACTCCGTAACCAGGGGAAAAGGAGTTTACTCCTCTTCAGTTGCTGACAAGCCCATTCTCATGATGTGCTTCCTAAGACCACAATGTCCTCTGAAGAAACCAGTTAAGCAGGGTATCTTATTCTTACTATTCATGGATCTGACAGTCCAGTAATCTCGAAGCTGCTCATGTAAGAATCCTGAAATCAATAAAATCTGGAGCTGCAGCTGTGTTGAAGTATTTCTTTGACGGGACAAATACCTTCGAAATTATTCAAAAAACTTCAATAGTCCAGAGACTAATTAACCCTGATGGTAATCTTAGGATATTAACCACCATATCCATGATTAATTGTTATAGTTGAATCGAATTACATAATTGTCCCATTTGCCAATTTCAGCACTAATGATCGCTTACACACATCTATAGGGTGATCCAATTAGTGCTTTAGGATTTCAATGCTGAATGAAACACAAACATTGCTGCGCAAGCGAAATGTTTTTAGTTTATTCTGAAATAGATAATTCCAATACATCAACAAGTTTACACCCATTTGGTCCAATGGCGGAATATAAACACATCGTCAAATAAAGGGCTAAACACCAACCTTGAAAAGGTTTTGGCGATTGGATATTGCTCTCCCTAACTAGTCCCATACATGCTCAATTGGATTCTCTTGAAGAATGTTTTGAACCATTAGTGTGCGGTGTGGTATGGTGATTTAAAAAATACATTGTCTTAAAGTTTTAAATTTTTTAATTTTTTTCTTATAGTATCTGCATTTCACAATTCAACTGGAAATAGACATACAACTTTAAATTTAGAGTCCTCACCATGTGACATTCCAATTTCGATTGAAAATATACAGGGTGATATTTTTCTGGAACACTGTCCCTTGTTTTCCTCCAGAACTTTTTTTTTGGTGAACCACTGTTAGTTCGAAAAAATGTTTAAATAAGCTTTGTTGTTATACTATAAACTTTATAGTCTCTTTCGAGAAAGAAATTGTGAAAGATTCTATTGAAATTCCCAGAAAAATCAAAATGTCATGAAAATCCAGTGAGTATTAAAAGAAATCTGAACTATGTATTTAGGTTCAATACACCTGTTTCAAGAACACCTAGAACACTCTGTATCTCGAAAACAAACAAACATCTTGTATCTGGGCGAAATAGGGCGAATTGCATAATTAAGTTTTTCCACTAAAAGCTAAGCACCCTGTAACTCAAGCAGCACAGAGAGATCCTGGTACAACCACACGATGGACAATTATGAAAAGTGGACGAAAACAAATTTTAAAGGAAGTAGCCAAACTAGATGGACTAAACATCAAGCTGTTAATGCCTTGCTCAATAACTTTGGGAGTTGTGAAGGCTGTGGAAGAAATCAAAGAATCCTCACTAGTCGCAGAATACAATTATGAAGCTGGTAATTTGCTTCATGCTGTGATGGATTTTAGATTCATACTGAACCTAACAATTTGGGATAATATTCTGCGAGAGATCAATATGGTCACCGTGGAAATTCAGAAAGGAGATATAGTTATTTCACGTTCATTATCGTTCATGCAAGGTCTTATGAAGATCTTGCAAGGAATGACAGAAAAACTTATTGAAAACTGGATCTCGGAAGTTACACTTCTTTTAGAAGAATTGGATGTGGAGCCAATTCTTAGAAATAAACGTGTTTCAAAGAAGAAAAAGCAGGTTGACGAAATGTGCGATGATGAGTCAAGAACGGATCTAGTTGGTTTATTCTCCGAGGAAATTAAGGTTGTTTTCGACAGATTATTGTCAGAAATCAAAAAAAGATTAGAAAGCGCAGAGAGTCTGCATACGAATTTCTCATTCCTCAATGGCCATGCCCTTTTAAACATGCAAAAAGAGGATCTGCAGAAAATGGGACCCTTTTAGCGCAAAAATATTGAAGAGACTTGATTGCAGTTGATTTTTGTTAGAAACTAACGATTTTCAAAATGTTGGTTCCTGAAATAAGTCAAAGATCGACTTCATTAGACCTGCTACAAATTCTTCACAGGCAAGATCTGCCTACCACGTCTGCAAGATGTGAAAGCAGTTTCAGCAAATTGGAAATAATAAAAAATTATTTGCGTTCCTTAATGAGTCAGAAAAGTCTCTATGGCCTCTCGATCTTAGCTATAGAATACAAAACTGCTTCCGAAACAGACTTCGAGGAGCTGATAGATGCGTTCGCGAAAAGAAAATCACGCCGCGTGATGCTATGTGAAGAAAGAAGTCCAATTTCTTTCCTTGTGATATTTTCCTTATTATTAGTTTTTATTTCCATTATTCATTTGTATTATTTATTTGTGTTTTTTTCTATGAATTCATATATGTACATATTAAACTAATAGGGGGGGGGGGCAATCATGAATTTTTGCCCCGGTCAGAAAAAATCGTAGATCCGGGCCTGTCCGCCAGTGTAGTGCGCTTGAATATTCTTCTGAACTGTAACTATAAGTTCATCTGCCACCATTTTTGTGTATCCAACAGAGCATTTTGAATCACTGAAACGAGATTTCAGTGTGACACTGAAAGCAGACTATCCTGCGGATATGAATATCCCTTGCAGTTTTCGCCTATTTCCCATCTCTTTGAATATTCCTTTGTTCTCCTGGCCGATGTTAACTGAATAAATGTATAAGTTACTGATTAAATAGGCTCACAAGCGCATGCTATGAAAATAATCTCTTAGTCCTAAAATAGCAAAAAATTCAATAGTCGCCTCGTAGATCGTATGCAGACGCGAACAACAAAGAAACCCAAATCCAGCTGGTGATCTTCCCATCTGAATATTAGTTTTCGCACGAGATGAAAGTGGATCCATGAAACAAACACGTTCGCAGAAAATGCCCTGTTTAATATGAGCTCCGACTCACTAACTTTTTACAACATAATGCTGGGGATGCATTCTTCGCAGAACACTAAATTCTCATACTTTCGTTTTTTCTTGCAGATAATTGAAAAGCGCCGGCACGAACCAGACCGTGGTGAAAAGAATAAAGCCAAAGCTCCATCCTCCGCGCTACAATAAAACCAGAGGGAGCAACTGACCCGCCATTGTGTCTGTAGACAATGTGTGAATATATGCGGCGAACGTGTTTGCCATAATGTCCGCCATTGCTAGTCGCATTCTATGCCAACCGGGATATATCTCAAGAGGGACAATAGCGACCGCGAAATCCGTCAACTGTAATTCGTCAACCTTCGGATCTGTGCGGTGCTGAATTTCGACGACTGCCGATAAATAAGGACCAATGTGCGGTAATTCGAAAGGCGCTCTCGCTCGGTTCGGGCTTCTGCTCGGCATGATCGCTTCGGCGACTTTGCTCGTGGCGTTCGTCAGCAACTCGTGGCTCACCACCAAGGAACCGGTTCTGCTTCCCAACTCCAGGATATCCACGACGATACAGTTCAGGATCGGATTGTGGGAGGTGTGTCCGCTGGTCAAGAGGGTCAACTCGACGATACGTAAGTGACTTTTTTATCTACGTCTATTTTCACCATGATCCTCCACCGTCCCAAGCTGAATGAACAATTATTTTGGGAATGGGAACGCCCCATTCAGTTTGCTCCTTTAGACGATAACAGCAACCGTTAAAGTTATACTTCTAGTTAGGTATCAGGGTTACATTCCATTGTGACCTCATCAAGGTCTATTGTGCCCCCCATGAAAGCTATTTTCGCAACTGCGCCATCTACAGCTCGTCCTCTAGCTTAAGGGCTCGATGAACTCCAGTATCTGAGAAGGCTCCAAGTAGGTTAAATCCCTGTTCTTCTTATAACTCCTTGCACAGGCTCGCAATGGCGAGTCATTATGTAACCAAGTGAACATGTTTTCTTGTCAAACTGAGCAGATTGTAGGCTCTGATGACCTATTATTATACACAAAAACTATACTGCTCCACAAGAGTTAGGGATATCGTATTCAATTGTTTTTAAAAGTATGTAATCTTCGAGAAAATCGCTGTAAAATCATTTAAAACTCAATAACAACTTGAATCGATCCAATAAAAATCAGTATGAGACATTTCGTCAATCTGGTCGTCTTTTTTCTGAAGTTTGGTTCTTTGCATATGCTTCATGAATGTTTTATTTTGAAATGAAGTCAGTTTATCCCCGGCTTCGATTTGAAACGAGTTTTCTGAAGATGCCAAGACGTAAATTAACAAACGCTGAGGCTAATAGGGCTATCGGAATGCTACAGGGTGGCTTAACACAGGTTGTTGTAGCGGAAAGGCTCCAAGTCAGCCAAAGTGTGATATCTCAACTTTGGAATAGGTTCAGAGAGACAGGTTCCGTCTTTGGAAAGACCAAGGCTTGGTGATGGGCGACGAAAAACAACACCTGCTTAGGATCGTTTCATCACCGTTTCAGCGAGACGAAACCCTACATGAACGTAGTATGCTACGGAGTACTCAAAATGCAGATGGGGTCCAAGTTTCCATCGAAACCATCAGACGACATTTGAGAAAGGTGAATCTAGGTTCTAGACGT
Organism: Adalia bipunctata; assembly: GCA_910592335.1. Lineage (NCBI taxonomy): Eukaryota > Metazoa > Arthropoda > Insecta > Coleoptera > Coccinellidae > Adalia > Adalia bipunctata. Next base: position 6,508,368 of record OU342948.1, on the reverse strand, counting down.
CCATTAAGAGGAGTTCCATTAACAAGTGACCATAAGCGTCAAATACTAGAATTGGCAAGGCAACATATCAATTGGAACGATCAATGGCGTAGTGTCCTTTTCACTGATGAATCCAGATATGGACTATTTTCAGATTCTCGAAGAATAAGGGTGTGGACAATCCCACGCATACCCCGTAATCGTCGCTATGTCCAAGAAGTCCATCCATTCCGAGGGGTAGTGTTATGGTATGGGCCGGGATGCACATTTATATGTTACCGACACAACCAAGCACCTCGAGAAGCCGAATGATTTCATATAAGTTACCGACGTAACTTTAGGACTCTGTCGGTAACTTATACAAGCAACAAGTCCATCGGCACCTTATACATATAACAGGTATTGAAAAAAACTTGATATATTAGCGAGGATGATTGATTATTACAGTCTGAACAAAATATATGTTTCCACCTTAAGAGTTCACTGGATAAAACCACCACTTGTATAATCGTTAAGTTACAAATAAACTAAGAATTCCGTCGGCAACTTATTATGATTATGATTTTTTTATAATTATTGAAGTTATAGTAGGTATGCTCAATTTTTTCGGGTGAAAAGTATAGCCTATGTCACTCAGGGATAATGTAGCTTTCTAAGCGTGAAAGAATTTCTGAAATCGGTCCAGTACTTTTTGAGCCAAATCGTATCAAACACACGAAATTGCAAATCTTTCCTCTTTATAATATCAGTATAGTACCCTCAGTAGAATATTGGTAAAGTTTTGGTAAATTCTCTAAAGTAACTAGGTTCATTTTATCATTTTGGTAATGAAATAAGCAGTATTAAAAATATGCAATATTGCGATAACTGAATGCACTTGTTTGATAAAACCACTACTCGCATAATAGTTAAGTTACAGACAAACTAAGAATTACGTCGGCAACTTATTATTACGTGTTCGGCATCGCTCGGAAAACCGATTGTGTGTTTGTGTCGGTAACATATGAATATGCGGCCGGGATATGTATCAACGGGCGCACAGATTTACACATTTGTCCTGGGAATTTGACCGCCTTAGTCTACGGACACAGTGAAAGCAGGTTTCTCGCTTACCGGTAGCCAGCGCCGATCTGCGCTATTTTCTCGCGCAGATGTATCACACAGTGAATACGATAAAAGCGAGAAAAATAGATTAAAACCCGCCAGTGAAGGTTTTCAAAGACACCTTAGTGAAGTATCTGTCGAAAATTGCGAGGCAAATAGAACCGGACAGATGACGGGAAGACCCCTGAATGAAGCAAAAAATATTCGTGAAATTTTTGTCACCTATTTCTCACAACATCCTTTATCTTACCATTGAAATAATGTGACACAAAATTATGTTATAGTCAATCACATTAAATCCACGTTTATAAATACTCAATAAATATTTCATAAATATTTCATACATTCACCATCTTCTTTCATTACGGCGCTTATTTCCTTCCGAAATTTATCTATAACATTTCGGTTGCTATGCAATTTGTGCCTTTTGTCCCAAATAGGGGTTTTTTGAAAAACTGCTGCTATAAGTGTTTCCTTATCCATTATCCATCGACCATCACAGGACCGACCCGAGCGTATAAAAGCAGGAAAACAACTAAATTTTAATTCCGATCAAAGCGAGAACGCTGGTAACCGTCGCGACCTGTTTTGACTGTGTACTGCTCAATATGAAAACATGTATTAATTTTTACAGCTTATAAGCGCGAGTCGGCGCTGGCTATCGGCAAGCAGAAACCTGCTTCCACTGTGTTTGTACACTTACACTGTAGGGAGCACGTCATTGACAATGTTGTGCCAAATTCTCACGTTGCTGCTATTGGTGAAACTTTTCAATTTCTAGACCATAACGCTAGACCGCACCGTGCAGTCATAGTTGAGAATGCGCGCGAGGAGCTTGGTATTCCACATTTAACAATACCTCCGCACTCACCAGATTTGAATTGCATAGAACATGCATGGGATATGCTCCAAAGAAGATTAGATAATCATCAACCTATCCCAGAATCCTTAAATGATCTGAGAGAGCTTTTGCCCCGTTTAAGGAACCAAATTCCTCAAGAAATGTTCAACAACCTCGTGTGTAGTATGCAAAGAATATGTTAAGCTGTTATTGATGCCCGTGGAGGCCATACATTGTATTGATAGACAATGCTTGAATTCTCTGGGAATAAAATTTCGTTATTTTACTCGATTTTTCTTAACCACCCAGTATACGCTGCAGACCTACAGGCTAAAATTAATTTGCAACTTGAAATAATATTACTATGAATTTTCATCACAAAATTCTTATTTCAACTATATTTTTTTGCAATTTAAGTCAATATCCCTAACTCATGTGGAGCAGTTTATTTCCCTCATTCACAATGCTAAATGGATATAAAATCTCGTAATTTTTAATTGAGACAGTCTTTTCGGATTTATTATTAATCAGTAAATCAAAGAATATAGTTGATTCTTATATCTTATGCTAAAGGATATCGTACGAAAGAAATTCAGGTTAGATTTATGACAACACCGCTCTTATCCATACTTCAGTTCGAAGAGAGATGGAGAGATACTTTGCTCAACACGGGGTTCTCGAAGAAACGCGTTGCCGGAAAGAATACGTTAAAAGTAGTTGAATTACAGGAAAAATTAGTGTATTGTTGGTGAAACTAAAGCAGCTGTTTATGAGTCAGTGGCGTTGAAACTGTAAATTAGGAAGCTTTCAGCTTGTATCTGTTTAGGTAAAAATTCATATCACAGTCAGGATTGTTTGTTGTTTTGTAATGTAGACAGTCTCTGCTACATTCAGGAATATCGGAACACAACGGTGAAATATCCAGCTGGACTATTCTATGTGAGTCACCCCGTAAACGTATCCTTGCCTGGAAGATGAATAATTGCCAATCTATGCTGCGAATGTTATCATATCATGAACTGAATTCGTCTATTCAAATACGCAATATTGAATAAAAAGATATGAGAACGAACTCTGACGAAAAAGTGGAAATATTGCATTTGAAAAAGTCTCCAATATATCCCTCGAACCGTTGTGGAAAAGGATGGACCCAAACAATTTGGATCGGAGGAATAACGGATTCAGGGGAGACATTGCAATCTGGAACAGGAAATGGAGTTATAGGAAGAAATGGTGATCGCTCTGGAATTTTGCGAAAGTTGTAGATCTCCTACTACGATGATGATTACGTCAACCTTCAAAATTGGGTTCAGGGGACGGAGAGGTCCAGGGTTGCTCCTAGAGAAGATATACAACAGCGCGCGTGATGGGAAAGAAATGTGCTTTGAAATGGCAGAATGGAAATAACGAGCAAACCCTCATACATACTTTCATGCTTTCTGCTGTTTTCACCGGCCCGGATACGTTATGGTTTGGGACAAATACTGGATAACATTCCCGATCAAGTATATAGATACACATTGTGACATGATGTGCTTTCGAATTGTCAACTATTTCAATTTTGAAAGTTGTGCACACAGCCCATTATAGATGTATAGAATACCTGGTGTTGGCACTGATAAGATTTTGTTCAAGACTTTCTTGTCTGAGTATTTAACCTGCTTTTTTTCCATAACCACAACCTTTCATGACATTCAAAGTTTATGCAATTTTTGATTTCAGACCAGAGAAAAAGTCTAAGGTTTTGATGGAATTTTTGACATGTGCTTCCTAAATATAACCCGTAGATATGCCGTAGATAACGGCAAAACTTCTGATTTTAAAGACATGAAATGTTCGGCACACTCTAACTAGTTTTCGACGAGCAATCGATCGGAATTATAAAATTATACGAGGATGTATTGATATCTAGTTAGCATAGCCCAGTTCCATGCATAAACAGAATATTGCGATACCATATCAACGAACAATAACTTATTTGAAGTGTCAGTGTAGAGTTCGACGTCAAAAAAGTAAACCAAAGTTACGCAATAATTTAAAAAAAAGATGTCCAGCGAAATTGTAAAAATCGAAAAATTGGAGTATCGAGCCATCATCAAGTAGATACCTGTATTTAAAAGGGTTTAGAGGTAAGCAGATTTACGAAGATATGCTTAATACCCTTGGTGATCAATGTCCTTCGTATGCGACCGTGAAAAATTGGACTGCAAGCTTCAAAAGAGGTAAATTTTCCATTGAAGATGATGACCGATCGGGAAAGCCAGTTTTTGTCAGTCCCTGAGAATATCGATGCAGTTCATGACATGATTTTATCAGACCGCCGAATTGGGCTAAAACAGATATCTGAAGCACTGAAGATTTCATACGAACGCGTTCATCATAATAGTTTACGTCAATTTGGACATGAGAAAGATTTCTGCAAAATGGATCCCCAAATGTTCGAATGTTGACCAAAAGCGTGCAAGGGTTGAAGCATCGCGTTCGATCTGTGCTCGATTTGGAAACGATGTAGACTTCTTAAACCGAATTGTTACTATGGATGAGACTTGGGTACATTTCTACGATCCAGAAACAAAGCAACAATCGATGGAATGGCGACACTCTGGTTCTCCAAGACCTAAGAAGTTTCGTGTCCAAAAATCTGCTGGAAAAGTTCATGCTCCAATTTTTTGGGATTGCCATGGAGTAATCATGATTGATTTTTTGGATAAGGTCAGAACAATAACTGGAGATTACTATTCGACATTACTGACCACTCTACGGGAAAAAATAAGAGAGAAAAGACGCGGAAAGCTATCCAAAGGTGTTTTGTTTTTACAGGACAACGCCCCAGTACACAAATCTCATGTTGCCATGCAAAAAATTACTAGAATTACTAGAACACCCCCCTTATTAACCAGATTTGGCTCCGTCCGACTATCATCTCTTTACTCAATTGAAAAAAAGTTTAAAAGGTCGTAAATGTTCTTCCAACGAGGAGGTAATAAAAGCGTGGAGGACTGGTTTGCAAAGCATGAAGAAACATTTTTTTTGAAAGGTCTAGAGACGTTGCAGATTCGTTGTAGTAAATGAAGCAGTATCAGCGTGCTTTCTTTTGTTCCGATGTTGCAAGAAGAAATTCTTGCAATGATGGATTTTGGAGATGATTTTCCGTTCTTATCGATGGGGAAACCTCATGGTTCATTGGTAGAAAGAGGCTGGTGACATAGTTTGATTCTCACTGATGACCTAGAAGAGATTGTTCTTAGGAATAAACGTTTTTTGAATCTTTGATTCAAACTGTTCCAGTTGATTCTTCGAAACTTCTCCAGCAGCGACGATCACCCACAAAAAAGCCTTGTGGAAACTGCCTAATAGGGATGACCAAAACAAATAATCGAAGACAAATGAGCCGAAAATGCCCCTCTATAATTTCCTCCCAGCCATCTTCAGTGGGACGACCAGGAAATAGCAAGGAGGTCGAAAGTTTGAAAAAGTGACCTGGTTCGTGAATTTCCTGCCCTTGACGGATCCAAGACTTACGACCCACCTTAGGGCGTACGCACACAATGTATATTTCATTAGGCATTCAGCTCAGCCGGTAGAATAACGAACCTATAAACTGTATTAGATTATATCAGACAGGTCTTCAATCATCGCGAAAGGGTACACTTTACCGAACCCGGCAAATTCAATTTAAAATTTGGTCGCGTAGCGGTTAATGATCCTTAGACAAAAGGAGCTGCGGGAGTATACTTGGCAAGATGTACATTATAAATTCAGGAACCGAAGTCATCAGTTTCTAGCCGAAAAGAGCTTTCCGGATTTCTGCTCTGGTAGTTTAATGGGCTCCGATGTCATTCCGTCAAATTTATGACATCCATCGCGAACCTGGCCAAATCTAAGTTCGCCACGATTTCAACCAATTATAGCATTATTCTTCGGAGGTCTGAACCATCTCGTGAATTATCACGTCGATTTATTCTCGGGAGGTTCGATATATTTTATCGGGATCACCGGAATGGCGGCGGGGCTCAAAAATATGTCCGTGGAGGAGTTGATGAAATTTAATGGACCTCACGAATCCTTTGATGACGCGCTTCCTGGCGAAAGGACATTCGATGATATATTGTGTGTTCGCCGCTTTCTAATTAATCTCGAAGATGAAGGGTATGGAAATTTACTGGATCATTCCAGAAGGATCAATCTTTATTTTCTGCATTACAGAGGATGAGGGACTCTATAATCAAGTATGAAATACAGGGTGTCCCACGGTCGAGTGCCTATTAGACGTTTCTGGAGAACTGGACATATTTGAAATCCGAAAATTGGTATTATGATATTGTTGGAAATTCTCTACAGACCTAAAATATTTTTGGAGCTTGAGCACTTCCGGTTATACCAGAAGTGGAAATAAATTTGTTAAAAAAATATTTTTTTCGATTTTTTCGTTTCTGATATGATTGAGTATTCAACGCTGAATACATTTCTGTTGAAACCATTGTATTCATTCAAATAGTTTTCAAAATATCGAAAAAAAACCTGAAAAAATGTCAAATATTCATAGTCAGTGTTATGTTCATTATTCTCATTCTGAACATCCCGAGTGTAAACCGTTCTCACAACGTCAAAGGAGAAGAATGTGGAGAGGTCATGCATCTTATGAATTTCATAAATATTATTACAGGGTGTTTCAAATTTAGTATCGAAAACTGTGATCGAAAATTGGCCATAACTTCTGTTTTTCAAATTAGAACCCTATTTTTTATGATTGCGTTGGATTCTGCGAAGAAAAATAATGATAGCTCTCTCAGATGCTCTTGCTCCTGAATTCAGTAATTCCCGAGTTATTTGAGCTTTTCTGGATTCATGTTGTACGTAGAGTCAAATTCATCGAATCTGAAGAGATTCTATGAATATTCTTATGAAACCATAGTAACAATTAATAATTAGATCTGTCACCCGTGAATTATGAATGGGATCATTTATCTTCTATGGTCACAGAATATTCTCATGCCAACAGATTCGATGACTATTCTTATGAAAACAAGTAACCATTGAAGTTAAATCGAGAAGTAAGGTTAAGGCCCAAAATTAGACCTGTCACTTGTGAATTATTAATGGGATAATTTATCTTCTATGGTCACAGAATATTCTCATGCGAAAGATAAGATTAATTTGACTCTACGTGCAACATGAATCCAGAAAAGCTCAAATATCTCGAGAATTACTGAATTTAGGAGCGAGAACATCTGAGATTGCTATCACTATTTTTCTTTGCAGAATCCAACGCAATCATAAAAAAATAGGGTACTAACTTGAAACACAGAAGTTATGGCCAATTTTCGATCACAGTTTTCGACACAAAATTTGAAACACTCTGTGATGATATTTATGAAATTCAAAAGATGTATGACCTTTCTACATTCTTCTACTTTGACGTTGTGAGAACGGTTTACACTCGGGATGTTCAGAATGAGAATAATGAACATAACACTGACTGTGAATATTTGACATTTTTTCAGGTTTTTTTTCGATATTTTGAAAACGATTCGAATGAATACAATGGTTTCAACAGAATTGTATTCAGCATTGAATACTCAATCATATCAGAAACGAAAAAATTGTTAAAGTTAAGATTTCCACAGAATGAAAAAATGAGTGCATGATATGGATGTTCTATGGTGAATATTAGGCATTCGGAGATAAGCAAGCTCCAGTCAACAAGTTTTGTCTACGAAGGTCCTCCTACAGCTGTCTTAACCCTTCACCATTGCAGAAAAGATCAGCATTTAGGTCACACAATTCCTATTGACCACTACGTTGCTACGACCTCAATTCAAATTCCCATTTTCTCCAGCCTCAGCAGAACTACATCAACATCGATTCTAGAGATCCGAGTCCCCAACCAAAACACCCTCTTGAGAAGATACATCCGAATAGCAAATCATGTAAATCAAGAGAATCGGAAACGTGAATAATAATGCCGATACCCAATCGTCATTTGAAATCCGATGAACCCAGTGAACTCTCATTACTCATTACTCAATTTTGGCAACCAAACGACACGGCACGAACTACCAACGCTGCGAATGTGACTCGTAATACGTATAATATTCGAGATTAATTACAATCAAGTTCTGTTGGGCTCCATTTCCCAGATGGATGTTGCCTCAATAGAATCCCTGTTTATTAGATGGAGCTAATAGAAGAGATAGGCAGGTTATAATATCACGTGAGTAAACAAGACAATGGCTGTGTTCCTATGACGTGTAGCCATTAGTCGATGGAGAGGATCTTTGATCTCGCAACATCAAAGGGCGCTAACGAGGTCTGGAAATAGAATGTATCGCAAAAATCCTAATGAAATTCTCGCTTTTGCCTCTCGGGAAATCTCGTTGCTGATTTGTGGCATTACGGACCCCGGTTCTTTCACAGGATCTTTTTTTGGTCATAAACGTATAAAATTTCACGGAGGTTAATTGACGACCAGACGAGCCGGGGATGAGTCGTGAGGAATAGAGAATGAATTACGCTCGTTTCTTGATTTTTACCAGACGAAAAAGAGGATTGTCTATACTAAGCTACTTAAGTTTTCAAAATGGAAATGAAACAGCATGAATTGATAGGTCAAAATAGATTCATTCAGCTCTATAATTCCTTCGATTTCAATAAATCGCCTCTAAAAAAGTTTTATCGATCAACTTTTTGGTTTTGTACTCTCTTTACTTCAGAGGAACATGACTGACTTTGGTATCGAAATGTAGGTTTTCGAGGTCGCCAAATTCAATAAAAAATATTCCAGAGCCCTAACTATCATAACAGAGAGAGCCAGCTGAATAATCAATTTTCATCTTCAAACACTTGAACGTGAACCAAAAATTGATCAATATTGCTTTCAATAATTATACATATTCAGATTTCATCAGCCCTCTGCTGGCAGGAGATAAAAATGAATTTTCATATTTCATTCATGTATTCATAATTTATTCCATTAAAAATAGCCCTGTTTATAAAACTTGATAGTTATTCGACAGACAGTCGACGCATCATTTTGTGTTCCATTCATTTTCCGACACTTCATGAATAAAATTAATTATCAACTGCACCCTAATAGATTGTTGGATATGAAACGTTTATCAATATGTGCTAACGAATTGGTAATTCGATATTGGACCGTTCAACAGAAAGTTCATAGCCGAAAAAGGTCATTATAAGCCCTATTCATCAGTGAAACTAATTTTCTATTTATACGATTTGATTCAATGAATATTATGTGTAGTTATCCTTCTGCTAGGATCACATCCTGCAAACAATAAAAGTATATTCCGAATTAGGATATCTTTCAAAAGTGGAATTGATCTCGAGCAACGAAGGGTATCTTTTCTACATCAATCTTCCTGCAAAACATATATCTGCTGCTGACATAAGTGAGAGAATGACGTAAAAAATAAGGCAATTTTTTGTTTCATTCACGTACTTGAATCACGAGGATTCCGTAGTAGATTCGTCGAAAAATATAAAACGAGAGAACAACATAAATATTGCTGAAAGCACTTTTGAATTTGTCCATTATTCATGTAATCCGAGACTTAAGTAAATATCAAACAATTGTTTGATATGAAAAATGTTCCTAAGACAGAAAGTTTATATGGATGTTCGAAATATCTCGAAAGAATAACTCGAACAAAAAGTTTTTTTTAATACTTTCTCCTCTTGGAACCAAACTGGAAGTATACAGGGTGATTCCGGAGGAGACCGTTAGATTTTAGGAGAAGGTCACACTAGTCAAGGCAGTTTCGAAACCATGTTTGGTTTATGGTTGGGGGCCTTTATTGAGAGTCTACAGGTTGATTTGTCCGATTCGACCGATTTTTTTTCTTATTCATAGCTTTGGTATGGCTTGATCAATATAATTGAAATTTTCAGTGTGGAACAATATGATTGTCTACTTTCAATAATTCCATTACTTTTTCAGAAATACAGGGTGGAAATTATGATAAGTTCAGATTAAATTTGCAAATTGAAAAATCACCCGTACTATTTGACAGGTCCATCACGTGACATCAGTATGACAGGTGGCAATAGGTTCTTCATGTCATCACTTTTAGGCGATATCTTCTTCCCCTTCTGGTCATTGACCAATTCTTCAGTTTTGACGTCATCTACACGTCTACTACTTCTTCCGGTCATTGACCTCTCGAGGGTTTTTTCGCCGCTCTCGATAGGTGACATCGTCTACAACCCCTTCTGGTCATTGACCTAATTTCCTCAAGGTTCTTCGGCTCCGGATGGACATGGCCATCCTCAGTCCCAGGACCCCGCTTGCTATACTACTCATTCCGTTTTCAAAAATGCGCTAACTGCTTCAGATTCTATCATAAGTTTACATTACTGGAGCGTTTTAATTTTCTTGGCACACGTCCAGTTTTCCTAGAAAATTATTTCAAAGATGAACAATATAGTTATTTTGCCTCCAAGGCAGTGAGAATATTCTGAACTAGACAGTGAAGCTGTATCATCCAATAATACGAAGCTCTTTAGAATGTATGAAAAATAGTTTGTATCGAATTGAAAATTTTCCATTAAACTTAAATCTCAATTTAAATCAGGTTACTTCAGGACTCAGGAAAAGCTTTGTATCATTGGACGATACAGCTCCACTGTCTAGTTCAGAATATTCTCATGCGGACGTGGTTTCCAAGGTACCAACAGGTGGTCCCCCAAAGCAAAAACCCTTGGCTTACTTTACAGATGAACTTCATATGAGGAGTGAATATTTCGGGGCATTGTTACTGACTATTGTTGAATGGGTTTCAAATAACAGATCCATTAAACTAACGGGGCAGTCTAAGTGCAAACTATCAATTCCACCAATTGTTCTCAATAGGCTATAATATCCGCCATAAAACAAGGCCCGTTCGTGCTAACTCGTATCGCCATCCATTCAATAAACAGCAACAGAAACAGACAGAGCAGCCTGGCGGAGAGGAAGACTTAAATCATGTTCAAGGGTTGAGGCAAGACATTTATATTCTTGTTATCTTGTGCATTCGATCTTAATTGTTGTTCGTAAATAGTTCTCCGGATTGGCCTCTGTGTGCTACTGTGAACTCTCAGTAAACTTGGCGCGTAATTTGATATGAATAATTTATTATGGACTATGTACACAACAAATTGAAGCTATTTGAAACAATAAGGGTTAGGTAGGAGCGTGTCGTTTTTGCGGAGGACCTCTAGAGTTGGGCGGGCGACTTATCATTATTATGCATGTATTCCAGTCCAGAAACAGGCAGCTCCAGTAATTTATTATGTGAATTCAGGCAAAACAAATTTGTGTACAGTTGAAAGTGTAACCGGTCTAATGAATGGCTGAAAAAAATAATTAATGATTTAAATATGGTCGCAAGATGGGGTTGTTTGAATTGTAACAAACGATGTTGAAATTGCACCGAGTATTTGAGAAACCGAGGTTCTATTTACACAGTCTTTGAAGCAATGGGATTTCTAGTGGGGATATGTTCTTGAAATTGATTAAAACACTAAATATACAGGGGAGATAGGGGAGATTCCTTGCATAATTTTAAGGAAAAAAGTCCTACCAATATACAGGGTGCGTCAGTGAGGCGTACAGCTAAAAAAGCGCCTAAACTGTACCGTGTAAAAAAAATTTATGGCATGGTTATAAGGTTGATAAGAATCTACAAACAAGAAATCATTTTACATATACAGGGTGCGTCAGAAAAAAGTTACGAAAAAATATGCAGTTTTCTCAAATGGAACACCCTGTATTTCATGGCATAATTCCTTCGAGGACAACAAGAGCTTCACACTTATACCCCATTTTTTTAATTTTATCACGGAGTTGCCACATAATTCGCATTTTTAAGGTATTTCTAGTGTTTCAAGGGGTCCGTTAGAATTCTTATAGCAACTGCTGTGTCCAATCTAGATGAACAAAATTTTTACAGTAGTCAGCATAAGGTATCAGCTTCATCATTCGGTAAACTTCTGAAGGTTTTTCTTAATAGAGTGTCTGATATAAATTCACCAATATACTCAACACCCTGTATTTTTCTCTTTCATGAAATTTGTTTTTCGAATGTCTAACTTTTCACAAAGTAATGTTTTTTCAATGAATGTGAAATATCTCAAAAAAGAGGAATACCATTTTGTTTTTGGGATATAAAGAAGAAACTTCATATTAATTAAATCAGTTTAATGTTTACACTAATCAGTCGTACGTATGTAGTAATTAATAGCCTCTAATCGAATATATTAGTTATCTAATTAAAATCTAACACAAAAAACAAAATCACAAATGAGTAACCAAATATGGAATAGGAACCCATATATGAAATATAAGCTTAAATCAACATAACAATAACAAAAATGGACATCAATATCTTTGAGATCAATTAAATGAATATAACATATTGTGATAAATGAAAGAAGTTACATAATTACTTGCAAAAGTCACAGATCCAAGTATCAAACTCTGGACCAGCACAATCATAATGTGCCCAGAGCTTACACATCAAGCATATTCCATAATTAGACACCGACGACTGTCCATATTTGGATTTTCATACTAGTTCAAACTCTTCTAAATATTTTTTCAAGTCACAATATTTTAATGACAAAAGATCACAAAATGGTGAAATAAACATAATACCGATATACTTAATAGTATAACACTTATGTATACAAACATAACAGCTGGTAATACTCATTTACTACTTACCTTTCAAAATTTTCTTCACGACAACAAAACAAAACACGCCTGCCTCACGTTAAGCGTTTGCGCAACTGACTCGATGGTGTGAGTGCGATAGTTAGTAGACCGAATGAAACAGAAGATGGTCGAATGTTGCGTTTATTACTTATAGTCTTGGAGAAATTAAGGTATTTCATATTAGGATACTATTTCATATTTGGTGACTTTCCTCTAGGCTTTTGAAAAAAAATTCTTGAAAGAGAAAAATACAGGGTGTTTCATCGAGTTATCGCATATTTAATTTGAGTGAATTCGTAAATTTATTTTAGACACTCTGTATGAATAAACTTCAGATGTTTACCGAATGATGGAGTTGAAACCTTAGGCTAACTTCTGTAAAAATTTCGTTTATCTAGATTGAACACAGCGGTTGCTATAAGAATTTTGATGAACCCTTTAAAACATAAAAAATATCCTAAAAATACGGATTATGTGGCAACGCCGTGATGAAATTTAAAATATGAGGTGTAAGTGTAAAGCTCGTGCTGTTCTCGGAAGAATGATGCCATAAAATACAGGGTGTTACATTTGAAAGAACTACCTATTTTTCCATAAATTTTTTTCAACGCACCTTATATGTAAAATTATTTTTAGTTTGTAGACTTCTGTCTACCTTATAACCATGCCATATAAGTTTTTTTCCACACGGTCTATTTCAGCCGTACGCCTTGCGGACGCACCCTGTATATCGAAAAAAACGAAACATTTGCAGTCCTATGTTTATTGGCCTGCTTTTCTAATTATTCAAGAAATTCTCCTTCTTCGTTTGTCCCAATTGAAGTTTATAGCAGAAATAATGTTTGAATATGTTATTCAACGTTTCCAGGCTTATCAGATGTATTTATAAACTTGTGGAAATATGGTTTCATCACCAAGAATATTCCCGAAATCAATATCGCATACTCGAACTGGAAACATGCGATAAAACGTTCAGACCATAAAGTCTCGGCTAGATGTGCCTATTAATTTTTGAAAATAGTAAATTTATACTGCCAGTAGTAAAGCTCCCTGATTGGAATTTTATAGGCCCATCAGAAAGCCATGCAAGTTACAGATCACGTTCAATTAATTATTTTCCGATAATACGTCTTCCGTGAACATCAGGTATGCTTCCAACAAAGCTGTTCGTTGACGAGAGTCTTTGACACGCAACAAAATGCGGCCTCAGCTTTTTGCCGTGTAATCGTATCATGGGGAATTTACGAAATGCACAAAGCTTCAAGAATCCTTTCATGTCGTGCTCAACGCTTGTCTATCGGTACTGAGAATTTCAAGTGATCCTTCACTCCGCAATGTCGAATACAACACCAGTTTCGTGATACTCCTTGAAGCAGAAGAGTTTCACATCTGTCCCTTCGAATTGCGCAGCTATTAAATTTTTTTCTCATCAAAATAATGAGCGGGGTATTCCAGTAGACGAATTGGAGAAGGGAAAAGAAGATGCTGAATTCTTGAACCCATAGAAGGATTCCTTCAGGATTTATTCTAGTGTGTACGGCAGCTATTGGAGATTTGGAACAATCAACTGCTGATTTCAATCATCCATGTTGAATTAATTAGAAATAACATCTCGAAGTTCTAGAATTATTCATTTTATGCTTAATATCTTTGATTTTGAAAGGAGGTTTCACCACAAAACATCCCATGAAGTTTTACTGTTTTCTCTGCCTCTCCCATTCTGGACTGAATGGTACTGCCTGAATTCATTCTCGTCCCAAAGTAGCTTAGGGCCGGTTTTATGAAGGGCACGTTCAATCCTAGCTTACTCAAACGAGGATTGGAAGTCAACCCTCGGTTGAAAAAAGTTCGGTATTATGAACGTCTTTGCAGCCTCGGTTGAACAACCTCGGATTGAGATCGCTTTTTTTGGGTTGGCCAACCTGAATCTTATTTCTCGAAGTATTTTGGCACTTTTTTCATACCATGCTTGGATAAATTCAAAAATCGTAGTCTAATAAAGACAAAACAAGGAGCTAATACGAATATTCCCGTGTTTTGTGACGGTCACGGCAGAGAATTCAGAGAAATCTGATTTCCTACATCAAAACAAATTATGTAATAAAAAAATTTGTAATTTATGAAATGAGGACAGACTTCGTAAGAATTTTTTCCACTCGAAGATATTGCCAAATACGCTCTAGTCTTTATCACTTTTGTCAACTTATTTGACTCGAATGATCAAAGTTTGTACTATTTTGATATTCTGAAAAGTCTTATCTCAAACTCTTATGCCAAGTAGCCAAATAAAAGCTAGGACAATACAAAACATCCAATGAAATTGCATTAACATTTAGTCATACAAGGATGTAGTTATATTTAGGATAGGAACAAATCATTCTTGATCTTGTTTGATTGAGTACATGAAATACACATTAAATTTAAAGATAGCATTTATTTCTTGATTAACTTTCGCTTTATTCAGGTTGAGAGTCATGAATAGAATCAGTCTAGCAATATTATGCAGGACTCCGCAAGTCACAAAAATATTAATTGTTTTCAAATGTAATCAGATCCCGAATAAAAGAATGGAAATGTTCTTTTACACGCCAGAGAGTCTTTAAATTCAATTCATAGTTCATAAGTGAGCTTTATTGAATAATTGATCATCCATTGATCTGCGAGATGGGATCGGTGTCATCAATCATTTCTTTAGAGTATATTAAAAATTTTCTATGATGAGAATTACCAAATTTATAAGCTTAGCAACTTGGAAATTTGAAGAAAAGTAATCCTTTTCACATCTGAAGCATTCAGCATTTTCACAACCCATTAAAATAAGCATGCACTTGTAATATGTAATAATAATTAAGAAATCCTTCTAGAACGGTGAGTGAGCTCCAGCAACACGGTTCTAATAAACCGAAATTTGATCAGTCAATACAACCTTTCCCTTCTTAGTTGCTATTCCGGTTGATTGCTTGGCATTTTGATAGAATGATAAAATAAGCACTAGAATACTTTTTGATAATATCCAAAGTTCTAGACATTTCACAACTTTCTGACTTTTTTCTGATGTTGATTTATGTATACCACGAAAATCTTCGAATATGTTAAAAACTCTGAAAAGATTCAGCTTATTCAGAGTAATTTCATCCACGCGATAAAAGGGTTTTTTTATTTGACCAAAATCTCTTCTTCGTGCCATCTTCGAAGTGGTCGAAAGGAAATGTGAAATCATTCAATTGGTATCTTTCTTATTTACTATCGTTACTATCTTTTGAATGCCTTGCAGTTATTTCATTATTATCATAACTAGAGTCATTTTCGATATTATATTAACACAGGAACCTGGACGTTCAAAAATTCAGTTTCAATTTAGGAATATTTTTCCAAACACCAAAGACGAATTATTAATACATAGCAAACCTACAGAAGACTGTGATTAATATCAGGCATTCTATCAATATAATATCATATAATATTTTCATTCCAAGCAACTTCAATGTGCCAAAACAAAATGTTTTGTTTTTAACATAAAGTGAGGTTAGTTGTCGGCTATCTAGAAACGTCAAACGTTTCAATCCTCGGTTCAAATCTCAAACGGAGCTATATTCACCGGTTGAGTCAATCCAGGGTTGAACCCGAGGTTGGATGTTTATAATACGGAAATCGACATTCGACGGTGGATTTGGGCTTAACCGAGGATTGAAATTCTTTTATAAAACCGGCCCTTACTCGAATCCAAGCTGGTGTTGCGAAGACTTTCTTTTGGTGATGACGTTTTACGCTGTACAATGTGGTTCTCGCGATATTTCCGATTATTTCAGCCCCTGCGTACAACAAATTCATCGCGAATTCATCAAAAGAGCAAGCGTTGAATGGTATAATCTTCAAACCATGTTGAAACGCGAAATCAATCAGCCGATTCCGTGAAGCTTTTCCCCACTCGAAAAATCCATAATGAATGCGCTTGTGTTTCCGTCTCGATTGAAAGGAAGTCCTGATTTCATCCATTTCGGTTCTGAATGCCGGTATTTAAATTGGGGAGTCGGTGATGAGTGGATAAGTGATTTTTGATTGCGGTTTGCTGCGGCAGCAGTGGATAATTATTTCCAGGAATTCGAAGCCCTTCATTTAAACCGTGATACCGTTTACGATCCAGGCCCCGGAATACATCAAATTGTGGCCTAGAAAACGATTTCGTATCGTCCGTTTGAATGTGAAGGGTTTTCTAATGGCGTCGATAGGTTTTTGAACGACCATAGCATACTCAAATGAAAGTAAGAAGCATTCAGACTTTGCAATCACCCCTCTCTGTTTTTACTTCCAATTAAGGAACATCCTGTGTAATCGTCAACAATACAATGTCTTATTCTCGGCCTGAATCAAGTGGAATTTAGATACAAACAAAATCATTTCATTCAATATCAAAAAATGGCTTGATCCGTGGATAGCATCCAAAGATGAACACTTTTACGGTAAAAATGGAAAAAAAATGGAAAAAAAATGTTGCTGACAATAGACAATACTTCAAATATTTCATTGGTAACCATTTTTTCACAATTGAGTCGCATTTTCATCAAGAAAACAGCAAGAACTAAGCGGCGCACCTGATTACAATAACGGGATCCTCCGCCAATTTGTAATTATGACCTCTGTTCTCAATCAAATGGAGTCACTGCAATTTTGCATTAAACCTCTGAACAAAGTTGTAGTCAACGTCAAGAACACGGTTGTTGACATGTTTTCTCACCACACTTCAACCCTAACGGTATTCAAGGTCTACCAGAAAGATGGGAAAAAGTTGTAGCTAACAATAATTTTTTTTGTAACCATGATTTGATTCGTTTGTAACCTTGTACATAAAAAACAGTGGGAACGCAGTTGCGCACCTAATAACTTGATTTTGAATGGGTATCAATGCTTCAGATGTACGAGGATATATTGTAAAATTCCTAGCCTACTATAGAACCAAACAAAATTTCAATGTCAAAATATTTTATTACTCAACATATTCTCCTCTTAATTGAATACATTTATTACAGCGAACCTGCAACGTCTCTAGACCTTTCGAAAATAATTGTTTCTTCTTGCTCTGCAAACCAGTCCTCCACAGCTTTTATTATCTCCTCGTTTGAAGAAAATTTACGACCTTTTAAACTTTTTTTTCAGTTGAGGAGAGAGATGATAGTCGGACGGAGCCAAATCTGGTGAATAAGAGGGTTGTTCTACTAATTCTTACCCTAAGTCACGAATTTTTTGCATGGCAACATGAGATTTGTGTACTGGGGCGTTGTCCTGTAAAAACAAAACACTTTTGGATAGCTTTCCGCGTCTTTTTTTTTAATTTTTTTCCGTAGAGTGGTCATAAATGTCGAATAGTAATCTCCAGTTATTGTTCTACCCTTATCCAAAAAATTTCCAATCATGATTTCTCCGTGGCAATCCCAAAAAACTGAAGCAAGAACTTTTCCAGCAGATTTTTGGACACGAAACTTCTTAGGTCTTGGAAAACCAGAGTGTCGCCATTCCATCGATTGTTGCTTTGTTTCTGGATCGCCTACCATATCACACGACCCTAGTGGGTTCCATTAACTTCTGAAAACTACTCTATTTCATTCGGTCGTTATGAGTGAGAACAGAAATCAATAGGTCACGAGTTTATTTTCATTGCGCCAAATTTTCAGAAGAAATGGCCAGTTTTCACCATTTGTCTCATTTATATTGCATTCATTTCAAACTTTACTTATTTGTCATTGTATTCACGAAGCTTTCTTTATGTTAAATAACCTTTTTGTATTAATTCGATATATTTCTAGTTTTATAACGCTTTATGGACAAAATGACATATAAAGTGAATGGACAAAATGACATGGGTATTTCAGCTGAATTAACCGTATCTACCGTACAACACCGAGACCATTCATCCCAGGCTCCATCAACAAACAAAGAGCCAGGACGATTTATAAGTCAAGGCAAATGTGAACCGAAAACTCGATAAACGTTTCAACTTCTACACCTAATATGATTGCAATCAAATCAAAAAATGAGCCCATACCTCCTCCAAAGGAAAGGAGACATCTTGAGTGGCCTGAGCTCGAAAACAAAACTTGAAAATGAAATTTGGAAAAACAAAATCATGAATAATTCTTGACTCAGAAGGGCTACATGGTTGATTTTGGTATCAAAATGTAGGTTTTCGGGGTTGCCTCGTTCAATAAACAATGTTTCAGAGCTCTATCTATCATAGTTCAGATTTTCACCTGTCAAATGGCATTTTTTCAAAAAAATCGAAATTTCAAACCATCATAGCTCCCCTTCCTTAGATCGCCGCCACTATTTATTCATATTATGTTGATCAGCATAGGTCACAGTATTTCTGCGCAAAGTATGAGCGATTTGAAAAATTCAAAATTTTGGACGAAAAATGACTAAGGGGTATGACCTCCTAAAAACGCAGTAAACTCAATACCAAAAATATCTGGGTGGATCTAACGGTGCGATTGTTCGAAGAAGTCGTTCGAACAATTCGAATCTACAATAAATGCTATTTTGCAGGTCTATAACATCTAAATCTTGAGTGGCCTGAGCTCGAAAACAAAACTTGAAAATGAAATTTGGAAAAACAAAATCATGAATAATTCTTGACTCAGAAGGGCTACATGGTTGATTTTGGTATCAAAATGTAGGTTTTCGGGGTCGCTCCGTTCAATAAACAATGTTTTACAGCTATATCTATCATAGTTTAGATTTTCACCTGTCAAATGGCATTTTTTCAAAAAAATCGAAATTTCAAACCATCGTAGCTCCCCTCCCTTAGATCGCCGCCACTATTTATTCATATTATGTTGATCAGCATAGGTCACAGTATTTCTGCGCAAAATATGAGCGATTTGAAAAATTCAAAATTTTTGACGAAAAATGACTAAGGGGTATGACCCTCTAAAAACGCCGTAAACTCAATACCAAAAATATCTGGGTGGGTCTAACGGTGCGATTGTTCGAAGAAGTCGTTCGAACAATTCGAATCTACAATAAATGCTATTTTGCAGGTCTATAACATCTAAATCTTGAGTGGTCTGTGCTCGAAAACAAAACTTGAAAATGAAATTTGGAAAAACAAAATCATGAATAATTCTTGACTCAGAAGGGCTACATGGTTGATTTTGGTATCAAAATGTAGGTTTTCGGGGTCGCTCCGTTCAATAAACAATGTTTCAGAGCTCTATCTATCATAGTTTAGATTTTCACCTGTCAAATGGCATTTTTTCAAAAAAATCGAAATTTCAAAACATCATAGCTCCCCTCCCTTAGATCGCCGCCACTATTTATTCATATTATGTTGATCAGCATAGGTCACAGTATTTCTGCGCAAAATATGAGCGATTTGAAAAATTCAAAATTTTTTACGAAAAATGACTAAGGGGTACAACCCTCTAATAACGCCGTAAACTCAATACCAAAAATATCTGGGTGGATCTAACGGTGCGATTGTTCGAAGAAGTCGTTCGAACAATTCGAATCTACAATAAATGCTATTTTGCAGGTCTATAACATCTAAATCTTGAGTGGCCTGTGCTCGAAAACAAAACTTGAAAATGAAATTTGGAAAAACAAAATCATGAATAATTGTTGACTCAGAAGGGCTACATGGTTGATTTTGGTATCAAAATGTAGGTTTTCGAGGTCGCTCCGTTCAATAAACAATGTTTCAGAGATCTATCTATCATAGTTTAGATTTTCACCTGTCAAATGGCATTTTTTCAAAAAAATCGAAATTTCAAAACATCATAGCTCCCCTCCCTTAGATCGCCGCCACTATTTATTCATATTATGTTGATCAGCATAGGTCACAGTATTTCTGGGCAAAATATGAGCGATTTGAAAAATTCAAAATTTTGGACGAAAAATGACTAAGGGGTATGACCCTCTAAAAACGCCGTAAACTCAATACCAAAAATATCTGGGTGGATCTAACGGTGCGATTGTTCGAAGAAGTCGTTCGAACAATTCGAATCTACAATAAATGCTATTTTGCAGGTCTATATCATCTAAATCTTGAGTGACCTGTGCTCGAAAACAAAACTTGAAAATGAAATTCGGAAAAACAAAATCATGAATAATTCTTGACTCAGAAGGGCTACAGGGTTGATTTTGGTATCAAAATGTAGGTTTTCGGGGTCGCTCCGTTCAATAAACAATGTTTCAGAGCTCTATCTATCATAGTTTAGATTTTCACCTGTCAAATGGCATTTTTTCAAAAAAATCGAAATTTCAAAACATCATAGCTCCCCTCCTTTATATCGCCGCCACTATTTATTCATATTATGTTGATCAGCATAGGTCACAGTATTTCTGGGCAAAATATGAGCGATTTGAAAAATTCAAAATTTTGGACGAAAAATGACTAAGGGGTATGACCCTCTAAAAACGCCGTAAACTCAATACCAAAAATATCTGGGTGGATCTAACGGTGCGATTGTTCGAAGAAGTCGTTCGAACAATTCGAATCTACAATAAATGCTATTTTGCAGGTCTATATCATCTAAATCTTGAGTGACCTGTGCTCGAAAACAAAACTTGAAAATGAAATTCGGAAAAACAAAATCATGAATAATTCTTGACTCAAAAGGGCTACATGGTTGATTTTGGTATCAAAATGTAGGTTTTCGGGGTCGCTCTGTTCAATAAACAATGTTTCAGAGCTCTATCTATCATAGTTTAGATTTTCACCTGTCAAATGGCATTTTTTCAAAAAAATCGAAATTTCAAAACATCATAGCTCCCCTCCTTTATATCGCCGCCACTATTTATTCATATTATGTTGATCAGCATAGGTCACAGTATTTCTGGGCAAAATATGAGCGATTTGAAAACTTCAAAATTTTGGACGAAAAATGACTAAGGGGTATGACCCTCTAAAAACGCCGTAAACTCAATACCAAAAATATCTGGGTGGATCTAACGGTGCGATTGTTCGAAGAAGTCGTTCGAACAATTCGAATCTACAATAAATGCTATTTTGCAGGTCTATATCATCTAAATCTTGAGTGACCTGTGCTCGAAAACAAAACTTGAAAATGAAATTCGGAAAAACAAAATCATGAATAATTCTTGACTCAGAAGGGCTACATGGTTGATATTGGTATCAAAATGTAGGTTTTCGAGGTCGCTCCGTTCAATAAACAATGTTTCAGAGCCCTATCTATCATAGTTTAGATTTTCACCTGTCAAATGGCATTTTTTCAAAAAAATCGAAATTTCAAAACATCATAGCTCCCCTCCCTTAGATCGCCGCCACTATTTATTCATATTATGTTGATCAGCATAGGTCACAGTATTTCTGCGCAAAATATGAGTGATTTGAAAAATTCAAAATTTTGGACGAAAAATGACTAAGGGGTAGGACCCTCTAAAAACGCCGTAAACTCAATACCAAAAATATCTGGGGGGGTCTAACGGTGCGATTGTTCGAAGAAGTCGTTCGAACAATTCGAATCTACAATAAATGCTATTTTGCAGGTCTATAACATCTAAATCTTGAGTGGCCTGTGCTCGAAAACAAAATTTGAAAATGAAATTTGGAAAAACAAAATCATGAATAATTCTTGACTCAGAAGGGCTACATGGTTGATTTTGGTATCAAAATGTAGGTTTTCGGGGTCGCTCCGTTCAATAAACAATTTTTCAGAGCCCTATCTATAATAGTTTAGATTTTCACCGGTCAAATGGCATTTTTTCAAAAAAATCGAAATTTCAAACCACCATAGCTCCCCTCCCTTAGATCGCCGCCACTATTTATTCGTATTATGTTGATCAGCGTAGGTCACAGTATTTCTGCGCAAAATATGAGCGATTTGAAAAATTCAAAATTTTGGAAGAAAAATGACTAAGGGGTATGACCCTCTAAAAACGCCGTAAACTCAATACCAAAAATATCTGGGTGGGTCTAACGGTGCGATTGTTCGAAGAAGTCGTTCGAACAATTCGAATCTACAATAAATGCTATTTTGCAGGTCTATAACATCTAAATCTTGAGTGACCTGTGCTCGAAAACAAAACTTGAAAATGAAATTTGGAAAGACAAAATCATGAATAATTCTTTACTCAGAAGGGCTACATGGTTGATTTTGGTATCAAAATGTAGGTTTTCGGGGTCGCTCCGTTAAATAAACAATGTTTCAGAGCCCTATCTATAATAGTTTAGATTTTCACCGGTCAAATTGCATTTTTTCAAAAAAATCGAAATTTCAAACCACCATAGCTCCCCTCCCTTAGATCGCCGCCACTATTTATTCATATTATGTTGATCAGCATAGGTCACAGTATTTCTGCGCAAAATATGAGCGATTTGAAAAATTCAAAATTTTGGACGAAAAATGACTAAGGGGTATGACCCTCTAAAAACGCCGTGAACTCAATACCAAAAATATCTGGGGGGGTCTAACGGTGCGATTGTTCGAAGAAGTCGTTCGAACAATTCGAATCTACAATAAATGCTATTTTGCAGGTCTATAACATCTAAATCTTGAGTGGCCTGTGCTCGAAAACAAAATTTGAAAATGAAATTTGGAAAAACAAAATCATGAATAATTCTTGACTCAGAAGGGCTACATGGTTGATTTTGGTATCAAAATGTAGGTTTTCGGGGTCGCTCCGTTCAATAAACAATTTTTCAGAGCCCTATCTATAATAGTTTAGATTTTCACCGGTCAAATGGCATTTTTTCAAAAAAATCGAAATTTCAAACCACCATAGCTCCCCTCCCTTAGATCGCCGCCACTATTTATTCGTATTATGTTGATCAGCGTAGGTCACAGTATTTCTGCGCAAAATATGAGCGATTTGAAAAATTCAAAATTTTGGAAGAAAAATGACTAAGGGGTATGACCCTCTAAAAACGCCGTAAACTCAATACCAAAAATATCTGGGTGGGTCTAACGGTGCGATTGTTCGAAGAAGTCGTTCGAACAATTCGAATCTACAATAAATGCTATTTTGCAGGTCTATAACATCTAAATCTTGAGTGACCTGTGCTCGAAAACAAAACTTGAAAATGAAATTTGGAAAGACAAAATCATGAATAATTCTTTACTCAGAAGGGCTACATGGTTGATTTTGGTATCAAAATGTAGGTTTTCGGGGTCGCTCCGTTCAATAAACAATGTTTCAGAGCCCTATCTATAATAGTTTAGATTTTCACCGGTCAAATGGCATTTTTTCAAAAAAATCGAAATTTCAAACCACCATAGCTCCCCTCCCTTGGATCGCCGCCACTATTTATTCATATTATGTTGATCAGCATAGGTCACAGTATTTCTGCGCAAAATATGAGCGATTTGAAAAATTCAAAATTTTGGACGAAAAATGACTAAGGGGTATGACCCTCTAAAAACGCCGTAAACTCAATACCAAAAATATCTGGGGGGGTCTAACGGTGCGATTGTTCGAAGAAGTCGTTCGAACAATTCGAATCTACAATAAATGCTATTTTGCAGGTCTATAACATCTAAATCTTGAGTGGCCTGTGCTCGAAAACAAAATTTGAAAATGAAATTTGGAAAAACAAAATCATGAATAATTCTTGACTCAGAAGGGCTACATGGTTGATTTTGGTATCAAAATGTAGGTTTTCGGGGTCGCTCCGTTCAATAAACAATGTTTCAGAGCCCTATCTATAATAGTTTAGATTTTCACCGGTCAAATGGCATTTTTTCAAAAAAATCGAAATTTCAAACCACCATAGCTCCCCTCCCTTAGATCGCCGCCACTATTTATTCATATTATGTTGATCAGCATAGGTCACAGTATTTCTGCGCAAAATATGAGCGATTTGAAAAATTCAAAATTTTGGACGAAAAATGACTAAGGGGTATGACCCTCTAAAAACGCCGTAAACTCAATACCAAAAATATCTGGGTGGGTCTAACGGTGCGATTGTTCGAAGAAGTCGTTCGAACAATTCGAATCTACAATAAATGCTATTTTGCAGGTCTATAACATCTAAATCTTGAGTGACCTGTGCTCGAAAACAAAACTTGAAAATGAACTTGAAAAATTAATATAGATCGGGAAAAAACCAGACTTCTCCAAGATAAGCCCTTGAAAAGACTGATTACGATGCATGCATTGGTTGCATTGGGCTCACGAATCTTGTGCTGATGTTCCTAGAATAACAAAGTGTTTTATTGGTGAACTTTGTCAGTAGTTTTGTAACTATAAGTAGAAAAATACAGTTGCCTGTTGCCGGTATGTTATTTTGTTCATCGCATGCACACAAAATGAATTTCGTTCAACCCAAAGTATCTAAGAATATTTTATTTTTTGGTACTTTTTGTTTCATAAAGGTTGATTAGATTTTATAAAGAAAGGACCAAAGATCATAGGTGCAGAATATGACATTACTGTAATTCACTACTAACAAGTTTTGCATCTGAAATAAAACCCTATGTCATTTTGTACGTACTTGGCTCACTCAAAAAATGAAGATCATAAACAAAACGCTTCACTGTGGAAAACTCAACATTATAGAAATCAAACAGGAACAATTCCAAACAGGGAGGAAGACTATGGACACCCTGTATTTCGAATTCGCCCAACCGGCACAGCAACAGCATGTTCAGAGCTCTTGCTGTGTTTTAAGTCGAAGTCGAAACAAATTAGAAGCTGGTGGAACAGCTGAATTCCCAAGGAATATAAATACTTCACTTGGGCAATAAATCCCTGTTATGCCCTCTTAGATTGGTTCTTCAGTTTATGATGGAACTATAACTGGATTAATAGCAGAGAATGGTTTCTACTTAATCGTCCTATTTTAGAGGGAAGAATTGGTTTGTGCTGCTTTAGGCCTATTTCCCTGACAGGTGGTTTCTTTAGAGCTTATAACTCCAAAAAAGAACGTCACATAGTTGAGTCCTAAAATTGGAGACATACAGAAAATGTCTCAGTCGATGTAGAGAAAACGCTGTTCAGATTCCGCAGATTTATTCTACACGTAAAGTGTAGGAGTAGGTACTCGGAATAATCAGAATTCTGAACGGAGTAAGGCCGACAGAAATATTTGTAGTCCCGAATTAATAACATTAATTAGGCCTCACACTGATATACTAAAAGGTAACTGATGTTCCGAGCATATCCCAGATTTATCTAGAATTCCATCAGCATAGTTCCAGCGTAATTGATGGTAGTGATACCCCCAGATAATTCCCGGAGCTTGATTTATCTACGGGACTCGACAGCGTTCCGGCAGATCCGCTGATATCTGCATCTGTCCCCGATTTTTCACGTCCGCATGCATGAAATTTCGGCACCATTTTCTCGATCAGCGCTTGTTGTTAGCCGTGTAAAAATGTACACAATACGAACCGAACCTGTATCGGTCATAAACACCAAGCCGTGCAATAAAATATGCAATAAATTCAACGGAATAGGACAATCAGTCCCTAACAAAGCGCGATAATCGTAATATGTCCGGGCCCTGTTCAAATCACTGGTCGAGCTGTATTGGCTCGGCCATGCATCACGGGAGATGCCGGTTATGGCCCGCAGAAAATACGTGCATTAATTCGCATGTTCTTCTTCCTATAAAACCGGTTATGGACAAATTCGGCACCATATTTTTCGGCGACCACGGAGAGTCTCGTCGTGTGAAAGAAAAAAGTATGCTTTATTTATCCTGACTGGAATAAATCGTTGAAGGGAAATTATTCTGATTTTCATCGAGTTTTCGGTCCAACCGGAAACGAATTTTCTTCCTAGTACGAGGATGTATTGATATCTAGTGAGCCTAGACCAGTTCCATGCATAAACAAAATATTGCGATACCATATCAACGAACAATAATTTATTAGAAGTGTCAGTGTAGAGTTCGACGTCAAAAAAGTAAACCAGAGTTAATTCAAAAATAAGATGTCCACCGAAATTGTGAAAATCAAAAAATTGGAGTATCGATGAGTAAAAGGGTTAAGAGGTAAGCAGTGTCCTTCGTATGCGACCGTGAAAAATTGGACTGCAAGCTTCAAACGAGGTAAATTTTCCATTGAAGATGATGACCAATCGGGAAGGCCAGTTTCTGTGTCAGTCCCCGAAAATATCGATGCAGTTCATGACATGATTTTATCAGACCGTCGAATTGGGCTAAAACGGATATCTGAAGCACTGAAGATTTCATACGAACGCGTTCATCATATAGTTCACGTCAATTTGAACATGAGAAAATTTTCTGCAAAATGGATCCCCAAATGTTTGAATGTTGACCAAAAGCGTGCAAGGGTAGAAGCATCGCGTTCGATCTGTGCTCGATTTGAAAACGATGTAGACTTCTTAAACCGAATTGTTACTATGGATGAGACTTGGGTACATTTCTACGATCCAGAAACAAAGCAACAATCGATGGAATGGCGATACTCTGGTTCTCCAAGACCTAAGTTTCGTGTCCAAAAATCTGCTGGAAAAGTTCTTGCTTCAGTTTTTTGGGATTGCCATGGAGTTATCATGATTGATTTTTTTGGATAAGGGTAGAACAATAACTGGAGATTACTATTCGACATTACTGACCACACAACGGGAAAAAATTAGAAAGAGAAGCAGCGGAAAGCTTTCCAAAGGGGTTTTGTTTTTACAGGACAACGCCCCAGTACACAAATCTCATGTTGCCATGCAAAAAATTCGTAATTTAGGGTTAGAATTACTAGAACACCCCCCTTATTCACCAGATTTGGCTCCGTCCGACTATCATCTCTTTCCTCAACTGAAAAAAAGTTTAAAAGGTCGTAAATTTTCTTTCAACGAGGAGGTAATAAAAGCTGTGGAGGACTGGTTTGCAGAGCAAGAAGAAACTTTTTTTTTGAAAGGTCTAGAGACGTTGCAGGTTCGGTGTAATAAATGTATTCAATTAAGACTAGAATGTTGAGTAATAAAATATTTTGACATTGAAATTTTGTTTGGTTCTAAATTAGGCTAAGAATTTTTCATTATATCCTCGTACATGTCATTCTGTACGTATTTCCCCTTTTATTAGTGCATATAGATATGAAAGGGCCTACAAAATGGCCACCTATATTACGGTATATCTTGAATACTGGCTTCTGTATTTGAGTTGAATCTTGAGGTGTTTCATCTGTAGGAAACCTAAGAAAAATAGTCTGAACAGGTGCAACAAAGCACCTTATTCATTTTGAAGTGAGTTAAAATTGACGACAGTGAGACCAAAATCATCCTACGGAAGATCAACAAACCGAGCAGCTTCCTTCGATTTCCTCATCGCTAATTAGACTGAGGCTCGGTCTTCCAGCAATTCTGGCATGACAAGCCAATCCGTTACCGCAAACTCCTGTTATTCGACGATCGAGTGCTCAGGGAAAAACATCAATTAGATCGGGATAGGGTTAATTGATTGTAGTTTTTGCATCCCGACCGAGAGCGACTCATCGATCAGCCCCTGAACATTTCGGAAAAGTGATCGCTCAAGCTAATGATTTCACACTTGGGACGGCGCAGCTGTTTGTCAACTGTTTTCCCGACGCGACGCTAGCAAGGCGTTTATTATGGTTTAATTGTTTCCACAGCGAAGTTTCAGATATAAACGGAAGGCTGCTACTTGTAGCGGAGAAAACTACAGGGTGCCTTTATTTAATCAAAACAGTAGAGGGTTGGAGGAGAAGGAATTTGGGAATAGTTAGACGTAGACCGTCTTAATAACTGTTCAAATTATCAAAGATTTCAAGAATGTAACCAAATCAAGATATTCGTAATACTAGTTCCCAAAGATATCTCGAATGCAACAAGAATAAGAAATTTCCATTACGAGCTCCCGGGGATATCCTAAATGCAACCAGAATAAAAAGTCACACTACGAATTTCTGAGATATATTGGATATAAAGAGAGCAAGGAATTTTTTCTGAGTTATCCTAATTGTGAAAGAACATCGTCTATTTTCGGTTCATATAATTCCTAATCATTTTATTGAAAATATTTAGTTCATTAGTTTTCCACAATTGGACTGAAAGAATAATGACCTCGTTTAGAATTTTCATTATTTGTATTTTTTGTAGATGTATTGAAGCAAACAAAAAAGATCCCAGACCAAGAATCTGAAGTTATTTCCAGTACTTCGTGAAATATTGTTATTAGATAGAGAAGAGATAAGATGAAAAATTAATATGGAATGATATAATGTGACTGAGGGCTCATTACATTGAAGTGAATCCTCAATAACGTTCATAAGAGTTTTTAGTTTGTTTCTATACAGGTTTCCTAAATTGAACATACAAACGAAAAGGGGAGATTTCTTAAGTTATTTCACGAACAAAATAAAATCACTTTTAACACAAATACCATACAATTTTTTCTGTACAACTGCCCTATTTTGATAATGAAATGGGCGAATTTGCAATGACAATAAACAAAATGCATTTTAATATTCAAATAATCGAAAGGTTGTTGTGAATGGCAAACGTTGCCAACGTTATGATTACTAACAAATGAGAAAAGACGCTGTCATTTGAATTTCGTTCCTGTCCAATTTTCGTCTTGGGTTTTTAACTGCTTTATATGTTTGTCGAGAGTCCAATTACTAATAAAAGTTACGATTTGGTTGTTCCTGTAGATATTTAAGAGTCTGCAAGAAGAGCAAGTCTGGAACTCCTACCTAAAAAATCTGTTCAGCAGTACGATATTGCATATAACAATTTCCTGGCCTGGTTTAAATTGAAAAATGTAGAAGGGAACTTCATTGAACCTGTTTTTCTGGCATACTTAGAAGAAAAATCAAAAATATGGAGTTCATCAACTTTGTGGAGCAAATTTTCAATGATAAAGTCAAGCGCCCTTGTTAAAAATGGTGTGGATGTTAGTAAATATTTTAAAGTAATAGCATATTTAAAACGGAAAAGTGAAGGATAACGTCCCAAAAAATCGAAAATTCTCTCTCGTGAATAAGTTGGAAAGTTTATAAATGAGGCATCAGATTAGAAATACTTGATGGTTAAGGTTGCAACTATTTTCGGATTATTTGGAGCCTGTCGGCGTGAAGAATTGTATAATTTATCAGTGGAAGACATCGAAATAACAAATAAATCATTGGTTATGCAACTTCCAAACACAAAAACGAAAGTCAGTCGTTCTTTCAGTATTATTGGGAAGTATATTGACTATTTTCATAAGTACAGGGTGCGGCACGGAGGATGGATGGTTTAAAAAAAATAATAAAAGCGTTAATTTTTACTCAAAAACACATTTATTGACGGAATCAGATTCTCAAGGAAATAGCATTTGAGACAGTCAAGTGTGGAAAATCACATCAGGCATGTGGTGGCCGAAATCGGTGATGCAGTGCTGGAGGCGCTCTTGGAAGTTCGCGTAGACTCTCTCCAACATCGCTCTCTCAACTTGGGCAACTTCCACGCGAATAGCCCTTTTCAATTCGTCCAGAGTTCGGGGCTTGGTCTCGTATACTCTAGCCTTGAGGTGTCCCCATAAGAAAAAATCGCATATGGATAAATCTGGGGACCGGGGAGGCCAATGAACATCGCCAAACCTGGAAATAAGGCGACTAGGGAAGAGAGGGCGAATAACGTCCATTGATGCTCTGGCTGTGTGGGCGGTCGCCCCATCCTGTTGGAACCTGGTAAATAAATGCTAGGAACACACGAGTCTAACGGCACCTTCCCCACTTCTCTCGTCCTCAGTGGGGGAAAGTTATGCCTATCTGAAAAACGTCCGCCCTCCGTGCCGCACCTTGTACTTTGCACTGCGCCGTTCTGTCATCAAATATCGTCGTTTTGTCCTGAAATACATGAATAATAAATGCACTGCCAATCCAGTTGGTATCAATACATTTGGAAAAATTCCATCTATTATTGTTGCCGAATTCCTCAAACTGCCAGAACCAAAGCAGTATACAGGACACTGTTTTCGAAGATCCTCCGCTTCATTGCTAGCAGAATCAGGAGCAAATATTACGAATATAAAAAAACATGGTGGATGGAAGTCTACGACGGCAGCCGAGGGCTATGTTGATCATTCCATTGCATATAGAAATGTCATTGCTGAAAAATTCTCCCAACCTCAACAGATTTTGGATCATCATCATCCAATATTGTACTTCCGGTTTCTACAAGATCTGATGGTGCTGAGGATTCTAATAATGTGTTGCGAAGCTCCCTAAGATCAAAGAGCATTAATGTTAGTAATTGTTCTAGTTTTACGATTAATATTAATGTTCATAAGTATTGACTGTTAAATATTGATGATGAAAATTTGCAATTGCTGATTTTTTTTACATCTGATTTCATCATAAGAAAATGGAGTGCTAAAAATCATTCTAACACTAATGTTGAAAATATTTTTAACACGCTTCCACGTAAACAATCAGTTTTAACATAGTTTGCTGTCATTAAAAGCGTCACTTTTAATGGCAGTTGTTCAAAAAAATATTTTTTTCGCCAGTGAACAACTGCTTTAGCAGCAAAAAGGGTTTTCTTCATTACATCATGACTGGTGATGACAAATGGATCGCATTTCTATCAAGAAAACAGAGAAAACTCAGTAACGGGATCCTCCACCAATCTGTAACTATGACTTACTCAAATGAAGTCACTGCAACAAAGTATTGAACCTCTGGACGAAGTTTTAATCAACGTCACTAAGTCTAGAACACGTTGTTGACATGTTTTCGTCCTTCACTTGCATATTAACGGTTTTCGAGTCCTAGCAGAAAGATAAGAAAAATTTTTTGCTAACAATGAGCAATACTTTTAATTCATTTGTGACCATTTTTGTCAAAAATTGCGCATTGCGCACTCATATCATACAAAGCGACATAAAGTAGCCGAATAATAAATTGAATAATCGAACTGTAAGTGACAGTAAACCTTCACAAAATAAACAACTAAATTGCATGTTCACGATTGATTTAACCGACAGAAATCAAGAATTTCACGACGAATAGCTGGTCTAATGGCACATACGAAACACCGCCATTTATCGCATCGATTTCGACAGCGAACTCGCCACCAAAAGCATTTATTTCCTTGATTTCATCACGAGCGGTGAAGACAAAATCAAGAGAATTTATTTCAGTTTCTCTGGCCCCGTTAGCGAAGTTTGTATCAAACTTTCCAGTTTCAGCATCATCGAACCGCCGGAAAGTTTTCTTCTTGAAAAGGGCGGAAGAATTCTTAATACTGTTATTTCATGGGAAATCTGAAATTTATATTTTTTTGCGGTGTCTGGAGGATTCTTTCGGCGCCTTCCTGTATCTGCGGAAACTCGTCGATTTCGTTCATATTTATAGGTTTCGCTCAAAAAAGTTGAACAAAACTCTGTATGACATCATTTTCTTCATCAACTGCCAATATCGTATACAGGATGATTCCACAATGGAGTTTTTCAGGAGGCGATGAAAATTTCATTCTAGAGTGGGCAAATTGGACACATGTGAACGTATACTCCATTATCAATTATAAAAACACAACTCTAGCCTTGGAAATTTGACACATTCCCCTCTGTATCGAAAATATGACGTTTTTCAAAATATTTTTATGTTCCAAGTCAACACTATGTTGCCTTTTCTACATTCTTAGCTTATTTCTCAGAATGTATATTTCATTTTGGAGGACACAACAGAAAATTGTGAACAATATTCTACATGTAAAGGAGTTTTTGGATTTATGATTGTAAAGATTTATCGATGTGCTTTGTTTTCATCATGATATTGTATGTGATATGATTGTGAGGGTGCATAACATTTCTATTTCTAAAATTTCTTCATTTCAAATGAATAACAGTTCATTCATCATAAAGAAAATAAACATAAAAACTAAATTAACGGATTTGTTTACAGAGAAACTGATAATTTCAATGCAAAAGTAGATAACTGAGTTTTGGTTATAAATTGATATGCAAGAATGTCAATTTCTGAAATATTTATAGATGTACATTTCATTTATTTGATTTCATGAACAAGGAGTAAAATATTCTAACTGTATAGTAATATTTATTAGTTTAAAAAATATTCATACATTACTACCACAGTAGGTTCGTACAAATTGAATGGAATAGGTCAAACATATGCTTCACATTTATCATTCACCTGTTCTAAAATGAGACACAAACTCCTGGAATATGGAAAAAACCGATGTATTCTGGTTAAATATAGCCTATTTCTACTTTCAGTAAAGGATTGATAGGAATGAAAGCTCCAGTGACTCATTTCATTGCATCGGAATCTGAATTCACCTACCGTTGAATGCAATATAGTCATATTTCTTCTTTTTTTTTAGCTTTTTCGACGTGTTTTTTTCTGAAACGTGAAAACGATCAACAATAATCATTTAGAGACCGATGATGGCCATCCAGAACCCGTTTAGGTTCTTACGAAAATTGTGTAATTTCATTCTGCAAGTTCTTTCCTCATAATTCCTCGAAAATCCTACCTGAACCATATTTTCCGGTCGCTTTCGTTAGAAGATCGTATAAGGAAGCTTTTTTTGTCCATTTTCACATTCCAAATAAATTTTGAGCACCAAAAACGATACCGAAACTAACCAAACTTCTGGGTGACCGAAATTTCGTTCGAATTCTTTCTAAACGGCCAGACACATAAAAAAAACTTCGTTATAAAGTGTAAAAGGATAGATTAGTACCTACTTAATTTCGCTTTATTTATGCTTATAAATCGATTTTTGGTCCAATTCATTTCGCTAATTTGACAAAATTCACTGAATGAATGACAGCAAATTTATCGAAACACCCTCTATTTCAGAGAAGCACATAATGAATGTTTGTGAACCGAAATGAGAGAGTCATAACCGTGTAGCCCTGAAAACAAACATGCACTATGACCTATCAAGTGTAGGATATTTCCCCGATAACACCTGGCAACTAGTAATGACTTTCCTCATCCAAAGCGAGCTACCAGCAGAAACATCCAATTTTCCCGACAAGTTCAAACATCCCGATCCGTGCAGGAAAACCAATCAATGCATCACCATCAGTGTGAATTCCCTGTTACCAATTTTGTAACATTACACTGTGCACTGCTGCAAATTAATCATGTTTCCTGGGAACCAAAGGATAGATACTTGACATGCGGATTGCATCTGACTGTACTCTGCAATCTAAATTGGATAATATATCTCCTGATGCAGCTCATAAACCCGAAGTGCTAATTCAATCTATTATCCTGTGCTAATGATCAGTTTTAATCAACATGCAGACTAATATTCAAATAACGTTTCATTAACTTTCAATTTGGTGCCAACAGAGCCAGGCTGAATTGATGATCCCTGTGATGGAACGTATTCAAAGTGGCAACTTAATGAAATAAAACGTTTCAACTTCGGCGCCGTGTAATATTTTGATCAATCTGCTGATGGGTTGCGTAAATAACTTCATTAACTTGATGAAATTCTTTATGTTTCCATGATGGGTATCCTGCTGTGTCGATATTAACAGGCCGCTTTAAAGTATAACAAACCAACAGCTATGAATATGAAGGGATCAAAGTTTTTCAATCGGAGAGTGTGCTCAGCAACGGGAATCATTTCGCATTGAAATTGGAGTTTTTTACCCAAATATAACCTGAAGAGGATACTTTCCTCATTGGATCTGTTTCCCCACTAGGTGGCGCCATGACACATGATTGTATTGATTCAAGATATACGAGGATATATTGTAAAATTCTTAGCCTACTATAGAACCAAACAAAATTTCAATGTCAAAATATTTTATTACTCAACATATTCTCCTCTCAATTGAATACATTTATTGCAGCGAACCTGCAACGTCTCTAGACCTTTCGAAGAAAATTGTTTCTTCTTACTCCGCAAACCAGTCCTCCACAGCTTTTATTACCTCCTCGTTGGAAGAAAATTTACGACCTTTTTTGCATGGCAATATGAGATTTGTGTATTGGAGCGTTGTCCTGTAAAAACAAAACTCTTTTGGATAGCTTTCCGCGTCTATCTCTAATTTTTTCCCGTAGAGTGGTCAGTAATGTCGAATAGTAATCTCCAGTTATTGTTCTACCCTTATCCAAAAAACCAATCATGATTACTCCATGGCAATCCCAAGAAACTGTAGCAAGAACTTTTCCAGCAGATTTTTGGACACGAAACTTCTTAGGTCTTGGAAAACCAGAGTGTCGCCATTCCATCGATTGCTGCTTTGTTTCTGGATCGTAGAAATATACGCAAGTCTCATCCATAGTAACAATTCGGTTTAGGAAGTCTACATCGTTTTCAAATTGAGCACAGATCGAACGCGATGCTTCTACCATTACACGCTTTTGGTCAACATTCAAACATTTGGGGATCCATTTTGCAGAAATTTTTCTCATGTCCAAATTGACGTATATGATGAACGCGTTCGTAGGAAATCTTCAGTGCTTCAGATATCCGTTTTAGCCCAATTCGACGGTCTGATAAAATCATATCATGAACTGCATCGATATTTTCGGGGACTGACACAGAAACTGGCCTTCGCGATCGGTCATCATCTTCAATGGAAAATTTACCTCTTTTGAAGCACATTGATAACCAAGGGTATTAAGCATATCTTCTTAAATCTGCTTACCTCGTAACCCTTAAATACAGGTACTTGATGATGGCTCGATACTCCAATTTTTCGATTTTTACAATTTCGGTTGACATCTTTTTTTTTATTTATTGCGTAACTCTGGTTTAGGTCTGGTCTAGGCTAACTAGATATCAATACATCCTCGTATAAATTATAGTCATTTTTCTGTCATATAACTACGCAACGTTGTCCTCTCTACATAGAGGTTACTAATTCCTAATCTATCAAAATGTTCATTTACTTTAGGAAAATAATTCCAAAGACCTGGCGAATGTTGAAGATAAGTGGTTGGAAGATTCATCTATTTTCTTGTACGTAAATCAAGAATCGAGTGTTTAAATTTTACTGAAAAATAATGGACAGAATAGTCCGTTACTTTGTCATAGTTCATTCGAAAAAAGAATAAAAGTACTCGAATACCCGACAGAAAACCTTCTAAACGAACAGATGGACCTATGGCATTTCCCACATTTCAAAATTCCCAACAAATAAGCCTACATAAGACACTTAAATATCTTTTTGCACAACTTGAAATACTCCAGTATGAAAATGTAGTAGTACTACGAATCCTGTGTCACAATTGAACCTCAAAAGAACTAACTCCATGTTCAAAGTTCTTGGGAATCTTTGTGAATGATACACTGAATTGGGAAGAACATATTTCCAAACTGGGATGCCGCTCGTCTCTGAGAATTATTTTGACATTGCTGATATTTCACGAGTGCCAACCTGTGTCAGTTTTAAGGAAAAAAAAACTTGATAAACCTAAATCTTGGACAACCAGGATACTTTATAAAAGTGAATGGAGTTTAGGTTCCAATCCACTCAATGTCGAAATCGAGTTTTTTCTCTTAAAGGATCAAATAAGGCCTAAACTATGGTCAGGATCTACTCCCGTCGTCAAGAACCCTCTGGCTGGTGGTATGGCGAGATATTCATATCAAGGAATGCGATGTATCGTTATTTAATCAATAAGTAGCAATACTCTCTGCTTTTCTCAACTTTTCGATACCATTTTGTCTTGCGTTATTCAGCACTCTAAACTTATGAAGGTGATGTTAGCCCAGGACTTTTCGATTTGTGGACTAAATACCTTTTACACTAGTTTTTCTATATTGATTTAGGTTTTGGAAGGTGATTATCCCAAAAAAAGGATCAAGAAAATGTCATTCCTATTGAAATCTCTAAATGAAGATTTTATAGCTATCGAACAGAAAGAGATCAGTATTGTGGAAATAATTTTTTCCTGTTGATGTTGATGTGTCTAAGGACAAAGAATAGGAATAACTGTGGTGGTTGGCAGTTGACAATTTTTATATGACATGTCGTCGGTTTTAGGTTAAGATTTCCAAAAATATAATAAATACCAAAAAATTGTTTTTCACAAAAATTTTTAAACTATATTGTGTTAAATTAAGGTGGAGGTTTTTATTCTTGATGTCCGATTTCTGCTTGTTTCATTCTGATTTTAAAGATCTTTGTACTTCTGGCTTATATAGAGGTATTTTATTGCGTTGTTCATGTGATTTGTATAAGTGATGTCTAATTAGGATTTTAACTTTTAGGCCTGAGGAAGCAGACCAAATAATCTGCGAAACGTCGCCGAATATATGATTTAGAAGTCATTCTTGTTATTTGGTCCTAGTCCCACAAACATTTTTCGATTTTGTATGATTCTTGGAGGACACTAAAAGAAATTATATAGTCTTAATTTTTTTTATTCAGATGAGGCTGGCACCACTCTGCAGTAATTAGAACAATCGATAGAGAAGACAGAAAACTTCCAGTTTCCCATCTGTATTTCGTTCGCGTGCTGGTCTAACAAAGTTGGCAAACTAGGCTAGTTCGCCAACTGTTGACGTTTCGTTCATTCAAAAGAACATTGTATCGAACATAAAGAACCAGAAGGCATACATCATGCAATTTCGGGGTCCGCCAGGCCATTCCGACCGATTTAGATATAAATTAAATTCGGCCGTGGTTCGAGTGAAAAGTTGCCCAACAAAAGGGAAGTTCAATAATGTGCTATCGTTTGTTATTTTATCGATTCCGCAGCGGTCCCCGGACCCGAAATGTGGAGTTGATATCGCCGGCCCTGGAGCCTGACATGCGGTTAGCAATTCTCCGGGCAATAACTCTTCGGCCACGTTCTGCGAAATCTGTTTCTAATTTTTCTAGTTTATCCCCGATCGAAAATTGTTTTATCGAATTCGTGACTTGGGAGTTTACCGGCTTTTTATACGTGTCGTGTGGAAGGAGGCATCCACTAATTGACAGATCAGAATTAACCATCCTGAACAACAGGAAGGAGAGTTGGCTACGAAAGAAAACAGGGTGTGTTATGTGGAATGTATACAGGATGTTCCAGAGTATACGTACTAATGAAAATAAGAACAAGTCTCCTGCAAACATGAGTCCTATTCCTTGTCACTTAATACCGACACACAGGATGTTAAAGTTGGGAAAAATATCTAGTTTTTTTTGGAGAAATTCAAGAATATCTGAAGCCATTTCGATGCTAATTCCTTATTTGAAGACGGTTCCAATTGTAAACTAACCTTTTCGATATACGAGTCAGACTCAGACATCTTTATTCAAGTTTATTTTTAATATAACCCTTCGACTTCTTTCCAAGAAATGGTGACGCATTATGTTACTTCTTTGAAAGGTTATTCACACATTGGTGTAGATCTGCTATCGAAATTGTCATGTCACGTGATGAAAACTCTCAAATGTGTTATGCCAAATTTCAGTTGAATATTTTGTAAAG
This sequence comes from Adalia bipunctata, assembly GCA_910592335.1. Lineage (NCBI taxonomy): Eukaryota > Metazoa > Arthropoda > Insecta > Coleoptera > Coccinellidae > Adalia > Adalia bipunctata. The sequence goes on along the minus strand of OU342948.1, from coordinate 6,470,399 downwards.
TGTATATACCTACTGTGGGAAAAAAACTTGAAAAAAAATCAAACTTCAACACTCTGTATCTCAAAAACGAAACGTTTGGGACTTTTTTTTTCTTAAACTCACTTAAGGAATCTCCCCTTCTCGTTTGTACGTTCAATTTAGGAATGCCCTGTATACTGTATATGCTCCTGCTACGGAGGCAGATTTCTATCCACCGTGACGTTTTATCGATGTAATGTTGCCCCCTGTATTGGCCAGAAGAGTTACAGAGCTTCTCCTGACACAGTGACCTGTGTAGCTCTTACACATGTCTTTTTCAAGCCATTTTGCAATCAAGCTTGAAATTTCTCCCATTTCATTCATTCCCATATGTTGATTGACACATTTCCCACTCTAATATTTCAAAAATAGTCTATTATTTTTGGTTTGAGACGGCCGTAGTGCTCCATACTTGCGGTATATGTCAATATAATTCGATATTGAAACAGTAAACTTGCGCAATGGGTCTTTGTATGAGGTATTTCAACAATTGGTACAGATCCCTCTTCTTCAACGACATCAATAGTTATATTTAATAATTCTTCACGGTGACAAGCTGATACCCAAAATTAGGACAACCTACAAATAAGGAATTTCGAAACTAATCTCACAAAATTATGATTATAGCTGTACCGTATGAAGAAAATTAGTTTCGTCATCAGCATCTTTGATGAATTTATTAAAATCATCCCTCGATAACACTTTAGATTTCTTTCCTCTGTATCCGACGCTTTTGTTCTCAATGAGCAGGACAAATTTTGAAAACTTATATCAATATTTTCCTTAACATTCAATGTACTTTTCAACATGAAGTAGATACTCCATAACTTGGAAGGTTTTACAATTTTTGATTTTTCCTCAAGATAGCTTATGACCAAATTTTCAGAAACCTCTTTTACATGGTTCTTGTTGCACCATTCACGAAATTGGTATTATGTTTTCTCATAAAATAGCTTTGATTTGGCAGGTAACATATTGGATACAATTGTATTTGCTTCTTGAGCCATATCTGATGGTGCTTCACTACCACTGTCCACTATGACATGATCAAACATGCATCTTCTTTAAAATAATTCGAAATTGATACACGCGGCGTGTCAACAAACCGTCTCTATAATAAAAACTCAGAAAGATCACTGGATGCATAGTAATATTGTATTGAAAGCATTTTCTTTGATACGAGGATATATTGAAAAAATATTATATATTTATATATTGCCAAAATATTTTATTACTCAACAAATTCTCCTCTTGATTGAATGCATTTATTACAGTGAACCTGCAACGTCTCTAGACCTTTAAAAAAAATGTTTCTTCTTGTTCTGCAAACTAGTCCTCCACAGCTCTTATTACCTCCTCGTTGGAAGAAAATTTACGACTTTTTAAACTTTTTTTCAGTTGAGGAAAGAGATGATAGTCGGACGGAGCCAAATCTGGAGAATAAGGGGGGTGTTCTAGTAATTCTAACCCTAAATCACGAATTTTTTGCATGGCAACATGAGATTTGTGTACTGGGGCGTTGTCCTGTAAAAACAAAACACCTTTTACACCTTTGGATAGCTTTCCGCGTCTTTTCTCTTTAATTTTTTCCAATAGAGTGGTTAGTAATGTCGAATAGTAATCTCCAGTTATTGTTCTACCCTTATCCAAAACATCAATCATGATTACTCCATGACAATCCCAAAAAACTGAAGCAAGAACTTTTCCAGCAGATTTTAGAACACGAAACTGTGTCGCGATTCCATCGATTGTTGCTTTGTTTCTGGATAGTAGAAATGTACCCAAGTCTCATTCATAGTAACAATTCGGTCTAAGAAGACTACATCGTTTTCAAATCGAGCACAGATCGAACGCGATGCTTCTACCCTTGTACGCTTTTGGTCAACATTCAAACATTTGGGGATCCATTTTGCAGAAATTTTTCTCATGTCCAAGTTGACGTGAACTATTTGATGAACGCGTTCGTATGAAATCTTCAATGCTTCAGATATCCGTTTTAGCCCAATATTCAACGGTCTGATAAAATCATGTCATGAACTGCATCGATATTTTCGGGGACTGACACAGAAACTGGCCTTCCCGATAGGTCATCATCTTCAATGGAAAATTTACCTCTTTTGAAGCTTGATCACCAAGGGTATTAAGCATATCTTCGTAAATCTGCTTACCTCTTAACCCTTTTAAATACAGGTACTTGATGATGGCTCGATACTCCAATTTTTCGATTTTTACAATTTCGGTGGACATCTTTTTTTTTTAATTTATTGCGTAACTGTGGTTTACTTTTTTGACGTCGAACTCTACACTGACACTTCTTATAAGTTATTGTTCGTTGATATGGTATCGCAATATTTTGTTTATGCATGGAACTGGTCTAGGCTAACTAGATATCAATACATCCTCGTAATTATGTTTTAGACAATGTAAATTCGCATTCACAGTTGAACAGAGGATGTTGTTTGTATTTCTTGAGTATAAAATTCGTGTTTTCATGGCACATTGGAGTGAATTGACACTCTCATGTGCCATGAAAAAAACACACATTTTATGCACTTAATACAGAAATAACTATTTCAAGTTGAAACCTTCATATTCCAGAAGATCCACACCTTCAACTTCAAATTATTAGAAGTCGAAAGCTCAGGACATACCCGGAATGCATGTACCTGATACTCCTGAGCTGTCGTTCGACTAAAACTTCCACGTGAAATCATAACTTGATCGTCATTGGAAATGTGCGAAATCACTTGTCAAACTCGAACCCCTAGTACGGTTATTTCATTACCGCTGTAGAGGGTGCACCTGGAACTTAACTCGCCGAGAAGTTGAGGCGACAGCACATCTCTTGTCGACGACGAGCACTCACGAGCTCATAATAAGATTCTCACTCAACAGTCCCAGTTTGCAGCAATTAAAACGGACTAACGAATCGAAAAGACGACTGGGAGCACTGGGAGGCGCAACTCGGTAACAAATCGATTATCGCGCCAGGGCAAATATATTCATATATGCCGGGGGTATGTCTGCGATCCTTGGGGTTGATTCGGGATCCGAACGGGATTTTGAGAGCCATTTTCATTGTGCTTTTGGGTGCGTGATGGCATCCACGAAATATTTATGAACCCGTTGATGGAGACAGAGGACGTTTGGCCTATTTTCGCTGATATTTTACGGGTCCTTATGGGAAGAGGGAACAATAACGTACTTATGTAAAAAGTGACATGTATTTTTCAAGAATTATAAGATCAGAGACATTTCAGTTTTTCTTTAAACATGAACAAATCGATTTTAAGTAATGCAGGCCCGATAATGACAATTCTGATTTTTTGAAAATTTCGAGACAAATGTTCAAAATTTTTATCTCGAAATTGGTAACAGACACTACAAAACTACAAGGTAACATAAAGTTTAGTTTAAAAACAAAGCTTCTTTTCTCAATTCTTTTCAGCTCACCAAACAAACAGTGCTACATAAGAAATATCACACTGTATATTTGCAATCGAAATTAGCGAACTCTCAATTGTGATATCTATGCCGAAATTCAATTGGATATCTTGTGAAGTGCAGAAAATATGAGGAAAAAACTCGAAGAAAATTCAAACTTCAACACCCTGTATCTCGAAAACGAAACGTTTGCGGTCCCATGTTTAGCCCACTATTTTTCTCAAAATTATTTAATTTTTCAAAATTCGGTTCCGTTTGGAAAAGGGTGCCGAAAATCCATGAAAAAATACTTTTGTGTTCATATCTTCGGAACCGTTATTTCGAATGAACTGTGGATTATTTACTCTATTCATGGTGCATGTTCCTCGATCAACACTTATTCAATATTCCTCTTGGTTTAAAAGTTACAGCGTAGTCGACTCATAAATCCACATAAAAATAATATAAAACCTCTTGAAAAAGATAAACGGTTCATATTCACGAAAGAATCAATCATTCAAAAAAATCAATTTTTGTTTTGAAGAAACGCGTTTCCAAGTTATTCCCAATTTTACCCGATAAAATTTGACGAAAAAATCAAAAATCATAAGCATAATCTGGATGCTTCCCTGGAATTTTAATTTCACAGAATGGCTGAAATTTATAAACTCTCTGATCTCTATACAAATGGACAATGTTGTCAGAATGTTTATCAACTTTGTCAAGACTAAAATCTCTATGATGGAAAAGTGTCTGATGTAGAGATATTTTATAATAAAATTCCACAAATGTGGGAGATGAAATTGAATTCTAAGAGGCATGAAATTATACATTTTATACTTACAGCTTCTATTCAAAATTTATTATTACCAGTCCATATCAAAAATAAATGTCAATGAAATACAAAATTTGGATATTGATGATGAATGTCGATACGAATCACGTATCAAATTGAAATAAATGAAAAATAAAATGATACTCAGCACTAAGTAATCTGTGGCGATGTTTCTATCTGAACAATTTAATAACCCCTTTGAATTTTATAAATTCGACACTACACTGTTAATATTACATTCATTTCCTGTCTTCACATAATCATCACGAGATCGAAGAAAACACCTTAACAAAAAACTTTTTCCTTTTATAACATTGATTCGAAGACATTCTTCATGAGATATTTTTGGGATATCGAGGGAAATATGGACAAGTTATTAGTGTAAATAATCTTTAGAAAAATCGAAGAAGAAACTTATGGCTTCTTAATGGCAGATATAGTCCGACAAAACTAAGTGTTTAAGAGATATCGTGTTTTTAACATTCGTATTCAAATAAGGTTAGTACTTGAGTATTCCCTCAATATATCCACTTAATTTCATTCGAAAAATATGAACCTTTAGGTGCCTGCAGAAAATCGTTCTGGCACGTATTTGGCCCAATTTTTTTTCAAATGGCTTTATCTTTTCAACAGAGCCGAATTCGGAAAAATGAAAAATGAAATGAAGGTTTTTTTTGGCCTCACGAATCTACAATTAAAATAAATGTACAAGTCAAGGACTCACCCTGTATAAGAATTTTTCGACACAAAAAAATTCTTTCAGATCATTTTTGGATTCATGAATGTTCAAATCATCACCAATTGATCTGTATGAATATGAACTATTCTTCATTTGAGATAGATCAAATATTAGAGCCTTGAATAACCTTAAACTCTCAGAAAACTTACGAAATCACTGTAAATAATTAATTCCATCCTTGGGATGGATAGATGGATTCAGTAAACCACTCAAAGAATCAAATTCATTTATAATTACCAGTTTTCATTCTTCTTGAAGACAGTAAACAAATCTCGCTAAAAACATAACCTTTTCCACAAGAAATAGCTCCACTACCACTGCAAGAAATTGCCGCTCATTCCGAAACAAGACCAGAAACTCCAATCGGGAATGCTGTGCAGATCTACAAGTTTGCTGCAATTGCCAAACCAGGGTTTCTATGCAGCTATATCCAACATAATACATTAATTATTTGTGTCACATTATTTCACGAGTGGAAACACAGGACGTGATAGTCTCAGAATTGCTCCAGATTATCCCGATATACTAGATACATAAAACTCCAAACGTAGCTTATACTGGATGACAATGCAATATTTACTCGGCACCTTGTTTGTTCCTGCATTCGAGCTGTGTCCATTTCACTGATAAATAGACCGGCTCCTCCACCAATTTGTAACATTAGTTATTACGTTGAAGTACAATTTTATTTATGGAATATGGGTTATCTCTTCAAAAACGCATCAAACGTCAGCTTCAGCATCTTTCGCAGTATTTTATTCGGTTGACATACTTCACAAGAACAAAAGGACTTGAGGTCACAGTGGAATGTAACCAAACTTCAAACAATTAAGGGCTGAACGAGAATAAATTCGCTATCACAAAAACGCCTATATCTCTTGAACCAATTGAGAAGAAATCAAAATTTAATCATGGTTAGCTTTGTTATGAACGTCAGAAACATGTGGAAAATTTACTTCATAGATATTCCAATTCTCTGTCGCAAAATGTCAAGCGAAGCGAAAACACGAGAATTTATAGTGAAACTTTTTCAAAATAATCGAAAATGGAGCTTCAAAAGAATCGCAAAAGAGGCTCGCGTTCGTCCGGAAACGGTATCAAGAGTTGTTAAGCGCTTCAACGAATATCTTACAATTAACCGCAAGGAAGGAACCGGGAGGGAAAAGGGGTTTCATAGCCCAAAAAAAGTGAAGAAAGCCATCAGCCTCTTTCAGAAGAATCCTAACCTTTCAGGACGGAAAGTGGCCCAAATAATGGGTTGTTCGCAGTCAACCTTTCAGAAAATCAAGTGGAGTTGTGGGCTTAGAACATACAAAGTGCAAAAAGTGCCAGACAGGAACGCTGTGAAGAATCAAGAAGCGAAATCAAGAGCAAAGAAATTAAAAAAAGATTTCTTGAAAATTTTTTCCTGTTGCGTGATGGACGTCGAAACCTTTATGTCTTGGCTGATTTCTCGCAACTTCCTGGTCAGGAATTTTATACTGCAGATTCTCGTGGAAATGTTGACGAACAATTTCGCGTGGAGAAACAAGCAAAGTTTCCTAAAAAATTCCTGGTTTGGCAAGCAATTGGCACTTGTGGGAAAAGGAGCAATTTTTTCGTTGGCCAAGGCTCTGTTGACTCGAAGTTATACATAGAGGAATGCTCGAAGAAGCGACTTTTACCATTTTTACGTCAGCACGATGTTTCAACAATCTTTTGGCGAGATTTAGCTTCATGCCACTACAGCAAGGCCACCAAGGAATGGTACGAAGCCAATGAGGTGGTTTTTGTCCCCAAAGAGGCCAATCTACCAAATTGCCCAGAACTCAGGCCAATCGGAAGATATTGGGCCCTGGTAAAAAGAGAATTGAAGAAGACTAAGAAATCAACGAAAACATTAGCGGAATTCAAGCAAAAGTGGAAGACAGCATCCCAGAAAGTGACAGAGAACACTATAAGAAGCATGATGGGAATAATTCCAGAAAAAATCCATGAATTTTGTAAAAAATAGTTTTGGTTTTTTTTATTGTAAAAACAGTTTTCATTAGAATTAGAAGATGATTCGAAAATGAGTTTGATTTTCGAAATCGGTCCAGTGGTTCAAAGGATATTTGTGATAGCGAATTTATTCTCGTTCAGTCCTTATCATACAATAGTTGTGAAGATCTGCAACTCAAAGACACTTTGTATATTGAATGTGTATAAAAAAAATGCACAATAGACACATTGGTTCCCTTAAACCCTTACAACTAACTGTCATTCAATGAACACCCTCTGAAAGAAGGCACAAGATCAAAGGACCTATGCACACGAACCCCATTTGCTCTGATAATTAACTGATTGAAAATCACAGCTCCGCGATTCTCCCCTCGGAGCCGAACCGAAAATAGATGTACAAATTGATACGAAATTAAACACCGGCTCTCATAATGGATATAACGAAGTTGGCAGGATTAAAAGTCGACGGTAACATTTCACGCGACGATTGGATTCATGCCCCAGGACAATACAAAATTCGCCCTCGCGTCAGGTCGATAGACTGCCATGGGCGTAGGCAGGCAGCTGGCGAAGGGCAAGAAAGTTTGCTCGTTGAAGGTCAAGGGTTTTGAATTTTTTGATCGACTGATCCGTTACTTGGTATTTGGAAGACATTTTTTTAATTCTCTGTATAACACTGACATCAGTTTTGTTTCTCTAGGTTATAAATAGGACTCTACTTTCAAGTTTGTCCAATTTGCTCACTCTGTACTCTTGGTTGAACATTTTGGAGCCTTCCCCCCCTGAAAAACTCCCTAGATCCGCCAGTATCATAACAATGTCCAATTGTATCATTTCAATCGCAGAACCTGATACATACACTGCGCAAAAAAATTAACGCACATTATGGAAATCTCAAATTTATTCTACAACTGGTAGAGGTGTTCTCAACGATAATTATTTTTATCAGAATTATGCATGCATATGTTATCCACTTTCAACGTTTTTCTTCAATACAGATGTTTTCTCCCAGCAGGAATAAAAAAAGATGATATTATCAGATTTTGAATGTATTGGTTCCATTCTAAAATCAGTTGTTCTCGATCAATTCTAGTGATCAATAGTTTTTCTTTCGTTTGATTTTCTACACTCGATCGCTATGCAATGCGAAACACGCAATTTGACCCAAGAGGAATGTGCCCAAGCGGTAGTTTTGCGAGAAGAAGGGTAGACATACACAAGAATTGCAGCAAGGTTTGGAGTTTCCCATACAAGTGTGTCCAGAATGTTGCAGCGGTTCAGGGAGACAGGTATGAATGTCCGAAGACCAGTTCAGGGTAGACCACGGGTAACAACTGCCATTCAAGAACGTTACTTGAGAGTTTCTTCGTTGAGACAACGGTTTGCAACCGCTCGCCTCCTTCAAAATCAGCTTGAGCAAACTCATGAGGTGCAAATTAGCACTCAGACAATAAGAAATCGCCTCAGAGAATATGATTTAAGGCCTCGTGTCGCGGCAAGAGGCCCAGCTCTTACCCCAGCCCATCGAAGGGCGCGTTTGGATTTTGCGAGAGAGCATATCTATGGGAAGAGGCCGATTGGGAAAGAGTTCTCTTCACAGCTGAGTCTAGATTCTGCCTCCACCATTGTGATCGACGTTCCCTTGTATGCAGAATTACAGACGTCCACATGAAAGATATGCTCAGTGCGATTTCCTGAATACTACTGGTTTCGGGGGAAGATCGATTATGGTATGGGGTGGAATATCTTTGACTGCTCGCACAGACCTAGTGGTCGTTGATAATGGAGCTACGAATGCTGATAAGTATATAAGGAACATTCTTGAAGAGCATGTAGTGCCATTTGCCCCATACATTGTTGAAAGTTTCATTTTTATGGACGATAATGCCAGACCCCATCGTGCGCGCATCGTTCAGGAGTACCTTGAAGAGGTTGAAGTCTCTCGAATGGAATGGCCAGCAAGAAGTTCAGATCTCAATCTGATTGAGCAGGTTTGGGACCACCTCAATAGAAGGCTGAGAAGTTCAGAAAATCATCCAGCTACTCTCAATGACTTAGGAATCCAACTCGGAGAAATCTGGGAGGGATTAGATCAGAACATTTTAAGATCACTCATTTTGAGTATGAACCGTCATTGCCGAGCTGTAATTAAAGCAAGAGGTGGAAAAACCAAGTATTAAATCACTTATCAGCATTTCAGTATTTTGAAAATTGTTCATTTCTCTTCTTTCACATAAGATTCGGTGAAATCCTGAATTTTTCTTCCATTTAATGTGTCTTGTTTCGTTCAAAACCTTCCCGAGAGAACATAAAAAATAAGTTATAAAGTCAATGTATAGTTAACTTTCATTAAAATTGAGAATGTGCTTTAATTTTTTTGCGCAGTGTATTTTGGAGAAAAAGATTTATTTTCAGCTGTTTGATACCTGATTTGACAGGTGACAGATGTATTCTGACGGGCAACCACAGGAAACCGCCAGAAACCGATCACAAAGCCACCTGATCACAGATCCCAGTGATCCATCACCAATTTTCTGACACGAAGTTTTTGGGCTTTCCTGCTGCCCCCTGAACGAAATCCTGGCTACGTCCATGCAGATCGCTGGGGTAGCCGAACTTTCCGCTCCCGTTACTCCGCTAACAATCTGAAGATTAGGAGGAAACGGATTCGGAATTATTCGAACGATGATATTACACTGCGAACCGAGAAGGTCCTGGGTGTTGTATCGTTTGATTTATTGAATTCTGAATTGTAGGTATGAACCTATGTTCTTAGCAAGGAGATAATGATGGTAACTTCGGAAGGCGAAGGGCCTGCTTCAATAACAATTGAACTTGGCGAAACGAGGACAACCTTCTCTATTTCTGAGTTGCGAACCTACATTTGGCAACGCAGCACGAGAATGTATCTTCAGGTTATTCTGTGATAATGGCAATTGGCGACGACGTAATTATTTGGAAAGAAAAAAATTGTCTTGATGATTTGTCCACCTCGAAGGAGGAGGGAGGGGGTGTAGAGTTATATTCATGAATCACAGAAAATATAACGACTTCAAATTCCTGAATATAAATTTCTAGGAATAATTATCCATGGGACAAAATTTCTGCCGCAAATTCGAAAATTAAAAGCGAAAATTCAGTCAGGAAATGTTCTTAATGAAATTGAAGCAAACTTATTTATCTCCAATTCCGCAGGAGCACTTTACTGGGGTAAATACTCGGTCTTATCCGAAACGGGTTGATTTTCATCAAGAAAGTGAGTATACACATACATTTACGTGCGGTGTACGTACATTCCTCAGGTGAAAGTCAAACATGCACTTAATGAATTTCGTTCTGTGAATCAACAAGCCACCCCAAAAATAATGGATACTACCCTGAAATTCGTGTTTCTTGCCGACTCCCTTCACGGGAAGATAAACAAGGTACTCACATATATTTCAACTGTAGATTCCTCTCATCACACGAAACACTTTTTTCCTTAACCCTTTTTCGGTTTTGTTTGGAAGATACAGGGTGTCGAAAATCCATTTCTCCAGAACCGTTATTTGAAATGAACTGAATTCTGGTTGAGTGTGTATCTACTCTATTCATGGTGCATATTCCTCGATCAAGACTCATTGAATATTTCTCCTTTACAGCGTAGCTGACTCATGAATCAACAGAAAAATACTATAAAACCACTTGAAAAAGATCATAATTTCATATTTTCGAAAAAATCAATCATTTTGAAAAATAAAAGTATTCATGTGTTTTTTCAATGAAACGCGGCGTTTTCGAGTTATTCCCAATTTTACTAGATATAATTTGACGAAAAAATCAAAAATCGTAAGAATAATCTGGATGCTTCCCTGGATTTTTAGTATCACAGAATGGCTGAAATTTATGAATTCTCTGATCTCTATATACAAGTCAACAATGTTGTCTGAATGTTTATCAACTTTGTTAAGACTAAAATCTCTATGATGGAAAAACGTTTGATGTAGAGATATGTAATAATAAAAATACCATCAATGTGGCAGATAAAATTGAATTCTAAGTAGTTTCTATTAAAAATTAATTGTTACCGGTACATATGGAAAATAAATATCAATTAATTCGGATATTAATGATGAATGTCGATACAAACCACGTATCAAATTAAAATAAATGAAAAATAAAATGATACTAAGCACTAAATAATCTGTGGCGATGTTTCTATCTGAACAATATCCTCTTGGAATTTTATTAACTCGACACTACACGGTTATTATAACATTAATTCACTGAAAGTCTTCACATAATTATCACGAGAATGAAGAAAAGCACCCAAAATAATCATTTTCCCCTTCACTAACAACGTATACTCCATTCACAATTATAAAATCACAACTCTGGCCTTGGAAATTTGACACATTCCACTCTGTATCGAAGTTATGACGTTTTTCAAAATGTTTTTATGTTCCAAGTCAACACTATTTTGCCCTTTCTACATTCTAAGCGTATTTATCAGAATGTATATTTTATTTTGGAGAACACAACAGAAAATTGTGAACTATATTCTACATGTAAAGGAGTTTTTGGATTTATGATTGTAAAGATTTATCGATGTGCTTTGTTTTCATCATGATATTGTATGTGATATGATTGTGAGGGTGCATAACATTTCTATTTCTAATATTTCTTTATATCAAATAAATAACAGTTTTATTCATTCATCACAAAGGAAATAAACATAATAACTAAATTAACGAATTTGTTTACAAACAAACTAATAATTTCAATGCAATAGTAACTGAGTTTTGGTTATAAATTAATAAGCAAGAATGTCAATTCCTGAAAGCTCTATAGATATACATTTCATTTATTTGATCTTATGAACAAGGAGTAAAATATTCTGACTGTATAGTAATTTATTAGTTTAAAAAATATTCATACATTACTACCACAGTAGGTTTGTACAAATAAAATGGAATAGGTCAAACATGCTTCACATTTATCATTCACCTGTTCTAAAATAAGACATAAACTCCTGGAATATGGAAAAAACCGATGTATTCTGGTTCAATAGCCTACTTCTATTTTCGGCAAAGCATTGATAGGAATAAAAGCTCAAGTGACACATTTCAATTCATCGGAATCTGAATTCATCTACCGTTGAATGCAAAATAGTCATATTTCTTCTTTTTTTCAGCTTTTTCGACGTGTTTTTTTTCTGAAACGTGGAAACGATCAACAACAATCATTTAGAGATCGATAATGGCTATTAGGCGTTTAGGTACTTACGAAAATCGTGCAATTTCATTCTGCAAGTTCTTTCCTCATAATTCCTCGAAAATCCTACCTGAACCATATTTTCCGGTCGCTTTCGTTAGAAGATCGTATAAGGAAGCCTTTTTTGTCCATTCACACATTCCAAATGAATTTTGAGCACCAAAAACGATACCGAAACTAACCAAACTTCTGGGGGACCGGAATTTCGTTGGAAATCATTCTAAACGGCCAGATACCTAAAAAAAACTTCGTTATCAAGTGTAAAAAAGTCGATTAGTACTTACTTTCGCTTTATTTATGCTTATAAATCGATTTTTGGTCCAATTCAAATTTGCCGTTCGTACTCACGCCAAAGATCATGAAAGGAAAAAATGACACTTGCACGAAATTTCTCATATCGACGGGAAACTTCTTCTGGAAGATGAAGAACGGAAAAATAGGCGATTTCCTATCGATATTTCGCCCCAAAATCGCCGAACGATTCGAACTTACAAAACGTGGAATGTCATTAACGATATTTTCTGTACGCGCACAGACTTTTCATTAGGTGCACCAACTCCTGAAATCGAAACCATAACCTCCTATGTGATTAAATAAAAGTGAATGGAGTACATACACGCCAAATGCAACTAAGATACAGGGTAGAAAGCTTGATGTAAAGCTCGGTTTTCTAATGAGTTTATCGAAACTTCGACATAGAATTGATGTATCTTTGAACGTGATTTCTCGAATTCCGCCAGAGGGAAACCCAAATGAACCGTCGGCTGTAGGTTTCCTCAAAACTACCAAGTTTTCCGTCCGACTAACTTTCCAGTTAACTCCCGTCAAGAACTAGGAAGCTCATCAATGTACACGGAAAAGGCAAGAACGGTTTTCTCTTCCTCTTCATCAGCCACGCCGACTACGAATTAACTGAGCGAAACTTTTCCCCGACCGTCTCCCCCGGAGTCAGGGGGTAGAATATTCAAACCACTAATTCCTCATCTAGTAGGTATACGGTTTGATAATAACATCGGACGCGCGCCGTCGAGTAATAAATAGGTGGCCGGGGGCGGCGTGATATCATCCCCCGCACGTGACGAGCCTGCAGATTCCGTGCCGTCGGCGGTCTTTTACGCGGAGGACGAGATGATATGGGGGATGGAGGTGCAAGGGTTGCTTCGGCAGTCGGGGTAAGCGGCACGCTTGATTGATTTTTTATGTTCGGGAACGGCTTCCGATGGACGCTGTTTCGCTTCATTATCGTAATGGGAGTGTACAAGTTTGCTGAATTGCATCTGACCCCCCGCTTAATCTTCTTTATTATCGGGTTGCTATGGTGGATGGTTGGTTTATCCGAAGATATGGGATTTATGTGGAGGTTCTTGGAGAAATCATTTCGGGAAGGCCCTTTCCTTCCGGTGAAATTATTCTGTTTCAGTTCAGTATCACTTTGAATCAATTTGTCATGAATCATTAACATTTTACATTGTTTTCAGCACAGAACTGGTTCCTTTGCCAATTTGTAACAACCTTTATTGAAGGCCGCGAGTGATTGTTGAGTTATATCCTGATTGACAAATTTGTTGACAGAAAGAGTGTCACAAATAAGAGTTTATATCTCCAAAATCCCTTATCGTGAGAATTTCTTTCTGCAACAGTAAAACCAAAAAAATTACGCTGATACTGCTTCTTAGCCTAAATAGAACTATGAAATCTCATCAAACGGCAACGACATCATTACATACAGGGTCTTTCACGAGGAACCTCACCCATATTTATACGGGAAACTACTGCACGTATTTTCATGAAATTCAGCACTTATATGTATTTCACGATGCTGATGAAATCTAAAATATTTTCAAGGCATGAGCACCTCCGGTTTTTCCGGAAATGACGTCAACTTCCGTTTTTCAAATAAGAACCCCATTTTTTAAGGCAGATATTGAATTTACGTTAAAAAATAATGTGAGTGTATGCATCACACCCTTGCCCTAAAATGGATATTTTCTGAGTTAATATCCACTTTAGGGCAAGGGTGTGATGCATACACTCACATTATTTTTTAACGTAGATTCAATATCTGCCTTAAAAAATGGGGTTCTAATTTGAAAAAATTGATTTTTCACGATTTTGTCATCCCTAACTTTGAAAGCGATTTTTTCACCCCCCGTATCATTAATCGCGATTTCGATTTTCAAAGTGGATACATCAATCTTGCATCTTGAAAAATCCCGAAAATGAAAATTTTCCATCCAAAAACCTCGAAGTTATTCTTGTTTCAGCGGAGCTCTATTTTCGATTTTTTTTCGAATTTTCCCGCTCAGAGAGAATTTTTCAACCAAAACTGAAAAATGTTACATAAAAATAACTTGAAATTTTCTAAGGAATCTATTTCTGCAATAAAAAAATGGTGTTCTAATTTGAAAAACGGAAGTTGACGTCATTTCCGGAAAAACCGGAGGTGCTCATGCCTTGAAAATATTTTAGATTTCATCAGCATCGTGAAATACTTATAAGTGCTGAATTTCATGAAAATACGTTCAGTATTTTCCCGTATAAATATGGGTGAGGTTCCTCGTGAAAGACCCTGTATAGTATAGAACAAAGTCGATTTCGCTGTCTGTCCCATGTCCCTATGTATGCTTAAATCTTCAAAACTACGCAACGGATTTTGAAACGCTTTTTTTAATAGATAAAGTGATTCAAGAGGAAGGTTTATACAGAGTGTAACAGCCAGTCAGCCAAATGGAATAAATTCGATAACGAATAAATGAGGGGGTGTTAGGAAAAACGCTTGGACACGTCGATTTGTAATTTTAAATGCGCATATTTTTCAAGAAAATAAAATTATATAGGGTGTTCCATGCGACCGTGGCCAATACCAACTTTCTTATTTCGAATGCAACCTCCTCTATATTATTTATTTTTTGGATTCTTCAGAAAATTCTAGACATAGTTCATGTACAATGTCCTATACCTATCTTCAACTCTTTCGGAAATATTAAGTGTTTTCAGACTTTTTACAAAAATTACCTAACATTTTAAATGAAAATTATTTTATTCTACAAATTCGATACATTACACTCAATACCTATTTTCCATTTACCTCTTGATATGGAGAAAGTAAGCAAAAACCATTACTGAAAAGAAATTAAAAAAAAAAACAAAAACAAATTTGTTTATTATCATAGCCTTAGTAAAACGTTGTCTATTTGCATGACAATAAGTGATCAGTGTAAGTGCTATTGTCTTTTGAATTTCGATTACTGTACGTAATAATATTTGAAAAATGGTTCATTTAACAGAAATGCACAAAATAACCATTCTTCAAATGATTGGTTATGGAGATTACACACGGACACAAATGGAAGTTTCTCGCTTATTTCACGAAAAATTTCCAAATTGGCCGCCTATATCCCAAGGAACAATTAGCAAAATAGAAAAGCAGTTTCGGTCATGTAAGACAAATGAAAAAAATTGCTGCCAATGCAGTAAGTGATGATACGAAATTGGATATTATGCTTGAGTTTCAAGAAAGCCCACATAATTCTGTTCGAAAAGTAATCCCGCTGTTCACCGTCAGCCACACGTCAATATTTCGAATATTGAAGGAAAGTAAGATGCATCCCTATAGAATGATGGCAACTCAGGAGCTCATAGAAGACGATTTCGATAGGAGAACGCATTTTTGTGAGCAAATGATGGCAATGTTAGATAACAATGTGATCCAATCAGAAAATGTTTTGTTTTCTGATGAGAGTACATTTACACTACGCGGTCATTTTAATCGTCAAAATTGCCGCTATTGGTCTGATGAGAATCCTCACTGGATGAGAGAAGAACATACGCATTATCCTGAAAATGTTAATGTTTGGGTAGGAATTGTTGGAAATCATATCGTAGGTCCCTTTTTCATTGACGGCAACTTGAATAGAGAAAAATATTTAGAACTACTCCAAAATGATGTCGTATCAACTTTGATAAACTTATATCCTGATCCAGCAAATCCATAAGTTCCTGCCAATATAACATGGTTTCAGCAAGATGGAGCATCGCCCCATTACCAAATCAATGTCCGGCAGTACTTGAACCAAATTTTTCCAAATCGGTGGATAGGGAGGCGCGGATCAATGGAATGGCCAGCACGATCTCCTGATATGACACCATAAGACTTCTTTTTGTGGGGATATTTCAAAAGTATTATATACGAAACGAAACCCTCAAACTAAAATGACCTAAAAAACCGAATCACGCTTGCGATTAGATCAGTCACGCCTGAAATGTTGGGTAACGTTAGAAGACAATTCTACACCAGATTAGCATGTTGCCAAGACGTTCGCGGCGAGCATTTTGAACATTTCCTACATTGACATTAATGTTTTTTTTTGTTTTTTTTTAATAATTAAGAAATAATCAGTATTACTTATCAGGTTTTGAGTGTAATGTACCGAATTCGTGAAGTAAATTAATTTTATTTAAAACGTTGATTTCTGCAATAAATCTGAAAATACTTAATACTTCCCAAATAGTTAAAGATAGGTATAGGACATTGTGCATGAATTGTGTCTAGAATTTTCTGAAGAATCCAAAAAATAAATAATATACAGGGGGTTGCATTTGAAATAACAAATTTGATATTGGCCACGGTCACATGGAACACCCTATATAATATAATTTTCTTTAAAAATATGCGAGCGTTTTTCCCATCACGCCCTCATTTATTCGTTATCGAATTTATTCCATTTGGCTGTTACACTCTGTATATTGCAATACTCACCAGATCCTCCACCCATTTGCAACAACAAGGATGTTTCTCAATTCGATTTTTCAGGAAGTATCGATTAAAAACATAAAATGTTGAAGGGTAAACGCCTCAACGCTGTTTGCAAATTGTTTTGTCAAAAGCAGGCACATTTGTGAATATTGAGAGGCATATAAGAAGAATTCGTTATTGAGTAAATGTACAAACTATTCGTCATATTGTAAACTTTCTTCAATTTTTGAATTGTGTTATCGCCTGTACAGGACCTTTCAAGAACTCATATATCGAGTTTGATATCTGGTATATTCGAGTACACACAACCAAACTTATATGGAATCACCCTGTTATTTGGAAAAAACGAATTTTAATTAAAAAAAAGTCGCTGGAAAGTGAAGAGCAGTTTTCCCAAAACAAGTTTATTACAAAAATAATATAAATTATTAAAAGATTATTTTTATAATAGAACAGAAAATTAAAAGTGTAAATTCCTCTAAAAATAATTTTTATATAACTGAGAATTGAACAACAAATAAAACGATTTTAACAAATCAATAATCAGTATTACCACCCCTGGCATTGATACAAGCTTGAATTCGACGAGGCATGCTTTCTATTAAGTTGTTAATTTCTTCTTCTGTAACATTTGCCCATTCCTCTAAAGCCGCTTGTATAAGTTGCTCTGCGTTACCAGGATTATTTTGACGAGCTCTAATTTTTCTTTTGATCCTATCCCACAAGTCCTCGATAGGATTAAGGTCCGGTGAACAAGAAGGCCACTCTAAAACAGTCACACCTTCTGTTTCGAAAAAAATTTTTGCAACTCTGCTGGTATGTGGAGGTGCATTATCCTGCATGAATAGGAAATAATCTCCAAAAGCACCTCGCCAGAGCCTCACTACAGGTTGTAGCACTAGATCAACATACCTAGGCCCTGTCAGAGATTGTCTAATGGGAATTAAAGGAGTTTTCTCACCAAACATAATTCCGCCCCAAAACATTACAGTACCTCCTTTGTATTTAGGGATCGGTCTTGCAGCTTGGAGCCTAGCTTGCCTCCCTCTACCTCTCAAAATGCGAACACGCCGGTCTTCTGATCGTAGGCCAATTCTGGTCTCATCCGAAAATAAGACATTTTTCCAATCTTCAATAGTCCAATTTTCATGCTCTAAACACCAATTAAAACGGTCAACTTTATTTTGCCTTGATAGTTCTGGAACTCTTAACGCTCTTCTCTTGAATAATTCCCGAGCGCGAAGTCTTTTTTTTGATAGTTTCGACAGAAACACTAACACCTGTAGCTTGCAAAAATTGCCTTTGAAGCTCTGAATGAGATACTGCGGGATTTCTTCTTGCTGTTTGGGCTAAAAAGCGATCCTGGCTTTCTGTAGTTACTCTTCCACGACTTCTCCTCGGCCTATTCTTTAGGGTTCCTAACTCCAGAAACCTTGCATAGGTTTTTGAAACAACCCCTTGTGTAACCCCCACCGTTCTTGCAATCTGTCTTTGTGACATACCTTGTTCTGCCATAGTAATAATTCTTTCTCTCTGGACTTCCGATAACCCCACATAAGGCATTTTTTTTAAAACTTCGCAAAAAAACAAAATATAAATTCACTGCGACGTTCGAACGAAATGGTAAAATCGACACTGCAAAGCCAAATCTTATCAAGTGCTTAACTGTTTTTGTGAGTAAACACATGCACTTTTTATTTGCTTCTAACGAAAAAGATATCAAAATAATATTTCATCTTAATACTGAGTGATTCCATATAAGTTTGGTTGTGTGTATTTTAGAAATCTTCTCCAAATCGGTCTAAGATCTATGGTCTAATCTGTCATCTTTCTGAAGTCTGGATACGAACACAGCTCCATCTTCCTATCGGAATTTCACTGATAAGCGCTGTAAACGCGGCACAATGACTCATTTAATTGAGTTCGTACGTTTGCTCGCTTCTTGCCCTCTCCGTCAAAGACCGGCTCACAATTCCAAACTACATCTAATGAAATTAAACGATTTATATTCAAGGAACTGTATGATGCTCAAGAGTGCGACCGAATTGTGTGCGTGAAGGTATGCAAAGGTTGGAGGCATCTCTCTGGAGGATCGCGAAATACGAATGGGCGTCTTTCCTTGACGTTATGAAATGCAATCCCTTTAATTCGGATGCCTGCGCGACGTCGTGAATTGGGAAAAGTAGAATTCGATAGGTGGCGCTCTGAAATGTCAATGTCATCTTAGCAATGAGTAAAACAAATCAGATGCCGTATAAGCCCTTTGATATTTAAGTGGTTTTATTTTGCTGTTTTAGTTATTTTCAGTGTGTGTTTTGTAGAAATTTTGGTTTTTCTTTGATTGTGCTTTAGTGCTTTGTGTTGTTAAACTAAATTTTGACTCCCAATATTTTTATTTTTGGAGTAATAGGTATGGTTGATGTTTGTATACAACAAGCGTTCAATTGACTATATATCGTCGAAAAACTTCTTGTGGACGACGAAGAATGGAAAAATAGGCGATTTTCTTTCGATATTTCATCCCGAAATTGCCGATCGATTCGAAAATTCCGAAATTAATTCGGAACTATTTGCCGGTGCGTAGACTTGGGATATTCGTTTCGGGATTTTTCCCTTTACGGCTAGTGCAACTAAATACAGAAAAGTTTCGATTATGCAGCGACATAATTCAAAGTATAAAACTTTAAAAAAGGTCCCCCAAAAACAAACTTGATCTGCAATGAAGACAAAAATAGAATAAAAACAATGCAAATACGAATTATTTTACTCGTTGCTTTAATTAAATTTTTTTCCGCCAGAGGTCTCATCGAATTCTACTCCGCCCAATAGCTATTCAGCTATTTTCAATTACATAGGGAATTGAGACGGATATAATGGGATATTTATGGCAGGTGTTTTTTCCTGCGGGAGTCCTTGTGCGGCGGCTGGAAATATGAGGAAACCTCACGATTCTCGTCGGGACATTATGAAAATGGGATTTGTGCAGACATCAAGGTAGATTGCGAGTATGTCAGGATATAGGCAAATGCACCTATGAGAGAGTTCTTGGTGAGAGAAGTAACTGAAAAAGAAGCACTCTGGAGGAATCTTTCAGGATTGGACCGTTCCATATTTGTCATCACCAAGGAATCCCTGGCGAATCCGAAGTCCCATGGGGCTGATCAGTATCGTCTATACTCTGAGTGCTCTGAGCGTCAGAACGAAACTTGGAAATGAAAAATGGAAAAAATAAAACAATTTGAATTCGACTGTAACAAGGCCTATATGGACATGTTTGGTATCAAAATATAGGTTTTCGAGGATGCTGAATTCAATAAAAACAAATTCAAGTCGCTATCTATCAAAGTTTAGATTTTCACCTGTCAAATAGCATTTTTTCAAAAATCGAAATTCAAATCGTCATAGCTCCCGCTCCTGTGATCCCATCCGTTTTTTGTTTGTATATTGTTAATAAGCTTTGTCCGAAGTATCTCTGAGCATAATAAAATCGATATCGAAAATCTCAACTTTTTGGGTGAAAAATGCCAAAGGGGTAGGACCCCCCAAAAACACCGTGTTTGTCATCACCAAGGAATTCCTGGCGAATCCAAAGCCGTTTTTCGAAAGTGAAGAATTACTACCCATTCGAATCGTGCAGAACACCCATATGGCTGATCAGTATCGCCTATTCTGTGAGTAGGTACTCTGAGCGTCTGAACAAAACTCGAGAATGAAAAATGGAAAAAATAAAACGATATAAATTCGGCTTTAATGAGGCCTATATGGACATGTTTGGTATCAAAATGTAGGTTTTCGAGGGCGCTCTATTCAATAAAAACAAATCCAAGTTGCTATCTATCATAGTTCAGATTTTCACCTATCAAATGGCATTTTTTTCGAAAATCCGAAATTTCAAATCGTCATAGCTCCCGCGCCATTGCTCCTATCCACCTCTTGTTTGCATATTGTTAATCAGTATTGTCCGAAGTATCTCTGAGCATAATAAAATCGATATCGAAAATCCCAACTTTTTGGGTGAAAAATGCCAAAGGGGTAGGACCCCCCAAAAACACCGTATTTGTCATCACCAAGGAATTCCTGGCGAATCCAAAGCCGTCTTTCGAAAGTGAAGATCTACTTCCCATTCGAATCGTGCAGAACACCCATATGGCTGATCAGTATCGCCTATACTTTGAATACTCTGAGCGTCTGAACAAAACTCGAGAATGAAAAATGGAAAAAATAAAACAATATAAATTCGACAATAATGAGGCCTATATGGACATGTTTGGTATCAAAATTAGGTTTTCGAGGGCGCTCTATTCAATTAAAACAAATCCAAGTTGCTATCTATCATAGTTTAGATTTTCACCTGTCAAATGGCATTTTTTTCGAAAATCCGAAATTTCAAATCGTCATAGCTCCCGCGCCTTTGCTCCTATCCACCTTTTGTTTGCATATTGTTAATCAGCATTGTCCGAAGTATCTCTGAGCATAATAAAATCGATATCGAAAATCCCAACTTTTTGGGTGAAAAATGCCAAAGGGATAGGACCCCCCAAAAACACCGTATTTGTCATCACCAAGGAATCACTGGCGAATCCAAAGCCGTTTTTCGATCTTGAGTATCTACTACCCATTCGAATCGTGCAGAACACCCATATGGCTGATCAGTATCGCCTATACTTTGAGTACTCTGAGAGTCTGAACAAAACTCGAGAATGAAAAATGGAAAAAATATAACGATATAAATTCGACTTTAATGAGGCCTATATAGACATGTTTGGTATCAAAATGTAGGTTTTTGAGGGCGCTCTATTCAATTAAAACAAATCCAAGTTGCTATCTATCATAGTTTAGATTTTCACCTGTCAAATGGCATTTTTTTCAAAAATCCGAAATTTCAAATAGTCATAGCTTCCGCGCCTTTGCTCCTATCCACCTTTTGTTTTTATATTATTAATCAGCATATTCCGGAGTATCTCTGAGCATAATAAAATCTATATCGAAAATCCCAACTTTTTGGGTGAAAAATGCCAAAGGGGTAGGACCCCCCAAAAACACCATATTGGTCATCACCAAGGAATCTCTGGCGAATCCAAAGCCGTTTTTCGAACGTAAACATCTACTACCCATTCGAATCATGCAGAACACCAATATGGCTGATCAGTATGGCCTATACTTTGAGTACTCTGAGCGTCTGAACAAAACTCGAGAATGAAAAATGGAAAAAATAAAACAATATATATTCGACTATAATGAGGCCTATATGGACATGTTTGGTATCAAAATGTAGGTTTTCGAGGGCGCTCTATTCAATAAAAAGAGATCCAAGTCGCTCTCTATCATAGTTTAGATTTTCATCTGTCAAATGGCATTTTTTCAAAAATCCGAAATTTCAAATCGTCATAGCTCCCGCGCCTTCGCTCCTATCCACCTTTTGTTTGTATATTATTAATCAGCATTGTCCGGAGTATCTCTGAGCATAATAAAATTGATCTCGAAAATCCCAACTTTTTGGGTGAAAAATGCCAAAGGGGTAGGACCCCCCAAAAACACCGTATTTGTCATCACCAAGGAATTCCTGGCGAATCCAAAGCCGTCTTTCGAAAGTGAAGATCTACTTCCCATTCGAATCGTGCAGAACATCCATATGGCTGATCAGTATCGCCTATACTTTGAGTACTCTGCGCGTCTGAACAAAACTCGAGAATGAAAAATGGATAAAATAAAACAATATAAATTCGACTATAATGAGGCCTATATGGACATGTTTGGTATCAAAATGTAGGTTTTCGAGGGCGCTCTATTCAATAAAAACAAATCCAAGGCGCCCTCTATCATAGTTTAGATTTTCATCTTTCAAATGGCATTTTTTTCAAAAATCCGAAATTTCAAATCGTCATAGCTCCCGCGCCTTTGCTCCTATCCACCTTTTGTTTGTATACTGTTGATCAGCATTGTCCGAAGTATCTCTGAGCATAATAAAATCGATATCGAAAATCCCAACTCTTTGGGTGAAAAATGCCAAAGGGGTAGGACCCCCCAAAAACACCATATTTGTCATCACCAAGGAATCTCTGGCGAATCCAAAGCCGTTTTTCGAACTTAAAGATCTACTATCCATTTGAATCATGCAGAACACCCATATGGCTGATCAGTATGGCCTATACTTTGAGTACTCTGAGCGTCTGAACAAAATTCTAGAATGAAAAATGGAAAAAATAAAACAATATAAATTCGACAATAATGAGGCCTATATGGACATGTTTGGTATCAAAATGTAGGTTTTCGAGGGCGCTCTATTCGATAAAAACAAATTGAAGTCGCTATCTATCATAGTTCAGATTTTCACCTGTCAAATGGCATTTTTTTCAAAAATCCGAAATTTCAAATCGTCGTAGCTCCCGCTCCTGTGATCCTATCCACTTTTTGTTTGTATATTGTTAATCAGTATTGTCCGAAGTATCTCTGAGCATAATGAAATCGATATTGAAAATCTCAACTTTTTGGCCAAATAGGTAAGACGAAGACCCCCAAAAACACTATATTGTTCAAATCTTGCCTCCTACGTTGACTGAAAAGAGACATTTCATCGAGTGGATGTCGAGAAAGATGCAATATTCAACTGCGAATCTAACGTGCTTCTAATTGAAGCCACCCAATCGTTATTCAACGAATCGGAGACAGCAGCCTCGAATACTGCCTGAATACGGAAAGACTGAGCGCCAAATTGATAAGTTTGAGGTAAAATATAGTGGAGCGTCCCGCTACCTCATCGCCGCCTCAGTCATCTCCATAAAATTTTCGCCGACGAATAATTAAAGCCGTCTCAAAAAACCAGATTTCCTAATTACTTTTTTGCGGCCGCTTCCCTGAAATTTGGGATTCTGAAAGTATATGGGCCGCGAACTTTTAAATGAATAAATGTTCCATTCCCGCAGGATATTTTCTCTCCCGACGGAATTCCAATATTAGCCCCTTGGATATCGCGGGACTTATGCGGAATGCCAATTCATTAACTAATTGAGAATCTTCAGGTCCGAGATCGAAATCATTAATCATGGAATACAATTCCGGGTCGAGAGTACCTGTAAATGCACTCAGAGTGAGTTATTTCGGAAGGGAGGCTGAAAAATTATTCCTTGGCGCTCACCTCAGATTATTCCGCTTTGAGGGGCTACACTGTTGAACTTGCTCCAATCGATAGTCGCCAAGGTTTGCCCGACTCATATTATTGCCGTTTATTCCTTGTTCAACAACAATTATCTTTTTAATTTGAATCAATTAACGTATCATTATTATTTAACAGAAGTACCTATCGGGTGTGTTTTTAGCATATATCTACTAATACCAATATGGATTATACCCCTGCTTTTCACACTCTCAAAGTGAAGCCAAATCTTTGGTAAGGCTTGAGTTGTACGCTTGCGTCAACTGGAAATTCAAAAATTGCGAGAAATTTAGAGGTTATGTTTATTCTGAAAGACAGCCAGAAAATAGATATCCAGAATGAAAATATGTCACTTGAATACTTTCAGTTCAATTTTGGAATATAAATAGGAGTAAACAATGATATTAAGGACTCGAAGAAAATGGAATAAAGCGATTGAAACAGTTCACATCAAATTGTGAGGTTACGATCGAAACTATTCACATGAAGTTAAGAATGACATACGTTTCACGACATAATACGTCAGAGAGAGATAGAATTAAAAAATATTTTTATTCTCAATATTGCCGCACAAGCGCAGATCTCGATTATTACCAAAACCCAGCTTCAATTTTGATTGGCTTATTACCCATATAGGAATTATTAGATATATGGTTTTTAGAGTGATAGAATTTTCGATAGGGATAACTGTAATTTGACAGATGGTAGAAGCCATGTTGTTTTGACATTTTGATTCAGTAAGCATTGACAAATCATCATGGAAAGACTCACGCCGCAACAACGTTTCCAAATTGTTGAAAATCATTTTCAGAATTGGTGTTCTATTCGCCAAACTCATAGAGCACTTTGTGAAATTTATGGTTCAGGGGAAATACGTACAAAACGACATATATGGACAAAATGAAATTTTTTTTATGTTGTGGTTTTCACGAAAAGGAATATCCTGTAATGTTCAGAGAACATCGTGAGAACCAAGGGCAAGCAGGTAGGAATTGGTGTTCTTCTTGAATTTCTGGAGGTTATATGCCTCGGGGAACACCTCCCTAGGCAATGTGTTCCAAAGCCTCGCTGTTCGTTGGATGAACGAGTCTTTGAAGAGAGATGTTCTGCAGGTCTCCAGAGTTACCACGAAGGGGTGTGAAGACTTAACTTGACGGGTTAGTCTGGAAGAGACTGCCAGAGGGGGAACGATTGCTGATAATTCAGAAGAGCATCGCCCATGGAAATATCTATAAAATAGAGACAGATCGCCCACTTTTCTACGGTGTTCCAGAGAAGTGAGCGAGCTTGTAAGCGATGCATCACCGACGAGACGAATTGCCCTATTTTGTACGGAATCCAAGAGTTTTAGGGTGTGTTTAGGTGCAGCACTCCAAATATGGGAACAGTATTCCAGGACAGGTCGAATCTGTGCCTTATAGATCATAAGCAGCTGACCTGAGGTGAAATAGCTCCTGGCACGAAACAGAAAACCAAGTTTTTGGGATGCACTTTTAGCAATGGATCTCACGTGATTCTCCCAGGAAAGGTTACTGCCGACAGTAATGCCAAGCATCGAAATGGATCACTTCAATGGTATGGTCACTCCCGACAATTTTATGCTGGGCACAGTAAAGAAAAAGACATGCTTGTGTTTTGTTTGCGTTGAATTCTACCAAGTTACATAGGCATCATAACTTGAGTTCGGAGGTATCAAATGCGGAACTGCCTACCATACCACACGACCCGAGTGGCTTCTATCAACCTCTGAAAATTAGCAAGAGCTACTCTGGTTCATTCGTTCATTATGAGTGATAACAGAAATCAATAGATCACGAGTTTTTTTTTTCATTGCGCCAAATTTTAAGAAGAAATGGCCAGTTTTCACCATTTTTTTCATTCAAATTGCATTCAATTCAAACTTTACTTATTTTTCATTGTATTCACGGAGCTTTTTGTATGTTGAATATACTTTTTGTATTAATTCGATACATTTCTAGTTTTATAACGCTATATGGACAAAATGACATAGGTATTTCAGCTGAATTGACCGTATTCACCAGACAACACCAAGACAATCCATCTCAGGCTCCATCAGCAAACAAAGAATCAGAACTTGTCTTAACATATTCATAATAAAATCTTCATCTGCGGCTAATAGGCAATGCATCTTAACCTACTCTTGTTGATCCTATGAGGAGGTTTCTCCAATCCCTAAAGGACGATTCAAGTGAACAAGGCAAACGTGAGCCGAGGACTCGATAAACGTATACTTAGTTTCAACTTCTACACTTAATAAGATTGCAATCAGATCAAAAAAGAGCTCATACCTCCTCCAAAAGCAAGGAGACAAGTCCCTAGGGCATTATTTAAAGAAGGCAATGAAGAAGAAAATGTTCCTAGCAACTTTCGAGATCATGAATACGACTGTCCAGTGTCCATCTTATTATTATGAGACTTTTTTTCCCGATTTAGATCTCCTCTTGGATTAACCCTGGAGAAGACTGGTTACGATGCATGCATTGCTTGCATTGGGCTCACGCATCTTGTGCTGATGTTCCTAGAAGAACCAACCGTTTCATTTGTGATCTCTGTCAGTAGTTTTGTAACTATAAGTAGAAAACTACAGTTGCCTGTTGCCGGTATGTCATTTTGTCCATAGCATGCGGATAAAATGAATTTTCGTTTACCCCAATTCATCTAAGAATATTTTATCTTTTGGTACTTTTATTTCATGAAGGTTGATAAGATTTTATGAAGAAAGGACCAAAGATCATAGGTGTAGAATATGACATTATTGTGATTCACTACTAACAAGTTATGCCTCTGAAATAAAACCCTATGTCATTTTGTACGTACTTCCCCTACATAATAACCGTCCATCAGAGAAGCTTATTCGTCGAACTATCGATAGATTTTAGACAACATTTTCTTTACTCGATGCAACAACAACAACAAGACAAAGAACTGTACGTACAGAAGAAAATATCGCTGCTGTAAGCGAAAGTGTTAAAAGGGAACGATAGGTATACTCTGGCCGACGGCTACGGCACCAATTCTCCATTCAAAAAGTACCTTTCATTTTTCCAAGTTCACGCCCTCAATTTTTTACCTAAAAGCTTGATTTTTTCTTTGAATTGAAGTTAAGGGGAAGTTAAGTTGAGGGCACTCCAATTTCTTTTCTTTGAAAAAATCGGCTACGGCATCGATTCTCCATTCAAAAAGTGCCTTTCATTTTTCCAAGTTTACGCCCTCATTTTTCAACTGAAAGCTTGATTTTTTTTTAAATTAAAGTTAGATGTCAATTTTCATAGACTTCATAATCGTTCTCCGGCTACTGTTCAGAATTTTTTTTTTTCAGAAAGTTCATTGGAGTGCCATCGACAAATCAATTTTCTATATTTAAAAAAAAATCCATTTGGATAGTCGCTTAGTAATGCAAAAAATGATGGAAATACTGAAAAGACTTCCAGAAAGTGTGAAATCACAGAGAACAACAAGTTGGACTCTGTGCATCCACCACATGAAAAAGCAACCAAGCAATTCCATCCAAAGGATCAAATAAAAATCCAGATAAAACATGAGTGATTATGAAAAAACAATTAATTTCAGGGAACAACGGAGTTGTTCGTTTTCAATGCTCTCCTCTTTTTTACTGGTGATCATTCTCTCAAATCGAAAGCTTTTGTTCTTTGCTGTTCTTACCTACGAAAGTCGAGTACAAAGAAAATGAAGACAGGCTTTGACGTCATTAGCCTCCACCGCTTGTGATTCGATTATATAACGAAAAATAAGACGTGAAAGTTTCAGAATACCATTCACTAATTGAAAATATATTCCCTGAAATGCCCCTTTCAAACTGAATTATTTTATTCCGTAATATTTTCATCGAGGACGGAAAAATATCCTGAAACGTTTTAGCGTTTCCTCATTTAGGTCCTGATAATATAATTAAAAAGCACTTCCAGGTATTTTTGCGGGCAAATGTGTGGCAAATAAAAATAAATCATATTTCGGTGCCATGTGTTCCGATTAGAGCCTTTTTTGCCGGCAGCATATACCGGGGGTAATTCAATTTTTTCATTCCAATCTCGCTTCCAGATGGAAAATGATTATTTTTCTTTCATCTGGAGGTTTGGATGCGGAACCGTTTGTGTTTCACTTATTTTCCACAACAAATTGGAAAACAAAAGGATAATGATGCAACGAGAGATTTTCTTTCGATCCAATCAGCCACTTGAGTCTTCTTATTCGATTAGTGACGTTTGAAACGCTAGTGACTGTACCTGATGATGATCGAAATCATTAAGAGACTTCATCAACAATGTAACTTCTCTAGAAGAACTCATGAAAATCATAGTAGTCCTCCAAAATTCCATTTCGAAGCTA
Organism: Adalia bipunctata; assembly: GCA_910592335.1. Taxonomy (NCBI): domain Eukaryota; kingdom Metazoa; phylum Arthropoda; class Insecta; order Coleoptera; family Coccinellidae; genus Adalia; species Adalia bipunctata. The sequence goes on along the minus strand of OU342948.1, from coordinate 6,441,874 downwards.
ATTATCATAAATTCCATCTCAGAATAAATTGAATGGCATTTCATCAGCACTCAATTTTTTCGAAATCTGTATTCGATAGAATTCAATAAATATTTTCACTTCATTCGGGACAATTCCATTTGTGATGAACATTCAACAAAGTTCACATGACAATATTAATTTTGCTCACGTCATAAGCGGAGTTTGGGTTGCGGCTCAAGCGGAAAATCCAACCGCGAATGCCTATAATCAGCTTCCATTCAGGCTACCACAGAACATAACATTTTCAATCCCATTGTCAAAACAGCATTCAATTTAAATTTTTTACTCCAGGCCATTGTGGGATTACGAAATTTTTTCGTTTTGAATCGTGACGTCTGCTTACAAAATAATAGCTACATGAATGTTGTGGAATCGCATACTTGGTAAAATTGAGGAAAACACGAATAACAGTGATTATGTGATATCACATAATATTTCACGATTTTTACGAGCAGAAATAGTGAAAATACTTTGTGAAATCAGTGAAATGTTATGAATTTCACTTGTAATTTTTTTTCTCTGTCCCAGGCGACAAATGAATTTCGACTGCAAATCTACTGGGTGATATTTTTTCTGGAACACTGTCCCCTGATTTTTACAGAAAATTTTTTTGGTGAGCCACTGTTCGTTTGGAAAATTTTGAAAAGAAGTTTTTTTGCTACACTTATCCTTATGTTCTCTCGTAGTTTTGTCGTATCTGCTTTCGATTTCGAAAAAAAATATTTAAGCTTGAGGATCTGTCAATGACTGATGTCCACCCGTCTAATCCAACTGTTTTCGTAATACACTGCGCAAAAAAATTAACGCACATTCTGAAAATCTCAATTTTAATGAAAGTTAACTCCACATTGACTTTATAACTTATTTTTCATGTTCTCTCGGGAACGTTTTGAACGAAACAAGACACATTAAATGGAAGAAAAATTCAGTATTTCACCGAATCTTATGTGAAAGAAGAGGAAAGAACAATTTTTAAAATACTGAAATGCTGATTTAATACTTGGTATTTCCACCCCTTGCGTTAATTACAGCTCGGCAACGACGGTTCATAGTCAAAATGAGTGATCTTAAAATGTTCTGATCTAATCCTTCCCAGATTTCTCCGAGTTGGATTCCTAAGTCATTAAGAGTAGCTGGATGATTTTCTGAACTTCTCAGCCTTCTATTGAGGTTGTTCCAAACCTGCTCAATCGGATTGAGATCTGGACTTCTTGCTGGCCATTCAATTCGAGAGACTTCAACCTCTTCGAGGTACTCCTGAACGATGCGCGCACGATGGGGTCTGGCATTATCGTCCATAAAAATTTTCACCAATGTATGGGGCAAATGGCACTACATGCTCTTCAAGAATGTTCCTTATATACTTATCAGAGCATTCATAGCTCCATTATCAACGACCACTAGGTCTGTGCGAGCAGTCAAAGATATTCCACCCCATACCATAATCGATCCTCCCCCGAAACCAGTAGTATTCAGGAAATTGCACTGAGCATATCTTTCATGTGGACGTCTGTATACAAGGGAACGTCGATCACAATGGTAGATGCAGAATCTAGACTCATCTGTGAAGAGAACTCTTTCCCAATCGGCCTCTTCCCAATGGATATGCTCTCTCGCAAAATCCAAAAGCGCCCTTCGATGGGCTGGGGTAAGAGCTGGGCCTCTTGCCGCGACACGAGGCCTTAAATCATATTCTCTGAGGCGATTTCTCATTGTCTGAGTGCTAATTTGCACCTCATGAGTTTGCTCAAGCTGATTTTGAAGGAGGCGAGTGGTTGCAAACCGTTGTCTCAACAAAGAAACTCTCAAGTAACGTTCTTGAATGGCAGTTGTTACCCGTGGTCTACCCTGTCCTGGTCTTCGGACATCCATACCTGTCTCCCTGAATCGCTGCAACATTCTGGACACACTTGTATGGGAAACTCCAAACCTTTCTGCAATTCTTGTGTATGTCCACCCTTCTTTTCGCAAAACTACCGCTTGGGCACATTCCTTTTGGGTCAAATTGCGTGTTTCGCGTTGCATAGCGATCGAGTGTAGAAAATCAAACGAAATAAAAACTATTGATCACTAGAATTGATCGAGAACAACTGATATTAGAATGGAGTCAATACATTCAAAATCTGATATCATCTTTTTTTATTCCTGCTGGGAGAAAACATCTGTATTGAAGAAAAACGTTGAAAGTGGATAACATATGCATGCATAATTCTGATAAAAATAATTATCATTGAGAACACCTTCAGTTGTAGAATAAATTTGAGATTTCCATAATGTGCGTTAATTTTTTTGCGCAGTGTATTTCTATACCACTCAGTTTATTATAAAAGTTATTCTCCTTGATAAAAAAACCACAGATGCCACCCAAAGTAATAAGAAACCTTCGAATTATAATGAACATTCAACAAATCTGACGCGAAATGATCGATTTCGTTCACGATATAAGCGACATCGTAAGAATAAGAATATCGCTTATAACTCGAGCGGAAACTCCGACCGCGAATGCCTATAATCAGCTTCCATTCATGCTCCCACCGCGTATAACATTCGCAACCTCATTGTCAACACAGTCTTCAATTTCCATTTTTCCGAGCAATTCCCTCTGCAACAGGAACACTGCAAATCATATTTAAACTTCCATTGTGTCACAACGTTGACGTTGGGAATGTAAAACGCTCGAACGGTATATATGGGCGTATAACATGAGCTCCTCGCTACCTGCATTATTCAAATATTATTTTTTAATACGAGGAATATAAATTCGCTATCGGTCTCCAACGAAATATCAATATAGGGGCCCCTGAATGGAAAAGCTCTCGTATTGACTAGGAGCCTTGCCTGCAGCATAATAAAAATAAAATTCCATTTATTGATATTGGCTCTTTGGCGCTAGTCTATGTCTGGTCCAAGGTTATGAGACTGGAATTAGACGGTTTTATTAGTACTTGAGCACTGTAGCTTCTTCTGAGAGCCGTGTAATGAAAGTGGCTGCTATGAGGAACGGTTTCCTTATCAGTGAAGTTCGCATAAAATAGAGATTGCTCCTCTCTTTCCAATATTCATTTCGATGTGTGGGATTATAGTCTTTGAGCTTGCCTGTTATACCGGGGCTTATATCGATCTTTTCGTCGTCTAGATGTTTTCGTTTTCTCTCAATGTTCCATATTCATGGAACCTCAATTTTTATCTCACACGTCAAATTACACAGGAGGAGTATGTCTCCTGAATAGTTATTTATGATATGAGTGTTAAAAGTGACATTTTATTTTGTGAGTGAAAAAGTTTGTGAAATTAGCGGAGCGAATTGAACAATTTCACGAACAAAATAAAATCACTTTTAACACAAATTCCATACAATGTTTTTTGTACAACTGCCCTATTTTTATAATGAGATGGGCGAATTTGCAATGACAATAAACTTCAAAATGCACTTTAATATTCAAATAATCAAGAGGTTGTTGTGAATGGCAAACATTGCCAACGTTATGATTACTAACAAATGATAAAAGACGTTCCTGTCCAATTTTCGTCTTGGGTTTTTAACTGCTCAATATGTTTGTCGAGAGTCCAATTATTAATAAAAGTGACGATTTGGTTGTTCCTGTGGATATTGAAGAATCTGCAAGAAGAGCAAATCTGGAACTTCTACCTAAAAAATCTGTTCAACAGTACGATTTTGCATATAACAATTTCCTGGCCTGGTGTAAATTGAAAAATGCAGAAGGGAACTTCAGTGAACCTGTTTTCCTGGCATACTCAGAAGAAAAATCAAAAATATGGATTTCATCAACTTTGTGGAGCAAATTTTCAATGATGAAGTCCAGCGCCCTTGTTAAAAATGTTGTGGATGTAAGTAAATATTTTAAGGTAATGGCATATTTAAAACGGAAAAGTGAAGGATATCGTCCCAAAAAATCGAAAATTCTCACTCGTGAACGAGTTGAAAAGTTTATACGTGAGGCACCAGATGAGAAATACTTGATGGTTAAGGTTGCAACTATTTTCGGATTATTTGGAGCCTGTCGGCGTGAAGAATTGTGTAATTTATCAGTGGAAGTCATCGAAATAACAAATAAATCATTGGTTATAGGTACAACTCCCAAGCACAAAAACGAAAGTCAGTCATTCTTTCAGTATTATTGGGAAGTATGTTGACTATTTTCACTTTGCACTGCGCCCTTCTGTCATCAAACATCGTCGTTTTTTCCTGAAATACATGAATAATAAATACACTGCCAATCCAGTTGGTATCAATACATTTGGGAAAATTCCATCTATTGTTGCCGAATTCCTCAAACTGCCAGAACCAAATCAAATCAATATACAGGTTACTGTTTTCGAAGATCCTGCGCTTCATTGCTAGCAGAATCCGGAGCAAATATTACGGATATAAAAAAACATGGTGGATGGAAGTCTACAACGGTAGCCGAGGGCTATGTTGATCATTCCATTGCATATAGAAATGTCATTGCTGAAAAAATTCTCCCAACCTCAACAGATTTTGGATAATCATCCAATATTGTAGGTACTTCCGGTTTCTACAAGTACTGATGGTGCTGAGGATTCTAATAATGTGTTGCGAAGCTCCCTAACGTCACAGGGTATTAATGTTAGTAATTGTTCTAGTTTTACGATTAATATTAATGTAATAATATAATGATTGTTAAATATTCATAATAAAAATTTGCAATTGCTGAATTTTTTTCATCTGATTTCATCATAAGAAAATGGAGTGCTAAAAATATTTTTAACACTAATGTTAAAAATATTTTTAACACGCTTCCACGTAAACAATCAATTTTAACATTGTTTGCTGTCATTAAAAGTGTCACTTTTACTGGCAGTTGTACAAAAAAGTATTATCTAACGAAATAGAGTTTATGGAATGTAAGAAACATGATTGAATTTTTTTGATTATAGAACAAAATAAATAAAATACCATTAGTTGGAACATTTACAGTTCTTCGTCACTCACCCTGTATAAAAGTTTAATATTATCAATGTTACGAATTGGACAAAGAGCATTTCTTCAGATTCGAATAAGATTATGATATGAATGAAGCTAGCCAATAAACTGGATTAGAATTATCATCCAAGGGAGTGGCAACGTATCAGACACGAGAAGCCATCAAATACAACGTAACAACGTCGTAATGTGTTTTCGAGAATGTTTCCGGTTGCGATATTTCAATGAATCGCTCAGCTACAAAACATGAAAGTTGGATTCTTACGCATGACGAGGTGCTCAGTTTTTCATGGGGTTATGAGTGTTGAAACAATAATCTGGGAGGAATTCGGGGCAGTGTTTATTATGTCGATGATCGAATCACCGAGGGAAACTTCAGAGTCACGTGTCAGGGATTTTCCAAACACTAATACGTGACAGGGAAACTTAAGACATTTTCAACTCTCCGAAAGTTCCCATGGCTCTAGTTGAAGAAGTTATAGTCTTTGGAGTTGCATTCAGTTAGAAGTTACTGCATGAATTGGAGATAAAAGTACGAGATTACTTAAACATAGGAGAATGGAGTATCTACTTGATTTTATGTTAATCTAATCTCAGATAATATAAATTTAAAATTTCGTTAGAACAGACATGCACACATGTGCACACCCAAACACATCCCATTCATAACCTACGCCCTATGACTTCAATCACAGTCTGCAGGCCAGGAAAAGAGAGAAGAGTTTCTATTGAATAAACCATGTATACTCCATTCACTTTTATTTAATCACATAGGAGGTCATGGTTTCGTTTTCAGGAGTTGGTGCACCTGATGAAAAGTCTGTGCGCGTCCAGAAAATATCGTTAATGACAAAACGACGATGCCAGTTTTTCTGTTTACATCAAAGTAAAAGTATCAAAGATATTCCACATTTTGTTAGTTCGAATCGATCGGCGATTTTGGGGCGAAATATCGATAGAAAATCGCCTATTTTTCCGTTCTTCGTCGTCCACAAGAAGTTTCCCGTCCATATGAGAAATTTCGTACAAGTGTCATTTTTTTCCTTTCACGAGTTTTAGCGTGAGTACGAACGGCAAATTTGAATTGGACCAAAAATCGATTTATAAGCATAAATAAAGCGAAAGTAAGTACTAATCGGCCTTTTTACACTTGATAACGAAGTTTTTTAGGTATCTGGCCGTTTAGAAAGATTTCAAACGAAATTCCGGTCCCCCAGAAGTTTGGTTAGTTTCGGTATCGTTTTTGGTGCTCAACATTTTTTTGGAATGTGTAAATGGACAAAAAAGGCTTCCTTATACGATCTTCTAACAAAAGCGACCGGAAAATATGGTTCAAGTAGGATTTTCGAGGAATTATGAGGAAAGAACTTGCAGAATGAAATTGCACGATTTTCGTAAGTAAACGGGTTCTGGATGGCCATCATCGGTCTCTAACTGATTATTGTTGATCGTTTTCACGTTTCAGAAAAAAAACACTTCGAAAAAGCTAAAAAAATAAGAAATATTGCATTCAACGGTAGGTAGGTGAATTCAGATTCCGATGAATTGAAATGTGCCACTGGAGCTTTCATTCCTTTGCCGGAAGCAGAAATAGGCTATATTGAACCAGAATACATCGGTTTTTTCCATATTCCAGGAGTTTGTGTCTTATTTTAGAACAGGTGAATGATAAATGTGAAGCATATGTTTGACCTATTCCATTTTATTTGTACAAACCTACTGTGGTAGTCATGTATGAATATTTTTTAATCTAATAAATTACTATACAGTCAGAATATTTTATTCCTTGTTCATAAGATCAAATAAATAAAATGTCGCCAAGTCTTGAACTTTCAGTTCAAGAGGATAATAAACATTAAATCTTCACAAGCATGTATATGAAAATTATGTGAAAGCAATGCAATTTTTTTCCATTGCGAAAAATAACATATTTCAACAGTGATCTCTTGTACTTTTCATGCAAATAACTAGAAAAGGAATCCTTTCTATCAATTCATATAAACGTTAATTATTTTCGTCCATCACATCCTTTCCAATTCATTCACATTCTGAGAAATACGCTAAGAATGTAGAAAGGGCAACATAGTGTTGACTTGGAACATAAAAATATTTTGAAAAACGTCATAACTTCGATACAGAGTGGAATGTGTCAAATTTCCCAGGCCAGAGTTGTGATTTTATAATTGTGAATGGAGTATACGCAACCAGCGATGGAAGGCTGTCATCCCTTGATGTTTGGGTTGCATAAATTCAGTACTGGTAGGGACATCGTGAAATCCAATGAATGTTTTCTCCTCTGCCTCAATTCTTCGCCACAAATTAACAACTTCAAACCGAACAGCAATCTACATACAAATCACTTGTTGTCTGTCGAATATTCAAAACTTCATCCAATTAATTTCTGGGAAACAATTGACGAAAACCAATTTAAAAAGCAATTTACTTTTTCGGTATCCTTTCCGCCGTGATTTCAAGAAGTTTCAGTCGGCGAATTTCAACAGAGAAAGAGATTCGGTGAGTTTTTGTTTCCCCTGACGTTTATTTCGGAATTAAAAACACTATAAACTGTCGTAATACCACCGGCCCGCCAACTGAGGGTGGTTTCAAGAGAAGCTAAGATCGAAGTTCACATTCTGCACCCTGGAGGAAAGTAGCTTTTCAATAAAGCGGAGTCTGCAGTGGCAATTATTTGGATTAGGTTTTTTCTCAGAAATGCCATTACACTGGATTCTTCGATTTTTCTTAAGAAACTTTGGGACTTGAAAAAGTGTTGAGGTTCAGAGTTGCGATGATACGTGGAAGTCGGATCGTTTCTCTTCCTACTGCAGCAACTTTCTACTATACAGGATGATCGACTTGATTCAAGCAGAACTTCATCACGAAACATTGAAATAGAATCAAAGGGAGTATTATATATGTGGGCATATGGTTGACTTTGGTATCAAAACATAGGTTTTCGTAGTTGTTGAATCTAATAATGAATTTTTCATCTAGCATAGTTGAGATTTTCAACTGTGAAATTGAATTTTGGTCAAAATTGGAAATTTCAAACCCTCCTAGCTTCCGTCACTCTTGTCGTGTCCTCGATTTGTTTATATAATATTGATCGGCATTTTTCAAAGTATCTCTCCGCAAAATATGAGCGATTTTAGATATCTCGATTTGTGGGTGAAAAATGATCGAGTGGTAAGAGCTCATAAAAACACCATATTTGTCATCACCAAGGAATCGCTGGCGAATCCAAAGTCGTTTTTCGATCTTGAGGATCTACTACTCATTCAAATCATGCAGAATACCCATAAAGCTGATCAGTATCGCCTATACTTTGAGTGCTCTGAGCGTCTGAACAAAATTCGAGAATGAAAAATGGAAAAAATAAAACAATATAAATTCGACTATAATGAGGCCTATATGGACATGTTTGGTATCAAAATGTAGGTTTTCGAGGGCGCTCTATTCAATAAAAACAAATCCAAGTTGCTATCTATCATAGTTTAGATTTTCACCTGTCAAATGGCATTTTTTTCGAAAATCCGAAATTTCAAATCATCATAGCTCCCGCGCCTTTGCTCTTATCCACCTTTTGTTTGCATATTGTTAATCTGCATTGTCCGAAGTATCTCTGAGCATAATAAAATCGATATCGAAAATCTCAACTTTTTGGGTGAAAAATGCCAAAGGGGTAGGACCCCCCAAAAACACCGTATTTGTCATCACCAAGGAATCCCTGGCGAATCCAAAGCCTTCTTTCGAAATGGAAGATCTACTTCCCATTCGAATCGTGCGGAACACCTAAATGGCTGATCAGTATGGCCTATACTTTGAGTTCTCTGAGCGTCTGAACAAAACTCGAGAATGAAAAATGGAAAAAATAAAACAATATAAATTCGACTTTAATGAGGCCTATATGGACATGTTTGGTATCAAAATGTAGGTTTTCGAGGACGCTCTATTCAATAAAAACAAATCCAAGTTGCTATCTATCATAGTTTAGATTTTCACCTGTCAAATGGCATTTTTTTCGAAAATCCGAAATTTCAAATCGTCATAGCTCCCGCGCCTTTGCTCCTATCCACCTTTTGTTTGTAAATTGTTAATCAGCATTGTCCGAAGTATCTCTGAGCATAATAAAATCGATATCGAAAATCCCAACTTTTTGGGTGAAAAATGCCAAAGGGGTAGGACCCCCCAAAAACACCATATTTGCCATCACCAAGGAATTCCTGGCGAATCCAAAGCCGTTCTTCGAAAGTGAAGATCTACTACCGATTCGAATCATGCAGAATACCCATAAAGCTGATCAGTATCGCCTATACTTTGAGCGCTCTGAGCGTCTGAACAAAACTCGAAAATGAAATGTGGAAAAAATAAAACGATTTGAATTCGACTGTATCAAGGGCCAAGGCCTATATGGACATGTTTGTTATCAAAATATAGGTTTTCGAGGACGCTGAATTCAATAAAAACAAATTCAACTTGCTTTTTTTATAGTTTAGATTTCGACCTGTCCAATGGCATTTTTTCAAAAATTGAAATTTCAAATAGTCATAGCTCCCGCTCCTCTGATCCTATCCACTTTTTAATCCTATATTGTTTATCAGCATTGTCCGGGGTATTTTTGAGCATAATAAAATCGATATCGAAAATCTCAACTTCTTGGGAAAAAATGCCAAAGGGGTAAGACCCCACAAAAACACCATTTTTGTCATCATCAAGGAATCTCTGGCAAAACCAAAGTCGTTTTTCGATCTCGAGGATCTACTACCCATTCGAATCATGCAGAATACCCATAAAGCTGATCAGTATCGCCTAAACTTTGAGTGTTCTGAGCATCTGAAAAAAACTCGAACATGGAAAATGAAAAAAATAAAACAATACAAATTCGACTGTAACAAGGCCTATATGATCATGTTTGGTATCAAAATATAGGTTTTCGAGGACGCTGAAATCAATGAAAACAAAATCAAGTCGCTATCTATCATAGTTAAGGTTTTCACCTGTCAAATGGCATTTTTTCAAAAACCGAAATTTCAAATCGTCATAGCTCCCGCGCCTTTGCTCCTATCCACTTTTTGTTTGTATATTGTTAATCAGCATTGTCCGAAGTATCTATGAGCATAATTAAATCGATATCGAAAATCCCAACTTTTTGGGTGAAAAATGCCAAAGGGGTAAGACCCCCCAAAAACACCATATTTGTCATCACCAAGGAATCCCTGGCAAATCCAAAGCCGTTTTTCGAACTTGAAGATCTACTACTTATTCGAATCGTGCAGAACACCCATATGTCTGATCAGTATCGCCTATAATTTGAGTGCTCTGAGCTTCTGAACAAAACTCGAAAATGAAAAATGGAAAAAATAAAACAATACAAATTAGACTGTAACAAGGCCTGTATGGTCAGGTTTGGTATCAATATATAGGTTTTCGAGGACGCTGAAATCAATTAAAACAAATTCAAGTCGCTATCTATCATAGTTGAGGTTTTCACCTGCCAAAAAGCATTTTTTCAAAAATCGAAATTCCAAATCGTTATAGCTCCCCCTACTGTGATCCTATCCACTTTTTGTTTGTATATTGTTAATCAGCATTGTCCGAAGTATCTCTGAGCATAACAACAAATTTTTTTACTCATGAGGAGAACATGGCTGACTTAAATATCAAAATGTAGGTTTTCAAGATTGCTGAATTAAATGAAAAACATTCCAGAGCCCTAACTAGCATAGGTTGCATAGTTTACATCTTCACCTGTGAAATTGAATTCTTGTCAAAATCGGAGATTCGAAACTGTCAGAGCTTCCGTCTTTGTTGTCGTAATCACTATTTGTTTTTATTTTGTTGATTAGCATATCTCAAAGTATTCCCGAGCAGAATAGGAGCGATTTAATAAATCTCAATTCTGAGTGATTTTTTCTGATTCGTTGTTCAATCGACAAAAATAGTGATCCTCCCCGTATATATTGAAACGCAATTCGGAATTGGTTCGAAATCAAACGAGTGGAATCTCAGTGAAAATCGCAGCTGAATAAATCTCAATGGAAATAAATAAACCCAATGCAAAATTTCATTTGTCGATAAAATACTAAAAATACTCCTCGTTTTATTCATTAATTATAGAACTGGGTTTAGTTGTTCTTCTGAATCGTAATTAAATTTTTGCCATCCGATCGGAAATACCTGGCATTCAGTTCGTCCCTCCATTCTTTCAGCTCCTGGAAAAGAAGATCCAAATCCTTACTTCCCGAATTCCACTTTGGCGTCTTATTACGTCTGAGAACTCTTATTGTTTCAATAAATTACTCCTGCAGCCTATTCCTCATTCCGGCTGCCCAATAAGATTAAGCGAGAATGATTCATTTTGACGTTGCTCATCTGGAGCTAATTTCAAATTTGGGTTCAGATTTCTTGATTGTTACAATTCCCTCGAGGAAATAAAATTCCGCATTCATTTCAAACCCACACAAGGGTTTTTTCTGAAAACTCCAAGACTAAGATTCATTTTCATGCAAATGAGAAATTGATGACAATTTTGATTTTTCTTGGGATTTCGAGAGAATTAATCAAAATTTTTTACTCGAAATTGGTATATTCCATTCACAATTATAAAATCACAACACTGGCCTTGGAAATTTGACACATTCTACCCTGTTTCGAAGTTATGACGTTTTTCAAAATATTTTCATGTTCCAAGTCAACACTATGTTGCCCTTTCTACATTCTTAGCGTATTTCTCAGAATGTATATTTCATTTTGGAGAACTCGACAGAAAATTATGAACAACATTCTACATGTAAAGGAGTTTTTGGATTTATGATTGTAAAGATTTATCGATGTGCTTTGTTTTCATCATGATATTGTATGTGATATGATTGTGAGGGTGCATAACATTTCTATTTCTAATATTTCTTTATTTCAAATAAATAACAGTTTTATTCATGCATCACAAAGAAAATTAACATAATAACTAAATTAACGAATTTGTTTAAAGAGAAACTAATAATTTCAATTCAGTAGTAATTGAGTTTTGGTTATTTTTGGTTATAAATTAATGAGCAAGAATGTCAATTCCTGAAAGCTTTATAGATATACATCTCATTTATTTGATCTTATGAACAAGGAGTAGAATATTCTATGACTGTAAAGTAATTTATTAGTTCAAAAAATATTCATACATTACTACCACAGTAGGTTTGTACAAATAAAATGGAAAAGGTCAAACATATGCTTCACATTTATCATTCACCTGTTCTAAAATAAGAAACAAACTCCTGGAAAATGGAAAAAACCGATGTATTCTGGTTCATAATTCCTCGAAAATCCTACCTGAACCATATTTTCCGGTCGCTTTCGTTAGAATATCGTATAAGGAAGCCTTTTTTGTCCATTTACACATTCCAAATGAATTTTGAGCACCAAAAACGATACCGAAACTCACCAAACTTCTGGGGGACCGGGATTTCGTTTGAAATCTTTCTAAACGGCCAGGTACCTAAAAAAACTTCGTTATCAAGTGTAAAAAGGTCGATTAGTACTTACTTTCGCTTTATTTATGCTTATAAATCGATTTTTGGTCCAATTCAAATTTGCCGTTCGTACTCACGCCAAAAGTCGTGAAAGCAAAAGTGACACTTGCACAAAATTTCTCATATCGACGGGAAACTTCTTCTGGACGACGAAGAACGGAAAAATTTCCTATAGATATTTCGCTCCAAAATCGCCGATCGATTCGAACTAACAAAATGTGGAATATCTTTGATACTTTTACTTTGATGTAAACAAAGGAACTGGCAACGTCGTTTTGTCATTAACGATATTTTCTGTACGCGCACAGATTTTTCATCAGGTGCACCAACTCCTGAAAACGAAACCATGACCTCCTATGTGATTAAATAAAAGTGAATGGGGTATAACAGATACGACAAAACAATAGAAGACCATATAGTTAAGTAAAACATTAAGGCTTCTTTCAAAAATTTTTCAAACTAACAGTGGCCCACCGAAAAAAGTTGTAGAGGAAAACAAAGAACACTGTTCCAGAAAAAATATCACCCTGAAGGTTTTCAATCGAAATTGGCATGTCACATGGTGTAAACTCTAAATTGTAATATCTTTGCCAAATTTCACTCGAATATCTTGTGAAATGGAGATACTATGAGAAAAAAGCTTGAAAAAAATTTATATATATTTCTCGAAAAGCATCATTTGGTCATGGAAGGTTCACATTTCGTGTATAATACCATTCAAAGTTCTAATAAGCTTCTATCAGCCCACTTTATTACGAATTATGTCATAAGTGAAGATTACGACACTTTAATGAAGAGGATTACTGAGCGAAGCCTTATTAGAACACTCTGGTCCAACTTGATGTTCAAGTTATAGTTGTTTCAAGGACCGTTTTACTGTTTCTGAACCACATACTTCGAGTGGATAAGCGTTATGTTTATTACTGAACTCAACTCTTTCATGTCATCATTTCATACCATAAGAGCTTTATTTGACCCCAGGTAATGGACAGAAAAATAGAGCTGTGATATTGACGATATCGTAACTGTTTTAGTGGGCTTATAAAGAGTCTCATATGGGAAAGTTTATTATATTTCCTATCTGTTTCCTGAAATGATTCACGTATGGGAAAATTTGATTGAGTAAACGCAAATATAACTTTCTGCATTCTCATTTTACTTTCTCATCTCCAAGAGAGATTATTGTGGCGTTGACTAGAACTTCGTCCAGAGGCTTATTACATTGTGGCAGTGACTATACTTCATTCACTCTTATAATGTATGCTGGTTGGCCATGATTTAGGTTTTTCAAGTTTTTTTATTTGAAACTGACGCAGGTTGGTACTCGTTAATGGTCAAATGATTCTCAGAGAAGTTGCCAATTCTATTTACTCTTTTTCACTTTGTGAATGGAGTTAGTTCTTTCAAGGTTTAACTGTGTCTTCTGTAGGCTTATTTCTTGAGAATTTAAAAAAGTGGAGAATTCCATAGATCGGTCTGTTCGTTTAGAAGTTTTTCTTTCGACAGGTGATGGAACTCATCATAAGTCATTTTACCGAAAATTTCTCATATGAAATGTTCAATATAAAAAATTCATAAAAAAGCAGCATACATATATGATCTGTTCTACGCACTAGAATTTTTTTAAAATTTGTTAGATAAGAAGACAAAAAACGGGAGATGTTGATATCTACGGAGGAGCAGGCGCGGGAGCAGATTCGGACTGAGGAATTTTTAGATTCACCTAGAAACTAGAAAATATTCATTTCATTTCTCGAAACAGGGGCATAATTCATATAAAACATTTTTGGTGAAATGACTCAATTTAATGAGTTCTACCATCTGTCTAAAGAGAAGCCTCACCCCAAAATACACTCTGTATAAGACGCGGACCTATGTTCCCGCTGTTTTTTCAATGAGAATGCACTTAGAGCAGCGTCAATTGCAAGAAGCAGAATAATGAAAATTTCAATACCTTTAAAAAAGTGGTCAATTCAATTAATCAAGCAGGAAACTTCAAACGACAATGACTTGTGCACTCGAAGAAAGGATGACTTACGTTTGTTAAACAGTACCAATTTACTCGTAACTAGCGAGCCGCCCCGGATTCGCACGAATGCAATGCAATCCTTATCAACGGTAGTGCCGGCGCCACACCGCTATGTCCCTGCATTTCAAATCTGTAATATCTTCGGAAATATTCATTTGAATTACATGCTGTGAAGGGCCATATTAATCTATATTGAATGGACAATGTATTTAAGGTACTTAATTGGATAAGGATTTATGCTGTATTGCTTAAAATAACTTCCTAAATAAGCCATTTTTCCCGTAAAATGTGAAGGATAAAAAATGGTTATTGTGGGTTATCCTTAAGAGATAGACTACCATCGCGGACTTTTTTGTTGACCTTTTTTAGGAGTACAATACCGAGTACATTATTTTGATTCATCTCGTGGGGTTCAGTCAGCGTTTGCAATGTAAGCGCAAAAAAATGTGTTTACTTACGACATCACATTAGAAACCTGTAAATTCATCAGTGTTTCTCTACAATATTATGCATGTATCATACATACAGAGTGTAACACAGCCAAATGGAATAAATTCGATAACGAATGAATGAGGGCGTGTTGGGAAAAACGCTCGGACACGTCGATTTGTAATTTTAAATGCGCATATTTTTCCAGAAAATAAAATTATATAGAATGTTCCATGCGACCGTGGCCAATACCAACTTTCTTTTTTCAAATGCAACCCCCTGTACATTATTTATTTTTTGGATTCTTCAGAAAATTCTAGATATAATTCATGTACAATGTCCTATACCTATCTTCAACTTTTTCCGAAATATTAAGTGTTTTCAGATTTTTTACAATTTTTTACAATTTTACATTAGACTTCTTTTTGTGGGGATATGTCAAAAGTATTGTATAAGAAACGAAACCCTTAAACTTAGACGACCTAAAAAACCGAATCACGCTTGCGTCTAGATCAGTCACGCCTGAAATGTTGAGTAACGTTAGAAGACACCAGATTAGCATGTTGCCAAGACGATCGCGGCGAGCATTTTGAACATTTCCCACATTGACATTAATGTTTTTTTGTTTTTTTTTATAATTAAGAAATAATCAGTATTACTTATTAGGTTTCAAGTGTAATGTACCGAATTTGTGAAATAAAATAATTTTCTCTATTTCAGTATCGTAATGAGTTCATTACAGTACTAAATACAGTGCTGTAATGAATTCATTACAGGACTGTTTTTAGTAATATTTTTCGTTTCGTGGTTGTCAACAATGACTGCCGATCCTATCAATTTTCAACACACGTCAAGTTGAAAATGTCAATTTTCGTCAGTGAACCAACTGCCAAGATACAATACAAAAGTCACTAGGATGTATAATTTGAATTTTTCATTGAATTTCAACAGAAATTTGACTGAAATAGAGAAAATATCGTCTAATACTCGTTGCAGAATGCAATTCCAACACTCATGCGTTCGAAAACTCGCTCCTTCGTCGCTCGTTTTCGAATTTCGCATTCGTATTGGAATAGGAGCCCATTCTGCAACTAGTTTTAGAATATACTATTTATTTAAAGCGTTGATTTTTGCAATAAATCTGAAAACACTTAATACTTCCGAAATAGTTAAAGATAGGTATAGGACATTGTACATGAATTATGTCTAGAATTCTCTGAAGAATCCAAAAAATAAATAATATAAGTACAGGGGGTTGCATTTGAAATAAGAAAGTTGGTATTGGCCACGGTCGCATGGAACACCCTATATAATATTATTTTCTCGAAAAATATGCGCATTTAAAATTACAAATCGACGTGTGCGAGCGTTTTTAACAACACGCCCTCATTTATTCGTTATCGAATTCATTCCATTTGGCTGTATAAACCTTCCTCTTGAATCACTTCATCTATTAAAAAGAAGCGTTTCAAAATCCGTTGTGTATTCTCGAAGATTTAAGCATACATAGGGACCGACAGCGATAGCGACTTCGTTTTATACTAAGTAATGATGAGCAAAGGGACCTGTATGAATTCTAATCCATATTATCCCTGTAAGAATATTCATCATTCCTAACGAAGTAAAAACCGAAATGTCATAGTTTTCAGAATAACAACCGAAAAAAGTAAAGCAATGTCGGATGTGTATAAATTAGCATTTTTCACATCAATCCCGGAAAAACTCACATTACTCTTGGAGTGCTTCCTCCTACCCCGGATAGGAAGCAGGATAGAGGAAACTATGTGGGCTTTAATTAGTCAGGTCATTTAAGAAGCATGAATATGTATTTAAACGTGAATGTCTTGTTTCAGATGTGCCAAGGCCGACCTGCGCCGCCATCAAGTACGAGGGGTGGAGGGATATAACGCACGCGGATCTAGGCCTGTGGACGCCCCTGGAACTGGGGCCCGTTTTCGTAACTAGGATGAGGTAAATATAATTTCATATCTCCCGCTAGCTTTTCACACTCGAATTCATTTGGGGAAAACAGGGGTTGTAATGCGATATCTCGAAGTCATTGCTCGCACCCCCACTCCAAGGGGTGAACCTGGTCTTTGAGACGTCGGAAAATTGCAGTAAATATACGGGGTATCACAATTTTCGCCAAAAATCGTCACCTTCAAACGCTATTGCATTTCAGCAACAGACGGAAACTGGTACTTTTGTGGAAATGATAGACGTTTTAGAGCGCTCTTTTATCCCCCTTGTAGGTAGATTCGCATTTGTAAGTGATTGAGATGAAAATTGACAGATGTCAAAGAAATAGACTGAGTCCGGATTTGTTGTAACAAGACAGAAAAACGTTTCTCCCTTGCTTTTCGAGATATAGGACAAAAAACAAGTGTCTGGTGATTTTTACACTATTTTTTTTTCAGTTAGTGTAGGCTGCTTCGGTCTTTTTTCAAGTGGGAATTGGCGTTTTAGTGTTCTCATACATCTCAACGTGAACATAGGTCTCTTTCAGATGCTATTTTCAACTTTACGAATACAGGGTGATTTTTTTAAGTGTTTCATTAGAAGTTTTCGAGGAAGGAATTGCGATACAAATCCACAATTTTGTATTTTTGCTTAAGGGTACATGAATACATACATTTGAATTCTTCTTTCAATTCTGAAATGATTTGATGTATGATATGCGCAACCACAGTAAGCGATTTATGAGTTATTGCCTGATTCTCGAATTTTTTGACAGCAAGATTGTCACAAATTAGTGTTTATATCTTCAAAATCCCTCATTGTAAGAAATTTTTTTTTGCAACAGTGACACAAAGAAAGTACGCTGATACTGCCTCTTGTATAAATTATGAGGAAATATTATACAGGGAGCCTGAAACAGGGCTTCAAAGTAAGCCTCAATTAAACTATGAAATCTATTTTTTTTTTTGAATGGGAACCATATAATTCTATAATTCCGATCGATTGCTCGTCAAAAACTAGTTAGAGTGTGCCAAGAAATTCATGTCTTTAAAACGAGTAGTTCTGCCGTTATCGAAAAAAATTTGAATTTCACGACTAAAGCCAGGTTTCTTTGTCTAAACATCAGGTTTATCAAGATAATTTTCAAGTAGGCTATGTCAATAGTAAGAATATGTCAGTTTTTGAACTAAAATTTCTTTATTTAGTCATCATTCATTATCTGCTCTGTTTATTTGTCACATTTGCCAAAAATAAAGAACAGACTTTTGATATATCATTCTAGTGTACCTTATTATTATTATTGCTTGTTTGCATAGTGCTTGATCAATAAAAATAAGTAAGAATGACAATTCCCAACATTGCCTTCTTTGAAATAGAAGAGCATAACTATGAATTTGACTGTTGGGACAAACCTGGCTTTATTCGTGAAATTCTGTCAAATTCAGTGGTATGCTCGTCTATTTCAAAGTAGGCTATTCAGTAAGGGTAGTGGCTAAGAGGACTGGGGAAATAAAATCCTTTATGAGATGCCTTACTGAATATTCAAAAAATAGGACACTAACTTGAAGATGAAAGTAGGCTATGTTAAGTTAGTAGTGTCATTCTTACTTATTTTTATTGATCAAGCACTACACAAACAAGCAATAATGAAAAGGCACACCGGGATGATATATCAAAAGTATGTTCTCTATTTGCTTTACTATCTATATTTTACCAAAAAAAATTGAAAATCAAACAGCTCTTTCTGGGTGTTGCATTTTTTATTGTCCGTTAGTATATTTCAGTGCAATTCCTGAAATAACTGTGTTTGTATACTCCCATGCACCAGACAACATGGAATAAAATCAGCATGGAATAAAATCAGCATGGACTAAATGTATTCTGAAATACGCACCTTGGGTTGTTTCCCCCGAGCTCAGTGGCTTATAAATTAACATCGGAGACGCTGAGCTATGAAAGTCCATAGGGATAACGTTAATGAATCTTCGAGATAAATAGTATTCGGGGCATCATTTATTACGGAAGCTAAAAATAAGAAAGGGCTTCAGAGCACTAATTGTCGGCCATGAAGATGAATGAACCGAGTTTTGATTCATGTACAGGAATTTAAGATGTTTTTATGGAGATGCTCCGCTATCAACAAATAATTAGGTGTTTTTGTATTGTGTCGCATAATTAATTATTTCGGTGCTATGTGATAACGGTCCTTCATTAGTTACATGACTCATCGGTTGTCCTTCGAAACAGAAATTAATGACGAATAGCAATTAATCCATGGAAAATTATATTCAGAAGATGCTTATTTTTAACCACACTACCACCTGATGTTACAAATCTAGTTTGGTGGTGATTTGACACTTTTTATCTCAGATATTTTCTTTTAAATGGTTTTTCATTCATTGCCAGAAGGTTACCTTTCCCCAATATGAAAAAGGCTTCGTGTAGTCCTGCTGTGATTGTAGTATAAAACTATAAAGCTCTCCTTGCCAAAATATGCGCCAAGCGAATATTTCAAGCTGCCCAATACGAGAATATATTGAAAAATTCTTAGCCTACTATAGAGCCAAACAAAATTTCAATGTCGAAATATTTTATTACTCAATATATTCTCCTCTTAATTGAATACATTTATTAAAGCGAACCTGAACGTCTCTAGACCTTTCCAAAAAAAATGTTTCTTGCTCTGCAAACCAGTCCTCCGCAGCTTTTATTACCTCCTCGTTGGAAGAAAATTTACGACCTTTTAAACTTTTTTTCAGTTGAGGAAAGAGATGATAGTCGGACGGAGCCAAATCGGGTGAATAAGGGGGGTGTTCTAGTAATTCAAACCCTAAATCACGAATTTTTTGCATGGCAACATGAGATTTGTGTACTGGGGCGTTGTCCTGTAAAAACAAAACAACTTTGGATAGCTTTCCGCGTCTTTTCTCTTTAATTTTTTTCCCGTAGAGTGGTCAGTAATGTCGAATAGTAATCTCCAGTTATTGTTCTACCCTTATCCAAAAAATCAATTATGATTACTCCATGGCAATCCCAAAAAACTGAAGCAGGAACTTTTCCTGCAGATTTTTGGACACGAAATATCTTAGGTCTTAGAGAACCAGAGTGTCGCCATTCCATCGATTGTTGCTTTGTTTCTGGATCGTAAAATGTACCCAAGTCTCATCCATAGTAACAATTCGGTTTAAGAAGTCTACATCGTTTTCAAATCGAGCACAGATCGAACGCGATGCTTCTACCCTTGCACGCTTTTGGTTAACATTCAAACATTTAGTTATCCATTTTGCATAAATTTTTCTCATGTCCAAATTGACGTGAACTATATGATGAACGCGTTCGTATGAAATCTTCAGTGCTTCAGATATCCGTTTTAGCCCAATTCGACGGTCTGATAAAATCATGTCATGAACTGCATCAATATTTTCGGGGACTGACACAAAAACTGGCCTTTCCGATCGGTCATCATCTTCAATGGAAAATCTACCTCTTTTGAAGCTTGCAGTCCAATTTTTCACGGTCGCATACGAAGGACATTGATCACCAAGGTTATTAAGCATATCTTCGTAAATCTGCTTACCTCTTAACCCTTTTAAATACAGGTACTTGATGATGGCTCGATACTCCAATTTTTCGATTTTTACAATTTCGGTGGATATCTTTTTTTTTTCAATTTATTGCGTAACTCTGGTTTACTTTTTTGACGTCGAACTCTACACTGACACTTCTAATAAGTTATTGTTCGTTATGGTATCGCAATATTTTGTTTATGCATTGAACTGGTCTAGGCTGACCAGATATCGCATCCTCGTACATATCCTGCTATAAAGCATCTACAAAGGCAACGAAGAATAACTTTTTGTCAACGCTTTTGAGCAGATAAGTCCAGTAATGTTTCAAATCGGAAAATCCAAAACGCCCAATCTGTCCAACATTTGGGGATGTTCTTCCGTAAATCATCATGATATATGACCACTGTGTAGCTATATATCTCGCACATGTGAACGTACATACAGTCAATTAGTGATATTAAACAAGAGCCACGATTCGTATTGCATCATCGAATGGGACTACATAACAGTAGCTAATATTCACCTTGATGTGGCATACGCTGTATTGAAGAGGGACATATATCGAGCCCAATAATCAGTTTGCAAGGTATGGAATGGGGGCAATTTGATTCATGTCCCTCGAGAAGGCTTCGGTGTTGATGTGTGTAATTTGAGCGGTATAGTGTCATGACCATTCTCGAATTTGAATTACACATCGAAACTTGCATGGAATCACCCTGTATGTTTTGGGAGTTTCGTTCATAATGAGTTAAGTTAGGTTTATATCACAGCATGAGTTGCTCCAAGGATGTACGACACCTAGAGTTTTAATGTATTGTATAATAACCAGGCCGTAGGCGAATCCATAAATGAAGTTTCATAACAAACAGTCCATCCGATCTCGAGTTATAAATGGTGTAACCAACAACTCTGTTTTATATATATAGATATAATGCGGGGAATTGAATGCTAAACGTTCCAAGAAGCAACCTTGGCTTCATTTCCTCTCCTGCGCCTGGCGAATAGGTATGATCAACAGGAAAATAAATAGAAATAAGCCATATAAAGTATCAGAATGAAAATTTGACTGCAGAAAATAAAGTGCTTTGAATGTATTCATTACATTGGAAACGAATCGCCAGATAGTTAACTCCCCAGATGAGAATCATAAAATTCTGAGCTCGTAGATGGAAATGACACCCGGAGCATCTTCTTCAGGTTCCCGCGTTGGATTTATATTCTTCACGTTTCTTCGTTAGAATATTCCGAGTTTTATCTCGGCGGCACATTTTCCCAAACTACTTTTTCCTTATTGTCCCACCGAGATACAAGAACCGTCCTCAGCCGGCGTTATTCGAGAAAGAAGAACAAAGTTATTATCGGAATAGAAGTCCTTAACGTGTCGTTTCCATGAAACAAGTGATATTTATGTCGGTGAACTTTTCCGCTTGCATTATTAAAAGAGATAAGAAAATCGTCTCGCCATGTTAAAAGTTCCAGAATGATGACCTGGAGGGTTGATATTCACTTCCGGGTCAAGTGGCACTTTGCATAATGCATCGTAATTTATCTCCCACGAAACATGTCCATGATGCCATATGAAATGCTTGGGTGTTCTCGATCTAAAGATTTTAATATAAGTTTGTCCTTAATATCTTCACTTTATGACTTTTATTTTGTTTGCCAAACCTAGATTTTATTCAGGTGCAATCTTATGATTCTACGAAGCTGTAACAACAGGTTAGATGTTCACAGGGAACTAGATTTAGGATTGATGTCGTACCTTTATTAAAATTGATACCGTTCAAAATCTTGGGTGACTGAAAATCACCCAGTATAAATAAAGCTTATGAAACACCAGAGTTGTCTCTATACGTGGTAGGATTATGTACAGTTCCTCATGTCCCACCCTGTATAAAACTTTCCGGAATGTATCTACTAATTCAGCAATTTGAAAACAACTTGAAAATGAAATATCGAAAACATTAAACTTGAATAATTCCTAATTTATGAGGGCTACATGAATGTTTTTGGTATCAAAATGTAGGTTTTCGGGGTCGCTCCATTCAATAAAGAATGTTTCAGAGCTCTAGTTCTCATAGTTTAGATTTTCACCTGTCAAATGACATTTTTTACAAAAACTCGAATTTTCAAACCATCACAGCTCCCCATCCTTTGATCGCCGCCATTATTTATTCATATTATGTTGATCAGCATAGGTCCAAGTATCTCTGTGCAGAATATGAGCGATTTGAAAAATTCAAAATTTTTGGTGAAAAATGCCTAAGGGGTATGACCTCCAAAAAACGCCTTAAACTCAATACCAAATAAAAATGGGTGGATCTAACGGTGGGATTGCTCGGACAACTTATTCGAACCATTCGAATCCTCAATAAATGCAGTTTTGCGGATCAATAACATCAATATCTTGAATGGTCTGTGCACGAGAACAAAACTTTAAAATGAAATATCGAAAACATTAAACTTGAATAATTCCTAATTTATGAGGGCTACATGAATGTTTTTGGTATCAAAATGTAGGTTTTCGGGGTCGCTCCATTCAATAAAGAATGTTTCAGAGCTCTAGTTCTCATAGTTTAGATTTTCACCTGTCAAATGACATTTTTTACAAAAACTCGAATTTTCAAACCATCACAGCTCCCCATCCTTTGATCGCCGCCATTATTTATTCATATTATGTTGATCAGCATAGGTCCAAGTATCTCTGTGCAGAATATGAGCGATTTGAAAAATTCAAAATTTTTGGTGAAAAATGCCTAAGGGGTATGACCTCCAAAAAACGCCTTAAACTCAATACCAAATAAAAATGGGTGGATCTAACGGTGGGATTGCTCGGACAACTTATTCGAACCATTCGAATCCTCAATAAATGCAGTTTTGCGGATCAATAACATCAATATCTTGAATGGTCTGTGCACGAGAACAAAACTTTAAAATGAAATATCGAAAACATTAAACTTGAATAATTCCTAATTTATGAGGGCTACATGAATGTTTTTGGTATCAAAATGTAGGTTTTCGGGGTCGCTCCATTCAATAAAGAATGTTTCAGAGCTCTAGTTCTCATAGTTTAGATTTTCACCTGTCAAATGACATTTTTTACAAAAACTCGAATTTTCAAACCATCACAGCTCCCCATCCTTTGATCGCCGCCATTATTTATTCATATTATGTTGATCAGCATAGGTCCAAGTATCTCTGTGCAGAATATGAGCGATTTGAAAAATTCAAAATTTTTGGTGAAAAATGCCTAAGGGGTATGACCTCCAAAAAACGCCTTAAACTCAATACCAAATAAAAATGGGTGGATCTAACGGTGGTATTGCTCGGACAACTTATTCGAACCATTCGAATCTTCAATAAATGCAGTTTTGCGGATCAATAACATCAATATGTATCTTGAATGGTCTGTGCACGAGAACAAAACTTGAAAATGAAATATCGAAAACATTAAACTTGAATAATTCCTAATTTATGAGGGCTACATGAATGTTTTTGGTATCAAAATGTAGGTTTTCGGGGTCGCTCCATTCAATAAAGAATGTTTCAGAGCTCTAGTTCTCATAGTTTAGATTTTCACCTGTCAAATGACATTTTTTACAAAAACTCGAATTTTCAAACCATCACAGCTCCCCATCCTTTGATCGCCGCCATTATTTATTCATATTATGTTGATCAGCATAGGTCCAAGTATCTCTGTGCAGAATATGAGCGATTTGAAAAATTCAAAATTTTTGGTGAAAAATGCCTAAGGGGTATGACCTCCAAAAAATGCCTTAAACTCAATACCAAATAAAAATGGGTGGATCTAACGGTGGGATTGCTCGGACAACTTATTCGAACCATTCGAATCCTCAATAAATGCAGTTTTGCGGATCAATAACATCAATATCTTGAATGGTCTGTGCACGAGAACAAAACTTTAAAATGAAATATCGAAAACATTAAACTTGAATAATTCCTAATTTATGAGGGCTACATGAATGTTTTTGGTATCAAAATGTAGGTTTTCGGGGTCGCTCCATTCAATAAAGAATGTTTCAGAGGTCTAGTTCTCATAGTTTAGATTTTCACCTGTCAAATGACATTTTTTACAAAAACTCGAATTTTCAAACCATCACAGCTCCCCATCCTTTGATCGCCGCCATTATTTATTCATATTATGTTGATCAGCATAGGTCCAAGTATCTCTGTGCAGAATATGAGCGATTTGAAAAATTCAAAATTTTTGGTGAAAAATGCCTAAGGGGTATGACCTCCAAAAAACGCCTTAAACTCAATACCAAATAAAAATGGGTGGATCTAACGGTGGGATTGCTCGGACAACTTATTCGAACCATTCGAATCCTCAATAAATGCAGTTTTGCGGATCAACAACATCAATATCTTGAAAGGTCTGTGCACGAGAACAAAACTTGAAAATGAAATATCGAAAACATTAAACTTGAATAATTCCTAATTTATGAGGGCTACATGAATGTTTTTGGTATCAAAATGGTTTTCCAATTCATTTTGATTCTCGCTGAAGTTCAAAATAAACTGCTCCACATGAGTTAGGGATATCGACTTAAATTGCAAAAAAAAATAGTTAAAATAAGATTTTTTTTTGATGAAAATTCATATCAATATAATTTCAAGTTGCAAATTCATTTAAGCCTGTAGGTCTGCAGCGTATACAGGGTGGTTAAGAAAAATCGAGTAAAATAACGAAATTTTATTCCCAGAGAATTCAAGCATTTCAAGACTATCAATACAATGTATGGACTCCACGGGCATCAATAACAGCTTGACATCTTCTTTGTATACTACACATTTGTTGAACATTTCTTGAGGTATTTGGTTCCATAAACGCGGCAGAAGCTCTCTTAAATCATTTAGGGATTCTGGGGTTGATGATTATCTAATCTTCTTTGGAGCATATCCCATGCATGTTCTATGCAATTCAAATCTGGTGAGTGCGGAGGTATTGGTAAATGTGGAATACCAAGCTCCTCGCGCGCATTCTCAACTATGGCTGCACAGTGCGGTCTAGCGTTATCGTCTAGAAATTGAAAAGTTTCACCAATAGCAGCGTGAAAATTCGGCACAACATTGTCAATGACAATCTCCCTATAGTGTAAGGCGGTCATATTCCCAGGACAAATGTGTAGATCTGTGCGCCCGTTGAAACATATCCCGGCCCATACCATAACACTACCCCGTCGGAATGGATGGACTTCTTGGACATAGCGACGATTACGGGGTATGCGTGGGATTGTCCATACCCTTATTCTTCGAGAATCTGAAAATAGTCCATATCTGGATTCATCAGTGAAAAGGACACTACGCCATTGATCGTTCCAATTGATATGTTGCCTTGCCCATTCCAGTCTTTGACGCTTATGGTCACGTGTTAATGGAATACATCTTACTGGACGTCTAGAACCTAGATTCACCTCTCTCAAACGTCGTCTGATGGTTTAGATGGAAACTTGGACCCCATCTGCATTTTGAAAAGTATTCCGTAGCATTCTACACGTAGATGTAGGGTTTCTTCTCGCCGAAACGGTGATGAAACGATCCTGAGCAGGTGTTGTTTTTCGTCGCCCACCAAGCCTTGGTCTTTCCAACACGGAACCTGTCTCCCTGAACCTATTCCAAAGTCGATATATCATACTTTGGCTGACTTGGAGCCTTTCCGCTACAACAACCTGAGTAAGGCCACCCTGTAGCATTCCGATAGCCCTATTTGCCTCAGCGTTTGTTAATTTACGTCTTGGCATTTTCAGAAAACTCTTTTCAAATCGAAGCCGTTGGTAAACTGACTTCATTTCAAAATAAGAACATTCATGAAGCATATGCAAAGAACCAAACTTCAGAAAAAAGCGACCAGATTGACGAAATGTCTCATAATGATTTTTATTGGATCGATTCAAGTTGTTATTGAGTTTTTAATGATTTTACAGCGATTTTCTCGAAGATTATATACTTTTAAGAACGATTGAATACGATATCCCTAACTCTTGTGGAGCAGTATATGTAATTGGGCGGTAACATCGAAACAGAACCGAATCCTTCACCAATTTGCAACTTTTTCCCCAATGTCTATTTTAGACTATACCTTTTCAGCTTCAGAATGTGACTGAACACAGTCAAATTGAAAATGAGCAATTCTGATACATCTTCATTATCGTTTTCGGTGACCTGTATAGTATCTCTGGTGGAATCCATAATCTGAACTCTGAAGGTGAATTTCAGTTCAACATCAAACTGAGACAAGGAATGGAATTTATGAAATAGTTGAGATAATCATCAAACATTTCAGATGCACTCTGGTTATAGAAATCTGTTTTAACCACATAGTTCTTGAATAATTCAACACCGACCGATCCAAAAAAAAATAAAAAATTCAGTAGCTAAGCCCTGGAAACATGTTGTAAAGCATAGGTTTTTTCCACATTTGGAAGGCCGGCCTCCCCATAAATTCGTTTTTATATCTCCAATTCGAACAGTGAATGGATGCGTGCCAATATTCTCTCATTCGTTTCACACTCAATCATCGAAAAGGGCGACTGGGGGAAGGATAAGTTTCCTACCTTCGTAGGAATTTATTTTCTTTTTCCTTGGGTCAGTTTTGCCTCGTAAATCAGGGGGCCCATGTTCTTAGGTCAGCGTTATGACGAGTGCAGTTTTCGGTTATTTATCTCCAGGTTACGACGAAAACATTCGAAAGGTCTGCTAGGGACTGGCAGTCTGCAGTTTTATCGATTGAATCCTTGCAATACGTGGAGTATATTAAAGGGCACCTGGTTGATTTAATCCTTTACCCTAGGTAGATAAGCTTAAGGCTAATTTCATTGGTTGAAGTCGAAAAAGAGCTAATTATATGGGATGGTAACCCGTCAAAGTATTGTACAAATATTGATTTCATACCATGAGATATAAAGGATATGTAAAAAACCTTTTCTCTCGAATTGAATGCAAGATTAAGCAAATATTCCCAGAAATGTAATTCAGAAATTCCATGATCCTCCATGTTCAGCTTACACCAATTAGAGCGCAATAAGTCACAATCTTGAGAACCTGGTAACTTGTATCTGAAAGTTTCAACTTGGATTGAATCTTAAGTGAGCTCAAACAGGACATTTTCAAGGATTCTTTTTTTATAATCTCGATATAAAGATGCAACTTCGTTTCAGGTAGAAAACATTATTCGGCCATTCCTCTGGTAGAAAACTTCCCCTTATAATACGATGAAAGTATAGAAAGCTTTTGTCTAATATATCCCCTAAATACAGAGTAAATCCCAGACTTTAGTCAGTTTATAAAACTTTTTATTAACTGCTTGGGTAAACAGAATTATGATACTTTTGAAAGACGTCCATTCTGACTATATACCTACAACAAAGAAACTTTGGGATGAGTTAACTTCTCAGTGAGTTATGGGAATTTGCACATTAATAGCATTCATCGTGGAATAAATCCATGGATTCGTGTACGGGAATACCTGATTAATTTGGGTTTCATGTGAATGCTGGAAGGTTATATAATATCAGTAGGAATCTGAAATTCTCGGATAACTCTCTTTCGTTTTAAATTTATTCAAAGAAAAAGCCAATATATTTCCTGAAGCTCAAATAGAATTATAAATGTATCTAATTGACCTCAAAATACGTAAAGAAATTGAAACAATCCAATTCTATAGTCCGTTCAAATATAAGAAGGAGCTTTGTAAACAAACAAAATCGTCTGGTTTGCGCACAATAAAGCTCCTATTGGTTAAACCACCTAAAAGACCTACCTAAAAGACTGCCAGGATCGACTCGGACTGTGGATGGTACTGGATAGAAATAATTCCATAATTTGAATCAGCAATTTCTACATTAGAACTTTTTTCCTCAGTGCAAAATTTATGTTATGATTTGCAACTGTCATAAACATTTCATATTCGACGTACCCTATTTTTTATTTTGTTTTGTTTTTATATTATTATCTACTAAATAATTTCTTTTTCGGATGCTCGAGATTGCGGCAAGGTAATTCCAGGAAACACCAGAGTTTTAGAGATTCGGGTCGGAATCTTGCAGGATTCCGACAAAGTAATTCCGGGAAACACCAGATTTGGGTCCTTTTCCCTAATGGGTGAAAGCCATCTTGATTTGCATAAATATCGAAGTTTTCCATTGACAAGACTCGAAAAAGATCTCTGTTCAAATTTATAATGGTCATTTACTTGTAATAACCGAAATATATTTAGTTTCGGTCCATAATTTTATATTATTTTGTACGAAACTCTTTGTCGGCTGCTCAAGATGCCGACAAGGTAATTCCGGGAAACACCAGGTTTGGGTTTTTTTCCTTAATGGATTAAAGCCATCTCGATTTGCATAAATATCGAAGTTTTCAATTGACAAGACCAGTCAAAATACCTACAGCTACTGTGAAGGTCTGGCTGTTGAAAGTGGTTTATAGATTTTGTTGTGAAAAGTGTATTGTGTTGGAAAATCTTTTGACGAAGTGTATAATAGTGTTTATAGAACAATGCCGAATTCGGAAACGGATACTGCATCTGAGGGTGATATGTAGGGACCATCACGAAAAAGGTCCAAAAGGTCGCATTTCTCTGCTGAAGAGAAGGAGATAATTTTGAACATTTTACGAAAGAATTGGAAGAACATCCTGATTTATCGAAAAGAGACTTGTAGGAATTGTTTTAAAATCCTCAGAGGTGAGTGATTCAGCTGTATTCAGAATTCTCAGAGAATATGAAGAGAATAAAACATTGACGCCACCTAAGAGGAGAGCCCAGTCGTTTAAAATAATCGATTCGGTTGACGATTTCGATAAAAAACCTTATCAGAAGAATTGTCCACGGTTTTTTTTTTTTCGGAATGAAATCCCAACGATTTCTAAAGTTCAAGAAATCGTGAATGATGACGACAGTTTGCCAAATTTCAAAAGAACAACGTTCTATAAATTATTGAAAAAATGGAATTCGAGTTCAGTTAAAACTGAACGATTGTGTGAAATCTCCTCGATTCGACTCTGGAAAGAAACTTTACGAAGTCCCCCCTACCGCTGCGCGAAAGATGTTATTATTGCTCCTTCTTAGATTTGAACAGAGTATATAATGAATCAGCGGTTAGTGAAAAATCCTATCAAATAATCAAATCATGGTCAGCAACAAAAACTCTATCACATTGAGCGCAGATTACGAAAATTTGAAGCACCGCAGAATATGTAATAGCACACACGAAAATTTTACGATGAAGATACAGCAAACATATTCAAAGAAAATGCATAAAAGTGCACGAGTTTGGCCAGATTGTATGAGTTTGTGGGGCATTTTCTGGAAACCACTCTCGCAAGAAACAACGCTTCTGCTACATTGTTGAAGCCGGTATAAGACGACACAGATTCATTTTTATAATACCCGAGACTTGGACGATTGTGTGAAATCTCCTCGATTCGACTCTGGACGGAAAGAAACTTTACGAAGGCCCTCCTAACGCTGCGCGAAAGATGTTATTATTGCTCCTTCTTAGATTTGAACAGAGTATATAATGAATCAGCGGTTAGTGAAAAATCCTATCAAATAATCAAATCATGGTCAGCAACAAAAACTCTATCACATTGAGCGCAGATTACGAAAATTTGAAGCACCGCAGAATATGTAATAGCACACACGAAAATTTTACGATGAAGACACAGCAAACATATTCAAAGAAAATGCATAAAAGTGCACGAGTTTGGCCAGATTGTATGACTTTGTCGGGCATTTTCTGGAAACCGCTCTCGCAAGAAACAACGCTTCTGCTACATTGTTGAAGCCGGTATAAGATGACACAGATTCATTTTTATAATACCCGAGACTTGGACCAGCAAAAAGCTTGGATGTCAGGGCGACATAAAACATATTTCGACACACCCGATAAAAGAGCGGAATGTCGCCGGTAGCGGGGGGGATAGAAGGAGAATCCCTCTGATGTTGGCAACCATGAACGTTCATTCGGTTAGTCGTTTGTTATAATTACCAAACCAAAAACAAGGAATCTCCCCCTTCGCGCAGGTTTTATCTCGCAATTTATCGTTCTACGCTTCTCCTATTCCCCACATTCTACAAATCCAACCGGCCACCGTTAGGTCCTTTTTATTTTGGATAATGCAATATCATTCTGTGGGATAAATCTGCTGCCGTCTAGCAAGTTGGGCTTTCCATTGAGGCGAGAGGGTTCGCAGTCGATTAACGACGGTTTCGAACGAATTTGGTTTCAATAATTGTGGACCGAGCAGGGCAGAAACTTTTTTTTCCGCCGGGTGGATACGATCCCAGGCTATGCAGCTTTGATAGTTGAAATTTCGACTTTTGCAAAAACAACGTTTCGTTGGTGAGCTCGGAACGGTGGCAGATAAGAGTCTTGGATTGTTTGTTGAATTCAGCGCCCTAGAAAACCTATATTTTGTTACCAAACTTGGTGTTCTCTTTCTAGTTTTAACCCGAGTTCATTCAAAAAGTGCTTTTCATTTTTCCAAGTTTACGCCCTCAATTTTTCACCAAAAAGTTAGATTTTTTTCACATTGAAGTTAAAGGATGTCTTGGCGGCACTTCAATTTCTTCTCTTTGAAAAGATTATTTTTTCGCATGAAAAAATTGGGTTGAATTTGAGAGTCTATGAAAATTGACTGTAAACTCCATTCACTTTTATTTAATCACATAGGAGGTCATGGTTTCGTTTTCAGGAGTTGGTGCACCTGATGAAAAGTCTGTGCGCGTACAGAAAATATCGTTAATGACAAAACGACGTTGCCAGTTTTTTTTTACATCAAAGTAAAAGTATCAAAGGTATCTGGCCGTTCAGAAATATTTCAAACGAAATTCCGCTCCCCCAGAAGTTTGGTTAGTTTCGGTATCGTTTTTGGTGCTCAAAATTTGTAAATGTGTAAATGGACAAAAAAGACTTCCTTCTACGATCTTCTAACGAAAGCGACCGGAAAATATGGTTCAGGTAGGATTTTCGAGGAATTATGAGGAAAGAACTTGCAGAATGAAATTGCACGATTTTCGTAAAGTAAACGGGTTCTGGATGGCCATCTTCTGTCTCTAAATGATTATTGTTGATCGTTTTCAGGTTTCAGAAAAAAACACTTCGAAAAAGCTAAAAAAAGAAGAAATATGACTATATTGCATTCAACGGTAGGTGAATTCAGATTCCGATGAATTGAAATGTGTCACTGGAGCTTTCATTCCTTTGCCGAAAGTAGAAATAGGCTATATTGAACCAGAATACATCGGTTTTTTTCATATTCCAGGAGTTTGTGCCTTATTTTAGAACAGGTGAATGATAAATGTGAAGCATATGTTTGACCTATTCCATTTTATTTGTACAAACCTACTGTGGTAGTAATGTATGAATATTTTTTAAACTAATAAATTACTATACAGTCAGAATAATTTACTCCTTGTTCATAAGATCGAATAATTAAATGTCGTCAAGTCTTGAACTTACAGTTCAAGAGGATAATAAACATTAAATCTTCACGAGCATGCATATTATGAAAATTATGTGAAAGCAATGCAATTTTTTTCCATGGCGAAAAATAATATATTTCAACAGTGATCTCTTGTACTTTTCATGCAAATAACTAGAAAAGGAATCCTTCCTATCAATTCATATAAACGTTAATTATTTTCGTCCATCACATCTTTTCCAATTCATTCACATTCTGAGAAATACGCTAAGAATGTAGAAAGGGCAACATAGTGTTGACTTGGAACATAAAAATATTTGAAAGAACGTCATAACTTCGATACAGAGTGGAATGTGTCAAATTTCCAAGGCCAGAGTTGTGATTTTATAATTGTGAATGGAGTATTATAGGTGCAATGGGCTTCAAATGATCTACACTGAAAAGTATCCATTTTCAGATAGTCATTTGAAGAGGAATAAATTGAATCGTAGCTCTAATTGCAATTTCGAAAATTGTCCAAACAAAGGCTGCAAATTAAATTGGTGCTAATTACTTGGCAGCCAAAATTTCATTAGAAGGGATAGCGGCTCAGTCCAGAATCCTGGTAAATGGAAAGTCAAGATAACGGAGGGAATAATTCGAAGGCCTAACCGCAATATTAATGAAATGTACACGGTTCAACTGTTCATTTCGGCCTTATTACTGGCATTCAAATGAAATTTAACGATCTCCGAAGAATTTATATGGACAATTCTGTCTTGAGGGTGGATATACCGTGATTCCTGTGGTTCTACCTGGCAATTGCGAGAGAATTCCTAATGAGAATTTGCTGAGTGGTAGTTTCAGTCTTAGAAAACAATCAATGCAACTCAGTGTCACAATGTGGGGTTGAACAAACCCGATGTTATGCACCTTCACCACAAGATTATTTTCAGTCTGACTGAATTCATTACATTTGGCTTTTCCACACTACAAACTCACATTTCAATTCGATGTGGAATCCAAAAATGTGATAATATTGGGCACGTCATTTGACAAAATGAAATTGAAAGGAACTGTCAGATAATACTCCATTCCCTTTTATAATGTACCCTGGTTGGCCATGATTTAGGTTTATCAAGTTTTTTTACTTAATACTGAAGCAGGTTGGTGCTCGTGAGATGTCAAATGATTCTCAGAGACGTTGCCAATGCTAATTTCAATTTACCTCTTCTTAACTTTGTGAATGGAGTTAGTTCTTTTAAGGTTTAACTGTGACATAGGTTTCGTAGTACTGCTACATTTTCATACTGGAGTATTTCACGTTGTACAAAAACGTATTTAAATGTCCTCTGTAGGCTTATATCTAGAGATTTTTGAAAAATGGGGAATTCCATAGGTCCGTCTGTTCGTTCAAAAGATTTTTCTGTCGGGTTATTCGAGTACTTTTATTTTTTTTTTTCGTATGAACTATCATAAAGTTACGTACCTACTATTTTGTCCATTATTTTTCAGTAAAATTTCAACACTCAATTTTTGATTTCCGTACAAGAAAATAGCATAACTGAATCTTCCAACCATGTTCATTTACGTGAAATATTTCCAGTGTTAACAGAGAAATATGTTTCTTCATTATTCGCCAGGTCTTTAGAAATATTGAATTCACATAATATTTTCTCAAATTCATTATTTTCCCAAAGTAAATGAGCCCAAAAGATTCTCAATAATAAGCTTCCATTTCATTAGACTGGATAGATTCATGAAAAAAAAGTTCATAACGCTCTACAATTTATGAGAATGAGAATTTATTTATATGGCAGTGTGTGGAAGTTGAGATTTCGACGATAATACCGATCGTAAAGTCGTATGAATGTTACTGAAAGATAGTGTCCATTAGGTTTATGAAAAAGATTACCACCGTCTCGTTCATAAAAATTTTATTCTCGTAGTTAAAACTCCAACAGCTCGTAATCTAGTCGATATACTCCGTAAAAATTATGTGTTTGATATCAGAAAAGGGATATTGGTTATTTCTGGCAGTTACGACATTAATTAAACTCCTTATTCTGTCTGCGAAGTTATGTCTGAATTGAATAACCGACAGTAATCCGATAATTCCAGTCCCGTCTTGGACCGGAGGATTATACTCCGAGATAAGACAAGTGTAATTCAGAGCACTCAAATTAAAATGATCAAAGCCGAAAAGATTTCGAGGTTGGAGGCCTCAGAACTCGGTAAGATCCTGGAGCTGAAACTATCAGGTACAGAAATTTCTGGATCCATTATGAACGAAAAGTGAATAATTCCAGAGAAAGTTATCATTTAGACCCAAAGGCTTTGATTTTTTGCGTAGAACGCACACAATTATTCCTGTTCGATACCTACTGCAGGTTGATACCCTAGACAGGGTGCGTCAGCAAGGCGTACTAAACTATACCGTGTAGAAAATAATTAACGTTTATATGAATTGATAAAAAGGATTCTTTTTCTAGTTATTTGCATGAAAAGTACAAGAGATCACTGTTGAAATATATTATTTTTCGCCATGGAAAAAATTGCATTGCTTTCACATAATTTTCATATGCATGCTTGTGAAGATTTAATGTTTATTATCCTCTTGAACTGAAAGGTAAAGACTTGACGACATTTCATTTATTTGATCTTATATACAAGGAGTAAATTATTCTGACTGTATAGTAATTTATTAGATTGAAAAATATTCATACATTACTACCACAGTAGGTTTGTACAAATGAAATAAAATAGGTCAAACATATGCTTCACATTAATCATTCACCTGTTCTAAAATAAGACACAAACTACTGGACTATGGAAAAAACCGTATATTCTGGTTCAATATAGCCTATTTCTACTTTCGGCAAAGGGATGAAAGCTCCAGTGACACATTTCAATTCATCGGAATCTAAATTCATCTACCGTTGAATGCAATATAGTCATATTTCTTCTTTTTTTTAGCTTTTTCGACGTGTTTTTTTCTGAAACGTGAAAACGATCAACAATAATCATTTAGAGACCGATGATGGCCATCCAGAACCCATTTATTTACGAAAATCGTGCAATTTCAGTCTGCAAGTTCTTTCCTCATAATTCCTCGAAAATCCTACCTGAACCATAAGTATATATTTTCAGGTCGCTTTCGTTAGAGGATCGTATAAGGAAGCCTTTTTTGTCCATTTACACATTCCAAATAAATTTTGAGCACCAAAGACGATACCGAAACTAACCAAACTTCTGGGGGACCGGAATTTCGTTTTAAATCTTTCTAAATGGCCAGATACCTAAAAAAAAACTCTGTTATCAAGTGTAAAAAGGTCGATTAGTACTTACTTTCGCTTTATTTATGCTTATAAATCGCTTTTTGGTCCAATTCAAATTTGCCGTTCGTACTCACGTCAAAAGTCGTGAAAGGAAAAAATGACACTTGCACAAAATTTCTCATATCGACGGAAAACTTCTTCTGGACGACGAAGAACGAAAAAAAGGCGATTTCCTATCTATATTTCGCCCCAAAATCGCCGATCCATTCGAACTAACAAAATGTGGAACATCTTTGATACTTTTTCTTTGATGAAAACAAATAAACTGGCAACGTCGTTTTGTCATTAACGATATTTTCTGTACGCGCACAGACTTTTCATCAGGTGCACCAACTCCTGAAAACGAAACCATGACCTCCTATGTGATTAAATAAAAGTGAATGGAGTATATTTTTTGTTATTCAACTTCCATTGATTGATGTGATTGATGATCACATGTTATGTGAGTATGTTAGTCTTCTGGACATTACAAATACATTTTCATTTGGGGATATCTTTTGATTGCAAATACCTGTTCAGTGTTCATTGATAATAACTTTTGATGTTGAAAACGACATGTTGATTATGTAACTTTCTGGGATTTCTCTTAGTGTACTCCCAGCATCAATTTCTTGGACTATATGAAATATATGAATTTTGAACAATCTGAACACATTCAGAGAATTTCATAAACCGGTAGAACTCTTGATTTCCCCCCTTTAAACCCCCTGAGACCCATCAGTCAAGTCCCCCTCACTAAATTCCGCAGCCCTTTACGGACATATATTTCCACCTAGTGTGTATTTTCCAGTTGGAATTTCCCCATAATTCTTCGCAATGTATTTTAGGGTTAGTGGGTCCTTATGATGTCATGTTATGTTATTACAGTTCTAATAAATGGGATGAATATTCTCGGGAGCATATAAATATTCCTATTAGAGGATACTGAAATGCACTTCAGAATCTGGAGTTTATAAAGAAAACTCTGAAAATATAATGAAAATGATGTTCACTTAAGATGAGACGATTGTGTTCAAGGAAAGATTCTTGTAGGGGAAATACGTACAAAACGACATATATGCACAAAATGACATAGGCATCATAATTTGAGTTTGGAGGTATCAAATGCGGAACTGCCTACCAAAACACACGACCCGAGTGGGTTCTTTCAACCTCTGAAAACTCGCAGGCGCTACTCTTGTTCATTTGGTCGTTATGAGTGATAACAGAAAAAAATAGGTCACGAGTTTTTTTTTAATGCGCCAAATTTTTGGAAGAAATGGCCATTTTTCACCATTTTTTTCATTTATGTTGCATTGATTTCGAACTTTACTTATTTGTCATTGTATTCACGAAGCTTTTTTCATGTTAAATATACTTTTTGTATCAATTCGATATATTTCTAGTTTTATAACGCTTTATGGACAAAATGACATATACAGTGAACTGACAAAATGACATAGGTATTTCAGCTGCATTAACCGTATCTACCGGACAACACCGAGACCATTCATTCCAGGCTCCATCAGCAAACAAAGAACCAGGACTTGTCTTAACATATTCATAACAAAATATTCATCTGCGGCTTATAAAGGCAATGCATCTTGATAGATTAAGATGCATTGATGATCCTATGAGGAGGTTCCTCCAATCCCTAATGGACTATTCATATGTGAACAAGGCAAACGTGAGCCGAAGACACGATAAAGTTGTACTCAGTTTCAACTAATATGATTGCGATCAAATCAAAAAATGAGCCCATACCTCCTCCAAAGAAAAGGAGACACGTCCCTATAGGGCATTATTTGAAGAAGACAATGAAGAAGAAAATGTTCCTAGCAACTTTCGAGATTATGAAGACGACTGTCCATCTGACTAATGTTATGACCTTTTTTCCCGATTCAGATCGGGAAATAACCAGTCTTCTCCAGGATTAGCACTGAAAAAGACTGGTTACGATGCATGCATTGGTTACATTGGGCTCACGCATCTTGTGCTGATGTTCCTAGAAGAACCAAGCGTTTCATTGGTGAGCTTTGTCAGTAGTTGTGTAACTATAAGTAGAAAAATACAGTTGCCTATTGCCGGTATGTCATTTTGTCCATAGCATTCGGACAAAATAAATTTCGTTTATCCCAATTTATCTAGGAATATTTTAGTTTTTGGTACTTTTACTTCATAAAGGTTGATTAGATTTTGTGGAGAAAGGACCAAAGATCATAGTTGTAGAATATGACCTTACTGTGATTCACTACTAACAAGTTATGCATCTGAAATAAAACCCTATGTCATTTTGTACTTACGTACTTCCTCTACCTTTTAATGAAGCCTGAAAGTCATTGAAAGAACCTGTTTTGATATTCGGTATTTCAAATCTCCAAAAAACTGATTCAGTAGTTACAAGAATTCTCAAATCTGAACCAACAGTGAATATATAACGAAAGAACCATTTGAAGTTCTTCCTATTCTGATTCCAGAGTACAGGACAATGCAATTCTCGAATGAACTCTAATTAGCGATCATCACATTTTCACTTCATTCTACCGAAATGAGTTTCGAGCTCAAAGTTAATTAATGCAATTAAGAGATCTGCCAGTTCACTCGATTTGAATGGATGCTGGATCCAATATTTTTCGACAGCTTCATTAATTAGTGACTCAAAAATACCGTAGGAATCGAAAAATACAGAGTTTCTGCGGAATCAAATCTGTCCTTACTGCAATATTGTCACTCTCAATTTTTGGTGGCAGAAATTCAATTCTTCGTGCCAAATACTATCGAAAACGTTGCTCTCATGGAGATACAATTCTATATAGTTTTGGAAGATGTGAAGCATTCAATTCCCAATATTAAATGAAAAAAAATAGGGCGTTACATTCGAAAACATCGAGAAATATTAATTTCAAGTTCATCAAATTTGGCAGATTGATATTTTTGTTATGATGACACTATGAATCTTAAAAATATAAGAAACCTACTTTCGAACGAAATTCCTAGGATGCCTGCTTCAGCAACTATGGGGAAAGAATTGCAGGATCCAGGATCCAGTAGACAGTATTCAACCGTGTTTAGTTGATCATTGTTACGAATTGGCGAAGGATTCGGTGACTAAAATTAAATTTGATAGCGTTGCCAAATTGGACACTTTTCGATAGATTCATATTCACGAGCTAGATAGACGAAAACTGATATTGATACGTGGAGATCAATTTCATGACGAAATCAATGGCGATGACTGCAAATCGATATCGTCTGTCGTTTCAGAGATATAGGGTGATTTTCGCAACTGTGCATTTTCTAAAATTTGCTGTAACTTTTATCCTGACAATAATTCTTCCAGTCTGTGTCTATTGAGCTTGCAAATAGGACTTTTTATTCCGATTCGACCCATTTGGTACATAGTTTTATTCATTTTCGATTTCATTCCGATCAACTGTAACTTTTTGGTTTTGAAGATATCTAAATGAAGGAAACACCATATTGCATAAAAATTTGGCACGTTTTTTCGCTGGTACATCCTTGAAGCAATTCTTGCTGCGTAATATAAACCTACCTTATCCCATTACGAATGGAAATATCTGAATATACAGGGTGATTCCATGCAAGTTTGAATATGTAATTCAAATACATGAATGGTCAAGACACTATACCGCTTGAATACACACATCATCACCGAAGCCTTCTCGAGAGACATGAATCAAATTACCCCCATTCCATATCTTGCAAACTGATTATTGAGCTCGATATATGTTCCTCTTCAATACATCAAAGTGACTATAAGAGAATAGTACTCACTACAGCAGGAGCTTGATACGTATTCCAAATTGGATTTTTTGAAAAGAAAACAAGAAGTAATTCAATGTTCTTGTAACTTCTGACGTGCAGGTTCATTCAGGCCCGGATCTAGGGTGGGGTAAGCGGGGCGCTTGCCCTGGGCGCCAGCTTAAGGGGCGCTAAAAACAAAAAGAGGTTAAATTTTTGATTTTATCGGAAAAAAATATTATTATTAAATAAGACGCGACTCTGAAGTTCCATCTCGACCACTCAAAACAAGGACAAACATCGTAACTTCCGAAAAATATGCAAAATGAAATTATCGATTTAATGGCCACCAAAGTTCGGAATAGCATTATTAATGAGATCAAGGCGACCAACTATTTCACTATTATGTTCGACTGTACCCCAGATGTATCTCTCACAGAACAAATGAACCAGGTTATACGATATTTAAAGAGAACGTAGTCTGGATATGAGATAAAGGCAAAGACTTGTAATACTAAAAATAAAGAAAAGTTTTATTGACTTCTTAGAAGTTGAAAAGCTGGCATATATTTATATAAAGGAGTCCTATCCAGAATTCTACACTCTCTGAATCTTGTGGATGTCCATTCGTCCTTATCATGTTCAGAAGCAGTAAATTTATTTGGTGTTGTACAAAAACTGTATTGTTTTTTTGTTAGTTCAACCACACGATGGACCATTATGAAAAAATGGACGAAAACAAATTTTAAAGGAAGTAGCCAAACTGGATGGACTAAACATCAAGCTGTTAATGCCTTGCTCAATAATTTACCGGAAGTTGTGAAGGCTGTGAAAGAAATCAAAGAATCCTCACTAGTCGCAGAATACAAGTATGAAGCTGGTCATTTGCTTCATGCTGTGATGGATTTTAGATTCATCCTAAACCTTACAATTTGGGATAATATTCTGCGAGAGATCAATATGGTCAACGTGGAAATTCAGAAAGGAGATATAGTTATTTCACGTTCATTATCGTTCATGCAAGGTCTTATGAAGATCTTGCAAGGAATGACAGAAAAACTTATTGAAAACTGGATCTCGAAAGCTACACTTCTTTCAGAAGAATTGGATGTGGAACCAATTCTTAGAAATGAACGTGTTTCCAAGAAGAAAAAGCAGGTTGACGAGATGTGCGATGATGAGTCAAGAACGGATCTAGTTGGTTTATTCCCCGAGGAAATTAGGGTTGTTTTCGACAGATTATTGTCAGAAATCAAAAAAAGATTAGAAAGCGCAGAGAGTCTGCATACGAATGTCTCATTCCTCAATGGCCATGTCCTTTTAAACATGCAAAAAGAGGATCTGCAGAAAATGGGACCCTTTTAGCGCAAAAATATTGAAGAGACTTGAATGCAGTTGATTTTTGTTAGGAACTAGCGGTTTTCAGAATATTGGTTCCTGAAATAAGTGAAAGATTAGACCTGCTACAAATTCTTCACAGGCAAGATCAGAAAGATGCTTTCCCTATAATGTCAGTATAGCTGACATTATATAGAATATAGTTCACATTGGCTACCACGTCTGCAAGATGTGAAAGCAGTTTCAGCAAATTGAAAATAATAAAAAATTATTTGCGTTCCTTAATGAGTCAGAAAAGTCTCTATGGCCTCTCGGTCTTAGCTATAGAATACAAAACTGCTTCCGAAAAAAGATTTCGAGGAGCTGATAGATGCGTTCGCGGAAAGAAAATCACGCCGCGTGATGCTATGTGAAGAAAAAAGTCCAATTTCTTTCCTTGTGATATTTTTCTTATTATTAGTTTTAATTATCATTATTCATTTGTATTATTTATTTTTGTTTTTTCTATGAATTCATATATGTACATATTAAACAAATGGGGGGTCGCAATCATGAATTTTTGCCCCGGTCAGAAAAAATCGTAGATCCGGGCCTGGGTTCATTTATTCATTATTCAGATTTCAAATTGAAAGTTGTTTGATTACTGAAATAACGGAAAAACTACATCAAAACTGCTATGTTTGTGATGTTCCCACTTCCCATCCATTTTTCGCAGGCCCAAATGCTTTTGATGAATAACAGCAGCTCCATCCATCTAAATCATGTAAGACGAGATTGCGTTTAAAAAACATCTCTTCCAGCTCCATCAAATCCGTGAACGGAATTTCCTCACAGCGAAAAGCTTTTAATTACACCTTTCTCGCTTTCGCTCTATCACATCCCGACTATAACGGGTAAAAACTCGTATTTTTTACGGCAAACGTGATAAAACTTGGGCTACCAGAGCATAATCGGTTTGTCGTGTAAAAGTTCGGAAGTCACGCGAAACATCAGGATGGAAAGTAATAGTTGCATTTTACTTTCAGGTCATGTACCGTTTTAACTGGATCAGCAGTCATTCTCCTGACATTGGCTTCCCTGTTCGCACTCCTAGGACAGTGTAACGACGACAATAAAACACTTATTGCTAGCGGATTCTTCATTTTGGGGGGTAAGTATCACGGCCCAGCTTCCTTTAATTCAGTGGAGGAGTCTTTAATAGGGTCGTGGAATTTTCGAATAATCGATAACGATGAGGAAAAGGACTGAAAAAATTTTCGTCTGGAAGATAAGGACTGAACGAGAATAAATTCGCTATCACAAAAACGCCTATATCTCTTGAACCAATTGAGAAAAAATCAAAATTTGATCATAGTTAGCTTTGTTATGAACGTCAGAAACATGTGGAACATTTACTTCATAGATATTCCAATTCTCTGTCGCAAAATGTCAAGCGAAGTGAAAACACGAGAATTTATAGTGAAACTTTTTCAAAATAATCAAAAATGGAGCTTCAAAAGAATCGCAAAAGAGGCTCGCGTTCGTCCGGAAACGGTATCAAGAGTTGTTAAGCGCTTCAACGAAGATCTTACAATTAACCGCAAGGACGGAACCAGGAGGAAAAAGGGGTTTCATAGCCCAAAAAAAGTGAAGAAAGCCATCAGACTTTTTCAGAAGAATCCTAACCTTTCAGGATGGAAAGTGGCCCAAAGGTTGTTCGCAGTCAACCGTTCAGAAACTCAAGTCGAGTTGTGGGCTTAGAACATACAAAGTCCAGAAAGTGCCAGACAGGAACGCTGTGAAGAATCAAGAAGCGAAATCAAGAGCAAAGAAATTAAAAAAATATTTCTTGAAAAATTTTTCCTGTTGCGTGATGGACGACGAAACCTGTCTTGGCTGATTTCTCTCAACTTCCTGGTCAGGAATTTTATACTGCAGATTCTCGTGGAAATGTTGACGAACAATTTCGCGTGAAGAAACAAGCAAAGCGTTGGCCAATGCTCTGTTGACTCGAAGATATACATCGAGGAATGCTTGAAGAAGCGACTTTCACCATTTTTACGTGAGCACGATGTGTCAACAATCTTTTGGCCAGATTTAGCTTCATGCCACTACAGCAAGGCCACCAAGGAATGGTACGAAGCTAATGAGGTGGTTTTTGTCCCCAAAGAGGCCAATCCGCCAAATTGCCCAGAACTCAGGCCAATCGAAAGATATTGGTCCCTGGTAAAAAGAGAATTGAAGAAGACTAAGAAATCAACGAAAACATTAGCGGAATTCAAGCAAAAGTGGAAGACAGCATCCTAGAAAGTGACTGAGAACACTATAAGAAGCATGATGGGAAGAATTCCAGAAAAAATCCATGAATTTTGTAAAAAATAGTTTTGGTTTTTTTATTGTAAAAACCGATTCGAAAATGAGTTGTATTTTCGAAATCGTGAATTTGTGATAGCGAATTTATTCTCGTTCGGTCCTTAGTCTTCCCAAAGTTCTGTAAATTTTCTACGAAAACTGTGTATCCATGTGGCTAACGACAAGACTAGTCCTTGTCGATCTAACTTTCTGAAAAAAAGGAAGATTCGAGCAGGATCAAATCTTCTAACTGTAGTTGGTTTTTCGAGTAATTTGCTATTTTTTTTTTGTCCTTCACATTCAAGGCAATTGCCTCGGCAGCATATTTAGTCCATCCATTTATAGTATTCGCGAATACTGCTACAGAATTTCATGAAATCGAAGAATTAATTTCAGAATTAATTTACATAGCTAGCTGTTGGAGCTTTGGGCCAGTAACCTCTTGATGCACCCACATAAATTCCATTTTCTTTTCTTCCCTTTGAATGTAGATGTGAATCTGCATTTTACGGAGGGTATTCATCATGAATTAATGCATGGAATTCAAAGCAGCATTCGCGAAAAACCCATTTGGACGAGGTGAACGAATTTGAAAAAGAACACACTCCATTCATAATGTTGAACTTTCTGGTCAGTCAAACGTACAATTCATCGCATATATTTCAAAATTTTCTAGATTTTTATCTCAGTATTTTGTTACTTTGAATAATGAATATTCTTCTCCCAAAAATCTGAATATTTTGTTCTTGAGTGTGGCATACTTTTTATGGTTCTGTAATTGACGTTGACAATTAGCAACAATTTCTGCTTCAATTTCAGTATTTTCCCTTCATAGACTATTTTGCCATTTTGCTAGTTGAATGATATTTTACTGCTAATTTTATTTATGTAGCTTTCATGCCGGTATTCGATCAGTTGATTTCGTTGTTATTGTCGTGGATTTCACACTCTCGCATCAGAATTTGATATGAATAACAATCGAAAAGGGATTTATGAATTAAATGCAACCATGGAAATGGCTGCTGGGATTTATGTACTTTTATGGATATATAATCGCATGAAACAATTCGAAATAAAATCATTTATTCATTGGAATCCATGTATTTTCGATGGAAATTGTGAATTATAGGTGAGAAAACCATTCTATGCGAGGATCAATGAACATGAACAGATTATTCAATAATTATAAAATACAATACATTCTGATTACAATGCACGAATACTGGACGTATCCATATTCTGCAAGTTGGTATGATTGGAATATTAAATATCAGATATATCGAATTATTTTTATGTTCATTCAGACGAACTCTAATGTGACCTTTTCATTGATTATAAAATATGTTGTGATAGCATTAATTATATTTGATAAAATACTGTCCGAAGCACATCTAAAATGAAATTGATATTGTTCTTTGGCAGTCTCTTGCCTGGTCAATGCAGGGATTGACTGAATTATCAGGCAAACATTGTAATAGCTCTACGATACAGCGGTAGATCAGAAACGGTCATTCACGAGATCAACCGTAAATACATTTCCCCAACATTGGCCCGTTCACACTAAGCAACTTTCGTGAGAGCTACTTTCGTAAGAGCAACTCTGAAGCAGAACGATTAGCTTCGATTCACGTCAGCATATCATTAAGTCCTTTGAGGCGTAATATTATTCTTCTTGCCTAGAAAGGTACTTCCAAAGACTGCCCATTTCTTTGGGAAATATCGACAAGAAGATATTTATGAATCTCGCCCACCTCTTTTGAGAGATAGATGAGTAACAAAGTTCATTTCAGTCTGAATATTCCCGAGGTAGTTAAGTGATGGAAATTCTGGAGAGCGTGTTCGAACCCGGACAGCTGCGATAAGTTGTGTAAGAGCTTAAGGTGTGGCCATTCGGGGCCTCGGGCGGATTTACCTTGGGGATTTCGAGATTTAGTGTTCTTTCTCTCTTGTTTTTCTTTTTACGCGTACAGGATCACCTCGACTTTACGTATTGTAAGAAAAATCGACGAATCCCTACTTTGGCAACAACGGGGAGGCTTTGCGGATCCTCCGAGTGTTCATAATTCATCTGATCCACATCGTAGAATTTCGGATTATTTCTCCAGACTCAGTGAGTTTGTTTTCGAAGGATAAGTCCATAAGTAGGAGGAATAAATTTAATTTTTCGCTATAACAATAATCAGGAGTCTCTTACATCAGTTTTATTCCGATCAGTAGAACATTCAAGCAAAATATAAAAAAAATTCCTTGGGAAACACAGAACACAGTATCACACATTCAAACCTAATTTCAAC
Source organism: Adalia bipunctata (assembly GCA_910592335.1). Lineage (NCBI taxonomy): Eukaryota > Metazoa > Arthropoda > Insecta > Coleoptera > Coccinellidae > Adalia > Adalia bipunctata. The sequence continues at coordinate 6,396,909 of OU342948.1, read as the reverse complement.
CCAGTCGGATCTGTAGTTTCAAAATTATCACGAAAAAAATCGTGAGATTGTGTAAAAAATCGTGAGATTGTGTAAAAAATCGTGAGATTGTGTAAAAAAAATCGTGAGATTGTGTAAAAAAAACGTGAGTATGTGTAAAAAATCGTGAGATTGTGTAAAAAATCGTGAGTATGTGAACGAAATCGTGAGATTGTGTACAAATTCGGGAGAATACCATCCAGGGAAATAATGATAGATGATGTATTTATTTGAGGATGTTTTCAAAAATTTCATCAAATCGACATGTAATCCGCCAGGACGACTTTTCAAAACCATGTGAAACACACCTTCAATTGAAGGAAAAGGGCCCTCCGATACGCACGAAATGATTCGAGTGGGTCGCACAGAAATTTTCCGGGGTCTTCATGAATTCCGACAGCGGGACGAGTGGACAATATAGGGCGTGTAAGTTATTCACAAAGAGCAATATTTCGTCCTGACGTATTCAAATTGGGAGGCAGCATTTCTCAATAGACGGATGGAAAAGAGCGAAGGAAGCTGTGGCGCGTATAATACAGATTCTCAGATGGTCCAATTTGTAAACATGACACTCATGAAAATGTAGGAGCGAATTTTTCATTCAAATATGCGCCGCCTCGTGTCAATCCGGTCGTTATTCGATATCTTTTCAATTTCTGAATGTCCGTTGCGTTTGAATTCGGTTTGGAAGGCTTTTAGCTTCTGTCGAAAGTCAGTTGTCAAACTGAGATGGATAATGGGCATTTCCAGTCATTTCAGAAAAAATATATTTTCACATATTGGATTCTCACGTAACTCGTGTTTTTTTCTAATTTTTTCTTCATCATTATATACCCTTAAAAAATATTGAAAACTCCAAAATAATCTACCGAATTCAAACGATCAGAAAAAGCGGTAAATCGTGTGACGTCAGTGGCTAGAGAGATTTTTGATTGGTTGTACTCGTCATGACGTGCTGCTGGTATAAAAATGACAGCATTGCCAAATCACAAAAAAGTAGTCTGAAAAAGCCCTTGCTTTCACTTTCCTAATAATATCATAATATAATGTTGATTTTGGATGTTTTTCTTTTATCATCATGACATTTTCATTTGTACTCCATAAAGCTTCAAAATATCATTCAATTCACGACCCCCTTATTGAAGATAAAGAGGGTTCAAGTGAGCAGATAGGTGAGAAATTCAATTAAAAATAATTATCCCTAGTCTACACAGGTAAGAATTGGTATATTTAGGACGGTCTTCTAATTTAGGAAGCATTAATAATTTTTTCATTTCGAGAAGTGCAGATTAGTGGTGAGAATAATTATGGATTTGGCAACTGTGTATAGGGACGATCTGGTTGTCAGTCGTTGACTTAACCTAGGAGTATAGAATACTCCTAGACTTAACTGTAAGAAACGCCATTCTATAGAAGGCGAAATGACGTCGAAATGCCGAATAATGACAAATGAGAAGGTCATCTTTTTATTTATAATTTGTAGGCGTGGTTGCCACATCATTATTTGTATTTTCAGAGAATGAGTATTATATCAACTTTAATGAAAATTAAGTTGTTATATGACGATGTTTCAAAAACATTATAGTGATCACATCAAATAATAATACGATTACTGAATATATTTATGAATAAATTCCGAGATTTTACAAAGACTTGACAACAGCGGCGTGTCTCTCAGTTACTCTGGGCTTTGTCTCCTCCATCACAAACATCAACCAATCATATTACAAATTGAGCCACTGACGTCACAGCATAGGGACGTTCGAATTCACATGTGTTGAAATCACATTTTCAATATCGAATAATTAATCAGTTCTTCAAAATTCAGAGTGAATAAATGGTTACAAATGTGTTATAAACTGCCCTTCATTACGTCATGTGAAGAAAAGTGCATATTTTGAGGTACTGAAGAGCCCCATTGAGTTGGAAGTTCTAGAACTTAGTGGATATAGGAAAAAAAAAATTTGTGAGGGGAATCTTGTATAAGTCGAAAACTCACCCTGTATATTCAAAATTCTTCATGAATATTTACCTGTAGGTAACTTCCGAAGCCACTTCCCGAACATAAAACCTCTTCGAATGAAAACCAAGCGCTAAATTATGCGTCTCAATGAATATTGCCCCGAATTGTACTGCTTTGAAATCTCCACAGTTCGGTTGTAAAGCCCCCTCTCAGTCCGTTTTCTCTCGACGTATTTTTATTCGCTAATGGTAACGTTTTCTTTCGTTCCAGGTCTCTCCTTGGGATTTGGGCTAGTTATTTTCGCAACAGCTTTATCGGAGACCCTGAGTGAAATCAGGGATTATTTGGTAGACTCCGACTCTTCAACTCAATATGATTACCGCTACGGATGGTGTTTCTTTGGAAGCGGGACTGCTTTCATCTTAGCGAACTTAGCGGCGCTGTTTTCTTTATCTGGGTACCTCAACAGATTTTCATCAGTTGACGATATGGTAAGGATTTCGTTAATATTGAAACATGCTGATAAAGGTTTTTCCTTGGCATCAATAAGCCTCAAAATGCATTTGTGAAGATTATCTTGCGATGAATAGTATATAACATTACTAGCAAGGTAAGAGGGTTTTTACTGGCGAATGGAGGATATAACTCACGAGCCGCAGGCGAGTCAGTTACCTCCTTGAGCCAGTAAAACCCGTTACCTTGCTTGTATTGTTTTATATTTTATTTGTTTCTAATTTGTAAAAAAGGTTAGATAAATTCCAAAAAAATCTCAATAATTTGTCGCAAATGTCGTAAGCTATGGAAGCGTTGCCATGACCATGTCTGTTTATTTTTCTTTACATTTGTTTTGGCGAAAGCGAAAATGAATGTACGAAAAGAAATTATTGAGGCAGCCAGCAGTGTAGCTTCAAGTTTATTACCTGCAAAATCAGCTTCAAGATACGAGCGAGAATACGACGATTTCAAAAAGTGGCAAAACAAAAATAGTGTGATTGGGGTAACTGAAGATGTTTTGTTTGTCTACTTGAATCAACTATCAGCTAGATTCAGCCCTAATACTTTATGGGCAAAATGGTCTATGCTGAAAAGCTGCTTGGAAATGAAAGAAAATGCCCCTGTTCGCAGGTTTGTTTTCCTTAAAAAATTCATTGAAAAATATGACGTTTAGTTGTCATTTGCAGATATCAAAAGGTAATAGCGTTTCTGAGACGAAAAAATGAGCGTTATACGACAAAAAAGGCCAAGGTATTAAGTAGAGAAGAGGCTGAACAATTTCTTTTACATGCTCCTGATGACCAGTGGTTGCTGGCGAAAATTGTAACAATATTTGGGATTTTTGGATGTTGTCGATGTGACGAAATTCTCTCCTTAAACATTAATGATGTAGAAGATATGGGAAAATACGTTATTGTGACATTGCGGCAAACAAAAAATTTAACAACAAGAAGATTCACCATAACCGATGATGGCTGCAGCTTCAAGCCCTGCATGTTATACAGAAAATATGTAAATCTTCGGCCTCCTGGAACAGAAAGCCTAAGATTTTTTTCGACATACCGACATGGAAAGTGCATTTCCCTTAATGCTGGCCAGCACACTATTGGTGGTGTTCCAAAGCAAATAGCGAAATATTTAGGTTTAAAAGACCCAGAGTTATACACCGGCCACTCTTTTCGCAGAACTGGAGCCACTATGTTGGCGGATTCGGGTGGAGATATTTTAGCACTAAAGCGTGCAGGAGGGTGGAAGAGCACCGAAATTGCGATGAGTTATGTCGATGATTCGGTCAACAAAAAAATCGAAATGTCTAGCAAATTATTTGGTAGTAAGGAGAGTACAAATGTTCTGCAGTCCTCGAGTTCAGCAGTTTCTGAGTCAACAGATGGTTCATCATCATCAGTATCAACTCTTTCATCATCAAAAATCTGTGTTACTGGAAATAACAATTGTACCATGATTTTCAACATATATGACGAGAAAACAAAATTTTCTAATGTAAATAATACTACTAACTTGTAAAAATTTTGCAAGTTAACTGTCAGTTTTACAAGTTAGTGACTTGATAAAATAAACTTTCTTGATTAATATTGTATTTTTGGAAACTGACGTGACGTTTACAAATGAGAATAAAATAAAGTAAATTAATTTCATGTCACTATAAAACGTCATCTTCATTTTATACCATGTCAAAGTTTTAAACCTCTAAAAGAACCTTTATATGAGAATATGGTTTCATGTTTGTTAATATCCTTGCAGGTTCGGGAAATGGTTCCCGGAGCCGACCGGAAGCTGAAGGAACTCCAGCGCTTCTCCGGTGAATACCTCCTGAAGCACACAGCTATCCAGCCTCGCCCGACCTACGAAATCGAAGGCTGTCGCCCTAAATTCGAGCACGAGACCGCGCGCCCCATCTTCGAAGGCGAATGCGGCCCACTCCTCAACAAGACTCCCCCAGACGTCTGCACAACCAACAAATGCGTGGAGTTCGACGTTGCCGACCTCAACGTGGGCTCCTTCCTACCGGGAGTGATGGAATACAACAGTGGTGCGAATTCTTTAGCGGGACAAACGGTGCCGATCACCATCAAAAGTCACACGTTGACCGCGCCGGTGACTTACGCCAATTTGCCGTTGAACAAGTTTGGTACGTTGCCCCATCCCGCGGGAACCACGCTACATCAGGGGTTCCTCGGAGTGTCGGATTTGGGCAGTTCGAGTTCGAACAGTTCTAGTGGGTACTGCTCCAAGAGCAAGACTCTGCAGCACCAACGGCAGGGAAAGAAGAAGTGCGTGAAGATAGAGACGTTTCAGACGCCGGAAACTGGGTTCTGTGAGTTCAGTAAGAAAGCGAACACACTGCAATATTCAGGTAGTGCGGTATGACAAATGGTGGACGAGGTTTGAGTAGCATATTCTAAAGAACTGATCGATTATTTTTGGTTCCTCATTCGGGAGGGATTATAACATGATGAAGGCGTCAATGATACTGAAAATGGTTGAATTTGTGAATAGTCCAGGCGGCATCGAAATTTCAAGTTACAATAATCCACATTATTTAAACTGCTCCACATGAGTTAGGGATATTGACCTAAATTGCAAAAAAATATGGTTAAAATAAGATTTTTGTGATGAAAATTCATATTAATATGATTTCAAGTTGTAAATTAATTTTATCCTGTAGGTCTGCAGCGTATACAGAATTGTTGAGAAAATTCGAGTAAAATAACGAAATTTTATTCCCAGAGAATTCAAGCATTTTAAGACTATCAATACAATGTATGGCCTCCACGGGCATCAATAACAACTTGACATCTTCTTTGCGTACTACACACGCGGTTGTTGAACATTTCTTGAGGAATTTGGTTACATAAACGGGGCAGAAGCTCTCTCAGATCATTTAAGAATTCTGGGGTAGGTTGATGATTATCTAATCTTATTTGCAGGATATCCCATGCATGGTCTAAGCAATTCAAATCTGGTGACTGCGGAGGTATTGGTAAATGTGGAGTACCAAGCTCCTCGCGCGCATTCTCAAAAATGGCTGCACGGTGCGGTCTAGAAATCTAGAAATTGAAAAGTTTCAACAATAGCAGCGTGAAAATTTGGCACAACATTGTCAATGACATGCTCCCTATAGTGTAAGGCGGTCATATTCCCAGGACAAATGTGTAGATCTGTGCGCCCGTTGAAACATATCCCGGCCCATACCATAACACTACCCCCTCGGAATGGATGAACTTCTTGGACATAGCGACGATAACGGTGTATGCGTGTAATTGTCCATACCCCCATCTTCGAGAATCTGAAAATCGTCCATATCTGGATTCATCAGTTAAAGGACACTACGCCATTGATCGTTCCAACTGATATGTTGCCTGGCCCATTCCAGTCTTTGACGCTTATGGTCACGTGTTAATGGACGTTTAGAACCTAGATTGACCTCTCTCAAACGTCGTCTGATGGTTTTCGATGGAAACTTGGACCCCGTCTGCATTTTCAAGAGTATTCCGTAGCATTCTACACGTAGATCCTGAGCAGGTGTTGTTTTTCATCGCCCACCAAGCCTTGGTCTTTCCAACACAGAACCTGTCTCCCTGAACCTATTCCAAAGTCGAGATATCACACTTTGGCTGACTTGGAGCCTTTCCGCTACAACAACCTGAGCTAGGCCACCCTGTAGCATTCCGATAGCCCTATTAGCCTCAGCGTTTGTTAATGTACTTCTTGGCATTTTCAGAAAACTCGTTTCAAATCGAAGCCGTTGCTAAACTGACTTCATTTCAAAATGAGAACATTCATGAAGCATATGCAAAGAACCAAACTTCAGAAAAAAGGCGACCAGATTGACGAAATGTCTCATACTGATTTTTATTGGATCGATTCAAGTTGTTATTGAGTTTTAAATGATTTTACAGCGATTTTCTCGAAGATTACATACTTTTAAAAACGATATTGAATCCGATATCCCTGACTCTTGTGGAGCAGTATATTTTCGGTACACTTTCTCAAGTTAAATATCAGAATGTATGCTTAAATCTTTCAGGATCAAAGGTTTCTCTGCATTTTTCTCGTAAACGGTGAGTGATATCATGAAAGTAGTTCAGAAAAAAGTTGTAGATAATGAAAATGTCTACAAAAATTGCCCCTATACTCTTTCCCCAAGAATCACCATTTCTGAGATATCATTTTCACTATCGATCTCAAAATGCATCTGAACGAAAAATTGTCACGTAGAAAGCTAATATCCCTATCAGTCAGCGTGATCCTCAGGGACTCTGCATACACCCCCTCGGTGATCTACCCTTATTTTCCATATACATAAATTCCGTCACACTTCAACCGCGTTGACGTTAATATTCAGGGAACAAAGAAAGTAATTCGTCTGTTTATTTGACTCAGAAATGGGGTGGTGCTTGCATGTGCCATTTCTTTTGATAACAGGTGACAATGGTTACAAAGTGTGAAAATTCTCTCGTAATTTGCTCAGATTTGACAGGCGTAAAAATGAAGAGTTCCTGTAGGAAAAAACGTGAAAAAATGAAGAATAAGTCAGCATAAGAAGAACCGGTTTATTAGAATAAGTAACAGATGAATGATTAACAAGAAAAATAAAGTTCGAAATTAAACTAGCTTCCAACTAACAAACTCTGTCATAAAGCTTGTAAAACAGTCTGAATATACATATACGAGATCTCCCCGTTTTTATTTTGGAAATTACATCGAATATTTTTGTGAAAGAACTTGCTCATTTTCAACGCTCTTTCAATTTTACAGTGTGAAGTTTTCATACTTTTCAGTACCAATGATGCTCTTCGGAATGTTTTGCCACAACATATGTACTAATAAATAATTGCGTTTTATATGCAGATAGATAAGAAAAATAACTATATGTTTGTAAATACAAATTATTTGGAGTGTGATTGTTGATTTATTTCATTATGAGTCGAACTTCTTCAATCTAAATCTACTTATTCGAAGGAATATATGTTCGAAGCTATGTCAGTCACAAAGAAAGAATCAAATAGTTTCAATCAAAAAATATTTGTTTGCTCAAAATGTAGTCGTATATGGAAGTTCTTATTTTATGTAATACCACAAGTGCATAAGATTCATTTCGAATTCTTAGAACTAGTTAATCCATTTTCCATTCCGAAATGAATATTTTGAATTGCTATATTAGAAAAAAAAAGAGGAAATACCAAATTGGAACAACAATGGTGTTACATTTTGAAACATATAGAAAATATCCATGATGAGTTATTTAATGAATTTATTATTGATCTTGTGAAAACCGAATAGAAAAACGAATCACATACAGCTATGACAATATTTTTATTCTTTTCTTGAAAACTGTTTGTGAATAGGATGTAGCTGTTGAAAGGTGGAAAATTGCAAATAATGGATAATATCTGAATTTTCAGTTCAGTCTGTTTTTGCTATATTACAAAATGAGTTTCGATTGTAAATAGGTAGGTTATGAATAAAATGAATGAGCTGTCTTTGACGAGATCATGGTTTTATGCTCACATCGTTACCAATTGTTTCTTTGTGTTTTTACCGTTGAGTGTTGTCTAATCAAAATTCGATTCGTTTTTTAACGTTTTTTTCATCATCGTTGAAATTTTCAATAATTTATGTTTCTTTTCAATTGAAGTCTAATTTTTTGTTATTATGAAGACTACATTTCTTACAAAAAAAATGTTCCATTTTCTCGGAGACAATTCAATGAAACCATATCAGAATTCATCAGGTGAATTTTTTCTAATAAGATTGTGAATTCGGAAATATAACTTTGTAATTGCTGTGATATAATAATATGTATAATGTATTTATATGAATAATATAGTATAATCGATTGTATCAAGAAGTTCGTAATTTGTTGAATATTTTATTTGTTATCAATAAAGTTATCGAAAAATTTTTTTGGACTTTCACTGCAATAGTTTCAGAAACAACCTGGAGAAGTTCGGACATTTCACAAGCTTTTTTTGTAAATTGCATCATTCAATGCATGTTTAGGTTAAATTTCACGAGTGAATTTTGACACACTTGCAGTTATTCCATTTATTTGAAATCGCCAGGTGCTTATAAAGTGTGTTTTTCAGAGGTTTATAACTTTGAAATGGAATAAAACAATAGTACATTGTTTACCGGGTAGGAAAAGCCTTACATTCCTGGACAATCGTGAAGATTGAAGATTTTTAAATTGACATGAAAATGAATTTCGACAATTTGGCAGCGTTGTTCAGATTGAAATGCTAAGCCGAGCTAAAAATAACTTACCAGCAGGCAAAATGGCCGCCAGTGACAATGATGTTGCCAATTTGAAGTTCTACACCTTTATAGTCCGTTCAAATATAAGAAGGAGCTTTGTAAACAAACAAAATCGTCTGGTTTGGTGTTTATAGATTTTGTTGTGAAATGTGTATTGTGTTGGAAAATCTTTTGACAAAGTGTATATAGTGTTTATAGAACAATTTCCAATTCGGAAACAGATACTACATCTGAGGGTGATATGTGGGGACCACCACGAAAAAGGTCCAAAAGGTCGCATTTCTCTGCTGAAGAGAAAGAGATAATTTTGAACATTTTTCGAAAAGAATTGGAAGAACATCCTGATTTATCAAAAAGAGACTTAGTAGGAATTGTTTCAAAATCCTCAGGGGTGAGTGATTCAGCTGTATTCAGAATTCTCAGAGAATATGAAGAGAATAAAACATTGACGCCACCTAAGAGGAGAGCCCAGTCGTTAAAAATAATCGATTCGGTTGACGATTTCGATATGAACCTTATCAGAAGAATTGTCCACGGTTTTTTTTCGGAATGAAATCCCAACGATTTCTAAAGTTCTAGAAATCGAGAATGATGACGACAGTTTGCCAAATTTCAAAAGAACAACGTTCTATAAATTATTGAGAAAAATGAAATTCAAGTTCAGTTAAAACTGAACGATTGTGTGAAATCTCCTCGATTCGACTCTGGACGGAAAGAAACTTCACGAAGGCCCTCCTACCGCTGCGCCAAACATGTTATTATTGCTCCTTCTTAGATTTGAACAGAGTATAGAAAACCAACCATTAGTTCTCTTCAAAATCGGTATTTGTGGATTTTTGCCGTCGATGACAGTAAAATTCAAGATGGCTGTTTCAAAATGGTGGTACCCCTTGTAGGGTACGCATGAAATTAAGTTAGTTTCCATGACAGTTGGAAACGCAAATTGGACAGCCTATTTCCCTCCGAAATAAAGTAATATTCTCCATTATTATTCAAGACGTTATTAGCTATTTCTCCGAAGGTGAATCCGGAATTTCATATCAGAGTCGAAAATGAGGATCTAATTTTAATTTTCCCTCTGCTAACTTCCCATCTCCACCTGAAATTGAGTAGAGACGAAACAATCGGAAAGAAATCCCTGGAGCCTCACCTTGTGAAACATCCCCTGAAGTTTCTCAAAGTTGAGAAGATGCAAAAGAAAATGTTAGCAATTACCTTTATTGGCTTCTTGAAGCTTCGTTTTGCCAAAGCGCAATAATTGTTTCTTGGCACCTAATTTAAGAGCGCTTTTGTAATTGAAAATAAATTAAACACCCAAATGTAATTTGTTTTGAAGTTTTAATGGAAATATAATGCACGAAAGAAAGAACGTGTAGCGCCAAAGTTGAATCTAAATAGATCTATCAACATGTAAACTTTGAGAGAGGGAATTTTGCGATTTAGAGGACAAACTTTATTACGACCCTAAAGCGGCAGATTACACTTTCGTTCCCTAGATTGTCGTTATCGCCATTCACATTTTAAACTACTTTATTATTAAGGTTTCTCTGAAAGGCCCCAAGTCTGTCTTACTCTCCCCAACGTGAAAGAGTGAGAATTTTTACACGGAAGCGTTCAAGGGTTCAACTTTTGCTCAGGGAAGCATTCTCGCGATTTTGTGGGCCTATACCAAATATCCGGCCACGAAAAAGTACTTAAAAGGTTTTCAAAAGGAAAAAATAGTGTGGAAAAGTCAAATAGTATGAATTCATTGTCTTGGCTACTATCTTTGACTATACAGGGTGTTTCACCATAAACTGGACAAACATATATAGCCGTCGGCCGTGTAGACGACACGGGGGAAGTCATTTTTGCCTTATGACATATATCCCGTTTTTGACGCATAAGCGAGATACAGGGTGTTTAATGTCAACTTTGAGCAATATTCTGATGTGGTGAGTCATGCGTGACATTCGAAATAACGGTTACTGGTCACATCTTAGTATTTTTTAGGGCTCAATTCAATTGTGGTGTAGAATTGTGGAAAAAAATTTCAAAATGGCGGAAAGCCTGCAAAGTTTGAATTTTTTTTTCTCGGTTGTCAATTTGGAAAGCACTATTTCAACGTACTCGATTTTCTACGATTTTCCATGAACAAATTTTTTCAAAATTCGAACTCAACTTTTTTTTTACATGTGAAAAACAAATTTCGACCAAAATTTTTGGAATTTTTCATGGTTAAACTATCTTTAATTCTGAATACTTGGGTGAAAACAGAATTAAAAAATATCAATTGGTTTTCTTTTTGTAGCCTTCCAAAGATTACGCTCGGAGAACTTTCATAATTTTTATTCAAAAAACTGGAGGCCGTACGAAGGCCAAATTTAGGCTAATGAGCTGCCAGAGTGGCCCGGACGGAAATATGAATTAATAAAACAAAAAAATTTTTTTAAAAAAACTTTGGTGGGAATCGAACTCTCCACTTTCGATTTACTAGAGTCGCTTTGGTAACGGAAATTTATAAGAGTGAAATAAACCCAATTCATACTCGTACAGAGTTCGAATCCTAGCAAAGTTTTTTGAAAAAAATTTTTTTGGTTTTTAAATTCATATTTCTGTCCGGGTCATTCTGGCAGCCCATTAGCACAATTTTGGCCTTCGTACGGCTTCCAGTTTTTTGAATAAAAATTATGAAAGTTCTCCGAGCGTAATCTTTGGAAGGCTACAAAAAGAAAACCAATGGATATTATTTCATTCTGTTTTCACCACAGTATTCAGAATGAAAGATAGTTCAACCATGGAAAATTTCAACAATTTCCGCCGAAATTTTTTTTTCACTGGAAACATGTAAAAAAAAAATTTGAGTTCGAATTTTGAGAAAATTTTTTCACGGAAAATCTAAGAAAATCGAGTATGTACGTTGAAATAGTGCTTTTCAAATTGGCAACCGAGAAAAAAAAATTACTACCTAACAGAGAATGAAGGTCACGAAAATTTCCCCCTTGAAGATCAAAGTGCCGACGCTAAGTGACGCTTCTGTGTAGTTAAGTATTCTGTGCTACTACGGAGTCGAAATGCTGTAGACATTTTTGCAACGTTGTGACGTTCTTTGAACTTTCTAAGAAATTGGCTTCACTATAATTATTGAAAGGTGCGTCTTCTTCTTCTATATTCTAAGTCTTTTCTTCATTTTTATATGCGTAGAACCGATTGATTTGTTCGCAAAAATAAAAGCCAGAATGAAAAAACAATCATTAAAATGAGCATCTCTGGAACACATAGATAAAAACACACCTGATGAAAAATTGAGCCGAGATTAATCAGAAGACGTTTCTATAATCGTTAAAAATTGATTCATCTTCAAGTTAGTGTCCTCTTAGCCACTACCCTTACTGAATGTTAAAAATTGATCTTTGATGGCCAGTTTATTTATAAGAGAAGGTTGAATTCAAGCATATCATGTTTTTTTGTTAACAATTCACCTAACTCTCTTATTGTTAAGCTTTGATTTCTTATTATCACCCTATATACTTGTGACCCGAGAGTCACTCAGATGAGAACGCCCTCTATAACTGTGGCCCCTTCTGCGCGAGCGCCACAACTAGTGTCCCATTACTCAAGAGAAAGCGCCCTCTTATGGCAAAGCGCCTTATCGAAATATTTCCGCCCACGGTGTATATTGAGGAGTTGGCTGAATCGGCATAGTTTGTTCGCGCCTTAATAACCATAGAATTGTATTCGATTCCAAACAAGAGATTTTTCTTGATCTCTGAGCGAACTATCATGGTTCCTTCGCTATATACGCGATGAGAAGACTTACAACACATTTTCCTCCATCGGATGCGGCGGTCCCAAATCGAACGGCAAGGAAAATGTTTTGGCAACCTTCGAAACCAATCGTAAACTTTATCCTGACTCGTAAATCACCGTGAGGCGGCGCTTTTTCTGGAAAAATCCCCAGCGGAACAGAGTGAGACACGAATGTAATTACGTTGATTTAAGGTATAATAGAAGTGTGTGATGCGAAGATTTATATGAGTACGTTTTCCCGACACTATTATTGTTGCTGAAACAACATTTTCATCGCCTTATTCCTCGACTTGTTACGTCTTTTCTGAGCTGAGGAAATGGGATTATTTTCGCATTCTGGAAGAAAAACATATCTCCACTCACTTTATAATCTATCCCGGTTGGCCAATTCACCGTGTATATTTTGAAATTTTAGGTTAAAGTTATTTTCCTGTCAGTTGAATAAGCAACTTTGTCCTTTCTGCATAGAAGTCGTAGTAATTACGTATTTACCGAAATGTTTATTTACTTTGGGAGAATAATGAATTTGAGAAAATAGTTAGGGATATCGTATTCAATAGTTTTCAAAATTATGTAATCTTCAAGAAAATCGCTGTGAAATCATTTAAAACTCAATAACAACTTGAATCGATCCAATAAAAATCAGTATGAGACATTTCCTCAATCTGGTCGCCTTTTTCTGAAGTTTGCATTTTGAGATCGATGGAGAAAATTATATCTTAGAAATAGTGATTCGTGGGGAGAAAGTGTAGCGTCAATCTTTGTAGATATTTTCATTATCTTCAATTTTTGTCTGAACTACTTTTATGATAACACTCACCGTTTACGAGAAGAATGCAAAAAATGTTTGCGACCCTGGATCCTGAAAGATCAATTTTGATATTTACTTAGAGAAAGTGTACCAAAAATATTCTGCTCCACAAGAGTTAGGGATATCGTATTCAATCGTTTTTAAAAGTATGTAATATTCGAGAAAATCGCTGTAAAATCATTTAAAACTCAATAACAACTTGAATCGATCCAATAAAAATCAGTATGAGACATTTCGTCAATCTGGTCGCCTTTTTTCTAAAGTTTAGTTCTTTGCATATGCTTCATGAATGTTCTTATTTTGAAATGAAGTCAGTTTATCAACGGCTTCGATTTGAAACGAGTTTTCCGAAAATGCCAAGACGTAAATTAACAAACGCTGAGGCTAATAGGGCTATCGGAATGCTACAGGGTGGCCTAACTCAGTTTGTTGTAGCGGAAAGGCTCCAAGTCAGCCAAAGTGTGATATGTCGACTTTGGAATAGGTTCAGGGAGACAGGTTCCGTGTTGGAAAGACCAAGGCTTGGTGAGCGACGAAAAACAACACCTGCTCAGGATCGTTTCATCACCGTTTCGGCGAGAAGAAACCCTACATCTACGTGTAGAATGCTACGGAATACTCTTCAAAATGCAGATGGGGTACAAGTTTCCATCGAAACCATCAGACGACGTTTGAGAGAGGTGAATCCAGGTTCTAGACGTCCATTAAGAGGAGTTCCATTAACACGTGACCATAAGCGTCAAAGCCTGGAATGGGCAAGGCAACATATCAATTGGAACGATCAATGGCGTAGTGTCCTTTTCACTTTTCACATCCAGATATGGACGATTTTCAGATTCTCGAAGAATAAGGGTATGGACAATCCCACGCATACCCCGTAATCGTCGCTATGTCCAAGAAGTCCATCCATTCCGAGGAGGTAGTGTTATGGTTTGAGCCGGGATATGTTTCAACGGGCGCACAGATCTACACATTTGTCCTGGGAATATGACCGCCTTACACTATAGGGAGCATGTCATTGACAATGTTGTGCCAAGTTTTCACGCTGCTATTGGTGAAACTTTCAATTTCTAGACGATAACGCTAGACCGCACCGTGCAGCCATAGTTGAGAATGCGCGCGTGGAGCTTGGTATTCCACATTTACCAATACCCCCGCACTCACCAGATTTGAATTGCATAGAACATGCATGGGATATGCTCCAAAGAAGGTTAGATAATCATCAACCTTCCCCAGAATCCTTAAATGATCTGAGAGTGCTTCTGCTCCGTTTATGGAACCAAATTCCTCAAGAAATGTTCAACAACCTCGTGTGTAGTATGCAAAGAAGATGTCAAGCTGTTATTGATGCCCGTGGAGGCCATACATTGTATTGATAGTCTTAAAATGCTTGAATCCTCTGGGAATAAAATTTCGTTATTTTACTCAATTTTTCTTAACCACCCTGTATACGCTACAGACCTACAGGCTCAAATTAATTTGCAACTTGAAATCATATTAATATGAATTCTCATCACAAAAATCTTATTTCAACTATATTTTTTTGCAATTTAAGTCAATATCTCTAACTCATGTGGAGCAGTTTATTATGTGAATTCAATAATTCCCAAGACCTGGCGAATGTTTAAGAAACTTTTTTCTCTGTTAATACAGGAAATATTTCACGTATATAAACATGGTTGGAAGATTCAGTTATGCTATTTTCTTGAACGGAAATCATGAATCGAGTATTAAAATTTTACTGAAAAATAATGAACAGAATAGTCCGTTACTTTGTGATAGTTCATTCGATAAAAGAATAAAAGTACCTACTCGAATAACCCGACAGAAAAACTTCTAAACGAAGAGACGGACCCCACTTTTCAAAATCCTCAAGAAATAAGCCTACAGAAGACATTTAAATACCTTTTTGCACAACTCGAAATAATCTAGTATGAAATTGTAGTATTACTACGAACCTTGAAAGAACTGACTCCATTTACAAATTTAAAAAAGAGTAAATAGAAATTAGCATCGGCAACGTCTTTGAGAATCATTTGGCATTCAATTTAATGAGTACCAACCTGCCTCAGTTTCAAGTCAAAAAACTTGATAAACCAAAACCATGGCTAACCGGGATATATTATAAAAGTGAATGGAGAGCTGAGACTGTCTTCAACTATACAATTCAAAAGGCCCGGAAATGCAAGCAGGTACATTTTTCAAATCCCTGTTCATTATCCTCTCTTTGCAGATTATATAAATATAAAGAGCTTGATGAATAAAACTATGCCCACAGTGAATTTTAGTTAATTCCCCATAAAAATGGCCATTCTGCAGGTCAGCCGTCGGTGATGGCCCCGGGCTGGGGCTTTGAAACAACCCGTTCATCTGGAAGTTCATATAGTTTCCCGAAACTCAAATATAACTATCAAAGCAACCGAGTAAATAACATTCAGAACACATTTTACGGTCAGTTTAACGTCGACAGTCGCTGTGGGACTGAATTTATTTCATTTTATTCTTACACCCGATGAGAATGAACTAGAATATCCGATCTGATGAAGAGCTGAAAGGTTAATCAGTCAACCTCTTCCATTTATTCATAATCTGTTTCAAGAAAGTTAGAGATAGGTAGATACTTGAGATTCAGAATATGATATAAAAATCGGGCTTTCCAGTGGTGGTATCATGTTTCATCACTTTCGGACCGGTTTATAAAGTCAAAAACAACTCGAGCCGTAAAATGATTATTCCGTCAAAGCTTGAATCAGTCTCCAAGATAAAAATTTTCAAGAGTAATCGAGCACTGTCGTGCAACCGGATCCTGCACCATTTTGCAACGTTCGAATTCGAACGTTCGAGAGAATAAATGAATAAATATTCAATGCGATGGATGATTTGAAATACTTCACCAAATAATTATAAAGTGACATATTGTACGCTAAGATTTCGTTTGATGCTGGGCACCAAATAACTAACATATTTTTAAGCTCTTAATTTGCCGCCTTAGCCTTGCTGTCCTCTATTATTTGCTGGTTATTGCATTGTCAGTTGGTAACCGGGATAAGAGCTTAAGCGTGAAAATCTTCACACCTAGAAGCCCCAGCCGTTCGATAACAAATTGACCTTTCTACACGATTAATTAAATTCTAGCTCGGATTTTCAGACCTTGTTATTCTCTCGTGATAACAAGCCCATGCCGGTATTTGCTTTCCTCTTGATGGGTATTCACGTGATGGTTTCAGGAATTCAGGGGTTTTTTCAATAAAAGTTGCAGTTCCAATGCTAAACCGAACTTTTTTCATGTGCTGACCTCCACAAGAAGCACTCAAAACAAGGGTGCCAATAGGATAATTCACTTGAGCAGAAATAGTGTTTTAAGTTTTTCACACTCAAATAAAGACTCAAATAGCCAATTATAACTTGTCCAAATCAGCTAAAGGTCTCCGTTCAGAGCGAATCTGGGTCAAACAGTCCTCATTATTTTTTTTTTAATCCTAAATATTATTGAAAAACCTACAAAATGAGTAGATTTCAGTTTGACTTAGTATAACATTAATTATGAAGAGTTTTTTGGGACCATGGACTCTTTCACTGCTGGTGAACAGCCCTCGTGAAGAAGAAAAATCGGAGACGAAATCGAAAATAGTTAATGAAGCCACGACACAGAGGAAGCGGGAAAAGTGGGTCGGAACTGGGTAATTTCCCTGCATGTCGCCGGTATCCATCTGATGCTCGTGAAAGGCGTTGATGTAACGAAATCCCAAATAACACGAGTGTCCCTAGGGCGTTACAACTTGCACTCACCATCATGCGGCCTGCTCCCACTGCTCTCCTGAAGGTGAACATCGTCGTGTTTCAGACGTTTGCGTGGCAGCTGACAGGGCTGGCTCGACTTTCCTTTGTTGGGATTCTGTTTTATTAGTTAAAGTTGAATCTTTTCACAGCAAACGGTGTCGAGGCGCCTTTCATGGAGATGTTTGCGAAAATTTTTCCGGAAATATATATTTCTTGACAGGAGGCAGTAGGAAGTGTACTTAGGGGACATTGGGGCCTTTGTGCCTTCACAATGCACGCAAATATGGCTCCGAATTCACTGGAATGATGACATCACTGTATCTTGAAAGTGAAGCTCCGGGACAATCTTTGGCATCTTGAATATTCTTTCTGAAAAAAACCTCTGTTCTGTTGGTTTTGGATGTAAATTTGACTTACATGACGCACGGTATCCTGAATAGGGTAAATACCACAACTTAACTAGTATTAGAGTATAGGAATTATATAAAATGTACTCAGGGTGGCCAAGAGATTGACGTCAAAAAGAAAAAAACAGGTTCCTCGTGTCCTGGGCTATTCGAATCACCCCCATATATGTTATGCGATTTTTCACGGTTTTCGAGTTATGAATTTTTTTATGAACTTTGAGAATTTTCTACTTGACCATCTTAAAAATGATATTAAAAAAAAAGTACAAGACTTCTCTGTGAAATTCTTTTTGTAACTTAATCTCTATGAATTGTACTTTTATACATAAAATAACCAGATTCGTAACTTTGATAAAAATTATGGAAATCTTGGTCTCAAGTGAAAAAGTTACGTGAATTGGATTATGATCTGAATATTCGAATCAAAATTAAAAATGTAAAAAGGCTAATTCACGGTTTCTTAGTATGCTTAAAAACTGCGCTCAACAGTCAGCTTTTAGAATCATTGATAAAAAATGGTACTTACCACTCTACTTTTGCTAGAATTAGCCTTCAAAGTCATCGAGGTGGAAAAAATCAAAGAACTAGACATTTACAACAAAATTATTTTTTGCCATTTCAAGATTTTTCTGATCAATTTATGGTAGAAAATGCTGAAAATTAATGAAAACTAGCTTCAGATGTTGGTCAAGAAGAGTTCTAGATAAAAAAAGTAATAGGAATGGCAATAAATCACACATTAGAATATAAATAAAAATAAATTTATTTATTTAATTTACAGTAGGTTTTCGAAGTGGCCACCTCTAAACTCAATACACATTCTACATCTTCTTAGAAAAATTTCTTTTAATCGCATAAAACCTGCCCTGTTCTCTCTTAGGACACGTCCGGCTTCTCTTAACTTCAGTCGCAGCTCGTCTTCACTCGAACATTCCCGGGCGTAAACAATTTCTTTGAAATAACCCCAAACGAAAAAATCCATGGGATTAAGGTCAGGTGAACGTGGGGGCCACTTGATTGGTCCGCTGCGTCCGATCCATCTGTTCAGGTATCGTTCATTCAAGTGATTACTAAGAAGGTGTAGAATGTATATTGAGGCTATAGGTGGCCACTTTGAAAATCTACTGTAAATTTTATAAAAGAATTTCTTTATTTATTTCATTATGATGTGTGATTTATTGCCATACCTATTCCTTTTTTTATCCAGAACTCTTCTCGACCAACATCTGAAGCCAGTTTTCATTAATTTTCAGCATTTTCTATCATAACTTGATCAGAAAAATCTTAAAATGGCAAAAAATAATTCTGTAGTAAATGTCTAGTTTGATTTTTGCCACCTCGATGACTTTGAAGACTAATTCTAGCAAAAGTAGAGTGTTGAGTGATTTTTTATCAATGATTCTAAAAGCTGACTGTTGAGCGCAGTTTTTAAGCGTGAAGAAACCGTGTGAATTCGCCTTTTTACATTTTTAATTTTGATTCGAATATTCAGATCATAATCCAATTCACGTAACTTTTTCACTTGAGACCAACATTTCCATAATTTTTATCAAAGTTACGAATCTGGTTATTTTATGTATAAAAGTAGAATTCATAGAGATTAAGTTACAAAAAGAATTTCACAGAGAAGTCTTGTACTTTTTTTTAATATCTTTTTTAAGATGGTCAAGTCGAAAATTCTCCAAGTTCATAAAAAAATTCATAACTCGAAAACCGTGAAAAATCGCATAAAATTCATGGGGGTGATTCGAATAGCCCATGACACGAGGGACCTGTTTTTTCTTTTTGACGTCAATCTCTTGGCCACCCTGTTTGTTTGTCTCGTAGCTCTGAGGTTAGAGTGTTGGTCTGATAACAGGAGTTCATTCCCAAGGCTAGGAAAGAAATTTTCTAGTCGGACCGTACTGTCCAAAATCGAAAGTGTTTTGTCTGAGGTGGCCTAAGGACACAGTAACAAAGTCTACAAGCTTATGAGTTATCTAGTCCCTAGTATAATCTCAGGAGTTGTCAGTATGATCTTGATCATTAATCACTCAAAAGAGGCGTCTGTAGAGCTGCAAGTAGAGGCCATTTGGCAGATATTATATTTCGTACATAAATGTCATAACTGATACTTCAATTACCAATGAAAAGGTTTTGAAAATCCACGCTTTAGTCTGAGGAAATTGTCAAAGTTTAGAGATGAGAAAGGGACACTGCTATGACATACATGAATTTACCTTCCATTTGATGGAAATTTCGTTCATTTCTGGAGAAACAGGCTGATTTTCGTATATCCCAAACTTCAACCTCAATAACTAACAACCGGAAATATTAAATCAGCTGAATGAATCCTCGTCATTTGTAAATCCGAATATTGCAACCCTCCGACGAAATTTAATCAGACCGAAATCATAGTTTCGAGAAATTACCCGAAAAAGAAAACCAGTGAAGCGTTCAAGCCGCTCCTCAAGGTCCTTTATCCAATTACAGGAAACGAGGATGAAAATGAATTAAAGCGTTATATAATGATCGAATGAATCGGACCCAGGCTGTAATGAAAAATTTCCTCCGATAGACTCTCAAAGAAAATAAGGAAAATCAATTTTCATCCGATACCAAATGTCAAAGCGTGCCGCGCCGTTCCAATAATACCAGTCTCATTTCGAATTTCCCTGAATATGTTCTTGAGTTACGCAATGGGTGCTTTTCAGCACCGGAGAAGTAATCTCCCCGGGATTCTCAGATTATTATCAAATTAAGAATTTCCGCATCCCAAGATGTCGGCACATAATGAAATAACGCGTACGCGTTCCCGTCACACAGGATTAGCACATTTGCAGTGATGTGGTGTAGGATTGTGACGTAATTAAATTGCATTCACCGCCTCCGATCGTAAAATGAAGCGATCTTCTTCTAGAGAGAAAAAGAAAACTCTATTTCAGTCTTTCTCAATCAGTTCACATATCACAGACTGAAAATGGATCAAGATGAACTCGCTGACGAAGAATCAGCGGTCGCATTTAATTCTGTCCTTTCGTCCAGCCGTCCTCATCAACGATAACCTTCGAAGGAAAAGACCAGCAGGTACGGTCTCCGACTTATCGATTTCTTGAATTCAATATTAGAAATGAACTGCTCCATATGAGTTAGAGATATTGACTTAAATTGCAAATAAATATAGTTAAAATAAAATTTTTGCGATGAAAATTCATATTACATAATATGATTTCAAGTTGCAAATTAATTTTAGCCTGTTGGTCTGCAGCGTATACAGGGTGGTTAAGAAAATTCGAGTAAAATAACGAAATTTTATTCCCAGAGAATTCAAGCATTTTAAGACTATCAATACAATGTGTGGCCTCCACGGGCATCAATAACAGCTTGACATCTTCTTTGCATACTACACACGAGGTTGTTGAACATTTCTTGAGGAATTTAGTTCCATAAACGAGGCAGAAGCTCTCTCAGATCATTAAATGATTCTGGGGTAGGTTGATGATTATCTAAACTTCTTTGGAGCATATCCCATGCATGTTCCATGCAACTCAAATTTGGTGAGTGCGGAGGTATTGGTAAATGTGGAATACCAAGCTCCTCGCGCGCATTCTCAACTATGGCTGCACGGTGCGGTCTAGCGTTATCGTCTAGAAATTGAAAAGTTTCACCAATAGCAGCGTGAAAATCCGGCACAACATTGTTAATCACATGCTCCCTATAGTGTAAGGCGGTCATATTCCCAGGACAAATGTGTAGATCTGTGCGCCCGTTGAAACATATCCCGGCCTATACCATAACACTACCCCCTCGGAATGGATGGACTTCTTGGACATAGCGACGATAACGGGGTATGCTTGGGTTTGTCCATACACTTTTTCTTCGAGAATCTGAAAATCGTCCATATCTGGATGCATCAGTGAAAAGGACACTACGCCATTGATCCTTCCAAATGATATGTTGCTTTGCCCATTCCAGTCTTTGACGCTTATGGTCACGTGTTAATGGAACTCCTCTTAATGGACGTCTAGAACCTAGATTCACCTCTCTCTAGATTCACCTCTGATGGTTTCGATGGAAACTTGGACCTCATCTGCATTTTGAAGAGTATTCCGTAGCATTCTACACGTAGATGTAGGGTTTCTTCTTGCCGAAACGGTGATGAAACGATCCTGAGTGTTGTTTTTCGTCGCCCACCAAGCCTTGGTCTTTCCTACACGGAACCTGTCTCCCTGAACCTATTCCAAAGTCGAGATATCACACTTTGGCTGACTTGGAGCCTTTCCGCTACAACAACCTGTGTTAGGCCACCCTGTAGCATTCCGATAGCCCTATTAGCCTCAGCGTTTGTAAATTTATGTCCTGGAATTTTCAGAAAACTCGTTTCAAATCGAATTGATAAACTGACTTCATTTCAAAATAAGAACATTCATGAAGCATACGCAAAGAACCAAACTTCAGAAAAAAGGCGACCAGATTGACGAAATGTCTCATACTGATTTTTATTGGATCGATTCAAGTTGTTATTGAGTTTTAAACGATTTTACAGCGATTTTCTCGAAGATTACATACTTTTAAAAACGATTGAATAAGATATCCTTAACTCTTTTGTAGCAATATATTTGAGAATGTGAAGATTCCAACGCCTGGAAAC
Organism: Adalia bipunctata; assembly: GCA_910592335.1. Lineage (NCBI taxonomy): Eukaryota > Metazoa > Arthropoda > Insecta > Coleoptera > Coccinellidae > Adalia > Adalia bipunctata. The sequence goes on along the minus strand of OU342948.1, from coordinate 6,374,737 downwards.
ACCGCCTTTTGTAAAAAATTATTTTTACACAAATCCGGTCCTGTTCGGATTACTTAGATATTCCCACATTATCAGCTTCAGGTTTTTCGTGAGAATAAAATATTCTGACACTCCGTCAACAATGGAATTTGGCGTTATGTATAAGATTTTATGATGGAAGTAGGAATATAAGCTTATACCTTGTAAGCACCTATTGTGCCTTGAAAAAAGGAAGTAGTCGTGAATTGTATTTTCATGGAAATACAGAAATCAACATTTGGGGGACCCGTTCAGAACACAAAACTTTTTCAGTTGTGAAACACAACTTTTCTGTCAATTTTTTTTCAGGTTACTGTTTTTGCAGTGGAAGGACCGGTAATTAAACTATTCTTAGTAAATTGCCATCGTTTCGATCACTTTATTATGACCTTCTTCAGGGCTTTTTACATTAATATTTTCACCTCTTCATGAATACTTAAAGGACACAATACTTCTTACATTTTCTGTCAATTCAGTTCAACCTATACTCCATTCACTTTTATAAAGTATACCGGTTGGCCATGGAATTCTGACACATTTCACCGTGTATATTTTGAAAATGTTAGGTTATGGTCATTCTTCTGTCAGTTGAACAAGCAACGTTACCGTTGCTACATATGTGTCGTAGTGATTAGGTATTTATCGAAATGTTTAAAGATTTGAACATTTCGATAAATAGATTCAAATTCTAAATAGCACTTCCTGCCTCTGATTTTTCGAAACTACCTTCGGCAATCGGCATTCTTAGTTTCCAGGCTTGATAATCAATAATTAATAATGAAAAATAAACGTCGGCAACGTCTCCCAGATTTATTTATTGACGCAATGACATTCACAAGTGCCAACCTGCGATTTTTTCATGTAAAAAAACTTGATAAACCTAAAACTTGACCAACCGCGATACTTTATAAAAGTGAATGGAGTATACATAGTTAAATTCTTAGGTGAAGAGTAGTACAGAGTTTCAATGAAATCGATAACTGCTTGGCATATTGGTGCTACAATTATTATTTAATTTATATTCAATATATTCAATAAAACATATTTTTCTGAACTGATACAAAGTACTCTACTCGCTGGTACCGTAATATCCATTCATTAAGCCACACCCTGTATAAAATAAGACAATAACCAAATCGTATAAAGTTCATATGCCATATCTATATATATCTATATAAAATAAAGTTGTTGGTTACACCATTTATAACTCAAGATTGGATGAACTGTTTGTTCATTTATGGATTCGTCTACGGCCTGGTTATTATAAAATACATCAAAACTCTGAAAAATTCGATGAAAAATTTGCTTATGTAGGAAATGATTTTCCTCCTTTTGAATAAGGCCACTAGGTGTCGCTACGGTTATTGCCTTTTATCTAGACAGGGTAGCATAGTCGTGAAGGTACTATATTTGATATTATCGTTTCTTGTCGATCAAAAATCTGAGTTTTTGTGCTGCTTTTCTTTTCTCCCGAAAGGGTCGCGCTAATTTCCATTGCTGCAGTAGCGCCACGACCGATAAAATATTCCGAAAGTAGCACAAAAACTCAAATCTAGAGTGCCGTTTTGATCTACAAATTTTGGTCACGATTTTTAGTGAGGAGTCGTTACACCAGGTATTCTATCCAACTATTATTTTTCTAATCGAGTCATCAAACGTCATTCATTCTCAAGAATTCTGAAAAGAACACTTCACTTCGTGTTTCACCAAATATCAATTAATTCGATCCGTGTATGTGATACCATGAGGTGCAATTTTTTTGTATTTTTAATTCTTCAAATTACTGGCATCTTTAGGGCATTAACTGGTCCATCTTTACCTGGATAGAACGGCCAAACATCGCCTGGAACAAACGATTCAATTCGACCCTGCAGTCGATTACGTGTAACTGCTGTTGGTCAAGTATCCGCCCGTACGGATTCATCTTCATGTGCGCCGAAGTGCATCGAATCCTTCTTTAGAAATTTATTTCCCAATTCCATCCGAAGCGAACTCGATAACCGCAAGTCAACGAATGAAATGTCTCAATTTTCGCTCGATTTGTCGCATCTCAGAAGTTTCCAGGACTTTCTCTAATAGTGTCGTTCTATTCACCCTGAAGAATGTTTTCCGTTCAAAGGAGCGGGGGACAAAATAGGACGGCGAAAGAGGTTAATTGACCTTCTTTTGTTGGAGGGATTCTGGTGCATCGCACCGTCGACATCAATTTCAATTTATTGGACACAATGTCATGATGGCAGCGCGAAGACAAGTTGAAGTCATAAATAAAGGGTTAAGAGGTTCCACTGAAGAGAAGACGAGGAAAAGTGTGCTGGACAGTGAGATATTTCATCGGAGATCTACAAGGTTTCATTCTGATGTATTATACCAGGCTTCAAATGACTATTCCTCCTGGTTAAACAATATTTACATATATACTTTGCGAGTATGTGATTTTGTTTGAAAATCATCAACTTCAACTTCGTGCGTCTGACATCCAGAGAAAGAACCTTTGGTTATCAATTCTGAATTTAGCTGACTCTGTTTACCTAACTCGGAATCTGTTCCGATGTTCGGAATGTATGGATTCGTCAAAAAGAGTTGATTCACTCGTAATTTTATTTCCGCTCTTCAATACCGATAACACTACGCCACTGGACCTTTCAAAGTTAGATTCTGCAATGTTGCCACAGCAGTATCTAATGATGTTGCAATCCTTTATGCTATATTCATCCCACTCATTGAAAACTGACTAAATTTTGGCTTCACCAATTTTCAAATTTATGAATCAGGTGCTGTGCCTCCTCTTTCTATGGTTTAGGAGAAAAAAGCACTGATGTAGGGTCAGTCGAATTTTAATTAGACAAGATTTATCGAATAACGATGCCAACACAACCCTAAGGCTGCTTGAAGGTGGTCGAACACAAGTTCAAGAGACCAATTCCTCATCATTTCTCTCATTTTTGCATCGTTCCTCAGGCACATTATATCATATCTACTTTGACTGTTTTGTGAGAATTTCAAAACATACGTGCTACTAAAATAAAACAACAGCTACAGCATGCTCCAGTATAAGTTTCACCTTCATCGAATTTTCCTCGCATTCCCGAATATCATTCGAATCGATAAATCAGGATAATCCACATCCCTGTATGAAACCTACACCTCTATAGATGATACCCCATCGGATTCCGCAGTTTCAGTAATTAGAACATTGCCAGGCCATTTCGTTCTAGACATTCCGCGGCAGAATTCCTTTATGGCATTTTGCATAATGTATAAGATGATGTAGAACGGCCCAAACGGCAAACTTGTAATTACAGAAATTACACACTAGGTCCATTAATTTCTGGGGCAGCGCCATCTATTCCTTCCGGTTCGCAACTCTCGGGAGGGATTTTGTGGCTCTGCGAACAGTTTTATTGTCCGTCGTACCAATGGAACGAATCCGTCCATTTTTTTTGGGAAGTGACCAGCCAGAATCATTTGAAGAAACGTGTATTTTTCAAATAGAGCAGTTGTTCATTTGTTTGAATAAATTTTTTTTATAAAACAAGACTTATGAGTTTGATCGATCAGAATTCGTTGGTTGAAAAGTATACAGGTAGTTTATTTCTGGAATAACTGGATTAGCATAGAAGTTTTGGCACTGGAGGGATCATTATTAAGAGTGTTTCAAATTGCCCCTTTTTTTAGAATAAATAAAACACCTAGTTTGCATTCATTTTAGAAACCTCTTTATTTTCAACTGAAGTATCAGCTATGGCATTTTTGTAAGAAAAATGATATTTGCCGAATGGCCTCCACTTGCAGTTCTACAGACATCTACTCTTCTGTTAAAATTTTCAATGACATTTTGCCATAATTGAGGCTCTATCTCACTATAATGACACGAATAATTTCATCCTTTAGTTCAGGAATCGATTTTGGATTATTCTTAGAACTGGCTTTTCACATAACCCCAAAGAAAATAGACCAACGGTGTCAAATCACATAATCTTGTTGGCCAATTGACCGTTTCTAGAGATTATTCGTCCAGGAAATTTTTGTCTCCATGAAACAATTTTGTGCCAGTTGCAAAGTGAGATCTGGCGCCATCCTGCTGATACCAAAGGTCCTTCAGATCAATATTCATTAATTCAGGCCACAAAAATTCGATTATCATCGGATGTTATCGATCACCATTGACAGTAACAGCTTCACCAGCAGCATTTTCAAAGAAGTAAGGTCCTATTACACCACCTGATGATAATGCACACCAAACATTTACTCGTTTAGGATGCGTAGGTTTCTCTTGAATAATTCGTGGATTTTCCTCACCCCAGATCCAGATACAACAATTTTGTTCACCAAGTTGAAAATGTGCCTCATCAGAAAGCATTTTTTGAGAAAAATCAGCAGGTTGTTCGTTGATGAAATTGACAAATGAACGACGTTTTTAATGATCTCTGATGGCTTCAGTTCCTGTGTTATTTGAACCTTATATGTTTTCAGAGCAAAATCCTTGTGTAAAATACGCCATGTTGTGGACCCTCCAAGTCCAACTTGTTGTGAACGTCGTCTAATGGACATTTCAGGATCTTCAGCAACACTTTCACGAACCAAATCAATATTTTCTTGTGAACGACCGCTACTTCTGTATATCTTTTTTGGACTTCCATCAAACCGGTCTCTTGAAAATTTTTTGATAAATCGACCAATAATGCTTTCAGATGGACGATATGTAAACCATAAAATTCACGTGATTTTCTAAAAACACCTTTCACTGAACGCTGATTTTAATAAAATTATTCAACAATTTGGACTCGTTGTTGTATCGTGTACGAAGGCATTTTCATGAATGTCATACATCACTCTTCTCAAATGTCAAAATACCCAGACGAATTCAGTGCGCCATCTATTTTTTATTTATTCTTAAAAAAACCGAGCAAATTTGAAACACCCTATAGCAGAAGTTGTATCTGAATTCATATTCTGACGGATTTCATCGCCTTGCATTCAAAAAGTTATGACCTTATTGCATTCTTTTTTGCTCACGCTGTATATTGCGACGTGGAAGTCAAGAATTCAAGGATACAATATGTAAATAATGAAAATTTGAAATAGACAGAGAGAAAAGTTTATTTACGGCCATCGACCTGAGGTCCTTCAGCCTTTTAAAATAAATTCAGAGTTCCCTTGCACCAAATCCCTAATTTGTTGTGATAATCCTTCAGTTGTTTCGCTTTAATTATCATTATGGAGATGATCCACCGGCCAGGAAAGGTTTGGATAAGAAAAATATAGGTTGTGCAACCTTTCTCGAAATGTTTGCATTCGTTGTTGTTTTACTCGGCTCCCTAATTTAATTTACATATCGAATTGTTGTTACTGATCCTTCACTTCTGATTGAATATGTCTACCTACATTCTCTGTATTCCAGGTGAAAGTGAAAAGGAGAAATTTCTGTTGATTTTCGACAATTCCATTGGATTTTTATTGAAATCTTTCCTTCCTTAAATTTTCAGTGGTAAAAATTCACACGAGCCGGCTAAACCAACAAGCTTGTTTTTCAGCGATAAAATTTTTGAATTTCACTGATACCTCTTCATACTACCATTGAGTTCAAATATACCTATAGAAGAACAACGCTCTTGAACGAATTGAAGCTAAAATTTTTTGCCGTAAAGAAGCGGCACATAGTAGCTACTAGAGGAATTATAATCTGCCTGGACAGTCTGGTCCATTTTGTCAGCTATTCATTTACAGAAATCTGTCGGATATTTATCTCCCTCTAGTACTATGAATCATAGGCAGGGTCGGATTCGTTCAGATTAAATATCTTCGCTGTATCATAAATCGCGATTTCGATTTTTAAAGTGGATACATCAATCTTACATCTTGAAAAATCCCAAAAATGAAAATTTTCCATCCAAAAACCTCGAAGTTATTCTTGTTTCAGCGGAGCTCTATTTTCGATTTTTTTTTCGAATTTTCCCGCTCAGAGAGAATTTTCCAACCAAAACTGAAAAATGTTACATCAAAATAACTTGAAATTTTCTAAGGAATCTATTTCTGCAATAAAAAAATGGTGTTCTAATTTGAAAAACGGAAGTTGACGTCATTTCCGGAAAAACCGGAGGTGCTCATGCCTTGAAAATATTTTAGATTTCATCAGCATCGTGAAATACTTATAAGTGCTGAATTTCATGAAAATACGTTCAGTAGTTTCCCGTATAAATATGGGTGAGGTTCCTCGTGAAAGACCCTGTATTGTTTTGAAACCACAGCGCTGGTGTATGCGGGGCAAAAACCAAGTGCACACTATCGTTAGGCCCAATCGAGTATTTTTTAGGCATTGAAACATTAAAATGGAACGGGATGCTGAACATTTGAAACTTGTTCAAAATCTGCGAGAGGACAATCATATATCTGCTGCCAATCAAAATTCACCTACATATTTCCGAAAATACTGGGAAATTTCATATTGGTTTGGTTGTGAGTACCTATTCATTCCCTAAATTAACCAGTCTCCACGAATTCAAAATCCATCAATTCTCCGGCAGTTGCTGGAATAACTCAAAGACATATCTCCAGCTCCTGTCATTCATATACATCAAGGTAAACAGGCCTCATTCAGACATTCAACTTAACAAGAAAACTTCCCATTCACTCAAACAGAGTGTATCAAACGTTCAAACTCATAATTTCAAGTATAGCTCTCAGCGAGCTTATTCATACACGTAAGTAGGTATCTCCAAAGAGTTGAGCAGATTGTTTAGAACGAATACGAAATCTTACTCAGATGTTGACTAATACCCCATTCAAATGAACGTTCTCTCCCTTTATGTTTCGACGAAAGCGATTATACTACGAAAGTCGGCAGAAACGGGGTATGTTCTGGAATTGCAGGTTCACAAGCAGTATTCAGGGAGTTAGTTTCATAATTTATCAGGAGAAGCCAGGGAATCCCTTTCAAGAGAAGGGATGTAATGGCGTGAATTAGGTGATATGACGAGTTTTGTCTTGTTGAAAGTATTTGGCGAAGTTGTATTAGGAATTACGAGGATGTATTGATATCTAGTTAGCCTAGACCAGTTCCATGCATTAACAAAATATTGCGCTACCATATCAACGAACAATAACTTATTAGAAGTGTCAATGTAGAGTTCGACGTGAAAAAAGTAAACCAGAGTTACGCAATAAATTTAAAAAAAAAGGCCACCGAAATTGTGGGAATCGAAAAATTGGAGTATCGAGTCATCATCAAGTACCTGTATTCAAAAGGATTGAGAGGTAAGCAGATTTACGAAGATATGCTTAATACCATTGGTGATCAATGTCTTTCGTATGCGACCGTGAAAAATTGAACTGCAAGCTTCAAAAGAGGTAAATTTTCCATTGAAGATGATGACCGATCGGGAAGGCCAGTTTCTGTGTCAGTCCCCGAAAATATCGATGCAGTTCATTACATGAATTTATCAGACTGTCGAATTGGGCTAAAACGGTTATCTGAAGCACTGAAGACTTCTTCCGAACGCGTTCATCATATAGTTCACGTCAATTTGTACATGAGAAAAATTTCTGCAAAATGGATCCCCAAATGTTTGAATGTTGACCAAAAGCGTGCAAGGGTAGAAACATAGCGTTCGATCTGTGCTCGATTTGAAAACGATGTAGACTTCTTTAACCGAATTGTTACTATGGATGAGACTTGGGTACATTTCTACGATCCAGAAACAAAGCAACAACCGATAGAATGGCGACACTCTGGTTCTCCAAGACCTAAGAACTTTCGTGTCCAAAAATCTGCTGGAAAAGTTCTTGCTTCAGTTTTCTGGGATTGCCATGGAGTAATCATGATTGATTTTTTGGATAAGGGTGGAACAATAACTGGAAATTATTATTCGACATTTTGACCACTCTACGGAAAAAAATTAAAGAGAAAAGACGCGGAAAGCTATCCAAAGGTGTTTTGTTTTTACAGGACAACGCCCCAGTACACAAATCTCATGTTGCCACGCAAAAAATTCGTAATTTAGGGTCAGAATTAGTAGAACACCCCCCTTATTCACCAGATTTGGCTCCGTCCGACTATCATCTCCTTCCTCAACTGAAAAAAAGTTTAAATGGTCGTAAATTTTCTTCCAACGAGGAGGTAATAAAAGCTGTGGAGGACTGGTTTGCAGAGCAAGAAGAAACATTTTTTTTGAAAGGTCTAGAGACGTTGCAGGTTCGCTGTAGTAAATGTATTCAATTAAGAGGAGAATATGTTGAGTAATAAAATATTTTGGCATTGAAATTTTGTTTGGTTCTACAGGGTCTTTCACGAGGAACCTCACCCATATTTATACGGGAAACTACTGAACGTATTTTCATGAAATTCAGCACTTATAAGTATTTCACGATGCTGATGAAATCTAAAATATTTTCAAGGCATGAGCACCTCCGGTTTTTCCGGAAATGACGTCAACTTCCGTTTTTCAAATTAGAACACCATTTTTTTATTGCAGAAATAGATTCCTTAGAAAATTTAAAGTTATTTTGATGTAACATTTTTCAGTTTTGGTTGGAAAATTCTCTCTGAGCGGGAAAATTCGAAAAAAAAATCGAAAATAGAGCTCCGCTGAAACAAGAATAACTTCGAGCTTTTTGGATGGAAAATTTTCATTTTTGGGATTTTTCAAGATGTAAGATTGATGTATCCACTTTAAAAATCGAAATCGCGATTCATGATACAGGGGGTGAAAAAATCGCTTTCAAAGTTAGGGATGACAAAATCGTGAAAAATCAATTTTTTCAATTTAGAACCCCATTTTTTTATGGCAGATATTGAATCTACGTTAAAAAATAATGTGAGTGTATGCATCACACCCTTGCCCTAAAATGGATATTTTCTGAGTTAATATCCACTTTAGGGCAAGGGTGTGATGCATACACTCACATTATTTTTTAACGTAGATTCAATATCTGCCATAAAAAAATGGTGTTCTAATTTGAAAAACGGAAGTTGACGTCATTTCCGGAAAAACCGGAGGTGCTCATGCCTTGAAAATATTTTAGATTTCATCAGCATCGTGAAATACTTATAAGTGCTGAATTTCATGAAAATACGTTCAGTAGTTTCCCGCATAAATATGGGTGAGGTTCCTCGTGAAAGACCCTGTATAGTAAGCTAAGAATTATTCAATATATAGGTATGAGGTAGCAGGTAGGTATGAGAGAACTGAATGAAAATTGATGATTCAGTGGATTGCACATGGACAGGCCGATGTAGAGATCGTCCTGAATTCAATCAGTCGTATAACTCGTATCTAAATTATTACTTCGTTTTCTATACAAATAATGTAGACTGTAGAGTGTAGACCGATATCATAACCGAATCCTTCGCCATTTTGTAACTATGACCTCTGCTCTCAATCAAATGGGTTCCCTGCAACTTTGTATTAAACCTCTGGACGAAGTTTCCGTCAACGTCTAGAACACAGTTCGTTGACATGTTTTTGTGCGTCAGTCTACACCTGCAAACAATTTACATTGATAAAGTATACCTAGTTTGAAATTTAATTAATTCCCGTTTGATCTCCACACCCTCGTTTATATCGTATGTAACTTCTGGCTCAGTTCGACATTCGCGTCAAAGTATTTCACGGTAGAGCAACAAGCTACAAAGGAAAAAATCGAAGTCTGACGCTTCTGGAAAAAACGGCACGTTGCCCAGACCGGATAGCATTTATGGAGGATATTTCCCTGGTGAAGCGGAACACTTGCAATTCCATTAGCATTTAAAACAAACTTTTTATTTCCGGTCGGTATACAACCGACCGAATTAAGGGCAATTAATCGCAAATGCATGTAGGGAAAAACCGGAACATCCTGCTATCATTTTAGACGGAAAACGCCTGAGGGAATACTCCATATTATCGTGTTCAAGTTATCAGACGGACGTGTTATGGGCGTGTAACTGGAATGGATATGCAAGTTTTTGTTAATAAAAAATTCACTGGCGAATTCAAACGATCATTTTGTTGGCACATGACTTGAACGTTATTAAAAATGTTATTGATGAATTGTCAGACTTTTCGTTATACAGGGTGTTTAACCATAAACTGGACAAACATATACAGGGTGTTTCACCATAAACTGGACAAACATAATATATTGCCGTGTAATTGACTCCGAGAAAGTCCTTTTTGCCTCATGACATACCTATACCCCGTTTTCGACGCATAAGCGAGAAGGGTGTTTAATGTCAACTTTGAGCAATATTCTGATAACTGTGGTAAGTTATGCGTGATATTTCAAATAACGGTTTCTGGTCACATCTCAGTATTTTTCAGGGCTCAATTCAACTGTGTCGTAGAATTTGGAAGAGAAAAATTTGAAATGGCAGAAAACCTGCAAAGTTGAAATTTTTTTTCTTGGTTGCCAATTTGGAAAGCCTAATCTCAACGTACTCGATTTTCTAAGATTTTCCGTGAACAAATTGTCTCAAAATTCGAACTCAACTTTTTTTTTACACATCTTCAGTGAAAAAAAAATTTCGCCCAAAATTTTCGGAATTTGTTCATGGTTGAATTATCTTTAATTCTGAATACTTGGATGGAAACAGAATGAAAAAATATCAATTGCTTTTTTTTGTAGTCTTCCGAAGATTACGCTCGGTGTACTCTGCTATCTTAATTTTTATTTGCGGAGGCCGTTCGAAGGTCAAAATTGTGCTGATGGGCTGCCAGAATGACTCGGATAAAAATATGAAATTATAAACCAAAAAATTTTTTTTTCAAAAAACTTTGGTAGAAATCGAACTCTACGAGTATGAATTGGATTGATTTCAATCCTATAAATCTCCGTTACCAAAGCAACACTAGTTAATCGAGAGTGTAGAGTTCGAATCTCACCAAAGGTTTTTGGAAAAAAAAATTACCCAATTTTTTTTTTCGAACACATTTTTTTTGGTTTATAAATTTATATTTCTATCTAGGTCATTCTGGCAGCCCAGAGACACAATTTTGGCCTCCGTACGGCCTCCAGTTTTTCAAATAAAAATTATGAAAGTACTCCGAGCGTGATCTTCGGGAGGCTACAAAAAGAAAACCAAATGATATTTTTTTATTCTGTTTTCACCCATTCAAGTTTCACGTCCCAATGAGCAATATGCGCAGAATAATCAATTAATACAACAACAAAAACTGTTAGAAGTGTTGCAATAAATCACTGAAGCTTGATTTCATTCAACCCCAGAGCACCCTTGGAGCCTTTTAGATTGATTACCCACATAAAATGTACCATTCCTCCACCAACACACATATACACGGAACGAATATAGTTCTGCCAACAAATAAACATCTGGTGAGATTCGATTTTCCGTCAACAGTCCCGGAATTTATGGATAAATAAATCACCGTTTACAATGATACATATCAAAATGATTTCCGCAATTTTCGCCTGTTCGTTCCTACAGAATAATAACACCCTTGTTCAAATGGCTCTCTCCGTTATTTCTGTTTTATATTATTCCATAATATTGAAGCGGTATGAATTATGGAACGAGTTGAACGTTCATCTTTGTGTTCGGCAATATATTTAATGCTCAAGATTGAAAGTCTTTCGTAAAACCGATGGTTTGTGCATTTTAAAACATTTTGAATTGAAATTATACCATTTCTACAAAAAGTTGAGAAATTGAACATATATACAGACACAGAGTGTAACAGCCAAATGGAATAAATTCGATAACGAATAAATGAGGGCGTGTTGGGAATAACGCTCGGACATGTCGATTTGTAATTTTAAATGCGCATATTTTTCAAGAAAATAATATTATATAGGGTATTTCATGTGACTGTGGCCAATACCAACTTTCCTATTTCAAATGCAACCCCCTGTATATTATTTATTTTTTGGATTCTTCAGAGAATTCTAGACACAATTCATGCACAATGTCCTATACCTATCTTTAACTATTTCGGAAGTATTAAGTGTTACTAAGGCTATGAGAATAAACAAATCTGTCTTTGTTTTTTTAATTTCTTCTCAGTAATGGTTTTTGCTTACTTTCTTCATATCAAGAGGTAAATGGGAAATAAGTATTGAGTGTAACGTATCGAATTTGTGAAATAAAATAATTTTCATTTAAAATGTTAATTTTTGTAAAACATCTGAAAACACTTAATATTTCCGAAAAAGTTGAAGATAGGTATAGGACATTGTACATGAATTATGTCTAGAACTTTCTGAAGAATCCAAAAAATAAATAATATACTGGGGGTTGCATTTGAAATAAGAAAGTTGGTATTGGCCACGGTCGCATGGAACACCCTATATAATTTTATTTTCTTGAAAAATATTCAAAATTACAAATCGACATGTCCGAGCGTTTTTCCTAACACCCCCTCAATTATTCCATTTGGCTGTTACACTCTGTATATTATAACTAGTAGAGCCCCCAGATCTACCCATTAAGGGGACGTTAGACTCTGGCCGACGGCACCGATTCTCCATTCAAAAAGTGCCTTTCATTTTTCCAAGTTCACGTCCTCAATTTTCCACCTGAAAGCTTGATTTTTTTTCAATTCTCCTGGAATTTCAGACAGTTCTCTGCGATTTCACACTTTCTGGAAATCTTTTCAGTATTTCCATAATTTTTTGCAGTATTTGAGCGCCTATCCGAATCGAATCTTTTTTAAAATATAGAAAATTGATTTGTTGAGGGCACTCCAATGAATATTCTAAAAGAAAATGATGAAAAACTATTTAAAAACGATTATGAAGTCAATTTTCATAGACTCTCAAATTCAACCCGATTTTTTCTTGCGAAAAAATAATTTTTCCAAAGAGCAATTGGAGTGCCCTCAAGACATCCTTTAACTTCAATTTAAAAAAAGAGTAAAAAAAGTTGTTAGGGATAGCAACTGTAAATCGTCGTTATACCATGTAATAAGCATGGGATAACGACGATTTACAGTTGCTATCCATAACAACTTTGCTTAGTGAATAGCCCCGAGTATATCTGTGAGAAAAGTTTTATGGAGTTTAAAATTGCCTTTTTGCCGGATTTTTTCAACATCGTATAGAGAATCGAAATTTCACCCACGTATAAATCGATTATTCCTCGCAGTACTCACATTGCCAATTCGGAGCAGTCAAACGTCGGATTTAAACCTCCGACCGAGATACTTACCTCAGTTATAGGTGACATTATTACTGAACTATGGTTAGAAAGCCCAGAATATTCTGATTTTCACTGTCAAAATATAATTTGACAGCTGCTTTCAAGTAAATAGTCCATGGTGCTGAATTTGTGAGTAGGGTTCACTGAAGCGAAAAGAATTTGTTATAGAATTATAAGAAATTGTCGATAATTATCGCCCAGAAAATGGCCCTGGTGTCAGAAATCAGCTACCATCCGTGGCAATCAAGGACCACAGCCGTCTCAAGGTCCAGAAGTCAACAAATACCTACCCCTGAACGAAGGCGGTACAGGTGAGAAGTCGTAGATGGCACCTATGTCGAATATAGGAGGCTTAAGGTAAGAATAACCTTGAGTGCTCGACGTAGCACACAGATGGCGCGAGATTTTGTCGTACCATAAATCCACACAAAAGGAAATTTAAACCGTGACAATCGTGTAAATGATGAATTCATTCATATAGGTTTCATTGAATTCATACTCTTCCACCCAAAAAATGAAATAAAACCAGCTGAACATGTTTTTCATAAAGTTTATTAAAATAAGTAAAATAATCATCGATTTATTACAAAACAGAAAATCTATCAATATACATTTTTCCAATCATTAGTTATAGAAAAGCTAATTTTTAAACTTCAATATTTTACAAATTAATACAAGATTACACGTTATATTGATATTAGGTCACTCAACAAAAAATGTACAAAAATCGCATAAAATTACTGAAAAATATAATCAGTGCCACAAGAATTTACAGGGACTAGAAAAACGTTGGCAAGTGCATCTTCTGAAAGTTGAATCGATTTTTAAGGCACCATTTCATTCATAGGGATAAATGATTCTTCTCAGGAATTATATCCAGAATGCTAACCCCAAATTTTTATGTACGATGAAATGTGAATAAGGTACAAGGAAATGTCATGACAAGAATAATGTTTTAAGCATCTTTAGGATAACCCCCATTTCGAACTCCATTTTAATGTTAAACTCACACAGTATTATTGTCATTGAAACACTATTTTTGTATACTATTGTCGTTCTATAATATCCCACTATAGAAGAAATAGTATCAAGTCCATAAAATTTAAAATCAAGTGCTGATTAATCTTTTTTTAAATCTTCAGTTCGAAATTAAATTTATCAAGAGCAGTCTTCTTGTCATTCCATTGTTATCGAATTCCTTTGGCAACTTCCTCACAAAAATTGCATTCACCACAATCATTATATAATTTTTCAAACAACTGAAAAACAATAATGAGAAATTGCGTGAAATGAAAATGAATGCTGATCTAATTGATGATGAAAGAGGTTCGCACTTAGTTAGCATTCCATACATATTTTTCAAGAAAAACTTCAAGAATTTCGAAATCTTATACACCTATCATAACTTCCATAAAAAATGAAGATGAAATTTTATACATGTTGGCTATAAATATGTGGCAAATCACAGACACAATATAATTCATTAAATATCTACATAAAATCTAGAAACATGATTTAAGTACCGAAAGCCTTGAAAAAAATTCAAACATGGCAGTTTCAGGAATTTTCACTTTTCTAAATAGAGTTCGAAAAACCGAAAATCGATTAAGGCGAATTCAAAAAATGAGTCATGTCAAAAAAGGAGATCTATTAATGTTGTACATTGAAAGTTGATTTTAAATTGGGTTCTGAGTATCTATGACATGATGTAAATGAGTGAGTGATATGGTAAAATATTGAATATTTACTGAACGGATTCTCAAGGCAGAATGAGATAGGATCAAAAAAGACCCTTTTTCTTCTTGAGTGACGATTGTTTCCATAATGGCATCTTTCGGAATTCCTCTTTGGAAATTGATAATGCAGTTTCAAAGTCGTCGGACGACAGATAGTCTTCCAGGTGGGTCGGGTCGACGCCCTCTGGAAGTGGCCTTTGAAGAAGTTCAGCTAAAGGAAATTCGGTTCTTGATAAGAGAGCCAGTTCATGTTCTAAGTTCTTTTTTTCTGAAGGTTTTCTTCCATCCTGAAAAATAGGAGAATTTTCGTCAAAATCGATACGTCGACGGTTTATCAATTGGGCAATCCAAACCACGTGATTATTCCACCAGTGCTAACCTCAAAACGTTTCTGACAGATCGTCGGTTAGCGCCCAAGATATGTTAGAAGCACAAATAAGAAACATTCTCGACGAATATCAGCATTTTCAAAGTTCCCAGAGCCTCAAGAATAGGTTCAGTACTCACCGTTACGTTGAGTTCAGCCACATCTTCTTTCGCTTCCCAAAACGGAAACAGATTTTTGAATTCCTCGGGTTCTAGCCCCGCCCACACCAGCTCAGCCTTCGGTTCGACGTCTTCGCCATGTCTTGCTCTCCAATAATTCACCGCAGTTCCCATAGCGGCCCTTCTTTCAGACTGCCATCGAATGATACCAGAACCGGTCTGATCCGTCGTGCTGATGCCCCCTTCTTCTACCTTCGGCCACCAGCCCTGCCACAGCCACAGCTGATGTTCGTTATCAATCAGAAACAGGGCTATAATTTAAAAAAATCTAAAATAACTAAAATTCCTTCGAAGACAACTTTCACAAACAATCAAATGGGATAAGGACTGAACGAGAATAAATTCGCTATCACAAAAACGCTTATATCTTTTGAACCACTGGACCGATGTCGAAAATCAAACTCATTTTCGAATCATCTTCTAATTCTAATGAAAACTGTTTTTACAATAAAAAACCAAAACTATTTTTCACAAAATTCATGGATTTTTTCTGGAATTCTTCCCATCATGCTTCTTTTAGTGTACTCAGTCACTTTCTGGGATGCTGTCTTCCACTTTTGCTTGAATTCCGCTAATGTTTTCGTTGATTTCTTAGTCTTCTTCAATTCTCTTCTTACCAGGGCCCAATATCTTTCGATTGGCCTGAGTTCTGGGAAATTTGGTGGATTGGCCTCTTTGGGGACAAAAACCACCTCATTAGCTTCGTACCATTCCTTGGTGGCCTTGCTGTAGTGGCATGAAGCTAAATCTGGCCAAAAGATTGTTGACACATCCTGCTCACGTAAAAATGGTAAAAGTCGCTTCTTCAAGCATTCCTCGATGTATATCTTCGAGTCAACAGAGCCTTGGCCAACGAAAAATTTGCTCCATTTCCCACAAGTTCAAATTGCTTGCCAAACCAGGAATTTTTTAGGAAACTTTGCATGTTTCTTCACGCGAAATTGTTCGTCAACATTTCCACGAGAATCTGCAGTATAAAATTGCTGACCAGGAAATTGCGAGAAATCAGCCAAGACATAGATTTCGTCGTCCATCACGCAACAGGAAAAATTTTTCAAGAATTCCTTTTTCAATTTCTTTGCTCTTCATTTCGCTTCTTGATTCTTCACAGATTTCCTGTCTGGCACTTTCTGCACTTTGTATGTTCTAAGCCCACAACTCGACTTGATTTTCTGAACGGTTTACTGCGAACAAACCACTATTTGGACCACTGAAAGGTCCTGAAAGGTTAGGATTCTTCTGAAAAGGCTGATGGCTTTCTTCACTCTTTTTGGGCTATGAAACCCCT
The DNA here is from genome assembly GCA_910592335.1 of Adalia bipunctata. NCBI lineage: Eukaryota > Metazoa > Arthropoda > Insecta > Coleoptera > Coccinellidae > Adalia > Adalia bipunctata. The sequence continues at coordinate 6,358,017 of OU342948.1, read as the reverse complement.
TTTTCCTCCCGGTTCCTTCCTTGCGGTTAATTGTAAGATCTTCGTTGAAGCGCTTAACAACTCTTGATACCGTTTCCGGAAGAACGCGAGCCTCTTTTGCGATTCTTTTGAAGCTCCATTTTTGATTATTTTGAAAAAGTTTCACTATAAATTCTCGTGGTTTCACTTCGCTTGACATTTTGCGACAGAGAATTAGAATATCTATGAAGTAAATGTTCCACATGTTTCTGACGTTCATAACACATCTAACTATGATCAAATTTTGAATTTTTCCAATGGGGTTCAGTCCTTATTACAGGAAGCAACTTTTCACAAATTATTTAACTCACCAGGTTGACTAGCAGAATAAAGCTGATCCTGCAAAACAGGAAACGGCGTACCGTGTTCACTCCTATGAGGACAACATATCTCCGTGACAGCAAACGTTCCAGACGTGCTGCTGAAGGAGAAGAACCTCGGGGTAAAATCGAAGCTTTCCTCGCTATCCAGGAGCGACACATACGTATTTCTGATGTTCCCTATCGCGTTTTTGAACTCCTCATCTTCTTTGCCCTCTTCCACCTCTTTCAATTGAGCCCCATATTCTAAATTCAGTTCTTTGGGCTTGTCTCGGATGAGGATCTCCGCCGATCTTTTAGCGGTTTTTTTCGTTCTTTGAGAGGATTTGCAACCGTGCCAGACCGTTAATTTATTCGTTTCGGAATTGACTAAGACTAGAGAGGATCTGCTTCTGAGGTGATGTGCGTTGCAAGGAACTTCAATGAGGTGGCCTTCTTTCTCGATTTCGCCTGGAAAAGAATCAAAGAATGTGTTTATAGAATTTTATTGTTATTGTTTGCTACTAGCGAGAATGAATATTGAGGGCCAGTATATTCATCTACCAGTAACCTGTCAACTAGCTTTACTTACAGAAATGGCAAGGATTAAATAAAAGAAGAATTATATTGCTAAATAGAAAAGATCTTCATAATTCTCCGAATTTCAAAGTTTGGCTACCTTGAAGGAGAATTGACCCAATTGAAGAAGGAAAAATCTTAATTAAGAACTCAATAAAAGAAGAAACAGACATGTTTGTCCTTCTTCCCACTAGGAGACTTTTCCTTTCTTCTTTTATTGGTTTCTTAATTAAGATTTTTCCTTCTTCAATTGGGTCAATTCTCCTTCAAGGTAGCCAAATGTTGAAATTTGGAGAATTATTTTATTTTTCCCAGTAGGATACTTTTCCTTTCTTCTTTTATGGGGGACACAATAAGCATAGTGCCTAATTAAGTAAGTTATTCTTGAAGGGAGAAAGATAACCTTATACAGGCTGAGTCTTTGACTTGTACATATATTTTAACTGTAGATTCGTGAGGCCAGAAGAAACCTTTTTCCATTTCCCATTTTTCCGAATTCGGCTCTGTTGAAAAGATATAGCCATTTGAAAAAAAAATTGGGCTCAATACGTTCCTGAAATGATACTGTGGAATTGATTCAAAGTTCAAATTTCTCGATTGAAATTGAGTTTATTCATTTAGGGACTCAAGTACTAACCTTATTGGAATAAAAATGTTGCAAACACGATAATTTCAACAAAAACAGTTAGTTTCATCGGATTATATCTGCAACTAAAAAGCCACATTTCTCACGCCAAAATAAGTTCCTTTTTCGATTTTTCTGCAGAATAGTTTGTAAACACTAATAACTTGTTCATATTCTTCTCGAAGTTCCCAAACAATCTCATGAAGAAAGACTTATTTTCATTCAGATCATCAGAATTTATTATTAAACAACCTAACCTAATCTATTTTGAATCTATTCTGTGAATGTTTGCACAGAAATTTCAAGAAGATGTTATCAGTTTGCTGATATTTTCATTGAGGTTAAGGATTTTTTACGAAACATATCTATGAATTCTCTCTCTCTCATCTTTGGCTTCTGCCGTTTCCATCATAAATCGAGTTTGCCGCGAATTTCTCCACGCATGTGTATAGCGAATACCGACGGATTGTGTGGTTGTCTCTGGATTGGTCAATTACCCTTGGAGGCCAACTATAAACAAAAACAAACTCTAAACATTGCGTGAAGTTCTGAATACATTCAGTGAATTATTGTTCTAATGTGATTATTATGTGAAGTGAATTAATATAATTTTAACCGTGTCGAGTTTATAAAATTCCAAGAGGATATTGTGTAGATAGGAACATCGCCACAGATTATAAGGTATCATTTTTATTTTTCATTGATTTCAATTTAATACGTAGTTTGTATCGATATATTCATCATTCATATCCGAATTTTGTATTTCATCGACATTTAACTTCAATATGGACCGGTAACAATAAATTTTTAATAGAAACTGTGCGTATTAAATGCTCCTTGGTGTTCAATTTTATCGCCCACATTTGTGGGATTTTATTATTAAATATCTCTGCATCAACGTTTCCCATCATTTAAATTTAAGTCTCAACAAAGTTGATAAATATTGTGACAACATTGTAAACTCGTTTAAAGACCAGAGAAGGAATAATATTCGATAATATTTAATTCAGAGACGCATTCAGATTATTCTTGAAATTAATGATTTTTTCGTCGAATTTCTCCGGGTTAAATTTGGAAATAACTCGAAAACGACGCGTTTTATTGAAAAAAAATTTGAATACTTTTAGTTTGTTAAATGATTGATTCTTTCGAAAATATGAACCGTTTATCTTTTTAAAGTGGTTTTATGGTGTTTTAGCGTGTATTGATGAGTCGACTACCCTGTAAGGTTGGATATACCGACCCTTATTTCAAGAAGATTATCAGGGCGTACTTGCCAAAAATAATTTGAGAAATAGCTACAAGGTTTAAGAAGTCAAATTCAGAAATATAGAGGGGAAGAAAGGGTTTTTTACCTCAAGAATCTACATTGAAAAATCACAAATCAGCAAAAGTCTCTTCCAGTATAATGTAAATTCTAACGAAGAACAAAATTAAGGTGTTGATAACTCACCTCGTGTGATGAAGAGCCTGCTGGTCTTCCTCGCTTGACTCGAACTCGTCATTTTTCCCCTATATATAACCATCTTCCCGTTGAAAAGCCTGAGGAAAGCGGCCGGTTCGTTTCCCTGAGTGACCCTTATCTGCGGCGCGCTCTCACTGTCCAATTCGATGGTCAGAAGGGCGGCAACCCCCTTCTCGTTTATGGAGGAATTGCATCCTTGCCAGTAAAAGAAGACCGTGACGTCTCTTCCTACCTGGAGATGTTTCGACGGTTTCCCGCTCAATTCTCTCCCTTTCACGGTTATGCTAAACTTCCATTTGACTATGTAACTGTCACCGTCGTAAAAACTACCCAGGGAATCCTCGGATAAGAGTTCGTAGGTGTTCTCCATCACTCTCCACATTATAATCTGGGACGTATCGAATTCGAACAGCCTGTTCCTTTCTTCATCGTAGTAGGTGTCGCCTCTACCGATGTGGTTTCCCTCGATGACGATGTCCGGGATCGGGCTGCACCCTTTCAACATCTCGTTCATGTCCAGCGGTTCTATCGCGTTCGTACTATCCGCCAGTTTGCCGTTCACGTCTTGTTTCACTTGAATCACCCTGGAGAAATCGGGCCAATCCAGGAATTTCTCCTTGAACAGGATGGTCTCTCCGTGTTGGGTTGTTCTGGCGAATAGCGCCCAGTCGGGTCGGGCGTTGGCGTATTTACTCAGTTTCTCCGGGGTTCTATCGCCCAGCATCAACGAGACGTTGATGGGACACACGCTACATTCCGTGTAGTTGTATCCTTCGTCCCACAAGTCTTTGGCCAACTTCATGATGGTCTGTTTGTCCTTGGACGAAGCGTTCTTACCGCTCCAAACGTACATTTCGGTGCCGAAATCGAAGACGTAGACTGCGGTGGACGTGAGCATCTGGTATTTCGGTAAATTTCCCCAGTATTCATCTAAAGGTACTAATTCGTCTTTATCCAACCCGTATATCATGTTGGTCAGTATGATGTTAGCTTCGTAAATTTCGTCCTCGGAAGGGTTGCCAGCACTGACTATACCTTTGGCCACCGGATCTCCTAAATAATTCCAAAAATTTCTGGTATCCTCCGACGCGTTAGGCCCTAATTTAGAGTCTATGGTAACGATTTTCGATGATTTGCACCCCAGGTCGTTGGTTTTCTGAATGTGGCCGACGATGTCGGACGCTCTAGCCTGCTCGATGATGTTCGAATAGGCCCCGATGAAGTTGTAGATTATTCCTTTGGTTATCAGGATAAAACAATCCCCCTCGTTTATACTGGCGCTGACAGGTTCCACTAGTCTCAGTTGAACGTGTCTGCGTCCTTTGACCTGAAGAAGCATCAGATCTTTGTGCGAAAGGAGACTAGTTGGTCCCGAATTCTTTTTGAGGGGCACCGCCTTAAAGTCTTCCTTACTAGCGAGACCTGCTAACGCTTCTATGGCGAAATTCGAAGAACTCTTTGCCACTGAAAAGAATAAGAGTCAAGAATACATATTTTCAATGGTCAGGGAATCATTTTTTCGACAAATCGCAAGCTCTGGCGTGAGTCTGCCATTATGAAATGGCGAAGCAAAATATAGTCCATCCAAGAATGATTGACATCTCGGGGGGCTTTGGAAAATCGAAATTATGTTGGTAATACCAATTCAGTAATATTTTGAGTTGCAGAATTCACGTTGGTGTTGGAAATAACACCGACATTTTGTTCTGTCATTAATGTTTCGAACAAATTTGACAAAAAATTGAGCAAGTGAAATAAATATCTTTGAAATAAGGCTCTGGAAGAGTGAACAGCTAAAAAATGGAAAGCCTGCACAGAGCACGTAGAAAAAGAAATGAGAGAAGATTAGTCAAAATATAAGGAATGTCTTGATATATTGCTGACAAAACCTTTCATTATGAACATGACGAGTTCTGCCCAGATGAGGAAAAAATAACATGTTGTGGTTGTTGAAACAGAATAATAGGAATATTTATATTTTTCATATTTCATATTTTACTCCTTCATTGTTCAAAAATATTGAAAGTTACAATGTCATGACAAAATTCTTCATATATTAAATAGATCCATTGGCTAAGTTTTGTTTCTGTCTTGATATCTATTACAAATTTCCCAATCCATTCACATTATTATTATTATTTGAACTGGGGTCGTTTTGGCTCGTTAAGCCTTCAGAGAACTGCGACCGTGTAGATCTTTTGTTCCCTACCCTACTCATTCATGGAAACCCAAGGAGGTCGTCAATAGTGTTGATAAAATTGGCAACCTCCCTAGGAGCCTTGGCCATTCACATTGGTTCACAGTGGATATTAACTCAGAAAATATCCATTTTAGGGCAAGGGTGTGATGCATACACTCACATTATTTTTTAACGTAGATTCAATATCTGCCATAAAAAAATGGGGTTCTAATTTGAAAAAATTGATTTTTCACGATTTTGTCATCCCTAACTTTGAAAGCGATTTTTTCACCCCCTGTATCATGAATCGCGATTTCGATTTTTAAAGTGGATACATCAATCTTACATCTTGAAAAATCCCAAAAATGAAAATTTTCCATCCAAAAACCTCGAAGTTATTCTTGTTCCAGCGGAGCTCTATTTTCGATTTTTTTTTCGAATTTTCCCGCTCAGAGAGAATTTTCCAACCAAAACTGAAAAATGTTACATCAAAATAACTTGAAATTTTCTAAGGAATCTATTTCTGCAATAAAAAAATGGTGTTCTAATTTGAAAAACGGAAGTTGACGTCATTTCCGGAAAAACCGGAGGTGCTCATGCCTTGAAAATATTTTAGATTTCATCAGCATCGTGAAATACTTATAAGTGCTGAATTTCATGAAAATACGTTCAGTAGTTTCCCGTATAAATATGGGTGAGGTTCCTCGTGAAAGACCCTGTATACTGCTGGTATACAGATTCACACGCTGGTAATCGTATGTGAAAATTGGGAACATTTTCATGTTCAAAGTTCCTTAATTCAAAAAAATATCATTCAATTTTTAGGTTATTTCTATATCTATGATGAAAGCACAGAAAATTTTTAGTTACTTTTTTGTAACTAGAAATAAAGCTGCGACTGGACTTTCAAGGCCTGTTCTGATGTCAATCATTCTTGGATGGACTATAACCACAAAGCAACTGTCACCTGTCGAATCGGTTGGTCAAACAAAACACTGATGCCAACGCGAAAACGTGAACTTAAAATCATACTCACGTTTTTCTATGTTCAGTCTTTTCGATTCTCTCTCCGCCACTCCAGTCAAAACTTCCGTATATTCGTATTTTATATCTTCCCTCTCGGCCAGAGCTTTGATGGGATTCTTGGAAGGTCCTTTCCTCCTTTGAACCTGTATATTCTTCCTTTGTGCAAGAGGGCTATGTCTCTGGATAGAATCTAGATCGTCTAAATTCAGACGGAATTTATCGGCCTGATTCACTTTTGCGTCGATGGTTTTGAAGAAACTGGTGAAGGTGAAATCGTCGGGTCTGAAGACCTGAACGTTCTTGGTGACGACTTTGGATGTTTTGTCCAATTCTGAAAGAATTTTAAGTATTAGATATGTTTCGAGATGTTTCCATGATATAAAACTTACTTAAAGTTTCCAAACTAGGGTCGGGATTCGATAGGCTCCTTTTCAGTTTCAACAGACCATTCTTTTCGGGTGAAGTAGGCGTTGAAGAAGAATTGACTGAAAATAATGATGAGAAAAATTTTATTCCGCTACAGACGCGTAAAGATTGAATAATAAAAACCATTCCTCCACATTATCAGGAGTATAAATAAATACGGTTTTGATAACATAGCAATAAGTTTAAATTAGTTAAAAAAGTTAAAATCATTGTTAAACTTCTGAATCAAACATTTGAGGGTGCGTTTTTCTATATGTACTTACTTTGTTTTCCTTTGAACCTTCTAGCTTGTGGCGCTTTTTTCGTCTCGTCGCTCACTGGAATATGGACCGGAATTGTGGTTTTCACCTTTTCCATTTTGCCGGTGACCGAAAATTTGTCGGCGTCCGATTTTTCCACCCTGCATTTCCATTGTCTTGAAGCGGCGTCCAATTCGTCCTTTCTTGAAGAGAGAATCGAAGTCTTCTCCGTTATTTCGGTCTGAAAATTTTCAATTTGAGAAAAGAAGATTTTATGCGAAAACGAAATTTTATCGAATATTTTCAAAGAAGAAATCGGAAATATCCGGCTGGAATGTTTCAAATGGGCCACCCTGTATTTCCACGAATACAGAGTCTTTGACTTGTACATATATTTCAACTGTAAATTCTTGAGGCCAAAGAAACCCTTTTTTCATTTTCCATTTTTCCGAATTGGGCTGAATACGTGCCTGATGTAATTCTCTGCAAACACTTCAAAGTTCATATTTTGTATTTCATTGACATTTATTTTTGATATGGAACGGTAACAATAAATTTTTAGATTATTTAGTGCTAAGTATCATTTCATTTTCCATTGATTTCAATGTAATACGTGGTTTGTATCGATATTCATCATTAATATCCGAATTTTGTATTTCATCGACATTTAACCTCAATATGGACCAGTAACAATAAATTTTTAATAGGGACTGTTCGTATAAAATGTATTATTTCATGCTTCTTAGAATTCAGTTTTATCTCCCACATTTGTGGGATTTTTATCATTACATATCTCCCCATCAAATGTTTTTCCATCATAGAGATTTTAGTCTTGACAAAGTTGAAAAAAATTCTGACAACATTGTCAACTTGTATAGAGATCATAGAGTTTATAAATTTCAGCCATTCTGTGTTCAGCAATATTAAAAATCCAGGAAAGCATCCAGATTATTCTTAAGATTTTTGTTTTTTTCGTCGAATTTCATCGGTTAAAATTGAGAATAACTCGAAAACGACGCGTTTCTTAAAAAAAAACATAAAAATACTTTTATTTTTTTAAATGAATGATTCTTTCGAAAATATAAACCGTTTATTTTTTTCAAGTGATTTTATAGTATTTTTGCGTGTATTTATGAGTGGGCTACGCTGTAACTTTTATACCAGGAGGAATATTGAACAAGTGTTCATTGAGAAATATACAAAGTGTAACAGCCAAATGGAATAAATTCGATAACGAATAAATGAGGACGTGTTGGGGAAAACGCTCGGACACGTCGATTTGTAATTTTAAATGCGCATATTCTTCAAGAAAATAATATTATATAGGGTGTTCCATGTGACCGTGGCCAATACTAACTTTCTTATTTCAAATGCAACCCCCTGTATATTATTTATTTTTTGGATTCTTCAGAGAAATCTAGACGCAATTCATGTACAATGTCCCATACCTATCTTTAACTACTTCGGAAGTATGAAGTGTTTTCAGATTTATTCCAAAAATCAACGTTTTAAATAAAAATTATTTTATTTCACAAATTCGGTACATTACACTTAAAACCTAATAAGTAATACTGATTATTTCTTAATTATTTAAAAAAAAAAAAACAAACAAAAACATTAATGTCAATGTTGGAAATGTTCAAAATGCTCGCCGCGAACGTCTTGGCAACATGCTAATCTGGTGTAGAATTGTCTTCTAACGTTACTCAACATTTCAGGCGTTTTTGATTACTTTCTTCATATCAAGAGGTAAATGAGAAATGAGTATTGAGTGTAATGTATCGAATTCGTGAAATAAAATTAATTTTCATTTAAAACGTTGATTTTTGCAATAAATCTTAATACTTCCGAAATAGTTAAAGAAAGGTATAGGACATTGTGCATGAATTGTGTCTAGAATTCTCTGAAGAATTCAAAAAATAAATAATATACAGGGGGTTGTATTTGAAATAAGAAAGTTGGTATTGGCCACGGTCACATGGAACACCCTATATAATATTATTTTCTTGAAAAATAGGCGCATTTAAAATTACAAATCGACGTGTCCGAGCGTTTTTCCCAACACGCCCTCATTTATTCGTTATCGAATTCATTCCATTTGGCTGTTACACTGTATGTACGAGTCAAAGACGCACCCTGTATGTGAAAACTCGATATAACTAAAACGTATTTATACTTTTTCAGTTTGTAGAATAAATAAAAACTGTCAGCTTTCAATATTTCATCTTCTAGAATTGCCACGCAAACCAATACGAACCTCCGAGTTATCCGTTCGGCATCCTTTAGAGAACAGCAGGAATTTTATCAGGAATAACAACAAAACCACCAACGCGAAAATTTCACCAAACATCACAATCGGCACCGAGTTATCTGTGCATTAATTAGATCGCAGAACGAAATGCGCCGACGAAATCACAAAATTGATGCACTTCCAGCAAGTGAACCAAAATAAATTCGGCCAACGCAAAGCGTATTTTCCAAGGAACGGAACCCAAGCGACTACTAGGAACGTTTATCGCGAATCTACTTGGTTCGAGCTCTTTTCACGCTGTTATTGTTGACTCGATGAAATTTTTAATGCGCTTCTGATACGTAGGTCTCGTTACTTTTCATATATCATTTAATTCCCTAAATGGACATGAAATTGAAACGGTACATGATTTCTCCTGATCGTTATGGTAGACGAGAGATATGTGTTTTCACTTTTGCAGAAGGTTCAATTGGGTATAAAACAAATAAGCACAATCGGATGAGAAAATAGCGAAAACATGCGCGGTTACATCGCAAAATTTCTCCGGATATCCGAAGAACTGGTACGGGGAGGTCAATAGTAGCGGTATCAGGCAATTCCACCAATGTTAACCTCAAACGCTTCTGACAGGTCGATGGTTTGCGGAAAATATGAGGAATTTCATTATTTTATGCCTTTTATGCTTTATATTCCTGAGAGTAAGATTGGCGGATTATATCAAAAAAGTCCCCATAAAGCAATTTTTCAAGGGAATGAACGTTTTTGATATCTACCTGAACAAAGCTAAATTCCCATTGCTTGACCACCAGCATTAACCTCAAAAAATATTTGACAGGTCATTAGATTGTCCAATATTGGGCGGAGTAGAATTCAATGAGACCTCTGGCGGAAAAAAATTGTAATTGAAGCAACGAGTAAAACAATTCGTATTGCATTGTTTTTATTCTGTTTTTTGTCTTCATTGCAGATCAAGGTTGATTTTTTTTCTACCTTCTTTAAAGTTTTATACTTTGAATTATGTCGCTGCATAATCGAAACTGTTCTGTATTTGGTTGCACTAGCCGTGAAGGGAAAAATCCCGATTTATATTTCCATAAATTTCCTCCCATGGGAAGAATGGTAAATATTGAAAATGCGTTTGGAGTTCTGGAAAATATATCTCAAAAGGCTTAGACAATGAAACTAAAAATGGGGAAACCAGTTATAGATAGTATGTCCGTGTCTTCCTTACATTTTAAAAGGGAAGACTAGTCAAAGTTAGTACCAAGTGTGTAATACATAATTATAAGTTAATAGTGGATGGTGTAGGTTATATTTCTGAAGGTGAACAATATATAAATGAGTAACATATTCTTCAGGTCTTAGTAAAAAAAAGTATCATCTTTTAAATGCAGTACCTTCCTTAAAACTACCACAGTCAAGCCACGAAGTATGTTCCAGGAAACGAAAAGAAAATAAGTCGGTATTAAAAATTTCAAATGATACTCAATACAAACGTACCTTCCCTGCAACTTTTGAAGATATGACTATATCAAAAATGAAATAAAAACACGAAATCAGACCTAAAACTAAACAGTTAATTGAACGCTTGTTGTACTTTTCACAAACATCAACCATACCTATTACTCCAAAAATAAAAATATTGGGAGTCAAAATTTAGATTAACAACACAAAGCACTAAAGCACAATCAAAGAAAAACCAAAAGTTTCACAAAACACCCCCTGAAAATAACTTAAACAGCTAAATAAAACCACTTCAATATCAAAGGGCTCATACGACATCTGATTTGTTTTACTCGTTGCTAAGATGACATTGACATTTCAGAGCGCCACCTATCGAATTCTACTTTTCCCAATACACATCTACACACAACAAATCTTGTCACTCGTAATTTTAATTGCCTTTTGTAGGATTATAAAACTTGCAAAGAGGAAGAGAAAAATAGCCAAAATTCCGATCCAAAAATTTTATAAAATTTAACTTACATTGTATATATTCTTTTCTTTAAGTAGCTTCAGTTCGTCGTCGACGGTGTTGCTTTTTACGTAGCGCTTCCGCCATTCTGACTCGCCTTTCCTCTGCAGCGCTGCCTGCAACTCTGCAATCGACTGAGGCATGTCCGCTTCCTGTGTCACCTTTCGTACGGTAGTGGTGTTACTTCTCCGAACTGTGACTTTATGTTCATTACCGAAAGCAGCCTGACTTCTGCTTTTCGACAATATACCTTCTAGGGCTTGCCTGGAACAAAAATGAACGATTTAAAGATCCAAATCCTACAAAATGTGGTGCAATTGTTCGAAGAAGTCGTTCGAACCATTCGAATCTACAATAAATGCTATTTTGCGGATCTGTAACATCTGAATCTTGAGTGGCCTGTGCTCGAAAACAAAACTTGAAAATGAATTATGGAAAAACAAAATCATGAATAATTCTTGACTTAGAAGGGCTACATGGTTGATTTTGGTATCAAAATGTAGGTTTTCGCTCCATTCAATGAAGAATGTTTCAGAGCTCTATCTATCATAGTTTAGATTTTTACTTGTCAAATGGCATTTTTTCCAAAAATCGAATTTTCAAACCATCATAGCACCCCTTCCTCTGCTCGCCGCCACTATTCATTTATATTAGGTTGATCAGCATAAGTCCAAGTATCTCTGTGCAAAATATGAGCGATTTGAAAAATTCGATATTTTGGGTGAAAAATGACCAAGGGGTATGACCCCCAAAAAACGCCTTAAACTCAATACCAAAAATATCTGGGTGGATCTAACGGTGCGATTGTTCGAAGAAGTCGTTCGAACCATTCGAATCTACAATAAATGCTATTTTGCGGGTCTATATCATCTAAATCTTAAGTGGCCTGTGCTCTAAAACAAAACTTGAAAATGAAATTTGGAAAAACAAAATCATGAATAATTCTTGACTCAGAAGGGCTACATGGTTGATTTTGGTATCAAAATGTAGGTTTTCGGGGTCGCTCCGTTCAATTAACAATGTTTCAGAGCTCTATCCATCATAGTTTAGATTTTCAGCTGTCAAATGGCATTTTTTCAAAAAAATCGAAATTTCAAACCATCATAGCTCCCCTCCCTTAGATCGCCGCCACTATTTATTCATATTATGTTGATCAGCATAGGTCACACTATTTCTGCGCAAAATATGAGCGATTTGAAAAATTCAAAATTTTGGACGAAAAATGACTAAGGGGTATGACCCTCTAAAAACGCCGTAAACTCAATACCAAAAATATCTGGGTGGATCTAACGGTGCGATTGTTCGAAGAAGTCGTTCGAACAATTCGAATCTACAATAAATGCTATTTTGCAGGTCTATAACATCTAAATCTTGAGTGGCCTGTGCTCGAAAACAAAACTTGAAAATGAAATTTGGAAAAACAAAATCATGAATAATTCTTGACTCAGAAGGGCTACATGGTTGATTTTGGTATCAAAATGTAGGTTTTCGGGGTTGCCTCATTCAATAAACAATGTTTCAGAGCTCTATCTATCATAGTTTAGATTTTCAGCTGTCAAATGGCATTTTTTCAAAAAAATCGAAATTTCAAACCATCATAGCTCCCCTCCCTTAGATCGCCGCCACTATTTATTCATATTATGTTGATCAGCATAGGTCCAAGTATCTCTGTGCAAAATATGAGCGATTTGAAAAATTCGATATTTTGGGTGAAAAATGACCAAGGGGTATGACCCCCAAAAAACGCCTTAAACTCGATACCAAATAAATATGGGTGATCCTAAAGGTACGATTGTTCGAAGAAGTCGTTCGAACAATACGAATCTATAATGAATGCTATTTTGCGGGTCTATAACATCTAAATCTTGAGTGGCCTGTGCTCGAAAACAAAACTTGAAAATGAATTATGGAAAAACAAAATCATGAATAATTCTTGACTCAAAAGGGCTACATGGTCGATTTTGGTAACAAAATGTAGGTTTTCGGGGTCGCTCTATTCAATGAAGAATGTTTCAGAGCCCGATCTATTATAGTTTAGGTTTTCACCAGTCAAATGGCATTTTTTCCAAAAATCGAATTTTCTAACCATCATAGCTCCCCTTCCTTTGATCGCCGCCACTATTCATTCATTTTAGGTTGATCAGCATAAGTCCAAGTATCTCTGTGCAAAATATGAGCGATTTAAAAAATTCAAAATTTTGGGTGAAAAATACCAAGGTGTAAAAACACTATATTTGTCGATAAAAAATATATCCGGAAGGTTCTAATGGCGTTAATTATTGGAAAAGTTGATCCAACCATTCGAATCTTCCATAAAAGGACTTTTGCGGATCGATAACACCCATACCACGAACGGTGTAAGCCTGTGAACAAAACCCGAAAACGAAATATCGAAAAAATTAAAACACGAAAATTCTTCACTTAAGAGGGGTACACTGCTGACTTTGGTATCAAAATGTGGGTTTTTGAGGTCGCTGAATTTAATAAAGAATATTCAAGAGCTCTATCTAGCATAGTTCAGATTTTCACCTGTCAAATTGAATTTGTCAGAGCTTCCATCCCTTTTGTCGAATGACAGATCAGGTTCCGCTCACTGATCACGAATCAGTGACCGAATTCAATTCTGTTCACCCATAATTGTCCATGCGTTGACAATTATTCATTCAGAATAATTGGAAAAATCTCTTTCAGCCAATCCTACTATTCATTATTCTTGACACACATTCCAACGTTTTGCCAAAGAAGGATCGCAACCTAGTACACATACTCGCGTTTTCGATCGGTATCTCCATTTTCGATTTTAATCTATTCAAATCAAAACATGCAACTGTTTACTGATCATTATCGTTAATTCGACCATCACCATTATCAAGAATAATTTTGCTCAACGAAGAAGATGAAAAAAACATCAAGTATTATGAGAAATTACACTATTATAAGGTCATGTTTTCATGAGCTGAATACCGCAAGAAATCATAATGATACTCCAAGTTCAAAGAGGCTCTATGGCGATTCCATCTCTGAGAATACAGAGATGTGTATCAGCGCATCCACCATTATGAAATTGAATATAAATTGGACATTTGGGCCAGCTGATTTTTTGTAGTGAATCCTCATATAAGGTGGATCATAAGAAGGGTAGATACTCTTGTTCTCTGCATAATGATAATATACCTTTTTTTTCAATGAATTAACCTATTCCAAACCATATTCGATTGAAGAATATTCGACAGAAGCCTTGTGGAAAATCCTAAAAATCATACACTCATTATTTGAATGACCTTGAAATCTTTTTTACGTCAAAATCATAGATCACAAAAGCAGTCCCGAGGATCCCAGTATAATTACGGCCAATAAAGATGTTAGCAATGTCATTAGGTTTATGAACTTTCACTCGAAAATTTATATACATAGCATAGCGCGTACATGTGAATAGCGGCAGGATATTGAGAAAATTAATGGTCACTCTCTTGTTGTTATGGAGTTATAGACGATTCTATTCATTGATAATCTGTCAATTTGCAGATGATACCAGTCTTTTTCATAATTGTCTCAATAGAAGTGTTAGTGTACAAAACAACATTAAATAACTTAGACTGATTGTTGTTGATCATAAAAAAGGAATTTTAAGTTCTTTATTATTGAAGGTAATCAACTTCAAAGCAACGGGACTACAGAATCTGGAAGTGATCTTTCCACTGTTAGTTATCTCCTGTTCAAATTTGTATTCAACAATATATTTGTTAATGAACCCATCACAGAATATGTAACAAGGCTAGACTTTGTTTAGAACATGAATGCAAACAACTGTGCTATTGAGTTTACCTAATTACGAATGTACATAATAAAACCGACAGAATTACTACCCGCTTCTGAAAATATCAATTCATTGATTTTTTCTCAAGTGGTTATGGTTGATGTTTGAAAAACCTATAATTTTACAATGAAACTTTCATATCCTGAGACCTACTTCAAATAACAAAGTTGCCTTCAATTCAATTTTAGAACACGCTCCCGAAGTATGTACCGTACTCAAGAAACACCTTGTATGTATATGCGTCAGATTCTTGCTCCTAAAGGGAGAGTCATTTAATGGCTTTCCTATTATGAAATATAGCTTTCATTTTCAAACTATACCAAAATAGATTGAAGGCAAATTTCACCAATCGAAATCTATAATACTCAAACGGTGTTCTCGTAAATTTGAGATCGTGCAGATATTTGAACACGTCGTTTCTTCTTCCACCGGTGAAAGTAGATGTTATGAATTGCAGATTGAATGGGCATTTTGTGGTTTGACAAAAATTCGTTGTTTTTTCAGCATAAAATACCGATTGGTCCACTTTTACTCAGAAGAAGTTCAACACTCGATAGAACAACTAATACCTGCGGAAATATCGATCGGACTGATTTATATTGGTCACCCTGTATAATATTATGTTAATACCAGTCTTTCTCAGCAAAAACAAACTGAAAAATCAAACCGATTCGATAGTCTCGGAAAGGACCCTGTGGATTTCACTGAATGACTTCGAAGAACTTGTAATTTCGATTTTTACCATCATCTCATCGCCTCCAGATATGTTCAATATTTCACGAACAATGCAACATCTAATCCATTCTGTAGCCGCAGGAGACCTTGATTATAACTAGGAGATAGTAACTACCTATATTAAAACTCGATATAATAATGAACTCTGCGCTGCAAGGAAGATAAAACGGGCGATAGTTTGACGCAAAAAGGAATCGGAATCTCGCTTTTGCGTTACGAAATTAACCGCGAGATGCATCTCGATTTTACCTTTTGAATAACTCAAGTTTCACAATCGAAGCATGATGTTATTGTCCTTTAAAGGCATACACCCATGTTGCAGTGACTTTTTCGAAGAGTCGTATTTAAAATCTGCAGATAGGAGCATAGACATAGGTGTGACTAATGATTTGAAAGCGAGTATGTGATGAGAAAGTCCGAAGGATATTGTAGAAAAATGTATTTCACGAGAGCTCTACCTCGCCCTATATCATTGTAAATACGCGTCCGTCTTTCGCAAACAAGGTACTGAAAACTATACTAAATGACAAAGAAATAAAACACATGAATACAAAAATTGTAAAAATCGAAAAATTGGAGTATCAAGCCAACATCAAGTGCCTGTATTTAAATGGGTTAAGAGAGGCAAGCAGATTTACGAAGATATGCTTAATACCCTTGGTGATCAATGTCCTTCGTATGCGACCGTGAAAAATTGGACTGCAAGCTTCAAAAGAGGTAAAATTTCCATTGGAGATTATGACCGATCGGGAAGGCCAGTTTCTGTGTCAGTCCCCGAAAATATCGATGCAGTTCAGGACATGATTTTATCAGACTGTCGAATTGGGCTAAAATGGATATCTGAAGCACTGAAGATTCCATACAAACGCGTTCATCATATAGTTCACGTTAATTTGGACATGAGAAAAATTTCTGCAAAATGGATCTCCAAATGTTTGAATGTTGACCAAAAGCGTGCAAGGGTAGAAGCATTGCGTTCGATCTGTGGTCGATTTGAAAACGATGTAGACTTCTTAAACCGAATTGTTACTATGGATGAGACTTGGGTACATTTCTACGATCCAGAAACAAAGCAACAATCGACGGAATGGCGACACTCTGGTTCTCCAAGACCTAAGAAGTTTCGTGTCCCAAAATCTGCTAGAAAAGTTCTTGCTTCAGTTTTTTGGGATTGCCATGAAGTAATCATAATTGATTTTTTGGAACAATAACTGGAGATAACTATTCGACATTACAGACCACTCTACGGGAAAAAGAGAAAAGACGCGGAAAGCTATCTAAAGGTGTTTTGTTTTTACAGGACAACGCCCCAGTACACAAATCTCATGTTGCCATGCAAAAAATTCGTGATTTAGGGTTAGAATTACAAGAACAACCCCCTTATTCACCAGATTTGGCTCCGTCCGACTATAATCTCTCTCTCCTCAACTGAAAAAAAGTTTGAAAGGTCGTAAATTTTCTTCCAACGAGAAGGTAATAAAAGCTGTGGAGGACTGGTTTGCAGAGCAAGAAGAAACATTTTTTTTAAGGTCTAGAGACGTTGCAGGTTCGCAGTAATGAATGTATTCAATTAAGAGGAGAATATGTTGAGTAATAAAATATTTTGACATTGACATTTTGTTTGGTTCTATAGTAGGCTAAGAATTTTTCAATATATCCTCGTAAGATGCGAGTGCCAAATTCATATTGAGTAATGCGGTCAATTCCTCTCAAAAAAGGATTACCTCGAAACAAATGACGTTAACGGGTCTAAAGCTAATCCATTAACGGTCATTGCCCTGATCCAGGAATTGATAGCATCCTGTGACAACTTCTTAGGATGAATATAAGCGTGATATCTAAACACCCTTGTAATTAAAGTTGAATCCTGTCCACTGATTGAATCCGATTTTTATTATTGTCTCATTAACTACACGTATCTAATTTGAATATGTTCATCTTCTGCGCTCGAGGGGGTCAATAATCCCCAGGCCAACCTCAATAACGTTATATAATTTAAAAATAGAAGGCATGAAACAGTCCTCACCATCAATGTCTGATGCATTAAGAGGTTCGAGAGAATAGAAAGATATTACGAATCAATTTGTTCGAAACTGTGAGACAACTGTTGGCATCTAAATATCATAATTCAGATATGTAATTGAAATGGATTACCAATTGGTTCCCCATTTTTCACGGACTATCTGAATGTCAGAATAATAACTGTACTAGTATGGGCCAGCAGATCTAACTTTTAAGTATAATATAAGTTATCCTCATCGGTAGAACTCGGGTGATTTTATAGGCAAAATGTCAAAGTTTGATCAATTTTCCTGAAGAAATGGGGAAATTATGGAAAATATGAATACCAAGCTATTTTGCATTGACTTCCCCTCTTTCGATCCGCATATTTACATCAGGGCCAGGATATCTGTGAAAAAAGTTTTATCGAGTTTAAAATGGCCCTTTTTATCGGAATTTTTCGCCATTTTCGCGAATTTTTTTAAAATACTTCTACTCCGCCTAGAGAATAGAAATTTCACCAACGTATGAAACAATTATTCCTCTTTTCGACCGTATAAAAATTTCCTCACTGTATCGTAGCTTCGCTGCGATTTCAAGATTCTTCTGGACCAACTTTTTCGACAGATTCCCTCGGGTTGGTCTACACTCTACAGAGTTACCGTTTTAGTAAAGTAAAGAAATAGAACAAAGCGATGTTGAAAGGCACAGGATTTAATTTTTTCAATCTTTCAAGTTCAACTCTTACATTCTGGAAATTAAATACGATAGATAAATCAGGAAATGGAATAACATGCATGATATTGCAATCTTGAAGATGAATTGTTGTTGTAATTGGTAGCATTTAGTATTCTTTCAAAACGCCCCAATATGTTATTGGAGGAAGGAACAAATCCAGAACAAATGACCAAAATTAACGAACCATATTTGTTACATAATTTCCTAATTTCTCTCATCAACATTGTTTTTATGTAGGGTAATGATTAATGTTATGAAACGTACTAGCACGAATCTTCTTGATACCGCGGATATGCGTTTATTTTACAGGAAACAAATGTATAATTGCACTCGGTAATTGTGGCAGATATTTTATCGAACAGGTAAGAATTTAATTTCGATTTTTTCGACAAACTTTTCTGGTTGAAACTGCTGACTGTAAACCGCTTCACATAATAACTTTTTACCTAAATTCGAAGTCAGGTACAGTAAATAATGTATTATTACACTCTTACGGTCGACAATTCGTCATGCACCGTTTGATACACTTCTTATCCATTAAATCTTGTTTCCATTGTGGGACCTAGCCCGTTCATGAGACTGAGCAAATTACTGGCAGACCAAGACAGTGCGGTTGACAACTACGCAAAATAGGGAAAAGTGAGATCATCATACGAGGATGTATTGATATCTAGTTAGCCTAGACCAGTTCCATGCATAAACAAAATATTGCGATACCATATCAACGAACAATAACTTATTAGAAGTGTCAGTGTAGAGTTCGACGTCAAAAACGTAAACCTGAGTTACGCAATAAATTTAAAAAAAAGATGTCCACCGAAATTGTAAAAATCGAAAAATTGGAGTATCGAGCCATCATCAAGTACCTGTATTTAAAAGGGTTAAGAGGTAAGCAGATTTACGAAGATATGCTTAATACCCTTGGTGATCAATGTCCTTCGTATGCGACCGTGAAAAATTGGACTGCAAGCTTCAAAGAGGTAAATTTTCCATTGAAGATGATGACCGATCGGGAAGGCCAGTTTCTGTGTCAGTCCCCGAAAATATCGATGCAGTTTATGACATGATTTTATCAGACCGTCAAATTGGGCTAAAACGGATATCTGAAGCACTGAAGATTTCATACGAACGCGTTCATCATATAGTTCGCGTCAATTTGGACATGAGAAAAATTTCTGCAAAATGGATCCCCAAATGTTTGAATGTTGACCGAAAGCGTGCAAGGGTAGAAGCATCGCGTTCGATCTGTGCTCGATTTGAAAACGATGTAGATTCTTAAGCTGCGTACAGATGTGCGAGCCGAACCTATCGCGAACCGCTCGCGAAGTGTTCGTGTCATGTTCGTTAATTTCACGTACACACTTGCGATCCGCTCGCGAACCAATACCAACGACGGCTTACGAATTTACACTGAGCTCGCGTTGTGTTCGTGAAAAGCTGCGTATACATGTGCGAGCCAAACCTATCGCGAACCGTTCGCGAAGTGTTCGTGTCATGTTCGTTAATTTCACGTACACACTTGCGATCCGCTCGCGAACCAATACCGACGGATTACGAACTTACACTGGGCACGCGTTGGGTTCGTGAAAGGATCCGACTATCGATGGATCGGCGCGAACGGTTTGCGAGCGGCTCTATAGAGGTTCGACATGCCGTCCAAATAATTGTCGCTAATGGTTCGCGAGCGGTTCGCGATAGGTTCGGCTCGCACATCTAGACGCAGCTAAAGAATCCGATTATCGATGGTTCGGCGTGAACGGTTTGCGAGCGGCTCTATAGAGGTTCGACATGCCATCCAAATAATTGTCGCTATTGGTTCGCGAGCGGTTCGCGATAGGTTCGGCTCGCACATCTAGACGCAGCTTTAAACCGAATTGTTACTATGGATGAGACTTGGGTACATTTCTACGATCCAGAAACAAAGCAACAATCGATGTAATGGCGACACTCTGGTTCTCCAAGACCTAAGAAGTTTCTTGTCCAAAAATCTGCTGGAAAAATTCTTGCTTCAGTTTTTTGGGATTGCCATGGAGTAATCATGATTGATTTTTTGGATAAGGGTAGAACAATAACTGGAGATTACTATTCGACATTACTGACCACTCTACGGGAAAAAATTAAAGAGAAGAGACGCGGAAAGCTTTCCAAAAGTGTTTTGTTTTTACAGGACAACGCCCTAGTACACAACTCTCATGTTGCCATGCAGAAAATTCATGATTTAGGGTTAGAATTATTAGAACACCCTCCTTATTCACCAGATTTGGCTCCGTCCGACTATCATCTCTTTCCTTAACTGAAAAAAAGTTTAAAAGGTCGTAAATTTTCTTCCAACGAGGAGGTAATAAAAGCTGTGGAGGACTGGTTTGCAGAGCAAGAAGAAACATTGTTTTTGAAAGGTCTAGAGACGTTGCAGGTTCGCTGTAATAAATGTATTCAATTGAGAGGAGAATACGTTGAGTAATAAAATTTTGACATTGAAATTTATTTTGTTTGGTTCTATAGTAGGCTAAGAATTTTTCAATTCAATATATTCTCGTACCTCATGATGGTTTCTTCTACTATGTCGATGGTTGAAATTGGGTGTGAAATATTATACAGTGTGGTATATTGAGAAGATCTTTTCTAGTAGAGAAATTAAGCTTTTGTTCAAACTTCCGCCTCACATTCTGGAAATAATTTGTCTACTATGCAGTTTTACCGAAGGCAAGATTGGTTGATAATAGGTATAGAACTTTGTAGTGGATACAAAGTTCTGTATCTCTAAAAAAACACCCTTTCGATAAAATTTTTCTAGTGACGTTCATTTTACTGTCGTGATTTCTGGTATTGCGCTCATTTCAGTAACATGTGACTATGTAAGACTATCTTCGCGTCAATAAAATGACAATCGGCCTTTTGTAGGACGGCAGTGAAAGCTCAATCGGCGCTCATCGATACCGACGCACCGAAAGGTTCGAATCTAGGCTTTCCACCAATCGGTGTCACGGTCGCGATTGACTCCCAACCTGTACAACTTCTTCGTAAATCCCATATAAACAAACTGCCCGTTCGCTAGCTGTGCCGGGTAGATCTACCGTGTCGTAACGTAATCGTTGAAGCTTTTTTTATTAAACGCTCGATGAATCACTTCCTGCCTTCGATTGTTACTGATTGTTCCGAATTCATAGCGGTTTATCGACGATATTCATATATGGTATCGGTTTACCTGCTGGCGTTGCAGCGGAGGTGATGGACTGAAGCAGATAATTCTCCATTGCACAATTCTGCTAGTGTTTGTCTGACTCATCTAAGAGGACAGAATACCCGAAGCTTCTTCTGCCGCAATTGGATGATATTGATGCTGTAGGGTTTCAACAAGAAGGTGCCACATGCCACACAGTCCTTGAAACAATTCAATAAGTGCACGAGACTCGTACGTTTCGGCGATCAGAATTGGCCCCCTATGTTTTGTGGATCAGCACCGTTTGACTTTCGTATCTATGGGCTTATTTGAAGTCAAAGGTTTATGTCAACACGCCAGAGCATTACGACAGAAAATTAAACGCTGCAACAATGAAATTCAGCAGAGGCCATTGCACGAAATGCTCTTCCATAAATAACCGTAAATCTAAACCCAAAAGCTGTGTTTTCTATTCAATTCTTACGTTGACTTTGGGACACCCTCTATTTACTTGACTAACAACGATTAAATGGCATATTGGTATAATATCTTCTCGAAAGCTGATTCTGCTTATACAAATTTATTTAAATTGATGGTAAATTTCAATGGTGTCGAAGTCCATTAACAAAATTATAGTTATGTCAGTCCATTAAAACCGAATTATAAGATTAAAACCGGTTCGATTCTACTCTACCTGGAAGTTGGAGAAGAATCACCAAACAATCCGGTAGAGAGATAAGCTTTATGCATGGATGATTAGAGGTACCTAGTAACTTCTTTCTTGGAACTGAATTTCGGAAATATTGTTCGAAAGTTCTCTGAAACATTTCAACAACCATTTACTGGCACGAAAGTATAATAAACTCTCTTGAATTTATTTTCCGAACAAATACAAACATTTGACCGTTACATATAAATAAAGCCAGAATTCTTCGAAATATTGGTGATAAATTACCGAATAGTTCAAGGCACCATTGAATTATCTACATAGGAATGCATTTCCTCAGATCAATCTGTTGATTTTAACATCTACTTGAATAAGAGATAAATGTTTCGGTGTTTTCGACTAAGATTACCATTTTTGAAGAATAGACTTTGAGAATTTAGATTCGATAAGCAAAAAGCAGTTTTTTATTCTCATTTTCATTCGTTCTATCTACCCTATCATTTTTAGACCTACTAAAGGTCACCCTGTAGAATGTTGGAGGTCAACATTCCAATATAGACCTAATAAAAAGTTTTATAGTTTACGAAGGTTTATTACTGTGCGTAAATTGTTGATTTACTTCTTAAATATACTGCACGATAGTCATTTATAGTGCTAAAAATTTACGATTTGACTGGATCGAGGCAAGATTTAATTAAACTTCTAATTAGCGAATTTGTTGTGAAAAACATATCCCTTTATTAATTCGATTGCTGATCAAAGCAATACAAATATTTATCATCCACAAGACGAATGTGATAGCGAAAACATCCATTTATTAAAAATTTTCCAATTTATTTTATTGAATTGCTCCCAATGATTTTATTCGCTTTTTGGTTAGAAATGCATTCAACGATTCGAGCAAACAATTCCATTTTCCATAACTGGCAGTCCCACAACAGTCATAAAATTATTTGATAAAGAAACTGAATATTCTCTTATCGAAAGTTTACAGATCATTTCACACAGATACCTGTCATTTCAAATAAAACGAAAGGAGATAATCTGACTGTAAATTGTAAATGGAACTGTAAAGTATTCAATATTTCACTGAATCTGGATACATTTCATAATATACATATGTATTTGCAAAAAAATAAATAAGATCTGGTGAATTAATGAAAATATAAGTCAGAATTGTTGTAAAGATAGCTTTTTCGTCGATATAGTTGTTGAAGAACGTATAACAATAGTAATTTTCAGTAGTTCTTTTCTATACAGTGTTTCTCTCCTTGTATACTAGATACTATATCACTCAAAGTAAAATACACTGTATAAATAAAAGGCAGAGTTGAAATGAATATGAATCCAAGATCCAAGAGAGGAATACTCTAAAACTTTTTGATTGTGTTGCATTCATAATATTGAAGAAATATGCACAATTTCGACTTCTTCTTTCATTCTTTCTCAACAGATACTCTTCAAAATGCAATTCATGGTCAATATTAATTTTCCATGGGCATTTATGTCATTTGTTCAGGGTCAATATTGAATTTATATCAAATTAAATGTAAGTAATCTACGATTTATTTAATATAAATCTGATATTGACGAAATTCAAGTGAACTGACAGAATTGACATTATGAGACAACGTTTCAAAGATTGACTAAGGGTAGTGACCCCAAGAAAAAAATTCAGTTGCATTGTCAGCTGGAACTAAAAGACATACAGGCCCTAAATCTTCAGGGAAGCGAGGGTATGAGAGTTCCCCATCTGTATCCGAGAATACCACGAAAATCGGGACTCTACCTACCCTCGGCGGGATCAATAACTCTCACATCCATAGTTACGACTACTACCTACGTTCGAAACAAAACAGAAAACTTACCAGTCAATCCAAACTGCCCGAAATCATAATTCACCTCTTATCACAAGAAACCAAAACGCAAATCACAAAATAGTATCGGAGATATCGAACGTATTCGCGTATAAACAAAACGCTTCCGCACGTCGGATTCGGCAGCAACCCCAGCCCGACGCACGATGTCCGTTCGATAAAACACACGCGCGCTCAGCACCTACCTCTACGGCGACGTAGACGTACTGTTTTGTTTACCTATTTGACAGGTCGAACTTGCGAGAGGCGAGACCAGCTGCTGGAGATGACGTATTCGACGGGGATTTCGAATCTATCGGACTCGCCTAGGTAGGTAGCTATTGCCACAGATCTTGGCTGCAGCCGTTGAAATAATGGCCTCAGCTTTGTTACTTTACCTTGAGGTTGAGCTTGATAGGAATAAGATACTTAATCGAGGTAGTTTTCATGCTGACCGGAGTGGACGCAAAGGCGCATAAAATTTTAGTGCTTGCAGTACCTTTATAAATCACGAGGTACATTCAGTAATTAGAATAGGCGTGAAATTTATGCGCTGGTTATTTGTTTTGTTTAATTGTTCCGTTATGGTATCGAATACTAAATAAAAGAGTATTCGGTTGAGTAAAAAATACGTTAGAACCAACATATATTCTTTATTGTATAATAAATGTTGTCAAGATCCTGTGATTAAAGAAGAAGAATAATGCCATGAAATACAGGGTGTTCTATTTGAAAAAACTACCTACCTATTTTTCCATAACTTTTTTTTGACGAACCCTGTGTATGTAAAATTATTTTTAGTTTGTAGATTTTTGTCGACCCTATAACCATGCCATATAAGTTTTTTCCATACGATACAGTTCAGGCGCTATATAAATTATTACAAACTTAATTTTTTCAATCAGAAATTTTCAAAATTTTTTGAATGAGATATAAAATGCCTTATCTTCCCCTTTTCAAAATTCAAGAAGTACTGCATTTTAAGGAGGTATCAACGGCATTGAAATATGTCTTCACAAATTCATCCTAAGGTAAACATCCAAGATCAATGATAAAACGACCGTTGTGGACTTATTTTATTATTGTCAAATGTCTGAGGTACAGGTAGAAGAGAAATGAAGTTGTGAAAAAGGAAGTAATCTCTTTCTTATCGGTAATACCCTTTCATATCTCGATTTTACCTGTAACCCAGACCCTTGACAATGTTATGAACGACAAAATCGATCGTTTCATCATCAGCCTTCACTTCACTCAACTCATGTGTAGATTGTGACTAAATAAAGAAGTCACCAATAATAAAGATTGATTTTGATACCGAAATTCTTCATCATAGAAGACATAAAAGAATGTTGATCCCAGTAAAAGTTTTTTGATGTATTATAAAGCGATGATGCCCAAAAATCTGAGAAAAGCACAAATTTTCACTCAATTAGAAATATCATATCACATCATGATTCTTTTATTAATTCTAAAAATGATTTAGTAGGTTTTTTAATTTTCTATTTAAGTTTTTCTGGAAGTGAAACGATTACTTCAATACCTTTTTCGACATCAGAAAAAACTGATAATTTTCTCCCTCTGGTTTTTGTTTCAGATAATTTAAAAATGCTATGTCAACCCCTTTGAAGAAGTGAAGAAAGAATTACATTCGCAGAAGAAGATGCCCTCCAATATGAATATCTAAAAACAAATCCAATAACCCTACACTTATACGGGGAGACAGAGTTTTTGCTGAGGTTTTTATCTGTGCTCTTGCATCATACGCAGAAATGTATGGTGCCCGGTTTGACATTCCTCTGCTAATACTGAGATTAGGAGCGGGGAATGGATCAATATGTTTGTTTGAATGATCTGTTCCTTGTTGCCTTTTCGAGACACATACCAAAATAGGAAAGAAATCTGTAACAGCTCCATTTCATAAGAATATATATTTGGTAATTATTTCTTGTTGAAACAATTCCTAAAAAAGGTTTTCCGATTTGAATCTACGAACCGAGTTAATATAGGCTATATGCATCTTTATCCTCCATATAGGAAAAAAACCACTTTTTCAACTTGTACCTACAAGAGAAGTTCTAAACAGGCGACAGAAGAATTCACACTAGAATCCTCCGATTAGCCCTAAAGCCTATCGAACATCATTCATCAATTACCTCACACATTTCAGGAATGGCTGGTGCGAACTCCCAAGTATTGTAACATTCAAATAACGGCGCAGCAGGGTTCATTTACTTTTACGATTATTCATTCGTTTAATTACACAGGAAATATCAATTACTGAAGTTTTAGCACGAAATTGCACGAGCGGTAATCGAACCGAACAATTAAAATTTATAGGTTATGAACGGCCGAGAAAGTACCCACACAAAACGCGAAATACAAACGCACCATCTGTACTCGCAGGAAGCTGCAATCCGAAGAAACCAATTAATTATCAACTTTGCTCTTCCTGAAGAGATTTGCTGATGGCTTTCGAAGCCTATCAGTTTTTATTATGCAATGGGCGATTATCATAGAATTTATTCGACATAATAAACATCTCAGGGAAGAATTTATGTATGGATTCAACTTTCATTGGCCCCATATTAAAAAGATGGTGAGTTTCCAGAACGAATAAGCTCCATACCGAAAACTATCGAAGCAAAAGCAATGGTGATTTCTTATCACCGTGAAACACCTCAATCCAATTAGATTCCCGTGTTCAAGCGCTTTTTACCCACCCGTGAATGATGATCATTATCGTTGAGCCACCTCTTACATATCTGATTGTGATGCAGCGGAGGCCTCAGGCTGTAAAATAATGATCTCCTCTATCCTAGAGCTTAAATTTGCTCTTACAGATTATAAATATTTCCGAGGAATAATGATTCCAATTCTGTACTGCAAGCTGCATTCGTACAACGTTGAATGTTAATGTTCAGCGAATGTGGAAATAAGCAGGAGGAATTAATTACGATTATTATAGGTTTGGCGAAGAAGCGACCAATTTGTAGATGCAAATTCTAATGAGAATTTATTTAATGTAAGAAAATGTTGCATATTATGGTATACTAGAAAGACGCTTGCAATATACTCCTGGACAAGATAATCGCATCACTTAAAAATTCATTACATTTTGAGATTAATATTTTCGCAACCACTTCTTGTATCTTTTATATTTTCAGATTGTACATAATGTCTTAATAGTGTTGTTACTTTCACCAGAGTTCCAAATCTTATGTGGACAATGCAAGCATATCAAAATTATCTTCATTATTCTTAACCTCACCCAAAAATGCTACCCAAGATATTTTCTTGAAATTCATTTTCAAGAAAATCTAAAATATTTTTATGGTGATGTCACTTCCGGTTAAACCGGCAGTAGCCATCATCTTCCTTTCTGCGAATGGCAGTATTGTTTAGCGTAATATATTCATTTTGAATTGGCGCATGCGTACAACTCTCACCAACGATTCGGCTTCACTTTCTGAAGCTTCCTAGAGACGTATGATTCACATTGGCATTGTTTGAATTCTATAGTCTACCTATCAGGTTTGCTGGGCAAACATAAAAAGTTGCTCACCCTCTACATAGCAATTTTGCGATTTCTTACTGACAAGAAAGATGAACTGTGACCGCTTGGCTTCCAAAGAAAATTGTTCATTTACTTCACTTATTTGTCTTTTCGAAACAACAAACTCTTCACCACACTTCAGCTGTGGAAAACTGGTCAAATTTCTGGCATTCTATCAGATCAACTTGTCTTCCAATCGGTTTGGTTCCAAAGGTACAAGCATTAGTCGTAAAAAACAAAAGAAAAAACAGAAGGCTGTGAAAATTGTTGGAATAGTCTTCCAGTTTGAATCATTCCTCATCAAGTTAGCATAAGAAATAAACACTTCAAACAGACAGCACTGAGTACTCAATGGGCGTCATAATTTTAAGAGACAATGAAAAAAGGACTCACTTTATGTTCGACCTGTTTGATGATGTTTCAGGAATACGTGCACTGGAAGATCTATTCAATTTCGTTGCTAGTTTGGGCTGTTTGGCAGTGAGGGTAGTTTTTCCATCTGTGGGAAACGAATATTTCAATTATATTGTTTTCAAATATTATTCACAAAAACAATGAACTCCAGAATAATTAATAGAATGATCAACATGTTCTGAAATTTGTGAATTAATTGAATGTACCATGGAAAATTAATGAATGAAAAATAGCCTATGTGAACGATTTTGTAACAATGATAATGATATTAATGAGAAATAATGAAAGAATTGTTCCATCACTTCGAAATGTGAAAAGAGCTAAATACAGAGAGAAATAAATTTAAAAATTAGAAGAAAAAAAAACATAGAAATCTGAAAACTCATTGAAGCAACTACACTGAATTCAATTCCATCAACAAAATAGTTCACACAAGCTCAACTACAAAAAAAACAAAAACACACCTAAAGCATGATTTTTCTGGTTGTCCGTAGTGATTTTTCGGTTGAATAGCTTGATTCTCTCGGACAAACTCAAATTTGCAGGATCTAGCGGCGAAAAAACAGAAAGAAAAATAAGAGAAAACACACAGCAAGCTAAAAAATTAATTGCTTTTTCACAAAGTGAAGAATTTACCATCTGGCTGCATTTTGCTGGCTTCTTTTATCTCCTCACTGGTTACAGGTTGAGTGGAATGCCTATTTCCTTTCGTCCTTTCTACGGATAGGGTACTCGTTTTCTTCTTGACTGGTTCATTCCCCTCCGAAGTATCTGCAGATAATTTAAAATTGTTCAGATATTTTCAATTATGACCATTATGGTTATTTTGATGTATACCTCTGCCGTTTTGGTTCATGGTCTCAGATTCGTCAACACAAAAGGTAACAGGATGCTTTTTATTATCACTGCTTTCTGTTGTGATTGAAATATCTGGGACATTATGGTTACTTTTAATGGATTCTGAAAAAAACATATACTACATGAAATTGAGATGTTTTTCTAAGAGTCAGGAAAACGCTAACAGGAGAAAAAGATGTACAGCAAAGTTATATCAGATGTAAACAGATAAATAACACAAAATTGACCGCTGTTTCAAAAGCATTCACACTCATAATCTTTGAGATTTACGTCATTGGTCTCAAACTTACAAGTGCATTCTATGAAGAAAAATTTCCTCTCGAATATAATCCAACACAACATAATTCTTTCAAGTTCAACCATCACAGCTTTTGCACCTACATGACACAAAAACTCCCACTCGAAAAGAAAAACAATTCATAAAGCTTAATGAATCATATGGAGAGATATGAAAATGCCATCTAATTGCTTATCAGCATCGATATCATATTATCGTTTATTATTGATATTATTCAAGTGAAAAAAATGATACAAAAGTTGTAACTTTGGCTACACGCTGATATGTGTTCAATATCTCAATAATTTTCATGTAAAAGTAGACATTTCCAGTTTTAAGACATAAAGGCTGATGGCGATGCCAAAGATTCTCGGACATTTTTGTCATAAACAAGAAATACCAGGAATTTTATCGCTAACATTCCTTACCTGCGTTGTAATCCATCATAAATTTCGTTGAAGACTCTTCTGCGAATTTGCTATCGTTATCTTCGAATTCCAGACCGTCTACGAGCGACTGGAAAGCTGAATCGGTGGATATCTTCGAGCAGCTATCCAGATCCGATTTTAGGTTACGAGAAGTAGACAGGAATTCGGTAAAGTCGTTTTGGAACGAAAACTGAGAATATTGGCTGTAATGCTGTTCGCTGTAGGATGTGGCCGCATAGAATGAACTGCAAAAATGATTGTAAACAACAATATTAATATACAGTGTGACCAACACCATCGTTAATACAAATTTTGTCGAATAATCTGAGAAAATTACTAGGCCGTATGGTACATAAAAAATAAATGTAGTTGACTTTATAAAACTACTTTAAAAATATCAACCATCTCAAGTTGACAACCTGTTAATGTGTTCAAGTGGTATTGACCAATATGAAATGATTTTGTTGCAAGCTACAAGAGAAACAAAAAAGAAACATTTTAGAAAGCCTGATCTGCTACTGGATCTGTAGGAGGATCATATTACAACAACACCCAGGTTGATAAAGATCAACTACTCACCTTATGGTCAAACGAAAACTTCAATATAACTTTCCCAAATCTTCCCTGAATCGATTTTGAAAATTTGCGGACACTTATCTAGTCTTCGACGTAGAATCTACATTCACTCAAAGTTACTAAACAACAAACATGATTCCCTGGTGAAGTGTGTGCATGTAAGATCTAAATTTAGTGACTGGAGTTGGCAGCAAAATGGATGGACTACAATCCGATAAATTCGAAATGTTTCGGAAAAACGACGAAACCACCGTAAATATAGATAATTGTGTCGTTAGACAAGTCGGTTTTTTGAAAGAAATAAGAATGCATTAAACTAAGTTAGGAGATTTTGCGCGCTCGTTCGAATTCGCAGAAAGAGCGGTTCATTCAGGTACTGAATTCACCTAACGCTGTTTGGCTTCCGGATGAAAACAATTTACCATTTTTTAAGGAAGCACATTTTATCTATACCGCTAATGTACATTGCGAAAATGAAATTTCAATAACTAACAATCAATTTAACAGTGGCAATTGCACTTCAAGCGTACCCCATCCACCATAATCGTCCCTAATTCGAAATTATCACTATCGAGTTGAATTAAATCTGGAAAAATAGAAACTGTAGCGTCAACAACTACAACAATTGTCTTCTTCCCAAGTCGCCACCTGCATCATTTCAGACATTCAAATGGACTAAGGGCTGAACGAGAATAATAATTCGCTATCACAAAAACGCCTATATCTCTTGAACCAATTGAGAAAAAATCAAAATTTGATCATAGTTAGCTTTATTATGAACGTCAGAAACATGTGGAACATTTACTTCATAGATATTCCAATTCTCTATCGCAAAATGTCTAGCGAAGTGAAAACACGAGAATTTATAGTGAAACTTTTTCAAAATAATCAAAAATGGAGCTTTAAAAGAATCGCAAGAGGCTCGCATTCGTCCGGAAACGGTATCAAGAGTTGTTGAGCGCTTCAACGAAGATCTCACATTAACCGCAAGGAAGGAACCGGCAGGAAAAACGGGTTTCATAGCCCAAAAAAAGTGAAGAAAGCCATCAGCCTTTTTCAGAAGAATCCTAACCTTTCAGGACGGAAAGTGGCCCAAATAGTGGGTTGTTCGCAGTCAACCGTTCAGAAAATCAAGTCGAATTGTGGGCTTAGAACATACAAAGTGCAGAAAGTGCCAGACAGGAACGCTGTGAAGAATCAAGAAGCGAAATCAAGAGCAAAAAAATTAAAAAAAGATTTCTTGAAAAATTTTTCCTGTTGTTTGATGGACGACGAAACCTATGTCTTGGCTGATTTCTCGCAACTTCCTGGTCAGCAATTTTATACTGCAGATTCTCGTGGAAATGTTGACGAACAATTTCGCGTGAAGAAACAAGCAATGTTTCCTAAAAAATTACTGGTTTGGCAAGCAATTTGCACTAGTTGGAAAAGGAGCAAATTTTTCGTTGGCCAAGGCTCTGTTGACTCGAAGATATACATCGAGGAATGTTTGAAGAAGCGACTTTTACCATTTTTACGTGAGCACGATGTAACAACAATCTTTTGGCCAGATTTAGCTTCATGCCACTACAGCAAGGCCACCAAGGAATGGTACGAAGCTAATGAGGTGGTTTTTGTCCCCAAGAGGCCAATCCACCAAATTGCCCAGAACTCAGGCCAAAGATATTGGGCCCTGGTAAAAAGAGAATTGAAGAAGACTAAGAAATCAACGAAAACAGCGGAATTCAAGCAAAAGTGGAAGACAGCATCCCAGACTGAGAATACTATAAGAAGCATGATGGGAAGAATTCCAGAAAAAATCCACGAATTTTGTAAAAAATAGTTTTGGTTTTTTTATTGTAAAAACAGTTTTCATTAGAATTAGAAGATGATTCGTAAATGAGTTTGATTTTCGAAATCGGTCCAGTGGTTCAAAAGATATAAGCGTTTTTGTGATAGCGAATTTATTCTCGTTCAGTCCTTACTCTTCAAGTCATTGTCATATTTTTCAATCACATAAACTTAAAACGATTATAGAAAATTTTTCATCGACGAAAACACAGATTCCCAGCAACGTACCTTGACGTCTTCTCCTCCGAACCAGCCTGTTGCTGTTTCAGCCTCTCCCCGCTTCTGCTCGTCGCGCCCCTCTTGGGAATGGCTCCGGTGAAGACAGACGGAGAATCGGCCTGATCCGAGGCGTTATTAAGCTCGAAAACGGAAGACGGCCTCTGTCTCTTCAAGATAGACCTCTCTTCGCTGCCGCAGTCAACCGCCGACCTATAGTCGGCGCAGATGGTATTGCTCCTTCTCGAATTCCTCTGCTGCCGCCTGGCCGAATCTTGGGATTCGCCAGAGTTATCTTCGCAAAACGAGAACCTCGACCGGGCCAGATCCTCTCTGCTCTGCTTGAGGATCGGCCTCATCTCGTTCTCTTCCTCCACCTGGCCGAAAACTTTGTCCGCGTCCCTTTCTAAGGAACCGCGTGGAAGCTTCAAGATTGGTCTAGGCTTCTCGTCGCAGTCGTCGTTATCACCACTAGTTTTCTTCTTCAGAATAGGCCTGGGAGTGTCCGAATGCGAATTGTCACTCAAAGACTGGTCGTCCGACATGCTCTTCTTCTTCAGTATCGGCCTCACTGATGCGTTCGACGATTCCAACACCATTTCTGCCCCACTGGCAGCAGCCAGGATAACTGCCGTAGTGATGGACACGTGGGGTGTTGAATTAGCAGTGGACCCTGCGCTGCTAGCACCAGACCTCCTCTTCAATATACTCTGCGGCGAACAAAACGATTGGTCTTGATCCTCCTCGTTCTTGGACGACTTCCTCTTCAAGATACTCTGCAGATGAGCTTCGGGAGAATGGATTCTGGTCAGTTCCTCGAGAGAGGACCTCCTGTGCGTCTTGAGGATGGACTTGGAATCCGATTTACTGGCCACCTCAGGACTACAGCTTCTTCTTCTCAGGACCATCGCTTCGTCCAGACTCCTCCGCTTCTTCAGAATTCCCTGCTTTCTGTTAGAAGTACTCGGTTCTTTGACACTCGGGGAAAAGGTAACGGGTGGAGTGTGCGTTGATGTTTCCGCTTTGGTCTCGTCCAGGGGAGTTTTCCTCTTTAGAATGGACACCGGGGAGGAATTTCGAAGCTGGGAGGAAGCTTCGGATTGGAGATCTTCGAAATTTGTTCTCCTCAAGGGAGAAGGTCCCGTTTTATCGTCTGAAGGTTTAGAAGACGTACTAGCACCTTTTGTTCTTCTCAAGGGTGACTCGTATATTTTCTTCGGGGTATTTTGACTTTTACTGCATAACTTATCTACCCTAGCCAAGGTTTCTTTCGTCAAGCTCGTGAGGGCATTCAGTCTGTTCATGTTACTTCTGTGCTCGTTTTCTCGATGGACTCTCGAGACCCTCGACCTATCGTTATCATCCTGCTGAGTCTTTTCCCCGTTACACTTTGCGCGTTCGTTATCGGCATTGTGGATACCATTGAGCAATTTTGAGTTTTCTTCAGTTTTCGCTACTTGCTTTTTGACAGCACCGTCAGATACCTTCCCTAGAATGCCTTTCCTAGCGTTTTCCATATGAATAGCCAACTCTGATTTCTTCGGACTAGACCTGGTCGAATGTGAATCATCTACTGATATTTTGCCGAACGAACTGGAGAAGTTTGATGTTGACTTGTTATCTCTGGTTTTGATGGTTTGACTGGAATTTTCCGGCTCATGGTTCCTTTTTCGACGTCTGCCGAATTTGTCATCCTCTGAAAGAACAAAGAGGATGAGGTGATGTCCAAATAACTTTCAATCGAGGATATCTAAACATGCAGGTTGAATTGAGAATGAAATTTTGACTATTTATTCGTTATTTTGACATAATGGAAAATTCTTAGAAATGTGACATTGACACAGACATCTCTATGTCTGTGGTAGAGATATGAAAAATCTACTGGTTCGATGGTAAGCTTTCAAACAAACACATATACTCCATTCACTTTTATTTAATCACATAGGAGGTCATGGTTTCGTTTTCAGAAGTTGGTGCACCTGATGAAAAGTCTGTGCGCGTACAGAAAATATCGTTAATGACAAAACGACGTTGCCAGTTTCTTTGTTTACATCAAAGTAAAAGTATCAAAGATATTCCACATTTTGTTAGTTCGAATCGATCGGCGATTTTGGGGCTAAATATCGATAGGAAATCGCCTATTTTTCCGTTCTTCGTCGTCCAGAAGAAGTTTCCCGTCGATATGAGAAATTTTGTGCAAGTGTCATTTTTTCCTTTCACGACTTTTTGCGTAAGTACGAACGGCAAATTTGAATTGGACCAAAAATCGATTTATAAGTATAAATAAAGCGAAAGTAAGTACTAATCGACCTTTTTACACTTGATAACGAAGTTTTTTTCAGGTATTTGGCCGTTTAGAAAGATTTCAAACGAAATTCCGGTCCCCCAGAAGTTTGGTTAGTTTCGGTATCGTTTTTGGTGCTCAAAATTTATTTGGAATGTGTAAATGGACAAAAAAGGCTTCCTTATACGATCTTCTAACGAAAGCGACCGGAAAATATGGTTCAGGTAGGATTTTCGAGGAATTATGAGGAAAGAACTTGCAGAATGAAATTGCACGATTTTCGTAAGTACCTAAACGGGTTCTGGATGGCCATCATCGGTCTCTAAATGATTATTGTTGATCGTTTTCAAGTTTCAGAAAAAAAAACACGTCGAAAAAGCTAAAAAAAGAAGAAATATGACTATATTGCATTCAACGGTAGGTGAATTCAGATTCCGATTAATTGAAATGTGTCACTGGAGCTTTCATTCCTTTGCCGAAAGTAGAAATAGGCTATATTGAACCAGAATACATAGGTTTTTTCCATATTCCAGGAGTTTGTGTCTCATTTTAGAACAGGTGAATGATAAATGTGAAGCATATGTTTGACCTATTCCATTTTATTTGTACAAACCTACTGTGGTAGTAATGTATGAATATTTTTTAAACTAATAAATTACTACTACAGTCAGAATATTTTACTCCTTGTTCATAAGATCAAATAAATGAAATGTCGTCAAGTCTTGAACTTTCAGTTCAAGAGGATAATAAACATTAAATCTTCACAAGCATGCATATGAAAATTATGTGAAAGCAATGCAATTTTTTTCCATGGCGAAAAATAATATATTTCAAGAGTGATCTCTTGTAATTTTCATGCAAATAACTAGAAAAGGAATCCTTTCTATCAATTCATATAAACGTTAATTATTTTCGTCCATCATATCTTTTCCAATTCATTCACATTCTGAGAAATACGCTAAGAATGTAGAAAGGGCAACATAGTGTTGACTTGGAACATAAAAATATTTTGAAAAACGTCATAACTTCGATACAGAGTGGAATGTGTCAAATTTCCAAGGCCAGAGTTGTGATTTTATAATTGTGAATGGAGTATAAGTGTTTTTAGGATTTATACAGTTGAAAGTTTCGAATTGAGTTGATCTGTTTTGATGGTATTGTATTTTGTACATGTTTGAAGCTCTATATTTTTCGTTTAAATGTGATTTCCGAAATACAAACCTGAAATAATTTGTTGTGAGCATATTTCTTCAGAGTTGAGGGCTTTGTTCAAGCTACTTTTCCTTTTGCTGCTTTTATCTTTGTCCAATGCGCTCAAAACTGTCCTGGACCCACTGACCAAAGGTGAAGGTGGCGTTAGAGGTTTCTGAAACCAGAACGAACAATAATTTTTGGCTAAATCATAAATCACACAACACAAATCGAAAAGAGATCAATCTTCATCGAGACCCTAAGAAAGACAGTCTTCTAGAGATAGTAATACATTGAAGATTTCCATGAACGAGTAAACACGAATAAAGGTATAAATAAAAACTTGGCAAAACGTTCTAGAACGCCCACCCTACGTTGATCCGACAAATTGCATTCTTACATCTGTCTCAAACAAAGAAATATTTATTACTCCAGATGAAGTCAATGAACAGGCATTTGTATGATGCTCGTACATCAATCAGCTCAATATTTCGAAGAAATGCTGTAAACTCCAAACTCATTCACCTCGATTATTTCAGTATTACACACGGAATGATGGGAACCATTCACAGTTCAAAGCATCAGATAATAATAATCGATTGAAATAGAGGGATATCCGTTTTAGAGGTTATGGCAGATTGATTTATGAATGCGATATGTGCGATTCAGGGAGACAGGTATGAATGTCCGAAGACCAGGACAGGGTAGACCACCGGTAACAACTGCCATTCAAGAAAGTTACTTGAGAGTTTCTTCGTTGAGGCAACGGTTTGCAACCGCTGGCCTCCTTCAAAATCAGCTTGAGCAAACTCATGAGGTGCAAATTAGCACTCAGACAATAAGAAATCGCCTCAGAGAATATGATTTAAGGCCTCGTGTCGCGGCAAGAGGCCCAGCTCTTACCCCAGCCCATCGAAGGGCGCGTTTGGATTTTGCGAGAGAGCATATCCATTGGGAAGAGGCCGATTGGGAAAGAGTTCTCTTCACAGATGAGTCTAGATTCTGCCTCTACCTTTGTGATCGACGTTCCCTTGTATACAGACGTCCACATGAAAGATATGCTCAGTGCAATTTCCTGAATATTACTGGTTTCGGGGGAGGATCGATTATGGTATGGGGTGGAATATCTTTGACTGCTCGCACAGACCAAGTGGTCGTTGATAATGGAGCTATGAATGCTGATAAGTATATAAGGAACATTCTTGAAGAGCATGTAGTGCCATTTGCCCCATACATTGGTGAAAATTTCATTTTTATGGACGATAATGCCATACCCCATCGTGCGCGCATCGTTCAGGAGTACCTTGAAAAGGTTGAAGTCTCTCGAATGGAATGGCCAGCGAGAAGTCCAGATCTCAATCCGATTGAGCAGGTTTGGGACAATCTCAATAGAAGGCTGAGAAGTTCAGAAAATCATCCAGCTACTCTTAATGACTCAGGAATCCAACTCGGAGAAATCTGGGAAGGATTAGATCAGAACATTTTAAGATCACTCATTCTGAGTATGAACCGTCGTTGCCGAACTGTAATTAACGCAAGGGGTGGAAATACCAAGTATTGAATCACTTATCAGCATTTCAGTATTTTGAAAATTGTTCATTTCTCTTCTTTCACATAAGATTCGGGGAAATCCTGAATTTTTCTTCCATTTAATGTGTCTTGATTCGTTCAAAACCTTCCCGAGAGAACATAAAAAATAAGTTATAAAGTCAATGTAAAGTTAACTTTCATTAAAATTGAGATTTTCAGAATGTGCGTTAATTTTTTTGCGCAGTGTATATTAGTCCTGCAGAACTGCCTCTTTGGTTTTGATTGACAAATCTCGAGCTGTCTCAAGACTTGTGGCACTTTTTCGCCCACTGTCACCAAGCAAATCACTGCATAGGTACCGAATATTATTTCGAAGTACACAATTTCTTTTGGTATGCAAACCTACCTCCCAGGATTTTTCCGGGGTTCCTGGACTCTTCAAAGAACCAGTTTCGCTCGCAGCGGCCGCCCTGAGCCTGGAAGTCCTTGTAGTCCTAGGCCCTTCTGCCGCCAACCTTCCCCTCGATCCGTTGGGCGATTCCGAAGCAAGTCTAGCCTGAATTTGGGTGTTCAACTGTTGTCGCCTCTCTTCCTTATAGCGGGCTATCCGAGTGGCCCTTGATTCTTCTCGCTGGCTATGGTCAGACATCGCTCATTCTGTTCAACCGCTTGCGATGAGATTGCTTCCGTTTCTTGTGAATGAAAAATTCCATTGGTATCGACGTGTTGCTATTTCAATGGGCTCTATCTGAAACAGAGAATTGCGTGAAGAAATCGGCAGTTATCGATATTGACGATTGTTCGATGAAGAATAGGGATAGGAAAAAGGTGTAGCTGACAATGGGCTATACTTTAAATGATTACTTTGTAACTTATTCTCACAATGAAGTTGCATTTTCATAAAAAAAAATAGCAGGAACTTGGTCGCGCACCTAATTTTTTCTATGAAGTCTCTCGTGAGTTTCTCAGGTCTATAGTTTGGCAATAAGGCCAATTTTCTTATCTGATCGTTTCATTTAATAACGAACAGAAATACAAAGAAATCAATCGAATTAAATGTTCGATTTTGGCTACATTC
The DNA here is from genome assembly GCA_910592335.1 of Adalia bipunctata. NCBI lineage: Eukaryota > Metazoa > Arthropoda > Insecta > Coleoptera > Coccinellidae > Adalia > Adalia bipunctata. The sequence goes on along the minus strand of OU342948.1, from coordinate 6,319,726 downwards.
GCTTCTAGATAATAACATTAAGAACTTTGTTTTCCCCCATTCATCTTGAATCTTCGTCTATACTGATTTAAAAAGTGAATACCTATAGTGAAAATTTTTTGACAGTTTTAACAACAAATCCAATTTTATTATTTTATATCATATGGAACCATTTCAGCCAATCATGTCAACATTACATCGAAAACTACATCCAATGCAATTTTCAATCCCAATGATAACACGATAGAGTCTTATAAAATTATATAGTTCCATGTCAACATCATTCCAAACAAATTTCAAAATGTCACGTTTTGGTAATGTTAAAAATATAAATGAGCTTATCAAAGAAAACATTCCCAGAAATATGGGGAATATTTATGGAATTTTGCTACGAACGATCATACGAATTGAATGAACGCAGAAGCTTGGAAGAATTGGCGTTTATACTCAAAGATTGGGCTGTCAATATGAGAAAAAAAGACGGAACAGAATTCAAAGAAGCAACGGTAAAGACAATGTGGAATGTTTCGAGCAAACTCTTACAAGAAAAGTATTATAAGGACTACAACATTATGATTGACCCGTTTAATAATATAATATTTAAACCAGCCCGAGATGCCCGCGATGCAATCAGAAAAAAATTGCAAGCAGACCCAAGTAAACGTAAATCCAGTTCAGTTTCGTTAAATTTGGCTGAAGTTAACAGAATAATATTGCTATGGAATGAAAATACTACTGAAGGTCTTATGCGTAAATTTTATCATATTGCTGCAGTAGAACTAGCGTGGCGAGGAGGAGAGGCAGTTGCTTGTTTGGTGAATTTTTTTCAAATCGAGAAGAATGACGATGGTTCTCCAACAAATCGCATTGAATACAATCCGGTATTCAGTAAAACGTGCCAAGGTGGTTCTAAAAGCTGTACAAGTAGTAAATGGTTGGTTTCCAATAGTGGGAGACAAAGCTGCCCTGTACGTCTTTTTCATAAACTAATATCAAAACGAGGCGAAAATATTACCTCACCACGACTATTCTTGAAACCAAATCGATATTGGAAAAATGAAACTGACAAATGGTACGATAATGTACCTGTTGGAAAGAATACCATAAATAAATGGACTAAATATGCTGCCGAAGCAATTGGCTTGAATGTCAAAGACAAAAAGATAACGAATCATTCAAATAGATCAACAGCTGTCAGTCAATTAGCAAAAAGTGGTGAAGAGGAACAACAATTGCTGAAGATTACTGGTCATAGCAATCAAAATTCTATCAAACCATACCTAAACCTCGATCAAGAACACCAAAAGAAGATAATAAATATTATGCGTGGAAATAGATTTTCTATACAAGAGAACAGCAACGAATCTAATGTTGAGTTGAATTTTACGAATTGCACTTTCACTAATTGTACTCTCAATAAATAAATAAATGTTTTGTTGTGTTGAGTTATACATTTTTTCTGTCGAAAAATTTTCTGCCGAATATTTCTCGGACATTGATAAATTCTATTATCGAGGTCCTAGGAATATTACTACTGAAAATTTGTCAATGATTAGTGAACAGAAATGTTAAAACAGTATGGCTTCTACCTTCTGTCAAATCACAGTTATCCATATCTAAAACATTTACTCATTCATGTGCACTTCGTGCGTTATATTGGAAAGAATACAATTTCCTCTGAACATTATTCATGAGATATCGGACATTGAACGATAATATTCTTGAAACTTATTGACATCTCCTTCCTTATGCAGGGTTTGATACGTTTACCTTCTTATCTCGAAAGACAGGTTTCGATATTCTCAGAATTGGGGATATTGCAGTCAACTTTATGAACAACGCCTGGGATTTCCAGAAGGGGTCAAGTGACTGGAATCGGCCAAGGAATCATTCTCGATATGAAATGGTTCCAAAGATTCAGCTTCGCGTTATGTTAAATTTACAAGCAATATTCGAGCTGTTGCCATTACAAAAACAGGAATATTGCCAAGAATTCGTACCGACAGATAATGGCAATTTTACAGCTTGTTTTTTCGCTGCAATTTGGATGGATTTCCTACAATTAGAACTCTGGATATTCACGTCACTTTTTCAACGTCAGAAGATTTATGTGGTGATTTGTTTCCAGGACATTATATCAAGGGCGTAGCCAGGGGGGGGGTTTTGGGGGTTCAAACCCCCCCCGAAATGTTTTCAGTGTTCAATACTTGCTACAGAAAGCGACCCTCACAATTCCCGGCACTTACAAAGTCAATTGCCGAAATTTCAAAACCCCCCCCGAAATTAATTCCTGGCTACGCCCTTGCATTATATACAGGGTCATTATCTATTAACCTCATCCAAAATTATATGGAAAACTCGTCAAGAAACTTCGTGAAATTAATTTTCATTGTGTAATCCGGTATGGCGAGTAGTAACAAAAATATTTTCATGTTTTCCACATCCGGGTATACCGATTATAGATTATAGTTCCCTTCTTCAATTAGGAATATAATTCGAAAGCAAATATTTTTTAAATATAAAGAGCACTCAACTGAGATATCTCAGATCCTTCAAAGCTATCTATCTCGATAATGCATATGTTTTAATACGTTATTTTACAATTTGCTGTATAGTACGAAGGTCGGAGAGTAACCTCATCATTGGAACGTGTATGTGTATGTCGTGTAGGCAGTATGGAAATTATTTGTTCCTTTGCGATCCATGGAATGAGAAGATTGCCTTCTTAGTCCAGTATTACTTCACTGTTACGAGTGGAAATGAGATCATTAGCGTGAATTCTCTGCCACGTCGTCGAGTTTGAGGATTTGATTGAAAATTATTGATAGAAATCTGATACGGACATATACACCTGGTCAAAAGTCTTGCCCCCTAGGCTTCTCAAGAAATGAACAATCTTTGTTCTGGAAATGAGATGAATATTTTCCTCTATTTCAACTGCAATATATTCGATAGAAAATGTTTGTTACTCTTTGCTTTATGTACGAGGATATATTGAAAAATTCTTAGCCTACTATAGAACCAAACAAAGTTTCAATGTCAAAATATTTTATTACTCGTTATATTCTCCTCTTAATTGAATACGTTTATTACAGCGAACATGCAACTTCTCTAGACCTTTCAATAAAAATGTTTGTTCTTGCTCTGCAAACCAGTCCTCCACAGCTTTTATTACCTCCTCGTTGGAAGAAAATTTACGACCTTTCAAACTTTTTTTCAGTTGAGGAAAGAGATGATAATCGGACGGAGCCAAATCTGGTGAATAAGGGGGATGTTCTAGTAGTTCGAACCCTAAATCACGAATTTTTTGCATGGCAACATGAGATTTGTGTACTGGGGCGTTGTCCTGTAAAAACAAAACACTTTTGGATAGCTTTCTGCGTTATTTTATTCCCGTAGAGTGGTCAGTAATGTCGAATAGTAATCTCCAGTTATTGTTCTACCCTTATCCAGAAAATCAATCATGATTATTACTCAATGGCAATCCCAAAAAACTGAAGCAAAAACTTTTCCAGCAGATTTTTGGAAACGAAACTTTTTAGGTCTTGAAGAACCAGAGTGTCGCCATTCCATCGATTGTTGCTTTGTTTCTGGATCGTAGAAATGTACCCAAGTCTCTTCCAAAGTAACAATTCGGTTTAAGAATTCTACATCGTTTTCAAATCGAGCACTGATCGAACGCGATGCTTCTACCCTTGCACGCTTTTCATCAACATTCAAACATTTGGAGATCCATTATGCAGAAATTTTTCTTATGTCCAAATTGATGTGAAATATATGATGAACGCGTTCTTATGAAATCTTCAGTGCTTTATATATCCGTTTTAGCCCAATTCGACGGTCTGATAAAATCATGTCATGAACTGCATCGATATTTTCGGGGACTGACACAGAAACTGGCCTTTCCGATCGGTCATCATCTTCAATGGAAAATTTACCTCTTATGAAGCTTGTAGTCCAAATTTTCACGGTCGCATACGAAGGACATTGATCACCAAGGGTATTAAGCATATCTTCGTAAATCTGCTTACATCTTAACCCTTTTAAATACAGGTACTTGATGATGGCTCGACACTCCAATTTTTCGATTTTTACAATTTCTCTTACATCTTTTCTTAAAATTTATTGCGTAACTCTGGTGTACTTTTTTGACGTCGAACTCTACACTGACAATTCTAATAAGTTATTGTTCATTGATATGGTATCGCAATATTTTGTTTATGCATGGAACTGGTCTAGGCTAACTAGATATCGATACATCCTCGTATGATGAGACAAACTAGGAAAAACGAGAAAAAATATAAATTTGATAGGGGGCAAGACTTTTGAGGATCCCAGCAGTGTAGTCACTGGAGATGAGAAATAGATCTCAGTTAGCCAAAGGAAGAGGAAATCATAGGGACCGAGAGGCCTAGCTTCAACATAGACAAACTCATGTTGAGTATTTGGTGGATCAGCTGTGTTGTACCAGTCCAGCTAATTTTCAGTGGAATGAATAGCGGATTAATCGCTAAATGATTTCATGGGCTACTGGGTGCGTTCCTCATTGCGACAGGCATTCACATTAGTGGTGCAACAGCCGCTTATCAGTCGTTGTAGCTTCCGCAGTCGCATCCTGTTATTTGCGGTTTTTGAACATCGTCGTTTGATGCGCTTTTTACATTTGAATACAATATAAAGGGACATTCCCATTTGAATAGTACGAATAGATTCATTCGATACTTTCTGAAATCTACAAGACCATTTTCATGGGAAGACTCACGCCGTCACAACTTTTACAAATTGTTGGAATTAATTTTCAAAATCAGTGTTCTATTCGCCGAACTATTCGCAAAACTTATAGAGCACTTCGTGAAATTTATGGTTTACATAATCGTCCACCAGAGCAGTTTATTCGATTGATTTCGGGCGACATTTTCTCTACTCGATGCAAAAACAAGACAAAGAACTACCCCCTCAGTATTTCTCAATCTGTTCTGATAAGAAAAGAATGTTTTATACGAAAACATGAAGGTTTCTGTTGCTCTATGTCTCTTGAATAATTCTGCGTGTACTGGGAGTGCCAGAACGTTCATACGAGAACAAGACCCATTTTTTCTGATTAATACCCTATATTTTTCATTATACCGCGCATGACTTAACTATATGCAATTTCGCCCAATAATAAAGATACAAGATGTTTGTTTGTTTTCGAGATACACGGTGTACTAGGGAGTAGTTGGACGAAGATTATAGAAACAGGTAGTTCAGATTTCTTTCTATACTCACTGGATTTTCAAGACAATTTTGATTTTTCGGGGGATTTCGATAGAATCGTTCACAATATTTTTCTCGAAATCGCTAGCAGATACGACAAAACTACAGAAGACCATAAAGTTTAGTATAACAACAAAGCTTCGTTTACCAATTTTTCGAAGGAGCAGTAGTTCACCAAAAAAAAGTTCTGGAGGAAAACAAGGGACAGTGTTCCAGAAAAATATCATCCTGTAGATTTGCAATCGAAATTGGAAAGTCACATTGTGAGGACTCTAAACAGCTCTGTTAGGGGGCACAATAGACCTTAAGGTCGCAGTGAACTGTAACCCCTTTTCACTATAGCTATAACTATAACTTTAATAAAAAATTTCTATCTATTGCCAGGCACCACTGGATAGCTGTCAATGAGAACTTTCGTAGATATTTAATAATTTTTAGGACGTCGAATCCTACTCGAAAGCTTTTCGTTAACAAGAATTAATTCATAATGAGAGCAGGATCCTGAATCACGAAACTGTAGGCGAAAGGTTATCGAACATAATGGAAATTATCAAAGTGCATTCTCTGTCTACAAAAATAAACTTCATTTTTCAACCAACGAGCAATAACAAGGACGTCGCCAACTAGGCTAGACAGTTTTGTTAGTTTCTACCAGGTACGGTACACGATTAGCATTATTTTCAAAAGTCCACACCGAAGAATTTCTCAGCAATTCGAAACTTAGGTCTGAAACAGACGACAGGCAAACTTGGCTTCAGATCTAGGCCTGTTGTTCACCAAGTCGTCTCTAGGAAGATTCGACATTCAATAATTCAAATCTCGTGACAGCTAAGTCCGTCTAATATTTTCAAAATCAGTGTTGTATTCGCCAAACTTATAGAGCACTTCGTGAAATTTACGGTTCACATAATTACTCCGAACTCGGCACAAGTTACAAGCTTCCAAGCTTGTAATTTCAGAGGGGTCTCTCCACAGGAGACCTAGGAGTTATCAGGATAAACAATATATCATATCATATATCATATGAGAGCAGCTTATTCGTCGAACTATCGATAGATTTCGGACAACATTTTCACTACTCGATGCAACAACAACAACTTACAAAACAAAGAACTGTACGTACAGAAGAAAATATCGCTGCTGTAAGCGATTGTGTTAATGAAGATCCAGATTTGTCTTTTCGTCGACGTTCACAACAAGTTGGACTCTGTGCATCCACCACATGGAAAATTTTGCGAAAAGATTTTGGTTGGATCTTTTGATCCAACTGGTTCAAGAACTGAAGCCACTTGACCATAATAAGCGTCGTTTGTTTGCTGATTGTGCCCTAGAACAGCTTCAAGTTGATTCACTGTTTTATCCAAAAACTGTGTTCAGTGAAGAAGCTCATTTCTGGTTGAACGGCTACGTAAACAAGGAAAATTGGAGTGAAAACCGTCCTCAAGAAGTTCTGCAGGTTCCATTGCATCCTAAAAATGCACTGTATTGTGTGTTTCACAAGCTGGAGGCATCATCGGTCCATATTTCTTTAAAAACGATGCTGGAGCTAATGTTACAGTGAATGGTACTCGTTACAGATCGATGATCATGCTTCATTTCAAAATTTTGATGGTATCGACCCAGAAGTGTTTTGGTTTCAACAAGACGGTGCTACACCTCATGCTGCTACCGTAACAATTGATTTATTGAAAGAGAGATTTGGCGAAAACATTATTTCGAGAAATGGTTCAATTAATTGGCCACCAAGATCGTGCGACATAACTCCAATGGATTATTTTCTCACATCTCTGTGATATTTACTTAGACAGAGTTTCCTTGATTTGTGAAACTTTCACTAAACTTTGTGAGAATAGATAAGAATCTTTAATTTTGTTTTCTGTTGGCATCTTTTTTCTAATTTTGCTGTTCAGTGTATTCATTTTGTAGTTCAAGTAATTAAATTGAAGTGTATACATATTCCTATTTGTACAGGGTCTTTCACGAGGAACCTCACCCATATTTATACGGGAAACTACTGAACGTATTCTCATGAAATTCAGCACTTATAAAGTATTTCACGATGCTGATGAAATCTAAAATATTTTCAAGGCATGAGCACCTCCGGTTTTTCCGGAAATGACGTCAACTTCCGTTTTTAAAATTAGAACACCATTTTTTTATTGCAGAAATAGATTCCTTAGAAAATTTCAAGTTATTTTGATGTATCATTTTTCAGTTTTGGTTGGAAAATTCTCTCTGAGCGGGAAAATTCGAAAAAAAAAATCTGAAACAAGAATAACTTCGAGGTTTTTGGATGGAAAATTTTCATTTTTGGGATTTTTCAAGATGTAAGATTGATGTATCTGTCGTAGTCTTATTGTAAAATCAGTCTTATTATAATACGCCTAGGCTTTTTCAATACGACTAGGCATATTGCAATATCACTGAAATAATAGAGGATCTCGCAATTTGACTGACAATTTAAGGCTAATTTTTCCTATGAAAAAAATCGAAAAAACACAATGCAAAGTAATATTTTTTTAACAAAAAGCATTCGTGCAGGTGCAAAAATCCTCGTCTTCGACTCGGATTTTTGTTGCCACCAGAGCACTCATGCTTCTTGTTAAAATATTACTTAGCAACGTGTTTTTTCCATTTTTTTCGGAAAAATTGGATGCACTTATGATATTACTTACGACAAAATTTTTGACGTTTCTCAAATTCATAGATAGCTTCGGGAATGAATACCATAGAGAAAACAAACAACGTTTAGTTGATCTATGATGAATACTTATTTGTCAAATAGCGCAATACAAGCCCAATGTGACCATCTTCAGACACATTTTCTCGAGAAATAGTCATTTCGAATACCACTCGAGATGAAATTTAAGCAGGTAAAATTTCTCTCTTGTAATATTCAAGTTTGTTGCTTCTCGGCAATTTCGCTCATGACATTTTTCCAAAATCACTCGCCTGACGGCTCGTGATTTTGATACAAATATCATTCGCGAAATTGCCGAGAAGCAACAAACTTTCATTTTACAATCGAGAAATTTTGCCGGCAAAATTTCATCTCTAGTGGTATTATATATGACAAAAAAATTGGCTTCGATCTCAATTGAAATGTTTTATTTCAATTAAAAGTTTTATCACTCCAAAAAATACCCGATACTTAACAATAAAAAAAGTATCGATATTTGAACCCTTTTTTTTTGAGGCTCGTTATATTCCCTCCGCAATCATTTCCTTGCTAATGCCATTAGCCTAATGGCGTATTCACGAAACATCTGTTCGTTGACAATCATCACACCGGTAAACAGTGAAAGACAAGGTCAATCAGCCTCCTTTCTATTTGATTTCCTATCTATATCAATAGTCAATACCAAAAAGAGGAAAACGACAAGAACATCTGTCAAGCTTGAAACTGTTAATTTTGAGTTACAATAAACTTGCGACTTTCTTCGTAATATCTCCGAAATGTAGTTATAAGAATACTGAGGACATTTTTTCATATTAAAGCCCATAACAGTTGTATACTGGTAAAGATCATGATAAATTTGATTTTGTGAATTAATTTCCGCAAAAACGCTCTTATTTCGACTACTTATCAATAAAAACTTACGAGTCAAAACCAACAAAGAATCTGAGCAAAGTACGACACTGCTCCACAATGCAAAAGTTACCGTACGTGCGTCATTTAACGCATACTGATACCATCGATCATCGGACCGTACGGAACGCACTGCGATTACCGCGATCGTGACAAAACCACGATTGCCGCTCGAAATGTCCAACGGACTGACTTGTTTTGTTCCGAATCCACACAATGTCCCGTAAAATCGCAGCGTGGGGCAACCTGTAGCGCCGAATGCGAAAATTTTCTCCTTGGTCCTTGACGGCCTGCGCTCTCGAGAGCTTTCCCTCTCTCTGTCGGAGATGAGTCACCCGATACGGAAATGTGGAGACTTGCGGTAGACGCAAGAAGACGCGGTACAGCTGATAATCTGAAGAGATCTTTCTCATACTGGGTTGATCAGCATATCTCAAAGTAGATATGTGCAAAGTACACACAACCAAACTTATATGGAATCACCCTGTTATTTGGAAAAAACGAATTTTAATTAAAAAAAAGTCGCTGAAAAGTGAAGAGCAGTTTTCCCAAAACAAGTTTATTACAAAGATAATATAAATTATTAAAAGATTATTTTTATAATAGAACAGAAAATTAAAAGTGTAAATTTCTCTGAAAATAATTTTTATGTAACTGAGAATTGAACAACAAATAAAACGATTTTAACAAATCAATAATCAGTATTACCACCCCTGGCATTGATACAAGCTTGAATTCGACGAGGCATGCTTTCTATTAAGTTGTTAATTTCTTCTTCTGTAACATTTGCCCATTCCTCTAAAGCCGCTTGTATAAGTTGCTCTGCGTTACCAGGATTATTTTGACGAGCTCTAATTTTTCTTTTGATCCTATCCCACAAGTGCTCGATAGGATTAAGGTCCGGTGAACAAGAAGGAAACTCTAAAACAGTCACACCTTCTGTTTCGAAAAAATTTTTTGCAACTCTGCTGGTATGTGGAGGTGCATTATCCTGCAAAAATAGGAAATAATCTCCAAAAGCACCTCGCCAGAGCCTCACTACAGGTTGTAGCACTAGATCAACATACCTAGGCCCTGTCAGAGATTGTCTAATGGGAATTAAAGGAGTTTTCTCACCAAACATAATTCCGCCCCAAAACATTACAGTACCTCCTTTGTATTTAGGGATCGGTCTTGCAGCTTGGAGCCTAGCTTGCCTCCCTCTACCTCTTAAATGCGAACACGCCGGTCGTCTGATCGTGGACCAATTCTGGTCTCATCCGAAAATAAGACATTTTTCCAATCTTCAATAGTCCAATTTTCATGCTCTGAACACCAATTAAAACGGTCAACTTTATTTTGCCTTGATAGTTCTGGAACTCTTAACGCTCTTCTCTTGAACAATTCCCGAGCGCGAAGTCTTTTTCTGATAGTTTCGACAGAAACACTAACACCTGTAGCTGGCAAAAATTGCCTTTGAAGCTCTGCTTGTTTTTGTGAGTGAACACATGCACTTTTTATTTGCTTCTAACGAAAAAGATATCAAAATAATATTTCATCTTAATACTGGGTGATTCCATATAAGTTTGGTTGTGTGTATGAGCGAATTTAAAAATCTCCATTCTCTTTCTAATGGCGTGATTGAAAAAGTTAATCGAGCCATTCGAATCTTCCAAAATAATTGTTTTGCGGATCGATAAAACCCTCACCACGAACAGACTGAGGTTATGAACAAAACTCGAAAATGAAATATCGAAAACAAAATACTCAAAAAATTTTTTACTTATGAGGGGTCCATGGCTGACTTTGGTATCAAAATGTAGGTTTTCGAGTTCGCTGAATTCAATGAAAAACATTAAAGAGCTAGTTCAATTTTTCCGATTTTCCATCAACCATATTTATAAATATAAACAATTAGTCTCAGAGAAAATCTGTTTGGATTTTCTTAATCTACGGCACCGAATTAATAAATGGTGAAAATTTCGTATCGATAGGCGAGATTCGAATTTTTGCCAAAAATCCTATACAAAGGTATGGAAAAATTTCGAAAAATTTTTTTGGCTCCGATCGACCTCAAACTCACACCATTTACTAATTCAAGGACGTAGATTCAGAAAATCCAAACAGTTTTCCGTGAGGAAAACACTTTTTTATTTACGAACGATGAAAAATCGAAAAATTTGAACCTTCACGAAAAAAATCAGGAAATCCAAACTGTTCGACTCTGATGGATGAAAATTGGTTTTCTGATTCACAAAGGATCAATCTACAGGGTCTTTCACGAGGAACCTCACCCATATTTATACGGGAAACTACTGAACGTATTTTTATGAAATTCAGCACTTATAAGTATTTCACGATGCTGATGAAATCTAAAATATTTTCAAGGCATGAGCACCTCCGGTTTTTCCGGAAATGACGTCAACTTCCGTTTTTCAAATTAGAACACCATTTTTTTATTGCAGAAATAGATTCCTTAGAAAATTTCAAGTTATTTTGATGTAACATTTTTCAGTTTTGGTTGGAAAATTCTCTCTGAGCGGGAAAATTCGAAAAAAAATCGAAAATGGAGCTCCGCTGAAACAAGAATAACTTCGAGGTTTTTGGATGGAAAATTTTCATTTTTGGGATTTTTCAAGATGTAAGATTGATGTATCCACTTTAAAAATCGAAATCGCGATTCATGATACAGGGGGTGAAAAAATCGCTTTCAAAGTTAGGGATGACAAAATCGTGAAAAATCAATTTTTTCAAATTAGAACCCCATTTTTTTATGGCAGATATTGAATCTACGTTAAAAAATAATGTGAGTGTATGCATCACACCCTTGCCCTAAAATGGATATTTTCTGAGTTAATATCCATTTGATTCGATTTTTTTTTCGAATTTTCCCGCTCAGAGAGAATTTTCCAACCAAAACTGAAAAATGTTACATCAAAATAACTTGAAATTTTCTAAGGAATCTATTTCTGCAATAAAAAAATGGTGTTCTAATTTGAAAAACGAAAGTTGACGTCATTTCCGGAAAAACCGGAGGTGCTCATGCCTTGAAAATATTTTAGATTTCATCAGCATCGTGAAATACTTATAAGTGCTGAATTTCATGAAAATACGTTCAGTAGTTTCCCGTATAAATATGGGTGAGGTTCCTCGTGAAAGACCTTGTATATGCAAAAAGTCAGCATCTGTATAAATCAATTTTTCTGGGAAATACGGAGGTGCAAAAATGACCTATTTTTCGTGATTTCTCGACTCAAGGTCGATTATTTCCCAAACTACGCGACACAGGAGAATTCTAATTACAGATTCGTAATCTCCGAATTAGTAGATGAAATGACCCGGGTTGATATACTCCGAAGAAAAAAATCCCGATCAAAAAAATTTTTTTTTAGTATATCGACCCGGGTCATTTCATTTAATAATTCGAGGTCGTAGATCACGATGCGCTTATTAGTTTTTCCGAGAAAATTTTGGTTTCTAACGGCGTGAATGACTGTAAAAGTCAATCGAACCATTCGATTCGTCCATAATAGGATATTTGCGGATCGAAAACATCGAGACCACAAACATTGTGAGCTTATGAACAAAACTCGAAAATGAAATACCGAAAATCAAAAGAATTCTCTACTAATGAGGGCTACATGGCTGGCTAAGCTGGCTTTGGTATCAAAATGTAGGTTTTCGAGGTGGCTGAATGCAATGAGAACATCCCTAACTAGCATAGTCCTTTTTGTCGCATCCACTAGGTTCTTATATTTTGTTGAGAAAAATATATGATCCCCAAAACAAATTAAATAGGGAATCTGAGGGGATCTAAGGAGAAATATACTGGATACTGTATTATTCTGTACGTACTCTGGGTATGATTTCATTTTCCGAAATCATCCTTATTTGCAATATGATAAGAATGCACAGTGTTACATACAATTTGTCGATTTCCACTTCTTTTGAAACACAGAAGTTAAAGACAGAATATACTTGTGAGAATCATTTTCCACATATCAATTTAGCAAAATTATGCACGTACTTTTTCGGCACAATCACACACAACCAAAGGGACACTAACTAAAGCACGAACGCACACACAGTTTATGCACACACAAAAGACATTTCGAATACGAATGGCCTTAGTTTATACATGAAATTTTCGAAAATTTATCTCCGATGAATTTAAATTTTCAACAAAGGATCCGTCATCCTCATGAGTAATAGTTATACAACAAAGACTCACTCGACGCGATGTATACAGAGGTTGGTCGAATTTATATTGGGCTATTGTGAAATTTGCTGAAAATTTAAAGAATTTTCACTGTGAAAAAGTATGGTCACTATAGTTTTCTCGTTATCAAGATAGGAAAAAAAGAAGAAAATCATCATTTTTCATATTAACAGCGAATTTGAAAACAACAGTTGCGGTAAAATAAAAATTTGACCAACACCCGTATATGCGTCGAGTCAGTAATTTTGTGAATCATGATACGACCTGTTTTTTGAGTTTGGTGGGATATTCAAGTCTTCCTCGGCACCGGGAGTTAGTCTCCGTTCAAATTTCGATGTGTTAACATCGAGGATGTTCGCGTGCGCGTTCGTGTGTGCGGGTCGATCTTTGTTAATGATTCGCGCTCCTAAATACCATTGTGAATGTGATATGTGATTGTGAATTGTGAATGTGGTTGCAGAAAACGGATTACTTTACGCGAAAAATTGTGAGTACATACAAAATTTCCCTCGATAAAGACGTGTAAAATGATTCCGGAAAACATTCGAACTGTCCTATTGCGTTAAATGCCAAATTTTTCAAAATTAAGAGATTATTTAGATGTTGGAAACCGAAATCCTTTCGAAATTCGTTAATGTACTTTTCGGAATTGATTTTGTTGAAAAGAATTGTTCAAAGTATCTCTGTGCAAAATATGAGCATTTAAAAAATTTCAATTTCATTTTGAAAAATATATGTTCCCCGAAACACAATTTTTGTCATTGAATACAGAATCTGAGGAGAAAATTTTTGGATATTGTATTGTTCTGTACGTATTTTGGGTATGATTTCTAAATTCTCATTTTCCGAAATCATCATTATTTGCAATATGATTAAAAAACACATTTTTACACACAATTTCTCAATTTTCACTTTTTTTGAAATACTCAATACAATTTTCGCAATATGTATTGCCATTATAATTCTCGAAATTCTCATTTATTCTAAGAGAAAGAAAAAGAACAAAGAACTACTAATTCTAACAGTCAAATAAGTTTTTAATTCGAAAATTCCTGTTTATGAGTTTTGTAATTAATGAATGCTATCAAGGGTTTAACAGTCGGAATTTGAAAAGACAGAATATTTTAGTGAAAATCATTTTCCACATTTCAATTTCGGAAAAGTATGCAAGTACTTACAATTTTTCGAATTAGTTAATCCGTTTTCGGCACAATCACACGCAACCAAAGATGCACTAACTAAAGCACGAACACACACACAATTTATGCACACACAAAAGACATTTCGAATACGAATGACCGTCATTTTTCATATATGAAATTTTCGAAAATGCTCCCCGATAAATAAAAATTTTCAACAAAGGAATCGTCATCTCAATGAGTAATAGTTATACAACAAAGACTGACTCGACGCGAATGTATACAGAGGTTGATCAAATTTATATTGAGCTATTGTGAAATTTTCTGAAAATTTAAAGAATTTTCACTATGAAAAAGTATTGTCACTATTGTCTTCTCGTTATCAAGATAGGAAAAAAAGAAGAAAATCATAATTTTTCATATTAACAGTGAAATTGAAAACAACAGTTGCGGTAAAATAAAAATCTGACCAACACCCGTATATGCGTCGAGTCAGTAATTTTGTGAATCATGATACGACCTGTTTTTTGAGTTTGGCGCGTTCGTGTGTGCGGGTCGATCTTTGTTAATGATTCGCGCTCCTAAATATCATTGTGAATGTGATTGTGAATTGTGAATGTGGTTGCAGAAAACGGAATACTTTACGTGAAAAATTGTGAGTGCATACAACATTTCCCAAAATTAATACGTGGAAAATGATTCCGGAACAATATTCGAACTGTCTTATGGCTCTCAATGCCAAATTTTTCACAATTAAAATATTATTTGGCTATTGGGAACTGAAATCCTTTCGAAATTCATTTATTTACATTCAGAGGGCTTTTCGGTTTGGATTTTTGAATTTGAAAATGCGTTTTCAACGAATAATTTCAGGCCTATTGATATTCAGCTGCTAAATCGAATAAAAATTAGTTTGTTGGATTCCAAATTTCAATGAATATTGCAAATTGCTTCAATTTCGGAAAATCAAAATTCGAAGTACATTTTCATTTACAAACACTAATATTCTGCTTCTTTCTGTACTTTCTTACGACTAAAAATTGATGATTAACTTGGGATGACTCGTTTCGAGTATTGTATAAATTTCTTTTTTTCGACAAACATTATTTTCATATCGGCTGTAAATATGATTAATATGAATTAATTGCACATTTAAAATGTTTTGCTATTCAAATAACGCCCAATAGTGAAAATAATAATGAACGATGAGAATTTTTTGAATTTTCATGATATTTTCAAAACATCGAAAAAGTCAAATAAAAATGAAAATATGTGGTAGAAGAAAATGGAAATCCGGAAATAGTATGCGCCGATAAATGCGGAAAAATGGATTAGACCTTCTGGGGATACAACTTGAAAACAAAACGCGCCGACCACTCTACCTACAGGGTGGTTAGAAAACGAGTGCATAAACTATCGCGTTCACATATTCCCTTGGTGGAATCGTTCATGTAGCCGAGCACTCTACCCACAGGGTGGTTAGAAAACGAGTGCATAATCTATCGCGTTCATATTCCATTGGCGGAACTCGTTCAACTGGATAATGCGGAGCCAGTATGCGCCCATAAATGCGGAACCAATATGCGCCAATAAATGCGGGAAAAGAATGCGCCAAAAAAAGTGTTAGCGGTAGCGTTTCATTTTTCTTCTTTGTTTAGGTGGAAGAGAAGGTAGGTCCCAGAGAACCCTTGGCCTTTCCGGGCTCAGTTGGGATTTCATGGATGCCATTTCCAACTTCAGCCATCGGTGGACCAAGAGCGGAAAATCAATGTGAGTGACTTTTAGGGTTTTTGGTGGTGGTTAATTTCAGGTATATTGACAATAACATCGGAAAAATTCTGAGGAAGGAGAAATATCTCAGAGAACTCATGCACCAATACAGGTGGAAATAATATGCGCCAAAAAATAGTTAGCGGTAGCGTTTTCTTTTTTTCAGATTTTTTCAGGTGGAAGAGAAGGTAGGTCCCAGAGAACCCTTGGCCTTTCCAGGCTGAGTTGGGATTTCATGGATGCCATTCCCAACTTAAGCCATCGATGGACCAAGAGTGGAAAATCAACAGTTTGAAGCATCAAAGTGAGTGACTCTTAGGGTTTTTGGTGGTGGTTAATTTCAGGTATATTGACAATAATGTCGAAAAGGTTCAGACGAAGGAGAAGTGTCTCAGAGGAAACATGCGGCCATAAATGCGAAAACAAGTATGAGGCAATAAATGCGGAAAGAGTTTTTCAGCTTTTCTCGGGTCGAAGAGAAGATCTTAAGAACACATGCGCCAAACATTGCGTAACCAATATGCGCCAATAAATTCGGGAAAAAATTCACCAAAAATGCAGAAGCGGTGTGCGACAAAAATGGAGTAGGCCTTCTGGGGATACCACTTAAAAACAAAACGCGCCGAGCACTCTACCTACAGGGTGGTGCGGAAACGAGTGCATTAGCTATCGCGTTTATATTCCCTTGGTGGAATTCGTTGCAGTAGCCGAGCACTCTACCCACAGGGTGGTTAGAAAACGAGTGCATAAACTATCGCGTTCACATATTCCCTTGGTGGAATCGTTCATGTAGCTGAGCACTCTACCCACAGGGTGGTTAGAAAACGAGTGCATAAACTATCGCGTTCACATATTCCCTTGGTGGAATCGTTCATGTAGCTGAGCACTCTACCCACAGGGTGGTTAGAAAACGAGTGCATAAAAAATCGCGTTTATATATTCCCTTGGTGGAATTCGTTCAACAGGATAAAGCAGATCCAGTATGCGCCGAAAAATGCGGAAGTACTATGCGCCAAACAATTCGGAAATAGTATGCGCCAAATAATGCGGAAACAAAGTTGCGCCCAAAAAGCAGAAACAGGATTGCGCCAAAAATGCGGAAAAGTGGATTAGGCCTTCTGGGGATACCACTTAAAAGCAAAACGCGCCGAGCACTCTACCTACAGGGTGGTGCGGAAACGAGTGCATAAACAATCGCGTGTTTATATTCCCTTGGTGGAATCGTTCATGTGGCCGAGCACTCTACCCAAAGGGTGGTTAGAAAACGAGTGCATAAACTATCGCGTTCACATATTCCCTTGGTGGAATCGTTCATGTAGCTGAGCACTCTACCCACAGGGTGGTTAGAAAACGAGTGCATAAACTATCGCGTTCACATATTCCCTTGGTGGAATCGTTCATGTAGCTGAGCACTCTACCCACAGGGTGGTTAGAAAACGAGTGCATAAAAAATCGCGTTTATATATTCCCTTGGTGGAATTCGTTCAACAGGATAAAGCAGATCCAGTATGCGCCGAAAAATGCGGAAGTACTATGCGCCAAACAATTCGGAAATAGTATGCGCCAAATAATGCGGAAACAAAGTTGCGCCCAAAAAGCAGAAACAGGATTGCGCCAAAAATGGGGAAAAGTGGATTAGGCCTTCTGGGGATACCACTTAAAAACAAAACGCGCCGAGCACTCTACCTACAGGGTGGTGCGGAAATGAGTGCATTAGCTATCGCGTTTATATTCCCTTGGTGGAATTCGTTTCAGTAGCCGAGCACTCTACCCACAGGGTGGTTAGAAAACGAGTGCATAAACAATCGCGTGTTTATATTCCCTTGGTGGAATCGTTCATGTAGCTGAGCACTCTACCCACAGGGTGGTTAGAAAACGAGTGCATAAACTATCGCGTTCACATATTCCCTTGGTGGAATCGTTCATGTAGCTGAGCACTCTACCCACAGGGTGGTTAGAAAACGAGTGCATAAACTATCGCGTTCACATATTCCCTTGGTGGAATTCGTTCAACAGGATAAAGCGGATCCAGTATGCGCCGAAAAATGCGGAAGTACTATGCGCCAAACAATTCGGAAATAGTATGCGCCAAATAATGCGGAAACAAAGTTGCGCCCAAAAAGCAGAAACAGGATTGCGCCAAAAATGCGGAAAAGTGGATTAGGCCTTCTGGGGATACCACTTAAAAACAAAACGCGCCGAGCACTACAGGGTGGTGCGGAAACGAGTGCATTAGCTATCGCGTTTATATTCCCTTGGTGGAATTCGTTTCAGCAGCCGAGCACTCTACCCACAGGGTGGTTAGAAAACGAGTGCATAAACAATCGCGTTCACATATTCCCTTGGTGGAATCGTTCATGTAGCTGAGCACTCTACCCACAGGGTGGTTAGAAAACGAGTGCATAAACTATCGCGTTCATATATTCCCTTAGTGGAATTCGTTCAACAGGATAAAGCGGATCCAGTATGCGCCGAAAAATGCGGAAATACTATGCGCCAAACAATTCGGAAATAGTATGCGCCAAATAATGCGGAAACAAAGTTGCGCCCAAAAAGCAGAAACAGGATTGCGCCAAGAATGCGGAAAAGTGGATTAGGCCTTCTGGGGATACCACTTAAAAACAAAACGCGCCGAGTACTCTACCTACAGGGTGGTGCGGAAACGAGTGCATTAGCTATCGCGTTTATATTCCCTTGGTGGAATTCGTTTCAGTAGCCGAGCACTCTACCCACAGGGTGGTTAGAAAACGAGTGCATAAACAATCGCGTGTTTATATTCCCTTGGTGGAATCGTTCATGTAGCCGAGCACTCTACCCACAGGGTGGTTAGAAAACGAGTGCATAAACTATCGCGTTCACATATTCCCTTGGTGGAATCGTTCATGTAGCTGAGCACTCTACCCACAGGGTGGTTAGAAAACGAGTGCATAAACTATCGCGTTCATATATTCCCTTGGTGGAATTCGTTCAACAGGATAAAGCGGATCCAGTATGCGCCGAAAAATGCGGAATGACTATGCGCCAAACAATTCGGAAATAGTATGCGCCAAATAATGCGGAAACAAAGTTGCGCCCAAAAAGCAGAAACAGGATTGCGCCAAAAATGCGGAAAAGTGGATTAGGCCTTCTGGGGATACCACTTAAAAACAAAACGCGCCGAGCACTCTACCTACAGGGTGGTGCGGAAACGAGTGCATTAGCTATCGCGTTTATATTCCCTTGGTGGAATTCGTTTCAGCAGCCGAGCACTCTACCCACAGGGTGGTTAGAAAACGAGTGCATAAACAATCGCGTTCACATATTCCCTTGGTGGAATCGTTCATGTAGCTGAGCACTCTACCCACAGGGTGGTTAGAAAACGAGTGCATAAACTATCGCGTTCATATATTCCCTTGGTGGAATTCGTTCAACAGGATAAAGCGGATCCAGTATGCGCCGAAAAATGCGGAAATACTATGCGCCAAACAATTCGGAAATAGTATGCGCCAAATAATGCGGAAACAAAGTTGCGCCCAAAAAGCAGAAACAGGATTGCGCCAAAAATGCGGAAAAGTGGATTAGGCCTTCTGGGGATACCACTTAAAAACAAAACGCGCCGAGCACTACAGGGTGGTGCGGAAACGAGTGCATTAGCTATCGCGTTTATATTCCCTTGGTGGAATTCGTTTCAGTAGCCGAGCACTCTACCCACAGGGTGGTTAGAAAACGAGTGCATAAACTATCGCGTTCACATATTCCCTTGGTGGAATCGTTCATGTAGCTGAGCACTCTACCCACAGGGTGGTTAGAAAACGAGTGCATAAACTATCGCGTTCATATATTCCCTTGGTGGAATTCGTTCAACAGGATAAAGCGGATCCAGTATGCGCCGAAAAATGCGGAAATACTATGCGCCTAACAATTCGGAAATAGTATGCGCCAAATAATACGGAAACAAAGTTGCGCCCAAAAAGCAGAAACAGGATTGCGCCAAAAATGCGGAAAAGTGGATTAGGCCTTCTGGGGATACCACTTAAAAACAAAACGCGCCGAGCACTCTACCTACAGGGTGGTGCGGAAACGAGTGCATTAGCTATCGCGTTTATATTCCCTTGGTGGAATTCGTTTCAGTAGCCGAGCACTCTACCCACAGGGTGGTTAGAAAACGAGTGCATAAACTATCGCGTTCACATATTCCCTTGGTGGAATCGTTCATGTAGCTGAGCACTCTACCCACAGGGTGGTTAGAAAACGAGTGCATAAACTATCGCGTTCACATATTCCCTTGGTGGAATCGTTCATGTAGCTGAGCACTCTACCCACAGGGTGGTTAGAAAACGAGTGCATAAACTATCGCGTTCATATATTCCCTTGGTGGAATTCGTTCAACAGGATAAAGCGGATCCAGTATGCGCCGAAAAATGCGGAAATACTATGCGCCTAACAATTCGGAAATAGTATGCGCCAAATAATACGGAAACAAAGTTGCGCCCAAAAAGCAGAAACAGGATTGCGCCAAAAATGCGGAAAAGTGGATTAGGCCTTCTGGGGATACCACTTAAAAACAAAACGCGCCGAGCACTCTACCTACAGGGTGGTGCGGAAACGAGTGCATTAGCTATCGCGTTTATATTCCCTTGGTGGAATTCGTTTCAGTAGCCGAGCACTCTACCCACAGGGTGGTTAGAAAACGAGTGCATAAACTATCGCGTTCACATATTCCCTTGGTGGAATCGTTCATGTAGCTGAGCACTCTACCCACAGGGTGGTTAGAAAACGAGTGCATAAACTATCGCGTTCATATATTCCCTTGGTGGAATTCGTTCAACAGGATAAAGCGGATCCAGTATGCGCCGAAAAATGCGGAAATACTATGCGCCTAACAATTCGGAAATAGTATGCGCCAAATAATACGGAAACAAAGTTGCGCCCAAAAAGCAGAAACAGGATTGCGCCAAAAATGCGGAAAAGTGGATTAGGCCTTCTGGGGATACCACTTAAAAACAAAACGCGCCGAGCACTCTACCTACAGGGTGGTGCGGAAACGAGTGCATTAGCTATCGCGTTTATATTCCCTTGGTGGAATTCGTTTCAGTAGCCGAGCACTCTACCCACAGGGTGGTTAGAAAACGAGTGCATAAACTATCGCGTTCACATATTCCCTTGGTGGAATCGTTCATGTAGCTGAGCACTCTACCCACAGGGTGGTTAGAAAACGAGTGCATAAACTATCGCGTTCACATATTCCCTTGGTGGAATCGTTCATGTAGCTGAGCACTCTACCCACAGGGTGGTTAGAAAACGAGTGCATAAACTATCGCGTTCATATATTCCCTTGGTGGAATTCGTTCAACAGGATAAAGCGGATCCAGTATGCGCCGAAAAATGCGGAAATACTATGCGCCTAACAATTCGGAAATAGTATGCGCCAAATAATACGGAAACAAAGTTGCGCCCAAAAAGCAGAAACAGGATTGCGCCAAAAATGCGGAAAAGTGGATTAGGCCTTCTGGGGATACCACTTAAAAACAAAACGCGCCGAGCACTCTACCTACAGGGTGGTGCGGAAACGAGTGCATTAGCTATCGCGTTTATATTCCCTTGGTGGAATTCGTTTCAGTAGCCGAGCACTCTACCCACAGGGTGGTTAGAAAACGAGTGCATAAACTATCGCGTTCACATATTCCCTTGGTGGAATCGTTCATGTAGCTGAGCACTCTACCCACAGGGTGGTTAGAAAACGAGTGCATAAACTATCGCGTTCATATATTCCCTTGGTGGAATTCGTTCAACAGGATAAAGCGGATCCAGTATGCGCCGAAAAATGCGGAAATACTATGCGCCTAACAATTCGGAAATAGTATGCGCCAAATAATACGGAAACAAAGTTGCGCCCAAAAAGCAGAAACAGGATTGCGCCAAAAATGCGGAAAAGTGGATTAGGCCTTCTGGGGATACCACTTAAAAACAAAACGCGCCGAGCACTCTACCTACAGGGTGGTGCGGAAACGAGTGCATTAGCTATCGCGTTTATATTCCCTTGGTGGAATTCGTTTCAGTAGCCGAGCACTCTACCCACAGGGTGGTTAGAAAACGAGTGCATAAACTATCGCGTTCACATATTCCCTTGGTGGAATCGTTCATGTAGCTGAGCACTCTACCCACAGGGTGGTTAGAAAACGAGTGCATAAACTATCGCGTTCACATATTCCCTTGGTGGAATCGTTCATGTAGCTGAGCACTCTACCCACAGGGTGGTTAGAAAACGAGTGCATAAACTATCGCGTTCATATATTCCCTTGGTGGAATTCGTTCAACAGGATAAAGCGGATCCAGTATGCGCCGAAAAATGCGGAAATACTATGCGCCTAACAATTCGGAAATAGTATGCGCCAAATAATACGGAAACAAAGTTGCGCCCAAAAAGCAGAAACAGGATTGCGCCAAAAATGCGGAAAAGTGGATTAGGCCTTCTGGGGATACCACTTAAAAACAAAACGCGCCGAGCACTCTACCTACAGGGTGGTGCGGAAACGAGTGCATTAGCTATCGCGTTTATATTCCCTTGGTGGAATTCGTTTCAGTAGCCGAGCACTCTACCCACAGGGTGGTTAGAAAACGAGTGCATAAACTATCGCGTTCACATATTCCCTTGGTGGAATCGTTCATGTAGCTGAGCACTCTACCCACAGGGTGGTTAGAAAACGAGTGCATAAACTATCGCGTTCATATATTCCCTTGGTGGAATTCGTTCAACAGGATAAAGCGGATCCAGTATGCGCCGAAAAATGCGGAATGACTATGCGCCAAACAATTCGGAAATAGTATGCGCCAAATAATGCGGAAACAAAGTTGCGCCCAAAAAGCAGAAACAGGATTGCGCCAAAAATGCGGAAAAGTGGATTAGGCCTTCTGGGGATACCACTTAAAAACAATACGCGCCGAGCACTCTACCTACAGGGTGGTGCGGAAACGAGTGCATTAGCTATCGCGTTTATATTCCCTTGGTGGAATTCGTTTCAGCAGCCGAGCACTCTACCCACAGGGTGGTTAGAAAACGAGTGCATAAACAATCGTGTTCACATATTCCCTTGGTGGAATCGTTCATGTAGCTGAGCACTCTACCCACAGGGTGGTTAGAAAACGAGTGCATAAACTATCGCGTTCATATATTCCCTTGGTGGAATTCGTTCAACAGGATAAAGCGGATCCAGTATGCGCCGAAAAATGCGGAAATACTATGCGCCAAACAATTCGGAAATAGTATGCGCCAAATAATGCGGAAACAAAGTTGCGCCCAAAAAGCAGAAACAGGATTGCGCCAAAAATGCGGAAAAGTGGATTAGGCCTTCTGGGGATACCACTTAAAAACAAAACGCGCCGAGCACTACAGGGTGGTGCGGAAACGAGTGCATTAGCTATCGCGTTTATATTCCCTTGGTGGAATTCGTTTCAGCAGCCGAGCACTCTACCCACAGGGTGGTTAGAAAACGAGTGCATAAACAATCGCGTTAACATATTCCCTTGGTGGAATCGTTCATGTAGCTGAGCACTCTACCCACAGGGTGGTTAGAAAACGAGTGCATAAACTATCGCGTTCACATATTCCCTTAGTGGAATTCGTTCAACTGGATAACGCGGAAACAAGATTGCGTCTAAAATGCGGCAACAAGTATGCGCCAAAAATGCGGCAACAAGTTATGCGCCAATAAATGCGGCAACAAGCGCCAAAAATGCGGAAACAAAGTTGCGCCAAAAATGCGGAAACAAATTTGCGCCCAAAAAGCTAAAACAGGATTCCGTCAAAAAATGCGGAAACAAGAGTGCGCCAATCAACAATACCGTCGGAGTTCGCCAAATCGAAAAAAAAGAAAAAGTTATATTTCTTTCTGGATCTCCGGTTTTCTCACGGCCACAAGGGGCTTTAATGGCATGGTTCCCCTAACCCCACATATGCTGTACGCATCCGTTTGACGGTGAGAAGAATCGTAGGCTAGAACTAAATTGAAACTTTTCCTTTCCGCGAACCTCTAATATCTGGTTGATCTGTTGATTAACAGATTATTAGAAACAAATTTGGCGCATTTCGACATAAAGTGGAGTAGGCCTTCTGGGGATACCACTTAAAAACAAAACGCGCCGAGCACTCTACCTACAGGGTGGTGTGGAAACGAGTGCATAAACTATCGCGTTCATATATTCCCTTGGTGGAATTCGTTCAACTGAATAATGCGGAAACAAGATTGCGCCTAAAATGCGGCAACAAGTATGCGCCAAAAATGCGGCAACAAGTTATGCGCCAATAAATGCGGCAACAAGTATGCGCCAAAAAATGCGGTAACTAGTAGAAAGTGGAGTAGGCCTACTGGGGATACCACTTAAAAACAAAACGCGCCGAGCACTCTACCGACAGGGTGGTGTGGAAACGGGTGCATTAGTTTATATATTCCCTTGGTGGAATTCGTTCAACTGGATAATGCGGATCCCGTATGCGCCAATAAATGCGAGATTTGATAAAAAGACCGAAAATACTTACCTTGGAATTTTCACTCAAAATGGCGATTGAAAATATAAATTTCTGCTCAAAATTTGATGACTTCATAATATATCGTACTATTAACATTGCAATGGGGTATTGTAAATGAAAGTAGGTAAACGGATAAATAGTTTATTGATATAACTAACATACAACGATGTAATCAATACATATCCAATGCTACAGCATTAATGACAATATCTATTGAATGGCAGTACAAAATTATGTTTTATCGTTATTATAGGACCATGAAATTTATGGTCTTGTAATTGTCATTTACTCATTTTGCATACATAAAACAACTTTTACGTTCTTACTTGATATGTATTGTTTGTTTCAAAATTTTCAAGATTATCTCCTTGATAAGCAAGCAGAAATTTTGTTTGGTACAATGAAATCCAATCCAGTCAATTCATTTCCTGATTAGGATATAAGTATTCGAGATGTTATGGAATAATAACCAATCGATAAATTAGGTTAAATCGTGGAATATTTGCGTTGAGTTATTCACGAGCCATAATGGAAACATTCACTTCTATTTATAACTCATTTACATCAATTTGTCTGCTGACGCTATGTAGAAAATTTTCTAGCTCGTGGTGGTTCTTCCTCCTCATAATCTACCATACCTACTCGCTCGGGATTGTTGTTTTCCTCTGTCCTACAACCGATCATTCGGTTTGCATTAAACGAATACGAATACAGCAAAACAATCAAGTCCCACAAGCAGAAAAGATCAGCTATACAATATTTACGTGCAATAATTAATTTTCATGCACGCGAATCAATAAAAGTGAATTGAGTAACCTCTGGCAAGACTGAAACGTAGTTTAGATATAGAAATTTTATTCGAGCTTATTTTTATGCTGAACATAACAAGGAGAATAAGATTGATTCTGATTGCTTGTCTTCAAGAACAATTTTTTGAATCAGTTTCAATGGATACACTGATGAATATTCTTGTTTCAAAAACAAATTTTCATTATCTTGATCCATTTTCAATGTACAAAGCAGCTGTCAAAGAAATGATCTATGACAAATTTCCGAGCCAATATATCTCATTTGGAGCTTTGTAAACTTGGTAGCATGTTGTGATACAGTCGATGAAAATGTATCCACAAATATGGTTTCAAACAATACCTAGTATTTCGATAAAAACATATTTCAAGAACCAACAATATAATAAAATGAAATAAAAAAGGCTGAAGTCGATAACTAAAATACATTTATTCAACATATCAACATAACATACAACATCTATTTACAATACACTTAATTATTATATTTGGTATCGAACAATTGTAACAAACTGGTAGATTGTGGCCCACAAAGCCCTTTCAAACGTTTTCTTCAAACTCAACGATCGGAAGCTAGAAAAATAATGTTGCTATAAAAGTAAAAATGGCTAAAATGATGCCCAAAATAGTGAACAAATCTAAAGCAGCCAGCTGATAAAGACATGCTAAACCATAGGAGCATGCAATGGCCAAGGATGCAGGATCATTATCGAGAAAGCAAGTCGATTTGTAGTCATTCTGTAACTTCACCCTGTCTAAAAAATTGCGCCTTGAGGAAGTCTGAATACTGTTATGTACATGTTTGGACATAGCCTGCGAATTTTGCTTTTGAATGTCGTTCAATTTGGAAGTTTCTAAAACCAATTTTGGCGACTTTAAGGTCTGACTCGACTCTAGTCTCGACACAGGTTTCTCGTGACTGCAAGATGCATGAGGATGACCGACAAAGCTGCCACTCTTATCACAGCTGACAACGCTACAAGCATTCGACATCACAACATCAACAAACGTCTCACCTGGAGTGTTTGGCAAGTCCGTCTTTAAACTTTCAGAACCGAGATATTCCTGAATTTGTTCGTTATCAACACTCTTTTCGTCTTCTTTCAAACGAGCCTCTTCAAAACTTGCATCATGGTCGAGTTTTTTATCTGTTTCACTGTCGGACATGATATTTTCGTAGTCATGATCAGATTCGGCAGTGGGTGTTGAGAAAACTATCGTGGCGACTGATTCTAAAACAACGTCTTCTTCGTCTTTTGGTCGTTGCGTTTTATTCGGAGACTGGATACTCACAGCCGCTTCCAGAATACTCTGGCAAGAGGTAGGAGATTTGGTGCCTTGCATTTGGTTTTGGCAGGTGCTGTTTTCTGGTATTTGATCCCTTTCTATAGAATTCTTCGCATCAAGCTCTTTTAATTCTTGCGTGAATTTATCGCTCGCCTCCTTGGCTTCGATAGCCAATGCTGTGAGTACATCTTCGAAAGAGTTGGTCTTGAAAAGGGGAGCCAGCTTGCCGTCTTCGAAAGGAGATACTGGATCTGGTGTAGATTCTTTAACGTTGTGCCTTCTTTTCTCTACAGTTTCCTCTTCTTTGGATAACGATCTCAGCTTTTCTAAAATCTGAGGTTCTTCCTTTGGTTTGTTCGACGGGTAAAAACGGGAGTATTTAGAATAAGCAGAATCGGTATCGCTCATCGATCCTACCTTGCTTTCGTTGACCTTCCTCTCTTTCTCCTTTAGTACCTGCCGTGCAATTTGCATAGCGTCAGCTATATCCGTTAAAATCTTGTAATCTGCATTTTTATCCCTGGCGTTTCTTCTGGACGCTCTTTCGATTACTTCCTGACTGATCAAACTACCTATATTCGCTGATTTTGAACGAACCGCCCGTTTGGTTTTGATCTCAGACAAATCCACTCTCGGCGGATTAGAAGGAGAATTAGTGAAATTATTATTCCTCAAATCATCGGAAGAAACAGGAGGCAAAGCCGGTTCTTTGGTGTTATCCTTCCGTAAATTCCTAAACGCCAAATCGTCCTTAACCAAATCAGGCATCCTACTTGGTTTCACGGTTTCCGTATCGGGTATCGCATGGAGATAGTCGCTGTTCGCAGCCAACGTTATCGGACCTAGAGGTATACCAAATGGGGGAGGATGCTCTGGTACGTACATCTTATTGGACTGCTTGATGTTTCTATAGACCACATCGTCCAAAGTTACGTCCGGCTCATTAGGATCGTAATGTTCATCGAAATGTTGATCTTTATACCCTGGGGAAGTCAAAAGATAGCATACTTTAGAGGAGACCGCTTGGGGATCTGTTATAGTCGCAGCACGTTCTTTGTGAAGCTTCCTGAAAGCCATGTCGTCGGACTTTAAGGATTTCCTGGAGTACCTTTTACGTCTTCGGGAATCCAGAGAGTCGAATGGTTCGTAGCTGAACCCTGAGTCGCTGAAGGCTCCTCTTGTACCGTTGTACATATGACATTGATTGTTGCTCTCTAACAATTTCTGGGTAGCTACCTCTGTTTCTCTTTTCTCTGCCATTTCCAACAGATCCTCGTCGCCAAGTTTCAAGCTGTTATAAATAGCCTCCAGCTCATTCAGAGCCTCTTCCAGATTTGCCGATTTCGTTTGAGACGATTCCTCTGGGACCATCACAGAATTCTGATTCACAACATCAAGATTACTCCTTTTCCAATCGTCTTTATCGTTCAGCAATTTTTGAACGCTCTGATTCTCCACGTTGTTGCTAGGAAGGACACTTGGGAGGAAAATTTCCGTTTGTACCTTAGTTTCGCAGTTGAAAATCTGAGGGCTACTTCCTCGGCTATACCTATTGGATTTTTTGGCCTGTAATTGCTCCAGAAACGTGCCATTGTCGGTCGGAGCATCGTTACATCGATTTCCCCATGATTTTTCTTTCGAATCCAACGATTTTTTGGAATCGTTTTGGATCAGAATGGGTTTCCTACTCCTAGGCTGCTTATCTGTCAAATACTGATAATTATCTGTCCTGGTTTTACCTTCAGGAGCACGATTTCTGTGGATTGTGGTCTCAGGAGTCGTTGAGGACGGCCTTTGTGATAACAAGACAGGAGTTTCTCTTGGTATATGATTTTCAGATGAAGATTTGAACGCAGGACGGTTTACAGAGTTTATCCTTCTGACACGGTTGAGAGAAGCATCGTTAAACGAGTTATATCTATTGGTCAACGAAGAGGTATCGTTAAAATTGTTATGATTCAATGTATCCAGAATCAGAGAGCCGTGTAGTCTTTTTGGATCGCGAGGTGGTGGAGCTGGGGGCTGATAAACGTTGTAATATCGCCTCAATTGTGAACTATCCAGCACTGCGATGTTTCTTGAAGCTGGTTTTCCTAACTCTAATTTGGCGTATATCACTTCCGGGTGTTCTTGAGGTCTGTGAATGTCTGCATCGAACGAAATACTCCTTTGGTTATTGGACATAATAGTTCCTTTGGGAGGCGTATAACTTTTGGCAGTGTTATTGTAGTCGTTCATCGACAAAGGTGGCTTGTAGGAAGGGTTGCTTGTCGAGTTGCTCACCCTGAATCTACCGTGATGGGTGTGACTGGGGGGAATTGTGGACAAGCCCAGACTGGGCGTCGTCTGTGAAGATAAACTGGAAAACGACGATTTGTACATTTGGGGACTAGCGCTCGGTGACCTGTTACTATCGTCCGATACCCTCAGGAATG
This sequence comes from Adalia bipunctata, assembly GCA_910592335.1. Taxonomy (NCBI): domain Eukaryota; kingdom Metazoa; phylum Arthropoda; class Insecta; order Coleoptera; family Coccinellidae; genus Adalia; species Adalia bipunctata. Next base: position 6,290,761 of record OU342948.1, on the reverse strand, counting down.
TTGATTCCGCATCCGATTTAGACAGACGCAGATAGTTGAAGGGATTCTCGCCATCTCTAGAATGACGTTTGAGGTACCTTTCCGTTCTAGCCGCTCTAGATTTCCTACTGCACGAAGAGTCTCTAGTTTTACACAAACTGTCATCGCTCTTGAACTTCTGCGAGGAGGTAGAACGCTGGGAATCTTCCTCGGAACTACTGTTGCGACTCAACGAAGTCCTCCTTGCCTCGGCCCGAACCTTGGCCAAATCTTTCCTAGATTTCCTGCTCAAGTTATCGAGTGATGTCTTAGACTTGGTCTGTTGGTGTTGGATTGCAGACTGGTGCTTGGAGAGACTGTGGAAGGTTAACGATTTGCTTTGATCAATCTGGGATACGACCGACTTGATTTCTTGAGCGTCTTTGAAGGTAGCTTCTGGTGGCTTCACTGGCGAGATGACTACATGGTCGAAAGTTATTGGTTTTTTTCTCTTCTCCGACTTCTTTTTATTCTTTTCTTTCGCTTCCTCATCGCTACTGCTGTCGTTCGCTTTCTTCTTTCTCCTGAAGAGATTTCCAAAAGACCATTTCTTCTCCTTCTTCGCCGGCTTGTCGTCAGAGATGTCATATTCGAAATATGCCGGCTTTTTCACCGTCGTATAGATGTTCTGACTGTTGTCTCTGTAGATTTCTTGGGAACTGTTCATCGTCATGAAATCGTGGGCATCTTTGATTGGTGAACTGCCTTGAGAGGGCCAAGCTTTGTGGCGGCCGCCAACAGTCTGAAAAACGAACATAGAATTAGTTCTCAGTCAATGGAAAGAATGGTTGAAGAGGGCATAGGCAACACAATACGAATACAGTTTGTTTTGACAACATTGGCTTCATTATACACACAACCAAACTTATGTGGAATCACCCAGTATTAAGATGAAATTTTATTTTGATATCTTTTTCGTTAGAAGCAAATAGAAAGTGCATTTGTTTACTCACAAAAACAGTTAGGTTCATAAGCACTTGATAAGATTTGGCTTTGCAGTGTCGATTTTGCCATTTCGTTCGAACGTCGCAGTGAATTTATATTTTGTTTTTTTGCGAAGTTTAAAAAAAATGATGTGGGGATATCGGAAGTCCAGAGAGGAAGAATTATTACTATGGCAGAACAAGGTATGTCACAAAGACAGATTGCAAGAACGGTGGGGGTTACACAAGGGATTGTTTCAAAAACCTATGCAAGGTTTCTCGAGTTAGGAACCCTAAAGAATAGGCCGAGAAGAAGTCGTGGAAGAGTAACTACAGAAAGGCAGGATCGCTTTTTAGCCCAAACAGCAAGAAGAAATCCCGCAGTATCTCATTCAGAGCTTCAAAGGCAATTTTTGCAAGCTACAGGTGTTAGTGTTCCTGTCGAAACTATCAGAAAAAGACTTCGCGCTCGGGAATTATTCAAGAGAAGAGCGTTAAGAGTTCCAGAACTATCAAGGCAAAATAAAGTTGACCGTTTTAATTGGTGTTTAAAGCATGAAAATTGGACTATTGAAGATTGGAAAAATGTCTTATTTTCGGATGAGACCAGAATTGGCCTACGATCAGACGACCGGCGTGTTCGCATTTTAAGAGGTAGAGGGAGGCAAGCTAGGCTCCAAGCTGCAAGACCGATCCCTAAATACAAAGGAGGTACTGTAATGTTTTGGGGCGGAATTATGTTTGGTGAAAAAACTCCTTTAATTCCCATTAGACAATCTCTGACAGGGCCTAGGTATGTTGATCTAGTGCTACAACCTGTAGGGAGGCTCTGGCGAGGTGCTTTCGGAGATTATTTCCTATTTATGCAGGATAATGCACCTCCACATACCAGCAGAGTTGCAAAAAATTTTTTCGAAACAGAAGGCGTGACTGTTTTAGAGTGGCCTTCTTGTTCACCGGACCTTAATCCTATCGAGCACTTGTGGGATAGGATCAAAAGAAAAATTAGAGCTCGTCAAAATAATCCTGGTAACGCAGAGCAACTTATACAAGCGGTTTCAGAGGAATAGGCAAATGTTACAGAAGAAGAAATTAACAACTCAATAGAAAGCATGCCTCGTCGAATTCAAGCTTGTATCAATGCCAGGGGTGGTAATACTGATTATTGATTTGTTAAAATCGTTTTATTTGTTGTTCAATTCTCAGTTACATAAAAATTATTTTTAGAGAAATTTACACTTTTAATTTTCTGTTCTATTATAAAAATAATCTTTTAATAATTTATATTATTTTTGTAATAAACTTGATTTGGGAAAACTGCTCTTCACTTTTCAGCGACTTTTTTCAATTAAAATTCGTTTTTTTCCAAATAACAGGGTGATTCCATGATTTTCTCATCTATTCTGCACTGTTAATTATCGGAAAATCTGAGCTCCACCTACAAATGAAACCTGCTTTTTGCCATATATCGAAATCTGCAACGGTTGCTCTCATGAAGGACTACGAGTTAAATGTATTGATAAAATAATTCCCTTTCTAGACCAACTCATTCTTTGGGACAAGGTCACATCGTATTACAAAATGGGTACATATACAGGGTGTCCCACTAGTGCCGCAGTGGACGATATACGCGTAACGGTCTGAGATTGGCAAAATTTTTTGATGCAGACTTGATATACTACAAGAAGAGCACAACCTAAAAATATTTTCGAATATATCGGGTGGCCCACAAAAGAGGAATAGCGGGTGACTTTGTTTTTTCAAATGGGACACCCTATATCCAATAGTGTTTTTCCCTTCTCTAAAACATCCTGCATGCTGCCAGATAATTTTCACATATTTTTATTCGACAGTTTTCGAAATATTGGCCATTTTGACAAAAAAATGATACTTGTAGAGGCTATGTTATCCAATTATATTTCACGAACCCTTGCACATACCAATAACAGTTTTATATGGATTGAAAGACAAGACTTCAAAGTATCCTACCCAGCTATAATAAGGCATCTTCAGCATACAGAGTGTCCACAAAAAGACTATCAACATGACGAATTTCAAATCGATTTTTCTTCATTTTTTCAAATGCAATGCATATAATTTTTTCTCATCATTGTAATGACCATTCATTTTACTTCATTTTTTGTCAAATACATGATATGCATATCTCTAACGGAATAGGATAATTAAGCTCTTTTTCGAAATGTTTCCCTAAAATTCACATATACCTTCGAATTCAAATAGCAGATTTGGATTTTCTGTGGTTATTGAAAACTTTCAAAATATTCCACCCAGAATAAGCATCTTTGATGCTTCAATTCATATTATAGCGATATGAGGAACTAGAAAGTTTTGATGTATCTACTCAAAAATGTGATGAAATCAGTTACTGAAGAAAGAAACTTGCTTTCTGTACCCATTTTTCAAAATGCATTTTTGATAATTTTCTATGTTTCTACTTGGAACGTCGAATCTTTCAAAAATTTCAAACAAGCTTTGAGCTTGGGAGCTTGAAGATCTGCGTGCGTGCCTGTGAAACTTATGAATATAATTTTTTCGAAGAAAGTTGTATAAGGATAAGAGCGGGCACTTTTTTGTAACCTGAAGTTTTGAAACTCGTTTTCTTGAAGCATTCATAACATGTACATTCAAACTAATCAAAATCATTGGTATTTTACGAATTTTTACATCATTGTGTGAGTATTCATCCAATCCGTAAAATCTATGATGATTTGAATTGAAGCTGCGATGATGGTAATTTTGAATAGAATAATTTGACAGTTCCCAATAACCACAGAAAAGCCAAATCTGCTTTTTGAATTCGAAAGTAAATGTGAATTTGGAGGAAAAACTCTAAAAAATCTTATTCCGTTAGAGATATGCATATTATGTATTCGACAAAAAATGAAGTAAAATGAATGGTGATTACAATGATGAAAAAAAATTATATGCATTGCATTTGAAAAAATGAAGAAAAATCGATTTGAAATTCGTCATGTTGATAGTCTTTTTGTGGACACTCTGTATGCTGAAGATGCCTTATTATTGCTGGGTAGGATACTTTGAAGTCTTGTCTTTCAATCCATATAAAACTGTTATTGGTATGTGCAAGCGTTCGTGAAATATAATTGAATAACATAGCCTCTACAAGTATCATTTTTTTGTCAAAATGGCCAATATTTCGAAAACTGTCGAATAAAAATATGTGAAAAGTATCTGGCAGCATGCAGGATGTTTTAGAGAATGGAAAAACACTATTGAATATAGGGTGTCCCATTTGAAAAAACAAAGTCACCCGCTATTCCTCTTTTGTGGGCCACCCTATATATTCGAAAATATTTTTAGGTTGTGCTCTTTCTGTAGTATATCAAGTCTGCATCAAAAAATTTCGCAAAACGCAGTCCGTTACGCGTATATCGTCCGCTGCGGCACTAGTGGGACACCCTGTATAGTCAACTTTCAGAAACGTGTTGCTTATGGATTCAGCTAGCATAGACGGAGAGATGCTGTTTTATACTACTCAATCGTTGATATAGATCCTGATTTATAACAGTGAAGATCTGGTAAAAAAGATTAACGGGATAATGTTTTTTGATTTATCTCGAGCATTTGATAGTCTTTCGCACCAGTTTATTTTGGACAAAGTTTATAACTTGGGATTCAGAGGTATCTTTCTAGACTGGATTCAGAGTTATCTAGAGTGTAGAGTCATGTCTGTTCGTGTGGGCGATTGCTTTTCAAGTGAATATAACTTAAAGTTAGGAGTACCTCAAGGATCTGTTCTTGGACCACTTTTGTTCCTTTTGTTCATAAATGACCTTCCATCAAATATTAAAAAAATATTCCTGAGTTTATCAAACCGTGATCGCTCAGTGCTCAGATTGATCAGAGTAATATTATTTGCTGACGATTCTTCCATAGCTGTTACTGCAGATACGTTAGAGGAGCTGCAAAGCTTCTGTGAATTACTTGTGAAAAGTTTCGATGAATGGTGTCTTATGAACCGGATTAGAATGAATGTTAATAAAACAGAATGCATTCATTTCAGTTTGTCAAGCGATGACAATAGCAAATTTGTTGTTCGTTATTTGGATACAATTATTACAGCAAAAAGCCATGCTAAGTTTCTAGGTATCCACATTGATAGACACTTGAGATGGCATACGCATATTGATGCCGTTTGCAAAAAACTTAGGCCCGGTTTCACCAAACATTTTAATCTGGTTTAAGGAGATAACTGAGATTACCGATTGATTTTTGACTGGAAAACCACAGAAAATTATGGTTTACTGACTTAAACGAGATTAAAATCGTTGGTGAAACCCGGCCTTAATAGTTCCTATTTTGCATTAAGTAGGGTAAGGAGCACACTTCCATTAACATCTATGGTTAACCTCTACTATTGTTTGGTGTACAGCCACCTGACATATAATATTCTCCTTTGGGGTAACTCTACCGAGGTAAACAGAGTTTTTATTATTCAGAAACGAATACTCCGTTTGATCTTCAAATGTCATCCGCGTTCCTCCTGCAGACCTATCTTCAGAGAAAATAACATTTTTACACTAGCCTCTCTGTTCATTTTCAGGTGCCTTATGTATGTGAAAGAAAATGAGGACAGTATTGTGAAACTCTCAAGTTTCCATTCTCATAATACAAGAAATAAGAATCAATTATATTTTCCTTTGCATAAAACTGCGAAATTTGAAATGTCTCCAATTTATCAGAGTATCAAACATTTTAATCACCTTCCTCGATTCATACAAAGTCTAGAAATAAAAGAATTCAAAATAGTAGTTAAGGACTTATTATTGAAACAGTGTTTTTATAGTGTTCAGGATTATTACTGTAATAACTTTGAAAAATGTTAAATATATCAATATGCATGTTGTATGAATATTGTGTCTATATAATTTTTGACTTGTCCTATACATAAATGTATGTCTCAAAGGATAAATAAACATTATTATTATTATTATTATTATTAATTCATCGATTTCATCTGAAGAAACTCATACTTTTTTTGAATAAAGCAACGTTTACACTGTTTCGAAGTCGATATCATTTATTGAATTCATGCCGATAGGTTTTGTAGGTCAACAAGCATACCATTCAACTGTATGCCTTCACTTTCAAATGAGGATGATTTCATCGGTGCTATTTATTCAAAATATCAAAAATGAGATTCCGTGAAGGATGTAGGTCAGCGATGAGCGCTAGCAAGCCCTTGGAATATCAAATTAGACCAGCCTCGACATTTAAAGACAGAAATTTTATGTTATTCCAGCTGGAAATTCATTATTCCAAACCAGAGTGTATCCACAATTTCATATTTTCCCACTATTTTAAATGTTTCGAGACGAAAATAATGTATCAGGTAGGTTGTGCAGATAGACCTATCAGTCCAATTAAACTTTTTTAACCTGTTCTGCTTCAATACGATGAATAAACTACTTCAATAGCGGCATGAGCAATCATAAAACACTACAGAAAGCGTTCAAAGATTGGAAACATGGCCAAAAGATATTCCACACGCATTGGGAAAGTTCTTGTGGATTGTTGCAGATAAACAAAGTTATGTCGGCAATTACATACCTCAGAAACAATGAGGCAATTTTTTCGATCAATTAGCAGATAATTTCTGTGAAGGTTTCGCCACTGGATAATGCGAAATGTAATTATGCTGATAATTTCGCGTGTTCAATCAACTTTCTTTCATAGTACATGATCTGAATATTAAGTTCTATGAATTAACGGCAAAATAGAGAATAAGAATCAATCGGTCTCATTAACACACTGCACTATCGGGTTTCTTTGGAAAATGTGATATATATCATAAACAAACCACATGGCCAGATACGATTGGAAACATTCATTGATAACTCGAAGAATACAGGGTGTTTCCTCTTCGATGATAGATGCATTCGAAAGAACATATTTTCATGTTCGAATCAAAAGTGGGGCAAAGGAATACATCGGTTGATAAGGCAACTTGTGTTGTTTTAATTATTCATTTCACGCGTTCTGAATAAACAATGCATTCTGTGCTGTAACTTAGATATGAGAAAAAATTCACATTCATTTTTCTTGGGAAAAAACCGTCGTGTTGTATGAGATGAATTTACATTACGAGGATGTATTGATATCTAGTTAGCCTAGAGTCTAGACCAGTTCCATGCATAAACAAAATATTGCGATACCATAGCAACGAACAATAACATATTAGAAGTGTCAGTGTAGAGTTCGACGTCAAAAAAGTAAACCAGAGTTACGCAATAATTTAAAAAAAAGATGTCCATCGAAATTGTAAAAATCGAAAAATTGGAGTATCGAGCCATCATCAAGTACCTGTATTTAAAAGGGTTAAGAGGTAAGCAGATTTACGAAGATCTGCTTCATACCCTTGGTGATCAATGTCCTTCGTATGCGACCGTGAAAAATTGGACTGCAAGCTTCAAATGAGGTAAATTTTCCATTGAAGATGATGACCGATCGGGAAGGCCAGTTTCTGTGTCAGTCCCCGAAAATATCGATGCAGTTCATGACATGATTTTATCAGACCGTCGAATTGGGCTAAAACGGATATCTGAAGCACTGGGGATTTCATACGAACGCGTTCATCATATAGTTCTCGTCAATTTGAACATGAGAAAAATTTCGGCAAAATGGATCCCAAAATGTTTGAATGTTGACCAAAAGCGTGCAAGGGTGGAAGCAACGCGTTCGATCTGTGCTCGATTTGAAAACGATGTAGACTTCTTAAACCGAATTGTTACTATGGATGAAACTTGGGTACATTTCTACGATCCAGAGACAAAGCAACAATCGAAGGAATGGCGACACTCTGGTTCTCCAAGACCTAAGAAGTTTCGTGTGCAAAAATCTGCTCCTTGCTTCAGTTTTTTGGGATTGCCTTGGAGTAATCATTATTGATTTTTTGGATAAGGGTAGAACAATAACTAGAGATTACTATTCGACATTACTGACCACTCTACGGGAAAAAATTAAAGAGAAAAGACGTGGAAAGCTATCCAAAGGTGTTTTGTTTTTACATGACAACGCTCCAGTACACAACTCACATGTTGCCATGCAAAAAATTCGTGATTTAGGGTTAGAGTTACTAGAACGCCCTCCTTATTCACCAGATTTGGCTCCGTCCGACTATCATCTCTTTCCTCAACTGAAAAAAAGTTTGAAAGGTCGTAAATTTTCTTCCAACGAGGAGGTAATAAAAGCTTTGGAGGACTGGTCTGCAGAACAAGAAGAAACATTTTTTTTAAAGGTCTAGAGACGTTGCAGGTTCGCTCTAATAAATGTATTCAATTAAGAGGAGAATATGTTGAGTAATAAAATATTTTGACATTGAAATTGTGTTTGGTTCTATAGTAGGCTAAGAATTTTTCAATATATCCTCGTATACATTGGTGATCATTTTAAATCAATTCTTGAAAGTGGAGGAATAACAATTCCTCTCATTGTCGCCATGAATAAAAGATCTTAGCTTGGCAACACCTTTCTTATCCATGGCATGTAGAACACAACTTAACATAGAATTAGTAACTTCAGCTACCTTTATAACAACTACATAGCTGAGGAATTGTCTAGATTGTTTTTTCGACAAAATATTGAGAAATCTCTGAAAATCAAAGGCATTGTTTTTGCCAAATACTCGACAGCAAAGAATGAGGAAGTTAGAGTCGAAGACAGTGCTTCCTTAAACCAAAATGAGTATCATTTACCAGTGTTTCTTGAAACTGAACGACTTAGTTTTTGATGAATATCGCCTGAAGCGGAGAAACCCATGAATGTATGTCCGTTCGGTAATGAGTTATGATCCGAATACTTGAAAGTGTTACAAGTCTGTTGGTTTGTGTTTAACACCGGTATTTCTGGTTGAATTATGTTTCGTAGTGTCAGTGTATCGAGCTTTTCTACTCATTTTCATCAAGACGAAATAAACGTGTGGTGTATTCCATATACATATCGGGTTGTTTTAGGGTTTTTGAATTTTCGATAGGAATAATGCGGTTTTATTCAAATTCGAAGTTCTATCACTCACGGACCAGCATGTTTTCAAATTGCCACCCTGTATGAAGTCATCAAAAGATGAACACTTTCACCGTAGCGTTTCACTTTCGAATTGTACGTTCAAATGAAAGATTAGCCCTGTATTAAAAGATACCGTGTGAATCGTTTTCGAAACTTTTCACCGATGCCACCACGAATTATCCGCCAACAAATGCATGTAATGAAATCTGCAACAATCAACAGAAATCTCCATCGCGGATAACGAAGACAAGACTAGAGAATAAACGAAACACGATCCCTGAGAGAATGAAGCAAGATATCCGTTTCGACGAATCTGTCACAGATAATCGCGACTGAAAATCTTCATATTGATTAACTTCTCATTATACCCATCCCGTATTGCAAGTCGTTACATAAAATCGATCCAACTATGGGAAAAATGACGGACGACAATGGAAGGTTTGGCATTTGTGAAAGTCCATACTTGGGAATCTTCAGTTGTGTCATCGTAATTTTCTTGCCGGTCGAGGTGAAATTCTGATCGATTTGTTTCGAAATCATCAAGGGATGGATACGAAAACTAAACGTGTAGGCTTCTCAGGCTTGATGAACTGAAGGTGTTAATGAAAAAGTAGCACACCCTTAACACAGAAGGTCAACAACGCGCTTGTTAATTCATTAGCTGAAAGGATAGGATCGGGTATTAAGGACTGAACGAGAATAAATTCGCTATCACAAAAACGCTTATTTGAAACACTGGACCGATTTCGAAAATCAAACTCATTTTCGAATCATCTTCTAATTCTCATGAAAACTGTTTTTACGATAAAAAAAAACCAAAACTATTTTTTACAAATTCCATGGATTTTTTCTGAAATTCTTCCCATCTTGCTTCTTATAGTGTTCTAAGTCACTTTCTGGGATGCTGTCTTCCACTTTTGCTTGTTGATTTCTTAGTCCTCTTCAATTCTCTTTCTACCAGGGCCCAATATCTTTCGATTGGCCTGAGTACTGGGCAATTTGGTGGCCTTGCTGTAGTGGCCTGAAGCTCAATCTGGCCAAAAGATTGTTGACACATCGTGCTCACGTAAAAATGGTAAAAGTCGCTTCTTCAAGCATTCCTCGATGTATATCTTCGAGTCAACAGAGCCTTGGCCAACTAGAAATTTGCTCCTTTTCCCACAAGTGCAAATTGCTTGCCAAACCAGGAATTTTTTAGGAAACTTTGTTTGATTCTTCACGCAAAATTGTTCGTCAACATTTCCACGAGAATCTGCAGTATAAAATTCCTGACCAGGAAGATGCGAGAAATCAGCCAAGACATAGGTTTCGTCGTCCATCACGCAACAGGAAAATTTTTGAAGAAACCTTTTTTTTAATTTCTTTGGTCTTGTTTTCGCTTCTTGATTCTTCACAGCGTTCCTGTCTGGCACTTTCTGCCCTTTGTATGTTCTAAGCCCACAACTCGACTTGATTTTCTGAACGGTTGACTGCTAACAACCCACTATTTGGGCCACTTTCCGTCCTGAAAGGTTAGGATTCTTCTGAAAAAGGCTGATGGCTTTCTTCACTTTTTTTTGGGCTATGAAACCCTTTTTTCCTCCCGGTTCCTTCCTTGCGGTTAGTTGTAAGATCTTCGTTGAAGCGCTTAACAACTCTTGATACCGTTTCCGGACGAACGCGAGCCTCTTTTGCGATTCGTTTGAAGCTCCATTTTTGATTATTTTGAAAAAGTTTCACTATAAATTCTCGTGTTTTCACTTCGCTCGACATTTTGCGACAGAGAATTGGAATATCTATAAAGTAAATGTTCCACATGTTTCTGACGTTCATAACAAAGCTAACTATGATCAAATTTTGATTTTTTCTCAATTGGTTCAAGAGATATAGTCGTTTTTGTGATAGCAAATTTATTCTCGTTCAGCCTTATAAATATACTTCGTTTGGTCGACTTCTAATTTCTGTTCAATCCTGATAATTTGTAACATTGTATCAGGTCTATATTTTCAAAATATCATCCGTTCCAACTCAAAGACGTGACTAAACTACGAATTCTTCAACTGCACGAAATGTTTTCCGAATATTCAAAGAAATCTTGTTATTGTTTTGTAGTTTAGCAGTTCAGGAGAAGCACATTGTGTAAAATGCAGCATTTCATACTGAACTGTGTACGTAAACACGTCATATGCATTTGAGCAGTCCTCACAAAATAGGTATTTAATTAAACAAGAACAAGACTGTTGCATTACATACAGGGTGAGTCACGAGGAATTGTACATACTCCTACCACTCACCTGTCCACCTGGACCCTGCATGGCCAAGAGCTGATGACAATTCAGTGAATGTATTTTACGATTTTGAGAAACGTGTAACCCCACAACTCCGACACTGGTTTCTGTAAGACCTCCAAGTTTTTTCTGAATATGCAAGTATGCAATGTTATGCTGTATACCAAATTTGGTTCAATTATCCCCAAAGGTTCATTATGAGAAAAAGCCGATATGAAATTTTCGTCTTGAAATGAGTTTTTCTATCGATTGTTACAACCCTAATGGTACACAGTATCTATTTGTGTAACTTATGCAGAAAGAGTTTGAGGAAGTTACCCATTATCCGACGTCTGCAAACAATTTATCTAAACGAATTCCTAATGAATTCCCAAATTACCTGCTCAAAGATAAACGACTCACGTGATTTCAACTGAAATTTCTATGCCCCTAATCTTCACAGTGACTGGGGTAAATTCCACAGGGATTATTTCCCTTTCTTAAACTTCTAACTATCAGTATGCGAACGTAATTATTATCTTTGAAAAATCTGGTTGACAAGTGACAGAAATGGAGTCAGCTGGAAGCATCTGCCATATCAATTTCATTTAAGAGCACGCCTTTTCAATGTTTTGGTTAATTCGTTTGTCAGCACAATGGCCTGCAGTATATTTGAATGCAAAACTGGCATAAATGACTCCAACTGATCCATCGTTCTTATCTGAAGATAAGGTATAATCTCCATAAAAACAGCTTTGTATATGATTTCTAAAACGTATATGATAACATTGACAAAAATGCAAGGGACATGGATACTTTTCAAAGCATTATAATATCATTTGGAACTAATAGAGATGTGCAACGATTCCCGACTTGCTTGAAGAGTATTTCGATATTAGACTTCCAGACATCTGAAGTACCAACTTGACAATATCGCATTTCAGTGAAGTTCTTTTTTTATGTACGAATTCCAGTGAACTTGAATTCAAGCAAAATTGTTCCTTACTGAAAATGGTGTATTCCTCCTTGATATTAAATTGGTTGCTCATGATTTGTTATTGAAAATGATATCGAAGAAACAAACGGAATCTTCCTTGGAAATTTCGGTGTAACCTTCCGTAAAAATCAGCGATTCCATTGTGAACTGACGTAACCCCAGAAACAATCATATTATCCGCTGACCTTGAAAGTAACTAACCATTAAATCAGGAAAAACACTACCATTGAACATACTACTTTGAGTTCGTTTCCTTCTTCAAACAACACCTTAACTCGTAAATAATTGAAACGTTTCCTTTTATCAGAACAATCCTGTCTTGATAGAACAAAGTTCGCTTTGATGTCCGTATCACTGTAACTCCTCGGAACATTTTTCTTTCTTTTCGAAAATTCGCACAATTGACCTAAATTGATTAAACCGAGCAGTGATACTTGGATTATCACATCACAGTGGTGGGTAAACATTGAATAATGATAGTTTGAATCCTTCGTTTCCAGTTTCTACTATTATGAGCAGAACTCAAACTAACGATATTTTGATTTATATTCATCAAAATAAGTACCACCCTGTATAGACTTTACGGAATGAGGGCACGTCAGTAATGAGTAAGGAAGGCGTGTTTTTGAAGTTAACTGAACACAGAATAGTGGAGATAAAAGCAAACCTTTTTTAAATTTTCAACTAATGATAATTAACAGGAACAGGAAAAAAAACAAACACACTTCGATTTTTATTATTATAATCTTCGACTACCGGTTTCGGCCCTAGGCCATTATCAAGTCAGCGTTATTAAAAATATTACTTTCCAGGTTGTTCAGCATACATAATATGGGCAAATCTGATTTTATGAATGGAAAAATTGCCACCAAGATTGTTAAAATGTAAAAAATTTTGGTTTTATCTTTATGTTTTCTAGCTCTTCAGATATCTGAAAAAATGTGAAATGAAGCTTTGTTGTTATGCTCTCTCGCAAAATCCAAACGCGCCCTTCGATGGGCTGGGGTAAGAGCTGGGCCTCTTGCCGCGACACGAGGCCTCAAATCATATTCTCTGAGGCGATTTCTTATTGTCTGAGTGCTAATTTGCACCTCATGAGTTTGCTCAAGCTGATTTTGAAGGAGGCGAGCGGTTGCAAACTGTTGTCTCAACGAAGAAACTCTCAAGTAACGTTCTTGAATGGCAGTTGTTACCCTTGGTCTACCCTGTCCTGTTCTTCGGACATTCATACCTGTCTCCCTGAATCGCTGCAACATTCTGGACACACTTGTATGGGAAACTCCAAACCTTTCTGCAATTCTTGTGTATTTCCACCCTTCTTCTCGCCAAACTACCGCTTGGGCACATTCCTCTTGTGTCAAATTGCGTTGCATAGCGATCGAGTGTAGAAAATCAAACGAAAGAAAAACTATTGATCACTAGAATTGATCGAGAACAACTGATTTTAGAATGGAGCCAATGCATTCAAAATCTGATAATACTTATCATCTTTTTTTATTCCTACTAGGAGAAGACATCTGTATTGAAGAAAACTTTGAAAGTGGATAACATATGCATGCATAATTCTTATAAAAATAATTATCATTGAGAACACCTTCATTGGTAGAATAAATTTGAGATTTCCATGATGTGCGTCAATTTTTTTGCGCAGTGTATCTTGACAGCTACCATTCAACTTGGGTAAACATTCGTATTCTGTTTTTCACCATTGAACCCTATGTCTAAAAGTGCTCCGAAAATGATTTCGAAGAAAAGAAAAATTGTTGTGAAGAAAAATGTTACAGCAACTTTTCGAAAAAGACACTATAAATCTGAAATTTCGTTGATAAATTTGAGACAAATCCGCTTTCGTCTATCTGGCTTGTGAGTAGTACTTTAGATTCAACAGTATCAATTTGGCCCATCCGATGCAAAAGACACCACACATTTGACACCATTACAAACAAAATGTTTGAGTCTGACGCACTAACGGAGAAAAGCCATAACCTAAGTAAGTCGTTCTTTTCGACAATCTGAACTCTACCCTCAAAAAAACAAAGTCTACCCAATTTGATGAAGGTTCTCAAAGCTCTGCATACCCAGAAATGCATTAAACCATCAAATACTCACACTGACGCAAACGGCACTCAAAGGCATCGTAGATCCTACTCAGCTATTCCAGAATTCCATAACAATTAATGAGAGAGCCTGCATGTTTCCAAAAGAATCGATCCAAACAGTAGGTCTCGAACAAATGCTTCTTATGATCTATCACTTGGGGGATGTACACGAGCTGCGTCCAAAATAAAGGGAGAGGTGTTCAGCTATTCCTTATTTACGAAAATCGTTCACCTACTCTACCATTCTATCTTTTTACAAAGTTACACAACCGCGAACTTCAAATCCGAGGTACTTTAGCGGTTCCTAGATTATGTCAACGACGTCCAATCCTCGGCCCACGCTATTGAAACCAAGCACGTCCTTTTGACAGCAACCGAACGTGCATCGAACCATTCCCGCACGCACCAAAACAACCCAAACTTGTTGAATAAAAAGCTCGCTCTTTCCGTGGAATGAGCTCCGAATCTTCGATAACTATGACTACGACGCGCACGACTCTACCTACGGGCATGCGACTTGTGGATCGGTCGAGGCGAGGTACGGAATCGGCTGACAACTGACAAGCAGGCACGAAAAGCTCTGCCCCACCTTCGCTCATAACAATTTATTAAGCAGGCTAGACTGGAAATTACGATATTATGCGCTTCCCTGTGGCCTGAAGACGAGAAGCAGGGACGGAAACCGTCAATGGGATTACAAGATTACAAGGTTTTTTCGGGAAACGCCGAAAAGGTACCCATTCCGAAGGATTAGGATCAAAGGAGGACTCGAGGATTTAATGGAGGTCTTCAAGAGGGTGGATAAAAAGAATGATGATCAGTGGCACGACCTTCTTTGATTCAGGCCGCGAACTCTTGAGACCAATTCGCAACTGCTTCATCAGGGAATTTTCCAGTCGACTTAACCCAGATCAAATTTAAATGTGTAACTTGTTAGATTTTGCCCATAAGTTGTTCTCTTATTCATCTTGTTGGAGCATCTTCTAATCTCAGAACGTTGTATTGTTTCAATAAAAAGTAAAATATTTTCTCTATTTCAGTATCGTAATGACTTCATTACAGTACTAAAAACAGTACTGTAATGAACACATTACAGCATTGTTTTCAGTTATATTTTTCGTTTTTTGGTATGCAAAACAACAGTGAACGTAGCCGAAACATGGCGGCGACCGAACAGCTGATCGTTCATGTCAAAATATTCTGTGTTCGAAGGTTCGTTTACAAAATGTCGAATTTTCTATCTGATTTTCCAAGGAAATGGCCCAATGTCAGGAATCGAAAAGCCAATCGGGGGCAGACCGATTCTTCCTCTTTCGATTCGTATCTAAAACTCCCGTCTAGGATGTCTGGAACAAAAGCCTTTGAATGAAATATGTGGTACCTTTTCGCGATTTTTGCCGAATTCGCGATATTCGATATAAACATTAACTTACTTCCCGACCACGTAAAAAAACGAAACATATCTCAAAAGAAACACCTGTCCTTCTACTTTCTTGTTCTATATCGTTTTCCTCTCGCGTAGCCCCCTTTTCGAGCTGGGACCCTTTCTTCGGACCTACTTTTTGACTATTTTCTCCTTCTCATACGCTTGACTGGACAATGGGTCGATTCATAACATTCACCCATGTTATGAAGAATTATGAACCTCGCAACAGAAAAAACTTTCAGTTATTTTGACACCCATCCATGACGTTGTTAGATAATGACGCAGTTCCACAGTGTTCACACGTAACAAGTAAACAAATAACAGATGTGCAAGATAGTTGTCATATTTCATCCCGAGAACACCCATACCTCGAAATTCTCAAATTTGCCTGAGCTTCCAGATACAACGAGATGAATAGTTTCCGGGCATCTCAAGTACCGTTTTTGACACATGCTCCCATATATTTCATAAATCTGATGGTGTGGTTCGACTAGCTCTAGGATGACGTCGACCTTATTGATAATTAGTAGAGCATATCAAATATCTCTGGAGTGAAATCCACAATACATTATTAGTTCGTCAGCTTGAAAAAAATGACTCCTGATCTCGTACAGAAACTTTGTTGCATTAAGGACTGAACGAGAATAAATTCGCTATCACAAAAACACCTATATCTCTTGAACCAATTGAGAAAAAATCAAAATTTGATCATAGTAAGCTTTGCTATGAACGTCAGAAACATGTGGAACATTTACTTCATAGATATTCCAATTCTCTGTCGCAAAATGACAAGCGAAGTGAAAACACGAGAATTTATAGTGAAACTGTCAAAATATACAAAAATGGAGCTTCAAAAGAATTCATCTTCAAGTTAGTGTCCTATTTTTGAATATTCAAAAGAATCGCAAAAGAGGCTCGCGTTCGTCCGGATCAAGAGATGTTAAGCGTCTCAACGAAGATCTTACAATTAACCGCAAGGAAGGAACCGGGAGGAAAAAGGGTTTTTCATAGCCCAAAAAAAGCGAAGAAAGCCATCAGCCTTTTTCAAAAGAATCCTTACCTTTCAGGACGGAAAGTGGCCCAAATAGTGGGTTGTTCGCAGTCAACCGTTCAGAAAATCAAGTCGAGTTGTGGGCTTAGAACATACAAAGTGCAGAAAGTGCCAGACAGGAAATCTGTGAAGAATCAAGAAGCGAAATCAAGAGCAAAGAAATTAAAAAAAGATTTCTTGAAAAATTTTTCCTGTTGCGTGATGGACGACGAAACCTATGTCTTGGCTGATTTATCGCAACTTCCTGGTCAGGAATTTTATACTGCAGATTCTCGTGGAAATGTTGACGAACAATTTCGCGTGAAGAAACAAGCAAAGTTTCCTAAAAAATTCCTGGTTTGGCAAGCAATTTGCACTTGTGTGGGAAAAGGAGCAAATTTCTAGTTGGCCAAGGCTCTGTTGACTCGAAGATATACATCGAGGAATACTTGAAGAAGCGACTTTTACCATTTTTACGTGAGCACGATGTGTCAACAATCTTTCGGCCAGATTTAGCTTCATGCCACTACAGCAAGGCCACCAAGGAATGGTACGGAGCTAATGAGGTGGTTTTTGTCCCCAAAGAGGCCAATCCACCAAATTGCCCACAACTCAGGCCAATCGAAAGATATTGGGCCCTGGTAAAAAGAGAATTGAAGAAGACTAAGAAATCAACGAAAGCGGAATTCAAGCAAAAGTGGAAGACAGCATCCCAGAAAGTGACTGAGAACACTATAAGAAGCATGATGGGAAGAATTCCAGAAAAAAGCCATGAATTTTGTGAAAAATAGATTTGGTTTTTTTATTGTAAAAACAGTTTTCATTAGAATTAGAAGATGATTCGAAAATGAGTTTGATTTTCGAAATCGGTCCAGTGGTTCAAAAGATATAAGCGTTTTTGTGATAGCGAATTTATTCTCGTTCAGTCCTTAGTTAAAATGTATGAAAAGTAACAGAGTAATTCCAAAATCAGTCGAGACAGAAGCGAAAGATAAATCACCACTTTAATAACCTAGAGCACAATAATCGAAAGTCTTCAGATGAGATTTACGATCATTTCGATGTTATCTCAAAAATAACTCACAGGCCCTCCGTGTACGAAAATAGTCATCCAAAACGTGACATTTCGAGTCGATACCAAACGTCATCCATTGTAGAAACATGACTTTTTCGAATAAACGACCCCTCAAACATGCACGGAATGCTCATGTCGCATATCCGGTATTTCTAGTTATCAATTTTATGCACAGAGCACAAACGCGGGATATTCCACCCTTTAGGTAGTCAAACAAGAGACGTTTTGAAAGACCTTTATCATTTTTTTCCAAAGGCGGGTTAGAGATTTCATTGTGGCCTACAAAAACAACGAGAAAGTAGTGTTTTAGTTGGGACACACGTATTTTACCATCCCTTGTTCGGATTCGGACCGGATGTTACCGGCACCAAGTGAAGTGACTTATTGCCTGTTCTTAGAACAAAAAGACGACGGTCCGAAGATCCTAAGTGACCTAGAAAGATTAAAATCATAAAATATTCCAAGTCAATTTCATTTCTCTCGGTTGCCTCACATTATGCCAGTTAAGGGTCTGCCTACGTAACAAGGAAAAAAATTACCGGTTCATATGAATTACAGTTTCACTCAAAGCTCACATTTCTCAGAATTGATAAACGATATTCCCGTAAATGCGTTCAGAAATCAACAGAACGAAACTGTTGATACATTGCGCTACTCATTTCCTCAGCAACATGTAATTTGCTCTTGTTCGCGTGAAATAGTGAAACGAAAATACCGACAAGTCGGTGCAAATGAACTCGTAGACCCTGCAGGACTCACGAAGTCGCCTATTATTAATAGATCGTTCAAGAACACGCCGCTCTCCTAAAATATCCGCACAAATCGAAATTCCTGCCCAACAGAATTCACAATAGCTTCAATTCCCGGCTTTTATTCACAATGATACCAGTTGATTTCGCACATATGTACTACAGTTATGGAAACAGCCAGTTTGGGTGCAAACTAGGAATAACTGCAAAAAACTTAGAAACACGACCCAAAATAATCGGTGTTTTTCAAAAATATTAAACGTTAATCCTTTTCAAGTAGTCTTATATTATTTTTCTGTGGATTTAAGAGCTAGCTACGCTGTAACGTTGATACCAAAAGAAGTGTTCAATGAGTCTCAAGGAATATGCATGACTTAATCAAAATCACTTCATTATTCAGTGCCTTAACGAAGAATTATGTTTGAAGTAGTCGATTTAACACCTCCAGAATTAAGAAAAATTGCGAATAATAATGAGAAAAAATTAATACCTCAAAAATCCTAATCCATGTATGAAAAAGAATACGAACTTGTGAAGTGGTCTGAAGAGAATTCGGTTATTTGAATTTCAGGTAATGTTTTGTTAGCGTATTTTGAATAACGTATTTATGAAGTAGGACATACAGGGTCTTTCACGAGGAACCTCACCCATATTTATACGGGAAACTACTGAACGTATTTTCATGAAATTCAGCACTTATAAGTATTTCACGATGCTGATGAAATCTAAAATATTTTCAAGGCATGAGCCCCTCCGGTTTTTCCGGAAATGACGTCAACTTCCGTTTTTCAAATTAGAACACCATTTTTTTATTGCAGAAATAGATTCCTTAGAAAATTTCAAATTATTTTGATGTAACATTTTTCAGTTTTGGTTGGAAAATTCTCTCTGAGCGGGAAAATTCGAAAAAAAAATCGGAAGTAGAGCTCCGCTGAAACAAGAATAACTTCGAGGTTTTTGGATGGAAAATTTTCATTTTTGGGATTTTTCAAGATGTAAGATAGATGTATCCACTTTGAAAATCGAAATCGCGATTCATGATACAGGGGGTGAAAAAATCGCTTTCAAAGATAGGGATGACAAAATCGTGAAAAATCAATTTTTTCAAATTAGAACTCCATTTTTTTATGGCAGATATTGAATCTACGTTAAAAAATAATGTGAGTGTATGCATCACACCCTTGCCCTAAAGTGGATATTAACTCAGAAAATATCAACATGAAATTGGATAGGATCAGAAGCCAGTGCTGACAACCACAAAACGAAAAATTTAACTGAAAATAATGCTGTAATGTGTTCATTACAGTACTGTTTTTAGTACTGTAATGAACTCATTACGATACTGAAATATAAGGAAGATGCCGATCAGAATCAATCCCTATAACGAAATAAGATTACTCTGGGCCCATAACCAGCTGAAGTAAAAACCTGAAAGAACTTTCGAAACGAATAACGCCACATAAACTGAATAACGCTTCGTCTAGTCTCAATATGACCAGTTTTTCGAAAAAAATCACTTAAAAACAAAGTACATCCTAATCCAACAGTGCTGAAGTACTGTGTACCTCTTCACCCACTGAAAATGTTCTATTACATCATTCGTGAAAAAGAATCACCCATGACATTGAAAAAACAGTCGGTACTCCGAAAAAATGAAATGAGATGAATTAAATTATCCATCACACCTATTATTCAACAACACATGATACCTGATGACCTAATGACTTAAAAATAGCGTCACGTTTTTGGCGAAGCCTCTGTGTCGGCGAGTATGAATCGCCCGCATTCAAATCGCGTACGGAATACCTACCGGTCAAGTCGGACAACCGGGACAACTACACAGGGTGTCCCGTCAGTAAACAGCCAAGCAGCTTTGGAAAAGTTCAATACCAGCAAGTCAGTTCAAAGACAATTCATTTATTCATTCTATCACAGTCGAATTACATCAATTCAAATAAGGTAAGGTGCAGCAAAGTAAGGAGCAGCATAAGGTGACACGTAAGGAGATGCAGCAATATACGGAGCCGACGCCACTGCCACAGGGGCGGCGACTAGGGGTGCAGCAAAGGCGTTGTAATTCCTGACGAAAGATTGGGAGCTTGTGGCTGTGACAACAGCAGGAGCTACAGCTGGAGCTGCTGCTACTAATGGTGCAGCCGCCAATACGCCGGGTTCAGCTTCAGGTTTCGGTGTGGCCATCACTCCGTAAGTGGATAAGGCGAAGAGAACGAAGACCTTGAAATATCGCAATTGAAAGAAACGTAAAAGGTTTGGGTTTCTAACTTACCAGTTTGAACATTTTGTTGGATGTGTTTGATCGATTGTCACTGATGTGTGTGATGACTATCTTTTACTCGACTTCATATTTATAATGTCCCCATAGGTTGAACGATTTTTTACGAAATTGTTCGAAGGATGCAGTATTTGGAAACGGTTGTGTGTTGAATACACAATGAGCCCTATGCAGAATATGCGTGGAATGACTTGTGAGAACTCAATTAATAGATTCAGGATCGAAATGGACTACCCAACAGGCAACCCATAAGGATATCTTCCTGCCATGCCATACAGAAGTGATATACACTGCGCAAAAAAATTAACGCACATTATGGAAATCTCAAATTTATTCTACAACTGAAGGTGTTCTCAATGATAATTATTTTTATCAGAATTATGCATGCATATGTTATCCACTTTCAACGTTTTTCTTCAATACAGATGTTTTCTCCCAGCAGGAATAAAAAAAGATGATATTATCAGATTTTGAATGTATTGGCTCCATTCTAAAATCAGTTGTTCTCGATCAATTCTAGTGATCAATAGTTTTTCTTTCGTTTGATTTTGTACACTCGATCGCTATGCAACGCGAAACACGCAATTATAGTTTTGCGAGAAGAAGGGTGGACATACACAAGAATTGCAGAAAGGTTTGGAGTTTCCCATACAAGTGTGTCCAGAATGTTGCAGCGATTCAGGGAGACAGGTATGAATGTCCGAAGACCAGGACAGGGTAGACCACGGGGTAACAACTGCCATTCAAGAACGTTACTTGAGAGTTTCTTCGTTGAGACAACGGTTTGCAACCGCTCGCCTCCTTCAAAATCAGCTTGAGCAAACTCATGAGGTGCAAATTAGCACTCAGACAATAAGAAATCGCCTCAGAGAATATGATTTGAGGCCTCGTGTCGCGGCAAGAGGCCCAGCTCTTACCCCAGCCCATCGAAGGGCGCGTTTGGATTTTGCGAGAGAGCATATACATTGGGAAGAGGCCGATTGGAAAAGAGTTCTCTTCACAGATGAGTCTAGATTCTGCCTCTACCATTGTGATCGACGTTCCCTTGTATACAGACGTCCAAATGAAAGATATGCTCAGTGCAATTTCCTGAATACTACTGGTTTCGGGGGAGGATCGATTATGGTATGGGGTGGAATATCTTTGACTGCTCGCACAGACCTAGTGGTCGTTGATAATGGAGCTATGAATGCTGATAAGTATATAAGGAACATTCTTGAAGAGCATGTAGTGCCATTTGCCCCATACAATGGTGAAAATTTCATTTTTATGGACGATAATGCTAGACCCCATCGTGCGCGCATCGTTCAGGAATACCTTAAAGAGTTTGAAGTCTCTCGAAGGGAATGGCCAGCAAGAAGTCCAGATCTCAATCCGATTGAGCAAGTTTGGGACAACCTCAATAGAAGGCTGAGAAGTTCAGAAAATAATCCAGCTACTCTTAATGAATAGGAATCCAACTCGGAGAAATCTGGGAAGGATTAGATCAGAACATTTTAAGATCAATCATTTTGAGTATGAATCGTCGTTGCCGAGCTGTAATTAACGCAAGGGGTGGAAATACCAAGTATTAAATCACTTATCAGCATTTCAGTATTTTGAAAATTGTTCAATTCTCTTCTTTCACATAAGATTCGGTGAACTCCTGCATTTTTCTTCCATTTAATGTGTCTTTTTTCGTTCAAAACCTTCCCGAGAGAACATAAAAAATAAGTTACAAAGTCAATGTAGAGTTAACTTTCATTAAAATTGAGATTTTCAGAATGTGCGTCAATTTTTTTGCGCAGTGTATTTTCTGTTGCACATTGAAGCAACTGCTGACTTCATGGAGAAAAAAAAATTACCATCACCGAAATTGAATTTGATTTTCACTCAAATGTGAGTTGTTACACTAAACAAGGTGAAACCTACAAGCCAAAACTGATCTGGCATTTCGTTTATAAAAGCTCAGCAATGTGTTATGAAAGTTCAGTTCGTCTTCAAATCATCAATTGCTGTTCCTATCATATATTCTTCATTAACTTTCATAAGAGGTAAAATGAATCGCATACATGCGATATCTTTTGTTTTGACTACACCGATGTGTTATGGGAAATGTGTCTTATTGTATTTTTAATCGATTGAATTGAAACTGATATGTGGAACTTCTAAACATCTGAATATGTTGAAATGTATGCAAAAATCAGCACGGATATAGTGGAGAATAGGGCAATGACGGTCAGCGGGTTATGATGTCCAACTACCCGTTGGACATCATTTCTCGATTTTGTACTGACCAGAATTACCCATTCTGGTCAGTACAAAATCGGGAAGAACAGATACTGAAAACCAATACAGAAAAAGTTTCCTTATTTTTGCGATTTTTCAGTTTGGATTTTTTTCAATTCAGTTGATGGATGATTTGGTCGTCTCTGTAACCATGAACGTCTGTTCATATAGAAAAATTGGGATTTCTGATGTGAAACTCATTAAATTCAATACGGGTAGACGTATTCGTGTTCTCTGGACGACTGCCACATACCAAGTAGGTACCTTACAAAATTAGATAATACCAATCGACCAATGCATATTTCGAAATGATGAATCCTTGTTATGCATATTCCATGAACGACTACTAGTACCTAGACACCTTGTAGAAGTACTATAAATATCCATCCCAGCCTACATAAACATATCACTCATTCAATTGACATACAACGAAAAACATCACACAAAATGTGCAAACTGGTGAGTAACAATAATTGGTTTTTGCTGTATCTATTTCGAAAATTCGGCATCATTTTACCAATTTCAGTATTTGAAGCTTGTCCACTTATCAATTTTCTATCATACGGTCCAAAAAGATCAAAGCAGAAATATGTATTTCATTTTCAGGTTATTATTGCCCTCGCCCTTTCCGTCTATGGAGTCATGGCTGCTCCAGAACCTGAAGCTAAGGCGGAGGCCAAACCAGGAGTTCTTGCGGCAGCTCCACTCGTAGCAGCAGCACCAGCAATAGCTCCCGCTGTGGTCACAGCCACAAGCTCCCAAGCTTTCATCAGGAACTACAACGCTCTGGCCGCACCTTTAGTTGCGGCACCTCTGACAGCAGCAGCTTCCTATGTCGCAGCTCCAGCTCCTCTAGTGGCCTCCCCATATGTTTCACCATACTATGCATCTCCTTACTATGCACAATACCTTGTCTGAATACAGTTTGATCCGAAATAAAAAGAACAAAGTATTCAATTCTTTCATTCATTTCCGCAAAAGAAAGGTCACAGGATTTCTGCGCAAAATATGAGCGATTTGAAAAATTCAAAATATTGGACGAAAAATGACTAAGGGGTATGACCCTCTAAAAACGCCGTAAACTCAATACCAAAAATATCTGGGTGGATCTAACGGTGCGATTGTTCGAAGAAGTCGTTCGAACAATTCGAATCTACAATAAATGCTATTTTGCAGGTCCGAAACATCTAAATCTTGAGTGTCCTGTGCTCGAAAACAAAACTTGAAAATGAAATTTGGAAAAACAGAATCATGAATAATTCTTGACTCAGAAGGACTACATGGTTGATTTTGGTATCAAAATGTAGGTTTTCGGGGTCGCTCCGTTCAATAAACAATATTTCAGAGCTCTATCCATCATAGTTTAGATTTTCACCTGCCAAATGGCATTTTTTCAATAAAATCGAAATTTCAAACCATCATAGCTCTCCTTCCTTTGATCGCCGCCACTATTTATTCATATTATTATGTTGATCAGCATAGGTCACAGTATTTCAGCGCAAAATATGAGCGATTTCAAAAATTCAAAATTTTGGACGAAAAATGACTAAGGGGTATGACCCTCTAAAAACGCCGTAAACTCAATACCAAAAATATCTGGGTGGATCTAACGGTGCGATTGTTCGAAGAAGTCGTTCGAACAATTCGAATCTACAAGAAATGCTATTTTGCAGGTCCGAAATATCTAAGTCTTGAGTGTCCTGTGCTCGAAAACAAAACTTGAAAATGAAATTTGGAAAAAGTGAAAAACACAATCATGAATAATTCTTGACTCAGAAAGGCTACATGGTTGATTTTGGTATCAAAATGTAGGTTTTCGGGGTCGCTCCGTTCAATAAACAATGTTTCAGAGCTCTATCCATCATGGTTTAGATTTTCACCTGTCAAATGGCATTTTTTTTTAAATCGAAATTTCAAACCATCATAGCTCTCCTTCCTTTGATCGCCGCCACTATTTATTCATATTATGTTGATCAGCATGGGTCATAGGTCAATATAACCCTTTACGTCATGACGTACACTCTAGTGTACACACATTTCCATCGACTCTCATTGGGTCTCCTTTATTTCAATAGCTTTTGTTCATGGTGTATACTTTAGTGCTATGATGCACACTCATCGAACTATGTGGCGCGTCAAGTACGACACAAGCGATATTCGTAAATATTGCTTTGAATCGGCACATGTCCGACTTATTTTCAACGGGCACATTATTGCGGATTATAAGAGAAAATTTTCGAAAAAATAAGTTTCGTGGTGACTTTGGATATTTTTTCCCATCATTTTATTTAATCAAGGTAAGTGAAGAACAATACTTCAATCTGAAAAATACAAAACGTAAAAATATATGGAGCCTCAAAAATATGTTCTCTACAGTGTACACCATGACTGATAGAGAGGAAAGGGAGAGGGATCGATATATGCATCGACCACTAACTGAGGCTGAAATCTTGGATATTCTGAATGGTGATGATTCAGAATTGAAAGGTTTTGGATTAGAAGATTATGATGGATTAGACGAAATAGATAGAGCGTTGCCAAGTGGTGAAGAATGATAGTGGTTCTTGTAATTATTATTCTTGCAACTATTTTTTGTTGCAGATGAACTTTTGTCTCCATCAAGTAGCCGCCTTCCGATTGAATCCGAGGAGATTTCACCTGTTGAGGCGTGTTTTATGATCCAAATAGAGCAAACCAACGAGGAATTCCCACAAGAAATATCATAGATCTGATACATTTTTGGCAGAACTTAGCAGAAACACTCATTTTATAAGGTGAAATACCAATCAAAAAACGAGGAAGACCGATGTCCTCTTCAGGACCATCTAATCACACTTCCAATTATGATTTTTTGATGTATCCAGGGACAACTAAACAAGTGCGACCTGTAGAAGATGTTCGATATGACCAGATTGCACATTTTCCTGTTTTTTGTTAGAAGATGGGTAGATGCAAAGAAGCAAAGTGCTCATCCCGGACATATATTCATTGTACCAAATGTAATGTCTCTCTGTGTGTTTCAAGGATAAAAAATTGTTTCCAATCTTTCCATACTAAATGAACAAAGAAAAAATTTTATCAATTGAACTATTGTATTTTATCCACACCTCAGTCACGGTGTACACTACAGTGTACAAATCATATTTTCTAAATTTGAAAATTTTTGAACATAATATTGGGTTAAAATCATTCAATTACATGCCAAAGGTAGATAAATCTAAAAAAAAAAATTATATACAATGTTTTCTCAATGCATGACTCAAAGGGATAATATCTGGATAACATCAAACCACACTCCAGCTGCCACTTTTATAGCTTCACAGAGCACTCTCAACTGAAAAGAAATTTCAATCCCTTTTTGGTCAAACGGTTGGTCTGTTGAAATTGTTGAGAAGATAAGTATAAATGGAGGAAACTTTCTCCAAGACAATTGGAGATGTGGAAGAAGAATGAAAAGCGTACAGATAATAAACTAAATCGAGAAGGAGATTATCATGGACAGTCCAAATGAAAAAAAAACTATCTCTTTTATAAAAAACCAAACTAGCTCTTCTGATTTTGGCTGGGTTTACATAATCCGAGCGCATTATAATCTTCTCCTTCGATGCCAAATACCTAGTATTCAATAACCATTTCAAGTTCAAACGATTCACTTCAAACCATTCCGGAATACCAAGTAGGTACCCATATACCAACTTTTAACTAACATAATGATTTCGAAACAACGAACTTATTTTGTAATCAATTACGCCAGCTATTTGGGGATAAATTTTGTATAAAAATAGAGTCGATATTCAACACAACATCATTCAACATCGATTTTGTCAAGAGACAAATACACAGAAGCTCATCCACAATGTTCAAACTGGTAAGTTCAAGAAATATCCAAAACAGTATTTGGAAGAGTTCAACAGATTTACGAAAGGTACTAATTAAGCCTTAATTTTCAAGGTCATCGTAGCCCTCGCCCTATCCGCCTATGGAGTATCGGCAGCACCAAACCCTGAAGCCAAAGCCGAAGCAAAACCAGGAGTCTTAGCAGCAGCTCCACTCTTAGCAGCACCAGCAGTAGCTCCTGCTGTTGTTACAGCCACGAGTTCCCAAGCTTTCGTCAGGAACTACAACGCGCTAGCTGCACCTCTGTTGGCAGCACCATCACCATATTTTGCAGCAGCTGCATCTCCCTATGTTGTATCGCCCTACGTTTCTGCTTACGCTTCTCCTTACCTTGCTGCACCTTACATTATCTAATATGTAGTTTACTCTGAATAAAGACTCTTCAAAATGACATGCTTTCTTATTATTTCTGAGATGCGCTATAGTTACAAAAAAACTGCATAAAGCTTGAGAAAACTAAATTGAATAGTGCACTTTGACCAAAGAACCTCAGCTTCGTACAAATCGATAGGGCATATTATTAAGTTGGTTGACTTTATGTGCATAATTAAATCCATCAATGATCCAAAGAAAGAATCTGCTTTCTAAACAAATGCACCTCAGTGCATTCAGGTGTGCATTTTAGGAACTGAACGTAATGAAATCGGAATCAAGGCTGAATCGTATAGCAACACAACCTCATTTAATGAGAGGAACTGATGATGAATACTCAATGAGAATTCAACTCCTCTGTTATTTCCAAATAATATAATATCAGCATTGGTTGAATATTATCGACAGTACTAATATGGCTAAGCTTCTAGTAAATCAACCATTCAACATACCTTTCACAGACTTTAAAACAATATAGCCTATCGAAATGTTCAATATCATATTTACCACGAAAACTCAGAAGCTGAGCTAGATATTTCACCAGCAGTGGAAACTGTCATAGCTCAGAAGTCCTGAGGTTCAATGGGTATGTTAATATTCCTCATTGAGTATAATCACTTTAGATTTTCACCTGCGAAATAGAATTTTCGAAACTTCAAAGCATCAAAGCTTCCATTCCTGTGGACTGATCAATTAAGAACATTACATGGCAAATGGGATTGAGTAACACATCATTTTGAAGGTTTTGCAATTCTACTAATGAATTTGCTAAAAAAAATTATGTTTGGCTCCCGTTCCAGTGAAAAACAAATTGTTAGAAGTGATAGATGATCAAAGATTAAGAATCCTTAAAATAAAAGCTAAATCGTTCCTAAATTGGATTTACAACCGAACAGGGAAAATTTTAAGACAACAATGTCCCATAAACAGGGTCCGCAAACGTTTCATTTTCAAGATACAGGGTGTTAAAGATTGAAGAAGAATTTCGATAATGAATATGGAATTCTGAGAGATTTTTTCACTGAAATAACCAAAGAAGCATGAAATATCACTGTTTCTACTTGATACTATTCAATAAAAGTTTCTCCAGTAAGTTAAAATATTCTAAATGTTGGATATTCAGAACATATCTACCCAAAAACGAGAGGACATAAGCAGTCGGTGCTTTGTGCCCAAATTTCATAAACGGACCTATCATGCTATAAACCCCATATACGGAATAAGCACGATTATTCAACCTACGACATAGATGACCTATCTTATTACACAGTCACTCAACTTATTCAAATGGAGTCTTTACGAGCAAACCATACTCGTGTTCTTCAAACGGGCCATGAATATCAAACGTGTAGTTCGGTAATGCGATCATGAAGCTTTCATAATAATGCATCCTTCGATCCCGAATTTCGTAAAATCGAACCATGATGGGGACAAATGGAATGGGTATAAATATACGCCCTGGTCTTCATCGAATCATCACATTTTCAAGTGACATTAACAGATCAACACCGCAACAACATGTGCAAACTTGTGAGTAGATCATACAATAATTATTTCTGATATTTCTTGATATATTGTGAATACGTAGTATCTTCCATTTGCCCCAGTTCCTAGAGATTACGATTTTCTTTCAACTCTGATTGCATTTATGGTAAACAAACTTTTTTAATGCATTGGTCATACCGGTTCGGAAATATAAGTTGGAAATATAGCCAATACAGCGTTGAACGAGTGGATGAATATTGTCTAGTAAATCAATAAAATAATCCAAACCCTTGGCACGATACGACAACGAATGAATGACTGACCTCACATAGATAGTAAAGCAAGGAGTAAATGATTAAAACTTGGGAAAAATTGTGAAGGTTTTCTCATGTAAAAATTTTTTTTACATAAATATTGTAGTCGTTTATTATTTCTCCATTTTTCCCTCAGGTATTCACCGTCCTCGCCTTGTTCGCCTACGGAGTATTAGCAGCACCAAACCCTGAAGCCAAAGCCGAAGCAAAACCAGGCGTCTTAGCAGCAGCCCCACTTCTCGCAGCACCAGCAGTAGCTCCAGCCTTCGTGACAGCCCAAAGCTCCCAAGCCATCTTGAGAACCTACAGCGCTCTAGCTGCCCCATACTTCGCCGCCCCTTACGCCGCCGCCGCCCCTCTGGTTGCTGCTCCCGCTCCTTTGGTATCTCCATATGTATCAAGCTATGCCGCCCCCTACTTCGCATCTCCATATTTAATTTGAAAATGTGAATAAACTCGAAAAAACTACTCATTATGGTTTTTCTCTTTTCAAATGCCCGTCATTCGGTAGGTTGATGTAGCGGAGCGCTAGTGGTCTCGTTTGAGAGGCTATGAAAATTCATCAACTCAAGTTATGTCTGGTATCTTTTGAAAACCCTTACCGTTAACGAGGGAAATACAGGAATCCGACATTTGCGTCCTTTGTTTTTTAGATCACATTGAGTTGGTGGGGTCTTTAGTGTAGCAAAGACCAAAATTCAGCCTTGTGTGAATTATGGTGAACTTGCCACTATTTCATGTTGATTTCGACCGGACTATATAAGCTGTTTTCGTCAGTAAGAAAAAACACTTGGTCTAAAGAAAAACAACATTGAATGAACTTTCTGCAATGATCTTACACGTAGGCATCTTAAATTGACATTCAATTCACGATATAAAGATGCAAGGTCTGATTGAACTGTTCAATTTATCAGCAGACGTCTTTCGGTTGAAGTTCAAGGTCGTCTCATAAAAACTGCCCACCACACGAGCAACATAAACATTAAGTGCATGATAATGAGGAAAATAATTGTATCTTCCATATATTTAATTGAGAATGCGAATTATCCCAAGATCTAATGCACTGATGCACTGAGAACTTAGAAAGCGAAAACCGATTCTATTGAACACGATTTTTATCAGATTATTTGGATGCAATTTCTCAGAGAAAAACGGTGAGAAGCGTCCATCTCTTGACGATGCATTGGATAGAAACAGATACAACAAGGAATTCGTATGAATTGTCGAAATTATGAGTATGAGTGGTACAGCGCATTCAAAAGTGGACTGAACATAAAATCGCCAAAGTAAAGAAATGATAAGTGAAAATCGTGTTCAAAAATGTAATATTATCTACAATTTCAATGCGTTACTTCAAATTTGGATCAATAATACATATTCCTGGTACATATTTGACACCGTGTATTGTCTCAGTTGAAATTTTCCTTGAAATGTACGGAATAAAATAATCACCTAGTGGAATACGAATGTGATCTAATCGTAAATGAATTTCGTGATATTCGAGAAGTAACGAATCAAAATAAATAGAATGTAATTGGATAAATAAGGAAAACAGTGCAATTCAACAGATATCATCTTATCTTAATTATTTGATTATAAATTAAATGATGATAATTATCGAATATTTTCGCGAAGCATGGCAGAAATTCCCAAGAAAACAATCCTTATTCCAAATATACAGAGTGAGTAAAAAGTAACGAACGAAACTCATATCTCCGCCACCATAAACATAACAAAACTTAAAATACATAACACAAGTATGACCGAATTCTCAGATGTCCTTCGGTATTAATAAGTTCGTTGATGAATATGTTACAAAACGAATTGAAATAATTGTTATCTTCATTCCAACTTGATGTTAGAATTTATTGGGTTCACTGTCCCTAGTTAGAAGACGACTTCGTTTAATAATTGTCCAAATAAAGGTTCATATTGATCTGGTTTACGAACACTCGGTAAATGATCAAAACTGAGCTCAAGCTGAGTTCAAGCATGAAAACTTAACCTTTATAATCCGATTAGTCCAAGTATTGACCTCGTTTTCGAAATATGATTATTAGTTTTATTGCATTAATAACACTTCCATTGAAAATGTATCAGATTGAAACCAACACGGTGGTGTTGAGGTCGCATTACCTCGTCTCAGTAAATTTCGAGCCACCGAAAGATTAATATATGCTTTTTGTTCGAATTTCACGAATATCGTAATAAATGAGTATGATAGAGCGGAGCATACATTTAGGGATTATGTCGAAGAAAGAAAATTTTGGTGTTATCGGATGGAAAAACCATTAGAAGCTTCCATAATAGCCATTTTGGGGTTAAATAACACCCATACCTCGAGTGGTCTGAGCTCTTGCAGATAACTGGAAAATAAATTGTCAAAAAAATTAAACTAATAAATTCTTGTTTTATAAGAGGCATAGGGTTGACTTTGATATTCGGAACATTCGAATCTTCAATATTAGGCATTTTTCGAGTTCAGAACTCGAAAATGAAAATTCGAGAAAAATAAAACGACATAATTCTTTACTTATGATGGCTACATGGGTGATTTTGGTATCGAAATGTAGGTTTTCGAGGTCGCTCTATCCAATAAAATATAATTCAGAGCCCTAACTATCACCGTTTAGATTTTCACCTGTCGAATGGCATTTTTTGAAAAATTCGAAACTTCTAACCGTCATAGCTTCCGTCCCTTTTGTCCTATCCAACATTTGTTTATATTTTATTGATCAGAATATCCCAAAGTATCCCTGTGCAAAGTATGAGCGATTTTAAAAATTTCAATTTTTGGGCGAAAAATGACTAAGAGGAAAGACCCCCCCCCCAAAAACACCATATTCGTCAATAAAAAAGTATATATATGAGGATCTAACGGTGTTATTTAATCGAGAAGTTATTCGGACCATTCGAATCTTCAATATCAGGCATTTTCCGGATCGAAAACACCCACACCGAGAACGGTATGAGCTTGAGAACAGAACTCGAAAATGAAAAATCGAAAAAAAATCAAACGACATAATTCCTTACTTATGAAGGCTACATGGGTGATTTTGGTATCGAAATGTAGGTTTTCGAGGTCGCTCTATCCAATAAAAAATAATTCAGAGCCCTCACTATCACCGTTTAGATTTTCACCTGTCAAATGGCATTTTTTGAAAAATTCGAAATTTTGAAACCGTCATAGCTTCCGTCCCTCTTGTCCTATCCAACATTTGTTCATATTTTGTTGATCAGAATATCCCAAAGTATCTCTGTGCGAAATATGAGCGATTTCAAAAATTTCATTTCTCTCCCCTCAAAAACACCTGCGAAATGGACTTTTATCAAAAATGAAAAACCATTGCTTTCGTTCCTCTCATAACTCATATTTCGTTGTTCAGCATAGCTTAATTCATAATCCTATCTCTTATAATTCAGATTTTCGCCTTGAAAATGACATTTGTACTAAAATTAAACTTCGTCAAGTACCTATAGAGCACTTGATTTGGTATTTTTGCGAGCGCGCTCAACCCTACAGTTAAGTGATTTCCTACTTGCTTCAGAAACTCAATGTTAATTCGTCTTTAGTACCAGTGTGTGGGTTATGTACTGTGTATACCACAATTTAGATTTGCCATTGTTTAACCGTATTACTCATCTTGTCGCCAAATTTAACCAGAACCGAGAAGCAAGGTCGTTCATTTATGGTAGCGTTTCATATTCCTATAGAAATAGTGCATTCGAAAATGACAATTTCCAATTCTCGTTCCAAAGGTTCAATAATATAAATCCCAGTCTCCACCGAGTTAAAACTATGACAGTTAATGAAATTTATGGGATTCCTACCTGATCCCTTTGTATATACCTAGAAGGATATCTAATAAATTATACCAGAAACACTCTAGGTGGCTCGGAATAAACTGAAATGATTCACAAAATAATTAGTATTCTTTTCAGTAGGAAGAATTGTTTCTTGAACATCGTCAAGTCAGAAATAAATATTATGATCCACCTTTGGGTAAACATGAATCTGATTGTGAGAATCCCCCGCTTTTCACTAAACAACCTATAACAATGACGAATGAATAATTCAATTTTGTTCCATTTTTCCGATAACCCGAATGCAATTAATCGATATTTCAATTGTTGGTCAAGTTTGTCTAAATTCTACATGACGTATCTAGATCGTAAAACGGTTACAAACAGAGGTTAAACCAAGAAGACGAAGGTTAAATAAATGGCTTCATTCCGTACACCATTTTCCAAGATAATATTTATATTCGATCAGATAGGAATAAACCGATTACTTCAATCGCATTATATTTTTATAGGGCAATCATTCGAAGGTCATTTATGTTTCCAATCAAGTGAAAAGAATTGTTTTCAGTTCTGATACCAATTAAAAACTGAACAAAATGGTCAGGAAGTTGAATTGTGACAGCCAGAACCTTGTAGATAATTTGATCGTGATCAACAATTCGAAGAAAGGATATACAGCGTGTCACAACTGATCAACGTATTGCACGATGATCGGATGCAAATTGTAGCTACAAAACTATCGGTCACTCAGTTTTCAGCAATTTCATTTTTCCTATTTGTATTAGAGTGAGTTATAGGCGTGAGTTATTATAACTCTATTGGTTTATAGATACTATTTCAGATCAAAATCAGTTGAATAATGAATATATCATTCGTTGGGATTAGATAATAGTATATTGTTCTATGAGCGGTAATGTAAGTCATAACACACGCAGATGAATTTTGCAGCCCGAGCCGTCAGGCGAGGGGTTTAATTCATCAAGTGTGTTATGACCATTACCGCTAATTGAACACTATACTTTATCTTCGACTTCTTCAGTAAAATTCGAATTAATCTGCCTTTTCACAATGGACAACAGTTGCCAAAAGCGATTTCTGTAGTCGAAAATCGAATCGATATCGAATCCCGTAGAAATCGTCAAAAATTCACGTTTTCCAAATGCAATTTTTGGATATGCAGACCTAAGAAAATGTAGAAATGGATGGCGAGGACGTGACCTTGATGTCTGAAATAGAGTTCCCCATTGACCCGACTTTTTTATTCATTTCGTAAGCTACATTTTTCCTATTTGTATTAGAGTTATAGGCGGGAGTTATTATTACCTCACACTATTGGTTTATAGAGACTATTACAGATCAAATTCAGTTGAATAATGGATATATTATTCTATGGGAGTAGATAAAATATTTTCTCTATTTCAGTAACGTAATGACTTCATTACAGTACTAAAAATAGTACTGTAATGTACTCATTACAGCATTGTTTTCATTTAAATTTTTCGTTTTGTGGTTGTCAGCACTGGCTTCCTATCCTATCCAATTTCATGGTAATAATTTAGAACTAAAAGAATCGTGTTGGAAAAGTGAAAAAATTTGTACTCACTAAGTTTGGGTCACAGATTTCGAAAATGATAACAAAAATTCGGCTATCCTCGTAGTATTTGCAAAAAAAAATTCCAAAGTTTCCGTTTGGAAGTTGAGGTTTAACGTAGTTCTATAGCTAGTTTTCTTCTATTTTCTCAATCAATTAATACTCGTTGGAAATGTTTTATTTATCAATTTCTGAACCATACTGCGTTAAATTGAATAAGTTCACCATAATGTAAAATATTTATATGTCCTTAGTCATAAATACGTTATACAAAATACGCTAACCATACATTATCTGAAATTCAAATAACCGAATTCTCTTCAGACCACTTCACAAGTTTTTCGTATTCTTTTTAATACATGGATTAGGATTTTTGAGGTATTAATTTATTCGCAACATTATTCGCAATTTTTCCTAATTCTGGAGGTGTTAAATCGATTTCTTCAAACATAATTCACGAATTCAATGCGTAATCATAAATGATTTCAAAACGTACGATTCAAATGCCGTAATCTGTCAATTTTCGTAACAGTCACACCAACGGCCAAGATACAATACAAAAGTCACTAGGATGTATAATCTGAATTTTTCATTAAATTTCGACAGTTTTTCACAAACCTTGACTGAAATAGAGAAAATATCGTCTAATACTCGTTGCAGAAGGCAATTAAATTACTCATGCACTCATTTCGCATGTTGGCTGGACCATTCTGCAACAAGTTTGAGAATTTACTTTCATTGCAGCGAATGAAAAGTTTGAATACACTCGGAAAAATAAACTATTTCCCAAGTTTCCCTAGTTCTTGCCCGAAATAATCCTATGCAGGATTTAAGTTTAAATGGATTTGTTTCCCGAGGAAAGAAGCACGAACTCTGATGTATGTATTATAAAAACCTGGCAGTCAAGAGTGTCTGCCATGTCAGTTTATTTTGAAGGTTTAATTTTGCATTCATGACGCCAGATGCCTCCCACAAAATTTTCAATGTCTCCTATATTTAGACGGTGGAAAAGATGACAAACGTCGGTCAGTTCGTTCATTGAATGCGAAGAGAAATAATTATTGTGATGGAGGCAATTTCCGGCCCATCTCCAATCCAAAATAGCCGTTCTGAGAATCGACATCATGTGTAACTACCGCACCAACGAATGAAAAGTATGAAAAATTAGAGGATCCAATTATGTCCAATAATATACAGGGTGGCCCAACATATATCGGGTGTTTTTTTAGAGTGATAGAATTTTCGAACTGTGATTTGACAGAAGGTAGAAGCCATGTGCTTTTGACATTTCTGTTCAGTGAGCATTGGCAAATCATCATGGAAGGACTCACGCAGCAACAACGTTTACAAATTGTTGAAATTTATTTTCAAAATCAGTGTTCTATCTGCAAAACTAATAGAGCACTTCGTGAAATTTATGGTTTACATAATTGTCCATCAGAGCAGTTTATTCGTCGAACTATCGATAGATTTCGGGCAACATTTTCTCTACTCGATGCAACAACAACAACAACAACAAAACAAAGAACTGTACAGACAGAAGAAAATATCGCTGCTGTGAGTGATAGTGTAAATGAAGATCCAGATTTGTCTATTCCTCAAAGTTCACAACAAGTTGGACTCTGTGCATCCTGCACATAGGAAATTTTGCGTGAAGATCTTGGTCTACACCCATACAAGATCCAATGAGTTCAAGAACTAAAGCCACTTGACCATAATAAGCGTCATTTGTATGCTGATTGGGCCCTAGAACAATTAATTGGCCTCCAAGATCTTGCGACATAGCTCCAATGAATTATTTTCTTTGGAGTTATGACAAGTCATTGGTTAATGCTGATAAACCAGATACTCTAAAAAAAACCACCCGATACTATCTCAATGAAGCATTGACTGATTTTCACACAACTTTCTGTATTTTTCGATCATAAAAACTCTAGTCTTCATTTCATAAACCAGTGGTGACACAAGATTGATTTTTCGAAAAAGTAATGTGCAAAAATACAATGCAATATTCTTGGAAGCGTTTGTTTATGTTTTCTATATGTGGTCATTCGAAAATGAACACTCCTATAATATTTGTAGAATTATATGCACTCAGGCAGAGCAAGATGTCAAATACTGCTTCATTTACCTAATTATTGAATCATTTCCGTTGAGAGCAATATTATTTACTTAACGATGACAGTTAAGTAAACTCTCAACAATTTACGGCTTGATGATTTCAAGGTTTGGCTGTAAACATTAAATTCGACGATTTTCCAGTTATTTGAAATCTTAAAAAATCCTAAATGTAGTATGAGAAACTAGAAAAGTGTGGAATACTCCACTGGTAACATTCTTCCGCAAAATATGCAGAAATTCTATCACGACTTTTAGAGAAATTTCAACTGAACAATATGAAACTTACTGAAATATATGTAAAGTCTTTCTCGAGGAGTTATAAAAGTTAATTTTGAAATTGAAAGTCAGAAATTATCATCGAAGAACTTTTCTGTAAATTTCGAAAACTTTCTTAATGACAAAATTGTTGTATACAAAATGAAAGTCAGTTCAATTTCTAACAAATGTGACTAACTAGGACCACACTTTATATAAATATTTTTGCAGCAAAAAAAATTTCATTCTTCAACGAATAATCCAGCTTTGTTTTCAAAATATAAAATCTGCCATAAATAATGTAAACACGACAGTAACAAGGTATCTAGAATCGTAGAAAATTCAGAAAAATATCAGTTCGAAGTTCGAACAAGGACGTAAACATTATTGTTATTTATACAACTTGCTTGCCCTCGACCTCAATACCCAAATTTTCGGAATATTCGGCCGCTTTTCAATATCGAACTTATCCTATTACAAACTGCCCGACAAAAGTTGAGGATATTATTGATGTTTTCCAAAATTGACATATTGAAACCAATATACTTGAATAATTCCTAACTTATGAGGGCTACATGAATGTTTTTGGTATCAAAATGTAGGTTTTCGGGGTCGCTCCATTCAATAAAGAATGTTTCAGAGCTCTATCTATCATAGTTTAGATTTTCATCTGTCAAATGACATTTTTTACAAAAACTCGAATTTTCAAACCATCACAGCTCCCCATCCTTTGATCGCCGCCATTATTTATTCATATTATGTTGATCAGCATAGGTCCAAGTATTTCTGTGCAAAATATGAGCGATTTGAAAAATTCAAAATTTTTGGTGAAAAATGCCTAAGGGGTATGACCTCCAAAAAACGCCTTTAACTCAATACCAAATAAAAATGGGTGGATCTAACGGTGGGATTGCTTGGACAACATATTCGAACCATTCGAATTCTCAATAAATGCAGTTTTGCGGATCAATAACATCAATATCTTGAATGGTCTGTGCACGAGAACAAAACTTGAAAATGAAATATCGAAAACATTAAACTTGAATAATTCCTAACTTATGAGGGCTACATGAATGTTTTTAGTATCAAAATGTAGGTTTTCGGGGTCGCTCCATTCAATAAAGAATGTTTTAGAGCTCTATCTATCATAGTTTAGATTTTCATCTGTCAAATGACATTTTTTACAAAAACTCGAATTTTCAAACCATCGCAGCTCCCCATCCTTTGATCGCCGCCATTATTTATTCATATTATGTTGATCAGCATAGGTCCAAGTATCTCTGTGCAAAATAAGAGCGATTTGAAAAATTCAAAATTTTTGGTGAAAAATGCCTAAGGGGTATGACCTCCAAAAAACGCCTTAAACTCAATACCAAATAAAAAAGGGTGGATCTAACGGTGGGATTGCTCGGACAACATATTCGAACCATTCGAATCCTCAATAAATGCAGTTTTGCGGATCAATAACATCAATATCTTGAATGGTCTGTGCACGAGAACAAAATTTGAAAATGAAATATCGAAAACATTAAACTTGAATAATTCCTAACTTATGAGGGCTACATGAATGTTTTTGGTATCAAAATGTAGGTTTTCGGGGTCGCTCCATTCAATCAAGAATGTTTTAGAGCTCTATCTATCATAGTTTAGATTTTCATCTGTCAAATGACATTTTTTACAAAAACTCGAATTTTCAAACCATCACAGCTCCCCATCCTTTGATCGCCGCCATTATTTATTCATATTATGTTGATCAGCATAGGTCCAAGTATCTCTGTGCAAAATATGAGCGATTTGAAAAATTCAAAATTTTTGGTGAAAAATGCCTAAGGGGTATGACCTCCAAAAAACGCCTTAAACTCAATACCAAATAAAAATGGGTGGATCTAACGGTGGGATTGCTTGGACAACTTATTCGAACCATTCGAATCCTCAATAAATGCAGTTTTGCGGATCAATATCATCAATATCTTGAATGGTCTGTGCACGAGAACAAAATTTGAAAATGAAATATCGAAAACATTAAACTTGAATAATTCCTAACTTATGAGGGCTACATGAATGTTTTTGGTATCAAAATGTAGGTTTTCGGGGTCGCTCCATTCAATAAAGAATGTTTTAGAGCTCTATCTATCATAGTTTAGATTTTCATCTGTCAAATGACATTTTTTACAAAAACTCGAATTTTCAAACCATCGCAGCTCCCCATCCTTTGATCGCCGCCATTATTTATTCATATAATGTTGATCAGCATAGGTCCAAGTATCTCTGTGCAAAATATGAGCGATTTGAAAAATTCAAAATTTTTGGTGAAAATGCCTAAGGGGTATGACCTCCAAAAAACGCCTTAAACTCAATACCAAATAAAAATGGGTGGATCTAACGGTGGGATTGCTCGGACAACTTATTCGAATCCTCAATAAATGCAGTTTTGCGGATCAATAACATCAATATCTTGAATGGTCTGTGCACGAGAACAAAACTTGAAAATGAAATATCGAAAACATTAAACTTGAATAATTCCTAACTTATGAGGGCTACATGAATGTTTTTAGTATCAAAATGTAGGTTTTCGGGGTCGCTCCATTCAATAAAGAATGTTTTAGAGCTCTATCTATCATAGTTTAGATTTTCATCTGTCAAATGAAATTTTTTACAAAAACTCGAATTTTCAAACCATCACAGCTCCCCATCCTTTGATCGCCGCCATTATTTATTCATATAATGTTGATCAGCATAGGTCCAAGTATCTCTGTGCAAAATATGAGCGATTTGAAAAATTCAAAATTTTTGGTGAAAAATGCCTAAGGGGTATGACCTCCAAAAAACGCCTTAAACTCAATACCAAATAAAAATGGGTGGATCTAACGGTGGGATTGCTTGGACAACTTATTCGAACCATTCGAATCCTCAATAAATGCAGTTTTGCGGATCAATAACATCAATATCTTGAATGGTCTGTGCACGAGAACAAAACTTGAAAATGAAATATCGAAAACATTAAACTTGAATAATTCCTAACTTATGAGGGCTACATGAATGTTTTTGGTATCAAAATGTAGGTTTTCGGGGTCGCTCCTTTCAAAAAAGAATGTTTTAGAGCTCTATCTATCATAGTTTAGATTTTCATCTGTCAAATGACATTTTTTACAAAAACTCGAATTTTCAAACCATCACAGCTCCCCATCCTTTGATCGCCGCCATTATTTATTCATATTATGTTGATCAGCATAGGTCCAAGTATCTCTGTGCAAAATATGAGCGATTTGAAAAATTCAAAATTTTTGGTGAAAAATGCCTAAGGGGTATGACCTCCAAAAAACGCCTTAAACTCAATACCAAATAAAAATGGGTGGATCTAACGGTGGGATTGCTTGGACAACTTATTCGAACCATTCGAATCCTCAATAAATGCAGTTTTGCGGATCAATATCATCAATATCTTGAATGGTCTGTGCACGAGAACAAAATTTGAAAATGAAATATCGAAAACATTAAACTTGAATAATTCCTAACTTATGAGGGCTACATGAATGTTTTTGGTATCAAAATGTAGGTTTTCGGGGTCGCTCCATTCAATAAAGAATGTTTTAGAGCTCTATCTATCATAGTTTAGATTTTCATCTGTCAAATGACATTTTTTACAAAAACTCGAATTTTCAAACCATCACAGCTCCCCATCCTTTGATCGCCGCCATTATTTATTCATATTATGTTGATCAGCATAGGTCCAAGTATCTCTGTGCAAAATATGAGCGATTTGAAAAATTCAAAATTTTTGGTGAAAAATGCCTAAGGGGTATGACCTCCAAAAAACGCCTTAAACTCAATACCAAATAAAAATGGGTGGATCTAACGGTGGGATTGCTTGGACAACTTATTCGAACCATTCGAATCCTCAATAAATGCAGTTTTGCGGATCAATATCATCAATATCTTGAATGGTCTGTGCACGAGAACAAAATTTGAAAATGAAATATCGAAAACATTAAACTTGAATAATTCCTAACTTATGAGGGCTACATGAATGTTTTTGGTATCAAAATGTAGGTTTTCGGGGTCGCCCCATTCAATAAAGAATGTTTTAGAGCTCTATCTATCATAGTTTAGATTTTCATCTGTCAAATGACATTTTTTACAAAAACTCGAATTTTCAAACCATCACAGCTCCCCATCCTTTGATCGCCGCCATTATTTATTCATATTATGTTGATCAGCATAGGTCCAAGTATCTCTGTACAAAATATGAGCGATTTGAAAAATTCAAAATTTTTGGTGAAAAATGCCTAAGGGGTATGACCTCCAAAAAACGCCTTAAACTCAATACCAAATAAAAATGGGTGGATCTAACGGTGGGATTGCTTGGACAACTTATTCGAACCATTCGAATCCTCAATAAATGCAGTTTTGCGGATCAATAACATCAATATCTTGAATGGTCTGTGCACGAGAACAAAACTTCAAAATGAAATATCGAAAACATTGAACTTGAATAATTCCTAACTTATGAGGGCTACATGAATGTTTTTAGTATCAAAATGTAGGTTTTCGGGGTCGCTCCATTCAATAAAGAATGTTTTAGAGCTCTATCTATCATAGTTTAGATTTTCATCTGTCAAATGACATTTTTTACAAAAACTCGAATTTTCAAACCATCACAGCTCCCCATCCTTTGATCGCCGCCATTATTTATTCATATAATGTTGATCAGCATAGGTCCAAGTATCTCTGTGCAAAATATGAGCGATTTGAAAAATTCAAAATTTTTGGTGAAAAATGCCTAAGGGGTATGACCTCCAAAAAACGCCTTAAACTCAATACCAAATAAAAATGGGTGGATCTAACGGTGGGATTGCTAGGACAACTTATTCGAACCATTCGAATCCTCAATAAATGCAGTTTTGCGGATCAATAACATCAATATCTTGAATGGTCTGTGCACGAGAACAAAACTTCAAAATGAAATATCGAAAACATTGAACTTGAATAATTCCTAACTTATGAGGGCTACATGAATGTTTTTAGTATCAAAATGTAGGTTTTCGGGGTCGCTCCATTCAATAAAGAATGTTTTAGAGCTCTATCTATCATAGTTTAGATTTTCATCTGTCAAATGACATTTTTTACAAAAACTCGAATTTTCAAACCATCACAGCTCCCCATCCTTTGATCGCCGCCATTATTTATTCATATAATGTTGATCAGCATAGGTCCAAGTATCTCTGTGCAAAATATGAGCGATTTGAAAAATTCAAAATTTTTGGTGAAAAATGCCTAAGGGGTATGACCTCCAAAAAACGCCTTAAACTCAATACCAAATAAAAATGGGTGGATCTAACGGTGGGATTGCTTGGACAACTTATTCGAACCATTCGAATCCTCAATAAATGCAGTTTTGCGGATCAATAACATCAATATCTTGAATGGTCTGTGCACGAGAACAAAACTTGAAAATGAAATATCGAAAACATTAAACTTGAATAATTCCTAACTTATGAGGGCTACATGAATGTTTTTGGTATCAAAATGTAGGTTTTCGGGGTCGCTCCATTCAAAAAAGAATGTTTTAGAGCTCTATCTATCATAGTTTAGATTTTCATCTGTCAAATGACATTTTTTACAAAAACTCGAATTTTCAAACCATCACAGCTCCCCATCCTTTGATCGCCGCCATTATTTATTCATATTATGTTGATCAGCATAGGTCCAAGTATCTCTGTGCAAAATATGAGCGATTTGAAAAATTCAAAATTTTTGGTGAAAAATGCCTAAGGGGTATGACCTCCAAAAAACGCCTTAAACTCAATACCAAATAAAAATGGGTGGATCTAACGGTGG
The DNA here is from genome assembly GCA_910592335.1 of Adalia bipunctata. NCBI lineage: Eukaryota > Metazoa > Arthropoda > Insecta > Coleoptera > Coccinellidae > Adalia > Adalia bipunctata. The sequence continues at coordinate 6,247,914 of OU342948.1, read as the reverse complement.
GATTGCTTGGACAACTTATTCGAACCATTCGAATCCTCAATAAATGCAGTTTTGCGGATCAATATCATCAATATCTTGAATGGTCTGTGCACGAGAACAAAATTTGAAAATGAAATATCGAAAACATTAAACTTGAATAATTCCTAACTTATGAGGGCTACATGAATGTTTTTGGTATCAAAATGTAGGTTTTCGGGGTCGCTCCATTCAATAAAGAATGTTTTAGAGCTCTATCTATCATAGTTTAGATTTTCATCTGTCAAATGACATTTTTTACAAAAACTCGAATTTTCAAACCATCACAGCTCCCCATCCTTTGATCGCCGCCATTATTTATTCATATTATGTTGATCAGCATAGGTCCAAGTATCTCTGTGCAAAATATGAGCGATTTGAAAAATTCAAAATTTTTGGTGAAAAACACGAATATTCGAGATTTTCAGAATAAACTTTTATAGTTTTTCGAATACTGTATTCTTGTTTTTGTGAAAACAGCAGCCCTTTGAAATCTCATCATTCTACCCAGAAGAACTCAACGTATCCGAAATTCGGAAGAAAATCGAGTCTTTCTGTCGAGAAAACACGAGTTAATCGAATGGCCTCAACTTTCGACGTGCAGTTTACGATCGCCTCTAGATCATTATCGGCGCTCGAACCTACTACGATTGACCGCGTCTATCCATAAACCCAATAATTGAATACTCACAACAATGGAAGATAAAAAAGCGATATCCTCTCAGCTGATCACACACAGTGACACAGACGTCGGAAGCCACAGAAAACAATTCAAAACCACACGCGGCAAGACGCACAGACGGCACATACGCTCCTCCAACTGCGGATCGAGTGAGTAGTCGAGATCAGCGGCTAACTCCAATCGGAAAAGTTGGAAAACTCATCCATTTCGCTCTAATGACATGCAGCTCGCGCCGAAACGGTCCGGTCTCATTACGCGAACGATGATAGCGTTCCATTAAAACTGGTACGGCGTTTCGAGAGAGGCGGCGCAAACGCTGCTTTTCGCAGGAATATTTCTGGCGTCGTTCGTCGATGCCTTCACGCCTCCTCGGGTTAATTCTCAAAAGCAAAAGCCTCCCGCGCCTTTGGAGGGTCGAAACGGTACGCCCGGCTTTGTGGTTCTCGCCGCTTCGGTGGTTTTGCGATACCGCAGACGAGGTTACGGCGGGCTTGTGCAATTGCATCGGCGGCAGGTTGGCTGGACGATTTTTTCGAGCGTGTTTTGTTTACGCGTCGAAGGTTATCGGACGGAAAGAATGACCGGTTCACCTGGGCTTTTGAACACCTTTCGAATCGATGAAAATTCGTAAAAAAATTCGATCTTTTCCCTTGCCGAATCTATTGATTGAGAAACTTGCTGATTAGGTCACGCTTTCTCTCAAACAGATCTTTCCATGTAGTGGTCGATGGAGTTTCGTCTGACTCTCTACCCATAAATGCTGGTGTTCCGCAGGGATCAATTCTGGCTCCAACACTATTTCTACTTTACATCAAGGATTTGCTGGAAGCAACTTCGTGTCCAGTGCACAGCTTCGCGGATGATAGTACCCTCCATACCGCCTTTTCTTCTAGGGCTCCAATACCAGCCCGCCAAATCAGAAACGAACGAGGAAGAAATGTTAACAACATGAATATGGACTTTGCAACAATTCTTGAATGGGGATCTAATAACTTGGTAGAATTCAACGCAAACAAAACACAAGCATGTCTTTTCTCTAGAAAAGCCGATCTTACTGTGCCCAGCATAAAATTGTCGGGAGTGACCATACCATTGAAGTCATCCATTTCGATGCTTGGCATTACTGTCGGCAGTAACCTTTCCTGGGAGAATCACGTGAGATCCATTGCTAAAAGTGCATCCCAAAAACTTGGTTTTCTGTTTCGTGCCAGGAGCTATTTCACCTCAGGTCAGCTGCTTATGATCTATAAGGCACAGATTCGACCTGTCCTGGAATACTGTTCCCATATTTGGAGTGCTGCACCTAAACACACCCTAAAACTCTTGGATTCCGTACAAAAGAGGGCAATTCGTCTCGTCGGTGATGCCTCGCTTACAAGCTCGGTGTTCTCTGGAACACCGTAGAAAAGTGGGCGATCTGTCTCTATTTTATAGATATTTCCATGGGCGATGCTCTTCTGAATTATCAGCAATCGTTCCCCCTCTGGCAGTCTCTTCCAGACTAACCCGTCAAGTTAAGTCTTCACACCCCTTCGTGGTAACTTTGGAGACCTGCAGAACATCTCTCTTCAAAGACTCGTTCATCCAACGAACAGCGAGGCTTTGGAACACATTGCCTAGGGAGGTGTTCCCCGAGGCATATAACCTCCAGAAATTCAAGAAGAACACCAATTCCTACCTGCTTGCCCTTGGTTCTCACGATGTTCTCTGAACGTTACAGGATATTCCTTTTCGTGAAAACCACAACATAAAAAAAAGCAATAACGGTTTTCCCACATGAATAAAATCACAACAAGATAGTTCGGTGCCCGCCGCTTCAAAATCGTTTTGTTGGATTTCTAAAAAAAAGTGCCACTTTTCTCAAATATCCCAAAAAGTATTGAGGGAATTGTTTCACAGTCAATAGAACTTTTGCAGAAAACCGAAGAATCCAGAGAATAATCTTCTGAGCGACCGGATCAGTGTATTTTCCGCTGGAAAAATCCAGGAAAACCTCTAAAAATAAAATTGTTTTCAAAGAATCATCTCTATGCTTTAAAAGCTGGACAAATAATATTGAGGAAAACTGTTCATTCTTAAGATTTAAAGGAACTCGTTTCCATTTTTAATTTTCAAAAATTCGGCTTTGTTGGAAAGATAAAGGGTATTTCAAATTGCGCGGTTTGTTTTAGAATAAATAAAACACATAATTTGCATTCATTTTCAGAACTTTTTATTGGTAATTGAAGTATCAGTTATGACATTTATGTACGAAAGATAATATCTGCCAAATGGCCTCCTCTTGCAGCTCTACAGACGTCCACTCTTTTGTTAGAATCTTCAATGACATTTTGACATAATCGAGGCTCTATCTCACTGATGACACGACTAATTTCATCCTTCAGTTCAGGAAACGATTGTGGATTATTCTTATAGACCTGGCTTTTCACATAACCCCAAAGAAAATAGTCCAACGGTGACCAATCACATGATCTTGGTGAGCAATTGACATGACTGTTTCTGGAGATTATTCGTCCAGGAAATTTTTGTCTTAGAGGCCTACCACACGCTCAAGCTTCACGACAGTTTGGCTTGCGCAAACTGGCTTGAACACTGAACACTGAGGGAAACTGTATATAATTCTCCCAACCACACGCTCAGTGTTCAGTGTTCAAGCCGGTTTGCGCAAGCCAAACTGTCGTGAAGCTTGAGCGTGTGGTAGGCCCATTAAATCGATTGTGTAATTTGCAAGGTGAGGTGTAGCGCCATCTTGCTGAAACCAAATGTCCTCTAGATCAATATTCATTAATTCATGCCACAAAAATCCGATTATCATCCGACCATTGACAGTTACAGCATCACCAGCAGCATTTTCGAAGAAATAAGGTCCAATTACACCACCTGACCATAATGCACACCAAACAGTGACGCGTTTAGGATGCGTAGGTTACTCATGACTGATTCGTGCATTTTCCTCACCCCAGATTCGACAATTTTGTTAATTAACATAGCCATGAAGATCAAAATGTGCCTAATCGGAAAACATGATTTTCTGAAAAAAATCATCTGGTTGTTCATTGATGAAATTGACAAATGAACGACGTTTTAAATGATCTAATGGCTTTAGTCCCTGTGTTATTTGAACCTTATATGCCTTCGGAGCTGAATCCTTGTGTAAAATACGCCATGTTGTGGGCCCAAGAAGTCCAACTTGCAGTGAACGTCGTCTAATTGACATTTCAGGGTCTTCAGCAACACTTTCACGACCAAAATCTATATTTTCTTGTGAACGACCGCTACGACTATATTTTTCACTTTCTTGGTCTTCCACCGAACCGTTCTCTTGAAATTTTTCAATAATTCGACCAATAGTGCTTTCAGATTGGCGATTATGTAAACCATAAAATTCACGTAATTTTCTAAAAACACTTTCCACAGAACGTTGATTTTGATCAAATAATTCAAGAATTTGAACGCGTTTTTGTATCGTGTACGAAGCTATTTTTATCAATGTCATACATCACACTTCTTGAATGTCAAAATTAAAATACCCAGTAGAATTCAGTGCGCCATCTATATTTTATTTGTTCTTAAAAAAAAACCGCGCAATTTGAAACACCCTATATATATCGACATTTCATAAAAAAACTGGGCGAGTCCGAGCCTGGCTTGATTTTTCGGTGTGGATGTAAACACCTCAAATTTGACATACCTTGATTCAAAGTGACTAACCACAATCAGGAAATAATTAAATGGTAACTTTTTGAAGACATGATTGAAAAAACCATATTTTATTTTCTACAAGCTATGGGTGTTAACTTTGAAAAATTTTTCATATTTTCCTCGATAAACCAAATGTTAAAATCCATTTTGAATGATTTATATTCAAAACAATAACAATCATCCAATGTGTTATTTCTATGGCAGATTCAGGATAGGCTACAGATCCAAATCATCTGAAAACATTGCCGATTATTCAATTTTATCCTCTGATACCGTTGCCACGGAATATTGAATATTCACAAACAATCCACCAAAATTCACCTCATTTGAAATAACCCTTCCGATATAATATGGACAGAAAAGTGTTTTTTTTTTTCATTGATTTTCGACAACCTGTATCTTTTGAACTGTGCCTGATTTTGAATAATGGTTTAATCAATTACTCACCCTGCAAATAACATGTAGTTCAAGTGTGCTAATAAAGTAATAATATTGAATTGTTATTCTGCTGATAAAGAGAATTAATAAATTTTTTAAATAAGACTCAGACCCCAGATACAGATAGCGCGCATACGCCAAATTGTATATTGTGTTGCCTATCTCCTAAAATATTATAAAGCAACATACCATACCACTTCTGTTTTGCTTGTTTCATTAATGAAATTCAAGTATGTATGTACTAAAGCTCCTCTGTTGTTGATTTGTATACATATTCATTTTTGAAAATCGTTTTGTCCTCATATCACTAGAAAAATGTGTCCTCATCAACATTTCGGATAATAGCCAATTAAATTACAAAAAAAATTAAATATTCAAAAGCACTCACCTTGAACCATATATTCCGAACCAGACGTCGTTAGATTTTCCATTTCCTTTTTGCAGAACTTAAACACCTTGAGGACACCCTCATCACTCATAGCAAAACCGAAAATTTTTCTGATATTCGTGAGATTCTGAGAGAATATTGTGAGTTCTGATGATTTAGTCTGATAAACTTCTACACTTCAGTAGGAAAATGCTTAAGGAAATGATTATAATTTTCATAACATTAGCACCTAACCTCAATGTTTCCAACAGGTTGATTCGTGTTTTAAAACCGTTGGCATGGGCATTTACCTAAAGGAAAACTTACCCCTGAATGAACAGTCCAATATTCACTATCACAATTGTACACAAAAACGTTCAGTTAATATCAAATAGTTAATTTCCATACACAAAAACAACAGTTAACAATATCGAAGACGAGCAGACATCTGTCATTTATGACGTTTCGATATTGTCGTTGACGCATATGGCATATCGCAACTATAGAGATAATACACCAGTGGCGTATCGGAAAATTATCTGATGCAAATGGCAACGATTTTTTCATTTTTCTTTTCGAATAGGAATCGCAATGTATCATAGACATAGATTCTAGGTCTATGCAATATACAGCTTGGTTCTCACTTGAATGATCTCACTAACTCGATCATATATGAAGAAAGTAGAAGAATATAAAAATATTCGAGAAAAGCACTAAAATAAATTAATGTTATGCGCCTAATGAAATGAGATGGAATTGTTGTCAATGTTGATAGTTAATTTATCTAGCTGAAAGGTTCTGGTGATTCTATCCTCTAGAAATTTGGCAGTAACATTCTAGTCGTTATTTCATAAACAAATCTGCCACACCTCAACTATTTATTTCTATTGTGTGTATGTGAGAGACAAAGGGATTGGTCGTAATTTCATTTCTTGCTAAAATTGTACTTTGAATTCATTTCAAGTAATGTATGCTGTCAAGTACGTTTCAAACCCTCATTCCACTAAGTAGTTACGCCGCTGCCTCAGCCCATAGATACGAAATAGAAAGGAATGGAAGGAGATAGTCGTCTTCGTCATCTCCTATTTCTGTCTTACATACGGAAACCGCCGTAATCCCCTCCCTGTCTGATTCTATCGGAATCGCAACGCAACCAAAATGCGAACGAAAGGAACACGCCAAAGTCGTCAAAGCACACTGCTAGTCGCCGGCGCAAGTAGCACATGTGCCTTTTGGAAATCGAGTCCCGATTTTCTTCATTTCCTTGGTTTTCCACAACCGCCCCGAAAAAATGTTACTTAAACTCTGTGCTTTTTTTACTTTATTGAAGATATCCAGTGCCCTGGATGGCGGTCACGAATGGGGTAAGTGAAAAATTCGATTTCTAGGGAAACTTTCGCAGCAGACGTCGCTCCATCGCCCATACCGTCGAAGTCACGTAGGTCCGTGTTCCTTCACCTCATCGCACGATTTTTCGGCGGGCAGAAGTACGGGGATTATGTAATTTTCGTATCGCAATTCGCAAACACGGGAAGGTGATCTATGATCCAACTTGGCGTAGATTGTTTATGAACGTTTCGTTCGATTTTCAATCTTAAAATTGTATAGGGATTGTTGATTTAATTGATTTAACACGTGCTAGATTACGTTGGATCGATCTTTTAATTTAAGCGTTTCGCCTTTTCTATTGTTTTCAGTGCTCAAATTTATTTCTTGCTTATGATTTGGTACTCAAGATTTAATGTGAAACGTCATATTTTCATCTAGTTTGGATAATGGAATCACTGAATTCATTAATCTTTGAACTGGATAATGAGGTGTTATTGTTTTGGTTGGCTGCTTTGACGTGGATGAGATTCTAGTTTGTCCAGTCAAAGAGTAGTATTTACTCTTTGGTCCAGTATCCCTAAAATATTCTCGGGTGTCAAGCACAGATTGGCCCAATTGGTCGATTCTCTTTGAAGAGATCAACAAAGGTGTAAAGCAAGGTGTTATCGATATAACATTGTTAATGTCGTTTCGATTATGTAACAGCTTATATTTTCTAATGAATAGTTATGTCCATCTGCTCATTATTGAATCAAAATGAATAGAATTGGATTGACAGGAATTGATTTTCAGAAACTTTCCATAATCATCTTTGAGTTTACAGAAACATATTCACTGTAATTCTGAAGCAGGTGATTTTAGGTTCGTCAGATGCAGATATCCTCGTTTGTACCTAGTTTCAAGATAACGAATGTGTAGCACTTTCCCTTTACTATTTTTTGTTGCTAATTCTTTCAACACAGTTTTTGATGACATCAAGCAATATTTGGTTTTAGCTATGACTTTCAGTATTCCTATTCTTGTTAACAGTAATGCTAGTGTATTTTCGTGGTTTTCAACTTTTTCAGGCCAAGCTATGATGATGGTCGAATAAAAGAATTATAATTCTGTCAATTCTTCAAGAATTAGGTTTACTTTCGGCAGTTCGGCTGAGGGCATCCTCAAATAGGGTGATCTTGGTTTAATAAGAGGGGCTTGTACACTTTGATGTTTCTAAGCTGATGAACTAGGATTATTTCTGCCATATTTTGTTTGAGGTAGCTTTGAAATGCCATGGAAGATTTTTGTCTCAATGCAAATTCGACAAGAAGTGCGTTACTAACGAAACAATACATTAGAAAATAATCGAAATGGAAGGCAATAACTCCAAATGAATTTTCGATTAAATTTTTTGAAGGACGATATTATTAAGTTGTCGCAGACGAATCAAGGCAATGAACCCATTCTTAAACAAACTATAGATACAGGGTTTGATAAATGCTTCAACTGTCAACTGATGAAATTAAGTGACCCTGTATACCTCACCGATAAATTAGTAGCAATGCTGCCTTTTTGTTACCAGATTACGTCTTTTGCCCGTTGATAATACATGTTCTATCTTTCAAAGAATGTTTGAAGGTTAAAAAGGATATCTGGTTCGAAATTGATAATATAACAGGTGTTTCTTGTCTACAATTCCTGATTTTGGGCATGAAATTCTTATTGAAATCAATTGATATGAACATTTGCTTCATTTCATCGTATAATAATTGAAAGGTTGATATGCAATGCTTCACCAATGACAGTTTTTAATGCAAATTGACCTCTTTGAGCATTTTTCTGAAAAAAAGTGAATAGATAGAATCTAACTTCGAAGCATTCCTGTAACGAAAAAACACTCCATGTCGAAATTCTACAATGCCAAATTATCGATAATTTATTTCAGAATGAGTTCGTATTTGCAGAATTAAACGTTTAGGTAACCTTAACCATTCGTTTGGAACACACAACCTAAATATTTTGATCTTATTTGCATTCCTCTATGATCTACCGAATACTCTTATTTCTTCAGCATAATGTTCTTGAGGAATTCAAGGTATAACTAAACATCCGTATTTATTATCTCATTTAGGAACTTCGAAACGTATTGAAGACATTTCTTGAAAGATAAAACATGGGGCGTTGACACTGATCAGATTTAGTTCAAGATTTTCTTGGCGATAGAAAATCTGAGTATTTGTCCTGCTTTTCATTTCACTCGATAGAAGTCGCGCTATTCTCTCATAACCACAATCTTATATGACAAAATTAATGCATGTTTGGATCTGAGACCATAGAAAGTCTAAGGATTTGATGGAATTTTTGACATGTACCTCCTAAACACAATGAAGACACCTGTCATCTTTCTAAGAACATAACCTAACCTATTTCACACAAAAAGGGCGCTACGAACGTGAAATTTTGCGGATTTTTTCGGAACTAGAACAAGGTTTCTATGCATCTCTGATAAAACCAAAAGTGTTAACTACGACACCAAGAAATATGATTTTTCTCAATTTAATATCGATTCAGCGTCGCTCAAAATTGTCATTATTTATTTTGAATTTAAAATCTTATCTAAAACTGATTTTCAATTAAATTTGCGTAGATTACAAGATGTGATGAGAAAAGATCTCTAGATGATAACTGAGTATGATGTTTTCCCGAATACACAATTGTGAATGCCATTTTATCAATGAAAATATTGATTGAGATGCGTAAGAAAGTGGCTGGAGTAGTAATTAAATGCTTGATTACATAATGATTGTGCTCGATCAGATTAGAGATGTATAAAAATCCTAGTATAGTGTTGGCGCTCATTAGATTTTGATTAATTCTCCTGGCGTAGATCACTTTTCATTTCTTTTGAAATAAGTCTGAGTATACTCAGCTTTTTACAACCATAAATGAAAATTATTCATAAAGGATCCCCATAATCATTGCATGTTCAGCTTCTGATTGCAAACTTTAGGGTTCACAAATGGAATATTAGGTTCAAATATTATCCTCATCATTCAGAGTAGACGAACACAAGAAAAACTTCAAGGCTTTTCTTTATCGATACGCACGATTGGTTTTACTTCATTCTGCCTTCAATTGATGCATTCTTTTTCTAATCAATATTTTTTCCTCAAGATCGTTGTGAGAATAAAGTGCATATTTTGACCAATCAGAACCGGAACTTATTTATTTTCATTTAATATTCAAGGTTACTCCTTATTACTTTCTGAAGGAATCCACAACCTTCTGATACAGAGTACATGTGCACCAGATAATCATTTACTGTGAAAGAATGTGTACTAAGCAGAATATTATATTAAAAGCTCAAGATTCAGCCCAAAGTGTTAAAGCCAGTGAGAATCTGATTTTTCTTAATGTTATGTAGCCGTTTTTCCATTTGGAAAGGCTGGAAAATGTGAATTTATATAAGCCTCCCAAGCTGTCGATTTTCAATTGAATTATTATCCATGACCAAAAAATTTGAGGAGCAATATTTACAATTGTTGTTTTATCAGCGAAAGTCTTGTTGGATTGTGTCATTTGAAATTGAATCGATATTTTTTATGTAGGCATAATATCTGAGGTTGAAGTTGAGCCATTTCCGGTATTGGTGTCGGTTTCATGTTGAAAGTGACCACATCAAAATATCATCTTTCACCGATATTTCCTTTACACCTTCGGTACTGCAATTCAGATTATTTCAATAATTTTCGAATCATCTTCAATTTGGCATTCGTTTGAATTTGTATTTCAAAAGTTTATTGTCTTAAGTACTAGCTGCTCTATCCTCCTAGTTTGTTTACTTATGTACATAGTTCTCGACATAGTTTCAATCTCTTTTTCGATACAGTGTTTTTAAAGGGGGACACTTTCCAAGTATTTTTAACTATTTGAATGGCATTCAGAGTTCATTAAGATTTCTTTCAAATGCTCTCACAATTCTCGTAACAGTAAACTTCAAATAAACTGCTCCACATGAGTTAGGGATATTGTTTTAAATTGCAAAAGAATATACCTAGTTAAAAAAAGATTTTTGTGATGAAAATTCATATTAATATTATTTCAAGTTGCAAATTAATTTTAGCCTGTAGGTCTGCAGCGTATACAGGGTGGTTAAGAAAAATCGAATAAAATAACGAAATTTTATTCCCAGAGAATTCAAGCATTTTAAGACTATCAATACAATGTATGGCCTCCACGGGCATCAATAACAGCTTAACATCTTCTTTGCATACTACACACGAGGTTGTTGAACATTTCTTGAGGAATTTGGTTCCATAAACGGTGCAGAAGCTCTCTCAGATCATTTAAGGATTCTGGGGTAGGTTGATGATTATCTAATCTTCTCTGGAGCATATCTCATGGATGTTCTATGCAATTCAAATCTGGTGAGTGCGGAGGTATTGGTAAATGTGGAATACCAAGCTCCTCGCGAGCATTCTCAACTGTGGCTGCACGGTGCGGTTTAGCGTTATTGTCTAGATTCTAGAAATTGAAAAGTTTCACCAATAGCAGCGTGAAAATTTGGCACAACATTGTCAATGACATGTTCCCTATAGTGTAAGGCTATATAAGGTCATATTCCCAGGACAAATGTGTAGATCTGTGCGTCCGTTGAAACATATCCCGGCCCATACTATAACACTACCCCCTCGGAATGGATGGACTTCTTGGACATAGCGACGATTACGGGGTATGCGTGGGATTGTCCATACCCTTATTCTTCGAGAATCTGAAAATCGTCCATATCTGGATTCATCAGTGTAAAGCCGGCCATAGACATCGTTATTTTTCATCCGTTTATAACGCCGCGATACGAACCGTCCCGGCAAAAGCGCCAAAAACCGATGTGTATGGCGAAAAACCGTCGGTACGAATCGTCGGTACAAATATCTGCCGATGCTTGATTTTTGTCACGACGGTTCATCGGTTGTCGTGCCATACCGACTGTGTGTGGGGATTTCGTCGAGAATCGGCGGTTATTTTCCATTAGCGTAGTACAAGTCGCGTCCTCTCCACAAGTGCGTCTACTTCTGCTGTTTCTTAATCACTTCTTCTATCACTATTTTTGACCGGGATGGATCAGAAGACGGCGAATGAACAATTAATTGTGGATTTCATCCATTTGGACAGGTTGCATCCTTGTCTATGGCGAATTAAATCAGCAGAATACAGGAATAGAAACAAGAAGAGGGAAGGTTATGTAATATTATTGAAAAAATATCATGAATTGGAAGGAAGGCGCTGATATTAAAACAGTGAAGAATAAATTTGATTCTTTTTTATTCAGCACCGAAACCTCGGCCGCCACTGCCAAGAGATGTTTTCTCTTCATGACGTGCTTAATCGTGAACGACAGTAAAATAACGGGTAGAATTTACCGAAGTGTGTGGGCAAAACAGTTCTGCGATATGACTCGTCGGTTCGAATCGCGGCGAGGAAAACGGATGAAAAATAACGATGTCTATGGCCGGCTTAAAGGACACTACGCCATTGATCGTTCCAATTGAGATGTTGCCTTGCCCATTCCAGTCTTTGACGCTTATGGTCACGTCTTATGGAACTCCTCTTAATGGACGTCTAGAACCTAGATTCGCCTCTCTCAAACGTCGTCTGATGGTTTCGATGGAAATTTCGACCCCATATGCATTTTGAAGAGTATTCCGTAGCATTCTGCACGTAGATGTAGGGTTTCTTCTCGCCGAAACGGTGATGAAACGATCCTAAGCAGGTGCTGTTTTTCGTCGCCCACCAAAGCCTTGGTCTTTCCAACACGGAACCTGTCTCCCTGAACCTATTCCAAAGTCGAGATATCACACTTTGGCTGACTTGGAGCCTTTCCGCTACAACAACCTGAGTTAGGCCACCCTGTAGCATTCCGATAGCCCTATTAGCCTCAGCGTTTGTTAATTTACGTCTTGGCATTTTCAGAAAACTCGTTTCAAATCGAACCGTTGATAAACTGACTTCATTTCAAAATAAGAACATTCATGAAGCATATGCAAAGAACCAAACTTCAGAGAAAAGGCGACCAGATTGACGAAATGTCCCATACTGATTTTTATTGGATCGATTCAAGTTGTTATTGAGTTTTGAATGATTTAACAGCTATTTCCTCGAAGATTACATACTTTTAAAAACGATTGAATACGATATCCCTAACTCTTGTGGAGCAGTATATTACAATCCCCCCAATACTTTTCAAAAAATTACATTTTGAAATCCAACTTATTAGGTGATTGCCTACTTATATTGTTTCTTTTCTACACTTCCTGAATTCTAATTGACCATTATGAGTTAAAAACATTCTCATCTTGCAAATATGAAAGCAAAAGTAATTCTAAATCAATGGATTGAAACAAAATCGGTATATGATGTTAAAGGTGCTCTTTATGCAGACGTACGTATATAAGAAAGTCATTGTTTTGTCTATTATTGGTTGTTAGTTGCGGTAATTTTCCCCAGTTCAGGATATCTGTTTTCCCATATTAACCACGATTTCATATTCAAATTAATGAGTCTCAAAATCTCAATGGTAGAGAGTTTTTTTCAACTAATTTCTTCAAACAATCCCACAAAGTGTTTTGATAGTGCAGACGTCATTTTCATCTACGAACCATCTTTTACAAGTTTGTTTAGGCTTTTTTGAGGGGAGAAAGCTTCTATAGCTTAGCCTTCTGAGTACCTTGTAGATCTTTCTGGGTATTTTTCCATTTAATAATTTCCATTGCTCAAATAGACTCAGTGTTTCATAATTTCATATTTTGAAAACAAACCTACGAGTAATATTCGAACAAATATTATAAATCTAGTAGTGCATAATAATCAATCAGTCTAGTTTGTTATTTCCAAGAAATCCTGCAACAGAGATATCAGTGGACATATCTAACCTCAAACTTATCTTCATTGGTCCCAGGAAAACAAAAAGTGTTTGCGGATATCAATTTCGGTAAAGCAAGGCTAAACTGTCGATCTAGTTTACGTTTTTCTTCTTGAATTCCTTCCGGAACATTCACTTTCGGCAATATATCCGGAAATTGAGAATGTGTGTGAAAATATGTGCCATTTCAATACGTTCACTTTTCGATCCTGAACTTGAACTTGAGACAATGTGAATATTTGTTGTCGACGTATTCAGTGTTTGGTTTCGCTTTCGATTGAATCTTGGAATCTTTGATTGAATCTCCATATTTAAATTTTTGATTTAATATGAGTTACAGGTACACTATAGAATTTAGTAGATGTTTAAATTAGATATATGAAAAAAATTATATAAGAAGTCTCAAGTGAAAACATTCGATGAATTTTTTTCACGTTCTTTGAATGACTACTTCATAAGATATTCAAGAAAATATGCGAAAATTTGGCTTTCCCCTATATCCAAATAACTAGATTTCACAGCAAAACCCCTATGTCTTCAATTTCTACCAAAAAGTGTTCTTCTCCACAAGAGTTATAACTTATATATACAGGGTGTCCCACGGTCGAGTGCCTATTAGACGTTTCTAGAGAACTGGACATATTTGAAATCCAAAATTGGGATTATGATATTGTTGGAAATTCTCTACAGACCTAAAATATTTTAGGAGCTTGAACACTTCCAGTTATACCAGGAGTGGAAATAAATTTGTTCAAAAAATATTTTTTTCAATTTTTTCGTTTCTGCTATGATTGAGTATTCAATGCTGAATACATTTCTGTTGAAACCATTGCATTCATTCGAATAGTTTTCAAAATATCTAAAAAAAAAACCTGAAAAAATGTCAAATATGTATTCATAGTCAGTGTTATGTTCATTATTCTTATTCTGAACATCCCGAGTGTAAACTGTTCTCACAACGTCAAAGTAGAAAGGTCATACATTTTTTGAATTTCATAAATATCATCAAAGGGTGTTTCGAATTTTGTGATCGAAAATTGGTCATAACTTCTGTTTTTCAAATTAGAACCCTATTTTTTTATGATTGCGTTGGATTCTGCGAAGAAAAATAATGATAGCACTCTCAGATGCTCTTGCACCTTAATTCAGTAATTCCCGAGATATTTGAGCTTTTCTGGATTCATGTTATACGTAGAGTCAAATTCATCTTATCTTTCGCATGAGAATATTCTGTGACTATAGAAGATTAATAATTATCCCATAATAATTCACAAGTGACAGATCTGATGTTAGGCCTTAACCTTACTTCTTGATTTTACTTCAATGGTTACTATGGTTTCATAAGAATAGTCATCGAATCTGTTGGCATGAGAATCTTCTGTGACCATAGAAGATAAATGATCCCATTGATAATTCACAGGTGACAGGTCTAATTATTAGATGTTACTATGGTTTCATGAGAATATTCATCGAATCTCTTCAGATTCGATGAATTTGACTCTACGTACAACAGGAATCCAGAAAAGCTCAAATATCTCGGGAATTACTGAATTAAGGTGCAAGAGCATCTGAGAGTGCTATCATTATTTTTCTTCGCAGAATCCAACGCAATCATAAAAAATAGGGTTCTAATTTGTAAAACAGAAGTTATGACCAATTTTCGATCACAGTTTTCAACACAAAAGATGCATGACCTCTAGCCATTCTTCTACTTTGACGTTGTGAGAACGGTTTACACTCGGGATGTTCAGAATAAGAATAATGAACATAACACTGACTATGAATATTTGACATTTTTTCAGTTTTTTTTTTCGATATTTCGAAAACTATTCGAATGAATACAATGGTTTGAACAGAAATGTATTCAGCATTGAATACTCAATCATATCAGAAACGAAAAAATTGGAAAAAGTTATCAAACATTATTTTAGGTCTGTAGAGCATTGCGAACAATATCATAATCCCAATTTTCAGATTTCAAATATGTCCAGTTCTCCAGAAACGTCTGATTGGCACTCGACCGTGGGACACCGTGTATATAATTCTCACTTGACTTGTTTTTTTACGTCGAGCTCTGCCCAATTTACATGTTCCTGTTGATTATCTGATATGGTACGCAATACAGCTGAAGGTCAAGTCCAAAATTCGTCACAATTAATATTGAAATGGAATGCAAAATTATCAAATCACTACAACGGTTGTGGCTTCATTAAATTCCAAATATCCTGGACTCTGACATCGATTCACGTGATAGGTGTCTACAGGACTGGGCACAAGACGATGATTCCTGAGGATTCGATGAATTTTTAACACTACATTAAAAGATGACTGATAAAATTCCTTGATTTGTATGTGTTTTCTGGTCACTCGTGATGGCTCACCCTGTGTATCAGTTTGATTATGACAACTATGGTTCTTATCCAATAATTCAATGAACTCTAGACTCCTGTCAATTGAAATGAGGACATTTTTTCTCCTGTATTACCGAGAAGTAATTCAATATTGACTATGATCTGATATTGTCAGTCATCATATTAGAAAGAAGAATCACATTACAGTTGGCGAACATGTCGGTCATTTTACGGTCATGACATTCGTAAGTTCGTGACCGACCAAATATTCTCAAGTTACACAAATCCTAGTTGTCAGGAATTTTAGCGGAAAAGAAGAAAATGCAACTGATCTTCATCGAATTATTGCCATTTGGCTTTTTTGTTTTAATTCGCAATCGGTAGGGCTAACCAATTTTATCGCCAAATTTGGCTTTTAATCTATCAAACCTTACTTATATCGGTTCTTATTCATATTCTAACCCTGTAGTGAGTACGTTGAGCTCAGCAGTCAATCAATCCAAAAATAGACACAAGATTCATTGTAGTGTTCGTAAACGGAGTCTTCGGCAAAACGCGTGCTTAGGTCTAAATGGCGCATGTGTCAGATAAAAAGACAATCAATGGGGCGCATAGGGCACGCGACTTCTGTACGTGGTATCAGTCACGTAGGCACTACATCCAATTCCGAATCGCGAAATATTTGTTTATTTTGCCAATTTCTAACAATTCAGCAGATTCGATAAACTGCTGACAACGACCCATGACTACTCGATCCAAGAACAATCATATCATAGACCTTATAGTTATAATTACATGGACTACTAATCTCTCTGCTTATAACATAACAAATTTTTTTTATGATACCTGAATGGGTGACCGCTCTAGCTTCAAATTCGAACAATCACTCAAAATTCTTTGGAAATAAATTCCTCACTATTTCTTCTGCTTTGCCAATATCAGATATTCGAGAATTTAATTATTTCAGGATTGATATTTCCACCCAGTTGCAATTTCAAAAATGAGTATTGATTGACGGTTAATAATGAGGTGAAGTGTGACCTCAAACTGTTTTTAATTTATAGGTCAATTAGATACTTTTCAAGCTCTTCATTCTTGTATGAAAATTCAACATTTCAACATACGTACTTCAGTTTTCGTTTAATTGATTGTGTAACTGTATATTCTAATGTCAGTGGATGCATTCCACTTTTTCAACTCTTCTTAACTTTCGTCTTACTGGTTACCATCATTGACTTAGACTACATGTCTATGGTTACCATAAAGATAAACATTTGGGTGAACAAAGTGATTTTGCAGTTTCATCAGTGAATTGCAGACAAAAAAAACCTCATATAGATTCAAAAATAGGTCATGGATTGAAAAAAGGCACAAAAATAGTGAACTAAGTAATGAAAAAAAATACAACAAAAGATTTCTCGAAAAAAGTGTGCAAACTCCTTCATTTTTCCCAATCAATCTCGAAAATATCAATGCCGGATTGAATTAATAAAGTTGATTTCTAAATTTCGAACTCATAATTCGAATACATATATTCAACAATGTTCACTTATATGTACTTTAATTTAAACTTGGAATATTTCTTGGACTATGACGAATATGACGATAAACTCTTGTACATGTTTGTGATAACATAATTGATGAAATATACGCTGATTATATATTTTCGATCAATTTCAATATATCGCAAATATTCAAACGTCAATAATTTGTGGGAAATCCATCATATATTGTACTCGTATCAAGGACAACGTTTTTCTGCTTAGTTCGAAAAACTTATATTTTGGATCTGAGTTCTCTAAATAATTTTAGTTTTGGGTTTTTTGCCGTATGAATGAGTTGATTTATTTGCGATTTTTAACCCGCATTTATTCTATTAACCATCTAAAGAACACTGTCATTTGAAATGATTTGTAATGGCGATTATCCGTTGTTTATATCTTAATTGGGGGAATCGAATTGTCCTCAATGAATAAAGGATGAATCTGGACTTAGGTCCCACATTTCTTCATCTTCCAAACTCGCAATTTGAATTTAAAATGGTATCTTTATTCAATGTATACGATATAAGTGAATAAACATTGTAAAATTATCTTCCAAATATATGAACGAATGTAATCAGTATGGAAAGTCTATCCAAGTGTTGAAGGGTAAACCAACAGGCTCAAACTTGATATAGCCCTCATTTAAGTTTGACGAATATGTACTCAAAAACGATTATGACGCTACAGTTCCTATCACAAAACACACTCAAGATGAACTAACATGGAGCACTTTAGTCAAACTGAATAACAAATGATGTCTCCTCATGAGAAAAGTCGTGAAAGAAAATCTGTAAAATCTTGAATCTCTGTATAGTATAATGCATATCTCACTATTTTTTTTTATTTCAGACTTAGCAGTGGCAACAAACGGACACGTAGAACTCCTCGCAGCTAATGGGACATTGATTGGTACAGCAAGGGAGGGTTTTGTGAAATTGAAAGCTTTAACATTTGACAACGTAAGGCATAGGTTCATCGTGAGTGATATGGATGAATATAATAACGATACAATTTACGCCATTGACTTAACGAAAGAAACTGATGATAGTCCTATTATTGCTGATCTGCCAGATGATGTTCAGGTTGGTAAATTATTATTAATAGGCAATCCAACGACCTGTCAAATATTTTTTTAGGTTAGTGCTGGTGGTCAAGCAGATTGCATTTAGCTTTTTTCATGTAGTTTAACGACACATCAGACAACCTTTTCGTTGGAAAGATTCTCAAATACTTTTCTGTTTTTTCAGGGATTAGCTATAGATCCAATAGATGATGTTCTGTATTGGACTGACATGAAAAACAAAACCATCAACTATGTGTCTCTCAAAGATGTCAACCCCCAATCCAAAATCTTATTCGCATTTGATACAGCTTGGCCCCAAGACATAGCAGTAGATATATGCAGGAGGTCAGTTTTACTCCAATACCTACTTAAGAACCGCCTTGTTAAAACAATATTTTCAGGTATATCTACTGGACAAACTCCAACAGAAGGAAACCTACCATCGAAAGAGCGAAAATTGGTTCCCAACAGAACGAAGTGTTGGTTGATACCGATTTAGGTTTACCAGCTGGTATAACCATAGATTACAGAACAAAAAGAATATATTGGGCCGATATGCGAGGGGGCATTTATTACCGAATTGAAAGTACGGACCTGGAAGGAAAACAAAGACAAATAATATACGAAGGTATCAACGCTGAACCATTCGCTGTAGCGATCAAGAACGAGCATCTCTATTTCACCGATCTACGTAGAAACGCTCTGATGAAATTCGATCTAAAAGCTAAAACCCAACCGATAAAAATAAAAAGTTTCGAAGAGAAGCCAATGGGAATCATCGCAAAGAAGAAACAAATCAGGACATTGCCCGAATGTCAACTACTAGAACAAGCATATGAACATTACACAAAGCCTGTAACTGAAAAGTTTGAAATATACAAAGAAGATGAAACTGTTCAGAAAGAATTGCAATGCATAAACGGAACATTGGAAAACGGAGTTTGTAAATGTTCAAGAGGCTATAGCGGTGTGTTCTGTGAATTATCTCTGTGCCATAATTACTGCCTTGTTGGTTCGTGCCACTTAACCAGCCAAGGTTATCCATACTGCCACTGTCCGAAAGGATCGGGAGGTCCTAGATGTGAAAAAGATTGCGAAGGATATTGTATGAACGGTGGAAGTTGTTCTATTCGATCATCTGGAGAGAAACTCCCCACCTGCAGCTGCCCTAGAGGATTCAGAGGTCCTAGATGCGACGAAAGCGATGTTATAGATA
Organism: Adalia bipunctata; assembly: GCA_910592335.1. Classification (NCBI taxonomy): domain Eukaryota; kingdom Metazoa; phylum Arthropoda; class Insecta; order Coleoptera; family Coccinellidae; genus Adalia; species Adalia bipunctata. The sequence goes on along the minus strand of OU342948.1, from coordinate 6,228,309 downwards.
GCTTGTGTGATTTTTTCTGCAGCCAGACAGAAATCAGTGCCAATACTGAAAGAGATCACAGTTTTTGCAAGTGAGTCAAAAATTAAACCTACAATATCTTTATTGAAATCTCATATATCTTAAAACAACAAACAACTTATCAACATCAATTTTTTTTAAGTTTATTCATCCATTTGATAACATCAACTACTTATCACTTATCATTTCAATAATTTTTCTGATTAATATTTGTTTAAGGTTTTATTAATGTTAATTTTTCATTTCAGATGCAGTGAGCGAAGTTTAGACGATTTCATAAATCAGTCTCCACAAGCGCTGTCTGCTTCAGAAAGTTCTTCAAACTACATAAACTACCTTCAAGACCCAGTTTTCATTTCCTTGAGTTGCGTCACCATAACTGCCTTATTAGCTTGTATGATTCTCACTGTATGTGTCGTGTACCTCAAAAGGAAACCTAACCCAAAAATCAAGAGGAGATATATTGTGAATAAAAACCCGTCTACGTCCATGACCGAAAGACCGCATGCTCAACAGTGTGAGATAACTATTGAGAACTGTTGTAATATGAACATTTGCGAAACGGTAAGTCTTTATTTTGAAAAAAAAAGTTACGGTATTGTGAATGTCTGAATCATGATTGCGACGGCCGGGAAACAGTCAAATAGCGTTACTGACAGGAAGGTGGTTCGTAAGTTTTTATTCCCCAGTAGGAGAGAGTGATTGAAAATTTGTCTTAGCAAGTGTGTAAATATGGAGAACAGTTGGAGCTGTGAGGGTGAGGTCCATATTTGACAGATCCTATTAGGATCCTAACCTAACATTTCAATTAGGCAATCCAAGGACCTGTCAAATATTTTTTGAGGTTAGCGCTGGTGGTCAAACAATGGGAATTTAGCTTTGTTCATGTAGATTGTAGACATTTAAACCGTTTATTTGCTTTAAATTTTTTTGGGGAAATCTTTTTGATATTTCTAGTCAATCTTACCAGTGAAAATTATTTAAATTAAGTGCATTTTTAATATAAAAAAATGCCATAAATGTGTGCCAAAGTTGTAAGTGCAAGTAGTTTCTGGAATATTTTGGAACACCCAGTGTGTGTAACTTGGTGTATTATCCAATCATTAAATGACTTACCAGGAAATATTTTTTTTTGGTCAGCAGTCATCACGACTTGACAAAATTGAAGATAAGAAACTAAAGTGAATATTTCTTCCTAGATACTGAAGATATGCAGTATTGAGTCCATGTTATATGTAAAACTGATGAATATTAGAACTTTATTTCATATAAAACGATAAAGAAGTTACAGGTTGCAGTGCTATGATAAATTTTCTCCTACACTTTCTCTACAATCTCTGCAGGTTCCCAATGCCAATATTGAGTATAAAGTTGTGATTATATGATTGAGTTAAATTTTTTTCGTCTGTGTAGATTCAGGATATTTTTTAATGATACTTATCATAAAAACTCACTCGTTCACTCATAAAATGCATAAAATAATAAAATTCCCCATATTTATCGCAAACCAGCGACCTGTCAGATACGTTTTGAGGTTAACAGTGGTGGAATAATCACGTGGTTTGGATTGGCAATCCAACAACCTGTCAAATATTTTTGATTAGTGATGGTGGTCAAACAATAAAAATTTTGTTCCTGAGATATTAAAAACGTTTATTTGCTTGAAAAATGGTTTTATGGAAATAATTTTTGATTGCTTGAGTGTTATTTTCTCATTCCAGCCGTGTTATGAGCCGCCAAGGTTACAGAAAATTCTCTCCAGCAAGAATGAGGACAAGAAGATGCTTCTTTCGAATATGGAGAAAGTGGAGGACTATTGACGGAGTCTGAAATGTTCATCCAGTTGAAAATTATGGGCTGTGACCTCCAAAAAGTATTCAAATATATTTCTCTTCGAAAGATAATCCTAACGGGAAGATGGGGAATTATCATCGGAATAATAAGAAAGACAAGGAAACATTAAACTAAGTGAATAGGGTTTAATGATACTGAATAAACACTAAAGGAAACAGCAAACGATATCATGTGCCCTCAAAGAGAGGAACATTTGGTACAATTTCCAGAAAGTTTTTGGCGTTTTGAAGGTATTTATTCAATTAATTCTAAATGGATATTTTGAATGTACTGAATCTTCAGAAGTACCTAATATAATTGTTGAAAATTAGTCGACAAACTTTCTGAAGGCTAACAGTCAAGCCGCTGAGTTTTGGGAGCATATCCACATTTTGCACTGCCTACATCTTAAGTTCAAGGAAATATCTTGTACAAATTAGAATCAATAAAAACTGAATATTTTGTATAATTGTACAGTAATTGTTTTTGGTTTACTCTTAACAGACTGGACTCAAATTGTTTTATATCTTAATTAATTTATTAACTCCCACTTATAGCAATGAAAATCGATTTCCAATTATTTCGTATCTGTTTTATTTTGTATTTTTTCGCAATATACTAGGTACTTCTCAGTTTGATTGGTTGAAGATAAATTGGGAACAATGAATGAAAATCGATTTTTATATGATTAACTTAATTTTTTCTTAGTACTTGTACTTAAAACTGACTTTGCATTCAGTCAAGTACGAAGTACTTATTGTTTTTGTTTGGATTATTTATTTTATATATTTTTTTATTTCAAGTTGATATTGGGTGACGGACACCAATTCAAACTGTTGATAATAAAGATAATCATTTATGTTAAATCTTAGCAAGGATAAAGTTTTATTTATCATTTTTTAGATGTAGTTCACAAATGTGATAGTAACAGTTATTAGTTGTATTTTTAATCATGAAATGAGTATCGACTACTCTATTATTTTTGTGCTGAGGTAGCTTAATCACTGTATAATTTCAAAGAAATTGTTTTGAATCAATTAATTTATTTCCTAAGATGCAACTGACAAAACCTGTGATAGTTGTACAGAATTTTTGTCTGAATAAAAAGGTTTAATATTATGGTAATTGAATGTTTAATGAGATTTGATTGTGGAACTGAGAACAATTCGAAATTGAATTCCAAGATACTGATGGTTTATCCTACATCATCTTTCATTCATGTGATAATGAAGTGCAATATTTCGATTGCTATCCATTGTATATAGTTTTTGTACAAATATTTTTTTTAATATCGTCGACGTCCATAATCAAATCTTGCAGGAATGAATTGTGGGCATGGATATTTTATATATTTTTGTGAGAAAGAAGAACTGAATAAACTGTAAATTGCCATTGAGAACTTCTACAAAGTTAATAAAAATGATTTTAAAAATTCTTCACGAGTTTAATTTCATCTCACCATTGTTGTTTATATCCCAAATTAGGTAGTTCTAAGAACTTATGGCGTAAACGCATTAATTTGAGAGCAGGCAAAAGGAAACAAAACAAAATATTGGAATAAACGCCAAGTGCAATAAAAAAAATTGCGATAACGCCATGGTTTCGAAATTCGTTAGTTTTGTGGCCTTTCTTTTCAGTTATTTTCGCAATACGCTTCGGTTGTGCCACTCTGTAACTCCATTCACTTTTATAAAGTATCCCCGTTGGCCAACATTTAGGTTTATCAAGTTTTTCACTTGAAACTGACGCAGGTTGTGAAATATCGGTAATGTCAAAATAATCCTCAGAGATGTTGCCAATGCTAATTTGTATTTACTCTTTTTTAACTTTGGGAATGGAGTTAGTTCTTTTAAGGTTTACCTGTGACACAAGTTTGGTATTACTACTACATTTTCAGACTGGAGTATTTCAAGTTGTGCAAAAAGGTATTTAAATGTCTTCTGTAGGCTTATTTCCTGAGGATTTTGAAAAGTGGGGAATTCCATAGGTCCGTCTGTTCGTTTAGAAGTTCTTCTGTCAATATTCGAGTACTTTTATTCTTTTTTCGAATGAACTTATACAAAGTAACGGACTATTCTGTCCATTATTTTCCAGTAAAATACCATGTTTATGTACGTGAAATATTTCCATATTAAGAGAGAAAAAAATTTCTTCAACATTCGCGAGGTCATTGAGTTCACATAATTTCCTCAAATTCATCATTTTCCTAAAATAAATAAACATTTTGATAAATACTACGACCTCTATGTAGAAAGGAGAACGTTGCGTAGTTATTTGACAGAAGATTACTATAACCTAACATTTTCACGTTGACATGTGTCAGAATTTCATTGCCAACCGGGATACTTTATAAAAGTGAAAGGAGTATTATGTTTCGAAATGGGTTATGCTTATGATTACCCAGAATAATAAACTATGGTTTTTTTACTCTGAGGGTCCAAAATCCTGCGTTAAGGCGTCAGATCAATACAAATTTTATTGATCGCTAGGTCCATCTAGTAGCCATCAGTGGACAAACTCAAGCCTGATAAGTTGATAACCTCATTATCATGTAGCGATTAATAGAGTACTCAAACAGTCAAACTATTGGGCATTCATAAAACAAAAGGAACAAGAATAGTATACTATGGTACAAACCGATTCAATGGAAAATAGAATGAAGCCAAAGGAGCCTTAGTTTATAGTTATTTGTTATTTCAATTTCATGCTTGTCGCCATCGGTTTTGAGCACAGAAATATAATAAATATGTTTATTATATTTCTGTGGTTTTGAACCACGACCGTATAGCGACATCTATGAATGATCTACGGTTTTTTTGGCTTCATTCTGTTGAACTGCGTCAGTGCTTTGTTGCTCTTAAATTCGAAGTCCTGATGAAAGAATGGGGTGAGTATGCGATGAAAGTGACCAATCATGATTATTTTTCTGTGGATCATTTAATTTCACAACTGGGCCATCTGTCGTGAGATAACATACCTCTACAGTTAGTATCAATTCCTTTTTTAGAATATTTAGCTTTCTTAAAGCGAACATAGATGGCAGAGATCATCTCATTTCTAACTATATACTCCATTCTCCATTCTCTTTTATATTTTTACAAGCAGCCCGTCCCAGCTTCGCCCGGGTAGAAATTTGTTTCACTAACATTTTGCGATGAACTTAGATATAAGGTTGGATGAGGATCAATATAACCAATTCATAAAAACACACTCCCAAATAGTGCATAATTTTGGAAAACATCTGATTACCATAAACAGGTAATAGCAAGTCAATCTTGAGAGATAGATATATATATATGCTATCGCGGACTTTTTTGTAGAACTATTTAAGAGGTACATTTCCGTCATACATTGTACCCACGTAAGTCTTACGGTTTTTGCAGCGCACGTGAAAATGGCTGATCATGGCTGATTTTTTGTTATTATTGAAGTTATAGTAGTTATCCTTATTTTTTCGGGTGAAAAGTATAGCCTATGTCACTCAGGGATAATGTAGCTTTCTAATGGTGAAAGAATTTCTGAAATCGGTCCAGTAGTTCTTGAGCCTATTCGTATCAAACAAACAAAAATACAAATCTTTCCTCGTTATAATATTAGTACCTATAGATATAGATAATGTACCCCGGTTGGCCGTGACATTCTGACACATTTCACTGTGTACAGATATATCGAAAATGTTGGGTTAGAGTAATTTTCCTGCCAGATAACTATGCAACGTTGTCCTTTCTACATAGAAGTCATAGTAACTACGTATTTATCAAAATGTTTATTCACTTTGGGAAAATAATGAATTTGAGAAAATATTATATGTGAATTCAAAAATTCCAAAGACCTTGAGAATGTTGAAGAAATTTTTTTTTCTGTAAATACTGGAAATATTTCACGTATATACCTAAACATGCCTGGAGCCCTGGAAGATTCACTTTGGGAGTTTGGGACCATTTCCGTCTCAAAATTCGAAAAGATATATACTTTTCTCGTTTGAGTAGAACGAGCTCTCAATAAAAATGAAAAATAAAACACTTAATCATTTCTCTAGAATGTGTATTACTCGCTTTTCTGTTTTTCTTCGTATATTAGGAAAAAAACCTGGCGAGCTGTAATTTCATGAAAATCTAGAAAAACGATTTTATTTCCATGATATCTCTGTCAATTCTCGGGATAAATGTATGAAATTTTCAGTTTACGTGCGAAATAATATTTTCCATAATGTGTATTGATCAGTTTTTTTGTTTATTGCCATCCAAATTTTTAAATGAATTATAAAGTAGGAACTTTATTGGTCATATTTTCAACCAGGTTTTTTTCCTAACATACGAGTACGCAGAAAAACAGAAAAGCGAATAATCCACATTCTGCCAAATATTATTCCGCATGTATACTGAAAATTTCATACATTTATCCCGAAAATTGACGGAGATATCATGGAAATAAAATCGTTTGTCCAGATTTTCATGAAATTACAGCTCACCAGGTTTTTTTCCAAATATACGAAGAAAAACAGAAAAGCGAGTAATACACATTCTAGAGAAATGATTAAGCTTTAATTTAAAAATATTCTTGGTCTACGCCTCATACGAACTGAGATATCATGGAAATAAAAAGCCCAATTTTTGAAGGGAGCTCGGGAGCTCGGACGTGTACCAGGTTCCCTTAATTTGCTTTTGCTGTGAAGTATTCAAAGTTGTCTAAGGGCAGTTGTTTGTGGCCAATATTTTATTCGATTTTTCTTATTGGCTAAATCATCGATGAAAATTTTAAGTAGTTTTACTTTTCTACATTCAGTGCGCACTCAGAGCCATGCGGAAAGTACTCCTTTGCACACGCTAGTAAAAAATAACCTATTTTACAAGTTTTCCCATAGAGGAAACTCAGAAACCTATGATTTCTATGTCCTCAATGCCATTTCTTTGCTCAATATGGAATATGCCCACAGATCCAAGAAATTCAACATTATCATACTCCTAGACCAGACGCATATTCGAAGAACTGCTTGATATGCAGAATGTAATGCGACAGCCAAGTACGACTGGCGCCTTAGAGGCGGTGAAAGAACAATACGAAGCAGACGTGACTTATTACTAGGAAATGAAGAAAACGGACGTTTGAAATCTTGTGTTCATGCTCCTACTTGTTGGTTCCATAGAATTCTCTTGTAGAGGAACGATTGGAAACGGAGCTCTTGAAATATCAGACACCGGAAAGAAAACAAAGTTGTAAAATCATTAAAAACTATCAACGCGTAGGTTTGTCCACCAAGGCAAGAGTAGTTAATGTTGTTGGCTTCCTTTATTAGGGATAAATTGTAGACAAACCACAGAGAAAAACACTGAGTGACATAGACGAAATAGCACGAATTACAGTGGCTTTATACAAGACAGTGGGCACAGTGGCGATAATAGGGTCATAGAACACGTTTTTGCACAAACATGGCGGATATTTGTTTACATTTGAGTGTCGTGCTGTTTGACATTTGACTCGATTTTGAGCTTTATACACTATGACATGACAACAAATCAATGAAAGTCCGCCATTAGTGGTCGAAAACAGTCCGACCAATCAAAACGTGAACGTCTATTGTCGCCACTGTCCTGTATAAAGCCACTGTAGCACGAATTATTCATTGTATTTCTATGAAAACTTCTAAAATTCCTTGCTTACATTCTGAACCATGCAGGTACTATTTCATTTAACAATTCATTTTGCGTTTATTATGTTTGGCGTCTACCAGGACAGACAGGTCTTCTTATCGTACCAACTTTTGTGTGCACCTGTTTTGCAACTGTCATATTCTTTAAAATTATATGGACTGCTGGCGCCGTCTTCAAATATATTCTTTCATGACTCCGAAACGGTCAAGTTGTCCTTTTGTTCCACCAATTTACCTTTGGTACATCTTGAGAGGGTCCGACTGAGATCATAACAAGCAAATATGCCTCCAATGGATCATATCTCTCGGCTTGTCAAATTTGTCTGTCCCCTGCAAGTATTTGGTTTTGGCAACTGTTCTTTATTCGATGCTTTCCAGCGTTTTCGAAATGGTATAGATTCGGTTTTGTAATGGAGTTATTCTATTTTGAGAGGAAACCTGAGAAGACTTGATCGATTAGTGTACAACAAATTTTGTTGTGGAATGATCTGATAAATTATTATTCGGAAATCTGAATGTTTGTACGAATTTGATATTCAGTGAATTCATCTTGTTCAACTGAATTTGTTATTCAAGATAATGTATGGAAATGGGTTTGCCTATTTTTAGATTGAAACTGGTTATAAACAGATAGATTAAGATCAATGAAGATAGCTCAAAGGATGTTAAACAAGGTATCCACTGTTCTTTTCGGACCATTCAAATCTTCAATATTAGGCATTTTCCGGATACATAACACCCATACCGCGGAGGGTATGAGCTCGAGAACAGAACTCGAAAATGAAAAATCGAAAAAAATAAAACGACATAACTCTTCACTTATGATGGCTACATGGGTGATTTTGGTATCGAAATGTAGGTTTTCGAGGTTGCTCAATCCAATAAAAAATAATTCAGAGCCCTAACTATTACCGTTTAGATTTTCACCTGTCAAATGGCATTTTTTGAAAAATTCGCAATTTCAAACCGTCATAGCTTCCGTCCCTCTCGTCCTATCCAACAATTGTTTATAGTTTGTTGGTCAGAATATCCCAAAGTATCTCTGTGCAAAATATGAGCGATTTTAAAAATTTAAATTTTTGGGTGAAAAATGACTAAGGGGTAAGACCCCCCGAAAACACCATATTCGTCAATAAAAAAGTATATCTCTGAGGATCTAACGGTGTTATTTGATCGAGAAGTTATTCGGACCATTCGAATCTTCAATATTAGGCATTTTCCGGATCCATAACACCCAAACCGCGAACGGTATGAGTTCGAGAACAGAACTTGAGAATGAAAAATCGAAAAGAATAAAACAACATAATTCTTTACTTATGATGGCTACATGGGTGATTTTGGTATCGAAATGTAGGTTTTCGAGGTCGCTCAATCCAATAAGAAATAATTCAGAGCCCTAACTATCACCGTTTAGATTTTCACCTGTCAAATGGCATTTTTTGAAAAATTCGAAATTTCAAACCGTCATAGCTTCCGTCCCTCTCGTCCTATCCAACAATTGTTTATAGTTTGTTGGTCAGAATATCCCAAAGTATCTCTGTGCAAAATATGAGCGATTTTAAAAATTTAAATTTTTGGGCGAAAAATGACTAAGGGGTAAGACCCCCCAAAAACACCATATTCGTCAATAAAAAAGTATATCTCTGAGGATCTAACGGTGTTATTTGATCGAGAAGTTATTCGGACCATTCGAATCTTCAATATTAGGCATTTTCCGGATCCATAACACCCATTCCGCGAATGGTATGAGCTCGAGAACAGAACTCGAAAATGAAAAATCGAAAAACATAAAACAACATAATTCTTTACTTATGATGGCTACAGGGGTGATTAAGGTATCAAAATGTAGGTTTTCGAGGTCGCTGAATCCAATGAGAAATAATTCAGAGCCCTAACTATCACCGTTTAGATTTTCACCTGTCAAATGGCATTTTTTGAAAATATCGAAATTTCAAACCGTCATAGCTTCCGTCCCTCGCGTGCTATCCAACATTTGTTCATATATTGTTGATCAGAATATTCCAAAGTATCTCTGTGCAAAATATGAGCGATTTCAAAAATTTCAATTTTTGGGTGAAAAATGACTAAGGGGTAAGACCCCCCAAAAACACCATATTCGTCAATAAAAAAGTATATCTCTGAGGATCTAACGGTGTTATTTAATCGAGAAGTTATTCGGACCATTAGAATCTTCAATATAAGGCATTTTCCGGATCGAAAACACCCATACCGCGAACGGTATGAGCTCAAGAACACAACTCGAAAATGAAAAATCGAAAAAAATAAAACGACATAACTCTTTACTTATGATGGCTACATGGGTGATTTTGGTATCGAAATGTAGGTTTTCGAGGTCGCTCAATCCAATAAAAAATAATTCAGGGCTCTAACTATCACCGTTTAGATTTTCACCTGTCAAATGGCATTTTTTGAAACATTCGAAATTTCAAACCGTCATAGCTTCCGTCCCTCAAGTACTATCCAACATTTGTTTATATTTTGTAGATCAGAATATCCCATAGTATCTCTGTGCAAAATATGAGCGATTTTAAAAATTTAAATTTTGGGTAAAAAATGACTCAGGGGTAAGACCCCCAAAAACACCATATTCGTCAATAAAAAAGTATATCTCTGAGGATCTAACGGTGTTATTTGATCGAGAAGTTATTCGGACCATTCATCTTCAATATCAGGCATTTTCCGGATCGAGAACACCCATACCAAGAACGGTATGAGCTCGAGAACAGAACTCGAAAATGAAAAATCGAAAAAAATAAAACGACAACTCTTTACTTATGATGGCTACATGGGTGATTTTGGTATCGAAATGTAGGTTTTCGAGGTCGCTCAATCCAATAAAAAATAATTCAGAGCCCTAACTATCACCGTTTAGATTTTCACCTGTCAAATGGCATTTTTTGAAAAATTCGAAATTTCAAACCGTCATAGCTTCCGTACCTCTCGTCCTATCCAACAATTGTTTATATTTTGTTGGTCAGAATATCCCAAAGTATCTTTGTGTAAAATATGAGCAATTTTAAAAATTTCAATTTTTGGGTGAAAAATGACTAAGGGGTAAGACCCCCCAAAAACATCATATTCGTCAATAAAAAAGTATATCTCTGAGGATCTAACGGTGTTATTTGATCGAGAAGTTATTCGGACCATTCGAATCTTCAATATAAGGCATTTTCCGGATCGAAAACACCCACACCGAGAACGGTATGAGCTCGAGAACAGAACTCGAAAATGAAAAATCGAAAAAATAAAACGTCATAATTCTTCATTAATGATGGCTACATGGGTGATTTCGGTATCAAAATGTAGGTTTTGGAGGTCGCTCAATCCAATAAAAAACAATTCAGAGCCCTAACTATCACCGTTTAGATTTTCACCTGTCAAATGGCATTTTTTGAAAAATTCGAAATTTCAAACCGTCATAGCTTCCGTCCCTCTCGTCCTATCCAACAATTGTTTATACAGGGTCTTTCACGAGGAACCTCACCCATATTTATACGGGAAACTACTGAACGTATTTTCATGAAATTCAGCACTTATAAGTATTTCACGATGCTGATGAAATCTAAAATATTTTCAAGGCATGAGCACCTCCGGTTTTTCCGGAAATGACGTCAACTTCCGTTTTTCAAATAAGAACACCATTTTTTTATTGCAGAAATAGATTCCTTAGAAAATTTCAAGTTATTTTGATGCAACATTTTTCAGTTTTGGTTGGAAAATTCTCTCTGAGCGGGAAAATTCGAAAAAAAAATCGAAAATATAGCTCCGCTGAAACAAGAATAACTTCGAGGTTTTTGGATGGAAAATTTTCGTTTTTGGGATTTTTCAAGATATTAGATTGATGTATCCACTTTAAAAATCAAAATCGCGATTCATGATACAGGGGGTGAAAAAATCGCTTTCAAAATTAGGGATGACAAAATCGTGAAAAATCAATTTTTCCAAATTAGAACCCCATTTTTTTATGGTAGATATTGAATCTACGTTAAAAAATAATGTGAGTGTATGCATCACACCCTTGCCCTAAAATGGATATTTTCTTGAGTTAATATCCACTTTAGGGCAAGGAATACTTAAGTAGAGGACCGTTGAATCGATAAAATGGCTCAAATAGTTTCGGTGTTATCAATTTTTGAATGTAGATTTTTCCAATACAGTGCGAGTAATCGGTGATGCTGAATCAGTCTATTTTCTCAGTGGAAAGCACCCGATTCGGACGATCGAAGGATCAATTTGCGAGGGAAAACCTATGCCTCAAGACTGCTAGAGAGTCAGAATACAAAGCCCAATAATGACTACAGATTCTCATCTCTCTTCTTCTTCGACAACAATGTTGAAAGTTCGATTTGGTCGATCGAGGAACATGCAGCCCAGTCACGTTTAGATTCTGTCGAAAAAACCACCCAGTGAACACTGCAAACAGCCAGACAAGTTTTCCGTCTTGGCCGCTCTCAGAAGCACCACGTGCACCAACACCTGAAGGAGATGACGCATTCTGGACCAAGAGCATCGAACTAATTGACCATTCAAACCGTCCCGTCCAAGAAACTTCATACACAAACGCTTTCTTTACGGAAACACGATACGTGAAGAAGACAACGCAACGCCAGCAAACCGAAAATCCACATCCGAAGTGACTTGTGGGAACAGATGGCTGGCCCGATTCTGAATAAAATGATTTTTCATTGTCATATTCCGAGAACGTACGGGTGAGTTTTATGGAAGGTCCTTTTTTTCGATCTCGCTCGGGGGATTCGGCAGAGCAAAGGAGGATAAAGTCGCGGAATGTTGAAATCTCAGGTGTCCGACTCTTCGGCAACGACGAGTCATTGTAAAAATGCAGGTGTGCAGTAGTTTGTCTCATCTACGGAGCTCCTAGTACGGCCGGGTCGCAGGGCGGGCTTAGGCCCGTTGGGGCCATTCAATTCGGGGACTTATGAATGGGAGGAATACACAGGGGAATTATTTGAGTTAATGATTAATAAGGTTTATTTCTTGTTCATTTCGCGCGGTCTTGCCTATTTCTTTTTTATACAGGCTGAGTCTTTGACTTGTAATGGAGTTATTCATTTTTACACGACTGCTTAAGGAGGAGGTAATGTTTTTCGATGTCTACTTCTTTTTCACACTCTACAACAAGAACGCCTGGATGGATTTTAGTCTATGAGGTGTAATTAGATTCGTATGAATTGTAGGAGTGACATGGGCTATGTATTTTTTTCGAAGAAACTTTTTGCAGAAAAATTTTCCACTTCATCGGAGGAACTTTGATCACTTATTAATTCAACCCTGAGGGACATATACAGGGTCCTGCAATAGTGCGAAAATCTTCCATAGCTGCCGAACCAGACATCTCAAAGATTTCGTTGGAAAGTAGACCTCTTGTACTTTCATTTCTGCATCTCAGGAAATTATCTTCTGATATACAGGGTGTCCCCGATAAATGTTATTCAACAAATGGATGATTTTTTAATGGATCACCCCATATATTTTCACATATTTTCAATGACCTTCATTACCTCTTTCATGACGCAAAATATTGGAGACATTTTTCAAACGGTACAGATCTTATTCGAAGAAAACTGCAAAAAGGTGAGGGAAAAGCAGTTCAGTAAAAGTCTTCTGACGATTTCCAGAAGCGATAGTAACATGAATTCGATCTGAATGTTTTTTAATCGAAGGATTTGCCTTGACACGGTTCCTAAACGATCAACCTGTCATATACAGGGTGTCCTTTATTGAGGTCAAAATATAAAGAACTTCAAATTATTATTTCTTGGTTTTTTCAAATGTAAAACCCTGTATTTTTAATGTAGACAATTGAATACCTTACATTTTCTCAGAAGTAACCTTAGGATTATTTTCACTCCCGCATCCAGCAGACACGAAAAATAATATGAGTGCCCCTGGCTCAGTGGTAGAGCGGTGGAATTCGGACCCAAAGGTCCGAAGTTCAATCCCGAGCTAGGAAAGAAATTTTCTAGTCTCGGTAGGGGCCACCATTCTCACTGTTGGGTCAAAAATTAACAGTGCTGTGCCTAAGGTGGCGTAAGGACACAGTAACAAAGCCTACACAGAACACAACTGCTTACTCCGAACTCGGCACAAGTTACAAGCTTCAAAGCTTGTAATTTCAGAGGGGTCTCCACAGGAGACCTAGGAGTAATCAGGATAAACAATATATCAATATCGCAACTGGAAATTTTATTCAAATAATAACATAATAAAATCTAACGGACATTCAAAAGAGGTAAAACAATGAAATAAAACTAAATGAATAATTATTGACAAACTTCAAAACCTTCCCAGAATCATACTGCCGGAGCATCAACAGAGAAATGATATTTTTTTCCGTACAAGCAATACATATTGATCTCGTTTTCCACCAATTAAATCAGTTTTTATCGGCTTTCCAAAAAAAATATGAATCAAGTAGTAATTGCTACTTAGAGCTCAAAGATACTTTCGAATACACAGTGAATCAGTATGAATTTTTTTACAAAATGGGATTAATGTTTCCTATCGGGATATTGGGCAGCATAAGTTCGACTTCCTAAAAAAACAGGTTCTGTAGCACTGGCCTAACATGAAAATCATATAAACCTTCCAATTTTTTCCAAAAATTCATACTGATTCACTGTATTCGAAAGTATCTTTGAGCTCTAAGTAGCAATTACTTGATTAATATTTTTTTTTGGAAAGCCGATAAAAACTGATATAATTGGTTGAATACGTGATCAATATGAATTGCTCGTACGAAAAAAAATATCATTTTTATGTTGATGCTCAGGAAGTATGATTCTGGGAAGGTTTTGATTTTAAAGTTTGTCAATAATTATTCATTCAGTTTTATTTCATTGTTTGACCTATTTCGAATGTCCGTTAGTTTTTATTATGTTATTATTTGAATAACATTTTCTATTGCGATATCATTTTTCTTGTCTGTTGGATGCGGGAGCGAAAATAATCCTAAGGTTACTCCTGAGAAGATGTAAGGTATTCAATGTTCTACAATCTACATTATTGTGTAAAAAATACAGGGTGTTACATTTGAAAAAATCGAGAAATAATAATTTGAAGTTCTTTATATTTGGACCTTAATAACGGACACCCTGTATATGACACTATGACAGGTTGATCGTTTAAGAACCATGTCAAGGCAAATCCTTCAATTAAAAAACTTTAGTTCAAATTCATGTTACTATCGCTTCTGGAAATCGTCAGAAGACTTTTACTGAACTGCTTTTCCCTCACCTTTTTGCAGTTTTCTTCGAATAAGATCTGTACCGTTTGAAAAATGTCTCCAATATTTTGCGTCATGAAAGAGGTAATGAAGGTCATCGAAAATATGTAAAAATATATGGGGTGATCCATTGAAAAAATCATCCATTTGTTGAATAACATTATTTTATCGGGGAAAACCTGTACCTATATCAGAAAATAATTTCCTGAGATGCAGAAATGAAAGTACAAGAGGTCTACTTTCCAACGAAATCTCTGAGATGTCTGGTTCGGCAGCTATCGAAGATTTTCGCACTATTGCAGGACCCTGTATACGAAAAATTGTTGCAATAATTTCCATATAACTTGGCCCTCTTTCTATGCCATTTAAAATATTCGATTTTTCATTGTCGGATTCCCGAACACGATAGTATACGGCGCTTCCAACCGCTACTACGCCCCTGCAAAGCTGCTACTTAACTGGTGATGGTTGTTTATGTGGTTCCAGTTCACATGCACGTGTGCCATCTTCCTCGAAGTTTTCTCAAAAACTGGATCTATACCTATAAGAAAGTAAATGGGTACACCACGTACAGTTTTTTATTAAACGACGTTTACGTCTCTTTATTTATCATCTAGAACCACTCTCTCTATTCAGTAAACCACACAGGAATCCAGCAATTCGTGCCTGGATAATGGAATAGGTGGTCAATAGGTGCAATTTTTCGAAGTCTTGAAAAGAAACCCGTGAAAATTTCCAGAGTATTGGAAGGATCACGTATCTGTCGCGAAAAAAAGTGTGTGGTATAGGTCCATTTCACCAAAAATCGCCTATACGAAAGTTTGAAGATGTCCAAGTTGTTATGAGACTTTGGGGTTGTTGTCTTTTCAATAAATTCAGAAATCTGGAACCAAACATAATTTATCCACATCCAGGTATTCGTTTACTGTCTTTATATTATGTCTATAAAAAAAAGAATAGGGGAAGGACGTACAAAATGACAAAGGGTTGAATTTTAGAGGCATAACTTGTTAGTAGTGAATAGCAGTAAAGTCATATTCTACACCTATGATCTTTGGTCCTTTCTTTATGAAATCTTATCAACATTTATGAAATCAAAGTAAGAAGAAATTAAGAATTTTTAGATGAATTGCGATAAATGAAATTCATTTTGTCCGCATGCTATGGACAAAATGACATACCGGCAACTGAAGTTTTCTACTCATAGTTACAAAACTACTGACAAAGTTCACCAATGATTGGTTCTTCTAGGAACATCAGCACAAGATGCGTGAGCCCATAACTACTAATGCATGCATTGTAACCAGTTTTTTTCATGCCTACTCCTGGAGAAGACTGTTTTTTCCAGATCTAAATCGGAAAAAAGGTCATAACAATAGGCAGAGAGACAGTCGTCTTCATCATCTCGAAAGTTGCTAGGAACATTTTCTTCTTCATTGTTTTCTTCAAATAATGCCCTAGCCTAGGGACTTGTCTCCTTTTCTTTGGAGGAGGTATGGGCTCGTTTTTTGATTTGATTGCAATCATATTAGGTGTAGAAGTTGAAACTAAGTACGTTTATCGAATTTTCGGCTCACGTTTGCCTTGTCCACTTTCGAATCGTCCATATGAGATTGGAGGAACCACCTCATAGGATCAGCAGGAGTAGGTTTTTTTTTTTTAATGTTGTGATTTTCACGAAAAGGAATATCCTGTAATGTTCAGAAAACATCGTGAGAACCAAGGGCAAGCAGGTAGGAATTGGTTTTCTTCTTGAATTTCTGGAGGTTATATGCCTCGGGGAACACCTCCCTAGGCAATGTGTTCCAAATCCTCGCTGTTCGTTGGATGAACGAGTCTTTGAAGAGAGATGTTCTGCAGGTCTCCAAAGTTACCACGAAGGCGTGTGAAGACTTAACTTGACGGGTTAGTCTGGAAGAGACTGCCAGAGGGGGAACGATTGCTGATAATGCAGAAGAGCATCGCCCATGGAAATATCTATAAAATAGAGACAGATCGCCCACTTTTCTACGGTGTTCCAGAGAAGTGAGCGAGCTTGTAAGCGATGCATCACCGACGAGACGAATTGCCCTTTTTTGTACGGAATCCAAGAGTTTTAGGTTAAGATACATTGCCTTTATTGCAGATGAATATTTTGTTATGAATATGTTGAGACAAGTCCTGGCTCTTTGTTTGCTGAATGGATCCTGGGATGAATGGTCTCGGTGTTGTCCGGTAGATACGGTTAATTCAGCTGAAATACCTATGTCATTTTTTCCATAAAGCGTTATAAAGCTAGAAATATTTCGAATTAATACAAAAATTATATTCAAAATAAAAAAAGGTTCGTGAACACAATGACAAATAAGTAAAGTTTGAAATGAATGGAATATAATAATGAGCTTTATTTCAAGTAAAGTAGAAATGTTAATACATAACTTCTCGAAATGAAATAGTGTCAAAGATCAAGATTTCAACCCATCGACCGGTTAGAGGTCCCGTTCCAGCTCCGCAGATCATACATCAAAATCTCCTCTACCGTGTATGGTTGGATCCGTATCAACAGTTTGAAAATACATATTCTTCTATAAAGGAAAAAAAATGGTGAAATCTGGCCGTTTCTTCTAAAAATTTGGCGCAATGAACCTATTGATTTCTGTTATCACTCTTAACGACCGAATGAACTAAAGTAGAGCTTGCGAGTTTTCAGAGGTTGAAAGAACCCACTAGGGTCTTGTGATATGGTAGGCAGTTCCGCATTTGATACCTCCGAACTCAAGTTATGATGCCTTTGTCATTTTGTACGTATATGTCATATAATACGTATTTCCCCTAAGGCATAAAAAATGTCACAATAACATGAAAAACGACAGAAACAACCCATAAAAATTATGTCATTTGGTTGAATAATTGGCACCCAACGTGTACATTTGAGGTAAATACAGAAGACTTCATAGCTTTTTCCAAATTTCTACAGGCAAAATTAAAATTAATTCAAAATACGAGACTTTTGACCAGTTGCTCGTTCTACCGGCAATTAAAGAAAGTAAACCCATCCTACGAAGAATAAATTACTGTCGACATCGTTTAACACCACTGATTAACTAAACGATTTGATGATATCCGCCAAACGGAACGATTTCAATTTTGATTTAATGGCCGACTATTTAGTGCAATCTCTCGTGAATTGATGCGCTTTCAGGATATCCTTCGCGTCTCTAATAACTGAAAATAATTATGATTTCCAGTAGGAAACTATCAGTCGTAATCAGTGCAAACGGCATCATCGTCCAACATGCCTGGTGAACTGGGTTCGACTCTCTGGTGCCGTCCTACAAACCGTTTTACTGGTTTTTGTCGGAGTGATTAGCATGATGAGCTTTGGGTTCGATTTGTGCGAGAATCAATAATTACAAGTCGATGCTGATATCTGCTATTGATGTTTTCCGGTCAGCCAGTGGAATCTTATTTAGGATTTCAGCCAAGTCAAATACACTCCCTTTTGCAAGTCCTGCACAAACCAGCAACTTTCGTATCGGAGGTAGAAACGGAAATTTGAACTTTCAAGTTTTTTTCTTAAAGTATCTGTATTTTACAAGATATTAAAATAAAACTTCTAATGAAACACTTAAAAAAATCACCCTAGAGATCACTTTCCGAAATTTATATATTTTCTGATATACCTCAATAGATCATCTATTTGTATTTGAAATGGGTTGCCAGTCCTAATCAGGGGAATTTTATTCCATTGCTGAAATATAAAAACATAAAATTATCTCACATCCGTTTTTCCCAACGATGAAAAAAATAACACGGATAAAACGAGGACGATAAAAAACTGACGAATTGGCTGTAGATAAACCACAGATATGTATATCATCTCAACAACCCTCATAAGGTTAACCAGTCTTTCAAAACAGTCATTCAAACTGTCACATAAAACGGTTCAGGATTGACGAAACGCCCATGACCGCCCTGTATTATGCCGAGCTCTGCTCACCCTCGTCAAGCTAATCTTTTCATTTTATGTTGCCGACGTACAACAATGAAGTTGAAGGAACACAAATATCTTGTGTCAACCACCTCGAATAGAGATGTTTATTTTACTTCCAATATTGGTTATAATCACCTGTATACCAATAATATAAGAAATATTAGTACTATTCTATTTTGGAACAGTTATTTGGTGAATACGCATAGGTACGTATTTGAAAACTGACTGCGACTCAAACATAAACTGAAATTACGAGTATTTTAACTTTAAAATACGACTAGAAGCTACTAGCAGATCTATGAAAAATGAAAATGATTTCAGTAAAATATCAATTATGGCATATTTTTGAAATTGTAATTTTATCTCTACTGAAATTTCTAGGATATCCCCTTTGAAATAAGAAAGAAACTCACACAAAACCATGAAATATTCGTTAGTAATATCATAAGGGCATCCATTTTTTCCGAAAAAAAACGAAAAAACACGTTGCTAAGTAATATTTTAACAAAAAGCATTCGTGCAGGTGCAAAAATCCTCGTCTTCGACTCGGATTTTTGTTGCCACCAGCACTCATGCTTCTTGTTAAAATTTTACTTAGCAATGTGTTTTTTCGATTTTTTTCACAGGAAAAATTAGATGCCCAAATGGTATTTGACAAGACTATTTCATGAGTAACAGAGTATTCTGGATGCATTATGTATACTCCATTCAGCGGCGTAGCTACGTGGGTGCAAGGGTGTGCAGTGCACCAGGGCCCCCGACCTTAGGGGCCCCCAAGGCCCCAAGCGCTGACCACCGTTTTCACCACGTTACAAGATTTGTATAATTTTTTCGAAAATAGCATCAAACGATGGTATTGTCAAAATTCACTGGTGAATCGGACACCTCTCTAAAAAAACTAAATCCGACTAGATGGTCCAGTAGGGTCAACACAATTTAAGCAATTAAACTTCGTTTTTTGATATCATTCGTGCATCATCAGAAATAGTTATGAAAAATTCGTGCAAAGATGAGCGAAGCCAAGCAAAAATTATAACAAAAAATGTTGAATTTTGAATTTACTTTTCTCTGCGATTTTATGCACATTCTTATTGATATCAATTATGCATCTTAATTATTACAAATATGCGATATCAATTTGGACGACGCATGCAGAGCTTAGCAGAGATGGATACAAATATAAAAATGTGACTTCGAGTCCTTCAAATGCGATGCCATAGCATGGTATAGATCCCATGCATTTCGAAGAAAAGAGACAAAAAAGTTCAAAAACATTTCGATGAATAAGCTTCCTTCTGATCACCGATTTCGAAGTAGGGAAGAATTGTTCAAAATGAATATTTTCTATAGAGTGCTCGATACAATAATTTCACAATTGAGGGGCCGTTATACTCTGGCCGACAAAAACTGGATCTCTACGTAGGTACATTCATTTTTCAGTTGTTTTCTACCGCAGAAAGAGCTATGTGGCACTGATGACGGCTAACAAGTTCACGCCTTCAATTCTTCACCAAAAAGCATGATTTTTTTTTCAAATTGAAGTTAAAAGATGTCTTGAGGGCATTCCCATTTCTTCTCTTCGAGAAAATTATTTTTTCGCATAAAAAAATCGGGTTGAATTTGAGACTATATGAAAATTGACTTCATAATCGTTTTTTGCCGGTTGTTCATCAATTTTTTTAGTTTTATAAAAAAAGATTCCATTTGGATATGCGCTTAATTAATGCAAAAATGGAAAAACTGAGAAGATAGAAAGTGTGAAATCGCAGAGAACTGTCTGAAATTCAGGGAGAATAAAAAAAAACAAGCTTTCAGGTGAAAAATCGAGGGCGTGAACTTTTCGGAAGGAGAATAGGTGCCGTCGGCCAGAGTATAACGGC
Organism: Adalia bipunctata; assembly: GCA_910592335.1. NCBI lineage: Eukaryota > Metazoa > Arthropoda > Insecta > Coleoptera > Coccinellidae > Adalia > Adalia bipunctata. The sequence goes on along the minus strand of OU342948.1, from coordinate 6,207,691 downwards.
CCCTTAAATACATGTTTCGAGGGTATGACTGCAGTCAACAGAATTTTTAATTTTCTGTCACCCTCATTTCTGATAGATGTGATAGATGGAGAAAAAACTGTCATTCAAAGCTGCGACAAATTTCAAAGTAAATATTGCGATATGATAGGGACCAATTTTTCGATCCAATTTCTCAATATTTATCACCTATTTCTACTTGAATTGAATAAGGCATGGACAATTCACGAATTCTGTATGAAAATACATCATTATAAGGAATTACGAAATGCGATTCAACAGAAGTATTCACAGCAATATTACTATTCCATAAAATTCCGGTCATCTCTGTAGGAGTCGAAAGATCCTTCAGCAAATTAAAAATAATAAAAAATTATTTGAGGAACACTATGGGCCAAGCTCGACTGCGACAATTATCGCTTATATCAATTAAAAATGAAGCTGCATCAAGTCTAGATTCGAGTAAAGTCAATGAATCCTTTGCAAAAAAAATGAGTCTCAAAGGTTGTAAACATATTTTTCCCGAAGAAATCAATGACTTCAAATTTAGACTTGATGGACCTCCAGGTTTGAATCCCCAATAATTAATTTAAATGAATTCCTCGAATAAGTTATTCTTATTGTTGTCTTGCCAAATAATCTAACATATCAATAAAATAAAAAGTGTTTTCAAAGTTTTTTTCATCCTCCTAAATATAATTAATTTAATATACCTACTACATAAATAAACATTTCGAATTACCTATTTCTTTTCATTACCTAATGACAACATCATTTATTCAAGTATACTCCTCAATTGTACCTTCAGTAAGTAGCTCTGCTTCTTCGAAGTATTTATATTTCGACTTGTTAAAAACCAAACAATTCATTAAGGGGCCCTTCTCCTTTTGCACCAGGGCCTCTGACTATCTAGCTACGCCACTGACTCCATTCACTTTTATTTAATCACATAGGAGGTCATGGTTTCGTTTTCAGGAGTTGGTGCACCTGATGAAAAATCTGTGCGCTTACATAAAATATGGTTAATGACAAAACGACGATGCCAGTTTTTATGTTTACATCAAAGTAAAAGTATCAAAGATTTTCCACATTTTGTTAGTTCGAATCGATCGGCCTATTTTTCCGTTCTTCGTCGTCCAGAAGAAGTTTCGTGCAAGTGTAATTTTTTCCTTTCACGAGTTTTGGCGTGAGTACGAACGACACCATGACCTCCTATGTGATTAAATAAAAGTGAATGGAGTATATGTATTATTAATTTTCGTTGACAACAACTGTCAAGTATTGCCGCGGGTAAACCAGAAAAAACTGCTGACAGCTGCTGCCATACAGTTTTTCCATCTAGAAACCATTTGTAATTGAAAATTGCGCATTTCTGATTGGTGGAAATTAAGACGAGGGAAATAGTCATGGATAAAAAGGGAGGCTCAAAAATGCATTCCCAGTTCATTTGATGCGAATATAAAGTGGCTCAGCATCCTTAGAAGAATACCTCTTTATAGCGTGTTATTATTGGGTGCCGAGGCAAAGCAAAACTTTACCGAAGACACCTGTGCGTCCGACTGAAATAGCCTGAAACGAAGATAGAAATATGTCGACAAGATGTCGGAGAATGCGGTAAATCCAATTCTACCTGTTGATTGTTGAACCATACCCACGCCCACTCGCCCAGCTGAGTGATTCACTCAATTTGACTCCCATTGACTTCGTTCGGTATCAGTATGATATACATGTAACTTTTTTTTTCGAAAAAAGATATTTTTATGAGAATTCTGCAGTTGACCGTTGATATACTTATTCTAAGAACACCCTGTAGGCGAAAATGAAAAGAATCGTTGAGTCTTTGGTTGTAAGAACAGTTTCAACGAAAACTGCAACAAAATCATTCATATTCGTAGGTATATTTTTTTAAAAGGCTCCTGGTTTTTTGTCCCTTTTTAAACTTATTAAAGCTTTCAAATCAAGAACGAAAAAATCCTGAAAACGTGCCTGCTGTATAGTGTATTGTCATAAACTTGTGAAATGAGGAAACTGGTCGTATGTTGATTTAGAATCTACCGCATAAAAGCGAATGGATTATCCTCAAGAACATCTAATTGTGGCTACAAGGAGTTCTCTGTCTATCGTTATTGCAGAATTACCAGTTGGAACGAACGTTAAACACCAAATGAAAATAAAAAATGATTAGCACAGAATCTTGCATTCAACTTTACGAACATCAGCTGCCTGTTCGAAGATCTACAAGTTAGAACCTGCAGTTTTGGTAGCATGAGGAAGGTCAAATTCTTTGGAACCTCAAGGCATGGAATGTGAAGCTGATTATAAAGTTATTTCCATTGTCCATAATTTCTTCAAAATAAGATAAAATACAAAACATTTGAGGTCACAGCAAAAATTAATTGACCCTCTGGTGAAAGGCCAATTTTGACTCAAAATTCCACACAGACATTTGTCCAAATAATATGTGGTAACAGCACGATAGTCGGTAATGAAAGAAAACACATTTCATTGGGTGAATTCACAAGAAAACGAAATTGGTAGAAACAATTTCGTCTTCTCCATAACCACTTTAAGAATGACCTTCATTCGACCAATTACTTTTCATTCCATTTGTCAACTCGAGGCATTTTTTATTCTCTTAATATATCTTTTGTGGCCATTGTAACAAATGTGCATATTCTCACGCAAGAGCAGGCCGTCTGGTTGTACACAATGGACCTAAAATGCGATCAAGTCTTTGTCAATGTTGTCGGAAGGTGCCGGATAAAGGAGACTTATTTGAGGTGTTCTATTACAGGTATTAAGAAATGAGATAATTGTGTGTTGCGGATAGAAATATTTTGGTGTGAATTACCTTTGTTAAGGCAGGACCGTATTTGAACTGAAGTAATATGGAAGATAAATTGTGAGGAGAAATCAGCTAAAAGGAGCTGTGGTTCGAATTACTTATACCCTAGTTTAATGCAAACTGATGTATGTAATTTCTTTTCTCTGAACCTAATATGGAACATAACAGATCAGAGATCAATAAGAAAAATAATAGGTGATTTGGTAATATGAAGTATCCAATTAGGAGTAATAATAGTGATCATTTAAACTGAATATTTTGTTTCGAGGCCCTTTTCGTATTTATTTCGGATACACCCAGTAATCATCTTCAGGGCAGGTAGGAGATATACAGGATGATTCACCTCAATAATTCATTAGAGGTTTATAGACATGTAAAAGAGATATCAACCTAAATTTTTGGTTATATGACTTCACTGATACTCCGAAGATTTCTAAATTTTTTTGAACTTTTTGTCAAGTAAGGATTGAACTAGAATAAATTCGCTATCACAAAAACGCCTATATCTCTTGAACCATTTGAGAAAAAATCAAAATTTGATCATAGTCAGCTTTGTTATGAACGTCAGAAACATGTGGAACATCTACTTCATATATGGGTGAAACTTGGGTACATTTCTACGATCCAGAAACAAAGCAACAATCGATGGAATGGCGACACTCTGGTTCTCCAAGACCTAAGATGTTTCGTGTCCAAAAATCTGCTGGAAAAGATCTTGCTTCAGTTTTTTGGGATTGCCATGGAGTAATCATGATTGAATTTTTGGATAAGGGTAGAACAATAACTGGAGATTACTATTCGACATTACTGACCACTCTACGGGAAAAAATTAAAGAGAAAAGACGCGGAAAGCTATCCTAAAGTGTTTTTGTTTTTACAAGACAACACCCCAGTACACAAATCTCATGTTGCCATCCAAAAAATTCGTGGTTTAGGGTTAGAATTACTAGAACACCCCCCTTATTCACCAGATTTGGCTCCGTCCGACTATCATCTCTTTCCTCAACTGAAAAAAAGTTTTAAAAGGTCGTAAATTTTCTTCCAACCAGGAGGTAATAAAAGCTGCGGAGGACTGGTTTGCAGAGCAAGAAGAAATGTTTTTTTTTTAAAGGTCTAGAGATGTTGCAGGTTCGCTGTAATAAATGTATTCAATTAAGAGGAGAATATGTTGAATAATAAAATATTTTGACATCGAAATTTTGTTTGGTTCTATAGTAGGCTAAGAATTTTTCATTATATCCTCGTATATGAAAACGAATAATCAAGTCTCAAATAAATGATCGCACGACCCATCTTCCCTTTTCAAATTCAAGAAATAAGGGTTGTTACGCTGAGATATGAAATGATATGTTCAATGCTTGTATGTGAATAAAATTGAAGGATTTTTCAACATATCTTCTACTAGAAAAGACCTTTGTTTCCGTTTCAGCGTAATACCCTACATATCAAATCTCCTGGATGTACCTCAGCATTAAACATTTTCAATTAATACGTGTTTACATATACAGTGTGGCATAAATTACAATATAATGCCTTGGTTATTGAAATAGTCGCACTGAATTAATGAACCCAGTCGATTATTCATTTATACAAGTGTCACTTTGTTTAATATGTTGGTACTCGTGTACATGACTCGTTACTAGACTTTGATTCTCCCGTAATGTTCTTTCGCCATAAACAACTGGGACCTACGCAACCTTACAAGAAAGCAACTATGACCGGTTGAACAATCCATTCATGCTGGACCGACGACTGGGCTGGTAGAGGCGCCAGAGAGGCGGCTATTCACATACTCAGGTGCAAGACCTGGCCGATTCTTACATGTGTGCCACCCACTGACACTGTGGGATCACCATAAAACACTTTATTGTTCGTCTACTCTTTTCCAGATAAATGGGATCTCATTGTTCCAATCGTCTCACGCTCTTGGGAATTAACAAGAATGATTCAAAAATTGTATATTCTCGTTAATATTGAATATACACTGCCCAAAAAAATTAGCGCACACTATGGAAATCTCAAATTTATTCTACAACTGAAGGTGTTCTCAATGATCATTATTTTTATCAGAATTATGCATGCATATGTTATCCACTTTCAACGTTTTTCTTCAATACAGATGTTTTCTCCCAGCAGGAATAAAAAAAGATGATATTATCAGATTTTGAATGTATTGGCTCCATTCTAAAATCAGTTGTTCTCGATCAATTCTAGTGATCAATAGTTTTTCTTTCGTTTGATTTTCTACACTCGATCGCTATGCAACGCGAAACACGCAATTTGACCCAAGAGGAATGTGCCCAAGCGGTTGTTTTGCGAGAAGAAGGGTGGACATACACAAGAATTGCAGAAAGGTTTGGAGTTTCCCATACAAGTGTGTCCAGAATGTTGCAGCGATTCAGGCAGACAGGTATGAATGTCCGAAGACCAGGACAAGGTAGACCACGGGTAACAACTGCCATTCAAGAACGTTACTTGAGAGTTTCTTCGTTGAGACAACGGTTTGCAACGGCTCGCCTCCTTCAAAATCAGCCTGAGCAAACTCATGAGGTACAAATTAGCACTCAGACAATAAGAAATCGCCTCAGAGAATATGATTCAAGGCCTCGTGTCGCGGCAAGAGGCCCAGCTCTTATCCCAGCCCATCGAAGGGCGCGTTTGGATTTTGCGAGAGAGCATATCCATTGGGAAGAGGCCGATTGGGAAAGAGTTCTCTTCACAGATGAGTCTAGATTCTGCCTCTACCATTGTGATCGACGTTGCCTTGTATACAGACGTCCACATGAAAGATATGCTCAGTGCAATTTCCTGAATACTACTGGTTTCGGGGGAGGATCGATTATGGTATGGGGTGGAATATCTTTGACTGCTCGCACAGACCTAGTGGTCGTTGATAATGGAGCTATGAATGCTGATAAGTATATAAGGAACATTCTTGAAGAGCATGTAGTGCCATTTGCCCCATACATTGGTGAAAATTTCATTTTTATGGACGATAATGCCAGACCCCATCGTGCGCGCATCGTTCAGGAGTACCTTGAAGAGGTTGAAGTCTCTCGAATGGAATGGCCAGCAAGAAGTCCAGATCTCAATCCGATTGAGCAGGTTTGGGACAACCTCAATAGAAGGCTGAGAAGTTCAGAAAATCATCCAGCTACTCTTAATGACTTAGGAATCCAACTCGGAGAAATCTGGGAAGGATTAGATCAGAACATTTTAAGATCACTCATTTTGAGTATGAACCGTCGTTGCCGAGCTGTAATTAACGCAAGGGGTGGAAATACCAAGTATTAAATCACTTATCAGCATTTCAGTATTTTAAAAATTGTTCATTTCTCTCTTTCACATATAAGATTCGGTGAAATCCTGAATTTTTCTTCCATTTAATGTGTCTTGTTTCGGGCCATGACTGATGTCTAATCCACATTATTTTCGTTCAAATACTCCCTAGTACACCCTGTATTTCGAAAACGAAACTACACAAGCTGTTTCTAATTTTTTTTTTTTGATTGGAAATGTTCCACATACACTGATAGCAGTTCAGCCTGAAGGTACATTGTTTCAGTCGCCAGCCAGCATAGAAAAATCATCACGATGCAAGCAATACCACTCTGTAAAAAAAATCCATCTCGGCAGATAGCTGTTTAAGATTGTTCGAATCTTGATCTTCAACGAATGCTATCGATAAAAAATTTCAATCAAACATCTCCCGCGGTCACAACACGTAGACAAAGAGTGGAGTGGTTTGAGCATCGCGTTTTAACATTAGCAAAGGTCGCAAAGACTGCCTAGAGGTTCGCAGGTGTGCAACGGACGCCCATCGTTTCAATCCTTTCAAAGGCCACCTGCACTACTCCCGGCGTGCCGAAGGATTTCTTAATTTCCCATTTGCATCCTAGAAAATGCGATGCATCAGCGAACCATTTTGCTGTTCGTCCGAGAAAATGAGGAGAGGTCCACTCCGTCAATCGAGCTGTGTCCAAATGAGACAGTAAAAATTTAAATTAACAATACAGGGTCCTGCAATATTGCGTTCTTCTTCCATAGCTGCTAAACCAAGCATCTTGAAAATTTCGTTTGAAAACAGGTTTATTTCTGTTTATCTCAAGAAATTATTTTTCAATATACAGGGTGGCCATTTGAAAACGAAACAGACGAGATTACAGACGAAATAAATTTTTTCGATAGAAATGCTCGGACAGATCGATTTCTGTTTCGAGGGGGACAACTTAAGATGTAGGTTACGGACGCATAGCGCTTCAACCCTTGCTACTACAACCCTCACCCCCAATTTTTGAATAGAGAAGATGGGGTGAGTGATACCTCATTTGAAAGGTATTTTTATACTGATTTCAGCACATTAATTGTTTTTTCATTTTATGCATTAGTTCTCGAAATATTCTTAACTGAGTATTTGAAAATGGAGTGGTGTTTTCATGGAACTTGTAGTGTTTTTTTCTGAAAAATCGACATTTTGAGCTTCAAAACAACCATGACTGTGGCTTCCTGCCTCCAATCCACTGACATAGAAATCTTTAATCAAGATGTCGATTTTTCACAAAAAAACACTACAAGTGCCATGAAAACACCACTCCATTTTCAAATACTCAGTTAAGAATATTTCGAGAACTAATGCAGAAAATGAAAAAACAATTACTGTGCTGAAATCAGTATAAAAATACCTTTCAAATGAGGTATCACTCACCCCATCTTCCCCATTCAAAAATTGGGGGTGAGGGTTGTAGTAGCAAGGGTTGAAGCGCTATGCGTCCGTAACCTACATCTTAAGTTGTCCCCCTCGAAACAGAAATCGACCTGTCCGAGCATTTTTATCGAAAAAATTTATTTCGTCTGTAATCTCGTCTGTTTCGTTTTCAAATGGCCACCCTGTATAGGCAGTTTCCAAATAGACATGTATTGCCCTGTATATCACACTCACACCCCAATCCATAATAATTGGAATGGATTGACTTCTCAAACTAATCCGCCATCATTTCATTAGCATTTTTCTTTTCAAGGCAATAAAAAAAAGTCAAATCTGTAATGAATTCAGATGCCGCTTTCCTAAGATCCAACGTAATTGTTATACTAATTTGATCGCTGAGAACTCTGGCGAAATTATTATTAATCGCCAATATCGTCTTGGAAACATTCTTTGGAGTATACCACTATTTTTTGCTCAATAAATATATCATCCGATACGTCAAGCCTTCGACAGGTATAGGTATTGACCAATCTAGCATGCCTGGAAAATAGAGGAATCGGTGAATTACCTTGGAATGAAGACAAAAAACTGCGACGGAAGTTGATTTTGTTCACTTAAGTGAATAATCGTGTATTGATGTTGTTACTGATTGAGGATAATCATTCGTATCCTCAGCGTATGGGACTACGCAATTATGTTGTTGTTTAGGTTCATGAAATTCCATTTTTGTCGCTCGACATGAAGGAGTGAAGAAGAATATAAGACGGACTTATATCGGGTGTTTTTTTTAGAGTGATGGAATTTTCGATAGGGATAAGGATAACTGTAATTTGACAGAAGGTAGAAGCCATGTCGTTTTGACATTTCTGTTCAGTTGGAATTGACAAATTATCATGGAAAGAGCGAAAGAAAGAAATATCAGAAGCGAATTATGGTGTCAACAACCAAACAGGACTACAAGTTCACCAAAAAGCCTCAACTGATGTGAAAACCCTGGAATTCATTGGAATTACGAGGATATATTGAAAAATTCTGAGCCTACTATAAAACCAAACGAAATTTCAATGTCAAAATATTTTATTACTCAACATATTCTCCTCTTAATCGAATACATTTTTTTATTACAGTGAACCTGCAACTTCTCTAGACCTTTCAAAAAAAATGTTTCTTCTTGCTCTGCAAACCAGTCCTCTACAGCTTTTATTACCTCCTCTTTGGAATAAAATTCACGACCTTTCAAACTTTTTTTTTTGTTGAGGAAAGAGATGATAGTCGGACGGAGCCAAATCTGGTGAATAAGGGGGGTGTTCTAGTAATTCTGACCCTAAATCTCGAATTTTTTGCATGACAACATGAGCTTTGTGTACTGGGACGTTGTCCTGTAAAAACAAAACACCTTTGGATAGCTTTCCGCGTCTTTTCTCTTTAATTTTTTTCCGTAGAGTGGTCAGTAATGTCGAATAGTAATCTCCAGTTTTTGTTCTACTCTTATCCAAAAAATCAATCATGATTACTCCACGGCAATCCCAAGAAATTGAAGCAAGAACTTTTCCAGCAGATTTTTGGACACGAAACTTCTTAGGTCTTGGAGAACCAGAGTGTCGCCATACCATCGATTGTTGCTTTGTTTCTGGATCGTAGAAATGTACCCAAGTCTCATCCATAGTAACAATTCGGTTTAAGAAGTCTACATCGTTTTCAAATCGAGCACAGATCGAACGCGATGCTTCTACCCTTGCACGCTTTTGGTCAACATTCAAACATTTGGGGATACATTTTGCACAAATTTTTCTCATGTCCAAATTGACTTGAACGATATGATGAACGCGTTCGTATGAAATCTTCAGTGCTTCAGATATCCGTTTTAGCCCAATTCGACGTTCTGATAAAATCATGTCATGAACTGCATCGATATTTTCGGCGACTGACACAGAAACTTGCCTTCCCGATCGGTCATCATCTTCAATGGAAAATTTACCTCCTTTGAAGCTTGCTGTCCAATTTTCACGGTCACATACGAAGGACATTGATCACCAAGGGTATTAAGCATATCTTCGTAAATCTGCTTACCTCGTAACCCTTTTAAATATAGGTACTTGATGATGGCTCGATACTCAAATTTTTCGTATTTAAAATTTCGGTGGACATCTTTTTTTTTAATTTATTGCTTAACTCTGATTTACTTTCTTGACGTCAAACTCTACACTGACACTTCTAATAAGTTATTGTTCGTTGATATGGTATCGCAGTATTTTGTTTATGCATGGAACTGGTCTAGGCTATCTAGATATCAATATATCCTCGTAATATTGCTAATTTTAGTAGGTACTTCCTCTTTTACCATTTATGATGAAAAGTTTCGTAAATAGTTGCATTTTGAATGAACTTTTTTGATCTCACCATCACATGTTCTTCAAATCGAATTTTATTGTGGTACTTAGTACCATAATGAGCTTCCTTATGTCATCAAAATTGAGTGACATAACGTTGTCATTATGACATGCCATCAGATAACCTAGATATATTTTTCAAATATTGGCAATACATGATCGCTTAGAAATCAGATCATTACAGGGTCATGGCCTGATTTCCAGACTATCATTGCCAATATTTGAGTGGTGATTTCATACCAGCGATTGCGTGTAATTTTGTGCTCGAAAGCTCTATGGACGCTGCAACCAAGCCTAATGCGACTGGCTGTACCAAATCAAACTCGTAATTATCGGTCCATTATAGCGATGATAATTATAATCGAATAACTTTTTAATTAAATGTTCACTCTGATTGACTTAGATCCTGTCCGCAAAATACCTTCACGCGTTCGACGAATGGGTGGTCCGCCCGATCTGGTAGGTAGATCTGCATTGAAATTAGCGGTTATTGGCTCATATCGTGATCTCATCAATTCATCCGCGCTCTGCAGATGGCAAACCGAAATTTTTCATTTTCCATGCGTCTTGTTTATGACTTCAACATCTACATAACATTTATTCTTTCTTCTAAGCGTCTTAGCCCAGATGGCCGATGAGAGTGTTATGCTCACCTGATAGGCATGGGAGTGAATGATGCGAAGCCATAAATAAAAACTTTTACACAAGACGGAATTCTTAATTTTTAATCGTTTTATTATGGGCATATATTATAAGTGCTCATGCATATCACATTCTCGCTGAAAAGGTGTTATGATGAGTCTTCAAATGAAAAAGCCATGCGAAGTAGGCTATCAAAGTAATACTAATAAGCTTATTTTATTCTACTGATATAGTGAGGTGCAAATGTATCCCGGTTGGCCATAAAATTCTGACACATTTCGAGGTGTTTATTTTGAAAATATTAGGTTTTAGTAATTTTCCTGTCAGATGCATAAGCAACGTTGTACTTTCTACATAGAAGTCGTAGTAATTACGTATTTATCGAAATGTTTATTTACTTCGGGAAAATAATGAATTTGAGAAAATATTATGTGAATTCAATATTTCCAAAGATGTGGCGAATGTTGAAGAAACATTTTTCTCTATTAATATTGGAAATAAACTGCTCCACATGAGGGATATTGACTTAAATTGCAAAAAAATAGTTAAAATAAGATTTTTGTGATGAAAATTCATATTCATATGATTTCAAGTTCAAGAAAAATCGAGTGAAATAACGAAATTTTATTCCCAGAGAATTCAAGCATTTTAAGACTATCAATACAATGTATGGCCTCCACGGGCATCAATTACAGCTTGACATCTTCTTTGCATACTACACACGAACATTTCTTGAGAAATTTGGTTCCATAAACGGGGCAGAAGCTCTCTCATATAATTTGTGGATTCTGGGGTAGGTTGATGATTTTCTAATCTTCTTTGGAGCATATACTATGCATGTTCTATGCAATTCAAATCTGGTGAGTGCGGAGGTATTGGTAAATGTGGAATACCAAGCTCCTCGCGCGCATTCTCAACTATGGCTGCACGGTGCGGTCTAGCGTTATCGTCTAGAAATTGAAAAGTTTCACCAACAGCATGGCGTGCAAATTTGGCACAACATTGTCAATGACAATTACCCTATAGGGTAAGGCGGTCATATTCCCAGGACAAATGTGTAGATCTGTTCGCCCGTTGAAACATATCCCGGCCCATACCATAAAAATACCCCCTCGGAATGGATGGACTTCTTGGACATAGCGACGATTACGGGGTATGCGTGGGATTGTCCATACTCTTATTCTTCGCGAATCTGAAAATCGTCCATATCTGGATTCATCAGTGAAAAGGACACTACGCCAATGATCGTTCCAATTGATATGTTGCCTTGCCCATTCCAATCTTTGACGCTTATGGTCACGTGTTAATGGAACTCCTCTCAATGGACGTCTAGAACCTAGATTCACCTCTCTCAAACGTCGTCTGATGGTTTCGATGGAAACTTGTACTCCATCTGCATTTTGAAGAGTATTCAGTAGCATTCTACACGTAGATGTAGGGTTTCTTCTCGCCGAAACGGTGATGAAACGATCCTGAGCAGATGTTGTTTTTCGTCGCCCACCAAGCCTTGGTTTTTCCAACACGGAACCTGTCTCCCTGAACCTATTCCAAAATCGAGATATCACACTTTGGCTGACTTGGAGCCTTTCCTCTACAACAACCTGAGTTAGGCCACCCTGTAGCATTCCGATAGCCCTATTAACCTCAGCGTTTGTTAATTTACGTCTTGGCATTTTCAGAAAACTCGTTTCCAATCGAAGCCGTTGATAAACTGACTGACCAGATTGACGAAATGTCTCGTACTGATTTTTATTGGATCGATTCAGTTGTTATTGAGTTTTAAATGATTTTACAGCGATTTTCTCGAAGATTACATACTTTTGAAAACGATTGAATACGAAATCCCTAACTCTTGTGGAGCAGTATATTTCATGTATATAAACAGGGTTGGAAGATTCAGTTATGGTATTTTCTTGTACGGAAATCAAGAATCGAGTGTTGAAATTCAACTGAAAAATAATGGACAGAATAGTCCGTTACTTTGTGATAGTTCATTTCACGATGGTTGTCCGTTTTGTTTGAATTCTGACACAGGTGAAAAAGACAACAATTTTGAATAAAACCGACCAGAATTCCAAGATTCTTGCGTTTACTTGATGTGATGATAACACCATGCAAACATTTTTATCGAAGCTTCTGGTCCATTTCTGCAAAGTACCTACAATCTGACCGTAAGTAAGCCTTCTTGTTTTCACAAATGGACAAACCATGTTCAGACAAGCATTCGATTCGCATCACTTGAACCAACCACTTTCCACGTATAACTAGTAATGTAATCCTTGAAAATTACAAGAATTCGATCCGTTACCGGACAAGAAACACTCGATAACTCCTTTTTCTCCTCCAATCTCATCTTTTTGGATACGGGCATTTGTTGGTAACATTCTTGTTATGCATCTACTACATGAAAATTCTTCCGATAGACAGCTGTAACTTAAATTCCTCACATTTACATTCCCGGCAGTGATTTCAGTCTCGGCTAACTGTACCCATCTTCTAAACATGAAATCAGATCAGCTACACAAAACTGTTATTACACGATAATTTTATAACAGCGTCGAGAACATTTCTCGAAAAAATGTATTTTTGTACAACTACCATTAAAAGTGACACTTTTAATGACAGCAAACAATGTTAAAATTGATTGTTTACGTGGAAGCGTGTTGAAAATATTTTTAACATTAGTGTTAAAAATATTTTGCTTATGATTAAATCAGATGAAAAAACTTCATCAATTGCAAATTTTTATATTATCAATATTTAACATTAATTACTTATGAACATTAATATTAATCGTAAAACTAGAACAATTACTAACATTAATGCCCTGTGACGTTAGGGAGCTTCGCAACACATTATTAGAATCCTCAGCACCATCAGTACTTGTAGAAACCGGAAGTACAATATTGGATGATGATGATCCAAAATCTGTTGAGGTTGGGAGAAGTTTTTCAGCAATGACATTTAATGGAATGTGGAATGATCAACATAGCCCTCGGCTACCGTCGTAGACTTCCATCCACCATGTTTTTTTATATCCGTAATATTTGCACCTGATTCTGCTAGCAATGAAGCGGAGGATCTTCGAAAACAGTGTCCTATATATTGCTTTGGTTGTGGCAGTTTGAGGAATTCGGCAACAATAGATGGAATTTTCCCAAATGTATTGATACCAACTGGATTGGCAGTGCATTTATTATTCATGTATTTCAGGAGAAAAACGACGATGTTTGATGACAGAAGGGATCAATGCAAAGTACTTATGAAAAAAGTCAACATACTTCCCAATAATCCTGAAAGAACGACTGACTTTCGTTTTTGTGTTTGGAAGTTGTATAACCAATGATTTATTTGTTATTTCGATGTCTTCCACTGATAAATTACAAAATTCTTCACGCCGACAGGCTCCAAATAATCCGAAAATAGTTGCAACCTTAACCATCAAGTATTTCTAATCTGATGCCTCATTTATAAACTTTTCAACTTATTCACGAGAGAGAATTTTCGATTTTTTGGGACGATATCCTTCACTTTTCCGTTTTAAATATGCTACTAAAATATTTACTAACATCCACACCATTTTTAACAAGGGCGCTTGACTTTATCATTGAAAATTTGCTCCACAAAGTTGATGAACTCCATATTTTTGATTTTTCTTCTAAGTATGCCAGGAAAACAGGTTCACTGAAGTTCCCTTCTACATTTTTCAATTTACACCAGGCCAGGAAATTGTTATATGCAATATCGTACTGATTTTTTAGGTAGGAGTTCCAGATTTGCTCTTCTTGCAGACTCTTCAATATCCACAGGAACAACCAAATCGTCACTTTTATTAATAATTGGACTCTCGACAAAAATATTAAGCAGTTAAAAACCCAAGACGAAAATTGGACAGGAACGAAATTCAAATGACAGCGTCTTTTCTCATTTGTTAGTAATCATAATGCTGGCAACGTTTGCCATCCACAACAACCTTTTGATTATTTGAATATTAAAATGCATTTTGAAGCTTATTGTTATTGCAAATTCGCCCATTCCATTATCAAAATAGGACAGTTGTAAATGGTATTTGTGTTAAAAGTGATTTTATTTTGTTCGTGAAATTGTTCAAACTTTTTCACTCACAAAATAAAACGTCACTTTTAACACTCATATCGTAAATAACTATTAAGCATTCTTCAATAATTCTTTTCGTAGAATACAGTGGAAACTATTGAATTATCGGCCATTTATTCTGGGACACCCTGTGTATTTGGCGTAGAAGCTATCATCACAATATTCAGCATCCTGCCTAGAAGAACTCACGGTTTTTAAGGAATGGTCTCCATTGATATAATTACGGATTAGTTAGTCGAGGAGTGTACTCACGAAGTCAAGCCCGTTGATTTTCTCTTTCTCGTTCTCTTATTTACCATGCAGCATAAGTGTTGACCTCTGCCCTAGCGCAGCTGCGAACACAGGTGTCTTCGTGGTTTCTTCTCAGGTGGATGAGAATTGAGAAGAGAAAGATCACCACAGTCGCCTATCAGCTTAGATAATGTTGTGTACATATACCGTAGTGGTTTATTCAACAAACGAATTTGAACGTGACTTGACTGGTCTCAACGTTGGACTGTAAGATTCCGGTATAATAAATTAGAATATGCTCCACTTAGACCATCCACGTAGGTGGTATTTTTAATTCTTAAATATGTGGAGTCTGAATGGTGTTAATCCAAAGAGCTGTTCATAATTTTCAGGAGATTATCCATTTATTCTGAGGTTTTCCAATAAGAGGTGTTACTTTGACATTAAAAGAAAAATGCCATTTTTTTAGATAAATGATCGGATGTTTATTTCATTAAAAAGAGGAATGTAGGGGAGAGTGGGGTAAGATGGGGTACTTAACATTTAGAGGTGAATAAAATAATAAAAAACTCAGATTCATGAATTGAACTAACTTCGAACGATGTAATTGTACATAACAAGTGAATAAATTGCAGAGTTGTTGGTTACACCATTTATAACTCGAGATCGGATGGACTGTTTGTTATGAAACTTCATTTATGGATTCGTCTACGGCCTGGTTATTATAAAATACAATAAATACATTAAAACTGAAAAATTATTTATTTATTTATTTAATTATTGCAAAACCCTTTGCAAGAATATTATCCGAGTTGAGAGCTAGAAAGCCTCACGATCAAATAAAAACCGAAATTCCAATTCAGAATCTTATCAACCAAGCTATACCGTTGGATAACAAGAAATTCCCACAGTATTCTAGTCCAATCAAAGTATAAAACATCCCATTCGATCTGATTGATCACCGTGAAGATTTGCATGAGCGACCTATCACTTCGATATAAAATAAGGCGCTAAAATTGTAATTGGTTTCTGCTACTTGAAACGGGTTCCAGACCCACGCTGTACTTATTGCTGTTTTTGTACTACTGGTTCACTATTGCTTTATTTTTGTCATTACTTGTGGACTACCAGTACTACCACATCAGAATGTGACTAATGGACTAGAGCTTCTATCAGAGATGGATTCGAATAAATTTCATTCTTGTGTATTGGATGTCTCTGATTTTTTCCACCCTGTAAATTCCTCTTATCAAACAACCGATTTGGCAGCTGATAGCTGCTTTGTGGTAAGTTTGATTTGTCATTTTCTCAAATGAAATGCCAGTAAACAATGAACCTCGTATATAGAATCACCCATAAAAAGTGCAGACCCTGTAGAAATTTTCACGTAGAAAACAGCTCAATAAGAAAACAGAAGATAAGACGTGATCAACCTGTATCACCTGATTCATACCGTAAATTGAAGAATGATAAATAAATAATTGTTCGTATATTTGTTAATGATTTTTCGTTTGTATTCCGTGCATCTTAGTTCATGCAAACAGATATGACCATCTTATCTTTCGATATTTTATTGTAGGGTAAATATTTGGAGACAGTTTTCTTAGTTTTAAATTGAGGATAGCATAAAGCTTGATAAGGTATGGGAACAGATAACAGCAGGTGTTCAAATAAGTTGAGAGCCTCAATATTTGTTGAAAGTTGATATGTTTTCTTTTCGCATGATGGTTTGCTATTAAGAATCTAACTTCCACCCCGTTATTATGTCGCACAAATTCAAATACTATTTTTTTCAGACATCCACTCCGATAATAGGTACCTTTGCGTTATATTCAAAGGAAGAAACTCTGAAGAAGCAGCTTCATTGATTCCTTGAATGAATCCGAATTTGCTTGAATAGTGAAGTCGAGTTGAATTGCAATCGTTTTGAAAAATGATCAAGTGGTATGAACCCTTAAAAATATCCAATTAGTAAAAATTATGAGGAAGGATCTAAAGGTGTTTTTTAAAAGGCAGTTGATCTTATCATTCGAATTTTTAATAAAAGCCATTTTGAGAATCAATAACACCCTTACATCGAGTGGTCTGAGTCCTTTAAGACAACACGAAAATGAATTATTGAAAAAATAAAATGAGAAGATGTCATTTACTTGGAAATCTGGAAGAAACTAACCTCATTCGATGGGAAATCAGAGTGATTTATTCTACTGATCAACAACACTCGTCTCTAGTTGCCTTCGATTTAGAAGAGAACGATGTTAATTCAAGTGTTTTTCAATACATTAAAAAGACATTTATAAAGTGATTTCGATGTATCTGAATGATGAAAATAGATTTCTATCTTACTCAAAAAAAAATTGATGAATGACACCATTAATTATCCACAGAAAAGCTCGCTCTATCGGCACGATCAACTGAACCATTTAAATCCAATCTCAACTTCCAAGACGTGATTTTACCCGAATCACCTATGATTTACACATTCTCCTCCTTTGTTGGCCCCGAAAACTAAACAAAATCGGACGGAATCGTGAATTAAATCATTAGGCTAATCTCTCCGATTCATTCGTTAAAAATAAGTACCCTTAATTCGTTTAATTCCCGTTTGTGTAATGGATGCCAAGTAAAAATAGTTGGGTTTTATGCGATACAACTGGTCTAACACCTGTTTTCGATGTCACTGGATTTCAGCTTCCTTGCAATGGATGAAGCACAGGTGACTGGACGATGCATTGCTCTGAGAAATCGTGGAATTTGTTCTGTTCAAAATAATGATTGTGTTCGCCCAGGGAAACAAAAATAGTCGTTGAAGGCACAAATGCTCGTTTATATCTCCGCAAATCATGTCGGTCTTCATTGCTTCATGATTTTGGTGTCAGATTGCTAGCAATTTGGTTTTTTTGTCAAGTTTCTCGTCCCACTCAATTTTATGGTGAAGTTTCTACTAAATTTCTTGTGGTTTCGTCACTAGGAATTGTCAGAGATGAATACTATAGACTAGGGGAAGTACGTACAGAATGACATAGGGTTTTATTTCAGAGGCATAACTTGTTATAGTACCGAATAACAGTGATGTCATATTCTACACCAATGATCTTTGGTCCTTTCTTTATAACATCTAATCAACCTTTATGAAATGGAAGTACCAAAAAACAAAATATTCTCAGAAAAATTGGGATAAACATACCGGCAACAGGCAACTGTAGTTTTCTACTTATAGTTTCAAAACTACTGACAAAGTTCACCAATGAAACACTTGGTTCTTCTAGGAACATCAGCACAAGATGTGTGAGCCCAATGCATGCAGGGAAACCAGTCTTTTCCAGGGCCAATTCTGGAGAAGACTGGTTTTTTCCCGATCTAAATCGGGAAAAAAGGTCATAACAATAGACAGATGGAGAGTCGTCCTCATCATCTCGAAAGTTGTTAGGACATTTTCGTCTTCATTTTCTTCTTTAAATAATGCCCTAGGGACGTGTTTCCTTTTCTTTGGAGGAGGTATGGGCTTATTTTTTGATTTGATTGCAATCATATTAGTTGTAGAAGTTGAAACTGAGTACGTTTATCGAGTCTTCGGCTCACGTTTGCCTTGTCCACTTATGAATCGTCCTTTAGGTATTGGAGGAACCTCCTCATAGGATCAGAAAGAGTAGGATGAGATGCATTGCCTTTATTAGCCGCAGATGAATAGTTTGTTATGAATATGTTGAGACAAGTCCTGGCTCTTTGTTTGCTGATGGAGCCTCAGATGAATGGTCTCGGTGTTGTCGGGTAGATACGGTTATTTCAGCTGAAACACCTATGTCATTTTGTATGTTCACTTCACTGTATATGTCATTTTGTCCATAAAGCGTTATAAAACTAGAAATATATCGAATTAATACAAAAAGTATATTCAACATGAAAAAAGCTTCGTGAATACAATGACGAATAAGTAAAGTTTGAAATGAATGCAATATAAATGAAAAAAATGGTGAAAACTGGCTATTTCTTCTGAAAATTTGGCGCAGTGAAAAAACAACTCTTGACTCATTGATTTCTGTTATCACTCATAACGACCGAATGAACTAGAGTAGCCCTTGCGAGTTTTCAGAGGTTAATTGAACCCACTCGGGTCCTATGTTATGGTAGGCAGTTCCGCATTTAATACCTCCAAACTCAAGTTATGATGCCTATGTCATTTTGTACGAATTTCCCCTACCTGTCTATCAACCTGTCCTCAAAAAATGACTTAAAAGGGCTGTTACAGATACCGTTCGATTCTTTGGAGTAAAATTTGCGATATTATGGTCTTCCCTTGCAGATGTTACTCTGGGTCGACCTGGCACCGCGCAACGCTGCCGGTTTCCAGGAAAAGGGCCACAGAAGTCTGTGGAATATTCAATTTTCTTCTAGGGCTCCAATACCAGCCCGCCAAATCAAAAACGAACGAGGAAGAAATGTTAGCAACATAAATATCGACTTGGCAACAATTCTTGAATATGGGGATCTAATAACTTGGTAGAATTCAACGCAAACAAAACACAAGCATGTCTTTTCTCTAGGAAAGCCGATCTTACTGTGCCCAGCATAAAATTGTCGGGAGTGACCATACCATTGAAGTCATCCATTTCGATGCTTGGCATTACTGTCGGCAGTAACCTTTCCTGGGAGAATCACGTGAGATCCATTGCTAAAAGTGCATCCCAAAAACTTGGTTTTCTGTTTCGTGCCAGGAGCTATTTCACCTCAGGTCAGCTGCTTATGATCTATAAGGCACAGATTCGACCTGTCCTGGAATACTGTTCCCATGTTTGGAGTGCTGCACCTAAACACACCCTGAAACTCTTGGATTCCGTACAAAAAAGGGCAATTCGTCTCGTCGGTGATGCCTCGCTTACAAGCTCGCTCACTTCTCTGGAACACCGTAGAAAAGTGGGCGATCTGTCTCTATTTTATAGATATTTCCATGGGCGATGCTCTTCTGAATTATCAGCAATCGTTCCCCCTCTGGCAGTCTCTTCCAGACTAACCCGTCAAGTTAATTCTTCACACCCCTTCGTGGTAACTTTGGAGACCTGCAGAACATCTCTCTTCAAAGACTCGTTCATCCAACGAACAGCGAGGATTTGGAACACATTGCCTAGGGAGGTGTTCCCCGAGGCATATAACCTCCAGAAATTCAAGAAGAACACCAATTCCTACCTGCTTGCCCTTGTTTCTCACGATGTTCTCTGAACATCACAGGATATTCCTTTTCGTGAAAATCACAACATTAAAAAAAAACGAAGTGAAGAGTTGAGAAAGGGATCTCTTGTGGGTCTGCCCAACGCTACAGTTTTCGGCCTGAAGATTGTCGGCTTTCATGAAAGCGCCGACGAATAGGACTAGTCTTGAAAATTATTCAGAATGCCCCATCAGCCGAGCGATAGCGCCTGATCGAGGAAGCAGTTGAGCAACACCTCGACCTTTAGCAGCCAGCAGCATTCTAAATAGCGTCTTACGAAACGTCGTTTCGTGAAAAGATCTTTGGTTCTCTGGACGTGGAACCTTGGTCAGATCCGTGAGCGAAAGCATCATTTATATTCGACAAAGCATTTGTGCACGTGTGACGGCGTGAGGAATGCGCATCGGCGCCAGCGAGTCTGGGTAACACCTGCACGCCAACTCTCTGGCCGGTGCCTTTACTTTTCTGAATTATTGTGTTCTATTCTGTGGGTCGCCGACTGAGGAGAGCGGGCCGATAACAGCGGCTTACTGCCCACGACCGCGTAAGCTTTATGGGCAAGGCGAGGCGATCGAATCAACGTCATCGGGGAACATGCGGACTCCGCTCGCAACCTGATAGTTATTGGATATTGCCATATTGGAAAATGGAAAAACAACCGTTCAAATTTCTATGGAAACACATGTGACGGCCGCTGTCTGCAGAGGAATGTTGTGCATTGAAGCCCCAACGCGAGCTGGCTTTGATATCTTCATTCCTTCCATCTTCTATCGAATATTGTTAACGAAGAATCGGCTTTCTCTACTCAAATATTCGAAATGTTGCTACTCTAGTACCAAGATTGGGATAAATGGTAGTGCCTAATACCACCTAGGAAAGGCCCATCCCTTATTTGGTGGCATACTTCCTCAACCCAACAACAATGGTGAGCCTGGTCCTCTCTATTCATGTTAATCTCATCAGCAAATCTCCTCAATGAAGAAATGATGAAAATTAGCATCGAAGATGGCTTCACTATGAAGCTGAGTAGGACTGGGAATCCACCAAGCAGACTTTCAAGAGAAATACCATGAATGGTGCACCGGTGGCTCGGAAACAACAACGGAAAATGAACATCGAAAAGGCTAACGTTCATGTAGTCGGATCCACTTTTTTTTTTGTATATTGATCCCCCAAAATCACCAAATTTGTCCTCGCCAAGAAATCTATCTACTACCCATTCGAGCCATTCAGAAAACCCATTAGGACGATCAGTATCACCCATACTTTGAGTGCTGTGAGCCTCTGAGTCTGAACCAAACTCGAAAATGAAAATGGAAAACATAAAACTGAAAAAATCTGGTTGAAGAAGGACAATATGGTCAAGTTTGGTATCGAATTATAGGTTTTCGAGGACGCTGAATTCAATAAAGAATATTTCAAAGCGCTATCTATGAAAGTTTATATTTTGACCTGCGAAATGGTATTTTTCAAAAAAATCGAAATTGCAGATCGTCATAGCTCCCGTTCCTGTGGTCGGATCCACTGTTTGTTTGTATATTGTTGATCAGCATTGTCCCAAGTATCTCTAGGGCTAATAAAATCGATTTCGAAAATGTCAACCCAAAATCACCATACTTGTTCTCGCCAAGAAATCCCTGGCGGATGTAAAAGCGTTTTCCAATCTGGAAGATCTACTACCCATTCGAGCAATTCACAAAACCCATTAGGACGATCAGTATCACCTAAACTTTGAGTGCTGTGAGCCTCTGAACCAAACTCGAAAATGAAAAATGGAAGACATAAAACTAAAAAAAAACCTGGTTAAAGAAGGATAATATGGTCAAGTTTGGTATCGATCTAAAGTTTTTCGAAGACTCCGAATTCAATAAAAAATATTTCGAGGCGCTATCTAGAATAGTTCAGATTATGACTTGCGAAATGCCCTTATTTCGAAAAATCAAAATTTCAGATCGTCATAGCTCCCGTATGCACTTGAAAGGAAGACTGGAAAAGGGCAGTCCACCTCCTAGATTTTCAAAAGATATACACAGATGGTTCAAAAACCTATGAATGGAACAGATTAGGGCCTAGCCCAAAATGTTCATTTTGGGCTGTTGTAAGAGCCTCTTTCGAAAAATACTGGCAATTAAATGAAGATTCCCACTCAATACTGGCAACCTGAGGGGACATTGCTATAAGCTACAAAAGGAGAAGTTCAGGACCACCCCACGTCAGATTTTCCTGTCTAACCGAGTGTTCGACGCCTGGAACCGTCTGCCTCCCGAGATCGTTGGTGCTTCTTCAGTGAACTCGTTCAAGAATATGTATGACTGCTTATTCGTGAGGTGAACTTATTATTTTGCTCTGTGTTTGCTGTCAATCTCTTACTATTGAGTGTACTGTCAACTTTATTTTATGTCAATTTTTTACATTAAGAGCTACCATAGGCCTAGCCTCAGCTCCAATTTCTTATTAATAATAATAATAATAATAATAATTAATCTATGAAAAAGCTATCCCAGACAGCACCGGATATTCATAGAATATTCCCTGAATGTGCAAAATGGGATAGGTATATTCCGTATATTCGTAGAATATTCATAGAATATCATAGAATATCTATCTCCCATACATCATATTCCGAGAATAATCCCATACGAATATTCTAGGGATATTCCTAGAAGAATATGCTGAGAATATACCAAAAAGAATATTCTTTATATAATATTTCTAGAATATTCGTAGGATATTCAAAATTGAATATTCTTTATGGTACATCCCTTGAATATTCCGCACGTAATATTTCTGGAATATTCCGCTCATAATATTCCTGGAATATCCTGTACGGCATATTAAAGTAATATGTGAAGATATACATTGGAAATGAAATTTCAAAATGTTTTTGGACTGCAATAAGCAGATGGCGACTGTATGTATTCAATTGTTACCATAAATTCAATTATCTCATTAATTTTCAGATTTACGTACGACAACGAGAGTTATATAAATTCATGGTCTCATTTTATTTTTGAGTTGAAGTTTTGTATACAAAACTTGTGCACAGTAAAATGTCACAAAACACTAGACCATGGACGTCATAGAATCCCGCCATCAGCAGCCATGCAGCCAATAGAATGTCACCATTCGCCATCTGTCAGATTGCACGGCGTCGGTTAACCACATTTTAGGTTAACCACATTTTAGGTTAACCACACCATTCTATCATTTCTATTTCTAATCGTTTCCTTGAAAGCTTTAGATCGAAACTTTTGTGAGTGCTATTTGAAGTGATATTTTGAAAGATTTCTTAGTGAATCGAGTTTGAGTATTGCCTGGATTATTTGTTTTTGTGTTATCTATGAGGTAAGTGAATTTGATGAAAGGATTCTATGTCCGTGATGAATTGATTGATTAATTTTATTCACGACCATTTTGATATCGAAATAATATATTTATGAAAAAGACTTCGTTCATCGATCTCCTATTGTACATTTCTTTCTTTATATACGTTTTTTGGAGGTTATGAATGTTGTCAATCTCTCAGTGTTGTGTTATGCCTTAAAAAATGTTTTTTTCAGGGTCTCTGCGTGTCCTGAAGCTGATTTAAATAAATATTTCATCTCATTGTTTTTGTTTTCTTCAATAAATATGATTATACCATAATATGTTTTTCATTTCCTATTCACTGGATAGATTATAATCAATATTTCTGAAAAGTATTTCAAATTTCAATTAGGCTCAAATGTTTAGATTCAGTTTGAACTCCTGTGTTGAACTTTGGTTTACTGAGTAAAATCATTGAATAAACCAAAGTTTAAGTGGGCCTAAGAATGCATATATGTATATGTGAATATCCAATATTCCCTGAATATGAAAATGGTTTAAGTTTAAGATATCCATGGAATATCTCTATAATATTCCGAATATTCTAGGTATATTCTATGAATATCCTTATGTGATATTATAGGAATATTCAGTATGAAATATGCCTTGAATATTCCAGGAATATTGAGAATATGCCTAGAATATAAGTTTCCGAATATTCCAGTTGTAGAAAGTTTATTGCTATATATATTTGTTTCATAGGAATCATGAGTTCTGTTCATGTCATTGTTGTATTGTTAAAAAGTCATTGACAGAATAATAAAAAATTTGTCATAGTACGTTGTCAGTTCTCCAATATAAAAAGTTAATTCCTGCAGAGTCTAAGCTGTTCTGTTTGAAAGTTTACATTGGTCCTTCGAAGCCTTCAATTGAATACGCTATGGAACCTGAAAAAGTGCAGGAAAGTGCCGATAAGAATATTGGAGTTCGTAGAAGCGCTAGGTGCAATAAAGGAATTCCCGCAAGAAGATATTCCGAATCAGAAATGGCTGCTGTAGATCTCTGTACAAATGTGCCTTCTTCTAGGGTGTGTGTTAAACCTAGACGAGAAAAAGGTTGCATGAGTGAAACAGAAATAACCTTTTCTGGTAATGGTTTACCGGTAGCTGATAATTCCGATAATATTGTCACTGAAAAAAGTGCAGAACTTGTATTGGATACTGAAAAGCCCTCACTTAGAGAAAGGAAGTCGAGCAAGGGATCTGCAATTTCTAAGAGATCCAATATTTCCAAGTTGAACTTGGAACTGATATTGTTAAAGGAACAACAAAAAATTGACGAAGAGGAAGAACAAGGAAGAAAGAAAGCCCTTGAAAGAAAACGATTGAATTTAATCAAAGAAATGGAATTGAAGAAGAAAATCATGGACAATCTTGGAAATAAAAGTGACACATCCTCAGTTTATTCGCAAAGTTTATATAGCGATGAACATTATTTGGGAAAGTGGGTCGAAGATTCCAAAAAGTATATTGCTCCCGAATATGAACATTCCCAAGGAATCCATGAAAGAAATGAACATGACAAAGTTGAAAGCCTCTGTTCTTGTACCCATAAATGTGACAATAACACCTTTTCTGTTGGGTCTGGAGGAAAAGATGATTCATTTTTTGATGTTGCCAGGCAGTGTATTGAAAATACGGCAAATACCAACAAACTTTTGCTTCGTCAGAAGGTGCGGGACCTGACCACTTTCTCTGGTGAACTCTCGGAATGGCCCATTTTTATTAGTGAATTCCATAGAGCCACGACGCGATATGGACTGACAGATGAAGATAATCTCGTTCGGTTGGAAAGATCATTGAAAGGGAGAGCTCGAGAAACTGTAAAAGCTCTTCTAACTTCTCCATCGAATGTTGCTCAGATCATCAAAATGTTGGAAATGAACTTTGGCCGAGCAGAGTGGATTATTTTAGAGTTGATAGAAAAAGTGAAGAGACTAAGCAATGTGAAAGAAGATAAATTAGAATCTTGTGTTGCTTTTTCCAACGCCGTAAGCAATATGGTAACTACCATGAAAAACGTTAAAGCTGAATTTTATTTATATAATCCTGAACTTCTTTGCCACTTAGTGGAAAAATTGTCTCCAATACAAAAATACTCATGGGGAAAATATAAATATCAACGTGATCTTCAGTCCCTACAAACATCTTTGAACGATTTTGCGAATTGGTTCGAGGGAGAAACAAATTCTCTGGCTGGAATAAGTAATCCCTTCCAAAAGACTCAGGCAAAATCTTTCCCCAGACGAGAAAATGTCATGGTATCAAAAAAGAGTTCTCAGAAAAAACAAGTTGACCCAAACGGATGTGTTTTGTGTAAAAATGTCAATCATATTGTACAGAATTGTGATGAATTTCTGAAACAGACAATCACAGAAAGACGAAAATCCGCTATGAATCTCAAGCTTTGTTTTCTATGTCTTCAAACCGGTCATATGGTGAAAAATTGTTATAAGAAGAACAAATGCGGTGAAAGTGGATGTAAAGGACGACACAACAAATTACTCCATGTTGAAAGAAACATCGAAGAACCTAAAGCAGAGGTTGAAATCGTTTCTCCAAGCGATTTTTGTGGAAATCTATCCGAAAACAACACTGCAGAAAAAACGGTGTTGATGAGAATTGCTCCAGTCAAACTACGTGGACCTACAGGAGAAATTCGAACATTTGCCCTTTTTGATGAAGGATCCACATGTTCAATGATTGAAGAAGAGCTGGCTAATAAACTCAAGTTGTCTGGTCCTATTGTTCCACTTTGTTTTCAGTGGACCAATAACATTAGTCATTATGAGGACGATTCTAGATTAGTTACGATTGATATATCAGGTGCCGATGAAAATTCAACATTCTACAAGATGAACCAAGTGAGAACCGTAAGAAATCTTAGTCTTCCATACCAGAAAATTGATGCTCATGAAATCAAAAGCAAATTTCCTTATTTGGACCTCAAATTATTGGAATCTATCGAATCAGCATACCCCCAACTGTTGATAGGCCAAGATAATTATGGACTCATTGTTCCGCGGAAAATTATCCAGCCAAAACTGACTGAACCAATTATGTCGAAGTCGAAACTAGGTTGGACCATCAATGGGAACATAACCAACAATGAAGTATCAAGAATGCCCCATGTGAGTCTTTGTTGTCGTTTGATTAGTAATGAAGAACTCCACCTGTTAGTCAAAGATAGTTTCCGAATTGAATCATTTGGTGTGAAACAAATTCCCATTGTAAAATCAGCGGAGGATAAAAAGGCGATTGATATAATGGAAAAAACAATCAAAAGAATGGGACGACATTATGAGATAGGACACCTCTGGAAAAATGAAAACGTTTCATTTCCAGACAGTAGACCGAATGCAGTGAGGCGTCTATTATGCATGGAGCGAAAAATGGATAGAGATTCAAAATTTGCTGATGAATACTGCAGAAAGATAGATGAATATCTGAATAAAGGCTATGCAACAATATTAAAAGACACCGAAAAAGTTGAAACCCCAAAAACCTGGTACCTACCCCATTTTGCGGTATGGAATGTGAATAAACCAGGAAAAATAAGACTTGTTTTCGATGCAGCAGCCAAATCTTATGGATCCTGTTTGAATGACTTCTTACTACAAGGCCCAGACTTCGTACCATCGTTGATCTCCGTGTTATGGCGTTTCAGGCAGAGTAAAATAGCCTTCAGTGGGGACATATGTGAGATGTTCCACCAGGTTCTGATTAGTCAGGAGGATCGATGTGCACAACGTTTCCTGTGGCGTGGAAGAGATCGAAGTCGAGATCCTGATATTTATCAAATGAATGTGATGATTTTTGGAGCTGTTTCATCCCCGTCCAAAGCTCAATTTGTAAAGAATAGGAATGCCATGGAGTTTGAATGTCAGTTTCCAGGTATAATCAGGTGCATGGAAAAGCAACACTACGTTGATGATTATTTGGACTCATGTGACACCGAAGAAGAAGCGATTAAGAGAGTTGCTGATGTCATTTATGTGCACGAACAAGGAGGCTTTGTGATGACTAAATGGATCAGTAATTCCAGAGATGTTATGGCAACTATTCCTGAAAGGCTACGTTCTCCAACTATGGACGGATTGAAAATAGACTCTGAGAAAGTAGAAAGAGTACTTGGACTTTCATGGCAACCAGAAACTGATAATTTCATATTTTCTCTGAACCTAAAGAAAATACCACCTGACATCAGCAGTGGCAAAAAGACTCCGACTAAAAGAGAAGTTCTTCGGTTGATTATGTCCATTTTCGATCCTCTTGGTTTTCTTGCACCTCTTATAATAAAAGGAAGAATTTTGATGCAAGAAATTTGGAGAAGTGGTATTGATTGGGACACTGAAATAACTGAAAATTTATTTTTGGTCTGGAAAAAATGGCTCATGGAACTTGAAGCTTTATCACCAATCATTATTCCGAGACAATATTTCCCAAGCACTAACTGTATGAACGAAGTTGACCTCCATATCTTCTGTGATGCTAGCGACAAAGCTTACGCCACAGCAGCCTATTTGAGATATGAAGATGGAAATGAAATATTTACATCATTCGTTGCATCAAAATTCAAAGTCGCCCCATTGAATCAACAAACAGTACCCAAATTGGAATTACAGGGGGCAGTTTTAGGTTGTCGCCTGGGAAAAACAATATGCAATGAGTTGGAGTATAAAATCAGAAAAGTTCATTACTGGATAGATTCCATGGTTGTTCTGAAGCAAATCGAATCAGAGTCGAGGCGTTTTCCAATATTTGTTGCCTGCAGAATAGGGGAAATTCGAGATGAGACTGATATTTCTCAATGGCACTGGATTCCTTCTGATTTGAATGTTGCTGATCAAGCGACCAAAGAACTGAATAAAGTTGATCTTGGAGTGCATAGTGATTGGTTGAAAGGACCCAAATTCTTGAAACTTCCAGAGGAAATTTGGCCTAGAATGCCAAAAGAATGTTCTGAACAAAATATTGAAAATATTCTTACAGTTGTCGAACATAAAAAAGTTTTAGAGTTACCTGAGATCGACAGGTTTTCAAAATGGATTCGTCTAATCAGATCAACTGCATGGGTACTTTTTTTCGAGAAAATTTCTAGAATCCCTAAAAATAACAGACCACGTGAAGCCAAATTGGATGTTGACACACTAGAAGAGGCTTCTAAGTTGTGGCTGGAAAAGAGCCAGAGAGAATCTTTCGAAGAAATATCACTCTTGATCCGAAAGAAAATCCTCCCTAAGTCCAGCAGGCTTTTCAAGTTGTCCGCTTTCTTAGATGAAACTGGCATAATTCGTTTGGGTGGCAGATTTCCTGAGAGTCAGTCACTGAACCTTGGATATGATTTTCGGTATCCGGTTATTCTAGACCCCAAGCACAAATATACCCAGCTGCTGATCAACCACTATCACCATGAATCTGGTCATAATGGTATAGAAACGGTTATAAACAATTTGAGACTCAAATATTGGATACTTCATATTCGACAAGCGGTCAAGAAATGTTTTAACTCTTGCCTCTATTGCAAAATCCGGAAATGTAAGCCAATAGCTCCTGAAATGGGTCTTCTTCCACCAGAGAGATTGGAATCTAACGTATTCCCTTTCACTTACGTTGGTATTGACTTCTTTGGGCCGATGACCATTTCCGTGGGGCGAAGAAGGGAAAAACGATATGGCGTTCTCTTCACATGTCTAAGTATCAGAGCAGTGCATATCGAAGTAGCAGCATCTCTGGATACCAGTTCCACGATCCTTGCCATCAGACGTTTCATGTGTCGCCGAGGACAGCCAAAGGAAATTAGATCCGATAATGGAACAAATTTTGTTGGGGCTGAACGAGAACTGAGAGAAAGTGTGAATTCCCTGGACGATGTTAGAATATCTGACGAACTTTCTTCGAGAGGCATCAAATGGAAGTTCAACTGTCCAAGTGCTCCAAGTATGGGAGGCATATGGGAAAGGATGGTAAGATCGATAAAGACAGCACTCAAGGTATCACTCAAAGAGGTCAATCCAAAGGAGGAAGTTCTCCTAACTCTACTCTACGAGGCAGAATATATGGTGAACTCTAGACCATTGACACATATATCGGTAGATCCTGATGAACCGGAGGCAATTACTCCCAATCATTTCCTGCTTCTTCGACCTGGAGGAGTACAGTCTCATGGGGAAAACGACATAAAAAGTAGGAAGCAATGGCGGTTCGCACAAGCCCTGGCGGATCTATATTGGAAGCGTTGGATCAAAGAATATCGACCAACTCTTATTCAACGACAAAAGTGGCACACAAAAACTAATCCTCTCAAAGTGGGTGATATTACGATAATGGTTGATGACAAGGCACCTCGAAACGAGTGGCTAATGGGACGTGTCGAAGAAATCTATCCAGGAAAAGACGGCACCATAAGGGTAGCAAAAATAAAAACCATGAAGGGCTCCTACACCAGACCCCTAACAAAGTTGTGCATTCTTTCCACGTCTACCAGTTGATAGTGAAGTCTTCGGTTCTTCACGGGGCGGAGAATGTAGAAAGTTTATTGCTATATATATTTGTTTCATAGGAATCATGAGTTCTGTTCATGTCATTGTTGTATTGTTAAAAAGTCATTGACAGAATAATAAAAAATTTGTCATAGTACGTTGTCAGTTCTCCAATATAAAAAGTTAATTCCTGCAGAGTCTAAGCTGTTCTGTTTGAAAGTTTACACCAGTAATATTCCATAAATAATATTCTTGGAACATTCTATGAATATTCGGAATATTCCTGGAATATTCTTTTCAGAATATTCTACGAATATCTGTGGAATTCCCATACGCATATTCATGGAATATTCCAATATGCCAAAATGAATATTCTAGGCACATTCTGGGAATATCCGGTGCTGTCTGGGATGAGATCTGACCAATTGATCCATTCTGACAGGCAAACAGCAAGCTATCAGAGCATTGAGTTCTCATGTCATATAATCTTAAGTGAATGTTATTTGCCCTATCGACAGAATGTGTGAAATCTGAGAAATTGGGCAACAACCTTATAACGATGGTTAGTTATCTCAGAATCTTTTTCTGTCATTAATCACCATTTTCTGGGGATGCCTTCGTGAATCGTGGATGAAGAAGCCTTGTTGAACGGTTCCTTGACATATCATTGAGTTGCACCACTCGTGTACAGTCAAAATTAAATAGCATTTTGTGAATGAAGAAGTTTCGTTGAAAATTAGTTAGTTCTGAGTCTGGTTTGTTCCTGCCACAGATCCTAGCTATCAATAACTTCAGATACGCCCTTTGTTGAGAACTCAACTAGCGTGTATCCCAAACAATTAATAACGAAGTATGACATTTAGTCTCTCCTATCTGAATGGTTGAAATGAATTAGGGTAGGATGTTCAGGGCATGAAATTCAAAACTGCATTTGTATAAGAGGACACTCCCAAAAATTTCGTGCTTCGTTCATCAACCGGACGAAAGGTTGGACATTTGAATGCGCGATAATTAAAATCGCTTTCATGAAAGCCCAATCAAAAATTCAAAGGAACGATATCTATTGACTTTCCTCATCTCAACCTTAATATGAAGGAAAAATATCTCACAATCACTATTGCATTTGAAATAAGAAAGTTGGTATTGGCCACGGTCACATGGAACACCCTATATAATATTATTTTCTTGAAAAATATGCGCATTTAAAATTACAAATCGACGTGTCCGAGCGTTTTTCCCAACACGCCCTCATTTATTCGTTATCGAATTTATTCCATTTGGCTGTTAAACTCTGTATATTCAACTCTCAGAAGTTCATGAATTCAAGTTGTTTCATTTCCCCTCTCAAAACTTCTCAAGTAGATAAAGTCTTACTCAACTTTGTTTTACTTGTTACCACAAATGTGACAATTTCCACAAAAGAAATTTTCTCCCGATTGTATAAGATTGTACAAGAACCCATTGGAAACTTATTTTTTTTCTGATCGGAACAATATTGAGCAATATCGCCTTAGTTACCATATGTCATAACACACTAATATTTCCCAAGGGAAATATGAAACGTCAAGTCATATTTCCCTTGGGACAATATGATATATTTATATTTTACTATAAAAAATCTTTCATTTATTTATTGGAAAAAGAAAAGTGCAATTCTTGAAATTTCAGCTAAAGGTATTGTAACCAGATGCAAATGATTAAATATCTTGTTCGCAATTCGTCATTTGGAGCTTCTCTCAAGAACTTCTTGATCTCCTCCCGAGCCACCACTGCTGATTGTTTGGGAAAGTATCCTTTATTTTTGTTTTCAACAAATGCTTCCACTTCATCGAATATTTTGACTTCAGTTTTTTTCTTCAAATGTAACATTGACCTTAGCATCGATAATTTTGGCCATAACGTGTTTGGTGAATATTTCTGCAAGTAGGGATCGAACAAATTAGTATTACATCAAAAATATCAAGAATCAGAGCATCATACCAAATCTTCAAAATATGCTAACAAAATATTTTCGTTGACACCGTCCACCAAATATTTTCTTCTCCACTACTGAAAGTCTTTATACGCTTTATTGTAGGCAGTGTTAGATTTCTCCGAAACCAAACATTAACGGGCTTTTGCCGCTTGAGCTTCCACGTATTCTGACATTATTTCAGCAATTTTATTTCTGACAAGACATGAAAATCAAAACAGTCAACTATGATTTTCACAAACACTGCCCATAGCAACGTTTAAAATCCAATGAATTCGAAAATTTGCAATCTAATATTAATTTTTCCATTTTCAGAACAATAATGTCTTTCAATCAGAAAAAAACTATTGATTACAACACGGGAAATATGAATATATTTCCTCGGTTGTCTATACATCCCTCGGGCTTCGCCCTCGGGATGTATCTTTGACAACCTCGGAAATATACTATTCATATTTCCCTTGTTGTAATAATAGCTATATCGATCGACTTATATCAACCTACGCATTCGACTTCGAAAATATGGGCTCATTCCGATGTTAATTATTCAACAAAGTTCATTATTCGAATATTTGTACATCCGCTTGCTCGGTTACAGTCACTTTAAATTCATACATTCATTTGTGTTGTGGGACCACTTTGTTATTCAAAACGTATTCCTACTGGGCTTGCAAAATAATTCTACGGAATGAAAAATCAGATAAATCGATACGCGATCCGTTTAAATGAAGAGTTGCTATTGAATATGCATAATCGCACAGCTGGCCTGAACTCAATATAAATACATTTTCAAGCAGTACAACATGTTTAACTAGTGGCCGCTTGAATAATGAAGCTAGATAAATCTTGTCTCATCTCTGGTGGTTCGGCTCGAATACCTGGTTATGTTGTTCGATTGCCTATAAACAAGATTTTAATTTTCTCTCCTGTATGCTTGGAACTTGTTCGTAGGTATTGCAAGAACCAACCTGGGATTCTTCAAGTACCGTAACAAAAGTTTGATATTGTGCCAAATCCTTACAGGCAAGTCTGTTATTTTGAGGACTTTCGAAAACCCCTCTTCAGAAAAGGGAATTAAAGAATATAAAGAGAATGCACACTGAATGTATTTTGACCCATTAGTTTACCTTATTTGGTTTGATTCAGTTGAAGTTAAAGAAACATCCCATTACTTGTTTTCTCTGTCATTTGTTTTGATATTTTTATTTGCCTTATTTTGTCGTAATAAATTCTGTCTGCTATTATTCGTAGCGCCGAAAGCAACTGCGTACTTCGGAGCTAATATTGACGATTCTGTTGTCTGCGACAGAGAAAACAGTTAAATGCAATGATCCGAATCTTTTGTTGGTTTCTACGCCAAGTTATTTAGAACTGCATAAACTGCATTCCGCTTTAACTCCACTGGGATCGAAATGAGCATTCAATTATTCGAAGTATTAAACGTATCCAAACAATTCGACTTGAACAATCGAATTGCTCCGAAGCTAAATTTAACGAAAAGGTTGGTACGTTGAGAGTCGATAATACAGGATGAACAACGGTGGATGGTGGCCTGGAAAATTTGGTTTCTTGGGTTGTACACGATGCTACATCGATCTTAAATATTTTCAGCTGAGGGCTAATATAATAATTCAATTAACTAGAGAAATTTGTATTGAAATTATGAGGCTTTTATCAACTATAACTGAACACTGGTTTTGAAATGAGTTCATGAAAACGACGTACAGGGCAGCTTTGCCTTTCACTATCGGAAACCAACCATTTACTACTTGTACAGCTTTTAGAACTACCTCGGCACGTTTTACTGGACACCGGATTGTTTTCAATGCAATTTGTTGGAGAGTCATCAGTATTCTTCTTGATTTTAAAAAATCGACCAGGCAAGCAACTGCCTCTCCTCCTCGCCACGCCAATGGGGATTCCCAGTACATCAAAATATGCACTTTTCTTCACATGACGTAATGAAGGGCAGTTTATAACACATTTGTAACCATTTATTCACTCTGAATTTTGAAGAACTGAGTAATTATTCGATATTGAAAATGTGATTTCAACACGTGTGAATTCAAACGTCCCTCTGCTGTGACGTCAGTGGCTCAATTTGTAATATGATTGGTTGAAGTTTGTGATGGAGGGGACAAAGCCCAGAGTAACTGAGAGACACGTCACTGTTGTCAATTCTTTGTAAAATCTCTGAATTTATTCATAAATATATTCAGTAATCGTATTATATTCGATGTGATCACTATAATGTTTTGAAACATCGTCATATAACAACTTAATTTTCATTAAAGTTGATATAATACTCATTCTCTGAAAATACAAATACTGATGTGACAACCACGCCTACAAATTATAAATAAAAACATAACCTACTTATTTGTCATTATTCGACATTTCGACGTCTTCTCTGCGTACTATAGAATGGCGTTTCTTACAGTTAAGTCTAGGAGTATTCTATACTCTATATTCTATACTGCTAGGGGACGTCAACGACTGACGACTATATACACAGTTGCCAAATCCATAATTATTCTTACCACTAATCTGCACTTCTCAAAATGAAAATAATTATTAATGCTTCCTAAATTAGAAGACCGGCCTATATATACCAATTCTTACCTGTGTAGACTAGGGATAATTATTTTTAATTGAATTTCTCACCTATTTGCTTACTTGAACCCTCTTCATCTTCAATTAGGAGGTCGTAAATTGAATGATATTATGAAGCTTTATGGAGTACAAATGAAAATGTCATGATGATAAAAGAAAAACATCCAAAATCAACATTATATTATGATATAATTAGGAAAGTGAAAGCAAGGGCTTTTTCAGACTTCCTTTTTTTGTGATTTGGCAATGCTGTCATTTTTATATCAGCAGCACGTCATGACGAGTACAACCAATCAAAAATCTCTCTAGCCACTGACGTCACACGATTTCCCGCTTCTTCTGATCGTTTAAATTCGGTAGATTATTTTTGAATTTCCAATATTTTTTAAGGGTATAAATTGATGAAGAAAAAATAAAAAAAATCACGAAAAATGTGAGAATCCAATATGTCAAAATATATTTTTTCTGAAAATGACTGAAAATGCCCATTCTACAGCAGCAATATGGCAACATTTACGCATGAGACCATCAGGAGTATTCTCATCCCATATCAATATTATTTTGTTTTGAAAGTTGTCAGTTTATGGACAGAGAATCCATGTAGAATCATCTCAAAATAGCAAATTCCACCCAGGGAAGCTGCAGCGAGATAATTGCCTGCAGATATTTGAAATATTTCCATAACTAACACTTGTCACGACATAAACAACTTTCTCAATATCACTGGCTGTTTACTGTCATAATTCCGAAGAACACGTGTTAAGTGTTAATGTTTCTTCATGGTCGAGAGGGCAGACATTCATCAGATTGCCGGATGGATTGTTATGAATGAGAGCCATTATGGCTGTGTCCATCCGGATGTGGAGGAAGAGGACGCGCCTGTGGAGGCATGAATGAATCCGTGCCATCGTCGTCTGGCATCGTGAACAGGACCATGGGCAAGCAGAAGAACACTGGGTGATCACTGGGACGTAGATCCTACGGTTTTTCGGTCTCGAAAACAGCAGTGGTGTAGCTGTGGAATATTAAACAAGGCGCGTAACTAAATCCCGCTGGTTTTTGGTGAAAATGCAACTCAATTGTGAAAAAATGGTTACCTACAGATGAATCGTTCAAAGTATTGCCCATTGTTAGCTAAAACGTTCTCCTATCTTTCTGGCTGATGAGCCATCGACCAAAAAAAAGTAATAATCTGACGGCGCAATATCTGGGGAATACGGCGGCTGCGGTAGGGTAGGACGTCCCATTCAAGCGTTTCCAGATATATTTCAGCGGCTTCAGCAAAGTGAGGAGGAGCATTGTAAAGGGTGTTCCAAATCAAATTGCGTGGTTTTTTTTAAGAATAAATAGAATATAGATGGCGCACTGAATTCTTCTGGGTATTTCGACATTTAAAAAGTGTGATGTATGACATTAATAAAAATGGCTTCGTATAATCATATACGATACAACAACGCCTTCAAATTGTTGAATTATTTTATGAAAATCAGCGTTCTGCGGAAAGTGTTTTCAGAAAATTACGAGAATTTTATGGTTTACATATCGTCCATCTGATAGCACTTTTGGTCGAATTATTAAAAAATTTCAAGAGACCGGTTCGGTGGAAGACCAAAAAAGTGAAAAATATAGTCGTAGCGGTCGTTCACAAGAAAATATTGATTCGGTTCGTGAAAGTGTTGCTGAAGACCCTGAAATGTCCATATAAGACGACGTCCAGAACAAGTCGAACTTTGTGAGTCCACAACATGGCGTATTTTACACAAGGATTTAGCTCTGAAGGCATATGAGGTTCAAATAACACAGGACTAAAGCCATTAGATCATTTGAAACGTCATTTTACAATTTCATCAATGAACAGCCAGCTGATTTTTCTCAAACGATCATGTTTTCCGATTAGGCATTTTGAACTTGATGGCTATGTTGATAAACAAGATTGTCTTATCTGGGGTGAGAAAAAATCCACGAATTATTCATGAAAAACCTACGCATCCTAAAAAAGTCACTTTTTGGTGAGCATTATGGTCAGGTGGTGTAATTGGACCTTACTTCTTCAAAAATGCTGCTGTTGAAGCTGTAACTGTCAATGGTGATCGATACCGTCGGATGATAATCGAATTTTTGTGGCCTGAATTATTGAATATTGATCTAGAGGACATTTGGTTTTATCAGGATGGCGCTACACCTCACTTTGCAAATGACACAATTGATTCATTGAGACAAAAATTTCCTGGACGAATAATCTCCAGAAACGGTGATGTCAATTGGCTACCAAGATCATGTGATTCGACACCGTTGGACTATTTTCTTTGAGGTTATGTGAAAAGCCAGGTCTATAAGAATAATCCACAATCGATTCCTGAACTAAAGGATGAAATTATTCGTGTCATCAGTGAGATAGAGCCTCAATTATGTCAAAATGTCATTGAAAATTTCAACAAAAAAGGGGACGTCTATAGAGCTGCGATAGGAGGCCATTTGGCAGATATTATTTTCGGTACATAAATGTCATAACTTATACTTCAATTACCAATAAAAGGTTTTTGGAAATGAATGCAAATTATGTGTTTTATTTATTCTTAAAAATACCGGGCAATTTGAAACACCCTTTAGAATCTCTATGTCCTGCCTCTGCTTGTATTGTGTCCGATTTTCGCACAATGCTGGCATCAATAAATTGAAGTCAATACCGTTCCCCAGTAATGGTTTCAACTGATCATATTAAATAATACCGAACACCAAATACCCAGCATAATCTACGCAGCGTGAAAATTCGGTCGAGGCGACGACGTAGAAGCTTGACCGGGCATTCCCCATGACTTTCTTTTCTTTGGGTTGCTGTAATAGATCATCGTAATTCTTCCCACATGAACATGATGGTATAAGACATGTTTGTTCTCTTCTATCGAATGGCCATCTCGCCAAAGCGATTTAACGTCGTTGGATTTCATTTTTCGAGGTTACGTTGAGACGATGTTTTGTGCTATATATCCAACAAGTTGCTTCAAACCTGCTCTAATAGGTCACTGAAAGATGGAATTCAGTAGCACAGCACTCCTCCTACGCCACTGGCTCACAACTGACATAATTCTGGACGTTCTGGTCTGCGAAACGCAGGCATGATTTCTATTAAATCGTTTAATGTACTCCTCGTCCTCATCATATAATACTATCTACCATCCGGTCGTGTGTTATGATTTACTGACCAAGCGTTTCCAGATGTTCAAGAGCTAGAACCATCTCGTGAATCTTCAACTCGTTTTCTTCACTTTCCTCGTTACCCTCCCTATCTTGTGATATGGTGCGTATACCGGTAGTATGTAATTGTGTAATAGATGTGAATACTCCCATATCCGAACATGTTTCTATACGTGATTTCGCGTATTAACAGAGAAAAAAGTTTTTTCAACATTGGCCAGGTCTTTGGAATTATCGAATTCACATAATATTTTATCAAATTCATAATTTCCTCGAAGTTAATAGACACTCTGATAAATACGAAATTACTACGACCTCTATGTAGAGAGGACGACGTTGCGTAGTTTTCTGACAGGAAAATTACTATAACCTAACATTCTCGAAATATACACGGTGAAATGTGTCAGAATGTCATGGCCAACCGAGATACTTTATAAAAAGTGTTTTTTTCACATTACACCTTCATTCAAAAAAAACTCTGCATCAACTTATTTATTTATACTCCTGATACATTGATTACTTGAATTATGAACTAACAACAAATTAATCTGTAATTTCGACAATTACCTACACCAGAAATAAACTTCTCTCGTAAAGATAAGGATATTGATGTTTTCCGGATATGCATATCTTTATGTATTATTATATCATCTTTAATTACGTAATATGTACGTCAATACGATTTTCTGAAGAAAAAACACAAAATACATAATTCAATATTGTTATCTTATTACGAGCAGTTTGCTATGGAGCAACCGTCGCGTCCGCCATTTTGCAAAATGCGTTCACACTGTCACTGATGACATCTCGACGTTGTTGCTGAATCTCAGTTGAAGTTGAAGATTTTCAACCACAAATGAGGCGGGTCTCGATGAATTCTGACAGTTCGAATTCAACCAGAAGTTGTTTATCGCTTCTTATTGGCTGAACTGCTGTCAGTTGCTGTCGCCAGCGACAGCACGTAGCAGCACTGAAATGATTTCAGGATATTGGTACTTAGAAAGCACTGATAACATCATTCCCAGTTCAATGCGTCATCCTAACGCTTAAATAATTTCCATAATACATAAAGGGTTTTCCAAAATAAGAGGTGTTATTTTGAAAAGCTTTTTCGGTAGATGTCACTTTAGAAGCTGTCATTCTTTGACATTTGACAAGTAGAAACTACGCCATTGATAACAATGCAACGATACACGCTTCAACAACGCATTGAAATCAAAAAATTCACTATAAAAATGGTGAACATTTGGCCGAGACGGTTCGTGAAACTCGAATATTTTTGGGTAGTCGTGATGCACTTTGTCGAACCGCAATACAGAAATTGGTGGAAAAATTTGAGCTGTTGGGTCAATTTAGTGATGTGAAGAATAAAATCCATGCACGTCGCTCAAGAACGGGAGAATATTGCTGATGTAGCCAAATGTGTTGAAGAAAACCCAGGTCTGTCCATTCCTCGTTTTTCTTTGGAATTAGGCATTCCACAAACGTCATTACACCGTATTTTCAATTTTGCATAAAGATTTGGGTCTCAAGGCTCATGAAGTTCAGTTAACACAAGAACTTTAGCCGGCCGATCATCCATAACGTCAGGAATTTGCTGTTTGTGTCCTTAAAATGCATGAAAATCATGCGGAATGCCATCGAAAAATCATCTTGTGTGATGAGGCCCATTTCCACCTCAACCAAAAAGCAAAATTGTCGCATCTGGGTCTCGGAAAAACCCAAGACTTATGGTTGAAAAGCCTCTCTCCACAACCTGCAACTTTTTGGTGCGGTTTATGGTCCGTCGGGACCTCAATTCTTCGAGATTGAGGCTGGAGCAACAATAACGGTGAATGTATTGCGCTATCGAGAGATGATAACTGATTTTTTATGGCCACACAAGCAACGAAACCATCGATCTTTTACTGGAAAAGGTTCCGGGCCGTGTTATCTCTCGAAGAGGTGATTACAATTATTGGCAACCGAGATCTTGTGATTTAACATCTTGCGACTTCTTCCTTTGGGGCCATATGAAAGAGAAGGTCTACGCCAAGAGCCCAGCGTCGATTCAAGACCTCAGAGATGGAATTCGTGCTCTGAATCTCTTTAAAGGTATAAAGCTGTTCTTTACCAACAACTTGATGTCTAATAAAGATCACTAAAAAATCGACAAAACCTCGTTTTAATGACTTCGCTAATCTCGAGTAGTTTCATGAAAGGTGGTGCATAATGACAAGCTCAAGGCTATTATAGCGGGCCTTGATGGATGTCTTCGAGCTCCGTATTCACCATATCCAGCTCAGTTATGATAAATTAACCGGGAGTAAAACCAAATTGAATTAACTGTGCGCACTTATCTGTTAGACACCCAGTATCATCCATCTGTTGACCGGCAAAATCAACCACGATTCAATGCAGCATAAATTATACGCATTAACCATAAACAGTTCCATCCAGTTTCCTTATTAGTTACACGTAAAAATGCAACCCACTGTGAAAAAAGTGCTGAGGAAATATGTAATCATAACGGGTCGAAAAAGAACTGACAGACATCAAAGCCGAGGTAAAATGATACCTTCGTTTCATTCACGGTATCATAGACCTGAAAACAACATGTCTGAAGCTGTACCATGAATGAAACAATAGATAATAAGATAACACGTAACATTTGCCGGGAACAAAGATGAGATGAAAACTCGAAACCGAAACGACGTGTCGGATTAGATTCGATCAGGGGCGGATTGAGATGGAATCGCACACCGAGTACACCGAGGATTGATTCGGAAGAACTGGACGTATGGTCCAGACACACTAGACTACTTGAAGATTTGAAGGGAATTGAAAAAATATGATGCTTTGAAGCTCTTGTTCATCAAACTTGCTAGTGGATTCACCTTGTATAGGTACTCCATTCACTTTCATAAAGTATCCCGGTTGGCCATGAAATTCTGACACATTTCTCCGTGTATATTTTGAAAATTCTAGGACATTTTCCTGTCAGATAACTTCGCAAAGTTGTCCTGTCTACATAGAGGTCGAAGTATTTTCGTAATTATTAAAATGTTTATTCACTTTGGGAAAATAATTAATTTGAGAAAATATAATGTGAATTCAATAATTCCAAAGAAACTTTTTTCTCTGTTAATACTCTGAATACTCAAGAAGTGTGCATTTGGATTTTGCGAGAGAGCATATCCATTGGGAAGAGGCCGATTGGGAAAAAGTTCTCTTCACAGATGAGTCTTGATTCTGCCTCTACCATTGTGATCGACGTTCCCTTGTATACAGACGTCCACATGAAAGATATGCTCAGTGCAATTTCCTGAATACTACTGGTTTCGGGGGAGGATTGATTATGGTATGGGGTGGAATATCTTTGACTGCTCGCACAGACCTAGTGGTCGTTGATAATGGAGCTATGAATGCTGATAAGTATATAAGGAACATTCTTGAAGAGCATGTAGTGCCATTTGCCCCATACATTGGTGAAAATTTCATTTTTATGGACGGTAATGCCAGACCCCATCGTGCGCGCATCGTTCAGGAGTACCTACCTTGAAGAGGTTGAAGTCTCTCGAATGGAATGGCCAGCAAGAAGTCGAGATCTCAATCCGATTGAGCAGGTTTGGGACAACCTCAATAGAAGGCTGAGAAGTTCAGAAAATCATCCAGCTACCCTTAATGACTAAAGGCCGTATGACATTATGTAGTTTCCGATATCGTTTTCTGTACAGTTTTCAATGTCGACAAAAACTGTACTGTTTTCTGTACAAGAAACTTTATGTCCATTAAATTGTGTATGACACTATGTAGTTTTTCGATGTTGAAATCAAAGAATACTTAGGTATTCTGTGATTGAAATTAACAAAAATAACGCCTCTGATTGATGGTAGAGCAGTCAAGTCATCTGTCATTGTCAATGTCAATTGATATTTCAACGTTCAACCATGTCTTGGATTATATAGGCAGAGACAACCTGTCTCTGATCTGATATAGGCAATCAAATTGTGTCTGGGACCAAAGACTAGTCTTTGCTGGGACATCCTTAAAAAGTTTTTATATGCTAATGGATCTTCTTGCAAAAGCTCATTGTTCAACAAATTTAACACATTCGAAGTGGAACGACTTGTTCTCCTTCGAATCCAGGGCCTAATCCATATTCGTTTTGGCTTGATGCGGAATGGTATTTCTGTACAGTATTCGATATCGAAAACTACATGCTCGTATGACACTATACAGTTTTTGTCAACATTGAAAACTGTACAGAAAACGATATCGAAAACTACATAATGTCATACGGCCTTTAGGAATCCAACTCGGAGAAATCTGGGAAGGATTAGATCAGAACATTTTAAGATCACTCATTTTGAGTATGAATCACTTATCAGCATTTCAGTATTTTGAAAATTGTTCATTTCTCTTCTTTCACATAAGATTCGGTGAAATCCTGAATTTTTCTTCCATTTAATGGGTCTTGTTTCGTTCAAAACCTTCCCGAGAGAACATAAAAAATAAGTTATAAAGTCAATGTAGAGTTAACTTTCATTAAAATTGAGATTTTCAGAATATGCGTTAATTTTTTTGCGCAGTGTATAAGGGATCGATTGAACTTAAAGGGATTTTTGTCAATTTTGATGACCAAGGGCCATGAGAAATTTTTGTACCTAGAAATAAAGCTTCGACTGGACTTCCAAGGCCTGATTTGATGTCAATAATTCTTGGATGGACATTCTCACACAGCAAGCTGCTTTTTCAATCTGCCTCATTCTTATTGTCCCTTGGGATATAGGATATAGGTGACAAATCCAGAATTTTTTTATGGAACAATCGACTTCGTTCTGTGTTCGGGAGTAATCTCCGTAACCAATCTCTAAAATTGTTATTTTGTGCATTTCCGGTAATCGAACCATTATTCAAAACAATTTGAAGTTGTTTCGTCAGAAAACTTCGGAAAATACATTATTTGGAGGCCTTTAAGTGTATCAATATCAGTACTAATTAATATGTCCTACGGAAATAGCCAACGACATTTGGGGGTGTAGGGTGCAGATGATCCGTTCATCTGTT
Organism: Adalia bipunctata; assembly: GCA_910592335.1. Classification (NCBI taxonomy): domain Eukaryota; kingdom Metazoa; phylum Arthropoda; class Insecta; order Coleoptera; family Coccinellidae; genus Adalia; species Adalia bipunctata. The sequence continues at coordinate 6,164,883 of OU342948.1, read as the reverse complement.
TTCGCGGTGCATATGTCGCGAGCATGTGCAAACGCAATCACCAAGTCAGATGTCAAGTAAGTACCGGCCGACTAATAGACAGAAGGTATTGCCGGGGCCCCGTAATACAAGCTAGGCCGGCGATCGGGGTTTCTGCCACCCCATGGGCCCCGGTTTCATTCCCAGAGCGTTGTGACACCCTTGCCAGGTGATTTCCCATAAGACCGCGCACATGTTTGCACATATGCCTCAGCAATGCATATGCGCTATAACCATCGGGCCTTTTGTGCGATCTAATTGTTCCTTTAATTTATTTATGATATGAATTTTTGTGTGCAGCTTGCTCTCCGGACATTTGTAGGGAAACGAAGGTGTTCTTAACGTTTTTCAGATTGCTGATAACGCTAACAGGGGTCGTTTTTGTGTTCGGGCCAATCAATAGGGTTTCGTTTGATTGAAAGCTTCATTGAGTGGTGCTCCAAGACAATATTTCTCGCTGTTTGAAATTTTTGAAGAGGAATTCGAATAAAACTATTATGAATTCATGGTACGTGAATGTAACCAGGAATTTGAAATTTTTAGAGAGCATGAGGCACAATAATGAAGCTCAGGTATATACAGTATGTTCTTGAATTGGAGATATAAACGAAGAGGGGAGATTCCTCACATAATTTTAAGAAAACAAGTCTCATAAAAACGGGAAGGCAAACGTTTCGTTTTCGAGGTACAGGGAGTTGAAGCTTAAATATTTTCCTGTTTTTATCCCATAGTATCTGCATTCCAAAAGATACAAAATTCCATCTAAATCATGTTGTTAAAAGAACGAAAAATATATTTAAAAAAAATACTTTAATTCAGCTCGCATGATCTAGAAACTTACATCCATCTGCCTTGAACTGAAGTATACTCAGAATACTGATCATTATAGCTTCAGATGCTCTCACATTGCCATTTAAGAGAAGGAACAGTTATCTTCGCAGTTCCCACGCAACCGAGTTCAGCGATCTTAGTAGAATAATTTGATGTGACGTTAATAGAGCAAAAACACCTTGTGAGAACTGCATGCATGTCTTCAGTCCTTTTATGAATTTTCCCAGTAGGTACAGGTACTTCAGTGTGAGTGATTTGTTTTTAGGTTTACTCCATCACACACTTTATTCTGCTTTACATTTAACCCTTAATGAAGTCTGTCCCAGTATTGCTTGACTGTTAATATAGAGTGAAGAAAACAGAGGGAAATTATCAGTAGTCATATCCTTCGTTTAGGATAGGCACGTTTCTTGCATCAACGAGCTTGAGAAACTTGTCATAAAATTATGAGGCATTTGTCAAAGTGGAATATTTTTTGCGAAAAAAATTTATAACTCATCACAACGAAAAATTCATTCATTTATTAAATGTACAGTTTGTGAAATTACAATAATTCAAATTTAACTTAAATTGTAGTTGTTATTGAATGTTCTTGCCTATAAAACCGTTTTTTGTTCTTCGTATGTTATTCTTGGGCAATTTTGAGCTGTTGATTTAACTTAACGTTAGATTCGTTACTATTCTCTTTCTCTATTATAGAAGATCTATTACCACGGAAAATATTCATGATCTTGTAATATTCTTGATGAAGATTTAAGTATGGTTTCATAGAATTTTGATTGCAATGACCAGTAATTTTCAGCAATTGTTCTTTTCTACTTTTTACCAATTCGCTAACAGCAGTTGACCTATTCGAATGATTTGTCATATTTTTATTCTTCACATTCAAGCCTCAACAGTATCCATTTATAGTATTTCTTTCAACAGGTACATTATCGTACCTTTTGTCAGTCTCATTTTTCCAGTGTCGATTTCATTTCAAGAACAGTCGTTGTGAGGTTATATTGTCACCCCGTTTTGATATCAGTTTATCAAAAAAAAGTTTTACTATTTCAGTATCGTAATGACTTCATTACAGTACTAAAAACAGTACTGTAATGAACTCATTAGAGTATTATTTTCAGTTATATTTTTCGTTTTGTGATTGTCAGCACTGGCTTCCGATCCTATCCAATTTCATTTAGAACTAACTGAAAGGATCGTGTTGGAAAAGTGGAAAAATTTGCGAATTTCGCATACGTTTTGGAATAGGAGCCCATTCTGTAACTTGATTTAGAATATACTATTACAGAACAGCTTTGTCTTTCACTAGTGGAAATCAACCTTTTACTACTTGTACAGCTTTCAGAATCACCTTGGCATTTCATTGAACAATTTTACAACAAAAAGGTTAGTAACCATAGGAGCGTACCCTAAGAGTCTTCTGAATGCACGAATTCTAATGATACCAAGAATAACAAAAAATTCTGGTAGAAAGTTCTAAACATCAACTTCTCAATAGTAGAAAAGTTAGTCAACACCTTTTTACATAACAATTAACCACTTGAAAATGAAAAAATATGTTTATCCCGTTTTTGTTGAATTTCAAAAACGTATAGGTCTCAATAGAAAACCACTTATACTGGCCAACACAAAAATCCTACTTGGAGAGCCCTCTCAAAGAACCCATTATGTGGTGTTTGGAAAGACCAATCTGATCCTTACGACCTATTTCAAAACCATGGCCAATAAAACAATAAATCTCCTAAGCAATATCCTGGAACCGGACACTTGACTGTACCAAATGCAATAGTTATATGATGGGCGTATTCCACATCTATTGAAACTCTCAGTCCAGAAAAATCCAGCCCGAAAAAATAGCAACATCTGCTAACAGAGCCAAGCAGCTTGGCCACATATTTACTCACTTTCCTATGCACATTTGGCTTTTCCTTCAAGCAATAAAATCCGGTGGGTCACTTGGGCAACATGGTCAATGTGTTCGTATTTTAAGATCTGTTTTACACGTGTTAACTTCGGTTTCGGGGCCTGTAATACCATACTATTTTCCGCAATACAGCGAACAGATGTTTACCACAAAATGTGGATTTGATAGAGATCGAAAAGATCGTGTTTTCCAAAACTATGCCGAAACAAACGGTTGTTTTATTGTTCTTGTTTATGGCCCCTTCATCAACTCGGAGGTCGGTTATATTTAGGGATACATTTCTGAATAGTTGGTCAGATTCAGATGGGAGTATCATTGTGAAAATAAAGACTGTAGCTTTAGGACTGTACAATCTGGAAAGTGACCAAATAGTTTGAGACGATTTTCTTCTGAACATATTCACAATTACTGACATTTGACAGAATGAAATATCGTCCTCTTCTACTTCAACTATTTTGTTGCGTCGTATATTTTTTTCCATATTTTTTTTCAAATTCCCATTACATTTCGGATCATTACCCACTAAATGAGGAGATACTAATGAGCGTTCTCAAGGAATTATCTCGACTAATAAAACCTTTCGCATAATGACTCAATCAATATCCTGTATTTAAAAAAAAAAGTTGTTTAATCACTAGAAGCTATTAGAATGGTTTCGAGTAACTCTGGTATAGAGTTCCGGTTCAAGGTACAAAATTTCAAATAAGATGGGTATATTCATTTCGTTAAACGGAAAACACGTAATTGCGAAAACGAGTTTCGTTTTGGAACTTTGATCTTTGTACATAAATCTTCGAAAATGGTCAACTTTTTGGGTGAAAAATACGTAAGGGGTAACACCCTATTCGTCATCTACACGGAATCCCTGGGTAATCTAAACGTGTTATTCGATCGTTAAGGTCTTCATCCCATTCGAATCTTTCAGAAAACCCATTTTGCCGATCCATAACACCAAAACGCTGCATGCTCTAAGTGTGTGAACAAAACTAGAAAATGAAAAATAGAAAACATAAAACCAAATAAAATCTGGTTAAAGAAGAACAATATGGTAAAGTTTGGTATCAAAATATAGGTTTTCGAAGACGCTGAATTCAATAAAAAATAATTCAAGGTGCTATCTAGAATAGTTTAGATTTTGACCTGCGAAATGGCATTTTTTCAAAAAATTAAATTTCAAATCGCCATAGCTCCCGTTTCTGTGGTCGGATCCACTTTTTGTTCGTTTATTGTTTATCAGCATTATCCCGAGTATCTCTAGGCCTAATAAAATCGATTTCGAAAATGTCAACTTTTTGGGTGAAGAATACGTAAGGGGTAAGACCCCCCAAAAACACCCTATTCTTCATCAACACGGAATCCCTGGGAAATCTTAAGTTGTTAATCGATCGTTAAGGTCTTCATCCCATTCGTATCTTTCAGAAAACCCAATTTGCCGATCCATAACACCAAGATTCTGCATGCTCTGAGCGTGTGAACAAAACTCGGAAATGAAAAATGGAAAACATAAAACTAAATAAAATCTGGTTAAAGAAGGACAATATGGTCAAGTTTGGTATCAAAATATAGGTTTTCGATGACGCTGAAATCAATAAAGAATAATTCAAGGCTCTATCTAGAATAGTTCAGATTTTGACCTGCGAAATGGCATTTTTTCAAAAAATCGAAATTTCAAATCGTCATAGCTCCCGTTTCTTCGAATTCTTCTTGTTTCTCCTTAATATATTCAAGAAAATAGAAATATTTTCTAGAAATTTCAAGCAATGCGAATTTCAAATCACTCTGCATTCAAAATCGAGGTGAGCCATGATGACAGATTAGTAACTTTTATTTGCCAATTCTACGACTGCAAATGATTTGGATAGTTTGGTTATGAATCGTAACACCTGGTTGCCATACGGTCATAGCATATGTCACAAAGCACTTCGACGGCTATGTCTATTTTCCATCACTCGAAACTAATCTAATGAAGCTTTGGAAATTATCGAATTACTTTCGATGGTGTCATCATTTTTTCCTAAACTTCACGTTCTAATACAACTCATAGTTGAAATGTAGTTCCTGATGTTATTCAAAACTAGCAATTTTTCTGTCCAAGACTCAAGATTACGATGTAATCAGATGGAGGCACAATGGCGATCTCCATACAACAGTTGGTCCGGCACGGAAATCTGCAGTGCAGATTGGCCAAATCAGTTTATGTTAATCCCTCTTAATTTCCCTGAAGGACTCATAAACAGAGTTCATGGTATAATAAAATGCTTTATCTGAGCGAGAAACATTTGCCGCCCGGCTGTTGAGTGCGACTGTCAATTGTTAGCAATCTGTCCGAATATCATCCATATGGCACACTTGCGCCACAACTGGAACCATTCGTAATCAACTTACCAGTCGAAGACCTCGACAAAGGTCATCCGTTGATTGCGGCCTTTATGATGTCTAGAACCTTATAAAGTCAGAAAAGGAAGTGGAGAATGAACCTGCATTACTCGTTTCCTCATTTTGACCGAACGCGTTGAGTCAATTCGGTAATTGGTCTTTAATTCGATGACAAGAGAAGAATTCTTGAAATATAAAGGAAGATGCATATGATGCACCAAAACAGCTAGATAAAATTCTGAATATAATGTATAATTTATGTTTGAATTTCGTCAACTTAACTTCAATTTTGATTTTTGGTGCAGCTGCCCCTCCCTCGAGCTTCAAAAGTATCCCTTAAAAACTTATGAAGTGATAGCATAATATACGAAAATCTGTTCATTATTTCTATAAACCGTACACATACGATGATGTATTGATATCTAGTTAGCCTAGACCAGTTCCATGCATAAACAAAATATTGCGATACCATATCAACGAACAATAACTTATTAGAAGTGTCAGTGTAGAGTTCGACGTCAAAAAAGTAAACCATAGTTACGCAATAAATAAATAAAAAAGATGTCGACCGAAATTGTAAAAATCGAAAAATTGGAGTATCGAGCCATCATCAAGTACCTGTATTCAAAAGGGTTAAGAGTTAAGCAGATTCACGAAGATATGCTTAATACCCTTGGTGATCAATGTCCTTCGTATGCGACCGTGAAAAATTGGACTGTAAGCTTCACAAGAGGTAAATTTTCCTTTGAAGATGATGAACGATCGGGAAGGCCAGTTTCTGTGTCAGTCCCCGAAAATATCGATGCAGTTCATGACATGATTTTATCAGACCGTCGAATTGGGCTAAAACGGATAACTGAAGCACTGAAGATTTCATACGAACGCGTTCATCATATAGTTCACGTCAATTTGGACAAATTTCTGCAAAATGGATCCCCAAATGTTTGAATGTTGACCAAAAGCGTGCAAGGGTACAAGCATCGCGTTCGATCTGTTCTCGATTTGAAAACGATGTGGACTTCCTAAACCGAATTGTTACTATGGATGAGACTTGGGTACATTTCTACGATCCAGAAACAAAGCAACAATCGATGGAATGGCGACACTCTGGTTCTCCAAGACTCAAAGAAGTTCGTGTCCAAAAATCTGCTGGAAAAGTTCTTGCTTCAGTTTTTTGGGATTGCCATGGAGTAATCATGATTGATTTTTTGGATAAGGGTAGAACAATAACTGGAGAATACTATTCGACGTTACTGACCACTCTACGGGAAAAAATTGAAGAGAAAAGACGCGGAAAGCTATCCAAAGCTGTTTTGTTTTTACAGGACAACGCCCCAGTATACACAAATCTCATGTTGCCATGCAAAAAATTCGTGATTTAGGGTTAGAATTAGATACTAGAACACCCCCCTTATTCACCAGATTTGGCTACGTCCTACTATCATCTCTTTCCTCAACTGAAAAAAGTTTAAAAGGTCGTAAATTTTCGTCCAACGAGGAGGTAATAAAAGCTGTGGAGGACTGGTTTGCAGAGCGAGAAGAAACTTTTTTTTGAAAGGTCTTGAGACGTTGTAGGTCCGCTGTAATAAATGTATTCAATTAAAAGGAGAATATGTTAAGAAATAAAATATTGTGACATTGAAATTTTGTTTGGTTTTATAGTAGGGTAAGAATTTTTCAATATATCCTCGTATATTCCTGAAGATGTTACATGTTTTTTCTGATTAAAAACGTCAAATATAACTTGAAGAGTTGATTAGAGAATTATTAATCATCAATAATTGACCCTGTAGGCAATAAATCTTTCGAAAAGCAATATTTCATGTTTATTGTGTGAATTATTCCTCTTCTTTCACGCATCCATTGTAATGAAAACGAGTTTTTTTGACAGTTGTACAAAAACAAAATTTTCTTCCTATTTCCTTCTACTTGACGACTGGAGGATCCGACGAACTGTCTTCCAGAAAAACGGTTGCTTTTCCAAAAGTCAAGATAACAATCTTCTCGATCGAACAGCTCAAGGAAAACCACCGCGCGTCATTTTCCCACACTTCGCACACTCGACTCCACACAATCTGCATCTCCAAGAAAACTTTTCGAGGTTCCCATACGAACCAGAACAGGTGGCAAAGTCGTTGGCCAGCACCGAAGAAACAATAACGAAATCAAGTCGGATCTAAGACAATCTGAGGAAGCATGGTAGGCGATCACCGTTGGACGAATGTCTTTTCTCTCCACCAGCTGCTTCGATAACTGCAAGGCACAGTTCCGGAATCCTCGTCCATGAAGAGCACCTGTACGGAGCTTCTTCCGGTCCCGCTCAGGTGGAATCCTCCTCGAATCTGTACGGAAATTAAAAATTAATGGGGGTGTGCCCCAATGATGCCACTCGCTTTTTAATGATTTGCCGTTAAATTGTGGTTTTTCCGTTACTGGCGGTCGGTTGTGAATGACACAGTCTTGCTTGTCACCTCATTTCTTCAAAACATATCAGCTTATTCCTTTTCACTGGCGGATTTTAAGGGGGCATGACGAACGTACAGACTGAGCCCAATTGGCCACATTTGAATGAATGTAAAGTCCTATTTACGAGGATATATTGAAAACTTAGCCTACTATATAGAACCTTACCAAATTTCAATGTCAAAATATTTTATTACTCAACATATTCTCCTCCTAATTGAATACATTTATTACAGCGAAACTGTAACGTCTCTAGACCTTTCAAAAAAAATGTTTCTTCTTGTTCTGCAAACCAGTCCTCCACAGCTTTTATTACCTCCTCGTTGGAAGAAAATTTACGATCTTTCAAACTTTTTTTCAGTTGAGGAAAGAGATGATAGTCGGACGGAGCCAAATCTGGTGAATAAGGGGGGTGTTCTAGTAGTTTGAACCCTAAATCACGAATTTTTTGCAAGGCAACATGAGATTTGTGTACTGGGGCGTTGTCCTGTAAAAACAAAACACCTTTGGATAGCTTTCCGCGTCTTTTCTCTTTAATTTTTTCCTGTAGAGTGGTCAGTAATGTCGAATAGTAATCTCCAGTTATTGTTCTACCTTTATCCAAAAAATCAATCATGATTACTCCATGGAAATCCCAAAAAACTGAAGCAAGAACTTTTCCAGCAGATTTTTGGACACGAAACTTCTTAGGTCTTGGAGAACCAGATTGTCGCCATTCCATCGATTGTTGCTTTGTTTCTGGATCGTAGAAATGTACCCAAGTCTCATCCATAGTAACAATTCGGTTTAAGAAGTCTACATCGTTTTCAAATCGAGCACAGATCGAACGCGATGCTTCTACCCTTGCACGCTTTTGGTCAACATTCAAACATTTGGGGATCCATTTTGCAGAAATTTTTCTCATGTCCAAATTGACGTGAACTATATGAAGAACGCGTTCGTATGAAATCTTCAGTGCTTCAGATATCCGTTTTAGCCCAATTCGACGGTCTGATAAAATCATGTCATGAACTGCATCGATATTTTCGGGGACTGACACAAAAACTGGCCTTCCCGATCGGTCATCATCTTCAATGGAAAATTTACCTCTTTTGAAGCTTGCAGTCCAATTTTTCACGGTCGCATACGAAGGACATTGCTCACCAAGGCACCAAGGGTATTAAGTATATCTTCGTAAATCTGCTTACCTCTTAACCCTTTTAAATACAGGTACTTGATGATGGCTCGATACTCCAATTTTTCGATTTTTACAATTTCGGTGGACATCTTTTTTTTTTTTAATTTATTGCGTAACTCTGGTTTACTTTTTTGACGCCGAACTCTACACTGACACTTCTTATAAGTTATTGTTTGTTGATATGGTATGGCAATATTCGGTTTATGCATGGAACTGATCTACTAGGCTAACTAGATATCAATACATCCTCGTACCAACTTTTGTAAAATGCACATTTGCGAAAAACAGCCTATAACTCGAACAAAGATATGCTGTTTTCCTCATGAAAATCAACTTCCAGCCTCACGAACTTCGTGCACGATTCCTTGTCAAATATACTCGTGTTTTTCGAAAATAATAAAGGTTCAATCATAAGAACAAGGGTACATAAACCAGATTCCTCACGAAAATATTCTTCAGACAGACAAAAAAAGTGTAAAACATAAGACAGACCAGGGGAATGCGGGAAAAAGCTCACGTCGAAGAAACACATCGTTTATTTCATATACCGCTTCGACGAAAATACTACAGCTGCTCAACGTATCAGTCAGACGGTACATTTGGCAGAATTTTAACAGATTGTTAACATATCACTCACAAAATTCGTTATCCGAGTAACACTTGACACATGTGTGGTAGATCATCTGTTGTGTTGTGCGTCCGGCATGTTTTCACAGGCTTCTTTAATAGGGAGAGGATTCTGGACTTCCTAATGAGCTGATTTGGCAACTTTACTATAATTTGTGACACATTAGCTGAGGACTAATAGGTGGATATGAGAAAGCGATTTCGTTTCAGTGGAGATAAGCAGTTATTAGTTTCAAAGTTTTAGGTGATTAGTTGACATGTATCTATTAACAAATTTTGATGTTATTTATGGTAATCTTGATTTTATAGCTTGCATAATTAGTATTTGAATTTTGATAAGCAACTAATCCGAATTGAAGGAATTTGCTTTTCCCAATATCTATTATTCTCTAAACTATGTTTGAAATTCATCATTCACTCAAGCCCACTCCACCAAATCGAAAAGTTCCGAGTGAAAATTAGAACATATACAGGCTGAGTCTGTGACGTGTACATATATTTTAACTGATTCCTCTCATCAAAAGAAACACTTTTTTCCCATACCATTTTTCAAAATTCCGTTTCGTTTGGAAGATACAGGGTGTCGAAAATCCACGGAAAAAACACTTTTCTGTTCATATCTTCGGAACCGTTATTTCAAATGAACTGAATTTTGGTTGATTCTTTACCCTATTCATAGTGCATATTCCTCAATCAAAACCTATTCAATATCTCTCCTAGTTCAAAAGTTACAGGGTGGTCGACTCATAAATTCATGCAAAAACACTATCAAATCACTTGAAAAGGATAAACGGTTCATATTTTCGAGAGAATCAACCATTTTAGAGAATAAAAGTATTCGTATATTTTTTCAATAAAACGCGTCGTTTTCGAGTTATTCCTAAATGTATACGAAGAAATTTGAGGAAAAAATCATGAATTTCATAAAAAATCTGAATGCTTCCCTGGATTAAATATCATCGAATATTGTTTCTTCTCTGGTCTCTTAACAAATTAACAATGTTGTCAATGTTTATCAACTGAATTCCGAGAAGCATGAAATTACACAGTTTATAAGCAAGTTTCTATTAAAAATTTATTGATACCCGTCCTTCAGGAAAATCTATCTTCTTAACAATATCCTCTTGGAATTTTTAATCGACCCTACACTGTCTTCACATCACATTCATCACCTGTTTGCTTTATTCTCTACAAGTAAATAAATAAATCGAATCCATGTAGAAAGGTTATCAGTTTAAGCGTCGTTCATTGTAATACAGACTGGACTCTGGAGACACAGAACAACGTCTTGTCTTGTCTTGCGTGGCGGCTACATCGCACTTGCAGCCGGCAGCGCACCGCCACCGCGACTGAAATTTAGATCGTAGCGCTATATCGGCGAGAATCAGAACTACTCGTTTGGCATTTCCAAAGAGCAATGCGTAGAAGCCTTTAGCGAAAAGTAAACAAAACTAGTGCCTCTGTGATAGTTCTTCCGTTAACGATAGGGGACGTTCTGCTTTCTTGAGTTCGTCTATACCATTGTTGAAGAGAAAATCGGCAATCTGGCATCGTCTTCTCTAGAATTCTGTGATATATCACAGAGGAGATGAATTAGGTTAGGTCATTGACCTCGAATCAGATGACTTTGATTAATGGAGTTGGATAGAGGTTAGTGAGAAACTAATTTTTATAAGATAGTTTCAGGGTATCGACGCAAATATGAACAAATTATTAGTGTTTACAAACTAATCTTCAAGAAAATCGAAGAAGGAACTTATTTTGGTGTGAGAAATATGGCATTTCAATTGCAGAAATGATGGGACAAAACTTTGCGTTTTTGTTAGGAAATATCGTGTTTGTAACATTCTTATTCAAATAAGGTTAGTGCTTGAGTATTTTCTAAATGTATCACCCAGAATATCTAATAATCACATCAATTTCAATTGAAAATATGAACTTTGAGGTGTTTGTAGAGAATAATATCAGGCACGCATTTAGCCCAATTTTTTTTTCAAATGGCTATATCTCTTTAACCGAGCCGAATTCGGAAAAATGGAAAATGAAAAAAAGGTTTCTTTAGGCCTCAAGAATCTACAGTTAAAATATATGTACAAGTCAAAGACTCGCCCTGTATATGCAATATCTGCAGTTTTCAGGAAATTTGCTTGAGATAGAAGGATTATGATTTCACCAATGATTCTAATGTCTACACGGATTTCTCAATAAGAGTGTAAGTCCACCCTGTCAAATACTTTCGGGAAAACTACTTGAAATAATCGAAATTTTCTTTTGCCAATATCCATTATTATTCAAGCTATCCTTGGAATGAGATAAGCTTGTGCTTTCATCTTCCATTTCGATATGCACAAGATCGATGAATGTTTCCCGTACCAAAAACTCATTTTGAAATCGCGTAATCGAGAAAAATCCAGGTTTTGCCACCATATGTTCGTCGACGAAGGAAAAACATCCGAAGCTGTTAAACCCGTATATAATTCAGGTGAAGTGATATTATTGAACATTATGACCGAAAAAGGCAAGCAGAATACATCAGGTTTGTTAGTTTGCTCTCTATAAAAAAAGGTGGATGTGGCGGTAAGGAGGCAGATAGCAGATACTGACGTAGCTGTAAATTCTCTTTCGGAACCAAGACGACATCGATAGCGAACGAGCTTGATTAAATGGGCAGTGGTGGATTCGATAGATTTTCTCAGAAAGGAGATGCTTGCAGATTCAAGAATCTGGGAATGCAAGACAGATGTTCCTCGACTGGACATTTTTACACCTTTTGCACACATGGATTTTCCACACTGTGATTTGGATAGAGACCTTCTCGTATTTTAACCACTTTCCAGCGTCAAAAACGACAGAAACGTTACTTTTATACTAGCAAAAGTTTAAAATTTTACCCACTTTTTTTCAGTTACTAGTAAATGAACTGTCAATATAATTAAAAAATTAAATAATTACCCCCCTACAAGGGCGTAGCCAGGAATTAATTTCGGGGGGGGGTTTTGAAATTTTGGTAATTGACTTTGTAAGTGCCAGGAAATGTGAGGGGCGCTTTCTGTAGCAAGTATTGAACACTGAAAACATTTCGGGGGGGGTTTGAACCCCCAAACCCCCCCCCCTGGCTACGCCCTTGCCCCCCTATGAGGATCGAAGACCTGAGAAATAGTTACGCAATGTGGTGCACATAAAATAAACTGCTCCACATGAGTTAGGGGTATTGACTTAAATTGCAAAAAAATATAGTTAAAATAAGATTTTTGTGATGAAAATTCATATTGATATGATTTCAAGTTGTAAATTAATTTTAGCCTGTAGGTCTGCAGCGTACAGGGTGGTTAAGAAAAATCGAGTAAAATGAAGAAATTTTATTCCTATAGAATTCAAGCATTTTAAGACTATCAATACAATGTATGGCCTCACGGGCATCAATTACAGCTTGACATCTTCTTTGCATACTACACACGAGGTTGTTGAACATTTCTTGAGGAATTTGGTTCCATAAACGAGGCAGAAGCTCTCTCAGATCATTTAAAGATTCTGGGGTAGACTGATGATTATCTAATCTTCTTTGGAGCATATCCCATGCATGTTCTATGCAATTCAAATCTGGTGAGTGCGGTATTGGTAAATGTGAAATACACGGTGCGGTCTAGCGTTATCGTCTAGAAATTGAAAAGTTTCACCAATAGCAGCGTGAAGATTTGGCACAACATTGTCAATGACATGCTCCCTATAGTGTAAGGCGATCATATTCCCAGGACAAATGTGTAGATCTGTGAGCCCGTTGAAACATTTCCCGGCCCATACCATAACACTACCCCCTCGGAATGGATGGACTTCTTGGACATAGTGACGATTACGGGGTATGCGTGGGATTGTCCATACCCTTATTCTTCGAGAATCTGAAAATCGTCCATATCTGGATTCATCAGTGAAAAGGACACTACGCTATTGATCGTTCCAATTGATATGTTGCCTTGCCCATTCCAGTCTTTGACGCTTATGATCACGTGTTAATGGAACTCCTCTTAATGGACGTCTAGAACCTAGATTCATCTCTCTCAAACGTCGTCTGATAGTTTCGATGGAAACTTCGACCCCATCTGCATTTTGAAGAGTATTCCGTACCATTCTACACGTAGATGTAGGGTTTCTTCTCGCCGAAACGGTGATGAAACGATCCTGAGCAGGTGTTGTTTTTCGTCGCCCACCAAGCCTTGGTCTTTCCAACACGGAACCTGTCTCCCTGAACCTATTACAAAGTCGAGATATCGCCCTTTGGCTGACTTGGAGCCTTTCCGCTACAACAACCTGAGTTAGGCCACCCTGTAGCATTCCGATAGCCCTATTAGCCTCAGCGTTTGTTAATTTACGTCTTGGCGTTTTCAGAAAACTCGTTTCAAATCGAAGCCGTTGATAAACTGACTTCATTTCAAAATAAGAACATTCATGAAGCATATGCAAAGAACCAAACTTCAGAAAAAAGGCGACCAGCCTGACGAAATCTCTCATACTGATTTTTATTGGATCGATTCAAGTTGTTATTGAGTTTTAAATGATTTTACAGCGATTTTCTCGAAGATTACATACTTTTAAAAACGATTGAATACGATATCCCTAACTCTTATGGAGCAGTATATTTCATACATTGTGTACCTGATTAAATGATTTTCAATCGTTATTTTCATAAACTCTACTTTTAATGAATGAGTGAATTAAAAATGCCTCACAATTTCTTGACAAATTTCTCAAGTTCGTTGCTTGGTAACAGCCTGAAGCCGAAGGCTCTGCTCAGTTTGTTCTGTTCAAAAGTACCGTGCTGGAAGATCGCAAGAATCTTCTATCATTCCCCAAATTTCGCGTAATCTGAAAGTTTTCTTCCGACGAGCCAAAGCGGTCCCACCGAATGACTCCGGTGGACTTACAGGTGTTTCGGTCGCTTCAAAATCCGTTCCCACGGAGGACAAAACAGGTGAATGTCGAAAGTGAATCACGGCACAATCAAGCCACGGCGATTCTCACGAAAAGCTCAAGGCCCCGATTCACGATCGCCCGCTATATATTTTTTTTATTCTCGGTAAAAGGATAAAGATTCAGCATGAGCGGAATATACCTGTTGGAAGGTTTTTATGCTTCGTTTTAATCGTTGGAAATATTATATTTGCCCAGGTTACGTGGCTTGATTCAATTCATAGGGATGAGAGAAATTATAATGAAGGGTTTTCCAATCAGAGGTGTTATTTCGAATAGCCCGCTATTTCTGTAGATGGAACGATACACGCTTCGAAAACGCACCGAAATTATTGAAATTCACCTACAAAAATGGTGAAAATTTGGCAGAGACGGTTCGTAAAACTCGAACATTTTTGGGTCGTCGTGAAGAACCTTGTCGAACCGCAATACAGAAATTGTTGGAAAAATTTGAGCTGTTGGGACAAGTTAGTGATGTGAAGAATAAAACCCGTGCACGTCTCCAAAGAACAGCCGAGAAAATTGCTGCTATAGCCGCAAATGTTGAAGAAAACCCAGTTTTGTCCATTCCTCGTCGTTCTTTGGAATTAGGCATTCCACAAACGTCATTACACGGTATTTTGCATGAAGATTTGGGTCTTGAGGCTTATAAAGCCGGCCGATCATCAATAACGTCGTGTCTTTGCTGATTGTGTCCTTGAGATGCATGAAAATGATCCGGAAGTCCATCGAAAAATCATCTCGAGTGATGAGGCCCATTTCCACCTCGGTGGCTTCGTCATCAAGCAAAATTGTCGCATCTGGGGTTCAAAAAACCCAAGAGTAATATAATAAATAGTGTTTTGATATTCTGCAGATATTTGTTTTCATTTGTTTATCTCAAAACTTAATGAAATAAGAATCACAATAAAATGAGGAAGTTCACCATTCGCTTCTCCTTTTAATTTTTATCCCCTTCTCAAGTTTATGGTGAACTCCCATAATTTATCTGCTGTATAAACTCGGCTTTAAGTAGCAACCTATGTACATTCGACGCCAGTTCCATTCTTCTTCCACCGAACAGAAGAGATGTAAAAGATACAATCTATCTCCAAAATGGACCGCCACTATCGACTACCATTACTAAGGCCTATCTCACACGTGTCGACGACACGCGATAACGTTCATTAAATCGGGATTTGGCACTGGAATGACAAAGGATTAAACGAAGTATCCGCCCCACGGATCACTGGATTATGACGGTTAATAAAATGCCGTCGACGCTAGACGTCGCGGTGCGTAGGGCCAAACATCGGTCGCGTCTAGTTCCGTTTAATACGGTTGTCAAACATACATTCATCTCTTTGTGTGGGGTTGATGTAGCTTTTCCAGTCTAAGGGCGATGATGAATCTCTCAGTTCCGATAGCGTCAATTTTCCCATTACTTTGACTTTCCTGAGAATATCGCAAACGTTGCGAGCCATTCTCACATCAATTTCCAACATTGCGAATCTTATTATTATAACAATAACGGGTGATTTTTTTAACTGATTGAATCATTGAAGCATTTCTTCGTGAGATACCGGCCGGAATATTGTAAAGAGTATGCCAAAATTTTACAGCCTTGGTCAACATTTGCAATAAAGAATCTTCAAACATTACGAGGATATATTGAACAATTCTTAGCCTACTATAGAACCAATTGAACCAAACAAAATTTCAATGTCAAAATATTTGAATTACTCAACATATTCTCCGCTTAATTGAATTCATTTATTACAGCTAACCTGCAACGTCTCTAGACCTTTCAAAAAAAATTGTTTCTTCTTGCTCTGCAAACCAGTCCTCCACAGCTTTTATTACCTCCTCGTTGGAGGAAAATTTACGACCTATCAATTTTTTTTCAGTTGAGGAAAAAGATGATAGTCGGACGGGGCCAAATCTGGTGAATAAGGGGGTGTTCTAGTAATTCTAACCCTAAATCACGAATTTTTTACATGGCAACATGAGATTTGTGTACTGCGGCGTTGTCCTGTAAAAACAAAACACCTTTGGATAGCTTTCCGCGTCTTTTCTCTTTCATTTTTTCCCGTAGGGTGGTCAGTAATGTCGAATAGTATTCACCAGTTATTGTTCTACCCTTATCCAAAAAATCAATCATGATTACTCCATGGCAATCCCAAAAAACTGAAGCAAGATCTTTTCCAGCAGATTTTTGGACACGAAACTTCTTAGGTCTTGGAGAACCAGAGTGTCGCCATTACATCGATTGTTGCTTTGTTTCTGAATCGTAGAAATGTACCCAAGTCTCATTCATAGTAACAATTCGGTTTAAGAAGTCAACATCGTTTTCAAATCGAGCACAGATCGAACGCGATGCTTCTACCCTTGCACGCTTTTGGACAACATTAAAACATTTGGGGATCCATTTTGCAGAAATTTTTCTCATGTCCAAATTGACGTGAGCTATATGATGAACGCGTTCTTATGAAATCTTCAGTGCTTCAGATATCCGTTTTAGCCCAATTCGACGGTCTGATAAAATCATGTCATGAACTGCATCGATATTTTCGGGGACTGACACAGAAACTGACCATCCCAATCGGTCATCATCTTCAATGAGAAATGTACCCTTTTTGAAGCTTGCAGTCCAATTTTTCACGGTCGCATACGAAGGACATTGATCACCAAGGGTATTAAGCATATCTTCGTAAATCTGCTCACCTCTTAACCCATTTAAATACAGGTACTTGATGATGTCTCGATACTTCAATTTTTTGATTTTTACAATTTCGGTGAGCTTTTTTTTTCAATTTATTGTGTAACTCTGTTTTACTTTTTTGACGTCGAACTCTACACTGACACTTCTAATAAGTTATTGTTCGTTGATATGGTATCGCATTCGCAATATTTTGTTTATGCATGGAACTGGTCTAGGCTAACTAGATATCAATACATCCTCGTAAATTATATGGGCCTTAATATCGATTCAAATGAAGATTTCATGCATTTTTCTGAATTTTATGTGTTTTTTCATTTTCTTCAGCTCTTTAAAAACCCCTGAACAAGGTGAGCCCTTGACTTGTAGATTTTCTCCAACTGTTAATTCTTTCGATCAAAAGAAACCTATTTTTCATTTTCGAAACTTCAAAAATATATAAAACTGGAAAATATTCACAATTTCCGTTCTGGCAGTGACAAAGAGACCTTCATTCTCCCATTTACTCACACCAAAATGACCTGTGCCCTGTATTGATTCCATATTCCAACCCCCATAAATCCACAAATAGTGCGGGTCCACTTTCAAACATCGCACAATTTCATTAATGAGGAAAAATCAAGGAATTAAGGAAAAGTGTGCCCAGCTGCTTTCAGGCCGCATGACCGTGCACGTGACACGTTGTGAACTGCACGCGAACGGCGTTCACACGACTATTCCCTCCCAGATAGGGTTTGATACACCCGGTATATTTACATGCCTGTTGTGCTTGAGCCCTTTGTGCGATTCAGCACTCTACAATGAAAATAATGAAGTGGGCTCACATCGACGAGCAATTGCACATTTTTCTCTGTTGTATCGCGATATTGAGATGATTCAAGAAAATAATGTTCCTATACAGCGTGGATATCATACATCTGCAGTTTCAGAATTTCTCGATCGGTCAAGAAATTTTGCAATTTAATGATAATGAAACATGTTTGAGAAGAACTTTATTGTATGGGTATATTGAGCCTCGTCCACTTCCATAAATGGTATACATTTTGCTCCGTTTCCTTTTCAATGTGACGCCCTGTATATATGGAAGAATTATTTTAGTTCTAGTTTCATGTGGAATGTCCAGCAAATGCGAATGTTAATTTTTGTAATTAATCGAATGTCTACAAGAGTATGAAACCTATATATTCATTCACAGCTAGTATCGAATAAAGACTTGATGATGAAAATTCTTCATATTTATCAATATATAAACAATAATTTGTCCACACCAGATAGTGATCATGATTAAAAAAGAAGAATACCATAATCCTACCAAGAAATAGTAATTGGTTCTGGTTGTCGTATGAAAATGCATAAACTATTCCCAAAGACGTCCACAAATCATATTTCGCATTATTATTTTTAATTCGACTCCATAATTTGATGATTTCATCCTTTTATGGACTGAAATTCTTATGCTGAATAATGTTCCTTGAAATTGCATCGAATTTATTCTAAATTATGAAATATTAACTATTTTTAGCAGTGTTGAAATGAAGAAAATACAGACTGAAAGATTACATTTGAAAATCATAAAAAATATATAGCATAAAATAAAATATCCCATGGTTAATTTTTTATCATGCACAAGATATGATGAGAATTTTGTGGGATTGTTTTCGTGTAAATTGAGTATCGATGAATTTAATTTGCAATCTATTATATTTGTTATTATTGAAAGGAGATTTCTATATCTGTTTTACTTCATTTTTATCGAATACCGGGAAACTGAAATTTCTTACTCATACTCTGCAATCATATTTACATTGATTTAACAGTAAAAGGTGGTGTTTTTGTTAATGAAAGGAAAATTACAAATCAACGAAACGAAGTAAACAGTCCATTCATTCGTAATATTGACTGATAAAGTTTGGTAAAGTAACTGAATCGAATGATTAATTAATGTTGGAATTGGGTGTAGCATGTCATCAATGACATAAAAATTGGCTGGTACTCAGTAGTGGTATAAAGTTCAAAAGATTACTTATTTTTTGGGAATATTCATTGAATGTTATTATGAATCATATTCCATTTCATTACTTGAAAATATTGATTTCTTAACTATGGTATTTAATAATGAAAGAAAAGGACAGAAAATATCAATTTTAAATTATCGTTTTATCTGATACTGAAATCAGCAGTCTATGAAGCAAGATTTCAGTGTCTAGGATTCGAAACAGCTCAATGAAGATCCGCTGAATAATTTTGTTCAATTATGCACTAGTGGATCCAGACACTTTTTCAGCGGGAGGAATGAATTTTTTTCAGGAAGCCATGATAAAAATTTTCTACCAACATTATGGGAGTTGAAGACTCAAAATGAAATTCTTTCATCGAAAATATAAGGGATCGATTGAACTACTATAAAGGTATTATTGTCAAATTCGAGGTCCAAGGAGAGGGGCCATAAAGCTAAAAAAATCTGACTAAAGATGGACAATATGGTCAAGTTTGGTATCGAAATATAGATTTTCGAGGACGCTGAATTCAATAAAAAATATTTCAAGACGCTATCTAGAATAGTTTAGATTTTGACCTGCGAAATGCCATTTTTTCAAAAAATCGAAATTTCAGATCGTCATAGCTCCCGTTCCTGTGATCGTATCCACTTTTTGTTTGTGAATTGTGGAGCAGCGTTGTCCAAAGTATCTCTAGGCCTACCCATTTTTCCCATCCATAACACCAAAAATCCGCATGCTCTGAGCGTGTGAACTGAACTCGAAAATGAAAAATGGAAAACATAAAACTAAAAAAAATCTGGTTTATAAAGAACAATATGGTCAAGTTTGGTATCGAAATATAGGTTTTCGAGGATGCTGAATTCAATAAAAAATATTTCAAGGCGCTATCTAGAATAGTTTAGATTTCGACCTGCGAAATGGCATTTTTTTCAAAAAATCGAAATTTCAAAAAGTCATAGCTGTATATTGTTTATCCGCTTTGTCCCAAGTATCCCTAGGCCGAATAAAAACGATTTCGAAAATGTCAACTTTTTGGGCTAAGCTAAAAACACTTCCTCAGAATCTTTCAGAATACCCATTCTGCTGATCCATAACACTAAAACTCTGCATGGTCTAAGCCAGCTTAGATGGATGCATTGGATGTAAACATTATCTGACTAGATTTCTTTCTTAATCTTGTACAAGTGTTAGAAAATTGAAGGTTTTAAAAAGATCATCTAAGGCTTAGCAGAGGCCGAAGTAATCTTCGGAATAATTTATTTGTCAACTCATCTTATCTTCATCGCAACAGTTGGCCATTCTCAAAAACTCTTCGAACGAAAAAGCTTTGGAACTTCATTTAAGCCTTCTTTATTCTTTATATCAAAAGCGTAGTTTTCCAATAATGAATATACAGCCTGAGACTCATAATTCGCAATGAGTCGAAATCTCTATAACGGATAATAGGATCACCCTGTATACCCTGCCGTAGTTTTGCCCAGTTGCACCCGGACGTGCTACAGCAGGCAGGACACTATCTACATAGAAACTCCAGATGGGCACCAACCAATGGGTACGGTCTTCTTTTGACTGAACACTTGCGTTGTGCAGCTGTGTGCAAGATTTTGTCTAACGCTCTTTTTCGTCCTGGCCGGTGTTTGTTCCTGGTCTGGGACCCGTGAGACCGAAATCCAAACATTCGTCGGGATATTTGTGCGGCACTGCAGCACCCCTTGCCTCTCGCCAATTGGCGTTGATTATTTTCGAGTTCACTTTAGACTGATTAGTCCGGGGTTGTTGTATCACAGGCGGCCCAATTAATCAGCACAGACTGCCCCCATGCCACATGTGATAAAATCGTATAATGGGGTTGTATTTTGTATTAATACGACGTTTATTCTTACAAGGGTCGTGCAATATTTGCAAATATATTTGGTAGAGGAAAATCATGCGACGTGATAATTGAAAGTCTGAACAGAGTGGGACAAATTGGAAACTTTTGAAAGTCCTATCTATAACCAATACCGGGTTACCCATTTGAAAAGATCCACTAATATAACTCCTTGAGAAGAGTTTTAGTTTCTCACAAAGATTAATATTCTGCAACGAAAAAAGTATACTCTCGTAAGTGATATCATAAGGGCATCCAATTGTTCCGAAAAAATCCTGAAACACGTTGCTGAGTAATATTTTAACAAGAAGCATGAGTGTTTTTTAGATTTTTCTCACAGAAAAAATAAGACGCCCGAATGGTATTTGACAGGACTATTTGCTGAGTAACAGATTATTCTGGATGCATTATGTATACTCCATTCACTTTTATTTAATCACATAGGAGGTCATGGTTTCGTTTTCAGGAGTTGGGGCACCTGATGAAAAGTCTGTGCGCGTACATAAAATATCGTTAATGACAAAACGACGATGCCAGTTTTTTTGTTTACTTCAAGGTGAAAGTATCAAAGATTTTCCACATTTTGTTAGTTCGAATCGATCGGCGATATTGAGGCGAAATATCGATAGGAAATCGCCTATTTTTCCGTTCTTCGAACGGCAAATTTGAATTGGACCAAAAATCGATTAATAAGCATAAATAAAGCGAAAGTAAGTAGGTACTAATCGACCTTTTTACACTTGATAACGAAGTTTTTTTAGGTATCTGGCCGTTTAGAAAGATTTCAAACGAAATTCCGGTCCCCCAGAAGTTTGGTTAGTTTCGGTATCGGACAAAAAAAAGCTTCCTTATACGATCTTCTAACGAAAGCGACCGGAAAATATGGTTCAGGTAGGATTTTCGAGGAATCATGAGGAAAGAACTTGCAGAATGAAATTGCACGATTTTCGTTAGTACCTAAACGGGTTCTGGATGGCCATCATCGGTCTCTAAATGATTATTGTTGATCGTTTTCACGTTTCAGAAAAAAACACGTCGAAAAAGCTGAAAAAAAGAAGAAATATGACTATATTGCATTCAACGGTAGTTGAATTCAGATTCCGATGAATTGAAATGTGTCACTGGAGCTTTCATTCCTATTTCCTATCAATCCTTTGCCGAAAGTAGAAATAGGCTATATTGAACCAGAATACATCGGTTTTTTCCATATTCCAGGAGTTTGTGTCTTATTTTAGAACAGGTGAATGATAAATGTGAAGCATATGTTTGACCTATTCCATTTTATTTGTACAAACCTACTGTGGTAGTAATGTATGAATATTTTTTAAACTAAAAAATTACTATACAGTCAGAATATTTTACTCCTTGTTCATAAGATCAAATAAATGAAATGTCGTCAAGTCTTGAACTTTCAGTTCAAGAGGATAAAAAACATTAAATCTTCACAAGCATGCATATGAAAATTATGTGAAAGCAATGCAATTTTCTTCCATGGCGAAAAATAATATATTTCAACAGTGATCTCTTGTACTTTTCATGCAAATAACTAGAAAAGGAATCCTTTCTATCAATTCATATAAACGTAAATTATTTTCGTCCATCACATCTTTTCCAATTCATTCACATTCTGAGAAATACGCTAAGAATGTAGAAAGGGCAACATAGTGTTGACTTGGAACATAAAAATATTTTGAAAAACGTCATAACTTCGATACAGAGTGGAATATGTCAAATTTCCAAGGCCAGAGTTGTGATTTTATAATTGTGAATGGAGTATAGTTTTTTTTAAACCCCATACATAGAGTTTTACAATAGAAATAATTCAATTTCAAAATAGCAAAAATACACATGAATTATTCTGTGGGACACATTTTTTTTCTATTTGAAATCTATCGATAGTTCGACGAAAAAGCTGATCTGATAAATTTCACGAAGTGCTCTATATGTTTGACGAATAGAACACTGATTTTGAAATGACAGAATTTACTTATAATATCTCATTAACCGGCCCTGATATTCTCGATTTGTTTGAACTGCTTGACAATGCTTCTATGAATGCAATTTTTTCTCCATTTGATCGACCTTCTAACTCTTATGGTTTGAAAGTTACCAATACAATCCCATTAAAAAAATGGCCACTCTGTATACATAAAAATGCATAAAAATTGTTTCAATCTGATGGAGTTCAGTACCATGAATTTTCTTCCTGTTGGCTCAATTTTAAGAATGATGAACCCAAATAACAAAGCAACATCTTGTGGCCAGTTACTATGCCGTTAATCATTTTTTAGAAAACTTATCAGATTACCACGAAATCCACGCATACAAGCCAGAAGTCCACCAATGTACCCACTTTCTATCAATTTCCGAAATTGATTATGAAACATGAATCGAACCGCAATTCAATAACATCCAAATGTTATCGTCCGACCTGTAGCTCAAATTGATGGTAGTTTTAAAAATAGCATCAAATCGATAACCTCAGTCCAACATTAGGACTTCTAATTCATGATTTCCTTTCGGTTTCAATGAACCAATTAAAAAATCGGGAAAAATAGGAATAACTCCGTTTAATCGAGTGCATTGTGTAAATGTTAGCGCAGTGATCGAACCAATTCGAAAATGCTCGTATTTACATCAGTCTACCACCAAGAACGTTCGCGGACATCGGTCAACGCTCAATTGTTTCAAAATTGGCGCCATTTTGTGTGACGTAGGGTCGTTGATAAATCAATGTTAATGAAGTTATTAAGAATCCACGCCGTTCTTGTGCCTGTTGTTACAACATAAAATGGATTTTTATTACGTGAATGTGGTGATTTTGATACTGAGCTGTCAAAGGTATGCTGTTCTATTTTTTAAATACTGTATAAACTCTCAAACGACCAATGTGTCGGACATCATATTTTTTTTTCGCTTAGGCAATGAATAGCAATTTCAATTCAACGTTCTAATGATTTGCATAAACGTATTGTCTGGAGAAATAGTGGTATAATCGTAGGTTAGAATATGAGAAGACGTGGTCCAAAGTTGTGATTGTTTGAGGGTGATTCCGGTGATTGGATATAAACATCAAAAGTTATTTCACAACGGTGACATGCGTTGACATTATGCTTTATGCAATAGCGATTAAAAGGCCAAATAATAAATATTTGGATTCTGCAGTTCCAGTGACACAATGAAAGCAACCCATTTTCAGATCGTTCAGTTGATTTTAACCGTTTTTAGACAAATTGAGGCTATGCCGAAACCCTAAAGGTCACATTCGTTATTTATGGTTTTCTAAAGTGGACCGAGGTCAAATTATTTTAGCTAACAAACAAATAATGCTGAAAACACGATAAGCACATCAAACGATTATTGTTCCAAAAAATTATTGCGATTGAGACGCAACGAAAGCTTTTTGGCTCAAATCCGATTGAGAATGCTCAGTAGAGAGCTGGACTCAATTCTTCAGAGAGAGAAAAGGGCATGTTTGTGCCAATAGATGCTTCTTTTCTGCACGTGTGTGTATCAGAATGGAGGTTTTAACATCTGTGATTTTTGAATCGAGAAAAAAAATGTCGGCGTGTATACTCCATTCACTTTTATTTAATCACATAGGAGGTCATGGTTTCGTTTTCAGGAGTTGGTGCACCTGATGAAAAGTCTGTGCGCGTACAGAGAATATCGTTAATGACAAAACGACGATGCCTGTATCAAAGATATGCCACATTTTGTTAGTTCGAATCGATCGGCGATTTTGGGGCGAAATATCGATAGGAAATCGCCTATTTTTCCGTTCTTCGTCGTCCAGAAGAAGTTTCCCGTCGATATGAGAAATTTCGTGCAAGTGTCATTTTTTACTTTCCCGACTTTTGGCGTGAGTACGAATGGCAAATTTGAATTGGACCAAAAATCGATTTATAAGCATAAATAAAGCGAAAGTAAGTACTAATCGACCTTTTTACACTTGATAACGAAGTTTTTCTCAGGTATCTGGCCGTTTAGAAAGATTTCGAACGAAATTTCGGTCCCCCGGAAGTTTGGTTAGTTTCGGTATCGTTTTTGGTGCTGAAAATTTTTTTGGAATGTGTAAATGGACAAAAAAGGCTTCCTTATACGATCTCACGAAAGCGACCGAAAAATATGGTTCAGATAGGATTTTCGAAGAATTATGAGGAAAGAACTTGCAGAATGAAATTGCACGATTTTCGTAAGTAAACGGGTTCTGGATGGCCATCATCGGTCTCTAAATGATTATTGTTGATCGTTTTCACGTTTCAGAAAAAACACGTCGAAAAAGCTGAAAAAAAGAAGAAATATGACTATATTGCATTCAACGGTCGGTGAATTCAGATTCCGATGAATTGAAATGTGTCACTGGAGCTTTCATTCCTTCGCCGAAAGTAGAAATAGGCTATATTGAACCAGAAAACATCGGTTTTTTCCATATTCCAGGAGTTTGTGTCTTATTTTAGAACAGGTGAATGATAAATGTGAAGCATATGTTTGACCTATTCCATTTTATTTGTACAAACCTACTGTGGTAGTAATGTATGAATATTTTTTAAACTAATAAATTACTATACAGTCAGAATATTTTACACCTTGTTCATAAGATCAAATAAATGAAATGTCGTCAAGTCTTGAACTTTCAGTTCAAGAGGATAATAAACATTAAATCTTCACAAGCATGCATATGAAAATTATGTGAAAGCAATGCAATTTTCTTCCATGGCGAAAAATAATATATTTCAACAGTGATCTCTTGTACTTTTCATGCAAATAACTAGAAAAGGAATCCTTTCTATCAATTCATATAAACGTTAATTATTTTCATCCATCACATCTTTTCCAATTCATTCACATTCTGGGAAATACAAATTTCCAAGGCCAGAGTTGTGATTTTATAATTGTGAATGGAGTATAGATAATTTTTTTTTCGAACCTGCGCTTCTTGTTGGCGGGACAATTGCTCTACCGCTAAGCTATCGGGGTGCATGGTACCTTTTTTTAAATGATGGCAAATGGCTGGATGAGTGACTCCAAGTGTTTCTGCGAGTTCCCCTTGCATTCGTGATGGATCTTCATCGAGTCTCGTCTCTAATTATTCATCCATAAACTTTGGTAGCTCTCCGGGTCGTTCTTCGTCTTCCAAATCAAAATTGCGACTTTTAAACGGGATAAACGACGTCCGACACGTTCGTTCAGCTAGAACATCGTCACCGTAAACTTCCACTAACTTATGACTTCAGACAGCCTTTTTCTCATGTTGAAGTAAAACTTCCCGCAAAAATTCATTATTCGGTTCAAAAATTGACATTTTCAGAGCACACAGAAACTGTGTTGATTACACTTCAGCGAAATGGAAGATACTGAAAAAGAAATCCAAATGATGACAAAATGACGGTGTTGCCAGATGAAACAATGGATAATAAACTAGTAATTTCTAACTTTGCACTGCTAACTGAATAAACCTTTTCAGATTAACAGCTTCTACAAAAGGAACCTCAGAGTACACGAATGGTGAAGAGATAAGCTGGAGTGGGAAAGGGCTAACTGAGATCCCAAAAGGAAATGGAACGATCAAGAAACTCGACTTGGCATACAACAACATTCTATTCCTTCCTCCGAATACCTTCCAGAACAAATCGTACAGAGATTTAACAGTTTTGGACATGCACGAGAACAGACTGAGTGTTGTGGACTCATTGGCCTTCAAAGGATTAAAGAAAATGAAGAGTTTGGATATTTCCTTTAACAACATAAAAGACTTGGAGACTTACACTTTCGAACAAAACCGAAAATTGGAAAAACTTGATTTGACGAGTAACAGAATAAGATTCACAAAGTCCAAGGTGTTTTTGGTGTCTTCCTCCCTAACAACTTTAGTATTAGCCAAAAATGATATAGACGAACTGTACGAACTCACGTTCGTCGGCTTGAAGCACCTGACCAATCTGATTTTGGACGACAACACCCTAACCAAAATACATCCCAACTCTTTCAAAGCACTCAATGACATACAGTTTTTGTCGTTAGCACACACTGGCGTGATGCATCTAGGGGCTACGATGTTTACACAGATACCTAGGATCCTGAATATCGAATCAAGCCCTTTGGCAAACAGATTCATCCCGCCCTTGACAAGAATAAAAAAGGATCAGGTGAAAACTTTGCTGAGAGCTGAAGCTTACGGGTAAGTGATGAAACATACTGACTGTCTCTCCGAGACGATTTTCTGTCAACAGGTTCAGACTTGAATGGCCGGTCAGAGAGAGAGTCAAATCCTCCACATTATCTCGATCCCTTTTGAACGAGATGTAACAGTCATGCGCACTTGTTTTTGGCAAAGTCGATTATATGATATTTGCAGAGCATCTGCACAAAAATGTTTTTGCAATTCAAAATTGTTCTTCAGCTGCACTGAAATGGTAACCAATTCTTGGTACTCTGTGGGCTTGAGTGAATAATGATTTTAAATATAGTTTAGAGAACAAACGATATTGGCAAAAGCAAATTCCGTTCATTTCAAGCATAATCCCCAAAAATTCAGATATTGTAAAATTCAAATTCAACTCGAAAATATTTAACAGGGAGGACATAGCTTTTGGTGAAATCGTAATCCTACTATCTCAAGCCAATTTCCTGAGAACTCAGATTTTGCACTCTTCTAATTTTTATCGAGACTTTTCAATGGAGGGGGTGGGCTTGAATGAATGATGAATTTTGAATATAGTTAAGAGAATGATGGATATTGGCAAAAGCCAGTAAAAGCAAAAGCAATTTTTACAATAATAATCAATTTTTTCGCAGACTTGTCGATTGATTGGGATGAATTAGGAGAATTCTCAAGTTTTATTGGGATAATGAATGCTGCCTGATCACGATAAAAAGATGCTGATTGTATTCCAATCACAAATCAATGGAATACCTGCTCATCAATACCTTTGAGGAATTGTTGGATCTTGTTGAGAGTGAAAGTTATTTTAAGTATTACCTTGTAAATATTTAGCATTAATAGTAATTTTTGTTTAATTTATAAATTATAATTGTACATTAGTTGATCTAAGTATACTGGCTGCTCTTTCCAACTTTGAAAAACAGGATGTTTTCAAAGATGACACTTTTTAACATAAGGTAAAACGCATCAATGAATCATTTCACCGAAAATCTCTAACATGAAACTTTCAAGATGACGAAGTTACTTTCCTTTGAAGTCGAGTTCCAGCTAGACATCCTTCCGTCATACGATACGAAGAAAGCCGGCCCTCTTCTTTGCAGGGCCGGCATTTATTTATTCCTCCTTCGAAAAACACTTATCTTTAAAAACATCCTGTATACATGATGGTCTACTTTGAGCTAATAGCTGCTTTAATGGTCGATAAAAAACTTATTTCGAGAAGGATATTTTATATCAAAATGGAATCCAAACGCTTTGTTTCGAAACCATATTTTTTTTGAAAATTTCAACGACCGGTATCTTTGAACCGAATCTTTTAAGGCCTACGTTGATATAGAACATTCTTTTCCAAATAAATTATTCTAGCAGCTATTGAGGTGCTGCTAGTACAGAATGGATCACTCTGTATATCTATCAGAGGAAGGAGTGATCATGACGACTTTAGGAACATGTGAACACATCACATTTGATATTACATACTAAAAATCACTTTTATGTTTTGTTCATAACTCAAAAAAGTGAAAGAAATTAATTCGAAATCGATCATTTTCCAATACGACCTTAAGAACACCAATTTGTGGAGGATCATCAATTTAACTCAGTATTTCAGATATTTATTGGGTGCATATAATGTAAAATTTTTCATTAGTAAATATATAAGATACTGACACTTTATGTTTTTTTCAACATATTTTCACATTTTAATTATACATACCAAGAAAAGCCTAACAAAAATTGAATGGTACATCTGTTACAAATTGTTCTCATATTGATACAATAATATGACTGACATCTATTACATAGATACCTACTTGTGGATAAAGGGTTGGATCAACTGGTGTTATCAAGTTACCAATTATATACCGTAATGGTAATAATAAATACATCCTATTTATTTTATTGCTTGAGATCGCTATAATTCAAGTAGCAGATAAAATATAACTGGATAACCAATTGTAGATACATTGTAGCAATAATGTATCTATAGAAATGTCTTCGTTCCAAGTTTGCTTCGTCTCACGACAATCATTTTACCTGTGTGATTAGATTTATGAAATGGGATTTGACCTTTTGGCGTTATATGTATTTATGATGTGTACATGAGCTTATCGCAAATTTTCCACTCAATAAAGACGAAAACACCGTGTAACTTTTTTGGCGGTTTCCAAGAAAATTTTCCATTGAAGATGATGACCGATCGGGAAGGCCAGTTTCTGTGTCAGTCCCCGAAAATATCGATGCAGTTCATGACATGATTTTATCAGACCGTCGAATTGGGCTAAAACGGATATCTGAAGCACTGAAGATTTCAAACGATTTCAAACGCGTTCATCATATAGTTCACGTCAATTTGGACATGGGAAAAATTTCTGCAAAATGGATCCCCAAATGTTTGAATGTTGACCAAAAGCGTGCAAGGGTAGAAGCATCGCTTTCGATCTGTGCTCGATTTGAAAACGATGTAGACTTCTTAAACCGAATTGTTACTATGGATGAGCCTTGGGTACATTTCTACGATCCAGAAACAAAGCAACAATCGATGGAATGGCGACACTCATGGTTCTCCAAGACCTAAGGAGTTTCGTGTCCAAAAATCTGCTGGAAAAGTTCTTGCTTTCAGTTTTTTGGGATTGCCATGGGGTAATCATGATTGATTTTTTGGATAAGGGTAGAACAATAACTGGAGATTACTATTCGACATTACTGACCACTCTACGCGAAAAAAATTAAAGAGAAAAGACGCGGATAACTCTCCAAAGGTGTTTTGTTTTTACAGAACAACGCCCCAGTACACAAATCTCATGTTGCCATGCAAAAAATTCGTGATTTAGGGTTAGAATTACTAGAACACCCCCCTTATTCACCAGATTTCGCTCCGTCCGACTATCATCTCTTTCCTCAACTGAAAAAAAGTTTGAAAGGTCGTAAATTTTCTTCCAACGAGGAGGTAATGAAAGCTGTGGAGGATTGGTTTTCAGAGCAAGAAGAAAAATTTTTTTGAAAGGTCTAGAGACGTTGCAGGTTCGCTGTAATAAATGTATTCAATTAAGAGGAGAATATGTTCAGTAATAAAATATTTTGACATTGAAATTTTGTTTGGTTCTATAGTAGGCTAAGAATTTTTCAATATATCCTCGTATTAGTACAGAAATATCAGTATAATTTTTTGATAATTCCCTAGAATTTTATATGGTTGAGCCATCCGGACAAAACTTTGCATGTGGGTTCAATATATCATTCTCTATCTGAGAGCGAAATTTCATCACCATGCAATCAGTAGTTTTGAAATTATCTGTAATTCAATGAATGTATTTGGACGAAAAAACCGTTCATCAACCCAAATTCTTGTATTATTAGAGCATAAGACAATACACTGAAAAGTTCCGAAGATATAATCCACCCTGTAACAAAATCGGAAAATGCTCACACCCATGGGCGCCCGAAGGGGGGGGCCATAGTCCCCCCTGAGATTTTGATGGCCTTATCGTTTTTCAGCCAAACACCCTCAATGTTACTTTCTTAATCCAAAGGGCAAGGAAAAATGGATTATTTTGCCCCCCCTCCTGAGAAAAATTTCTGCGGGCGCCCATGCTCACACCCTGAATCGTCACGAAGTGATAATTGACTCCTACCTCCATGTCGATGATTCCTTCTCATCATCTGTAAACAGCAGTATTCCCACTCGATCCAGTGAACGTTCTCTGTGAGAAACAGACTCCATGGAAGAACGAGCAGAGTCAACAGATATTGATAAGTATTATGTACAGAAGATATTTCGTAAATGGGATATATTTGAAGATCAGCGTTGGCCTGGAGATTTTCCCACAGAAGCGAACGGCTTGCGGTGTTTGAGTGGCCAGATAAGAACGACCACATTACATACACGCCTGTACAGATTGAATCAACACCTGCATAGGTGTGAGAAACTTTGAGCCCGCTTGTATAAATTGTGACTGGGGTGATTTATATATTCAAATGGTTTGGACGTGCTCAGGGTTCTAATGAGTCCACTTTCGTGGCGAAGCAGTGTATGTTCACATTTTGGGGGTAAAATGAAGCAGTTTTCTTTGCTTATTCGGTGGTTGACGATTTCTGGATTTAGCCCTGTGGCTCATTCCAAATGTCCAGAAAAGATTGTAAGAATTTAATGCACGTTCCTGGGTGGGCCGAAATTGCAGTTCGACCTTTTTAATCGCCTCTAAAATATTCATATCAGATATTGAATTTTGCGTGGCATAATGAATCGGGAGTGTTATTCAGCATTTATTATGATTTCGTATGAACTCCACCGGATATAGGTATCGGATAGTATAAAGCGTCTGACTTAACATTCAAATGAGGTGTTGAATAGGATGTACATATTTTATGCTGGTATGCAAAATAATCGATGATAGACTTCGCTCCTTGAACAGTTTTTGCATTCATTACGTTGAGTACGTTCGAAATACAGCATTCAACGATATCTCTTTGAAAGGTGTTCAGTTTGGTGGTAGGAAACCTTGGTTTCTGGCTGACCACCGACTGATGCAATTGATGAAGATGAAGGGCTCTTTTCACACTCAAAAATTAAACATTCTGATTGCTTGCACGTTCGATAAGCCTGTTACATTCAAAATCCGAAGGTTAACAGAAATCATATATTCATTTTCTAACGGGAATGTGAGAATCAACTTTCCCGATTACATACTAACTGACAAAGAACCTCAACACCCAGAAGACGCTGTTTAAATTTTAAATTTTCTTTGGTAAAACATAGATAAGGACTGAACGAGAATGAATTCGCTATCACAAAAACGCCTATATCTCTTACCAATTGAGAAAAAATCAAAATTTGATCATAGTTAGCTTTGTTATGAACGTCAGAAACATGTGGAACATTTACTTCATAAATATTCCAATTCCAATTCTCTGTTGTGAAGCGGTTCAAGGAAGATCTTACAATTAACCGCAAGAAAGGAAACGGGAGGAAAAAGGGGTTTCATAGCCCAAAAAAAGTGAAGAAAGCCATCAGCCTTTTTCAGAAGAATCCTAACCTTTCAGGACGGAAAGTGGCCCAAATAGTGGGTTGTTCGCAGTCAAACGTTCAGAAAATCAAGTCGAGTTGTGGGCTTAGAACATGCAAAGTGCAGAAAGTGCCAGACAGGAACGCTGTGAAGAATCAAGAGCAAAGTAATTAAAAAAAGATTTCTTGAAAAATTTTTCCTGTTGCGTGATGGACGACGAAACCTATGTCTTGGCTGATTTCTCGCAACTTCCTGGTCAGGAATTCGTGGAAATGTTGACCAACAATTTCGCGTGAAGAAACAAGCAAAGTTTCCTAAAAACTTCCTGGTTCGGCAAGCAATTTGCACTTGTGGGAAAAGGAGCACATTTTTCATTGTCCAAGGCTCTGTTGACTCGAAGATATACATCGGGGAATGCTTGAAGAAGCGACATTTACCATTTTTACGTGAGCACGATGTGTCAACAATCTTTTGGCCAGATTAAGCTTCATGCCACTACAGCAAGGCCACCAAGGAATGGTACGAAGCTAATGAGGTGGTTTTTGTCCCCAAAGAGGCCAATCCACCAAATTGCCCAGAACCCAGGCCAATCGAAAGATATTGGGCCCTGGTAAAAAGAGAATTGAAGAAGACTAAGAAATCAACGAAAACATTAGCGGAATTCAAGCAAAAGTGGAAGACAGCATCCCAGAAAGTGACTGAGAACACTCAACTCAACCGTCAGAGGTAACACAACGATAATGCTGCAGTCCAAAAGACCTTATCCGGCGGTAAACCGTTCGGACAGTTACAGGATGACCTTGTTCTCCTAACCACTCATCAGCCAAAGATCGAGTTGCCGCAAATCGGTCTCTAATGGCCATAAGTCTTAGACGGCGATCTTGAACTTCATTTGTGCCCCTTCGACCTCCGGTGCCTACTCTTCTTCGATTTTGGGCATTATCAAACCACGCTTGACAACATCTTATAACTGTAGTTGGATTTCTGACGACCATGAGAACTCGAGCCTTAAAAATGGATACTCAGATATTCAGGAATATCCCATCTTGGTAACAGAAACTCATTATCGTTTGTTTCGTTGTGAATAATTGCAGCTGTTTCAAAATTGGCTATTGTGAAATGAGTGACAGATGGCGGCATTCACAAGTGTTCATCTGTGACACTTATTGGATGCTGGATACGTTCCTTTCACGTGTGAGGATGCAAAATGACAAACCATAAAGATCGACGGAGAGGCCAATTAAGTATCTGTTATTCAAGAAATGGACCATTAAAGAATACCAGTTATTACGAATTGCCTGCTTGACAATTATATAATGATTGTATTTGCATGCACGTTTCCTGAATGATCGGATAAAGTTTATGGTCCGAAATTGCCAATTACATTTCGTTGGTTATTTTACTGTAAATTGAATTGTCAGTAGAATTTTCGTGAATTTGGTATTGAGTGATAAAAAATACTTGTTAGGCCTCGAATGTTATGAAGTAATCGTTTCTTTAATGAATGTGAAATACATTACAAAAATATACATTATAAAAAAGGTTGACATTTGAAAAACAATTTTCATGAAAGAGAAAAATACAGGATGTTCCATTTGAAAAAATCGAGTTATCGCATATTTAATTTAAGTGAATTGATAAATTTATATTAGACACTCTGTATGAAAAAAACTTCAGATTTTCACCGAATGATGAAGCTGATACCTTAAGCTAACTTTTGTAAAAATTTCGTTCATCTAGATTGAACACAGCGGTTGCTATAAGAATTTTGATGAACCCCTCAAAACACTAAAAATATCCTGAAAATACGAATTATGTAGCAACGCCGTGATGAAATTTGAAAAATTAGGTATAAGTGTAAAGCTCTTGTTGTCCTCGGAAGAATTATGCCATGAAATACAGGGTGTTCCATTTGAAAAAACTACATATTTTTCCGTAACTTTTTTTTGACGCACCCTGCATATGTAAAATTATTTTTAGTTTGTAGATTTTTGTCAACCTTACAACCATATTATATAAGTTTTTTTCGACACGGTATAGTTTAGGCGCTATTTTGGATGTACGCATTGGTGACGCACCCTGTACAATAACGTTATTGAAAATTTCGTCAAAAGGCTACGCATACATAATTCCCAAATGTATATTATCTAAAACAATAAATATTCCAATATTTAGCTACAGAAAACCATGTTTTATTGAACAATGAAATCTTGCGCTTTTATTGAAACGACCTCCCTTTTCAAGGGGACACCCTGTATTCAGTTGGTGCCTCATCTGAAATCCTCTCACCCAAAAAGAACATAAATCATCTTCAAACCACCATATCTTCCCTGAAATTCTGTCAGAAAAAGATATCACATTCATAACATCAAAAGATAAGGTTTATTTATTGTCAATTAAAAAAATCGATATTGTATAAACCGCTTCATTTCGTCTGATCCATCAGGATCATTCATGAAGATGAGGTTCCCAAGGGTGACATCGCGATCTAATAAATATTCCAGATAAGAGCTATAAATAATTAAAATTTGGTTTGTGTTATCTGCATGTCCCATAAGTTTAGGTTGTTTTTTTTCCAGTTTGAAAAAGTATTGTATTACATATTGTTGAATGAAATCGGTCGTTTTTAGAAAAAAAGATAAAAATTGGGAGATATTGGATACATGATTGATCTGATGCTGTTCAGTGGGTTGATTCCTACACCTATCAGATTACTTCGATAATTTTTAAACTGAAATAGAGATCCACAAGATTTTTTAGTGGTTTGAGAAGGTAAAGTGTGAAATTTCATTGTCATATTCAAACTGACAAAGAAAATTGCATCCACCAAAAGGAGCTGCTTAAATTTAAATTTTTTTTTGGTAAAACAGATAATATTGCAAGGAGTAAATGATCAACATTTGGGAAAAAGATCGTGAAGGTTTTTTCATGTACCTAAACATTTTTTGTTACATAAATATTGTAGTCGTTTTTTGTGATGCAAACAGAGGCAACAACTCTTATTCAAATGCGATTCACTATAACTTAATTCAATTCTGGTTACACAGTGGATCTCGTAAAGTTGCCATTCTTGGGTATCACAAAAGGGGCAATCTCGTTTGAAAGAAAAAAAGTGATCAGATACATCAGATATAAATATGAATTCAAACAAGCTTTTTTAGGCAACTCCCATTATCATCGTCAGAATCGTTACTTTTTACTCACACCACACTGTATCGAGTCTGCTCTATACCGGAACGAAACCAAGATTCGTTCGAGTCCAACAATTATTGGTACGCGATATGCAAGTGCGTTATTATTATGAATAACATTCTTCGTTGATTATCTCTCTGAAAATAGAGTTTTGTTTAACGATTGGCGCCACGTCTATCTCAGAACCTGATGCGATATATGTATGTGACCTTTGCAGCTGCATCTTTTGATTTGTCAACAGTATCCATTCATCACTGTGACCTATTGATTGTGTTGAAATAATGGTGAATAATCGTGAAGTGGCCTCTTCACGTGAAGCTATTATCGTTAAGCCTGATTTACAGACGCGGCTTCTAGTGAAGTGGAAGCAGTTCCGGATTCAGTTTTTCTGAGAATGGATGGCTACACTCTCGTATTGACCGCCAATTCTTTTAGTATCAACGCCAATTTTTCTAAACTTATACAGTAACGTAATTTGAAGAAAAACAAGCTTTTTGAGCCAATTTTTTATGCAACTCTAAAGCTTCTTATTTCTGCATATCTCTTGTTATTGGTAAATTTCGCTCTCTCTGTTGAAGAAACTACTTATAGGGTAACTTCTGCATTTCTGGATTCCCGGATTTTTCGAGTGTACAAATTGCTTGATTTTGGCTGTTTCTGGTACTTCTAGGCTAGATAGGTGAAAATGTTGAAAGGAGTCCTGGGCTCGATTTTCGTGAAAAATCCATTACTGAAAGCCGTTTCACGATATCTTCATTTGTTTTGAAGATATACAGGGTCTTTCACGAGGAACCTCACCCATATTTATACGGGAAACTACTGAACGTATTTCATGAAATTCAGCACTTATAAGTATTTCACGATGCTGATGAAATCTAAAATATTTTCAAGGCATGAGCACCTCCGGTTTTTCCGGAAATGATGTCAACTTCCGTTTTTCAAATTAGAACACCATTTTTTTATTGCAGAAATAGATTCCTTAGAAAATTTCAAGTTATTTTGATGTAACATTTTTCAGTTTTGGTTGGAAAATTCTCTCTGAGCGGAAAAATTCGAAAAAAAAATCGAAAATAGAGCTCCGCTGAAACAAGAATAACTTCGAGGTTTTTGGATGGAAAATTTTCATTTTTGGGATTTTTCAAGATGTAAGATTGATGTATCCACTTTAAAAATCGAAATCGCGATTCATGATACAGGGGATGAAAAAATCGCTTTCAAAGTTAGGGATGACAAAATCGTGAAAAATCAATTTTTTCTCCAACCATCAAAAAATGTTGACATTTTTGTACTATTTTCAGGTGCAAAAGCCATCAATTCCCTTACCGTATACAAAAATTTGCTCTTTGCTTAGCAACACTTTTAATCCTAGGATTAAAAACGCTACTTTTAATCCTAGGATTAAAAGTAATTGCATTTGAGCTCTTTAATTGAAATTTGAAGTCTACTGACATCTACTTGACAATCAATATTTACCAACAATACCAGATATTTGACTTGGTTGGAGAAAAAATAGTATATATCATACGGACTAAAAGTGCCTATTTTTACTCGCAATTTTGCATTCGCTCGGCTGCGCTGCGCTCCACCTCGCAACTGCAAATATTGCTCGTAAAAAAATATGCACTTTTAATCCTTATAATATAATATAATATACTATTTTCAAATTAGAACCCCATTTTTTTATGGCAGATATTGAATCTACGTTAAAAAATAATGTGAGTGTATGCATCACACCCTTGCCCTAAAATGGATATTTTCTGAGTTAATATCCACGTCATTTCCGGAAAAACCGGAGGTGCTCATGCCTTGAAAATATTTTAGATTTCATCAGCATCGTGAAATACTTATAAGTGCTGAATTTCATGAAAATACGTTCAGTAGTTTCCCGTATAAATATGGGTGAGGTTCCTCGTGAAAGACCCTGTATATAACGAAATTTTTATATTTTGGTGATTTCGAAAATGTGCCATAACTTCTTCATTTTCTGAAATATCCGAAAACGGCAAAAACTTTCTGAAGGCACTTTTTCATTAGCAATACGACACCGTATTCAATTTTTTTTATCTCTTATATAAAGGGTGGAAAAAAAAACAACTTTATAATTTCAAATACGAATGGTTTCTTTTTTTGATCCTGTTATGCAAAAAAAATTAGCTCTTCGAAAATATATATATATGTCGATATATTATTTTTTTGTATGGGCCATGGGGATATGTAAAAAATGAAATTTTTAATATGGCAATTTCACTAAAATGCTGATTTTGCCTCAAATATGGAAATAATATATCGACATATATATATTTTCGAAGAGCTGATTTTTTTTGCATAACATTGGATCAAAAAACGAAACCATTCTTATTCAAAATAAGAAAGTTGTTTTTTTCCACCCTTTATACAAGAGATAAAAAAACTGAATGCAGTGTCGTATTCCTAATGAAAAAGTGCCTGTATAGAAAGTTTTTGCCGTTTTCAGATACCTATTTTAGAAAATGAAGAAGTTATGGCACATTTATTTTCGAAATCACCAAAATATCAAAAATTCGTTATATCTTCAAAACAAATGAATATATCGTGAAACGGCTTTCAGTAATGAATTTTTCACGAAAATCGAGCCCAGGACTCCTTTCAACATTTTCACCTGTCTGGCCTAGACCAATGCTAATTTCGATTCATTCTTTTTTAACTTTGTGAATGGAGTTAGTTTTTTTGGTTTATCTGTGACACATGTTTCGTAGTTATACTACTACAATTTCATACTGGAGTATATTTCAAGTTGTGCAAAAAGGTATTTAAATGTCGTCTGTAGGCTCATTTCTTGAGAATTTTTAAAATTGGGGAATTCCATAGGTCCTTCTGTTCGTTTAGAAGTTTTCTATCCGGTTATTCGAGTACTTTTATTCTTTTTTCGAATGAACTATCACAAAGTAACGGACTATTCTGTCCATTATTTTTCAGTAAAATTTCAACACTCGATTCTTGATTTCCGCACAAGAAAATAGCATAACTGAATCTTCCAACCATGTTGATATACGTACGTGAAATATTTCCAGTATTAACAGAGAAAAAAGTTTCTTCAACATTCGTCCGGTCTTTGGAATTATTGAATTCACATAATATTTTCTCAAATTCATTATTCTCCCGAAGTAAATAAACATTTCCAATAGTCTAGAATGAGCTTAAAATTACTTTCTAAAGGATCTACGCAAATATTACTTCTTGATGAAAAAAATCTTATCAATTCGTCAACGTTATTCGTCAATAAACATGATGCATGATGAATCTATTGCACAAATTGAGGATTTCAGGGCAAGTAAATAGGTATAGTCACTGAACTGAATCATATATACGATAATGGAAGAAGAAAAGCACTGACGTCCAATCTTCAATTTTTTTGACAGATGTCAAGATTCGAAAAAAAAATTTACATCTGTCAAAAAAAGTTACAGAAACCTGTATGATAACTTTACTTGACATAATTACAAACTTCAGAACACATTCTCAAGTTAGTACCAATTTAAATCAATTACTAGGTACTAAATTTTAAATTATCAGGCAAAGAACCTCCAGCCCTGCATCTAGTTAATTATAGTATCCGAAATCTGTGCAATACTACGATTCATAAATCCCTGCCATTCATCACTGTCATCGGTTCACAAAGACCGTAAACTAACACAGAGGCGCCTGCGAGGATTGGCAGTAAAAATTGCCTCACATCGCATTTCTCAGGGCGCCTGAAATTTTACCTAGGCTCACGCAATTCACCACATCGGTCGCCACGCCCCTACGGCCACCAAAAGCAGATCATTGGCCGGCCGTCCCCCCTCCTTAGTATAAAACGCGGCGCGCACCCGACGAAACGTCATTCGAATTCTTAAATCCGTACTTGACGTTTGTGTGTCGTTCCGTGCTACGCGACTTTAACATTATCAACATGAAGGCTATAGTTAGTGCATTGTGCAACGAAAACAGTGGAGTTAGTTCCGGAAAAGTGTCGAAAGCTAGGAAGAACGTGGAGAACGAGGAGATACAGATGTATCTGAGCAAACTCAAGGACCTCGTTCCTTTCATGCCCAAAAACAGGAAACTTTCTAAGTTGGAAGTGATTCAGTATGTTATCGATTACATCTGCGATTTACAAAGTGCGCTGGAAACACACCCTGCAGTCAACGCTTTTGATGCCACCGCAGCTTTGAACCAGAAAAAATCACAAGCAGCCGCCAGCCCCAGGCAGCCTCTGGGCGTGAGGCCGAGCCCGAACACCATACTTGGACCTTGCGAGGCTTCTATACTCACCAATATCACGGTAAGTCCAAATTCGAAAGCAACAACGAAATCC
Source organism: Adalia bipunctata (assembly GCA_910592335.1). NCBI lineage: Eukaryota > Metazoa > Arthropoda > Insecta > Coleoptera > Coccinellidae > Adalia > Adalia bipunctata. The sequence goes on along the minus strand of OU342948.1, from coordinate 6,125,234 downwards.
ACATACCTACCACTACTTAAAATCCCAGGGCTACCAAAGTTAAAACGCTGGTTTCCATAAATTTCGATACTTTTTCTTGCGGCCTTTCCAAAAACGCTTAGCATAATATTTAAATTTCTAGACGCGACATTTGTCATTAGTGATTCGACCTTCATGTCTGTTACTGCAATTTGCATTCCTATACATATTTATTGAGAAAGGTCCTTTTTTTTAGCAATCTAACGCCACTTATTAGCACACCTACTGCAGTAATCAGTTACCAAACAAACGCTAAACAAAAACGAATACAAAACACAAAGATAACATATTACAGCAAACACGCGACAGAAACGAATACATATTTCGGGTAAATTACACTAATTTTCATTACTTCGAAGATGTCAGATAGTACGAGAACTTGTTATTTCTAATCTGAAAGACTGCAATGAAGGCATCTGCTGATAATCACTGTATAGTCGCTGTTTCTTCTAGTTAGTGAACAGTTTGATTCATACTTTTCTGTTTGCCGGCAGAAAATGTCGCATTTTGCATATTTCGGTGAATAGGTACCTGATACTATACAACCCCTTGATTTCTGTTGCGCCTTTGATTGAGTCCACTAGGAATTTCCCCACTTAGTAAACCGGAAAGATGCATAGGAAATTGCGGAATCATGATTTGACGATTGTGGGAAAGCTTACACGTAAAGCGATAAGTTTCCCACGTTAAAATTCAGTATTGTTCGATTTAAATAGTGCAGGTGTGATTTCCCTTTGTTCGAGAGGAGGCTTATCGCTAATGGGGGGCCTAAACAATACGTGTGCTTTGATTCTTGACCTATGATGCCGAGTCTCACTTCCAGGATGTTCCTATCTAGGTGGAACTTTATCAGAAATGACACCTGGGCTCATATGGCACATTAACGGTTCACTGCAGATGTACACACCACGTGCAATACCAGATGGTCGGTTTGATTGTCATTGACACACATGGTCCATTGAGCCTCGTTTTTGTTGTACTAATCTAATAATACTTACTTTGTGTGTTCGTCTCTCCCAACAAATATTCTCCCTTATCAAAAAGCCAAGTGTTTAGCACTTTTAGAACACATGTTCTATTGGGGTAATTATCCGAGGTCAGCTGTTTAGAACAAATAACACATGTGCTGGGGGTTTTAAATTAATTTATGGGACCCTCATTGCCCTCATGACAGATTTTCAACAGCATCCCAGTCTAGACCAAAGCTCGTCATTGGATGACTAAATGGTTATGTTTAGACGTTTTGTGCATTCAATGTTTCGAACACCTGTGTTTACTCATTAAATTTTCCTAGTCGTCATTACTCGCTAATATTAGCAGAACAAACAACTCATTGAATCATAACTATTCACACCGTGTCGATAAAACTCAAGAACCGATAACTGGCCTTTGAATTCTTACATTACATTATTTAAAAAAATATTCTCCTTCTTGTATGAATCAACTTGACTCAAATCGAATAAATTAAAGTGTGTTCTTTTGGAGACTAATGTTTGTTTCTTCTTGTTACAGAGTCCAGAAAAAATGTCGTCACAAGACCGATCGGTGTCGTGCTGATCTCCATTCCAATGAGATGACCAGATTTACGAATATGACATTTCGTCTGCGTGCAAGGCGTCGACTGATTTTTTATTTATGAGTTCAGTGTGTGGTTGAATGAAAGAGAAGAGCACTTTGACGTGGATGTACCTGTTATGTTGCAATTGTTATGTAGAAATTTTGTTGTTGTTTTGTATATACGAAAGGCGGGTTTAGTACAATTTCTTTCGATCCAAATGGAGGTTTTGGAATGATTTAAATACCTTATATTTGTTTGTGACTTTTCTATTCTGTGATTTTTTTAGAGTATATTTGTACAAAATCAGATATTCTCGAGGATGTTTCCTTATTATTTCATGAAATGACCGTCGCAGAGATCTGCGGTCGTTTTGTAAATTTTGTATATTTTTGTTTTAGAAATACCCTTGTAAATATCTATGATAGAGCAACTAAATGTTGGAATTATATATTATATTTGATTTCAAATAGATGATTTTATAGTGAAATATGGCATTTTCAGTTCACCTCCCCTAATCGTAAAATCGATGATTTGGAAGAATTACTAAAGATTTTAATCAAATCGAATCAATAGAGAAAGATTTCAAATATTCTTACTGTTTGAAATAGAGATTTTTTCGGGTCGATGCTTTAATTTTTTTGAAAAAAGTACCACGATTCCTTCATTTTGAGCCATGGGTTCTATTCTTTCACGAAATTTATTGAAATTTTCCCAATACTTTGGTGTACAGCTGTTTCAAAACACGTCATTTTGATTACAACTTGGATTTCATTGAATCATCAATATACAGAGTGTAACAGCCAAATGGAATAAATTCGATAACGAATAAATGAGGGGGTGTTAGGAAAAACGCTCGGACACGTCGATTTGTAATTTTAAATGCGCATATTTTTCAAGAAAATAAAATTATATAGGGTGTTCCATGCGACTGTGGCCAATACCAACTTTCTTATTTCAAATGCAACCCCCTGTATTTTATTTATTTTTTGGATTCTTCAGAAAATTCTAGACATAATTCATGTACAATGTCCTATACCTATATTCAACTTTTTCGGAAATATTAAGTGTTTTCAGATTTTTTACAAAAATTAACATTTTAAATGAAAATTCTTTTATTTCACAAATTCGATACATTACACGCAATACTTATTACCCATTTACCTCTTGATATGAAGAAAGTAAGCAAAAACCATTACTGAAAGGAAATGTTGAGACAATTCTACACCAGATTAGCATGTTGCCAAGACGTTCGCGGCGAGCATTTTGAACATTTCTACATTGACATTAATATTTTTGTTTGTTTTTTTTTTTAATAATTAAGAAATACTCAGTATTACTCATTAGGTTTTAAGTGTAATGTACCGAATTTGTGAAATAAAATAATTTTTATTTAAAACGTTGATTTTTGCAATAAATCTGAAAACACTTAATACTTCCGAAATAGTTAAAGGACATTGTGCATGAATTGTGTCTAGAATTCTCTGAAGAATCCAAAAGATAAATAATATACAGGGTGTTGCATTTGAAATAAGAAAGTTGGTATTGGCCACGGTCACATGGAACCCTATATAATATTATTTTTTTGAAAAAAATGCGCATTTAAAATTACAAATCGACGTGTCCGAGCGTTTTTCCCAACACGCCCTCATTTTTTCGTTATCGAATTTATTCCAGTTGGCTGTTACACTCTGTATTTTCCGCTTCAATAACTCGTCATCCAACATCTGTGCTAGTTGAGGTAATTGATTGATATCGGGTAGATATCATCAAAAATATATTTTTAGATTTTCCTGTTGAAAGGTGAAGGAGGTATAAACTCCTCATCTTATCGAATCTACATCTCATATTCATTGTGCAGATACCTCTCATCTCGATGCATCTTTGTAGTACTACATCAAAATCATTCAAGATCTGTCTCCATTGATGGAAAATTCCTTTGACCCTTCCTCTGATAATTAGTTAATTGCATCTAGAACCTTACTGATTTTGAATAAGCCTCCATCTTGAAAATAAAAGTGACACCTGAATAACTGAAGTTATCGTCATTTTCCATTTCTCAAATTCGTCATTGTGTGCCTATAGACTCAAAAGGTCTTAAAATTGAATTAAATTTCAAAAGTTCTGTGTCACAAATCAGTCTTTCAAACGATGTTCATCGGATGTTCCTAATAAACCTGCCTACAAACAGGTTTCGGACTTGGGTACCTATTATCAGACCGAAAGGTAAGTGAACAACCTTTTTGAGGATTTTGAGTACTTTAGATGCGGCCATTTATGGGTTTAGTATTATCTCGACACCTACACAGGTGTCATGGCATGTCCATTATCCATATCGTGGGTTATTTTGTTGTTGCACCTGATGCGTACATTGTAAATCGACCTGTACAGGAAATACCTAATTGTGGAGCTGGAAGATTTCAAGTCTGGCGAAATTTAAACGGTGTGGACTATGAAGTGGGTCTTTTGTTAGAGTTAGTTCTTGATTTTTTTGATAATGCCCTATCAATCATAAGAAAATCACAGTTGGTAGGTACTTGAGTGTGAACCACAAATGATATTCTGATGACGGGAAATTGATCTTGAGGATATGCTCAAAGTTATGACATTTCATGTTGAGGCATTTGTTCACGCTTCTCAGAAATGCTTCATACGGTCCTCTCCTAATCTTATCAAGAAGATCTGCACAGGTGTTTTAATGAGTGAATTCAGAAAGAGGGCTTTTAAAAGTCACAACGAACCAAAAAGCATTTCTCACTCGTTGTATGCAGCTCTCTGATGTATCAGTAAAGAGAGTTGCATGTACCTACCTACCACAGTTTTTATCCTTGCTTAAACATAAAGGGGTTTCCAATTAGAGGTGCTATTTTAAATAGCTCGCTATTTCGGTATATGACACTTTTGAAGCTGTCATTTTTTGACATTTGACAAGTAGAAACTAAGCTATTAATAAAAATGGAACGATACACGCAAAAACGCATTGAAATTATTAAAATTCACTATAAAAATGGTGAACGTTTGGCAGAGACGGTTCGTAAAACTCGAACATTTTTGGGTCATCGTAAAGCACTTTGTCGATCCGCAAAACAGAAATCGGTGGAAAATTTTGATCTGTTGGGACAAGTTAGTGATGTGAAGAATAAAACCCCTGCACGTCGCTCAAGAACAGCCGAGAATATTGCTGCTGTAGCCGAAAGTGATGAAGAAAACCCAGGTTTGTAGATTCCTCGTCGTTCTGTGTTCCACAAACGTCATTACACCGTATTTTGCATATAAAGATTTGGGGCTTATAAAGTTCAGTTAACACAAGAACTCAAGCCGACCGATCATCAACAACGTCTTTGCTGATTGGGTTCTTGAAATGCATGAAAATGACACGGAATTCCATCGAGAAATCATCTTGAGTGAAGCCCATTTCAATGTTTTCGTCAACAAGCAAAATTGTTTTATCTGGGGCTCATAAAACCCAAGAGTTATTGTTGAAAAGCCTCTCTATCCTCGACGTGTAACTTTTTGGTGTGGTTTATGGTCTGGTGGGGTCATTGATGGACCTTACTTTTTCGAGAATGAGGATGGAGCAACAGTTACAGTGAATGGATTGCGTTATCGAGAAATGAATAATGATTTTTTATCGCCGAAATTGGAAGGTATTGATCTGGACAACGTTAACTTTCCACAAGACGGCACTTCGTGCCACACAAGCAACAAAACCATTAATCCTTCACAGGAAAAGTTTCCGTATCGTGTTATCTCTCGAAGAGGTGATCACAATTGGCCACCGAGATCTTGTGATTTAACACCTGGCGATTTCTTCCTTTGGGGCCATGTGGAAGAGAAGGTCTACGTAAAGAGCCCAGCGTCGATTCAAGACCTCAAAGAAGGAATTCGTGAGGCTATCGAGGACATAGGACAGCCACTTTGCGATTTGGTTGTGGAAAATTTCATGAGAAGGATATGGTCCTGTAGTCGTGGTCGTTCTGGTCATTTGGCTGATGTTATTTTCCATTATTGAGGCATATCTTCCTCTTTATAATGAAACAAGCAGACCGTCCCAGCTTCGCCCGAGTAGAAATTTGTTTCACGATCACGCGGCGGTTTCATCTTCAACACTTCAACCTGCCATATCTTTTGATGTACTCGTTGTAATTGTATGATGTGAAGGGCAATTTCGTTCTAAATTAAATACTGGGGATAAATAACGTATTAGGTTGGATGAGGATCAATACCCAATTCATAAAAACACACTCCCAAATAGTGCATAATTTTGAAAACATCTGATTACCATAAACAGGTAATAGCAAGTCAATCTTGAGAGATAGATATATGCTATCGCGGACTTTTTTGTAGAACTATTCAATAGGTACATTTCCGTCATACATTGTATCCACGTAAGTCTTACGGTTTTTGCAGCGCACGTGAAAATAGCTGATTATGGCTGATTTTTTTGTAATTATTGAAGTTATAGTAGGTATCCTTAATTTTTTCGGGTGAAAAGTATAGCCTATGTCACTCAGGGATAATGTAGCTTTCTAATGGTGAAAGAATTTCTGAAATCGGTCCAGTAGTTTTTGAGCCAAGTCGTATCAAACACAAAAAAATACAAATCTTTCTCCCTTATAATATTAGTCTAGATAAACATCCGATCTCTTATCTAAAAAAAATGGCTTTTTTATGTCAAAATAACATCTCTTATTGAAAAACCCTTCAGAAATCTAATGGTGCTAGATCGTCTGAATGGGGTGGCCAGAGATGAGGAACATTACCTATCTATCTCAAAAATTCTTTTACGCTAGGATAAATCAATGGCCCACAAAAAAATCCAAAGGTGTCGGATCACGACTTCTCGAAGGCCAATGTAAAGTTCCATTTCTGTCGATTACAAACTCGCGGATGATGACAATTTCTACGAAATAAATTCGATAGTGTGTCCGCTGACGCACCCGAACAAAAGTTTTCTCGACTCCCACTTATCTATATAGTTTCGAAATCGTGATTACCTTAGTGTTTACCTTGACGAAATACCGAAACCAAGTGTTCCATCGTATAAAACACCTGCACCAATCTTAATCTTGAAAAAATGATCATGCCAGCTTACGAAAACACAGTCTTTAATCTCGGTACCAACGTACTCATGTCATTGAAAATAATTGGTTTGGTACGCTTGAACTCGAAACGTTTTTGTGAGATATAAAGATTTGAGTGGAGGAAGATTAAATGAGGTATTGAGTTGTTTTATATCCTGTGGTAAAATGTTGGTAAATGAAGCGGTTTTATGAACAATAAAACTAGCTGTTTGTAGAACAGACACCTTCAGTGTTGATTGGTACAACGAAAATGTATAAACCGAATAACCTGAGGTTACAGAGATGTTGAGAATTTTTTCAAGTTAGTTTCCTGGATGGTCCATCGATTTCGAGAAACTGGAAACGTGACCCAAAGATTGGAGAGTGGACGCCCAAGATCTACCATGATCAAGGCTACTGCTTGATCAACAATAAATCCCTGGTCAATATGAGAGCGTTTTTCAATCTTGAAGATCTACTACCCGATTAAATCATGCTGAATAACCATTTAGATAATCATTATCGCCTATACTTTGGGTGCTGTGAGCGTCTGAACAAAACTCGAGAATGAAAAGTGGAAAAAATAAAACAATATACATTCGACTATAATGAGGCCTATATGGACATGTTTGGTATCAAAATGTAGGTTTTCGAGGGCGCTCTATTCAATAAAAACCAATTCAAGTCGCTATCTATCATAGTTTAGATTTTCCCCTGTCAAATGGCATTTTTTCAAAAATCCTAAATTTCAAATCGTCATAGCTCCCGCGCCTTTGCTCCTATCCACCTTTTGTTTGTATATTGTTAATCAGCATTGTCCGAAGTATCTCTGAGCATAATAAAATCGATATCGAAAATCCCAACTTTTTGGGTGAAAAATGCCAAAGGGGTAGGACCCCCCAAAAACACCATATTTGTCATCACCAAGGAATCTCTGGCGAATCCAAAGCCGTTTTTCGAAAGTGAAGATCTACTACCCATTCGAATCATGCAGAACACCCATATGGCTGATCAGTATGGCCTATACTTTGAGTACTCTGAGCGTCTGAACAAAACTCGAGAATGAAAAATGGAAAAAATAAAACAATATAAATTCGACTATAATGAGGCCTATATGGACATGTTTGGTATCAAAATGTAGGTTTTCGAGGGCGCTCTATTCAATAAAAACAAATCCAAGTCGCTATCTATCATAGTTTAGATTTTCACCTGTCAAATGGCATTTTTTTCAAAAATCCAAAATTTCAAATCGTCATAGCACCCGCTCCTATGATCCTATCCACCTTTTGTTTGTATATTGTTAATCAGCATTGTCCGAAGTATCTCTGAGCATAATAAAATCGATATCGAAAATCCCAACTTTTTGGGTGAAAAATGCCAAAGGGGTAGGACCCCCCAAAACACCATATTTGTCATCACCAAGGAATCTCTGGCGAATCCAAAGCCGTTTTTCGAAAGTGAAGATCTACTACCCATTCGAATCATGCAGAACACCCATATGGCTGATCAGTATGGCCTATACTTTGAGTACTCTGAGCGTCTGAACAAAACTCGAGAATGAAAAATGGAAAAAATAAAACAATATAAATTCGACTATAATGAGGCCTATATGGACATGTTTGGTATCAAAATGTAGGTTTTCGAGGGCGCTCTATTCAATAAAAACAAATCCAAGTCGCTATCTATTATAGTTTAGATTTTCACCTGTCAAATGGCATTTTTTTCAAAAATCCAAAATTTCAAATCGTCATAGCTCCCGCTCCTATGATCCTATCCACCTTTTGTTTGTATATTGTTAATCAGCATTGTCCGAAGTATCTCTGAGCATAATAAAATCGATATCGAAAATCCCAACTTTTTGGGTGAAAAATGCCAAAGGGGTAGGACCCCCCAAAAACACCATATTTGTCATCACCAAGGAATCCATGGCGAATCCAAAGCCGTTTTTCGAAAGTGAAGATCTACTACCCATTCGAATCATGCAGAACACCCATATGGCTGATCAGTATGGCCTATACTTTGAGTACTCTGAGCGTCTGAACAAAACTCGAGAATGAAAAATGGAAAAAATAAAACAATATAAATTCGACTATAATGAGGCCTATATGGACATGTTTGGTATCAAAATGTAGGTTTTCGAGGGCGCTCTATTCAATAAAAACCAATTTAAGTCGCTATCTATTATAGTTTAGATTTTCACCTGTCAAATGGCATTTTTTTAAAAATCCGAAATTTCAAATCGTCATAGCTCCCGCTCCTATGATCCTATCTACCTTTTGTTTGTATATTGTTAATCAGCATTGTCCGAAGTATCTCTGAGCATAATAAAATCGATATCGAAAATCCCAACTTTTTGGGTGAAAAATGCCAAAGGGGTAGGACCCCCCAAAAACACCATATTTGTCATCACCAAGGAATCCCTGGCGAATCAAAAACCGTTTTCCGAACGTGAAGATCTACTACCCATTCGAATCGTGCAGAACACCCATATGGCTGATCAGTATGGCCTATACTTTGAGTACTCTGAGCGTCTGAACAAAACTCGAGAATGAAAAATGGAAAAAATAAAACAATATAAATTCGACTATAATGAGGCCTATATGGACATGTTTGGTATCAAAATGTAGGTTTTCGAGGGCGCTCTATTCAATAAAAACAAATCCAAGTCGCTATCTATTATAGTTTAGATTTTCACCTGTCAAATGGCATTTTTTTCAAAAATCCAAAATTTCAAATCGTCATAGCTCCCGCTCCTTTGATCCTATCCACCTTTTGTTTGTATATTGTTAATCAGCATTGTCCGAAGTATCTCTGAGCATAATAAAATCGATATCGAAAATCCCAACTTTTTGGGTGAAAAATGCCAAAGGGGTAGGACCCCCAAAAACACCATATTTGTCATCACCAAGGAATCCCTGGCGAATCCAAAGCCGTTTTTCGAACGTGAAGATCTACTACCCATTCGAATCGTGCAGAACACCCATATGGCTGATCAGTATCGCCTATACTTTGAGTACTCTGAGCGTCTGAACAAAAATCGAGAATGAAAAATGGAAAAAATAAAACAATATAAATTCGACTATAATGAGGCCTATATGGACATGTTTGGTATCAAAATGTAGGTTTTCGAGGGCGCTCTATTCAATAAAAACAAATCCAAGTCGCTATCTATCATAGTTTAGATTTTCACCTGTCAAATGGCATTTTTTTCAAAAATCCAAATCGTCATAGCTCCCGCTCCTATGATCCTATCCACCTTTTGTTTGTATATTGTTAATAAGCATTGTCCGAAGTATCTCTGAGCATAATAAAATCGATATCGAAAATCCCAACTTTTTGGGTGAAAAATGCCAAAGGGGTAGGACCCCCCAAAAACACCATATTTGTCATCACCAAGGAATCCCTGGCGAATCCAAAGCCGTTTTTCGAACGTGAAGATCTACTACCCATTCGAATCGTGCAGAACACCCATATGGCTGATCAGTATCACCTATACTTTGAGTATTCTGAGCGTCTGAACAAAACTCGAGAATGAAAAATGGAAAAAATAAAACAAAATAAATTCGACTATAATGAGGCCTATATGGACATGTTTGGTATCAAAATGTAGGTTTTCGAGGGCGCTCTATTCAATAAAAAAAAATCAAAGTCGCTATCTATCATAGTTTAGATTTTTACCTGTCAAATGGCATTTTTTTCAAAAATCCAAAATTTCAAATCGTCATAGCTCCCGCTCCTATGATCCTATCCACCTTTTGTTTGTATATTGTTAATAAGCATTGTCCGAAGTATCTCTGAGCATAATAAAATCGATATCGAAAATCCCAACTTTTTGGGTGAAAAATGCCAAAGGGGTAGGACCCCCCAAAAACACCATATTTGTCATCACCAAGGAATCCCTGGCGAATCCAAAGCCGTTTTTCGAAAGTGAAGATCTACTACCCATTCGAATCATGTAGAACACCCATATGGCTGATCAGTATGGCCTATACTTTGAGTACTCTGAGCTTCTGAACAAAACTCGAGAATGAAAAATGGAAAAAATAAAACAATATAAATTCGACTATAATGAGGCCTATATGGACATGTTTGGTATCAAAATGTAGGTTTTCGAGGGCGCTCTATTCAATAAAAACCAATTTAAGTCGCTATCTATCATAGTTTAGATTTTCACCTGTCAAATGGCATTTTTTTTAAAATCCGAAATTTCAAATCGTCATAGTTACCGCTCCTGTGATCCTATCCACCTTTTTATTTGTATATTGTTGATCAGCATTGTCCGCAGTATCTCTCAGCATAATAAAATCGATATCGAAAATTTAAACTTTTCGGGTGAAAAATGCCAAAGGGGTAAGACCCCTCAAAAACACCATATTTGTCATCACCAAGGAATACCTGGCGAATCCAAAGTCGTTTTTAGATCTGGAGGATCTACTACCCATTCGAATCATGCAGAATACCTATAAAGCTGATCAGTATCGCCTATACTTAGAGTGCTCTGAGCGTCTGAATAAAACTCGAAAATGAAATATGGAAAAAATAAATCAATACAAATTCGACTCAAAGAAGGCCTATATGAATATTTTTGGTATCAAAATATAGGTTTTCGAGGACGCTGAATTCAATAAGAAATAATTCAAGGCGCTATCTATCATGGTTTAGATTTTCACCTGTCAAATGGCATTTTTTTCAAAAATAAAAATTTCAAATCGTCATAACTCCTGCTCCTGTGATCGTATCATGCTGAAAACCCATGGATGATCAGTATCCCATATAATCGAGCGCGTTGAGCTCCTAAACAAAACTCGAAAATCAAATATTGAAAAACTCTAAGCACAGAGGGAAATAATGTAATATATCTTGAACAATCGAAATTCGAAAATAATTCCGAAGTGAAACATGAAACATCGCGAAAACAAACACTGATAAGAATTCAAGAATGCCTCATTAAATCATTAATTGTCTATTGTTCGCAATCGTTTCCTACTGCCATGTTGCTGATTTCAACTGACACATTTCAAAAGCCATTGTAAGTTCGATCATATTTAATGAACTTCATTCATTCCACGAGAAAACGGGTTAATACAATAAAATTAAAACTCACCTGAGCACATCCATTGTTCCACGTAATTGTTGGTGTTAAGTAGAGCAACGAATAGAAAGGTATTGTCCCACAAGCTCTTGCTAAAATTCGAGCAGAAGGAAAGTAAAATAGTTTTTGCTGATGTGCATGGCACTCCATTAAATTTCACCTGAGTCAACCAGACCGAAGATCGAAATTTTTTGATGTCTCTAATATTGAATTTGTCAATATCCTCATTTCCCCTGAAGTCAAGATTATCTAGTCACAGCCCATGAAGTACATGGAATCTGAATTCCAAAAACTGATGGGAATTGGAAATTTGAGCTCTCGAAAATTGAATGAATCTAGTTCGATCGCATTCCTTATTATCTATTTTTTCACATTCCTTACCATAATAATAATAGACTTTGTTTCAAATAAAGTGCATATGAACAAACATAATCCACCTGAAATGAAATTGTGTCAGCAAAGAATTGAGTGTCCATTTTGAATTATTCTATATCATACAATAAGAATTCTTCCACTGTGTATTGCTCAGATCGTAGTAGCATCTTGTAGAGTTCTTTTCTGAACAGTTTTAAGGACTGAACGAGAATAAATTCGCTATCACAAAAACCCTTATATCTTTTGAACCACTGGACCGATTTCGAAAATCAAACACATTTTCGAATCATCTTCTAATTCTTATGAAAACTGTTTTTACAATAAAAAAATCAAAACAATTTTTCACAAAATTCATGGATTTTTTCTGGAATTCTTCCCATCATGCTTCTTATAGTGTTCTCAGTCACTTTCTGGGATGCTGTCTTCCACTTTTGCTCGAATTCCGCTAATGTCCGCGTTGATTTCTCAGTCTTCTTCAATTCTCTTTTTACCAGGGCTCAATATCTTTCGATTGGCCTGAGTTCTGGGCAATTTGGTGGATTGGCCTCTTTGGGACAAGAACCACCTCATTAGCTTCGACCATTCCTTGGTGGCCTTGCTGTAGTGGCATGAAGCTAAATCTGGCCAAAAGATTGTTGACACATCGTGCTCACGTAAAAATGGTAAAAGTGGCTTCTTCAAGCATTCCTCGATGTATATTTTCGAGTTAACAGAGCCTTGGTCAACGAAAAATTTGCTCCTTTTCCCACAAGTGCAAATTGCTTGCCAAACCGGAATTTTTTAGGAAATTTTGCTTGTTTCTTCACGCGAAATTGTTCGTCAACATTTCCACGAGAATCTGCAGTATAAAATTCCTGACCAGGAAGTTGCGAGAAATCAGCCAAGACATAGGTTTCGTCGTCCATCACGCAACAGGAAAAATTTTTCAAGAAATCTTTTTTTAATTTCTTTGCTCTTGATTTCGCTTCTTGATCCTTCACAGCGTTCCTGTCTGGCACTTTCTGCATTTTGTATGTTCTAAGCCCACAACTCGACTTGATTTTCTGAACGGTTGACTGCGAACAACCCACTATTTGGGCCACTTTCCGTCCTGAAAGGTTAGGATTCTTCTGAAAAAGGCTGATGGCTTTCTTCACTTGTTTTGGGCTATAAAACCCCTTTTTCCTCCCGGTACTTTCCTTGCGGTTAATTGTAAGATCTTCGTTGAAGCGCTTAACAGCTCTTAATACCTTTTCCGGACGAACGTGAGCCTCTTTTGTGATTCTTTTGAAGCTCCATTTTTGATTATTTCGAAAAAGTCTCACTATAAATTCTCGTGTTTTCACTTCGCTCGACATTTTGCGACAGAGAATTGGAATATCTATGAAGTAAATGTTCCACATGTTTCTGACGTTCATAACAAAGCTAACTATGATCAAATTTTGATTTTTTCTCAATTGGTTCAAGAGATATATAATATATATAATAGGCGTTTTTGTGATAGCGAATTTATTCTCGTTCAGTACTCAGGTTGGTTATCTGTCTCGTTAGGTTTGAAAGCTTGTTGAAGTATTTTATACACCTATATTCTGATCCTTTTTCAGTAAATGAAAGTCTATGTATTGGATATTTTAATTCAGCGGACCTGTTGTTGTATTTTGTGGATGTTTTGTATTCTCTGATGTAAAATACAAATATTGCCTTAATTTTTATTTTCCACACAAAATAGCTAGCATTAGAGCCTTCAATATTCAAAGGATAAAACGAGAATATGAAAAAGTGAAATAATCAACATTCATAGTATGAGGTGAAGAAATTTGTTTCATTGTTGACAGAAGCGACACTAAAAATTCTTTCACCAACATTTATTCTATAGGATACTCCTAGATTTTTTGAGGTTGACGTTGTCAATGAGCCATATGACATATCGGTCATACGGGTAAGCAGGTTTGCTATCAGGTAACAGTACTTATACCATCCATACCGGAACCAGCAAATCTACCCGGAAATGACAAATGACGCACCCGCTTTTGACGCTTTATCAGCACTTACTCGCTGGTGGAACTTTCTGTGGGAAAGTTAGAAAACCGAGCGATATAAAGGTGATTATTGCTATCACGCAATCAGTTCCAAATATTGACGGAGATGTTCTCGATGACAACGAATTTTGGACATCCTGTACACAGCGACTTTGTTAGTCTCACCAAAAAACATGGCACCAATGCTTACTTTTATAACCTCTAGACTCTAGAGTCATTAACAGGCCCCCAATAATTGTGTGGACTTTGAATCCCATTATAATAATTGCTCCTCGAATTATATGACCTTTTTTTGACCCAGAATATTAATTCATCGAAATCAATCATCATAAATCAATATAACCAGTAGCATTGTGAAAACTTCAATGACTCTAATTGTAATTTCTGTAGGTCGGTAGGTATTTGGTTCATACCGATATGTTTGGAAGAATACCATGGTGGACCCCTATATCAATTTCGTAAACATAAATCCAAATTTGTAGAGAATCAATAATGACGTATTGGTCAAGTACCCACTGAGATATTTGGGCTTTTCTAATGTAGACAAAGATATAGTTCTTGTGCAGAGCCTCCATCTGAAGAGAGAGTTTTTGGAAAAGGAAGAAGCACGCTGTAGGAATCTTTCAGGAATGCGAGCATTCCGAAAAGTCCTTTCGGGATTTCAGAACTGTAAGAAACAAGAACTATTTGGATCTCAGTCAGAATAAGATAGGATCAATATGGCACACCCTCTTTAGTTTCTTTCCAGGGTTATGTCTACGCATCTTTCGATCTCTGACGAGCCGCTACTGAATCAACCATAGAGGTTCATCCCGAAAACGTTATATTAGCAGGGACATCCCAAAAACTGTCGAATCCACAAATCAAGAAGCACCGAAATAGCGAATGTTTATGTGGAAGTAAAAGTAATAAACAGAGGAACGCGATGACGTCACCGAAGTCATTATGTTGCAGGTGGTCAGTGGTGTTAAACAGGTCGCACAGATTTACTCATTGCGGTTTGTCGTTAGCCAACTTCCCGACGTTACAACTTGGTGAAAATACGTGGGACGTTTCAAAGACTACTTTTTATTTATATCCGAGTTGATTCGCTTCTGAAATTCGTTTTGGGTTTACCTAAAAAAGAACCGGCTTTTGCAAGAGGCTCATTGTACTCTGATGTGGGCAGCGAACTCAAATTCCAAATTTTATACCCGAGGACCAACACAATCTGCAGAGCAATAGTCAGAATTGTTAGGGATCACAACGCAGTTATCCCTATCGAAAATTATATCACTCCTAATAAACCTATAAATTCAGACATTGATAATAACTGTTTTTCATCATTTTAACTTGTTTAAAATGTTTTCCCACAATCGTCTTCGTCTATCTCTCGCTATAACCACTGGCGAATTTTAGGAAGGGCCATGGCAGGTTAATACATATACAGACACCATAGAATGGTACCTGAAAAAATGCTGAAGAAATCTTTTCTCACAAACTTTCTTCGGGAAAAAGTTACATCCAGTTTTCAAAACTGCGCATTTATCAGAAGCACCCTCTGACACTGGATGATGAGATACTGACATCAGATTCTGGTCATCTAGATCCGCTAGTGACCATTACTGATGGATATCCAATAGTGAAATAGCCATAACGTACGAGGATGTATTGATATCTAGTTAGCCTAGACCAGTTCCATGCATAAACAAAATATTGCGATACAATATCAACGAACAATAACTTATTAGAAGTGTCAGTGTAGAGTTCGACGTCAAAAGAGTAAACCAGAGTTACGCAATAAATAAAAAAAAAAGATGTCCACCGAAATTGTAAAAATCGAAAAATTGGAGTATCGAGCCATCATCAAGTAGCTGTATTTAAAAGGGTTAAGAGGTAAGCAGATTTACGAAGATATGCTTAATACCCTTGGTGATCATGTCCTTCGTATGCGACCGTGAAAAATGGGACTGCAAGCTTCAAAAGAGGTAAATTTTCCATTGAAGATGATGACCGATCGAGAAGGCCAGTTTCTGTGTCAGTCCCCGAAAATATCGATGCAGTTCATGACATGATTTTATCAGACCGTCGAATTGGGTTAAAACGGATATCTGAAGCACTGAAGATTTTATATGAACGCGTTCATCATATAGTTCACGTCAATTTGGGCATGAGAAAAATTTCTGTAAAATGGATCCCCAAATGTTTGAATGTTAACCAAAAGCGTGCAAGGGTAGAAGCATCGCGTTCGATCTGTGCTCGCTTTGAAACAATGTAGACTTCTTAAACCGAATTGTTACTATGGATGAGACTTGGGTACATTTCTACGATCCAGAAACAAAGCAACAGTCGATGGAATGGCGACACTCTGGTTCTCCAAGACCTAAGAAGTTTCGTGTCCAAAAATCTGCTGAAAAAATTCTTGCTTGAGTTTTTTGGGATTGCCATGGAGTAATTATGATTGATTTTTTGGATAAGGGTAGAACAATAACTGGAGATTACTATTCGACATTACTGACCACTCTACGGGCAAAAATTAAAGAGAAAAGACGCGGAAAGCTATCCAAAGTTGTTTTGTTTTTACAGGACAACGCCCCAATACACAAATCTCATGTTGCCATGCAAAAAATTCGTGGTTTAGGGTTAGACATCCTAGAACACCCCCCTTATTCACCAGATTTGGCTCCGTCCGACTATCATCTCTTTGCGCAACTGAAAAAAATTTAAAAGGTCGTAAATTTTCTTCCAACGAGGAGGTAATAAAAGCTGTGGAGGACTAGTTTGCAGAGCAAGAAGAAACATTTTTTTTGAAAGGTCTAGAGACGTTGCAGGTTCGCTGTAATAAATGTATTCAATTAAGAGGCCAATTTGTTGAGTAATAAAATATTTTGACATTGAAATTTTGTTTGGTTCTATAGTAGGCTAAGAATTTTTCGATATATCCTCGTAAAGCGAAATGTTGGGAATGTGCGGTCCGCCTAATGGCTTTTCAATTTGACCAGATCATTACGAACTTTCCCATTCTACAGTTCCTATGGTAACGTAATAACCAACATCTTCGCAATTCGTTTCGCAATCTGTTTTACCGATGGTCCGAATAGCGAAGAATGATATTTGAATAAAAGCGGAATACCTACAACTTCCCACCATTATTGCGGTAAATTTCAGTCGAGATGCTAATCTGAGTAAGTGCTACTGGGTGTTCCGAATCCATGTGAAATGAGTAGGTATTCGTGACAGAGGTAAATAATGCGGAGAGCGGCGGCTGGAGAGGCATTTCTTGGATTTCTTTCTCACGGTGGAAATAAATGGAACGGTTGCCTTGATGCTTTGCGAAGTACACACAACCAAACTTATATGGAATCACCCTGTTATTTGGAAAAAACGAATTTTAATTAAAAAAAAGTCGCTGAAAAGTGAAGAGCAGTTTTCCCAAAACAAGTTTATAACAAAAATAATATAAATTATCAAAAGATTATTTTTTGTGTAACTGAGAATTGAACAACAAATAAAATGATTTTAAACAATCAATAATCAGTATTACCACCCCTGGCATTGATACAAGCTTGAATTCGACGAGGCATGCTTTCTATTAAGTTGTTAATTTCTTCTTCTCTAACATTTGCCCATTCCTCTGAAGCCGCTTGTATAAGTTGCTCTGCGTTACCAGGATTATTTTGACGAGCTCTAATTTTTCTTTTGATCCTATCCCACAAGTGCTCGATAGGATTAAGGTCCGGTGAACAAGAAGGCCACTCTAAAACAGTCACACCTTCTGTTTCGAAAAATTTTTTTGCAACTCTGCTGGTATGTGGAGGTGCATTATCCTGCATAAATAGGAAATAATCTCCAAAAGCACCTCGCCAGAGCCTCACTACAGGTTGTAGCACTAGATCAACATACCTAGGCCCTGTCAGAGATTGTCTAATGTGAATTAAAGGAGTTTTCTCACCAAACATAATTCCGCCCCAAAACATTACAGTACCTCCTTTGTATTTAGGGATCGGTCTTGCAGCTTGGAGCCTAGCTTGCCTCCCTATACCTCTTAAAATGCGAACACGCCGGTCGTCTGATCGTAGGCCAATTCTGGTCTCATCCGAAAATAAGACATTTTTCCAATCTTCAAAAGTCCAATTTTCATGCTCTAAACACCAATTAAAACGGTCAACTTTATTTTGCCTTGATAATTCTGGAACTCTTAATGCTCTTCTCTTGAATAATTCCCGAGCGCGAAGTCTTTTTCTGATAGTTTCGACAGAAACACTAACACCTGTAGCTTGCAAAAATTGCCTTTGAAGCTCTGAATGAGATACTGCGGGATTTCTTCTTGCTGTTTGGGTTAAAAAGCGATCCTGCCTTTCTGTAGTTACTCTTCCACGACTTCTTCTCGGCCTATTCTTTAGGGTTCCTAACTCCAGAAACCTTGCATAGGTTTTTGAAACAACCCCTTGTGTAACCCCCACCGTTCTTGCAATCTGTCTTTGTGACATACCTTGTTCTGCCATAGTAATAATTCTTCCTCTCTGGACTTCCGATAACCCCACATAAGGCATTTTTTTTAAAACTTCGCAAAAATCAAAATATAAATTCACTGCGACGTTCGAACGAAATGGTAAAATCGACACTGCAAAGCCAAATCTTATCAAGTGCTTATGAACCTAACTGTTTTTGTGAGTAAACACATGCACTTTTTATTTGCTTCTAACGAAAAAGATATCAAAATAATATTTCATCTTAATACTGGGTGATTCCATATAAGTTGGTTGTGTGTATATGAAAATCACTCAAACTGTACGATGACAATGTCAAATTTGACGTGTTCACACCAGTGTTCAACTAACTCAGTTGGACGTTCGATGGTTCGACGAAGAAGTAACTGATGATGTTGCTTTCAGCTTCAACATTCGTTTGTATATGAATAAGCAATCAAAGGCTCGATGAGAAAAACTAGAATTCATTTTTCCTCTTGGTCGCAATTAGAGATACGCCCGATGCAAAACCGACTCCGATTCAATTTTATGCATTAAATTAAACGCAGAACATGACTCCCATTCATTTTTTTCCCCATCCAAATGATATTCCCATCCTTCCAATCATTAAGAAAATGAATACCCCGCAAAGTATACCAATAATCGCTGATGCACTGGACATAAACAAGTACCAGATAGAATCAACCGGTACCGTTAAAAAATGAGAAAATATCGAACTGGAATATACAAAGTCATAAACTCTGCGGCACAAAACGCGGAATATATTAATGAAGAACCTGCTTCGTGTAAAATGGGATGAACACAAAACTGGATCGCACCACTTAGTTCAGGATGAATAAGGCAATACAAGAGGTACAAAACATTTCAGCAGGTAGCTTAATTAATAATCTAGTACTTAATTTCGAATAAGTTGTCGCCGTGAAATAGTATTTTAATTATGAGTTCCGATAGGCCGTCTCAAGAAGCCAGTTATTAAAATATAATCTCGAACGGACTTGTTTTTCATTGACTTTGATGCAGATAAGTAAGGATATTCCAGAATGTCCATATTTGAAATGGTAGAAATGTCACTAGCTGTCATTTGTTTTCCGAATGAAGTGACCGTTTTTGTTGCTACTAGTGTGTATAGCCCTTAGCCCCAGAGCACTAGGTATTTGTGAAACGTTTCAAATAGGTAGTTCGTCATTTAGATTTGGGGAGCATTTAAGGAATTTTTTGCGAACGAGAATATGAATTAAATGAGCATAGAAGTTCAGAAGTATATTAAAATATTATAGAAGGCCTTATGCGGAAATTTAACCATACTGTTGCTGTAGAATTAGCGTGGCGAGGAAGAGAGGCAATTGCTTGTCTGGTGGATTTCTTTCAAATCAAGAAAAATAACAATGACTCTCCATCAACACATCGCATTGAATACAATCCAATGTTCAGTAAATCGTGCCAAGGTGCTTCTAAAAGCTGTGCAGTAAGTAAATTGTTGGTTTCCAATAGTTAAAGACCATGCAAGCTGCCCTGTACGTCTTTCTCATAAACTGATATCAACCTCACCACGGTTGTTCTTAAAACCAGATCGACACTGGAAAAATGAAACTGACAAATGGTACGATATTATAATTGTTGGAAGAAATAGTATAAATGGATGGACTAAATCTGCTGCTGAGGCAATTAGCTTGAATGTAGGGGAAGTACGTACAAAATCACATAGGGTTTTATTTCAGCAGCATAACTCGTTAGTCGTGAATTACAGTAATATCATATTCTACACCTATGATCTTTGGTCCTTTCTTTATAAAATCTTATCAACATTTATGAAATAAAAGTACCAAAAAATAAAATATTCTTGGATGAATTGGGATAAACGAAATTCATTTTGTCCGCGTGCTAGGGACAAAATGACATACCGGCATCAGGCAACTGTAGTTTTCTACTTATAGTTACAAAACTACTAACAAAGTTCACCAATGAAACACTTGGTTCTTCTAGGACCATCAGCACAAGATGCGTGAGCCCAATGCATGCAGGGTAACCAGTCTTTTCCAGGGCCAATCCTGGAGAAGACTGGTTTTTTTTCCTGATCTAAATCGGGAAAAAAGGTCATAACAATAGGCAGATGGACAGTCGTCTTCATCATTTCGAAAGTTGCTAGGAACATTTTCTTCTGCATTGTCTTCTTTAAATAATGTCCTAGGTATGGGCTCATTTTTTGATTTGATTACAATAATGTTAGGTGTATAAGTTGAAACTACGTTTATCGAGTCTTCGGCTCACGCTTGCCTTGTCCACTTATGAATCGTCCTTTAGGGATTAGAAGAACCTCCTCATAGGATCAGCAAGGGTAGGTTAAGATGTATTGCCTTTATTAGCCGCAGATGAATATTTTGTTATGAATATGTTAAGACAAGTCCTGGCTCTTTGTTTGCTGATGGAGCCTGGGATGAATGGTCTCGGTGTTGTCCGGTAGATACGGTTAATTCAGCTGAAATACCTATGTCAATTTGTCGTTCACTGGTATATGTCATTTTGTCCATAAAGCGTTGTAAAACTAGAAATATATCGAATTAATACAAAAAGTATATTTAACACGGAAAAAGCTTCGTGAATGTAGGGAGCATGTCATTGGCAATGTTGTGCCAAATTTTCACGCTGCTATTGGTGAAACTTTTCAATTTCTAGACGATAACGCTAGACCGCACCGTGCAGCCATAGTTGAGAATGCGCGCGAGGAGCTTGGTATTCCACATTTACCAATACCTCCGCACTCACCAGATTTGAATTGCATAGAACATGCATGGAATATGCTCCAAAGAAGATTAGATAATCATCAACCTACCCCAGAATCCTTAAATGATCTGAGAGAGCTTCTGCCCCGTTTATGAAACCAAATTCCTCAAGAAATGTTCAACAACCTCGTGTGTAGTATGCAAAGAAGATGTCAAGCTGTTATTGATGCCCGTGGAGGCCATACATTGTATTGATAGTCTTAAATGCTTGAAGTTTCTGGGAATAAAATTTCGTTATTTTACTCGATTTTTCTTAACCACCCTGTATACTATGCAGACCTACAGGCTAAAATTAATTTGCAACTTGAAATCAAATTAATATGAATTTTCTTCACAAACATCTTATTTTAACTATATTTTTTCGCAATTTAAGTCAATAACTCATGTGGAACAGTTTAGATCTTCTACAGAAGAAAACTGCAGCGATTCAAACGTTAAGCAAAATTTGAATAATTGTACTTCCACAAACTGTACCTATATTCAATAAATAAATGAATGTTTCGTTGGGTTCCCTTTCAACGTTCAACCACCATATTTGGGATACAATTTCATTCTTTGGAATTCCCGAAGGCACATCTGAGGCAAAAATGTTCCACCCAGAACTCAGGATTGGGTGCAATAAACAGAATTTTCATTCAGCTGACGTAAAACAGATTGGATCCAGAAGACCGTCAGATAAAACACATGGAGGAGAACAACAATAAAGTCACAACCCCGGGTGTTGGTTTCGCAGCCAAATCTGTAGGCAGTATGTTAGCAATCCCACAATTTCAACTTATTTCAGTTCGAGTTATTTTCATTTCTCACAATCTGCCTGCCATATTGCTCAGTTGTTACCAGCACTCGCCAAGTCTTCTTTTGACATAACCAGCATATGGCAGGCACCAATCAAACGAACAAATACCAGATCTCAGTTATCTCACGTCAAATACATTTGTTTCACATTATTTATCGGGCAGAGATAAATATACGGGTATTGTGAGGCAATCAAAAATGGAAAACTCCAATTGACCTGTTACAATAAAACAGGGTTTCCATAAATCATGGTGGCTCTTGAAATTCGCCTCATTCCGATTCAATATTTTTGGAAAATTATTCAAATTGAAAATTATATGTTAAAACGGGTCAGCTGAAGCACTGACGGTTTTGAGAGCTCATCAACTTTGTAACTAGATCCACCTTGTAGGTAGATTCAAGAACACCAAGAAAATTTTTTCGGCAGTTGTCAAAAAATTCGACAAAATCTGGCAAATAAATCCTCCATGATCCCCAATTTGATCTTCTTCTTCTTCATGTGCCCTGTCAGTTTTGTCCGACGTTGGCGATCACCAGTGAGAAGGCTTCTCGATCTTGTGCCACATGTAAAAGTTGACCTGCATTTCTTATCCCGGTCCATTCTCGGATATTACTTGATATTATTTGATATTACACGAATTTCAGTAATTTTTCCATAGTTCGCTAGGATTTTATACGGTTCTGGTGACGCGAGCTTGACGAAATTTTGCACGTTGCTTGAATAAGTCTTTCTCCATCTGAATGCCAAACTTCATCTCGTTTCCAGATCCAAACCTACCCTGAAAATTTCAACTCTCTAGGGTTTATACGTTGAGAGTTATCAATGAATCCTTAGGCCAGCTGTACAGAATTTGACCACGAGTTTATGATCAGCGAGTAGTAGATGGAGACCAACAAAAAACGACTTTCGGCTTTGAACTTGATATTACGAAGCCTTTCAAATTTCTTTGAGCTTTCAGTCAAATATTCTTTATTCGGAATGATCAGAAAGACCGTCATAGCTACTTTAAAATGAGAAGGATCAAATTTTCAGGAACTTTTACTGAACCCATATTATTTGTTTTTCACTCTGATTTTGACGGAAAAATTCTACAGGGTTTTCATAAAAACATTTTCTACTCGAGTTTCATCTCGAATGAGAACCCATATTTTATACCGAATTATGATTCTATTTCCTTCTAAGGAAGAATAAATAACGTGTTGTCATCACGATATCGCGTATGAAAAGTGGAATTTGGATTTATTTCTTAATATCATAAGCAAAATATGTTGAAAAAATGGTTCGTATGTGTCTTTTTGTGGTAAATTGGACTATTTGAATACTAATTTAAACAGGGTGGTCCAGATCGTAACCAAGAAATTTTCACCACGTAATCTACATCAAAAATGAGCCCTAGTTTGTCATATAAACATATGTCGAGAAATGTTTGCTCTCCGAGATACGGGGTGTTAAAATTATTGAGAAAAAAATGTTTTTTATTAATCACTTTCACACTGCTTGAAATATTTTCATGAAATTTGACACATAGGTTTCGAGCGTCAAGGAGCACTTTTTGCATAATATCATTCATTTTCTTTTCTACCAGTGGCGTCCGTACTGCAGTGAGACTGAATATTTTCAGATAAAAAAATGATACGCCACTGGTTTTTCCGACAATAAAAATTACTATTTAAATCCTTATTTAATTAGGAGCAAATTCGTTCTCTTGACTTTTTGCTGTACGAGGCACCGTTTCCGGTTAAAAAAATACAACACATTCTCATCCATGAAGAAATCGCCAAAATTTGATATGGTAGGTACATAATAATAATAAGAATTTTTGTGAACGAACCGTGTAACTAGAAAAAATAAGCATTAACATTATCTTAAAAAATTGCTACAAAACCGTAGTAAGCTTTTTATTGCTATATCAAATATTGGCGATTTCTTCATGCATGAGAATGTGTTTTATTTTTTTAACCGGAAACGGTGCCTCTTACAGCAAAAAGTCAAGAAACCGAAATTGCTCCAAATTAAATAATAATTTTTATTGTCGGAAAAACCAGTGGCGTATCATTTTTTCATCTGAAAATATTCAGTCTCGCTGCAGTACGGACGCCACTGGTAGAATAGAAAAGAAATGATATTATGCAAAAAGTGCTCCCTGATGCTCAAAACCTATGTCTCAAATTTCATAAAAATATTTCAAGCAGTGTGAAAGTTATTAATAAAAAACATTTTTTTTCTATAATTTCAACACCCCGTATCTCGGAGAGGAAACATTTCTCGACATATGTTTATATGACAAACTAGGGCTTATTTTTGATGTAGAATACGTGGTTAAAATTTCTTGGTTACGATCTGGACCACCCTGTATTTTCACAGGTATGTTCTACTCTTTTCATTCTATGTAGCAGTGGCGTAGATTCTTCGATTTTTAGGATTTCACTCATCAGATTCCCTTCTGATATTGAGAGGAGAAACATTCGGTTATCAATTCTGAATTAAGCTGACTCTGTTTACCTAATTCAGAATCTGTATCTATTAATTCGTCAAAAAGAGTTTATTCACTTGTAATTTTATTTCCATTCTTCAATACCGATAACACCACGCCACTGGACCTTTCAGAGTTACATTCTGCAACGTTGCCACGGCAGTATTTAATGATATTGCTGTCCTTTATGCTTTATTCAAGTCGATTCTGTTCGCATCTTGTTATAACATTGCTAAATCTACAACATTGTTATAATTATAAAACTTTGCTGCGATGGCAATATCTTTTCTATAACCATATTACTATTTCCAAACAGAATCGACCTGAATATCTTCGTCTCACTCATTGTAAACTGTCTAAATTTTGGCTTCAACAATAAATTCTCAAATTTATGAATGAGATGCTGTGTCTCCTCTTTCTTTGGTCTGAAGACTAAACACAAAAACTCTTCTGAAATAAACAACAAATAATAATGAATTTGACATAGATGTCAGTCGAGGATCTTCCAACTCTGCCGTCGGGAAAATACATAATTATACCCAGCTCCGGGCGAGCAGTCCCAAGCCGGCTGGACGCCTCCATAAATCCGGAGGCCAGCAGCATGAATCACCCTGTATACAACCCGAAACGACATCCTGCACTCCAAGCGGTTCCGGCTGTTCAAAACTCAACACCTCAATTTCTCGGAGCCGGTATATTTCGAGAACTACTCTGGGCGTCGCGGCGCGCGACCACGTGCGTCGCCATGTGGTCTGACAGACTTCGGCATGTGCTGCGCCGTTTGTCATTGCCGGGCCCGAAATAGCGCCGGGCCGGGCCGCAGCTGTTACACCTGGCCGGACATTTTTTTGCAGCCGTGTTACTCTTTACTGATTAGCTGGAAACTTAATTAATACCACAGCTGTTGAAACGTTGGACGTCGAGTTTTCCGGATTTTCAGGCCTCGTTTGCGTTTCCACCGCCGTCGCGGGACAATGACAGATCGCGTAGGCGTCGCTTTGTTCTGTGCGGGCGACGGCCGCGTTGCGGTCGGTATGTTCTTGTTCTATGTTTTGCGGTATGTTCAGGTCATACTTGGTCACCTGAAGCTGAAGGGCTTTCCAATAAGAGGGGTTATCTTGAGCTGTCATTTTATGACATTTGACAAGTAGAAACTACACCATTAATAAAAATGAAACGATACACCCTTCAACAACGCATTGAAATTATTAAAATTCACTATAAACATGGTGAAAATTCGACAGAGACGGTTAGTAAAAAGTGCCTTTCATTTTTCCAAGTTCACGCCCTCAATTTTCCACATAAAAGCTTGATTTTTTTTTTAAATTGAAGTTAAAAAATGTCTTGAGGGCACTCTAATTCCGTCTATTCGAAAAATTATTTTTTCGCATGAAAAAATCGGGTTGAATTTGAGAGTCTATGAAAATTGACTTTATAAACGTTTTTCGGCGGTTGTTCATCAATTTTTTTTTCAGAAAATTTGAGTGTCCTCGACAAATCCATTTTCTATATTTAAATAGAAAATCCATTTGGATAGGCGCTTAAATAATGCAAAAAATGATGGAAACACTGAAAAGACTTCCAGAAAGTGTGAAATCGCAGAAAACTGTCTGAAATTCCAGGAGAATTAAAAAAATCAAGCTTTCAGGTGAAAAATTGAGGGCTTGAACTTGGAAACATGAAATGTTCTGCTCAACCTAACTAGTTTTTGACGAGCAATCGATCGGAATTACAAAATTATAAGGTTACCATTTGAAAAAAATTAGATATCATAGTTTTATTGAGGCTCACTTCGAAGCTCTGTTTCAGGCACCCTGTATAATATTTCCTCATAATTTATACAAGAAGCAGTATCAGCGTACTTTTTTGTTCCACTGTTGTGAAAAAAAAATATTTTGGAGAAATAAACACTAATTTGTGACACTGTCAACAAATTTGACAATCAGGCTATAACTCAACAATCGCTTGAAGTGGTTGCGCATATCATACATCAAATCAGTGCAGAATTGAACGAAGAATTTAAATATGTATAAATAAACAGTGTGTTACATTTGAAATAACGAAGTTTACATTCGTTTCTGGTAGAACCGGAAGTAGATTCCGCTTGAAAATATTTTACAATTTGAGTTCATGTACTCTAAATCAGAAATACAGATTCTTGAATTTGTATCAATATTCCTCCCTCGAATACGTCTAATGAAACACTTGAAAAATCACCCTGTATAAGGGAATACCTACTCATTTGATTTATCATAAATGAACATTTGGTGGACAGAATCGACAACATTTGGAACTGTCACAAAATTTGTGAACTTCCTCAACTTTTCTGGAGCAGTATTTATGGCCATAACATGATTGTTTCCACACATCTATATTAATAAACAAGTAGGCCGTCCCAGCTTCGCCCGGGTAGAAATTTGTTTCACGCGGCGGTTTCATCTTCAACACTTCAACCTGCCATATCTTTTGATGTACTCGTTGTAATTGTATGATATGATATGAAGGGCAATTTCGTTCTAAATTAAATACGGGGGATAAATAACGTATTAGGTTGGATGAGGATCAATACCCAATTCATAAAAACACACTACCAAATAGTGCATAATTTTGGAAAATATCTGATAACCATAAACAGGTAATAGCAAGTCAATCTTGGGAGATAGATATATGCTATTGGGGACTTTTTTGTAGAACTATTTAAGAGGTACATTTCCGTCATTCATTGTATCCCCGTAAGTCTTACGGTTTTTGCAGCGCACTTGAAAATAGCTGAATATGGCTGATTTTTTTCAGAATGATTGAAGCTATAACAGGTATCCTTAATTTTTTCAGGTGAAAGTATAGCCAATGTTACTCAGGGATAATGTAGCTTTCTGAGGGTGAAAGAATTTCTGAAATCGTTCCAGTAGTTTTTGAGCCTATTCGCATCAAACACACAAAAATGCAAATCTTTCCTCTTTATAATATTAGTATAGATAAAAAAACATGTTTTGTTTTCTATAAATCTATAGTATCTTTTCAACATTACTGTATTTTATTTCTTTTAGTGAAGAACCTCTGTGTCTGAAGAGCATTGTTGAAAGGAATCAAGATGAATCGTTTATAGGAATGATTGCCAGAATTCAGATTAATTAATGTCTTGGAAAGGTTCCACACGTCCAGATCTAAACGATTTAATCAGCATTATCACGTTTTACTTAGTAAGATGTCCAATAAAACATTAGTCCGTAATCATTCATATGTTTCGAATCATCCCACAAATAAAGAATTTTACTAACTTTTCATTTCAAATAGGACTATGACTGCGAAGTCTTTAACAAAGAAAAAATTATTAAAGCATTATTAGGAATGATTAAACTCTTGGCGCTTCGGTTGGACAAATGTCAACAAAATCCTGACAGCTGTCGGAAAACCAATTTTTCTTGGATTCTTGAATGCGAATCCACCTACAAGGTGGATGTAGGAGCGACCCAATTTTTTCATACTCATCAAGTCATCAATTGCGTCGTTATCAAATAAACGACGCGTTCATAAATTAATCATCGTTTGAGTAGGTAATGTTACTTGATGTTAACGTTGTAAATTCGGACTCAACTTCTGATATCTAACGGAAGTGAGCTCAGCCAAGCGTGGTTTCTTCATACAGATAGTACTATCAATGAAACATTTCCTTCCATTCATTAGGGGAGAGGCAGGCAAGATGGCATACAATCTTTTGAAAATCGATATCTCTTATGAGGAATAAAATATAGAGTACAGCATTAGTGGAATCTCTAGTCAATCAAGTTAGTTATCAATTTTTGAAAAAAGATATGAATAAAAAAAATTATAGCCAAACAAAAATCGCGATAATCTGTAACATCCGAAAAACCATTTTGCCCTACAGTGTCGGGCAAGATGGCATATCATATAATATGATATATTTTATGGTGAAAAAAACAAAATTCCAATAAATAACAGATAATACAAGAAATAGAAATTTATATTCATATAAACAGGAACAAAACATTAAAAAAATTCTCACAGATTTAGGAAATCACTGAAAAATATTTCATAATCTTATATCAAACGAAACAAGAACTAAACAAAACATAAAATTAATTCCCACAGCAATTTTAAATAACAGAAAATACTCCTCTGTTCGTTTTCCTTCGATAATTGTAGACCATCTGAAAAAATATTTTATTGTTAATAAAAAGTACCATTATCCGGGCAAGACGGCATACCGTGCCAACTTGCCCTAACCACGTGTCCAAAAAACGAATAAGTAAATCAACATTTTTGTGACATCTTTTTGTCAAGGTGAATACATAAAAAGGATTACAATAAAGGTACAATTCTACTCGGATATAAAAAATTTAGTGTAATAATCTGTACTTACAGTTATAAAGGCGAGAAAAGAGAGCTTACGTCGAAGTTGTAGACGCTCACACCACTTTTTCACGACTAAGTCATCAACTACCGTAACGGATCCCTTGAAACAACGTTCGTACACTGTTACCAACTAATTCGAACATTTGCACCGTGTTCTAGGATTCCACTCGCAGTGGATTCTTCAGTACATATGGTATGCCATTTGGCCCTACTATGCCATCTTGCCTGCCTTTCCCCTAATATTAAACCTGGTACGGCTGAATTACGTAGTCTTGAAAATTGAATTTAGCTCTTACAATTGAACAAGAACTGTTGAATTGTTTTGGTCCTTTCTATAGCCTCGTTCAAATTTCTAGAGTTATTGACTGAACGAGAATAAATTCGCTATCACAAAAACGCTTATATTTTTTGAACCATTGGACCGATTTCGAAAATCAAACTCATTTTCGAAACATCTTCTAATTCTAATGAAAACTGTTTTTTCAATAAAAAACCAAAACTATTTTTTACGAAATTCATGGATTTTTTCTGGAATTCTTCCCATCATGCTTCTTATAGTGTTCTCAGCGAGGTTCTCAGTCACTTTCTGGGGTGCTGTCTTCCACTTTTGCTTGAATTCCGCTAATGTTTTCGTTGATTACTTAGTCTTCTTCAATTCTCTTTTACCAGGGCCCAATATCTTTCGATTGGCCTGAGTTCTGGGCAATTTGGTGGATTGGCCTATTTGGGGACAAAAACCACCGCATTAGCTTCGTATCATTCCTTGGTGGCCTTGCTGTAGTGGCATGAAGCTTAATCTGGCCAAAAGATTGTTGACACATCGTGCTCACGTAAAAATGGTAAAAGTCGCTTCTTCAAGCATTCCTCGATGTATATCTTCGAGTCAACAGAGCCTTGGCCAACGAAAAATTTGCTTTTTTTCCCACAAGTGCAAATTGCTTGCCAAACCAGGAATTTTTTAGGAAACTTTGCTTGTTTCTTCACGCGAAATTGTTCGTCAACATTTCCTCGAGAATCTGCAGTATAAAATTCCGGACCAGGAAGTTGCGAGAAATCAGCCAAGACATAGGTTTCGTCGTCCATCACGCAACAGGAAAAATTTTTAAAGAAATCTTTTTTTAATTTCTTTGCTCTTGATTTCGCTTCTTGATTCTTCACAGCGTTCCCGTCTGGCACTTTCTGCACTTTGTATGTTCTAAGCCCACAACTCGACTTGATTTTCTGAAAGGTTGACTGCGAACAACCCACTATTTGGGCCACTTTCCGTCCTGAAAAAGGCTGATGGCTTTCTTCACTTGTTTTGGGCTATGAAACCCCTTTTTCCACCCGGTTCTTTCCTTGCGGTTAATTGTAAGATCTTCGTTGAAGCGCTTAACAACTCTTGATACCGTTTCCGGACGAACGCGAGCCTCTTTTGCGATTCTTTTGAAGCTCCATTTTTGATTATTTTGAAAAAGTATCACTATAAATTCTCGTGTTTTCACTTCGCTCGAAATTTTGCGACAGAGAATTGGAATATCTATGAAGTAAATGTTCCACATGTTTCTGACGTTCATAACAAAGCTTACTATGATCAAATTTTGATTTTTTCTCGATTGGTTCAAGAGATATAGGCGTTTTTGTGATAGCGAATTTATTCTCATTCAGTCCTTACGTGAAGACCTGTACCTTGTCAACTCTCTATAAATGAGAACTAAATAAGGTCGTATCTTCAAAAATGAAAAAGTACGACAAAAGATGAAGAAGTAAAAAGTACCTCACCTTCCAAAAAAACGCTTTCAGGAAGTAGTTTATAGTCTGGGAAGGGGGTTGCATTCCACTGCAACCTCAAAGTCTATTGTGCCTCTATCAGAGCTCTTTTCGCAACTGTGCTTTCTACCACCAAGTAGATTTTAAGAGTTTGTTTTAATGAGCAAAAAAGCAGGTGCAATTCCAAAATTTCATTGCCAAAGCTGACAATAAAATAAGTGTTGAATCTCTGATGTTCGAAAGATGATTGAGCATCAAGACTTTCGTTCGTCTTCTTCAATTTCCCTCAGGTGACACATCTATTTCAATCCGACAAGATAAGAAGAGGAAAAGGCCTGGCATAGTCATTCATTAAACGTCATCAAGGCGTACTACAGGATGTAGAGATTTCTTCTTGAATTTCTTTCCGCACCGGAGGACGTAGGACCTAGCGTACACTTGCCACA
This sequence comes from Adalia bipunctata, assembly GCA_910592335.1. NCBI lineage: Eukaryota > Metazoa > Arthropoda > Insecta > Coleoptera > Coccinellidae > Adalia > Adalia bipunctata. The sequence goes on along the minus strand of OU342948.1, from coordinate 6,094,026 downwards.
ATTAACTATCTTATGTTAGAGGATGTGACAGAGAGAAAATATTTTGATATATACTTAACCATGTTAACACGTGGTGGATGGTTTGCTGAACGGTGATTACCAGAAGTGGCCAATTATGAACTTTAATCATGAAACATTTCACCTTATAAAACTACCTAATTGATTCAATTAAGTTGCTATTCAGGTTATCCTCATAATTGATATTGGCTAGGATTAATGGTGGAAAATGGTGTACCTGGATGTCTTCATCCTGTTTGAAGGCACATAACACCTCCATAAGAATTCGTTACATTTTGTCACTGTTGAAGAACTTTTATTTTCGAATTTGTAACTGTAACACAATGGAGAACTATAAAGAACAGTTTTAAATGATTTTTTTCTTGTTGTTGTTGAAAATAATCTGGATGATATGTGGTTTCAACAAGACGATGTTACCGGCCACACTGCCACCTCAGAAACGAAATTAAAGATGTTTTGAATCTCGTTAGGATCCCAGGTCCTTAGTTGTCATCTCATGTGTCCCAAACATATTATTCCAGCTCGAAACTGATCTGTGCAGTTGTGACATTGGATATTATTGCACTAAACGCTACTTTCCGGTGCCATACACTCAACAAACCGAATAATTCAACGCTCACTTCAAGGTAGGCTGGCTGCATTATTGTTACTGACGTATACACTCAGAAAATTATTCTAGTAAATACAACGAAAAATGTATGTTAAGATAACAAAATGAAGATCCCTATTTGGTCAATCTAAAATTGTATTATATTAACAGAAGCACTTTTGTTAGCTGCCTCATTGAATGCAAACTTGTTGTAGATAAAGAATCTTCTGTTACCATTATAATAAATAGTTCTTCCGCTAATATTGCAGTTGTCAGGTTTAACGAACATATAGATTCTCATAACAGTATATTCTATTACCATGAATAATATATTCCTTCACGTTAATAAAAATATTATGTTAGGGAGATCGAAATCGTATAATATAATGATTTCAATAACACTGCTTTCTATACAATGGAAAGTGAGATTGTTAAATATACAGATTCATACTTTTTCGCCAATAGTATTATTTTTTGTGCTGATAGAGGATTTTATTATTTTGTTAGAATGTAATATTCATACGATATTATTCAACTATTATCTAAATATTCTGGATAGAATATATTTTGCTCCATTCAGAATATTCGATTTGATTCATAAAAACAATTAACTATGTATTATTAAATTCATCAGTGAAATTGTTAGAAATACAAAGAGGCAGACAACCGACTTGTGGAGCAACTGCCTTCAGTAAATGTTGCTGAATTTACGATATTGCTGTGATGTCAGCTTCCTGAAAATATTATTATTCATCAGTATCTAGTTACATATAAGTATATTCAATGTCTAGGTATAGGTCAATTGAAATAAACTAATTTTTAATGATGAGTTTATTGGAACAGAAAAATCAAATATAAATCATAAATATAACAAAATTACAAGTATGAAAAATTTGGCAACTGGAGCCGAATTTTTGAGGTTTTCTAGATGTTGGAGCTATGGCTGCATGCAGAAGCAGCAATATACCTTCATTTCGTCCATCTGAAAGAAATATCACAATTTACTATCGAGAAGTTAAAAATTCTTAATCTAACAGTTTCGAATAAACATGCGATGAAACTTAGAGAATCAGTTTGAGATGCCTTATCAAAATATAAAGGTCGTGAAAATTATTTTTGCAACGGAAACAAATCATTGCATTGGTCTAATGTACCTACCTCAATTTTGCCAAGTTCTGCATAATTCGGACAAGCTCTTCGAAAATTATCCTATCCCTCCAAGAAATATGTGGCTCCTCAGAACAAAATTCCTTGATATGACGAGTAGTTATCAATATGAAAGTTTCAAAAGTCAATCTATCATCTGAAAAAAAATTGAAGATTCACAATATTTCAAAATAAATAGAAAGATTTATTTCGAAAAAGTGACCGACGGGTGAATTCACTATTCAACAAAATTTCTGCGACATGGACAGACAATATCTTTCAATGATCGTTTTTCTCATCAATTTTGGCATGAAGTTCACTGAATCTCAATTCAGCATTCGCCATTTCGATATCTTTGTATTTGTATATTAGATTGAATACCTATTTCAACGAAGAAAAAGAAATTTCAGTACTTACCAATACACTTCTTGGCAAGTGTTTGGCTTCAAAAATTCCAGCTTTGATGAATATCACTTTTAGTTCTCTCTTAAAACTATTTCTTCCACTCTTTTTCTTTTTTAATATCACCATATCTCAGGACCAAACTCGTACGAAATCAGTAGCGCTGTAAATATAAGCTTGCTGTTACGCTGTTCGCGTAAGTATATCCCTAGCAGTTCGTGGTATTCGCTTATAGAAGGACTGTTAAATCAACAGCGGATTGTGTAATATTATCAGTTTTGTTGTTTTCTGGTAACGTTTAACTATTAAAATAACGAATATTTTATCCCTGTAGTAGTATATGATTTCCATTTCAACGAAAAATACTGTTGGGGTAGTATAACTATAAATAACAATAGGATTGTAAAAATAATAATAAAGGTTGTGAATATGATAGTGTATTAGATATTCTATACAAATAATTTGTGTTATTTGTACAAAATTAGTGACATTGGGGTAATAGAAATTCAGGCTTCTTTTTATAGAATTTTCAATTCTATTGAACAGCAATACTTTCAATATTACTGTATGATGTAGCCTTAATGAAAATAATATTGTTATCACAGTAGTTCTTGTTTTGTAGTGTTAACAAACCTCATTCAGGATAACATGAATGCTCTATTGTAGGTACAGCAATTTTTTGTAATCGGAAAAGTTTTTTGTTGGATTAACAATTTCAATACATTAGACTTCCAACAGTAGTGCTTCTGTTAATTTTACTTAGAAAATTTTCTGAGTGTACTCTTATTTATTGGGACGCTGTTAAAAAGGAAGTAATTAAAATTTAATAATATTTTCAATGCTTGAGTTTCAATCTAGCACTACTAGACTTCTAAAAAACTTATGAAGGAGAACCACTGCGGAGATTTATAAGAAATGTCAGTGTTAATGACTGGCTTCCTATCAATTTAGTACTTATTGTGTGTAAGGATTATGTTGTGGTGATGTTTTCCATGGCTTTGACTGTAGCTTTCATCAAACGAGATCAAGGAAAAATGAGAACAGCATTCATTTTAGTTTTAATCAACGACACCCTGTATATAGTATTGATGATAGATGCATAGAAATCGTGACCAAAAATTGTACATCAAAACGGCTCTCTACATTGCCGATCGGGTCCTACTTCCAGAATAATCCGCAAGCTTTCAAGGTCGTGCAATGGAAAAAATAGCGCGAACCCTTTCGGGAGAAATGAAAAGTTGGACCCCAATGACCCCATCATAGATTTTCGATCGACAAGAGAGTCTTGAACAAAATCTAACCCGGTATTCTATGCACCCATGCTTGATGTCTTCATATCATAGAATAAACTCTCAAATATCGCTCATTTCAGTCAGGGATGCCAATTCAGAACCAAATTTTCTACATGGCACCACTCGCACATTGAAAAGATAAAATCTACTTCCAATGTTTGTTCGTCTGATTATTTCTGGTTCATCCAATCTAGTGTGCATACCCTCACTCCCCAACTGTTTCTCTATAAACTAAAACAAGCTTAAGTTAAATGAGTTAGTTCGAGGGGCAGAATGTGTGACAGCCGGTGCTTCATTTTCAACGTAACAAGGTTAAAGTGGAGGGTGGAATATTCATTTATTATTCATTTGTTTTCATAATACGGGCACACGTCAGGATCTTCCCTTGTGCGAAGTCTGCCAGCATCAGAATCAAATGGAGGTCCATTTTTCATTCTCGATTCCGTCAGAAATTAAATTTGAATAATTTATTCCTTCGGTACCTTGGGGTATAGGAAGTGGAGCTGATGAATAGTTGAAGTACTGTGTCAGATTTAAATGAGAAACGTCATAGAAGCGACAAACACTGAAAACAAATGAGAACTAGTGACATTTCTACCCATCGACCATAGGAAGAGGGGACGCGCCTTTCAATACTAAATAGTGAAGCCAATTTTCAAAATCAGCAGAACTAAACTGGGTACCTGTACTACTACGGACTCAAAATGTAGTAGACATTTTGCAACGTTGTGACGTTTTTTGAATTTTCTAATAAATAAACTCTCAATCAAAATGAAAAGTACTTCAGTTTGAAAAGCATTTACTCATTTGTGCGTCAATGTCAGAAATGGGTAGGTTGTTTCTTCAAATATTTTGGATTCATCACGAAACGTCTCGACCGTTTTATTGATAATGGATGTGCACGTTATGGCAGCACCGATTTCTGAATCTGTTGCCAGTTCATTCATAAGTTTCATAACGCTATTTTAATTTTGTGTTACTAATGACGTTTTGAACAGTGTTGCCATTACGATATCGCGTATGAAAAGTGAGATTTTGATTTATTTCTGAATATCATTAGCAAAATACGCAAAAAATGGTTCGTATGTGTCTTGTTTATGTTAAATTGGACTATTTGAATCCTGATTTGAGTTTACACACGAATGTTCTACTCTAATCATTCTAAGTAAGAGTAGATTCTCCGATTTTTAGAATTACACTCACCAGATTCCCTTCTGATATTGAGAGGAGAAACATTCGGTTATCAATTCTGAATTCGGCTGACTCTGTCTACCTAACTCAGAATCTGTTTCAATGAATTCGTCAAAAAGAGTTAATACACTCGTAATTCTATTTCCATTCTTCAATATGGTAACACCACGCCACTGGGAGTTTCAAAGTTAGATTCTGCAATGTTGCCAAGGCAGTATCTAATAATGATATTGCTATCCTTTATGCTATTTGAAAACTGACTAAATTTTGGCTTCACCAATTATCGAATTTATGAATGAGATGCTGTGTCCCCTCTTTCTATAGTCTAAGTTTCTACAATATTTAACTTGACGTTCCAAAAACATGACCTGTATTGGGAAATCTTTCACATAAAGAAGTATTTGAGTGTGTATAGGCGATTTCTTACTCTGACTTATAACCCTAGTCCTATATCGATTTTGTCAACCCCAAGGAAAAATGCCAATCTCGGTAAAGGCATTGAATGAATCACGCCCTTACAAGGAAACCTTTCGAGAAAATGAAATGGTGTTCCTGTTAGTGGTAAGGCTTCCATTAGCACGATTACTCTACCACCTTCTGCAGGGTATTCTAATTGAATGATAAGAGGGGTTGATTACTCAAGCATAGAGAAAATTAAAAAGTGCGTATGCTCAGTTTGAAACGAAAATTGCATTAAAATTACATCAGGCACTTGCAACAAGCCAAACATAACTGGGTGTAACACAGATTTTCTATCAGATATATTGCAAATTGAGAGAAAAAGGGATTTGTACTCACTGAATCTTTATTTAAAATCTACTCGACTAGTTTCTCCTGCTAGGGCATCCTCAGGAGCTCTAGAAGATTATTTTACAATTTTTAATGAAATATTAATACAATAAAACACAAACTATGCTTACTTGTCAATAGAAAAAGTATTCACACTGAACAAACAACAAAATGACTGAAAAATCTTTCTGGAAGTCTGAAGAAGGTATCATTTTTTTTAGTGAGTAGGTACAAATCCCTTTTTCTCTCAATTTAAAATAATCCTGGATAATGGCTATATTTGTGATCAAATATGTTGCAGTTGAAATAGAGGAAAATATTCATCTCATTTCCATAGATTGTTTATTTCTTGAGAATCCTAGGGGAGCGAAAACTTTTGACGATGTGTTTATTTGATTTTTTTTTGTTTCTTGATCAACAAGTTACAATTTTCAAATTTATTTTCGAACTGGTAGGTAGGCCTTACTCCCATGGAGCAAATAATTTTGAAACAGTTCGTAAAGGATCTGGGAAAAATTGTAAACAAATAATCTACTGATCTATCCATGGAAGTAAATATTGTATATTAATTGAATTCATCAGAATTGAATCAAATTCAAAATTGAAGGAGAGATAGAGATAAAATTTGATTTTTGATAAATATAAACCAAATTCAGAATAAACCCTTAACAATAAGTGAAACTTGTCACGATTTCTTCAAGCATCGTATTTTTTCATGTGCTATAAACTCCATGAAATGAGAAAAAAGAACTATTTCTCCTACACTCCACTCCTCCTGACCGATCAATAGGTCATACCTAGCAGGTCTTCCCGCATAATACGATACCCAGTCGTGTTTTTCCGGGCAGAGACCTTCTCACCGAATGCGTCTCGGAAAATCCACTCTTAGCCTGACTGTTTACGGACACAATGACTTCACGACCACGTAATGAGTAGATGTATTCATTGGAGCTGTGCCCCCCGTGTTACATGAGGGATGAGGGGGATTTCCCGAGCGACGAACTGGGGGAGAATTCTCCCTTACCACTTATTTTATATGGTTTTATGGTGCAGGAGATGTGCTTTTATTACTTTCGATCTCTGCATAACTCGCGTCCCCTGACTGATAACGATTTTCGGGAAAAGTGATATGTCAATTTCGCAGACAGTTGATCTGTAGCGTTACATTTATCTTGAGGGTTCGTAGAGACTCAATCAAAGCGTTAAATGCTGGATTGCTTTGATTTCGTCTCAAGACTAGAAAGGGAAATGTATAAAAAATATTTCGGCTTTTGTTAAGCCTTTGAGGATCTATTCATAACTTTCAATTTTCTCTCACTCATACGAGATTATGACAAACTAGCGTATACAGACAGTTTTTCAGGTCCCGGCCATGAATTTTTTCAGGGAGAGCCACGAATTGATAGAAACATCATGGAAATATTTTTATTGAAAAAATTTGGGCTCGATTCAAGATTGAACTACTATAAAGGGTTTATTGTCAATTTCGAGGTTCAAGAGGGGGGCCATGAACCCCATGCCCCTTCCTGTATCCGCCAGTGGTGTGCTGTGAACCAGACTCGAAAATGAAAAATGGAAAACATAAAACTAAATAAAATCTGGTTAATGAAGGAAAATATGCACAACTTTGGTATGGAATTATAGGTTTTTGAGGACGCTGAATTCAATAAAGTATATTTCAAAGCGCTATCCAGAACAGTTCAGATTTTGACCTGCGAAATGGCATTTTTTCAAAAAATCGAAATTTCAAATCGTCATAGCTCCCGTTCTTGTGGACGGATCTACTTTTTGTTTGTATATATTGTTAATCAGCATTGTCCCAAGTATCTCTTGGCCTAATAAAATCGATTTCGAAAATGTCAACTATTTGGGTGAAAATTACGTAAAGGGTAAGACCCACCAAAAACTCCATATTCGTCATCAACACGGAATCCCTGAAAAATCTAAAGTTGTTATTCGATCGTTAAGGTCTTCATCCCATTCAAATCTTTCAGAATACCTATTTTGCTGATCCATAACACCAAAACTCTGCATGCTCTGAGCGTGTGAACAAAACTCGAAAATGAAAAATGAAAAACATAAAACTAAAAAAAATCTGGTTTAAGAAGGACAATATGGTCAAGTTTGGTATCGAATTATAGGTTTTCGAGGACGCTGAATTCAATAAAAACATTTCAAGGCGCTATCTGGAACAGTTTAGATTTTGACCTGCGAAATGGCATTTTTTCAAAAAATCGAAATTTCAAATCGTCATAGCTCCCGTTTCTTTGCTCGGATCAAATGTTTGTTTGTATCTTGTTAATCAGCATTGTCCCAAGTATATCAAGGTTTAATAAAATCGATTTCTAAAATGTCAAGTTTTTGGGTGAAAAATATGTAAGGGTAAGACCCCTCAAAAACACCATATTCGTCATCAACACGGAATCCCTGGGATATCTAAAGTTGTTATTCGATCGTTAAGGTCTTCATCTCATTCAAATCCTTCAGAAAACCCATTTTGCTGATCCATAACACCAAAACTCTTCATGCTCTAAGCGTGTGAACAAAAAAAATCTGGTTTAAGAAGGACAATGTGGTAAAGTTTGGTATCGAAATATAGGTTTTCGATAGGCTGAATTCAATAAAAAAACATTTCAAGGCGCTATCTAGAACAGTTTAGATTTTGACCTGCGAAATGGCATTTTTTCAAAAAATCGAAATTTCAAATCGTCATTGCTCCCGTTTCTTTGGTCGGATCAACTGTTTGTTTGTATATTGTTAATCAGCATTGTCCCAAGTATCTCTAGGTCAAATAAAATAAGTAAAAACACAACATAGGTATTCATCATGAACACAGAATCCCTGATGGGAAATCTAAACATGTTATTTGATTCTTAGGGTATTCATCCTATTTGAATCTTTCAGAATATCCATTTTGTTGATCCATAACACCAGAACTCTTCATGCTCTAAGCGTGTGAACCACTAGCGGATCCAGAGAGTTTTTTAGGGGGGCATGAATTTTTTCAAGGGGAGGCATGAATTTCTTCAGTTGATAGAAATTTTCTACCAACATTATAAGAGTGGAAGACTTAAAATGAAATATTTTTATTGAAAATATTAGGGATCTATTGAATATTATAAAGGGATTATTGTCAATTTTTTTTCTGGTTTCTTCCATTATTAACATATTAACCTCACAGTTATGAAATCAATATGTGAAGCTAATTTCAAGTGATGAAGTGACTATCAACACTTACGAATATCTCAAAAACAGAGAACCATATTTTACTGAACCTTCACAAGGTCCTCTACCCCCGCAGGTACCATATTATCCATTCATCACGCCACACCCTGTATACTGTTAAGGTATCAAAAATTCTCTTCTTTTGAACGAATGGCGCACCATGCCTTCCCTTTAAATATTCACCCCCAATAACCCATCCCATTGAAATTCAACATGTTTTCACCCAAAACGTTACGACCAATTGCATTAATATTCAGTGGGGATTCCCCATGCATTTTTCATACACTGATTGGTGAAACCTATTAGACATTTGGTCGAAAGGGGAGTCTTATTTGTTATTTATTTTCCATCGGACAGACCCCTTTCGAATTGCAAATTTCATCAGGAAAATCGATAGAGTCGTCACTATTCGTCGTACTGTAGACGAATTTGAGAAGAATTTTCTTCACACGATACAAGAGTACCAGAACGACGAAGAAATGTACACAAACGAGAGAATATGGATTTGGTAGCAGAATTTGTAGGAGGAAATTCAAATTTATAGGTTCCACCTAGTAGTTAAAAATTGAATCTTTCTCAAACAAGAATTTTAACGAAAAATTTGTGTCAACATCCTTATGAAATTCGACTGGTTCAAGAACTGAAGCCATTAGACCACCATTAACGTCGTTTATTTTCTAATTTTGCTCTTGAACAACTGGAAAATGATAAACAATCTTATCGAAAAATTTTATTCGGTTATGAAGCCCATATTTGATTAAATAGATAGTCCTTATGCTGATAATCCAACAGCTACCTAGCAATTGAAAAGCAAGATTGAATGTACCTATTATTGAATAAACACAGTAAAATTTATGTGAAAAAGTGACAGAATACAGTACTTTCATTCTGGGCGTATACAGTTTCTAGTTATCCATTCATTCTGGGACTCCCTGCTTATCACAAGATGAAAATCACATCCTCAATTCCTTACATTCAAGACCATAGTTTCGCAGACTCCAATATTTGCACCAGCAGGAGTCAGCAGGACAACGAACGATAAGACAACAGGAGCAATATCACGGTCGTAATGAAACTCCCCCTACGACCAACTGACATCCCTAAGGCCCGGATTAGGTTCGCTGATATGAGTTACGCACCCATAATCCCCCAGATTTATCATTATTTCTCCATCAGGATAGAAAATGACATGCCATTCGGTAACTTCATCTCGCTACGGCTTAAGAGTATTTACAGCCAATTAAGGTCCTTATGAATTTCAGTTGAGTCAACACAATCGATGAAAATCTGCTTTTGATAGGTGCACCAATTTCTCCTTGGTTTGCAAAGATAAACCACATATTTGGACAGGGAAAAAAGACTTTTACTCCATGCGATAAGACCTACAGAAAAGGTATAGAAGGTCTCCTTGTTTTTATGAATTTTAAAGGAAGATTAAACAACATTGAGTTGAGGATATTGATGTCATATCTTTTTCGTATCATTTTAACTTCTTTTTTTTCAATAACATAAACTTATAACGATTATAGAAACATCTTCAGGTTCATTCGTGAAGTTTACGAGGATATATTGAAAAATTCTTAGCCTACTATAGAACCAAACGAAATTTCAATGTCAAAATATTTTATTACTCAACATATTCTCCTCTTAATTGAATACATTCATTACAGCGAACCTGCAACGTCTCTGGACCTTTCAAAAAAATGTTTCTTCTTGCTCTGCAAACCAGTCCTCCACAGCTTCTATTACCTCCTCGTTGGAAGAAAATTCACGACCTTTCAAACTTTTTTTCAGTTGAGGAAAGAGATGATAGTCGGACGGAGCCAAATCTGGTGAATAAGGGGGGTGTTCTAGTAATTCTAACCCTAAATCACGAATTTTTTGCATGGCAACATGAGATTTGAGTACTGGGGCGTTGTCAAGTGAAAACAAAACACTTTTGGATAGCTTTCCGCGTCTTTTCTCCTTAATTTTTTCCGTAGAGTGGTCAGTAATGTCGAATAGTAATCTCCAGTTATGGTTCTTCCCTTATCCAAAAAATCAATCATGGTTACTCCATAGCAATTCCAAAAAACTGAAGCAAGAACTTTTCCAGCAGGTTTTTGGGACACGAAACTTCTTAGGTCTTGGAGAACCAGAGTGTCGCCATTCCATCGATTGTTGCTTTGTTTCTGGATCGTGGAAATGTACCCAAGTGTCATCCATAATAACAATTCGGTTTAAGAAGTCTACATCGTTTTCAAATCAAGCACAGATCGAACGCGATGCTTCTACCCTTGCACGCTTTTGGTCAACATTCAAACATTTGGGGATCCATTTTGCAGAAATTTTTCTCATGTCCAAATTGACGTGAACTATATGATGAACGCGTTCGTATGAAATCTTCAGTGCTTCAGATAATCGTTTTAGCCCAATTGGACGGTTTGATAAAATCATGTCATGAACTGCATTGATATTTTCGGAGACTGACACAGAAACTGGCCTTCCCGATCGGTCATCATCTTCAATCGACAATTTACCTCTTTTGAAGCTTGCAGTCCAATTCTTCACGGTCGCATACGGAGGACATTGATCACCAAGGGTATTAAGCATATCTTCGTAAATCTGCTTACCTCTTAACCCTTTTAAATGCAGGTACTTGATGATGGCTCGATGCTCCAATTTTTCGATTTTCACAATTTCGGTGGACATCTTTTTTTTATTTTTTGCGTAACTCTGGTTTCCTTTTTTGACGTCGAACTCTACACTGGCACTTCTAATAAGTTATTGTTCGTTGAAATGGTATAGCAATATTTTGTTTATGCATGGAACTGGTCTAGGCTAACTAGATATCAATACATCCTCGTATATTCCGTTTTCGATAAGATCAAACGGTTTCATACGCAATTAAAAATCGAATTTTCATTATGTCAAGACAGGTTTTATCCGATGACTATGCCAATATTGACAACAGAAACCTTTCTATATACTACAGGCCAGTGGAACACAAGTGCAATTATTCAATTCACCCTGTGAATCTTGCAATTGCCAAAGCAGCTTTGTAAGCCAGTTCTTTTTTCTCCTGGATCCTGATCCATCTTGCCCATAAAGGATGTTCTCCAGTTTTTATTTAACTATTTTGGATGCAGTCAATCAACAATATTCTTTTAGCATGCCTGAAAAGTGAAATCACCTTCTTTCATGCTTTTGACAACTCTGGATTCTTTGGTGTTCCAGAGCGATATAGCTCAAGTTGCTTTGACCTGTCTCCTGTCTGTATTCATGGTATTCAAATGGGATAAACTTGTGAAGATGCACTGATGTTAGGGACCTAGGATAATCAGTAAACATCAGAATAACTCCGTAGAAGAATTGTAAACAAGTCTTCAAATTTCTCCTCTCGGTTCTCTCAGATTCCCTATGCACAAAATGATGCCCTTCAATGGCAGAGACAAGAATTTGAACATCGCAGCAATATCCAACATTCCTCAACTGTTTCCGAATCAGATTCCATTGTCCTGGAACGAAATTCACTGGGATGTAAAGGGGAAAAGGAGGAGGCGGCGACGGTGGTAATGCATAATGGAATGTCCTGGGGCGGCGGGTTGCCAAGCGACCGGTGGCACAGGATACGGGAAGTCCTTTTCCCAATATGGCCGCCACCAGGATCAATAAGTCAAGTCCTCCGGGAAAACGGTTACCTTGATTCCACCAAAGTCAAAGTGTGTTAAATTCGTGAATTTTGTTGTATATTTGGGCTAATTTTATGTCTTATGATTCTATTCAACTTTTAAGATAAGAGGAACATAGCCTCATTTGGTTAGATGTATGAACTCCATTCATTTTTTAAAGTATTCCGTTTTGCCATGATATTCTGACACATAGCACCGGGTATATTTTGAGAATGTAAGGTTAAAGTCATTTTCCTGTCAGATACATACGCAACGTCGTCGTTTGTACATCGTAGTAATTACGTATTTATCAAAATGTTTATTTACTTTGGGAAAATAATGAATTTGAGAAAATATTACGTGAATTGCATAATTTCAAAGACCATTGACGCTCTACACTAGCATTGTCTTCTCCTGTACGCACTGTACGACGTCTCTGTGGATGCGTATTATCATTTAGAGTAAGGGAATTATACTCGTGATAGCCTTCTGATGCCAGTGGAATCTCAGAAAGCAGTTTTTACCGAAGCCTTTCCTTACAACTATCAAGATATAAGAATGTAAAAACTGGGGAAGAGAATTTTCCTCAGAAAATACGATTTTGGAGTGCTATGGCTCATAGGCGAACAATTTAGCCATGAATGAAGATTCCTTCACATAATTATTCGTAGATATGGATCCCGAAAGTGTTCACCTAATTTGGTAAAGATTGTTTTAGTTTTTTGGTTCTAGACGAAATAAGACACTAAATACAGTGAATCTTTGACTTGTACATTTTTCTAACTGGATGTTGCTTCCACTCATCAAACGAAACACTTGTTTCAAAGGATACAGGGTGTCGAAAATTCATGAACATCATTTGCTTAGAATTTTCTTGTAACTCTCGTAAGTATTGAGATATTCTACTTTATCGCACCAATGGGACACCCTGTATGTATTCCGTGATGGCCGTCCCCTTTTACTTCTCTTCATAAATGAATTTTTATGATCGGGCAAACCCAGCAACCCCAAATATAGCGACAACTTTATGAATACTGCCTAATAGCGGAAAACAGGTCTGTACTAAACCAAGATGGATCTGTAATTCAGAAGAAATCATGCAATTCTGATTTTGTAACATTGAACTTCAACTCGAGAATATTCAACAGGGAAATCTAGCTTAATCGAATGATGAATTTTCCATGTAGACATAAGAATCATTAACTTTAGTGGAATCATAATCCATCCATCTCAAGTCAATTTCTTGGAAACTCATATTTTGGATTGGTCCAATTTTCACTCGGTACTTTCTGATCTGAGCTTGGGTGAATGATGAATTTCAGTCGTAGTTTGAATAATTATGAATAGAAACATCAAAAAGTTCTGATTATTCCCACCATTTTATAATATTTCAGTGGAAACGATATGGCTGAAAGAGGTGAGTCTGTTTTTTATGTTAGAGAATCCAGAATCATACACGGTAGGTATAGTGTTTTCTTTGGTCATCTACCACCTGTTAGGAAATTCTGCACAGATCTTCTACCTTCCAGACGATATAGAAGGCAGAAATTCAATACAGTTGCAGAATACAAGTTCTCTGGACCTGGTTCTCAAGGAACCAGAACAAGGATTGACTGCTGGATGCAACAGAAAGCTTTGGAAAACTGTACTGAAAACGCCACCAAAAATACAGGGTCTTTCACGAGGAACCTCACCCATATTTATACGGGAAACTACTGCACTTATCTTCATGAAATTCAGCACTTATAAGTATTTCACGATGCTGATGAAATCTAAAATATTTTCAAGGCATGAGCACCTCCGGTTTTTCCGGAAATGACGTCAACTTCCGTTTTTCAAATTAGAACACCATTTTTTTATTGCAGAAATAGATTCCTTAGAAAATTTCAAGTTATTTTGATGTAACATTTTTCAGTTTTGGTTGGAAAATTCTCTCTGAGCGGGAAAATTCGAAAAAAAAATCGAAAATAGAGCTCCGCTGAAACAAGAATAACTTCGAGGTTTTTGGATGGAAAATTTTCATTTTTGGGATTTTTCAAGATGTAAGATTGATGTATCCACTTTAAAAATCGAAATCGCGATTCATGATACAGGGGGTGAAAAAATCGCTTTCAAAGTTAGGGATGACAAAATCGTGAAAAATCAATTTTTTCAAATTAGAACCGCATTTTTTTATGGCAGATATTGAATCTACGTTAAAAAATAATGTGAGTGTATGCATCACACCCTTGCCCTAAAATGGATATTTTCTAAGGAATCTATTTCTGCAATAAAAAAAATGGTGTTCTAATTTGAAAAACGGAAGTTGACGTCATTTCCGGAAAAACCGGAGGTGCTCATGCCTTGAAAATATTTTAGATTTCATCAGCATCGTGAAATACTTATAAGTGCTGAATTTCATAAAAATACGTTCAGTAGTTTCCCGTATAAATATGGGTGTGGGTGAGGTTCCTCGTGAAAGACCCTGTATTTGCCATCCCAAGAAATTATGTGCAGGATTAGACTGCTTTTCCTGGCGTAATTTTGAAGGAATGTTCCAATGTGTCATAAATATTATAAAAATAAAATAGGTTATAGATAGAAGGGATCCTAGGGCCAATGATAGTGAATGCGTTTCTTCCCAATCATTGTCTGCGCGGAAGCACTATCATCAAAATCCTGAAAGATTAGTAACTTCGGTAGCTTAATGGTTAGTTAGAACCTTATACCGGAAATCTAAAAAGATGCGAGGTTCAATTCCCGCTCAAAGTGAGAACTTTTTTCGAATTTCAAATATGTTTGCATAGCGATAAATAATATTCCCATGAATATTAAATCCCAGTTTCATTTCATTTGGCAGTTTTCTCGATAAAACACAAGTTTCACAAATAAAAATAAGATTAGGAAGGTCGATTCTTTTCCTGAACCCGTCACTGCCAAACGGAAAACTCCTTCTCAGCTTTTTCCACGGGTAGGCCCGAAAAGCCCGCTCCTGCTATCATCAATCCGCGAGGGGTTCCTCAGAACACGTGCACAATCATCCCTTACCCCACAGATCCGGCCACGTGACCGGAACATCTCAAGGCGCGTGGCCGAACCGGAACCAAGTCATATCTCTCCGCCATAGACAACGCCTTCTTGATCCAAACCGACTAATGTCGAAATCGACATGCTATTTGCTGTCTGTGACTCACACGGATGAAAAATCCATAATCTTTTGAGCCGCTTGATAAGGAGCGAGTTACAGCATAGCTTCACTTTATGGCAGATGTTCAAATGATAATCTATTTTCCGATGAGGAATCAGGGTTTGGCTAAACAGACTGTGAACAATTTAGAACGGGTATTGGAGGGTGGAGAAGATCTATTGCTCGAAGTCATGTGTCAAGAGAAGTCAGACTCAAATTCAAGACACATCTGTGCAGCTTTGAATGCGAATTGATGTATTTTTTACGTAATAAGTACCTACGATTTTATGAAGAAAATTGGTAGAATGATTATTGGACCTAAGCTGTGTGAGTTTACATGGAATAGAAGGTGAAATTATTCTGGCAACGTCAATCACGGGACAAACCTCGATCTCTTGGCTAGGAGCATAGAATATTTATGCTCCTAGCTCTTGGCTTGTGCTCGGCAACATTGGATATCCTTGTCAAGTTCGAAATAGAAGTGTCAGCCAAAGCATACCACAGAGCATCAAGATACCGTGGCTACTATGCGTCTAATTGCTCATCTATGGTTCGGAGAAAAAGGCGCATTTCACGATTGCTTTCTTAGACTGTGGACCACTGGCATCAACGTTTGAAGTGATGCGGAGAACGGCAGTATTGGGAGGTGGAATTGCATAATGTCATCTTTAGCGACGAACCATCGATTCTGAATTGGTTTCGATGGCTGAAAAAATTATTCTTTTCGGATAGTCACAGAGTATAGTTCGCCCTTGAGAAATTATGGCTGCGACTGCCCTTCATGAGTTTCCTAACAAGATTTTCCTTTCCAGTTTCCAATTTCGTGAATATCGAAATACGAGGGGTGGCCCTAAGCCCTGGAAATCCCACAAAGGCCCGTCGTATACTTCAGAGGGAAATGCACGTGGCCAAAGAGGCCGTCTCATTAAACTAACGAAGACACGTGTTGGGGCATAGATTCTGCACGTGCACCGACTAATGTTCTTAGTCAAATAACTAACTCAATAATGTCTCCCGGTTCAATATTTCATTAGATATACGTTTTATTGATTCTGTTCAACGTTACTTGCAACATTCTAGCGCGCGACTCAAGCAGAATCTTTGGAATTTTCGCTTCAGAGAACAAGAATTCATTTTGATTTGGATTGTTCTGTGTTCTATTCAAGAACACAGATACTAGAACCAATGCTCGATCTATGACTTACCCATCATCTGGATCTATGTTCCAATGTTCCTCTTTGGACTTAAAGTCTATGTTTCAAATAGAAGAATTATGTTAGAAGCATAGAATAATGCGGTTGTACGCAGAAACGTAGAGGTTATGTCTATTCCGATAGACGACAAGAAAGCAGATATTGATGATGAGAATATGCCACTGAAATACTTCCAGTTTAGTTCCAAATGATGAATAGGAATTAACAACGATATTCAAGACTTGAAGGAAACTCATTGAAGCCATTGAAAAATATTACATTAAGTTGTCTACAGATCAATCTTACACTTAACCATAGAATTATGTGCACTCAACATAGATGCATCCAAGTCTTAAACTATGTTACTTTTCAGTCTAAAACAAAGAGTTATATGTTCTAAAGTTAGTTTAAAAAAGAAGGATAGAGAAGAAGAAGTAGATGTTGATTATTGCGATTTGAACATTCAAAGTCATTTGAAAAACTTTGATGACCTACCACGCTAACTTCCGTGAAGACTGAGGAACCAGCTGAAGACCTTTCTATTCACGTTAACTATACTATATCGTATCACACACCTACATGTCGATCGACGATAGATCAACTCATTGTCGTGTCGTGCAAGAGAAAGGGCAGAAATAATGAGCGAAACTGTTACGTTGGTATACGATAGGTTATCTCGATGAATTCAGCGATGGAATTGTGACCTACTTTCAGAAATTTACTGATGGCGATGGTGAAATGCAAGGATGCAATCTCTTCCCTTCTTTATGGTAATTTGGCCGATTCAAGCCCTGCTCTGGAAAATATACACGATTTATGACATATCTGCATTCGAAGATCAGTTTGGTTTTGTTTCGCAGAAATAGACCCACTTTTGTGGGTCTATATACTATATATATATATATATATACATTGAGCAAGATAATCAAAAATTATATCTTATACAGCGAGTTGCCGTCTACTCAATCCCTTTCTCCAAGCCTGTCTGTCCTGCGCTGTTTCTTCGTCCAGGCCTCGTTCCTCCATGGCCTTCCTGACCCCTTCATTCCAGGATCGTCTGGGTCTTCCACGTTTCCTCCTACCTGGTGGCTTCCAGTTAAACAGTATTTTGGGCCATCTCTCATCGGGCATTCTCATGAGATGTCCAAACCAGCGAAGACTTCGCGTCTATATACTCCATTGACTTTTATAAAGTATCCCAGTTGGCCAAGATTTAGGTTTATCAAGTTTTTTCACTTAAAACTAACGCAGGTTGGCACACGTGAAAGTCAAAATAATTTCAGAGACGTTGCCAATGTGACACAGGTTTCGATCTCTGTGGTCGTCGAGAATCGAATCGCGTAGAAAACGTCAAAAATTCACGTTTCCAAATGCAATTTTGGGATATTCAGACCAGGGGAAATGTAGAAATGAATGGCGATAACGTTACCTTGATGTCTGAAATAGAGTTCCCGATCTATCCCACTTTTTTTATTAATTTCGTAAGCAATTTCATTTTTCCTATTTGTATCAGAGTGAGTGCTTCTCATAAGAAATATTTATTAGAGTGAGTTATAGGCGTGAGTTATTACAACTCATGCTATTGGTAAAGATAGTGTTACAGCTCAAAATCAGTTGAATAATGGATATATTATTCTATGGGAGTAGATAAATAAACATTTTGGTAAATTACTAACGATCTCTATGTAGAAACGACAACGTTGCTTATGTATCTGACGGAAAAATGACTATAACCTAACATTTTCGAAATGTACACGGTGAAATGTGTCAGAATGTCATGGCAAACCGTAATACATACTTTATAAGAGTTTCCCGTCGATATAAGAAATTTCGTGCAAGTGTTTTCCTTTCACGACTTTTGGCGTGAGTACGAACGGCAAATTTGAATTGGACCAAAAATCGATTTATGAGCATAAATAAAGAGAAAGTAAGTACTAAATCGGCCTTGTTACACTTGATAACGAAGTTTTTTTAGTTATCTGGCCGTTTAGAAAGATTTCAAACGAAATTCCGGTCCCCCGGAAGTTTGGTTAGTTTCGGTATCGTTTTTGGTGTTCAAATTTTTTTTGGAATGTGTAAATGGACAAAAAAAGCTTCCTTATACGATCTTCTAACGAAAGCTACCGGAAAATATGGTTCAGGTAGGATTTTCGAGGAATTATGAGGAAAGAACTTGCAGAATGAAATTGCACGATTTTCAAGTACCTAAACGGGTTCTGGATGGCCATCATCGCTCTCTAAATGATTATTGTTGATCGTTTGCACGTTTCAGAAAAAAAAACACGTCGAAAAAGCTGAAAAAAAGAAGAAATATGACTACATTGCATTCAACGGTAGTTGAATTCAGATGAAATGAAATGTGTCACTGGAGCTTTCATTCCTATCAATCCTTTGCCGAAAGTAGAAATAAGCTATATTGAACCAGAATACAACCTTTTTTTTCCATATTCCAGGAGTTTGTGTCTTATTTTATAACAGGTGAATGATAAATGTGAAGCATATGTTTGACCTATTCCATTTTATTTGTACAAACCTACTGTGGTAGTAATGTATGAATATTTTTTGAACTAATAAATTACTATACAGTTAGAATATTTTAATCCTTGTTCATAAGATCAAATAAATGAAATGTATAATACATATATATCAGGAATTGACATTCTTGCTTATCAATTTATAACCAAAAATAACCAAAACTCAATTATTCTTGAATTTAAATTATTAGTTTCTCTGTAAACAAATTCGTTAATTTAGTTATTATGTTTATTTTCTTTGTGATGAATGAATAAAACTGTTATTTATTTGAAATAAAGAAATATTAGAAATAGAAATGTTATGCACCCTCACAATCATATCACATACAATATCATGATGAAAACAAAGCACATCGATAAATCTTTACAATCATAAATCCAAAAACTCCTTTACATGTAGAATATTGTTCACAATTTTCTGTTGTGTTCTCCAAAATGAAATATACATTCTGAAAAATACGCTAAGAATGTAGAAAGGGCAACATAGTGTTGACTTGGAACATAAAAATATTTTGAAAAAAGTCATAACTTCGATACAGAGTGGAATGTGTCAAATTTCCAAGGCCAGAGTTGTGATTTTATAATTGTGAATGGAGTATACATGTTTATCGATTCAAATGTATCCCATTTAATTTATTTCCTTGTAGATCAATAAACATTATTATTATTACTTAAGAGACACCCTGTTAACAAAGTCATAAATGAGGCCTCCCCTAATTTTGCGGTCAAACTATTTCATCCTCAACCACGTCGATAAAATTAGTAGTCATAGATAATTCGACGTATCTAACTGCCCTTTAGAGAAGATTGAAAGTAACCGCCCATTCCGAAAACACTTGTAAAGCATCCAGTAATGATCCTCCCCGACACCTGTATCTGGAACCGCGGCGCCACCCCCCAACGAGCACCATAAAGGTTCCGTCTGAGGGCCCAGACGAAATGCCATTAACAGTCTGGAACCGTAAAGACTTTACCTCTCAGGTGCCAAGGTTCAACGGGAATCGGCGATGCAGGTGTGTTTATGGGAATAAGAGATTTGGCCCCAATGGGTGTTTTACCAACTCTGGGAGATTGGTGGTCGGGACTTTATCGCAGGGTTAAATGAAAGGATGCTAAGAATTCGTCTGATGGAATTTAGTACTTGTTGTAAGGCAGGTATAACTGTAATAAGTATATGAATGCTGTATGAGATGTACACACAACCAAACTTATATGGAATCACCCTGTTATTTGGAGAAAACGAATTTTTAATTAAAAAAAAGTCGCTGAAAAGTGAAGAGCAGTTTTCCCAAAACAAGTTTATTACAAAAATAATATAAATTATTAAAAGATTATTTTTATAATAGAACAGAAAATTAAAAGTGTAAATTTCTCTAAAAATAATTTTTATGTAACTGAGAATTGAACAACAAATAAAACGATTTTAACAAATCAATAATCAGTATTACCACCCCTGGCATTGATACAAGCTTGAATTCGACGAGGCATGCTTTCTATTAAGTTGTTAATTTCTTCTTCTGTAACATTTGCCCATTCCTCTAAAGCCGCTTGTATAAGTTGCTCTGCGTTACCAGGATTATTTTGACGAGCTCTAATTTTTCTTTTGATCCTATCCCACAAGTGCTCGATAGGATTGAGGTCCGGTGAACAAGAAGGCCACTCTAAAACAGTCACACCTTCTGTTTCGAAAAATTTTTTTGCAACTCTGCTGGTATGTGGAGGTGCATTATCCTGCATAAATAGGAAATAATCTCCAAAAGCACCTCGCCAGAGCCTCACTACAGGTTGTAGCACTAGATCAACATACCTAGGCCTTTTAAGAGATTGTCTAATGGAAATTAAAGGAGTTTTCTCACCAAACATAATTCCGCCCCAAAACATTACAGTACCTCCTTTGTATTAAGGGATCGGTCTTGCAGCTTGGAGCCTAGCTTGCCTCCCTCTACCTCTTAAAATGCGAACACGCCGGTCGTCTGATCGTAGGCCAATTCTGGTCTCATCCGAAAATAAGACATTTTTCCAATCTTCAATAGTCCAATTTTCATGCTCTAAACACCAATTAAAACGGTCAACTTTATTTTGCCTTGATAGTTCTGGAACTCTTAACGCTCTTCTCTTGAATAATTCCCGAGCGCGAAGTCTTTTTCTTATAGTTTCGACAGAAACACTAACACCTGTAGCTTGCAAAAATTGCCTTTGAAGCTCTGAATGAGATACTGCGGGATTTCTCTTGCTGTTTGGGCTAAAAAGCGATCCTGCCTTTCTGTAGTTACTCTTCCACGACTTCTTCTCGGCCTATTCTTTAGGGTTCCTAACTCCAGAAACCTTGCATAGGTTTTTGAAACAACCCCTTGTGTAACCCCCACCGTTCTTGCAATCTGTCTTTGTGACATACCTTGTTCTGCCATAGTAATAATTCTTCCTCTCTGGACTTCCGATAACCCCACATAAGGCATTTTTTTTAAAACTTCGCAAAAATCAAAATATAAATTCACTGCGACGTTCGAACGAAATGGTAAAATCGACACTGCAAAGCCAAATCTTATCAAGTGCTTATGAACCTAACTGTTTTTGTGAGTAAACACATGCACTTTTTATTTGCTTCTAACGAAAAAGATATCAAAATAATATTTCATCTTAATACTGGGTGATTCCATATAAGTTTGGTTGTGTGTAAGTGTATCAACAGTCAACTGCAGATTTCTCATGAAAAAATGATTTTTTTTTCCTTTTTTTTCATTTTTTTGCTAATATCTCAGGAGCCATTTGAATTACAGAATTGAGTTTTTGTACACACATTATCACTAATAATAGCTACTTTCTTGCACTTTACACGGTTTTATTAGACGTATCAGTGGCGGAAATATTGAATTTGCACAAAGGTTTTACCCCTCAAATTTTACACCACTGGACAAATTTGCATTTGCACAGCAAATTCTGATGTGTCAACGTATTTTACGTAAGAAAGGTACTAGTTTATTACTCTAAAAGGAACCGCTTTCGAAAAAACTTTATGTTCGAAAACATTTTTCTAACGCATTGTAAATTTCTTGACATTGGAAAAATTCTTGTAATCTTGTTAACTATAGTCGCTAAATATAATGAAAATGACTTTGCAATTTAAACTTAAAAACCTAGTTGTCAAATTTTGTTGAAATTAATAAACTTGTAAATTATCAATTTTCCAATTATATGAAATTTACAATGCGTAAGCAAATTGTTTTTGATCATAAAATGCCAGTTTTCTCGAAAACGGTTCACTTTAGACTAATGAACCAGGTGTACCTTTTTTATGTAAAAAACATTGGCGCATCAGAATTTGCTGTGCAAATGCAAATTTGAAGAGTGGTGTAAAAGTTGGGGGGCAAAACCTTCATACAAATTTACGTCTTATAAATCCGAGTAAAGTGCAAGAAAGTAGCTTTTATTAGTGACAATACTGACAATGTGTTGTACAAAAACTCAATTCTGTAACCCTGTATGTATTGCACTAAATCTACGTAACAAAATCAAATTTCTTTTCAGCAGTTAGCATGGACTTTTTGCAGAATCGCTACAATCGTCTTGGACAGACGTATAATCAACCTTTTTTCCTCGCCGCCTATTTTATATCGCCAATTAGATTTTTTATGGGGCAATATAAACTATCGCGTTCGGACGATTTTAAGGATGTTGCAAAAAATCGTGGCAAGGTTGACCTCGGAGCCAGATCGATTTGACGGGGAATTTCGAACACCTGCATCCGAGCGGAGAGAGAGGTTGTATATTTCCTAGTTAATTAGGAATTTCGGAGTGATCCAATCTGTGAGTTACGTGTACGTGCCAAAGGCCCCTGAACACCGATTTTGCCTCCGATATGTCACGTGTTCGCAGAGGAGGACCGTATTTCCTTCCAATTAACACGAACACGAAAAACTGTTCGAATAAACTTCGTTTTAACGAAAATTTTCTGGCGTATTTATTCGAATAATGAGTCTCACGATTCGTGCACAACTATACAGGATGTGGCGTTATGAATGGATAATATGGTACCTCAGGGTAGAGAACGTTGTGACGGTTCAGAAAAATATGATTCATGTTCAGTAAAAGTTCCTCGGTTTTCGAAATATTCGACATTTTGAAAATTCAAAAAAATTACACCCTTTGCCACTCTTTTTTGTGGCAACACTCCAAATTGAAGAATTTTTTCAATCTGTGATTTGGATAGTACACACAACCAAACTTATATGGAATCACCCAGTATTAAGATGAAATATTATTTTGATATCTTTTTTGTTAGAAGCAAATAAAAAGTGCATGTGTTTACTCACAAAAACAGTTAGGTTCATAAGCACTTGATAAGATTTGGCTTTGCAGTGTCGATTTTACCATTTCGTTCGAACGTCGCAGTGAATTTATATTTTGTTTTTTGCGAAGTTTAAAAAAAAATGCCTTATGTGGGGTTATCGGAAGTCCAGAGAGGAAAAATTATTACTATGGCAGAACAAGGTATGTCACAAAGACAGATTGCAAGAACGGTGGGGGTTACACAAGGGGTTGTTTCAAAAACCTATGCAAGGTTTCTGGAGTTAGGAACCCTAAAGAATAGGCCGAGAAGAAGTCGTGGAAGAGTAACTACAGAAAGGCAGGATCGCTTTTTAGCCCAAACAGCAAGAAGAAATCCCGCAGTATCTCATTCAGAGCTTCAAAGGCAATTTTTGCAAGCGACAGGGGTTAGTGTTTCTGTCGAAACTATCAGAGAAAGACTTCGCGCTCGGGAATTATTCAAGAGAAGAGCGTTAAGAGTTCCAGAACTATCAAGGCAAAATAAAGTTGACCGTTTTAATTGGTGTTTACAGCATGAAAATTGGACTATTGAAGATTGGAAAAATGTCTTATTTTCGGATGAGACCAGAATTGGCCTACGATCAGACGACCGGCGTGTTCGCATTTTAAGAGGTAGAGGGAGGCAAGCTAGGCTCCAAGCTGCAAGACCGATCCCTAAATACAAAGGAGGTACCGTAATGTTTTGGGGCGGAATTATGTTTGGTGAGAAAACTCCTTTAATTCCCATTAGACAATCTCTGACAGGGCCTAGGTATGTTGATCTAGTGCTATAACCTGTAGTGAGGCTCTGGCGAGGTGCTTTTGGAGATTATTTCCTATTTATGCAGGATAATGCACCTCCACATACCAGCAGAGTTGCAAAAAATTTTTCGAAACAGAAGGTGTGACTGTTTTAGAGTGGCCTTCTTGTTCACCGGACCTTAATCCTATCGAGCACTTGTGGGATAGGATCAAAAGAAAAATTAGAGCTCGTCAAAATAATCCTGGTAACGCAGAGCGACAAATTTGCATTTGCACAGCAAACTCTGATGAGTGATGCGCCAATGTGTTTTCCATAAAAAACGGTACTCCTGGTTCATTGCTCTAAAGTGAACCGTTTTCAAGAAACCTGGCATTTTATGATCAACAAGCAACAAGCCGTCCCCAGTGCCGGTTTAAGGTGCTTTCGGGCCCTGGGCGCAGGAGATTTACGGGCCCACTGAACTGAAATTTTTATTGAGCCCAGGCCCTTCCGGGCCCCTTCGGGCCCCGGGCCCCTGGGCGCCCGCCCCAAGCGCCCAGTGGATAAACCGGCACTGGCCGTCCCAGCTTCGCCCGGGTAGAAATTTGTTTCATCTTCGACACTTCAACCTGCCATATCTTTTGATGTACTCGTTGTAATTGTATGATGTGAGGGGCAATTTCATTCTAAATTAAATACTGGGGATAAATAACGTATTAGGTCGGATGAGGATCAATACCCAATTCATAAAAACACATTCCCAAATAGTGCATAAATTTGGAAAACATCTGATTACCATAAACAGGTAATAGCAAGTCAATCTTGAGAGATAGATATATGCTCTCGCGGACTTTTTTGTAGAACTATTTAAGAGGTACATTTCCGTCATACATTGTATCCACGTAAGTCTTACGGTTTTTGCAGCGCACGTGAAAATAGCTGGTTACGGCTGATTTTTTTGTAATTATTGAAGTTATAGTAGGAATCCTCAATTTTTTCGGGTGAAAAGTATAGCCTATGTCACTCAGGGATAATGTAGCTTTCTTATGGTGAAAGAATTTCTGAAATCGGTCCAGTAGTTTTTGAGCCTATTCGTATCAAACACACAAAAATACAAATCTTTCCTCTTTATAATATTAGTATAGATAAACATCCGAACATTCATCTAAAAAAATTGCATTTTTCTTTGAATGGCAAAATAACAATTCTTATTGGAAAATCCTTCATTTTGGCATTCAAAAGGTTTTGTAAACCATCGGTTTCGGCCTTATGGACGAGCAAACTCGCCAACATAGCAAAAAAATTGTCGATAACCCCGCCTAACCTCGATAGCCGCCACAAGAAATTGATCTTACGGCATGGCAGCAACAGGCGAGTAGTTTATTCAGATGTGGGTGAGATGTAGCCCCAGGCCAGCGGTTCACACGGTGGCCAGCGTGCAGGTGTGCGCCAGACTTCATGGCGCCGGCGACGGATCAACTCTCCGATGGAGCTATACCGCATTCCAAGGAGCGAGAGTATCAAGTACCTGCCCTTGCCGCGTGTGATCTGCTCTCCGTTCGCGTCCTTTCTAGCGACGACCATGGAGAGATGGTCAGGTGATTTGTTAGCTTATACCGAAATAAATTTCAACAAATCTTCATTGTGAGGCAGTACATGGTGGCCAGATTTCGATGGTTTACGAGGATATATTGAAAAATTCTTAGCCTACTATAGAACCAAACAAAATTTCAATGTCAAAATATTGTATTACTCAACATATTCTCCTCTTAATTGAATATATTTATTACAGCGAACCTGCAACGTCTCTAGACCTTTCAAAAAAATTTTTTCTTCTTGCTCTGCAAACCAGTCCTCCACAGCTCTTACCTCCTCGTTGGAAGAAAATTTACGACCTTTTAAACTTTTTTCAGTTGAGGAAAGAGATGATAGTCGGACGGAGCCAAATCTGGTGAATAAGGGGGGTGTTCTAGTACAGTGGACTCTCGATAAGTCGAACTCCCAGGGACCATAAAAAACATTTCGACTTATCTATAGTTCGGCTCACCAAACGTTCGAGTTGTTGAGGTGGGAGTTCAACTCATTGAGGTCTCGTTACTCTCGTTATCTCGAAATCGTCGGTAGTCAATGGAAAACAAGCGTTTATTTTTACATGCCATTTTGTTTTTTATGATTGTAGACAATGTAGATTTCGGAATTCCAAACTTGTTAGCAAATAGTATATTCTAAAACTAGTTGCAGAATGGGCTCCTATTCCAATACGAATGCGAAATTCGAAAACGAGCGACAAAGGAGCGAGTTTTCGAACGCATGAGTGTTGGAATTGCATTCTGCAACGAGTATTAGACGATATTTTCTCTATTTCAGTCAAGTTTTTTGAAAACCTGTCGAAATTAAATGAAAAATTCAGATTATACATCCTAGTGACTTTTGTATTGTATCTTTGCAGTTGGTGACTGTTACGAAATTGACATTTCCAGATTGACGTGTGTTGAAAATTGATAGGATCGGAAGCCAGTGCTGACAACCAAAAAACGAAAAATATAACTGAAAACAATGCTGTAATGAGTTCATTACAGCACTGTTTTTAGTACTGTAATGAAATCATTACGATACTGAAATAGAGAAAAATGTTTTACTTTTCTCTACTTCCCGAATAAGTTCGAGTTTCTCTGCTACTGATAAAATTTTGAGTTTTCGCGGAGGCCTAACTAATAACGCTCTCAGCACACGACTGCACGGTAAACAAATAACGAATGAATAAACAAAATGGCTTAAGCTGTTGAAAAATGCATAATGATGGCTTTCCATGCGGTGATTGATTTGCCTACCGCTTTCATTCGTCAGATCAAACAGTTCGACTCATAGAGGCTCTGGTGGTTAGGAGTACGACTAATAGAGGTGTTGATTCTCGCGAGGACCCTTCCAGAAGTTCGACTCATCTACTAGACTCTCTAGTCTCTCGTCTCAACAAGACTGTTCGACTCATTGAGGTGAAAATACATAGGATAAGATACGCATGAATCGGTACCGGAGAAACTGTTCGATTTATCTAAGAGTTCGACTTATCGATGTTCGATTTATCGAGAGTCCACTGTAATTCTAACCCTAAATCACGAATTTTTTGCATGGCAACAAGAGATTTGTGTACTGGGGCGTTGTCCTGTAAAAACAAAACACCTTTGGCTAGCTTTCCGCGTCTTTTCTCTTCAATTTTTTCCCGTAGAGTAGTCAGTAATGTCGAATAGTAATCTCCAGTTATTGTTCTACCCTTATCCAAAAAATCAATCATGATACTCCATGGCAATCCCAAAAAACTGAAGCAAGAACTTTTCCAGCATATTTTTGGACACGAAACTCCTTAGGTCTTGGAGAACCAGAGTGTCGCCATTCCATCGACTGTTGCTTTGTTTCTGGATCGTAGAAATGTACCCAAGTCTCATCCATAGTAACAATTCGGTCTACATCGTTTTCAAATCGAGCACAGATCGAAGGCGATGCTTCTACCCTTGCACGCTTTTGGCAACATTCAAACATTTGGGGATCCATTTTGCAGAAATTTTTCTCATGTCCAAATTGACGTGAACTACATGATGAACGCGTTCGTATGAAATCTTCAGTGCTTCAGAAATCCGTTTTAGCCCAATTCGACGGTCTGATAAAATCATGTCATGAACTGCATCGATATTTTCGGGGACTGACACAGAAACTGGCCTTCCCGATCGGTCATCATCTTCTTATACAGCCAGTGTGAGATCTACACCTTTTCCAATTGTAATTCAGAAAACGTAAAATGTAATTCAGAAAAGCAAATTTGAATTTCAGAAAATGGAAATTGTAATTCAGAATAGTAAGTTGATACATATCATATACTATTCTGAATTACAATTTCCATTTTCTGAAATTCAAATTTGCTTTTCTGAATTACATTTTACGTTTTCTGAATTACAATTGGAAAAGGTGTAGTTCAGGGTAGGATTTCTTGTTATATTCCTGCGCCCCAACATTCGTTCTATTAAGCTGAATAATCTAATAAATAAAAATTAATGCACTGCACTGCCATCTGGCGGTATACGTTTCTTATTTTAAAGGCTAAAAACTCTTAACCCAGACTAGCAGGAAGAGAATATCAAAAGCAGAAATAATATATTAGATGCGCAACTAAGTTTGTCAAAATATGGCTCCAGACAAGTGCTGGTCAATTTTGACAGATCCATATCTATTGGTTCCTTACTTCACAACATGCAAAATATTTTCCACTGGCTGTTTTTCTCTCATCCGCGATCATCACTCTCAGGGTAGAAGCAACAAGGGTTGGTAGAATATTCCATTACTTTTTCGGAGATAAATTGGTAGGAGATCAGACAACGGTTTATTAAATTCCTATCGTGTGGAATCCCAATTGCACTGCTCCGTCCTGGTGACGAAGAGGATTGGCATGCAGGGGTTCACTCATTATTTTAGGTATTCATCAGCTGTTAGGCTCTGAGAAAATATATTGGATCTGCTAGTGTTTGAAGCCGTAGAGATAGAAATGTAATATGCGTTCAGAAAAACACTAGATTAAATGGGCTGGGAACTTTCACTGAGTTTTTGATATGTTTTTAGTGCTCAGTAAAAGTTCCCAGCCCTTCCACTGCATCCAGGTTTGACAAGTCTATGACATCGTGAGGATAGATGCATACAACCTGGTGTTAACCAAAGATTATAGAGAATGTACTCCAGTGGCGCACCGAGGGGGGGGGGGGCTGTCGGGCTGCAGCCCCCCCCCCGAGCTCAAAAATAAAGGATTGTTTTCGTCGTTTTCGAGTTTTTTTTGTATGTAAAACCCTGATTACTCTCGAGCAGCCCCCCCCGAATGAAATTTCTGGGTGCGCCACTGATGTACTCTATAATCTTTGGTGTTGACAATAATCTGATTCTGTTCAAGACTTTCTTGTCGATAGAAAATCTGTGTATTTGTCCTGCTTCTCATTTTCGATGACTAAACACATGGTGAATGCACTGATTAGATTTTGTTTCGACCAAATTGAGAATATTGGCAAAGTTTCGTTTTTTCCACTTCAGGTGGAGCTATTCACAATTTACGACAGATTGTTACTAGTTATCTCAAATATTCGAATTTATTCTGCTGAACATGTTGTGTCAATAGCCGATAATTTTGTCAAGCAATAATTTGGGAATATATTCTTGACATTTTTATTCATATTAGTATGGAGGAAAAGTATAAAGGTGAATACAGACTATTCTGACGTGACGTGATTTCACG
This sequence comes from Adalia bipunctata, assembly GCA_910592335.1. Lineage (NCBI taxonomy): Eukaryota > Metazoa > Arthropoda > Insecta > Coleoptera > Coccinellidae > Adalia > Adalia bipunctata. The sequence goes on along the minus strand of OU342948.1, from coordinate 6,064,515 downwards.
TCACGTCAGGACCGTGCAGTGCTCACATTGGCCTAATATGAACGTGAACGCACAGAACGATGTGTTGCATTTTTATGCATTTGAATATCACGCACAATTTTGACGTGGGCCCACATGTAACCACGTCACGTCAGAATAGTCTGTATTCAGCTTAGGACTTTCACCATATAAAAATGTCATTCTGTGGTCATGTCATAATTGACTTTGGCAGATCAGCTGTTGATTAATCAATCAAATCGATCAAGGGAAAAAACCGTTATGACGTTGTATGACATTGCGGCGCCGCCACGAAACATTGCCGATATTCTCGATTTGGTCGAACGTCATTCCGTTCAAAATTCGACGAGTGCTCACACCAGTATTCTAGGCATCTTATTCTCATTTATCTCGAAAGGGTGAGGGGTAGCGCTATTCTTCCATAACCACAATTTTTTATGACATGCATGTTTTGATGGAATTTTTGACATTTACTTCCTAAACTCAATGAAGACATCTGTCATCTTTCTAAGAGCATAACATAACCTATTTGACACGAAAAATAGCGCCACGACCTTGGAATATTGCGGATCAATGGGGAACAAGACCAAATATGTATTCAAGAGTGCCGATTTGATCTACAATTATTGGTCACCATTTTCAGTTAGTAGTCGTTACACCAGGGTTTCTATCCATTGTTAACAGTTTCCTCCGATGTCATAAATCTGTCAACGATATTTTTTGAATTCTATGCCATTTCAGCTGCGAGTCATAGAAAAATACGGACCTGCATAATTAGAGCATCGCTACTTGATACAAGGCAACGTGCCGCGACGATTCATCACGCATCAGAGAAGTGCAATTGAACGCCCCTCTTAATAAAAGGGAATAATGAAACGGCGTTTCCTTGTTAATTAGATTGCGAAGCGATGATCTGTCTAGGTCTTGAAATACGACATGCCAGATAGCAAGGGGATGGTGGCTAATGATCCCGAATGTGCTATCTGTCTGGATAACATGTCGCATTTGGTCGAATTTGTAACGATGGCACATAATCTGCGGGTGGCTTGCTGATGCGACATTTGTTCCTGATGTCATTTTCATAGGGTCGTGTACCCGTTTAATTAAAAGTACTTCGAAATCTCGAAAACTATTTTTTCGAATATTCGGAGTGTTTCAAAAACATATAAGAACTGGAGTTGACGTCTGTGATAAATAAAATAGTATATTTGATTATCGGTAGGCGGCCGAATTTCGAAAAAAGTTTTCCCTTCAGCGGGAATCGAACCACCAATCTTCAGATTTTCGGTGTCACGTTCTGACCATTGAACTACCGAAGCTACTAATATGAAGAGGAGTGGTTCGATTCCCGATAGAAATGGAAACTTTTTCTTTTTTCTTTTCGTTTCAAGGATATTTTTACGGTGAATTTACCTAACAGATAGGTATCGTTAGTTTTTAGTTTGATTAATGAAGGCTACGCCGTGACTGACTAGATATGGTGGTTGAGTATATTTTTCTTTCATTTTTTCCACTCTTGAAGTCCCATTTTTTTCTTATACTGATAATCGTAGTCGCACCAAAGAAATACGGATTATGGAGTGATCCATTCTCTTTTATAATGTTTCCCGGTTGGCCATGAAATTCTGACACATTTCATCGTGTGTATTTTGAAAATGTTAGGTTAAGTATAGTCATTTTCCTGTCAGATAAATAAGCAACGTTGTCCTTTTCACAAAGAGGTAGCAGTTATTACGTATTCATCAAAATGTCTATTTACTTTGGGAAAATAATGGATTTGAGAAAATATTATGTGAATTCAATAATTCCAAAGACCTGGCAAATGTCGAAGAAACTTTTGTCTTTGTTAATACTGGAAATATTTCACGTATATAAACATGGTTGGAAGATTCAGTTATGCTATTTTCTTGTTCGGAAATCAAGAATCGAGGTGTTGAACTTTTACTGAAAAATAATGGACAGAATATTCCGTTACTTTGGGATAGTTCATTAAAAAAAAGAACAAAAGTACTCGAATAACCCGGCAGAAAAACTTATAAACGAACAGACGGACCTAAGGAACTCTCCACTTTCCCAAATTCTCAAGAAATAAGCCTACAGAACTACAAAAGACATTTAAATACCTTTTTGCACAACTTGAAAAACTCCAGTATGAAAATGTAGTAGTAGGTACTACGAAACCTCTGTGTCACAGTCAAACCTTAAAATAACTCATTAACTAATTTAAACAAGATAAAATAGAAATTAGCAGTGGCAACGTCTCTGAAAATTATTTGACATTTCACGAGGACCAACTCACGTCAGTTTCAAATAAAAAAAACTTGATAAACCTAAATCATGGCCAACCATGATACATTATGAAAGTGAATGGACTAGACATTGGCTAAACTCTTTCCATTCGTAATAATAATTTCTAGATCTTTTAATGGCACGATGGTGACGATTTTTGATATATGTATATTTATAAAAAGAAATTATCACAATAATAATAAAAAATAACATAATCTTGTAATATTATAACAACTTCATAATTCTTTACTCACCGTGTCATAATACATACTAGCGACATCTGACAGATATTAAGTGAACCAGTCTCCATGCTTCCGCAGTTATCTAGAACTAGGCTTACAAAATGAGTAACTTATTTGAATAAAGAGAACATTGTTTTAATTCAATTTCCCAAACACACATATTCGTTTCGAAGGAAAATTTGATTATTAGAACATTCAAAAAAGCACTTACCTGAAGTTCTCTTCTTTCGTGAAATCAGGCATTTTGTTGAAGGTTGGCACAAATGAGACTGAATAAAAATGAATTTCGCAGATATGAATTATCGATGTTTACCATTTTCAATCTTGAATTATTATTATTTCAGTTTGAGCGAACAGAATTATAATTCGGTAAAAGAATGGGTTTCCATTTCGAGAAACCTTTTTGGCCAAAATCTAATTGAAAAGCGCACAACATGGCTTCAATAACACTTCCTGAAATTTTCATCCTTTTAACGTTAAAAGGTTAAAGCGGAAGTATATATGACTGCCCTTCTGATCATCCCAAATAGAGAATATTTTTTTAAATGTTACAAAAACTCTAGAAATCTTTGGAATATCGTGAAGTCACTTTCAAATTATTAATCATTATTATAAAATACATATTATACTCCATTCACTTTTATAAAGTATCGCGGTTGGCCAAGTTTTAGGTTCATCAAGTTTTTTTACCTGTAAAAATCGCAGGTTGGCACTTGTGAATGGCATTACGTCAATGAATAAATCTCGTCGACTTTGCCGACGTTCATTTTTCATTATTAATTATCAAGCCTGGAAACTAAGAATGCCGAAGGTAGTTTCGAAAAAGCAGAAGCAAAGTATCAGGAAGTGCTAATCAAAATTGTAGAATTGAAATCTGCGCATTCTAAAAGTAACCCTGATAATTTTCTTCAATTCATTATTTTCCTGAAGTAAATGAACATTTTGTTGAATACCTAATTACTACGACATAAATGAAGCAATGGCAACGTTGCTTGTTCAACTGACAGAAGAATGACTATAACCTATCATTTTTGAAATGTACACGGTGAAATGTGTCAGAATTCCATGGCTAACCGGTGTACTTTATAAAAGTGAATGGAATATATAGTCCATTCACTTTTATAAAGTATCCCGGTTTGCCATGACATTGTCACAAATTTCACCGTGTATATTTTAAAAATGTTATACCCATCATTCTGTCAGATAACTACACAAAGTTGTCCTCTATACATATATAGAGGTCGTAGTAATTACGTATTCATCAAAAGGTTTATTAACTTTGGGAAAATAATGAATTTGAGAAAATATTACGTGAATTCAATAATAGCAAAGACCTGGAGAGAATGTTGAAGAATATTTTTTTCTCTGTTAATACTGGAAATATTTCACGTATATAAACATGGTTGGAAGATTCAGTTATGCTTTTTTCTTGTTCGGAAATCAAGAATCGAGTGTTGAAATTTTACTGAAAAATAATGGACAGAATAGTCCGTTTCTTTGTGATAGTTCATTCGAAAAAAGAATAAAAGTACTCGGATAACCCGACATAAAAACTTCCAAGCGAACAGACAGACCTATGGAATTCCCCATTTTTCAAATTCTCAATAAATAAGCCTACAGAAGACATTTAAATACCTTTTTGCACAACTTGAAATACTCCAGTATGAAAATGTAGTAGTACTACGAAACCTGTGTCACATTGGCAACGTCTCTGAGAATTATTTTGACATTCAGGAGTGCCAACCTGCGTCAGTTTTAAGTGAAAAAACTACATTAACCTTAATCTTGGCCAACCAGGATTCTTTATAAAAGTGAATGGAGTATATTTTAGATTTTCTCGGCCTCCCAGATATCACTAAAAATGAGTTTCATGAAAATAACTTCTCCATAGAATTTTAGTGAAGTTAAAAAAAATGACCCTGTATTTGCCAGTAGTTCGTTCGAAGTGGTTAAGATTGATAATGAACTTAATGGGAATTCACTTCATTCGTGCGTTCATTTCCGCAAAGGTTAAATTATGCATTAATTCATGTGGTTCAACTGGAGTGTTCTCAAGTCCAACAGGTCGTTTATGAAGAAGTGTTGACAGTTCTTTTTTAGTTCGAATGTTGTTGCTAATGAATAACATGAATCTATAGATTAAAAAGTTTAATGTCACTGTTATGGAACATTTGAATTCATAAGATTATATTCAACATACATACACTCAAATACATGGATACACTATACAAGTACTTCTCAGCCAAAAATGGTGCTGATGTTGAGAAAGAGGCAGCTTCTATGAAAAAATCACCAATTGCTTGCAAACAGTACTGTAATTCTATTCTTGTTTAATTGAATCGAAAATAATTTACAAAACTATAAATAAATCGTTATATATAGATGTCATTTAAAACAAGTTTTCATTTCAGATTCTTCTTATCAAATTGGGAAGGGAAAGAATTTTTAATGGCAGACTGTAACTAAGTATATCATACATTGAACAGAAAAATCAACGGTGTCATATCACAAGATGTAGATTTTCAACACATTGAAAAAATAAAATATATTTTCAAAGGCCAATGCAATGCTTTAGTCGTCAGTGTATGCTTCCATTTGGTGAAAACAATCAATAATGTAAACTTATATCTATGATACAGAATAAATAAATATTGAATCGTGAAATTTAATTAATTTCAACAGAGAACATCAAATTCAATTAATGGGTTTATGAAAATTGGAATAAAAACATCACATTTATATCTACACAAAAAATTAATTTAGGATTTCGCCAAGATGGGTGACCAAATGAAAATATACACAATTTTACTATATTTATATTACATCAAATCTGTCTAACCTAAAACATAAAACCATTTTTTGTATAATACACATAAACTTTACCTATAAGTCTTTAAGTATATAACAAAACAACAAAATGCTAAATCCTCTCTTATCAAGCAGAAATTTGATGGATTTCTGAAAATTATAAATTACAGATGAAGATGTCTGATTTTTACGGATGAATCAAATTTCAATGTACGAATTGATTATAATAACCATTATCATCATTCTTGTGATATTCTACCACTAGGGATCCTCTGACATAAATGAATTTTGTGATTTCAGCTCCTCAAGTTCTTTGATTTGTTGACGAAGGAACAAAACTCTGAAATTAAAAGGTGCGTCGGATATAACATTTATTAAATCGAATTTTCAGGCGAATGAAACATTTTATCTTACCACCGCTAAAATGATGCGAACCTCCTCAAGAAATAAAATGTTTCACACAATAAACACTTATCGAAGATAAGAAACCAAAGTGAACTTTTTTTCGTAAGGACTGAACGAGAATAAATTCGCTATCTTAAAAACGCCTATATCTCTTGAACCAATTGAGAAAAAATCAAAATTTGATCATAGTTAGCTTTGTTATGAACGTCAGAAACATGTGGAACATTTTTACTTCATAGATATTCGCAAAATGTCAAGCGAAGTGAAAACACGAGAATTTATAGTGAAACTTTTTCAAAATAATCAAAAATGGAGCTTCAAAAGAATCGCAAAAAAGGCTCGCGTTCGTCCGGAAACGGTATCAAGAGTTGTTAAGCGCTTCAACGAAGATCTTACAATTAACCGCAAGAAAGGAACCGGGAGGAAAAAGGGGTTTCATAGCACAAAAAAAGTGAAGAAAGCCATCAGCCTTTTTCAAAAGAATCCTAACCTTTCAGGACGGAGAGTGGCCCAAATAGTGGGTTGTTTGCAGTCAACCGTTCAGAAACTCAAGTCGAGTTGTGGGCTTAGAACATACAAAGTGCAGAAAGTGCCAGACAGGAACGCTGTGAAGAATCAAGAAGCGAAATCAAGAGCAAAGAAATTAAAAAAAGATTTCTTGAAACATTTTTCCTGTTGCGTGATGGACGACGAAACCTATGTCTTGGCTGATTTCTCGCAACTTCCTGGTCAGGAATTTTATACTGCAGATTCTCGTGGAAATGTTGACGAACAATTTCGCGTGAAGAAACAAGCAAAGTTTCCTAAAAAATTCCTGGTTTGGCAAGCAATTTGCACTAGGAGCAAATATTTCGTTGGCCAAGGCTCTGTTGACTCGAAGATATACATCGTGGAATGCTTGAAGAAGCGACTTTTACCATTTTTACTTGAGCACGATGTGTCAACAATCTTTTGGCCAGATTTAGCTTCATGCCACTACAGCAAGGCCACCAAGGAATGGTACGAAGCTAATGAGGTGGTTTTTGTCCCCAAAGAGGCCAATCGCAATTCCACCAAATTGCCCAGAACTCAGGCCAATCGAAAGATATTGGGCCCTGGTAAAAAGAGAATTGAAGAAGACTAAGAAATCAACGAAAACATCAGCGGAATTCAAGCAAAAGTGGAAGACAGCATCCCAGAAAGTGACTGAGAACACTATAAGAAGCATGATGGGAAGAATTCTAGAAAAAATCCATGAATTTTGTAAAAAATAGTTTTGGTTTTTAATTGTAAAAACAGTTTTCATTAGAATTAGAAGATGATTCGAACATAAGTTTGATTTTCGAAATCGGTCCAGTGGTTCCAAAGATATAAGCGTTTTTGTGATAGCGAATTTATTCCCGTTCAGTCCTTAGATATCGAAATGAACTATTTTCAGTTGATCTGATGAATATCTAGATTTTATATAATATAAAAAGGGTAAAGAAGTCACAGGTTGCAGTGCTCCGATAAATATTCCTTCTCCAATATATTATGCTCCACAAGTTGCAATACTAAAAGTTAGGATCATATGACTGCAGTCATATGATCAGAACTTTTAGTATTGGGAACTCTCAGAGATTGTTGAGGAGGTATTGGAGAAGGAATATTAATCAGAGCACTGCAACCTGTAACTTCTCTAATCTTTCCTATGATATAAAATACAAATATTCATCAGATTTACATATGACATTAACTGAATACTGATTATTTCAGTGTCTACGAAGAAATGTTCACTTTGCAGTCTTGATGACTGCTGACCAAATTTCCCTTTGTTTCCTGGTAAGAGACCAGATATGTGAATAATACAGCAAGTTACACATAGTGGGTGATACACAACATTTAAGAAAATCCTCTTAATTTGAAAAACTTGCACATCAGACTCTGGCACACATTAACGGCACTTACATAAAAAAATTGCACTTAATTTCGATCATTTTCACTGGTTTGATATTCCAAAGAGTGAGATTGACTAGACATATCAAAGGAATCAAAGCTAAATTCATATTGTTTGACCACCAGCATTAACCTCAAAAAATATCAGACAGATCATTGGATTGCCTAATTTCTGTTGACAGATCATAGTAAACATTAAAGAATGCATTACGATGAAATATTGAAGAAGTATTCACATGTTCTATACTTCCAAACCGATGCCAAATAATGCAAATTTGATATCATATCCCGAATAGCAGCATTAAGCCATGTCTCCCGCAATAAAATTCACCTGAAACGAGTGAATTGCAATTGTGAAAACACTAAAAGATTCAATTGATCACTCGAGATGAATCGCAAATTGAATAGAAAAGGAGCAATTACATCAAAAAGAATATCATTTATGAACCAGAAAGAACTCTGACCCATTTAACTCACCTTTGCTCTTGTAATGTCGCTTGTATCTCTGTCAGTCGTACCAGTGACCTAGCAGATTTCAGCTCAGCTGAAACTTTACAACACTGAATGCTTCCCATTATATGTGCTTCATCTGCCAATTTTTGTGCCTGAAATGAAATTTTATTGATGTAAACTTTGTAAATTTGCTCCACAAAAATAAACCACTACATCTAAATCATCAATTAATGAATAACCTACCTGCTTCTCTAAAATATCTGCCGGCCATCCTCGAACATGATTCACTAGGTCATCTCTATAATAATTTACTAACGAAGGAGTTATGCTAGGTCCCTGTGGTCTTAAAGCTTGTAATGAACTCGAATGAACTCCTGTCAGGGTTGAAACATTTGTACCAGGTGGACTACTTACAGGTGCTGAGACAGCTATAAAAAATTAATTTTAGAATAAGCATGAAATGACCATTGGACAAAAAAACATTTATTCAGGAATTGTCTTCCCAAGGTCTACATTTTTAAAACTTGGCAATCATGTGCTATAATATGTTGATATCTACAGAGGAGCAGGCGAGGGAGGAGGTTCAGACTGAGGAATTTTCAGTTTCACCTAGGAACTAGAAAATATTCTTGCTTCATATTCTCAAAACAGGGCCATAATTCATATAATTTTTTTTTTGTAAAATGACTTAGTTTGACGTGTTCTATCACCTGTCAAAAGGAAAGCCTCAGCTTAAAATACATCCTGTCTAGATAAAATTTTTTCATGAAATAAATCTATTTATCTATCTATCTAAACTGAAAAAACTAGAACAGACGAAGCTAGTTTACAAAAGAAGAATAATTTATTGAGCACACAAGCTTCTTTATCTGCAGTCAAAGAAAAGCATGAATACAATATTAAGGATCGAACGAGAATAAATTCGCTATCACAAAAACGCTTATATCTTTTGAACCACTGGACCGATTTCGAAAATCAAACTCATTTTCGAATCATCTTCTAATTCTAATGAAAACTGTTTGTACAATAAAAAAACTAAAACTATTTTTCACAAAATTCATGGGTTTTCTCTGGAATTCTTCCCATCATGCTTCTTATAGTGTTCTCAGTCACTTTCTGGGATGCTGTCTTCCACTTTTGCTTGAATTCCGCGAATGTTTTCGTTGATTTCTTAGTCTTCTTCAATTCTCTTTTCACCAGGGCCCAATATCTTTCGATTGGCCTGAGTTCTGGCAATTTGGTGGATTGGCCTCTTTGGGTACAAAAACCACCTCATTAGCTTCGTACCATTCCTTGGTGGCCTTGCTGTAGTGGCATGAAGCTGAATCTGGCCAAAAGTTGACACATCGTGCTCACGTAAAAATGGTAAAAGTCGCTTCTTCAATCAGTCCTCGATGTATATCTTCGAGTCAACAGAGCCTTGGCCAACGAAAAATTTGCTCCTTTTCCCATAACTGCAAATTGCTTGCCAAACCAGGAATTTTTTAGAAAACTTTGCTTGTTTCTTCACGCGAAATTGTTCGTCAACATTTCCACGAGAATCTGCAGTATAAAATTCCTGACCAGGAAATTGCGAGAAATCAGCCAAGACATAGGTTTCGTCGTCCATCACGCAACAGGAAAAATTTTTCAAGAAATCTTTTTTTAATTTCTTTGCTCTTGATTCTTCACAGCGTTCCTGTATGGCACTTTCTGCACTTTGTATGTTCTAAGCCCACAACTCGACTTGATTTTCTGAACGGTTGACTGCGAACAACCCACTATTTGGGCCACTTTCCGTCCTGCAAGGTTAGGATTCTTCTGAAAAAGGCTGATGGCTTTCTTCCCTTTTTTTGGGCTATGACACCCCTTTTTTCTCCCGGTTCCTTCCTCTCGGTTAATTGTAAGATCTTTGTTGAAGCGCTTAACTACTCTCGATACCGTTTCCGGACGAACGCGAGCCTCTTTTGCGATTCTTTTGAAGCTCCATTTTTGATTATTTTGAAAAAGTTTCCCTATAAATTCTCGTGTTTTCTCTTCGCTCGACATTTTGCGACAGAGAATTGGAATATCTATGAGATAAATGTTCCACATGTTTCTGACGTTCATAACAAAGCTAACTATGATCAGATTTTGATTTTTTCTCAATTGGTTCAAGAGATATAGGCGTTTTTGTGATAGCGAATTTATTTTCGTTCAGTCCTTATGGGCCTACCACACGCTCAAGCTTCACCACAGTTTGGCTTGCGCAAACCGGCTTGAAAACTGAAAACTGAGCGTGTGGTTGGGAGAATTATATACAGTTTCCCTCAGTGTTCAGTGTTCAAGCCGGTTTGCGCAAGCCAAACTGTCGTGAAGCTTGAGCGTGTGGTAGGCCTCTTAGAAGTAAAAATGCTTTTATAAGAAAATATACAAGAATAGGTATTGGACAAAATTCTCCGATATTTCGAACTGTCAATGCTTTCAATTATATTCCCGTGGAAATAGAGTGCAATAGAAATGTAAAAAAAATGTGCCATGACCTCAAAGAGTGTTCTTAAACTTCGGTAATGTCTTTGTATATGATAAACTAATGTTTTGTTTTTTTGTTTGTATTTTCGATTTAACAAGGCTGTTATAGATTGTTGTTAATGAGAGAAAACTATGTGAGTGTAGGCTCTGATACCAGCTTTTTAGCTGATTAAAGGTCAGGAATTAATAAACAAATAAAAATAAATCCGGATGACAGCCTTCATCAATTAAATTAGAAAATTCCAGGATTTCAAACACATCCTGCCTGTTAGGACACTCGGTAAAGAATAAATAATTTCAAGTCCTCACTTACCCTTTATACAATCTGCATTTTCCGAATGTGTCGGGGTGGGGGGTCCCTCGACCACAGTTCCCGAGTGATTACTAGTGTCCACACTTAAAGAAGTCAGCACTGCACTGTTGTCTATGGTCGAAGACGGTCTTTGCAAATTCGAAACAGAACTAAGAACATTCTTGTCGATGTTCTGATTGTCCAAACAAGGCGTTTGCGACGGGATCCTCGGCAATGCGCCCGCCACCGGGGGGTCCGGCGTGTTGGAAACCGTGACCGTCGCCGGCACGGGCACCATAGAGGGAGTGCTCTGGGGGGAGCTCTCGCTCCTTCCGGGAGTGGGAGGCATGTAGATGGGATGCGATATCAGCCTCGGCAAAGCCGTGGCTAAAAGCACGGGCCCCGATGCGGGCGGTTGCTCTTGAACCCCTTGTGAATTGTTACTGTAAGAAACTTCCGATGTGGGCGTACTGTCTCCCGGAGAGATATCCATGTCCTGCGTGGAATGGGCGTTCTCTTCCGAGTGTTTCCTTGCCGTCGTTCGTGATGATTCTTTGGTAGACACTTCGTTATCATCTCTGCTGTTGTTACTACTCCAATGGCGGCTGCTCGTTGCGCTTTCCCTAGAACTTTCCTTGTTACCGCTACTGCTGCTATTTGTGGTTCTCGAATTGGAATGTTTTTCATGCCCTGAAAGTGAATAACACCTTCAAGCTGAATGCCCTGATTGAAAAACCTCTTTACGATCAGAGGATGCATCAATGAGAAAATTCAACAAAAATCAACAAGCGACTCACTGTTACTCGATCGACTGGTACTGCTACAGCACCTATCGGATTCTCTTTCTCGATCTCTCTCCCTCGATCTGAATCTATCTCTCTCTTTCTCAATCCATTCTCTCGGTTTTTCCCATTGCGACACTTCCGTTTTGCAATTGTAGTAATATCTCTTGCCCGATGAACTGACATGTTCCGTCCAATCTCCAACCCTAGCCACTCTATCCCGATCATCTCTCTGAAAATCAGGACATCGGAAAGTCAGCTAAACTAAGGTTCGGATTATTCATTCTGGAGGTCATGCTGAAACGAGCTGCTTCAAGAAATTAACGGATAATTTGGAAACTAACTCTTTTCAACCCAGAAATATTAAAAGAAAATCGAGAAAAGCTATGAATTAGGGTACTTTCCTGTTCAATAAAACAATTGAAAACAATGCATGACAGCTGTCAAAAAACTGACAGCAGACGTTTATGCTGCTACAGAAATATTTCTTCCGATAATTCGGTAGAATTTTGATAGTTCTGGTTAAGCATCTGATTGAAGGTGTGCCATGTAGCTTGAAGATGTTATTCCCATCTAAATGCAAAATTTTTAACGGTCGTATTTACGGAATTTTACCCACTAACGCAACTGGAGCTTCCTAGATCCGAACCTTCCCCGAATATTTTTTGAAGCAGTGTATATTCTTGTAATAGACAAAAACTATGGTCATTACACCATTTACATGTATTGTAAAGCATGTTTGGACAAAATTAAGGAAGTTGTTATTGTACCATTTATTCATTTCTCTCATTATTTCCCAATTAGTTTCCAATGAATTAAATCAACATAAATTTGAGTCAATGTATAAATTGGAAAATCATTATATTGAAAAGGGGGAAAAGGGTTTCTGATGGAAGTGCAAAACTTTATATACAGCCGATTTGACTTGGCAGTTAATACGTTTGACAAGTCTATCCATGATATCATCATAGAAGGTATCCCATAGAACTTATAGTAACTATAAGTTCTATGAGTTATCCATAATTCCACTTTACAGCTTATTTGACAATTAATAGCTATGGCAGACCTCTCAATTGTTCTTTAAACATAAACCCTGGGGTGGCTAAAAACCCATAGGCCTCTCTCTCTGGGTGCCCCAGTGCTTGACCACAATACAGTATGAAGACATAATAATTAATGATGGAACAGCCATCAAACTATTGAAAAGTGGATTATTCCAATGTAAACAAATGATTCTTGACCTCTGATATGACAGACATGTCAAACATGCATGTAACCATAGATACACAGAAAACCTGGTGTTGGCACTGATCAGATTTTATGAAGACATAATAATTAATGATGGAACAGCCATCAAACTATTGAAAAGTGGATTATTCCAATGTAAACAAATGATTCTTGACCTCTGATATGACAGACATGTCAAACATGCATGTAACCATAGATACACAGAAAACCTGGTGTTGGCACTGATCAGATTTTGTTCAAAACTTTCTTATTGGTAGAAAATCTAAGTATTTGTCTTACTTTTCATTTCTCTCAAAAGGGATCTTCACTAACCACAATCTTATATGACGATCAAAATTAATACAAGTTTTGATCTTAGACCATAGAAAGTCTAAGGTTTTGATTTTTGACATGTACTTCCGAAACACAAACATCTGTCATGTCTCTCAAAACATAACATCTATTTCACACAATATAGCGCCAAGACCGTGAAAAATTGCGGATAATTCCGGAACTAGGACCCAAAATGCAGTCAAGAGTGCCGATTTGACCTACAATTTTTGAATTCTCAATGAAGACGAGAAAATTTTACAAAAAATTCAACTACTGACAATAGAATAATTACTTAAGACTCAAAATGACCAGTTTGTAAAAATAATGAATCAGTCATAAAGTCAATTTGGATCATTCCACGTTCAGGAATAAATTTCAAAAAATAAAGTTACTGTCAACTTGAATCTATTTTCAGCCCAATTTATGACAGCTCCAGAACCTATTTCAACAACTCCATAAGAATCTGGGAGCCCGTAGCAAGAAAAAATTAATTTTTGATACATTTTTCACTGAGTCGTCACTCAACCATAATTTTTCGACATCACGATAAACATTTTCGGATAATCTACTCACCTTATCATTACAATTATTATGCATTGGCTTCCTATCCCTTGATGAATTTTGTGAAACTTTTAGTGGATGCAAGATACCTTTTTCATCGTTCCTATCATTACTCCTATGTTCAGAATCTCTACTTCTCTTATCTTTCGGAGACCTTGTGCAATCTGAAAATGAACAAGTATTAAAAAACCAATACACTAACAATGAATATTTAAGAACTGTACAAAAACAAACATAGCAAGTTCCTTCATAAACTTAATGACAATTCTATTCGTTTTGAATAATACAGATTAAAAACGGGCCTCTGAATGAAATAAAGATAAAAGGATCATTACCAGAAATATTTAACTACATTGTTATGAATAATTTAATGTACCTTGGTGAATCTCTATAAACTTCATCCATTACCATATTCTGGGGTCCAAAACGAAATAAGAAACAATAAGGTATCATAACAACCTGTGGTGCTGGATATGCAGTCAAAAATTAATGAAAAATTTGTTTATTATTGAAAGAAATACTAGTTCAAGGAACATAAATTGATAACCCCAAAACAATAACTTCAAAGACAAAAGTTATACATCAATTTCTAAGAATTGAAGATAGCTGATATGATACGGACTCATCTTTAATGAATTCACAAATTATGAAGGAACCACCCTCCTAAAGAATGATAACATTCCCAGAAGTACAAAACTTGAAGGAATAGTCGATCATGTTAAATTTTACCTGAATATTTATCCCTTGATGACTTGTAGTCTCTATTTTCTCTCTCCTTTTCTCGAATTTTCTGTAAATACGAGCTTTTTGACTGATAAGACCTATCCCTATCCCTTGGTGACTTTGTGTCTGGACTGTCTGATCTATAGTTCCCATTTGGTGAATCCCTAAGTCTTTCATATCTTTCACTGCTTGATCCATAACTCTTCGATGAACTGTACTTCGAGCTCTGCATTTTAAAAAATGAGTTGTATGGTTTTATGACGGCACTTGGAAGTCAACCACTGCAGAAATACACAAATTTTGAAAAGAACTTCAAGTGATCTCCTCAATGTTATTCTACAAAAACTGTTTATGGATGGTTGACTCCTCAAGATAAATTTCCTTACTTTTATTTGCTTCATCTGAACTGTCAATTAGGTTAAGAAACCTACCAGATATTCGATTTCAATACAAAAACAAAGTAATATTTCCGCCAACATGAAACTATCGTTTCATTCTCTATTTTCTCGAAAGAATTTGAAGATATTTCATGAGAAATTCTGATTCCCAGATAATTTCGATGTAAATTTTCATTTGATACAAATTGGGTTTTTTCAATCCTCACCATTTTCAGAAACTGTCGAGATATTAAAACAACACCTTTTAGGCGATTATATGGAATAGATTCGAAGAATAATTAGATTAAAGAAACTATAATTTCCCTCCATTAAAATAAATAACTGGATAAAATTGTTTACCTGATAAGGATGGGCTTGATGCTTCTCGAAGTACCTGAACATAAAAAAGTTAAATGAATTATTTTATATCGAATAAGAGCAAAAAATTGTGGAAATCTGACATAGTTTTCACAATTCTGCCAGTTGTGTCAATAACACACCAATGCCTACCCATCGTTCATCCGCTGAGTTTTCCTTGCATGCATTACCATCAATGCAAGATCCTAAAATGTGTCTTTGGCTTTCGAAACAAGCCGCTTCAAGAAATATCATAAAATCGATTTAAAGCCAATTCATTCGACCTAAGAGAGAACTTTTTGATTGGACGCCATTTTACACAGGCAACAATTCGCAACGCAGCTCAAGTGCAGAAGGTAAAAGGTAAATGAAAATGATTCAGTTCGTCCAGATGAAGTGTTCCATTGGCTGACGTCAAGTTCACTCAATAATGCCAACTATTAGACAATCTGTTAGAATGTCAAATAAAACAATAACAGTGAATTTCATTCGTTCGGATACATTTATGACCCGATATTTGATGATATTTTCTATTGCGTAAACGATAAGTACCAAGTACGAAAAGAAAAATCTAGGTATATTAAAATATCAACGTAACAGAAGTTATCACCAAATTAAATAGCAGTCCAATTTTGACGTTTCCCATATGGATAGGGAATTTCGTTCTTTTTATAATTTTGCAACGTTGTCAAGTTTATAAAATAACATGAATACTCTGATGAATATCAAATAGGAAATGAGGTTTTTAAGTTTTCGCTTTCGGATCTGTAGAATGTGATTTTGGGAAACGTAGAATTCAAAAATATCTAATGGAAACTTCTTTCTTCCCATCGTCAGTTCATTTTCTCCGAAATTACAAGTTTTGTCTTTATAGCTATTTATGAAGATTATTGGTTCTACTATTTTATAATCATGACACTGCCATTGATGCCCACTTGTTCAGTTCGAATTGCAAGTGCTTCAGAAATTTCACTTCATGTAAGGAAAAATTTTTGTATTTATTCACTTTTCGATTGTGAACACAGAATACAAACACGGAAAAAATATTGGAATTTAAATGAATGTAAATGTGGCAACGCTACATATTTCTGAACTGTGTTGTGTGTTCCAGCATCGCCAACATAACGAAAAAAATAACCAAATCAAATTACATCCTGCACCATTTGGCATTCATCATTATTCATTTGATCTTGAAGGATTGTGGTTGTTTATAAATGATATTATTTTGGTTTGATGTAGACATTGCACTGCAGTAATTACTACATAAGTTTTACATCATTCATGATTTTTGTTTGTTCGAGGTCTTTACATTTTTTGTGTCTTCATTCTCGTTGAGTGTATGTGTAATTTTATGGATGGTTTTCTGGATCCTGAGTAAGTTCCTAATATAGTTTCCCTTTGTTGACTCCAAAAACTTGCCATAACTTGTGATCGAATAGTGATTTCTTGATTATGTGATATATTTTCGTTGCTGAATATTTCCATGTGATTAACATTCATTGACCTCAACATCTAGAATTTTTGTGGTTATGTCGTCCAGTTTTCTATATTATGCTAATGTTGAACATTGCTTATTGATAGATTTTGAATAATTTTCATCCATAGCTAATTTTATTTTGTTTTGTTACAGTGGACAATGCTACGATCTGAGAATGAACTGAACAAACCTTCTTTTTCCAAATTGAGGAACGGATGTCAAATAGGTAAGATACATTTGATAATTTTACTCCCAATGCAGTGAATGAGTTCTGATATATGACATAACTTACAGTTTTCCCTTTATAAATAAATGTAAATAAACACACCAACAAGGAGAGGAAATAGCACTCTGAAAAGCTTTTAATAACGTTTTGATTTTGTCTTATACAATTCTTAGGAATCCAATGAAATCAACTACTTCAAATACGTCAAATTATCTCATTATGGACACATATTTGTCCTCTCCATAGAGAACTCCTGAATATTTTTATGCCTTTGAGAATGCACACTATGTTAACGGAGTGCATCATGTTGTATGAGTTGCTATGACTACAGTGCACTTAATGTTGTGTGCATTCTCAAACACAACTAGTTTGAATTAAACTATTCATTAGTCACATATAAATATTATTGCCGCAGTCATTGATTCATTCGGTGAACTCAATGTTTTTGAAGACAAAGAAATGTTTTAGTTGATTTTTTATTTCAATATTCAAATACCTGAGAAAAATGTATTGTTTATTTTTTTTCAATAATAATAAAATGAATCCATACTCTCATTGATAAAGTCCATCAAGCAACATCAGCTAATCTGAGAAACTGGTTTTAGGGTTGATTTGTAGAGTAGAATATTCATTTATAACTTATGTGTATGTATATTTTTCAGATATTTAGTCCGTTTACAAATATGACATTCATAGTTTTCTCTCCAAAATAAATGAACAATTACCATTAATATATTGAATTCGAACCATATTGCTTTGTTTTTTGTCAGATTTATAGTTGATCATCATTTTTTGATTTTTATATCTTAAGGAAATGCTCTCAATTATTTTAATGGTCCAGAATTTCTACGTCAATAATACAAATCAGTGAGTTGCAAAGTTACAGTGTAAAAAGTTATAACTAACAGTTGAAAGCAAGAGAAATTTTGTTCTCTTTATAAGCCCACCTTAAACGTTGATAAAAATTCTGGATCTTACCTACAGGAGATTATGGATCGAGAGGGAAGAAATGCAAGTCCCAAAAGCAGTAAAAACCCAATTCATCCTTCAGACACATTGAACAGTAATGTTCCGGAAGAACCTTCCTCAGCATCAAAAATAGAGGAAACTATGGACGAATTACAAGATTTTAGGGACAAATGGCAGAGAGAGTTGTTAATATCTCCAAAAGTGGGCGAGACTTCTGAGAAATCTGTTCATGATCTGGCAGTCGATGGGCAAAGTCGAACTGATGAAGATAGAGCAAAAGAATTTTATTTGATTGCAGTCGATATGGAAAAAACGGGTAAAATGTTTGAAGCCGTTAAGTTTTATAAGAAAGCTCTCGATTTAGATCCTGATATCGGTAAAAGACTTGTTGAAACATCGAAAATATCAAACAACAATTCTGAAGAGAAGGATAAAAAACCTGCCAACAAAAAGTCTGTTAAAATGTATAAAGAAGGTGACTTATTGCAAAGACTCCAGAAAAAAATGTCAGCAACCATTTGTTCCCCCAAAAATGATCAAAATACCACTCACATCTCATTTTTGCCGATAGAAATAATTTTGTACATTTTAAAATGGGTTGTTTCTCACGACTTGGATCTGAGATCTCTGGAGATGTTTGGTCAGGTTTGTCGAGGGTTCTATATTTGTGCCAGGGATCCTGAAATTTGGAAATTGGCTTGTATCAAAGTTTGGGGCACCAACTGCAAACTCGATGATTATGCCAGTTGGAGACAAATGTTTCTGGAAAGACCAAGGCTTTTATTCAATGGCTGTTACATTAGTAAAACATCTTACATCAGGCATGGGGAGAATAGTTTCCAGGATCAATATTACAGACCATGGCATTTGATAACCTACTATAGATGCTTCAGGTTCTTCCCTGAAGGAACTGTGCTAATCCTGACAACACCCGATGAACCAAATGTGTCTGTATCCCAATTGAAAACTCGGAATCCTAAATCTCCAGTTCTCTCAGGATATTATCGTTTGAAAGACGACAGAGTTATAATAACGGCCTATAGGCAAGAAAATAAGATTCATCAAACTTTTAAGCGAAATATAAGGAGAGAATTGCATCCCCCGTCGGAACAAACTTTCGACATGGAATTGAAGATAATGAATCATAAACGGAAGAAACATATCCAGCTCCAATGGACCTATTATTCAATCAAGACCAGAAGTAGAGGAGACGAAAGTGTATGTGTTTTTGATTTGACCAGCACCAAATTTCCCCCACTATGGTTTTCGAGAGTGAAAAGCTATACAACCGAATCGGAAGTTCCACTTGAGTGAGAGCTTTTTCCGGAAAATTCATGTGAAGCAAATTTTATTAATATTATATTATATTATACATATTTTTTGAAATTGTTACTGGGATTGTATTGTTGGATAAATTTTATGAAATAAATGATTGCAAAAACTTCCTCTCCATTTTTTATGTATATTCAACATTCTCCAATGGATCCTATTCATTCAAAGTTCAAGTGATCCAAAATTAGATAGCTTACGTCAAATTTTCAATTATAAGAATCTACCACGATAAAAAATAACGTATTTTTTTAAGTAGTCTTGTACAGGGTGTCCCAATGAAAAGGAACCTCGATATTTCCCATGTAATAATGATTTTGCGAAATTTACTCAGATACATTCCTTATTGTCCGAAAGAGGACTTCTCCAGTCTTGAAAACCGAGCAACAATCAAATACATCATTGACAAATATTTACTTCTCTTGGAACTGTCTCATATTATCAGTTTTTCTTCATACATTTTTAAATGAAACGAATTAATTATTTTACAGGAAGGATATCAAGGAGACAGAGTTTGAGAAAGAAAGAACTCCTCAGAGTAGTAAACCAAGAATACAACTCGTATATATCAGTATCGATTGCTGAAAAACTCTTGAGGTATATTCCTAATACATATTTATTAATAAACATTCTGTAACTGATCTATCTTCGTACTAATTTCTATTTTGTATTCTCAAGATCGCAGTTTGATCAGAAGAAGAAAAGTTTGAAACATTCAGATTAAATTAATTTCCATATTTCTACAATAATTGCATTGACATTTAAATTTTAATATTTATCTTAATCAATAATTCATTCGTTGTTCATTTCATAGTAGAGTTAATTTGATAGTTTGAGTGAATAAAAATCATGAAAAGGGGTGAATACTGATGAAGCAGCATTAAGGAAGAGTCAGAGTTTAAGAAGAAAGAAGAATTTAGGAGAAGAAGACTCGGATGATGAAGACATTTGGAGCCGAAGAAGAATGAAGAAAGAAAATACTAAACTCACATTTAGACCATGCAGATCATAATTTAGAATCTGAAACTATCAATAATTGCCTAATTTTTTTCTTCAGAATCCATTTTTTCAAATTTCTTAATTCCATTCATAATTTCATAGGGAAATCAATGAAGTTGCAAGTTACAATGAACAGACACCAGAATTCGTCGAAGACATCAGAAAAAAAATATTCCTCCTCCATGAATACAATACACATGTTGCAAAGGTAAGAACAATAGTTATTCTTAATATCTTTAAATTTCAACTCGATGAGAATCTATTTTTTTTTGAACATTATTTGTTTGTACCATCAATGAATCTGTTTCAGATTGCATATACCTATCCTACTTCAAAAGAGATATATGAACTTCTTGGTAGATATGTTGCCTTGGAAAGTGATGTACTCTATAAGCATGAGTATAATTTTAAATATGAGAAACACGTAGAAGACAGAGTGTTTCATACTATAATGTGTTTTCTCAAAGAGTCCTTTTCTATGGAAGAAGACTGTTTGAACGATGAGAGAAAACGTGTGTATGATGAAGCACTTAAAGTTTTTGTTTCCTATGTTGATGTTAAGTACACAAATGATGAAGATAAATTTCCTGCCAGAATTGTTAAGTGAGTATTATGTTATATTATGAATATATGTTATATTCAATTAAGGGTTTAACAAAAAAGTCTTAATTCAATATTATAATATAAACAACATGAAGACTTTATGTAATTTATTTGCTTTTCAGAAACATACTAGATACCTTAGGACTTATAAAAAAGACAACTGATAACCCCAATGGTAATTTGGATCTCAATAACCCCTCCTTGATAAGATTGAAGGAGTCATTAAAGGATAGCGATTATGGATCTGACGATGATGGTCAAGAAACAGCTTCAGTGTCATTTGTAAGTGTTTGGATAGCTTTTAAACATTTTCAAACAATAATTCTTGAAAATGGTTTCCTATTTCGCTAAATTCTTATGAAGAGTTCTATTTTGAATATTAGATAAAATGATAATCATGAAAAAAAGTTACGAATATATAATTAATTATGAATTCATTTCGCCTCAAATTATTCGAAAATAGTTCAGAGCGTTTTTGTGACAAAATGTCGAAATAAATGTGGCTATTATTTCCCTTAAATTGGCGTATTTTGCGTGATAAGTGCTTGAATTGTTTGTAACGGGATTGTGCAAAAACTACTCACTGTTGACTACATGATATTACTTTCAGATTCCGCAAAATTTTTGTGGTTAGGTTTGGTGGTCAAACACTGGGTATTTAGCTTCGTTCATGTAGATTATAAAAACTTGTTTGTACTTGAAAAATTGTTTTATGGGGGAATTACTTTGATATGTCTTGTCAATCTCACTCTCAGGAATATCAATCCAGTGGAAATTATTCAAATTAAGGGCATTTTTATTTAAAAAATGCTGTGAATATGTGCCAAAGTTGAATGTGCAGGATTTTTTTAAATACACTCACTGTATAAAACTTGGTGTATTATCCACATATCGAGTGTCTTACCAGGAAACGAAGGGAAATTTGGGCAGCAGTCAGAAACGTTTTGAGGTTAATACTGGTGGAATAATGACGTTGTTTAAATTGCCTAATTCTCGATGGAAACTCCGATATTTGACGGATCGTATTTCGTGAATGGATATGGATAATATTTCAGAATCAGAGACTATGAATTCTGTATTGTTCAATTCCACTTATATCCTTTTTGATTTTTTTCAGGTGACAATGCCACTTGAAGTGGTGAATTAGGTAATTCAACTCCGGCTCAGAAATTAACGGCTTTACTGAACAAATGTACTGGTGCAGAGCCTCAAGTCGATATGAATTAGATAATATCGAAATTCTATTTGCTGGCAGGCCCATTCCTGTATTCATTCTATTTCATTGTGTTTCAGAATTTATTAAACATAACTTTAAGGAATCTACTAGTTATTATTTTGAAATCGGTTGACGCTTCTATTTTTGAATATATTATGCCATCAGAGATAACCTGGTGCTGGAAGTGATTAGATTTTTCTTGTAGATAGAAAATCTGAGTTTTGCCCTGCATTTTATTTATCTCGAAAGGGGGCGCGCTATTTTTCCATAACCACAAACTTATATGACATTCAAAATTAATCCTACGACCTGTCAAAATTTTTTTGAGGTTAGTGCATTTTTGACATGTACTTCATACTCACAGACTGTCCCTAGACAAATATTTGGTGGAGGTTTATGAAGCAACGAATATTCCTAACTTTTTTTCATGTCCAATTTATGTTGCAACAACTCGAAACTTTTTGGTCATCTTAACATACCTTTACAGGAATCTTCATTTAGGACATTATTTTCCAAAAGGAACCATGAAAAAGGCTTTAAAAAGGACCTTTCCAGTGATGATGTCACAAACTCGGAAGTTACTTCTACGACTTTTTCTACCGAAGCTTCAGAGTCCAATATTGCTCTGGAGTATTCGAGTAATGACAGTCATACGGACGATTGTGTAATTTCTGAAAATGTGATCAACGAATTGTCCCAGAGTCCCTCGATAGATGAGCAGGGTACTCATGACCTTCAACCCCAGTGCTCTTCTTCTAGCAATGAAGCAACGTCGAGTTTTCCATCCTCGAATGAAGTGTTTTTCTCAATTTCATGTGAAGACATCCAAACCTTTGCTGATTACGATATTGATGACGATATCGCATTCATCAAATGGTCTACAAGCAAATCGAAATTTCCAAAGCCTCAGATGGAACGACAAATTTGTACAGTACCTAACACTAACAACAATAAAAATCTCTCTAATGTGAAGGCAGAGAGGATAGGAGATAAACGGAATATAGAATACAGAATATATGATACCATTTCGATTGTTAGTAGTGATGAAGAAGAGGAAGACTTTGTGAATAATCCAACTGATTTCAAAGCTATACAAAATTTATTTAATGAACGAAAAGGAAAAAATGCATTATTGAGTATTCTTCGTAATAAGCCCCTCAGAGAAACTGTACAAAAATCTAATGTGAATAACTTGAAACCTACCACATTGAGTTACTGCGAACCATTGCCTTGCCATTCAGCTGAAGCTGTTCTCCCTAAAGAAGAAATTGTCGATGATAATGACAAGTCAAACAAATTGCATAAGACAAGAAATGATAACAAAGTGAAACAAAGTAAAAACAGTGATGCAAATTCTGAAATAGTAATAGAAATAACTTCTTCAGATGAAGACGAAACAATTAGTACAAATCACAAGGTGGAAACTTCTATTATTAACAGAAATAGAAGTCCTAGGGAATTTTCACTTTCCCCAAAAAATGATAAAACACCTCTGCAAAAGACATTAGCTACTTCCGGTGTGACTACCTCGTCCAATATTTCAGACTCAATCAATTCTAACAATTCAAAAGATAAAAATCTTGAGACTGTACAAACATCATCAAATATGGGAAAAATTTTCTGTAGATCACTGGATGAACTGAAAATTATTACAAATTCAGTTGAATCAAATAGAAAGGTTCCACAAGTTGAATCTTCTTCTGAGGCAAACTCCTCGATTCCAATGACTGTTCTTGATTTATCCTTAGATGAAAACATTGCTGAGAACAACTGCAAAATTTCTCATAAAACTGTTAGCTTGAACAATATTGAAGACTCGGATTCTGAGGTTGAGATAATTTCGGAGACATATGAAAATATCAGAAAGGATTATGGACATGATACTTTGAAGAAAGAAAAAGTCGAATGCAATGAATTGAGTGAAGACTTAGCAGAGAACAAAACAATGAATAAAAGTCTCGATCTCTTAACAATATCCAATCAACCTCAAACTGAGACTATCATGGAGCAACCAACCATTGATTTGAGTACTCCTGAGCAGAGTAATACTAAGCAGAGTGATACTGCTAAGAACGTTCCCTCTGAGAGACAAAGTTTTTTGAAACAAGCATCTTCAGTTACCGAAGAATGTTCTGTAGACAATTTGATTCCTGCAAAAGGAAATAGACCGATTGAACAGAGCATGAACTTATATTTGGACGATGTAAGTTCTTCCAAATCCAAAAAGGGCTCCATTGTGAACTTGAACTTGGAGGAAGAAGATAATGACGAGAGAGGGGAAAGTAGAAGAAAAAACTTGGACCAAGTAAGTTCTTCTGATGCATCTTCCCCTTCTAAATCGATGGAAAATTCTATTGAGAACTTGCCTTTTGAAAACAAAACACGGAGTGAAGAGGGTTTATTGTTCTTGGACAAGAAAAGTGATTCTGACCAAGCATCTTTAGCTCCGAAGTCGAAGTCTGAAGAAGAAAACAATGAACAGAGAAAGGGGATGAAGATTACATCCATAGATGAAAAATGTTCTTCAAACCAGGCACCGCAAATAAGTTCATCTGTTAATGTGCCTCCTTCCGAATCAAAAAACTGGTCCTTTGAGAAAGATAATGAACCGAGTGGAGAGAGTATTAGAACACTCTTGGACAAAGAGAGTTCTTCTGATCATGCATCTTCTGTTTCCAAATCAAAAGAAAATTCTTCTGAAAACAATGAACAGAGTGAAGAGGATGTGTCATACTTGGACCAAGAAAGTTCTTCTGATCCAAAACCTTCAGCTTCGATGCCTGAACCTGAGAAAGAAAATAATGAACAGAGTGAGGTTATGGCAAGAAGTTTTTCAAACCAGACAGCTTCAGAAACAAAGGAAAGTCCTATCAATCATCTGACTCCTGCAATCAGAAATAATGAAGAGACTGGGTCACCAAATGCACAAGTATCTGAATCAAAAAAAGATTCTATCAAGATTTTGAGTTCAAGTGTTTCCACTAATTTGACTACAGGTGAATTTGAAATGCTTGAGGAAGCACAACATGCTGAATTAGCATCATCATATATTTCAGATGATGAAAATTGTCCACAATCTATGATGAACAAAACTATTGAAGAAACCGAGATGTTTAAAGCTGGATCATCTAGATATAAAGATCACTTGATTTCTTTGCCACAACTTCCTCTTAATGAGAAAACTAGCAGTGATATCATGCTTGACAATCAATACTCTCTATCCTTAACTGCTGGAGATGAAGAATCAATAAAGGAAAGTCAAAGAGTTGAAGATACTAGTGGAAATATTTTCATTAAACATAATGCTCATGCAGAAGCAATACACACCGTAAATGACGAAAGACTAAGTGAAATACCAGAAAAAGAGGTAGTTGGTGAAATCAATGAGATTTCAGTTCCCTCAGCATGTGAGAAAGTACAAACTACCAACGAAAAATCACCGATCTCTGTTGGGAATGAAGAAAAATTAGTAGAATCTGAAAAAAGTCGAGTAGATATGGATTTGAGTGAAGATGAAAAAGATGTTCTTGTAATGGATATGGATGCAGATTTAGATGAAACTACAGACTCGCAGATTACTAATAATGAACAAAACATCTATGAGGAACAACTTCCTTTTCAGCAGAATGTTTCATTACTCCAAGATGGAATTGGACGAGAGACAATAAAAGATGCAAAAATCCACGAGAGCAAATTTGTTTCAACTTCCAAAGATATCCATACAGACAAAACTGAGGTACTGGAGAATTATACAGAAGTAGAATCCTCAAATATAAGTAGTCCAGAAGAAAGAAAAATTTGGCAACATACAGAAAACGAGGACCAATTATGCTCTACCCATGAAAAATATGAAACAAGAGGAGTTGACAGTGAACCAGGAATTTCTGAAGATGCTACAAGCAATGTCCATATGATTCAAAATACCATTATTGATGATGTACATTTGAGTGCTGCAGTATTAAGTGATCAACTTCCATCAGAAAGAAAGCAAATTGATGAAAATGAATTACCTCAGCCTCAAGATAATGATCATTCATTTGATTCCAATTTGCCAAATGAATTATCTGAACAAAGCATACAAGTTCAGGTTGATGAAAAAATTTCAAAAAAACAGGAAAATTCAATCCCTGAAAATTGTACAGATGAAACGTCCCTTTTAGCTGAGGAAATTGAAGTATTGAATGAGAATATTAACAATATTGGAGAATCGAGAGCAGATTCATCAATAGAAATCGAATATGAAAAGTCAGAAAAAAAAGATATCAATTCTAAGAAACCAGAAAACTTTATCGGTCTCAAGAAGTTGGTGAATTCAATACTCATAACTGAATCAAATGAAACTACTGAATGTCTTGACCTTTCTGAAGATATTCATTCATCTCAAGCAAAAACTTTGTATGATGATGAAAGTACTTCTTATGTCATTGATGAAACTCAAATAGATAATTATGAAGAAACATTGATCGTTCCTTTTGATGCAGAAGCTAAGGATGTATCTGAAAATGTACTTGTTATAGATGGAAGTTACGAATGTGACGTTATAACATTAGATATCAATACGTCGAAGGAGGTAGAAATTTCTACAACCCTTATCCCAGATAGTGTTCAGAATGTAAATGAGCCAATTCCTACTGAAATAACTATCTCTGCTCCTTCAAACTTCGACTGTAAGGAACCCCCAAAACAGAGCTTAATTGCTAAAGAAGTAGAGTCCCCGTTCAATGCCATGATTGATATACCAAGTGGAGTAGATCTTACACCTAAAGCAAGAAAGAATAGATGCTCTGGTTCTCACAATGTTGTTGGTAATCTTGGTAAAGCCATGCTGTTGATGTCCAATACTGAACCAAGACGAACAAAGCGAAATCTTTCATTTACCTCTCCGAAAAAAATGAAAGATCCTGGTACAGTATTTGATACCAGTCCAACCTCTTCGAATAAATCTGTACTAGACATTTCATATAATGCTCTAAACGCAGATGTGGAGAGTAATTCTACAACTAAAACTTTTGCGTTCACTGATGGAACACTTTCACATCTCGATAAAAATGATCTTTACTCCTCAAATAACTTTTATTCCACATATACGCCAGAGGATGCAAGAGATAAGGAAGTTTTCCTTAGTATTGAAGAATGCCATTCCGACAAACAACATCTCAATATGGATATTTTAGCAAGTGTTGCATCAAATCTACAACCGCTAAAAATAGACAAACAAAAAGATAAAAATTCGAAGGCTAATATATCAAAGAGTCCCAAAAATAAACGATCCTCATCGAGAAAATCGACAGAAAATGATGCATTACAGTCTAAACAATCCACATCTTACTCTCCATCAATAGATGTTAAAACAGTTACCAATTTGCAATCTGACGTCACATCTAAAACATCCCACGAAAAAAGTAAAAATAGTACTTCAAAGAGGAGCACCAAGTCGTCAAAATCAAACAAAAAAACAGATTCCCCTGTTGCAACTACTAGGAAAACACGGGTCACTAAAAATAAAGAATCAGGAGATGAAGTACCTGAAACAAAAGAAAAAACACTCGGCAAGAATAAAGAAAAGAAAGTTTCTGGGAAAAATTCTATGAATGCAAAAAAAGATAAGATAAATATGAAAGCACCAGACAAAACTTCCAAAATATCCTCACAAAGCAGTTCTAAAATGAAATCGATTATTGAAAATTTAGATTCTGATGATAGTTTACCTTTGAATATGAGAATAAAAAAGAAGAAAGAAAAATCTAAAAGCAAAGAGATAAGTTTGAAAAAGAAAAGGGATGAAGATAAATTGACTATACAGGTTGAAAAAGAATCAGATAAGGAAATAGAAATTGTTGTTGATAAACCCGATAAGAATAATGTTCCATTTTCACCAATTAAGGAAGAGCCAACAAAAAGGATTGTCCATTTCAAAAAAGCTATGCTGGAGTTGATATCACAAGATTTAGGTGAACATAAGGACAAAAATTATAAAATGAATGAACCTGAGAATTTTCAAAAACCACTGATATCATGTTTCGATAATAGTGAGCAAATAAGGTCATCAACAGATACACATTGTGAAGAAACGACGGAGAAATCTGCCACAACCCTCATGGATAATTCATTCATTCTTGAACCTCAGTCATTTAATTCAACACCTGAAGTGGTAGTAGAATATAAAGAACTCACAAACAACGACTATTCATATACTAGCCATGGAACTGATGTGCATTCAGTTAATGAAGAAGAAATTTCTATGACTAAGCACATCTCCATATCAAAAAATGTTCAGGACAAAGAACAGATAGATCCTGATGCAGGTGTATTGAAAGACTTTGGGGAAAATACAGAAATAGATATTGAAACTGTAAGTTCATCAAACGCGGCATTATCAATGCCAAAGTCTGAATCAATAATGACACCAGATGAATTAATTGAATTAGAAGCATATTTTGAAAGTGAACACGATAAAATTTATTCTCGATACATTTCAAAACATCCCAAGAAGGAACTCATAGAAAATATTGAAGAAATTGCGGAATTTGATAATGAAAAAGATATTAATAACCCGATCGGAAGAATTGAGACAATCGAAAAAATTCCACTCAATGAGAAAGAAAATGAACCAGACTCTTCCTTTTCAAAGTCCGAACATGAGTTAAAGCCAGAAGAAATAGCATGTCCTTCAGAAAATGATGAAGCTGTCAACAGGAAACAAGAGAAAAATGAAGAGAAGAGGTATCATAGGAATTCAGCAGAGTTGAATACAGAAAAAACTGAAAATAATGTAGAATATAAAATCCAGCAAAAGAAAAACGAGGACGATGAAAATAGTGAAGATCTTTCACAAAAGTTGAATTTGGAAGAAACAGAAAAACAAGATAGAACGGTATTGGCCAAGACAAAGGATGGATCTTCCAGAAAGAAACAAAAGAAACATAAAAAAGGGGATAAGATTGAGCTATCGCCAGAGGAGTTGAAATTGGGAGAAGCAAAATCCCAAGAAATCTTATTGGATATTGTGAAAGATGAAGGATCCAAAGAAAGGCAAGAGTTAAACATGGGTGCAGAAAAGGCTTACCAAACCTCAGAACAGTTGATGTCAGAAGAAACACAAAACCAAAAGAGAAACGAGGAGAAGATTGAAACAACATCAGAAAAGCAGAAATCAGAAACAACTGAAAACCAAAAAGACTTCTTATTGGACTCTAAGAAGGATATACCCTCCATAATGCAGAAAAAGATTGATCATGAGGCTGAAAAGATTGAACATATTTCAGACGAGTTAAAGCAAGAAGATAGGGTATTGGACACGATTATAGATAGACCTTCCAGAAAAAGACAAAAGAGAAATAAAGATGAACAAAAAATCGAGAAAAATACAGATGCGTTACGGCCAGAAGAAACAAAAAACCCGGAAGAAAAGATGTGGGACCAAACAACTAACAAAATGGAAAAGAAAAACGCCAATAGAGAAGAAAATGAACACATTTCAGACGAGTTGATAAAAGGAATCACAAAAAATCGAGAGATTTCGGACACTAGGAAAAATAGAGCTACCAAATTGCAAAAGAAAAATAGAGACAAAGAAAAAATTGAAGAAATTTTAAAGGAGTCAGAAGTAACAAAAAAACGAGACAAAATCCAATTGGGAAAGACAAAGGATTTAGCTTCCAAAAAGAAACATTCTAAAAGGAAGCACATGATCAATAAAAGTGATGACCATATTGAGCAAACAGAGAAGTTTGAGCGAACAAAAACTCCAGAAGGAATCGTATTGGATATTATAGATGGTACATCTATCAAAAATAAAAATATGTTGGAAGTTGAGATATGTGAACCACTAGTCCAAGAAGAGGTGTTAGATGCCAATAAGGATACAGTTTGTGAAAAAAGACAAAAGGAAAAAAAGAATGATGAAAATATTGAACAAACTTCATATCACTTGAAACCAGAAGCAGATGCGAACGAGAAAAACATTGAACACATTTCAGAATTGAAGTCAAAAGAATCAAACATTCGAGAAGATATGGTTTCGGACACTAGAAAGAATAGAGCTTCCCAAAAAAGCCATAAGAAAAATAGGAATGAAGATAATATTGAAAAGACATCAAAGGAATTGAAACCAGAACAAGCAAAGATCCAGGAAGAAATGGTACTGGATATAGCAGAAGAAGCGAAGTCAAGAAAATCGAAAATTCAACAAGATTCGAACACTAGGAAGGAGAGAGCTTCCAAAAAAAGGCATACGAAAAATAAGGATGAAGAAACTGTAGAGGAGTTGAAGCCAGAAGCACAGAAAGAAATAATATTGGAAATAACGAAAGATGCAAGAGTGAAAAATATTGGATGCACTTCAGAATTGAAATCGAAGATTCAAGACACTAAAAAGAATAGAAATTCCAAAAGAGGAAATAAGAAAAATGAGCATGGAAAAACTATTGAAAAAATTATAGAGGATTTGAAACCGATGGAAGCAAGGATCGAGAAAGGAATAATGGACATGGAAAAAAAAGGGGACGAGGAAAATATTGAACAAACATCAGACCTCAAGTCAGAAGAAACAAAAATTCAAGAAAATACGGTTTCGGATATAAGAAAGGATGGAGCCCCCAAAAAACGACATGAGAATAATGAAGATGAAGAAATGCTTGAACAACCCCCAGAGGAATTCAATGTAGAAGAAACCAAAAACGAAGAAGAAAATAATTTGAAAATGGAACAAATTTCAAAATTGAAGTCGGAAGAACTAAAAATTCAAGAAGCTATTATTTCGGACACTAAAAAGGATAGAGCCTCAAATGAAAAGAATATAAAAAATAAGGATGGAGAAAAGGTTGATGAGAACTCAGGGGGATTGGAACCAGATCAATCAAAGGATGACGAAGAAATGGTATTGGACATAGCGAAAGGTACGAACGAGAAGAAGATTGAACTCATTTCAGAAGAGAAATCAAGAGAATCGCACATTCAAGAAGATGTTAACATTAGAAAGAATAGAGTCCCCAGCAAAACGCATAAGAAAAATGAAGATGAAGAAAATATTGAAAAACCTTCGGAATTGAAACCAGAAGGACCAAAGATCGAAGATGGATCCATATTAGATATATCAAAAGATTCGAATGAAAAAATGGTAGAACCCAGTTCGAAATTGGAGTCAGAAGGAACGAAAATTCCAGAAAATTCTGTTTCAGACACTAGAAAGGATGGAACCACTGAAAAAGGGAATAGGAAAAATGAGAATGAAGAAAATATTGGAACATCTTCAGAGTTGAAACCAGAAGAAGAAGAGATTGAGAAAGAAATGGTATTGGACATATCGAAAGATATGGAAGAGACAAAGATTGAACACTTTTCAGAACTGCAGTCAAGAGAACCAGAAGTTTCTGACAGTAGGAAGAAAAGATCCCCTCAAAAAAGATATAGGAAATCTGGAGACGAAGAAAAGATTAAACAAACCTCAGAGGAATTTAATACAGTAGAAAATAAACACGAAGAAGAAATCAAATCAGACAGAGGACACATTTCAGAATTGAAGTTAAAAGAAACAAAAATTGAAGAAAATATAATTTCGGACACTGGAAAGGATAAAGCTTTCAGAAAAAGGCGAAGGAAAAATAAAATTAAGGAAAAAACCTTAGTGGGGTTGAGGTCAGAAGAAACTGAAAACGAAGAAGAAATCAAAATAGACACAACGAAGCCTAGCCTTTCTCCGAATAGGCAAAAAATAGTTTGTGTGGAAGAAAGTATTGAAGCAATATCGCAAAAGTTGGAGCCAGAAGATGCAATGAACAAAAAAGAAATGTCAACTGACATTCCTGGGGATAGGGCATATGAAAAGAAAACTGAGGATGAGGAAAATGTTGAAGATGAACATTCGAAAACCAATATTACTGTTTTTGTTGAAACTGTTGACGAACTGCAAAGAACTAAACCAAATAAGAAACATAAATCTCAATCAAGAAATAAAAGAAAATCTAAAACTATCTCTAGAACTCAAAAAGAAGACATAATTGAAGAAGAAATATCACTCCCTTCAACCATAATTAATGAAACATTATCCTCAAATATAGAGATTCAAGATAGTACAGAACGTGCTATGGGAGAACCTAAGAATAGGAAGAATGAATTGGCAATACAAGAAAATGTGAAATCGAAAATCAACACGAAAAAAGCAAATTTCAAGAAAACCAGAAAACTGTATGATATAAAACAAGATATTTCATCCGAAAAGATTCGAAACAAAATCTCAACGGATGAAGGAAATACAGGAAAAATCAAAAAAATAGATGGGTGCGATTATGACAAAATACACAATCCAGACTCTCATAAAAATGAAATTAGCAATGATTTTACTTCGCATATTCTGTTTGAAAAAATATCTAGGTCGAATGAAAAGAAAGGAGAGAAACCGAAAAGATCGAAAAGAAAACGATCCGAAAGTAAAACACCTGAGAGGAGAAACAGCAAAAAGGATATTGCTGCAGACACAAATGAAAATGAAGATAAAGGAAAAAGTTTGATTCAAGGAAGTGAAGCAACGAACATAGAAACGAAAAAGGTTGATATTCGAAGAACTCGTTTAGGGAAAAACAGAGAAACAATGGATATCAAAACTAACATAAGAAATGAAAACGAAGCTGATCATGTAATAGCTC
This sequence comes from Adalia bipunctata, assembly GCA_910592335.1. Lineage (NCBI taxonomy): Eukaryota > Metazoa > Arthropoda > Insecta > Coleoptera > Coccinellidae > Adalia > Adalia bipunctata. Next base: position 6,031,803 of record OU342948.1, on the reverse strand, counting down.
AGAATGAAACACCTGAGATTATTGCTTCTATTGAAACAAGCAATTTAGTACCTTCAAAGGAAGAAATGTTAGTTGGTGCTTCAACAATAACAGAACTACACAAAACAAATGATATGAATGAAAAACAAGAGGAATCAACTGAAATGTTGGTTGAAAATGAATACAAAGAAGCATCCAATCAGAATAGCTTTGACGAAACTTCGACGGAAAACAATCTTAAAGTTTGTGAAAAAACTGAAGACATACAGAACATTACTGTTAGCTTCAATGAATCTGTAGAAAACGTCAGTGATGTTCCTGAAAATAAAGCTACAGAGACTGGAGGTGATAAAATGTTGTTTTCGAAAATAAAAGAAATTAGCTCTGAAATTGAAAATCAAACTGAAATTATCAAGAGCGACGAATTGGGTCTTCCAAGCTCTGTTGCTCCAGAAGTGGAAATTTCATCCGATAAAGGGATCAAAGAAGTTGAAGATTCTAAGAAGTTCGGTTCTGAAGAAATGGAAAATCAAAATTTCGTTCCAAACGAAATTGATAATATGCACAATTTATGTCGCGAATTTGATTATGCAGCGATCAAACCCAGAATAGGTGATGATACTGTGAATGGGGCAGTTGTCAAAATCGATCATGCATATAAAGAGTCAGAAACACAGATTTCTGAAAATATCGAAAACGAGGAAATATTTAATGTAATAGAACCTATGAATGATGAAGGTACTGGGAATGAGGAAGTTGTTGAAATGGAAGAGATACCTACGGAATCAGAAACTCAAGAGATTTCCACTCATAAAAATCTCGAAAAAGACGGAAACAACGATAAAACTTTGAGTGAAACAATCGTCACAAATGAACAGCGATCTGAAGAAGTTGAAAATATTCTCCAAATAAAAACCATAGGTGATGGAACAATTGAACTGAGTAACAATCAAGAAACTGTTGATGAGGAAATCGTCAAAAATGAACGAATATTGAAAGAATTGGAAAGAGAAGAGGTTTCGAACTCTGAAAACCTTAAAACTGAAGGAACCAATAACCATTCAAAATTTGAAACCAAGAATACACAATTTGATGAAATAAATTCAGATATAGTTGAGAGTCAACATCCAGAGCATGATCCTGAAGATTCTACAAATACCACAAATGAAAAAAAGATGAGAAGAGAAAGAATAATTGATAATCAGCCTTCAGAAGATGTAGAAGATTCAGCAGTAAGCAACACTGTTGAGTTGGAAATCCAAGGATCTCAAGAAAACTGCCACAATATCACTAGTGAAAATGAAAAATCATCTGGAAATGCAGATCTGACTGCATTTAATGATGAAACTAGTTTTAATTCACATCAACTTGAAGTTGAACAAACTATAGATATTGAATTCTCTGAAGATGTACCGAAAAGCCATCTCTTCGTCGATGATTTGAAGGGACATAGTCCTGAGGTTGATGAAAATCGTTTACAAATTGATAAGTCCTTTAGTCCACCAATGATTTTAAACGAGCCAATGGTTTATACCGCTAAAGAAAGGCTACAAATAGATTTTGAGATGAGTGAAGTGCCTGATTCTCCGAAAAATAAAAGAAAGCACTTTGATGGACAAGACGAAATTGAACAATTATGTACATCACCGAAGAAGTGTAATATTCAGATTGAAATCTCACCTCAACCATTAGAAAAATGCAAAATCGAAGAACAAGCATCTCATCAAATAGCAACTCATGAAGCATCAAGTCAAGAAAACTATTCTGCAGAGTTCAATGAATGGACACACGAAAAAATTGAACCTAATAGTTCAGAAGTATCAATTGACAATAATTCACAAATAATTGAGAGTTCATTCAGTAATCCAGATAATGAGTCTGAGGTTTTAATTAATGAAGAAATCAGAATTGACATTGAAGAAGCAAATAACGAAAAGGTCGTCGCCAGGGAAGTGGACGTTATCAAAGTTGGACATGAAAGAACGTCTTCAGAATTAGAAGAAACTCTAAAATTTTCGCATACCAAGGTCGAAAAAGAAGATTGTGATTTTACGACAATCTCAGAAATGAAAGACGAAAAGGCAGAATCTCATAATGCTCTAAATCTTTCGATTCATAAAAGTGAAGTGAACACTGCTCTGAAAGATATAGAGGAGAATCAATTTAATCAACATTCGGAGTCAGAAGCTCAATTTCATGAACAACATAAAATTCAAACGAATGCTCCTAACAAAAATGCGTTTAATTTTACTATAGAGAAAATGCTGAGTCCTTCTTCTAAAGAATATAGTCAGAATAATCAGACTACTGAAAGATTTAAAAGTTTCGAGCAGAAAGATTGGCAGGGGAACAAAATTAATGCAAGAACTTTTGATAAATCAGATAGATTCAAACTTCCAGAAAAATTTGACATCAAACACTGTGAAAACGCTGAGAATGAGAAAATGAAATCAAATGGGATGGAAAACCCAAGTTCAACAGTAAGAGTTGAGGAAAATTGTAAAGTAATTGTCGAACGGGTTTGTTTAATGGATGAATTAGTGGGTGAAGCACCTATCAGTCCATGTTTGAACTATTGTAGTGCTCCAGTTTTGCCAATCAGTACGGAATTGATCCCTATCAGATACGGTGTTTATAACACAGTTATTCCAACAGAAAGAGTTAATGTAGACATTTCTAAACATAGTAGAAATCTCAAAGAAAATAAAGGAATATACAACAGCAAAAGTCCTCTTATCGAAAGTGAAGTCGTTTCAAATGTGATTTCTAATCAACCGACTAATGAGAGTGAAGATGGTATAAAGAATTCTGTACAAATAAAGGAAGATGACTCCTCAGTTCAGAACTGTCCATCTGAGAATTACCTGAATGAGCTTGCGTCTGAAAAATCTGAAAATGATATTGAGATAGTCCAATTAGGTCAATATAACTATCAAGGTGATTCCCAAATACGTAAAATAGAGAACCCTGTTATTGATAATAATGAAGATGAACAAAAAATCAATTCAAAAATTGATTGCGGAGCTTATAATCAGATAGAATGGCAGAGCGATGCTGACACTACTTCCATCAAGACTTCACCAGGTCAGGGTTGTCCTAGGTGCGGTGGTGTAGTCTTTGCCGCTGAAGAAGTCTTGGCCAGAGGAAGACCATGGCACATTAAGTGCTTCAAGTGCAAAGACTGCACCAAAACCCTTGACTCCATCATCGCTTGTGACGGTCCTGATAGTGATGTTTACTGCAAAACTTGCTACAACAAGAATTGGGGGCCTCATGGATATACAACTGCAGATGATGTTCAACAACCACAAAAATGTTTTTATCCTTCTTCTGTGAATATGGTTCAGATTGGTAATACACAGATGTTCCAATCACCTGAAAGTGTGAAAAAAACTGACGACAGTGTTGCTAGTAATAATTCTCTTGCTGGTCATGCAAATGAATTTTGTGTCAAGATGCAGACCAGAAAAAGTATTGATTCTATAATAAATTGTTTAAAAACGAAAGAATTAGTTGATTATGATCAAAATCTTCAATTAGATAATGAGGTTGAAATGATCAACGCCAATGTGAAAATGGAGCCAAACACATCTTCAACCAACTATGATGATTTGAGTATGAATGAAATTCGTCATACTGCACAACAAATAAATCTCGCAATGAATATAGAAATTTCAGAACAAACATTTGTGCAGAACAATCATCAACCAAATATCCAGGTAGCACCAAGTGATATCAAACCTTTGGAAGTCCCTTATAAAGACGAATGTGTTGATGTTTTATCTACCAAGAGTATGGACAAACAACAAAATTATTCGATTTCACAAACTAACAGCGTGGAATCGAGTTTGCCTCAGGCTGAAGACTTTCAGACACTTCCAAATAGTTCTGTGAATAAAGTCATACCTTCAGAAGAAATTGATAGCTTTCAATCAGCTAATAACATATCTATTCAAAACAGTTTTCCATTATTCTCCAACAACTCGGCCAATAATATGCCGTTTATTCAATCTAATGTAGTCGATTTTGAAGCAAAAGTAGCTTCGCCTTTAAATCAGCCAGAGGTCTTCATGAATAACGCACCACAAAGTACTCCATTGAGGGCACAAGATACAACACTGCCAGGTGATTCAATAATGGTGAATATTGAGGATTTCTTTGATCTTGATTTCAATGCAGTCAATGAAACAGCTGCAGATACCGCCTTACAAATGATCTTCGATAATCCCTCAGAATTTTGGCGTTTGTGCAATTTGAGCGATGTTGGTTGTGAAGTTACAGTTGATAACACAAACGTAGGAGGCATTGCTGCCAAGCAAGATATTACTTCTGAACTCCAAGAACAGCTGATTGATTCCATTTCGCCTTATAACACAGAAGAGGAATTCGATTCAACTGCACCCAGTAAGTATATTATGAATGCTTGCTTTTCAATAGTGAAAACTATCGTTGGAAATTGGACAAAATAACTAAAAGACAATCTAAAGTGCACCGACGACTAGTTCCTTTTTCGAGGTTGAAACAACATTAGTTGTTTTGTCCAATTCCTTATAATTATTTTAACTTAACAAAAATTTTTCCAGGCGATCCCATGGTTGGTGGTCAAAAGGAACTTGATCCTGACCCTAAACAAGATTCAAATCTCGACGAAACCCCCTTTCCACAAAGTGCACTATCATTCGATGATGAAGATATGATGCATCGTTACGGTCTATTTTCAATGACACAACCATCTTCCACAGAGAGATTAAATCAAATCAAGTCTGGGGATAGTACAGTTTGTCAAGAGGTAGCAGAAAGGATACAGAATTCTGAAGATAAAGTTATGAATCAGAAACCTATAGATCATTCTGAAGTTGAAAGAACTCTCTCTATTTCTGACCAGTATTTAGGGGCTTCAGGAATGTCAACTGGCGCTTCTGAAGTGCACAGGAGAGCAGATTTTTTTAACTGTGACTCTTCTACCAGAACCGAACAAGTTATGGTTTCTGGTTCAAATAATTCAAGACCTTCGAAAAATTCGTCGAGTAAGAACCAGAAATCTTTATCTCCAAATAGTTCAACTGAAATTGGCAAATCTCCTGATAAATCTATTGGGAAAATATCTGCGAAAGTCCAGAAAATTCCTGCATGTAAATATGCGCCCCCCAAAAAGCCAAGGAATAATGAGACATGTCAAACGAAAAAACCACAAGTGACTGCTGAAGTCAAGGAATCTAAACACACTCCTAGATGGGTTGAAAAAAGTAGAGATTTAACCTTGGATGTAGGATTGAATCGTACACTGGATATGCCGCAACTCCTCAGTCCAACAGATAATACATCATGGAAAAACAAGTCATTACCATCGAATCATAAAATCAAAAACGAACCTAAGCCACCATCAACAAACATCAAGAGTAGAAGCGATTCTAAAGCTGGTAAATCAGAAAGGAAGGAAGATGTCGCCGTTGAAATAACTGATAAACTCTTGCAGGATGATGATATTCAACAAATGCAGTACAATATGTACGATAGAGCGAAAGCAAATAAAAGAAACGCTGCTCGGGGTCAAAACTACTCAAAGTTTTACGTTGATGATAGTTCTTCGAATAAGAACAGGAAACGGAAAATGATCATTAAAGAAGAGCCTATCAAACAAGAACCAACACATCCAAACTCTCCAAATGTGAAAAAAGAGACTTCGGAACAATGGAAGTCGAATGAGATTGAAATTCAGCCGAAAAAAATAAAAATCGAGGCATCTTCGCCAGTAGATGGTAAACAGGGCGAGTTCTACAAACCTGAAATGTCTCAGAAAACTTCATATGTTCGAGATACGGACTCTGCGTTTGATGCCTTGAAAAGAAGTGGACCATTTAAAGCGAGCTCTTTGAACAGTAACAGGAATACTAGATCGGAGCGTATTCTCAGAAGCGCTCATGAAGGACACGATTCCTATCGGCCAGCGCCATCTACTAGTTCACAGTATAATTATAGCGATCGCGCGAAGAGAGAAGAACCCAGACGCTACACGGACCCTTATAGGAAAAATGAGGACTTCAGGAGGCAACCCAAGAGACCGGACAGATCTCGATCGCCGCATCTCGGGTCAAGGTAAGGTTTAAAATGAGTTTTCACTTTTTAGAGGTCTTGATTGAATGATCCAGCCCTGGAAGATTCCGCTAGAGTGTTTCTTTTACGGTTTCCTCCTCAAAAAGGTTTTTTAAGGTGCATTTTCCCATAACAGTTCTGAGCCAATAAAGTTCATTGAGTTTTCGTCGCCACTCCCATTACAATCGCCATGTAAACAAACTTTCTTATTTTCAGTTCCACTTCGAGTGATTATCGAAGGGACAGACGGTCAGCCTACCAAGAAACTAAAAGAAATGACAGTTCCCATGGCAGAGAATCCCAATTATCATCCGAAGAACGGAGAAGAACATCGGAAAGTCATCATTCTAGAGATGCTTACAAGAAAGGGAATCGTTGGCCAAAGAGAGATTGCCCTACATCTCACCCTCATGGGCCTGTTTTCAATCGGCCGCATTCGAACCAATCCAAACCAAAACCAGAAACTGGTAATGGTAAAAAAGAATGGTTTGAGGTTCTGGGTGAAAAGTATCCTCACGATTATGAAGGAGTTTATTAGAATTAAAGTAAGAAATAATTTTATACTTGTAAAATAAATTTAGCTTGTTTTTATTATATTTTCAGGTCACTAATTGAACTGGAAATTAGAATGTATATAAATTTCACGCTCACTTTGTATATACTATATATATATATAATATATTATACAGTTTTTTGTTTATAGATATTGAACTTTTTTTAGGAATCTTATATATGAATGATTGTTTTATGATTTATATATTAATTTTATTTGTACAGAAATTTATGTAAAAATATTATTTATGCAATTGTAACGCTAATGTTATTTTCTTAATAAAACTAAAAAATTTTCAAAATTGGCGTTTTGATTTCCTCAATTGAACAATAAAAACATACAAATGAAAAAATGGGCCACTTTACCACTGACGCGAAGTCTGGAGCTTATGGGTTCATCCATCTTGTAGGTAGATTCGCATTTTCAATATCAAGAAACTGAAATTTTGTCAGCTGTCAAATAAAATTCGATCAATTTTTTTTAAGATTCGTTTCAAGGTAACATTAAACACCAACTCAAAAAATTAAATTATAGGTATGTCTCTTCTACTTACCATTCCAAGAGACAGAAGAGGAAAAACTGGGTTTTATAAATTAGTGATATAAATTGTGATTGGTCCTTTATGCAAAAGAATATAAAACTTCTACGATGAACGACGAGATAATAGTATTTATTTTTTATAAGAGGAGAGCGTATTGAAAGAAACAAATTCACCAAAAATCAACAGTATAAAGCTGTCAATATGAAGAAGTTATCAGGCCTTGAAATCGTATTTTATTCCTTGAAATCATAAGTGGGGACCTGCTTCGATCGCTGTCGAGAAGTCAATGCCATCCTGTGGCTGATGCGAATGCAGGACCGGATCTATCTACCCCTTCGTTATCTCGAAAGTTTCACATACGTAGTTTATTTTGACGGGTTCTGTCACAGTTAAAACGACTGCACCTTCGAAATAGCCTGTATATTGCAGGTCAGATGCCATGATGGATCATTTTAATCGTCGTGCAATAAAATGTCGATCATAAAACTATGCCCGCGGAAATGGTATGACCGATAATTATCCTAGATTCATTATTGGAAATGAAAAGACGCCCATCACTTGTCGCGCGCATGCGACGAAGCCCAGCGACGAGTGAGGGCGTCCAGTCTAGACAATTCGATTGCACGACGCCCGAGCTAAATTCACAGCTTCTTGAGTCTAGCGTATCGGATCACTTAATTAACACAATTGGGGTGCAAGGTATCGAAATGATAACGAGGTATCCATGTTCCACTCGATGATATGCATCATTTGAAATAAGCAGGGTGGGTAAGTAACTCGATGTTGTGGAATTGGAGTGAATCATTCAACCCTTTTGGATTCATGTTTATAATTGAGAGGAAGGAAAAAGGGTTTCTTTTTATTGTAATTGATGGTGAATCCATCGCCCAAGAACTCATCGTAAACATTCACAAAAGACAGTGCTCTCATTCAAATTTATCAACATATTTATACATATACAGGATGAAACACTTTATTTTTCATTTACTATTTTCCTAAATTCAACTGCGTTTGAAAAATAGAGGGTGAATCCCTAAAAAAACAGTTTCTTGTCCATATATTTGAAACAGCTATTTCAAATTAATCGAATTTTGATACAATTGGTGAATTGTTTTCTCTACTTGGTACACTTTCCTCAATCAACATCAAAAGCGAATATTTTTCCTGGCATTTCATGTCTGACCGACTGGAAAATATCGGCAAATATAGTTTACAAGCAGGCCGTCCCAGCTTCGCCCGGGTAGAAATTTGTTTCACGCGGCGGTTTCATCTTCAACACTTCAACCTGCCATATCTTTTGATGTACTCGTTGTAATTGTATGATGTGAAGGGCAATTTCGTTCTAAATTAAATACTGGGGATAAATAACGTATTAAATTGGATGAGGATCATTACCCAATTCATAAAAACACACTCCCAAATAGTGCATATAATTTTGAAAAACATATGATTACCATAAACAGGTAATAGCAAGTCAATTTTGAAAGATAGATATATGCTATCGTGGACTTTTTTGTAGAACTATTTAAGAGGTACATTTCCGTCATTCATTGTATTTACGTAGGTCTTACGGTTTTTGCAGTGCACGTGAAAATAGCTGATTTTTTTGTAATTATTGAAGTTATAGTAGGTATCCTTAATTTTTTCGGGTGAAAAGTATAGCCTATGTCACTCAAGGATAATGTAGCTTTCTAAGGGTAAAAGAATTTCTGAAATCGGTCCAGTAGTTTTTGAGCCTATTCGTATCAAACACACAAAAATACAAATCTTTCCTCTTTTAATATTAGTATAGAAAGTTAAAGTAGGTATCCTTAATATTTTCGGGTAAAAGTAGGTATAGCCTATGTCACTCAGGGATAATGCAGCTTTCTAAGGGTGAAAGAATTTCTGAAATCGGTCCAGTAGTTTTTGAGCCTATTCGTATCAAACACACAAAAATACAAATCTTTCCTCTTTATAATATTAGTATAGATATAGACAACAACTTGAAGACTATATGAGGGCCGATTGTACCGTAGACAAACTGTAGATTAAATCTTAAACCTCGATTAGTATTAGTGTCTATGATAATCAATAGACACTAATCGAGGTTTTGGATTTAATCTACAGTTTTGTCTACGGTGCAATCGGCCCTAAACGTTCCATATTTCCGAAGGCATCAATCATTTTGGAAAACAAAAGTAGTCCTAAATTTTCTTTATAAAACGCGTTCACAAATGATTCCTTATTTCATCCGATATAGTTTATCGAGAAAGTGTTAATTAGACGATCATTTTGGATCTGCCACTTTATGTTTGATTTGATCTAAAATATAATTTCGAGAAATTTCAAAACGGACATAAATATATATACTGAAATTACGAGCATTTTAACCTAAACTTTTCGTTATAATCTTGTAGCGAGTTTGATCTACCTGTAGAGTATACCACGGTCTTCTACCATTATGAATGAATGAAAAGCGTTTGCCTCTGATGTATTCTCAAGTTATCACATATTAATGTTTCAAAATTAAGCTTGTTTTATGATGCATATAAAATGAATACTTATAAATTCATGGGAATTCATCATCATTACATTACCTATTAGAAGTGCTGATATAGATGTTTGGACAAATGGAGAAAGATATTCGAAAGCCATTGTCTGATGATGATTAATGTGAGCCATGAGGCTGAATTGCGATCTATGTTATAAAACATAAATTACAAATGACGGTATTATGGACAACCAAATCTGGTGATAGGACATAAAAGTTTATTAGATTGTAAATATAACTCAGTAGAAATAAAAGTTGCCATCATTTCTCAGGTTTGATTGTGCTATAAATTCCCACACAGTCTCAATTTCCAGTCTGAGAATCACGAGCGATTAATGGACAACTAAAATTTTTCCGCCTAGCGCGTGAGATGTCAATTCAACTTGATACATCCACAATTTTTTGGTAGCAGTAAATAATTGTGAAAAGCAATTGGAGCAAGAGCTTTTGAGCGTTTTCCAGGTCAAGGAACCAAATTTCGATCGCTGTCAAATAAATGACAGCAGATGTCAAAGAATATGGATCCGTTTTTTATGAAATATTGGGAGTTCTTTTTTCAATAATTTGCAAGAATTTCGCATCACGCATCGTTTTGATTGAGCGATCTGATGAAAATTTGCACGAAGCTTGTTTCAATGAATTCATTGATACCAGGTGTTCTTTTTTCTATGTACCTAAGTTCCTAAGTATACTCACCTACGGCTCGTTTCGCAAAGTTATTCCATTCATGTAATAATATTCATAAAACAGGGTTGAAGCTCAGGGTGATTCCGTCATGTAGAAGTATTCGAATTGAAAATTACGGAAATTTATACAAATATTCATTGCAAAAGCAAGAGTCCCTCAGCTGATGTCGGCTGAGAACATTCAACCAACCATTTTCCCCAAAGCATCCGTCAGACATTCGCTCGATATCCCCTTAGACCCCTTAATTAAAAGTTCTCGAATAACCGGAAGTAATTGCGATCAATTAGTAAGTGTTGGAAGTTTCGAAATTACCTTGGCGGTTAATTGAATTCATCCCTTCAGGAAAATACACTCCGCATATTCAATCGAGCTACAGGTAACGGAATATTGAGATTACTACTACGCTCGAACGGATAACTGAAATTTTCAGGGTAGGTTTGGATCTCGAATTTCAAAACCAAAGAGTTGATCGGGATGAAATTTCGCATTTAGATGGAGAATGATGTATTCGATCTACATGCGAAATTTTTTTCAGATGGCTCAATCAGAACCATATAAAATGCCAGCGAATTATTGACAAAAACTCCCAGCAGTGGAAGAACGTCAAAAATCCCAATATTCCTGCAACATCATATCCGGGATTATGGAAGACTTTTATGACTGCTGCTGTCAAATATTTTTGACAGCTGTCCAAAAATTTTGTCAGTGCTTTGAGTGACAAGCAGTACAAAAGAAGCATTGCCGGATAGACAACAATTCTTTTTTTTTTCAGTGGGGACTCTTGAATTGGAGCATCTGCATCATTCCTGAATATCTAGATTTAATGGAAACCTCAATAATTGAATACGTAGCTAGAAAAATATCAGAGTTCGATCCCAATAAACGATAAAGTGGTCTATTTTTAGAAGAAATTCGCAAAGGAGAACATATTTTTGTAAGACCTCTGGTAAGTGAAAAAATAATAAACAAACGTGCTGCAAGCTTTTGAAGTGAAAAGTAATTTTATAACGTTTGAAGATGTTATTTCTTCCCATTTCCATGCACTGTATGAAACGATAGCACGTTAAAATCATTAACTTTAAAAATAACTTTGAAAATCGTTATGTGCTCTAATGATATTGATCCCAATTCAGCAGGTTTTTTTTTTAAATAAATTTGTGCATTTTGATTCAATTGATCTATTTATTGAATATGTGCCATTTGAAAGGAAATAAAGAAAAATTGAGTTCTGAATTTTGTTTTCCTGATCATTCAAAGATTACAGATTCGATCTAAATAAAATTTCGCATTTCGATGGAGAATGACGTATTCAAGCTTCGTGAAAAATTTCGACCAGATCGCTCCAACAGAACCATTTAAAATTAGCGAATTATCAAAAAAAAAATTCAATATTTCTTTAATAACATAGTCAGGATCATGAACGATTTCTTTGACAACTGCTGTCAATTTTTTGATACCTAGCTGTCAATCTTTCTGACAGCTGTCAAGTGTTCTGACAGCTGTCAATTTTTTTTTCTGTTTCAGACTGAATATGAATTTCGTGAAGATCAACAGTACAGATGTTCCGGACAGTGAATATATGTCGCCAGTAACTTTGAGTGACGACTGGTCTAGGTTAGCTAGATTGATGGTATTGGTGTGTTTGTCATCAATAGGAAGCGTTGGGAATGTGTTTATGATAAGCGCAGTTATGATTGATGACTATTTGAGGAAAAAAGGTAAAGGGAATCAACAATATCGGTTGTGTATCCTGTGATTCCATTTTCATCCATGTAATCAATCAATTTGTTGAAACTATACGTTAAGGGGCCGTTATACTCTGGCCAACGGCACCGATTCCCCATTCAAAAAGTGCCTTTCATTTTTTTTCATGTTCACAAACTTAATTTTCCACCTGGAAGCTTGATTTTTTTTTTAATTCTCCTGGAATTTCAGACAGTTCTCTTCGATTTCACACTTTCTGGGAGTCTTTTCAGTATTTCAACCATTTTTTGCATTGTCTAAGCGCCTATCCAAATGGATTTTTTTTTTAATATAGAAAATTGATTTTTCGAGGGCACTCCAATGAATTTTCTGAAAAAATTTATGAACAACTGCCGAAAAACGATTATGAAGTCAATTTTCTTAGACTCTCAAATTCAATCCGATTTTCTCATGCGAAAAAATAATTTTTTCGAAGAGAAGAAATTGGAGTGCCATCAAGACATCCTTTAACTTCAATTTAAAGAAAACATCAAGCTTTTAGATGGAAAATTGAGGGCGAAAATATGGAAAAATGAAAGGCACTTTTTGAATGGAGAATCGGTGCCATAGCCGATTTTTTCATGCGAAAAAATAATTTTATCGAGGAGAATAAATTGGAGTGTCCTCAAGACATCCTTTAACTTCAATTTAAAGAAAAAATCCAGCTTCTAGGTGAAAAATTGCGGGCGTGAACTTGGAAAAATGAAAGGCATTTTTTGAATGGAGAATCGGTGCCGTAGCCGATTTTTTCATGCGACTATTCCACTCATTCCATTTTTAGTGAGGAATTTTCCTTAGCAACACTTGTTTCTCATCGATAAAACATGGTAACGGGCAAAATCAACAACTTGGTTTTTCAGCGACAAAAATTTTTGACATTTCTCAAATTCATAGATAGCTTCGGGAATGATTACCATAGAGAAAACAAACAACGTTTAGTTGATCTATGATGAATACTTATTTGTCAAATAGCGCAATACAAGCCCAATGTAACCATCTTCAGACACATTTTCTCGAGAAATAGTCATTTCGAATACCACTCGAGATGAAATTTAAGCAGGTAAAATTTCTCTCTTGTAATATTCAAATTTGTTGCTTCTCGGCAATTTCGCTCATGACATTTTTCCAAAATCACTCGCCTGACGGCTCGTGATTTTGATACAAATGTCATTCGCGAAATTGCCGAAAGCAACAAACTTTCATTTTACAATCGAGAAATTTTGCCGGCAAAATTTCATCTCTAGTGGTATTATATATGAAAAAATGAATAGAAGAAATTGGAGTGCCCTCAAGACATCCTTTAACTTCAATTTAAAGAAAAAATCCAGCTTCTAGGTGAAAAATTGCGGGCGTGAACTTGGAAAAATGAAAGGCATTTTTTGAATGGAGAATCGGTGCCATAGCCGATTTTTTCATGCGAAAAAATATTTTTTTCGAAGGGAAGAAATTGGAGTGCCATCAAGACATCCTTTAACTTCAATCTAAAGAAGAATCAAGCTTTTAGGTGGAAAATTGAGGGCGAAAATATGGAAAAATGAAAGGCACTTTTTGAATAGAGAATCGGTGCCATAGCCGATTTTTTCATGCGAAAAAATTATTCAACCAAAGAGAAGAAATTGGAGTGCCATCAAGACATTCTTCATCTTCAATTTAAAAAAAACAATCAAGCTTTTAGGTGAAAAATTGAGGGCGTGAACTTGGAAAAATGAAAGGCACTTTTTGAATGGAGAATCGGTGCCGTAGCCGTTGGCCAGAGTATAACGGCCCCTTAAGCATTTCGAGAGGCCGGAGATTTGGATGCTGGAATTGTCCTTAGATTTTTTCTCCAAAGTTGACCTAATTTTTCTCGGCAGGAAATACGTTCGTGGTGAATATTGCCCTAGCCGATTTTCTGGTTTCCGGATTGGTGGTACCGGCATCAGCCGTTGTGATTTTGGCCGGAATCCAAGACAACTTGGACGTTTGCCGGTTCCAATGGTTCCTAGCAGCTTTATGTTTCCTGGTCAGCGTACTCTCCATCGCTGCTGTCGCCGGAGAAAACTATCTGCGTCTGTGCTGCTCGCCGGAAACTAACGCCAAACTCACTTCCGGTAAAATAACAACGCTTCTTGTAGTTTTTTGGAGTATGAGTAGTTTAACATCAGGATTGCAGTTTGCCCCAAGACTGTCATTCGACTACTGCACCAGAAAAACTCCCGGACTAATTCCTTACCAGATTACTGTTGCTGTAGTGTTTGTGTTCCTACCAGTTTTTCTCTCTTTGTATTATTTTGTAACCACCTACATTAAAATGAAGGGTGTTAGAATCGATAGACCAAACTATAAAATTCCTGTAACATTGAAATGGGACCATTCTCTCATGCTTACTAATTTATACAGTTTCATATTTTTCGTAGTCTTTTGGTTACCGTTTGGAGTAGTCTTAGCCGTAGGCACAGTGAATAGAATACCCAATAGAATTTTTTATAATTTTGCGTGGTTAGGTATTAGTAAGTCTTGCATTAACAGCATTATATACTGCATTACTAATAGGCATTTTAGAGGAGCTTACGTGAAACTCTTCCATTACTGCTGCTGCAAGACCACCGTTTCGTTTTCCAGGAGGCACAGACCTGAAGGCATTAGACCTTCGGGAGACGTAAGGGTTCATATTATTCCGGGCTATAACATGTATTGCAGCCCCCAACGCGCCAGAGAAGGCCAACTCAAAAGATGTACCTCGCGGCAAAACGGTGGAGACATCTATGAGTTATGATGAGAAAAAACTTGCTCTTCCACCACTGGTGTATGGATTTAGGTAATAACGATAATAATACAAGTTGGGCCACAGGAATAGGACTATTTCAAGAACACCACGCCTTCAATTTTTAGGTTCCAAATATGTCACCAAAAGCAGTTACAATTTTTTTTTATGTTGTGGTTTTCACGAAAAGGAATATCCTGTAATGTTCAGAGAACATCGTGAGAACCAAGGGCAAGCAGGTAGGAATTGGTGTTCTTCTTGAATTTCTGGAGGTTATATGCCTCGGGGAACACCTCCCTAGGAAATGTGTTCCAAAGCCTCGCTGTTCGTTGGATGAACGAGTCTTTGAAGAGAGATGTTCTGCAGGTCTCCAAAGTTACCACGAAGGGATGTGAAGACTTAACTTGACGGGTCAGTCTGGAAGAGACTGCCAGAGGGGGAACGATTGCTGATAATTCAGAAGAGCATCGCTCTTGGAAATATCTATAAAATAGAGACAGATCACCCACTTTTCTTCGATGTTCCAGAGAAGTGAGCGAGTTTGTAAGCGAGGCATCACCGACGAGACGAATTGCCCTTTTTTGTACAGAATCCAAGAGTTTTAGGGTGTGTTTAGGTGCAGCACTGCAAATATGGGAACAGTATACCAGGACAGGTCGAATCTGTGCCTTATAGACCATAAGCAGCTGACCTGAGGACCACTTTTAGCAATGGATCTCACGTGATTCTCCCAGCAAAGGTTACTGCCGACAGTAATGCCAAGCATCGAAATGGATGACTTCAATGGTATGGTTACTTCTGACAATTTTATGCTGGGCACAGTAAGATCGGCTTTTCTAGAGAAAAGACATGCTTGTGTTTTGTTGGCGTTGAATTCTACCAAGTTATTAGATCCCCATTCAAGAATTGTTGCCAAGTCCATATTTATGCTATTAACATTTCTTCCTCGTTCGTTTCTGATTTGGCGGGCTGGTATTGGAGCCCTAGAAGAAAAGGCGGTATGGAGGGTACTATCATCCGCGAAGCTGTGCACTGGACACGAAGTTGCTTCCAGCAAATCGTTGATGTGAAGTAGAAATAGTGTTGGAGTCAGAATTGATCCCTGCGAAACACCAGCATTTATGGGTAGAGAGTCAGATGAAACTCCATCGACAACTACATGGAGAGATCTGTTTGAGAGAAAACTAGCTAGCAGAGAACATAGCTTTGGGGGCACGCCATAAGATGGAAGCTTGGCGAGGAGACCCTGATGCCAGACTCGATCGAATGCCCTCGCCCTCGCCAGCTCTCTATCCCATCTCCTTGCCGAGTACTATTATATATTATTCTGAAAATATTCGTTTCCAGTGGCCCACCCTGTATATCAGCGCCAAGTCTGATTGTGAAAAATCTATATTTTACAGTTTTATCATGCCTTCATTCTCATATACAGGGTGTATTTTAAGGTGTGGCTTTCCTTTTGACAGATGGTAGAACTCATCAAAATAAGTCATTTCACCAAACTAGAGTATTTTCTAGTTTATAGGTGAATCTGAAAATTCCTCAGTCCGATCCTGCTCCCTCGCCTGCTCCTCCGCAGATATCAACATCTCTTGTTTTTTGTCTTCTTAACTAACAAATTTGCAGAAAATTCTTGTGCGAGAACAGATTATTTTGCCATATTATGCCGCTTTTTATAGATTTTTCAAATTGAACATTTCATATAAGAAATTTTCGGTAAAATGACTTATTTTGATGAGTCCTATCACCTGTCAAAAGAAAAGCCTCACCTTAAAATACACTCGGTATAATGGTTCACATTTCCGCACATCTCGCAGAAAAGTGTGATTTGCGCAAATAAATTGATGCGGAAAAGTACTACTAGCGCATGTTCGTATAAGTTTGATAATCATTTCCAAATTTAACATTATATCATTTATATCTGAATAACACCAAAAGAAAGAGGGGTGATTCTTTGAGGAAAATTTGGGTATTTGGTATTAAATTTTTTTGAAAACCTCCCCCCGGAAAAGTTACACCCCTGCGAAGATCAACAAAAAAAAATGTTTCTCTTTTTTATTTTCCCTGTATATCCAGCTAAGGACAGGAAACTTGGTAAATTATCATTTGTCAATGAAATTACACATGCTGGAAATGTTGGAATTTTTCAACCCTGAAGTATGCTCAGAAAGGATTGAAATAGTAACTATCTAAGATATTTTTTCTCATAACTTTTTTTTTTCCTTATAAAAAAACATGGCTGAAAAGCCCAGTTCATATATTAATTTTTTTTATCACTACAAGTTTTTTCAACAACTCAAGCATTCGCGAGAAAAACATAAATGTATTGCAAGCTCATGTTATATTGTATTTTATTGAACAACTGCCAACAAAATTATAATAATTCTAATGCTCGCCTTCAGCTTCAATACAAGCATTTACTCTTCGGAGGGATGTAACTTTTCCGGGGGGAGGTTTTTCAAAAAATTTTTTACCAAATACCCACCTTAATTTTCAATTCACCGCTTTCATTTTTTCGGTGTTATTCAGATTGCTTGAATATTTCTTCAATGTGTTCCTGAACTGTTTATACATTGCTGCAGCAGCAAAAACTCAAATATTTAATATTCCGGGAAAAAAGACCAATTAATAAATATTCTTTCATTTTTATTCCTTCAAATTAAAAAACACTATATGAATGTATGATATTATATCCCACAATATATAACTGGTCCACATTCATGCCATTTTGTGTTGTATCCTCCAAAAAAATTAACTGTATGTAAATATATGTGAGTACAATAAGGTTGTAGAAAATCCTTTTATTCGTTATACTTGTTTTCGTTCATGAAACAAGCGAGCTTTGCACAATAATATTAATGGCATTATACATAGATAGCATATGGGTTCATGTATTATACATTCAAGATCTGATATTTATTTACATAATATCTTTTTAACAATCATATTTTTGTAACCGACCTCTAAGAATAGGTTGATTTTTCATCTACGTGTTTTATTAATGTTTTCTAATTGTTCGAAAAGTCTGATTCTTATGATTCTTTCACTGAGGGGATCTAAGCTGCTCCAAGAATCTCTAAATTGGTATATCTATTCCAAATGTCAGTTAGATATCTTGTGAAATGCAGATTTTATCAGAAAAAACTTCAAGTTTTAAATTATTCGGAATCTCCTTTTTTGTTTGTTCCTCCAATTGAGGAACAATCTGTATATTCCAGACTCTTGAAATGGGTTCCCTACTTTATTCAAGGTTCCTGGTTGGGTTTCCTGGTTTTAGTGTAGGTATATAAAATAATTCTTTCATGCCTTCCTTTCGGTATTGTTGATGGAGTAACTTATGTCACAGAAAGGTGCTATTTAATTTGGACTCGTAGATATATTTTCGTCCATGTTTTATACTATAATTCCCGAAACGATATGATGTCAATACTTCTATTTGTGTTTCATCTGCTTTCTCAGTTTTTATTTCTTTGCTGAATTGAGTTGCATCTGATTCAGTCACTATTGAGTCCGAATATTTTGTTCATGATTTGGGATATTCCTTGATTTATTCGTGTAGTTATTCATGAAAAACATTGATATGATATTAACAGATATTAAGCTGAAAATGTGGAAGTATTGAGACCATACTAAAGAAATTTATAATTTCCTTTTTCGAATGAGCTGTGATAGGTATATTGGAACTACGAGTCTTATAACGTTTAGAAATATAAGGAATTTTATAAAAATTTTCCATGGATCGGTTAGTATCCAAATTCATTCAACTGACATATTATACTGTATGTTTAATTTTAAGATATATTTAGCTTGAAGGGTATAAGACATCATGGTAAATAAATTTTATATTAAAAGATGTATGGAATTTTGTCGAGTTTCATTCTACTTCCCTAATTCTTCATATTGTTTAATCTTCATAATTATGTTTGATAGATTGATCAATTAAATGCAAAGGTGCTGTGATATGATATTAAAATGAGCTTCTGTCAAATCAAAAAGTCATAACAAGTTATATATAAAGAGGTCTATCGAAAGGGGAAAATGAAGGTATTTTGAACGATGATTTAAGAAAAAAATTATTAAACCATATGTATTTTCTAGCAAGAGCGAGTTTACAAAGTTCAAATTTCGATAATGTGCATCGTAGCTAATGAGTTTTGTGAAAGATTTTCTTTTTGTGGTCTTCGAAGTGAGTATTGATCAGTTCTCTCAGCACATTTCATGGATTCATCAAATTTCATGTACAAATATCATTAAATGCATTTCTACCCGCAGCTATACTATCGATATATCTGAGAAATGAGCTCATGTTGACTGAAAATTCTTCTACAATTGTATATCACGTTTTTATAATGGGATGTTATATAATACCCACAATGGGGGCTATATGTGCAGATAGCTTCATAGGAAAGTACAGGACCATTCTATATTTTTCCCTCATATATCTTGTCGGTAATATGCTGATGTGTGGAGCATCTGTATCAACGATGGATTTATCGAAAATGTGAGTAGGTACCATCAGTGACAGTGTCAACAAGTACGCTAAGTAGAGCCATTCTGTACAGATGAATGGTGAAATTTTCCATTTAATTTGCTCTATTTTTTAAACATCATCTGTCGCTAAAAATATCATATTCTAACGATGTTATTCAATAGAGGAAGTCTTCATCCTATTCGAATCATTCTACATTGTCATTTGGCTGATCAGTAGCACTCATATACCATACGTTTTGAACATGTGAACCAAACTCGAAAATGATATATTGAAAATCCATTTGAAATTTTTATATTGTTAATCAAGACTTTCTAACTCGTTTTCACAGATTCTTCACCCCGTTTGGATTATTCCTAATTGCTCTTGGTACCGGAGGTGTAAAACCTTGCGTAGCTGCATTTGGTGGAGACCAGTTTTATCTACCAGATCAATGCGAAGAGCTGCAGCATTTTTTCTCGCTCTTTTATTTCAGTATAAATTTGGGAGGTTTTATGGGGATGATCATCACACCCATTCTGCGAAAGAATGTGACGTGTTTCGGAGAAGATACTTGTTATCCTCTAGGTTTTGGATTCCCAGCAGCTCTCATGCTGCTCTCAATCGGTAAGCATGCTCCCGAGCCGTGGAACGATCAGTAGTGAAAGAGGTAGTTTTGACACCTTTATATCATACAGTTTTTTGGGAAGCATACTCAATAATAGTAGATGTGACTGTATTTCAGTCTTTTACCCTGTACAATTCGTAGATGTTTTTCTTCTCATTTAAATATTATTTTTCTATGTTTGCGAAATCGATTACTGGCACTTGTATAGTTGGCGGAATAAATAATTCCATAATTTCCCCTCGTAGTTCTCTTCATCGTTGGCAAGCCCTGGTACAGATTGAAAAATCCAAAAGAAAATGTCATGCTCAACTTCATGAAATGCGCATCGGTAAGTGGAACACACTCTAGACACATTAGTGTTTATGAAATGTGAAGTATGCTCTAGTGAAGCGTATGAGTGCGAAGAAGAAGAAGTACGACCATTGGTTAGATTATGCGCAGGACAAATACAACAAGAAACTCATCGATGATATGAAAATCGTTTTTTCGGTCCTGTTCCTGTTCCTACCAGTGCCCCTATTTTGGTCCCTATTCGATCAGCAAGGCTCTAGATGGACTTTTCAAGTGAGTGTTACATCGAAGAAATGCCCAAAACTGCAATAAGGACTGAACGAGAATATAAATTCGCTATCACAAAAACGCTTATATCTTTTGAACCACTGGACCGATTTCGAAAATCAAACTCATTTTCGAATCATCTTCTAATTCTAATGAAAGCTGTTTTTACAATAAAAAAACAAGAACTATTTTCTACAGAATTCATGGATTTTTTCTGGAATTCTTCCCATCATGCCTCTTATAGTGTTCTCAGTCACTTTCTGGGATGCTGTCTTCCACTTTTGCTTGAATTCAGCTAATGTTTTCGTTGATTTCTTAGTCTTCTTCAATTCTCTTTTTACCAGGGCCCAATAACTTTCGATTGGCCTGTGTTCTGGGCAATTTGGTGGATTGGCCTCTTTGGGGACAAAAACCACCTCATTAGCTTCGTACCATTCCTTGGTGGCCTTGCTGTAGTGGCATGAAGCTAAATCTGGCCAAAAGATTGTTGACACATCGTGCTCACGTAAAAATGGTAAAAGTCGCTTCTTCAAGCATTCCTCGATGTATATCTTCGAGTCAACAGAGCCTTGGCCAACGAAAAATTTGCTCCTTTTCCCACAACTGCAAATTGCTTGCCAAACCAGGAATTTTTTAGGAAACTTTGCTGGTTTCTTCACGCGAAATTGTTCGTCAACATTTCCACGAGAATCTGCCGTATAAAATTCCTGACCAGGAAGTTGCGAGAAATCAGCCAAGACATAGGTTTCGTCGTCCATCACGCAACAGGAAAAATTTTTCAAGAAATCCTTTTTAATTTCTTTGCTCTTCATTTCGCTTCTTGATTCTTCACAGCGTTCCTGTCTGGCACTTTCTGCACTTTGTATGTTCTAAGCCCACAACTCGACTTGATTTTCTGAACGGTTGACTGCGAACAACCCACTATTTGGGCCACTTTCCGTCCTGAAAGGTTAGGATTCTTCTGAAAAAGGCTGATGGCTTTCTTCACTTTTTTTGGGCTATGAAACCCCTTTTTCCTCCCGGTTCCTTCCTTGCGGTTAATTGTAAGATCTTCGTTGAAGCGCAACTCTTGATACCGTTTCCGGACGAACGCGAGCCTATTTAGCGATTCTTTTGAAGCTCCATTTTTGATTATTTTGAAAAAGGTTCACTATAAATTCTCGTGTTTTCACTTCGCTTGACATTTTGCGACAGAGAATTAGAATATCTATGAAGTAATAATAATGTTCCACATGTTTCTGACGTTCATAACAAGCCCCTATTTTGGTCCCTATTCGATCAGCAAGGCTCTAGATGGACTTTTCAAGTGAGTGTTACATCGAAGAAATGCCCAAAACTGCAATAGTTCATTTCGGAGAGAGAAAGAAAGCTCCAGACTGAAAGAGATATACTTAAATTCGTAGACTGGGCAAAACTCGTACTGTGACGACTGGTTAAATTTTTTCAGGGGGGTTATGAATTGATTTATTGAAAAATGATATTAGGGATCGATTGAACATCTATCAAGGGATTATTGCCAATTTAGAGGTCCCTTCCCTGTGTCCCCCAGTGGGTTAAAGGGTAATTTTTTTGTGGCTACCCACGAATCAAGCCATTTTTTATGACTTCATAATAAGAGGCACTGCTGATGAGCTAGACCATGTGCCATCGACCGGAACAAGTGATAATCTGAAGGCGTAATATCTGGGAATACGGCGGGTGGGATATATAGGACGTCCCATTTGAGCTTATTACGATATATACTAAAATACAAATTCTGGACACATTTTATGGGTATCTTTATGTCCATCTCTAACTAAGGTATCCATAGGTATCTTATGGGAACTACGAAAGAGCTTTTTGCGTCTTTATTCGACTGAAAAAAAATACAGCTTCGCCTCTAATGAACATTCTAGGCTTCCCATATGAACGGCAAAGTCCTAGGACTCGAGATAGTTCCAGACCAGATGCAGGTCATCAACCCAGCCATGGTGCTCCTCATGATCCCCATTTTCGACACCGTCTTCAAGCCACTCTTCGCCGCCTGTCCCGTTCTCCAGAACAACCTGAATCGGATGGCGATAGGGGGGGTAGCTGCCAGCTTCGCCTTTTTCTCGGCGGGCATTTTGGAAACGGTGCTCGAAAAAACCTACCCCGAACTGCCGGACAAGAGGCACGCTTCCATGTTCGTCGTCAACACTCTACCGTGCAAGCTGAAGGTGGTCAATCCTTTCGGAAGGGCGTTGGAGATGGAGTCCGGCGAGTTGAGGGCCTTCAAGAACTTGCCTGCGCACGGACGCCCCACGTATAAGATATCGGTGGAGGCGCCCATAGTTTGTGGGAATTTGTACTTTCTGAGGCACACGTTCGAGATGGTCATAAATCCGGTGGAGGATCAAGTAAGTACGAGGCGACTCACTTTATGGTCTGCGAGAGGTGTTGAGGGGGATAAAGTGGTGTTCAATAGATACTTTGATATCAAGACCATGAAATAGGGCCCCATATAGTTTAGATTTCTTTTTATACTAACTAGATTTTGATGAGAATTTTGATTTTTCTGAGGATTTCAAGAGAAACCTTCAAAAAAATTTTTTTTATTCCCAAGCAGATACGTAAAGACTACAAAAGACCATAAAGTTTAAGTATAGCAACAAAGCTTCTTTTCATAATTTGTCAAACTAACTTACTGTGCTTACCAAAAAAGGTTCTGTTGGAAAACAGGGGACAGTGTTCCAGAGAAAATATCACCATGTGGATATGCAATCGAAATTGGCACATGGGATAAACTATACCTTTTCAACTTCAAATTGAGAACTATCAAAATCAAATTGGGAACTAACATATTCAAATTGGTAATAATCAAAATCAGATTGGAAATAATCAATTTCATATTGGAATGACATCCATGTGAATCAGATCTTTGAATTATGTACTCGATATGTAATTAACTCTCAAATTTGTCCAAAGTAAGTAACGAACGATAAGTCTACAATTTCTTTTTCATAATCATGCCTTCTACAAAGAAGAAAGCTGCAGATTCAATGAAAAAGCAGGTAATTGCGGTATGCAATGGAAACATAACACAGACAGAATCTCGTCTTCAAAGAACGGAAAATTTGATGAGAAGGAATATATCAACCATGAACCATTGCAGTTAGTACCTGTACAAGATATATGGCTCATATCCAGAGGTTCATACATGATGTTTTGACCTTTTTTGATATGAGAGTTTGAGCACAAATATGAAATTTTTTAAGTATGTACTTCTTACACTTTTTGAATGTTTGATAAGTTCAAATATATATTGATAGTTTTTTCTTCATGTTTCATCAATATAAAGATCTTCTGATCATGCCTGATCTTGATTTACATAGCCACGAACGCCGTTTCAATTTGAAATTGATTATTCCCAATTTGAATATGTTAATTCCCAATTTGATTTTGATAGATCCCAATTTGAAGTTGAAAAGGTATAGTATTCCTGCTGGAAAACCCGGAATATTCTAGATTTGAAAAAAAATTGGGTCATCAAATCCGATAAATTTTTCTGTTTCAGGTTGAAACTGTCATTATAGGTGTGGGCGATAGAAATAAAATAGAAATATTTCAGACAGATCCCATTGATTTCAAGAAATCTCTGAACGGAAGAGCCAGAGTGAGGTAAGACGAAAATGAAAAATGGAAAACATAAAACTAAAAAAACTGGTGAAAAAGGACATTCTGTTCGAGTTTGGTATAGAAATATAGGTTTTCGAGAACGCTGAATTCAATAAAAAATATTCCAAGGCGCTATCTAGAATAGTTTAGATTTTGACCTACGAAATGGCATTTTCTCAAAAAATCGAAATTTCAAATCGTCATAACTCCCGTTTCTGTGGTCGGATCCACTTTTTGTTTGTATATTGTTAATCAGCATTGTCCCAGGTATCTATAAGCCTAATAAAATCTATTTCGAAAATGTCAACTTTCTGGGTGAAAAATACGTAAGGGGTAAGACCCCCGAAAAACACCATATTCGTCATCAACACGGAATCCCTGGGAAATCTAAACGTGTTATTCGATCGTTAAGGTCTTCATCCCATTCGAATCTATCAGAATACACATTTTGCTGATCCATAAAACCAAAACTCTGCATGCTCTAAGCGTGTGAACAAAACTCAAAAATGAAAAATGGAAAACATAAAACTGAATAAAATCTGGTTAAAGAAGGACAATATGGTCAAGTTTGGTATCGAATTATAGGTTTTCGAGTACGCTGACTTCAATAAAAAATATTCCAAGGCGCTATCTGAAATAGTTCAGATTTTGACCTGTCAAATGGCATTTTTTTAAAAAATTGAAATTTAAAATCGTCATAGCTCCCGTTCCTATGGTCGGATCCACTTTATGTTTGTATACTGTTAATCAGCATTGTCCCAAGTATCTCTAGGCTCAATAAAATCTATTTCGAAAATATCAACTTTTTGGGTGAGAAATACGTAAGGGGTAAGACCCTCAAAAACACCATATTCGTCATCAACACTGAATCCCTGGGAAATCTAAACGTGTTATTCGATCGTTAAGGTCTTCATCCCATTCGAATGTTTCAAAATACCCATTTTGCCGATCGATAACACCCAAACTCTGCATGCTCTAAGGGTGTGAACAAAACTCGAAAATGAAAAAGTGAAAACATAAAACTAAAAAAAATCTGGTTAAAGAAGGACAATATGGTCAAGTTTGGCATCAAATTATAGGTTTTCGAGGACGCTGAATTCAATAAAAAATATTCCAAGGCGCTATCTAGAATAGTTTAAATGTTGACCTGCGAAATGGCATTTTTTTAAAAAATCGAAATTTGAAATCGTCATAGCTCCCGTTCCTGTGGTCGGATCAACTTTTTGTTTGTATATTGTTAATCAGCATTGTCCCAAGTATCGCTAGGCCTAATGAAATCGATTTCGAAAATGTCCACTTTTTGAGTGAAAAATACGTAAGGGGTAAGACCCCCCAAAAACACCATATTCGTCTACAACACGCAATTCCTGGGAAATTTAAAGTTGTTATTTGATCGTTAAGGTCTTCATCTCATTCGAATCTTTCAGAATACCCATTTTGCCGATCCATAACACCCAAACTCTGCATGCTCTAAGCGTGTGAACAAAACTCGAAAATGAAAAAGTGAAAACATAAAACTAAAAAAAATCTGGTTAAAGAAGGACAATATGGTCAAGTTTGGAATCAAATTATAGGTTTTCGAGGACGCTGAATTCAATAAAAAATATCCCAAGGCGCTATCTAGAATAGTTTAGATTTTGACCTGCGAAATGGCATTTTTTCAAAAAATCTAAATTTCAAATCGTCATAACTCCCGTTTCTGTGGTCGGATCAACATTTTGTTTGTATATTCACAATTGTCCCAAGTATCTCTAGGCCTAATAAAATCGAATTCGAAAATGTCAACTTTTTCGGTTGAAAATACGTAAAGGGTAAGACCCCCCCATAAACACCATATTCGTCATCAACATTCGATCGTTCTGGTCTTCATCCCATTCGAATCTTTCAGAACACCCATGCTATCTCGCTAATTTCGATTTTCAGAATCGCCTACATCAAAACGAGCAGATCCCTCCATAACGTCACGATCAGCCTGCGGAATCTGAACGGATTCCAGGACGTTTATTTCGTTCAAGACTCCAAAAACAACTATCTCGCGACATCGGCCTACATGGAGCTTCCAGACGGAGAGTAAGTGAAAAGCTCGGATGAAAGTTCTAACAAAATTGAAGATTTCCCGATTTTCAGTTACGACTGTCTGATAAACAGCAACGAAATTCCTGAAGTAACGGTGCAAAAGGTCCACCTGGATTTCGGCGGCATATACGCTTTGGTGATACGCGAGAATAAAAGGAGAGTGGAGGTAGATGAATAATTTTTTATGAATTGTAGCGAATTTTCCAAACTAATTTGTTTCTTTTCGCTTCGAAGTTTTTCCATGTTTACCCTATGGCAGCTCCGAATACAGTCAATATATTGTGGTTGATACCTCAGTATTTCTTCATTTCTGTGGCAGAAATTTTCTTCGCTATCGCTGGATTGGAGTTTGCATTCATGCAGGTAATAATTTTTTAATTGGCTCGAGTGATTCGGAGATTTCTTTTTGAATCTCTAATTTTTTATTCACACTGTATTTACTACAAACTGAGGCAACAGTTTCCATATGATATATCTCCTGATAATTAATCTGTCGTTGTTCTTCAAGACAAGTTTCTAGTTCATTATTCACCATCATTATCATCAGATTCAAATTCAAACCAACAGTCATAAAAATGAGATAATGAAAAAACGAAAAAATCTCCTCTTTCTTTCTTTACAGGCCCCAAAATCAATGAAAACCGTAACGATTGCTGGTTGGTATTTGAGCGTTGCTGTAGGAAACTTTTTCGTCATCATAATCACCCAGGCAAATTTCTTTAAAAGTCAGGTGAGACTGATAAAATTTTGTAAGTTAGTTCTTTCTTATGAATAAGGAATTGAGGAATATTTCTATAAAATTGTCGGGAGTGACGATACCATTGAAGTCATCCATTTCGATGCTTGGCATTACTGTCGGCAGTAACCTTTCCTGGGAGAATCACGTGAGATCCATTGCTGAAAGTGCAAAAACTTGGTTTTCTGTTTCGTGCCAGGAGCTATTTCACCTCGAGTCAGCTGCTTATGATCTATAAGGCACAGATTCGACCTGTCCTGGAATACTGTTCCCCTATTTGGAGTGCTGCACCTAAACACACCCTAAAACTCTTGGATTCCGTACAAAAAAGGGCAATTCGTCTCGTCGGTGATGCATCGCTTACAGGCACGCTCACTTCTCTGGAACAACGTAGAAAAGTGGGCGATCTGTCTCTATTTTATAGATATTTCCATGGGCGATGCTCTTCTGAATTATCAGCAATCGTTCCCCCTCTGGCAGTCTCTTCCAGACTAACCCGTCAAGTTAAGTCTTCACACCCCTTCGTGGTAACTTTGGAGACCTGCAGAACATCGCTCTTCAAAGACTCGTTCATCATTCAACGAACAGCGAGGCTTTGGAACACATTGCCTAGGGAGGTGTTCCCCGAGGCATATAACCTCCAGAAATTCAAGAAGAACACCAATTCCTACCTGCTTGCCCTTGGTTCTCACGATGTTCTCTGAACATTACAGGATATTCCTTTTCGTGAAAATCACAACATTAAAAAAAAATATATTTACACTATTACAACAATTAAATTCTCACTCAAAGTTTATCCATCGAGGAAGAACCTGAAGGTTTATAGAACCATACTGACAATTTGCACCGAATTGATCTGTCAGAATATTTGTATTTTGCAAAATATAAAGAGATAGGATGCCCAATGAAGGACTCATATTCTGAATAAACGAATTCTGATGTTTGGGAGACATTTGAGAAATAAATACTGCTAATGAAAGTTTTCGTCCTTAGGATTTCTTTTATGAATATTTTTTTGAATATTTCAATGTAAATATCGTGTTTAGCAAAATATCCACATGTCTCAAGCTGTCGTCACAAATTGGTGAAGGATCCGGGTAGTGCTAAAATATCCTGAATATACTGACAATTATACACTGCGCAAAAAAATTAACGCACATTCTGAAAATCTCAATTTTAATGAAAGTTAACTCTACATTGACTTTATAACTTATTTTTTATGTTCTCTCGGGAAGGTTTTGAACGAAACAAGACACATTAAATGGAAGAAAAATTCAGGATTTCACCGAATCTTATGTGAAAGAAGAGAAATGAACAATTTTCAAAATACTGAAATGCTGATAAGTGATTTAATACTTGGTATTTCCACCCCTTGCGTTAATTACAGCTCGGCAACGACGGTTCATACTCAAAATGAGTGATCTTAAAATGTTCTGATCTAATCCTTTCCGGATTTCTCCGAGTTATGGATTCCTAAGTCATTAAGAGTAGCTGGATGATTTTCTGAACTTCTCAGCCTTCTATTGAGGTTGTCCCAAACCTGCTCAATCGAATTGAGATTTGGACTTCTTGCTGGCCATTCCATTCGAGAGACTTCGAACCTCTTCAAGGTACTCCTGAACGATGCGCGCACGATGGGGTCTGGCATTATCGTCCATAAAAATGAAATTTTCACCAATGTATGGGGCAAATGGCACTACATGCTCTTCAAGAATGTTCCTTATATACTTATCAGCATTCATAGCTCCATTATCAAGAACCACTAGGTCTGTGCGAGCAGTCAAAGATATTCCACCCCATACCATAATCGATCCTCCCCCGAAACCAGTAGTATTCAGGAAATTGCACTGAGCATATCTTTCATGTGGACGTCTGTATACAAGGGAACGTCGATCACAATGGTAAAGGCAGAATCTAGACTCATCTGTGAAGAGAACTCTTTCCCAATCGGCCTCTTCCCAATGGATATGCTCTCTCGCAAAATCCAAACGCGCCCTTCGATGGGCTGGGGTAAGAGCTCTGGGCCTCTTGCCGCAACACGAGGCCTTAAATCATATTCTCTGAGGCGATTTCTTATTGTCTGAGTGCTAATTTGCACCTCATGAGTTTGCTCAAGCTGATTTCGAAGGAGGCGAGCGGTTGCAAACCATTGTCTCAACGAAGAAACTCTCAAGTAACGTTCTTGAATGGCAGTTGTTACCCGTAGTCTACCCTGTCCTGGTCTTCGGACATTCATACCTGTCTCCCTGAATCGCTGCAACATTCTGGACACACTTGTATGGGAAACTCCAAACCTTTCTGCAATTCTTGTGTATGTCCACCCTTCTTCTCGCAAAACTACCGCTTGGGCACATTCCTCTTGGGTCAAATTGCGTGTTTCGCGTTGCATAGCGATCGAGTGTAGAAAATCAAACGAAAGAAAAACTATTGATCACTAGAATTGATCGAGAACAACTGATTTTAGAATGGAGCCAATACATTCAAAATCTGCTAATATCTTTTTTTTTATTCCTGCTGGGAGAAAACATCTGTATTGAAGAAAAACGTTGAAAGTGGATAACATATGCATGCATAATTCTGATAAAAATAATTATCATTGAGAACACCTTCGGTTGTAGATAAATTTGAGATTTCCATAATGTGCGTTAAATTTTTGCGCAGTGTAGTTCTAATTCTAGTTGACTTAACCTAAGTGTTACAGCAATTTGAAATAAATCTTTTAAATAAGGACAATTTCAGAGTAATACCATGCGTTTGTGTACTTCAAAGACATTTTTACAGACTAAACTTCTGACCATCGTAAACATTCGAAATCATGAACTTGACCTTGCAGTGACCTCGAAGTGACCTTGAAATTAGAATTTGACCTACTCAAAATCCAACAGATACCTACAATTTGGAAGGAGTGGGAAAAAGGGGTATATCCGTCTCGTTCTATTTTCCGAATATTTCAGGCGCATGAATTTTTTCTGTTTGCAATCCTCATAATTGCTGACATGTTGATCTTCCTGGAGATGGCCTCAAGATACAGATTCGTTCAATTGGAAGCCGATAGTTCAATTTACCTTTTTCGAGGGGAGAAATGCCCTTTGATCAGTGGGGACTCGGTACCTCTTTACAGTAACGACGAGGATGAAGATGAAGAAGAAGAAGAAAATGAAGAAGGGGTAATTCATGTTTTAACTTCTCCAAATTCACAACTTGTTTCATCTATGGTCATTTTTTCAGGAGATGAAAAGTACTACAACGTAGTTAGACGGAAAGTTTTTATTCATATTGTAATTTTATAATTATTTATCAATTTAAGTTTTACTTAACATTCTATTGTACTTACACTTATATTTAAGACAATGTTTTGCTTACTAAAATATGATGACCAATAAAGAATTAAGTCTGAAAATATAAATATTCAATCAATGACGTGAAACAAAACCCACTTTTTTACAGGAATAGTAATGAATTGATATATGTATAAAACACATGTATCGTTCTATTGGAAAAACTATTATATTACCTCGATTGTCGCCTTTATTTTGGAAAAAATATTAACTTATTTTCATTTGGGTTAAGAGGAATTCCTAGATTGAATATTATTGAGCATCATCAACCTCATATTGACACTATTTGAAAGTCCAAATATTCAAACTCACTTTTTTCTTCGGTTACGGAAGAAAAACATTTAAAATTTCATATAGTATATACTTTGGATCAGGTAGCTTCATATCAGACAAATATTTTGTTCGGTTTACTATAAAAGATGGAAAATTTCTCTATTGTACTATATATTTTTATAATGCCGAGGAAATTTACAATCTGATCTTATCATCTTCATCCTGAGCCTGAATTAATAAACAATATAACTTAAATCCGTCCCAATACCCGATAAGAATTGATGTTCTGGGTCAATAAATACGCAGGTAGACCAAAAAATATCTACACTAGTCACAAATTTTAAGTTTGTAGAATCAAATGATGAAGGGGATGATTCTTTCCTGGGGAATGAAATACAAATCTAGAACGATTTCTAGAAAAAATGGTTGCAATGAAGAGTAACACAAACTTGACAAAAAACCCATAATATTAAACTTGTGCTCCTGGTTTCTTAGAAAAGATAAAACGAACTGAGAGCTGCTAAAACATATTTTTCAACAGCTCCATTTTAAGTCCAGCTATAAAGTTCTTATTGTTGATAATCTATATCGAGACCGATCAATTTGGTATAAGTTTTAAAATGGGGTAAAAGTAAATTCATTCTTCATTGAAAGTGTAACTTTTATAAGCCTTAATTGATACTTGAAACTTGGGAACAAGTTCATTTGGATTCCAAAACAAAGCCAAGCTAATCCCATCGCTATCATTCTCAGACAAAATAATCATTTGTACTTTTTATCTTTCATTCACCACCCATAGGTGTTCATCATAAAATGATGCGATCACAGTTTTGTCGACATAGTTGTGCGATTGTGTACCTAGTGTGTTGAACATATTATAGTAGTTAGATAAAGTTTTTCTAACATGGGTGAGTCTTATTATGTTAGTATTCAGGTCATTATGATTTCAAATTGGATAAAAACAGAAAAGATATATGGGACGAATTTGGAAGAAAATATATTTACATATTTGAAAATATATACAGGGTGTTCCATGATAGAGGGCTTCAGCTTTTCCGATTATACTGGAAGTGAAAATAAATTTTCTCAACAATTTTTTTTTTATAAAATTCAATTTTCGAATTCAGTAGCTCGAGTACGTCATTCTCCATCTGAATGCAAAATTTCATCTTGATCTGAAGAATAGTTTTCAAATAATTTGGTTTTCCTGAACCTACCCTAAGTATTTACGAGTTCTAGGACTGACAGAATTGAATTTGACCATAGCTTCTAGATCTAGATCAATGAGTCCATGGAGACCATTTTCGGCCCAATTTAGAGATCTACAGCCATGACGAAATGATATAGCTTTAGTTTACGTAGAAAGAGTGCTCAAAAACACTGATTTTGAGCTATTTGAATATCAATCTCTCTCAAACTTACTGCTGAGAAACCATCAACGTTTTTGACGGATAAACACACTTTTAAAGTACCTACATATTGAAACAAGGACAGCAACTTATTCAGATAAACCTTGTGCTTATTTTCCATAATTTGAAATCATCATCTCAAGATTATTCGAATAATAAAAACGAAAAGCTAAGATTCTAATTTGTAATATTGCTGCACAATTTTCAAAGACCTTCATGTCACATGATGTCTTTAAAAGTTGCTCAATTGAATCTTCATTATGCTTTGTTCATGAATTGTCATGGAACAATGAGTTTTAATTGAACGTATTCAAATTAAAAATTGCCTACAAAATCACCGCAATGTCTAATTAAATAACTGTATAATTATTCCTTTATATATATATATTCTTTTGAATCAATAAAACGCAGCACATTCCGCTTGATTTGTCACAGCATCGCGACAGTTGGAAAAAATATCACCTATACAGTGTGTTCCAGAGCAGTTATAATTACAATTTCAAATAAAAATATGGATCCTTCAACAGAGGTTCATTCAAATTACAATTTTCCGGTACCTTTTGATCATACACTGCTATAGTTTGAATGAAAAAAAATCAATTTATAGCACAACTGCGAATGATTGTGAACAATCGTCTTTTATTGAGAGAGAGAACTATCTTGGAATGTTGAAATTTCAATTGAATTAAAAATTTTCATTGTTTACTATCCAAACATTTATTGCCAAATATCTATAAGTAGGCATCTACTTATTAATCTAGTTTTTACTGGATCGGCATTGTGAGAAAAGTAGGTGATGTGGGTATCCGATTTTATCGAATTAGTAGATTTTATCTTGAAAGGTTTATGGAATTTTGGATAACTTCAATAATTGACTTTATTGGGACATACAGATGTTGGAGGAATTCAAGAATAAATCGTAGATTAGCTGATATGCCAAGTATTCGAGGGATTATGTATGACACACAATATCGAAAAGCATAAGAATATATTATTAACGCTTCATACACAGAACACTTTACAACAGGGAGGTTGATATTTGCATAATTTCTATCTCTGATATCTTGAACTATATAATAACAGACTCATTTATGCAAATTTCGTCATGAATCTATTTTGCGAATTGATCTGGAATCTAGGTTGAATTTACATTTATTCACGTGATTTCTCAACAAATCAAAACTGTTATTACTTCTTGGCAATCATATGGGAAAAATAGGATTTCTGTGTGACAAAATTTCATATCAACATAGACATTTTATTATTATTGCATACATACAGAGGGGGTTGGAGTTGAAAAAAGGTCCTTTATTTCTTGTTAGTATCTGAACCTCTGAAGATAATCGAACCAGATGTGGATATGAAATGTTCTTGAAAGCTTGTCTTCAGAAGTTTTCGATTCTTTTGGTTTTATTCTTGTTAGGAAAATTAATCCATATCCATTTCTATCGAATTATCAATTCAATCTTGATATCGTTACATTTTCATTCTGAAATTGATGAATATCTCCAATCAATTGATGATATCAACAGAGCTTCAAACACAGACCGACGTCATGAATTAGAACCATCATAATAAAGGTGTATGCTCACTCGAACATTTCATCAATATCATACTTTTAATTATTGATAAATGGGCGACGTTATCAGTATAATTACTTGCATGAAAATCCTTCGTAACTTTAGATCGGATTACGAAAAGATAAAAATTTATAACACCTGCATATACTATGTTGATGCATTGATGTAGGTTATCAAGTGGGGACATTGTACCTATCCTGAAAATAACAGGTTCCCCACAAGGACGAAAATTTCAAGACATGTTTGAAGTCCAAATGATTCCGTTAGGGGACTTGGTACACGTCCGAGCTCGCGAGCCCCCTTCAAAAATTGGGCTTTTTATTTCCATGATATCTCAGTTCGTATGCGGCGTAGACCAACAATTTTTTTTTAAATTAAAGCTTAATCATTTCTTTAGAATGTTTATTACTCGCTTTTCTGTTTTTCTTCGTATATTAGGAGAAAAACCTGGTGAGCTGTAATTTCATGAAAATCTGGACAAACGATTTTATTTCCATGATATCTCTGTCAATTCTCGGGATAAATGTATGAAAATTTCAGTTTACAAGCGAAGTAATATTTTCCAGAATGTGTATTGATCAGTTTTTTTGTTCATTGCTCCCTCAATTTTTAAATGAATTATAAAGTAGGAACTTAATTGGTCATATTTCCAACCAGGTTTTTTTCCTAATATACGCAGAAAAAGGGAAAAGCAAATAATACAGATTTTGCAAAATATTATTCCGCATGTATACTGAAAATTTCATAGATTTATCCCGAAAATTGACGGAGATATCACGGAAATAAAATCGTTTGTCCAGATTTTCATGAAATTACTGCTCACCAGGTTTTTTTCCTAATATACGAAGAAAACAGAAGATCGAGTAATACACATTCTAGAGAAATTATTAAGCTTTAATTAAAAAAAAATTGTTGGTCTACGCCGCATACGAACTGAGATATCCCTTCAAAAATTGGGCTTTTGAAGGGAGCTCGCGAGCTCGGACGTGTACCAGGTCCCCTTAATGTGCAAAATAGGTCGAGTGACTTTGGAGATATTGATTTTTGAAATTTCATTCCACCGAAAAAGCATCTCTTAATGACGGTGACAACCCTAGGAGAATTTAGTCATGTGGAGATTATGCTGATTTCCAATATTGTCTTTTACAGAGGATAATTACAAGGAGCTGAGTGAAACAGGAGATGCTGAAAATGGTTCAAGTGCACCTGTAAGTTCTCTTCTTCAATATTATCTATTATCTTTGTCGGTTATATCTAGATCAAAAAGCGACAAAGGCTTTCAAATTTCTTGAAGGTTCTTAATTTTTCGCAATATTGAAGATTAATTATCAAATTTCATGTTCCTCCTTAAAGAATATTTCAAAGGACGTTCTTCATGAATCACCCTATATGTGCGGCATTTTCCTTCATTATTTTTTAATTTTTCACTGATTGCAAAAGAATATTAATCCAGATGCTGCATCAGAAATCCATACGTGGCTTTGAATATTTATTGAATCATTTCGAAAAACCAGTTTGAAGTATCCGGATTTTTTCAGATGAACTATTGTGAAAGTGACATTTCGAATATACAGACTGAAATAAATTCGACCTCATTATAATTCGATTGCGATCATTTCATTTTTCTCTTATTGCTGAACGATTTCTTTAAATAATGGTCTTCTCGTGTTATGTGGGTTGGAATAAAAACAACTATAATTTCAAGAATTGGAAAACGGTAATAAACCGTTTTATTCACTGTTGATTACACAAGCCGAAATTGGGTACTTATTCCTTTCATCTTACCGCTGAAATCATTCTGTTCATCATCCAGATGAATACGTTAATTGAATGACAATTAATCGAATAAGTCGGTTCTGTTTTAGAAAGTCAACGGACTTTGAATGGAATAAAATATAACGATAATTTTTTTGGACGCTCGTTCTTATAAAATATTGTTCTATAAATAAATATTGATAAGCATTATCTGAGAAAAATCTACCGACACCATAAAAATGTACATGGAAAATTGTCTGAGAAATAATTTCACAGAAACGCAGAAATTTCCAAAGGAAAAAAGTTACAGCTAATTTTCAAAAATGTAAATCTTTCTTTCAAACGACGCTTATTATGGTCAAGTGGCTTTAGTTCTTGAACCAGTTGGATCTTGTAAAGGTGTAGACCAAAATCTTCACGCAAAATTTTCCATTTGGTGGGGGCACAGAGTCCAACTTGTTGTGAACATCGACGTATAGACATATGGATCTACATTAACACTATCACTTACAGGAGCGATATTTTCTTCTGTACACAGTTCTTTGTCTTGTTGCATCTAGTAGAGAAAATGTTGTTCGAAATCTATCGATAGTTCGACGAATAAGCTGCTCTGATGGACGATTATGTAAACCATAAATTTCATGAAGTGCTCTATGAGTTTGGAGAACAGAATCCTGATTTTGAAAATGAATTTCAACAATTTGTAAACGTTGTTGCGGCGTAAGTCTTCCCATGATAATTTGTCAATGCCTACTGAACAGAATTGTCAGAACAACATGGCTTCTACTTTCTATCAAATCACAGTTACCCCTATCAAAAATTCTATCACTCTAAAAAAACACCCAATATTCATGACCCCATCTGAAAAATTTCCTAGATCCGTTAGTGGCGCTCATTCTACTTGAACAGGGGCCATATTTTTCATGTTGATTGGGTAGAAAGTTGATTTCGTTCATATTCATGTTGATGTTGATTCATCAATAATTTTCAATACAAACAAACATTCAATTTCATTTCGATATTAGAGTGGGTATCATTCCAGAAACATAATGTTTTTACATACATTTAAACAAAAAAATAAAATAAAAATTTCAGGAATTTTCATCGCGAATAAATATGGCACCATTTATATTCGTCTGAGCCATTCCTATTTCAAGGTCGATTGAGAAATATTCTAGTTTTTGCACGCTTGTTTCCCGAATAGAGACCATTATCTTATCAGTCTACTCAAATGTCTGCAATTTTCGAATTACAAAAAAGGTTAAACTGGACTCATAAACCACATGAATTTTATTGTTAGTCGACTGCAATAACATTAGGCACGTCAAGTAATATGTTTATCGTAAATAGCTACGTACAG
The DNA here is from genome assembly GCA_910592335.1 of Adalia bipunctata. Taxonomy (NCBI): domain Eukaryota; kingdom Metazoa; phylum Arthropoda; class Insecta; order Coleoptera; family Coccinellidae; genus Adalia; species Adalia bipunctata. The sequence goes on along the minus strand of OU342948.1, from coordinate 5,995,114 downwards.
GGTGTCCCAAATTTGGCTGTAAAATAAAAGTGTGAACAAAATTTCACTAGGATAGTATGATTGAAAAAATAAAATAAACTCAAAGCCCAATTCGTCTGAAATTTCAAATATACGTCAACGATATACGTAAAACGGACTATCTAAATCATCGTGCCATCAGCAGATTGAGAAAACAGGTGTTTTGAACCATAACCGCCATCCGTAACGCCGCTTGCATTCTTACGTAATGAGTGCGATACACCTGACCCAAAATTTGAGAAAACCACCCATCAATCAAGCTGACCACTCCTTCCAGCGATTGAGACCGTCTGGTACACAAACCATCGACAGACCGCATTGTAGTAAACAGCTCAACTCGCTCAACGTGCTCACCTTGACTAGATAAACGAAACACGAAGATTGTTAATGTTCGTTGTTTGACAATCACTCAACAATCAAGACGAGAGCTGTATCGACACCAAAACATAAAACCGCGGTTGATTGCAGCAAAAAGTTGCGACCTGGTATATTCCAGCGTGTGTGGAAACTGAATTATGTCAATTTTACGTAAACGCAGTTCTATCAAACGAGACTGAAGTGAAACTGACGGTTTTTGTGGTTTTGTGAAGTTTTTTCCATCAAAATGACGAGTGCTAAAATGGATGTGACCGTTGATAAGAATCGCGGGAAGGTAATTTAAGCCATATAAGCCATATGATGTACATGGTACAAATTATTGTTCTGATATGTCTAGAACTTTCTCTGTTAGGCAATTTTAACTTTAAATGGATTTAGTTATGGTTGTGCATTTCTACATAAAGGTAATGGTACCAATATTGAGAAATCCTTGAATTTCTAAAAAATCAATTGGCTTTATTACTTAAATGAGAATAAAAGCGTATTTCCGCATTTTAAATGGAATCAAATTATGGTTAATGGTGGTTAAATCGTTTCAAAAGATAAGAAATGAAATCATTACCACAAGAACTCAGCAACTAAAGAAACAAGTGCAGTTGGACTGATAAATATGTGTACAAATTAACACTCGCACAATTTGAAAAAATTTATAATCTTTATTCAGTCTCAATAATCATTAGATTGGAATTGAAGAAACAAAAATACCAATAGTCATCTCATTTTTAAGTCCTGAACCCTACATCTAATTTGCTCTATAATCTACAGAGTGTATCTTTTTCGTTGGCGACAATTCGATTTTATGTAACGGTTTGACCGATTCAATCGAACTTTTTACAAGAGTGTCAAAGAGTAAAGATATGTACAGGGTGTTTGGTAATTCGACGTGAACCTTGAAAAGTGATATACTAGACATCATTTGCAGTGAATTGCGTCGAGTGAAGCATGGTCCGAAAATCTATGGTTACGAAGATATCGCGATTCTTCAACTTTTTTGAAATCTTCTGCTTCGTTATCGAAAATAATTAATTTTGTGAAAACTACTCGATTCTAAATGTTCAATGAATATTTTTTTCAAAGCTGAGGAGATGGTCCTTATTTCTTGCGAAAAAGTATTCACTTAAAAATTCAGATAACCCGAGATATACAGGGTCATAAATGGCTGCACCTGTTTTCCTCATAAAATCTTGATAAAACAATTGAGAATTACTTGAAAAAAGTATTATGAACTTGGTGTACAAATGTAAGGAAAAACTTTCCTGTTTCATCAGCTTTCCAAAAAGGTACACATGTCAATAATTCCTTCATGCAATTTAAAAATATGGCCGGAAAACCAAGCAGACAACAGACTTTTTCGAGTCATTCAGATTTCCTATTATCCTTTATTTCACTCGGCGTGATTCGAAAGCCGTAAGCGGGCCATATCGATATCTAAATTCGATATCTAAATGACTCGAAAAAGTCTGTTGTCTGCTTGGTTTTCCGGCCATATTTTTTGATTGCATGAAGGAATTATTGACATGTGTACCTTTTTGGAAAGCTGATGAAACAGGAAAGTTTTTCCTTACATTTGTACACCAAGTTCATAATACTTTTTTCAAGTAATTCTCAATTGTTTTATCAAGATTTTATGAGGAAAACAGGTGCAGCCATTTATGACCCTGTATATCTCGGGTTATCTGAATTTTTAAGTGAATACTTTTTCGCAAGAAATAAGGACCATCTCCTCAGCTTTGAAAAAAATATTCATTGAACATTTAGAATCGAGTAGTTTTCACAAAATTAATTATTTTCGATAACGAAGCAGAAGATTTCAAAAAAGTTGAAGAATCGCGATATCTTCGTAACCATAGATTTTCGGACCATGCTTCACTCGACGCAATTCACAGCAAATGACGTCTAGTATATCCCTTTTCAAGGTTCACGTCGAATTACCAAACACCCTGTATATCAAAAATAGGGTAGACAGTAGGTATACTAAGTATCGCTTGAACTTGAAGGTCATTTTATGTTCAGACAATAGTATCTTGCATACAAGAATATCATCTTCATTTTTAATGACTAATGAGTCCCTCTTGATTTTAACTTTGCTGGAAGATCTTGAGAACATTAAATTCGTTGACCATGAAGTCTCTGAATATCAATTCAATCTATAGACCTACACCTGCATCTACTACCATAACTTTGTTCAAATGAACAATTTCTCAAGTGAAATACTTCAAGAGAAGATAATTCAGTATTCACATTCCGTTTTGATAACTTCCAATGAAATTCAATTGACTTGTGAACATGTGACCTCAAATGGAAGATTTAAAATACTGTAAACCTATTTGTGTTGTTGTGGGTTCTGATCTCGTCATCACCTGAGTATCCATTGTTTATTAGAATCATACCCAGTGATTTTTATGGTGATCGTCATTCGTACGAGTAAATGTTCGAATTTCTCGTGTAGAAAAACCGGATTTATAGGGATTGATGATTCTCATCATATTTATCCATGATTATTGGGTACTGAAGATGAAAGTTTACTAAAAAGGGGCGATTTATTTTTGAAATTAGATGAAATATTGGAGGGAAAAGCAGAGTTAAATTATATAAGGACAAAAATCGTCTTTCTTAGTCCAGTAACCTTTGGATCAGGATCGATTTTCAATGGAACTGGCACATTCGCCAATTTGTGATCCAAGTTTTCTATACAGGGTCTTTCACGAGGAACCTCACCCATATTTATACGGGAAACTACTGAACGTATTTTCATGAAATTCAGCACTTATAAGTATTTCACGATGCTGATGAAATCTAAAATATTTTCAAGGCATGAGCACCTCCGGTTTTTCCGTCAACTTCCGTTTTTCAAATTAGAACACCATTTTTTTATTGCAGAAATAGATTCCTTGGATGGATATTTTCTGAGTTAATATCCACTTTAGGGCAAGGGTGTGATGCATATACTCACATTATTTTTTAACGTAGATTCAATATCTGCCATAAAAAAATGGGGTTCTAATTTGAAAAAATTGATTTTTCACGATTTTGTCATCCCCAACTTTGAAAGCGATTTTTTCACCCCCTGTATCATGAATCGCGATTTCGATTTTTAAAGTGGATACATCAATCTTACATCTTGAAAAATCCCAAAAATGAAAATTTTCCATCCAAAAACCTCGAAGTTATTCTTGTTTCAGCGGAGCTCTATTTTCGAGTTTTTTCTTCGAATTTTCCCGCTCAGAGAGAATTTTCCAACCAAAACTGAAAAATGTTACATCGAAATAACTTGAAATTTTCTAAGGAATCTATTTCTGCAATAAAAAAATGGTGTTCTAATTTGAAAAACGGAAGTTGACGTCATTTCCGGAAAAACCGGAGGTGCACATGCCTTGAAAATATTTTAGATTTCATCAGCATCGTGAAATACTTATAAGTGCTGAATTTCATGAAAATACGTTCAGTAGTTTCCCGTATAAATATGGGTGAGGTTCCTCGTGAAAGACCCTGTATAGAAATACTGTTCATTCAATATCCTTCCTAAGCTGCTTATCATATTTAAATTCAGCTTTGGTTCTCTTCTTATATCAGAGTTCCTTAAATATATCTTCTATAGGGAATATCTAAATGCATTGGTCTATATCGCTAAATGTCAAGATTTCCAGATTTCTTGCCGAATCAACGTTTCAAAACTGAAACAATTGCGGTGCAAATTGAATTTGATTATGAAGTTTATCGAATAATCGATATGGCCTGAATGTAGGTCGATTTCATAAACTCCTGATTTCGCAGACAAATTTATCAATTCAGATGAGTTAGTCTGGTCCATTTGGAGGTTCAGACATTTCTGCCTCTGGATATTCTCGTCATATTGGATCATTCATAATCGATCATCTGATAAAAGGTACGAAACAATGACTGGGGATCAACTGAAAGTGTTTCAAGCTGTAGAAATGATGAAATACATTAATCTTTATGATTAAGATCAGAAAATTTCATAATATTCCCCTTTTTTATAACAATCAAATGTACGTTTATTTTATAACCGCACAATTGTGTTGATAAACAAATAAAAGTACTCCATTCACTTTTATAATGTATCCCGGTTGGCGATGAAATTCTGACACATTTCACCGTGTATATTTTGAAAATGTTAAGTAATATATGTTATAGTCATTTCCCTGTCCGATAAATGAGCAACGTTGTCCTTTCTACATAGAGGTCGTAGTAATAACGTATTTATCAAAATGTTTATTCACTTTGGGAAAATAATGAATTTGAGAAAAATTATGCGAATTCGATAATTCCAAAAACAAGAAACTTTTTTTCCTGTTAATACTTAAAATATTTCAACATGGTTGAACGATCCAGTTATGCTATTTTTTCGTACGGAAATCAAGAAAAGAGTGTTGAAATTTTACTGAAGAATAATGGACTGTCCGTTACTTTGTGATAGTTCATGCGAAAAAAGAATAAAAGTACTCGAATAACCCGACAGAAAAACTTCTAAACAAACAGACGGACTTATGGAATTCCCCACTATTCAAAATTCTCAAAAAAATAAGTCTACAGAAGACATTTAAATACCTTTTTGCACAACTTGAAAAACTCCAGTATGAAAATGTAGTGGTACTACGGAATCTGTGTCACAGTTGAACCTCAAAAGAACTAGCTCCATTTACAAGTAAAAAAAAGAGTAAATAGAAATTAGCATTGGCAACGTCTCTGAGAATCATTTGACATTCCACGAGTATCAACCTGCGTCAGTTTTAAGTGAAAAAAACTTGATAAACCTAAATGTGAATGGAGTATATTAGACCTTAAAGATCATTTAAACCCAGTGTAGTTGCAACGAAATAAACAAACTGATCATTTTGAATTGATTGCAAAATAAGAAGGAATAAGTATTAAGATACGAGGTTGATTTTGTGTTTAATATCATGAGATCTTATTCAGAATATTCAAACATATTGAATCAATCTGTTCAAGTTCTTCTCTTCCTCATCGGAAAACTTCGACTATAATCATATCCCATTCAGAAAATACATCGGGTTTTGTTTTAAAAGGCGACTTTCCAGTTATTGTTCACTAATTGGGATAATCTCATAAAAATAACACATTCCAGACCATGCTTTGTTATGGGTTTATTACTCAGAAAACGTTGTATTCATAAAATATAAAAAATTTCAAATGACCATATTTAGAAACCCCCACTAAATGGACTTGAACGCGACTTGATGATGTAGGTACACATTTTTTTTAATTGCATATTTAATTTAGAAGTTGGCCCACAAAAACTTAACTCACTCTAGACAGAGTGTAACAGCCAAATGGAATAAATTCGATAACGAATAAATGAGGGCGTGTTGGGAAAAACGCTCGGACACATCGATTTGTAATTTCAAATGCGCATATTTTTCAAGAAAATAATATTATATAGGGTGTTCCATGTGACCGTGGCCAATACCAACTTTCTTATTTCAAATGCAACCCCCTGTATATTATTTATTTTTTGGATTCTTCAGAGAATTCTAGACACAATTCATGCACAATGTCCTATACCTATCTTTAACTATTTCGGAAGTATTAAGTGTTTTCAGATTCATTGCAAAAATCAACGTTTTAAATAAAAATTATTTTATTTCACAAACTCGGTACATTACACTTAAAACCTAATAAGGAATACTGATTATTTCTTAATTATTAAAAAAAAAACAAAAAAAACAATCAATGTCAATGTAGGAAATGTTCAGAATGCTCGCCGCGAACGTCTTGGCAACATGCTAATCTGGTGTAGAATTGTCTTCTAAAGTTACTCAACATTTCATGCATTTTTGCTTACTTTCTTCATATCAAGAGGTAAATGGGAAATAAGTATTGAGTGTAATGTATCGAATTTGTGAAATAAAACAATTTTCATTTAAAATTTTAAATTTTTGTAAAAAATCTGAAACACTTAATATTTCCGAAAAACTTGAAGATAGGTATAGGACATTGTACATGAATTATATCTAGAATTTTCTGAAGAATCCAAAAAATAAATAATATACAGGGGGTTGCATTTGAAATTAGAAAGTTGGTATTGGCCACGGTCGCATGGAACACCCTATATAATATTATTTTCTTGAAAAATATGCGCATTTAAAATTACAAATCGACGTGTCCGAGCGTTTTTCCTAACACCCCCTCATTTATTCGTTATCGAATTTATTCCATTTGGCTGTTACACTCTGTATAGTTGTGCTTGAAATGAGATGAAGCATCAGTCGATGCATGATCACTTTCTCTACCCGTTTATGATGATTTTCAACAGGAACAAAAATGGAAGGTTACCGACCTATCATAGACCCATAAGGATATCAGAACCCAAATGAGCTTGCGCAATATAAAAATCGCAAGGTTAAATGGTACCTACAATTAGTACCTAGGAGTTATCATCTTCGGTGTTAGCAGTCAGTGGCAATACATTTTCGTCGGAATCAGAACAGTTTCAGTTGATTAGTTCCTCCGTGTCTTTTGGCGGTACATAACAATCGAAATGAATTCCGAATTTGTGAAATTGAACGTTGTTACAGTTTGCCATCACTGTGAGTCTGATCATGCTCGATATACGAATGATGCAACAATTGGCGAAGAGAAAAAAAGGGCTGATGTCGACGTTGACCAGAAAAAATCGGTTGTTACTTATTCCCAAGAAGACACAAATGTAAATATCCCATCTCCAGATTTATGGAACGTTTCGCCGAAGGGCCATTTGAATTTTTCATCGAATGCATGAAGAGATAAACCGATCTGAAGACATCAAATTCATCTAAAATAAATTTTTCCACCTCCCAAAAATATTCAAATCATTCATATGCGAATAATCTTTGGATTGGAACATCTTAACCATATCAAAAATTATGAAATTCCATTTTATTTGGATGATGAAATAAAAATATTCCATCCATCAGTGATACCAGTAGTATACTGTAATAATTATCACCAAGAACGATGGTGTCAAAAACAAACGCATTCAAATTTGATTGATTACCTTTGGTTCAGATGATGCAATATTATAAATTGGTTCGTGATATACCTTACCTGGAAATCATATCTACTACAACATACCTATTACGACACTCGAATGTCCTTGGCAAAGAAATTATCTTGCAATTGAAGGGATTCCCAATGAAGACAATGCGTTTTCAAAATCAAATGCAACACAAATATTCGAAATGAAAGCATTAATTTGATGGGATAGAAAATAATTCATTACTCAATTGTGAAAAAGTTGGATTGGTAGCAAATTGCAATGGGAATTTGTTCAGATTTGAGCAAGCAATATACAGAGTGTAACAGCCAAATGGAATAAATTCGATAACGAATAAATGAGGGGGTGTTAGGAAAAACGCTCGGACACGTCGATTTGTAATTTTAAATGCGCATATTTTTCAAGAAAATAAAATTATATAGGGTGTTCCATGCGACCGTGGCCAAAACCAACTTTCTTATTTCAAATGCAACCCCCTGTATATTATTTATTTTTTGGATTCTTCAGACAATTCTAGACATAATTCATGTACAATGTCCTATACCTATCCTCAATTTTTTCGGAAATATCAAGTGTTTTTAGATTTTTTACAATTTTTTACAATTTCACATTAGACTTCTTTTTGTGGGGATATATGTCAAAAGTATTGTATACGAAACGAAACCCTTAAACTTAGACGACCTAAAAAACCGAATCAGGCTTGCGATTAGATCAGTCACGCCTGAAATGTTGAGTAACGTTAGAAAATTCTACACCAGATTAGCATGTTGCCAAGACGTTCGCGGCGAGCATTTTGAACATTTCCTACATTGACATTAATGCTTTTTTTTGTTTTTTTTTTAATAATTAAAAAATAATCAGTATTACTTATTAGGTTTTAAATGTAATGTACCGAATTTGTGAAATAAAATAATTTTTATATAAAACGTTGATTTTTGCAATAAATCTGAAAACACTTAATGCTTCCGAAATAGTTAAAGATAGATATAGGACATTGTGCATGACTTGTGTCTAGAATTCTCTGAAGAATCCTAAAAATAAATAATATACAGGGGGTTGCATTTAAAATAAGAAAGTTGGTATTCGCCACGGTCGCATGGAACACCCTATATAATTTTATTTTCTTGAAAAATATGCGCATTTAAAATTACAAATCGACGTGTCCGAGCGTTTTTCCCAACACGCCCTCATTTATTCGTTATAGGCTCAAAAACTACCGGACCGATTTCAGAAATTCTTTCACCCTTAGAAAGCTATATTATCCCTGAGTGACATAGTCTATACTTTTCCCCGAAAAAATACCTACTAAACTTTCATAATTACAAACAAATCAGCCATAATCAGCTATTTTCACGTGCGCTGCAAAAACCGTAAGACTTACGTGGATACAATGACGGAAATGTACCTCTTGAATAGTTCTACAAAAAAGTCCGCAATAGCATATATCTATCTCTCAAGATTGACTTGCTATTACCTGTTTATGGTAATCAGATGTTTTCCAAAATTATGCACTATTTGGGAGTGTGTTTTTATGAATTGGGTATTGATCCTCATCCAACCTAATACGTTATTTATCCCCAGTATTTAATTTAGAACGAAATTGCCCTTCACATCATGCAATAATAACGGGTACATCAAAAGATATGGCAGATTGAAGTGTTGAAGATGAAACCGTCGAGTGAAACAAATTTCTACCCGGGCGGAGCTGGGACGGCCTGCTTGTTACTATTATAAGACATAAGTACATAAATAAATAGATGAAAATCGTGAGCATCGTGTCAAAAGAAGATCAGGAAATTGTTTTGATCGGAGCGACAAACAGCTTTGGGCAGATTAGTGCTTAATTTTTTTTCTTTTGTTTGGTGATCTTTATATTTGTTTCCAAAGTATTCTTGTTTATTCTTTTCGTTTTTTATTCCTATATCCATCCCAAATAGTTATATACATCACTCACAGCCACAGATCCTCAAATTCCTATGATTCACAAAAAATGTCGCCTTCACACTATAGATTAGCATTCGTCGAACTCAATAAAAGGTCATGCATTGGAATTCTGTCTAATTGATTATTATCGAAATGAAATAAAACATCAATGGGTTCATGGCGATTCATCCAAATTATTAAAGGTCTAAAAATAGAATTTATTGGAAAATTTGTAAACATTGATTGAAATGCGTTATGCATATTGATACGTCCATTATTAGAGTGCCACACTGACCTTACCCGAGGTTGGAACATTGATTAATTATTATCGGAATCATTTCCTGATTCATTTGCCATAAATCATTCTCTGGAAACTACTTGACTTGTCAACAATAATTTAAGGTTTATTACTTGATTATGCAGTTTGATTTCATTATATCGATTTTTATATGAAGAAATTCTTTTTTGAAGAAAGAAACAATCTAAATTACATCCTCTCCCTCTTTGTTTTGCAGAAAACCAAATATCCCTACTCTGTTTTCTTCATAGTCAGCAATGAATTCTGTGAAAGATTCTGCTTTTATGGAATGCGAAGTAAGTATATAAGAAATCAAAAAAGTTGAGGACATTGATGTCCTAATGATATCCTTAACTTTTGACGAGAAGCTCATTCGGTATGTAAAATGACATAAACCTTTTTTCCAGGTATCTTGACACTATACCTAGTGAATATTTTATTATACAGCAAAGCTGAAGCCACAGTCATTTACCATACGTTCATCATGATGGTGTACTTCTTTCCCCTCATAGGGGCCATAATATCAGACAGCTTCTTAGGGAAATTCAGAACAATTTTTTACGTATCCATCATCTACGCAGCTGGCTCCATTCTACTCTCAATTTCTTCAATTCCTTCCTTGAATCTACCAATGCGAGAATCTTCAATTATTGGACTTGCTCTGATAGCTGTTGGAACTGGAGGAATCAAACCATGCGTGTCAGCTTTTGGTGGTGATCAGTTCGTACTTCCAGAGCAAGCAAAGCTGTTGGCCATGTTCTTTTCCCTATTTTATTTCTCGATAAATGCAGGCAGTCTGCTGTCGACGTTTTTAACTCCTGTTCTTAGAGAAGACGTTCACTGCTTTGGGAATACGTCCTGCTATCCACTGGCTTTCGGAGTTCCTGGTTTACTGATGATCATATCGATAGGTGAGTTGGAACTTGAAGACTGATGGGAAATTGGGTAATTTGGTTTAATTTTGCAGTGATTTTTGGACTTGGCAAACCTTTGTATAAAATCAAACAGCCCGAGGGAAATATCGTACTAAAAGTTGTTAAATGTATAGGGGTAAGTATTAAAATAAATTTGCCATTCTAGATCATCCACGATTATAACTTCCTTTCCTTTTCATTTCCTTCGATTCCTGAGTGACCAGGAACCCAGACGAAAGAGACCTTTGTGTTCTTGCCTACTTCATTAACTTCATTACTGCTCTGAACTTGCAAATGTAGCAACCAAATAGCGAAAGATATAGATAAAACTGAACCTATTACTTGGCTTTTAGAACGCAGTGAAAACGAAGGCATCATCGACCGAGAAGAAAGAGCACTGGCTTGACCATTCCACCAAAAAATACGGCCAACACTTCGTTGACGACATAAAAGCCACCCTCAAAGTCCTCGTCCTCTACCTTCCACTACCCATCTTCTGGGCCCTTTACGATCAGCAAGGCACAGCGTGGACCTTCCAAGCAGTACGTATGAATGGCAACATCGGATTCTACACCATCCTCCCGGACCAATTCCAGTTGATCAATCCTCTGTTGATATTGGCCTTCATTCCAATTTTCCAATATGTCGTCTACCCCATATTCGGAAAATTGGGTATGTTGAGAACTCCGCTGGAGAAGATGACCTGGGGAGGTTTCTTGGCAGCTCTCGCATTCGCAGTATCAGCCTTCGTTTCCATCCAAATCGAATCAACTGACCCTGTTTTGCCCAGCGAAGGTTTCGCTCAAATTAGATTCTACAATCCTTTACCCTGTGATATTAACATAATAAAGACGGAACCTTGCAGTCTGAAGGACGATTTGGATGGAATCTTGAAGCGAATGGAGTATGCTGACATCTTGGATTTCAAAATGAGGCATTATGCGCTCCAGAAGAATGTGACCATCAGTTACGAGGCCGAATGTATGAAGGAAAAGGCTCAAGAGATGTCTTTTTCGGTTGAGTCCAAAGGTACCATGTTCGCTTATTTTACGTACGATGGTCTCGCTGTCGGAAATGATGATATAACCAAAGATGATGATACTGGATCGCCTTATGTCAGGTAGGTATCGAATATTGGAATACAGGTTCCATTAGGTATTCATTAAGGGGACCTGGTACACGTCCGCGCTCGCGAGTCCCTTCAAAAATTGGGCTTTTTATTTCCATGATATCTCAGTTTGTATGCGGCGTAGACCAACAATTTTTTTGTAAATTGAAGCTTAATCATTTCTCTAGAATGTGTATTACTCGCTTTTCTGTTCTTCTTCGTATATTAGGAAAAAACCTGGTGAGCTGTAATTTCATGAAAATCTGGACAAACGATTTTATTTCCATGATATCTCCGTCAATTTTCGGGATAAATGTAATAAATTTTCAGTATAAATGCGGAATAATATTTTGCAGAATTTGTATTATTCGCTTTTTCCTTTTTCTGCGTACCTATATTAGGAAAAAAACCAGGTTGAAAATATGACCAATAAAGTTCCTACTTTATAATTCATTAAAAAATTGAGGAGGCAATAAACAAAAAACTGATCAATACACATTCTGGAAAATATTATTTCGCATGTAAACTGGAAATTTCATACATTTATCCCGAGAATTGACAGAGATATCATGGAAATAAAATCGTTTGTCCTGATTTTCATGAAATTACAGCTCACCAGGTTTTTTTCCTAATATACGTAGAAAAACAGAAAAGCGAGTGATACACATTCTAGAGAAATAATCAAGCTTTAATTCAAAAAAAAAATTGTTGGTCTACGCCGCATACGAACTGAGATATCATGGAAATAAAAAGCCCAATTTTTGAAGGGTGCTCGCAAGCTCGGACGTGAACCAGGGCCCCTTAAGGACAAAACGAATTGATATCTGTATACCAATTAATGGTATTTACTTCGAAATTTTGGGTACTGTATACCATAAGAAGTCGCTCATTACCAATCCGGTCAGATATTTTGTTGGAAGATGTGTTGCTCCAACTAAGATATAAACATATTATGTTCCAATTGGCAAGCCCGATTCAACAATCATCTGCTTCAATTATTAACAACCTGGTGGAATATTCCAAGAATAATCAACAGGAAGAGAGCCATTTGAATTATCCGCAATAATTCTTCACATCCTTCAATTATTGCGAATCATCTTTCGATAAGAACGATGAGGTTTTCCATATTGAAGAAAGAAAATATCATTCGGTCTTTCACTTTGTATATGTTCAATGATTCGGCGTTAAAGATCCCAGTTCTAAAAAATACTTAATAATTATTGATTTCAATTTTTAGGACTGTGATGAGCAAATCTTCCTCCGACAAGTCCTACTACGTATCGTTCCTCAGCAGTGAAACTGGTCTTGAAACGATCAATAATACCTTCACAGATCGTCTAAAGATGACGGCAGGAAAATATCGTGTTATAAAAACAGATCGGATAAAATCAAATGGCACGATTGAAGGAAATGCCCATTTGATGCAGTTATCCAAAACTGTCGATGATATAGAGATAGATCTCCTTTTGGGTGGTGTTTACACCCTTGTTCTTCAAGTGGGCGAAGACGATGAATTGGTGAGTGAATTGCTCTTACACTGCGCAAAAAAAATTAACGCACATTCTGAAAATCTCAATTTTAATGAAAGTTAACTCTACATTGACTTTATAACTTATTTTTTATGTTCTCTCGGAAAGGTTTTGAACGAAACGAGACACATTAAATGGAAGAAAAATTCAGGATTTCATCGAATCTTATGTGAAAGAAGAGAAATGAACAATTTTCAAAATACTGAAATGCTGATAAGTGATTTAATACTTGGTATTTCCACCCCTTGCGTTAATTACAGCTCGGCAACGACGGTTCATACTCAAAATGAGTGATCTTAAAATGTTCTGATCTAATCCTTCCCAGATTTCTCCGAGTTGGATTCCTAAGTCATTAAGAGTAGCTGGATGATTTTCTTCTCAGCCTTCTATTGAGGTTGTCCCAAACCTGCTCAATCGGATTGAGATCTGGACTTCTTGCTGGCCATTCCCTTCGAGAGACTTCAACCTCTTCAAGGTACTCCTGAACGATGCGCGCACGATGGGGTCTGGCATTATCGTCCATAACATTGAAATTTTCACCAATGTATGGGGCAAATGGCACTACATGCTCTTCAAGAATGTTCCTTATATACTTATCAGCATTCATAGCTCCATTATCAACGACCACTAGGTCTGTGCGAGCAGTCTTAGATATTCCACCCCATACCATAATCGATCCTCCCCCGAAACCAGTAGTATTCAGGAAATTGCACTGAGCATATCTTTCATGTGGACGTCTGTATACAAGGGAACGTCGATCACAATGGTAGAGGCAGAATCTAGACTCATCTGTGAAGAGAACTCTTTCCCAATCGGCCTCTTCCCAATGGATATGCTCTCTCGCAAAATCCAAACGCGCCCTTCGATGGGCTGGGTCACTTGCCGTGACACGAGGCCTTAAATCATATTCTCTGAGGCGATTTCTTATTGTCTGAGTGCTAATTTGCACCTCATGAGTTTGCTCAAGCTGATTTTGATGGAGGCGAGCGGTTGCAAATTGTTGTCTCAACGAAGAAACTCTCAAGTAACGTTCATGAATGGCAGTTGTTACCCGTGGTCTACCCTGTCCTGGTCTTCGGACATTCATACCTGTCTCCCTGAATCGCTGCAACATTCTGGACACACTTGTATGGGAAACTCCAAACCTTTCTGCAATTCTTGTGTATGACCACCCTTCTTCTCGCAAAACTACCGCTTGGGTACATTCCTCTTGGGTCAAATTGCGTGTTTCGCGTTGCATAGCGATCGAGTGTAGAAAATTAAACGAAAGAAAAACTATTGATCACTAGAATTGATCGAGAACAACTGATTTTAGAATGGAGCCAATACATTCAAAATCTGATAATATCATCCTTTTTCATTCCAGCTGGGAGAAAACATCTGTATTGAAGACAAACGTTGAAAGTGGATAACACATGCATGCATAATTCTGATAAAAATAATTATCATTGAAAACACCTTCAGTTGTAGAATAAATTTGAGATTTCCATAATGTGCGTTAATTTCTTCGCGCAGTGTATTAACAAAGTTAGTCTAGACTTTTCAAAGTATCCGGAAAAAGAAAGCACAATTTTTGCCATATCTCAAAACAGAAGTAGCATTCTTAGTAAATAGCAAAAAACGATAGTTAATAAAAAACTTTTGTTATAGATTGGTGGAAAATTGATAACAGTAACGAAACCAAATTCGATATCGATGCTTTGGCTTCTTCCGCAGTATTTTATTATAACGGCAGCAGAAATTCTCTTTTCCGTAACAGGATTAGAATTTTCGTACTCTCAAGCACCAGTTTCCATGAAATCGGTGTTGACAGCTTCATTCTTGTTGACCGACTCCATTGGAAATCTTCTGGTGGTGGCGATAGAAGCTGCCCAATTTTCCGATAGAGCAGTGAGTATTACCTGGTTCTACATTCTCTAGCTGGTTCTTCTTGTAGAATATCTTACTACTGTGCCAAAGACCAAAGAACACTTAAGCTTCTGTTCACTCAATAAAACACTCACTCTCCCAAAACAAC
Source organism: Adalia bipunctata (assembly GCA_910592335.1). Lineage (NCBI taxonomy): Eukaryota > Metazoa > Arthropoda > Insecta > Coleoptera > Coccinellidae > Adalia > Adalia bipunctata. Next base: position 5,979,914 of record OU342948.1, on the reverse strand, counting down.
TTGTTTTTACTAATGTATATGATTCCTTACAGTCTTACAATTTCTTTTTCTACACTGGACTTATGGTTGCCGACATGTTAATATTTTGGTACCTGGCCAGTTCCTACGAGTATGTCGATTTCGAGGACAGCGACGAAAAAATGAAACTCGATACTGATAACAATTTCATCCAGTCCAAACAAGATATGTGTTTGGAAAATCCAGTATTCTCGAAAAATCAAGATGATTAATTTTATTTGATCTCAAGTAGGTACTTCACGGAGTGCCCAAATGTAACATTATTGTATATAGAAATATTTAATTTTATACAAATTTATTTATCTTTATACTTTTAGTACTATCTGTACTTGTCTTAATAAAATATTGAAACACAAAGTCTTTTTTATCAATGATTCCCTACCAATCCACAGGTATTGTGCTGCTGCTGCTCTCACACTTTGATTGAAGAAGTCGTGTGATCTTAGAAATTCACAGGTACTTTTGCTAAGCTTTTTCTCTGACTCTCCTTTTTTCGCAGAAGTATTATGCAGTTTGAGCTGATAGTTGACCCCACATGAATCATTTTTAGCTGGTTAAACGAATTATGTCAATACAGTTACCCCTCAAAGTGACCTTCTGGTTATATTGGTATGCCAGAAAACACATATGGGTCTGGTACAAAATTCTAAGCGATCCGCTCAACTGAAGATAGTCAAAAGGAAATAAAACGAAAAATGTAGATATCTAATTGTGAATAACTTTAATAATTGAGAATTAAATAATGGCTATCAACAAATAAAGTCTTAACCCTATACATATATCACAAGAAATAATCACTCAAATATTGCACTTTGCATTGTCGTATCCATAGTGTCATATCACCACATGGCGACTTCATGTGAGAACTTACTGGGAGGATGTATCCGATATCTGAAAAAAATACAATAAGCCTTCTGGAAGATATCAACAAAACGTAAAGAATGTGCCAAAGCACTCAAAATAACCGAACGAAATGAGGTACCTACTGCTGATTCTACTTACAAGAACCTTTGAACCATATGGCACACATTTACGGCATTTTTTAATGAAAATGCACTAAATTTAAATCATTTTCACTGGTTTAATATTCCGGAGAGTAAGATTGACTGAAAATATCCAAAAGTCACCCCGTAAAACAATTTTTCAAGCAATTAAACGGTTTTAACATCTACATGAACATAGCTAAATTCACATTGTAACCTCAAAAAATGTTTGACAGGTCGTTGGATTGCCTCGTTTAAAGATTTGGTTATATCTCCGGAGTAGAGATATATGGTTTCTATTGAATCAGCAAAATAAGCGTAGCGAAAGCATAAGAGCAAAGTCTATAATAAACTTTAGAGAGAGGGAACACAGGTGTCAGAAATTACCTTGCCAAATCTGAACCATCCTGTGAATCCGATGAAACTGTAGATATAGTATCTTGACAGATAGATCGTGGTGAGGGTTTTGGGTGAAACGGTCGACCAGAGATGGAGTTAACTGAATAATTCCAAGGTGATTTGTTCCTTTCTGCCTCGTAAAAATGATTGTGTATCGGAGACACTTCGATATCTTCTTTTTCTGACTTCGACTTGGAAGACATTCTCCTGCGAATAAAAAAAAATAGATACATTCTTTGAAAGTAAAATTCGGAAATATCAACTCACTTCAATATCCTCAGACCAAGTCCTTCAGAGGACGGATCTTCCAGCTTATTCGAACTATTTTTCTTCCGTTGGAATCTCCTTCCATGACTATCCTCGATAATAATATGCCTATCGTAAGGAGTATCATAATCCACTTCGAGTATAGTTGAGAAACTATGAGGCAGTATAATTTCGATCGTTGTTATCGTTACTCCGGATAACAAGCAAATTCCTCCTACAAAAAATATACATAACGAATAAAAAAATATAAATTCAATTCGAGGATTAACAAAACTGTTACCTGCTGCCACAACTAACCAGAAACACCACCCAAAACAAAATTGCATCGTTTCCCCATCCAGATTGATCACGAGGGGTACTTCTGGAAGCGAGCAAAAATATCCAGAGCAGGTACCAAGAAGTAGGAAACCGCATGCGGTCATGAGCAGAGCGCCATACCTGGGCACCACAATCAGCATGAGGTTCATCAGGATCCACACTGTAAATGAAGTCCTGAAAATGAAACCAGCAGTTATTAATTCATATATTTTTCTCGTATTTTTATTAATTCTTTACTCCCTCTTTTCCTGAATTTTTAGGAGTCCCAATTTGTTCATTCACTTTCTTCTTGCCTCAATCTTTTTGCCAATGTTCTTCTTTCTTAACCTTTTTCTTTAATACACTGCGCAAAAAAATTAACGCACATTCTGAAAATCTCAATTTTAATGAAAGTTAACTCTACATTGACTTTATATCTTATTTTTTATGTTCTCTCGGGAAGGTTTCGAACGAAACAAGACACATTAAATGGAAGAAAAATTCAGGATTTCACCGAATCTTATGCGAAAGAAGACAAATGAACAATTTTCAAAATACTGAAGAGCTGATAAGTGATTTAATACTTGGTATTTCCACCCCTTGCATTAATTACAGCTCGGCAACGACGGTTCATACTCAAAATGAGTGATCTCAAAAAGTTCTGATCTAATCCTTCGCAGATTTCTCCGAGTTGGATTCCTAAGTCATTAAGAGTAGCTGGATGATTTTCTGAACTTCTCAGCCTTCTATTGAGGTTGTCCCAGACCTGCTCAATCGGATTGAGATCTGGACTTCTTGCTGGCCATTTCATTCGAGAGACTTCAACCTCTTCAAGGTACTCCTGAACGATGCGCGCACGATGGGGTCTGGCATTATCGTCCATAAAAATGAAATTTTCACCAATGTATGGGGCAAATGGCACTACATGCTCTTCAAGAATGTTCCTTATATACTTATCAGCATTCATAGCTCCATTATAAACGACCACTAAGTCTGTGCGAGCAGTCAAAGATATTCCACCCCATACCATAATCGATCCTTCCCCGAAACCAGTAGTATTCAGGAAATTGCACTGAGCATATCTTTCATGTGGACGTCTGTATACAAGGGTACGTCGATCACAATGGTAGGAGGCAGAATCTAGACTCATCTGTGAAGAGAACTCTTTCCCTATCGGCCTCTTCCCAATGGATATGCTCTCTCGCAAAATCCAAACGCGCCCTTTGATGGGCTGGGGTAAGAGCTGGGTCTCTTGCCGCGACACGAGGCCTTAAATCATATTCTCTGAGGCGATTTCTTATTATCTGAGTGCTAATTTGCACCTCATGAGTTTGCTCAAGCTGATTTTGAAGGAGGCGGGCGGTTGCAAACCGTTGTCTCAACGAAGAAACACTCAAGTAACTTTTTTGAATGGCAGTTGTTACCCTTGGTCTACCCTGTCCTGGTCTTCGGACATTCATACCTGTCTCCCTGAATCGCTGCAACATTCTGGACACACTTGTATGGGAAACTCCAAACCTTTCTGCAATTCTTGTGTATGTCCACCCTTCTTCTCGCAAAACTACCGCTTGGGCACATTCCTCTTGGGTCAAATTGCGTGTAGAAAATCAAACGAAAGAAAAACTATTGATCACTAGAATTGATCGAGAACAACTGATTTCAGAATGGAGCCAATACATTCAAAATCTGATATTCTGATAATATCATCTTTTTTATTCCTTCTGGGAGAAAACATCTGTATTGAAGAAAAACGTTGAAAGTGGATAACATATGCATGGATAATTCTGATAAAAATAATTAGCATTGAGAACACCTTCAGTTGTAGAATAAATTTGAGATTTACATAATGTGCGTTAATTTTTTTGCGCAGTGTATATCAATATGGCTTGAAATAATTTTTTTAGAGTCGCCTTAATTTTTATTCTTTTTTCTTCACTCCCTATTTTTGTGTTCTCTTTCTTTTTGCCCCAATATTCTTTTCTCTGTATCTATATCTAACTGTTTTATTTACCATAACATAATGATGGCGAAGTATCCCGCAGATCTGTACTGGCTTCCCCATGACAGTCCGTCTTCGCCTAAAATAAAATACTCTGCTATGGTTAAAATAGGAAAAGGGAGACCTCGTGCTATGGCATTCTTGAAATTATCGCCCATCTGGCTGCTGTCGGCCCAAGTGAATCTCTCGTTGAAATCTATATCGGGCGTTCTATTGTTCACTGGCAAGGCCCGGAGGGTTATGTTCACGTGGCCCAAGCCGACGTGAACGCCAATGTTGGCGGCTAGTTTCTCTTTGGAAAAAGCTTTGTAGGTGCTCGAGATGGAAGCTTCCGACACATGCCATGATGATCCGTATATGGAAACTGAAACGGGAAAATCTTTGTGAAAGGTGCCAAGACAATTCTGATTGGGACTTCCCAACTTTGACAGTAGGTAGCGGCCATATTGTTAAAGCTGCATCTGTCGTATTGGCTGTCATTTATTCAGAATGCTTTCCTAATCACTTCATGGACACTGGACAGATATAGCGTTCAACAACACGTAGAACTGATAAAAATTGTTTTTTCAAAATGATTCGAAATCTCACATATAAATTTAGAAACAGGAAGCGTTCAATGAAAGGCCTTCTACAAGGCTGCAAATTTTAGTTCCAATTGCTTAAGAAAATCATGTGAAAATTCTTGTATGCATTTCCAAATGTTTTGAGAGAGAAGAGAACCGAAGCAATGAGGATTTTAGGGGAGGCCAACCCTCCCTTGCCTCCTCTGACGAGCCGCCACTGGCAAGCACTGGAATATTCAAAACTGTAATTGCGCTTACCTAAGATCGTCCCACCGACGAAAAGGCTCAAAGAAACGGTAAAAAAAGTCGTAAACTTCTCTTTTCTGATTCCAGGAAAGATGATGAGGAAGGCTATGTAAAGTGTCGTAAAAACCGTCAAAAATGTAATGATCGTAACGTCTCCTGTTACAGCCGTTCTGTTGTTAAAATTGTAGAGTGTAGGGCCACCATCGTTCCTGAACGCATCGAACCAACCCTTCATGTCAACACCTCGATGTGGTCTCCTGGAAAGAATATAATTTCTCGTTTATATTAATAACAAGCAGGCCGTCCCAGCTTCGCCAGGGTAGAAATTTGTTTCACGCGGCGGTTTCATCTTCAACACTTCAACCTGCCATATCTTTTGATGTACTCGTTGTAATTTTATGATGTGAAGGGCAATCTCGTTCTAAATTAAATACTGGGGATAAATAACGTATTAGGTTGGATGAGGATCATTACCCAATTCATAAAAAAAACACTCCCAAATAGTGCATAATTTTGGAAAACATCTGATAACCATAAACAGGTAATAGCAAGTCAATCTTGAGAGATAGATATGTGCTATCGCGGACTTTTTTGTAGAACTATTTAAGAGGTACATTTCCGTCATACATTTTGTATCCACGTAAGTCTTAAGGTTTTTGCAGCGCACGTGAAAATAGCTGATTATGGCTGATTTTTTTGTAATTATTGAAGTTATGGTTGGTATCCTTAGTTTTTTCGGGTGAAAAGTATAGCCTATGTCACTCAGGGATAATGTAGCTTTCTAAGGGTGTAAGAATTCCTGGAATCGGTACAGTAGTTTTTGAGCATATTCGTATCAAACACACAAAAATACAAATCTTTCCTCTTTATAATATTAGTATAGATAGGCATTCATATATCCACCCTTTCAGTTTGTTACCTACTCTTGAACACCCTGTATTGATGGAACTCAATACTTTACCACTATCGACGATATTTCATTCTGATGTGTCCTAATAAGAACCACATCATGATCTATCGAATATCGATTCCTTTCGATAGAGAAATGCGTATATCAAATTCTGAATTTGAATGATATTTCTTGGATGTAATTTAACGATGATCCAAATAAGGAAAGAATGGAACTGTACGTGCATACTTTTTCATGCTATAAAATCTAGGTCTAGGTGAAAAGTCATCACCCACACGTACAATAATAAAACGCATCATCATTGACCTATGACCATTCAAGAACTCACTCAGGGATGCAATACCCTATCTCCATAGCTTTTTCAATGCCAAATACCTAATGAGTAATGAGATTCATCAATCAGGTAGTACGCAGAATAAACGCAATTACGCATGAAAACAGAGACGGCTCTAGCTTAGTGGCAACTAAGAAACGTAATGAGTACATCAATTTAGAACCAAATATTGTTTTTCAGTAAAGATGTGCAGTTGTTATTGGCTCCTCCAATTATTTTTCGGCTACCACATTTTGGGCGATTCGTAAAAAAGTTGCCGAGCCGCCCCTGCATAAAAACTATTTCTTCAGAATAACAATATACCTTCGAGTGACCCTGTATTACGTGATTAAAGTTAGGAACTACGTTCGCTTCATCAGGTTCGAAACTAATTTGAATTCAAAACTCAAATATTCGTGAGAGATTAAATTTTTTTATTGCCAACATTTTCTCATGTATCGGACTATGACGACCGAAACCAGGTAGTTCTTCACGGTGTGTACAGTTGATATTGGTAACTCATGATGGTAAAGAAGATATTTCAGGAAGAATAGCTACGAAATCATTTAGCCCCACCCTGAGAATAGAAGAGGAACTCCACCTGTAGGTTGAAAACAAAGAGTGGATATGAAATGTAAGTGCACGATCTGATAATTATGGTCGAACAAAGTGTGTAAAGCGTTTTCTCATCCTTCGTAATATCTTCAATTAGTGGAGGTTGAAATGCAAAGCAAAATGCAATTCATGCATAGGCAAAATTTGTAATGAAATGAATACCCTTGTATAAGATATGCAACCAAGGTGAACATTAAAGACCAAGCTATGGAAGAGATTTCCTTCCACACTAAGAAGAAAAATGAAACAGAAATAGCCTACGCTAACGAAAAATGGTGTGAAAAATTATCACTTTTTTGGTATTTTTGAAATATCTCAAGAAGTATTGAGAGAATTATTTCACTACCAAGAGAATATTTGTAGAGAATTGGAAAACCTACACAATACTTTGTGTCTGACTGTATTGAGGTATTTTCTTCTGGAAAAATCCGGGAAAACTACCCAAAGAATCGTAATTATTTAACGATCATTCCAACTGAATTCGCATTCAAAAACCCAACAAGAAAAATTGACAGTTGCCTAAGAAAATTGACAGCAAACAATCGTCCATAATCCTGAATATGATATCACAGAAATATCGAGAATTTTTCTGTCAATAATTCGTTGGCATTTTATATGGTTCTTGTCGAACGATCTGCACAAAATTTTGCAAGTAGCTTGAACACGTCATTCTCCATCCAAATGCAAAATTCTATCCAGATCGAATCTGTAGTTCTGAAATTATCAGGTGAAAGAACCCAACAATGACCAAACCACCCTCAGCAACTTAAGATCTATAAGGGATACATTACAGAAGTGAATGGAGACCCTACACCCTTCGTACATAAAACGTTTCGTGATTTGAAATAACAATGAACCTGTTGGAGCATTTTTCTACGAAAAAGGAAAAACCGAAGATATGAATTTTATGCATCTTTTTCACCCACTCTGTATATTGGAATGACCGCCATTTTCAACGGCAGAATAATGATATTATGCCACCTAGATGCAAAACTGGTGAACATCATTCCCATATAATAAAGCCTGAATAAAATAATGCGGGTTACGTTCCCCAGAGTTGCATTAATAATTCAGTTTCATTTTATCTCTAGGTCGCTTGCTCAACCGCTTTACATACTTTGCCAGACATGCATCACTGGCCACATCCGCCTTGACTCGATAATATTCAGAATTCTCTCACTTTCTTGGTACCACGACAATGAGAAATCAAGAGACGAACAGTATCGTTCAAGGAGCAAGGATGCCTGATTTCAGTCACGATTTAATTCAGTTATCGTTTTGTTTTTGTCTTTACATCTGAATTATGTTAAGTTGCCACTGATGCTGTATGCAATTCCGTAAACTCTGACATTTATCATTGACTTTTACTTTATAACTCATTGAAAAGGGGTGGGTTTTTAATTTTTGATAGTTGGTGAACAAATTCTTTTTTTTTCGATTCTCATTCTTATTCAAGAACTGGTAAGAGACAAAGTTGCCTGAAATCATTAAACCTTATCGTTTCGCAGATGCTTAGGTATACCTACTATTTTTGTACGAGCGTATACAGTATGGCCAATTGAAAACGAAACAGAGAAGATCGAAATGATCGAATGAATATTACAAACACAATCATGCTCATGTATACTCCATTCACAATTATCAAATCACAACTCTGGCCTTGGAAATTTGACACATTCCACTCTGTATCGAAGTTATGACGTTTTTCAAAATATTTTTATGTTCCAAGTCAACACTATGTTGCCCTTTCTACATTCTTAGCGTATTTCTCAGAATGTGAATGAATTGGAAAAGATGTGATGGACGAAAATAATTAACGTTTATATGAATTGATAGAAAGGATTCCTTTTCTAGTTATCTGCATGAAAAGTACAAGAGATCACTGTTGAAATATATTATTTTTCGCCATGGAAGAAAATTGCATTGCTTTCACATAATTTTCATATGCATGCTTGTGAACATTTAATGTTCATTATCCTCTTGAACTGAAAGTTCAAGACTTGACGACATTTCTTTAATTTGATCTTATGATCAAGGAGTAAAATATCCTGACTGTATAGTAATTTATTAGTTTAAAAAATATTCATACATTACTACCACAGTAGGTTTGTACAAATAAAATGGAATAGGTCAAACATATGCTTCACATTTATCATTCACCTGTTCTAAAATAAGACACAAACTCCTGGAAAATGGAAAAAACCGATGTATTCTGGTTCAATATAGCCTATTTCTACTTTCGGCAAAGGATTGATAGGAATGAAAGCTCCAGTGACACATTTCAATTCATCGGAATCTGAATTCACCTACCGTTGAATGCAATATAGTCATATTTCTTCTTTTTTTAGCTTTTTCGACGTGTTTTTTTCTGAAACGTGAAAACGATCAACAATAATCATTTAGAGACCGATGATGGCCATCCAGAACCCGTTTTCTTACGAAAATCGTGCAATTTCATTCTGCCAGTTCTTTCCTCATAATTCCTCGAAAATCCTACCTGAACTATGTTTTCCGGTCGCTTTCGTTAGAAGATCGTACAAGGAAGCCTTTTTTGTCCATTTACACATTCCAAATAAATTTTGAGCACCAATAACGATACCGAAAGTAACCAAACTTCTGGGGGACCGGAATTTCGTTTGAAATCTTTCTAAATGGCCAAATACCTAAAAAAACTTCGTTATCAAGTGTAAAAAGGTCGATTAGTACTTACTTTCGCTTTATTTATGCTAATAAATCGATTTTTGGTCCAATTCAAATTTGCCGTTCGTACTCACGCCAAAAGTCGTGAAAGGAAAAAATGACACTTGCACTAAATTTCTCATATCGACGGGAAACTTCTTCTGGACGACGAAGAACGGAAAAATAAGCGATTTCCTATCGATATTTCGCCCCAAAATCGCCGATCGATTCGAACTAACAAAATGTGGAATATCTTTGATACTTTTTCTTTGATGTAAACAAATAAACTGGCAACGTCGTTTTGTCATTAACGATATTTTCTGTACGCGCACAGACTTTTCATCAGGTGCATCAACTCCTGAAAACGAAACCATGACCTCCTATGTGATTAAATAAAAGTGAATGGAGATAGAATTCTCTTTCGTCAATTTCAAAATGATAATTGGGCCACTCTTGAAAGGGTGTGATGAAAATTCAGATTATCTTTAAAGACGGACCAGAGCGCAAATAATGTTAGCAGTCTCTCAAAATTGAAAAACCATGCTTTAGAATTGTTGAAAATTCTGATACACCAAAATTCGATGGGGAATCCAAAACTGTGGTAATTTATTGAGCATGCCATTCGAATAGACAAGGAGTAGAAATGAGAAAAGTACATCCTGATGAAGTCACGTATTATATTCGAGATTCAGAAAACCATTATGATGAAGTAAAATGTGGAACGTTGAGCAAAATTCGATTTACCTAATTATGGCATGGTGTAATAGAGAGGTATATTATGTTCTATTCTGATTTAATTTAACCATAAAGAATATGCATGAGGACATGCATTAGTATACCAATTCACTTGAAGATCATTAATTGGCCTCTCACCGCCTCATCACTTCGTATTTCCTAAGTCTGATTGATAATTCAGTTGAATTAGTGAAGTACTTTGTATTAATGCGATTCACTCAAGTTTCATCATCAAGTTCACGACTATTTCTAAAGCCATTCAGTTTTGTTTAATGAATATTTTTTGCCATTCAACCGAAAAAACTCCAAATATTTCTGTAATAACATCCAGGATCTTAGACGATTGCTTTGACAGCTGCTGTCAAAAAACTTGGATCTACTTATGATATGGCTGAACGTGCGCTCACAAGCTCCTGGCTTCAAGCAAAGACCTGTGCTTCAAGTCAGTGCTTTAGGTGACCCATTTTCAAGGACGGATTTACGGGAGGTAATGGGGGTAATTACCACCCCCCATGAGTATCGATGACCTCAGAAAAAATTACGTTTCAAAGTTTATTTGAGGATGTTGTGTACCTGATTTAACGGTTTTTAATCATAATACCAATAATCAATAATAATAGAGCTATATCCTCCACCCTCGCCCATTTTAAATGGCATAGGTTTAAATTGTCATCTGTCAAATAATGACAGCTCTCAATATGAAAGTTGCCAAAAAAAGGCCTATTCTAAATGAAACCTCTATTTGGAAAACCTAGAATGTTTTTGCGTTCAATTAAGCGAAAACTTAAAAGGGTTCTATTCAAAATAATGATATTATCCTTATACGGACTTTTTCGTACGCCCTATATATACTCCATTCACTTTTATTTAATCACATAGGAGGACAGGAGGTCATGGTTTCGTTTTCAGGAGTTGGTGCACCTGATGAAAAGTCTGTGCGCGTACATAAAATATCGTTAATGACAAAACGACGTTGCCAGTTCCTTTGTTTACATCAAAGTAAAAGTATCAAAGATATTCCACATTTTGTTAGTTCGAATCGATCGGCGATTTTGGGCAAAATATCGATAGGAAATCGCCTATTTTTCCGTTCTTCGTCGTCCAGAAGAAGTTTCCCGTCGATATGAGAAATTTTGTGCAAGTGTCATTTTTTTCCTTTCACGACTTTCGGCGTGAGTACGAACGGCAAATTTGAATTGGACCAAAAATCGATTTATAAGCATAAATAAAGCGAAAGTAAGTACTAATCGACCTTTTTACACTTGATAACGAAGTTTTTTTTAGGTATCTGGCCGTTTAGAAAGATTTCAAACGAAATTCCGGTCCCCCGGAAGTTTGGTTAGTTTCGGTATCGTTTTTGGTGCTCAAAATTTATTTGGAATGTGTAAATGGACAAAAAAGGCTTCCTTATACGATCTTCTAACGAAAGCGACCGGAAAATATGGTTCAGGTAGGATTTTCGAGGAATTATGAGGAAAGAACTTGCAGAATGAAATTGCACGATTTTCGTAAGTACCTAAACGGGTTCTGGATGGCCATCATCGGTCTCTAAATGATTATTGTTGATCGTTTTCACGTTTCAGAAAAAAACACGTCGAAAAAGCTGAAAAAAAGAAGAAATATGACTATATTGCATTCAACGGTAGTTGAATTCAGATTCCGATGAATTGAAATGTGTCACTGGAGCTTTCATTCCTATCAATCCTTTACCAAAAGTAGAAATAGGTATATTGAACCAGAATACATCGGTTTTTTCCATATTCCAGGAGTTTGTGTCTTATTTTAGAACAGGTGAATGATAAATGTGAAGCATATGTTTGACCTATTCCATTCTATTTGTACAAACCTACTGTGGTAGTAATGTATGAATATTTCTTAAACTAATAAATTACTAACTGTCAGAATATTTTACTCCTTGTTCATAAGATCAAATAAAGGAAATGTAGGTATATCAAAGCTTTCAGGAATTGACATTCTTGCTTATTAATTTATAACCAAAACTCAATTACTATTGAATAGAAATTATTAGTTTCTCTGTAAACAAATTCGTTAATTTAGTTATTAGTATGTTTATTTTCTTTGTGATGAATGAATAAAACTGTTATTTATTAGAAAATAAAGAAATATTAGAAACAGAAATGTTATACACCCTCACAATCATATCACATACAATATCATGATGAAAACAAAGCACATCGATAAATCTTTACAATCATAAATCCAAAAACTCCTTTGCATGTAGAATATTGTTCACAATTTTCTGTTGTGTTCTCCAAAATGAAATATACATTCTAGGAAATAAGCTAAGAATGTAGAAAGGCTAACATAGTGTTGACTTAGAACATAAAAATATTTTGAAAAACGTCATAACTTTGATACAGAGTGGAATGTGTCAAATTTCCAAGTCCAGAGTTGTGATTTTATAATTGTGAATGGAGTATACTTAGTTTCCTTCACGAACCATTAGGTGCCAGAATCCTAAATGATTTTACATAAAACATTTTTCTTCAATGTGAACAGATGAAGAAATAAAGTCACACTCCATTACTGCCTAATTTGTGGGAGATTTTCAAATTTGAAGGCAATAATTGCTTCTTGCATAAATTATCATTTGATCATTAAATAACCAAAACAGAAAACTTCCCCTCTACCTGTTACAGTAACAGAAAATCATTTCCGATTTGTCAACTCTCACAACAAATATTATGAAAGAATACCAAACGTGGAAGTGAAAGTGCCTAAAAAGAGTAAACAATGCTCACATACCTTAACGAAATATGGAATTCCCATTCAAGCAAAACAAAAAAGTTGCATTACAAGCAGGTCACTATACAGGTCATCTCACAATCCGTCCACGTAAAAATCATCTCCGTCTTTTCTATTCGTACTATCAACAATTAAAAGTCTACAGTATGGTCAAAACTCGCTGACAACCACTCAAAATAATCACTTCCTCCAACCACCGACTTTAAACAACTCCAATCGAGTGTGACTACAATGACTAGATTCAGCAGGATTCCGCAGTTCGGCGGCCCTGAATTCACACACTTTGCAGGAAGGAAGGTGTTCTGGAGGGAGCGGCGACCTTGAAGTCATGGTTTCGGTCCTGCTGATGCGGAATACTACTTAGCATTATTAGTACCTGATACTCGTTTATCTTTTATCCGCCTTATGTCCACATAATGGTCAGGATATTATCGTTTAGTTCCGTTTGTTTGTTGGAACTAATTTAATCATTTTCGCTGCATTGGATCTTTGGCCTACTTTGTCCGATGGAGGATTAATATCTTAGAATGGAGAGAGAAACTTTGGTTTTAATATCACTTTTAATGATTGAGAAAACTTGAAAATTGATATTTTCTCATTTGAATACTACCACATTCTTTTTATCTTACAAATTGGCGCCCACCGCTTAGTAAGTTCTTCAAATCTAGCTGGTAAAATACGGCGATGGATGTACGTCATAATTGTAAGGCCCATAATCAATTATGAGCAAATAGACTGGCACGCCAAAGCAAGTCAGAAAAGCACAAGGAAAAGTACAAAGACTAGGCTGTGTGTACATCACTGGAAGTACCTATAAGAACGTGCCCAATCATGAAACAGATCATCACAGATCTTACACATCTCAATCTAGGGATAGTCAGAAGAAGGGTAGAGGTAATGAGCTCTAGAGAGTCAAAAAGTATACCTCATCATCACTTACTTTTCCCAACAGCTCAAATATACTGCTCCACAAGAGTTAGGGATATATCGTATTCAATCGTTTTTAAAAGTATTCAATCTTCGAGAAAATCGCTGTAAAATCATTTAAAACTCAATAACAACTTGAATCGATCCAATAAAAATCAGTATGAGACATTTCGTCAATCTGGTCGCCTTTTTTCTGAAGTTTGGTTCTTTGCATATGCTTCATGAATGTTCTTATTTTGAAATGAAGTCAGTTTATCAACGGCTTCGATTTGAAACGAGTTTTCTGAAAATGCCAAGACGAAAATTAACAAACGCTGAGGCTAATAGGGCTATCGGAATGCTACAGGGTGGCCTAACTCAGGTTGTTCTAGCGGAAAGGCTCCAAGTCAGCAAAAGTGTGAAATCTCGACTTTGGAATAGGTTCAGGGAGACAGGTTCCGTGTTGGAAAGACCAAGGCTTGGTGGGCGACGAAAAACAGCACCTGCTCAGGATCGTTTCATCACCGTTTCGGCGAGAAGAAACCCTACATCTACGTGTAGAATGCTACGGAATACTCTTCAAAATGCAGATGGGGTCCAAGTTTCCATCGAAACCATCAAACGACGTTTGAGAGAGGTGAATCTAGGTTCTAGACGTCCATTAAGAGGAGTTCCATTAACACGTGACCATAAGCGACGAAGACTGGAATGGGCAAGGCAACATATCAATTGGAACGATCAATGGCGTAGTGACCTTTTCACTGATGAATCCAGATATGGACGATTTTCAGATTCTCGAAGAATAAGGGTATGGACAATCCCACGCATACCCCGTAATCGTCGCTATGTCCAAGAAGTCCATCCATTCCGAGGGGGTAGTGTTATGGTATGGGCCGGGATGTGTTTCAACGGGCGCACAGATCTACACATTTGACCTGGGAATATGACCGCCTTACCCTATAGGGTAATTGTCATTGACAATGTTGTGCCAAATTTTCACGCTGCTATTGGTGAAACTTTTCAATTTCAAGACGATAACGCTAGACCGCACCGTGCAGCCATAGTTGAGAATGCGCGCGAGGAGCTTGGTATTCCACATTTACCAATACCTCCGCACTCAACAGATTTGAATTGCATAGAACATGCATGGGATATGCTCCAAAGAAGATTAGACAATCATCAACCTACCCCAGAATCCTTAAATGATCTGAGAGAGCTTCTGCCCCGTTTATGGAACCAAATTCCTCAAGAAATGTTCAACAACCTCTTCTGTAGTATGCAAAGAAGATGTCAAGATGTTATTGATGCCCGTGGAGGCCATACATTGTATTGATAGTCTTAAAATGCTTGAATTCTCTGGGAATAAAATTTCGTTATTTTACTCGATTTTTCTTAACCACCCTGTATACGCTGCAGACCTACAGGCTAAAATTAATTTGCAACTTGAAATCATATTAATATGAATTTTCATCACAAAAATCTTATTTTAACTATATTTTTTTGCAATTCAAGTCAATATCCCTAACTCATGTGGAGCAGTTTATTTCCAACAATTTCTGTATTGCATGTTCGACAAGGTGCTTTTATAGTGAATTTTAATCATTTCAATGCGGTGTTGAAGAGTGTATCGTTCAATTTTTATCAATGGCATAGTTTCTACTTGTCAAATTTCAAAAAATTTCATCTCCAAAAGTGACATCTACCGAAATAGCAGGCTATTCAAAATAACACCTCATATTATTGGAAAACCCTGTAGCCAGGTTGGAGATACAATAAAAGAGGAGAGATTTCTTACATAATTTCAAGAAAAAAAAGTCTCACAAACATGGCAAACATGCGTTTTCGAGCTACAAATTGTTGAAGTTTCTTTAAGTTTTTTCCTCATAGTATCTGCACTGATATTAAAATTCACAGTTTACACCCTGTGGCATGTCAATTTCGTTTGCAATTCTACAGGGTGATAATTTCCTGCAGAACTCCACTGTTAGTTTGGAAAATTGTAAAAAAAGGCTTCGTTGTTATATCAAACTTTATGGTCTCTTGTAGTTTTGTCGTATCGGCTACCGATTTCGAGAAAATAATATTGAACGACTTTCTATCTGGTTATATTTCGAACATGTAAAAAACATCTTTCAACTCAGTACCTACTTGGCCGTTTCACTTCAGCCATTTTGTGATTATTGCTAAAAATCAGAAAGTTTTTAGAACATCAACACACAGTGTCTCGGAAGTGGAAAAAGTTAAGACCCATATTTCCAAAAATTTGTTCTTATTTTCATTAGTACCATCTACCTCTGAGTATTCTGGCCTCTGGGACTCTGTATCATTGACACTGGCCAATTGACGCATATAAATAACCCGCTTATAAGATCACTGAAAAAACATTTCGAACGAAACCTTCACATCAACATTCACATTAATTATCCATAAACTGTAATCACCTTTTCAAGAAATCTGCTAAAAATCACCAAGTACGAATCGCACTCGTGCATCGTCATTCGTCACCCTTACTTCTTTTCACTGGCTAGTTACCGGTTCTGACAAGAGCACAATAACCTCGTGGATTTCTACAGTCATACCACTCATACCCAAAGGACGTACACACGGTGTTCAATCGAAATCACGCACAACTTTGACCTCCGTTCAAGTTCATCTCACCGAGCCAATTCTGATGCATTATACGGAACAACTTTCAAGAAGTGGGATGTACACAGCGGGCTCCAACATTACACTGGCATTCATTAAGCGTCTAATGAACTGAAAAACACAGGAATTACACTATCTGCTTTCCATCGTGGGCTCATAGAAACTGATCAAGAAGTAACATCAAGTGACAGGGATACCGCTTTCAATTTTCTGGCGTTTAAGAGTTGGTATTTCGAACGCTACCGCCTGGTGAAAGTGGAATAAATAAGTGAATCTTTAGTATTGGAGACATAAAGCTTCAAGAAGATGCACAGTTCCCCTACGAACTATGCCAGTTTCGCAACTAAAGCGTTGTAGAAACAATGAATAGGTTGAGCCATAGCAGCACATAAATGTGACGGCATGTTGCATCAATCAAATATGAATAAAACGAATTTGGCCATCAACCGCAGAGATGAGTTTCTCCCGACATGAGCTAGTACCAAAGAGTAGTTACTCTTTGCTAGTATCTTCATCCACTGCTTCGTAGTGGTGAAAGAAGTTGAGATGTTCAAATTGTTCATAATTTGCTTTCAGGCAGTGATTAAATTATTATTGAACACTTTATAGAATTGCAAAAGCTTCAAAATGATTTGTCAGTAGACCCCCAATGTCATTCAAGATTGTTGCCAATGTTCAATCAAAAGATGTTCCACTGCAAATAGAACGAAACTTGCATCGGAGTTTTCTGGGAAAATTCTGCAATTTTCAGCTGGACTCTGTTATGTTGGCCACCCTGTATACACAACAACTTCAGTGGCTAATAACCTCACCGCCCTTGAAATTTTTTATAGCCGATATTTGGTGAAATGGTTCTACCTCCGAGTAGAAATCAGAATCACCATCAAAACTACCCTAGATCTTGAGGGTGTCTAGAATTAGTAAGGCAATCCCTTAACTGTAATTTCTTCGATGAAATCATGCCAGTTTCAACATAAAGACTCCCCTTCGTAATCATCCTGTATTTTTTAATAACAACGATAAGGTATATCTGCCTCTATCATACCATCATTTCTTGGACAATGCTCATACTCATAAAAACCAAATTTACCAACGAAAGGTTAACAACTGTCATTTAAAAATACAAAAACAACATCAACCTTGAATTCAATCCGCTAACCGCGTCGAACAGTATTCGCAGAAATTAATTTGTGAAGTTTTTTTATTTCTACAACATTTATATTGGTGCCTACTGAATATGCTCTTCAATCGTAGATTCTCGATGTGACTTTCGATCCTAATAAATTTACACGAAACCTGTTGAGTTGCTATGTAAAATTGGCAAAATATTCTGCCATAAAGAAAAATAGGTACAAATTTTCAGAAGCTGTAAAAATCGGTAGAAGTAGAAAATCTCGATACACAGAAATATCTTCGACCATCAGAGAAAGCAGGAAACTTGATGATTACCTTGCTATCGATGAAAGCTGCTACACATGGCAAGTTTCTATATGATTTATGCAATATTAGTTAATGACAATGACTAAATGAGCGAAGAAAGTATTTCAAGGACAATCTGTAAGAGATATAAGTATGTATCTGAAATATGGAAAATAATCTTCTTTCGAAACCACCAAGCAGAAATTCCACACGAGTATCAAATGTTAATTTCACACTCAAATTAGTAACAGATAATAATAACATAAGGTGAAATCATCTTCAATCCTGAAAACTGAAATCGGATAGTTATTAACAAGACGCACCTGTATTATTTGATATTTCGGTTGATCTCATGGGCGTCGTTGGGAAGAGAAAAGGGAAGAGCGGTCCCTTACATTTTATTTTTTGGCACTTTTATTTCATAAAGTTGATTAGATTTTATAAAGAAAGAAGCAAAGATCATAGGTGTAGAATATGACATTACTGTAATCCACTACTAACAAGTTATGCCTCGGAAATAAAACCCTATGTCATTTTGTACGTACTTCTCCTAAGCCTTTATGGCTTATGTTAGCTCAATAGCGGATTAACCGGTACGCTTAGTACGTTGCAGCGTAGGGCCCCGAGCTCTATAGGGACCCCCGGCGATTGAACTATTTTTTTTTTCTAGAATGAAAATTCATTCTGTAAGTGTGAAAAAAACTGCCAGGCTGCACTTACTCCCCATCTAGATTCTAGAAATAGACAACTTAAAAAAATATTATAGTAAAGTGAAGGAATATTTAATGCAGTAAACCATTACTAGAATCCGTACCGGTCCATGATATTAGATTCTTCTTCCCATCATTCATTCACATCTCCCTATCGTTAGTTGCGCCCATGCTTTTATTAATTTTAAGGCGGTAAATCAGTTGTCAAATATTTTGATTCAAATAACCTAACCTAACCGTCCTAACCTCAAAGTTAGTCAGTGAAGAATAAATTGAAAAATTTGAATTTGAACGAATTTGAAATGAAACAAAGGTCTATAACGTGAGTGGATATCTTGAAAATTAATAGAGTATGTAATCAAACAAATTTTCCAGGTCATTCTTCTCTTCTTCTGGGAGAAAATCAGATGGGTATGTAATTAAACATTGATTCAGACTATTGTTTACCCATTCACAGGGTAAATTATGTCTCTAATTTTTCGTTCCTTGAGAACTTCGACCTTATCGAATCGAAATCCACAAATTAAAGCTTTGACTTGTTTTTTCTCCAAACTCAGAACCAGTCAGAATGAGGAATCAGAGAAGTCAAGCAAACGTTCAAGAGAATCCAACGAGTCTACACCCACTAAGTAAGTGATTTGCTATATTCCTTCATTGACTAAGCAGATGAATTTTCAGAAAATCGCCAGAGGATATTATTGAAAAAGGCAGAAGTGGTGAGTTCTTCAATTATTATATAAGTTTTTTATTGTTCCCATAATGATTGAAATAAATCCATAAAACCAATCCATATTTCTTTCATTCTAAGCGGCTTATGTATTTATAGCTAAAAAAATAAAACTGGAGCCTCCTAAAATTCAGTTTGCCAATAATGATTCTAAAAATACCGAATCACAGTCTGAGGAAGATTCACCAATAAAAAGAAATATCAAAAAGAAGAATGTATTTGATAGTGATTCTGAAACTGAAAGCAACCATGAGATTCCCGAAACTAGCAAATCACCAGTAAAGAATATAAAATCTCCTTCAAAAGCAGAAAAAATTAAAGATGAAAAAAAATCACCTACATCCAAACTTAATGATAAAAAAGATTCCAGCATAGACAATAAGAAAGGTCTTGCTATCAAATCAGAAGATAAGAAGAAAAATGGAATCGGAAAAGCATCACCCCCAAAACCTAGTCATTCAAAAAGTGCTTCTACAGAAGATGAGCACAAATTACCAGATAGTATGTTAGTAAAATAGTTTTAATAAATTTTTTTATATCATTTCACCCTTCCAGCCTACAATCCCGCTAAAACTAAGTATCACCCCATTAAGGATGCGATTTGGAAAAGGGAACAGAAGTATGTAAATCATGAATTTCAATGGTGTTAGAAATGTGTATGTAAAATCCTTTTACTTTCAGAATTCCCTATCTTGCACTTGCAAGAACTTTATTAGAAATCGAAGAAATCTCTAGTAGGTTAAAGATCGTTGAGATTTTAAGTAATTACTTCCGATCTTGCTATGTACTGACACCTGAGGATCTACTGCCATCTGTATACTTGTGTCTCAATAAATTAGGTCCTGCATATGAAGGTAATATGCTCTTCTACATAATTTTGTTTTAGATTAATCATTGTTTTCTGTTATCAACTTTTTGTTTAGCGATCTAGTTTAATTCCTGAAATTCTGTATAAATTATTTTTATCAGGCTTAGAATTGGGAGTTGCAGAAACTAGTTTGATGAAAGCGATTGCTCAGTCTACTGGACGTACTCTTAGCCAAATCAAGACAGATGTGAAGGAATCTGGTGATCTAGGAACGGTAGCTGAACATTCTAGATCAAATCAAAAAACACTATTTCAGCCTGCACCCCTTTCTGTTAGAGGAGTTTTTAAGAGCTTAAAACAAATTGCAAAAATGACAGGACATGCAGTAAGTCCTTCATTTATATTTCCGCATGAATACAGGTAAATTGAAATTTACTATTCTAGTCACAATCGACAAAAATTGAAGAGATCAAAAAAATGTTCGTTGCCTGCAAAGAAATGGAAGCGAGGTATTTGATCAGGTCCCTAGCAGGTAAATTGAGGATAGGCCTGGCCGAGTTATCGGTTTTGCAAGCTCTGGCTTTGGCATGTGCTACAACTCCTCCTTACCAAGAGTTTCCACCGGAAAGACTCGATGTTACTAAAGAAATGAGTTCGGAGGATTTTAAAACGTATTATGATAAATTAGCATTCACTTTGAAGAATACTTACTGGTATGTAATTCACTCATACAATTCGTACTTTGATCAACCTATTTTGGTAATTTTATGGTGGAGGATTTATTGGTTCACCATATTTTTTTTATTATGGAATAAAGTCAATTGTCTACTGATATTTTCAATAAAATCCAAAAATTGTGTTGGAAGATATTAAAACTCAAATAATTTCAGTGAATGCCCAAATTACGATCTTATCATACCAGTTTTGTTGAAAGAAGGTATTGAAAAATTACCAGAACATTGTAAACTCACTCCAGGAATACCATTGAAACCTATGTTGGCCCATCCAACTAAAGGTGTCCAAGAAGTTCTTAACAGGTTTGAAGGACTCAAATTCACTTGTGAATGGAAATATGATGGAGAAAGAGCCCAGGTATGTATACAGGGTCTTTCACGACGAGTTGAGTCGATATTTTTACGGAAAACGACTGGTACTAGTTTTCTACAACTATCAATTTAATTTCATGAAAACATCTATTTTGTATCATTGTGGGTGAGTTCAGGAAAGAATGGCCCTGTATTTAACATTTTCTAGATACACATGGACGACAAAACAGTTCACATATACAGTAGGAATCAAGAAAATAACACATCAAAATATCCAGATATAATATCTCGTTTGGATTTGTGTAAGAGTGAAAATGTCAAATCCTGTATTTTGGATTGCGAAGCTGTCGCTTGGGATTCTGAAAATAAAGCGATATTACCCTTCCAAGTGTTGAGCACCAGAAAGAAAAAGGTAAAATTAATTGATGAGTCCACTTTCTTGTTCTTTATGTACTTTTGTTAAGTAATATTCCATTTGTATCTTTGTTTCAGGGAGTTAAAGAGGAGGAAATTAAAGTTCAAGTTTGCGTATTCATGTTTGATCTACTTTATTTCAACGGCGAATCCTTAATCAAAAAGCCCTTCATAGAAAGAAGGACCATTCTGAAAGAAAATTTCAAAGAATCTGAAGGCCATTGGTATTTTGCTACCTACTTAGACACTAGCAAAATGGAAGAAGTCCAAGAATTCTTAGAAGAGAGTGTTAAAGGTGGGAATAACTTTCTTAATATAATTTTTATTGATTGTATTCCATTTGTTAGGTAACTGTGAGGGTTTAATGGTGAAAACTTTGGAACAGGATGCCACATATGAAATCGCAAAGCGATCACACAATTGGCTGAAATTGAAAAAAGATTATCTAGAAGGTGTGGGTGACACCCTCGATGTTGTAGTGATCGGGGGATACTTGGGAAAAGGAAAGAGGACTGGAACATACGGAGGATTCCTCTTGGCTTGTTACGATCAGGATAACGAGGAATACCAAAGTATTTGTAAGGTTGGTTTTCTTCGAATAATATTATTTTTTCATAAAACTGTTGTGATCCAAACTGGCTATTATGAATTCTTTCAGATTGGGACAGGCTTCACAGATGAGAATCTGCAAAAGCATACGGAGTTTTTCAAGGATCATGTTGTGGAAAATGCTAAACCATATTATCGTTTCGAAGAATCTCTTACTCCCGATCATTGGTTTGAGCCAGTCCAAGTTTGGGAGATAAAATGCGCTGATCTTTCGCTGTCCCCTATTCACAGAGCTGGTATAGGAATAGTAAGTTAAAGTTACAATTCCTCTAAGTTTATTTTACAGCTTATAACCCATATTGATAGTTGATAAAGGAGAAAGATATTTAGGATATAAAATTGTTTCCAACTTGATGTGCACTGCTAATTATCTTTTTTTGCATAGGTGGATCCCCAGAAAGGGATCTCATTAAGATTTCCCCGGTTCATCCGAATAAGGGATGATAAAAAGGTGGAAGAAGCTACGTCAGCTCAGCAAGTTGCTGACATGTATTCAGGTCAAGATCAAATCAAAAATCAACAATCTCTGAAAGTGTCGGAAGAGGATTTCTATTGATATTTTTCGTTAATATTATATTTATATTATGATATAAACTTCACAATAAAATTTCTTACTAATTTTCTTATATATCTTCTTTACCCTTTCATCATAGCAGTTATGAAAGCAGAGTAATCCATTGGAGTTTGCTGCTCAGTGTGATCAACTTGTTTACCTTAATCACAATAATAAAAAAGTACAATAGCTTTCGAGCGCTCGTACATCCACCTTATAGGTGGATTTGCATAATCCATTCTCTCTGATAAAAAAAAAAAATTGAAAAAATGTCGACAGCTGTGAAAAAATTGACAGTAGCTGTCAAAGAAATTGTCAATGATCGCGGATTCAAGATTCTCATTAAGATCCAATTGACGGAGTTCAAAGTATTGAAAAATTGGTCACCTAAAGCACTGAAGTGAAGGATGTTTTGAGCATCTTTTGGAGTTAATCCATCTTGTAACTCTTGTAAGAATATTGGCATTTCAAGCAGCTGCCAGAGCAGTTGTGAATGATCATGGATATGTTATCACAGAAATAATAAGGAATTTTCTTTCGATCCGAGCCTACCCTGAAAATTACAAATCTTTAATTCTATCCGTTCGAGAGTTATCGTATTTTCGGACGGAAGGACAGAATTGAAGCAACGAGATCGCCATACACAAATAATTGTCCGTCGATTTACATGTTAAAAACAATTTAAATACGTAACTTTTCCTTATTTCTTTTCATTTTAAATGTAGGTTCATTGTATTGGATGTAACCAATTATAAGTCGAGGTATACAGAGTGGCCACTTTTTTAATGGGATTGTATTGGTAACTTTTAAACCATAAGAGTGAGAAGATCGGTCAAATGGAGAAAAAGTTGCATTCGCAGAAACATTGTCAAGCAGTTCAAACAAATCGAGATTATCAGGGCCGGTTATTGAGATATCATAAGAAATGTAAATTCTGTCATTTTGATTTTTCTTTTTTCCCATTTTATTTCAAATATTATCAAAAAATGTTACAGGAATTTTTTATTCGACCGTAAATTATCCTCAAATTGACATGATCAGATTTCGTATCCAACGTTTCGTATTGAAAAAAATGAGGTTGAGGGTGGCCCAGAGAGTACGAAACGTTGGATAAGCTTACAAAAACTAGGTTGAACTCTGATATCATTTTTGTGAAGTTGCGTGTGGACTATGATCGTTTTTGTGTAAACCAATGATTATTGAAACGTTCATAACTTAGGCACTGAGTATAATTTCATAAATTGGTAAAAACCAAACGAAAGCTCTTGAAAACCTCTACCAGATGGTACTAACAGTTCAGTTTTGACCGAAAGTGGACACTGATCGTTATTCCCGTGTACTCTTCATTTGTTTTCCATTATTTTAAGTTCAACCCCTAATTAAGTTACAATAATAATGTTATTCTTAATTTTTACGATGTGTTTCTGCATACTTTTCATTTTTTCTGAGCGTTCACAGGTTACTACCTCAGTTTTTCTCATTTTTGTAAAAATACTGATAATAATAGTAAGTAACCTATTTGGCCAGCATCTGACTTTTCTGCCTGTGGTTTTTCTTCACATCCTCATCAGTCGGCAATGATATACTTTGGACGTAAGGGAGATAAAGTTGAGGAATTGCAATCCCCAACAAAGCTTTGCTAAGGATGGGTTTAGACTAGAGGATTTTGAAACAATCAATTAATTCTCTGACCACTAATAGTGTGTTTTACTTTCATACGAGTATTCCACGGTTTTCTTATCGGATTATTCAGCAGACCTTCTCCCACAGTCTGATATCGAATAACACGAGATTCGCAGAAGAGATTGAATCATCCAGAGTTTAATAAACTACGAGGATAGATCTCAATTCAGAAAGAAAGACTACAACGACCAAATTAATCTGCAAGACGATTGCTTACACACCGCAGTTTTGAACACATATGTGTAGATAGTCGGAGGGGATTCCAATGCTGACTTTCTCTTCGTCGTCTGCCAACAGCTACAAGAATAAACCATTCAGTGTTACTTGTGGAAGATAAAGTGATGTGATGGTTAACGAATTCAATAAGCGATAAACCATGCGTTGAACGTAAAAAAGGGGTCAAAAAGGATTATTCCTCCGGATACCCTGAACTTTTAAGTGAAGGCGGATCATTTTCGTTTGTATTACAGTTTGAGGAGTGGACAGCTGATCGGGAAATACAATGCGTTCCATTTCAATCTGCTTCTTCTCTACACTTTGGATATGTGTCGTTGTTGCGAAAATCGGACTGGCCGGTAAGATTCACCACTTTCCTTTCCTGAAATGTTGGGTATTGCATCGTTTCAGTGTGCTGCTTGCACAAATAGTGTAATTGTCGAGTGGAGATTCACTATTTTCGAGACCTTCACTACGTGCCGGATCGATTTGTTGCCCTACATTCTTGAAGATCGTGGGACGCTTAAGCAAATCGTGAGATCATGCGGGTTAACATTCTCATAGGCCCGACCCGATTTGAATAATTCTCACAAGAAAATTCACAGTGAAAAAAATTCTTATTGAATTGGTGAACAGGGATCTTTATAAAATATGTGGGCTTTAGCGCACTTGTTTGAGAGCGTGAAGTGAGACATCAACGCCCGGGAGTTTATCTCATTTCGTATTATATACAGGGTGTTACATTGAAAACGAAATAGAGATCTTTTAATAGAAAAATCAAGATTTTGGAAAATCGTGAGACCCGTCAGTTATGTTTTAGGGAGGGGGGCATTTCCTTACATAAAAATTACCATAATATCATTTCATCCCTCAGCACGGCAACCCCAACCCCTTAAATTTTAAGAGGGAAGATTCGTAATATTCTAGTTTGAAAATATTTTACCTGGAGCATGAGATGATAACCAATTTCAAAGAGACAAAACAGAAGTGAAAAATTTGTTCTGAAAAACGAGATGAGTGACCTGAACAGTAAATTCTAACAAATGCTCAAATTTCCGCCCCACATTCTGGAGCATTCCCGGGGTATATTTTCATGTAAACTGCTTTTCAAAAGTCAAGGTGTTTTCCGAAGATGTATATTTTCAGTAGCTACCATCTTTTTTTCAAACCATATACTTATTGTCTTCTGGTTTATTGTGAAGCAAGTTTCTTTCGTTTTTTGTTCATGTGTGTCAATAAAATCTAATAATAACACGCAATTAAAAATCGAATATTCATTAAGCCAAGACAAGTTTCGTCTGATGACGATGCCAACAGAGCCTTTGGGATGCTGGTTGAATACAAGTTTTGTGGCCAATTTCTTAAGGGTCTACGTCCCTGAAAAAAAGGGAGTCAGAAACGATTAATTTTTTTCTGATCGATGAAGGGATGAATGAGTGTATAAAAATAAAAATAATAAAAAAATATTTAATAAGTATTGAATGAATAAAAAGGGTTTTCCCCATCATTTTTGGTTATTTTGTAACATTTCCACCATCAAAACGAATAAATATTTTTGTGTTTTTTCATTTCAGTATTGAAGTCTACCATTTAGGTAATCAAACGTCTATCTCATTTTTCTATCAGAATTTACCGTTTTTTTGTAAATAATATTACAACAATGTGTTGTTTTCGCGAAATTTATTTCCTTGAATTTTTCTATTCGAAATGATAAATATCCATTTTTATCAAAGACAATTTATTAAGGTTTGTTTTAGCCGTCGATTAGTGAAAATTAATTGTTTCTTACAATTGTGGATTCCAACATGGAATTGAATTTCTTTTAAATGACACGCCCCGCAGGTATCTCCTCCCAGATGACTGGTGAATGAAAGAGAGAGTATTAAACAGCCAGTGTGAGATCTAGTTCAGGGTAGGATTTCTTGTTATGATCCCTGCGCCCTAACATTTGTTCTATCAAGCTGAATAATCCAATAAATAAAAATTAATGCACTACACTGCTATCTGGCGGTATACGCTTCTCATTTTGAAGGCTAAAGACTCTTAAGCTTGTTAAGAAAGGCTCAGCGTCAGAGATTAGAGTGATAATGGGGCGAGTACACTGACGAAGTAAATGACGATACGTACATAAAATTAAATACAACTTTGTTGAGAATTTCACCTCATTAAATAAGGTGATGATATAAATTTGGACACCCTGTATTACCATGATTTCCAAAACTGATCCAAGGGAAACTTCTCCATGTTGAAGACGATTGTTCGGGTGTTATATTTATCCCATATTCATAAGAGAAAATTGTGAAAAACACAATTTAACGCCATGCTTACGAAAAATTAATATGCATCTTTAGTTATTCAATTTATTCATCATGTTCAATTATGTAACAACATAATTTAAATCAACGAATTTACTGGTAATTGAACAGATAATTATCCGTTTGAAATGAATAAATGTTGGAAATGGTAGCATTTACATTTCACACTTTATCATGTTTTCTCATATGGTTTATATGGTTTTGTTCAGAGTTTCATTCTCTTTGAATTTTCAATGAGATAAAATGGTTCTACACAATCAAAATCGAAGTACCATCAGGTACTCTTTTTGACGAGCAGATATTGTACTCTGATTCTCATGTAAGAAGAAATTCGTTCGTTTTAATGAGGGGAATGTAACAAATGTGTAATGATTCCTTAAATGAAATAACCGAGGAAGGTTAATTGTGTTTTGTGTGGAAACAATTAACACTATTGAGCAATTTTCTCCATTCCTGGTTCCATTGACTCATAATGTCCTGAAACAAATATAGACTTGCCATAAAAAAGGCAGATTGTCGAATGGACTCTGGTTTTAAACCTAAGATTGTGGTTATGAGTGTTATGACTCTGAATATGTATTGGATATTTGCTGCTAACTTCTTATGTACATTTAGATGTTTCATAGAGAAGTGCCGGCACATTATTCAATTGACAATTCAGTATTTACTGGGGAATGACGATTGAAAATCCCAATCTAAAAGTTTTATGATGAACCACAATTTCAACGTTTCAACATTTCTCATCTTCGGAATAAGGTTAATCTGGTTGGCCACTTATATGCAGACTGCTACATAACATTTTCACCTTCAACATCACTCACGAAGCTTGCTACCGTGTTTAAAGTGCACTCGCTGACCTAGATTCTGTGCGAAAAAGTCTAGTCAAATATTTACCTATTATGCTTCAAACTTTTCTGCATATCTTCTTCAGAATCGAAATGACCTTCAGTAGTTTCAGTTCACCTGAATAATAGGCCCAAAACTGTATAAGAAACCATTGAAGGCAGAATGAACAGTAGATATGCGATGACAGGGATCTTCATTTCCATACAAATCAACGAGAGTTATTAGATTTTCTCGGTATTCATCAACCCAATTCGTAGAATATCTCGTATTCAAGGCTGCAACAAATCAAGCAATTCATCAAACAAGGATCCGATGACGATAAAGGTATGGATCCTTTCGGATCTGAAATTCTGATGAATCCGCTTTAAAAAAAATGTACCATTCACTGGAAGAATCCACACGTTGCTCTCATCTCATGGATAATCATGAATAAAGAACGACTTGAATTCAATTGATATTCTAAAACCTTTCATTACCTGTTCAAATAATGTCTTTTCGCGTGTAGTCACCAGGAGTTGAATGAAATGCAACCGGAATCTCATGAAGGTCGACCTACTTTTGGAATGTCCTAGAGTGAGACATTTATCTGGATGGAAGATTGGCATTTAACTTTGAACAGCACACACACGGACTATCCAACAATGATCAGATGATTTTGGGGAGTTTTAATGGCAGAATAGTTTCAAGGTAGTTCTAGGTATCTTGTACTATCGGATGAAAATATTGAAGAGCCAAAAAAAAGTCAAAGTCGTCGAAGGACTTTACGTTTAAACCAGTTGAAATATTCATACACATAGGTGGACCGCATTAAAGTTCAAGTATTGATGAAAATGTTAATCGTTTTCTTTAAGCAAGGCAGTAATTGAGGTCTTATTCAATGGTTGTTGTTATTGTTGATCCTTGGAGTATTACAAAATGTTGATAAAAACTTTTGAATTATAATTCAACTACTGCCAAAAGCAGAAGATGAAAATTTCAAAGACTTGTCTCGGCCTCTTCCGAAAAATCACACGTGCTGCTGCACTGTTTTATTCGGCCACCCTGTAGATGATCTTTATGCTTTATTCTGAAATCAACTTTCTAAATAACTAAAAATATACTAAAAGACTAAAAATAGTGTTATAAAACGTTAAATGATTTCTTCATATCTTTGTTATAGAGAAACTTTACGATAGAGCAGAAAAACAAAGATATGATGGCTGGTTCAACAATATCGCTCATCCAGATTGGGGAGCTAAGGGTGAGTATTTTTCTTCAGTTCATTTCGATAAAAGCGTTTTTCATTTGGAAAGATATTCGTGCGAGAAAAAATTGTAACGTAAATAGTCTTTTTCACTGTATTTAATCTGACGCAGTTCTTGTAGAACAAAGACAAAAACTGTGATAAGTAAGCGATACTTTTTGTGATGTACCTACCAACAGTACACAAAACAATAATAATTGAATTTCATTTAAACAGAATGACGTGTTTAATATCATTTTGTTGAGTTCTTCTTCTTTCTTCATTCACAATAATATTCGTCTCTTGCAAATATGTGCAAATCTAAAACAACGTGTAATTCATAAATGGAGGCAGTTTACTGATTATGATTTAATCAGAACATAGCCTCAGGATCATTTTATCGATTTTCTAGGTCATCTTATTGAAAACCAAGAAACGATGTCATGGAGTATCTAATAACTAGTTCAATGTACGGATCCAGAGTTATTCTACATTTCTGATCTATACCTGCCCAATCCAATAACTAAAATGCGAGCCTGTCTTTACGAGCGGCAGTCTATGCTTTTATTTCTGATTAGATGTAACAATCATCTTTGGAACATTTATTAGATCTTTATATTCCGAATCCATTTCATTTCTCCAGGCGTTGAAGATTGAAAGAATCTGAACCACATTTCGCCGAATTCACTTTGAAAATCCTTGCTTTAGATTTACTGGATAGGGCATTGTATTTATAGCCGCAGCCTTGACGCAATTTGGTTTATCCCTTCCTCTTCGGACAGGCTTAGTTATAGTATTGCAGATGGCAGGCAACCATGCACCATGGACATGGTAGTCTCTATCCTGCCTGCCGCAATTGTAGGCGGTTGGGTGAAATTTTGAGACAGCCTCAATGTAGCTTTTGGTTTTATCGTATAAAAAAATAATTGTGTGACCAGCTCTGTAGCTTATAAATGGTTTATTTCCGCAGAGAGTCGCCTCATCAGAAGAGGCCCGTCCGCATATTCCGACGGGGTGTACATGCTGGCCGGTCAAAACAGGCCAAGCGCCAGAAAACTCAGCAGACTCTTTATGAGAGGCATAGACGGTCTGAGCTCCTTGAAGAATCGCACCGCTCTCTTAGCCTATTTCGGACAGCTGGTCACGAACGAAGTTGTAATGTCCAGTGAAAGTGGCTGCCCTATAGAGATGCACCATATCGAAATCGAAAAATGCGATGATGTGTACGATAAAGAATGTAGAGGAGACAAATATATTCCGTTTCATAGAGCCAGCTACGACAAGAGGACAGGACAGAGTCCGAACGCACCCAGGGAACAAGTGAGTATATTATTTGGACATTTAAGATTTCATATACTACATGAAAGAGAAGGGGCACAACTGAAAACGAAACAGGCCATTTTTAGGCACTGTGTCAACATTGTAAGCAAACGCAAAGGTTGAATAAGATCTCTTTTGAAGCTCCTACAATTCTCTTTGAAATAGTCTCTCATGGCATCAGCTCAAAGATTCTGGAAGTGTCCTGCGAGGATCAGAATATTTAATAGCAAATTCTAAACTTAACTAAGCTGATCTTTTGAATTAAACCGCTAAGATAATAAAGCTTTATTGTATTCCAGAAAAAGTTGTTTCGCTACGATTCTCTTTGCTTTTTCAGACCAATCGTGTCACCAGTTGGATTGATGGCAGTTTCGTCTATAGTACCAGCGAGCCATGGGTGAACACCATGAGATCTTTCAAAAATGGTACCTTCAAAACTGACCAAAGTGGCACTATGCCTATGAGGAACTCAATGAGGGTTCCTTTGTTCAATAATCCAATGCCGCATATGATGAAAACGCAAAATATGGAAAGATTGTACCGTAAGTTCATTGAATATTTAATTAACTGCCAAATACCACAAGCTGTAAATTATTTGATGCGACATATAGGTTTACAGTGCAACTTGTTAAGTGCCTCTAGCTGTTTCTTTTTCGAAATATAGGTTCCTAGGGTAATATTATGTGCATTGAATATTTTCAGTATTGGGAGATCCTAGAACGAATCAAAATCCAGCTCTACTGGCTCTGAGCATATTATTCTTCCGATGGCATAACGTAGTGGCTGGTAGGATACAGAAACGTCATCCTAAATGGACTGACGAAGAAATATTCCAAGAAACTCGTAGATATGTGATAGCAACAATGCAGGTAATTTGATTCTCCAAACAAACTTTTCATCGCAAAAATAATAATTCAACACCTTAAGTTTGAAAAATGTCTGTATTTCTATTTATAGAACATTATAGTATATGAATACTTGCCAGCTTTCATTGGTCAAGAACTACCGAAGTATGAAGGATACAAACAGGACATTCATCCAGGGATAGCACATGTTTTCCAGAGTGCTGCTTTCCGATTCGGGCATTCTTTGATACCTCCAGGATTGTACAGAAGAGACAACAAGTGCAACTACAGAAAAACCTCAATGGGGCACCTTGCACTTAGGTTGTGCTCTACCTGGTGGGACTCTAACGTAAGAGCAGTTTGACAGTTGACAGCGGCCATTTTGTTGAAGCTACATCTGTCGAATTTGGAGTCATTTATTGCATGTGTTTTGCCAAATCCTCTTGAACAGACGTAGCGTTCAGCAAACCTTTCAAACGATTAGTATTATCATAATGAATACTAACTTTCTGATTTATGTTTGGTTGTGTTTTTTCTGCTTAATTTTTTCTTCATAGTCGTTTTCGATTTTTATTGAAAGCTTTTATTTAGTTTCACCTGTCCCGGTATCTGTCTGTCCGTCTGTAATCAAATCTTGCAAGTTGAATATGACACACTTCTAATCGTCCGATTGATTTGAAATTTGGCAGGTCTACATAATTCTGGTGACAATGCATCATGAAATATTTTTTATAGAAAAAAACAAAATGGCGGCTCCAAAATGGCGGATGAGTTTTGTAATTATCATCCGATTCCATTCAAAATTAGTATCTGGGGATTTTTGGGTTCGACAATGATGATTCTTCCGTCAAAATTGAAAAATTCAAGATGGCGGCTACAATATGGCGGACGAGTTTTGTAATTATGATCCGATTCTATTCAAAATTGGTATTTGAGGGTTTTCTGGGTCGGAAATTACGAATTTTCAAAATTGAGGAATTCAAGATGGCGGCTTCAAAATGGCGGATGAGTGTTGTTATTATAAAAGCTTGTCTTAAAAAATGATTTTTTTATTATAGCTTGTTACTTTTTCTCGTAAAATAAGTTTATTAATGTTGCCCAATTGTGAAATCTTCATCCTTTTATTTTCTCTCCATGATTTTTGTGATTTCCAGGAAATTCTATCAAACAATTCTTTCGACGAACTGATGATGGGCATGTCCTCCCAACTAGCAGAAAAAGAAGACTCCGTTCTCTGTTCAGACGTAAGAGACAAACTCTTCGGTCCTATGGAGTTTTCTCGAAGGGATTTGGGAGCGTTGAACATTATGCGGGGAAGAGACAACGGACTGCCCGACTATAACACTCTAAGAGCACATTACCGCTTGAAAAAAGTTGAAAATTGGTTAGATATCAACCCTAAACTGTTTGCGGAAAAGCCTGAAATACTTCAAACTTTGGTATCAGTTTATAATAACAACATTGATAACGTTGATGTTTATGTTGGAGGAATGTTGGAGAGCATTGGAGGTCCTGGGGAATTGTTCACTGAAGTGATAAAGGAACAGTTTATAAGACTCAGGGATTCCGATAGATTCTGGTTCGAAAACGAAGAAAATGGGTAAGTCAACCAAACAGAAAGTGGCATTTCCATATGGAATCAATACGTAATTTGAATAGGTAAAGTATAAATCATTTTTGCAGCCTTTTTACGAAGGATGAAATCAAGAGAATAAGACAAATAAAACTTTGGGATATTATTGTGAATGTAACCAACATAAAGCCAAATGACATTCAACAAGACGTTTTCTACTGGAAGGATGGTGATCCTTGCCCGCAACCAATGCAGCTAAATGCATCCATGATGGAGCCTTGTGTGATGCATCAAGGATATGACTATTTTGAGGTTCGTTCAAATTCGGTTTGGCTCTGTCAAGTCTTTTCGATCTGACATAAAACGCGAAGATGTCAACATGAAGATGTGCATTTTTCGTTATGATTGCCAAGAAATGAGATCATTAAACGATGGCTCTTAAAAAGTTATTTCAGCTTGAATCTAAACTCCATTCACAATTATAAAATCAGAACTCTGGCCTTTGAAATTTGACACATTCCGCTCTGTATCGAAGTTATGACGTTTTTCAAAATATTTTTATGTTCTAAGTTAACACTATGTTGCCCTTTCTACATTCTCATCGTATTTCTCAGAATGTGAATGAATTGAAAAAGATGTGATGGACGAAAATAATTAACGTTTATATGAATTGATAGAAAGGATTCCTTTTCTAGTTATTTGCATGAAAAGTACAAGAGATCACTGATGAAATATATTATTTTTCGCCATGGAAAAAAATTGCATTGCTTCCACATAATTTTCATATGCATGCTTGTGAAGATTTAATGTTAATTATCCTCTTGAACTGAAAGTTCAAGATTTGACGACATTTCATTTGTTTGATATGAACAAGGAGCAAAATATTCTGATTGTATAGTAATTTATTTGTTTAAAAAATATTCATACATTACTACCTCAGTAGGTTTGTACAAATAAAATGGAATAGGTCAAACATATGCTTCACATTTATCATTCACCTGTTCTAAAATAAGACACAAACTCCTGGAATATGGAAAAAACCGATGTATTCTGGTTCAATATAGCCTATTTCTACTTTCGGCAAAGTAATAAAAGCTCCAGTGACACATTTCAATTCATCGGAATCTGAATTCACCCACCGTTGAATGCAATATAGTCTTATTTCTTCTTTTTTTTTAGCTTTTTCGACGTGTTTTTTTCTGAAACGTGAAAACGATCAACAATAATCATTTAGAAACCGATGATGGCCATCCAGAACCCGTTTACTTACGAAAATCGTGCAATTTCATTCTGCAAGTTCTTTCCTCATAATTCCTCGAAAATCCTACCTGAACCATATTTTCCGGTCGCTTTCGTTAGAAGATCGTATAAGGAAGCCTTTTTTTTCCATTTACACATTCCAAATAAATTTTGAGCACCGAAAACGATACCGAAACTAACCAAACTTCTGGGGGACCGAAATTTCGTTTGAAATCTTTCTAAACGGCCAGATACCTAAATCGTTATCAAGTGTAAAAAGGTCGATTGGTACTTACTTTCGCTTTATTTATGCTTATAAATCGATTTTTGGTCCAATTCAAATTTGCCGTTCGTACTCACGCCAATAGTCGTGAAAGGAAAAAATGACACTTGCACAAAATTTCTCATATCGGCGGAAACTTCTTCTGGGCGACGAAGAACGGAAAAATAGGTGATTTCCTATCGATATTTCGCCCCAAAATCGCCGATCGAATCGAACTAACAAAATGTGGAATATCTTTGATACTTTCACTTTGATGTAAACAAAGAAACTGGCAACGTCGTTTTGTCATTAACGATATTTTCTGTACGCGCACAGACTTTTCATTAGGTGCACCAACTCCTGAAAACGAAACCATGACCTCCTATGTGATTAAATAAAAGTGAATGGAGTATACGTCCGTATGACATATTCACGAATGCCATCATCTTTTTCTTTCAGAATAACGAAATAGCCTACATATATTCCTGCATCTTCCTCCTCTTCGTTCCAATATTCTGCGCTGGTGCTGGCTACGGAGTTGTGAAACTCCAAAATCGCAGAAGACGGCGTTTGAGGATGCAGCAAGAGGAAGTGGTAGCGCGCAGCGGCAAACTTCCTCTAGACACCATGGTGGTTGAAGAATGGCTTCACGCCAATCACAAAAGATTGGTCAAAATCAGATTTGGGCCGGATGTCGTTATCAACATCATAGGGAGAAAAGGGGAGAAATTGAGAACTGCCGATTTCAAATCAGTCGATTCTGTGCACGTTGAAGAATCAGCGGGGGGCGCCTCGAATAAGAAACCAGTCATTCTGATCAAGGTGCCCAGAGATCATGACATGGTTCTGGAGTTGGAGTCCATCGGCTCGAGGAAGAAGTTCATGAACAAGCTGGAGATATTCTTGTCGTCGAATAAGAAGAACCTCATATGTTCTCAGGTTCGTTAACAATCATCAAGTCAGTGAATCGAAAGAGAAAGCAAGATGAAGAATTTTTTTTTCATGTCAGGTCGCACGAGAAATAATATTGGCCAAGGCAGAAACGCGAGAGAGAAGACAGAAAAAATTGGAACATTTCTTCCGAGAGGCTTACGCCCTTACTTTCGGCCTAAGACCTGGTGAGAGAAGAAGGAGATCTACCACGAGTGTGGACGGGGAAGTGGTGACGGTCATGCGAACATCTCTCACTAAATCTGAATTTGCCAATGCTCTGGGGATGAAGCCGGAGGCGGTTTTCGTGAAGAAAATGTTCAATATTGTGGACAAGGACGGCGATGGTCGAATATCGTTTCAGGTAAAAACACTTTTGAGTTCATCCAGCTTCTAAATAGATTTGTCAGCTGTAGAAAAATAATCGACGATTGTCAAAAAAACAAAATAAGTGACAGCTGTCAAAAAAAATTGACTGCGTCAAATTAATGTCAAAGAATTCCTGATTAAATCCGGATATGTTATCACAGAAATAATGGGAATTTTTTTTCAACAATTCACTGAAATTTTATATGGTTCAGGTTAAGCGATCTGGACAAAAATTTGCAAAAGTAACTTGATAAAATTCCCACTTTTCTGATATTATCCACGAGTCTTTTGAATATTGGTACTCAGAATTGTCCAGAGCATCTCTGAGATGATAAAATCGATATCGAATATCTCAACTTTTGGGTGAAAATGACAAAGGGGCAAGACCTCCCAAAAACACCATATTTGTCATCACCAAGGAATCCCTGGCGAATCCAAAGCCGTTCTTCGAAAGTGAAGATCTACTACCCATTCGAATCGTGCAGAACATCCATATGGCTGATCAGTATCGCCTATACTTTGAGTTCTCTGAGCGTCTGAACAAAACTCGAGAATGAAAAATGGAAAAAATAAAACAATATAAATTCGACTATAATGAGGCCTATATGGACATGTTTGGTATCAAAATGTAGGTTTTCGAGGGCGCTCTATTCAATAAAAACAAATTCGAGTCGCTATCTATCATAGTTTAGATTTTCACCTGTCAAATGGTATTTTTTTCAAAAATCCGAAATTTCAAATCGTCATAGCTCCCGCGCCTTTGCTCCTATTCACCTTTTGTTTTTATATTGTTAATCAGCATTGTCCGAAGTATCTCTGAGCATAATAAAATCGATATCGAAAATCCCAACTTTTTTGGTGAAAAATGCCAAAGGGGTAGGACCCCCCAAAAACACCATATTTGTCATCACCAAGGAATCCCTGGCGAATCCAAAGCCGTTCTTCGAAAGTGAAGATCTACTACCCATTCGAATCGTGCAGAACACCCATATGGCTGATCAGTATCGCCTATACTTTGAGTACTCTGAGCGTCTGAACAAAACTCGAGAATGAAAAATGGAAAAAATAAAACAATATAAATTCGACTAAAATGAGGCCTATATGGACATGTTTGGTATCAAAATGTAGGTTTTCGAGGGCGCTCTATTCAATAAAAACAAATTCAAGTCGCTATCTATCATAGTTTAGATTTTCACCTGTCAAATGGCATTTTTTTCAAAAATCCGAAATTTCAAATCGTCATAGCTCCCGCGCCTTTGCTCCTATTCACCTTTTGTTTTTATATTGTTAATCAGCATTGTCCGAAGTATCTCTGAGCATAATAAAATCGATATCGAAAATCCCAACTTTTTTGGTGAAAAATGCCAAAGGGGTAGGACCTCCCAAAAACACCATATTTGTCATCACCAAGGAATCCCTGGCGAATCCAAAGCCGTTCTTCGAAAGTGAAGATCTACTACCCATTCGAATCGTGCAGAACACCCATATGGCTGATCAGTATCGCCTATACTTTGAGTACTCTGAGCGTCTGAACAAAACTCGAGAATGAAAAATGGAAAAAATAAAACAATATAAATTCGACTATAATGAGGCCTATATGGACATGTTTGGTATCAAAATGTAGGTTTTCGAGGGCGCTCTATTCAATAAAAACAAATTCAAGTCGCTATCTATCATAGTTTAGATTTTCACCTGTCAAATGGCATTTTTTTCAAAAATCCGAAATTTCAAATCGTCATAGCTCCCGCGCCTTTGCTCCTATTCACCTTTTGTTTTTATATTGTTAATCAGCATTGTCCGAAGTATCTCTGAGCATAATAAAATCGATATCAAAAATCCCAACTTTTTTGGTGAAAAATGCCAAAGGGGTAGGACCCCCCAAAAACACCATATTTGTCATCACCAAGGAATCCCTGGCGAATCCAAAGCCGTTCTTCGAAAGTGAAGATCTACTACCCATTCGAATCGTGCAGAACACCCATATGGCTGATCAGTATCGCCTATACTTTGAGTACTCTGAGCGTCTGAACAAAACTCGAGAATGAAAAATGGAAAAAATAAAACAATATAAATTCGACTATAATGAGGCCTATATGGACATGTTTGGTATCAAAATGTAGGTTTTCGAGGGCGCTCTATTCAATAAAAACAAATTCAAGTCGCTATCTATCATAGTTTAGATTTTCACCTGTCAAATGGCATTTTTTTTAAAAATCCGAAATTTCAAATCGTCATAGCTCCCGCGCCTTTGCTCCTATCCACCTTTTGTTTGTATATTGTTAATCAGCATTGTCCGAAGTATCTCTGAGCATAATAAAATCGATATCGAAAATCCCAACTTTTTTGGTGAAAAATGCCAAAGGGGTAGGACCCCCCAAAAACACCATATTTGTCATCACCAAGGAATCCCTGGCGAATCCAAAGCCGTTTTTCGAACGTGAAGATCTACTACCCATTCGAATCGTGCAGAACACCCATATGGCTGATCAGTATCACCTATACTTTGAGTACTCTGAGCGTCTGAACAAAACTCGAGAATGAAAAATGGAAAAAATAAAACAATATAAATTCGACTATAATGAGGCCTATATGGACATGTCTGGTATCAAAATGTAGGTTTTCGAGGGCGCTCTATTCAATAAAAACAAATTCAAGTCGCTATCTATCATAGTTTAGATTTTCACCTGTCAAATGGCATTTTTTTCAAAAATCCGAAATTTCAAATCGTCATAGCTCCCGCGCCTTTGCTCCTATCCACCTTTTGTTTGTATATTGTTAAACAGCATTGTCCGAAGTATCTCTGAGCATAATAAAATCGATATCGAAAATCCCAACTTTTTGGGTGAAAAATGCCAAAGGGGTAGGACCTCCCAAAAACACCATATTTGTCATCACCAAGGAATTTCTGGCGAATCCAAAGCCGTTTTTCGAAAGTGAAGATCTACTACCCATTCGAATCGTGCAGAACACCCATATGGCTGATCAGTATCGCCTATACT
The DNA here is from genome assembly GCA_910592335.1 of Adalia bipunctata. Classification (NCBI taxonomy): domain Eukaryota; kingdom Metazoa; phylum Arthropoda; class Insecta; order Coleoptera; family Coccinellidae; genus Adalia; species Adalia bipunctata. The sequence goes on along the minus strand of OU342948.1, from coordinate 5,941,467 downwards.
TTGAGTACTCTGAGCGTCTGAACAAAACTCGAGAATGAAAAATGGAAAAAATAAAACAATATAAATTCGACTATCATGAGGCCTATATGGACATGTTTGGTATCAAAATGTAGGTTTTCGAGGGCGCTCTATTCAATAAAAACAAATTCAAGTCGCTATCTATCATAGTTTAGATTTTCACCTGTCAAATGGCATTTTTTTCAAAAATCCGAAATTTCAAATCGTCATAGCTCCCGCGCCTTTGCTCCTATCCACCTTTTGTTTGTATATTGTTAATCAGCATTGTCCGATATATCTCTGAGCATAATAAAATCGATATCGAAAATCCCAACTTTTTTGGTGAAAAATGCCAAAGGGGTAGGACCCCCCCAAAAACACCATATTTGTCATCACCAAGGAATCCCTGGCGAATCCAAAGCCGTTTTTCGAACGTGAAGATCTACTACCCATTCGAATCGTGCAGAACACCCATATGGCTGATCAGTATCGCCTATACTTTGAGTACTCTGAGCGTCTGAACAAAACTCGAGAATGAAAAATGGAAAAAATAAAACAATATAAATTCGACTATCATGAGGCCTATATGGACATGTTTGGTATCAAAATGTAGGTTTTCGAGGGCGCTCTATTCAATAAAAACAAATTCAAGTCGCTATCTATCATAGTTTAGATTTTCACCTGTCAAATGGCATTTTTTTCAAAAATCCGAAACTTCAAATCGTCATAGCTCCCGCGCCTTTGCTCCGATCCACCTTCTGTTTGTATATTGTTAATCAGCATTGTCCGAAGTATCTCTGAGCATAAAAAAATCGATATCGAAAATCCCAACTTCTTGGGTGAAAAATGCCAAAGGGGTAGGACCCCACAAAAACACTATATCCTGGAATATTGACACTAAACCATCTCCTGAGCGATTAATGGAGTGATCCCTCTAGGTCACCATCAATTTTATAGTCACTTTTTTCAGGAATTCTTGGATACAGTTGTTCTATTTTCTCGAGGAAAAACTGAAGATAAACTCCGTATCATTTTCGATATGTGCGACAACGATGGCAATGGTGTTATTGACAAAGGGGAATTATCAGAAATGCTGAGGTCTTTGGTCGAAATAGCGCGAACGACTAGTCTTTCAGATGATCATGTGACTGAACTCATAGATGGAATGTTTCAGGTGAGAATACTGAAGGAATAGGTCTGAATTCACTGTTAACAAACTAAATGATTATTAGTTCAAATACGCTCGCTCTTCTTCAATTTGAACACGTTTTTATAGGATGCCGGCCTTCAGCACAAGAATTTCCTGACCTATTCAGATTTCAAGGAAATGATGAAAGAATATAAAGGAGACTTCGTAGCTATTGGATTGGATTGCAAGGGAGCTAAACAGAATTTCCTGGATACATCAACGAATGTGGCAAGGTAACAACGATAAAAGTATTTAGGAGAAAATTTTTAATCGGCTAATTTCCAATTTAGATAAAAGTATTTTCTCTTCGATAATTAATTCCATTATTTTCTAGAATGACAAGTTTTCATATTGAGCCCTCGACAGAATCTGAAAAGGGGGTTATTAGAGCTAAATGGGATGGCCTCATTACTTTCTTAGAGGAAAACAGGCAAAATATATTTTACCTATTCATTTTTTATGTTGTCACCATAGCCCTGTTTGTGGAGAGATTTATTCGTAAGTATAAAAATATTATTTCGTGTTTGGGCAATTTGTATAGTTCTCACCTTGCATAATTTCGTTTCAGATTACTCCTTCATGGCAGAACATACAGATCTCCGTCACATCATGGGCGTAGGGATAGCGGTAACAAGAGGGTCAGCAGCATCCCTATCATTTTGCTATAGTATTCTTTTATTGACTATGTCGAGAAATCTGCTGACGAAACTCAAAGAATTCTCGCTTCAACAATATATTCCACTGGACGCCCATATTCAATTTCATAAGATCGCTGCATGTACAGCTCTATTTTTCTCTCTTCTACACACAGTTGGACACATAATAAATTTCTATCACATATCTACGCAACCTGTGGAAAATTTGAAATGTCTCACCAATGAAGTGAGATTCGCTTCCGACGTGAGGCCTGGCATAACGTTCTGGCTTTTTCAAACCATAACAGGTGAGTTGAGAGACCTGCCGATTAAAAAAATTTGTTCATTAAAAGCAGTCACGTGAAGCCAGAAGCTTTTTAGAGCTCGTATCCACCTTCTGAGTGGATCCACTCTGAAGGTAGATTCACATTTGCCAGTTCAATAAGCCAATTGAAAAAAACTGACAGCTGTCATAAAGCAGTGAGAGCTGAAAAATAATTCGATTGCAGGTGTGACTGGTATAATGCTGTACATCATCATGTGCATCATAGTGATATTTGCGCATCCAACGATTAGGAAAAAAGCTTACAACTACTTTTGGTCCACTCACAGTCTTTATATAGGGCTTTATTTATTGAGTCTTATCCATGGACTGGCAAGGTTGACTGGTCCACCAAGATTTTGGATATTTCTTCTAGTTCCAGGGATCATTTACATTCTGGATAAGGTGAGATTTGTCACATTTATAAAAGCACTTACGAGGATGTATTGAAATCTTGTTAGCCTAGTCCAATTACATGCATAAACAAAATATTGCGATACCATATCAACGAACAATAACTTAGTAGAAGTGTCAGTGTAGAGTTCGACGTCAAAGAAGTAAACCAGAGTTACGCAATAAATTTAAAAAAATTGTAAAAATCTAAAAATTGGAGTATCGAGCCATCATCAAGTACCTGTATTTAAAAGGGTTAAGAGGTAAGCAGATTTACGAAGCAAAGCTCAATACCCTTGGTGATCAATGTCCTTCGTATGCGACCGTGGAAAATTGAACTGCAAGCTTCAAAAGAGGTAAATTTTCCATTGAAGATGATGGCCGATCGGGAAGGCCAGTTTCTGTGTCAGTCCCCGAAAATATCGATGCTGTTGAGGACATGATATTATCAGACCATCGAATTGGGCTGAACCGGATATCTGAAGCACTGAAGATTTCATACGAACGCATTCATCATAATATAGTTCACGTCAATTTGGACATGAGAAAAATTTCTGCAAAATGGATTCCCAAATGTTTGAATGTTGACCAAAGCGTGCATGGGTATAAGCATCGCGTTCGATCTGTGCTCGATTTGAAAACGATGTAGACTTCTCAAACCGATTTGTTACTATGGATGAGACTTGGGTACATTTCTACGATCCAGAAACAAAGCAACAATCGATGGAATGGCGACACTCTGGTTCTCCAAGACCTAAGAAGTTTCGTTTCCAAAAATCTGCCGGAAAAGTTCTTGCTTCAGTTTTTTGGGATTGCCATGGAGTAATCATGATTGATTTTTTGGATAAGGGTAGAACAATATCTAGAGATTACTATTCGACATTACTGACCACTCTACGGGAAAAAAATAAAGAGGAAAGACGCGGAAAGCTATCCAAAGGTGTTTTGTTTTTACAGGACAACGCCCCAGTACACAAATCTCACGTTGCCCTGGAAAAAAATTCGTGATTTAGAGTTAGAATTACTAGGATATCCCCCTCATTCACCAGATTTGGCTCCGTCCGACTATCATCTCTTTCCTCAACTGAAAAAAAGTTTTAAAGGTCATAAATTTTCTTTCAACGAGGAGGTAATAAAAGCTGTGGAGGACTGGTTGCAGAGCAAGAAGAAACATTTTTTTAGGTCTAGAGACGTTGCAGGTTCGCTGTGATAAATGTATTCAATTAAGAGGAGAATATGTTGAGTAATAAAATATTTTGACATTGAAATTTTGTTTGGTTCTATAGTAGGCTAAGAATTTTTCAATATATCCTCGTATCTTCAAACAATCAGCTTATAGGTTCCCCTATCGACAATGTTTTCGTCCTCATGGAATATCTGTTGCAGGTTGTTAGTTTAAGAACAAGATACATTCCATTGGACGTAATCGAAACGGAACTACTACCGTCTGATGTCATAAAAATAATGTTTTATCGTCCACCAAATTTCAAATACCTCTCTGGGCAGTGGGTTCGTTTAGCCTGTAGTGCCTTCAAAAACAGAGAATACCATTCTTTTACCCTCACTTCTGCACCACACGAAAATTTTCTGTCGTGTCATATCAAAGCACAAGGTAAGAAAATATAAATTAAGTCAGCCAAAGACTAGTGCACTAGTACAAGTATACAGGGTCTTTCACGAGGAACCTCACCCTTCACATACGGGAAACTACTGAACGTATTTTCATGAAATTCAGCACTTATAAGTATTTCACGATGCTGATGAAATCTAAAATATTTTCAAGGCATGAGCACCTCCGGTTTTTCCGGAAATGACGTCAACTTCCGTTTTTCAAATTAGAACACCATTTTTTTATTGCAGAAATAGATTCCTTAGAAAATTTCAAGTTATTTTGATGTAACATTTTTCAGTTTTGGTTGGAAAATTCTCTCTGAGCGGGAAAATTCGAAAAAAAATAACTTCGAGGTTTTTGGATGGAAAATTTTCATTTTTGGGATTTTTCAAGATGTAAGATTGATGTATCCACTTTAAAAATCGAAATCGCGATTCATGATACAGGGGGTGAGAAAATCGCTTTCAAAGTTAGGGATGACAAAATCGTGAAAAATCAATTTTTTCAAATTAGAACCCCATTTTTTATGGCAGATATTGAATCTACGTTAAAAAATAATGTGAGTGTATGCATCACACCCTTGCCCTAAAATGGATATTTTCTGAGTTAATATCCACTTCAGGGCAAGGGTGTGATGCATACACTCACATTATTTTTTAACGTAGATTCAATATCTGCCATAAAAAAATGGGGTTCTAATTTGAAAAAATTGATTTTTCACGATTTTGTCATCCCTAACTTTGAAAGATATTTTTTCACCCCCTGTATCATGAATCGCGATGTCGATTTTTAAAGTGGATACATCAATCTTACATCTTAAAAAATCCCAAAAAAGAAAATTTTTCATCCAAAAACCTCGAAGTTATTCTTGTTTCAGCGGAGCTCTATTTTCGATTTTTTTTTTCGAATCTTCCCGCTCAAAGAGAATTTTCCAACCAAAACTGAAAAATGTTACATCAAAATAACTTGAAATTTTCTAAGGAATCTATTTCTGCAATAAAAAAATGGTGTTCTAATTTGAAAAACGGAAGTTGACGTCATTTCCGGAAAAACCGGAGGTGCTCATGCCTTGAAAATATTTTAGATTTCATCAGCATCGTGAAATACTTATAAGTGCTGAATTTCATGAAAATACGTTCAGTAGTTTCCCCTATAAATATGGGTGAGGTTCCTCGTGAAAGACCCTGTATAAACATTAAGCAATAAAGCCTGCACACCTGAAGAAAACTGCATTCTTTGAAATGTAGTCGTGTAAAATACTTGTCATCGTGTTGAATTGAAGAGTTAAACGTAATAAATATGTAAAATTAGGCCCCTGGACTTGGAAACTGAGGAATTACTTCGATCCGGGTAATTTCAACCCTGATGAACATCCGAAGATACTTCTGGAAGGTCCTTTTGGTGGTGGAAATCAAGACTGGTATAAATTCGAAGTAGCAGTCATGGTTGGGGGAGGAATTGGAGTAACACCTTACGCATCTATACTCAACGATTTGGTCTTTGGCACGTCCACTAATCGATACTCTGGTGTTTCTTGCAAAAAAGTAAGCAAAGACTTATCCAACTATTTTAAGTCTTCACATAGGTCGCCTTCAGTATTCTCTTTTCCCATATATTATTGTTTACTGGTAAAGCATGGATTATTCGCACTTCCAGGTTTACTTCCTATGGATTTGTCCCTCCCATAAGCACTTCGAATGGTTCATTGATGTATTAAGAGATGTCGAAAAGAAGGATGTAACCAACGTTTTGGAAATTCATATTTTCATCACTCAGTTCTTCCACAAATTCGATCTTCGAACGACCATGTTGGTATGTATCCATTTCTGTCATTATTACCTCGATAACGAACTTTTTTTCAGTATATTTGTGAGAACCACTTCCAACGTCTTTCCAAGACTTCGATTTTCACCGGCCTGAAAGCCGTCAATCATTTTGGAAGGCCCGATATGACATCCTTCCTCAAATTCGTCCAGAAACGGCACAGCTATGTAAGAATCCATAATATATTTTAGCTGAATATTCTAAATTTCCTTCAAATCGAACTCGCATATTTGGAAAGCTGAAACTGTATTTAAATTCAGTTTATTCTTACGAAATGATCATGAGCTACCATTGTCAATTATCTTTATTTTGTTTTAGGTGAGCAAAATCGGAGTCTTCAGCTGTGGACCCAGACCACTCACAAAAAGCGTCATGTCTTCCTGTGATGAAGTCAATAAGGGCAGAAAACTTCCATATTTCGTTCATCATTTCGAAAACTTCGGGTGATTTTAAGCGATTTTATTTTATGTTAATTTATTGGTCTATTTTCGTGTAATGTTAGTGATATCTCGAAAGTATTATACAATTATTGTAAATATGTAAATATATAAACCAATGTTAATTACTTTAAATATATAAAATATCAGTGTACATATATCGTTTTATTTATTGTTCGTAAGGCATTTTTGTGGAGGAGAACAATTTTTTTCTCTTGGTCTTGTTTGCTTGTATAACCCAAAGAAGATAAGATACCACATTGCTCCCTGAATATAAAAATCGCATCAAACAGCATTTGTTAGAATGAACTATTCAGTACACATTTCTCGTTTTTCTGAACAAATTTTCCCCATTTCAACAACATATCGGACGTCTCATCTTCCCTATTCAAAATTAAGGGGTTGGGGTTACCGCGGCTAGGGATGAAAATTGACGGGTCCAAATCTTGATTTTTCTTCTAGAAAAGACCTCTGTTTCCTTTTCAATCTGACACATTTATTGATTTGTTAAAGTTGGAGTAGAATCAAGAGAAAATAAGGTACCTATCAAATACTTACACACATCAAAACTGAACCGTCACAAGATACAAAGAAAGAGAAAAAATTCGCTACTACTTTTGATATTGCACTATTTTTTCCAAATTTCATCGTTAGGAATATGAAAAAATACGGAAAATATTCCGTGTTCTGTTCTTTATGATTTTCACGTTATTATTGTTCCTTATTCCTAATGATATAAAAAGGAAGAATTACCCAGCAGTTAAAAATCTTCATATTAGAATTGTTTCAAAAACAGTAAAGAATGAAAGGAACAATAATGGTATATCTCTTAAAAAATAATGTCATTAAGTGAAACGTTTTTGGTATTGTATGCCTAATAAATAAAAATTATTACTTTTACTTTATGGTGGGTGGCACATGAAAAATTTTTGCTTCATTTTATTAAATGTACACATTTGAAATTATATTGACTATATCGTAAAAATCAGATCAATATTTTACGGTCGTATAGACCGACTTTGATAAATAGATCACGTCTTCTGAATCTTCAGTTCAACATCAAAAATGGGGAGGTACATTTCAATAGTTATTTTGGGGTTCCTACTCGGATTTGATAATGCTCAAGGTGAGATATTTCAATAATTCACATTTCCCAAGTATTTTTCGATTTTTTCAATGAAAATTCATCAGTTCTCGTTATAATGGATAACTTGTTTCAGGCTCTGGATGTCCAAGCACTCTGACCTGTTGTAAGTAGAAATCTGTGCTCTTATTTTAAAATTATCATATTAGGAATGCCAAATAGTTTCCACCGTTTTTTCAACAAACACTGTGCATTTAATGTGATGGAACGGTACACTGGGGCTGTAGCTACCACTTTTTCTCAGCTTCTTCTTTGAAGGCTATCCACCAATGGCGCAACTAGGATTTTGATTAGAGGGGAGCTCGATTTCAGAAAAAACTGATTGTCAAGCGCGAAGAGAAGGTTCCGTTCTATTTTCGATTTTCCGTAAAAAATTGAAGAATTTTAGTTCTCGTTTTCCTGTAAGCTCTGAGTATTGATATTAATTTCTCAAAAATAGAGGGGAACTTATCTCACATATTTTCTGGAATAATTCCCTCACTCTGAATTCAAAAAGATCAAAAAAATTTAATCGTTTACTCATAGATGCATAGAATACTTGGTGTTGGCACTGATTAGATTTTGTTTAAGGGTCTACGTCCCTGAAAAAAAGGGAGTCAGAAACGATTTATTTTTTTCTGATTGATGAAGAGATGTAAGATAAAAATAATATAAATAGTTATTTAATCAACTAGTTTATTAATGACAGCGATTAATGGTCGAAATATTTTAACGCGTGAGCGGAGCGAGCGCGTGTTTGAGACCATTAATCGCTGGATTAATAAACGCGTTGATTACAAGATTTTTCCGTCGACCTCATCACGAATTGAATATGAATTCTGGATAGAAATGAATTTTCATTTTGCATAATAGACAAATTTGACATAATGTAAATTTCTATGTTCATTTCGATATATTAATATTTATGCTCCCTATGGAACAATTCATGGAAGGCATATTGGATATGTTGTGACATTCTGAATATTTACATTTAGTTCACATTTATATAATTACCTATGATATCCGATAAGGAACGTGTGAAGAAAGAGGAGGTTGAAGTAGTTTGCAGCTTGTATCACCTGAAATTTCTTCTGCAGTCTATTTTATTTTGAATGGAGTTGTCAATATACCCTTCTGAAAATGATATTCCTCATCATTTTTGGTTATTTTGTAACATTTCCACCATCAAAACGAACAAATATTTTTTTGTTTCTTCATTTCAGTATTGAAGTCTACCATTTAGTTAATCAAACGTCTATCTCATTTTTATTTCAGAATTTACGTTTTTTTGTGAATAATATAACAACAATGTGTTGTTTTCGCGAATTTATTTCCTCGAATTTTTCTATTCAAAATGATAAATATCCATTTTTATCAAAGACAATTTATTAAGGTTTTTTTTAGCCGTCGATTAGTGAAAATTAATTGTTTCTTACAATTGTGGAATTGAATTCCTTTTAAATGACACGCCCCGCAGGTATCTCCTCCCAGATTACTGGTGAAGGAAAGAGAGAGTATTATACAGCCAGTGTGAGATCTAGTTTAGGGAAGGATTTCTTGTTATATTCCCTGCGCCCCAACATTTGTTCTATTAAGCTGAATGATCCAATAAATAAAAATTAATGCACAGCACTGCCATCTGGCGGTATACGTTTCTTATTTTGAAGGTTAAAGACTCTTAACACTTTCTTGTCGATCGAAAATGTTTGATGGGGTCCCAGTCGTTACCCCAGGGTTTCTATGCATCTATGTTGACTCACAACGAAAGCTTCAATTTGAGGTGATTTTCTCAACATTTTTTTTTGTATACAGTGTGTTTCACTTTGATTGGCGATAATTCGTTGTCAAGGTAAAAAATCGTATTTCTGTAATATCAGATTCGTTATTTCGTCAATAAATAAATGACTTAGGTTGTCTGTGACTGATGAAAGATGGCTTATTTGTTTCAGCGGTGAACTTATATTGTGGAGGCAACCGCGGTTCTTTGATTTCCGTTCACAATGAAGAGTCACAAACATCCATAATCGTTGATACCGAAAATGACATGTCGATGATCACCAATGGCGCCGCCGGAAACCAATTTATTTACGACCACAGGAGAGGCACGGGCTCACAGTTGAAAATCAGTCAAGGATCGTGGATGGGTTCCTACTCCAAATACGAAGAGTATGTTGAATCTATAAGGTCCATCAAACAAGTACGAATTTCCGAAGAGGTCAAAGTACTCGACTTTTCTATCGCACAACCACCTACTGATGTACTGGATATGCACTATGAAATAGTCCAGAGTTTGCAACCAGAAATGGCAGAATACGGTCAAATCAGAAGAGTTGGAGTTTACCCCATGTTGATAAATTTGATTAAGGAAATGTCAGTAATCAGCAGGCAGAAACTTCGAACTATCATAATGTCCAAGATGAAAATGAAGAGATTCCTCATTGGCGGGGGAATTATGAATGTGGTCTCCGTTTTCCGAGGTTTGACCAGTTTAATCAACGCAACGTCCGGAGATTTAGGGACCCTGATCATGAACAATCAACGTTTCGATATGGCCCCCCTGTTTTTGAGTGAATCCGGTAGCGAAACTTTGGCGCTCATTGCAGATCAAATAGAGGATCGTAATTCTCAGGTGTTCGAAATAGTAAGGTATCCCAATAGACTCTACAACGTTGTCAGGGAATTCAGTGGGGGCATGTATTCGAATTTGAGAGGAGTTGAGAATCTTGCAATCCACCTGATGAGTTTCTTGAGGAAACAGACAACCTTGGAATCTTTCATTGATGTACTCATCCAAGTATCTGGTCAATACAAACCGATAGAATTCGATGTCATCACAAGAAAAATCAAATACGTTGAGAACATTATAAGGAATAGACTATCGCAATCTCTTTCCCAACAAATACTGCAGCCCCTTGAGCTTTTCGAACAGAATAGACTTGTCGTCGGGGAAGCCAATATATATACGTTAGTGCGCCAATTCATGGGAGGTGCAAGCATGAAAATCAGAAGTATCATTCAACTATTACACTCATTGAAAATCAACTTCATGAGCTCTATATCCACACTCTTCCTTCGATTATCATTCTTCACTGTATCGGGCAAAGGTCTCTACTTCGTGAGCAGGCTGTTACCATCTCTGAAAACACTATTCGATGGGCAGTCCACAGACCTCATACTCGAACAAATAAGTCGAAATATTCAACCAGGTCAGATCCAGATGAGATTGGAGGAGCGAAATGTAGAAAGCATAATGCAATCCATTCCTGGAGTCAGGCAAATTTATGAATCGCTTACGAAAGAATTGCTTGCTGTTAACGTAGAAAAAAGGACATTCTGCTCGAATGTGCTGAAAGTTGGCGTACTTCCGAGAATAGTATCATGGGTCAAATTTGGTGTTGGAGTGACAGGAGGAAAGCCACCTCTTGGATGCATTCACGACATCGGTCTTTGGGGAATCACTGGGTACAAACAATACCATAGATGCAGATTATTCGACGAATTCATGTTCTAATTTATGGAATTGATTTGAATAAACTGTATGAACTCATCTGCTACCACTTTCTATTATCACCCCTCCTTGTCAAAAAAAAATGGGTTATCATTTTCCTGTTAGATAACTAAGCAACGTTGTCCTTTCTACATAGAAGTCGTAGTAATTACGTAATTATCAAAATGTTTATTTACTTTGGGAAAATCATGAATTTGAGAAGAAATACTACTCCACAAGAGTTAGGGATATCGTATTCAATCGTTTTAAAAATTCGCTGAGGCTTATAGGGCTATCGGAATGCTACAGGGTGGCCTAACTCGGGTTGTTGTAGCGGAAAGGCTCCAAGTCAGCCAAAGTGTGATATCTCGACTTTGGAATAGGTTCAGGGAGACAGGTTCCGTGTTGGAAAGACCAAGGCTTGGTGGGCGACGAAAAACAACACCTGCTCAGGATCGTTTCATCACCGTTTCCGCGAGAAGAAACCCTACATCTACGATGTAGAATGCTACAAAATACTCTTCAAAATGCAGATGGTTTCCATCGAAACCATCAGACGACGTTTGAGAGAGGTGAATCTAGGTTCTAGACGTCCATTAAGAGGAGTTCCATTAACACGTGACCATAAGCGTCAAAGACTGGAATGGGCAAGGCAACATATCAATTGGAATGATCAATGACGTAGTGTCCTTTTCACTGATGAATCCAGATATTCTCGAAGAATAAGGGTATGGACAATCCCACGCATACCCCGTAATCGTCGCTATGTCCAAAAAGTCCATCCATTCCGAGGGGGTAGTGTTATGGTATGGGCCGGGATATGATTCAACGGGCGCACAGATCTACACATTTGTCTTGAGAATATGACCGCCTTACACTATAGGGAGCATGTCATTGACAATGTTGTGCCAAATTTTCACGCTGCTATTGGTGAAACTTCTCAATTTCTAGACGATAACGCTAGATCGCACCGTGCAGCCATAGTTGAGAATGCTCGCGAGCAGCTTGGTATTCCACATTTACCAATACCTCCGCACTCACCAGAGTTGAATTGCATAGAACATGCATGGAATATGCTCCAAAGAAGAATAGATAATCATCAACCTACCCCAGAACCCTTAAATGATCTGAGAGAGCTTCTGCCCCGTTTATGGAACCAAATTCCTCAAGAAATGTTCAACAACCTCGTGTGTAGTATGCAAAGATGTCAAGCTGACATTGATGCCCGTGGAGGCCATACATTATATTGATAGTCTTAAAATGCTTGAATTCTCTGGGAATAAAATTTCGTTATTTTACTCGATTTTTCTTAACCACCCTGTATACGCTGCAGACCTACAGGCTAAAATTAATTTGCAACTTGAAATCATTATTATGAATTTTCATCACAAAAATCTTATTTTAACTATATTCTTTTGCAATTTAAGTCAATGTCCCTAACTCATGTGGAGCAGTTTATGTGAATTCAATAATTTCAAAGTCCTGGCGAATGTTGAAGAAACTCTTATCTCTGTTAATACTGGGAATATTGCACGTATAACATAAACATGGTTGGCAGATTCAGTTATGCTGTTTTCTTGTACGGAAATCAAGAATCAAGTGTTGAAATTTTACTGATAAATAATGGACAGAATAGTCCGTTACTTTGTGATAGTCCATTCGAAAAAAAGAATAAAAGTACTCGAATAACCCGACAGAAAAACTTCTAAACGAACAGACGGACCTATGGAATTCCACACTTTTCAAAATTCTCAAGAAATAAGCCTACAGAAGACATTTAAATACCTATTTGCCTAACTTGAAATACTCCAATATGAAAATGTAGTCGTACTACGAAACCTGTGTCACCTTAAAAGAGTAAATAGAAATTAACATTGGCAACGTCTCTGAGAATTATTTGACATTTCACGAGACACGAGTAACAACCTACGTCAGTTTCAAGTAAAAAAACTTGATAAACCTAGATTTTGGCCAACCGGGATACTTAATAATAGTGAAAGCTTCAAGACTCTAGGCTTATCATGTGAATGCTTCACCAATTATATACTTCGCTCTGCTTCATGCACCTCATCTAAATGAAGCATCATAAAATTAACCTTGATGTGATGTGGATAGGAGGAAAAATTCCCTCACATCAACAAAATCGACCATGAAAAACGTCTAATTCGAAAGAAAAAAAAAGGTTTAGGTGAATTAAGAACACTTGTAGTCTATAGAATATTTTTCACTTATGGTTTTATTTCCTAATAAAATACTGTTACATCTAGATCAAATACACATTACATCTCCACACTGCCTAAATTAAAGTTACCCCCCCCCCCCACTCGATATTAAAAGTATTTTTATAAAACCCCCTTACTAGTACTACTGAATCTCAATATGTAATGTATACGTTTTTATTTCAACACAAATTTAATCATAAATATGCTATTATTGAACGAGTTCCGCTACAACACGTCTTATGTCATCGTTATATCTCGCCAAAAGTGTGGCATTGAGATCCCTGTTTTCGAATCCCATATCTTCTAATTTTTTCAAATTGATCCCTCGAATGGTGTCCTCTGCAGTGGGCACCCAGTGTCCATTCACCCATCTACCGAGCTAAAAAATATAAAAAGATGTGCAAAAGTTCAAGCCTATAACCGGCTGTTGGTATTGTGGAGGTTATGATCTAAACTGTTAGTAAATATTAATTTGTGTATATGTACCTACATGTCTTTTAGGGTTAGATTTCTAATTAAACAATATTTCGGAAAACTACAACTGTTAAACACAATTTTTGAAATTAATGAGGAGTTGAGCCTCCACGCACTCAGAAACTGTTCTGGGCATACTCTCACTGAGATGATCTTTTTCTTCTTGAGGTATCTCATTACAGGCTGCTTCTACCTGGTGCCGCTAGAGGTCCCAAATGTGTTCAATGGGAGAAAGATCGGAAGATCTAGGCGACAAAGGCAACAAATAAATTTGTTTGTCTTCCAAATTGTCCAAAGCAATTCTGGTTGTATGTGTCTTTTTCTAAGAAGAGATATCTTAGAAAGTGTGTTGTTGAGAGTCCATATAAAAGACAGAACATGTGGTTTCACATCTTCCTGGATGTTACCACTGAAGAGAACCAAAGATGACCTGCTTTATAAACAACCTGACCTGATCTCAACAGTGGGGTGCACATTCCTTCCCATAGAAAATTGAGGATCTTCTCTCGGCCATCATGCATGTCCAGACTGAAACTGCATTCTTCACTGAAGACATTGGTATTCCATTCACTGCTCTCTGCACCAATCCAGTCAATTAATTCAAAGCCTAGCGGTGGTATTCAGGTTAACAATTCGCATAGTAATGGGCCTTTTATGCCCCCCAAACGCAATTGATCTTGTGGACGTGAAGCGGTCCCTTGTAGCCAAAAGCCTAAGGCGGTGATCTTGGTGTGGGACCGTGCTTCTGTCAAGCTTTGTAGCTCTAGCTCTTCATGACAACAAACCACCCTCAAACATTTCTAATCAAATACGAAATTGTTACGACCCGACGCAACCACAAATATTCCTTTTTCTAATGCATGCTGCTACAGTTTCAAAACAACAATAACAAAGTAGGTACCAAAAATACTTCCAAACTCACCTCCTGTTCGTTTTTGGGTGGATTGATCTTACTGACCAGATTTTTAAAAGCCGAAGATGCGATAGTGATAGCATCGTTGACCACAGACGTAATAGGTACAGCGGCTTCAGGTATATTCCTCGCCCTGTCCGGTTCTACGGAACTGGGCGAAACCACAACTGGAGGAGTTTCGACAATTGGAGGAGTTCCGACATTTGGAGGAGTTTCGACAGGTGGAGGAGTTACGTCGTCTTTGGGAACATCAACGCTTCCCGAGGAATTCGAAGCGACCGGCTTAGATCCTCTGAAAATTTTAAATCTATACGCTGCTGAATTTAACTCTTCTTCGGTTACTTGAGGACGTCCTGCAGCAGGTTGCGTCTTGGAAATGCATTTATCAACGGTGGAGGGCAGCGTGGGGTAATGTTTATAATTTCCCAGTAGAGTTAGCAATGGTGGTTTATGATTTAGCAAATCTGAAATTGACAGAAAAAGGTTGAAGTTGAAAAAGCTTTCCCAGCACCCTCTGTCAAAGAAGGATGGTAAGTTAAGTTCAAGAATTCAAAGGAAAGGGACCCGACCTACAATCTAGAGTGCCGTTTTGATCTATACTCCATTCACATTTATAAAGTATCCCGGCGAATGTTGAAGAAACTCTCTGTTAATAATGGAAATATTTCACGTATATAAACTTGGTTGCAAGATTCAGTTATGCTATTTTCTTTAGCCCGCTCCACACTCATGGCAAGAACCTCGGCCAATACCGCGAACGCGAGTGTGGATAACTTTCTTGTGTCACGTTCGCGCTTCGCGGCGTTCTCCGTTTCGTTGCGGTCTCCTGTCCCGCGACAAAGGCTTCGCGCCTAAGCACAAATGTTCCATCCACACTCACAGGCGTTCGCGGTACCAGCGCAGTAATGATTTAATGCTTGTTCACTGACTTTATTCGCTTTTGAAATGAATGGTTTTCTTGTAGCAATGAAGTGGAAATAGATTAGATTTAGAGCAGATAAGTGAAATGAGAATTTCTTGATTATTATCAGATTGAACCTTTTTTATAGGGCGGAAAGTCTTCGCAGACAGTGAGGATGCCATGAACCAAAGTGCGAATATTTGCGTGAGTGTGGATGACTAATTCGGCAGCGAATTCTTGGCCAGGTTTACGGCAAGAATTCTTGGCAAGATTCGCGCCATGAGTGTGGAGCCGACTTTTCACGGAAATCAAGAATCGAGTATTGAAATTTTACTGAAAAATAATGGACAGAATAGTCCGTTTTGTGATGGTTCATTCGAAAAAAGGATAAAAGTACTCGAATAACCCGACAGATAAACTTCTAAACGAACAGGCGGACCTATGGAATTCCCCACTTTTAAAAATTCCCAAGAAACAAGCCTACAGAAGTCATATACCTACGAATACTGTGTCACATTTAAACCTTAGAGAAATTAATCCATTTACAAAGTCGAAGAAGAGAAAATAGAAAATAGCTTAGGCAACATCTCTCCGAATCATTTGACTTTCACGAGTGCCAACTTGCGTCAGTTTTAAGTGAAAAAAACTTGATAAACCTAAATCATGGCGAAGCGGGATACTTTATAAAAGTGAATGGAGCATATAATTTTTGGTCGTTACACCAGGACTTCTATGTATCTATGTTATGCCTAATTTGATCTAACTTGTCAAAAAAGCCGTAAATTGAAAGATAATACTGGAATTGTTCTCAGTTCGATTTTCATATAATAATTTCTTCGAAACTATAGCTTGCCAAGCAAATTATGACCAAAACATTTCTCCAGTGAATTGACAAGTTCAACTCACTTTGAAGCATCAGTATTATTCTTTTTGGAAAGTTATTTGGTGAATACGAACCTTTCAAAATTGACGAGAATTTAAACGTCGTATAAAGGACTGAACGAGAATAAACTCGCTATCACAAAAACGTCTATATCTCTCGAACATAGATGCATAGAATACCTGGTGTTGGAACTGATTAGATTTTGTTTAAGACTTTCTTGCCGATTGATCATGTGATACTTTGTGCGGCTTTTCATTTCTCCCGAAAGAGGTCGCGCTATTATTCCATTAAGATTTATGACATTCGAAATTGTTTTGAAGTTTTGATCAGAGACAACTGTCATTGTGTCATTTCTCTAAAAACATAACATAACCTATATCATACTGATCATCGCGCCACGACCGATGAATATTGCGGATTATTCTGGAAGTAGCACAAAATTTCAATTGTTTTGATCTACAAATTTTGTTCACGATTTTTACTTAGGAGTCGTTTCACCAGGTATTTCTATGCATCTATTCTCGAACCAATTGAGAAAAAATCAAAATTTGATCATAGTTAGCTTTGTTATGAACGTCAGAAACATGTGGAACTTCATAGATATCCCAATTCTCTGTCGCAAAATGTCAAGCGACGTGAAAACACGAGAATTTATAGTGAAACTTTTTCAAAATAAACAAGAATGGAGCTTCAAAAGAATCGCAAAAGAGGCTCGCGTTCGCCGGAAATGGTATCGAGAGTTGTTAAGCGCTTCAACGAAGATCTTACAATTAACCGCAAGGAAGGAACCGGGAGGAAAAAGGGGTTTCATAGCCCAAAAAAGGTGAAGAAAGCCATCAGCCTTTTTCAGAAGAATCCTAACCTTTCAGGACGGAAAGTGGCCCAAATAGTGGGTTGTTCGCAGTCAACCGTTCAGAAAATCAAGTCGAGTTGTGGGCTTAAAACATACAAAGTGCAGAAAGTGCCAGACAGGAACGCTGTGAAGGATCAAGAAGCGAAATCAAGAGCAAAGAAATTAAAAAAAGATTTCTTGAAAAATTTTTCCTGTTGCGTGATGGACGACGAAACCTATGTCTTGGCTGATTTCTCGCAACTTCCTGGTCAGGAATTTTATACTGCAGATTCTCATGGAAATGTTGACGAACAATTTCGCGTGAAGAAACAAGCAAAGTTTCCTAAAAAATTCCTGGTTTGGCAAGCAATTTGCACTTGTGGAAAAAGGTGCAAATTTTTCGTTGGCCAAGGCTCTGTTGACTCGAAGATATACACCGAGGAATGCTTGAAGAAGCGACTTTTATCATTTTTACGTGAGCACGATGTGTCAACAATCTTTTGGACAGATTTAGCTTCATGCCACTACAGCAAGGCCACCAAGGAATGGTACGAAGCTAATGAGGTGGTTTTTGTCCCCAAAGAGGCCAATCCACCAAATTGCCCAGAACTCAGGCCGATCGAAAGATATTGGGCCCTGGTAAAAAGAGAATTGAAGAAGACTAATTAATCAACGAAAGCATTAGCGGAATTCAAGCAAAAGTGGAAGACAGCATCCCAAAAAGTGACTGAGGACACTATAAGAAGCATGATGGGAAAAAATCCATGAATTTTGTAAAAAATAGTTTTGGTTTTTTTATTGTAGAAACAGTTCTCATTAGAATTAGAAGATGATTCGAAAATGAGTTTGATTTTCGAAATCGGTCCAGTGGTTCAAAAGATATAAGCGTTTTTGTGATAGCGAATTTAATCTCTTTCAGTCCTTATGCTGAACGAATTTTAATTTAAAAAAAATCGTTTTGTAATTGGTTTACGCCAAGCGGACAACACGGCCCGACCGGCATCGCGACGGATTTATTCTCTTCATGTATTTAAATGGAACAGCGGCGACTACACGACGAAATAGCATGGATAAACATTAGCGTTTCGTAGTCAGTAGTTTTCGGTCAGGTGACGATTAGTGTGATGCCGACAGCCACGAAATTCTTGGAGTTACGGAAGAGAACAAAAGGCAAGATTTATTGGAAAATGTAGTCCAAACTCGAAACGATCGAACGAACCACGTAACTCGTAGCAGTAGAGCAATAAAAGGCATGAAATTATCAAGCACATTATCAATATTGAAAAAACTTCAAAAGCTTGGAAAAATTTTTCTTACCTGAATCAGACGAGGAATCATCTTTATTCATCTTAGTGAAATCATCTTTACTCGGCATAGTGAAATAGGGCCCGTAGTTCTCGTAGGCTCTGCGGTAACGTAACCCCGTATAATCCAGGTCTGGATGCGTCATACGAGGCAACGGCTCAGTAATTCGTTCTGGTCTAAACGGTCTGTTCAAAAAACTTTCAGGCCGGTAAGCTTTTTCAGGTGAACAATCTTCTGATCGAGGAGACGTTTCTGATTCGCACTCGAGATGTGTTCTTGATCGAGGAGCTCGTTCAGGAGTGCTGTCAAGATTGTTTTCTGATTGAGGGGATTGTTCGGGAGTGTCGTCGCGATCGTTTTCTTGTTGAGGAGATTTTTGTGGTGTACAGTCATTACGGTTTTCTGATTTGAGAGATTGCTCGGGTGTACAGTCAAGTAGGTGTTCTGGTCCAGAAGGTGGTATAGGCGTACGGCTAAAATATTTCATATGAGGAGCCAGTTCGAATGTACACTGAACATTGTTTCCAGGAAGAACATTCGGTGCAGACAGGAGGTCCAGATAGTCTGAGGGCCAGGGAGATATATTGGGTCCACCGACAATATAATTTCCCGGAGTAGGGCTGAGTAAGGGCGACAAATTGGGAAATCCGTAGTCAGACAAATTCGAGCCATGTTGGTTGGGTGGTATTGGGTTCGTTGACTCGAGGATGTCGTCGAAATCTTTGTTGACGACATAAAATTCTTTGCTGATTTCCTGATATCTATTGCTTTCTTTTTCATCGACTTCCGTCGGAGGTTTCTTTTCGGTACAAGCTTGGTCGTCATCGTTTTTTGGTTCGGGTGCATCCTCAGCACTTTCGAGGAAATCGGTCCTCAGATATTTTTTCGGGACCGGGGTTTTGATTCCGTCGATCGTTACGTATGCATAACCTGAAATTTTCGTTATCATCACTCTGCCCCAAAAGTTAATCCATTTGTACAAACATACAAGCGCTATTCAGCTTTAAATCTGCATATAAATGATACTGCAGCATACAATGAATAGAATCTGAACTAACAAGAAATCTAACGGACAGGGTGAGTCTTTGACTTGTATATATATTTTAACCGTAGATTTCTCTCATCAAACGAAACACTTTTTTCTTATACCATTTTTCAAAATTCGGTTGCGTTTAAAAGATACATAGTGTCGAAAATCCATGGAAAAAAAAACACTTTTCTGTTCATATCTTCGGAACCGTAATCTCAAATGAACTGAATTTTGGTTGTTTGTTTACTCTATTCATGGTGCATATTCAATCAATCAACACTCATTCAATTTTCCTCCTGGTATAAAAGTTACAGCGTAGCCGACTCATAAATCCACGCAAAAATACTATAAAACAACTTGAAAAAGACAAACTGTTCATATTTTCGAAAGAATCAATCATTTTAGAAAATAAAAGTATTCATATGTTTCTTCAATAAAACGCGTCGTTTTCGAGTTAATCCCAACATTTCCCGATAAAATTTGACGAAAAAATCATAAGAATTATCTGGATGCTTCCCTGGATTTTTAATATCACAGAATGGCTGAAATTTATTAACTCTCTGATCTCTATACAAGAACAATGGTGTCAGAATATTCATCATCTTTGTCAAGACTAAAATCTCAATGATTGAAAAACGTTCGATGTAGAGATATGTAATAATAAAATCCCACAAATGTGGGGGATAAAATTGAATTCTAGGAAGCATGAAATTAAACGTTTTATGCGCACAGTTTCTATTAAAAATTTATTGTTACCGGTCCATATCAAAAATGAATGTCAATGAAATTCAAAATTCGGATATTAATGATGAATATCGATACAAACCACGAATCAAAATGAAATCAATGAAAAATAAAATGATAGCACTAAATAATCTGTGGCGATGTTTCTATCTAAACAATATACACTTGGATTTTTATTAACTCGACACTACACGGTTATTATTAAATTAATTCACTTCACATAATCATCAGGAGCTCTAGAAATGATTTGACCAGTTTACGCCATTTACATCACATTGTTCTGGGTGTTTGTACACCTGTTTGCATTATTCTCTGTAAATAAATAATTGATTCGTAGTCAATCCCGCACTACACAATTTTATTTTATTTTTTTACGGGGAGACAGGGTTTTTTCGGCTGAGGTTTTTCCCTGAGCTCTAGTATCATACGCAGAATGTTATGGTACCCCGTTTTTTTTTTAACCTCAGCTAGGACCTTTTTGTTTCACTATATATTGTATTATTTTAGCTCTCTAATTCAAAAGAATATATATATATATATATATATATAGTAGTCTGAGATAAGAGCCTTTTGAACTATAAATATATATGTTTCAGGGAATAGAGGCTCACTTTTGATAGGAAAAAATGTAGTACTCTTTTTTCTAAAACCAAGCTTTCGCAATACTTTATTGCTTCTTCAGGGTGTCCAAAATAAACAGATACAAAACATTAATACATTTACGTAAATTTAAAATCATCTCGTAAATTACCGAAATTGAGGTTATATAATGACAATTGAAACTGGTGTAACCAAATTTTTCTTTTTAAAATACAATTGGGTATGTTCATTCCATGAATTTTCAACTTAAACAGCACTGTAATATTCATTTCTTAACTTATATTTTCTGGGTCGTATTTCTTGAAGTAATGTCATCTGTCCTTCTGTCTAATCACCCATCGAGTGGGCCGTCATAGAATTCAGTTTCTTTTTCTAACAGATAGCTGTATATATTACTTAATTTTTTGGTGTCAGATTTTTTATTTATAGAGTTTTCTCTTTTATTTATTTGGATCATTTCGTGGATAAGTCTCTTGTGGTAATTG
Source organism: Adalia bipunctata (assembly GCA_910592335.1). NCBI lineage: Eukaryota > Metazoa > Arthropoda > Insecta > Coleoptera > Coccinellidae > Adalia > Adalia bipunctata. The sequence continues at coordinate 5,920,059 of OU342948.1, read as the reverse complement.
TTTTCAGTTTTTAAAATTTCTACGTTTTCAAAGTCAATTTGATGGTCCAGGTTATGCGCATGTGTCGCCAATGCACATCTATCCTTATAGTTTCTAATGTCTGATTTGTGTAGACTTATTCTGTTTTTCACCCATTGGGAAGTTTGGCCAACATAAATACCGTGACAATCCTGACAACTTAGTTGATACACAACATTACTTTTCAATGTCTTCTGTATAGGGTCCTTGAGTACGCTGTATAATGATTTAACGGTTTTTTGGTTGTAAGTTGTTATTAACACTTCCTCATCTCTAAAAATGGATTTGATCTTTGATGTTAGTCCCTTGATATCTGGAAAGGAGGCATAACGTTTTTCTGTTGGTTCATTTCTTACTTGATTTTGTTCGTTCGATTTAGGAGTTTCATTTGACGCATAAATCAATTTATTGATCATTGATGTTGGATATCCATTCTGTTTTAAAATCTCGAATAATCTCTTTAGTCCATCTTGTCTGTAGCTTTCATGGCATATTTTGTTTATTCTCTCTTTCATTTCTTTTATGAAATTTATTTTGATATTTATATTATGATTTGATAGGTAGTTTATGAATTTATTCGATGAGGTGGTTTTTCTGTACCAATTTAATTTAACAATATTCTCATGTCTGTGTACCTTGGTATCTAGGAATGGAACTCCTTGATCATTGTTTTCCTTCTCGATTGTGAACTGTAAATCTTTGTTGTAGGCGTTGAAGCATTCTTGAAGTTTCAAGAATGGAACTTTGAAATTCAATTTTCTCGTGCACTCATCCAGTAGATCATCCATAACATCCATAACAATATAACCTCAATTTCGGTAATTTACGAGATGATTTTAAATTTACGTAAATGTATTAATGTTTTGTATCTGTTTATTTTGGACACCCTGAAGAAGCAATAAAGTATTGCGAAAACTTGGTTTTAGAAAAAAGAGTACTACATTTTTTCCTATCAAAAGTGAGCCTCTATTCCCTGAAACATATATATATATATATATATATATATATATATAAGTATGCCAAACTATAACTTCGGGGACATTTATCGTATATAGAAACATTTTATACTGTCCTCGAAATGATAGTTTTATGCACCATATATAGCAATATAAAATCTGTATAAACTTATATACTGTCCTCAAAGTTATAATTTCGTGCTCCATATAAAAATGTATATACTGTCCCCATAATAATACTTTGGTAAACAAATAAACTTTTTATACTGTCCTCGAAATCATACTTTTGTGAATCGTATAAAATCGTATATATGTATATACTGTCCCCGAAGTTTTCGTATATCATAGGATCTCTCACATCATTATTATGTTGCCTTGCTTCGACTGAAATTTCTATTTTTCATATGATATGTATCGTGAAGGTGTTATCTCAAGGAAGGGTTGGCATTATATAGAAAGGTGAATTCTTATTGGTTTTATGCTTATGTATTTGATTTAAATGATAATGAATGGATTTTATAATTAAATTTTCTTTGGAAGGAGGTCATGAAAAAAAGAATGGATTTTGATTGTCTAATAAAATGGCATCGATCATTATTCTTAGGATAAAAATGCATGTGTTTGGTCTCTTCAGTACCCCTAAAATTTCAATATGATTGTCTGGATGTAACTACATATTTCGTGAATTGCAAGATCTTGACTCATTTCTTCGAAACTGCGACACTTCAACCGATGCACATAAAGGTCAATATCTGTTATCTATACTTTTCTATTCTAATATTATAAAGAGGAAAGATTTGTATTTTTGTGTTTGATACGACTTGGCTCAAAAACTACTAGACCGATTTCAGAAATTCTTTCATCCTTAGAAAGCTACATTATCTCTGGCTATACTTTCCACCTACTATAACTTCAATAATTACAGAAAAATCAGACATAATCAGCTATTTTCACGTGCGCTGCAAAAACCGTAAGACTTACGTGGATACAATGTCTGACGGAAATGATCCTCTCAAATAGTTCTACAAAAAACTCCGCGATAGCATATATTATCTATCTCAAGATTCCCTTGCTGCCACCTGTTTATGGTAATCAGATGTTCTCCAAAATTATGCACTATTTGGAAGTGCGTTTTTTTGAATAGGGTTGGATCCTTATCCAACTTGATATGTTATTTATCCCCATTATTCAATTTAGAACGAAATTGCCCTTCTTATTATACAATTAGTATGAGTACATCGAAAGATATGGCAGGTTAAAGTGATGAAGATGAAACCGCACGACCGGACCAAACTGAGTCTCCGTGCTAAGTAGGCGGGTAGGAGAGAGCACCGAAGTGTGAGAGGGGGACATACATATCTATAAAAGAGTAGCCGCGTGGATCAACTTTCAGACACGCGACGATTTTATAAACAGAATAAATGTTGTAGATGAACTTAGGGTAAACCCTAAGTTCATCGCAAAATTTTAATGAAACAAAGTTCTACCCGGACGAAGCTGGGACGGGCTGCTTGTTGATAATAAGTATGTAGAATACCTTTGAACGATAGATACCTATGGGTAACGAATGTCATTTTTTAAACATTCGCGAATGCGAATGCAAATGTCTGCTACTGACATTCGCGAATGCGAATGTAGAAATTGGCGCCAATTGTCTATGGCTTGCCGTGCGTTCAGTTTGTGATTATTTAAACATAAAAAAGTTATATACCTACAGGGTGAATCCTGTTGAACTGTACATGCTTCCCCCAGAGGTAGAGGACACTTAGCCGGTTCCAAAAATACCCCACATGTTGAGTCTCTAGTCACTTGTTTGGATTATACAGGGCGATTTCACGTTTTGGGTCATATTTTCAAAATGCTGTATTGGACGAACGAATAATCACAAATCCACCAAATTTGGTACGTAGGAGGACTGTATCAATCCCCATATAGCTGAGTTAACAGATTATCCGTTTCCAGGACCGGACTCTATTTTTCTGACATTATCGGAATTTATAAAGAAAATCATCCTGTAGATGAAAAAGTCAATAAACCTGTCATGGCAGCTCAAAGTACACTGAATACTCTTCAATAAAGAGTAATAAAATCACGTGGCACACCTACAGATTTAGAGAAAAAACATATTGAATATGCGTACTCGGAGATAAATTTTTTTTGGACGGCCTATTTCACAAAGAAAATCATACCCAGATGTATCAAAAGTTGACGACAGGAGAATATTATCAGTTTAAATTCTCTCGATATTCAAGTATTCCAATATTCAGGTAATTTGTGGGGTATTTTTGGAACCGGCTAAGTGTCCTCTACCTCTGTGGGAAGCATGTACAGTTCAACAGGATTCACCCTGTATAAAGACTGATGTTTCATAGTTTTTTTCTCATATTCAAATTCGCAAAACATTCGCAGTAATTTTGTGGATGCGAATGCATATACGAATATCCAAACATATGCGAATATCCGCGAATGCGAATGCGAATATTCGTTACAACTCTACTATGGACTATAATATTGATCACGTAAAGTGGAAAATTAATTAGTGATGGTCGATATTGAAGCGATTTATAAATGGATTTATAATTGTTACTATTATTGAGCATTGTCCATATCTATAAATGGTGTTAAAAATCCATATGTTTCATCAAGATTTGTGACATTCATAAATCACGTATGAGCGAAAAATCACTAGTAATTTATGGTATATTAGACTTTAGTCTGAGTAGAGAATGTCTATTCATTTTGAAACGTCATCAATTTGTTCGTGGAACTTGAAATTGTGATTATTTCACGAATTATTATTTTCGAAAGTCGTCGGCAAAAATGAATATTCTACTCGCATGAAATGGCTATTATTCCGAGAACCAGAGAATATCAATAGAAAATTGATCAGAGAATGCTTTGAAATGTCATGTGAAAAGTCGGCAATTTGTGCGAGAAACTAAAAGTAGTGATCATTCGAAAAATAATTATTCAAAAGTATTATGGCACTTATCAGCCATTCCAATTTCTCTGTATATGATTTTAATTATACTGATAACTCTTCAGCTTGTATAGCTTGTGCGAGATAGGAGAATGAGTTGTATTCTGTGCAGGCACAACATTTTACGCACAACACGGTTAATTTTTGACCGTCTGACTAAAAAATTCTTCTCCTAGTTTTGGGTTTGAACTCGGACCTCCCTAGATCTAGATTAACGTCCGAACCTAGCGGCAAGCGGCACACTAATATGTCAAAGATGCCAACCTCAGTCAGGAAAATTATTGAATAATATTATTTCTATATTGACTATATCGACATGTCAATCTGAATCAGAATGTTTCAAGAGTCGATAAATATAAATAGAAACACAATAATTATTCCAATCGATCCATTTTCCAATTGCGTGGTGGCGGCAAATTTCAAACAGAGTCAACAAACAAGTGCTACGGCCTCATTCGTATCTGTCAATTTTTTATTAAAAGCTCATTTTTGACCGTCTGACTAAAAGAAATTCCCAGCCTCGAGATTGAACTTGGACTCCCGGATGTTGGTATATTGTCCTTCCTTCTAGGCTAGTGGCTAGTGGTAATCGTGTCAAGTTGCTAATAGATTCGTTTGAATACTAAGTTTTAATATTAGTTACTAAGTTTTAATATTAATAATAAGTCGAAATATCTTATAATCAATAGCTGAGTGACGACTCAAGTTGACTGGAATATACGGAATCCTATTATTACAGCCATCTATCTGATAACATCAATATGGATTATACCCCTGCCTTTCATATTCACAAAGTGAAGCCAAATCTTTGGTAAGGATCGAGTTGTAGTCTTGCGTCAACTGGAAATTAAAAAATTTCGAGAAATGTATAGATTATGTTCATTTTGAAAGAAAACAAGAAAAGATATATCGAGGATGAAAATATGTCATTTCAATATTTTCAGTTCAATTCGAAATATGAATAGGAGCTAAAAATGATATTCAGGACTTGAAGAAAACGAAATAAAGCGATCCAAACATTCCACAGGAAATTGTGAGGTTATGATCGAAAGTATTCACATGAATTTATAAATGACATACGTTTCACGACATAATACGATGGTTCAGAGAGAGACAGAATTAGTATGTATGTATATTATTTTCATTCTTACCAACGCCCAGCTTCAGTTACCATTGGCTCATTCCCCATATAAGAATTATTAGATTTATGATTACAGCTATTTGATATATAATTCATTCGATAGTCGAATTTTTTTGACCGTCTGACAAAAAAAAATCCCAGACTTGGGATTGAACTTGGACCTCTCGTTTGGTAGTATGGTAGTCGTGTATTATAACTAATAGATATTTTATTTGAATAGCAAATTCTATATAGGAGAACGTGAAATATCTTATAATTGATAGCTGAGTAACGACTCAAGTTGACGTGAATATACGGAATCCTAACATTACAGCTATTTGATATATAATTCATTCGAATTAGAATTTTTTGATCGTCTGACAAAAAAAAAGATTTTCAAACCTCGGGATTGAACTCGGACCTCCCGGTTAGTGGTATAACGTCCTACGTTCTAGGCTAGTCGCAGTTGTATAACAACACTAATAGATTCGTTTGGATACCACATGTTATATAGGACAGGATGAAATATATTATAATTAATATATTAATTGGTTGAATATAGATTTAGCGAAAAATGCATTGCGGTAATGAATCTATCTATCGGATTTCGAGGAGAAAATATGTTGAATTAGAGAAATTGTTGAAGTACTTATTGTAATACATATTTCCAAATTCAGTATATCGATGTTGAATTCAGCAAGTTTCCAATTTCAATAAAAACAATTATAAATACATTTCTTATTACAAATTCTTGGATGAATCTATGAATCCATTTTCTTATTGGCGTGGTTGCGGCCAGTGTTACCGGGTTGAAAGCGGTTGGCATGACCAAAAAATAGTAGATTTAAAAATGAAACGGTTGATATGCCCTTAGACGATATAAAATAATGCCCTTACTCTATTTGAGCCGAAAATACAGCTGTACATAGAATCCGAAAGAAGAGTAAAACAAAACCCTATTTCAAATTAACAATTTAATTGAGTGCATAATACAAAATAAAAGTAGATTCAAAATTGAGTTAGAGGTACTCATTCAGAATCAACTTCTCTGATTTTTTGTACATATGATTCGATAACAATTGTTGGTTTTCAAATTGAAAGATTCACTCTCCATATTTTTTTTAAGTCATCACACGAACAATACCTACTATTTGTGAATAAATATTTTCAGTTTTCATTACGAACGCGGTCATAATACATAAGTAGGTATTAGCCTATTAGGTATTGTTGGATGTATGTAGTTTCAAAACAATAAAATAATTTGGAATAGTTATACATCGACATTGCCACATTGGGAGCTCATACAACAACAGTAGGTATATCTACCGCTAAAACGCTGGACTTGGCAACAGTAGTGGAGTAGTGGCGCCAAACCTTTGACTAAAGTCTAAGCGCCAAACGGCCGTCGGCGCGTCGGCCATCATCAAAGACAATATAAACAATAAACATACACGTGTGCGGTTGGTAGCAGCTGGCTTCGTTTGCGTGTTTTTTTTATTTAAAGGTCAATCTGATACCGCATCTTCGATTTGAGACCACGAAAATATCCTATCCTAGTGAATTTATTCCACTTTGTTAATTTGTGGACTTTCCGAATTCATTGAAATCAAATCGAACTAGGCAACTAGGTATACCAAACTGTCGTGTACGAAATCAATTTCGAGAAGTACACGTTATTGGAAATCGAAAATGGAAAAAACTACACTTCCCATGTTGGTTAAGATTTTCGTGCCATGTCATTTTTGTTTTGCGGTAATGTGCCGTTTTCAAGATGGTCACTTCGGAAATCTCATATCATAGCGATGGTTCAAAAAGAGCATATCAATTATTCATTGAACTGAATCTCGACATGATGACAATAGAATTTTGCGGAATGGGGTTGTTGCCAGGTTAAGAGAACTAACAATGTTTTAGACAAAATTTAGGATACCTACTTACTATCGGGTGGAAAATTTCAGTCAAAATCTGAATTTCAATAAGCTAAATGATTTTTATTTATCGTAAACGCGTTCTTATATACCAAGTTAGTTACAATTGTAATTGATAGGGATGCTATTTGAACGGCAAGAATGGGCACTAAATATTTTGAATCTTGAGCATAGTTCAGAATTTGTGCTTATATTCTTATTTTAAGTACAATTATAATTATAATTAATAAATATTTAACAATTCGTATTGGCCATTGGGTACATTACACCATTTTGTTTCATTGATCAAGAATTATACAAAATTAAGAACTGAAGTGAATGTAACAGATTTCCAATTGACGATATGAGATTAGGAAATAATGAAAAAAATTTTGTAATGAAAATTTGTTATCAAATGATTCATCTTGATATTTCAAAATCAACTTCTTTCAAGCATAAGAGTAGTTCCATTGTTCTTATAACGAGTATCGAATAAATTGAGTATGTAGTTAGTTACATACACTCCATTCACTTTTATAAAGTAGGAGGCGGTTGGCCATGATTTAAGTTTCACAAATTCTTTTACTTAATATTGACGAAGGTTGGCACTCGTGAAAGTCAAATAATTCTAAGAGATGTTGCCGATGCTATTTTCTATTTTCTCTTTTTCAACTTTGTGAATGGATTTAGTCTCTTTGAGGTTTAACTCATTAACTGTGACACAGGTTTCGTGCTAGGTACTACTACATTTTCATACTGGAGTATTTCAAGTTGTGCAAAAAGGGAGGTGTTCCCCGAGGCATATAACCTCCATAAGTTCAAGAAGAACACCAATTCCTACCTGCTTGCCCTTGGTTCTCACGATGTTCTCTGAACATTACAGGATATTCCTTTTCGTGAAAATCACAACATTAAAAAAAAAAAATGTCTTCTTTCTGTAGGCTTATTTCTTGAGAATTTTGAAAAGTGGGGAGTTCCACTGTTCGCTCATAAGTATTTCTGGTTGGGTTATTCGAGTTCTTTCATTCTTTTTCAGAATGAACTATCACAAAGTAAAACGGACTATTCTGACCATTATTTCAGTAAAATTCCAACACTCGATTCTTGATAGCATAACTGTCATAACTGAATCTTCCAACCATGTTAATATACGTGAAATATTTCTGGTATTAACAGTGAATAAACGAGTTCCTTCAACAGCGCCAGTTCTTGGGAATGATTGAATTCACATACCTAATATTTTCTCAAATTCATTATTTTTCCCAAAGTAAATGAACATTATGATACTACGATCTCTATGTAGGAACGACAACGTTGCGCATGTATCTGACAGGAAAATGACGTGGTAAAAACTCCGAAACAAGTAGAAAAATATTGCAAGCCTGTATCAACAGAATCGAGAAATGGTCAAATACATCCGGTTTCCGCTGTTCAGAGACCAAAACTAAAGTGATGAAGTTCACAAAAAAGCATTTTAAACCATGCATTTTGAAACTCACGAACACCCCATTAGAAAATGTCAAATCCCACACCTTCCTCGGAATGACTTTCGATACAAGACTCACTTGGCAGGAACATATTGGAGAGCTCAAAGCAAACTGCATTCGAAGGCTAAATATAATGAAGGTTTTATCTAACAACCACTGGGGAGCAGATGAGAAAACTCTCCTAACAATTTACAGAACATTAATTAGGACTAAACTTGATTATGGGTCGATCTTGTACTCCACTGCCAGCAAAACCTCCTTAAAAAAGCTCAACGTTATACAGAACACCGCACTTAGATTAGCTTTGGGTGCACATATTACAAGCCCTTCAGATAGCCTATGCAAAGAAACAGACGAGCTACCCTTATCACTACGCCGACATCTGCTACAGCTGACATACTCTGCAAGGATATCTGGCGATACCCAGAACCCCATCCAAAATCAAATCATAACCCAGAAGTACAAGAATTTATACCAAAACAATGAAAACCTAGTACCCCCACTATATTACATGGTAAACAACTCATTGACATCTTCTTTTCCCTCGACAATTACATATAAAGAACCAAATCATCCACCCTGGACCACTAAGAAACTCAATGTCAACCTACATCTCACAAAGTACAAAAAAAATGAAACTCCAAGAGAAATCCTACAACAACGCTTCAGAGAGATGATTTCATATTATGAAAACAGCCAAATAATTTACACAGATGCAGCTAAGTCGCCTGAAGGAGTTGGATGTGCCTATTGTTCTACCGCAACATTACAAATGTATAAACTCCCAGAAGATTGTTCCATCTTCACCGCCGAACTTATAGCAATACAAAAAGCTATCGAATATGCTGTAGCCCAAAGCTTTCGCAACCCAATTATTTGCACCGATTCTTTGAGCTCAATCCAGGCTATCATGAATATGTACTCCAAAAATCCAATCGTCAACAACATCTCAGACTTAATAAACCAATACCAGGCACCAACTGAAATATCACTAATATGGATACCATCTCATTCAGGAATCGAAGGCAATGAGAAAGTCGACACATATGCAAAAAAAGCCATATCCGAAGGACTACTTATGGAAATCATGACTACGTACGATTTAAGCACTAAATTCAAAAACAAAATGAAACTGAAATGGGCTACTGTATTCCGCCACCGAAGATCGAAACTCTCCTTCATTGAACACTCTACCACCAAATCCCATCCACTCATGACAAGAAGAAACGAACTTGTAACCCTGAGAAGACTTCGTATTGGTCATACACGTTTCACCCACTCATACTTACTGAAGAAAGAACCCTCACCACAGTGCAGTTCATGTAACGTTCAAATAACAATTAAACACATATTAACAGAATGTCCTCTTTATGAAAACCAAAGGAAATCCTGCGTAGTCAGCCCAAAAATGGAAGAAGCCCTTAACATCAGCAGACCAGAAAGTTTCAACACAATATTGTTCTTTAGAACAGTTGGTATCAAGATATAATATAGCATTGAATTTATTTAATCCTTTCTTTCTTCACAAAATAATATTTTAAGTGATATGTAAAATTTTACTGTTCCAAAACCGCTAATGACCTAGTTGTCGAAGCGGAAAATCTTATAAATAAATAAATAAATATAACATTTTCAAAATATACACGGTGAAATGTGTCAGAATTTCATGGCCAACCGGGATAATTCATAAAATTGAATAGAGTATACCATAGACATATTATCCTAAGTCTATGGAGTATACCTAAAAAGTTGTGTGCCGTGAGATGTCACAGATAGTGTTCTGTGAAATTTCATTGCGCACAATCATATTCGGTCTTTAATCAGTTAATAATAATTCTACTCTTGACTAAATTATATATCAAATAGCTGTAATGTTTGAATTCCATATATTCACGTGATCAACTAAAGCGGCATTCAGTTATTATATTTTGCCTTCTCCTATATAAACTTTCTATTCCAATGAAACTATTAGGTAAACAAAATGATTGCCACTAGCGTAAAAGTTAGGAACTAGGATACTTGTGTCCGGAAAATCCGAGTTCAATCCCGGAGCTTGGAAGAAAATTTTTTTAGTCGGACGTTCAAAAAATTCTACTATCGAATGAGATGTACATACGTATATTCACGTCAACTTGAGTCGTCACTCAGCTATTAATTATAAGATATGTATTTCGACCTCTCCTATATAAAATTAGCTATTATTAGCTATTCAGATGAATCTATTAGCAATTTAACATGATTACCAGTAGCCTAGAAGGAAGGAGACAATACCACCAACCGGGAAGTCCAAGTTCAAATCCGAGGCTGTAAAAATTTTATTTTTAGTCAGACGGTCAAAAAATTGAACTTCGAATGAATTATATAATCAAATATACTCCATTCACTTTCATAAAGTATCTCGATTAGCCATGATTAGGTAGTTCACTGGGTTTATCAAGTTCTTTCTTTTAAAACTGACGCAGGTTGGTAGTCGTGAAAATCAAGCGACATTGCCAAGTCTACTTTCTACGAGTATTTAATCTTTTTTAGCTTTGTAAATGGAGTAAGTTCTTCTGAGTTTTAACTGTGACTCAGGTTTCGTAGAACTACTACATTTTCATACTGGAGTATTTCAAGTTGTGCAAAGAGGTATTCAAATGGCTTCTGTTTCTGTAGGTATTTCTTGAGAATTTTGAAAAGTGAAGAATTCCATAGGTTCGTCTGTTCCGTTCGTTTTTCTGGGTTATTCGAGTACTTTTAATCTTTTTCCGAATGAACTATCACAAAGTAACGAACTATTCTGTCCATTATTTTTCAGTAGCATTTCAACACTCGTTTCTTGATTTCCGTTTAAGAGTATAGCATAACTGAATCTTCCAACCATTTTCGTATTACGTGAAATATTTCCATATTTAAGAGAGGAAAATTTTCTTCAGCATTCGCCAGATCTTTGAAATTACTGAATTCATATAATATATTCATTAATTTCCCAAAATAAATGAACATTTTGATAAATACGTAATTACTATGATTTTTTAGCAGAAACGACAACGTTGTGGGCGTATCTGACAGTGGAATGACCATAACCTAACATTTTCAAAATATTCGCAGTGAAATGTGTCAGAATTTCATGGCAAACTTTATAAAAGTGAATGTTGAATTAGGAATATTGTTTAAGAATATTATTACAATTAGAAATACATTTATCATTACAAATTATTCGATGAATCTTCAGAATCTATGAATCAATTTTCCTATTTGCGTTGAAAGCGGTTGACATGACCAAAAAAAGAGTGGATTGGAAAATAAAATGGTAGATATGTTATAAGTACAGCTGTACATAGAATCTGAAATAAGAGTAAAAGAAAACCCTATTTTCATTCAAAAAAAAATATCAATTGATCTATTGCATACCTAATACAAAATAAAAGATTCAAAATAGAAAGGTAGAGCGGTAGAGGTACCTCCTATTCAGAATCAACGGGCGCTTAACGGCTCCGATTTTTTGTACATATGATATGATAACAATTATTGGTCAATTTTCAAATTGAAACATTCACTCTCCGCATATTTTTTTCAATTCATCAAAAGAACAATATTATTTGTGCATAAATATTTTCTTCATTTAGTTTTCATTACGAACGCGGTAACAATACATAATTGGTTTTGTTTGATGTAGTGTCGAAACAATAGAATAATTTGGAATAGTTATACATATACAGTATTGCACTATTGCGAAAGCTTGGTAAGAAAAAAGAGTAGTTCTTTTCCTGAAGTCTTGAGTCGTTAAACCCTTCATGTCAATATTGTTATACATATCTACAATATCTACAACATCTACAATATCATGTTAATAATTTAATCATATCGTTATTATTAGCGGCAGAAAATTACGTGGAAGAGGGTAGGTTTAAAACGGTATATCTGGGGCTGAAACGTTAGATCTGGCAACGCGCAGTGGCGGCAAACGGCCAGTATCAAACACGTGTGCGGAGTATTGCAGCTGCTTCGTTCGCATGTGTTTTTCATCATAACATAAGGTCGTACCGACCAAATAATTCTATACCTATAACTTGATCCTTGTGGCTTTCCTTGAAGCCGTCGACCTAGGCATATGGAGACTACTGCGCATGCGCGAATAAGGGGAAGTAGCTTGGAGTAGGATTCTAAGCAGGGTAGGGGCAATATGGCGGCGATGGCGCATGCGTATAAGCCATTATATGTCCAGGTCTTGGCTTCATTTTTACGCAATTTTTTGCACAATGCTAGCGGTATAGAAGTTTAAGTATAATATGGTACCGACAGTCGACACCGCATCTTTGATTTTACACGACGAAATTTCCTGGTGAATTTATTCCACTTTGAATTTGTAGACCTTCCGAATTCCAACTACATATAAATAATTGTCTTTGTCTGGGTTCAATTTCGTCAGGTAAAAGTTCGCGTTATTGGAAATTGAATATGGAAAAAACTACACATCGCTTATTGGTTAAGATTTTCGTACCATGTCATTTCTGTTCTGCGGTAATGTGCCGGTTTCAAGATGGGCACTTCGGAAATCTGATATTATGGCGATGGTTCCAAATGAGGCAAATGAGCATATCAATTATGTATTAATAACTATTCATTGAACTGAATATCGACATGATAATAATAGAACTTTGCGGAATGGAGTTATTGCAAGGTTATGAGAACTAAAAATGTTTTAGACAAAATTTATGAAATATCGGCAAATTTCAGTGAAAATCTGAATTTCAATACGCCTAATGATTTATATTTGTCGTAAACGGGTTCTTATATACCAAGTAACTTACATACAATGAGAAGAGAACACGTCATAGTAATTACACCTTATCTAGAAGTGTAAACAAAATATTCATTCAAGTTGTATGGCTCTAAATTGAACAGAAACTCTAAAGTCAGTTTCTTGAATTTTTTAATGAATCAACTGACTGAATTAATAATGATTAATGATGGGAATTGAAAATTTTCATACACATAAACTCAACGTTATTCTTGCTGAGAGTAAGCGTGATCAACGGTTATAAGTAAAGGTGAATACAGACTATTCTGACGTGACGTGGTTACATGTGGGTCCACGTCAAAATGTGCGTGATATAAAAATGCATAAAAATGCAACACAACGTTCTGTGCGTTCACGTTCATATTAGGCCAATGTGAGCACTGCACGGTTCTGACGTTATAATAGTCTGTATTCACCTTAAGGTTGCATGTGTCTGATGCGCTGTGATGTATTGACTAAAGAAGTCATTGTTCTTTTACATGAAGAGAAGGCATTTAAATTTATATTTATAGTCCATCCAAGAATTATTGACATCAGAGCAGGCCTTGGAATTCCAGTCGCAGCTTTAATTCTAGTTACGAAAAAGTAACTCTCGAATGAAATATTTTTGAATTAATTTTTTAAATGTAAATCAACGATCGAAGAAAAAATAGTTTGTATAATTCATGGGAAAAGCATATTCCCAAACTCCTGTGTTACCAGACTCGTCGCTACGCTCTTCGTCTGGTGATTATGACAGTCGTTTGGGAATATTATGCTTTACCCACTAATTATACAATATAATATTTTGAGCGTCCTTTGTAAATTCAGTTTGTGGTCAATCATAGATTGTCAATGGATTCAGAATCACTTGGTGTATTAACTCACGCAAGTACATCTGTTTGCGCCTCGACGGAGACCGGGGACCCAGACCTTAGGTCGAGATCGGTCGTCAGTCGAGCCGTGATACGAGTTCGAGACCGAATCCATTACTTGACCAAAGGCCATGCTAAGTGTCCGGTTCGCGCATGGCGCATAGACCAAGACCAGAGATCAATTTCTACGATATCTGTCTCAAGTCTCGGTGCGAACTGACACCTTGACATATAATTTAGACATCGTTCTCCGGTCTTGATCACCTGGCGAAAGCACCGAGTGATACGAGACCAGAAACAGAGACTGGAGACGGACACGGAATCCACTATTTGACCAAATAATTTCGTATTCGGCTTAGTTGGGTGCGCCACTGTTGGAGACACGTATTTCGATCATATGGAACTTTATTTCCATCCAATAAGTTATTCAGTTTCTGAACACTTTCTTGGTTTACTTGGAATGGTTGATTATGGCTATTATTTAATATGAGGATTCACATAAAACTTCGTCTCGTCAGGTAAACCTCATCCGCGTGACTTATAGCTATCAGCTATTTTTTACCGAATAATATACGAAAAGCAATATATGCATTTATAACGTGAGCACATGAAAAGTCGGATGACGTCATTTTCTCCGGACCAGAAACTTGTTCTAAAAAACTTAGGTTGCAGTTCGCGCGAAGACTGAGAGCAAAGACAGAGTCTGTAGGCCGAATTCACTTCTTAACCATGAGCTTTCCTCAAGGTGCCTGTCCGCACTGCGACAGAGACAGGAGACTGAGACCAGTGAGGCCTGAGACCAGGGCAAGTGTTATAGGCCTACCACACGCTCAAGCTTCACCACAGTTTGGCTTGCGCAAACCGGCTTGAACACTGAACACTGAGCGTGTGGTTGGGAGAATTGTATGCAGTTTCCCTCAGTGTTCAGTGTTCAAGCCGGTTTGCGCAAGCCAAACTGTGGTGAAGCTTGAGCGTGTGGTAGGCCTATAACACTTGCCCTGGTCTCAGGCCTCACTGGTCTCAGTCTCCTGTCTCTGTCGCAGTGCGGACAGGCACCTTGAGGAAAGCTCATGGTTAAGAAGTGAATTCGGCCTACAGACTCTGTCTTTGCTCTCAGTCTTCGCGCGAACTGCAACCTAAGTTTTTTAGAACAAGTTTCTGGTCCGGAGAAAATGACGTCATCCGACTTTTCATGTGCTCACGTTATAAATGCATATATTGCTTTTCGTGTATTATTCGGTGAAAAATAGCTGATAGCTATAAGTCACGCGGATGAGGTTTACCTGACGAGACGAAGTTTTATGTGAATCCTCATATTAAATAATAGCCATAATCAACCATTCCAAGTAAACCAAGAAAGTGTTCAGAAACTGAATAACTTATTGGATGGAAATAAAGTTCCATATGATCGAAATACGTGTCTCCAACAGTGGCGCACCCAGGGGGGGTCTTTGTGGCTGCAGCCCCCCCCCAAAGCTACCAAAAGTTTCGATTTTTCGCAGTTCATTTCCAAACAAACGTCGAGCATTATTCAGTTCAGCCCCCCCCCCATAACAAAATCAGCCCCCCATAAAAAAATCCTGGGTGCGCCACTGGTCTCCAAACTTGTGAAATCATTTCACAAGTTTGGGGACAGTGATGCAAGTTTGGGGACATCAACTTCGGGGACATGTCAAGTCCCCAAACTTGAGTCACTGTCCCCAAACTTGTATTTGCTGTCCTCAAAAACTCATTTGCTGTCCCCGAAATGATAATGTCCCCAAACTTATAGTATGACATATCTTTAAATTTTGGGGACAGTCCCCAAAGTTGCATTTTGTCCCCGAAATGATAGTTTGACATATAATATGTCCCCAAAGTGATAGTTTGGCATACTTATATATATATACAGGGTGAGTCTTTGACTTGTACATATATTTTAACTGAAGATTCCTCTCATCAAACGAAACACTTTTTTCCTATACCATTTTTCAAAATTCGGTTTGGTTTCGAAGATACAGGGTGTCGAAAATCCACGAAAAAAACACTTTATTGTCCATATCTTCATAACCGTTATTTCGAATGAACTGAATTTTGATTGATTGGTTACTCTATTCATTGTGCATATTTCTCAATCGAAACTTATTCAATATCTCTCCTGGTATAAAAGTTACAGGGTAGTCGACTCATCAATACACGCAAAAACACCATAAAACCACTTCAAAAAGATAAACGGTTCATAGTTTCGAAAGAATCAATCATTTAAGAAACTAAAAGTATTCTTATGTTTTTTCAATAAAACGCGTCGTTTTCGAGTTATTTCCAATTTTACGCGATAAAATTTGACGAAAAACTCAAAAATCATAAGAAAAATCTAGATGCAACCCTGGAATTATAATATCACCGAATCGAAGATGTATTAATATTCTGTAATCGAATTCAAAATTAACAATGTTGTCAGAATGTTTTGTATAATTTTCATTTGGAAAGACGGACCTAATAAGTACTAAAATCTCTATGATGGATCTCTACATCGAACGCTTTCGATGTAGAGATGTGTGATAATGAAATTCCACAAATTTGGTAGATAAAATTGAATAGGTTGTAGCTGCCGACTCAGCTAATTGATTTTAATATATCATATTTTCATGTACGTATAAAATTGAGTTCTGAAGAGCAGGAAATTTCTCAAAGATCCTGATTGAAGTTCACAACCGAGTTTTTTTTCGAAATTATACGTCCAGTTTATGAAAATTCATTCGTTTGTCCATCCTTCGAGAAAATATTGAAAATAAATGTTAGTGAAATAAAAAACTCAGGTATATGAATCATGAATATCGATACAAACCTGCACGTATTAAATTAAAAGTAACGGAAAATAAAATATTACTTTTATACTTAATTAATCAGTTGCGGTGTTCCTATCTGAACAATGTCCTCTGCCATAATTCGCAAAAATCCTAACTGGGACAATGAAACAAGAACCAACTAGGCTGAAATTTTCAGCCATTTTACACAAAACAACACTAGTAAGTAATAATGCACTCCAAATCAGCCTGCAGATATTTCCTCAAAACTTCCACGAAAAAAAGCGTTATCTAAAGTTCGTGCCCAAATTACACGTTGAAAATCGGGTCGTGTAATAAATACATCACCCAAATTAATCGTCATTTAGCTGACCGAATCAGTTTTCATACCGAAATAAATTACGCGGGAAATGATGACTTCTGCGAAGCCACAGAGAATCACGAATAGGCGCTTTACGCGTGCGTCGTATATTTTTCCGCGGGAAGAAGGGATATGTCATTATGTATCTATGGTTACCTCATTTGGGATTTCACTTTATGCTGCCGATTAACCAATCACAATACATATTTCATATCGCACATGCGCAATAGTTCTCCGGAAGTTTGGCAGAACCACAGCCTTCTCTGTAGCTGTGGCTTCTGTTAGTTCTGTTGTGGCAGAACGCTTTCAAGGATTAAGTGCTATGGCATCCTACTGAGTTTATGTTGAGAGTAGTAAAATGTCACAACACACTAGATCATGAATTTATTTGTGCACACGCCAATAAATTATATGCTGTTTCCAAATGATGTCTGATCATATTCATAAGTGAAAATAATATTAATTCACTATTTATACCAGAAAGTTAGTCATGCTCTATCCCTATACTACATGAACATTTAAGAAATAAAACTGCTGTAAATCATTCGAAATGTTGAATAGGCAAAAAACAATTTTTCATAAGTTACTAGTTTCAATAGTTACCATATAAATGCTGATTTTGTTATGATAAAGTGATACTCACCTTACTAGTTTTCTTACAGGAATTAAAAAACGCACTGAATTAGGGACATTTTAATATCAAATTTAATTAATTTCAATAATTCTATCATGAATCTCAGGTAGTAATTCTTATATCTAATGTAATAACAATTAGGTATCCAGAAAGGGAGAGAAAAGGAGCTTCAGTCTATTGACGATCATCTTCCAAAACCCAAGTAATGTTGGATTGCACAGAGCACATATTTCCCAAGTTTGTGCTTCTTCAAATCCCAATGAATGATCTTATTTAAAAAATCCATATGTGTACATATGGATCATATTCCATGATTGTATGGCTGGATTGGCCTCTTTGGTATTTTTTAGGTCTAAGCAGGTTGGATGAACTTTTCAATCTTTTCTATCCACACAGTACACCAAGAAGGTATTATGCAATGTAGAGGATTTTCGCTTTTGCGGTATTTCATAGTTTATTTCTTCAAGCTACTTCAATTATCTTCAGTTTGATCGTATTGAAATTTCACAGCAACTAACATAATATGCATTTCATTAAAGCCTTCAATTTACTCAAAGATTCTAGATACCTCTTTGTTTTTACAGATATTAATCTGAAACGATTACATCTATTTCTTTGGGCATCCTGAAGTAATACACAGTGCCCGTTTCACAATACTGAAAAGGAAACTGTTATTTGCCATATAAAAATTTCAATATTTGATTACTTTACCGTCTGTCAGATCTTTTGACTTGTGTATTCAGCTCATTTTCTTCGATATTGATAGGTACACTAATTATCATTCAATGAATCAATCTCTGAATAAATTGACAACAGCGTTATCTCGTCCTCTAAAATATGTTTTGATACACCGTGTTTATTCCATCAGTTCCGGCAGTAATACATCATAATTCCGAGCTATTTCACAACTCAAATTAATATGATAATGCATAATGCAATTAATGCCTCACATACATTCTTATAACCCATTCTCTCGTTAGAGAAATTCTAATTTTTTCTAACCTCTAATTAGTTTCGACCAGAGATATCTCACGTCAAAGAGCAACCTCACGTCATAAGTTATGCAACAGAACTACCACAGATGATATGTGAAGTAGAAGAACTGAATAGAGGAAATGGTAATTTGAGAATTTTGAGATGGGTCGATTCCCCATGTAAAGGAAGGTGATCTATGGTGGAATTCATAGATATGTATTTATTTAGTAATGTCAGTAATGTTATCCGAAAAATTCCTTAGAATCAGAAATATTGGTAAACCTGGCAACGTACACGTCAAAGTTCTGTGAATTTTCTCAGAACATTTTATCGTTGGTATTTCTATGATTTTATTAACATTGTTTTGAAGGTTATAGCTTGATCAAACTCATTAATTGAATTGAAAATCACTATTTACAGGATATTTATGGGGATATGGAGAAAAATATGAACAAGTTATTAGTGTTTACAAACTAATCTTCAGGAAAATCGAAGAAGGAACTTAATTCGATAGAAGAAATTGGCTTTTCAATTGTAGAAGTAACCCTTCTAAACTAACTGTTTTTGATAAGAAATATCGTGTTTTTAACATTCTTATTCGAATAAGGTTAGTACTTGAGTATTTCCTAAATGTATCAACTCAATTTCAATCGAGAAATATGCTTTGCATCAATTCCAGAAGAGCTTTTCAGGAACGTACTGAGCCCAATTTTTTTTTTTCAAATGGCTATATCTCTTTAACCGAGCCGAATTCGAAAAAATGGAAAATGAAAAAAAGGTTTCATTTGACCTCAAGAATCTTCAGTTAAAATATATGTACAAGTCAAAGACTCACCCTGTATATATATATATATATATATATATATATATATATTGCTATACGCATGCGTCGTTCATGAGACTGGCGTTTGAGACACAGAACCAAATTCTCCTCTTTGCACAGAACAACGGTTTGTCTTGCGCGCCGGCTACCTCGCATTGCAAGGAAGGTTACCATTGTTGAAAGAGAAAATCAACAATCTGGCATAGTCTTCTCAAAAGTTGGTGAAATATCATAGAGATGTGATAGGTTAGGTCATTGACCTAGAATCCTATGAGCTAGATCAATGGAGTTATGTTGAGTGAAAAAACAATTTTTTATGAGATATTTTTGGGATATCGAGGAGAATATGAACAAGTTATTAGTGTTTACACACTAATCTCCAGGAAAATCGAAGAATGAACTTATTTTGGTGAGAGAAATATGGCTTTTCAATTGCAGATATAATCGAACAAAACTAAGTGTTTTTGTTAGGAAATATAGTGTTTGTAACATTCTTATTCAAATAAGGTTAGTACTTGAGTACTGAATGTATCAACTCAATTTCAATCGAGAAATATGAACTTTGCATCAATACCAGAGAATCGTATCAGGCACGTATTTGGCCTATTCCTATCCGATTCGATTCCTTTAAATCATTCGAATGTTTCACCCTAAAACCCAGCACTAACCTGCATTCTCCTGCTCCTCCTCTTCATCTGGAATATCGAGTATGACCATATCGTTCAATGTCGAATTGGAACTTGTGTCCTCGTCTATTTTACTGATCGACTCGCTGTGAGAATCTCCATCGCTTTCTTCGTCAACGTTGTGATTAGCATCCATGGAATCTTTCAAATTATCGATCATGCGATCGTTTTGATTCCTCTTCGAAATTGGATCCATATAATTTTCGATAATCTGTATTTTCGACGGGCTCATATTCAGTGCGAGTGGTACGGTCGGAACAAAATCGGGAGTCCATGTTTTCTGTGGAATCTCTTTCTCGTTGATCTTCAAGTCCTTCATCATGTTTCCAATTTGAAAGGGTCCCGCTGGTACTTCATCGTTTGTCGTTTCACTACTTGCCAGATCCACAGTCGGATTTTTGAGCATAGCACCGTAGATGGATCTGTGTTCACCGGGTTCTTCGGACAAACCATAATATCCGTTATATCTGGCGGCGATACTTTTCAAGAAAGTAGTCGATAATTGTTCGGCCGAATTTACTTTATCCACGATGATCTCACATCCCAACCAGTGTCCAAATTTGCGCCCTCTATGATAGAAGTGCCAGTACATTTGATACTTGCCGCAAATTTCTAAAATGAAAAAAAAAACGTCCTAGCAATCAAAGACTTCGAATTGAATTCGAAAGTATTTGTTTTCATAATAGGAAAAAAGATTTCTCTCGTTTGAATCAATATTGACTCAAAACCTCAATCATTTTACATCTATATAGGTGGATAATTGCGCGTAGGAAAACTCATCCGATAGAGGCGCCACCGTGCATTTTATGGAATATCTCCATAGAACTTACATTATGTCTGTAAGTTCTATGAATATCTCTCTAATAATGAATGAAATTTACAATGGCGCTCTCTATCCGAAACTCGCTGAACTATGAAATTAGTGGAAATGTGGGTAAAGCAGGAACTTTTTCCCGCCATATATTTGAATTTGGCCATTCTCTGCCAATTCCAGGGATGTTGACTATTTTTTGGAAATGATTTCAATTTGTAGATAAGCCCTATACAAACACGAAAAAAATATAGCAAATACCAATAAAAATGCGTGAATAAAAATAGTTTTCAAAATTCCCGCTGAAACGCTTCATCACTGTTAAGTGATTATGATTACGTCACTATACGGGGAACAGACTTCGCCGTCTGTCAAAGCGAACTGATCTTGTGTGATTTCTTGCGAACGAATGGTTTTCGTAACAACAAATAATCGTGAAATAGTTCGCTGGTGATACGTTTTACTCTCTTCTGTTCTTCGTAAGTTCATACTCATGATGACAGTAAGGTTATAGGTTAGCTTGTTTACAGAACAGTGACGTCACGTATTCTCATTCGTGTTTGCAGTCACGTGATAAACGGTAATAAATTACACATTTTAAATCGATTTTATTTAATTTAATGAGAGTAATTAGATCACTAAAACATCTTTTTAGTATTTCAAAAACCACCTTCAATGTGGAAAACCTCAATTTATATGAATTTGTAACATGTGTCAACATACCTATTCCGTATCTCAAGTTGTTTTTCAGAATGAAATTATCTGTAGATTCACTTCTAATAGGAAGTTGAACTATTTTCATGGGTCTTTCGTTCGAAATAAAACAGAAGCATGAGTTGGCTTATTTTCTTCTATTTTTGAAAGAAAAAAATGTACTTTCGAAATGAAATCGATTTCAATTATTTCATTAAGAACTCCGATCCTTTCTGAGTTTACCCACAAAATTGCAGTTCTCAAAGTGAAATCATTTTCAAATGCAACTTGAAATAAAAACACACTACATTGAACGCCCATTTGAAAATTTGGCAGGTGCACATAATTCTGGTGACAATGCTTCATGAAAAATTTGTTATAAAAAAATAAAACAAAATGGAGGATGAGTTCTGTATTTATGATCCGATTCCATTCAAAATTAGTATCTGGGGGTTTTTGGGTCCAACAATGATGATTCTTCTGTCAAAATTGGAAAATTCAAGATGGGGTCTCAATATGGCGGACGAGTTTTGTAATTATGATCCGATGCTATTCAAAATTGGTATCTGGGAGTTTTCTGGGACGGAAATTACGATTCTTCAAAATTGAGGAATTCAAGATGGCAGCTTCAAAATGGCGGATGAGTGTTGTTATTATAAAAGCTTGTCTTTGAAAATGTTTTTTACATGCCTTGTTTGATCTTTTGTTTTGGACTTCCGCCTAAGTATGAACACCACTCAAAATGAAATAGAGTTCACTGACTTGCCAGAAAATATAAAAAATTGGACAATTTGCTCTTCTATTATGCAATACAACAACCTGTCAAATATTTTTTGAGGTTAGTGCTGGTGGTCAACTGGAAACGCAAATATCAAGTCACTTACTTGGTACATGAATCATAGCCTCAATTTGGCCAGTCTCCATCGGTTTGAGATGTGGACAAGGAATAACCCTTTGAATAGGTTGCAACAATGATGAACCCCAAGAGAAATGCAGTTCAGTCTAGAAAAAACAACTAGATGGTACAAAAATCAGCAAATACGAATAAATACGGATCACACATCAGTTTTCTGGGATTGATACAATACTTTTATCGGTAACACTTACATCTTTCGTCCATGGAGCAGAACCGTTGTTGATCACTTCCCAAGAATGGTGATATACTTCGCCCCCCATAAAATGGGGCGATTTAATCGAATCAGTGCGCACAGGCGCTGCATTCATAACGTTGGACTCGACATTTGAAACTATTTCTGAGTTACTTTTGCTACTGCTATGACCAGCATCGCTATCGCTCGATTTGGTGATCAAGGACATTTTCTTATCCTTCAATTTTTTAGATTTGTTAACCAATTTTTCCATTTTGGTTTCCAATTTTTTTTCCATCTTCATGGTTTTCAAGACTTCCTTCCTAAAGAATTATTCATTAATGATATTATGGAATTGAATGTTATCAAGTACTTACTCGTTCACATCATGATGATGATGATGAGCCTTTCTACATCTCTTAGAGCATTCAGTCTTAGATTTTCTAGGATAATGGGAATAGGAAGGAACGGGTTTGACTGCTGCTACATGTGATGTAACTATGGTGGACATCTCACGGAATATTTCCTTTTTGAACTAAAATAAGAGCATTTAATTTATGAGAGATAATCCATACCCAAAAGACATCCTTCTATGTATGTAGAGAGAAACTTCACACTGACATTTTTGTTCTTGAATCATTTTCTTCATTGAATAAATTTTTCTATTGTTGTTACTACAAAGTGGATCACCCTGTATAATAGATAAGCACCAGTACATATGTGCATACATAGATGCATAGAAAACCTGGTGTTGGCACTGATTAGATTTCGTTTTACATTTTCTTGACGATGAAAAATCTGAGTATTTGTCCTCCATTTCATAACCACAAAATGACGGCATTCGAAATCAATATGTTTTGATCTCAGACCATAGAAAGTCTGAGATTTTGATGAAATTTTCTCCCTAACGCAATAAAGACATCTCTCATCATTCTGAAAACCTAACATATACTCCATTTACTTTTATAATGTATCCCAGTTGTCCATGATTTAGGTTTATCAAGTTTTTTTTACTTGAAACTGACGCAGGTTGGTACTCGTGAAATGTCAAATACTTCTCAGTGACGTTGCCAATGCTAAATTCTATTTACTCTTTTTTAACTTTGTAAATGGAGTTAGCTCTTTTAAGGTTTAACTGTGACACAGGTTTCTAAGAACTACATTTTCACACTGCAGTATTCAACAGCTCTGTTAGGGGGCTGTAACCCCTTTTCCCTATAACTATCTACTGCAGTATTTCAAGTTGGGCAAAAAAGTATTTAAATGTCTTCTGTAGGCATATTTCTTGAGAATTTTGAAAAGTGGGGAATTCCATAGGTCTGTCTGTTCTTTTAGAAGTTTTTCTGTTGGGTTATTCGAGTACTTTTATTTCTTTTTTCGAATGAACCATCACAAAGTAACGGACTATTCTGTCCATTATTTTTCAGTAAAATTTCAACACTCGATTCTTGATTTCCGTACAAGAAAATAGCATAACTGAATATTCCAACCATGTTTAAATACGTGAAATATTTCCAGTATTAACAGAGAATGGCTGTGAAATATTGCGGATCAATCCGGAACTAGAGCGAATACTTCAATCAAGAGTGCCGATTTGAGCTACAAAGTTTGGTCACGATTTTTAGTAAGTATTTGTGACACCTGGGTATCTATGCACCTCTGTGCATATCTATGCACCTCTGTGCATACCTACCAAAATGCATAGAACACCGGGTGTGAACATAATTTCGGCCGAAATCAGGTTAAAAAATCAAAAGATGCATGTATGGCCCAAATAACCTCAAAAAGGGGTGGTTTTGTTCCACTTGAATTTTCGGAGACTAAATATGAAGCTTTTTTAATTTAAATGTCTTGTTGGAAGTCATACCGTTTTCTGAATACAGAATTATAAAATTTCAATCAACAAATTATGGGATATAATATATTATTGAATTTTCATACTCCTTTTGAGAAAAAAGATTCATTCAATATCAGATTTTTGTTCCTACTGTGAATTGTTTGACTCAATCTTAATGATATGCGAATAATAAAGAATGAAAGTGAATAGGTAAGGTTGCCGTTCAGAGCGAGTGGGAAAACTAATCCGATAGAGGCGCCCCCGTGCATTTTATGGAATATCTCCATAGAACTTACATTATCATTATAAATTCTATGAATATGTCTATCCTTATGAATGGAATGTACAATGGCGCTCTCTATCCGAAAATCTCTGAACTATGAAATTAGTAAATATGTGGGTAAAGCAGGAACTTTTTCCCGCCATATATTCGAATTTGGCCATTCTCTGCCAATTCCGTATTTCAAGTTGATTTTCTGAACGAAATTATCTGTAAATAAACTATTTTCATGGGTCTTCCGTTGCAATAAAACAGAAGCATGAGTTGGCTCATTTTCTTCTATTTTTGAAAAAAAAAATGAACTTTCGAAATTAAATCGATTCAAATTATTTCATTGAAAACTCCAATCCTTTCTGAGTTCACCCACAAAATTTCAGTTCTCAAAGTGAAACCATTTTCAAATGCAACTTGAAATAAGAACACACTACATTGAACGTCCACCTTAAGTTGGCTTTTAAAAAAAAACACTTGCTTATCAACAGCCAGAAGAAGATCTGAAGGTGTTCTATCATAATGTCAATTATAAATAATTCAGATCAATCAAAGCATAATATAAAGTTGATAGTGGTAAACTCCCCCTGAAGATTCCTGCTCATAATATTGTGATAATAAATATATTGCTTATTTTTAGTGCCTGGGTGAGCAGAAAGGAAGATATATATGAAATACGAATTTAATATTTAAAAATGAATGAAAAATTAGCAGAATTTTTGGTGAATCAAAGTATAAC
The DNA here is from genome assembly GCA_910592335.1 of Adalia bipunctata. NCBI lineage: Eukaryota > Metazoa > Arthropoda > Insecta > Coleoptera > Coccinellidae > Adalia > Adalia bipunctata. Next base: position 5,894,250 of record OU342948.1, on the reverse strand, counting down.
AACAAATGTGTGTGAAATTTCTCATCACTACAATAGAATCGGGTGGAAAAACAAATCCTTTACTGAAAATGCACTTACGTCCGTCATGTACTTTGAAAACCATTCTGGAGCTTTCTCCATTTTGTAATCTTCAGTGCACTCTGTTTGAGCATCACATGTAGGGGAAATTCTGGGTTTGAATCCAATAGATAACCTTTCTAGCATAAGATTGATTATTTCCCCACGCATTGCTTTCTTGCGAAAAGTATATAAAGCAGTTTGGAAATCCAAAGTCGTATTAATTGCAATTTCTCTGCCATCTTCCAAGTAGGATACCCTGACGTCACCGCCGGGTGTACCAGAATTTTTCAACTATAAATGCACATTTAACATGAAGAATACAATAAGAAAGATCTAATCATATCACTTACAATATAGGACTTGAAAGGTTCCCAGCTCAAAGTGATGGATGGCACATCATAAACACCAACTATGTTGGATCTTTCAGCCACTTTAGGTCCATATTTCCATTGTAAATTGAAAATGATTTCAAGATCTCTCTTTTTAGAACACATTTTAGTATTCGTAGAATACCAAAATCAATGCAACTAACACTGCGTCAAATTCAAATAACTGAAACTTTCAATTAGATCAACGACTCAAACAAGAAAGAAACTAAGCCACCATGTTTACTTTACCAGAGGAATGATCACAAAACAAAACAAGCCCACCCCCTCCAATTGCTTGAATCATGCGTACAATCAGGACCACAACGACGCAGTTATTTTAAAGCTTAAGCCTTCTTCACCATTTTACTTCCGCAACAGTGATTCGAAATTCAAAATGTTGAAACTTAATTTTTCTTTTACAATTGATTTTGACGGAAATGAACAAAATTCATTGTCAAAAATGTCAAGGGATACTGAAGTTACCGTGGAAAATCAAAATGAGAAAAATGCATAACAATCAAACTGAAAATTGGATCCTTATAATCTATGGTCTAAGACTGGATCCAAGATTTGGTAAAAATAAAAAGTTTTTTGCGGATAAATATAGAATAAGCTGATATTCATGTTAAATGGCTTCTTCGTCTTAGAATACAGCCGCAGCTCAATATTGCTGGATGCTGGATCCGCAATGTTTTTTTTTGTTATCTCTTGGGATTATTGGATTGAGTACCCTTCGATATGATCACAGTATAGATACTTGGTGTCTATACTGTGATATGATTTATGAACATGGATAGGGATAAAATTTTGTGTTTCCAAGAAATAAGTCCGCTGGAGGTGGAGACTGGTACATTTTGGGTCTTGATCATCAAAGATCAGATCATACTTCTTTAATCTATGGATCACTGGATCAGATCAATAATATAATCCTTAAACAATGATATAATCATATTGATTTGAGGTTTTGGCTTATCTAGAAGAGTTGTATTTCTTTGCTACTTATTTATTCGCATATGGATTCACGTCTTCATTTCATTTCTGATAATCGGTGTTATTTTTAATGCGTGTAATATAGGCATAACTAAATGTTGCATTACTGGTTTTGTTTGGGATCAGCTGACACTGCTGAGTGCTGTCAAGAATCTTTGACCTTGATTAAAAAAAACAATAACTTTTCAGTCACACCATGCTATAAAACAGAAAACACCCTAAGAAATTTTATAAATCCGTTTTCCTCGTTTTTTAAGTCACCATAATCTCCAAATTGACAGGAAACAGCATATTTTTATGAAAATAAAATTTGGAAAAATTTACCCATAATCAAAAACTTTCGAAATTCAATCAAATTTTTTTCTTAAAGGCATTCATTGTTGCGGTTTAGGAAATAATCCTAAATCTCTGCCTTAATACTGGATCTGGGGATCCAGAAATCGGCAAAACGAAAAAGAAATTAAATCTTCATTAATTCACAGTGAAAACTGGGGGAAATTGAATTGGAATATTTGGCAACTGCGTTGTTTATTTATGCGGTGTTCTTGATAAATGTATAAGTGATATCGTTTTTTATTTGGTATTTTATTCTTATTTTATTGGAGAAGTATATTCTCATTTTATCATGGCTGAACATAATGCAGATTCAAATAAAGACATTCATCAGTTGATGATTCCAAGTCCCCTAATAACTAAAAGAAATAGGACAGCATCAACGTAAGTTCGAAAGAAATATGATTTTAGCAAAGAGTCTTTGATTTAAGTTAGTATGATGTTTGATATTCTGATAGGTGCGAGCGTATTGGCACGAAAAATTTTTATGGCACCATCAAGTTGTTCTGCAGAGAAAAAGGACATGGTTTCATCATTCCGGATGATGGAACAGAGGACATTTTCGTTCATATATCCGAGTAAGTAAAGTTAACATTGTACAGTCTCCAATTAATGCACAACAGGAAGTTCCATTTTATTATTGCAATGATGATTCATTAAAATGAAGTGTGGACTTATAATTTTTCCATTAAAAAAGTTGTTTTCAGTATAGAGGATGAGTATGTTCCTTTACCTGGTGATAAGGTTAAATATCAGGTCTGTCCTTTACCTCCAAGATTTGAGAAATTTCAAGCAGTCCATGTGAACATCGTTGGTTTGAATAAGGAAGTGCATAAAAGATGGAGCAGTTGAATGTCGAAAGTTATTCCAGAAACAGTTGAATGAATGTATCCTGGGATTAATGCTTCGAAAAAATGAATTGTTGTCTTATTTTATATTTGATTGAATAAATATTGAGTATACTAGTTCTGTAAATTGTAGTGGAATATTAGTTCTGATAAGTAATACCTTAATTCTTTCATATACAGTAATCTGAGGGAAATGGAATAGTGAAATAAAATCCATATTATCTCATTTCAACTTTATTTTATGATAAATACATATAAAAAGGACGGATTATTCAAGTCATAATAAATGGACGGAAAAAGTTTATAAAAAAATACAATGTCGACGAAATTGAATCTTAAAAATATATTGTTAATATAAAACTAAGCATAAGAAATGTTGTGGTCATAAGACTTTCTGTTCCAATCCTTCTCATCAGGCAGGGCTGTATGCCGAACTTTACAGAGTTGAGGTCCGTATCTCAGCATCACTATAATGACCCCCACAATAAGCATTGTGAGAAGTGCAGTACCTGCCCAGTAAACATGAAACATGTTTGCTATATGTCACTTTCACGTTTTTGAAGTTCAGAATATTCCACTTTGGGAGACTGAGCAAGTGGGGGTATTTGTGAATTTGCCACTGCTATTACTTTGAGTTCTGTGTAATCTAGGGGAGGTTGTTGATGAGGAGTAGCAGTCCACAAAGAGATCAACCAACGGTTTCCTAAAAAGGCAGTAGAATAAACTAATTCAATCAATTTAGTGAATATTTCGACTTACCAGTATGTCTATCGTTCCAATAATTGCTATAATTGGAGCAGCATCCAAGAACAAAATTCAAGATGAATAGCGATAATCCAACGATGGCACAGATTGTTACTGCAATATAAAACGGACTAAAGTCGCTATAAATATGCTTTTTGAAATAGGGACTCTTCAAATATTCTTCTCTGTCATCAAACACAGCAGACATTTTCTGATTATCAAAACCTGAAAGAACGAAATAAATAAAACCCGCAATTGGACGCCCGTAAATCTAGTAGGTGTGGTTCTGTATGATGCGTTTTAAAATGAACAATTTCGTCAATTAGTGTAATAATTGAAACAACGATGTCTTGATGACTGTAATACATTAGTTACCGATTTATTTCATTTGAGTATATAATTACCGAGAGGAGAGGTTCTTCATGAATATATCCGTTATAACGTACCTTTTCTACTTGCCCATGGGAAAAATAAATAAATAATTTCTCAACTTGGCTTTTCAACACAGAACAACAAACGAACAAACAAATCTGACAGTGACAGTCGACAAGATCGAGGTTAGGAAACGGGTACCATGAGACATGCCCGTATTAAAAAATTTTAGAATACAAAGGGCCGGATCAATTAATTTTGACTGTATGAAAAGGATGAACACGACCAGAACAGAAATTGTTCAGGGAAACTATATATGAAACGATGCGTTTATGAATCTTTGTGGATATGAAATTCTTACTTACAAATTATCTAGATGTCCGAAACGAAAAATCATTCTATCAAATATCAAAGCCATACTTCAAATTGTGTCAAAGTGTGATAATTTTTTTGGAATAATCACTTAATCGTCTCATAAAATACATAAAAATGAATAAGTTAAATATGCTTTCGGCTAGGAAGGTTAAACTCCACGGTATGACTTCCGCAAAATGGACCACCAAGGATAAAATAACGCAGTACAAAGGGCTTATTAATTTGTATCGTGAGTACTTACCAACCGAAGTCATTTCTTCTATTTGTCTTCTCCTATTCCTCTGATCCAAATGACACAGGTGAATCATCAAAATTTCAGTAAGAGATAGTGCTATTTTGAAGACCGATACTAACGTAACGAAGAGGAGGCAGACGAAGGAGCTAAAACAGCTCCAGAAAAACATAGAGAACAATAGGGGAGTGTTAGACAATGCTATCAGGGGAGACAAACAGCAGCTTAGAAATACCTTGGCTGAGCACAGGGAAATGCAGCTGGCATATCAGAATCATCAACCCAAGGTATATGTGTAGCGTACAACAGCCTCGAGCACTCAGCAAGTTTTTCTTCTATAACGATTAAAATAGTCCACTACCAAAATGATATTGATTTCATTTCCTTTACAGAAAGTCATAGATGCTATCCATCAAATAAATTTCAACAAACGGAAAGAATTGGATAAGTTAGAGTTCCGAATGAAACAGAAATCAGATAAACTTATTGACCTGAAGGTAAATCCCAATGCAAATCAAATTAGACTTTCTTTTCCTTTTCTTTGGCGCAGAGTAGTTATAATCTAATTTTCAGTTGGAGTTAGCTGTGCTCGAGGATCGTTTGAAATACGCCAATCCAAATGAATTTCCTGTGGAAAAACAATCCGCAATCGTTACTGGTAAAGTACAAGACGCAATTTTGAAAAAGGAGGCTGCTCTGGCCATAAGACAGACGTTTATTCAAATTATCGATATCATGAAGAAAGTGAGTGAAAGTTGAAACTTTCTGGTATTCCACATTCCAGATGCTTCAAAACAATATAACGCATGAATTTAAACAAACTATATTATCCGACTTAGAAGTGAAGATCAAATTTTCATTTCAAAGGATGCACTTTACTTCGATGCCATTCTGGCCACCATGAAAGGGGACGCTGAAGCTCAAGGAGCTTGCATGATCAATGCTACAAAATTGGGGCAGTTAGCTACGGAGTATCTGGACGACAGAAGAAACGAATACAAAACTTTGGAAAAGGCGGTCAAAAGGGACATGATGGCGCGGAAGCAAGACCTGATGATGATGCAGACCAAAATATCCAATTTCGCAACCAATATCAAACAATTGTTACGCAGAGATGTAAGTTTTCCATTCACATGATTGGGCGTGAATGAATCCCAAATTTACAGAGCGATTTGAATTTGGGGGTGATCACCATCGAGAAAACAGATAGCGAAATAGCACTTAGAGATGATTTTGCCAAAATCGTCGAAACGTTGAATGCATTGAAGAGCAGTACTTTGGTGTCCAATTTCGACATGATTTACCCGTGGTAAAGTATCAGCAAGATCATTTTCACATAGCAGATCACTAGGAGAACACCATAAGTCTTACAGTCTCACCATTCTATCCCTGTTGCAGTTTTCAGACCCAGTTGCAACATTTCAATAGGCTGACGGAATTAGCTCAAAAATGCGAACAAAATAGGGATGTTTTACTGAAGAAGACGAATCATGCAGAAGTTATGAGAGATGTCATGCACAATAGTATGGTTGACACCACTTACCAGTGAGTATATTATGAGGTCCAAGCATTATACTGTGATCAAAAGTTGAAAATATTGATAAATCACCCTGTATCCAGTATAGGAGAATGGAGAGACAGAGACCACAATTGTTAATTAAATATATTGTATTCAATCGTTTTTAAAAGTATGTAATCTTCGAGAAAATCGCTGTAAAATCATTTAAAACTCAATAACAACTTGAATCGATCCAGTAAAAATCAGTATGAGACATTTCGTCAATCTGGTCGCCTTTTTTCTGAAGTTTGGTTCTTTGCATATGTTTCATGAATGTTCTTATTTTAAAATGAAGTCAGTTTATCAACGGCTTCGATTTGAAACGAGTTTTCTGAAAATGCCTAGACGTAAATTAACAAACGCTGAGGCTAATAGGGTTAGCGGAATGCTACAGGGTGGCCTAACTCAGGTTGTCGTAGTGGAAAGGCTCCAAGTCAGCCAAAGTGTGATATCTCGACTTTGGAATAGGTTCAGGGAGACAGGTTCCATGTTGGAAAGACCAAGACTTGGTGGGCGACGAAAAACAACACCAGCTTAGGATCGTTTCATCACCGTTTCGGCGAGAAGAAACCCTACATCTATACGTGTAGAATGTTATACGCCACGGAATACTCTTCAAAATGCAGATGGGGTCCAAGTTTCCATCGAAACCATCAGACGACGTTTGAGAGAGTTGAATCTAGGTTCTAGACGTCCGTAAAGAGGAGTTCCATTAACACGTGACCATAAGCGTCAAAGACTGGAATGGGCAAGGCAACATATCAATTGGAACGATCAATGGCGTAGTGTCCTTTTCACTGATAAATCCAGATATGGACGATTTTCAGATTCTCGGGGAATAAGGGTATGGACAATCCCACGCATACCCCGTAATCGTCGCTATGTACAAGAAGTCAATCCATTCCGAGGAGGTAGTGTTATGGTATGGGCCGGGATATGTTTCAACGGGCGCACAGATCTACACATTTGCCCTGAGAATATGACCGCCTTACACTATAGAGAGCATGTCATTGACAATGTTGTGCCAAATTTTCACGCTGCTATTGGTGAAACTTTTCAATTTCTAGACGATAACGCTAGACCGCACCGTGCAGCCATAGTTGAGAATGCGTGCGAGGAGCTGGGTATTCCACATTTACCAATACCTCCGCACTCACCAGATTTGCATTGCATAGAACATGCATGGGATATGCTCCAAAGAAGATTAGATAATCATCAACCTACCCCAGAACCCTTAAATGATCTGAGAGAGCTTCTGCCCCGTTTATGGAACCAAATTCCTCAAGAAATGTTCAACAACCTCGTGTGTAGTATGCAAAGAAGATGTCAAGCTGTTATTGATGCCCGTGGAGGCCATACATTGTATTGATAGTCTTAAAATGCTTGAATTCTCTGGGAATAAAATTTCGTTATTTTACTCGATTTTTCTTAACCACCCTGTATACGCTGCATGCCTACAGACTAAAATTAATTTGCAACTTGAAATCATATTAATATGAATTTTCATCACAAAAATCTTATTTCAACTATATTTTTCTGCAATTTAAGTATTTAAGTCAATATCCCTAACCCATGTGGAGCAGTTCATATACATGTGGCGTGGTGATTTTATTCCAGATATAGAAGCGAAAAAAAAGAGTTACTCGAACAAACGGACTTGCAGAAAGAAAGAAGAACTAACTCCCTGGACGTGTTGAAAAAAAAGAGTGACTTATTGGCCAAAGTCAGGATATCTCTCAGGCAACTCCAACAAATGGTGAAAATTTTGAAGGTAGAAGGAATGCCCGCCGAACACACTCCAGGTGAAGGAGAAGAAGATATCATAATAAAGCCCGAAGAAGATGAAATTGATGGTTTGGAACTCCCATTTTTATTAAACCTTTTTTTTTGTTTGACTTTGAAATTTTTGAGTCTCCCTATTTAGAATCTCTCAAATCATGTGATTGATTTCGAAATATCCGAATTGTCCCATAACATTTTTCAGGGCTCAAAATTATCCACGATCTCAAAAAGTTCCTAGTAAGACTCATGACACAGTTGGCTTTGAGACAGCCCATAAATCATGAAGAAGCTCTGAAGAACTATGAAACGATGATCATTGATCGCAGTAGGATCATTCCTTTGGAGGTGAAAATGAGCGATGAATGTGAGTATTCGTTATTGTATAACTGATTCGGTTGTGGGATAAATTGATGCAATTCCTTAGCTCTGTTGGAGGGAATGGCTTTGGAGATCACAAATGTCCCTACTAGAGAAGAAATCAAGAGGATTAGTGATGAAATTGTTGATATTAATACGAAAACTGAAGAATATATGGCCAGTCATGGAAAACTTTGATATTCTCTGCTGGTTTACATTAATAAATTCCATAATACAATTGCTTTTCTTATATCCTTTGTCATGTTATGGGGAGATCTTCAACATTTAATAGTCATCACAGTATCACTCGTCTTTCTAGATCACTCTATGTCATATGAATTGAATGAGTCACTGGGTGATTTTTTGATTCTAGATTTCTTCGATGGAAGATATGCAGTCGGTTCGATCAGTTCATCTTCAGTTATCTGTGCAGTAAAGATGTGTGAACATCTATTAAGAGATCAATCGTGCTCGAATCTGTTACGCGTTCGTGTTGTTTGTGGATTAGTTGAGTACAGGAAAATTGTTGTGCATTATTGTACGGATTAATTTGAAATTGTGAGTTGAACGAAATTCTCATTTGAGCGAATTCAATTTATTCATGAATAATCAGCCCTTTTATACGTCTTGATTGTATATAGTCTCAGAGAAAATCTGTTGAGACGTAATTTCTAATAAAATTGGAATTGAGAGGAGCTGATTTTTTTGGTTGTACTTTGGTTCTTTAAGAATAAAATGGTGTATTTTTTATATACCCGAAACGATGGGTTTGGATTTCCTGATTTTTTTCGCGATGGTCGAATTTTTCCGATTTTCCATCAACCATATTCGAAAAACAATTAGTCTCAGAGAAAATCTGTTTGGATTGTCTTAATCTACGGCATCGAACTAATGAATGGTGAAAATTTCCTATCGATAGGCGAGATTCGAATTTTTGCGAAAAATCCTATACTGAGGTATGGAAAAATTTCGATTTTTCGAAAATTTTTTTTTGGCCTCGATCGAATTCAAACTCACACCATTTACTAATTCGAGGACGTAGATTGAGAAAATCCAATCAGTTTTTTCATGAGGAAAACAGTTATTGATTTACGCACGATGAAAAATCGGAAAATTTGGACCTTCGCGAAAAAATCAGAAGATCTAAACTGTTCGACTCTGATGGATAAAAATAGGTTTCTTTGATTCACAAAGGATCAATCTATATGCAAAAAAATCAGCATCTGTATAGATCAATTTTTCTGGGAAATACGGCTGTCCAAAAATGACCTATTTTTCGCGATTTTACGACTCAAGGTCGATTATTTCCCAAACTACGCGTCACAGGAGAATTCTAATTACAGATTCGTAATCTACGTGTCCGAATTAGATGAAACGACCCGCGTCGATATACCCCGAAGAAAAAAATTTTCGATCGGACTCAGAAAAATATGCGCCAGTAAATGCGAAAGCAACTATGCGGCAATAAATGCGGAAAGAGTATGCGCCAAAAACTGAGCAACCAGTATGCGCCAAAAAATGCGGAAATAGTATGCACCAATAAATGCGGAGAACTGTTTTAGGCCTACTGGGGATACCACTCAAAATAAAACGCGCCGAGCACTCTACCTACAGGGTGGTGTGAAAATTTGTGCATTTAAAATTGCGTTCATATTCCCTCGGCGGAATTCGTTCAACTGATTAGTGCGGAACCAGTATGCGCCAATAATTATGTAAAGAGTATGAGCCAATAATAATGGACGTGCCGCCCTTGTGCAGTGCAAGCCTGCTTACAGCGGGCCTGAAATGGAACGAAATCTAGTGAGGAGTTAACCATGTGGTTGTTTTGAAGCAAACTCATCATGTCACATCACCATAAATTATAAATAAATTTGTACCCACATGTATGATGCCATCACAACATTTATTTATTCATGAAACATTTAAGTATCTAATCTTCATTGATCCAATAAATACAAATCGAATCAACTGAAAAATGAATATTTCAACGTCGAATAGTAAGATTTTAAATCTTCAGCAAGAAAATGATCTGTAGAAACTTGCGCTTACATGTAGGGTTCTCATGGAATGGCAGTTGTTGTACTTTCTTGATTTTCATGTGAAGCAGAGGTTAAAACACTTCGTTTAGCTTTCTCTGGATCCATGGTACTTGCAGAGTTCCTGTACAAGCATAACAGAAAACGATGAAACAGAATAGCAGAAAGAAACAAAATCAAAATTATTATGATGAGATAGGAACTTGATAGGTCGTTCATATATGATGATAAATGACATTTTTGACAAAGAGTGTCAGCAATTGTTAACTACAGAAAAATGATCAACTTTAAGGGTAGGGCTACGAGAACAAAATTGACCTGGTGCAAATAAAAACAGAAATATTTCTCTGCAAACTGACCATGCATCACAATTTTCCGGAACATCACTAACTGCAAACAATTCCAAATTCATCATTATTATCAAAATCTTCTAAATACCACAAATGCGTCCGATTTATAGGAAAAGGATCAAATTGAAAAAAATAAAAACTCGTAATCAAATATAATTGAATCGAAACATACTGAAAAAATATAATAAATACATTCAAAGTTCAATGTAATATAAAATACTCATCTTCAATCTTGCAATAGTGCAAATTTGTTGGTCACTGTCTGGATTTCTTCATCTTCATCGTCATCATCATCATCATCAGAAGATTCATCTTCATCCCCTGGATATTTGCTTATGTTATCACCCACTGAAGGTTGAGATGCCTCTGCATCTGATTCTTCATCAGTTGAATCATCCAATTCAACCACAGGAACCCATGCAACAGCTTCTTTAGGTTTTCCTTGAATCCAAAGTACTTTCTCGACTTCTGGATGATCGGACCAAAAATCTGAAAACAAAATTTATAAAAGCAATAACCGTTAGCACCTTCAGGTACTCAAAAGACCCAACATTTTTTGGCTTCCAGATAAAAACGATTTCCTGATCTTCTAATGGTACAATAACAACAATTAATGAATACATACCTGTTCTGGAATGATATTTGGGTGGTCGGAAACTCAAACAGATTTTACCATCAAGCGCCATTCTCAAAAGACTATTAGCCCCTCTGTATGAATCCAATCGTGCTGCTTTAGCTGTAATGTAACCTCGCTTTTTAGACCACCCATCACAAATATCCATTGCTGACCAAGTATCATCATTATCTGGGTGATCAATCTTCAGTAGTTTTGGTAAATCTAATCTTTCAGCTGAAATCAATATTTTAAGAGATTTTAGTCTTTCCGCAAATAGCAGTTTTTCATTAAATCAATTGACGAAAAAATTTTTACAACTTTTCAACAAGTTTAATTTAGATGACTCCCTGGAAAAATGCAGCAGTAAACAATAAAACATGAATTCCAAAGAAAATATTGTTCAAATTAAACACAAAAAAAGATTTCCAGAAATAAATAGAGGAATGTAACTGAGCAATGTCCAAATCTCTTCGAATTTCGAAAAACTTACCCAAATATTTTATTGTAGTATAAGGCTCCCTCAATTGAGCTATAGGAAAGCTGCCCATTAACACTTGTAACATTTTAGGAACCTTTGAAGGGAAAACTAATCCTGGGCAATCACACAATCTAACAGTAGGTGTTAAAAATATTGTTTGGAAATGTTTGGTATGGCCTGGAGTTCTGGATACACTCACAATTTTTTTCCCTTTCAAAGCATTCATTAAGGAGGATTTTCCAACGTTCGGATACCCAACACATCCTGAAATGGTAATAAAATAAATTGAACTTTATTCGGAACTTAAAGAAAAATAATAGTTCACCTATAGTGAGTACACCGTTTTTGAATTTTTCATGCTGGAAAAAACTGGTATCTACTGTTTTCTGTTCAACCACTTTGCTGATCTCAACTTTTTCAGCCACTTCTGAATCCCCTTTCATTTCTTCTTCAATTTTTTGTTCCCAACTCGAGAGGTCTACTTCAGACCCGACAATTGATTTACACACTTGTAATAAAGTTTGTGCACCCTCAGCTGCCATATGCATTTTGCCCCTTTTTCTTCGAACTTGTAGACCTTGAATGCATTTTTTAAAATAACTCAATGAATCCAAATGAATTATCGAAATTTCTTTTCAAATTTGAAGAAGAATGTCTTACCAGCTTTATCAGACTGATTTCCTATCAAATTATATCCTGGCAAGGAAGTGAACATAACAATATGAATATTGGGGTACAATTCTTGGAAATAAGATTTCCAAGCAACCACTAGAGATGCAGGTGCTAAGTCAATTTTATTTAGAACTAGAATGAATTCTTTCTTCAAATCTTTAATGACATATTCGTAAAGAGATGGTGGAAACATAAGATTCTGCAAATAAATTCATATCACATATCCGCAGTGAACATGCATTATTATATCCACTTACACAAAATCGTATATCAACTATGTATAGAATAACATCAGACATTTCAATAACCCTCCAAAGCTGCCTCCAAGTCTCTAAATTGAGTTCAAAGAATCCTAATTCACTCGGAGTAAAATTCTTCTCAATATTACTCAAGTATTCCTACAATCAAGTCGGTAATCCGAATCTAGATTACCAATGGTTTATTGAGATATGATACTTACTGTAAAGTATTTATTCTCTTTAGAATTTAACTGGTCTTTTGATAAATCATAAGACCACTCAGGCCTCTTTGGGAAATTTAATTCCTCAGGGAAATAATCATGAGCATCTATTTCTAATTCTTTTTCTGTTACACGAACTAAAGTTTGACGGGCCATTTCCTTGCGTTCTCTCAATTCTTCTTCAGTTTCCTTATGAAACATCAAGGCATACTTGTTCGATTTAGACTCAGAAGTTTTTTTAGTTTGGTAGTTAATTTTTGTTGGGCCATCAAATCTACCACTTTCGTCGTTCTGGCGCATAAATGGAACGTTTATAGCTGATAATAGTAAAAACTAATCAATTGAAGAAAAATTTAAATTTTTTGAATGATTATTAGAATTACCTTTGCGTTGTTTTTTCGATTTCAGTTGTTCCTTTTTAGCTTTACCGCTAAAGGGAATTTTTTTCCTTCCTTGGGGCATACTGAATTATGGATATTTTAATATCATATAATATTACCACGTTTGATCTCGTTCAGTACTTTTTTTTTTTCAAAAAATAAACATAACCAAGAACCAAACCGAAATTTTGGCTGATAACAGAACTACTGACACAGAGTTTACTCAAAATTTAAATAACCGAAAATTTTATTCTATCGATTCGTGAATGAATAAACATTCTGTAGAATGATAATAATCTCGTATAAATCGTTTATTCAAAATTAATAATTTTAGAATAAACACTGAATGAATAAATTGAAAAGGGAAAATAATATTTGTCAATTGGTCAGTTTAGTTCAAAGAAATGACATTAATGTTTTTGAACCTTGATCTGAGGTTATGAAATATAAATCAAAACAACAGATTACATGAGTTTGTTTAATTTCGGCTAGAGATGTCTGTATTTTCTAAAGTACGAAACTTTGTCTCAAGACACCGCGGTAAATTCATCGTTGGGGGTATTTTAATTACAAGTTCCATTTTCCTCACAAGATATGCACAGCAAAAACTCAAGGATTGGCAAGAAAAGGAAGTGCTTGAATTTTTAGATCGAACCAGAAAGCAACAACATTTCGAAAATATCGGTAGAACATGTAATCAGACTACTATGAATCTTGCTGTTTCGTTAGTTGAAGCATTAAATCATGTAATTGATACAGAAAAAACAATAGCTGACTTGCAAGCTAATACTTCAGACAAAGTGGCAGTTTGGGAGACTTTGAAGGTGAACTAATATTCTTTGAACAGACAGGAATGATTTCAATTTTGATTTCTCTAATTAACTGCGAGCCTCAAGTTAACGTGATATGATTCTTCTAGATTCAATTATTTTCGAAGATATGTTGCTTGATTTACACAATGTCGATCCTTGTGATCACTCTTAGAATTCAGCTCAGTATCATTGGTGGCTATCTTTATAAAGATCCAGGGTCGATTCCTATAGACATCCAAGAACAATTCTTATCCTTGACTCAGAATTTGATGAATGATGGACTGAATAAAATGTCATCAAAAATATCAGTAGTGGTGAGTGAAAACTATATTATAGACCGAATACACCTCTATATGTTTCCATCTTTTTTAGTGCAAAAATGTATTAGGACAAATTGATCTGAAAAAGCAGATGCGGATATGTGATATAGATGCATTATTTTGGTCACTCCAAACTGCAATAGGGGAGGGTGGAGATAATCCAATTGACAATTTGAAGACTTATGTATGTTTGAATTCAGATGAAGACTCTAGTTCGAAAAATATTCAGAAATTACTGGTAATTTTTGCATGCATTCGTTAAAAGGAATACTCGAAAAGATTCATTTTTATTTCAGCTAAGAGATACTTTAGACTTACTTGAAAGTGAGGAGGCGAAAGCCCTCACCACTCAGTGTATTAATAGAGGTTTTACGCAACTATCGAATCAACTATCTGAATTCTTTTTTCAAAATGGACCCTCTTGCTCTAAGGATAACCCGGATGAATTTATTTTCAAGAAACCTTTAGCTAAGCTATTGCCGATTATTAATGGAACGTTGTCCAAAAATTCTTTTCCAGAAAAATTTATGCAGCAACTAGTATCCAATGAAAGGCTTCATATATTTGGAGCGAATATTTATGAAAGTTTACTATAATTTATTCTTGGTTGTGGTTGGAAATATTTCAATTTTGTTGTGAATTAATATAAACTGTTCTGTTGGTATTTTTTTACTTGTTTTGACAGGACTACCCCTTCATGCTCCTTTTGAAAAGGTATGTACTATAAAATTCAATGTAAAGATAAGGCAGCCTATTGCAACTTTAGAAAATATGTTTTTTCTTCATAAATTCTAGATGTTTTCAAAGGTGAGTCTGTGTTTTTAATCTCATTTGAATAAGCCATTTCACCAAACACTGATTACCTACATAAAACTTTGGATTTGGAAGTTATAAGCCCTTGGAGTCGAATTTTTTCAGTAAATTCAGGAGTACAGGCCTGATTTGGACCAAATTCTTCCAGACACTTTTTTTACTCATACTGTTTTCAATAGATATTTGAAACCTGCATAATCAATTGTCTCATTCAGGCGTTCAATAAAAGTCCAAGAATAAGAAAATGTTTTATTCATCTGGTATCAACAAGTAAGAAATATACAATCCATTGGATTTACTGAAACTTTCTGGAAGTAATTTATGATACTTATTAAGATTCTTCAAGGCATCAACCATCATTTGCTTCGAAACTGTGACACAAAATACACTGCTATCGTTCAACCATTGATTTACAGTTTTAACATCATTTTCAAACTTGTACAACACTTTATACACTCCATGTTCTTCCAAATCGGTGGATCCATCCCCAAAAAAGATTTGTAAATGTTTTTCTAGTATCCATATGAACAAATAGTCGTTACCCTTCGGAGTAAATTGTTCAAATAATATCTTTGCACATCCCAGAAAGCTTTGTTCAACCACATCGGATACAGTCAAAAAAACATCTCTAGTTGGTGATGAATGCTCAGTTTTATTATCAGTGACAAATTGTACATTGTGAAACCACGATTTTATGTAACCTTCCGTTTTGAGACCTAACCAAAGGAAACATCTTCTGCAAACGATGGTTTTAGACTTGACCATAACGTTTTTCAGGTTGTCTTCATGAATGTGAAAATAACAATTCGAAAATAATAAATCTCCCAATTTTGGACTCAAAATGTCCAGAGGTTTCTCATCGTGTTCGTGTTTATGACAAAACCATTCGCCGGGGTCAATGTGGTTGCTTGGTAAAGGTAATATTCTTTTGAACTTCATAGCTTCGTTGAAAATTTGCTGACAATTGACGCATCGAATTTGGTATTGAAATTCAGGAGACAAATTCACTTCTGTTTTCTTAGAAACTGACGGAGGAAATGATTTCAATAACTCCCCATTGCAACTTCCGAATTTCTTGTCGATTGGAACCAGATTACACCGAAAATAAATGTAGTTATTTCCAAACGTGAGACAAGATAAAGAATTTTCTAAAAACTCGTATTTACTGGGGCAATTAACTGAATGAACTTGTTTATCTTTGACAAGATCAAATTTACTGGACAATAAATTAATCTTAAAAGACTGAGGATCGTTGCTTTCTTTCAAATTTATGAAAAAATTCACTGAAGACAGTCGAGGTCTAAGTTCAATTATTATACTACTAATAGGAACATCCATTATGCTGCCAACAAAACCTTGGTTAGGATATTTTTATCTTCTAATTTTTCGAATGATTTATCGTTTTCTTTCACAATATACGAAATGGTTGCTTTTTGATAATAATCCGGTAGAAGTTCAATATTATTTATCACACTAGATAACAAATGAGCTCTTTCAACTAAAATACCAGGAGCTTCATGTCTCAAGTATGTAAAATGGACATGTAAATGATAAAATGATGGTTGGTAATGAAGATAAACCCTCAGTTGACTCTGATCTAGACCATACTTCTTCAATATTTCTTCCTGCAAAAATTAGAAACATTCAAGGTCCATAATATGAATCAGTGACTGCTGCTGCTAAGAAAAGGAACAAACACGCAAGAACCTGCCTATTAGTTTTAAAAATTACTACTCACAGTTCCTTTATTGTAGATATTTTTCAGAAGTGGTAAATGCTCAGCTTTTAAGTCCCTCAGAGATTTAATAGTCCTCTTATGACATATTGCTAGTAAATATAAGGAATTCACTTGACCACCCCACTTCAGATCTGGTAACAACACAAACCCCGTCTCTGGATCAGGATCTTCAAATACAATTCGATCAGTCTCCGCTTTATGATCCAAAATATTATCAATCCACTGTAGACTAAACTGATCTTTCAGAATGGGAAGAACAATTTCATTATAAATCTCAGGAGTTTCATTCAACATATATAGATTATGTGAGGAGTATTTCTTTATATGCTTCTCGGTGGCTGGATGAATTACAGTTACATCGATACCTACAAAGAAGTCGTTTCAAATAAAAAAATTGCTTATTCTTTAATATACCAACCATTGAATTCTGATATGGGGAAAAATGTAAAATTTCCATAACTGTCATTTTGGAAGGCCACTTTTTGATTTCCTTTACTGAAGTAAGAAGTTTCTTTGAAAAGTTCTTCTTCAAATGGTGCCTGTGATAGGATAACTATGGCATCCCCTTCAGAGTTTGCGAAGTTTCCTTTCAAACAAATTGATTTACGAAGTGTGTTATTGCTCAAAACCTTTTCAAAATTGAATGTAGCCAAATCTTTTGCCTCTTGTTGGGGAACAACACTTACATTTTTGGATTCAACATTATTGCCATCGACTCTAGAGGTTGGCTTTTCTGATTCCACTTTTTTCACGCTTACTGTACAATTTTTCGATTCAACAATATTTGAGTCTTCAACAAGGGTTGTGTTTTTGGATATTTTAAATTCATCATCTAATTTCAAAATTTTCGAAGGAGTAGCCATATTGTTTATTATTCGACCACAGACTTTTCTTCAAAGAAGGGAGGAAGAACGAAAATCCTCTATGGAAGAACGCGCAATCCATAGAATATTTCAGGTAATTCCGGAACTGTCATTTTTGCTTCGATATACGTCATACGTCAATAGACCAATCCAACAAAACAGCTGATCACCTTTTTTCAAGATGGCTGCTGGAAGAAACAAATAACAAACATTTCTGTTATAGTGTTTCTCTATTATAACTATCATTTTACATGGCATAATTGAAGACATTGAAGTTGAAAATTGAGAAACCAACGGAAACTACCCTGAAACACGTACCTCGTAACTGGATATCCTCGGTTTGTTATTTGTTTCTTCCAGCAGCCATTTTGAAAAAGCTGATCGTGACAGATCGTTGGATTGGTCTATGGTTATTGTAAAAGATTTTTGGCTGATGCAATATACGAAAATTGCACTTTCCAAAAGTATTCAGAAATACGTTTCGTTTGAAAAACCTTGATTTAGAATCAGTATACTTCAAAACTTGTTAAAATGGCTGAAGATGAGGCGGTAAGTTCTATTTCTTTTAATAAACATGTGGGGGCCGTAGTGGTACACGGCGTGTTTGCTACCAGATGTAGATAGATTGATATTAAACCATTCATACAGCTTTTACATGAATCCAAGGGAATTCCATAAGGACGTTATTGTGTTGATCAAATCTGTTGTAGAATTCAATGAAATACTCGAATATTACATGTTCATTATAAAACCCCATCAAATATCTGTACTGTCTTTATATTATTCGATTTCAATTTCAGTGAACATTCTCTAATTGCACTTGCTTCAAATTCAGTATATGCTGTTTTTCAATGTCTTACGTGTATGATACATTTATGGAAATATAGGTCTATCTATACCATAGCACTAACATAGTAAAACCACAAATTAATGGCAGTATGAACAGCCAGTAGCAACAATAATAATACTAAAAATATATTGAATATGTGTAATAAACTTTTATATTCTCGAACAAGTCTTAGATGAAATTCCTAGCTGTAAACCTAAATCACTAGCTTTCAATATGTAAAAGTGAGTTTTATGCTTGATAAATCACAGATTGATAAGTGGAAATATTGAAACTAGATAATTTTACCCAGTTTGTTGCATTTGCTTAAGACCAAGGAGAATGCAACTTGTATATGTAGAGAATATAAAACTTGAATTATCTTTGAGTTGGGAGCAAGTCGCTAGATATTTTATTGGTTGAATATCACCTATTTAATATTTTGTAACTTTAATATTATTTTACTAATCTACTCATTACTTTGAGGAATTCACTGTGACATTTTTTAATAGAATTTATTTATCATTTGGGATGACCCTTAACTCCTACGCTCAACAGTTTAAAACTCACACCTCCCAAATGAATTATGGATGTTTTCCATACCACAAAGCCCCATAGAGCCCAGTGCATGGATTGCAAAGCTACAGCATACTACATTTCAATTAATTTTTTATTAGGAATGAAGTAAATGCACATAATGACATTTTATAATTTTAAGAAACATGAGCATGCTTGAATTATACTATTTCTCATTTATTTCATTTATTGATCCATTGCTGTGTGCAGATATTCGACCCAACATTGAAGAAAAAAAAGAAGAAGAAGAAGACCACTTTCGATATTGAAGCAGCTTTAGCAGAAGGAAATGACAGTCAAGAAATGGGAAACGGAGACTTGGAAATGAAGGAGGAAGAAAATAAACTGCAGAAAGATGAAGATGGTGATGATGTTGACTTGGACCTAGACTTCAGCAAAAAGAAGAAAAAGAAGAAGAAACCCTTCAGTACAGAAGAACTGGACTCTGCTTTGAATGATATCAACACCGAAACCACCAATGAAGTGGCCAACAATGAAGATGGAGTTGATGACAATTTCGATATGGATATGATAGATTTCAGTAAAATGAAGAAAAAAAAGAAAAAGAAGGATTTGGATGACATCATGGCAGAGACTGAAGAAAGAGATGATAAGGAAAATAGTAAGTACCAGTTTGTATTTTTTGATATAATCCCGTTTTAGTTCAATATGCCAGAGACTACTTTAACATTTTTCTTCTTCCCATATATGAGTTCATTCTTATCGTCAGATATTGCTTTTCAAATTAATCTAAGTGAAGTTCCTCTTACATGCTGCAATGATGTAAGGGAAGTTCTGGAAAAAGGTAAACATTGAAAACTATCACTGTTACATTATTTTTTTCTGCACACAGAGATAATGTTCAGTTACACTTTGATATTTATAATTCTTCCTGAAAAGATCTTGAAAATAATATTCATGCATTGAAACATATAATACATATTGAAAATTACGGTTCAGTCTTTGATGAGGATATTCCATAGACTACAATATACATTGACCAAGTATTAATATTGAAATTTGCTCAGTTGCCAACTCTCTTCCATGTGCTGGCAAAATTATAGAATATTTGCTTCGAAAATACTTAGGACTGCCACCAATAACAATTTTGTATTGGAATTCATTAAAAATATAAATCCATAATCGATTGGAGCATTTGAACCCATCAGTTTTTAAAAGCATTCAAAGAAATGTAAACTCTATATGCGCTGTTCCAATCTAATTTATGATATTATTCTTTTCAAGTCGAAGACAATTTGAACCTATGGAGTGGTTCTGACCGTGACTATACTTATGATGAATTACTAAATCGTGCCTTTGAAATAATGAGAGACAAAAATCCCGATATGGCTGCTGGAAAGAAACAGAAATTCGTGATGAGACCACCTCAGGTAGTTCGTATAGGTACCAAGAAGACCTCGTTTGCAAATTTCACCGAAATTTGTAAAATGCTCCATCGTCAGCCGAAACATTTGCTGGACTTTTTATTAGCTGAGTTAGGTACCAGTGGATCCGTAGATGGAAATAGTCAGTTGATCATTAAGGGGCGATTCCAACAGAAACAAATAGAAAATGTTCTTAGAAGGTGAGTTTTAGTTTTGGCATTGAAATTTTTCATCAATATTTTATTTCTTTTTACAATTTTGTGGCTTTATCGAAATTTTGTCGATTTTTGTATTATTTTAATTGAGGAAGGTTATTTTTTCAGGTATATTAAAGAATACGTGACATGCCATACATGTAGATCACCAGATACAATTCTTCAAAAAGATACTAGGTTATTCTTCCTCCAATGTGAAACTTGCGGCTCCAGGTGCTCAGTAGCTAGTATCAAATCAGGTTTCCAGGCTGTTACGGCGAAACGTGCCGCAATACGTGCAAAGACTGCTTAGGTCTTTTCTTTTCATCGCAATATTCGATTTATTTATACACAAAAGAATTGATCACTGGTTTTTATGTAAGATATGAGTGTGGGTATGTTATATTTGTACCATATATTAGTGAATTGTTGAATACATAAAACAACCACCAGCTGTGTTTGATTTAAAAATGGTTTTGATTTTTTTAACAGTTTGTTTGTTAACAACACAGCATTTCTGCAACGATTTGTTTACAATGTGATTGATATATAATATGATTGTTATGTATTCAAACACCAATATCAGAAGTGAAAATCTGGGAATCCAAAAACCTAAACATGGAATCTAGTGTTTCATTGGATTGTGAAAATAAACATCTTTTAGGCCTATCCAGTCTTTGATTCTGACAAGAGAAAATGATAAGATAATTGTTGTTTTTGATATATGGAGCGAAAGACTGTAGGTTAGGTTTTAACTATTTCAACCATGAATTAATAATTGTTACTTTCGTTAGATTTCAATGGCCATTCTACATCGGTACTTTTACTACTACTTTTTCTATATATGAATTTTTTAGAGCTGAGATGTTTGCACTTTATCCATACATAAATGAGTTTTTAAAAAAATTCTCAGTCTGTCTATCTTCACAAGATATTAATAGTTTGAAAGAGGACTTCAAGGTGAATGTTTTAAACCACAATTTATTCCCCCACTGCTTTGCGTTGAGCCGCCATCTTGAAAATGGTGGAAAACCTTTGCCTCGTTAAGTCTCCAAAACTTTGTTACTTTCGTTAGATTTCAATGGCCATTCTACATGGGTACTACCACTACTACTTTTTCAATATCTTATCCGAACATAAATAAGCTTTAAAAAAAATTCTCAGTCTGTCTGTCTTCACAAGACATGGATTGTTCGAAAAAGGACTTCTAGGAGAATGTTTTAAACCACAATTTATTCCTCCACTGTATTGCGTTGAGCCACCATCTTGAAATTGGTGGAAAACCTTTGCTTCGTTAAATCTCCGAAACGATGTCGTAACCCCTGGTCGAATTTTGCCCATTAACGAACTTGACTGCAGCATTCAAGAGCTTACCTTTGAAAACACCTGTATATTATGGGCAATCCAAACCACGTGATAATTCCACCACTGTTAACCTCAAAACGTATCTGACAGGTCGCTGGTTCGCGATAAATATGAGGAATTCTATAATTTTATGCATTTCATGAGTGAACGAGTGAGTTTTTATAATTTGTAATATCAAAAAATAAATCCTGAAGCAGCACTTACGAAGAGAATTTTACTCAATTATATGATCACAACTTTTAAGTATTGGGAGCGCAAAGAGATCGTAGAGGAAGTATTGTAGAATGAATATTTTTCATAGCACTGCAACCTCTTTATCCTTTTACCAATACATAGTATAAACTATAAAACAAAGTCGCTATCGCTGTCTTTCCCTATGTATGCTTAAATCTTCAAAACTACGCAACGGATTTTGAAACGCTTTTTTTTAATAGATTAAGTGATTTAAGAGGAAGGTTTATATGTATGATACATGCATAATATTGTAGAGAAACACTGATGAATTTACAGGTTTCTAATGTGATGTCGTAAATAAACACATTTTTTTGCGCTTACATTGCAAACGCTGACTGAACCCTACGAGATAAATCAAAATAATGTACTCGGTATTGTACACCTAAAAAAGGCCAACAAAAAAGTCTGGGATGGTATATGTCTATTTCTTGAGGATAACCCACTATAAATAACCATTTTTTATCCTTTACATTTTACGGGAAAAACGGCTTATTAAGGAAGTTATTTTAAGCAATACAGCATTAACCCTTATCCAATTGAGTACCTTAAATACATTGTCCATTCAATATAGATCAATATGGCCCTTTACAGAAGGTAATTTAAATGAATATTTCCGAAGATATTTAAAATGCAGGGACATAGCGGTGCGGCGCCGGCACTACCGACCCGGTATATTATTTAGCATTGCATTCGTGCGAAGCCGGGGCGGGTCGCTAGTATCATATAAAATTCAAATATTCATCAGTTTTACATTTAACATGAACTGAATACTGCTTATTCCAGTTCAAAGTTACACACACTGGGTGTTCCATAATATTTAAAAAAATTCCAATGATTCGAACGACTTGCACATCCAACTTTGGCACATATTTGCAGCATTTTTTTAATCAAAATGTACTTAATTCAAATAATTTAATTCCTAAGAGAAATTTCTAAAAAATTTCCACATAAAACAATTTTTCAAGCCATAAACGGTTTTAATGTACATGAACAAAGCTAAATTCCCATTGTTTGACCACCAGCACTAACTCCAAAAAATTTTGACAGCTCGTTGGATTGCCTAAATTAAATTAAAAAAGGTAAGAAAAAGCATCTTGAACATTTAATGGAATGTTTATTGTACCCAATTACAAATATTTACATAACATCCTTCATTAGTTTTTGAATATCAGGGGCTAATCCCATATTAACAAATAATTTAAAAATCACTCTCTTCAACCACATGGTGAACCTATTTGTGCTGAAATTGAATAAATTCGTTTAGTATAATAACCAATTTTCAACCTCATTTTATTGAGAGACCAATTAACTTCGTACTTCGTTGTTGATCTTGGAAAATTGGCAAATTTCCAGAAAATGAAATACATGAAGTCTCTGATGTAGAATGTTTCAGTGTTGCCAACAAGAACTGATAAAATATTCCCAATAACAACCCTTTATTACAATACTCACATCAGTCTAAATTCATAGTAAGTCCAATGAGGAACCAAGGCTACTTTCTTCACTATACTGGAGGATTCATGTGTGGATTTCATAGCTGCTCTTGCAAGCACAGAATATCGGTCTATCGGATTTCCATGGTCATGACAAATTGCTCTTATGGTGTTCAGGTTTCTTCAAAAATACTTGCTATCAATAAACCACAATTCCACTTTCGCATGATTAAGATTTTTTGGATAACCCTATCTATTTCATTGATTCAAATGAGGAATTTTAGACAAATTGGGCGATTGGCTATACTGGTTTTTTTGACCATACAACACATTTAGAAGTCCTTATTACACAGCTTACTATCAAATTTCAATCCGATGAAATAAGTAGTTTTGGAAATATTGGAAAATAAAATTTAAAAAATTTAATAACTCAGAAACCATTGGATCGCTTTTGCTTAATAATGATCTCAAACGTATCTTCAAAGTTTCAAGACCAGGTCTTGCACAATCAGAAAGATAATTTCTGGCTCAAAATTCGACAATAATAGACATTTGGATAAAATGATAATGGTTTTGTCCATAGGAACAAGCAAAATTACGTTCTTGAAGGATCCCTTTTATCCTTACCTTAAAACAAGTAGTAAACTTGACGGCATCTTTTTCAAACAACACATTATGGAGTCAAACCTTTTTCTTGCAAAATCTGTTATAACTCTCATATCATCCTCTGTTAATTTAGTTTTCAAACGGAAATTGTTTGTTTTCAAGGGTGCTTGGGCCAAAATTTCAGCAAATATTTGATAATCTAAAAAATTTCAATGTGTTAAGTTCGTTTTTTCCTCACCAAGATTAGAATATTTGTTTTGATTAGAATTGAATATGATTTTCATTTAACTCACCATCAACCCCCAACATTTTAGAATATTTTTGCATGTCTTTATGATTATTCAGAACCATAGCTTTCCACATATGGCTCAATGCTTTTCTTTCGTCATTAGATATTTGCTGATAGAGACCATGGTCAAGTAGTACTAATTCAGCTGAATTTTTTTTCTTTCGCACCAAAACTGAAATGCAGATTCAAAAACTCACCAGTGTCTGATAGGGAGAATATAAAGTATGTGCCAAAGGAGATAAAATTCTTTAACACTCACTGTTCCCTGAATGTGGATCCGCATGGACAAATCCCGTTTGGAAAATTTGATGTCCAAAAGCCTCAAACAATTTATAATTCACGTCAGCCAATGATATCTTTTCTTTCTCCAATTCACTAATTTCACTTATTCTAATTCCTTCGATAAATTCTGTGACTAATACTCTCTGGAAATTTGAATTTTGTCATATCGAAAAAGCCCATAAAAGTGGAGGCGTACCTTACTACAGTAATCCCAAAATACTTTAGGTACATGAATATAGCTCAAATGGGACAAATCTTTGGCACATTTTTCCGAATTCAGTCCTTCGTTTATAAAATCTAATTCCTGTTCAAGAGTGTCTTTTAAATCGTCTAGAATCCAACTGAAATTAAAATCTGGATGCATCCATCCTGCTATGTTTAAAAGGAATTTCACAGTGGATATGTCTGTTAAAAACCTGCTCCTCAAGTCAATATACTGAACTTTAACCGCAACTACTTCATTATTGTGTGTTTCTGCCTTAAATACCTGAAAGTATTTTGCATCATTGAAACCCTTCATGATTCTTTCAAATAAGCAGTCTCTTGAAGTCATTCTGCATATTAACTAGGTTCTGAATCAGCCAATACACAGAGTGAGGCAGAGAAAGTTTTTTAACTACTAACTTGTGCTAAACTAGCAGCTGCAACAGGTACAGGGTCAAATTTTTTGAATAAATCAGACGTATGTTTGCCGAAGTCTTCTTGGAAAAGTTGGTCAATTTCATTATTGCCTCTTACGAGGCATTTATCTTGTAGAACTTTCAAAGTAGAGATATACTCCCTTGGTAAAATATGGCTCATAGCCACCAACCCTTGTCCTAATTTTATATAGGGCCCACCATTCTGCAAACATGCATTCAAAATATGGTTTGCAGCTCTAGAGTGAATCCTACTCATCATAATAGGATAATTTGGATCATTCTCGCTAAGACCAAGCATTGAGAAATAATAGTCAATGGATATCCACAATCCAACTGACAATGATCTATAGGTATAAAAAAGTTACGATAGTAAGAATGGCATTATGAAATCATAGTGAATGTTACTAGACCTGAAGAAGCGAAGGATGCCATAAATACTTGCTACAGCATCACAGTCATTATTTAATTTCGTTGGTATCAGACCAATCAATGTGACACCTGTTACAACGAAAACAGCGTTTTTGGACCTTTGAGATTGGGGAACAGTCTTTCTGAGAATTCCATTATGTAGTGCCCCAGCTGTAAAAGGCTTCCGGATGATACTACACAATGCTCTGTGAAAGCTGTTCATTTTGTTTTTTTTTTGTAATTGAACTAAAACGCTATATATTTAAACGAGATTCATTTTTAGAAGATAACAGCACAGAACACAAATAGGTAATAACATTCAAAAGAAATTTCCTTGAATATTGACCTTAACCTCAAACTTGATCAGCTGATTTTGTTATTGATTTGTGTTATGATTCCATAAAAGGTAAATAAATAAATAAGGGTAAAGGCGTAAACTAATGTCGATTTTGAATGCAGGAAAAACGAAAAACACTTTATTGAGAATAATACACAGTACACAGCCTAATAACGAGGTGAAAGAATTTATCTATAATAATAAAATGGTAATTAATACATATTTTGATTTGGTCTCAAAAAGCATTGACATGAATTCCGGAGCTTTTGAGCGCTCGTTCACCATCTTTTAGCGAAGACTGCTTTTGGGTGGATTGCGGATTGAAATGTATCTTGGATACATTATTCTCCATCTGAATGTAGAATTTTTTCTCAATCGAATCCGAAGTTTTGCAGTTATCAGTACAAAAAATCTTTTTGAAATATTTAGCGATTACCAAAATTTGAAGAATCAATACGGCAACGTTGCAGTGCAATTCACTTCACCTTCCTTTCAGTGCGCTTGACACAGTTTTCCTTCTCTCTCATATGTAACAAACGCAACATAAATGTAAACATCAACATTCAGTTCCTGCGCTGGACTGAATGTGCTTGTTTAACAACAAATTGTGTGCTTCTTGACCCCTACAGCTTTGTTCTGCATCAAAGCTCTTGTTTGCAGGTAATGTCCAAAGACAAATACTACATATTCATTACTTTTTTTATCGATATTCATTCAGTTTCTTTGTTTCACTCGTTCCAATCGATCAGCTGTTTACTTGGCGTCAATTATTTTTCTTGGTGTCTGTCGTTATGTCATTGATTTATATCATTTATAATTGGATCCTTGAACTACATTGTGGAAGAAATGCATGATCATTTCAAAATTCTACCCAGAGGATTCCGATATTCGATCGATGAGAATATTCCTTTGCATTTGTCTTGTCAAACATAACGTTTCTGCGTTGCCACATCTCAGTTAACTAAATCCTAAATCCGATTCCCTTGTTTGGCTGATATGCAGTTGGTTGAAATAACAAAAATTTGAGGGAAGAAATATGTAGTTCTGTTTCTAACTCGACTTGCAGTAGTTGCAGTTAATGAAATTTGCATTAATTACTCGAACTGTTTTCGTTTTATTGACGAACGCATCGTATCGCCCTAATTTCGAAGCAACTTCTTAGGCCACAGAACGGAAATAATTTTTAGGCCAAGTTATTTCAGTGATTGAAAGGGTGCATTGAAAGATGGCTTCATTCTGGACGAATTTGAGGTCAATTTTCACATAGTGCTCGAAAAATGCTTGCACTTTTTACCATATCTAGTCAAAGGTTATCGTACGATCTCAAAATCCAATCCCACATAATTTCTGTTGTTAAAAGAGGGTGTTTTCAAAGCGCCATTTGATTGGCACTGCTTAGATGTTCTCTTGTGGCACAGAAAACCGAAATCAACGACTATTTCGTCTTTGCCGAAATCACGTAAACTTTTCATTTCTCCTGGAAGAGGTCGCGTTATGTCCTTCCATAACCTCAATCGATTTGTCAAATATTTTGGAGGTTAGCTCTGGTGAAATGATTTAAATTCAGCTTTGTTCATGTACAGAGTGGGCAAAATTGGTGATACCTGAACTACAACTCTCAAACCCTTAGAGATACCGAAATATGCTCCTTTTCAAGTCGCTCCAAGGTCACCTGAACATGATACTTTTTAATGGTCCGTTCCTTAGGCGCAAAAGATGTTTCAAAGAGGCCCATGATGAGCGGATATGCCAATCGATTCTTCAGCGGAGAATCTAAATGAAAATGAACTTTCGTAATCATCTTAGATACTGTTGAAGGTCAAACTGTAGGTACAAAGTACGCAACGGGTGTCTCTCCAAGTTTGCCAAATATTTCCAAACGTAATCGGTCTATTAATATCTGGGATAATTTAAAACTCCACATACATAAGACGAGCATGAAAAAAATTGAAATCTGGAGCCCATGCACGAATTCCTATAATTGTCCGAAACTGCTTGGGTTGCCAAAAATAGCCAGACTGACAGCTGAAAAAAATTGAATGAAAAATTTTCGGGATATTTTCAAACGTTGCATGAAAATGTAGCTACAGTTCATTTGAATACATATTTTAAAAAGATGAACAAAAAATCACACTGACTTGGAGTCAGGAGCTTCTGAGCGCTCAAAAATGGACTTTATGAAGATCTCGAAGCAGTTTTGGTCGTATTCAGTACCTGAATGGGAACAACGCCTACTAAGGTCAAAAAGCTGCAACAGAAAATATGGGCATTTTCCACGCATATTTTGTCGTATGAAAATACCTTCTTCTCATTTTTTCAAAACCGTGATAATTAATTCGATATCCTGCTTATTTCGTGCTATTTATCGCCTTCCATTATGTTCCTTCTAGCTTCTATCCTTCTTCCTTCCAATCGTAGGATGGAGTTTGTTGAACTCGTCGTAGTTCATCATATTATCGAGTTATTCGTAGATTTCTGTTTACAAAAACCTGTTGTTTTTTATTGCACAGTGGAGCCGAGTCACTCGAGGCTCACGTGAAAGCGTTATTCGACAAATAAATATTTTTCAGGCTGTTTATGTCTGAATTATATATTCAAAGGAATGGAAATAGAATCCCATATTTTATGTACGAGAATTAACGATTCAGAAGGTGTGCAAAATTTCGTCTGAATCATGGAAAGTATTCCGTGGGAATTTCACCAGGTCTAAACAATGAGATATACTTGAGAGTTAGAGATTTAAAATTGTCAAGAGGGACTAGGTCATTTTCCGTAGAAGGTACACTTTTTTCTTGTTTGAACAATTCCACAAATCGAAATTGCTGGTGGGGCCTATCTTTTGCAAGTTGATGTAGGCATAGGTGCATAGAAAACCAGGTGTTTGCAATGATTAGACTTTATTTGAGACGTTCTTGTCGATCAATAGAAAATCCGAGTATTTCTTCTGCTTTTCCTTTCTCTCGAAAGGGGTCGCGCCATAGAACTTTCATAACCACAATTCATCATGTTTTGATCTTTGACCATAGAAAGTCTAAGGCATAGAATTATTTGGTCTAAGATTTCGATGGAATTTTTGACATGTCCTTTCTCAACACAATGAAGATATCTGTCATCTTTCTTAAAACCTAACAACCTATTCCACAATAAAAATAGCTCCACGACCGTGAAATATGGATCATTCCGGAACAAGTACAAATACTACAAGTAAAATCAAGAGTACCGATTTGATCTACAGCAGGTTTCTATGCTTCTCTATATAGGCTATTGATTTTTGTATTCATTTAAGTGTGAATTTATTTTTATCTATTGCTTGCTCTGTTATAATATCGTTATGGTAAATTTTTTTGGTTCTCGATAATCTAGAAAACATGATTATCACACCTCAAATAATGACGACTTAACAAGAACCCTTTTCCAGTTCAATAAATCAATAAAAATATTTTGACAACATAATCGGATATGTGAATTTATCTTTACTGATATTCCAATAATTACTTCATGTCGTTCAACTGTCTGAAAGTTTAATCTCGTTTCCAGTGTAAACAATAATATTTCAAAACACACTTTGTGACACACTTGAGAGAACGTGCGATGCGTCACAATTTTTTATGGTCCCATTGTCTAACAAACTAGGAAGTCGGTCCATATCGGACGATATATTATTTCGGAAAGAAATGCCCTGAAACTGATTGCCATGTTTTGATAAGACTCGATATATGTGGAGTGTTCAGTGAGAAGATATACAGGGTGGCCAACATGGAACAGTCCATCAGCCGGATATTTCTGAAAATATGAGAATACCATTCCCCTTTAAGCGGGGTAACAAACCCTGGAATAATCACAGGGGTCGAGTTCAACTGCTTTTTTCAAAAATTGTATTTGAGGGATGACCCCCAAGATCTCCTGATTTGATACCTTCAAACTTTTTTTGGGGTCATTTGAAGAAAGCTACTTCTTTCGAATATCTTCGCCCGATAATATGTATGTAATAAAATAACACAATGGACAACACTGGCGGATACAGGGGGGGACAGATAAAACTGTCTTTTCTCGTATAAGTGTACTGATTTTATGTTGTTAAATATCTGTAATGAGTTATTCGCTGTCAATAACAAGTTGAATCTTTTTTACAGTACCTGAACCTTAAACAAGGAAGAAAAAAACCACTTCACAAACTAAAGCAACATTATTAACATTTAAGGTAAGATTTTCAACTCCTTTATCCTTTTGACCCATTGCATAGTCAATATAATCTTGGTTTCATAAGTTTGGTAGTTTTATTGGTGTTCTTGTGACGAGTAAAACGAATTTTTCAAGAAATTGCCAAATAGAAAGCATAGAAGAGCCTTTATGAGAACAGATCCCTATTGGGAAACCCTTATCTCGTTTGCGGTGGCTTCATTACTCGATATTGCAGCTGAGCAACTTAAAAAAATTGGGACTTTTTATGACCGAGTAGCATTGATTTCAAATTATGTTTCGAATGGAAAATACTGCATTCCGTTGATGGCCCATAGAAAAAGAATAGAGAGGGAAAATGAATCGATTAGGTCACCCACGCGCCAGTGGCAAAATAATGATATTATTCAGCGAACACAATACGTAATTCCGTGGGTGGACTGAAGGTGCTATTATGATTTTATGTATACGTACAGGTGGATATTTGGATCTCTGACGAAACGAAATACAGGTTATGCCATTATAATTCATATACACACAAGTTGTACAAATACTAGTGTGTACTAGTGACTATAGCAAAAATTTTGTTTAATATAGGACGATAAGTTTTTACATATCGACGAACTGCTCCTATTAGGTGAAACCATTAGTTGTTATTTTTTCGAGATATGAATATTTCATAATATTCTGTGTACGAATGTTCTGGGATTAATCTTTGAGGTAAGATCATAGAACTATAAGTTCTATGGGTAAGATGTCTAAAATCGTGGTGTATGCACTCGTCAATTTTTGAATTCTTTCGACCAAATCGAAAATATTATCTATGCTCCTAGGCTGATCTGCCAAGGTCAATTATGACATGACCACAGAATGCCATTTCTATGTAATGAAAGCATAGATTCTTTACTCAGAATAATATGAATCAAAATGTCAAGAATATAAACACAAAATTCCCATTGTTTGACCACCAGCACTAACCTCAAAAAACAATGACAGGTCGCTGGATTGCATATTTTTAATCGTTATTTGTGAGAATTGTTATCCAGAAAATGACCTACGAGCTCTCAAATTTGAGTTAATCGAAAATAAGATACCTTACATTGAAAATGCTTGAACTTTTGATTAGTTATTATTCTAGAAAAAGTTATCAGAAGTATGATTAAGCTATTTACCGATCTATCCACGTAAACTAGACAGGCAGGCAGCAATTAAGACGCTGTTTTGTCTGGCATCAAGGCGAAGGTTGCTGCAGATACCGTATTTATTTTTATTCAACTTTAACTTGTGGAAGACCGTTCAGGTTCAAGGTTTGATACATAATAAAGATGAGTTGCTCTATCTTGTGCAATCCTCCAAATTTTATATCCGCAGTAGGTATACATTGTAAATACCCCAAACAACAATCTCGCGTTCGAAAAAACACGGATCTAGTCGCGTTGTTTACGTTTGCCGAAAAAAATTCGCGAATAAATAGGTCGGAGTTTCCCAAAACGACAAACAGTCTTATCGATAAAAACAAGGCGATAAACTTCGTAAATGAAATGCGCATTTCTGATCTGATGTATTCAATTCGCAAAATTTCCCAGAACCATCAAGGTCTTTGGAGAGTTTCGTTCACGGTCTGAAAACAACATAAGTAGATGCTGAAATTTCTCCACTAAACGTGAATTAATTTGAATTCTACGCAGTATGAAACCCTTACACATGGTCATTCTTTCTGAACTCATCCGAAAATATACGGAAAATTATACTCCGTACTAAATAATTCTCATAGACGTTGCCAATGCTAATTTCTATTTCCTTTTTTCTTACTTTGTAAATGGAGTTAGTTCTTTTAAGGGGACCTGATACACGTCCGAGCTCGCGAGCTCCCTTCAAAAATTAGGCTTTTTATTTCCATGATATCTCAGTTCGTATGCGGCGTAGACCAACAATTTTTTTTTAAATTAAAGCTTAATCATTTCTCTAGAATGTGTCTTACTCGCTTTTCTGTTTTTCTTCGTATATTAGTAAAAAAAACCTGGTGAGCTGTAATTTCATGAAAATCTGGACAAACGATTTTATTTCCATGATATCTTCGTCAATTTTCGGGATAAATGTATAAAATTTTCAGTATACATGCGGAATAATATTTTGCAGAATGTGTATTATTCGCGTTTCCGTTTTTCTGCGTAAACTAGTAAAAAACCTGGTTGAAAATATGACCAATAAAGTTTCTACTTTATAATTCATTTAAAAATTGAGGGGGCAATAAACAGAAAAACTGATCAATTCACATTCTGGAAAATATTATTTCGCATGAACACTGAAGATTTCATACATTTATACCGAGAATTGACAGAGATATCATGGAAATAAAATCGTTTGTCCAGATTTTTTTAATTACATATTTAGGAAAACTATCATCATCACGCTATAAAAATACATAAATAAAAAACAGAAGCTGTACGAATACGGTACCAGATCAACTATTTAAATCACGCTCATGATTCGGTTTTCAATTTATCGGATTGCAATCTGTAACTTGTTCGAAGCTTGTTGTACACGTGCAATAGCTCGCTTTTATTTATAAAGTGCTGCCTAGCATTACCAGTGAACATCGTAATTAATTTAAGCGCTGAAGGTTACTGTTTTCCGTCTAACAATGAGAGCAATTTTCTATTAGATTCATAATGAGGGATAATTGCAACGACCATGTGACAAACTGTAGGTATTAAATCCAATTCAGTAGTGCTGAACCGGAATGAAGAGATTGAATCGGAGGGAATCGTATACCTATACTCCATTCACTTTTATAATGTATCCAGATTGGCCATGATTTAGGTTTATCAAGTTTTTTTTTCTTAAAACTGTCGTAGGTTGGTAGATACTCATTAAATGTCAAATGCTTCTCAGAGACGTTGCCAATGCTAACTTCTATTTACTCTTACTTTTAACTTTGTGAATGGAGTTAGTTCTTTTAAGAGTCTTTACTCTTTAGCCTTAAAAAATAATAAGAAACGTATACCGCCAGATGGCAGTGCAGTGCATTAATTTTTATTTATTGGATTATTCAGCTTAATAGAACAAATGCTGGGGCGCAGGGAATATAACAAGAAATCCTACCCTGACCTAGATCTCACACTGGCTGTATAATACTCTATCTTTCCTTCACCAGTCATCTGGGACGAGATAACTGCGGGGTACGTGTCATTTAAAAGAAATTCAATTCCATGTAAGAATCCACAATTGTAAGAAACAATTAATTATATAGAATGTCTTTGATAAAAATGAATATTTATAATTTCGAATAGAAAAATTCAAGAAAATAAATTTCGCGAAAACAACACATTGTTGTAATATTATTTACAAAAAAACGGTAAATTCTGAAAGAAAAATGAGATTGACGTTTGATTAACTAAATGATAGACTTTAATACAGAAATGAAATGAAAAAACAAAAATATTTGTTCGTTTTGATGGTGGAAATGTTACAAGATAAAATAACCAAAAATGATGGGGAATATCCTTTTCATTCATTCAATATTTTTTTTAATATTTTTATCTTTATACACTCATACATCCCTTCATGAATCGCAAAAAAAATAATTCGTTTCTGACTCCCTTTTTTCTAACTGGTTTTTTCGAATGAACTATCACAAAAAAACGGACAATTCTGTCCATTATTTTTCAGTGAAATTTCCACACACGGTTCTTCATTTCCGTACAAGAAAATAGCATAACTGAATCTTCCAACCATGTTTATTACGTGAAATATTTCCAGAGAAAAAAGTTTCTTCAACATTAGCTAGGTCTTTAGAATTATTGTATTCACGTAATATTTCCTCAAATTCATTATTTTCCCAAAGAAAATGAACATTCCGATATAAAGAGTGGCCACTTTTTTGATGGGATTGTATTGGTAACTTTTAAACCATAAGAGTTAGAAGGTCGGTCAAATGGAGAAAAAGTTGCATTCATAGAAGCATTGTCAAGCAGTTCAAACAAATCGAGATTATCAGGGCCGGTTTTTGAGATATCATAAGAAAAGTAAATTCTGTCATTTTGATTTTTATTTTTTTTCCCACTTTATTTCAAATATTATCAAAAATGTTACAGAATGTTTTTTCCGAAAGTAAATTATCCTCAAATTGACATAATTTCGTATTGAAAAAAATGAGGTTGAGGGTGGCCCAGAGAGTACCAAACGTTGGATGCGAAATCTGATTATGTCAATTTGAGGAGTTTTCATCCACTTCCTATGACCAGATTTTTTTTTTATGTAATATGAAAATTATTAATTTGCAATCTTAAAATAGAGGGTGATGAAAAAGAAGGTGGTTTCTGGGTATTTTCGTGAGGTTCACAGTTTATTTCAAGACTGAATAACCCTGTATTCTTCGAAGTTCATGATGATATGTTTTGAGAAAATGAAACAAACACCTCGAATCAATCCAAAATTACAGGATGTCCACTTAACCTTCATTGTGAATAATTTCCATAATAATGGATCACCCGGTATGAATTCTGGGTATTGCATGTTTTTTCGATGTAACAACAACATATCTAGTGAAATAGTTCATTTTGCGAACGTTCTCGCTCTGGAACTGACATATTTTATACTTTCAAAATCGGACATGCATTCAATTATGGATAACCCTGTATTCGTAACGATTTTCGGTCATATTCCTCCATGTGGTTGCTCCCTGGGGATGGAATGAAATGTTTCTTGAGAAAAATTGAAGTTAATTTGATTCTGTTTCGAGATACGCGCGTAGTAAAAGTGGGTAATTCTCAACTTCAACGCCCTGTATCTCAAAAACTAGTCATAGGATTGAGTTGGGGCCATGGACACTTTTGACCAGTAGGTCGAGTACTACATTATACCTAAAAATAAGAACTTTGACGGAACGCCATATGCCACAAGGAAAGTGCGGGGTCCTTTGAATAATGAAAAATTATTGTAAAGCAGAAAGCAGTGTATTTCTTGACACAGTGCATCACGGACTCGAGAATTCGCTCCTACTTCGTATGTTCTTAATTATAATTATCAACCATTGCTAGTTTCATTTTTCGCGACGATAAAACGGCAATAGAAATGAAAACAATGAATTTGCTCCATTTCCACTGGGTATTATTTAGTCTAGGTTGATTATGGATGTTATAGTTCAACCTACATAGATCGTGATTGTGGAGAAATCGTGTAGATGCTCCAAATAGACCTCATTACCCATTATTTGAATCTGCATAGCCGAGAACCACTTTTATCTCGTCCTTTTCGGATAATAAAGTAAGGGACTCGAAATGAGAGACCACAATGGAGCTGGTGATAACTGTTCTTCGATTATGTTTCACTAGAAAGTCGAATGGATATCACGAATCGTTATGCGGCTTGATTGAATAATGAAGCATATCGTTGTTTTGTTATGCTCTTCTGGTAGGATGACGTTTGGAATGAATCGGATTTATATTGTATTTGAAGGATTGTCTGAGGGTTTTCGAGTACGCAGAATACAATTAAGAATAATTCGGAGCCCTATCTCTCATAGTTTAGATTTTCATCTGTGAAATTTAATTTTTTTAATAATAATAAATACTAAAAAATTTCTTTCGGAAGGATCTATATAACAGTGTTAATGATTGGAAAAGTTGTTCCAGCCATTGCAATCTTCAGTAATAGTCATTTTGCGAATCGAAAACACCAATACTTTGAGCGGTCTTTGCTCGTGAACGAAACTAGAAAATGAAATATCGAAAAAGTAGAACAAAGAAAATCTCGACTTATAAGGGCTACAGGGTTGACTTTGGTATCAAAATGGAAAAAATAAAACAATACAAATTCGACTATAAGAAGGCCTATGTGGACATGTTTGGTATCAAAATGTAGGTTTTCGAGGGCGCTCTATTCAATAAAAACAAATTCAAGTCGCTATATATCATAGTTTAGATTTTCCCCTGTCAAATGGCATTTTTTTCAAAAATCCGAAATTTCAAATCGTCATAACTCCCGCGCCTTTGCTCCTATCCACCTTTTGTTTGTATATTGTTAATCAGCATTGTCCGAAGTATCTCTGAGCATAATAAAATCGATATCGAAAATCCCAACTTTTTTGGTGAAAAATGCCAAAGGGGTAGGACCCCCCAAAAACACCATATTTGTCATCACCAAGGAATCCCTGGCGAATCCAAAGCCGTTTTTCGAAAGTGAAGATCTACTACCCATTCGAATCGTGCAGAACACCCATATGGCTGATCAGTATCGCCTATACTTTGAGTACTCTGAGCGTCTGAACAAAACTCGAGAATGAAAAATGGAAAAAATAAAACAATATACATTCGACTATAATGAAGCCTATATGGACATGTTTGGTATCAAAATGTAGGTTTTCGAGGGCGCTCTATTCAATAAAAACAAATTCAAGTCGCTATCTATCATAGTTTAGATTTTCACTTGTCAAATGGCATTTTTTTCAAAAATCCGAAATTTCAAATCGTCATAGCTCCCGCGCCTTTGCTCCTATCCACCTTTTGTTTGTATATTGTTAATCAGCATTGTCCGAAGTATCTCTGAGCATAATAAAATTGATATCGAAAATCCCAACTTTTTTGGTGAAAAATGCCAAAGGGGTAGGACCCCCCAAAAACACCATATTTGTCATCACCAAGGAATCCCTGGCGAATCCAAAGCCGTTCTTCGAAAGTGAAGATCTACTACCCATTCGAATCGTGCAGAACACCCATATGGCTGATCAGTATCGCCTATACTTTGAGTACTCTGAGCGTCTGAACAAAACTCGAGAATGAAAAATGGAAAAAATAAAACAATATACATTCGACTATAATGAGGCCTATATGGACATGTTTGGTATCAAAATGTAGGTTTTCGAGGGCGCTCTATTCAATAAAAACAAATTCAAGTCGCTATCTATCATAGTTTAGATTTTCACTTGTCAAATGGCATTTTTTTCAAAAATCCGAAATTTCAAATCGTCATAGCTCCCGCGCCTTTGCTCCTATCCACCTTTTGTTTGTATATTGTTAATCAGCATTGTCCGAAGTATCTCTGAGCATAATAAAATTGATATCGAAAATCCCAACTTTTTTGGTGAAAAATGCCAAAGGGGTAGGACCCCCCAAAAACACCATATTTGTCATCACCAAGGAATCCCTGGCGAATCCAAAGCCGTTCTTCGAAAGTGAAGATCTACTACCCATTCGAATCGTGCAGAACACCCATATGGCTGATCAGTATCGCCTATACTTTGAGTACTCTGAGCGTCTGAACAAAACTCGAGAATGAAAAATGGAAAAAATAAAACAATATACATTCGACTATAATGAAGCCTATATGGACATGTTTGGTATCAAAATGTAGGTTTTCGAGGGCGCTCTATTCAATAAAAACAAATTCAAGTCGCTATCTATCATAGTTTAGATTTTCACTTGTCAAATGGCATTTTTTTCAAAAATCCGAAATTTCAAATCGTCATAGCTCCCGCGCCTTTGCTCCTATCCACCTTTTGTTTGTACAGTATAACTTCAGTAGTCCGGGCAGATATCGTTCCGGGACATGCCCGAACTATCGAGGCGCCCGGATTACTGGAGTGATTTGAATTTATCAAATGAAATAGCTCAAAAATGATCAAAAATAAAGTTTATCAATCAAAACTGAAGGAAAAAAATCCCTTTTATAAAATAAAACGGTCTTTCGAAATTTTTCGACCTGGTGCTGATTTTTCATAATAATGGACCCACGTATTATCAGGTAGAGTTTTCCAAAAAAATTGCCGACTCATCAACAGTATACGTTGCAATTGGGTCTCTTCAACTACGGCTCCAAATTTTTTCTGAAATGATGCTGCTCTGCAATTTTACGATTACTTTTTCCTGCATCTATTATTTCCGTCTTTTATGCGAATGAAAGCGTCTTATGTGGTCATTTGATTGGAGCAATTGCGTCCGCCACCATACCAAAAACAAATGAAGATAGATACCGCCGGCGCACCTTGGCGTTTTCCAACTGTTTTGTACTTGTTGAGACAAGAAAATTATATTGATTTGCATATGAATGTTCTCGTGCCCGGATTTCAGAGGTGAAAATTCCAAAATGCCCGAATCATAGCAGTGCCCGAATTACTGGAGTGCCCGGGCTAGCGAGTGTCCGAACTACCGAAGTTGTACTGTATATTGTTAATCAGCATTGTCCGAAGTATCTCTGAGCATAATAAAATCGATATCGAAAATCCCAACTTTTTTGGTGAAAAATGCCAAAGGGGTAGGACCCCCTAAAAACACCATATTTGTCATCACCAAGGAATCCCTGGCGAATCCAAAGCCGTTCTTCGAAAGTGAAGATCTACTACCCATTCGAATCGTGCAGAACACCCATATGGCTGATCAGTATCGCCTATACTTTGAGTACTCTGAGCGTCTCAACAAAACTCGAGAATGAAAAATGGAAAAAATAAAACAATATACATTCGACTATAATGAGGCCTATATGGACATGTTTGGTATCAAAATGTAGGTTTTCGAGGGCGCTCTATTCTATAAAAACAAATTCAAGTCGCTATCTATCATAGTTTAGATTTTCACTTGTCAAATGGCATTTTTTTCAAAAATCCGAAATTTCAAATCGTCATAGCTCCCGCGCCTTTGCTCCTATCCACCTTTTGTTTGTATATTGTTAATCAGCATTGTCCGAAGTATCTCTGAGCATAATAAAATCGATATCGAAAATCCCAACTTTTTTGGTGAAAAATGCCAAAGGGGTAGGACCCCCCAAAAACACCATATTTGTCATCACCAAGGAATCCCTGGCGAATCCAAAGCCGTTCTTCGAAAGTGAAGATCTACTACCCATTCGAATCGTGCAGAACACCCATATGGCTGATCAGTATCGCCTATACTTTGAGTACTCTGAACGTCTGAACAAAACTCGATAATGAAAAATGGAAAAAATAAAACAATATACATTCGACTATAATGAGGCCTATATGGACATGTTTGGTATCAAAATGTAGGTTTTCGAGGGCGCTCTATTCAATAAAAACAAATCCAAGGCGCTCTCTATCATAGTTTAGATTTTCACCTGTCAAATGGAATTTTTTTCAAAAATCCGAAATTTCAAATCGTCATAGCTCCCGCGCCTTTGCTCCTATCCACCTTTTGTTTGTATATTGTTAATCAGCATTGTCCGAAGTATCCCAACTTTTTTGGTGAAAAATGCCAAAGGGGTAGGCCCCCCCAAAAACACCATATTTGTCATCACCAAGGAATCCCTGGCGAATCCAAAGCCGTTCTTCGAGAGTGAAGATCTACTACCCATTCGAATCGTGCAGAACACCCATATGGCTGATCAGTATCGCCTATACTTTGAGTACTCTGAACGTCTGAACAAAACTCGATAATGAAAAATGGAAAAAATAAAACAATATACATTCGACTATAATGAGGCCTATATGGACATGTTTGGTATCAAAATGTAGGTTTTCGAGGGCGCTCTATTCAATAAAAACAAATCCAAGGCGCTCTCTATCATAGTTTAGATTTTCACCTGTCAAATGGAATTTTTTTCAAAAATCCGAAATTTCAAATCGTCATAGCTCCCGCGCCTTTGCTCCTATCCACCTTTTGTTTGTATATTGTTAATCAGCATTGTCCGAAGTATCCCAACTTTTTTGGTGAAAAATGCCAAAGGGGTAGGCCCCCCCAAAAACACCATATTTGTCATCACCAAGGAATCCCTGGCGAATCCAAAGCCGTTCTTCGAGAGTGAAGATCTACTACCCATTCGAATCGTGCAGAACACCCATATGGCTGATCAGTATCGCCTATACTTTGAGTAGGTACTCTGAGCGTCTGAACAAAACTCGAAAATGAAAAGTGGAAAAAATAAAACAATATACATTCGACTATAATGAGGCCTATGTGGACATGTTTGATATCAATATTTAGGTTTTCGAGGGCGCTCTATTCTATAAGAACAAATTCAAGTAGCTATCTATCATAGTTTAGATTTTCACTACTCAAATGCCATTTTTTCAAAAACGAAATTTCAAATCGTCTCAACTCCCGCTTTTCTGATCTTATCCACGACTCTCATGAATACCGATAATCAGGATTGTCTTTTCAAACTGTCAAAGCGTCCGATCCTCTTACCGCAACCTACATTGTTTTATACATACATTTTATTGCCCCGATCAGCATAGTACCAAACATCTCTGTGCCAAATTCGAGCGATTTGAAAAATGTCAATTTTTGGGTGAAAAATGGTAACCATATTCAACTAGAATTTCACGGCATCAATGCTACTTTACTCCCCATCTTCATTTTTTCTTTCAATGTGTCCCTTTATAGCACATACCTCATTTTAATTCATATTCAATTGACCACAATTCCACAACGCATGTTAGTAAAAATACGTCGAACGTCAAGACTCAAGATGGTCAATGCGAGTCAAGTTCTTTGTCAGGTACTCATCTGATGTACATTTTTGTCGTGGTGACCTTTACCCATGCAATTCTCGTAATATCGAGTGAAGTGAAGTGATCTCACCGACTGTAGGATTGCCAATGCTTTCGCAATACTGTCAAGGCAAACTAGATCTAATGTAATTTCGGAACCGATAGTCATGGTCCATTAATACATATGCATTAAATGCAATTTTTTCCCGATAAGATAAGATTTTTTTTCGTTTGAACTCGTGTAATACATTTCCTGGTTCATACGTGGAAGATAATGGACAAACTAGGAAAATATACATCTATTTTTGAGAGTAGTGTTTGATTTGTGGAATCAGTCAAGTAGAAATAAAATCAATATAATGATAAATGGTATATTTGAGTAACAAGGTTTGAAAACGACTATTTGCTCACTAGCGATAGAAATTATCCATTTTTAGTGACTTTTCCTGTTGTAAATCTGATGGCCCATTTTGTCCAATTTCGATTATACCATGAATATCGACCCTCAATGTCCTAGAAAGATAAACTGAGTATTACATTTACTTATTCTGTATAAATCACACGGGGAAGTTACACCCTCTTGTTGGAATTATGTCCCTACTCCCTCTGTAGGAAAAGTATGATTCATGCTACAAAAATCAATAATTACACTTGAGGATTATAAGCATTTTCTTTTTAGCTTTTGGCATGACGTTAGAATAACGCCAATAGTTTTTTTT
Organism: Adalia bipunctata; assembly: GCA_910592335.1. Classification (NCBI taxonomy): domain Eukaryota; kingdom Metazoa; phylum Arthropoda; class Insecta; order Coleoptera; family Coccinellidae; genus Adalia; species Adalia bipunctata. The sequence continues at coordinate 5,852,775 of OU342948.1, read as the reverse complement.
CACGGGATACATTTTCTAGAACATAATTATGTGTTTGAAAGCAATTTTACTTCGATTTCTTTGAAGTTACTTGATAATTTGCTTGCTGTATTATATTTTAAAATATTTCGAAAACGTACTCTTCGATCGGGTTGAAAGTTTTGGTTTGAGCAAAGCTCAAATGGGATATACCTTCATTGCTATTATTGGAAAAGCAGCTGCTTGGTGAGACAAACGGACAATGACATTTCGGTGACGCAGCCAATGAATAATGGATGCAATAACAACAAATCGGTATCTTCCTGTAGCATCTTCATTTGGGCATAAAAAACAAGATTTTTATATTATTTTCGTATCATTATCGTGTTCAGATTTATTCACTGAATACGATCTTTTTTTTCTATCCAGACTCAAATTTATGCCTTGATAATATTATACTGAATGTTTGATTAGGGGGGAGTACTTTTCGAGTGTTTCAAATTGAAGGTTTTATCATTTAATTTGGCTATTCCAGATCTTGTTTTCTTTGAAGTATACAAAATATTGTAACATCCTTCATCTATAACAATGAAGTAGTTTTCAGCATCAGCAATTATGAATTTTGTAAGACTTTTATAAGAGTAAATATTGCGTATGTAAACAGAGTACTTACTGTAGGTTAAATGAGTTCACTCAACTCCTACACGAATTGGGCATCCTCTGTTCTGGTAATGATCTAAGTGTAACATCAATCCGTTTTATTGTAATTTAACACCCATACCCGGCAAACCGTGAAAAAATGTTAACGCTTTTACGCATTGTTTTGGTTTTGTATTATGTTTAAAAGTTATTCAGCTATTTGAAAATTTGTTTTGCTAAGCATATCGATCATTATAATTTCTAGTCATTTAATAAAATGTTTTTTGTGAAAGAACTGTCTGATTTTTGTACTTCCTTATGATGTGCTCATTAGAAAATTTCTACAAATGTTTCAGAATAATCAATAGTATAATTTGATAAGTTTTCGAGAATACGAAGATTTTGGAGCTCCTTTCGCAGGAATATTATGGCTTATCCCATTTCTTTTTTTAAGAAACACTGACTCTGACCCCCCATTTTGAGCTACAGGGTGTTCAACAATATCTTCCTAGTTATTGAAGTTACAGCTTTGGAGCTAAAGCTGTAAGGAAACTTGTGTGATACTCATATTTTCAGTTGTTGAGTCATTCCCGTGCATTCAAAGGCAACCATTTTGTTTCTGCGCCCTAGAAATGTTCTCTGTTCTCTCGCCCTTTGTGCTCGGATGAAAGACCTCACCAAGATTCTTTTCCCCTCCGACATTCGTCACAATCCGACAACTCCGCGCCAATGTTGTGAAAATCGGGTTGCGTAGTAACCGCGTACCGTAGAGAACAAAGGGGATTCCGCGCGCCTGCGCGTTATCATAGAAACAGCTGGTCCTTCGAGCCGAATCGGAGCTGAAACAGCTGACTGACTTTCCGCTAACTGGTTACCACGGAGAATTCGAATCAATCGCTAAACGGGCTTGAAAGGGAAGTGAAAACAATCAGCTGGCGAAGCTGGTGCGTACTGCGTGCGGGAGTGCCACAGTTATTCAATTATTCACTGTCTTATACACTGTTCTGTGATTTTCTACAATAATATTTAGTTAAGGTGAGTGAAATCGGATTTCGAAAAAATTTCGTTATTGTTTGGGCTTTGTTCTTCGAGAAATGACAGAGGAATAATGGTTTACTGTATATTATATTTTATATTCTCTACTATGGCATATATCTTTTTGGATTAATTCAAACAATGCAGGAATATAATCGCTGAATTTTTAATTTTTTTTATTTTCATTGTCTCCGTCGGAACAAAGGTCCATTTCGTGTTTGTACAGGTAGAACCTGCTTTGTATAATCAGTTTCGCTATTGCTCTCGGGATTTCTACCTGAACCAGAACAAAAAAAAAGAGTAATTTGCTTGTTCGATGTGATTTAACAAAGATCTTCATTAGTCTTTCGAGGTAGTTTTCGTCCAAAACGTCGCGTCAGAGCTGATGCAATTTCTGACAGTAGGTAGTCGAGTTATAAACAAGTGTTCGTTATTTATTTTGGTGGTCTAGCCGTGACCTTCATTCTTTGACGTAAGTGGGCTGAATTCAGTCAAAGTAGAACTTGCGCCTACTTGCAAAGACTCTTTGCTACTTGTTAAGATTCGTTCAATTAAATTTCTTTTCTTACCCTTCGCTTGTCGAATTCACTTGAAATAAAGTTGATGAACTATTTTCGCATCCCATAAAAAAATTTTTAGCTTTTCAGAAAAGAAAATAATATTCCATTGTTCTTCGTGAAAAATTTTGTTTTTCTACATTTTTATGATGTAATTCATTGAAACAAGATTGCAGTCGTTCTGTTGAACTAATTTTCACCAAATTCAAATTGGCTTTCGCATTTTTGTTACGTTTTGCTAATTGCGCAACTAACAAATAATTATTGGGTATTCGTTGGTTGTTATATCGCATTTATTGGTTTTACAGGCCATTTATGACTGGTTTGCTTGTACTTTTAAAAATGTTGTATAAATTCAATCTATAAAACTATCGAAATATTTTGATTATGATTACAATAATTCAATGAGTTCGTTGATAGGCAAAATTCGACTCGAGCAGGGGTTCTTTAAATACTATGATTTCGAACTGCAGATTTTTTGATCCTGATGAAATTTTGTATTCAGGTGGAATATAGGTGACCAATTATTCATGTCTGTTCAGATAATTCGGAGAACTTCAGTTATTATAACAGACAAGCAGTTTCCATTAACAATTTTTCATTTTCATTTCAGATAAACAAAAAGGAAGGTAACTCAAAGGTAAGCAATAAAATTATAATTAAATAGTAATGGTAATGATGTTGGATATGCGAAAAAATATATACCAGTTCACTGATGAATTTAAGAACTTGAATCGGGTAATGCCAACGTTGAAACTTGTTCAGCAATAGTCGTTTCACCTATACACGGCGTCTCAGGAAATTTGTTCTTATTTTCAGTAGTACAAAGTACCTTAACAATTTGTGCATTGTGCAAGTACTTTGGGACACCCTGCATGAAGAATATATAAGAAGATAAATACGTAGGGTGGAATACTAGTGAGGTATATCAGCAAAGCAAGCTGTGTCTATGTTTATAGTTTCAGAATTATGGGGACTTCTCTTTTCTCTTTTTGTTGTTTATATTTCCAAATGTAATGATCCTTTAGTAATTATTGCTCCGAATGATCTATAGTGATCCGTGAGACACACGTGTAGTGGACGATGGTACCGCCGATGGTACATTCTGTAGAACATCCGGTATGTTGCCGGTTTTTGAGTAATTTTTTACTGGCTACAAACAACAAATTTATCCGTTGTTTCATCTGCTAAATGCCGGTGAACAATGAGAGTATTTCTCGTTAAAGTGTGGAAGAGTACTGTTCATACGGAAGTGCATAGAACAAACTGTAAAATTGCCGTTTCCATCATTTGGCAAAAACCACGCATCTCAGACGAGTATACGGTCACTGATAATCGCATGGCTTCGGTCTATTAATTAAACATCGATTTATTAATCTGTATAACGTTAAGAGCAATTATTGAGTCATCAGGCAGTAAAGTGGTAGAGTAGAATTTGATTGACTATATCGTCTCGTCATGACCGATGGAGTAAGTATTGAATTAACAAAGTTTGAAACATTTTGAGTAAAATTTGGAATTTGGATTTTCAAATTCATACTAGCACAAGCAATAGATAAAATAGAGAGGCTCTTTTCACCTGTAGGTATATTTTATTTATATTCTTTTATGTTCAATTGATTGAAAGTTGAAACATGCGACTCAAGATTTCAATTGCATCATTGCATAAAATTCAAGTATTCCAATTTGTCTAGTACTCGCTCCGCATGGTAATGTGCAATAAGCACGCATTTAAGGTCATGTTCATTGGAAATTGAATCAAAGAAAGAGCTGTCTGTCTGTTCGTCAACTCGGAAAATATTGAATAAAATAAAGGTTCGCAATAGGCAAAATTAGAATTTCTTGAACTGCCAAATGCGAATCTACCTACTAGGGGCAACAACGAGCGCTCAAAAGCTTCTTGTGAACCATTTTTTATGATTGAAATCTGGTCACTACTAAGCGCGTTCGGCATTAGCATCCGAGAGCGGACGGATTTTTTAGTCACGTGATCATAGATTGTACAGATTTGTCAGATTTTTCTGTAATAAACGAACGGTACGGAGCTTTCAGATCGTTTTTTCTGTTTGTCAGATATTAAATTAGTGATTAAAGGTCTATTCGGCCGTAGAGGTAGTCTGGATTCTATTTCAATTCTTTCGTTATAGCTCTCAACACTTCTACCCCTTGGTTGAAATGATTCAATATTTTGAATCATTATTTTTTTATCAAACGACATTTTTTATTTATTACTACACAACAAATAACATAAGACACGAAATTTTAACAGACCGTTCAAGAATATTCGAAGCAGGAAACTCATAAATGCAGTTAAAATCCATTGACAAATGCAGAAAAGTAATTTCTGTTTCTGTTCTGTTGAAAAAATCCGTTTGCTCCGTCGAAATACAGCGAGCAAAAAGATCTACATCCGATTGATCAGATTTTTTTGCCGAACGGTCCAGATGTGTACTCCCCTCAATCTGGATGTAATAAACGAACGGTTCAGATCAATCCGACCAGTCGGATGTCATTGCCGAACGCGCTTACTGAGACGGTACTTTTTCGAGCCAGACCAAGTTCCTATGATTATGTTTGTATGAGGAAAATAAATAGAGATAAAATTTGGAACCTCCTTTGTTTATTTATGATATAATGCTCGAAACATGCCAGGTCGTTTATTGCTCTTTCGAGTATACACTCGTGAAATATACGGTTATATTAGTTTTGGAGAAAATGTGTTACTTTATGCACAGTTCTTTGAAATGGTCATTTTGATTCTTGGAATTGAAACAGAAAACAAATATTGAAGAAAAAATTAGAAACCCGAATGCAAAATCATAGAACTGAAAAGAAAAACAAGACTTATACTCAATAAATATCATTTTGTGTGAGCAATTGATGTATAGGGTGCAGTACGCAATTTTTTTTCAGATATCTTCAGTTACGACATGAAAGCTATAATGTATTGCAGGCGGGGACAAATGAAACATATTGTAAAAATTTAAATAATAAAATAATAATAAACTTTTCAGGAAGAAAATATCTTTGGGAGGTAGATTATGCTGTCGCGAATTTTTTTATATTTTTCGGAGACGTGCAAAATTGTATTGACTCATTTTCAGTTATACCGAACTTTTTGCTCAGCGCACACGAAAAATTCTAGAAACGCATAAACAGTGTTTTCACACTGAATGAAGAAAAATTCAGAAGCCTATTTAACTCCCACAATTCATAGGAATCTAATGACACCTCATATGCCGAAATCCATCAAGCCGTTCGGGCTGTAGAGCGTGAAAAAGAAATTGACATACATACATACACTCGAAAAACATTACCCTCCGTCTGACACAATCTGGTAAAAGCAAGAAAAAATCATTGTAGGAAATAATAATGCAGGGTATCTCCAGCAGTTTTTTGTAACGGTTATAACGAGGTCTAGTGCATCTGTTTTTTTCTTAAGAGTCGTTAATATTGTAGCTGGCAGTGTGGAAATTTGGGCAACCAGTGGAATGAAACAGAATTTCGAAATTATGCATTCAAGTTGGCAAATGAAGCCAAATTTAATGTAGAAATAAATGCGTGGGCTCGAACAATGTCCCTTTTTTATTTCGGATAAGTGTAGCTTCTTTTGGCAGTAATTATAATACGGGGAATTTTTCAGTTTTCAAGTTTCTGAAATTTCTCATTATGATCGAAGTCTAACCTCTGAAGTGGCTCAGAAGATATGTTGAAATTTTTCCAAGCATTTTCTGAACCGAAAATGAAAAATGGAGAGGCTAATTGTTGATGCGTAGTTTGCAACTGGGACAAATAATATAGCGCTGATTATTCACACGTGTTCGCTTATTCACACGCACATTGAACATGACGGGCTCGTATGGCGATCACGCCAACGTGAAGTGCTATCATGATAGAGTTGCATTTATCATCTACATATTCTACTACAGACTTGCGGTCTCCTTTTTTATGAAACCTTATTAACCTCCATCACGAATATTTAGTAAATTGAATTTCTTCAAGATTTCATTTTGGTTGAGTTAGTTATGATTTTTGGTTGAGCACTGTTTTAAGTTTCTCATTTATATCTCTCACAGACTTGGTACATTCTGATAACAATTCATTTCGAAATCTGTTCTTTTAATGCTTGTAATGAGGATAATGTCAATATTCTGCTAATTCAGGAGCTGAAGAATTATGAAGGTGATTTTTCAACAGCCTCTCATGACCTGTTTCATGTTCATGAAATGGCAGCTTAGTTCAGAGTGCCTTCGTTGTCAGACAAATATACTGCTCCACAAGAGTTAGGGATACCGTATTCAATCGTTTTTAAAAGTATGTAATCTTCGAGAAAATCGCTGTAAAATCATTTAAAACTCAATAACAACTTGAATCGATCCAATAAAAATCAGTATGAGACATTTCGTCCATCTGGTCGCCTTTTTTCTGAAGTTTGGTCCTTTGCATATGCTTCACGAATGTTCTTATTTTGAAATGAAGTCAATTTATCAACGGCTTCGATTTGAAACGAGTTTTCTGAAAATGCCAAGACGTAAATTAACAAACGCTGAGGCTAATAGGGCTATCGGAATACTACAGGGTGGCCTAACTCAGGTTGTTGTAGCGGAAAGACTCCAAGTCAGCCAAAGTGTGATATCTCGACTTTGGAATAGGTTCAGGGAGACAGGTTCCGTGTTGTAAAGACCAAGGCTTGGTGGGCGACGAAAAACAACACCTGCTCATCACCGTTTCGGCGAGAAGAAACCCTACATCTACGTGTAGAATGTTATACGCCACGGAATACTCTTCAAAATGCAGATGCGGTCCAAGTTTCCATCGAAACCATCAGACGACGGTTGAGAGAGGTGAATCTAGGTTCTAGACGTCCATTAAGAGGAGTTCCATTAACACGTGACCATAAGCGTCAAAGACTGGAATAGACAAGGCAACATATCAATTGGAACGATCAATGGCATAGTGTCCTTTTCACTGATGAATCCAGATATGGACGATTTTCAGATTCTCGAAGAATGAGGGTATGGACAATCCCACGCATACCCCGTAATCGTCGCTATGTCCAAGAAGTCCATCCATTCCGAGGGGGTAGTGTTACGGTATGGACCGGGATATGTTTCAACGGGCGCACAGATCTACACATTTGTCCTGGGAATATGACCGCCTTACACTATAGGGAGCATGTCATTGACAATGTTGTGCCAAATTTTCACGCTGCTATTGGTGAAACTTTTCAATTTCTAGACGATAACGCTAGACCGCACCGTGCAGCCATAGTTGAGAATGCGCGCGAGGAGATTGGTATTCCACATTTACCAATACCTCCGCACTCACCAGATTTGAATTGCATAGAACATGCATGAGATATGCTCCAAAAAAGATTAGATAATCATCAACCTACCCTAGAATCCTTAAATGATCTGAGAGAGATTCTGCCCCGTTTATGGAACCAAATTCCTCAAGAAATGTTCAACAACCTCGTGTGTAGTATGCAAAGAAGATGTCAAGCTGTTATTGATGCCCGTGGAGGCCATACATTGTATTGATAGTCTTGAAATGCTTGAATTCTCTGGGAATAAAATTTCGTTATTTTACTCGATTTTTCTTAACCACCCTGTATACGCTGCAGACCTACAGGCTAAAATTAATTTGCAACTTGAAATCATATTAATATGAATTTTCATTACAAAAATCTTATTTTAACTATATTTTTTTGCAATCTAAGTCAATATCCCTAACCCATGTGGAGCAGTTTATATTTAAGAACCTACTTCATTTTGTTATTTCGACATCCTATGCATGTATAGGTACACATGTCAAAAGGGATCAATAAAATTATTATTATAATAATGTGATGTTACTGGATCAAGCACTGTTTTTATAGCCTTAGCCCCACCACCGTCGTGGCCGATTCATTTATTTGTGTGAAACGTTTCGGAAAAATTGGAAGATTTCACGTTTTAATCATTCTTTGCAGACTAGAGACAAGATGCTTCAAAGCTGGGCGAATTACTTGCTGGGCGGCAGTGAAGAAGCTCAAGGAACAATGGTGCAAGGGGTCATGGAGGGAGATTCACATACACTAGACAACTTACTGAGAGGGAACGTCGAGGTGGAACAATTGGAAGACGACTGGGTATTAATAAGCACGGATCACGCTGGAGATTTCAGCGATTCGGATAACGAAGGAGCGTCGATGAGGAGGGTGCCGTCAGTCCAAGAGCTGCTCACAAGGACCAGTTCGTCGTCGTCTCTACATAGCAATGATATAGATGTAGAGGTGAGGCCTACAGCTTCTAGTTATACAAAATATTTCGAATATGTAGGGATGATTGTGGACGTTATCCTTGTATGTTTTATGGTGCGTATCTGCGTCATTCTTCTTTTGGATCAGTTGTTTGATACTGATGATAATTCATTCTCCATCCATGCGAAGAGTTTTTTCTTAGCTGGTTCCGTTGTTGTGACACAAGCATACTATGAGACCTGTAGTTTTGGAAAACGAAAAACTGAAATCACTGATGGACACGGCGTTGTTCCTAGAAATATAGATAGTCACTATCAAGAAACTCTTGTTTAACTTGCTGAATATTTTCATACAACAGTATTCATTCAAGTTTCCATTAAGACTGAAATCAAGATTTAAGTTAATTTTTTTGTTTCAAGGTCACTCACATTCGATTCATCTTAATTTTATGAAACCTAAGAATCTTATCTACGCTATACAACTTCTTTCACCTTCCGAGCATTCTACACGTTCAGCACAATTGTGAAGTTGGAGAAATTTTTCAACGTGTTTTTGTCAAAGTACTCCAGATAAAAATCTCAAAGGCGTTAAAAAATCGATAAGTGTAGCTGAAAAATTTCACCAGTCGACAGATTTAAATTCCTCTCAATGTCAGCTTGGGATCTCGCTTAGTGGTGACATCTTGTGTTCATACAACCAAATTTTCTGTGGGACTGACTAACTATGTCTCTAAAAACTATGGTAACACCAAAACAGATTTATCGATTTTTCCATATCAAAAAAGATCCACTGTATGGAATGGACTACCAAACACCGTTGAGTTTTTTCCCAACCTATTTCATGAGCAGATGTCAAAATTAACTCCAACCAAAATTCTGCTGATGAAAAATACAAATTGCACTATCCATTCTATATTTTAGAACAATGTTTTCATTGTGCATCATGCTTTTCACCTACACATCAGCTTCTATTTTTTTTGTAATCCATTTAACAATCATTTTAGCTGTATGCTTCTTAGTTTAGGCTGGATACACTTTGCAGTCTGCTTTTTGAAAAAGAGTCGAAAGCTGGAATTATATGATCTACTTGAAACAATTCAGGGAGAATTCAATCAAAATTATTATTGAAAAAAAAAATCCAAGACAAGAAAAGCATATTGCAATGTGGCTCATGAAATTTTTGCACTCAAGGCATATGTATGTTTATTCAAATGTAATCATTTTTATATTGTATTATGAATTTCAAATTTCTTATCCTTTTGAAATTTGCTTTTTCCCAATGGAGTGTTCAGTTTATGTGAAGTTGTATATTTTCGGTGAATAACTGATAATTGTGGTTTTGTGAGTGTGACTGATATGATCGTATAAAAACTTTTATTCCTTCTTCGTACATTTTCATTTCACTCTTCCTCAATTCATCATAATCCTAATGCTGAATTAACCCTAACTAACTTCATGAATGTAACATATTATGAAAAAAACACCAATATATCTCGTTTATATTTCGAAAAAATGAAAATACTTATAAAATTCTTAATTGAGAAAATGGACTTAAATAAATTTTCATAATGAATACTAAAAATGTCAATTTCAATTGACCCTACTGGCAGATTCAATGAAATTCATCCAGGTTCCTGAGAGCAAAAGAGGAGATAGTGTGTGAGATTGAAAGAAAGCTGAAAGTGTGATAAAATACAAAATAGTGCATGGCTATTCTTAATCAAGAGACAACAATCCATAAGCAGGTATAGAGAGAAAAATTTATTTTTGAATGGTAGAGATTTATTTGTTTTATGCCTGCTTCTTCTGTTGGTTCTGTTTTATTTCACTGTAGAAATCATCAATGTGAGTTTGTTTCGCCAATGGAGTTTCTTTAAATAAATCTACTTTTGAATCATTTCCATTGAAATTACTTCTAGATACAAAACTCATGATGAGCCAGCATCTGCATGTTAGAGATAATGCATCTTTTTGCTGCAGAAGTTTTTTTTAATTTAATGATAAAGTTTTCGTCTTTTACCAAGTAACATGTATTTTCAAAATTTGGAACTCCATTTTCCTTACTATGCATATTCTAATTACTTATCATGTATATTATATTCGTTGATAATTTTTTGAATAAAGAAATTTCCTTATTGCATTTTTTCCTTCAGGAATCGTGGTTCCTCACTCCGCCCCCATGTTTCACGTCGACGGGCCCCTCCAACATGAGGGTTTCCCCCTTCGAGAATCTACTGATAGAACATCCAAGTATGAGCGTGTACAAGCACGCTCCCCCAAGAAGGGCTTGCCTTCGGGAAATTCTGTCCCCTCCTCCTGTTAGAGAGACTACTCCTGAACCCGAGCAGGAGGAGGATGAACTCGAAGTGGAAGAGGTCGACAATGAAGTCGCAATCGTTCGTAGGGTTGTTAGGAGGTGCAGGATGCAGGTTCAGCTGCAGGAACGCCAGTATTCTAAATATATACATTCAAGAAAAGTAAGTGGTATTGTTTCGTATTTAGTATTTAGTTTTCTTACCACCGATTGGGCCCACTCGATCCCTTTTGTCTTCTGAAGCTGGCATTTTGCGCCTGCAGTGATACTAAACTGTGAAGATCAATTAATAGAGAAGCATTTGAAACCCTGTCTCCTCCATTGCAGATTCAAATCCAGAAGGCTAACAGTCCCCTGAAAAAGGCCTTTCTGGAGCGCAACAATAAGGCTCGTGAAGTGAACTGTCGAAACCATAGGCAGAGAAGGGGGGAGCGGTCTCAAGGGGCTAACCGCTCTCACGCTAATAACAACCGCAAGTGCTGAGGACGAAATGTCTTCTATGATCTCATTTTACCGTAACAATTTTGACAACACTTACTAATTTCTTTAATTTGTTGACGCGTCATATGTTTTAACTTGGGAAACTTAAATCGAATACAGTTTTTCATTTTGTTGTTCCGAAGATGATAATATCGTGATGGAAGTAGAATTATTTTATTCTTATTAGTTTAATTGATTCAACATCACATGATTATGGATTATTGTTAAGGAATTCATACTCTTTATTTCGATAAATGCAGAAATATATTTACACAATTTATTAAATGAGGGTAAGCAGTTTCATTGGAAATTCATAAAAATCCCAAAGAATAACATTTCTAAAAGTCTAGCTAGAAGCAAACAGAAATCACCCCTGGATATGAGCTGTAGCAGCTTGAAACATGATGAGTGACAATTAAAATCACCTGAGAATTTTGTCTGGTAATAAATATTCACTTATTTTCCTGGATATGTTGATACCAATCAATAAAAGGGACTGACGAAAGTTTTCAAGTAAACTAAAGGTGTGACAAAAGTGCGCGCGACTATAGCACAAACAGCCTGTCTGATGGGACAACCAAAAATTGGACAACTCTTGTTTTGACAACCGCCTCCAAATTGCGCAAATTATTTTCAATCACTGCAAAGCAAATGACCACTTAGATGTCAAAATTCCACTAACCCTTTCTCATTCTGGGAGATGCTTCTTGTGAAATAAAAAAAATGGTGGCATGGATCAGTAATCAGGTGAAATTTGGAAACTACCGCAAGTATCTGTGCGAATGCTTCATTGAAATGATTTCAACCTTTTCTCATATTAGTTTGATATGAATATTCCATTAAAATATATACCTGCTTCAATATTATATCAGAAACAACAACAGAGAATTATTTATTATATTTAGGCATTTCTTCTCAATAAGTTGATGTGATGATAACACTGCCAAAATCAATGACAATCTCATTCGGAAGAAATAGTCAGGACTGTAATAAATGACAGTAATACTGCAATGATGTCCATATAATTGAAAAAAAAATAAAAATATATAATCATATCCTACGAAGATGCTTAATACTAGATTTATAGTTAGGTAGTTACAAGGTAAATTCAAATAATGGTTACGAGTCATGTGAAATGAATATAAACAAAAAAAATGCTTGAAACAATACTTATAAGATTGTATTGCTATATTATTATCTTCATGAAACTTCCTCAATATCTTTTGGTAGCTATCGCCAAAGATTCGACTTGTAGAAAATATTGGAATGAAAATTACAAATTCAAGTGGTTGTTACTTTGTTACGGATAGTTTTTAATGTTCAATTTTATTTTCAATTTAGTCTTTATCCTCCTATCAGTTGATGAACTATAATGCTTAAATATAATATTTTACAACACAGGGCATTAGTGTTCGATTTTATTATGTGTATTATATTTATAAGAAAAATTTAATCTGTGTACATACATATTTTTTTATTTTATCAACGATTATTAATCTACAAAATTCTATTTGTAATATAGTATCTATTTTTTCAAGAATTTGTGGACTGATATGTATGATAATTTTCAAACAGCTAATATCAGTCAGAATTCAAGCACAAACTTGTTTATTCATAAATTGAAAAAACGTTGTTTCATATGTAATATCATATTTATTTTTATTTATTACTTCTTTTTTTTAAAACTGAAGAAACTGATGATGTTAGTTTTTACTTTTGTTTCTTCAGTTTTATATCAAGAATTTTTTATGTCAATTATAGTAAAATGAAGATGAGATTCGATTGCTGAAGTGTTGAATGGTCTAATACGCTGAACGGAATGAAAAATATTCAGAAAGTGTTCTTATCCACCAAATTCTCAGTTTGACTTGAGTGTGTTTTGTACTGGGAGCTATATTTATTTAAAGAAAATAGAGGAGATTGAAACAGAATGATTTATCAGAATAGAATAACATCTTTTTTGAAAAGAAGGACATTTTGTTTCATTTTGGAAATACTTTTGTGAATTGTATGGTTGTTTAGGAATGTCTGAATTAGTGGTACTACAAGAAATCTGGGCCAATCAAGTCTACACCCATGGAACATGATGAAGAGTCTATCAATTCTCTCCAAATATTTGTGTTTGTTTGGAAGGTGACTGGAGTTAATTTTTTCTCTCAATGTTGATATTGATTCAAAAAACTTGAGAAAACATTTTTCCTGACCTTTTAAAAGGATTTACATGAAATATCCACTTCTATAACTTCTCTCTATTGAAATGGTCACAAAATGTGATAAAACCAGTACCTTTTCTTGGATAATTTCCGGAATACGAATTTGTATTGTGACCCCTGATGTAATTGAGAGCAACAAGAACTTCATTGTTATAACACACAATGTGGAAAATTCTCAATAGGCTTTTGGAAGATTCTTGGATTACATGTTTCATCTGCAAATTAGATGTCAATTTTTCGAATGCTACATAGAAGTGTGCGCGTATGAATGTTTTTCTTTCTGAAATTGTGATGGCTACTTGCTTAAATATGAGTAAATAAGTATGTTTTCATGAAAATTGATGTATGTACTAATGTATGATGCACGATTAGGTGTTAGATTTTTTTTATTGTATGCATAACGATTTAATGAGTAGTGTATGTTAAGAGTGTGTCCAAAAATTAACTCTCAGAAAGAAGAAAAAAATGACATATTGTGTTGAATCCAAAAAAAGAATGAAAAGTTAAAAAATGTTAAAAATAAATTTAATTATGTTGAGCCTATCTTTCATTAGCGCATGAACCTGAAACTTTATCTTATCTCCTTCTTATCCTTTTCGAAATATTGAATTATTAAAATTAGTGTTATTGTTCCTGCAGTGCTTGAGAGAGGATCAAATGTTGGGTTTTCGTGAATTGTTCAGGAAACAACATGCATTGATAGCAATGGTTCATGTTGATGCTTTACCAGGTGACCATTTAATTCTTTTCATTACTTTTTACAGCCCTCATCAATTTGATTTTGTCGTTTTGATTCATCAAGAAGATAACTGAATGAAAGTTGAAATGTTGAGTGCATACATTTTGAGCGCTCTTTAATTCAGACTTTCGGCTCAAAATTCGAAAATTAGACATCCAGACTCTGGATTCTTTGAGAAACAAGCGCGCAAAAGTCAGACTCAATTTTTTCAAATTTAATTGCAACATTGTGAAGTATTTTTGAATCATTTTCACATTCTTGTGAAGGTACACCCAAACATCGATTATCCATGGATGAAATAGTCGAGAAGGCCTGCAAAGAAACTCAAATCTACATAAAAAATAACGTTGTAAGTATAAATAGAATATTGTCTCAAATATTCCACATTACAGAACATCTTCAACAATTTTCTCTATGTGAGAAAATTAATGGCTCTGATCTTGGTATACAGATTTGGCAATAATTACGCGGTACATGACATTTTGAATGAATATGCAGGGTTGTCCACATATAAAACAATCTAGCCGAATATTTCCGTTCAACGTCAAGGCAGCTCAATTTTTAATTTTTTACCATCAATGTCAACGCCGTTGCGAACGCCAGACAGAAAATTTTCAGTATATTCATAAATAGAATTGCAAAACCTCCAAAATGATGTGTCACTAGACCCCTATTGCCTTTTATGATTCTTGGGGAGTTGCCACCTCTTTAAGGGTAGATATCATACACCTATCAATTTGTGATCAAAAGATGTGCCTTTCCTAATAAAAAACTACTGTTTTATGTGGGTCACACTGTATATCCTACTCCAGTTGGTTCAAACTCACCAACTCGGAAAATGTGTATAAAAGTGAAGTGAATTATTTCAAAATGTGCATATAGAACACGAAATTGAGGCCAGATGGTATTGAGAATATATGAAACATTTCGTTTGATTATAGGATGGCATCTTGATAGAAAATATGCATGACATACCGTATTTAAAACGGAAAAACATCCAACCAGAGACAGTAGCTTGTTTGAGTAGAATTTGTACTGAAATAAAGAGAATGATTCCATCCAATCTACCCTGTGGTATACAAGTGAGTATAGCAATTCTGCAATTATGTTGATGAAGAATAGGGGTAAACATGATAACTGCCCTTCGAAATAGCTTATCTTCATATGTATCTCTTCTATACTGTCCAACATACGCCAAATGATACTTACAAAGGATTTCAGGTATTAGCGGGTGGAAATAAAGAAGCCCTGGCAGTTGCAAAGGCTTGCTCTTTGAACTTTATCAGAGCAGAAGGTTTTGTGTTTGGACACATGGCTGACGAGGGATATATTGATGCAGACGCAGGAGAGATTATGAGATATAGAAGATATATAGAGGCTGATGACGTTAAAATTTTCACCGATATAAAGAAAAAGCATAGGTAAGTCTGAAACAGATACATCCTTGACGACGAATTGCCGCAACTGAAGAAATATTCTGAAATTACTCCCATTTTCAGTTCACACGCCATAACTGCTGACGTGTCTTTAGTGGAAACAGCTAAAGCTGCTGAGTTTTTTTTATCCGATGCAGTAATTCTAACAGGCGCCGCAACAGCTTCACCCGCAGACGAAAGCGATTTGAAATCTTTGAAACAGCATTGTCCATTACCTGTATTGGTGGGTTCTGGCGTGACTGCAGATAACTTGAAAGCATACCAAGCAGCTGATGCATTTATCGTGGGATCATATTTTAAGAAGGATGGCGTTTGGAACAATGATCTGGACGAGAATAGAATAAAGAGATTTATGGATGAATTTTGCAAATTGTAGAATGAATTTGGAACATTTTTTGTTTTGAATATACCTAATAAAAAATTATCAATTATAGGAGTCAAATTTTATTTGTCCGTTATCGACTATCGTCATGTTTATTTCGTGTTTATGTAGGAGTTGGGAGGTGAGGTAAACTTTGCGATTTGCGAGTTCGCAGAAGTTTATCTATGGTTCGTGTTCTGCGAACTCGTCTTCTGCGAGTTTCTGCATGGTTCGCTGTCAGAAGCACGATCGTTGATCTGTGATCAAATGAACCCCAGCATTGGACCACAGAATATCCAGTTTTGCCTTTTGTTGTTTATTGATGTTCTGTGTTATTTATGTTTAAATTTTTCGTGCAAGCTTTCACATTCCGCTGCTTAACGGATTTTTATATATTTTGTTATTGTTCAGAAACAAGGTATTATCCATTAGAGTACGTAGAAACTCGAGTTCGCAGAAGTTTATCTATGGTTCGTGTTCTGCGAACTCGTCTTCTGCGAGTTTCTGCATGGTTCGCTGTCAGAAGCACGATCGTTGATCTGTGATCAAATGAACGACCAGCATTGGACCACAGAATATCCAGTTTTGCCTTTTGTTGTTTATTGATGTTCTGTGTTATTTATGTTTAAATTTTTCGTGCAAGCTTTCACATTCCGCTGCTTAACGGATTTTTATATATTTTGTTATTGTTCAGAAACAAGGTATTATCCATTAGAGTACGTAGAAACTCTATTTTATCGAATTTACATTTACAGGCCGTAGCAATTATGGACGACAAAACCAACGAAAATGTGCATACCCCAAAATTCAAAAATAACGGAGTTACCTTTTCTTCTCCCATGCTTACACCGAAAGCAAATGTTGAATTTAGCCAAGAGTTGAAGCAGGTTCTACACGAGAGAAATGTACTCACAACACGAACTAAAAAGAAAGTGTTTGATGTTCTGGACGAAATTGAAGTCACCCACAAACTGGAAGGAACAATCAGGAAAAGAGAGAATGCCATATTCGAAATAATGGTCAGTGAAAAAAGTTATGTGCAACAGTTATCAACGATAATAAATTTCTTCATGAAGCCGGCCAAAGAGAAGAAACTGCTCAGTGTTGATGAGTATGAGATACTCTTTGGAAGTATTCAAACGATATATAGTGTCAATGAAGCATTGCTTAAAGAATTGAATAAGGGTTCTATTAATGTTGCTAATGCATTTCTTCAAATTGCACCCTACTTCAAGATGTATTCCACATATGCGGCAGGTTTCAAAACGACTTTAGAGTTCCTACAGGTATGATTGAGAGTGTTATTTCATTATAAGAACATTTCCTAATGGTTAGATTTTTTCAGAATGCTAGGCATAAAAATCCAGAATTCTATAAATTTATGGAAAAGCAAGAAACTCGTCCAGAAGTACAGAATAAGCTTTCTGCTCTCTTAATTGCTCCTATACAGAGAATTCCAAGATATAAGCTTCTCCTCCAACAGCTTCATGAACTCACATCGCCTTCTGATCCTGATTTTCAGAGTATCTCAGATTCCCTTTACAAAGTAGAAGAAGCGGCTAAACACATCAACCAAGTGGTTGAAGATCAAGAGAACATTCAACGATTGTTAGAAGTGCAAAGATATTTAATAAACAATCAGCCTTCCATAGTAATTCCCGGTAGAGTCCTACTCAAAGAAGGAATCTTGTTACAATTTGATGGAAAAGTGGGTCCAAGTGAAAAATTTTACGTAATTTTATTGAGTGACCTCATTTTATTCTGTAAGATGAAAAGTAGTACTTTGAAACTGAACTGTTTGAAATGCAAAAAAATATTTCCTTTAAACAAATGCGTGGTTATTGAAAATAACGAGAAAGGTTGCTTTCAAATTCATTGTGAGGGGGACGACTTTATTTTGTATGATAGGGTGGTATCTGTAACTAAAGATTGGGTAAGTGCTATCAGTGATGCAATTGAGAATTGCGTGGAGAAAAGGAAAACTTTACGTAAGGAGAGTTCTTCAAGGAAGCCAGTTAAAAGGAGAGAATTTAATGAGTATAACGATGTAGGGCTCAGTCCAGGAGTTCCGTTGAAGAGGCGAAGACAGACAATAAAGGTGAATATGTCATTTCATTAAGTTTTTTGGTGCAAGTAGTATTTGCGTGGAGGTGGAGGGTTCCCTACTATAATTTTGGGGTTATGGGATTTAACAACCTGTCAAATATTTTTGAGGTTAGTGCTGGTGGTCAAACAATCTGTACAATGGGAATTTAGCTTTGTTCATGTAGATCTTTAAAACGTTTATTTGCTTGAAAAATTATTTCATGGAGACATTTTTTGATATTTTCTTACCCTCAGGAATATCAAATTATTGAAAATTATTCAAATTAGGTGCATTTTCATTTAAAAAAAGCCGTAAATGTGTGCCAAACTCGAATGTGCAAGTTTTTCGAATTAGAATAATTTTCTTGAATATTTTTGTGTAAATGGATGATTGTCTAGAGATTGTATTGTATTTTGTATTATTGCCTATGACTGCCATTCAAGGAGAAGTTCTATTTATCTTCCAGGAGGAAATAAAGACCACCAGACAATTTTTATCTCCGAGAAGATCATACCGCAGTGTAACACCATCTTTTCTACGAAAAAATGAAGATGCTCTCATTACGCAAACTAGATCCATTCCACCTGTGTTAGCAGAACCATCTTCCGATAAAAATAGTGATAACGGTACTCTTCATCATAGTACTCCTCGAACTGATTTATTTGTGTTTGGACAGGATAATCCGAATACCAGTTTTACATTTAAGCTTACCAATATGATAAGTAATTTAGGCTCGTCGGTGTTCAATATATTCAAATTTCGAAGAAATTGAATAACTGTGAGATTGTGATTTTTATATGGTGTACATTTTGGAACTTTTATGAATTATCGGTATGAGATTGCTGCAGCTGAAAATTTCAACACAGTTTTAATGTTAATACAACAAAGGGCGTATTATATCATCGAATTATCTCTTTTTTTCTGGGAAAATAACTAGATATATTTTAAGTCTTTTATCTAGATGGATTTTTGTCATTTCTTCATTAATTTTTCTGGATGAATATAATATTGATTCATCATATTACCGAGTTTGAAAACAAGAATATTCTTCAGATTCTACGTAGTATATTAAAGAAAATGAGGGAACCTTTTGTAATAATTCACATTTCTCTTCGATTCTTCCAAATTTTAATCCCTTCCAGATGGTTACCTCAACCATATGATTTTATTAAAGAAAATTTTAATTCTTTATGATCTATGGCAGCTGTATATCATGTTGACACTATATCTGTACAGTTGTTGAAATTTCTGCATGTTTGAGGTGAAGGGCACTATGTTACCAATCGATAAAAAGATATTTTCTTCGTAAATCTTAGTTTTCTCAATTAGGAAGTAAGTTTCTACCGTCAGGTTTGTTTTATAAAATTATAGTGCCTTTCACATCTGTAGTACAAACTTCTTCGTGGCTCTTCTATAATTGTAAATAAATACATAATATTATTTTTTCATTGTGAACTTCTGTTTGTGTTTTATATAATCTTCATATTAAATCGTTCTAACGGTCTTCTAACTGTAAGATTTTTATTTGAATTCGTTATTTATTGCCATTCAAGTGGTGATTTTCATTTTATTCATAGAAGAAAATGCAATATGTACTTTTATAAATATTTTGACATGTCTTTATTCCAAAGCTCCATTGCGGAGTTTTCTTCTGAAGTTTATATGTTCTTTGAGGTTTTTTCAGTCTGAAATTATCAAAAATAAAGGTTAGAAATATAATTCTCGCTTTTTTATTTGCTCAAGGTAGGTTTTTATATGAAGGAATTAACATTACTTGCAGCATCTCAAATATATACTCCATTCACTTTTATAATGTATTCTGGTTGGCCATGATTTAGGTTCATCAAGTTTTTTTACTTGAAAGTGACTCAGGTTGGTACTCGTTGAATGTCAAATGATTCTCAGGTGCCAATGCTAACTTCTATTTACTCTATTTTAACTTTGTAAATGGAGTTAGTTCTTTTAAGGCTTAATATAAGACACAGAACAGTAATATAAGGTATCCAAATGTCAGCTTTTGAACCTCAAATGACGTGACAATCCTGTAGACATGTATATTTGGTAAAATCCCGAAAATTTTCATGATCACAATATGTATCTTATCCAATTCTTGGAATCCGCACATAATAAGTAAACGGCAGGGAAATTAGTGAAATGACGAAGATTATTAAATTCTGAGCAGTTCTCCCAACTACGTCTATAATCGTTATCAATTAATTCGACTTTGAAGTTGGCGGAAATTTCAAAGAGAAGACGGAGAGACCCTGGAGGAGTATATTCGCATTTGTTTTGCAATGAAATAAGTTTGAATGCTGTTCAACAGCACCTCAATCCCCAAGTCAATTCTCAAATTGGTTCAATTATTTGAACACGCATTTCTTCGACCACTGAGAATTTAGTTACTTTTATTAACCTCTCGCTTGATAACTATGCTCAAGTTCATCAGTTTTGGATCTTCCGGTCTTTCATTAAACACACGTACAGCCTTAAGAGAATATTTAAGTTGTTTGAGTTCGTAAATGTGTAAAATCCTTAGGCGATAGAAAGAGGAGACTGTTTAAAAGTTAGATTCTGCAATGTTGCCACGGCATTATAAAATGATATTTATGAATGAGATGCTGTGTCTCCTCTTTCTATGTTTTAAGGTAAAATCTGAACAGTTTTCCGACTGTATCGAGACTCATTGTATTTCTTCATTCTATGAAATGCAATAATTTCTGCTGAACTGAAATCCGAAGGTCCGTTAGAGACGCAGTGCGCTTTTGGAAGTAGACTTATGGCGGGCATTAAATCCACCTACGTATCCCGTTAGTCGAAAGGGGAATTAGGGACCGCAACAAAGTATTTTCTTTTGTCCTGCGGGGACTTCGATCCTGAGGGCTTATTCCCAATTGCACTTGAAATCTTTCCCATTTACCCATTTCATTTGGGTACATCCCGTATTTTTATCGGAGAGCCTGCCGGACAAGGAACGGGAAGCTTAATTATGAACGTGTTTATTTACTTGGAATTTCTTCTTTCATCCGGAAACAGTTGAGGGCTTTCTCATCAACCTTTTCATGGGATTCGCTAACGAATATGCCAGCTCGACAGAATGCAGATGATTCTTCGTTTCAATTCAATTTTCCGTTTTAATTATTCGGGGAATGGATCAAAGTGGACACTTCATGAATGAATATCGAATATACAGGCCACCCACGGTCGATGGAAAGATGGCAGCTAGATCAGTTTTTCACGGAGATCAGAGGTAATTATATGAAAATTGGCGAAAAATCGGTCGACTTTGGAATGACGTAACTTCTGAAAAAATTGGAATTGAGAGGAGCTGATTTTTTTGGTTATACTTTGGTTCTTTGAGAATGAAATGGTGTATTTTTTATATATCTGACGAAGGGTTTGGATTTTCTGATTTTTTGCGCGAAAGTCCAATTTTTCAGATTTTCCATCAACCATATTTAAAAAACAATCAGTCTCAGAGGAGATCTGTTTGGATTTTCTCAATCTACAGCATCGAATTAATGAATGGTGAAAATTTCGTATCGATAGGCGAGATTCGAATTTTTGCGAAAAATCCTATGGAAAAATTTCGATTTTTCGAAAATAGTACATTGTTTACCGAGTAGGAAAAGCGTTACATTCCTGGACGATTGTGAAAATTGCTAAGTCGAGGCGCAAGCCGAGACTTGGCAACTCAGAGTCCAGGAATGTGTCTTTTCCTACGAGGTGAACATACTATTTTTCCGCAAATCGTTTAAAATTCGACAGATTCCAATTAATTTTGATGAAATCGCTAATTATTTAATTCATAAATAAATGATGCTTCGAAATTCGTATTGAATTTGGTTACGTTACTATGAAAACGTATACTCATGTTGAATTGTCAAAGTTGACGCATATAATTAATTCAATTGCTAGTGTTTTCGAATTTAAAACAGTGTAAAATGATAAGTGATGATGAATTTGCTATTTCTGGGACTCCTCCAGAGCTGGTTGATGCAGTGAAAATACTACTTCTTTAGAATAAGTGCCGAAGGAATCATGAGAAAAGTTCGTATATGCATATGTCGAACCAACTGTAAGGAAATATCATTTCCTTACAGTAAGGAAATGAATATTTCCTAACAGTTAGGAAATCTTGACATTTTCTATGACCAATTTTGACTGGAATGTCAAAATTTCCTAGCGATTTGCGGAAAAAATGTTTTGGCTCCGATCGACTTCAAGCTCACACCATTTACTAATTCGAGGACGTAGATTGAGAAAATCCAATCAGTTCTTCCGTGAGGAGAACAGTTTTTGATTTACGAACGATGAAAAATCTGAACTGTTCGACTCTGATGGATGAAAATAGGTTTTTTTGATTCACAAAGGATCAATCTATATGCAAAAAAATCAGCATCTGTATTAATCAATTTTTCTGGAAAATACGGCAGTCCAAAAATGACCTATTTTTCGCGATTTTTCGACTCAAGGTCGATTATTTCCCAAACTACGCGTCACAGGGGAATTCTAATTACAGATTCGTAATCTACGTGTCCGAAGTAGTAAACGACCCGGGTCGATATACTCCGAAGAAAAAAATTTTCGATCGGACTCTGTATTCAAACAAAAAACTTAATTGTAAATAGGCGAATAAAAGTCTCTATACTCAATCTGTCTGAAGTTCCGATCTTTCTCGGCAGTCTACCCAGTTCGATGAACAAAAGACGCTCCGGTCTACGGGGAAAAGGAATAAAAATAAGCCATAAATCCAAACTAATGAGACAAAAATATCAAACAAACGGGGCCAAGTGCACATGAAGTTCCAGATCACGTATCAGCTTGGTTCAGGGCTGTAGCTCAACATTTGAAAGGGGAAATGTCACCCTCGAGCTTTGTGTAATCCGCAGGGAGTGGACTGTGTCGGCTGACAGAAAGGTCATACACAATTTATTATTATCGTCTCTAATAATTTATATATAAATCTAGGCGGAGGGAATAAATTTTCTTTAGAGGTCTGCTGAACTCATTAGGGAATAGCGATGCCACGTCGAAGTTCGACAGATCGAGATAGTTTGCGCCGATATCAGACCGAATTATATTAGAATACGTCTGAAACTAGCTTAATCTCTATAATACACAGCGCAAAAAAATTAACGCACATTATGGAAATCTCAAATTTATTCTACAACTGAAGGTGTTCTCAATGATAATTATTTTTATCAGAATTATGCATGCATATGTTATCCACTTTCAACGTTTTCTTCAATACAGATGTTTTCTCCCAGCAGGAATAAAAAAAGATGATATTTGAATGTATTGGCTCCATTCTAAAATCAGTTGTTCTCGATCAATTCTAGTGATCAATAGTTTTTCTTTCGTTTGATTTTCTACACTCGATCGCTATGCAACGCGAAACACGCAATTTGACCCAAGAGGAATGTGCCCAAGCGGTAGTTTTGCGAGAAGAAGGGTGGACATACACAAGAATTGCAGAAAGGTTTGGAGTTTCCCATACAAGTGTGTCCAGAATGTTGCAGCGATTCAGGGAGACAGGTATGAATGTCCGAAAACCAGGACAGGATAGACCACGGGTAACAACTGCCATTCAAGAACGTTACTTGAGAGTTTCTTCGTTGAGACAATGATTTGCAACCGCTCGCCTCCTTCAAAATCAGCTTGAGCAAACTCATGAGGTGCAAATTAGCACTCAGACAATAAGAAATCGCCTCAGAGAATATGATTTAAGGCCTGTGTCGCGGCAAGAGGCCCAGCTCTTACCCCAGCCCATCGAAGGGCGCGTTTGGATTTTGCGAGAGAGCATATCCATTGGGAAGAGGCCGATTGGGAAAGAGTATTAAATGTACAATTCTGTTATTTCTGTTTTTGCTCACTGGATGGCACCAGCTATGCGCAGTTGGCGTCGTCGTAGTTTCAACTCATTAGTTAGTCGAGATTGTGATTCATGTACGAAACGAGTTTATGTTGGCGAATGTACTTTTTCACTTTTCGGAATAAACATTTTGTTCTTTTCATCCGGCTTTTTACTCTGAATAATAGGTTATGGGCCCAGACCCGGAATAATCTAAATAGAAAAGAACATCAGTGTGTGTGAAAAGTTAGAAAAAGGGACTTCGAGTACGCGTCGGGTAGTAAAATGGCGGTTCAACAATCGGTAACGATAAACGTGAAGCCATTCGACGGTACCGGTAATTTTGTCAACTGGGAATTTCGTGTGAATCGAGCACTCCAGAGGTATGCGGTACTGGATGTGATCACAGGAACAATTCCAAAAGTGGGTGATGCTAATTATGATAACTTCTGCAAGAATGACGCCATTGCTCGTGATATCATCGTACAGTGTGTGGCAGACAACATACTTGAAACTATCATGGATGGAGATACTGCAAAACAGATGATAGAAAAACTCAGGTCGATTTATATGAAGACGGGAATTTCGAATCAAGTTCAACTGCAGAAAAAGTTGAGAAACATGAGGTTTGAAGGAAAGACGTCACTTGGAGAATTTTTAACTGAATTCGAGAAAACATATAGGGAATTGAAAACTGCAGGTGGAAAGATGGATGAACAAGAAGTGATAATACAGTTGCTGTCGGCGATGCCTGATGAATTTCAAGCTGTAGTGACTTCGATGGATGTTTTGTTCAGCACAGACCCTAAAAATGTGAAGTTGGACTTTGTAAAGAGCAAATTGCTCTCAGAGGAGGAAAGGCTCGTGAAGAACAGTCCTAATAATGCTCCAGGTGTGGCTTTTGCTGGTTACAGAAAATATAGAAATACCAAGAAAGACACAAATGGCGGATTCCAACAGAGAGAGACGGCATTCCGTGGTAAGTGCTATTTCTGTCATGCGTATGGGCACATGAAGTCGAAATGTCCAAAACGACGTAGCGCCAATGTAACATGTCAAGAAAAAGAAGAGGACATAACCTTCTTGACAGAAGAACAGAAAATGACAGTGTCAGAAGAGTTCTGTGGATTGACAGATAACCGCGAAATAAACTTTGTTGTTGACAGTGGTGCGACGGCTCATTTGGTGAAATCGGGTTGTTTCGAGAATTATATGACTGAATTGAAGAATACTTCTCATAAAATCAGTGTTGCCAAGGCGGGTGAAGTAGTTTACGCCGGTAAAACGGGGACATTGCATGTGCGAACAGACTCAGGTGTTACGATAAACTTGAAGAACGTTTATACGTGTGAAAATCTAGCTTACAATCTCCTTTCAGTTAAGAAAATGGAAGAAAAAGGATATTCGGTTTTGTTTGAGAAAAGTGCGGTAAAAGTGATGAAAGACAATAATGTAATTCTAAAGGGGACACTTCTGGGAAATCTATATATTGTTAAATTCAAATGTCAATCAATTAATGCATCCTGTTATTCCTATTTGACTGTTAAAGATGATGCAGACCTGTGGCATCGTAGGATGGGACACTCATCACAATTTCCTTCCCAGTCAGTGTGTGAAGTCTGTCTTCAAGGAAAACAAACAAGGTTGCCATTTTTGAAACGAATTGCTGAAGAAAGGAAGGCTACCAGAATTCTTCAATGTGTATCTAGCGATGTATGTGGGAAAATAAACCCCACAACCCATGATGGTAAGAAATACTTTGTCTCATTTATTGATCACTTCAGTCATTTTGCAGTGATATATCTTATTGAGAAGAAGGAAGAAGTTGAAAAATGCTTTCGTAAATATGTGGCTATGGTGGAAGCAAAATTCAATCGGGGAATAGAAAGCCTCAGATGTGACAATGGGGGAGAATATTCCTCTACAAGCTTCAGGAACTTCTGTGAATCCAAGGGAATACGTATCATGTACACAGTAGCTAGAAATCCAGAGCAGAACGGTGTTAGCGAGAGATTTGGCAGGACCATTATGGATAAAGCGAGGTGTCTTATTTTTGATGCTGAAATGGATAAGAAGTTCTGGGGAGAAGCAGTACTATCAGCAACATATTTGTATAATAGAACCCCATCTTCTGTTCTATTTGATAATAAAACTCCATCAGAGATGTGGTATGGCTATGGACCGAATATGAATAAAATAAAGTTGTTTGGATGTCCGGCTTATAGCCATGTAGCCAAGGAAGATCGTTCAGGCAAACTTGATTCACACAGTAAGAAGATGATAATGGTTGGTTACTGTGATAATGGATATAGATTGTTTGATCCTGATCGAAATATAGTAACAAGGGCACGATCAGTAGTATTTGATGAACAGTATAAGAAAACCAATAATACTACAATTCAGTTAGAAGATACAGGAATTAATCAGTCAGATTCAGGCTGCAGAATCACCGAGAATAAAGGCAATGCAAATAAATCCATACATAGTAATGTAGATGTCACTGAAAGTGAAAATGTGGATGACACACCAAGTGAAGATGTACGTAGAAGTAACCGCTCAAAGAAATTGCCTACACACTTAAAAGACTATGATGTTGATCTCATGTTAGCTTTATCAGCAGGCTGTTTACCTTCAGAAGTACCTGCAAACTACCAAGATGCTATAGAGATGGAAAATGGTTGGAAAGAGGCAATCGATGAGGAACTTGGAATGTTAAAGAAAAATGGAACATGGGAAATGGTACCTCGACCACCAGGAACAGACATAATTGACTCAAGATGGGTATTTACAGTCAAAGAAGTAGATGGTACAACAAAGAAAAGGGCACGTTTGGTTGCAAGAGGGTATCAGCAGCCAACATTAGAAGAAGACGTGTATGCTCCAGTTGCAAGAATGCTGACATTGCGGACACTCTTGGCTGTGGCAGCGGGAAGAGATTTGACCCTTCACCAGTGGGATGTAAAATCTGCATTCCTGAATAGTGATCTAAAGGCTCCAGTCTATATGAAGCCACCTGACGGTATGCAAGTTGAAAATCCAACACTTGTATGTAAACTTATCAAGGCTTTGTATGGTCTACGCCAGAGCCCAAAATGTTGGAACGACTATTTGAATGATCATTTATTAGATTTAGAATTTGAAAGGTCTAAAGCAGATCCATGTTTGTATGTAAATAACACCACTTATATTCTCATTTGGGTAGATGATCTCATTGTATTTTCAAGCAGTTTAGAAGATGTTATTCGAATTAAGGAATCACTTGGAAAAATTGTTGATATAAGGGATTTAACGGGTGATAGAATTGTGTTTTTGGGACTTGAAATTGTTAAACAGAAAAATCAAATTTTTATTAGTCAGAAGAAACTTATAAAGAAAGTAATCACACATTTTGGAATGAATGATTGTAAAATTTCTAAAATTCCAATGCAGCCCAAGTTGAAGTTGGAGAAATGTTCTGAAACTAGTAATTTAGAGTTCCAATATAGAGAATTGCTAGGAAGTCTCATGTACATTATGTTAGGAACTAGGCCAGACTTATGTTTTGTAGTTTCTTATTTTGGTAGATTCCAAAGCTGCTTTTCAGAGATTCATTGGAAATATTTGAAGAATGTTATTCGATATCTGAAACATACTGAAAATTATGGTTTATGCTAT
Organism: Adalia bipunctata; assembly: GCA_910592335.1. Taxonomy (NCBI): domain Eukaryota; kingdom Metazoa; phylum Arthropoda; class Insecta; order Coleoptera; family Coccinellidae; genus Adalia; species Adalia bipunctata. The sequence goes on along the minus strand of OU342948.1, from coordinate 5,825,212 downwards.
AATGTTAAAGGTCCAATTTCAAAAATAGATTTTGTATCATATGTAGATTCTGATTTTGCAAGCGATATTAATGATAGGAAGAGCATTAGTGGTTTCACAATTTTGATTAATGATTGTATTGTCGGTTGGTGCTCTAAGAAACAATCAGTAGTTGCTTTGTCAAGTAGTGAAGCAGAATTTTTAGCACTCTCAGCGTGCATGTCTGAATGTTTGTTCTTAAGTAAATTATTGGAAGAAATTTTAATGCCTGTATTTCAAATTGTTATTTATGAAGACAATCAAGGTTGTATAAAAATGGCAAACACATATGAAACAAAGAGAACTAAACATGTAGATGTTAAGCACCATTTTGTTAAGGATCATGTAAATTCTGGAAAATTTATAATTAAGTATATACCGACAAATCAACAGGTAGCTGATATGATGACTAAGGCTTTGTCAGTTGAAAAATTTGAATATTTTAGGAAATGTTTAAATGTTGTTGAAATTTCTTAAGTCATATTTAGTTGTTTTGCAGAATTGAGGGAGGGTATTAAATGTACAATTCTGTTATTTCTGTTTTTGCTCACTGGATGGCACCAGCTATGCGCAGTTGGCGTCGTCGTAGTTTCAACTCATTAGTTAGTCGAGATTGTGATTCATGTACGAAACGAGTTTATGTTGGCGAATGTACTTTTTCACTTTTCGGAATAAACATTTTGTTCTTTTCATCCGGCTTTTTACTCTGAATAATAAAGAGTTCTCTTCACAGATGAGTCTAGATTCTGCCTCTACCATTGTGATCGACGTTCCCTTGTATACAGACGTCCACATGAAAGATATGCTCAGTGCAATTTCCTGAATACTACTAGTTTCGGGGGAGGATCGATTATGGTATGGGGTGGAATATCTTTGACTGTTCGCACAGACCTAGTGGTCGTTGATAACTGGAGCTATGAATGCTGATAAGTATATAAGGAACATTTTTGAAGAGCATGTAGTGCCATTTGCCCCATACATTGGTGAAAATTTAATTTTTATGGACGATAATGCCAGACCCCATCGTGTGCGCATCGTTCAGGAGTACCTTGAAGAGGTTGAAGTCTCTCGAATGGAATGGCCAGCAAGAAGTCCAGATTTCAATCCGATTGAGCAGGTTTGGGACAACCTCAATAGAAGGCTGAGAAGTTCAGAAAATCATCCAGCTACTCTTAATGACTTAGGAATCCAACTCGGAGAAATCTGGGAAGGATTAGATCAGAACATTTTAAGATCACTCATTTTGATTATGAACCGTCGTTGCCGAGCTGTAATTAACGCAAGGGGTGGAAATATCAAGTATTAAATCACTTATCAGCATTTCAGTATTTTGAAAATTGTTCATTTCTCTTCTTTCACATAAGATTCGGTGAAATCCTGAATTTTTCTTCCATTTAATGTGTCTTGTTTCGTTCAAAACCTTCCCGAGAGAACATAAAAAATAAGTTATAAAGTCAATGTAGAGTTAACTTTCATTAAAATTGAGATTTTCAGAATGTGCGTTAATTTTTTTGCGCAGTGTAGTTATGTAGATGAAGATTTAGGCCTGGCCAAACCTTCTATTCGAAGGAACCTCACGCGTTCTCACAAAATTTCCGAAACTCAAGCTCTGGAATCAGAAGAAATCGGCATTCTTGCCTAGTTCCGGAATGATCCGCAATATTTCAAGGTCGCGGCGCTATTCTTTCTGTGAAATAGGTTATGTTATGTTCATAGAGAGATGACAGATGTTTTTATTAGGCGCGTTCGGTATATACATATCCGTCAGCTCTTTTCTATTCGCTTGCTCCGTTGGCGTTCGATAATTCAGTTTGTTGACCCCTTTCGGGAGAAATGAAAAACAGGATAAATACTCAGATTTAGCGTCTATTCCGTTGTAAATTTTTGTTGAAATCCCCTTAACATATATACAAATCTTCGAGCAGTGTCACCGTGTATACTAAGCTCCCCAACTCGAGGAAACTCCACGAGTCGTTATGACGAATTTCATTCTAAATTTCCCGTTCAAAGAGTTATTCCTCCGCTGGAATAGAGGACTATTATAATACAGTCAGGGCTTGATCGATTCAGTTGTGTGCAGAAGAAAAGCCCTGCTTCCTTTAAAAGCTCTAATTATCCCAACCGATATTATTAACAACTACCTGCCTTGAGGCAGTTTGCTCGGCTGCCTCTGGCAACATTCAGAACCAAATTAATGACTCAGAGACGGTGGCATTCACTATTGTTCTAGCCTTCAATTGATGTTTCTGCTTCCTTCCTTACACATATTCTTTTATGTGCGGCAACTGTGGAAATTTGTGGGGCGTAAGGTACTTTGTGGGTGTTAGGGAACACCTTCTGGAGTTAAGAACTAAGAGTTGTATACGCTTCTGTTCTTTCTGCTCGAATAAGCATATGTCGTTAATCTTATGATGGGATTACTCCAATTGTGGGCCAAAAAGAGTGATGGTGAAGATTTATGCGTTTATTTTATACCTCAGAGTATCCAGCAACTACCACACACAAACACACGTGTAATACACGTAAATAAGTTAATGGGGATTTCCAGTAACTCAAAATATGCACTTTTCTTCACAGTTCACATGACATAATGAAGGGCAGTTTATAACACAGTTGTAACCATTTATTCACTCTGAATTTTGAAGAATTGATTAATTATTCGATATTGAAAATGTAATTTAAACACGTGACGTCAGTGGCTCAATTTGTAATATGGTTGGTTGAAGTTTGTGATGGAGGGGACAAAGCCCAGAGTAACTGAGAGACACGCCGCTGTTGTCAAGTCTTTGTAAAATCTCTGAATTTATTCATAAATACATACACACAACCAAACTTATATGGAATCACCCTGTTATTTGGAAAAAACGAATTTTAATTAAAGAAAAGTCGCTGAAAAGTGAAGAGCAGTTTTCCCAAAACAAGTTTATTACAAAAATAATATAAATTATTAAAAGTTTATTTTTATAATAGAACAGAAAATTAAGTGTAAATTTCTCTAAAAATAATTTTTATGTAACTGAGAATTGAACAACAAATAAAACGATTTTAACAAATCAATAATCAGTATTACCACCCCTGGCATTGATACAAGCTTGAATTCGACAAGGCATGCTTTCTATTAAGTTGTTGATTTCTTCTTCTGTAACATTTGCCCATTCCTCTAAAGCCGCTTGTATAAGTTGCTCTGCGTTACCAGGATTATTTTGACGAGCTCTAATTTTTCTTTTGATCCTATCCCACAAGTGCTCGATAGGATTAAGGTCCGGTGAACAAGAAGGCCACTCTAAAACAGTCACACCTTCTGTTTCGAAAAAATTTTTTGCAACTCTGCTGGTATGTGGAGGTGCATTATCCTGCATAAATAGGAAATAATCTCCAAAAGCACCTCGCCAGAGCCTCACTACAGGTTGTAGCACTAGATCAACATACCTAGGCCCTGTCAGAGATTGTCTAATGGGAATTAAAGGAGTTTTCTCACCAAACATAATTCCGCCCCAAAACATTACAGTACCTCAGCGGCGTAGTAACGCCATCACGGGCCTGTGTTCAAGATATTTTCCGGGCCCCTACCCTCCCTATTAGCCCTAGTCGTCCCAAGCGTCCGGGCCCCTTATAGGGGCCCGGGCCCGTGTTCTTCGAACACGCCGAACACTGGTCACTACGCCACTGCAGTACCTCCTTTGTATTTAGGGATCGGTCTTGCAGCTTGGACCTAGCTTGCCTCCCTCTACCTCTTAAAATGCGAACACGCCGGTCGTCTGATCGTAGGCCAATTCTGGTCTCATCCGAAAATAAGACATTTTTCCAATCTTCAATAGTCCAATTTTCATGCTCTAAACACCAATTAAAACGGTCAACTTTATTTTGCCTTGATAGTTCTGGAACTCTTAACGCTCTTCTCTTGAATAATTCCCGAGCGCGAAGTCTTTTTCTGATAGTTTCGACAGAAACACTAACACCTGTAGCTTGCAAAAATTGCCTTCGAAGCTCTGAATGAGATACTGCAGGATTTCTTCTTGCTGTTTGGGCTAAAAAGCGATCCTGCCTTTCTGTAGTTACTCTTCCACGACTTCTTCTCGGCCTATTCTTTAGGGTTCCTAACTCCAGAAACCTTGCATAGGTTTTTGAAACAACCCCTTGTGTAACCCCCACCGTTCTTGCAATCTGTCTTTGTGACATACCTTGTTCTGCCATAGTAATAATTCTTCCTCTCTGGACTTCCGATAACCCCACATAAGGCATTTTTTTTAAAACTTCGCAAAAAAACAAAATATAAATTCACTGCGACGTTCGAACGAAATGGTAAAATCGACACTGCAAAGCCAAATCTTATCAAGTGCTTATGAACCTAACTGTTTTTGTGAGTAAACACATGCACTTTTTATTTGCTTCTAACGAAAAAGATATCAAAATAATATTTCATCTTAATACTGGGTGATTCCATAAGTTTGGTTGTGACTTGTGTGTACGTATTGGATACATATCTTTAATGAAGATACTACAGCTCTAGACCACGGCTAGATTGCCCTGAATTTTCTGAATTTGTGATTGAATTCGGCCGTGAAAGCCTTCATCACTATATTAATGTCGACCTGAAAATTTCCGATTCGATATCGACGAATCGTGTACAGTTTAACGACAATGCAGCCGTCAGCCACCGGACTGATTTACATGGAGGACCACTCTCTGCAGTTCCATTCCGCCATTATCAACGAATGAAACTCTTCATTGAAGAGGATGAACCAATTTTCTCCTACCACTCGATGTCTGCCGCACCGAGCTCACGGTTCTGAAATTCAATTGCACGACAATGCTTGTTAATTAGGTTTAGATACTGCTCTTCAATTTTCCTCCCATTATGATCAATGTTTTACGTTGTGTGCTTTGACATGGAGATGGTGCTGATTGGGACGGATGTCAATGTTTTGTGCAGACAGGCTCGTTCCAATGGTCTTGATTACTGGTTACGTGATGGAATCTTGCCATTATTGGATTAACTGAAAATTCGGAACACGTGACAGACGCCGGTGGATCTAGCCAGTTTTTCAGGAAGGCCATGAAAATTTTCAAACAAGTGTGAGGATTGAGCCAAACAACATTTGAATGTAAGCTCCTATTTGAAAACTACATAAAGAAAACTGATACCCGGTGTTTCAATATTTATCCATAGAACAATATGTATTTTATTTCAAATGGAATTTTGACACTAGAGACTTTTTTTTATTCAGTAGAGCTTGAGGTTACCATTCCAAAAATGTACAAAACTTGATATTTTACCTAAAATCTTCACTATCTGAATCAGAATTTCACATTCACCATTAACTTCAAAAAACCAATTCTGTTCTTCACCAATTCAATGATAATACACGAGGAAGACAAAGTATGCCTGTAATGTCCGAGTTCGCCCCTACCGTCCAAGATCGCCCCTACTGTCCAAGTTCGCCCCTACTGCCTACTGTCCGAGTTTGAATCAGAATATTAATCTCATTTGTGCATCGTCTTTTTCAAAAACTAATTTCATTTCGTGGTATCGCTTTAAGGAATTACATTTCATTTTACTCAATTTTTATTACAATAAAATATATAATATACAGGGGGTCTCAGAAGTACCGCACTTCCTTCAGGGGATCGAAAGTGAAAAATATTCTAAGCCTAAATATCCATGTTTGAAATTTTTTGATAACTTAGTTAAGTAGTTATTAATTAATGAAAGTGACCAATCAGGAGCGCCCGACAGAAGAATAAGTAGGCAGTGGGGACGCGAGAGCGAGACACTAGTCTCTGTTTACCGCGTGAAAAGCCGGCCGCAGCTCTAGCGTCTCTCTCTCGCGTCCCCTCTGCCTACTTATTCTTCTGTTGGGCGCTCCTCATTGGTCACTTTCATTAATTAATAACTAATTAACTACGTTATCAAAAAATTTCAAACATGGATATTTGGGCTTAGAATATTTTTCACTTTCGATCCCCCGAAGGAAGTGCGGTACTTCTGGGACACCCTGTATATTTTTCGATATCCTTCAGCATGTTCATCGTATACTCTTTTCTTGTGTAACAATTTCAGATGATTTCATACGAGGATGTATTGATATCTAGTTAGCCTAAGACCAGTTCCATACATAAACAAAATATTACGATACTACAGTGTCAGTGTAGAGTTCGACGTCAAAAAAGTAAACCAGAGTTACGCAATAAATAAAAAAAGGTTGTCCACCGAAATTGTAAAAGTAGAAAAATTGGAGTATCGAGCCATCATCAAGTAGGTACCTGTATTTAAAAGGGTTAAGAGGTAAGCAGATTTACGAAGATATGCTTAATACCCTTGGTGATCAATGTCCTTCGTATGCGACCGTGAAAAATTGGACTGCAAGCCTCAAAAGAGCTAAATTTTCCATTGAAGATGATAACCAATTGGGAAGGCCAGTTTCTGTTTCAGTCCCCGAAAATATCGATGCAGTTCAATAGTTCATGACATGATTTTATCAGACCGTCGACTTGGGCTAAAACGGATATCTGAAGCACTGAAGATTTCATACGTACGCGTTTATCATAAAGTTCACGTCAATTTGGACATGAAAAAAATTTCTGCAAAATGGATCCTCAAATGTTTGAATGTTGACCAAAAGCGTGCAAGGGTAAGAAGCATCGCGTTCGATCTGTGCTCGATTCGAAAACGATGTAGACTTCTAAAACCGAATTGTTACTATGGATGAGACTTGGGTACATTTCTACGATCCAGAAACAAAGCAACAATCGATGGAATGGCGACACTCTGGTTTTCCAAGACCTAAGAAGTTTCATGTTCAAAAATCTGCTGGAAAAGTTCTTGCTGCAGTTTTTTGGGATTGCCATGGAATAATCATGATTGATTTTTTGGATAAGGGTAGAACAATAACTGAAGATCACTATTCGACATTACTGACCACTCTACGGGAAAAAATTGAAGAGAAAAGACGCGGAAATCTATATCCAAAGGGGTTTTGTTTTTACAGAACAACGCCCCAGTACACAAATCTCATGTTGCCATGCAAAAAATTCGTGATTTAGGGTCAGAATTACTAGAACACCCCCCTTATTCACCAGATTTGGCTCTGTCCGACTATCATCTCTTTTCTCAACTGAAAAAAAGTTTAAAAGGTCGTACATTTTCTTCCAACGAGGAGGTAATAAAAGCTGTGGAGGACTGGTTTGCAGAGCAAGAAGAAAAATTTTTTTTGATAGGTCTAGAGACTTTGCAGGTTCGCTGTAATAAATGTATTCAATTAAGAGGAGAATAATATGTTGAGTAATAAAATATTTTAACATTGAAATTTTGTTTGGTTCCATAGTAGGCTAAGCAGTAGCGTATATAGAAAATATTTTCGGTGGGGGCCGGAGATGCTTACACCATCAAATGATCCAATGGTTAGATTAGGTTAGATGGATATTATTAGATTTCGGGGGGGGGGCCCGGGCCCCCTGGGCCCCCCTCTATATACGCCACTGAGGCTAAGAATCTTTCAATATATCCTCGTATATACCTTGTTGTGTACCAACAGACATAATCAGGAAGTGAAATCTGTCGGGATGGTTACAAAAGCACATTCCGTTTTAATCGATTTTTTCGGGTCGATCTTTTTTGTTGAACGAACCGGTGTTAAATGGGGCAAACGAAGGCGAAGTCGAGGAGGAATTGGATTGGGTGTTTATGGATATGACGGGCCAATCTACGATGATTGATGGCAATTGTTCTCTGATAACCCGTTGGTGTTTTGTAATTCCTAGTTAACGGAGATTTATTGTTCTATTGCCAGGGGTATCCGAAAGTATTTGAATTAATTACTGATAATGATTTTGCAACATAAAGACGTTTAAATAGAAAATAGTTTCATAGTTCGAATATACACACAACCAAACTTATATGGAATCACCCTGTTATTTGGAAAAAACGAATTTTAATTAAAAAAAAGTCGCGGAAAAGTGAAGAGCAGTTTTCCCAAAACAAGTTTATTACAAAAATAATATAAATTATTAAAAGATTATTTTTATAATAGAACAGAAAATTGAAAGTGTAAATTTCTCTAAAAATAATTTTTATGTAACTGAGAATTGAACAACAAATAAAACGATTTTAACAAATCAATAATCAGTATTACCACCCCTGGCATTGATACAAGCTTGAATTCGACGAGGCATGCTTTCTATCAAGTTGTTAATTTCTTCTTCTGTAACATTTGCCCATTCCTCTAAAGCCGCTTGTATAAGTTGCTCTGCGTTACCAGGATTATTTTGACGAGCTCTAATTTTTCTTTTGATCCTATCCCACAAGTGCTCGATAGGATTGAGGTCCGGTGAACAAGAAGGCCACTCTAAAACAGTCACGCCTTCTGTTTCGAAATTTTTTTTTGCAACTCTGCTGGTATGTGGGGGTGCATTATACTGCATAAATGGGAAATAATCTCCAAAAGCACCTCGCCAGAGCCTCACTACAGGTTGTAGCACTAGATCAACATACCTAGGCCCTGTCAGAGATTGTCTAATGGGAATTAAAGGAGTTTTCTTACCAAACATAATTCTGCTCCAAAACATTACAGTACCTCCTTTGTATTTAGGGATCGGTCTTGCAGCTTGGAGCCTAGCTTGCCTCCCCTACCTCTTAAAATGCGAACACTCCGGTCGTCTGATCGTAGGCCAATTCTGGTCTCATCCGAAAATAAGACATTTTTCCAATCTTCAATAGTCCAATTTTCATGCTCTAAACACCAATTAAAACGGTCAACTTTATTTTGCCTTGGTAGTTCTGGAACTCTTAACGCTCTTCTCTTGAATAATTCCCGAGCGCGAAGTCTTTTTCTGATAGTTTCGACAGAAACACTAACACCTGTAGCTTGCAAAAATTGCCTTTGAAGCTCTGAATGAGATACTACGGGATTTCTTCTTGCTGTTTGGGCTAAAAAGCGATCCTGCCTTTCTGTAGTTACTCTTCCACGACTTCTTCTCGGCCTATTCTTTAGGGTTCCTAACTCCAGAAACCTTGCATAGGTTTTTGAAACAACCCCTTGTGTAACCCCCACCGTTCTTGCAATCTGTCTTTGTGACATACCTTGTTCTGCCATAGTAATAATTCTTCCTCTCTGGACTTCCGATATATATATATATTCTTTTGAATTAGAGAGCATAAATAATACAATACATAGTGAAACAAAAAGGTCCTAGCTGAGGTTAAAAAAAAACGGGGTACCATAACATTCTGCGTATGATACTAGAGCTCAGGGAAAAACCTCAGCCGAAAAAACCCTGTCTCCCCGTAAAAAAAATAAAATAAAATTGTGTAGTGTGAAAATATCTGAATATAACATATTGAAGGACATCTCGTTTATCCAAACGGCTCTTCGGAGGTAGGATTTCCAAACACCCGAAAAAAAACTCCAATCTGAAATCAAAAAAGGCAGAAGCAGACAAAAGAATGCAATTTATAACATAATAAATTTCATCAAATTGATCTAAAATTTTCAATCCATTGCAAAAATGAAATTGTTACATTGTGTATGGCTCTAATGCCATCTTGAAATTTATAAATCGAACAACTATTAATTAGGTGATCAATAGTTTCCTCTGCTTCACCACATTCACAATTAGGACTCTCAACCGAATTCCACTTGAAAAGCATACTATTGCAACGACCGTGACCTGTTCTTATTCGATTAAGAAGGGACCATATTCTCCTGGGAAGATCAAAACCAGGAACTTTATTCGATGGATCAGATATTAGATCTTTATTAGACAAAAAACATGCATCCCATTCGGATTTCCAGATTTCTTTAACGTTATAGTTCGAACTAAGAAAGTTATTCGACCATATAGGTTTACGGGATTTCAGTCGTGGAATTCTATTTTCTGGCACGTAGGAAAGTAACGAAAAAGAATTTGGAAATAAATTGAATTTATTCCAAGAATTCAAAGCTGCAGTCTGCCTACGAATATGGGGTGGGACTATATTTGATAGCACTGGTAGCCACTGAGTAGGTGTAGATCGGATGGTTCCAGTAATGATCCTCATTGATAAATTCAGCTGTGCGTCGATTTTCTGAACATGAACACTATTCAGCCAAACAGGGCAACAATATTCAGCGGTGGAAAAAACCAGGACTTCCGATAACCCCACATAAGGCATTTTTTTTAAAACTTCGCAAAAAAACAAAATATAAATTCACTGCGACGTTCGAACGAAATGGTAAAATCGACACTGTAAAGCCAAATCTTATCAAGTGCTTATGAACCTAACTGTTTTTGTGAGTAAACACATGCACTTTTTATTTGCTTCTAACGAAAAAGATATCAAAATAATATTTCATCTTAATACTGGGTGATTCCATATAAGTTTGGTTGTGTGTACGGGGATGTCGAGAATCCTAGGGGAGCTAATACTTTTGACGATGTGTGTATTCCAACATTATTTCAAATCTGTCGAAATCCTCTTGAAATGCGTTCAAGAATATGTTCATGAGTGTATTCAAGTCAAATTCTAGAACAAATAGAACAGTGAGATAAAAACTGAGGAATATAAAAACGCTCAGACTTCCAACTTCGAGTAAGACACGTCTTTGACATAAATCTTTCGATTCCACTTCGCCTTCGTAATCCTCTTATTATGACGTATGTGTTCGGAGAAAAACAAGCTTTTACTCGTAGAATGACACTGGCATTCAATGAAGTATGCTCGAAGGTGTTTCCCGACCGTTAACACACGCCAAAAATGCTTTGTCAGGTTTCAACATTCATCCTTGAATTTCATATTTAGGACATGCAGTTCACATGGAAAACGAGAATTTCAGCGATGAGGATTTCCATTCTTCTGTTAGATCTCGATTATGTCGTAAGATAGGACAAGGAGAACTGAATTTGACCACGGATTCGAACCGTTTCACTCTCAAAATAGAGACGCCGTGAGGTCAGAGAAATTCACAAATTGGCGAATGTGCCGGGTCATTTATAAAAGAGTCTCGTATGTTTCGTTGCTTTGTGATTGATATGTGACAATTATTCAGGGACTAATTCACTTTGTGAACCTCTTTCAATTGTAGAATGTTCTTAATTCAATCAATACTGGCGCAGATTAGACATTAATGCAATTTTCACGTTAAAAACGTGAATAAATTTCAGAACATCTTCTCAGGGACGGGCCGAAGCCAAATTTTTGGGGGGGGGATAGCTTCGAAAATTTTCCAACTGTGCATTAAAGGATTAGAAAACAAACGGTTGAAGGGGGGAGTGGTATTTTGGATTGCGTGTCAATGTTTTTTTTCCCGAGAGCATTAAAAATATTTAGAAAATTTTGTAGTGTAGTTTTTCAATTCTGCATTACTAGATTTACACACTCCACACTCTACAGGATTATACAGCATCTGTTATCATTATTTTGTATGTTTCGATTTTTAAGTTCAATTCCGAAGAAAAATAAATGATTTATTCAAGTGAACTGAAAAAAATCCACATACTTCACACTTCACTTTGAATCTTTTTCGGTCCATTTTTGCATAGGGGCCGTTATACTTCGGCCGACGGCTACGGCACCGATTCTCCATTCAAAAAGTGTCTTTCATTTTTCCAAGTTCACGCCCTCAATTTTTCACCAAAAAGCTTGATTTTTTTTAAATTGAAGATGAAGGATGTCTTGAGGGCACTCCAATTTCTTCTCTTTGATAAAATTATTTTTTCGCATGAAGAAATCGGCTACGGCACCGATTCTCAATTCAAAAAGTGCCTTTCATTCTTCCAAGTTCACGCCCTCAATTTTTCACCTAAAAGCTTGATTTTTTTTTAAATTGAAGTTGAGGGATGTCTTGAGGGCACTCAAATTTCTTCTCTTTGATAAAATTATTTTTTCGCATGAAAAAATCGGCTACGGCACCGATTCTCCATTCAAAAAGTGCTTTTCGTTTTTTCAAGTTTACGCCCTCAATTTTCAATCTAAAAGCTTGATTATTTATTTAAATTGAAGTTAAAGGATGTCTTGAGGGCACCCCGATTTCTTCTCTTTGAAAAAATTATTTTTTCGCATGAAAAAATCGGGTTGAAATGAGAGTCTATGAAAATTTACTTCATAATCGTTTTTCGGCGGTTGTTCATCAATTTTCTTTTCGGAAACTCATTGGAGTGCCCTCGAAAAATCAATTTTCTATATTTAAAAAAAATTCCATTTGGATAGGCGCTTAATTAATGCAAAAAATTATGGAATTACTAAAAAGGCTTCTTCCAGAAAGTGTGAAATCGCAGAGAACTGTTTGAAATTCCAGGAGAATAAAAAAAATCAAGCTTTCAGGTGGAAAATTGAGGACGTGAACTTTGAAAATGGAAGGCACTTTTTGAATGGTGAATCGGTGCCGTCGGCCAAAGTATAACGGCCCCTTAACAGATTTACGTGTTGAACGGAGATTCGATAGAACAATTTAGAATGAGAAAAAATACTGCTACTGCCCGACCGAGAGAAATAGCGCAAATTGGTACCAGTTGGTTTTTCATGACACAGTCGATGCGGCCAAACTGAGAAATTCACAACTACCTGCTGAGGAATGACGTGAAAGATGAAAAATTGTTCATCTTGTCAAACACTTGGTAGCAATATCGGAATAAATACCATTTATTGCTGGTTATACACATTCCACATTGGGCCAAATCTGCCAAATACCCTAAATATACTCTAACAAGAATTTGTACAATTTATTGTCGCTATTCTCTGCATGCTTTTGTCCGGCTAAACGTGGGCTTAGTTCTACCGGTTTAATAAGCATTAATTTCAAAAAAATGTATTAAAAAAAAGTCGAATTCATTCACATTTTAGGAAAACTCTTCTAGAAATATGTATTTCAACTCAATTGAAATCTTTCCAACTGATTCGAAAATTTTTCAACAACTTTGAAAATATCCCAACTGCTTTTAAAATTTGCCAACTCTGTTCAACCTCTATGTAAAAAGGACAACGTTGCTCATTCATCTGACCGAAAAATGACTATAATCTAACATTTTCAACATATACATGGTGAAATGTGTCCAACAGGGATACTTTATGAAAGTGAATGGAGTATATGTTTATAACGATACAAAAGGAAAAGAGGTGGTGCTCGAAAGGGTCCATCCATCGTGTACTTGTGTTATGAATCGACCGAATTCACGGTTAGGAAAAATAAAAAGTATGCGCTCACTTTGATTATAGAGTCATAAAAGGTGGGTGGGCCAAATGTCATAAAACACAATTGGAAGGTCCGGTGCAAGGCAGTACAAGCGTGCAGGGAGTGCCGACTAGTGATGAATGCCACCAGAGGATAATATGACGGCAACACGCGACATTATCTACCCCCCTCAGTTCATTGTTTTTACCACAGCCGCCCTCGTGAATTGATGGGGACAGGAGAGGCGACTGCTGATGTAATAATGTGCTCTGATTCAACAAAAAAATACAATCGGACTTCAGAGGTTGTCGCCAATGGCGGCTCGTGATCCTCTCATAATTGAAAGAATGGTGATAGATCATCAATTTTGTGGATTTTATGTTTTACATTGAGAAATTTCGTTTCAAGTAGAGGGAGTTTCAATAAGAGCGCAAGATTTGAATTGCGCCCCATGTTTGACACTCATAACCTCACATGATTATGACGTGACAGATCGAAAGTTGACAGATAGGAGTTAGTAAACATGGAGCATTACAGGGTAGGACAACGCGTCCAGACTGTCGAAAAATGCACTAACGGTGAAAGTCAAACGTTGTCGTGCAGTTTCTTGCGCCTCATTTGCAAGCTTATCTTGACGACATGCGGTTTCAGCAGGACGGTGCCACATGTCATACCGTCCGTGTCATTTCCGGATTCGGTTTCAGGATAGAAATAAAAACAGAATATAATGAAGGACATTTATTTCAATAACTTCATAAGAGGTACTATCTGAATATATAGGTTACATGATCATTAGCAACACTAAATTTCGAAATGCGGTATCAATTAACATTGTGATCCATGAGGCTTACGTGTTATGTACATGATTGTTACAGACAAAAAAAATTGGTCTCACATTAGGTCTTGAACATTAGATTTATTGAAGGTAGTGAAAATTCAACTGAAGACAGGTTTCACTAAGCAATTTCTAACATCCATGTTGTAATTTTACAATTTCTCAACTCATAAGTCCATCGACATAGACAAAATATGAGATGAATAAAATGAAGAATACATCGGGAGATATCTTATTAGAAGTGGTAATGTTCTGTTCAGATTTCGTTTTGGTTCGGATAATTTACAATTTTCTAGCGAATTATTCTTGCCAAACGATGAAATAAATTTTTATTGGTCAGATAGAGATCAACATACACTAGTTCATAAAGGCTTTATAATATATAAATATAAATACGTTTCAACATGTATCATCTAAATTTGATCTAAAACAATGCAACTAAAACAACTAAAATTTCACATAGTATTTATACCCACAATTTGAATAATCTTCTTAATTTTTTTTTACTAAATGGAAATTCATGATATGTTGTTTGCTTTTCATTTACAATCGATATTTACATTATGATCATTGAAACAAATAATTACAAAAAATAAAATAAATCGATAATTTTATTCCTGTTCATACAAGACAATTTCGTTTAAATCGACCAAATCGATTAAGCCTATTGGTAAAATTGGTCTTACCATTGTTATGATATAATAAACACCGAAAGATGGAGACAAATTACCTTGTTAGTACTATCCCTTATCTTCTCAGAACTGGGTGACGAGGTAGGCTCTTGAATATTTTTCCATATACTCCATACTATATACAACACATTGTCAAAATTATGCAATGATTACCTGGTGATTTAAATGATTTTGGTGAGGCGAACTTCAAAAATTTTGTGACCGTTTCAAAAGTTGCCATTTCTTGTCCACCAAATGATCATTGATGAGAAATCAAATGTTCATTTTCTTATATTATAAATAAATTTCCACCTGAATCTGTGGAACTTGAAATGGGCAAAATTTAATTAACGAGAATAAATATTCGCTATCACAAAAACGCTTATATCTTTTGAACCACTGGACCGATTTCGAAAATCAAACTCATTTTCGAATCATCTTCTAATTCGAATGAAAACTGTTTTTACAATAAAAAAACCAATACTATTTTTTACAAAATTCATGGATTTTTTCTGGAATTCTTCCCATCATGTTTCTTATAGTGTTCTCTCTGTCTGGCACTTTCTGCACTTTGTATGTTCTGAGCCCACAACTCGACTTGATTTTCTGAACGGTTGACTGCGGACAACCCAGTATTTGGGCCACTTTCCGTCCTGAAAGGTTAGGATTCTTCTGAAAAATGCTGATGGCTTTCTTCACTTTTTTTTGGGCTATGAAACCCCTTTTTCCTCCCGGTTCCTTCCTTGCGGTTAATTGTAAGATCTTCATTGAAGCGCTTAACAACTCTTGATACCGTTTCCGGACGAACGCGAGCCTCTTTTGCGATTCTTTTGAAGCTCCATTTTTGATTATTTTGAAAAAGTTTCACTATAAATTCTCGTGTTTTCATTTCGCTTGACATTTTGCGACAGAGAATTGGAATATCTATGAAGTAAATGTTCCACATGTTTCTGACGTTCATAACAAAGCTAACTATGATCAAATTTTGATTTTTTCTCAATTGGTTCGAGAGATATAGGCGTTTTTGTGATAGCGAATTTATTCTCGTTCACTCCTTAGATAAGTGAGTAAAGATTTAGATTCCTCATATATAACTTCCTAAACTTTTGTGGAGCAGTATTATTATTGAATTGAGATCTGCTGGCTCACTATTTTAATATACTGAATGAATACCAAAAGCTGGCCAATTAAAAAATTGAAAGAGGTGCTAAAATAATCACCAGGCAAACCCTTGCCTTTGTCTCATAGAATGAAAAGTATACTTCATTATTCTAGAATAGATATAACACTTCAACGAAAAGCGACTTGGAAGAAAATGGTAGTCAATTTCCAATTGTTGTTCATTAACTATCTGCCTATGTACAGGGGCTATCATGAAAACTTATCTATGTCAACGAAACAATAACTCGACAAACTTTCAGCGGCATTATGTATATAATTTAATTCAAAAGAATGTCCATCACATGGCTAATTAATGTATCGTGTGTGCCGGAGTCTTCCAGGCATCTTGCGCTCCATTATGCGGAGCTGTGGCCGCCAAGGGAGGAGGAGATGATCCCGTTTGCGGCGTAGGAGTGCTCACTATACTCAGAGCGTGCATTATACAGGTCTTTGCCGTGGCCTCGACGTCCATTAGGTCCTCCAACTCTTTATCGTTACGGGAGTTGAGGGAATCCGGGGTTCCGGTCAGGCCATTCCTCCCGTTTTCCATGTTTTCCATGAAGTCGTCGTGGTCCGCTTCCCCGTTATCCTTATCCAAGCCGTTGGAGTCCTCGAGCTTTTCGTCCTGGAATGAAGCGGAATTTTTAATGTTGAATTTGGATCTGGCAATGGGGCCGAGAAAATTCTACCTTGTAGATAACTACGCTCGAATTTTGTTGATTCAATATTCCAGAAAATTCATACAGGGTGTTCCTAAATTGAACGTACAAACGAAAAGGGGAGATTCCTTAAGGTGGGCGTTTAATGTAGTGTGTTTTTATTTCAAGTTGCATTTGAAAATGGTTTCACTTTGAGAACTGAAATTTTGTGGGTAAACTCAGAAAGGATTGGAGTTCTTAATGAAATAATTGAGATTTATTTCATTTCAACAGTTCATTTTTTTTCTTTCAAAAATAGAAGAAAATGTACCAACTCATGCTCTTGTTTTATTTCAAACGAAAGACCCATGAAAATAGTTCAACTTCCGATTAAAAGTGAATCTACAGATAATTTCATTTAGAAAAACAACTTGAAATACGGAATTGGCAGAGAATGGCCAAATTCAAATATATGGCGGGAAAACGTTCCTGCTTTCACATAGTAAGTAAGTAAGTAAGTATTTTATTGATCCCTTAAGACATATATACATGTATAGGACAAGTCAAAAATAGAGAAGAATAACAAAATCGCAATCATTACGAATAACATCCGAATATTAACATTATATAACAGAAAAAGATAGAATATACACTTTTAAATTGAGTCGAGTTGCTGATCATACATATATTCACTGACACTATAAAAAGCCTTACGACTCAACATAGATTTAATAGCCTTTTTGAAATGGACAAAACTTAAAGATTTGTAGCAATCTGGTAACTTATTATAAATTTTTATACCCTGATAAGTGGGAGAGTGTTCATATCTAGTTGTCCTATGCTTAGGTAGTGATAGTATTTCCTGATTGCGTGTACTATAGGAATGATGACTAGATAATTTTTCCAAAGTCCCAGAATTCTGTCTGATCAACATAAGCGACTTATATATATAAATACAAGGAACAGTGAGTATACCCTTTGAAACAAAAATCGGTTTGCAAGAAGATCTCGAGTCAATACCATAGATCAACCGCAATACTCTCTTCTGAGAAACAAATACTCTATTTACATCCGTGGAGATTCCCCACAATAAAATATTATAAGATATATGACTATAAACGAGACAATAATATAGGTTCAACAGATATTCAGATGAAAAACAATGTTTAGCCCGACATATGGCATAAAATGAAGAATTCAACTTCTTACATAGTATGTCAATATGATGACACCATCTGAGATGTTCGTCAATGTAGATACCCAAAAACTTTATACACTCATCCGATCTAATTGACAAACCTGAACACGTAATGGACAACAGCTCACCATCAACTGTTTTGTTTCCGAAAGAAATAATCTTAGTTTTATCGAGATTCAGTAATAGTGCATTTTTCCGGCACCAGACACTAAAGTGATTTAAAAGGCACTGACAGGTGTCCGCAAGCTCAGAGGCATCCGAGGCAGAAACAGCTATAGAAATGTCATCTGCAAAAATCAACATCATTTCAGACCTCAAGTAGTCCGGCAGGTCGTTAATGAAGAGGATGAACAGAAGCGGACCCAACACCGATCCCTGGGGAACTCCGGATTTTACGCCACAACCTAGACTGAAAGCATCATCGACCTTCACTTTCATGGATCTACCAGAGATGAAACTAATCAACCAGTCAAGAAATACACCTCGAAATCCTAAGTTATATAATTTTTCACTCATGAAACTGAAGGAAAGAACGTCAAAGGCACATGAAAGGTCGAAAAACAATCCCACAACAAATCGTCCCTCGTCTAGGCATTTGTGCACAAATTCGGTGAATTTAAATGCCGCTGTTTCAGTAGAACGGCCGGGTCTAAATCCATGTTGAGCATCAGAGATAACATTGAACTTGTCTAAGAACTGTGTAATTCTCTTCAGAACTATGTTCTCAACAACCTTGGATATTACGCTCAACAAGGATATTGGTCGTAGTTTGTGATATTATGGATGTCAGTTTTCTTTTTCAAGACAGGAATAACTATCGCGGTTTTAAGGAGAGATGGAAATGTGCCATTTGATACGGACAGGTTTATGAGGTGAGATAGATGTTCGGAAAAAAACTCAATAGACGACTTCAGCATACGGATGGATATATAATCGCTTCCAGTACTCTTTTTATTATTTAGATTCCTAACCACGTCGAATACCTCAAGTGCGGTTACTGGATAGAAGTAAAAAGTATTCAATAACATCGGGCATGTTGTACACTCTGTTGATATGACCCCACCATAATGTTCATCCAGCCGAGAGCTAGGAAGGTTACCGAAATAATCCTCGAAAGCTTCAGCTATCAACTTTGGTTCAGAACAGATAGAACCACCCATATTAAGGGTGATACCGGATCCGCCCCCGAACTTACGGCCCGTCTCATAATTGACAACATTCCAAATTGCCTTATATTTATTATGGGACTCGTTTATATATCCGTTATAGTAATGATGTTTACTACCACGAAGCAACATATTGTATTCCATATTCACTAATTTTCATAGTTCAGCGATTTTCGGATAGAGAGCGCCATTGTACATTTCATTCATAATTAGAGAAATATTCATAGAACTCATAGAGATAATGTAAGTTCTATGGAGATATTCCATAAAATGCACGGTGGCGCCTCTATCGGATGAGTTTTCCTACGCGCTCTGAACGGCCACTTTAAACTCGTGCGGTTTTAGAAACAGAAATTGGTTCATTATTCCATTGTTTCGTCTGGCAACACAGTCAATTCAAAGTGTCATCATGAGGCTTTCTTTTTCGGTATCTGGAATTGCGCTGAAGTGTAAAACGTAGTTTCTGAGTTCATGTCAACTTTTGCATCGAATAATGTTTTTTTGAGGGAAGTTTTACTTCAATATGAAGGAGAAGGCTGCCGAAAGTCATCGTATTTTGGTGTTTTATGCTCCTCGTGAATCTCCCTAGATTTGCAAGTGACAATTTCGTTTCTGGATAGTATTTATGTGCAAAATTAATCAGGAAAAAATTACGGAAGAATGGCGCGAAATGGCGAATGTACCGGTTATTTGAAAACACAAATAATTACAAAGAAAGTAGGTGAACAGGATGGCCAGAATTCGATGCCCATGAAACACATCTCCACAATAGTCTATAACTCCATCATCCGCTGAAATGTTAGAAAACAGTTGTCCCTTTTCTACAGGCACTTATTACGAAAAACCATCGGCGTTTGCAGAATTTTTCTAAATTCCACCTTTGAGAAATAAGGACTATAATTTTGTGGATTTGCAATTAGTGATTGATTATTTGGAGACAGATAATAAACAAGTTCGTGCAGTTTTGAAAATTGAACAAGAGGCCTCAATTCGAAATGAATCTCTCTATATTCTCAACAGATCGTCTGTTAGCTGAAAGTTCGTGAGACATCATCGAAAATACTGTTGTTGTATCAATCCCAAGTAAGGTGATAAATTCGCGTTCCCTGTGAGGTAAAACGACTGAATAGAAACACTGTTTTCAATGAACTTCATCCACTTACAGATAAGCTCAAAGAGTTCCTCTTTCGATTCACCTGAATGCCATTTCGAAAGATCTTTTGATCATTCGCTCCCTACGTTATTTTACAATCAGCGGGAGCTTACTGCATCAAATCTATTGAACACATGTATTTCATTTCAATGCATTACTTCTTAGAGATAGTTCCACTTGATACTGTGTGTGTCTGGCGTGGAGTTGTCTGCTACTTCCGTGTTGAATTAGCATTTAATCAGCACACCTACGTTGCGGAATCTATACGAACACAATGGAACTAGGAAAAACACCTTGAGGAATGTTAGGACAAAGGATATGGATTTTTACGAGTACAGGAAGATCAAAATAATAAACCACAACTATGCAACTCTTAGGGGCGGTATATCCATCTACCTGTTAACTGTCAAATATCACTACTGACAAGACTGAAACTCATAAACGTCTTTTCATCTCTCGGAGGGAGAGAGTGATTGGTAAATTTGACTTAGCAAGTGGATAAATGTAGAGACCAGTTCGAGTTCTAAGTAAGTCCTTTTAAACAGAATTTACACTACCCGAAAAAATTAACGCACAATCTGAAAATCTCAATTTTAATGAAAGTTAACTCTACATTGACTTTATAACTTATTTTTTATGTTCTCTCGGGAAGGTTTTGAACGAAACAAGACACATTAAATGGAAGAAAAATTCAGGATTTCACCGAATCTTATGTGAAAGAAGAGAAATGAACATTTTTCAAAATACTGAAATGCTGATAAGTGATTTAATACTTGGTATTTCCACCCCTTGCGTTAATTACAGCTCGGCAACGACGGTTCATACTCAAAATGAGTGATCTTAAAATGTTCTGATCTAATCCTTCCCAGATTTCTCCGAGTTGGATTCCTTAGTCATTAAGAGTAGCTGGATGATTTTCTGAACTTCTCAGCCTTCTATTGAGGTTGTCCCAAACCTGCTCAATCGGATTGAGATCTGGACTTCTTGCTGGTCATTCCATTCGAGAGACTTCAACCTCTTCAAGGTACTCCTGAACGATGCGCGCACGATGGGGTCTGGCATTATCGTCCATAAAAATGAAATTTTCACCAATGTATGGGGCAAATGGCACTACATGCTCTTCAAAAATGTTCCTTATATACTTATCAGCATTCAAAGCTCCATTATCAACGACCACTAGGTCTGGGCGAGCAGTCAAAGATATTCCACCCCATACCATAATCGATCCTCCCCCGAAACCAGCAGTATTCAGGAAATTGCACTGAGCATATCTTTCATGTGGACGTCTGTATTCAAGGGAACGTCGATCACAATGGTAGAGGCAGAATCTAGACTCATCTGTGAAGAGAACTCTTTCCCAATCTGCCTCTTCCCAATGGATATTATGTTCTCTCGCAAAATCCAAACGCGCCCTTCGATGGGCTGGGGTAAGAGCTGGGCCTCTTGCCGCGACAAGAGGCCTTAAATCATATTCTCTGAGGCGATTTCTTATTGTATGAGTGCTAATTTGCACCTCATGAGTTTGCTCATGCTGTTTTTGGGACCCATTTTATTTTTGATTTACATAGATGACTTGGTGTATAGTGATGCTGCGGATGGCCAGGCCTTGTTTGCGGATGACACATCATTTTTGAACAGAGCTGGATCAGACAATCAGCTCCGGGAGAAGTCGACGAGATAGTTAAATGACGCTGTTGAGTGGTTCCGCGGCAACGACATGAAGGTCAATGGAGATAAGACCCAAGAACTAATTATCTCTACAAGGCATCATAGTGAAGACAGTGTTCACCTACTGGGGGTGACTATTAGCGCCGATATATCCTGGGGGCAGCATCTGGTCGAGCTGGGTAAGAAGCTTTCTACAGCGTTGTTCGCTGTAAGGCAGATCAAGCTCATGCTCACCGAAAACGAAGCACTAGTGGTATACCATGCACATTTTCATGGAAGGATGACCTACGGCATAATCCTGTGGGGTGCATCAGCGGGGGCAGGTAGAATCTTCTTGCAACAAAAATACGCGATTCGTTTGATAGCTGGGGTTGACCGGATGACTAGCTGCAGGTCTTTGTTTAGGAGATATAATATACTCACAGCTCCATCCTGTTACATACTCGAGTGCCTCTTGTATATACATAAAAGCAGAGATAAGTTTCCAAAACACCGAGAAATTCACGAATACGACACAAGAACAAAGGATAAATATGTACCTTCACTCCATCGTCTGAAAAAAACCCAGAATATGCACATATTTAATGGACTGAGATTTTACAACAGATTGCCCGGGTGCTTGACGACCCTATCGTGTGCAGCCTTCAAAAATAAAATTAAAAAAATACTCATGGAAGCTGTATTCTACTCCATGGACGAGTTTATGTCACACAGGTTTTTGCAGTTTTAACTCATAATTTACTGTTTTAATGTGTTTTCTGTGTAAAAGTTTGTACTGAATATTTGTATATGTAAATAATTGATATTTTAATCAACCGCAACACCTGAAAATTTCCACATATTATTTGTATATGTTCTCAAGATTTTTATTGTAAGTGTGTAACTTTTCCATTAGCTGTGGCTTTGCTAGTTTAAATTTTGACAGTTCCTGTATATATTGAGGAAAATAAATGAATTTGAATTTGAAATATGAATTTGAATTTGATTTTGAAGGAGGCGAGCGGTTGCAAACCGTTGTCTCAACGAAGAAACTCTCAAGTAACGTTCTTGAATGGCAGTTGTTACCCGTGGTCTACCCTGAACTGGTCTTCGGACATTCATACCTGTCTCCCTGAATCGCTGCAACATTCTGGACACACTTGTATGGGAAACTCCAAACCTTTCTGCAATTCTTGTGTACCACCCTTCTTCTCGCAAAACTACCGCTTGGGCACATTCCACTTGGGTCAAATTGCGTTGCATAGCGATCGAGTGTAGAAAATCAAACGAAAGAAAAACTATTGATCACTAGAATTGATCGAGAATTTAGAATGGGGCCAATACATTCAAAATGTGATAATATCATCTTTTTTTTATTCCTGCTGGGAGAAAACATCTGTATTGAAGAAAAACGTTGAGAGTGAATAACATATGCATGCATAATTCTGATAAAAATTATTATCATTGAGAACACCTTCAGTTCTAGAATGAATTTGAGATTTCCATAATGTGAGTAAATTTTTTTGCGCTGTGTATTAGGATTCTCACCTTACTTTTCAATGGAATTTTGTGAGGTTTACACCCTCTTTTTTTTATTCATTCAAAAATCTTTCTTAAATTAATACCACTCGAATCGAATTAAAGACAATAAAAACTTTCATAATGATTTCCATGTCCATGAAAATATTGAAAACGCATCCATATAGCAACATGGACGGAAATTGCAACGCAGTACGAACTAATCAATGAATATCCTGCAGAGAAATGAAAACAAAAACAATTCGACATAATTATTATCTCGATGGTAGTATCACTTCGAATTTGATATTTCATCACGACTAGCTTTGTTTAGCAGCGAATGAATATTTCATGGCTCAGACATTATTGAAGCCGACATAGAGTTTTCTATTATGACCTGATGCAAATAATTCATATCCCTTAATTGGCTTTTGAATTTTTCCATCTCTATACGAGCCCTAAATGAAATTCTCTGAACGAGCCGTTTTATTGACAGTTGGAATATGATCGTTTTTATTTGTTCCGGTTTATTATTGATAATAATCATTTCATCTGTATCTACCATCCCAGTTGTGCGGAAATTCGAACACAATATATATTTCAGCAGAAGCCAAAGGTTGAAATAATGACCTTCATGTGAACATAACTCCAGTTACCAATCAATAAACGATATTTTCAATATGCGTCAAATGATATGATGATAATATATTGTTCATGATTACTCCTAGGTAGGAGGAGACCCCTCTGAAACTACAAGCTTCGAAGCTTGTAACTTGTGAATGATAATAAACGGTTTCAAAACAGGAGAAATATGTTTTTGAGAGGTAATGGCAACGTTTTGTTGCCATCCAAAATTTTATCAACAAAAGCAGGCCGGCCTAGCTTCGTCCGGGTAGAAATTTGTTCACGCGGTGCTTTCATCTTCAACACTTCAACCTGCCAAATCTTTTGATGTACTCGTTGTAATTGTATGATGTGAAGGGCAATTTCGTTCTAAATTAAATACTGAGGATAAATAACGTATAAGGTTGGATGAGGATCAATACCCATTTCATAAAAACACACTCCAAATAGTGCATAATTTTGGAAAACATCTGATTACCATAACCAGGTAATAGCAAGTCAATCTTGAGAGATAGATATATGCTATTGCGGACTTTTTTGTAGAACTATTTAAGAGGTACATTTCCGTCATTGTATCTACGTAAGTCTTACGGTTCTTGCAGCGCACGTGAAAATCCCTGATTATGGCTGATTTTTCTGTAATTATTGAAGTAATAGTAGGTATACTTAATTTTTTTAGGGTGAAAAGTATAGCCTATGCCACTCAGGGATAATGTAGCTTTCTAAGGGTGAAAGAATTTCTGAAATCGGTCCAGTAGTTTTCGAGCCTATTCGTATCAAACACACAAAAATACAAATCATTCCTCTTTATAATATTAAATAAATTAAGAACTAAACGAGAATAAATTCGCTATCACAAAAACGCCTATATCTCTTGAACCAATTAAGAAAAAATCAAAATTTGATCATAGTTAGCTTTGTTATGAAGGTCAGAAACATGTGGAACATTGACCTAATAGATATTCCAATTCTCTGTCGCAAAATGTCAAGCGAAGTGAAAACACGAGAATTTATAGTGAAACTTTTTCAAAATAATCAAAAATGGAGCTTCAAAAGAATCGCAAAAGAGGCTCGCGTTCGTCCGGAAACGGTATCCAGAGTTGTTAAGCGCTTCAACGAAGATCTTACAATTAACCGCAAGGAAGGAACCTGGAGGAAAAAGGGGTTTCATAGCCGAAAAAAAGTGGAGAAAGCCATCAGCCTTTTTCAGAAGAATCCTAACCTTTCAGGACGATAAGTGGCCCAAATAGTGGGTTGTTCGCAGTCAACCGTTCAGAAAATCAAGTCGAGTTGTGGGCTTAGAACATACAAAGTGCAGAAAGTGCCAGACAGGAACGCTGTGAAGAATCAAGAAGCAAAATCAAGAGCAAAGAAATTAAAAAAAGATTTCTTGAAAAATTTTTCCTGTTGCGTGATGGACGACGAAACCTATGTCTTGGCTGATTTCTCGCAACTTCCTGGTCAGGAATTTTATACTTCAGATTCTCGTGGAAATGATGACGAACAATTTCGCCTGAAGAAACAAGCACAGTTTTCTAAAAAATTCCTGGTTTGGTAAGCAATTTGCACTTGTGGGAAAAAGAGCAAATTTTTCGTTGGCCAAGGATCTGTTGACTCGAAGATATACATCGAGGAATGCTTGAAAAAGCGACTTTTATCATTTTTACGTGAGCACGATTTGTCAACAATCTTTTGGCCAGATTTAGCTTTATGCCACTACAGCAACGCCACAAGGAATGGTACGAAGCTAATGAGGTGGTTTTTGCCCCCAAAGAGACCAATCTACCAAATTGCCAATCGAAAGATATTGGGCCTTGGTAAAAAGAGAATTGACGAAGACTAAGAAATCAACAAAAACATTAGCGGAATTCAAGCAAAACTGGAAGACAGCATCCCAGAAAGTGACTGAGAACACTATAAGAAGCATGAAGAATTCCAGAAAAAATCCATGAATTTTGTAAAAAATTGTTTTGGTTTTTTTATTGCAAAAACAGTTTTCATTAGAATTAGAAGATGATTCGAAAATGAGTTTGATTTTCGGTCCAGTGGTTCAAAAGATATAAGCGTTTTTGTGATAGCGAATTTATTCTCGTTCAGTCCTTAGTTTCAGTCCTTAGTATAGATAATTGCAATTCAAATTTTCATGAATTTCTTCGATAAACAACCGTTGTATAGATAGAGGTGAATCTAATAAAGATGTGTTAAGAACAGAGAACCAGAAATTGTTAGCCTAGTGAAGTCACTGGGTATATTCTGAATACAAACAGAGACCGAACACGTGAAACTTGTACTTCAAACAGGATTAAAAAGATACACAAACTCGGAAACAAGGAACCAGGTAATTGTCTCTCCGCATTACTCCACTAGAGCGCCTTTAACATCGCGATAATGAAAATAATAGGAAGAGAAGTCATGTTGGCCTATTAAGGGAACTATCAAGGGAAACCACAGTTGCTTTACTTACATCCCGCATTTCTAAGTTTTCACAATTAGGGAAACGTTCTCCTCTCCAGGAGGCTTCCCCAAGGGGTCGGTGACAAGAGGATGAGGACCAAGCTAAGTACTCATGCCTCGAAGAGGGTGATAATGGTCATCCGACTAATTCTTTCTTTGTCGAGGAACTGCTCTCGAAATTATACAATGAGGGCGGATTTTCCAACACGTCTTTGTTCTCGTTTTGATGGGGTAGTCAAGGATTCAGTCAAGTCCAGTATTGCGAAAAATTACCGGTTGATGATGCCTTGGAGAGCTGTAATCCGTGAATGGCTCTTACAGCACCTATTAATCCGATTATCATCAAACATTCAGGATATTCTCACTCCATATTTCAGTTAGTTCATAATGATTATTTTTTGACGTTTCTCGAAACCAATAGAAATCTTCAATTTCAGTAATTCATAAACGTTCTAGCCAATCGAAACATTATTATAGTGGGAATAATCTACATTATTCCAGCGAGAATAATTCAATGTACATTGTTTTCATTGAATGACAACCACATGACAACGGATTTTCTTGATTTGACGCGTCTGTCGTAAATTTTCAAGAAATTCGTAAAATGAATCCCAAACGTTTCAGTGAATCATCAGTCGATGATATAATTAATATAATCATTGAAAGTGCATGATAGAATATCAAAATAAGCAGCGCGTCGATTTGGAAACAATTCCAATTATTTTGCGACGAGAGGGGCTACAAAGAGAAGACATCAACAACAAAACAAGCCGTTAGTTTGAAGGACTATGGGTTCAATATGAAGAAACAGAATGGAGAAGACAATGTGGAATAAAACCGCAAAATGAATGCAAGGGTTGTACTACGATCAAATAGAAGATTCGACTTATTCAATGATATCGACTTCAAATCCACCAGATATGCTAAAAACACCAAGCGTAAGTTATTACAGGAAGAGCTCGGAAAGAGGAAATAAAGTTCTGCAAGTTTGAGCAAAGGAGAAATCTTGGACATGATAAAACTCAACGACGAAAACACACCGTCTGGGTTGCAGAAGAAATTGTATTGTTCATGTTCAAAACTTCAATGCATCCTAATTTGAAAAACTCATTCTGTTTATATTGAGTCGAGTAATATAAATTTGTTGAAATAAAATTATAAAATTTAAAAAATGATTTTGATTGTAACGTCAGAGAATAACGTCAAAAAATAATCCATCGAATACCACACGAGAAATCGATAAATTAGATAATAATTCTCCAGGAATTTTCTCAAACTTGTTGCCATTTGGCAATAGCCACTCGAGCCCTTCGGGCTCTCGTGTCTATTGCCTGGCAACAAGTTTTCTAAAATCTGTCGAATTATTTTTAATTTATTCTCACTCTCTTGTGATATTACTTCTGAAAATAAGACAACTTTCAAATCTCTCAGCTATCAATATACTCGCAATCGAAGGAAACTGTTTCGTACCTTGATGAGTTTACCAAGGTGTTCTGGTTTTATTTTTGTGACCTGATTGTTTTACCAAGATAATGGTCTTCTTGAACTGCTTCTAGTTGGTAGGATGCTGGTGATCCTCGTCAATCTCGATGATTGAGACTGTTGTGACTACATAACTGCGATAAGTTGTGATCTGTACTTAAATAACAACTGCGAAGAGGATGAGGAAGTGGTGAAATGTGAACTCACTCTCAACAAACAACAAAGTGTAATTTTATTGTAACCTTTACTTAGTACAACAACAATTACGAAATAATTATACAAATATTATACAATTAAGAACTCTTCAGATAGGTGGAAGTAGCGACTATACTTTGTAAGATGAATTGTAAAAATCCCTATCACCCATACTTTGAGTGCTCTGAGCTTCAGAACAAAACTCGAAAATGAAATATCGAAAAAATTAAAACGATATAATTCATTAGTTATGAGGGCTACATGGACGATTTTGGTATCAAAATGTAGGTTTTGGAGGTCGCTCTATTCAATTAAATACTTTTCAGAGCCCTAACTGATATGGTTTAGATTTTTACCTGCGAAATGGTATTTTTCGAAAAATTGGAAATTTCAAATGGTCATAGCTCCCGTTTCTTTAGTCGCATCCACATGAGGAATGTATATTGTTAATCAACATTGTCCGAAGTATCTATATAAACAATAAAATCGATTTCGAAAATCCCAAATTTTTGGGTGAAAAATGCATAAGGGGTATGACCCCCTAAAAACCCCATATTTGCCATTAACACGAATTCCCTGGGAAATCTAATAGTGTTATTCAATCGATAATGTCTTCAACCCGTTCGAATCTCCCAGAATACTCAATTTGGTGATCCCTATCGCCCATACTTTGAGTGCTCTGGGCTTCAGAACAAAACTCGAAAATGAAATATCGAAAAAATTAAAACGATATAATTCATTAGTTATGAGGGCTACATGGACGATATTGGTATCAAAATGTAGGTTTTCGAGGTCGCTCTATTCAATTGAATACTTTCCAGGGCCCTAACTGATATGGTTTAGATTTTCACCTGCGAAATGGTATTTTTCGAAAAATTGGAAATTTCAAATCGTCATAGCTCCCGTTTCTTTCGTCGCATCCACATGAGTGTTGTATATTGTTCATCAGCATTGTCCAAAGTATCTCTATAAACAATAAAATCGATTTCGATAACAAGTATTATGTCTAGATTAATTTCTGATGAATACTTGGATATTTCCAGTACTTCGGCTTTTCAGCATCATGATCCACAAATCCCACGTTGGAGTCTTTCTTTCCCCCCAATTATGGGATAACTTGGGGCAACCTTCAAAATATCCGATTGAAAAGAGAACATCAATATTACCCACAAATTGGTTGCCTTCCACTGCTTGAGGCACCATTCACGACCCTGATCGTATTGACAGATTGTTAAAATTGATATATGGCTATTCCAGATGATCCTAACAATGTTTGAGGAGAGATATATGGGTTATTGTTGTTTATACTGGGGCGTCGTCAGTAAAAATGTTCAACAAACTGTTTCGATGAAAATGCGATGAGTTTATACAAGCGACAGGTCGAATTTTTTTTCGAAACCTGATCGCAAATCCTTGGGTGTCACGTTAGAGTGTTAGACCATAAAAACACAGCCTCTCATTCATGAATTCGAGAATTGGTGAAGCCAAAATTTGGTGAGTTTTCAATGATAGCATAAAGGACAGCAGCATCATTAGATACTGCCGTGGCAACATTGCAGAATCTAACTTTGAACCAGTTTAGTTTAGCTTCACTATTCATTATTGAAAGGCGCCTCTCCTCTTTCTAAAGCCTGAGGTGTACACCCTGTATAGCAATAGGTTGTAGTGGTGAATACAAGTTCTTAAAAACTCCTCAAGTAACCTGATACAGCTCGACCCTGATAATCAATGGAGCATCAACAAACCAGACTGAGGCAAAAACGAAAAACAAATAAAAGCTCCGATTTCAGCTAAATAAATCTGGCCTCTCGTAGTCATTCCACAGCGATTATGCCAGCTTATAATGTTTATTCAAATTAGTTATTCCGCTTTTCAGGCTCGCCAAGGAGATGTCACAGGGGCTGAAAGCGTGATTTCATTAAACAATTTCCGTTTCATTGTGCTTTCGTTTTTGTGCCGTCAGACAATTCATCTTTTCTGCGACAATCGTCCCGGAGAATCTCCAAATAATCTGGGAGAATTCAATTTGCTTATGTTGAAGCGGATCCTTCAACGACGTGACCTGGAGTGCGCAATCTTTTCATCATTTCATTATTGTTTGTTTGTCTTAAACAGATAATGAAAATGTTGTTGATTTATTAGGGGAGGTTCTCATTACCGAATATCTGGGGAGATGTCTCCAGTCGTTTTCGAATTCTGTATAGAAAAACCAAGTTCTTTGACTGAAAGACACGTCCTACTGTTCCGCCATTTATTCGTGAAGATCTCATACTTAAGCTGATAACGTTACCATCTCTCGAAGACCGTCATTTTAAATGTAAAGTCCTCTCATGAAACGAAACACTCTTTTATCATACCATTTTCAAAAATCGGCTTCTTATGAAAGATACAAGTTGTCGAAAATTCATGAAAACCCCATTTTTCTT
Organism: Adalia bipunctata; assembly: GCA_910592335.1. Classification (NCBI taxonomy): domain Eukaryota; kingdom Metazoa; phylum Arthropoda; class Insecta; order Coleoptera; family Coccinellidae; genus Adalia; species Adalia bipunctata. The sequence continues at coordinate 5,794,881 of OU342948.1, read as the reverse complement.
TTCATATCTTCCGGACCGTTGTATCAAATGAACTAGGCTGAAGGACCTCAGGTCGATGGCCATGAATAAACTTTTCTTCTTCTTCTTCTTCAAATGAACTGAATTTCGGTGAATTGTTTCCTGTATTCATGGTGTATATTCCCCAAATAAAACTTGAATATTTTTCTTGGTGTAATTGTCACAGCGTAGCCGACTCATAAACCCACGAAAAACTAATAAAACTACTTGAAAACAATATTCATATTTTCGCAAGACCCAATCGTTTATGAAATTAAAAGTATTCCTAAGTTTATTTATGGAAACGCGTCGTTTTCGAGTTAATTCTAATTTTTTTCGATGAAATTTCAGGAAAAACCCATTCAAAATATCAAGAATAGATGCTTCCCTGGATTTTAAATACCGAATCGCAAAATGATCTCACTACTATTATCAGAATGTTTATCAACTTTGTCGAATTTTGAACAAATTTCGTTGAGAAATATCGTGTTTGTAACATTTTTATTTCAAAAAGGTTAGTGCTTGGATATTCCCGAAATGTTTTAAGTATCTCAATTTCAATCGACTATTTCCCTCGTCTTAATTTCCACCAATCAGAAACGCGCAATTTTGAATTACAAATGGAAAAACTGTATGGCAGCAGCTGTCAGCAGTTTACCGGCGGCAAAACTAGGTAGTTGTTGTCACCAAAAATTACAATACATAGGTAATTGATTGTAGTTTTTTGTGATTTTTTTTTTGTATGTTATGGTTTTCACGAAAAGGAATATCCTGTAATGTTCAGAGAACATCGTGAGAACCAAGGGCAAGCAGGTAGGAATTGGTGTTCTTCTTGAATTTCTGGAGGTTATATGCCTCGGGGAACACCTCCCTAGGCAATGTGTTCCAAAGCCTCGCTGTTCGTTGGATGAACGAGTCTTTGAAGAGAGATGTTCTGCAGGTCTCCAAAGTTACCACGAAGGGGTGTGAAGACTTAACTTGACGGGTTAGTCTGGAAGAGACTGCCCGAGGGGGAACGATTTCTGATATTTCAGAAGATCATCGCCCATGGAAATATCTATAAAATAGAGACAGATCGCCCACTTTTCTACGGTGTTCCAGAGAAGTGAGCGAGCTTGTAAGCGATGCATCACCGACGAGACGAATTGCCCTCTTTTGTACGGAATCCAAGAGTTTTAGGGTGTGTTTAGGTGCAGCACTCCAAATATGGGAACAGTATTCCAGGACAGGTCGAATCTGTGCCTCATAGATCATAAGCAGCTGACCTGAGGTGAAATAGCTCCTGGCACGAAGAAACAGAAAATCAAGTTTTTGGGATGCACTTTTAGCAATGGATCTCACGTGATTCTCCCAGGAAAGGTTACTGCCGACAGTAATGCCAAGCATCGAAATGGATGACTTCAATGGTATGGTCACTCCCGATAATTTTATGCTGGGCACAGTAAGATCGGCTTTTCTAGAGAAAAGACATGCTTGTGTTTTGTTTGCGTTGAATTCTACCAAGTTATTAGATCCCCTTTCAAGAATTGCTGCCAAGTCCATATTTATGTTGTTAACATTTTTTCTTCCTCATTAAATAAATTACCTGTTTTTAGGTTCTCAAATTAATACCTCTACATAATGCATGCATTATCATGAAATAGTCTTGTTAAATATACCTTTTGGGCATCTAATTTTTCCCGTGAAAAAAATCGAAAAAACACAATGCGAAGTAATTTTTTTGAACAAAAAGCATTCGTTCAGGTGCAAAAATCCTCGTCTTCGACTCGGATTTTTGTTGCCACCAGCACTCATGCTTCTTGTTTGAATATTTATAAGGTTTCTCTTTCTTTAAGCCTCAAGAATCTACAGTTGAAATATATGTCAAAGACCCAACCTGTACAGTATTGAACTTTAGATTCTTATCATCAATTTTCAGTACGTTCCATTCAATTGACATTCAGAAATTCCATTTTTTTATTCTGTTCCAACAACAAAGAAAACTCGAAATGGAAATGAATGAAAATCCGAGAGTATCGCATTTCCTGGTACCCTCAGGATTCCAGCAGACCGAACGTGGTTTGACAAAGGATAAGTGACAAAAACAGAGTTATTTGTCAGCAGGAAACTGGAACGAATCAGGGTTTCTGACCACAGAGAAAGTGGAAGGCAAAGTTGGAAGATTAAACTTGTGCATATGCGACTCAAATATTGGAATTGAAATGGAATGGACTGACATGAGGTTGGAGTAAAAGTAAATAGAGACGAGATATTTCCTCATATCGTTTGAATTTGTTCGGAACGAATCACTAAATTGTCGGATTTGATGTTTCACTGCATTATACTCCATTCACAATTATAAAATCACAACTCTGGCCTTGGAAATTTGACATATTCCACTCTGTATCGAAGTTATGACGTTTTTCAGAATATTTTTATGTTCCAAGTTAACACTATGTTGCCCTTTCTACATTCTTAGCGTATTTCTCAGAATGTGAATGAATTGGAAAAGATGTGATGGACGAAAATAATTAACGGTTATATGAACTGATAGAAAGGATTCATTTTCTAGTTATTTGCATGACAAGTACAAGAGATCACTGTTGAAATATATTATTTTTCGCCATGGACAAAAATTGGATTGCTTTCACATAATTTTCATATGCATGCTTGTGAAGATTTAATGTTTATTATCCTCTTGAACTGAAAGTTCAAGACTTGACGACATTTCATTTATTTGATCTTATGAACAAGGAGTAAAATATTCTGACTGTATAGTAATTTATTAGTTTAAAAAATATTCATTCATTACTACCACAGTAGGTTTGTACAAATAAAATGGAATAGGTCAAACATATGCTTCACATTTATCATTCACCTATTCTAAAATAAGACATAAACTCATGGAATATGGAAAAAACCGATGTATTCTGGTTCAATATAGCCTATTTCTACTTTCGGCGAAGGAATGAAAGCTCCAGTGACACATTTCAATTCATCGCAATCTGAATTCACCTACCGTTGAATGCAATATAGTCATATTTCTTCTTTTTTAAGCTTTTTCGACGTGTTTTTTTCTGAAACGTGAAAACGATCAACAATAATCATTTAGAGACCGATGATGGCCATCCAGAACCCGTTTACTTACGAAAATCGTGCAATTTCATTCCGCAAGTTCTTTCCTTATAATTCCTCGAAAATCCTACCTGAACCATATTTTCCGGTCGCTTTCGTTAGAAGATCGTATAAGGAAGTCTTTTTTGCCCATTTACACATTCCAAATAAATTTTGAGCACCAAAAACGATACCGAAACTAACCAAACTTCTTGGGGGACCGGAATTTCGTTTGAAATCTTTCTAAACGGCCAGATACCTAAAAAAACTTCGTTATCAAGTGTGAAAAGGTCGATTAGTACTTACTTTCGCTTTATTTATGCTTATAAATCGATTTTTGGTCCAATTCAAATTTGGCGTTCGTACTCACGCCAAAAGTCGTCGAAGGAAAAAATTACACTTGCACGAAATTTCTCATATCGACGGGAAACTTCTTCTGGACGACGAAGAACGGAAAAATAGGCGATTTCCTATCGATATTTCGCCCCAAAATCGCCGATCGATTCGAACTAACAAAATGTGGCATATCTTTAATAATTTTACTATGATGTGAACAAAGAAACTGGCAACGTCGTTTTGTCATTAACGATATTTTCTGTACGCGCACAGACTTTTCATCAGGTGTACCTACTCCTGAAAACGAAACCATGACCTCCTATGTGATTAAATAAAAGTGAATGGAGTATACATACAATTTTCAACATAGAATGAGTGAAGAGTAAGCCATCAGATTAATATTGTAGAGTCTTGGTTACGTACAAATCAGCAGTATTTTTATTTTCATAAAATATATGTCATGATGACGAATGACCTCTAGTGACATTTCTACCGTTTCAAAATAGATGCATAGAATAGTATTTCTATGCATCTTGCATCTATGTTTCAAACATGGCTGACATTTTAAAATCTTTGGGTCCCTATTGGGCAACCCTTTAGTTAGCAGGGGAGCTCAGCTTTCCAGATCAGAGATAACGACGGGGGAACATAGAGGGCGTGTTGGCGCATCGAAATCCAATTAGCGCCAATTTCAACTATTCGAAACATCAGGTGCGTCATGATTATCTCTCACTCGTGACGCTCTTAATAAATTACAAGACCCGGCAATGGTAATCATGAGGCGTGTCGGGTTTTCCATAGCCAGCTTTAATTTATAGTGTATTTCGTTCCCTATCTTTTCCTGCCCGCTCAACACACGACATCCAGTGTCGGTTCCCATTATTCGAATAGAGTTTCATCCAGGAAAACTTTCGAATTTTTTCAATGAAAGACTCCGAAGAAGCATGTTGAGTTTGTTCTGTTCCTAGCCTTTGAAATAGTTAGTGATTAAGAGGAGTCTATACCGTTCGACGTGCAGTTCAAAACGCGATTCGGGATTTCTCACGACAGAGACCACCGATTTATATGGAGTTTTCACTATTATTCAATTTGAAGAGTTCTTCAAGTCGGAAAGTTCGCAACTTTTTTTTTCGTCGAGAAAAAACATTAATTTTTTTTTCACTCGACGAAAAAAAAAGTTATGAACTTTCCGACTCGAAGAACTCTTCAAATTGAATGATAGTGAAAACTCCATATAAATCGGTGGTCTCTATCGTGAAAAATCCCGAATCGCGTTTTGAACTGAACGTCGAACGGTATAGACCCCTCTTAAGCAGTAGTGACTAATCAGGGATCATTTCCACTTCTACTGTCTTGCTGTCAATTAAAATTGTGCTATATTATGTACAATAGTTGCGTTCGGTTATGCTTCGATAATTCGATCTATCCTCTCCGTCTTATCTTATCTGAATTCAGTTATTGCAAACGGCGTGGATAGATCTCTTGCGTCTTACTTTGCATCTGGAAAAATTAAATGCAATGGCATTTAATTGCAATTTAATGGACAAGGAAATGTCCTTGTCCACCAGAAAAAAGCTGTCGCCTTTACAAATGTTGTATAGATATAAATTTATTGCTTTAACTTAACCATATGGGATCGAACCCTTGAACTGCAATATTGTTCCATATGCCTTTAATTACAATTCTCGTTCTTTTTTTGAATATACCCTTTTTCAACTGAGTTATGATTCGCTATTGAAAAGGTTCTCAACCCAAGAATTTAGGTCAAGTTTGGGAGATTCATCTGTTTTTTTGAGACAATTACGATGTCCTATGAACCTTCATTTGGTTCTCAGTAAAAGCTCATGAAATTAAATATATGGTGACGTTTATTGCAGTTCAAGTTGCATTTGGGAAACACATGGCAGGATCGACTACCAATTCGTCCAAGGTTTCCCTCATTGGTCTGTAGATCCAAGAAATGGGTTGTTTTTCCCCCTATAGTCAAGAATGGCAAAAAAGAGCACTCTGTTCTGCTTAGCGAGGCGTTGTTCGAATCTGACACCCAATCAATTGTTGATCTTTTCCACTTTCATTCAGAGGAAATGAACTCCTTTTTTTCAGCTTGTCTTTCAAACACTATGTTACAGAGACAAGTAGTCAGTAAAGTTAAAGTTTGAGTATAAGTAATCGAATCACTTTGCTCCCTTGCTATACATTTTCATATAGAAGGTTGCGTTTACAGTCAGTAGAGTTTATAATCGTCGCGTCGGTCAGTAAATAAATTTCCAGTACAGTAGAGTTTATAATCGTCAGTCAATTACCAGTTGTCAATAAGTAATTAGTTATTTTTTGTAATTCACAACAACACTTTGCTCCCTTGCTATACATTTTTATATAGAAGGTACATCATAATTCTTCCTTGCTATACATTTTCATATAGAAGCTCGAGTTCAAACTTGTATACATAATACTTGTATAATCGTTTCGTGCTTGTTACCTACGTTGGAGGAACAAGAAAAATACAGTTTACTGCTTGTTGGGAGTGCGTTCACATTTCACCACTTCCTCATCTTCTTCGTAGTTGTTATCAAGTACCTACAGATAACAACTTAACGCGGTAATCATCAAGATTACTATAGGGTAATAATGTGTAATGACATTTGTGGAATGTCCAATCCCAAGGACGACGAGGAATGGACAAACCTGGGTTTTCTTCAACACTTTCGGCTACAGCAGCAATATTCTCGGCTGTTCGTGAGCGAAGTGCACGGGTTTTATTCTTCACATCACTAACTTGTCCAAACAGCTAAAATTTTTACACCAATTTCTGTATTGCGGTTTGACAAGGTGTTTCACGACGACCCAAAAATGTTCGAGTTTTACGAACCGTCTCTGCCAAATTTTCACCATTTTTATAGTGAATTTCAATTATTTCAGTGCGTTGTTGAAGCGTGTATCGTTCCATTTTTGGCGTACTTTCTACTTGTCAAATGTCGAAAAAGGACAGCTTCAAAAGTGACATCCTTTGTAAGCAGAAGTCAAAGACAAACCCTGCACATATACCGTAGTTCTATTCGGAATTAACTGATAATAATGGAAGTGAGTTGTTGAAATCGATAAATGGACTGAGTTCGACAAACACGAACTAATAAATAATTCCAAGTTTTATTCCACCCCTTTGTCATAAATGAAATGTTAAAACTCCATTCATTTAGATCCTCCAGAAATTATGTGATTAGGCGATAACAGAGCAACGTTAGTGACGATAGAAATACAGGGTGTCTTCATGGGTGATTCTATTTTAACAGAGGGAAGAATTTCAGAGGGCAATAATATATTGATTGGGCTATGAAACCCTACGTAATTAATGAAATCCCTGATTTAAACAAATGGCACAATACGTCAAAATCCGCTTTTATCACGCGACAATTCGCCTTCAACCAGTATTAATCGCAATCCTGATAAGTTTGATTAAGACATGTGTTCCATGTAAACCTCTCAGGTTGGATCTGATAGAGGAATGGCTTTGGGCTTGTCTTGGCAATCGGCAGCCACACAATATGAAAAATGGAATGAAGGCTCAGACACGCAACAAATCCACTTTTGTTTGATGATGCGACTGCCAGATAATGTTTCCAAAGTACCTTAATAGCGTTTCGGGCTAACTCTCCCTGCAGAAGTCAATAAAAGACACGAAATAGAATAGGTGGGGTAGAAAGGGAGAACTCACGTTGTTTGATGGGCGACAAAGGATGGAGGGGCGCTCGCAATGCGCATTGATCGATTTCATTAGTGTATACACGGTGAGACTTTATTCTCCACATTTTTCCACTTCAGATTCCTCTCAACAAAACTCTTTTTCATTAAATTGATTTTCGCTGTAGACTTGTGATCTAAAGAAAAACGAACAGCACGACTGAAAAAACATTAAACTGGAAAGAAGAAAACAAGACCTACATTTAATCAATACAGGGTGTTTCAGAACAAATCCGAAAAATTTGAGGGGATGATTCCTTGTTCAAAATAAAGGGTAGTTCGTCTTATAAATTTTTGTTAACTGAATTTGAAGAGAAACTTACGCATCGACTTGGATAGAATTAAATTCGGATATCCTGGTTCGGTTAGAAACTTTTTCATTTCCTGTATCTTTCTCGTAAAATGTACCGTTTTGAAATAAAGAAATAAAATGTAAATCATAACTTGTCGTTCTGAAATAAATTGCTTTTCCCGACACGTAATGATTCACGTTTAATTTTTTATTTCGAAACGGTACATTTTACGAGAAAAATACAATAGTTGAAGAAGTTTCTAAACGAATCAGGGTATCCGAGTTTATTTCTATCCAAGTTGCGTAAGTTTTTCTTTGAATTTAATTTTTCCGCCATCTTTGAACGGTGATATCTCCCTTACATTTGATTTTCGACCCAACATTTATACAGTGCGCGTATATTCTTTACAGGAATTGCTGAAATTTTCAAGAAAAACAGTATATTTTAAAACTAGTTGCAGAATGGGCTCCTATTCTAATACGAATGCGAAATTCGAAAACGAGCGACGAAGGAGCGAGTTTTCTAACGCATGAGTGTTGGAATTTCATTCTGCAACGAGTATTAGTCGATATTTTCCCTATTTCAGTCAAATTTCGTTGAAATTCAATGAAAAATTCAGATTATACATCCTAGTGACTTTTGTATTGTATCTTGGCAGTTGGTGTTACGAAATTGCCATTTCCAAATTGACGTGTGGTGAAAATCGTTTGGATCGGAAGCCAGTGTTGACAACCAAAAAACGAAAAATATAACTGAAAACAATGCTGTAATGAGTTCATTACAGCACTGTTTTTAGTACTGTAATGAACTCATTACGATACAGAAATAGAGAAATTTTTTTTTAAATTAGTTAGTTCAGTATGTGCACTTTGTCATGGCTCATTTACTTTGAGGCGATGGTACCTGATGAAAGTCAACTATTACAGTTTTGTTCATGCACAAATTTCAACCCCTTTCAACCCCCCTCACGTGTAAAATTAGAATGTGTGAAATACTGCGCCTCAGTTATGATCTTAAGTAGGAAATCAAGTAAGTAGGCATGTAAAATTTTTCTTGAAAATCTCTGCACGCCTGTGAAGAAGATACAAAGACCTTGCCAAAAAAGTACCACATGATCCACTTTCCTTATTCAAAAAATTTAGAAGGTTGATGGGGATGACACAGGGTGCAACAAAAATTCTTCAAAATGCATAAAAATTTGGTAAAAGTGAAACAAAAAATGACCTATTTCAGGATCTTGTTGCCAAATATTTTTCTTCTGAGAAAATGAGTAATTTTGATGCGCACTGTATATCAAACTGCCCTTTATTTTGAACAAGGAATCACCCCCTCAAATTTCTTGGACTTGTTTTGGATTGTCCTCATTTTTTTCAAGAAAACTCAGAATTATAAGTCCAAATTTATTTCATCATGTCAAACATAAATCTGATAATTCCACCAGCCTAAAGATTCTAGTATTTATAAAGCAAAATGTTTGGTTTGTAACATTTCCGTGGATCTTGCTTGCTGGGCTCTTTCCTGTACCTCTCCCACTGCTCAGGGTTGTCTTGACGCCATCTTGCCTTGTCCGAATTCTCAATGAGCGAACCTTTCTTCTCGAAAGCGATTTGGTATAAGTGCCCCTGAATTTTCTTTTTTTCAACCAGACGTCTTGCTTCTACTTCTTGTGAATCATCCGAATATTTCTTAAGCGATTCCTCTTCATTTTTCTTTTCCACAGAAACACTTTCATCGAATCTATCCCGAAGGTCGAAGAGATTACTTTCAGGGACTTTGGTGTCGAAATCTAAGTTGAGTCCGAAAGCAGAAGGGTTACTTGGTGTTGATTTTATGCATTGTCTTTTGCTCTTTATACATTCCATATCTTTGACTCTTTCTTCTCTTGTGTATTCCCCAAATGAAGGAGTTGTAGGGAAACGGAATTGGGAAATGTCATACTTATTCTTGTAGGTACTTGGCAATTTGAAAGTCGGTTCAGTTTTTCTTTTATTAATCTCTGGAAAGTCACTGAAGGAAAAACGCGATACCTCCTTGTCCTTTTCTTTCATCTGTTGCAATCTGCTGTAAAAATCTTCTTCTATAGGCACCACATAACTCCCAACAGCCACATCTTTCACCTCTAAATCCAATCTTTTCTGAGTACACAGATCTTTCAACATTTTCGTTCTCGTACGTTTCATCTTGCTCATTTCTCTCATGTACACCTCACGGTTTTTCTTCAGCTGCAACCTATATTTCTCCCTCAACGTCTGTATTCTATGCAGTCTTACTATAGGTTCAACATTGCTGTCTTTGATGGCGTCTATTTCGTTTCGATACTGCTGTTTGATTTGTTGGATGTTGAGTTTATGTTTAGAGCAAACTTCTTGGGATTTCTTCCTTTGGTTGTCCAAGTCTTCGAATCTCCTTTCGCATTCGCTTTTACCATTTTCGAATTTCGGGATCAGTTCAGTTTTCAGAGGGAAGGTTGTACTTTGGCGTGAATACTGTAGAAGGAAATTTGGTTTTGGAGATTTGGGAGTGGTAGGAGGTGTCAGACTGGAAGTGGCCTTAACTGATACTTCCTTTTGTCGAAGAGTTTGTTTCCTGATTTTATTCTTTCGTCTTGCTGTTTTTATCCTTCTATTTTTGTTGTCCTCGTTACTAATACGTTCTAGTCCTTCTGCGATAGCTTCATATAGTTTTCGTTTTGAAGCCTTCTGTTCACCTTTCTTCGACTTTTTATCAGGTTCTTGAGGCTCTTTGTTTTTATTCAAGTAGGTAATGAGCTTCAAAATGCAGATATCGTGAATGATCGAACGTATAATTTTCTTCAGATTCGTACTAGCGAGTACTGCCTCGATTGATGTCAACGCAGTTGTCTGAATGTTTGGTTCTGTTATATTTTTAGTTTTTTCTTCATTTATAATTTTTTTCGAATCTGCAGCTTTGTTTCTTTGCTTTTTGGAGCTACTAGAAGTAAGTCTAGGATCTTCGGTTATGTAACAAACTCCGTTATTGCTTTTCGGGTAGCAAACGTCGTTTTTGAATAAATTGGATGCTGAAATGCTATTTCTGTGCTTTCTGCGTAATCTACTGGCTGCAATTTCATTCATAGGGCCAATGGATCTTCTAGACGGTTTATATTTATACTCGGCTTTCTTCAAGACAGTATCACCACATTTAGAAAGTATTTTACTACTGTTAGCCGCCTCCAAAACTTCCATAGTCTTGTTGAAACTAGCAACAATATTGTTGTAATCCAGGCTGTCATTGTTGGCAATAGCTTGACAGTTTGATTTGATCGTATCGAAATTATTCGTGTCTATATTTTCAGGGAAAATGAGGCACAGCAAAGCAATTCCTGTGACGGTTAACAAAGAAGCACACAAAGACAACACTCCAATAGTTTCTGCTTTGCATTTACTCCTGCTCTTCGAACGTTTATTGTTTCTGCTTAATTTTTTCTTGAAGACAGATTGGTTGGGATAATCATAATCGTGTTCCAGCATCCGTTCCTGCAAATACTCGTCGAATGTGAGGAATCCATTTTCTCTTGTTTCCTGCTTGGAACTTTCACTATCTTCATCTGAGGAATGTTTGATGGATGCACTAGATAATGTCACCTTAACGAAATCGTCCTCTTTGGCGTTCGGTAGTTCCGATAACGTCACAACTTCCGTGGTTTTGATAACTTCAATGTCCAAATTTTGGTTCTTCTTCGAATCGTTACCTGCGGTAGATATGAAGGTTTCTTGAACTTCCTCAATGACAGTCCAGGAGGAATCACTGCTTACATCTGAACCACTCTCGGTTTTCTTCACATTCATCGTATATTTAACTTGAATTTGGCCGCGTCCTTGGGGGAAAATTTCAATGATTTATGTTTGACATGGGTAATTTTGTTTTTGCGATTTGAGTGACAGGTTGATTAGAGTACCTAGATTCCAAAACTGAAGCGAAGTGGAAACTCTTTGTTCTCGATAGTTCTCAATCTGACTAATTTCGTCAAATTAATTCTGATGATGATACAGGAGCTGGCGTACTATAAGTTCTTAGCTTCCCACTCAACGTAGAAGCTATAGAATTAATCCTATATTCCCGCGGTTTATGGGGTATTTCGTTGAAACAAGGCTGTTATTGAGATCGATTTCTCGCCTTTTCAGGGCATAAATCCCTAAACATATATTTGAGGTGGGGCAAGGCTCAACGATCCCTACGTCTGGAACAGATAGTGAGCAATAATGAATTAATTAAGTGCCAAAGCCTCATGAATAGTGCTCTCGAATCTCATAGGGGCCATTATCGCCCAGGTGGAATTTGTATTTGTAAATTGAACACGTGATGGTCCAGAATGAAGCCATTGCTGCAGTACGAATGAATGGACTTCTTCATAATGAATTGGAAGATACTTTATGATGGGAAACAAGCAAATATTAAAAAAATATGGAAGGCTTTGGGTCTTAATGAAATCGTTTCGATAGTTGGAATTTGATATCTTATAATTGCTTCAAATATATGTTAATTCACTTGTCTTTTTAGGCTTTTTCGATTTTTTCCTTCACTGATGAGCTACTGAAGATTCTTCAATGCTAGCACAGATCTTCAGTATCCAGAATTCTCTAGTCATACAAGTAGGCATTCCTCTCATGAAATAAAACTTCTTTTCATTGGGACACCCTGTATATGCAGTAGGTAGAGACACAATTGCTTTCCTGGACGTATTTCGAGATTTCTATGAAAATGTCTGTTTTTTCTTCAACCTACCTTGTGGTTGTTCTCCCGTGGTGACAATAATGGTGGTGTGACACAATTGACAGTTGCCGAAGCTATACCGGGTAGTCCAAGTTCGTAAATATTCAACATGTGTGCTGCTTGGGCGTGAACCATCAAGTCCCACGCATTTTGGAAAGAATCCTTGCATTGAACACAAAGGAGTGAAGCTGATGAGTGGTCATCTGTTGGTGATTCTGGAAAGAAAAAGAAAGATAACTCTGTGACTCCACTCCATTCAATAATGCACAGATCCTCACTTTTGTTGCAAATACAGGATGTTCCTGAATTGGAGGTACAAATTAAGAGGGGAGATTCCTTGCATGTTTCAAGAAAAAAAGTCAAATATATAGATGGGACAGCAAATGATTTGTTTTCGAGATACATGCTGGTGAAGGTCGAAGTTCTTCTCATAGTATCTGCGTTTTACAAGGTATTCGACTGAAATTTGGCATAAATACGGGAATGTATTGATATCTAGTTAGCCTAGACTAGTTCCATTCATAAACAAAATATTGCGATACCATATCAGCGTAGAGTTCGACGTAAAAAAAAAGATGTCCACCGAAATTGTAAAAATCGAAAAATTGGAGTATCGAGCCATCATCAAGTACCTGTATTTAAAAGGGTTAAGAGGTGAGCAGTTTTACGAAGATATGCTTTATACCTTTGGTGATCAATGTCCTTCGTATGCGACCGTGAAAAATTGGACTGCAAGCTTCAAAGGAGATAAATTTTCCATTGAAGATGATGACCGATTGGGAAGGCCAGTTTCTGTGTCAGTCCCCAAATATCGATGCAGTTCATGACATGATTTTATCAGACCGTCGAATTGGGCTAAAACGGATATCTGAAGCACTGAAGATTTCATACGAACGCGTACATCATATAGTTCACGTCAATTTGGACATGAGAAAAATTTCTGCAAAATGGATTCCCAAATGTTTGAATGTTGACCAAAAACGTGCAAGGGTAGAAGCATCGCGTTCGATCTGTGCTCGATTTGAAAACGATGTAGACTTCTTAAACCGAATTGTTACTATGGATGTGACTTGGGTACATTTCTACGATCCAGAAACCAAGCAACAATCGATGGAATGGCGACACTCTGGTTCTTCAAGACCTAAGAAGATTCGTGTCCAAAAATCTGCTGGAAAAGTTCTTGCTTAAGTTTTTTGGGATTGCCATCAAGTAATCATGATTGATTCTTTGGATAAGGGTAGAACAATATCTGGAGATCACTATTCGACATTATTGACCACTCTACGGGAAAAAATTAAAGAGAAAAGACGCGGAAAGCTATCCAAAGGTGTTTTGTTTTTACAGGACAACGCCCCAGTACACAAATCTCATGTTGCTATGCAAAAAATTCATGATTTAGGGTTAGAATTACTAGAACACCCCCCTTATTCACCAGATTTGGCTCCGTCCGACTATCATCTCTTTCCTCAACTGAAAAAAAGTTTAAAAGGTCGTAAATTTTTTTCCAACGAGGAGGTAATAAAAGCTGTGGAGGACTGGTTTGCAGAGCAAGAAGAAACATTTTTTGAAAGGTCTAGAGACGTTGCAGGTTCGCTGTTATAAATGTATTCAATTGAGAGGAGAATATGTTGAGTAATAAAATATTTTGACATTGAAATTTTGTTTGGTTCTATAGTAGGCTAAAAATTTTTCAATATATCCTCGTACTCCATTCCAATTTCGATAAAATACAAACATCGAGACGATATGTACCCTTTGTTTTCACCAGTTCATGGTGAAACCCTGTAGTTTCATGCGATATTTGGGGCATAATACGCAAAACACGAGCATTCCTCCCAGCCTGAAATAATAACATGTGAATATTCATTACGGCGAAGAGGAACAACAGGAATACCTCCATTCCAACTTTGTCATTACATCAGACATATTTGGGTCCCGTGCAGACTCATCTACCGAAGTGACCAGCTGCGACTTCGCGTAAATTTTCTGCCTCTAGATCCTGCTTCAAATCTCAACTCGCTGGGGATTTCCAATTTGAAAGTTTAACCTCTCTACCTGCAGCGCCACCCTCAGTTAATTACTCTCTTCATTACATTCTTACTGAACTTACTGGCCCTGTAATTAACGACACCGCTAGTGCTTAATTCGGGAACTTGCGGATGAATTACCCCTGTATTACGAGCATCTGACAGGAAATTTCAGCTCTTCAGTAAGATTTCCACTGGAGGCTTCCTTCCAAGTATACAGATGAAGGGTTCCCAACAAGAACGATATACTTTTGAAATGAAGTAAAACAAAAAATAAGTATTGTAATTTGAGGTGAACAAAAGTCGGCCTAGAGCGGTTTTATTTATTAAATGAATTGTTTTATACTTACTGGTTTTATTTACATCACATCTACAGGTGAAGCGTAGTTTACAATACGTTTTCTTGTGCTCTAAAAGATCGTGTAAGTCAGTGAACATTTCTCTGCAATTCCCACAAATCAGTATATCTGGATTACCTGAAAAAAAAACGCAGCAATAAAATATCATGCGGCGAATTTCCCGTCGCATGGAACACTCTTTATAATTTTTTTTTTAAAATATGCGCATTTGAAATTACAAATCGACGTGTCCGAGCGTTTTTCCTGACACCCCCTCATTTATTCGTTATCGAATTTAATCCATTTGGCTGTTAGGTACACTCTGTATACGATCTCCATGAAATGCGTAGATTCTATCGCTGACAATGAATTTCATGAAAATATCTTGAGTATAATTATGGATGAGGATAATAAAGAATGACCCTGTATATGAAGGACGGTATAATCATATTTTGTAGCTCATCATTCCAGATTCTATGTTCTGGACGATAAGATATTATTTTAAAATCGCAAAATTTGTTCTTCGTCAAGAACACAAGTTTCATTATGACTTTAAAACTGTGTTCTACTTCTTCGTGATTTCCAATTTTCATTCCATACGAATCCTCAACAGATATGATCCCCAAAAGTGCTGAATTTTTAACAAATTCATCAGGAGCTCCCCTGCTTTCCGCACCAAATCTTCGAGCCCGGATCTGCCAAAACTTTTGTTCGGTTTGCAACCTGTCAACTCTTCAAATTTTTGATGAATTAATCTTTTCCTCGCATTAAAGTTTGATACAAATCTCTGTAGCAAGCTTTTCCTTGAACCCTTTCCCTATTTTCTCAAGCCTAAGTATAAAATCCCTCTTGCATAAACTTTATGAGGAACAGATTATTCAAATTTTCGGTAATCATATCATTCGGTTGAATAATGTATGTCCGACTAATGTGTTACTTTATTTAGTCAGCCTAGAGTTGAAAGTAAACGGAATTTTATATTTCTGTTGATTTTAACATAGTTAAGACATTCAGACTCAAAATCATGAAGGTATCATCCGCATATCGCAGCTCGTATTTGGATGGTTTCCTTGGGGCTGCATCAATGGCCTTCCCCGCAGTCAATCGTCGAGATACCTCTGAAGATGCCCACTGCAGTTGAAGGTGAAACGTTATATCAAATGTGTGAAAAGGATATGATCCTCAGTTTTCATTGTTATTCCAAATGAATACATTCATCAGATGAGCCTCTTTCAGGTTCAATCACAGAAATATAATAAATACTAGAATGCTATTAGGTACGTCCGAGATTCAGTAAAATGACCCCACATAGCGAATAAAGACCTACTACTTGTACATGCGCAGCTCGTCTCTTCTTGCCACGTCGTTGCCAAGCATTATGGTTTCAGATGAAGTTCGGAATAAATCTTATTGTGAAACCAGTGAATTCGGCAACACCGCTACGCGACGAAAACAAACACATCTTCACATCAGAAAAAGAGCAGTGTCGTATTTTAGGATTTGTTGATTCCCTTCGTTGTGTGCTTTCCTGTTTATTCATTCGTATAAATTCGCTTGCCTTTTCTGCTCCGTTTTCGGTGTTTCTTCGTTGTTTTCTTGAACATTGTGTAGTACTGATACTCCTTTGACCTTTAGTTTAGTTTTGTACTTGAGTTTTACTAGTTAATTTTGATAGTCGAGTGCTGTGACAAATTATAGACAAAATGAAGTGCATGGTTCTTTTTTGCGCAAATAAAGGAGAAACCCATTTTATGAAAGTAAGTTTAGTTTAAGTAAGATACTACAGCTATTTTATTATTATTGCAAATGTTGATATCGACAACTTATTCATACCACATTCACGAAGTCAAAAATTTTAAGTTCTACCCTGATGACACGTTCACATATTGCGCAAACTCTGTAGTAGGTCAATTTTCCCTATGAGGTGCCAGGAATTGTGAACTGATTGGCGTTCTAGTATTTATTATATTTCTGTGGGTTCAATATACCCACTAGTGGATCCGGACATTTCTTCAGGGGGAGGCCATGAATTTCTTCAGGGGGGGGGCATGAATTGATAAAAATTTTCTAATTACAATAAGGGAGTTAAAGACTTAAAATAGAAAACTCGGAAATGAAAAATTGAAAACATAAAACTGAATAAAATCTGGTTTAAGAAGGACAATATGGTCAAGTTTGGTATCGAGTTATAGGTTTTCGAGGACGCCGAATTCAATAAAAAATATTTCAAGGCACTTTCTAGAGAAGTTTAGATTTTGACCTGCAAAATGGCATTTTTTCAAAAAATCGAAATTTCAAATCAACCTAAAATGGATATTTTCTGAGTTAATATCCACTTTAGGGCAAGGGTGTGATGCATACACTCACATTATTTTTTAACGTAGATTCAATATCTGCCATAAAAAAATGGGGTTCTAATTTGAAAAAATTGATTTTTCACGATTTTGTCGTCCCTAACTTTGAAAGCGATTTGTTCACCCCCTGTATCATGAATCGCGATTTCGATTTTTAAAGTGGATACATCAATCTTACATCTTGAAAAATCCCAAAAATGAAAATTTTCCATCCAAAAACCTCGAAGTTATTCTTGTTTCAGCGGAGCTCTATTTTCGATTTTTTTTTCGAATTTTCCCGCTCAGAGAGAATTTTCCAACCAAAACTGAAAAATGTTACATCAAAATAACTTGAAATTTTCTAAGGAATCTATTTCTGCAATAAAAAAATGGTGTTCTAATTTGAAAAACGGAAGTTGACGTCATTTCCGGAAAAACCGGAGGTGCTCATGCCTTGAAAATATTTTAGATTTCATCAGCATCGTGAAATACTTATAAGTGCTGAATTTCATGAAAATACGTTCAGTAGTTTCCCGTATAAATATGGGTGAGGTTCCTCGTGAAAGACCCTGTATAGGGATTATTGTCGATTGTCAAGGGGGTCCATGGCCCCCATGCCCCCGCTGTATCTGCCTGTGAATATACCACAACCGTTTCTACAGGAAACAAGCGACGAATACCCAAACAAAACCTATATTGTTTCGATGAAGAAAATGACAATGATAAAATTTCGTACAGAACCCATAACGAACAAGCTATAATAAAAAAATCATTTTTTAAGACAAGCTTTTATAATAACAACACTCATCCGCCATTTTGAAGCCGCCATCTTGAATTCCTCAATTTTGAAAAATCGTAATTTCCGACCCAGAAAACCCCCAGATACCAATTTTGAATAGAATCGGATCATAATCACAAAACTCGTCCGCCATATTGTAGCCGCCATATTGTAGCCGCCATCTTGAATTTTTCAATTTTGACGTAGGAATCATCATTGTCGAACCCAACAACCCCCAGATACTAATTTTGAATGGAATCGGATGATAATTACAAAACTCATCCGCCATTTTGGAACCGCCATTTTGTTTTTTTCTATAAAAAATATTTCATGATGCATTGTCACCAGAATTATGGACACCTGCCAAATTTCAAATCAATCGGACGATTAGAAGTGGGTCATATTCAACTTGCAAGATTTGATTACAGACAGACACCGGGACAGGTGAAACTAAATAAAAGCTTTTAAAAAAAAGGATTACGCGCGACAATAGATACGGTCGCCATGAAACTGAAACATTTGTCAATGTTAATGCCTGTTACAATTTCAACACAATGCAATTATAAGAGCCGTCGTCTGTATTACAGGCCACCCACTCGCCTGTGACGTCACACGACAGGGCCATTTTAAATATGAATGCAATTGAGATTAATATAGAGAGCTTATTACGCTTGTTATTCTCAGTGGGGAGTCGGGGCCTTAGGCTCGGCTTATTCCGTAGTTGAATTAAATAACAGACTGGAAAGCATTCGGCTTCGGAAGTAGAAAGGGATGCTAGTTTTCAGGTTCTCAAGACCAGGGTATTTGCAATACACAAAAGATTCAGTTTTTACCGGTGTACATTGTGAATGAAGGTCTTAGAAAGTTCGTCTAAAGGCCGGTTCAGACTTTAGTTTATAGTGAAAAGGGGTTACAGTCCACTGCGACCTTAAGGTCTATTGTGCCTCCTTATAGAGGCTTCAATGAGGATAATTCCCTACTCCTACAAGTTTCTTGTCCAAAGCACTCTTTCCTTTGGCTTACAATGGCATAGCATTACGTAACCAAGTGAATAGAAGTTTCTTCCTCCTCCCCACAGAATCTACACTCATCAGTGTCAGATGAGCCCATTCCCAACAGGTTCTTCAGGCGACCACGTCCTGTGAGAAAGCCAGATATATTTGGATCTAGCATTTTCAAAGTTCCGGAGGAACTTCTCGGAGTGATCCATCCCTGGGAGATTCCACCAGAGTCTTTCCCTTTCGGTTTTCTCCTTCTTATAGGTACATTTTCCTTCACCACAGAAGGGTTCTGGGCCAGTGAGTGACGTTTGTGCGCTCTTTCTGGTCAGCGTGTTGGCCTCTTCGTTTCCTACGATTCCCGAATGACCGGGAACCCAGATTAAAAAGACCTTATTCTTCTTGCCTACCTCATTGAGTTTGTTTCGGCACTCCCAAATCAGCTTTGAGTCAATGACGTAGGAGCTCAGTGCTTTGAAGGCAGCTAGACTATCTGTATGAATAGCTATATCGCACTTCTGATAGTTTCTTTCCAGATTTATGTCTAGACATCTTTCAATTGTTAGTATTTCCGGTTGTACAGGAGCCTAACGATAGTGCACACTTGGTACTTGCCCCCTAAATCCCAGCGCCAGCTCCTGTAGCGGTTTTAGAACCATTTGTATACCATTTTATTGTATTTTCTTTGAGATTATAGTCGGAGTATTTCCGTTTCCAATCTTCTCTTTTGCTCAGCATTGTACTGAAGTTTTTCTCAGAGCTTACTTTCTTGATCATCACATAACTAGGAAGTTTGCAGAAGAGAGGTAGTTATTCAGAGAAGACCAAACTCTCTGATTCCTGATTCTCTCTTTGCCTGCTTCTTCTTTATATATTAGGATGGCCTCATGGGCTACCTTATCCATCACTAGATGTAGAGGTGTGAGGTCTGTGATGATCTCAAGCGGATGTTTTGGGTGAAGGCTGGATCAGATAAGCAAACCTGGCTTCTTCGGATCTCAGATTTGGAGTTGGCTGGTCGCTACACGCGTACTTATAGTAGGAGAAACCAGGATTCAGCCTCTATGAACCCCTTACAGATACTTAGAACTCTGATGTGGCACAATAGACCTTGAGGTCGCTGTGGAATGTGACCCTTTTACCAAATTATGAAGCTTGCGGTGCATTATCTTCAAATGGTCAGCTTCAATTCGCCTTGAAAGTTCTGGAACCTTTAAGTGTCTTCTGCTTAATATCCCCAGAGCGCGAAGTCTTCTTCTGATAGCCAGAAACACCTGTAGCTTGCAAACGTTGCTTTTGAAGCTCTGGATGAGATATTGGGGGATTTGTTTTTGCTATTTGAGCTTCAAAGGGATCCTGCCCTTCTTTAGTTACTCTTCCACGACTTCTTGTTCTGCCAGAGCAATAATTCTTCACTGACAGTGAGTCGCCACAGGAGAAAAGTTACAATAAATCTCTTTTGCATTCAATTTGAATCATTCCTTTTCTAGTCGTTATACACTGCGCAAAAAAATTAACGCACATTCTGAAAATCTCAATTTTAATGAAAGTTAACTCTACATTGACTTTATAACTTATTTTTTATGTTCTCTCGGGAAGGTTTTGAACGAAACAAGACACATTAAATGGAAGAAAAATTCAGGATTTCACCGAATCTTATGTGAAAGAGAAATGAACAATTTTCAAAATACTGAAATGCTGATAAGTGATTTAATACTTGTTATTTCCACCCCTTGCGTTAATTACAGCTCGGCAACGACGGTTCATACTCAAAATGAGTGATCTTAAAATGTTCTGGTCTAATCCTTCCCAGATTTCTCCGAGTTGGATTCCTAAGTCATTAAGAGTAGCTGGATGATTTTCTGAACTTCTCAGCCTTCTATTGAGGTTGTCCCAAACCTGCTCAATCGGATTGAGATCTGGACTTCTTGCTGGCCATTCCATTCGAGAGACTTCAACCTCTTCAAGGTACTCCTGAACGATGCGCACACGATGGGGTCTGGCATTATCGCCCATAAAAATGAAATTTTCACCAATGTATGGAGAAAATGGCACTACATGCTCTGCAAGAATGTTCCTTATATACTTATCAGCATTCATAGCTCCATTATCAACGACCACTAGGTCTGTGCGAGCAGTCAAAGATATTCCACCCCATACCATAATCGATCCTCCCCCGAAACCAGTAGTATTCAGGAAATTGCACTGAGCATATCTTTCATGTGGACGTCTGTATACAAGGGAACGTCGATCACAATGGTAGAGGCAGAATCTAGACTCATCTGTGAAGCGAACTCTTTTCCAATCGGTCTCTTCCCAATGGATATGCTCTCTCGCAAAATCCAAACGCGCCCTTCGATGGGCTGGGGTAAGAGCTGGGCCTCTTGCCGCGACACGAGGCCTTAAATCATATTCTCTGAGGCGATTTCTTATTGTCTGAGTGCTAATTTGCACCTCATGAGTTTGCTCAATCTGATTTTGAAGGAAGCGAGCGGTTGCAAACCGTTGTCTCAACGAAGAAACTCTCAAGTAACGTTCTTGAATGGCAGTTGTTACCCGTGGTCTACCCTGTCCTGGTCTTCGGACATTCATACCTGTCTCCCTGAATCGCTGCAACATTCTGGACACACTTGTATTGGAAACTCCAAACCTTTCTGCAATTCTTGTGTATGTCCACCCTTCTTCTCGCAAAACTACCGCTTGGGCACATTCCTCTTGGGTCAAATTGCGTGTTTCGCGTTGCATAGCGATCGAGTGTAGAAAATCAAACGAAAGAAGAACTATTGATCACTAGAATTGATCGAGAACAACTGATTTTAGAATGGAGCCAATACATTCAAAATCTGATAATATCATCTTGTTTTATTCCTGCTGGGAGAAAACATCTGTATTGAAGAAAAACGTTGAAAGTGGATAACATATATGCATGCATAATTCTGATAAAAATAAATATCATTGAGAACACCTTCAGTTGTAGAATAAATTTGAGATTTCCATAATGTGCGTTAATTTTTTTGCGCAGTGTAGTATGCTCCAAAAACAAGTATGATTATGAGAATAAATAGGCTGCTACCGAATCGTCCGGTTTTTGCCTGGAACCTCGGATATCGATCGGACTGGAAGCGATCGCAAAACTTGTACATGTTTCTTCGGGCTTGTCAACCTTCCCCAGCACACGGGCATCTCCAGTCGCAATCACGGGCTCTCAGATAAAAAATATCATCGAAATAAAAACCGAACAGACGAGCGATGCTGTACTTACTATATATCTTGAGTTGATCAAGTGGCGGCAGCGTCGTCTTCTGAGATTGATTGCTCTTCCCATTTCTCACCGTTGACGTCATTAACCTTTGCCGTTTTATCGGTGGAACTAATCGTGGCGGGCCCACGGGGAATGAGGTCGAGGCGTAGTAACTGAAACAAAAAATATGAGTTGATTACTCCGCCATAATTGGAAAGGGGTTTTGCGGGACCGAAATAATTAAACATATAATAGAAAACTTCGGATTGAAGTTGTTTCCTGCTCTCGTACTCTGCCGAGGAAAAAGTTACGGACTTCCTCTGAGGATACCAAACACTCAATTATTAATAATATCAACAAATGCCCCGCATGGCCTGAACCTTACCTCGAGAAAAGTACCGAGTTTATCGCTTTGCTCACCACAGTTTCGACTTCATTCTGGACACCATCAGAGCAACATAACTGGAGAATTCTAGAATCCTGCAATGATTTCGCGTATTTGGTAGATGGCGCCAGGCTTGATAACTGTCATGAGTTAGCGCCAAATGAAATTTCATTTAGTGAATAGAAATAATACGTGGACTGTAGGAAATTTTTTGATATTGGGAAAAGCTTTGAGTACCTATTGTAGTTATTCTGATTCTTTATATTCATTATCGTTTATTTATTTGTTATTTAATCTTGAATTAACTGTTTCTTTGAGAATACTGATCTATGACTCCTCCAAAAGGATAGGATAGGTTGGCACCAATGAACTAGTTAAATATTTGTTATTGTTTTGAATTTGAATACAGAATACACATATCTTAAATAAACCTTTTGTCGATATACTATACTGTATCAAAAATGCTATGTTAATATACTATACAAAAATTAAAATACATAATCTATAAGTTCAAAAAATATTGCAAAAATATGAAAGCGAAATTCTTCAAAATCCGAAGGGAACATTCTCTTTGATGTCAGTTCATTCTTTATGAAATAGGTACATTTCCTATAATTTAGTGTTAATATCTTTCTTAATTTCATGTTCATATTCTTTGATCTCATTCCCTTTCCTATGTTGAATTTGTATGCTCCAATGTGATATGCCAGTAGAAATATTTTTTTATCTTTCTTCGTTGATGAATTGTCAACGAAGGAACAAAACTCAATTTGGTTGTGTGCACACAACAATATTTATTTAGGTACATCTCGGAAATATACTAACTGACAAAGAAACTGCAACACCCAGAAGGAGCTGTTTAAATTCAAAAATTTTTTTTGTAAAACATAGATAGTAATTTTTTTTGCTGGAATATTGCAGTCGTTTTTTTGCAAATTTACTAAATTTTACAACAAACCAGCTGTTCGGGGAGATCCAAAGTCGATGTTTAGTTTTTGTTAAAATGCCTAGAGCAAGTGTACGTGGAATTTATAGCCAGTTAAAAGAATTTGAAAGATGTCGAATTATTGCTCCACGAAAGGCGGGGTTGTCATTTCGAGAAATCGCTAACCGTACGAACATAAATCCAACTACTGTTATGAGATGTTGTCGAGCGTGGTTTGATAATGCCCAAAATCGAAGAAAAGTAGGCACCGGACGTCGAAGGGGCACAAATGAAATTCAAGATCGACGTCTAAGACTTATGGCCATTAGAGACCGATTTGCGACAACTCGATCTCTGGTTGATGAGTGGTTAGGAGAACAAGGCCATCCTGTAACTGTCCGAACGGTTTACCGCCAGATAAGTTCTTTCGGACTGCAACATTATCGACCCCATCTTGTGTTACCTCTGACGGCTGAGCATCGCCGGCAACGATTACAGTGGTGCAGAAAACGACAACATTGGAATGTGGAATGGCATCAGGTCGTCTTTTCTGATGAATCTCGATTCTTCTTGGGTGCACATGATGACCGAAGAAGAGTTAGACGACGTCGGGGAGAAAGATGTGAACCTCAGTTTGATGTTGAGCGTGATGTACACCGGATAGTAGGCGGTATGGTATGGGGTGCTATTGCACGTGCAAGTAGGTCACCTTTAGTCTTTATTCGAGGCAACATGACAGCGCTGCGTTACCTTCAAGAAATAGTGGAGCCATATGTTCTTCCTTACCTTAACCGGCTCGAGAATCCAATATTCGAGTAAGATAATGCTCGACCTCATGTTGCCAGAGATAGTTTAAACTTTTTTGAAGCTAACCATATGAAGCTTTGGCTATGGTCACCCAGATCCCCCGATCTTTCACCCATAGAGCATGTTAGGGACATAGTGGGTGGAAGGCTTGGAAATTTACAATTTACCCCAGTCCCTACAGACTTTGGCGGCTCTGAGACATGAAGTAGAGGTAGCTTGGAAGAGTATTTCTCAAGAAGCAATAGACCATCTTATTGCATAATGCCAAGACGCGTGTTGGGGAGTGTATAGATAACCGCGGTGGACAAACACATCATTAACAAATTCATTAAAAAAATTGTAAACGCTTCGATTTTTCTCAAAATTTTAATCATTTATTCCTTGCCATACTTTCTATGTTTTACTAAAAAAAAAATTGAAACAGCTCCTTCTGGGTGTTGCAGTTTCTTTGTCAGTTAGTATAAAAAATTAAAACGATAGATGATGCTCGAAGGATGAGTACGTTTTTATGCTCACATGGTATGAAAAAAATATGTAGAAATGAATTGATGATGACAATTTATTCAAAGTTGATGTAACAAGAATTTCTGGAAAATTTCGAGAGCTTTTGCTGGTCCCGAAACACAATACCTAGAAAGTATCCTCCCATATTCGACAAGACTGTAGAATTCAATATGGACCATTATATGGGCGTACTAAACTCGAGACGCTTCTACAATTACGAGTTTAATTAGTGAAACTCGCTGTATTGTGAGGATGAATGTAAAAGTGAGGAAAGCACATGATGAAATGATCTTATGAGCAAGCAATTAAAGTTCCCAACTTAATATTTGGCAATTCCTCTTTAATTCCCTATCGTCACGAAATATGTCTCCGTAAGTTGCGCTTTTACTACCTCGCTCGCTCACTAAATAAAGCTTAGAACTTTTGAAATTTATTAGTATTCGACATCTTCCAAACTTTCACAATTCACCTTCAAGAGAGACGGTGCCATGAAACGTTAAATAGAAGCACAAAGATAATTGTGTTCCACCTCGCTTTCAAGGATATCACAAAAGGTTCTTTTTGAATAATCGTATTTCTTTGGGTCACGAAACTGAATACACAAGGTGTCACATTGAAAAGGAAACAAAGGTTTTTTCTAACGCATTTACAAAAATCGTCTCCACCTGTTTCACATTTCAGAAGAACGTGTTGAGCCGGCCCTGTACGCACCTTTCTTACGAGCCAGCTAATAATTAACACGACTTGAAATTTTACTATGGTAATTACTTCGGGTTTTCTTAGTAACTCTATCCCCTCTTATGAACCGCAAATTCATTAGTGAACATTAAGTTTGTCTTTGAAACATTGAGTTTCCTAATCCTCTTGCAAAAACTTCAAATCGGCTTTTTGCATTATTCTCAAGGAGAGGATTTCATATTTCAGGGAACTTCCGGGGCTGATTCTGACTGCGCAATACTACTCATTCATTGATTAAGATTCATTTTCAGATCAGTAGATCTCGTTGAAGTACAAATAGGGTTTTCAGAAGGAAGCTTATGCTTGGTATGGACATGCAAGTTTCGATTCACACACAATTTTTACAATAAAAAACCAAACCTATTTTTTACAAAATTCATGGATTTTTTCTGGAATTCTTCCCATCATGCTTCTGATAGTGTTCTCAGTCACTTTCTGGGATGCTGTCTTCCACTTTTGCTTTAATTCCGCTAATGTTTTCGTTGATTTCTTAGTCTTCTTCTATTCTCTTTTTACCAGGGCCCAATATCTTTCGATTGACCTGAGTTCTGGACAATTTGGTGGATTGGCCTCTTTGGGGACAAAAACCACCTCATTAGCTTCGTACCTACCATTCCTTGGTGGCCTTGCTGTAGTGGCATGAAGCTAAATCTGGCCTAGGGATTGTTGACACATCGTGCTCACGTAAAAATGGTAAAAGTCACTTCTTCAAGCATTCTTCGATGTATATCTTCGAGTCAACAGAGCCTTGGCCAACGAAAAATTTGCTCCTTTTCCCACAAGTGCAAATTGCTTGCCAAACCAGGAATTTTTCAGGAAACTTTGCTCGTTTCTTCACGCGAAATTGTTCGTCAACATTTCCACGAGAATCTGCAGTATAAAATTCCTGACAAGGAAGTTGCGAGAAATCAGCTAAGACATAGGTTTCGTCGTCCATCACGCAACAGGAAAAATTTTTCAAGAAATCTTTTTTTAATTTCTTTGCTCTTGATTTCGCTTCTTGACTCTTCACAGCGTTCCTGTCTGGCACTTTCTGCACTTTGTATGTTCTAAGTCCACAACTCGACTCGATTTTCTGAACGGTTGAATGCGAACAACCCACTATTCAGGCCTCTTTCCTGAATGTTTAGGATTCTTCTGAAAAAGGCTGATGGCTTTATTCACTTTTTTTGGGCTATGAAACCTCTTTCTCCTCCCGGTTCCTCCCTTGCAGTTAATTGTAAGATCTTCGTTGAAGCGCTTAACAACTCTTGATACCGTTTCCGGACGAACGCGAGCCTCTTTTGCGATTCTTTCGAAGCTCCATTTTTGATTTTATTGAAGAAGTTTCACTATAAATTCTCGTGTTTTCACGTCGCTCGACATTTTGCGATAGAGAATTAGAATATCAATAGTGAAAATTATTAATCGGTAAACAGACAATTTTCGAATTCCGGAAAAATTTTCACTTCGAGCGGGAGTCGAACCTCGCGTCTTTGAATTTCCGGTCCAACGTGATAACCAACTACACTACCGAAGTTACTCATCTTTCCGAAATTCGATGTTAATGATGCCACGCAGACTAAGATGTCTGCGCGGGTGAGAAAGTTAATAAGTGGGGGGAAACTCATTCGCTATCATCGGTCAAAGGATCCCCACTCTACCCTTCTCCTTTGCGTCATCGATATTTTGTCGACATCAGCAGGGGTCGGATTTCGGGTCTCCGACCGATGAACAATATAAACCGAAATTTGTAAATTTAATTTGGAAGTTAGCGTCTGTGAAATGTATATAAGAGAAAATTGTCTGTTTACCGATTAATAATTTTCTCTTATATACATTTCACAGACGCTAACTTCCAAATTAAATATCAATAGTCGCGTTCGGCATTGCGATCGGATTTGTCTGACATAATTTTATCGTTCGATAATGGCGTCTGGATGTAGGGGAGGTAAATCTGTTTCGTTCGGCAATTGACGTCTGAAGTATCCGGATGAAATCTTTTTGCTCGGCCTCGAAAGACGGATCGAACAGATTAATCGGTTAATGTCAGCAGATGACAGTTTTGGTTCAGGTTTTTATTTGTTTGCTGGGTATTCTAATTTCTAACTATTGATATCGAGATGTCTTTTCAAATATAAATCTGAATCTATGTGTTAGCAGAGGGAATGTAAACGGGGTACCGTACCATACAATTCTGCGTATGATACACGAGAACAGATAAAAACCTCTGAAAAAACTCCGTCTCCCCGTGTATGTACTGTGGGATGAAGAGCAGCTTTTGAGGGTAGACAGAAACAAAAAAATCGTCGACCTCGCTAATTGCTACTCTCATTTTATTCCCTATTCAATAAATTAAAAAAAAAAGGAAAATATGCTTTGGCTATCAGCCAACAACAGAGTAGTCCTTTTTTCAATTTATTTTTAGTTAGTAGGTTTATCATCTCTCACTCATAATCTGAAATTTTCATTAAGTTCAACTTTGTCACTTTTTGTTTTTCTGAAGCATTTTTAAAGATTGCATGCTAAGAAGAGATTGTTATTTTTGGGCATTCAAGTACTCAACTGTTCATCCACTTAACCAACCTTATGCCAATAGCTTCATAAAACATTTATTTAATTCTAGATGTGTTTGAAACACCATATATTGGCAGTGTAGAACTGTCTCTGATAGAATGCCCAAGCCCTGCCAGCGTACCGAGGCACGATCATCAGTTCAGCAAAATTATTGACTTTCTCTTTAATATTTACATCAGCTTCATCCTTATCAAACAAAAAATTGCCATTTGCCACTGTTAGAATGGCAAGTTTAAGATCCCTTTTAATTCCACTTCCAGCCATAATACAATAAACCGTCCCGGGAAATCTTTCAAAATGACGTTTGTAGTTATAAACAAATACTTGTCAATTTTTCATCCAGATCGTTCGATAATTCCAAATTTGTCAGACATATCTGCAGTCACGTGCCAAAAAATCTCTCTGATCTGCGATGTCAATGCCGAACGCGCTATATGAAGTAAATGTTCCACATGTTTCTGACGTTCATAACAAAGCTGTCTATGATCAAATTTTGATTTTTTCTCAATTGGTTTCAGAGATATAGGCGATTTTGTGATAGCGAATTTATTCTCGTTCAGTCCTGGTTACCCGTTATTCATGAAAAAGCACAGATAACATTTCAAGAAGAGTTGAAATTCCGTTCATCCAGAAGTGGCGGCCTGGAAAACGGGCTTTACCATTCAAAAGGGATAAAAGCAATCCAGGGTAACCCAGCAGAATATCTGAGCAGTAAGTATCCAACTGTAATACAGAGTGAGATCGATACGCCAGTTAGTGTGGAGGGCATGCCGTTTGTCTGGTGGAAAACCATTAATGACGGACCCGCACAAGTCTTACGAGCAAGTTTTATCATCTTGTCAACACCAGTTGCCACTTACAATACACATCGGCTGCTGACGCTCGTCCTTCTTTCTTCACAGCCGCCGTCTGCTCCTCGACTCCCCATCTGTATAAATTCTCTGAATGTATTATTTGTATCGAATAACCAGGAAGGAGGGTGCTGTCTCGACTGAATTATGTGCACCCGTTCTGGAATTTGCTCTTTTGTACCCTCCGGGGAATAACATCAACGTGGAGGCGCCTGAGGTTTGTTTTATCGGTTTACAGTTTTAGAGGAATTAATGTGGGGAACCGAGAATGCTACAAACGTGAACGGGGCATATGAAACCCGAATGATACTGTATATTTCCTGTATACAATATACACGACGATTGTTCTGATAAGACATTGGAGAGAAAAGATATATCTCTAGCCAGCACCAACCGTGAGAACTATTCTTTCAGTGTTTACTTTGTGGTATATTTATCCATCTCATACGATATATTGAAAAATTCTTAGGTTACTATAGAACCAAACAAAATTTCAATGTCGAAATACTGCAACGTCTCTAACCTTTAAAAAAATGTTTCTTCTTGCTCTGCAAAACAGTCCTCCACAGCTTTTATTACCTCCTCGTCGAAAGAAAATTTACGACCTTTTATACTTTTTTTCAGTTGAGGAAAGAGATGATAGTCAGACGGAGCCGAATCTGGTGAATAAGGGGGTGTTCTAGTAATTCTAACCCTAAATCACGAATTTTTTGCATGGCAACATGAGATTTATGTACTGGAGCGTTGTCCTGTAAAAACAAAACACCTTTGGATAGCTTTCCGCGTCTTTTCTCTTTAATTTTTTTCCGTAGAGTGGTCAGTAATGTCGAATAGTAATCTCCAGTTATTGTTCTACCCTTATCCAAAAAATCAATCATGATTACTCCATGGCAATCCCAAAAAACTGAAGCAAGAACTTTTCCAGCAGATTTTTGGACCTTCTTAGACCTTCTTAGGTCTTGAAGAACCAGAGTGTCGCAATTCCATCGATTGTTGCTTTGTTTCTTGATCGTAGAAATGTACCCAAGTCTCATCCATAGTAACAATTCGGTTTAAGAGGTCTACATCGTTTTCAAATCGAGCACAGATGGAACGCGATGCTTCTACCCTTGCACGCTTTTGGTCAACATTCAAACATTTTTGGGAATTCATTTTGCAGAGATTTTTTTCATGTCCAAATTGACGTGAACTATATGATGAACGCGTTCGTATGAAATCTTCAGTGCTTCAGATATCCGTTTTAGCCCAATTCGACGGTCTGATAAAATCATGAACTGCATCGATATTTTCGGGGACTGACACAGAAACTGGCCTTCCCGATCGGTCATCATCTTCAATGGAAAATTTACCTCTTTTGAAGCTTGCAGTCCAATTTTTCACGGTCGCATACGAAGGACATTGATCACCAAGGGTACTAAGTATATCTTCGTGAATCTGCTTACCTCTTAACCCTTTTGAATACAGGTACTTGATGATGGCTCGATACTCCAATTTTTCGATTTTTACAATTTCGGTGGACATCTTCCTTTTTAATTCATTGCGTAACTCATGTTTACTTTTTTGACGTCGAACTCTACACTGACACTTCTAATAAGTTATTGTTCGTTGATATGGTATGGCAATATTTTGTTTATGCATGGAACTGGTCTAGGCTAACTAGATATCAATACATCCTCATACCTTCATTTTTTTTTTATTTTCGTTCTTATAAGAATTGGTATATCAGTCCATGCTATGTGGCATAAAGAGTAGACTTATTTCTTGAACTCAATGCTCTATCTTGGACAGTTTTTGCTATGTCGAAGAAATATTATACTTGTGAAACGCATACTTAGTTACAAAATTGAATTTTGTCCTTATCAAATGGCTGTTATAGTCTACTTCAAATCGAAACGAAACAAAAGTCAGGAAGTTTCTAGACAAGATTCGAATACATAAACATTCAAAACATCTTGGCTCAATATAGCTGAGGAAGTTTCATCGCTTCTGATACAAATGCAAATAAGTCTCATCGATGCGCACTGAAGAAGAACGGTAGAGGAAATTTTCTTTTCGCTGACGTAGGAACAAATAACAATTAGGCATCGTTTCATCCTAAAATTGCGCACCCGATGAATTGAGAGAATTTGGAGTCAGCGATTGGGAGAAAATTCGAGTAGGAATATTTCTGAGTTTCATTATGCGTATAATTTTCGTTTCTTATATGGTTCATTAAATGATTTTATCCATTATTATAGCCAATGCTGAGATAATGATTTTTCACAAGATATCATAAATTTTTGTAGATTGGAATTAATTATCTTAATCTTAGGTGACAATTTGAATGCTCAGTAAAAGCATTAAACACTCCATACTTGTTACAGTATTTTTAAAATGCAATGAGATATACTCCATTCACTTTTATAATGTATCACGGTTGACTATGAAATTCTGACACCATTTCATCGTGTCATTTTTCGTGATTTTACTGTCAGATGAATAAGTAACGTTGTCCTTTCTACATTGAGGTCGTAGTAATAACGTATTTATCAAAATGTTTATTCACTTTGGGTCAATAATGAATTTGACAAAATATTATGTGAATTCAATAATTCCAAAGATCTGGCGAATGTTGAAAAACTTTTTTCACTGTTTATGCTGAAAATATTTCACGTATATAAACATGGTGGGAAGATTCAGTTATGCTTTTTTCTCGTACTTAAAACAAGAATCGAGTGTTGAAATTTTACCGAGAAATAATGGAAAAAATTGCCCGTTACTTTGTGATAGTTCATTCGAAAAAAGAATAAAAGTACTCGAATAACCCGACAGAAAAACTTATGAACGAACAGTGGAGTTCCCCACTTTTCAAAATTCTCAAGAAATAAGCCTACAGAAGACATTTGAATACCATTTTCACAACTTGAAATACTACAGTATGAAAATGTAGTAGTACAACGAAAGCTGTGTCACTGTGAAACCTTGAAAGAACTAACTCCATTTACAAAGTTAAGAAAGAGTAAATAGGAATTAGCATTGGCAACGTCTCTGAGATTTATTTGACATTCAACGAGTACCAACCTGCGTCAGTTTTAACTGTTTAAAGTAAAAAAAACTTGATAAACCTAAATCAGGGGATCCATTTTAAAAGCGAATGATGGAATATGCTCTAAAATTAATTGAAGTTCTGCGGAAACTGGTTCAACGCATACAATAATTTTGAATATTTCGAGAAACATCAAAGTCATTTCCGATTAGAAAAAATACTTGTTTTTGAATGAGTGTGGAGAACTCAGAGAATGAATCAAAGAACCAGGCAATAATTCTCCCAAAGTTATGAACACTCTTCAAACCGTCGCATTGAATCAGAACAATTCCCCTCTGATGGTTAACTATCACTCCCTCAAGAGACTTTTTTCGGGAGATTATAAAGCGAATCTTTGTTTTATCGAGTTTGTTTTCACGGGCATCTCCATTTGATTCGGTACAATAAACAGAAGATAATTAAAGCTCTCGAGTAAACAATGAATACTTATTTTCACAATGTGAATAATGCTCCGAAAGTTCGTGAGCGAAAGTTAAATTGGATTTTGCTGCACAGAAACGTTTCCATCTATTAACATGATATCCACCTACGAGAACGACGACTCGAATGATTTATGGAACCGAAAGAATTATGGTGATTCCATTCAGCGCCAGCTGAAATCGGAATATCGCATTTTTTCTGTTTTCCTGACAGGCGGTTGTAATGAGCACGAGAATTGAAAACAATGGATTCCCCCTCGCATATAGAACATCATGTCCCATAGAAATTCAAATTCCATTACTTCGGAGTTTACCTATCACATCTACCACAGATTCCTTAGCTTATCTGGTTTCAGTCTACAGGGTCTTTCACGAGGA
Source organism: Adalia bipunctata (assembly GCA_910592335.1). Lineage (NCBI taxonomy): Eukaryota > Metazoa > Arthropoda > Insecta > Coleoptera > Coccinellidae > Adalia > Adalia bipunctata. The sequence continues at coordinate 5,762,327 of OU342948.1, read as the reverse complement.
ACCTCACCCATATTTATACGGGAAACTACTGAACGTATTTTCATGAAATTCAGCACTTATAATTATCTCACGATGCTGATGAAATCTAAAATATTTTCAAGGCATGAGCACCTCCGGTTTTTCCGGAAATGACGTCAACTTCCGTTTTTCAAATTAGAACACCATTTTTTTTATGGCAGATATTGAATCTACGTTAAAAAATGATGTGAGTGTATGCATCACACCCTTGCCCTAAAATGGATATTTTCTGAGTTAATATCCACTTTAGGGCAAGGGTGTGATGCATACACTTACATTATTTTTTAACGTTGATTCAATATCTACCATAAAAAAATGGGGTTCTAATTTGAAAAAATTGATTTTTCACGATTTTGTCATCCCTAACTTTGAAAGCGATTTTTTCACCCCCTGTATCATGAATCGCGATTTCGATTTTTGAAGTGGATACATCAATCTTATATCTTGAAAAATCCCAAAAATGAAAATATTCCATCCAAAAACCTCGAAGTTATTCTTGTTTCAGCGGAGCTCTATTTTCGATTTTTTTTTCGAATTTTCACGCTCAGAGAGAATTTTCCGACCAAAACTGAAAAATGTTACATTAAAATAACTTGAAATTTTCTAAGGAATCTATTTCTGCAATAAAAAAATGGTGTTCTAATTTGAAAAACGGAAGTTGACGTCATTTCCGGAAAAACCGGAGGTGCTCATGCCTTGAAAATATTTTAGATTTCATCAGCATCGTCAAATACTTATAAGTGCTGAATTTCATGAAAATACGTTCAGTAGTTTTCCGTATAAATATGGGTGAGGTTCCTCGTGAAAGACCCTGTATATATTTATTTTCGACAACATAATTGAGGAATCCTGCATGCAGGAACAAGAAAGAATGAGCCTCTGTATATTCAATGAGAATCATCAAAATTCTGTGATCAATTTCAAATTTACTTGCATTCATGAATGCTCACATCGAATACTGAAATATTTCTGAATATTATTGATGTGTATTATTCATCAGGAAAATATTACGGAAGAACGACACAAAATGGCGAATGCGCTGGCCTTTTGAAGTCTCTTCTACTAGAAATAGAGTACTATAAAGATAGGTATGCTAGATAGACCTGGCTCTATGGTCGATTGGGTCCAACCATAGACTCTAAAATTACAGGACTCGCAACATTTTCATCGCCACCTATCGGGGTGATACACCAACATAAACAATAAATAATTATAAATTTGAATATTAGATGCCGCGGCATTATTCTAACACCACGAACCTAACCTATTTCCAGTGTTTTTCATGTGAGCATGCCGAAAAAAGTCATCACAAGATCTCCCATTCCGAAAATATGCTCATTCGATGACAGATTTCATTTCTTTTGATTACAGATTTAATTTCTTTCGATTTGAGATTTGATTTCATTCGAAGAAATCTGTAATTTTCGAGTCTATGATTGGACCCAAAATGGCGGTTTCTGGCATACTCCCCTTTATAGAGCCTTACTAGAAACAAGGGGGAGAGAGAGAGTCTTCCTGTCACTTACATAGATAATTCAATATAATGTAATTCTATGAGAAGAAAAGAAAAATAATAGTATATTGTATAATTAGTGGGAAAAGCATAATATTCCCAAACGACTGTGATAATTACCAGACGAGGAGCGTAGCGACGAGTCTGGTAACACAGGAGTTTGGGAATATGCTTTTCCCACGAATTATACATACTATTTTTTCTCCGATCGTCGATTTATATTTGAAAAAATTATTAAAAAATATTTCATTCAAGATGTAATCAAGTAAGTTTAAATAGGTTTCTCTATGTTCATATTTAAATATAGAAGTGGTAACTATGGAAATTACTTTGTTATGACAGAAGTAAAATAATTTTCAAGCCGATTTTGTTCGATTCGTTGTATTTTATAAGAAATTAAAAAAACAGTAGTAAACATGGACACTGATGGTGATTATTCGTTACCTTGCACGCCTCCTGAACTTGTAGAAGCAGCGAACGCGGCTTCACTTGATTTACTTCCGGCGAAATCCAGAGAGAAGTATGAACTTGCGTACCAACGCTTCATGGATTTTTGCAGAAAAAACAACAGTGTATCCTTTTCTGAGAATGTACTGATGGCGTATGTTGCTGAATTGGCTAAAACAATGAAATCTTCGACGTTGTGGGCACATTATTCCATGCTTCGATCAACTTTGTCTATTAAAAATAATATTAATATTGCCCAGTACCATAAACTGAGAGCATTTTTGAAACGTCAAGCTATAGGATACAAACCGAAAAAATCTAAAATTTTAACCCAGGAACAAGTTCAGAAATTCATTTTAGAGGCCTCAGATGACATATTTTTATCGACGAAAGTAAGTAGATAAAGATTAAATAGTATTACTTAAATTAAATGAAATACGAAATATACAATGTTCGATTAATTTTTAGGTGGCTCTGATATTTGGAATAGCAGGAGCCTGTCGACGAGATGAGCTTGTCCGAATAAAAGTTCAGGATATAGAAGATTTCGGTTCAAAAATACTGGTAAAAATACCAGAAACAAAAACAAATAGACCTAGATCATTCATCATCAACGAAACCTATTTAAATGTTTATAGAAAGTACGTATCATTCAGGCCTAATGATTTTGAAAATCCTAGATTTTTTTTTAAATTCAACAAGGGAAAAGGATGGAAGACAGTCATTGGAATTAATCAATTTGGAAAAATGCCGCAAATTGTTGCAAGTTATTTACAGTTGCCAAATCCGACAGAATATACAGGACATTGTTTCCGAAGATCATCGGCAACACATTTGGTAGATGCTGGAGCTGACATTCTTTCTTTAAAGCGCCACGGAGGATGGAAGTCTTCCCATGTGGCGGAAGAATATATTGACGAATCACTTAATAATAAAGTAGAAGTGGCTAATAAAATATTCAACACCCCTGCCTCGACTTCAAATGAAAATGATCGAAACGAGATAAACCAAACAACTAGCCATGCAGCTTCAACGTCTATAAATTCTCGTTGCCCTCCAGTACAATTTACAAATTGTACAAACTGTACAATAAATGTAAATATTAACAACAATTAATTGTGTTCAAGAATAACGTTATAAATTAGATGTTTCTTTTATTTATTTCATACCAAATTTATCAATATTAAAATGAAAACCATACTTTGTTTCATTTCATTGTAATAATCCATTTGTAACATTACCGCACGCTACAGCAGTGCGGTAATTATTACCGCACTGTTATTTTCTAATTGCTTAGCAACTGCCCACTGTTCTGGAATGTTGAGCTTTGCGCATAGAAATCAGGTCAAAATAGTGTCACTTTTCCCACGATCGGAGAAAAAATAAAATATTTGATTTTTCCAAATACAGTAAATGTTCAAAAAGTGGTAGCGCTGGTAATTTGACCTTTGGTCTATTTTCTATCTTTTAGTGATGTACCTATCAGTGGATTCTTAAGAGTCTTTAGCCTTCAAAATAAGAAACGTATACCGCCAGATGGCAGTGCAGAGCATTGATAGCTTGAAAGAACCAATGTTGGGGCGCAGGGAATATAACAAGAAATCCTACCCTAATTTAGATCACACACTGGCTGTATAATACTATCTCTTTCCTTCACCAGTTATCTGGGAGGAGATACCTGCGGGGCGTGTCATTTAAAAGAAATTCAATTCCATGTCGGAATCCACAATTGTGAGAAACAATTAATTTTCACTAATCGACGGCTTGAAGAAACCTTAATACATTGTCGTTGATAAAAATGGATATTTATCTTTTCGAATAGAAAAATTCGAGGAAATAAATTTCGCGAAAACAACTCATTGTTGTAATATTATTCACAAAAAAAAAGGAAATTCTGAAAGAGAAATGAGATAGACATTTGATTAACTGAATGATAGACTTCAATACTGAAATGAAAAAACACAAAAATGTTCGTTTTGATGGTGGAAATGTTACCAAACAACCAAAAATGATGGGGAATATCCTTTTCATTCTTTCAATACTTATAAAATATTATTTTTATTATTATTATCTTTATACACTCATACATCCCTTAATCAATCAGAAAAAACAAATCGTTCCTGACTCCCTTTTTTTAAGGAACTTAGCCCCTTAAGGCCTTAAATCAATCAAACTTCGAGTTATAAACACAAACTATTACAACGAAAGTATACAGGTGGCCGAATTGGTCAATGGTCTAAAACTCGATTCTCTGGAAAAATTTTGGAATATTAACTGACATTTTTCCTCAAGGCAGAGGCTATGAATCATATGAACGAGTGTTTCGTTATTTGCAATAGAAAATGCGGAAACAACACAATTTCATGAATTTTAAAAAAGGTTGCAAACTGGAATAATAGTTTTTTCCAAGCCATTCATTCGGTCCGTCCCCTATTGGAAGGGTGCTACTTTAGAAATATTGTCTTTTAATTTAGTGAATACGCTGAATCACATTCGTAATTACGGCTGGCGGAATAGCGAGAGAAATTTAGTGTGCACCAACTATTTTATTATACACGCAGCAGCATACGGATGTTAATGAACTGGAAAAGTTCCTTCTCCAGTTTTGCTAGATGGATGCTCCGTATTTCCTGCCATGAAACGGAGTATTCTAATTTGTAATTAAACACATTAATTATGCTGAAAAAATTCGAAATGTGTTCAGTAAATTCTTCCGTATATCCGACTGATTCAACGCCGAGTAATTCACTTTTATTGAACGTGCTGCATGTTTCTTATACAGCAAATTGAAAGAAAACAATCATCAAATCTGCATTCTCCAAATCGATAAATATTTCACTACTTTGCTACAGAAAACCACGTTTTATTGAACATTGAAATCTTGCGATCTTATTGAAACACCCTTCAGAAACAACCTCTGTTTCCTTCTCAATGTGAGACCCTGTATATATGTTATACAAGTCTTTCAACGATTTTGTAGTGAGGGAAAAATTCCCGAAATCCGGAATTCCAATTTCCGGTATCAATTCCGGTATTGCCGTAACAATTTATCCGAAGTTGGAAAACAATCCGTGTGTGATTTCACTACGTGAACTGAATGAACTTCCGCAACTTTACAATGGCAATAACTCCATTTGTCGAAAGTTATGAGCTTCCGAAGTTTCGTTTCCAGGAGTGTTCGGCCCATGAACTCGTGTAAGCTTATCCTCCGGAATGATGCTTGGGGATTTGCAGGTTGTTCAGATTTGTCGGTTTGTTATTTCCAATCGTGCTTCTCGGGCGCAATGAGAGAAAAATTGAGAATTTTTGCGAATCATTGAATCTCATTTTTACCCATCAAATTTCTCTTGCTCGGGCGCCAGTTACAACAGGTTTTGAAAATTCGCAACTGCTTTACGGAATCTCTCACTCTGCACTCTTATCTGAATAGCTTTCAGGCAGTTGGAAAAAGGTTGTGTTCAATCAAAACAGCCGAGAATATGTTGGAGTGAACTCAGGTCTGTCTATTCCTCGTCGTTCTTTGGAATTGGGCATTCCACAAACGTCATTACACCGGTTCTTAAGGCTCCTGAAGTCCAGTTAACACAAGAACTAAAGCCAGCCGATCATCAACAACGTGTGTTTACTGATTGGGTCCTTGAAATGCATGAAAATGATCCGGAATTCCATCGAAATATCATCTTGAGTGATGAGGACCACTTCCACCTCGGTGGCTTTGTCAACAGCCCAAGAGCTATTGTTGAAAAGCCTCTCTATCGTCGTGGTCATTTGGCTGATGTTATTTTCCATTGTTAAAGGCATACCTTCTTCTTTATGATGAAACTAGCTGGCCCGGCGATTTTTGTTTCGCCTAAATTACGGTGGATCTCACAAATCGTAATTACCATCGTCATCTAGTGGCCTTATTCAAAAGGGGGAAAAGCATTTCCTTCATAAACAAATTTTTCATCGAATTTTTCAGAATTTTACTGTATTTTATAATAACCAGGCCGTAGACGAATCCGTAAATGAAGTTTCATAACAAACAGTCCATCCGATCTCGAGTTATAAATGGTGTAACCAACAACTTTGTTTTTCATATATATAGATAAACGTCCGATTATTTATCTTAAAATATGGCATTTTTCTTCGAATGTCAAAAGAACACCCATGGCGTATCATTAGTGCTCGATTGGCAGATAACTCTTGGAAATTTTGGGCTATGAGAATGATTCAAATTTTCACTCTCTTGCCCCTCCTCAAATCCGCCAGTGGATACAGTCAATATGGCCTACAGTAATGCACCAGCCAAATCTGTTTCATAATGGGTGTGAAATTTCTATGAGAACGAAGAACAGAATTGCTCCGTCATGAAAGTGCGCTATTCACTCGGAAACAAAAGATATATAGCACTTTAATTAATGCCACATACTGTACTAACGGACAGTTTATAGTTTGGCGTTTGTCAAACATAAATCTAGGCAGAATGTTCCATTGTGACTCATCGCTGTTTATTTATTATCCCTGAATACCTAAATAATCTAAATTAATTGATGTACCCTCACCAAACAGTATTTGGTGAACATGAAATCTACTCAGATTTTTAATTCCTTTGAGCTCATTTTAAGGCGACAAAATCCAGTCATGATTTTTCGTGTTTACCAAAATGGTAGCTAGGATGATTTTGAAATTTCAGCACATTGTAGCCTGATTCATTTTGAATAAGTGATGAAAAGACCTTAACTCTCCATTTAATTTTTTTTTCCGAGTTGGTTCTCGAAAGGAACTATGGGAAAGGTGCACGTGTGCTCTTCTGAAAATGAATGGCTCAGTAGATTCAATCGTTATTTATGAATCGTATTCCCTAATGAAGAGTTCGGGTCCCAGATATTCAATGAAAAATTTCCAACTAAAATTCCAAAAAGGACATAAATGTTTCCTCATTTCAGTAAGTGCTACTTTTTGCTGGATGAACAGTTTTCCCACTATCAAATGATTTCATGTACCTACATTTACATGTATACCTGGCTCATTTAATGCCATCTACCATTCATGTATTCTCTATAGAAAATAGGCGTAGATTCAGAAAAAAATTAACGATATACGGGTGCCATACTTTCCCATAATTATTAGGAGCGAGAACGAAATCCTTTCGAGGTGGATATAAAAGCCTGCGGTGTCGCTTTTCTTTATGGGAATCGCCTTATACCGTTCACATCGGGACGCCACTTTTCTATTTGTTGGGAACTTTTCTTTGTTGGTATTTTTACCGTAGGGAATATCTAAAGCTGAGAGCATCCGTTTTTGCGCTTCTCAAGAGCAGCTAATGAATGTATATAGAGTCGTCGATAATTTAAGAACGTTGCATCGGATGTACTCTCAGTTTGACATCTGTGAATTGTCAAATTGTGTTCACATCTTATGAATTCGGTTGATGGCATGAAAATTCGCCCTCAGACACCGACATCGTAATGAAATAGGACTTTTCCTTCAAAAGTGTTCAATTTGGCCCACCCTATACAGTCCGTCTAAGGAAATTTAGTATGCAACGGCGCCAGAATTGTTCACAGTATTTCCCCTTTGCCATTAACCACCACTGCATTAAAGCATGCGAAGACGAGAATATATTTATGATAACTGCAGCGGCCTCGAATTCTGCATCGTGAATCAGATAAACATCTGAATTTTCTGGCTGCAGTATTTTCAACTTATTCGTACTGCAGAAAAAGAATTTTTTTATTGAAAGAATGTTTGTGAAAGATTTTTCAATGGGGACAAAACGAATAAGTTTTTGAAGTCAATACAAAATTTTTGGGATTATAGAACGAATGAAGTCTAAGGAATCTAAAACCAAAAGAATTTGAAACGACAGGCTTTATTCAAGTGCAGTAAAAAGGAAAGAATAATTACTTGAATGACGACCTGTCACATATTTTCAGAGGTTAGTGCTGGTGGTCAAACAATGGGAATTCAGCTTTGTTCAGGTTGATATTGAAAACGTGTAAAACGTTTATAAAAAAAAACTATTTTATGTTCCACTGCCTCATAAACACTTGATTCATGAATTCGTTTAGCGTCCATAATTGACAACTTTATTGGACACCACTTTATTGGACTCATCTGTCACAGTCCTCTCTCGATTTTGCAATTTTCTTCGTTTCACACCACTTGTTATAGGCCGCATACAAATTTTAATAAGCACTTTAAGTGGGTAGGAGAGATTCTTTGGCACTTGCGGCTAAATTTTTTACGCTTTCCTCTATCAAACTATCCATTTTTGAGATTATTATGACGTTTGTCAGACATAAAGCTTTGTATGCAACTCGTACATAATTAGGCTTATGGACTTGCCCAAATTACTGGCCTCGCTCGCTTTGCTCGCTCTGCTATAAACTTTTGGACTCGTCCATAAAGACCTAATTTATGTACTTGTTACATAAATAGCTATTATGGGGACATTTTCTTGATATTTGCAGTCAATTTTACTCTCAGGAATGTCAAACCAGTGAAAATTTGGTGCATTTTTATTTTTTAACTAAAAGTTGTGATCGTATTAGTTGATCATGAAATTTTCTTGGTGACTGTTTATCAGGATATTTTTTGATATCTGTAACAAAGCATAAAGACGCAATGGTCCACTCATAAAATGATAAATTTCCTCATGTTTATCGCTACTCAGGGATCTGTCAAAAACTTTTTGAGGTTAACACTGGTGGAGTACCTGATCACGTGGTTTGGATAGCCTCATTTTCTGACTAAGCTTATTCCATGATCTATACATTCAGAAGCTTGCCCACAAGTTTTGAATCTACAGAAAAAATGCGAAATTCAGTGTCATCGAAAAGATAAGCAAATTTCAAGAAAATCGGACATAAGCCACCCTCTTGGCTTTTGTCACGGTAGAAGAGAGAAAAATTGAAAAGAAAGTTATGAAATGATATAACTTGATCTATGGCGTATACTGAATCCGACATGAAAAAATAGTTCCTTCAGACCTTGAGGACCTGCTGTTGGAAAAAGACAAAAATTCACCTTGTACTCATCAAATTTCGATTGCTGCATTACAAGCTGAATAAATGCTTGTGAAGTTGGGCCAATTTCAACAGAGAACATCTCAAAATTTTCCCATTTATCATCTGAAACTCACCATTCAGTTCCTGGGATCCTTCAAAGTGAATATTTGATAATAATGTTCATCATGGTATCGCATTCTCCCTAGAGGTGTCATACAACTGTACGCACACCCATAAAAAATGCATAACCTTTTATGAGAGCGTGTGTCAACCCCCAATGATTAAGGGTCCTCCTTCGGCCATATTGCCAAACCCTTTTTCGAGACCAAAATCGAGTACGTGGAATCGGTTTGTTAACAGTTGCCGCCCCCCATAAATTCGTTCTATCCGCCGAATTATAAATGAATATTAATAAATTCATAACCGAGTCCTGTCCCCTCTGTTTCACATACTCCTGTTCCCAGGAACAGAAATATGTATCACAATCCGGTGCTAACTGAACCTTTCTGTCAGGTAACGATGATAAATTTCTTAGAGCCGGGCGCAACCCTTGTAATCCTGCAGGCAATCTCACGCCCAAATGTTATATTTTTCTATTTAATGAAATTATTTTTCATCTGAACTTGGTCTGCGGAAATCCGTCCCTGAAATTGTTTACAGCCTCCATTAATATTACTCTAGGTGACACGTTTAAGAGGACCGAAAATATGTTGCGTTTATACAAATATGAACAGCGATTCCTCTTAATTATTGAGATTTTCATTTTTCGTTCACTGTATATTCCGAACTGCGTTTTCGGCATCTTTCTTAAATCTTAAAGTATGCATAAAATAAGAAGAAACAAGTTACGCCTCGAATTCAATGTGATATCTCATATACTTGAACTGCGTTGAAGGAAAATAGAGGATTGGATGATATTAGGACAATAAAACTACAAAAAATATCGACAAATACCTACACACACGGATAAAACCAGATTGCACTTAAGAAAACAAAAAAAATGAATTTGGAGTATACCACGTCTATATTGCTTATCAAATCCATTGAAACCTCATCGTGACTTATACGAATATTCCATATTATTCAGATTTCAGACAGATCAAGCTTGTCTGAAACAATTAGGATGAAATAACTCGCGCATTCACCATTTTGCAATCATACTTTCAATTCATACTATTTGTACCTAAGTGAATTATTTATTTTTCGTCATCTTTTTTTTATTCACCAACAAACCGGATAAAGAATATCAAATTCCTGACGAATCGTGCTGACTTTTTTCCTTGCGAAAGTAAAGGTCTGAGCCCTTGAAGAAAACTCGAAAATGAATTGTCGAAAATATGAAATGAAAAAATTCGTGTTTTATAAATGCATAGGGTTGATTTTGGTATCGAAACGTAGGTTTTCGAGGTTGCTGAATCGAATGAAACATTAGTCAGAGCCCTAACTCTTATAGTTTAGATTTTCACCTGTCAAATGGCATTTTTTTCGAATTTGAATTTTCAAACCATCAGAGCCACCCTTCCTCTATTCGCCGCCTGTATTTATTCATATTATGTTGATCAGAATTCACCAGTATCTCTGTGCAAATTATAAGCGATTTTCAAAATCTCAACATTTTGGGTGTAGGACCCCCCAAAAACACCATATTTGTCATCACCAAGAAATCCCTGGCGCATCCAAAGTGGTTTTTCAATCTTGAAGATCTACTACCCATTCGAATCAGAATGCAGAACACCCATATGGCTGATCAGTATCGACAGTATCGCCTATACTTCGAGTACTCTGAGCGTCTGAACAAAACTCGAGAATGAAAAATGGAAAAAATAAAACAATATAAATTCGACTATAATGAGGCCTATATGGACATGTTTGGTATCAAAATATAGGTTTTCGAGGGCGCTCTATTCAATAAAAACAAATCAAAGTCACTATCTATCATAGTTTAGATTTTCACCTGTCAAATGGCATTTTTTTCAAAAATCCAAAATTTCAAACCGTCATAGCTCCCGCGCCTTTGCTCCTATCCACCTCTTGTTTGTATATTGTTAATCAGCATTGTCCGAAGTATCTCTGAGCATAATAAAATCGATATCGAAAATCCCAACTTTTTGGGTGAAAAATTCCAAAGGGGTAGGACCCCCCAAAAACACCATATTTGTCATCACCAAGGAATCCCTGGCGAATCCAAAGTCGTTTTTCGAACGTGAAGATCTACTACTCATTCGAATCGTGCAGAACACCCATATGGCTGATCAGTATGGCCTATACTTTGAGTACTCTGAGCGTCTGAACAAAACTCGAGAATGAAAAATGGAAAAAATAAAACAATATAAATTCGACTATAATGAGGCCTATATGGACATGTTTGGTATCAAAATATAGGTTTTCGAGGGCGCTCTATTCAATAAAAACAAATCCAAGTCGCTATCTATCATAGTTTAGATTTTCACCTGTCAAATGGCATTTTTTTCAAAAATCCAAAATTTCAAACCGTCATAGCTCCCGCGCCTTTGCTCCTATCCACCTCTTGTTTGTATATTGTTAATCAGCATTGTCCGAAGTATCTCTGAGCATAATAAAATCGATATCGAAAATCCCAACTTTTTGGGTGAAAAATTCCAAAGGGTTAGGACCCCCCAAAAACACCATATTTGTCATCACCAAGGAATCCCTGGCGAATCCAAAGTCGTTTTTCGAACGTGAAGATCTACTACTCATTCGAATCGTGCAGAACACCCATATGGCTGATCAGTATGGCCTATACTTTGAGTACTCTGAGCGTCTGAACAAAACTCGAGAATGAAAAATGGAAAAAATAAAACAATATAAATTCGACTATAATGAGGCCTATATGGACATGTTTGGTATCAAAATATAGGTTTTCGAGGGCGCTCTATTCAATAAAAACAAATCCAAGTCGCTATCTATCATAGTTTAGATTTTCACCTGTCAAATGGCATTTTTTTCAAAAATCCAAAATTTCAAACCGTCATAGCTCCCGCGCCTTTGCTCCTATCCACCTCTTGTTTGTATATTGTTAATCAGCATTGTCTGAAGTATCTCTGAGCATAATAAAATCGATATCGAAAATCCCAACTTTTTGGGTGAAAAATTCCAAAGGGTTAGGACCCCCCAAAAACACCATATTTGTCATCACCAAGGAATCCCTGGCGAATCCAAAGTCGTTTTTCGAACGTGAAGATCTACTTCTCATTCGAATCGTGCAGAACACCCATATGGCTGATCAGTATGGCCTATACTTTGAGTACTCTGAGCGTCTGAACAAAACTCGAGAATGAAAAATGGAAAAAATAAAACAATATAAATTCGACTATAATGAGGCCTATATGGACATGTTTGGTATCAAAATATAGGTTTTCGAGGGCGCTCTATTCAATAAAAACAAATCCAAGTCGCTATCTATCATAGTTTAGATTTTCACCTGTCAAATGGCATTTTTTTCAAAAATCCGAAATTTCAAATCGTCATAGCTCCCGCGCCTTTGCTCCTATCCACCTCTTTTTTGTATATTGTTAATCAGAATTGTCCGAAGTATCTCTGAGCATAATAAAATCGATATCGAAAATCCCAACTTTTTGGGTGAAAAATTCCAAAGGGGTAGGACCCCCCAAAAACACCATATTTGTCATCACCAAGGAATCCCTGGCGAATCCAAAGTCGTTTTTCGAACGTGAAGATCTACTACCCATTCGAATCGTGCAGAACACCCATATGGCTGATCAGTATCGCCTATACTTTGAGTACTCTGAACGTCTGAACAAAACTCGAGAATGAAAAATGGAAAAAATAAAACAATATAAATTCGACTATAATGAGGCCTATATGGATATGTTTGGTATCAAAATATAGGTTTTCGAGGGCGCTCTATTCAATAAAAACAAATCCAAGTCGCTATCTATCATAGTTTAGATTTTCACCTGTCAAATGGCATTTTTTTCAAAAATCCGAAATTTCAAATCGTCATAGCTCCCGCGCCTTTGCTCCTATCCACCTCTTGTTTGTATATTGTTAATCAGCATTGTCCGAAGTATCTCTGAGCATAATAAAATCGATATCGAAAATCCCAACTTTTTGGGTGAAAAATTCCAAAGGGGTAGGACCCCCCAAAAACACCATATTTGTCATCATCAAGGAATCCCTGGCGAATCCAAAGTCGTTTTTCGAACGTGAAGATCTACTACTCATTCGAATCGTGCAGAACACCCATATGGCTGATCAGTATCGCCTATACCTCGAGTACTCTGAGCGTCTGAAGAAAACTCGAGAATGAAAAATGGAAAAAATAAAACAATATAAATTGGACTATAATGAGGCCTATATGGACATGTTTGGTATCAAAATATAGGTTTTCGAGGGCGCTCTATTCAATAAAAACAAATCCAAGTCGCTGTCTATCATAGTTTAGATTTTCACCTGTCAAATGGCATTTTTTTCAAAAATCCAAAATTTCAAACCGTCATAGCTCCCGCGCCTTTGCTCCTATCCACCTCTTGTTTGTATATTGTTAATCAGCATTGTCTGAAGTATCTCTGAGCATAATAAAATCGATATCGAAAATCCCAACTTTTTGGGTGAAAAATTCCAAAGGGTTAGGACCCCCCAAAAACACCATATTTGTCATCACCAAGGAATCCCTGGCGAATCCAAAGTCGTTTTTCGAACGTGAAGATCTACTTCTCATTCGAATCGTGCAGAACACCCATATGGCTGATCAGTATGGCCTATACTTTGAGTACTCTGAGCGTCTGAACAAAACTCGAGAATGAAAAATGGAAAAAATAAAACAATATAAATTCGACTATAATGAGGCCTATATGGACATGTTTGGTATCAAAATATAGGTTTTCGAGGGCGCTCTATTCAATAAAAACAAATCCAAGTCGCTATCTATCATAGTTTAGATTTTCACCTGTCAAATGGCATTTTTTTCAAAAATCCGAAATTTCAAATCGTCATAGCTCCCGCGCCTTTGCTCCTATCCACCTCTTGTTTGTATATTGTTGATCAGCATTGTCCGAAGTATCTCTGAGCATAATAAAATCGATATCGAAAATCCCAACTTTTTGGGTGAAAAATGATCAAGTCATATGACTCCTCTAAAAACACCATATTCGTCAATACCTATAGGATCTGGGAAGATCCAATGACACACCTAGTATTTTGCAGCTCATGCAGGCTATGAAAATCGAAATTGGTTTCCCTCATTCTTATGTGACAATTCGTAGAAATGGAAAACATTCCATTCGCACTCTTTCACGCACCATCATTATGTGAGAGAGATAGATGATGCCAAAAGCCTCAGTACGCTTTTAACGAACCATCCAAGCGATGACGTATCATTCCCGCATCCCAGCCTTCAATAAGTTAAATGCACCAAAGCAGGCAACCACTCGGAAATATAACCACTTTTGCCCGGACAAAGCTTTCAAGAAAGGAGTGAGAGGAATACTTCGACATTAGGCTTCAGTAGTTGGAGTTTGAAGGGAACAATAGGGGCACACAAAACATAGGGTAAACCGCATGCCGCAGAACTATTACCCTCTGAGGAAACAATTAAATCTGTTGCAACAATTACGGGCAGGCATTCTCAAGACGGGCTGAATTCCTGCCACTCGGCCAACTGCTCCACGGCAATCCAGAACCTCCCTAGGAGGCACCGACAGCGTCGAGACGGTCGTGAATATGGACAATTATGCAGGCCCTCGAATTCCTGCGTTCGCCCACAGCACATTATCAGATCCAGGCGGCTGAAAGATGCCCCCATTCTTTCGGTATACGTCGTCGCTACGGATCTGCATTGTGGTTGCATCAATGCTAGACTTGGTGGGTGGAGGGATACAATCTGAAGTCTGGTGCACCTTTTTCCTATTTAATGTCATACCAGGTCATTATTTTCATGTCATTGCTTAATCACCAATTTCATAGTTGAGTATTTCAAGCCCATACTTCATACTTCAAACATTGACTGCCTGGAGCATGAAGAAATTGAATCGATACCACGAGTAATGAGAGATACAGGGTGAATCTTTGACTTGTACATATATTTCAACTGTAGATTCCTCTCATCAAACGAAACACTTTCTTCCTATACCATTTTTCAAAATTCGGTTTCGTTTGGAAGATACAGAGTGTCGAAAATCCACGAAAAAAACGCTTTTCTGTTCATATATTCGGAACCGTTATTTCAAATGAATTGAATTTTGGTTGATTGGTTACTCTATTCATGGTGCATATTCCTCAATCAAAACTCATTCGAAAATTCTGCTGGTATGAAAGTTACAGCGTAGCCCACTCATAAACCCACGAAAAAATACTATAAAACCACTTGAAAAAGATAAACGGTTCATATTTCCGAAAGAATAAATTATTTTAGAAAAAAAAGTATTCCTATGTTTTTTCAATAAAACGCGTCGTTTTTGAGTTATTCCCAATTTTATCCGATAAAGTTTGACGAAAAAATAAAAAATCATAAGAATAATCTGAATGCTTCCCTGGATTTATAATATCACAGAATGGCTGAAATTCATAAACTCTTTGATTATCTATACAAATCAACAAAGTTGTCAGAATGTTTATTAACTTTGTTAAGACTAAAATGTAAATAGAATACAAAATTCAGATATTAATGATGAATTGCCCATACAAACCACGTATTGAATTGAAATTATTGTAAAATGAATACTTAACACTACATGATCTGTGGCGATGTTTCTATCTAAACAATATCCTTCTGGAATTTCATAAACTCGACACTACACGGTTATCATCACATTAATTCACTTTCACCGAAAATATTTCTACAGCAACTGTTCGCATTTTTCACTGTGAATATACAAATAACAAATCGACCAATCTCCATCAAGCCGCTATACGCATGCTTCGTTCAACAACCACAGACCAACTGTTCGGTCTATGGAACAACGGTTTGTCTTGTGAACCGTTATAGGCGACTGAAATTGAGATCGTAGCACTCTATCGGCCAGAATCAGAACTACTCCTTCGGCATTTCCAGAGACTAGACGCCATCAGCCAATGTAAACAAAACTAGTGCCTTTACGTTAGTTCATCTGTTAATGATAGAGGACGTACTGCTTCCTTGAAAGAAAATCAACACAATCTGGCATCGTCTTCTCATAAGCTATATGATAGCTCTGTCCCAGAAAATGGAAAGATGGGTTAGTTTAGGTCATTGACCTCGAATCCTATGACCTAGGTTAATGGAGTTATCTTCGATTAGTGTAAAAACAATTCTTTTTGAGTTAGTTTTGGGAGATAGAGGAAAATATGAACAAGTTATAAGTGCTCACAAACTAATCTTAATGAAAATCGAAGCAGGAACTTTTTTTGGTGGGATAAATATGGCTTTTCAATTGCAGAAATAATCAGACAAAACTAGGTGTTTTTGTTGAGATATCGTGTTTTTGACATTCTCATTCGAATAAGGTTAGTACTTGAGTATTCTCTAGATGTATCAACTCAATTTCAATCGAGAAATATGAACTTTGCAACAATTCCATAGAATCATATCAGAGACGTAATTAGCCCAATTTTTTTTGCAAATGGTTATATCTTTTTAACACAGCCGAATTCGGAAAAATGGAAAATGAAAAAAAGGTTTCTTTTGACCTCAAGAATCTTCAGTTAAAATATATGTACAAGTCAAAGACTCACCCTGTATATCGGGTGTTTGCTTCAGAGTGATTTTCGATAGAGATAACTGTGATTTGACAGAAAGTAGAAGCCATGTTGTTTCGACATTTCTGTTCAGTAAGCATTGACAAATTATCATGGAAAGACCCACGCCGCAACAAAGTCTACAAATTGTTGAAATTTATTTTCAAAATCAGTGTTCTATTCGCCGAACTTATAGAGCACTTCGTAAAATTTATGGTTTACATAATCGTCCATCAGAGCAGTTTATTGTCGAACTATCGATAGATTTCGGACAACATTTTCTCTACTCGATGCAACAACAAGACAAAGAACTGTACGTACAGAAGAAAATATCGCTGCTGTGAGCAAAAGTGTTAATGAAGACCCAGATTTTTCTATTCGTCGACGTTCACAACAAGTTGGACTCTGTGCATCCACCACATGGAAAAATTTGTTTGAGGATCTTGAGAGCTTAGTGTCCAGCTAACGTTATCAATTCTATATTGTCAAAATGTCAAAACCTCCTGAAAATGTCATGAGAATCACCCTAGATGAATCTCAAACTGTTAAAAATTGAGGTCACTAGCTGTGAACGAGTACCGCTAGATAAAACATAAATTTCAATGGAAGAATATATCATGGCACACGCTATATCATTGAAACTGTTCACATACAACGATTCGTTTAACGCATTAGGCGAAGAAATGTTGAAATTGGGTATCTGTACGTGAAACCTAGAGTCAGGCGCCAAGCCATAAAACTATCTCAAGAATGTTGAAAATGTCAGTTTCCGCACGATTTGTTACTGGAACGTGACAACAGATTTCGCGTCCGCGACACCGAGGGAAAAACGTAATTTTGCTGTCGTAATGAGCCAAAAATGTTGCTGTAGCCTATAAACATATCAGCGGGAACTTTACAGCTGAAAAACCCTCGCTTCAATCCTCTCCTTCCTGTTCTCGACGAAAGACCTAGCGTCGGATTGAATGATGAGTTCTGAAGGAGCCTTCTCACTCTGGGGTGGTTCAGAAAAATAAGATTTAGGATTAGTAAAAGTCCCTCGGTTTTCGAGATATTCGACATTTTCGCAAATGATAAAAAAATACTTTGCCACTATTTTTGGTGGCAAGTCTCCAAATGGATGAATTTCTTCAATCTGTTTTTGGACAGTATTCTTGGATAGATGCGCTATCGAATTTGAACTATGATTTCTAGGGCGGATGAATAATTTTTTTTTTGACGAAGAACTAGCTCGAATTTCATGTTTGGCTTATTTTTTCCCAAGATTAACCTGACGTGGTGTGAAAAAAATTAGGTTACCTGAGTGCCAAATTAAGAAAAATCATGCCTGTTTGATTGAGATTTCGAACTGTGTGTAAATCTGTACCCAAACAACACACACACATCTTTTAAACATTTTATAGACTATATGAAATAGATTATTAGATGATCTATAAAACATCAAAATGTATTGAATTTCTAACCTAGGTTCGACGTAAAAATGTCCGCGAGATTTACGTTGAAAAATATTACTTTTTTAGACGTCTATTTTACGTAAAAAAAAGTCTTTCTATAACAAGTGAAATTTCTGTTTTTTTTTAGTTTATCCTAACTTAGTATCACGTTTGACATGTAATAGACGTTTTAGGATTTATGTTATTGTGATGACTCGCTAATGTCTATATATCATTAGATTTTTGTCGTTTTTTTTCGATCAACAATCTGATAATATTTAGATGATCCGAAAAACATCCACACTCATGACCTCTAAAATATATAACATCATATATCTTTTTTGGAGCATTGTCGTCATGATCGAAATTGGACGTCTATTAGACGGAATATTATTTATGAAAATAGTTGGTAATATTGTACATGTATATTAGATGACATAAGATGAACGTTTGTTCAATGTCCCTAAAAAGTCTTCGTAGTGTATAGTTTTTGACATCTAAATATTGTCAATTCCAAAACAATATGGATGTAATGATTTGAAAAACGTCATATTAATGACCTGTTACTGATTTTTCGAAGAAGGGTTATATGGTCTGAAAATTAAAAAAAAATTGACATTTGATAGTTTCAGGATCATGGTTATCCTAAGGAGATTTGGTGAGAGACTTCAAAAGTATGCAGATATAGATTTAAATTTTATAACTTCTGAATATTTTCAATATTATTGCATTTCCATCAGATCAGATTGTGAGTATGAAGAATACATACATATATGATAACCTATAAGCACACCAAAGAAACATGAAACGCGAAACAAGAAACATAAAACATTTTCATTCATAAAAACACCTAGAGTCTTATTTTATCAATGAAAACTGTGTCATGCTTCTTGTTTCATGTTTCTGTGTTGGGCGGCCCTGCTAATTATCAGATATAATATATTTTATCTACACAGTTGAAATCTCTCATAGCAGTTAGGAAAGCAAAAACAAGTTCTGATATGAAAAAATAAATAGGTATATTCATAATAATAAAAAAATAAATAAACAATTCAAATGTATGAAAAATATAAATTGTGTCAATGACCAATGTAGTCGAGACAATTTGTTTAAAGAAAAATATATATAACAATGTCCTAGGCACTGGCACTTTGTGAGGATTTTCTCTTCGTTGTCTCATATTCGTATCGTTGGTTTGCAAGGTGTAACCAGTCTTGAATTGCCTTTTTTATGGTCGTGTCGTTGAGATCTGCCGAGGTTTCACTCTCGAACAGATTATAAACAGCCTCTGGAATCAACACACAAACCAAAATAAGTGATTTTTTTTATTTTATTGCAATTAAGTACAACTTTTAAAAACAATCACAACAAATGTCTAAGATGATCTGAAAAACATCTAAACATTTCCTCGAAGATTTCAAACTCTAGAAACTCAATTATTCTTCAAATCCTGATTGAATCTATATTTTGTGCTCGACTTTTTGACTTAAGTGTAAAAGTAATATTTTTCAGCAAGTTTTTCAAGTCGAGTGGTTCAGTATTATTTATTACTCAATCAATATCTCAAAGAGGTCTATCAATAGACTTCTTAGATAATATTCTTTCTAAGTTATTTATTCAGAAAAATATTACTACTATGATAGAGACTTATAATTTCAGCCCTACGAAATCTCCAACGCAAATTATGAAATTCTATAATTTGAAATTTCAGATGATCTTGAAATATTTATCCTAAATTATTTGAAAAGATTTCAAAACTGATCATCGTATGTAAACTATAAACATATTTTCAAAAAGAGCGGATTTCAGGTATAATATACCTGGGATAATATCTAAATAAACAGAGTATTCAAAATTGTGATAACAGACATAACAGTTCAATAGAACGGTTATTCAAAAGATGTCATTCAATGAAAGGTTACAGATTTCTAATCACAATATACCTAACTAATTTACAATAGTTAATCATTAATTAATCAACATATTCTTCAGTAGAACACATGTTATAGGTATAATATTCAGGGAGTAGTACCTAATCAAAAGTTATTCACTAGTGAACGGTTGTCTGAAAGATATCATTCAATCGACTTTTCTAGATCATCGGATCATGAAAGATAACAAATATCCAATTTTATAATAATTAGCTTATCTCAGTGCCACCACATATTAGGAGGAACACATTTTAGGTACTACACCGGGAATAGTAGGTTCCTATATAATTCAACATTACATATTCACTTTTGAACGGTTATCTAAAAAACATCATTCTATAGATCTCAATAGATGATCCATCTATGGAAGATATTTTCATTTAAGATCTACCATAATACCTATTTTGCTTGAATCCAAAAATGCAGGTTAGTTTTTGAAAATTATAAATAAATCTCATTTTTATAACAATGATCCCAGACCTGAACCATCTACATTTCAAGAGCTAAATGATGAAGAAATTATACTTACTAGAACTAGGTACCATAAGCAATATTTGCACTCATCTTCTTCGATTGTGACAGCACTGATCACTAAATACTATATTCACTAAGCTAAGGCGAAAGCAAAAACAATCACTATTCGACTTGACCTTTTGACGAAGCAGTGTTCTAACGAAATGATCAGGTTCAAATGTCTTCCTATCTATAACCCTATCCATCCGCTATCCCTATGACCCTATATTACCTATATGAACTTTAACATTTGTCGGTTCGGTTCGGCGGTTCGTTACCACGTGATCGAGCCCGATATAGGAGTTCGCATCTCGCTCTCTTTTCTCATCGTGATCGCATAGGATCACCTATTTTATTATATTTTATATTTTAACGGAATATGGAAACACGCTCACATTTGAATAGGTGCTATTCAAGTTATCGATTTCGTTTTTTTAAATTTAACGTAGATAAATTGTCTGACCCACCTACTTACGGTCGTATCGAAATATTAGAATTTATATTTATATTTTATTTCCAGAGCACAATATGCGTCATCTGACAAGATTGCCAGATTCAGAGTATTATATCTTGATAATTTATTACTAATGCGATTTTGATCTATTATGTATCGAAATAAGCAGAAAAAATGGCCTTTTCAATAATACTTTGTTTCCAATGCATTTACATCTGAAGAAAAAGATTAACATTCCGAAAATATTGAAGGCTGAAGAAACTAGGAAATTTTTGACTTTTTTTTGGGGGGGTCAATTTTTCCCTGATGTTGGGATGAAAATTCAACGATGACATTTTCAATCATCTAGGACGAAACTGAAATAATAACACATATGAAAAAATATACCTAGTGAGCCATTTGAAAGAAATCATTTCCGGTTCCGGTATAACCAGAAGTGTACTTCAAATATTTTCTCTCATTTAAATTATGCCCAAGTGAACGTATTCCACATGAAGAAAAAAACGAAGTCGATACATTATATAGCGTGTTTCCATATTCCGTTGACAGCCGGTATAGCTCTCTGTCAGGCTGCACACCAAAGAAACATGAAATATTTTCATTCACAAACACACCCCGTGTCATCCAATAGTTGAAGAGAAAAAAAAGGACCATAATTTATAATTTTTTCAATAAATTGGGTAGAAAATATTTAAAATGTAAAACCATTCATATTGAATGCTGAATGCTGGAAATGCCAAAATATGTTAACGTAGTTTACGTATCATGGATTGCCGTGCACGTTCAAGGATTTTTCTTCAGTCACTAACTTTTAGGGGTGATATTTCGAAAGGGGATGCGCTGAGAAAATTTTGTTATAGGGAGGACCCATCTTAAATTTCATGTGCTTAATTTTGTCGCATGAATTTAAAAGCAACCGGTATGTCTATGCGTATCTGCTGGTCGAATTCATACCTAAATAAATTATTATTTTCAATATGATGTTATTAAAATTGTAGCATAGCATATCCGAAAAACGTGAAAAAATTGCTCATTTCTCTATTGCATCAAATGGATATTCTATAAACATTTTAAAAACGTATGGTCGAAATGCAATATTTCCATCGACATCTTGAAAACATTCATAATCTTTGGTTGAGTGAGTTTATATAAATAATACTTCTTAAAGAAATTAATCAATTCACAATTATTCGACCTTCGAAGTTAGATATTTTATATATGTATTCTAGATGACTAAATAATGTCGAATAATGATGTCTAAAATCGATGTGACATGGCATATTTATTACACGTCAAAAAGTTATTCTTTTTTCGATAGTATCAATTAGATATCATATAAACGTTTCAAAAACGTGTGATCGAATTGAAATACAATTATTGACATATTTGAGACATACAAAACCGTACGTTTAAAGACAATATATACAGTATATATCTAAAAAATGTCAATCAATCCACTGTTTTATGACCATATGAGTTAGATGTTTTATTCATGTATTTTAGATGACAAAAAACAGCCAAATGTTGATGTCTAATATACGTAAAACAAAAGATGTCCATTGAACGTTAAATAAAATACCCCCTCCACGATTTTAAAAATTTGATATTCAATATACGGCTTTTAAATGTGTAATCAAAAAGCTATACATTTTTGGATATCTGCAGGATATAAAAAATTCTTCTGGTCTTAGATAATGCATCTAAAGGATGTTTTCTAGACATCATGTATAGAAAACATCTTATTTAGATAATCTAATTTCAATCAGAATTTAGAGCAAGATGGCTTTAGATCACTTTTGATATCGATTAGATGTCATTTAGATGTGAGTGTGTTGTTTGGGTATATTTCAGCACTTTGGTAATGAAAAAAAAAAGATTTTGAAATAGAATAGTAAGAGGTAGATTCTAGAGTTCGCTCTGTATTTTGCTGCAGGGTGCCTCAGAGTGATTAACATTGACTACAGTAAAAAATAAAAGACACTTCCAAGCTATGGAATTCATCCAGGTAAATGAAGATATAGAAAATTTGAACTCATGTATCTGGGAATTACCCTAGACAGTAAGCTTTTGTAGAATAAACAAGTTTAAATTATTGATACAAGAGCAATAAGGGATTTGATGGTTTGGGGTTGCAACACTAACATACTGCGATGGGTGTACTTCATGATTGTGAGACCAATAATAACTAATGGGAAAATAGTCTGATTTGTTAAGGCAGAGCAGACAAGCTCGAAGAAAATACTCCACATGATACAATTACAAAGGCTTTCATGTGTTTGTATCACTGGAGTTATGAGAAAGTACCCGACTAGAGCACTTAAGGTCATCGCAGATCTCACTCCTCTACATCCAGTGATCAATGAGGGTTGCTCTTGAAGCTATCCTCAGAATATCTATGGAGGATCCAGGTTATGAAAGAACTAAAATACTGAACAAGTTTACTTTATCAGCGAACCTCCCTAGGGATGTTATGACCAAAAAAGCAAGCATTGAGAAGAACTTTAACACGATGCTATGTGAAAAGGAAGAATGGGAAAAGGAATACACTACCCGAAATTTCTAAGTGAATGCCATTAAATGATATAAACATATATTGCTATACTACTTATGTTTTACAGAAAAAATTAAAATTTGAATGGCTCCTTCTCGGTGTTGTAGTTTCTTTGTCAGTTAGTACGAGGATGTATTGATATCTAGGTAGCCTAGACCAGTTTCATGCATAAACAAAATATTGCGATACCATATCAACGAACAATAACTTATTAGAAGTGTCAGTGTAGAGGTCGACGTCAAAAAAGTAAACCAGAGTTATGCAATAAATAAAAAAAAAGATGTCCACCGAAATTGTAAAAATCGAAAAATTGGAGTATCGAGCCATCATCAAGTTCCTGTATTTAGAAGGGTTGAGAGGTAAGCAGATTTACGAAGATATGCTTAATACCCTTGGTGATCACTGTCCTTCGTATGCGACCGTGAAAAATTGGACTGCAAGCTTCAAAAGAGGTAAATTTTCCATTGAAGATGATGACCGATCGGGAAGGCCAGTTTCTGTGTCAGTCCCCGAAAATATCGATGCAGTTCATGACATGATTTTATCAGACCGTTGAATTGGGCTTAAACGGATATCTGAAGCACTGAAGATTTCATACGCTTTCATCAAATAGTTCACGTCAATTTGGACATGAGGAAAATTTTTGCAAAATGGATCCCCAAATGTTTGAATGTTAACCAAAAGCGTGCAGCAAGGGTAGAAGCATCGCGTTCGATCTGTGCTCGATTTGAAAACGATGTAGACTTCTTAAACCGAATTGTTACTATGGATGAGACTTGGGTACATTTCTACGATCCAGAAACAAAGCAACAATCGATGGAATGGCGACACTCTGGTTCTCCAAGACCTAAGAAGTTTCGTGTCCAAAAATCTGCTGGAAAAGTTCTTGCTTCAGTTTTTTGGGAATGCCATGGAGTAATCATGATTGATTTTTTGGATAAGGGTGGAACAATAACTGGAGATTACTATTCGACATTACTGACCACTCTACGGGAAAAAATTGAAGAGAAAAGACGCGGAAAGCTATCCAAAGGTGTTTTGTTTTCACAAGACAACACCCCAGTACACAAATCTCATGTTGCCATGCAAAAAATTCGTGATGTAGGGTTAGAATTACTAGAACACACCCCTTATTCACCAGATTTGGCTCCGTCCGACTATCATCTCTTTTCCCAACTGAAAAAAAGTTTAAAAGGTCGTAAATTTTCTTCCAACAAGGAGGACTGGTTTGCAGAGCAAGAAGAAATATTTTTTTTGAAAGGTCTAGAGACGTTGCAGGTTCGCTGTAATAAATGTATTCAATTAAGAGGAAAATATGTTGAGTAAAAAAATATTTTGACATTGAAATTTTGTTTGGTTCTATAGTAGGCTAAGAATTTTTCAATATATCTTCGTATATATTGGGAATCTCAATGAAACAGGCTTGGTTTATCTTAATTTGGCAATCAGGTGGCCATATTTTTTTCAAACGACGACGTCAGGTTGAAATTTGGCAGGACTGCATCTAGTGCAAGGTTGCCACATGTCATTCCTGGCTTGAACGTAGGAAAAACTTCGCTTGTAGCCTCTACCCTACGATTCGGGGGAGGAAAAGCGCGCCAAATTGAAGGATGCGTTCGGATATCCGGCAATCCCTATAAATCCCGAATTCCTCCCGACAGCAACTAAGAACCGTTAAAGTTATTCGGAAGAAAACGTTATTAGTCCTGCGATGGCATTTTTATTCATGAAATAGGCAAATATTTGCGTTTATGGCGGAAGGAATGTGTGAAATAAAGATTATTTAATCCGGGCCATCGAGTGGAGGGTCCGGGATCCGGCTCTCGGAAGTCTCAAGGTGCTCAACCATTCAGATATTCCGCAATACTTCGCCTTCCTCACGGCCATTTCCAAGTCAATTTGGCGGTTCAACATACCGCATGCAGACGCCGAGGAAATTCAATTAACTTTAATGGTTGATCCGGCCATTGCCGACCGCGCACTCCGCTCTCTCGCCTCGGAACGAAAAATAGTGAACACAGAGACGCGCGCGATTCGCTACGAAATAATGCGCTATAATGAATTAGGGGATGGATGCCGGATTCATGGAGTCCGCCGTGAAATGTTGCCACTGGCACTTATACGCGGTCACGCTCGCCGGCAACACGGCCTATTAAACGGGATGGCCGACATTAGCGTCAAAATTTTCGGATGGAAAAATACAACGGCTCTAGCCCTAGATGGAAAGTCTAATTCGACACCGGATTCTTGCTCCCATTCTCCTCTTGGATCATTCTGCATAATATTTTTCAACATTCATTGGATTAAAAAAACCAGAGGTCGACTGAGTTATCTCGAATAAAAGAAACCTTTTTTTCTGTTTCCATTTTTTCGAATTCGGCCCTGTTGAAAAGAAAAATTGGTCCAAATACGTGCCTGATACGATTCTCTGCAAACACCTCAAAGATCATATTTCTCGATTGGAATTGATAAAACATCTAGGGAATACTCAAGTACTAACCTTATTCGAATGAGAATGTTAAAAACACGATATTTCTCAATGAAAATATATAGTTTTGTCCGATTATTTCTGCAATTGAAAAGCCATATTTATCCGACCAAAATTCCCCCTTCGATTTTCATTAAGATTAGTTCGTGAGCACTTTCAACAGGTTCATATTTTCCTCTATCTCCCAAAACTATCTCAAAAAAAATTGTTTTTACACTAATCGAACATAACTCCATTAACCTAGGTCATAGGATTCGAGGTCAATGACCTAACCTAACCCATCGTTCCATTTTCTGTTACAGAGCTTTCATAGAGCTTTTGAGAAGACGATGCCAGATTGTGTTGATTTTCTCTTCAAATAAGGTAGCAGTACGTCCTCTATCATTAACAGATGAACTAACGCAAAGGCACTAGTTTTGTTTACTTTTGGCTGATGGCGTCTAGTCTCCAGAAATGCCGAAGGAGTAGTTCTTATTCTCGCCGATAGAGCGCTACGATCTTAATTTCAGTCGACTATAACAGTTCGCAAGACAAACCATAGACCGAACAGTTGGTCTGTGGTTGTTGAAGGAAGCATGCGTATAGCGGCTTGATGGATATTTGTCGATTTGTTTATTCACAGTGAAGAATGCGAACAGTTGCTGTAGAAAGATTTTCGGTGAAAGTGAATTAATATGATGATAACCATGTAGTGTCGAGTTTATGAAATCCCAAAAGGATATTGTTTAGATAGAAACATCGCCACAGATAAAGTAGTGTTAACTAAATGAGTTCCTTCTCCTTTCCTGAAGATCAGTTTGTGAACACGAATAACTTGTTCATATTTTCTTCGATATCCCAAGAATATCTCATAAAAAATTGTTTTCCTATAACCTTTTATAACTCCATTAACCTAACCTAACCCATCTTCTATGATATTTCACAGAGCTTTTGAGGAGACGATGCCATGTTGTTGATTTGTTGATTTTCTCTTCAAACAATGGCATGACGGTAACCTACCTCGCAATGCGAGGTAGCCGGCGCGCAAGACAAGCCGTTGTTCTGTGTCACAAACGCCAGTCCCATAAACGAAGCATGCGTAAAACGATAACTGGCATGATGGACTACGATTCATTTATTTAGTTACAGAGAAGAATGCAAACAGTTGTACAAACACCCAAAACAATGTGATGTAAATGGCGTAAAATGGTCAAATCATTTCTAGAGCTATCTCGTGATGATTATGTGAAGGCTTTCAGTGAATAAATGTAATAATAACCGTGCAGTGTCGAGTTTATAAAATTCCAAGAGGATATCGAATGAATAGATTATTTGGTGCTAAGCATCATTTTATTTTTCATTGATTTCAATTTAATACGCGGTTGTATCGACATTCATCATTAATATTCGAATTTTGTATTTCATTGACATTTATTTTCAATATGGACGGGTAACAATAAATATTCAATAGGAAGTGTGCGTATGAAGTGTTTAATTTCATGCTCCTTAGAGTTAAATTTCATCTCGAACATTTGTGGGATTTTTTTATTACATATCTCTACATAAAACGTTTTTCCATCATGGACATTTTAATCTTGATGAAGTTGATAAACATTCTAACATAATAGGTAAAAGAAAACACTATACCAGTTAAATTACTTAGGTGATTTTCAATCTCTCAACATGTTTCGAGCTTAATAACTGTCATCTTCAGGAGTCATCACGTAAGTGAAGCTGAAAACATTGAGAAAACATAAAGAAAGCTCGAAAAACTAAATAAAGCACAAAAAACAATCAAAAAATGAAAAAACAATGTTACTTAACGAGCAAAATGATATGACGGAATAATAAAATGAAACGAAATGAACAAAAGTCAAAATGAACAAAAACTGGTTAAAGAATAAAATTGGATGAAAATGGTCAATACAAAATAGTAAAAGTACAGTAACACAGAATCTTCAAAAGGTCATTAGCATTATGTTACTGCACTTTTACTATTTTGTATTGGCCATTTTCATCCAATTTTATTCTTTAACCAGTTTTTGTTCATTTTGACTTTTGTTCATGTTGTTTCATTTAATAAAAATGCGACATGACGGAATAATAATTCCGTCATGTCATTTTGCTCGTTACATTGTTTTTTCATTTTTTGATTGTTTTTTGTGCTTTATTTTGTTTTTCGAGCTTCCCTTATGTTTTCTCAATGTTTTCAGCTTAACTTACGTGATTGCTCCTGAAGATGAGCTTTATTAGGCTCGAAACATGTTGAGAGATTAAAAATCACCCGAGTAATTTATCTGGTATTGTGTTTTCTTTTACCTATAATGGATCGCCCAGATATCAGGACGAGGACATTCACTTAAAAAAAACCTTCTAACATTGTTAACTTGTGAAGAAATCAGAGACTTCATAAATTTCAGCCATTCTGTGATATCAAAAATCTAGGGAAGCCTCCAGATTATTCTCTTGATTTTTTCGTCAAAGTTTCACGGGTGAAATTTCATTAACAAAACATAGGAATACTTTTATTTCAGAAACTAAAAGTCTCTGAACAAGTTAACGATGTTGTCAGAATATTTATCAACTTTGTCGAGACTGAAATTCAATGAATGAATATATATAATTATAAACACAAAGCGAATTCGGTAGATTTTTGTTGGAACCACACAAAAATAACGGTAATATCCTGGGCCGAATCACCGAAAATGGGTTCGATAATCAAATTTTCATAGATCCCATTCCTCATTAAACTTTCGGAGAGCAGAAAATTCAATTCCGTTAAAAGCCCGGAATTATTAACTCATCAAGCTCATATTCAATTTAACCAATCCGGACAGAGGAAAATAAAATTGTTTCGCCTATACAAAATTTCCAGTGCGCTCTAATTCATCAATCGACGTAAACGAAATATAAAATTATACTTCCTGGCTGGACGTCGCTGCACTTATCGCGATACCTAGAGGCCAGACGGGAAGTAATTACGCTAAAAACCATCGATTTTTCTGGAGTGCCGAATGGACAACACTGTATCTAGAACGAATGACTTGAATCGCGATTAATGAAATGAGCCGTCTGCACTTATTGGGTTCAGAATGGGCGCTACAAACTCAAATTGAGTTTTTTCCGGTGCCTTGATCATCTAAACCTAAACTAAAGGGATTTTAGAAATCTTGAATTCTAACTTAAATAAATATGCTTGATTCGTCAGTGGCCTGAAGTGATTAATACCTAACATATTATTTGGAACAGCCTGTACATCAGATGAATCATAAACAGGGATGTTACCCATGTAATAAAATATCCAATTGTAACGAAAATTCAATATTCATTCTAATTACGTTGGGTCAACATAGGAAATTGAAGGTGTATCAAAAATACAGAATGAATATTGCATTCCATGATTTCATTTATCTGCAATTCGATCAATCGAATTGCAATGTTCAGTAATTCCTGCCTGTACTAGAAAATTCAATTAGAATATTGAATATGAAACTAACAATTATTGTGAAATTATGCCAATGGAAAACGATTGAATGGAATTCCGGAGGGTAACGAATGACACTAATGATTGAATTATTTGTGTGGTTACAGTATAATGTCGGTCTATTTTCTGCGTTTCGTTTATTTGGTTTTCGAATTATGTGTGGCGCAACTCGCGTTGGTATCGAGTCAAAATCAACACGAGAAGATTGAAACCAGAATTTGAATAATTACATGTTGTATTTGTTATCTCGAAATTTGCCACAAAAACATCAAACTCAATGAAAACTGCAGAAGTAGAAACGCCAAAATCCACTTTGACATCCGATCCGTAACCGTTCGGCGAACACCTTGCGGTCCTATCGCTCTGCAATCACATGATCCTATACTCGATTCACTTTTATAAAGTATCCCGGTTGACCATGACATTTTGACACATTTCACCGTGTATATTTTGAAATTTTAGGTTATAGTCATTTTCCCGTCAGACAACGTTGTCCTCTCTACATAGAGGTCGTAGTGATTCAGTAGTTATCAAAATGTTTATTTACTTTGGGAAAATATTATGTGAATTCAATAATTTCAAAGACCTGGCAAATGTTGAAGAAACTTTTTTCTCTATTAATATTGGAAATAAACTAAGTTAGGGATATTGACTTAAATTGCAAAAAAATATAGTTAAAATAAGATTTTTGATGAAAATTCATATTAATATGATTTCAAGTTGCAAATTAATTTTAGACCTACAGTCTGCAGCGTATACAGGGTGGTTGAGAAAAATCGAGTAAAATAACGAAATTTCATTCCCAGAGAATTCAAGCATTTCAAGACTATCAATACAATGTATGGCCTCCACGGGCATCAATAACAGCTTGACATCTTCTTTGCATACTACACACGAGGTTGTTGAACATTTCTTGAGGAATTTGGTTCCATAAACGGGGCAGAAGATCTCTGAGATCATTTTAGGATTCTGGGGTAGGTTGGTGATTATCTAATCTTCTTTGGAGCATATCCCATGCATGTTCTATGCAATTCAAATCTGGTGAGTGCGGAGGTATTGGTAAATGTGGAATACCTCGCGCGCATTCTCAACTATGGCTGCACGGTGCGGTCTAGCGTTATCGTCTAGAAATTGAAAAGTTTCACCAATAGCAGCGTGAAAATTTGGCACAACATTGTCAATGACATGCTCCCTATAGTGTAAGGCGGTCATTTTCCCATGACAAATGTGTAGATCTGTGCGCCCGTTGAAACATATCCCGGCCCATACCATAACACTACCCCCTCGGAATGGATGGACTTCTTGGAGATAGCGACGATTACGGGGTATGCGTGCGATTGTCCATACCCTTATTCTTCGAGAATCTGAAAATCGTCCATATCTGGATTCATCAGTGAAAAGGACACTACGCCATTGATCGTTCCTAATGATATGTTGCCTTGTCTATTCCAGTCTTTGACGCTTATGGTCACGTGTTAATGGAACTCCTCCTAATGGACGTCTAGAACCTAGATTCACCTCTCTCAAACGTCTACTGATGGTTTCGATGGAAACTTGGACCCCATCTGCATTTTGAAGAGTATTCCGTACACGTAGATGTAGGGTTTCTTCTCGCCGAAACGGTGATGAAACGATCCTGAGCAGGTGTTGTTGTTCGTCGCCCACCAAGCCTTGGTCTTTCCAACACGGAACCTGTCTCCCTGAACCTATTCCAAAGTCGAGATATCACACTTTGGCTGACTTGCAGCCTTTCCGCTACAACAACCTGAGTTAGGCCACCCTGTAGCATTCCGATAGCCCTATAAGCCTCAGCGTTTGTTAATTTACGTCTTGGCATTTTCAGAAAACTCGTTTCAAATCGAAGCCGTTGATAAACTGACTTCATTTCAAAATAAGAACATTCATGAAGCATATGCATAGAACCAAACTTCAGAAAAAAGGCGACCAGATTGACGAAATGTCTCATACTGATTTTTATTGGATCGATTCAAGTTGTTATTGAGTTTCAAATGATTTTACAGCGATTTTCTCCAAGATTACATACTTCAAAAAACGATTGAATACGATATCCCTAACTCCTGTGGAGCAGTATATTTCACGTATATCAACATTGTTGGAAGATTTTGTTATGCTTACTTCTTTTACAGAAATCAAGAATCGAGTGTTGAAGTTTCACTGAAAAATGATGGACTGAAAAAGTGAAAAGTTCGTTACTTTGTGATAGTTTATTCGAAAAAATAATGAAAGTACTCGAATAACCCGAAAGAAAAATGAGAGTAGAAATTAGCATTGGCAACGTCACTGAGAATTATTTTGGCTTCGTTTGCAGCCTAATAAGACTGTCCTGGGTTTTCTATTCCGATACGAGGGATATCTGATTACTTTCGGAATGCAGTGTGAAAATATAGAGAGTGTTTCGAGCAGACCTCAGTTCTGAGTGTCAGCGGAATCCTCTGCCCCTTGGGGTAATGCGTTCTCATTTAATACCTGTCTCTGCCGCTGAAGTTTAGCAAAATACCTGGAAAAATGGAAACACAATTCAAATTTCGCATTTGAGGCCGCGTGTGTGTGTTGATGAAACGTAATATGATTAGCGAAACACAAACAAAACTCCATGCAAATGGCTATCCGAGAAGGGGTCCGGATTTAATCAGACATGCAAATATAGGTGCGCTTAATTACAGACACCCAAGTAAATATTCCTTTATCGTTTTCAGGCAGGCCGCAGCTTGTCCGGTAGATAACCCTGATGAATATGTAAGAGGATGCACTCTTTGCTTTCTCCTCTTACTTACTCTATTATATCACCGCGGCTTATCCCCCTCGTTAGAAGACAGCTCGTGTAACAGACATATTATTATTAATTGCCAGACTAGGCGTTTTCCTTACGTGGATCATGTAACATTCCTTGCACCTTCCTCAGACCAAGCATCGAGGTGTTCAAAGCAGCATCCTTGCAGCAAAGGAGCTGACTACTCAAATACGGGTTTGCTAATATCGGGGATATTTACCAAATTTTGCTACCCCAAATCGGAAGGAATTCGCATTACATCAGGCAACAGTGTCTAGACTACTTGAAATTTATTTTGTTGCTTGACGATTGAAATTATTGATTTTCGGTTCAAGTTCCTCATGGGACTCAGACGATATCAGAAACTCGTTCCACGAAATCGGTTGCACTAAATACGTACGATAGCAGAAAAATTCGAGGCTAAAATTGTGGGATTAGCAACGTGGCAGTACCCGAACGTTTCATGGGAAACTGTGTCATCCTTTCAGAACCCACGGGAGGTGGAGAGAAGAAAAATCTTTAATGTTATTGGTTTGTGAAAACAAAGAAGGAAAATCTTTAATTTGATTGGTCTTTAAAAACGAAGAAGCACAATCTTCAATTTGATTGGTTTTTCAAAAATCGAAGAAGGAAATCTTCAATTCGATTTGGAGACGAAAAAGGCAGTAACTGGAGACGCCTTGAACGGGAAGTTTCTCAGTTGACTCGGGATACGGTCCGGAAGTTTAGAGTAACTGGAGAGGCCTTAAACGGGAAGATTCTAGGTTGACTCGGGTTCAGTTTTAGGATAGGTACTTCAGTGTTTGGAAGTACGGTCTCGAAGCGGGGACGGAAACAGTCGTAAGTTAAAGGTTTTGTTTTTCTGATATTAATTTGAATTGTTTAGATTATTACCTCTCGTCGGTTGGATTAATCGGCGAACAGCGAATTCGTGACGTGTTTCTGTGTTTTTTTTGTTTTTTAGTATATTTTCATCATCCTCAGGATTAACTGCACGAGGAGAAAGGTCAGGTATTTTTGATTATGCTTAGCTTGTTTGAGTATTGGTAGAAAGCTGCATGCGAAAGTTTCATTTCTCTGTTATTTCCGAATTTCGTGTGTGGAACGCTTTGTATTGTGCCCAAGATTAGTGTGACACATTTGCATTCATGATCGAGATATTCTTGATAATGGAATATTTGTTGATAGATTATTATATTAGCAACTCCGGTAGACTAGTGGTCAGAGTGACTGGATTTTCGAGAATTGCAACCTATTAACTCGCGTTCGAATCCCAACACTAAATTAAATAATCGAAAAAAGTGTGGTGGCAAAATCCGGTCCTTCTCAGGACCAATAAAACCCAGAAGACGGCAGGCGAATGCTTACCGAAACGTCGGTAACAACTAAACGTATAGAT
This sequence comes from Adalia bipunctata, assembly GCA_910592335.1. NCBI lineage: Eukaryota > Metazoa > Arthropoda > Insecta > Coleoptera > Coccinellidae > Adalia > Adalia bipunctata. Next base: position 5,728,639 of record OU342948.1, on the reverse strand, counting down.
AATGGAAATAGCCCAAATAACTTTTGCATTTGATGACTTCCATGTGTTAGCTTCCGAGTCCTGAATGTGAAACCTTTATCTTATAGTTGAAAGGAAGTGCAATATGAGATTTAACAGTTTTACCATTCCGTGGAATGAGATAAATGGACCAATTCAGAAGCTAGTGCTTTCTTTGTAGCTTATCATCCTTAGGTGACACTTTCAACGTGCTGAATCGAATGAGGAATTCCCCTCCACAGAAAAGGGAAAGAGGATAACAATCGAATCAAGACCGGAATGAATAAAATATTCGAAAGAGCCGAATCGTTAATCCAAAAAGGCTTTTAGTGCATCTGCACATTCGCAGACTCTCGGTCGCGGTCGGTCAATCCAAACCCATCGGTCAGAGAAGGGTTCCATTTAAAACAGACCATTACAAAGAACGCCAACAGCCTTTCCTCGAATGTCCCCATAATCGAATATCGACATTTCTCGGGGATAACGATTCGAGGGATAAAGAGTGTCAAATCCACCCTACCGGTCTACCAGTATATCGGGATATACATATATTTCAAGAGAGGGACGAGGCATTTGCATCGGTAAGTCCACAGTGAAAAGGTCACAGTTTGAAGACGACTTGACAATGGACTTGAAACGTTTCGTAGACTCACAAAATGTTCTTTGCATGTGAACAACGTCATTTTTCATCAGTAAACATCCAATCGTTTTTTGGTGTAGTCGATTCAAAGTTACCTGGAGGAGCCATAAAATCTTTCACATAACTTTCTTTATTATTAATTCCACAAAGTTTATCTTGCGAATGGAGTTTGTCAGTAACGAAGAAGTCCCAGAGCTCTATGGTTCACCCATTTCCTTCGATTCTGTGGTATGAAGTTCTAAAAGGAGGAAACCCAGAACCCCACCAAAGATTCTACCTCTTTATCATTCTTCCACTACTCGTCTAGTAAGGGTCATACAGCGCCATCAACTATTCTCTCCCTTGCTCTCTCAGTACACCTACACGAAATCAGAAAACAAGCAGTTGTTCAAACCAAGCCAACTGTGAGTACCATTTCTTCAGTGTTTACTTTGTGGTATCCTTCAATATACAATTTTTTTTAATCTTCGTGGTGATGAGAGTTCGTAAAGCAGTCCATTCATTTCTCCAAAAGCGCTTTTGTATATCGTTGCGATAAATTTTATATCCTTTGCCCACAAGAATCATGAGCTTTCTCTTTCGAAAAGGTTGTATAGATAAATTGATTCCAACCATATGGGATCGATGTCTTGTACAATATTCGTTCCATATGCCTTGATTTTCACTTCTCGTTTTTCGTTTAAAAATACCCTTTGGACTGTTTTATGGGTCATCTATTGAAAAAGTTCTCAACCCAAGAATTTAGGTAAAGTTTGGGAAATTCATCTGGTTTTTTGAGACAATAATCATGTCCTGTGAACCTTCATTCAGTTCCTCAGCATAAGCTCATAAAACTAAGTATATGGTGATATATTTAATGCAAAACAAGTTGCATTAGGAAACACATGCCAAACATCGAATACCCCAAAGTTCAAAGATTCTCTCATTGGTCTGTAAATTCAAGAAATGGGTTGTTTTTCTCACTATAGTCAAAATGGCGAATGAGAGCACTTTGTTGGCTCATATCCTCATCCTCATCCCATTGATTAAGCTTTCGATCATCGAAAAATCTGGAATGGAATTTTCATAACAATCAAAACGTCCCACAGCCCTAGCAATTGTTCCACTGAATACGCATACAAAAGCTCAAACCTCTGCAATTTCATTCTCCCCATATTCTAGAGGCCCTCGTGATTTCTAATAAGAAAACCTGAATGGATTACAATTTGGGACGTAGTAATGTTCTCGACGCAATATTATTATAATCCCTGCCGAGAATGAAACGGACGCCACTGTCCACGTCGTCGAATTGCATGGCTGAACAAAGATAACTCCGAAGGGTTGTGTTGTGATACGACCTGTTGCTAAGCTTCGTCTACTTCACCCCGTTCTCGTCACCTCTGTTAATATTCCGAATTTATGAAGACACTCAGAACTGAAATAAGCTCAGTTAATTACTCTCTATGGAGATGTAATCAATCCCCTAGGTGGTAACGATCAAACACATTAAATTTTATGTTGATTTCATACTAGATATAGTAAGCCCAAAGTCTCTTAGTCTGACCTAATCTTAATTCATTGAGTGATTAGAATCTAAAAATAGATTTTTATAAAATAACAAAGTGAAAAACAAGAACAAAAGAATTCTAAACATTCAATTAATATTGTTCAATTTGGTTAAGTTAAAGAAGCTAGAATTATTATCCATTAACGAATTATTTACGAATACAAACTTCATTTGACAGTAACAGATAATTGGTTCAAGATGTTAAAAAATCTACCTTAATTTTGAAATTCATTCCCCGGAGTCCTCATCCTTTTTTTCCGAACGAATTCATTGCCCTGTGCTTCTGTATTTGTGGAGCTAATACAAACTCCATACATATTGTATGTTCTGGATCATGGCACGAGCGAAACGGGAATTCAGCAGACGGAAAGTAGTAACATTTTATGAGCAAACTCAATTGGCGAAAGTTCAATATCTGTCCTTATATTAGATTATTTCTGTTGTGTATGTTATTTTTGTAGCGGTAAGAGTGCAATTATGAAGAATTTGATGTTTTTTCTACTATTCATTCAGTTTTTCACCATAATATGAAAAGGTAAACGGGTATCGATGAGGATTAAAAAAGTTTTGACTGATGATATCAATTAGGAAAAATTACAAGACACTTTCGATTCGTCTAAACTGAAATTTAGTATAAATAATAAGTAGGTGTGCTTGATGACAGATATCGCTTCTACTTCTACGGAATCAAAATGTAGTAGACATTTTTGCAAGGTTGTGATGTATATATATAAAACAAAGTTGTTGGTTACACCATTTATAACTCGAGATCGCATGGACTGTTTGTTATGAAACTTCATTTATGGATTCGTCTACGGTCTGGCTATTATTAAATACATTGAAACTGTGAAAAATACGATGAAAAATTTAAAATTGAGGCCAATAGTATCATTTAGGCGAATCAAAGTTCGCCGGGCCAGCTAGTTGGACATAAAATAGGCTACTAATTTCATGGTCAACGAAAAACTCACCAGTTTTTAGAAAGCAGTAGAAATGGCGACTCACCTGTCATAATAGTAGTCCCTGAAACAAAATAAAAAAAATTATTAATAGGTATATAAATGTTCCTTGATCATGATCATGATGAACACAACCAAACTTCATGAGATCGCCCTAGGGCCTAGACTCCCAAATTATCCAGACCTTCCAGAAGGAAACAAGACGACGACCGAAACATGGCAAAACACCTCCTCCCAGCAAATGCGATAAGGGGTGTTCCCCCTACGTGTTCTGACCACGAAACGTGATGTTGACTTTTCGTAATCGAGTGTGAGAAGTTTGATTACATTCTACATTGGCGCAGCCGAGTAAACGGTTGGTTTTTTATGAAACTGTTGAGGAGAATTAGGTACATTGGATTTATTTCCACCTCATTCGAGAGCGTTGTTGAGTCGAGATAAAAGTGGAGGTTTTGGGGGATTTATGGGAGTTAATGGGAGTGATTTGACATTAAAAATTGGAATGAGGAGAGTGTAAGGTTGTTTTATAATTATTTTCTGGGTGATCAAGGAAAGTGGTCGACGAAAGTTAATGGAAATTGAACTCCTCTAGTTTTATAACGCTTTATGGACAAAATGACATAGGTATTTCAGCTGAATTAACCGTATCTACCGGACAACACTGAGACCATTCATCCCAGGCTCCATCAACAAACAAAGAGCCAGGACTAATCTTAACATATTCATAACAAAATATCCATCTGCGGCTAATAAAGGCAATGCATCTTAACCTACTCTTGCTGATCCTATAAGGAGGTTCCTCCGATTCATAAGTGGACAAGGCAAACGTGAGCCGAAGACTCGATAAACGTACTTACTTTCAACTTCTACACCTAATGTGATTGCAATCAAATCAAAACATGAGCCCATACCTCCTCCAAAGAAAAGGAGACAAGTCCCTAGGGTATTATTTAAGGAAGACAATGAAGAAGAAAATGTTCCTAGCAACTTTCGAGATGATAAAGACGACTGTCCATCTGTCTATTGTTATGACCTTTTTTCCCGAACCAGTCTTCTCCAGGATTAGCCCTGGAAAAGACTGGTTACGATGCATGCATTGGGCTCACGTATCTTGTGCTGATATTCCCAGAAGAACCAAGCGTTTCATTGGTGAACTTTGTCAGTAGTTTTGTAACTATAAGTTGAAAATTACAATTGCCTGTTGCCGGTATGTCATTTTGTCCATAGCATGCGGATAAAATGAATTTCGTTTATCCCAATTTATCTTAGATTATTTAATTTTTTGGTTAATTTATTTCATGAAGGTTGATTAGATTTTATGAAGAAAGGAACAAAGATCATTTTTTTTATGTTGTGGTTTTCACGAAAAGGAATATCCTGTAATGTTCAGAGAACATCCTGAGAACCAAAGGCAAGCAGGTAGGAATTGGTGTTCTTCTTGAATTTCTGGAGGTTATATGCCTCGGGGAACACCTCCCTAGGCAATGTGTTCCAAAGCCTCGCTGTTCGTTGGATAAACGAGTCTTTGAAGAGAGATGTTCTGCAGGTCTCCAAAAATATCACGAAGGGGTGTGAAGACCCAACTTGACAGGTTAGTCTGGAAGAGAATGCCAGAGGGGGAACGATTGCTGATAATTCAGAAGAGCATCGCCCAAGGAAATATCTATAAAATAGAGACAGATCGCCCACTTTTCTACGGTGTTCAAGAGAAGTGAGCGAGCTTGTAAGCGAGGCATCACCGACGAGACGAATTGCCCTTTTTTGTACAGAATCCAAGAGTTTTAGGATGTGTTTAGGTGCAGCACTCCAAATATGGGAACAGTATTCCAGGACAGGTCGAATCTGTGCCTTATAGATCATAAGCAGCTGACTTGAGGTGAAATAGCTCCTGGCACGAAACAGAAAACCAAGTTTTTGGGATGCACTTTTAGCAATGGATCTCACGTGATTCTCCCAGGAAAGGTTACTGCCAACAGTAATGCCAAGCATCGAAATGGATGACTTCAGTGGTATGGTCACTCCCGACAATTTTATGCTGGGCACAGTAAGATCGGCTTTTCTAGAGAAAAGACATGCTTGTGTTTTGTTTGCGTTGAATTCTACCAAGTTATTAGATCCCCATTCAAGAATTGTTGCCAAGTCCATATTTATGTTGTTGACATTTCTTCCTCGTTCGTTTCTGATTTGGCGGGCTGGTATTGGAGCCCTAGAAGAAAAGGCGGTATGGCGGGTACTATCATCCGCGAAGCTGTGCACTGGACACGAAGTTGCTTCCAGCAAATCGTTGATGTGAAGTAGAAATAGTGTTGGAGCCAGAATTGATCCCTGCGGAACACCAGCATTTATGGGTAGAGAGTCAGATGAAACTCCATCGACCACTACATGGAGAGATCTGTTTGAGAGAAAACTAGCTAGCAGAGAACATAGCTTTGGGGGCACGCCATAAGATGGAAGCTTGGCGAGGAGTCCCTGATGCCAGACTCGATCATAGGTGTAGAATATGACATTACTGTTATTCACTATCAACAAGTTATGCCTCTGAAATGAAGCCCTACGTCGTTTTGTACGTACTTCCCTATCAGCTTGAGAAAGTGGATCAATTTTGTCATTGGCACTCTTTCAGACTTGTCCTAGTTGTTGTGTTAGATTGACGACTGGTTGACGACTGGTCTTATTGAAAGTTTGCCAATTTTATGTGTCACCCATCAGGAAAACCCTGTATATCCCAACAGCAAGGCTGGACGTGCACATGAACAGCTATCCGAAGAACCGAATTCTGTTTCATCCAATTACCCGGCCAACCTTTCAGGAACAAACAGCGCTTAGTGGAGTCGAAAAAAAAATTAGGTCGACAACGAGTCGAACAGAAAAACCTCCCGAATTTCATTACCCAAATTCAACACTCGATCAGCCAAAGAGCAGGGTGGAAAATCAGAGGGTTCCGGTCGATCCCAGAGATGCGACGGATTCTATCGATTCGTGGATGTTTTGTTAATAAGAAGACGAGCTGTCGGCGGTGCTGAGTGACGCGGACCTCATTTAACTGGCATGTGTCACTTTCACGCGATAATGGGATAACGTGTGAAATTGGAAACGGTCAATAGGAAATACTATGGTGCATTATTCATTGACGCACTTGCGAGCGGGAAACCGGAAAGCCCCTAGGATTTACAGGAGCACATTTGGATTCTCATTAGAACTTTACCTCGCGGCAATGCTCCCGCCCATTTTGTACAGCCAATATACACTGCGCAAAAAAATTAACGCACATTCTGAAAATCTCAATTTTAATGTTAACTCTACATTGACTTTATAACTTATTTTTTATGTTCTCTCGGGAAGGTTTTGAACGAAACAAGACACATTAAATGGAAAAAAATTCGGGATTTCACCGAATCTTATGTGAAAGAAGAGAAATGAACAATTTTCAAAATACTGAAATGCTGATAAGTGATTTAATACTTGGTATTTCCACCCCTTGCGTTAATTACAGCTCGGCAACGACGGTTCATACTCAAAATGAGTGATCTTAAAATGTTCTGATCTAATCCTTCCCAGATTTCTCCGAGTTGGATTCCTAAGTCATTAAGAGTAGCTGGATGATTTTCTGAACTTTTCAGCCTTTTATTGAGGTTGTCCCAAACCTGCTCAATCGGAATGAGATCTGGACTTCTTGCTGGCCATTCCATTCGAGAGACTTCAACCTATTCAAGATACTCCTGAACGATGCGCGCACGATGGGGTCTGGCATTATCGTCCATAAAAATGAAATTTTCACCAATGTATGGGGCAAATGGCACTACATGCTCTTCAAGAATGTTCCTTATATACTTATCAGCATTCATAGCTCCATTATCAACGACCACTAGATCTGTGCGAGCAGTCAAAGATATTCCACCCCATACCATAATCGATCCTCCCCCGAAACCAGTAGTATTCAGGAAATTGCACTGAGCATATCTTTCATGTGGACGTCTGTATACAAGGAAACGTCGATCACAATGGTAGAGGCAGAATCTAGACTCATCTGTGAAGAGAACTTTTTCCCAATCGGCCTCTTCCCAATGGATATGCTCTCTCGCAAAATCCAAACGCGCCCTTCGATGGGCTGGGGTAAGAGCTGGGCCTCTTGCCGCGACACGAGGCCTTAAATCATATTCTCTGAGGCGATTTCTTATTGTCTGAGTGCTAATTTGCACCTCATGAGTTTGCTCAAGCTGATTTTGAAGGAGGCGAGCGGTTGCAAACCGTTGTCTCAACGAAGAAACTCTCGAGTAACGTTCTTGAATGGCAGTTGTTACCCGTGGTCTACCCTGTCCTGGTCTTCGGACATTCATAACTGTCTCCCTGAATCGCTGCAACTTTCTAGACACACTTGTATGGGAAACTCCGAACCTTTCTGCAATTTTTGTGTTTGTCCACCCTTCTTCTCGCAAAACTACCGCTTGGGCACATTCCTCTCAAGTCAAATTGCGTGTTTCGCGTTGCATAGCGATCGAGTGTAGATAATCAAACGAAAGAAAAACTATTGATCACTAGAATTGATCGAGAACAACTGATTTTAGAATGGAGCCAATACATTCAAAGTCTGATAATATCATCTTTTTTTATTCCTGCTGGGAGAAAACATCTGTATTGAAGAAAAACGTTGAAAGTGGATAACATATGCATGCATAATTCTGATAAAAATAATTATCATTGAGAACACCTTCAGTTGTAGAATAAGTTTGAGATTTCCATAATCTGCGTTAATTTATTTGCGCAGTGTAGTAATTAGATTCGCATTTTCCAGTTCAAGAAACCCAATAAAGAAAAATTTGACAGCTGTCGAAAAATTTTGACAGCTGACAGTTGGACCTTTCACAGAAATATGCACTAGAATGTTTTCTTGACCTTTTCTGGGATGAAATGATGGTTTTTATCCAAGCCAAGCGATTTTCCAAAACTTTTTTTCTTCTACAAAAGATCTGTTGCCCTTCGATGTGACACTCTGTATAAGCTTCGGGGGTTCAATGGGGAGATTGGATCTCGACGTACCGCGAAAACTCATTTAATTCGGGGCTGCCGAAGGCGCAGAAAGCAGTTCATATTTTCCATACGTGAATTCACTTCTTTATGATCGACAATGCTCAAATGAGCGAGGAAAATAGATTGCTAATTAAATTTCGGTTCCTACGTGATGAGCGTACAAAGCGAATTAACACCGGGTCACCCCTCAGGAAAGGGGTAAATGGAATTTTTGAATGAGCGATTCAGATCACGTCACTATAATTAATGGGGACTGTTTTCTGTAAGGGACAACTCGAAGCCGTGTACCGTATATTTGTGTTTGAAGTTGTATCCATCCATATCGAGGAAATATTCATATTCGGCTTTTTTGTATGAGCATTGATTTCAATAGAACAATTTCACGATTTTTCAACGTTGTTGAAGCGTGCATCTTTCTATGATTGGAAGACTTGCTTTCTTTGGAGACCGACATCTTCGAAGATATAAGAAGAAAATGCATATCCTTCTTATTAAACCTTTAGGACATACCTATTCTACTGAACAACAATGACATAGGAAATGTCAAAAATACTACACAGAGTTATAACTACTACTCAGTCATCAATCTGAGTTTGGTAACAAAATGTAGGTATCTGAGGATGCTGATTTCATTAATGTGTCGAATAGGATTAATTTCAAAAAAAGAAAAGAAAGAAATAAATAAAAATTAATACAGAGATTAAAAGGTGATAATTCGAATATGAGGATGTATTGATGTCTAGTTACCCTAGACCAGTTCTATGCATAAACAAAATATTGCGATACCATATCAACGAACAATAACTTATTAGAAGTGTCAGTGTAGAGTTCGACGTCAAAAAAGTAAAGCAGAGTTACGCAATAAATTAAAAAAAAAGATGTCCACCGAAATTGCAAAAATCGAAAAATTGGAGTATCGAGCCATCATCAAGTACCTTTATTCAAAAGGGTTAAGAGGTAAGCAGATTTACGAAGATATGCTTAAGACCCTTGCTGATCAATGTCCTTCGTATGCGACCGTGAAAAAATTGGACTGCAAGCTTCAAAAGAAGTTAATTTTCCATTGAAGGTGATGACCGATCGGGAAGGTCAGTTTCTGTGTCAGTCCCCGAAAATATCGATGCAGTCCACGACATGATTTTATCAGACCGTCGAATTGGGCTCTTTTATAAGAGCGCGTATAGTTCACGTCAATTTGGACATGAGAAAAATTTCTGCAAAATGGATCCTCAATGTTTGAATGATGACCAAAAGCGTGCAAGGGTAGAAGCATCGCGTTCGATCTGTGCTCGATTTGAAACCGATGTAGACTTCTTAAACCGAATTGTTACTATGGATGGGACTTGAGTACATTTCTACGATCCAGAAACATAGCAACAATCGATGGAATGGCGACACTCTGGTTCTCCAAGACCTAAGGAGTTTCGTGTCCAAAAATCTGCTGGAAAAGTTCTTCAGTTTTTTGGGATTGCTATGAAGTAGTCATGATTGATTTGGATGAGGGTAGAGCAATAACTGGAGATTACTATTCGACATTACTGACCACTCTACGGGAAAAAATTAAAGAGAAAAGACGCGGAAAGCTATTCAAAGGTGTTTTGTTTTTACAGGACAACGCCCCAGTACACAAATCTCATGTTGCCATGCAAAAAATTCGTGATTTAGGGTTAGAATTACTAGAACACTCCCCTTATTCACCAGATTAGGCTCCGTCCGACTATCATCTCTTTCCTCAACTGAAAAAAAGTTTAAAAAGTCGTAAATTTTCTTCCAACGAGGAGGTAATAAAAGCTCTTTAGGCCTGGTTTGCAGAGCAAGAAAAAACATTTCTTTTGAAAGGTCTAGAGACGTTGCAGGTTCGCTGTAATAAATGTATTCAATTAAGAGGAAAATATGTTGAGTAATAAAATATTTTGACATTGAAATTTTGTTCGTTCCTATAGTAGGCTAAGAATTTTTCAATAAATCCTCGTAAAAAAGATAAAAGAACTTAGTGATGTGATTCATCAGTTTCAATTCTAATTCATACCGATTCATCACTTCCACGGATGACCAGGGTCGCAGAGCTAGAGGGAAAATTCTCCTTACTAAGCCCTATTGTTCGCAAGATTGATCAAGTTGACCGGAATGTTTTTCAAGCCAGTTCCTGATTGATAAGCGTCTATTCTTTCTGATTGTCTGTGTGCGAAATCCTCCCATCCCTTTCATTATTTCTTTCGAGGCTCCACCAAGTTGAGAGGTTTCCGGGTTTTTCGCCCGATTAACAGAGTCCCTCCTGTCTCAACAATTAGAAACCTATTAAATTAGAAGAAGTAGATTGAATGGTGGTCCATTCGGGAGATCTTCGTCACGCAGAAGTTCTGGTGGGCGGTTTTAGCTTGGATATTGGAAAAAAAACGTTCGTCACTCTCACTCCCCTTTCCGGGATAGATTGATTGAATTCGAGGTAATTAACCATTTTCGAGATATTTAATGAATATTCTAAAAGGTAAATTACCTCAGAGTATAGGAAGAGAAGAAGCGCCTTGCAATAATAAATAGTGAAGCCAATTTTCAAAATCAACTTTCCACAAGAGATAAAAAACTGAATACGATGTCGTATTGCTAATGAAAAAGTGCCTCTAGAAATCTTTGCCGTTTTTAGATATTTCAGAAAATGAAGAAGTTATGGCACATTTTCGAAATCGCCAATACATATATCAAAATTTCGTTATATCTTCAGAACAAATGAAGATATCGTGAAACGGCTTCCAGTTATGGAGTTTTCACGAAAATCGAGCCCAAGACTCCTCTCAAGATTTTCACCTATCTAACCTGGGAGTACCAGAAACAGCCAAAATCAAACAGATTGAAATTCAGTTACTCAAACCGTTCGAAGTGAGATTCTGCATTGTTGCCACGGCAGTATCTAATGATATTGCTAACCTTTATGCTATCTTCGCTCCACTCATTGAAAACCAAATAAATTTTTGCTTTACCAATTCTGGAATTAATGAATGAGATGCTGTGTCTCCTCTTTCTATGGATAAAACGTAAAATCCACATCAAAATGACTATGGTTTCGTTGGTAGAGGATGTGTTCCAATTGCAATTGTATTTTTTGTCGGATATGCTTATTTATCACATTGGATGAAAAGAAGGAGGGCAACTTCGTTAGGGAATAGACAAAACAACAAAAAACTCGATTGTTTGAAAATGTTAATTAGGACTGGAAGTGAAAAATAAAACAAAAATAATCACCTTAGAATTACTGTCGGCAGTAACCTTTCCTGGGAGAATCACGTGAGATCCATTGCTAAAAGTGCATCCCAAAAACTTGGTTTTCTGTTTCGTGCCAGGAGCTATTTCACCCCAGGTCAGCTGCTTATGATCTATAAGGCACAGATTCGACCTGTCCTGGAATACTGTTCCCATGTTTGGAGTGCTGCACCTAAACACACCCTAAAGCTCTTGGATTCCGTACAAAAAAGGGCAATTCGTCTCGTGGGTGATGCATCGCTTACAAGCTCGCTCACTTCTCTGGAACACCGTAGAAAAGTGGACGATCTGTCTCTATTTTATAGATATTTCCATGGGCGATGCTCTTCTGAATTATCAGCAATCGTTCCCCCTCTGGCAGTCTCTTCCAGACTAACCCGTCAAGTTAAGTCTTCACACCCCTTCGTGGTAACTTTGGAGACCTGCAGAACATCTCTCTTCAAAGACTCGTTCATCCAACGAACAGCGAGGCTTTGGAACACATTGCCTAGGGAGGTGTTCCCCGAGGCATATAACCTCCAGAAATTCAAGAAGAACACCAATTCCTACCTGCTTGCCCTTGGTTCTCACGATGTTCTCTAACATTACAGGATATTCCTTTTCGTGAAAATCACAACATTAAAAAAAAAAAAAAATTGCAATTGTATTTTTTGTCGGATATGCTTATTTATCACATTGGATGAAAAGAAGGAGGGCAACTTCGTTAGGGAATAGACAAAACAACAAAAAACTCGATTGTTTGAAAATGTTAATTAGGACTGGAAGTGAAAAATAAAACAAAAATAATCACCTTAGAATTCTTTATCTCTGCGGATAAATCAATAAAATGAAAAAAAGGAGCTCATCAGTTCGTTGAAAAGTAACAATATTGGTTGTCCAAGGATCTGAATAACCTGATCCCTTGCTCTAAAAAAAAAATGAGGACAACAACAAAGAAAATTTTCCTTTCAACATCTCGCAGAGCATGAGATATCATTAAAGTTTCAGATTGAACGTGGTAGGGAAGAGAACATGGAGCATTGCTGATTCCGCCTGTTGACGACGCAACCACATTCTCCTCCCGTTACTCCCCCCATAGATTTCCATCCCCAGCAAACGATTTGTAACAAACGCGCCCCATTTACGAAACGATCTCAAATCAACAACTATCGGTCAGGAACTAACCGAGATCATGACATTACAACCGTTCCGTTCCTTCATTTTAACGAGCAACTTTTCAAATGAGGCGGATATACATTTTCTTTGCGGTTTTTCATCCTGTTTTCTCTGTCGGGGTCTCTGGATACGTGATCCCATTAGCCGTGCCCCCCGCTATGGGGAGAAATGAAGTAGCAGCGCAGGAATAGCTGGCCCTTGATTAGAGTTTGGACACTTAACCCTCGTGCGTTTGGATTCGGTTTCGAAAGATTGCTGGATGAGCATTTCATGTAGGACTTCCTGGTTTAGCCGGTTCACTCGAAAGATCACGAAGTTTGCCCAATATTTACAAGAAAAATGAGAAATTTCATCATTTCAAGTAGTGCCCGTAGCCCAGTGGTTAGGGTGATTGACTCTAGCTTCAAATGTCGCGAGTTCTATACCGAGGCTAGGAAAGAAATTTTCTAGTCTCGGTGAGGACCATCAATGCAATGTTGCAACGGAAAATAAAATGATACTGCAATCCTTTATGCTATCTTCGTCCCACTCATTGAGAACTTACCGAATTTAGGCTTCACCATTTCTCGAATTTATGAATTTGATGCTGTGTCCCTTTGTCTTTCTATGATCTAAGTTTGGAATCATTTGATGCGAATGGGCTCATCAGAAACTGATGAACACTCATTCTTTGAGGAAGTGGTGAAGATTTCTGTTCACCTGCTTCGCCATTGCGAGCCAGCTCAAAAAATGTCTTGGTCAAGAGAGGAACGAGGATTGAACCTCCTTAAAGCGTTCTTAGATACTAAAGTTCATTGGAGCTTTTAAGTGGGTGGGCGAGCATTAAATAACCCCTTCACCAAACAATAAACTATGCATAACTATAAAGATGTATTGATATCTACTTAGCCTAGACCAGTTCCATGCATAAACAAAATATTGCGATACCATATCAACGAACAATAACTTATTAGTGTAAGTGTAGAGTTCGACGTCAAAAAAGTGAACCAGAGCTGCGCAATAAGATAAAAAAAAGATGTCCACCGAAATTGTAAAAATCGAAAAATTGGGGTATCGAGCCATCATCAAGTACCTGTATTTAAAAGGGTTAAGAGGCAAGCAGATTTACGAAGATATGCTTAATACCCTTGGTGATCAATGTCCTTCGTATGCGACCGTGAAAAATTGGACTGCAAGCTTCAAAAGAGGTAAATTTTCCATTGAAGGTGATGACCGATCGGGAAGGCCAGTTTCTGTGTCAGTCCCCGAAAATACCGATGCAGTTCATGACATGATATTATCAGACCGTCGAATTGGGCTAAAATGGATATCCGAAGCACTGAAGATTTCATACGAACGCGTTCATCATATAGTTCACGTCAATTTGGACGTGAGAAAAATTTCTGCAAAATGGATACACAAATGTTTGAATGTAGACCAAAAGCGTGCAATGGTAGAAGCATCGCGTTCGATCTGTGCTCGATTTGAAAACGATGTAGACTTCTTACACCGAATTGTTACTATGGATAAGACTTGGGTACATTTCTACGATCCAGAAACAAAGCAACAATCGATGGAATGGCGACACTCTGGTTCTCCAAGACCTAAGAAGTTTCGTGTCCAAAAATCTGCTGGAAAAGTTCTTGCTTCAGTTTTTTGGGATTGCCATGGAGTAATCATGATTTGTTGTTTGGATAAGGATAAAACAATAACTGCCGATTACTATTCGACATTACGGACAACTCTATGGGAAAAAATTAAAGAGAAAATACGCGGAAAGCTATCCAAAGGTGTTTTGTTTTTACAGGACAACGCCCCAGTACACAAATCTCATGTTGACATGCAAAAAATTCGTAATTTAGGGTAAGAATTACTAGAACACCACCCTTATTCACCAGATTTGACTCCGTCCGACTATCATCTCTCTCCTCAACTGAAAAAAAGTTTAAAAGGTCGTAAATTTTCTTCCAACGAGGAGGTAATAAAAGCTGTGGAGGACTGGTTTGCAGAGCAAGAAGAAACATTTTTTTTGAAAGGTCTAGAGACGTTGCTGTTTCGCTGTAATAAATGTATTCAATTAAGAGGAGAATATGTTGAGTAATAAAATATTTTGACATTGAAATTTTGTTTGGTTTTATAGTAGGCTTAGAATTGTTGAAAATATTTCCTCGTAACTATAACCTAATATGGGAAACATTATCAGTTACATCGTTTTCGTTGAGACAGTCCGTATATCCGGCGAAGTGAATTTTCAAATAAGTCCCCACTCCCCGCATTCGGAATTGACTTTTACGGTGACATACCCGCAATATTTTCCGATGGATATATATTTATTCAACATAAATGTGCCAGGCTTCTAAAACGATTGGCTGCATTTCCCGGACACTTCGATAGCCTTTCCATCAATGTTAAAGTGATCCATGGTGACATCATTTTTTTCCAACATACGTAGTTGACTGTGGCATAAAACAATTTTCATGTAGATAGTAAATGCAGGTGCTCCGTCGAACACGTATTCGTTCTGTCATTTTTATGATTGGTTTTAGTGTCAATTCCCCCCCGGGACTATTAAGCCCCATGATATAATAGGTCATGTATTTGGTAAGAGTCGAAGGGAGAGACAGCCGACAGCGTGGTTCCACTGATGTGCGCGGCTCTTTTTACAGCATCGACCATAAACGTTGCACGTAAATGTACCTTATATTTTGCTCGTTCGGTTTGTTTTCGATGTCCTTTCGCCATTAAGTGAATTAAAGAAGGGTTCAGCGTTCCAAGTCTTTTATGGCATCGGAGGGCGACGTCCAAACGTGCTGCTTGACCTGCATCAGAGTTGACACTCTTCCATAATGTCGAGTCAGTCTATACTAACTGACAAAGAAACCGCAACACCCGGAAGGCGCTGTTTAAATTTCTTTTTTTTTTCGGTGAAACATACACTGCGCAAAAAAATTAACGCACATTATGGAAATCTCAAATTTATTCTACAACTGAAGGTGTTCTCAATGATAATTATTTTTATCAGAATTATGCATGCATATGTTATCCACTTTCAACGTTTTTCTTCAATACAGATGTTTTCTCCCAGCAGGAATGAAAAAAGATGATATTATCAGATTTTGAATGTATTGGCTCCATTTTAAAATCAGTTGTTCTCGATCAATTCTAGTGATCAATAGTTTTTCTTTCGTTTGATTTTCTACACTCGATCGCTATGCAACGCGAAACACGCAATTTGACCCAAGAGGATTGTGCCCAAGCGGTAGTTTTGCGAGAAGAAGGGTGGACATACACAAGAATTGCAGAAAGGTTTGGAGTTTCCCATACAAGTGTGTCCAGAATGTTGCAGCGATTCAGGGAGACAGGTATGAATGTCCGAAGACCAGGACAGGGTAGACCACGGGTAACAACTGCCATTCAAGAACGTTACTTGAGAGTTTCTTCGTTGAGACAACGGTTTGCAACCACTCGCCTCCTTCAAAATCAGCTTGAGCAAACTTATGGGGAGCAAATTAGCACTCAGACAATAAGAAATCGCCTCAGAGAATATGATTTAAGGCCTCGTGTCGCGGCAAGAGGCCCAGCTCTTACCCCAGACCATCGAAGGGCGCGTTTGGATTTTGCGAGAGGGCATATCCATTGGGAACAGGCCGATTGGGAAAGAGTTCTCTTCACAGATGAGTCTAGATTCTGCCTCTACTATTGTGATCGACGTTCCCTTGTATACAGACGTCCACATGAAAGATATGCTCAGTGCAATTTCCTGAATACTACTGGTTTCGGGGGAGGATCGATTATGGTATGGGGTGGAATATCTTTGACTGCTCGCACAGACCTAGTGGTCGTTGATAATGGAGCTATGAATGCTGATAAGTATATAAGGAACATTCTTGAAGAGCATGTAGTGCCATTTGCCCCATACATTGGTGAAAATTTCATTTTTATGGACGATAATGCCAGACCCCATCGTGCGCGCATCGTTCAGGAGTACCTTGAAGAGGTTGAAGTCTCTCGAATGGAATGACCAGCAAGAAGTCCAGATCTCAATCCGATTGAGCAGGTTTGTGACAACCTCAATAGAAGGCTGAGAAGTTCAGAAAATCATCCAGCTACTCTTAATGACTTAGGAATCCAACTCGGAGAAATCTGGAAAGAATTAGATCAGAACATTTTAAAATCACTCATTTTGAGTATGAACCGTCGCGTCGTTGCCGTGCTGTAATTAGCGCAAGGGGTGGAAATACCAAGTATTAAATTACTTATCAGCATTTCATTATTTTGAAAATTGTTCATTTCTCTTCTTTCACATAAGATTCGGTGAAATCCTGAATTTTTCTTCCATTCAATGTGTCTTGTTTCGTTCAAAACCTTCACGAGAGAACATAAAAAATTAGTTATAAAGTCAATGTAGGGTTTCATATGAACATTTTTTGTTACTTGTAGTCGTTTTTTGAAATTTTTTTAAATTTTACAACGAACCAGCTGTTCGAGGAGATCTAAAATCGAATAAAAGAATCGAATAAAAAAATGTAAACCCATTCATTTCTTTCTTCATATTTTAATCATTTACTCCTTGCTATACTATCTTTGTTTTACCAGAGAAAAATTGAAACTCTCGTGTTTCCGCATCGGTTCGTATTGTATTCGAAGGATAAATAAATTTGGTTATAGAATCCCCAGCATAAATCGTTTCCAAGCGTGTAAAATACAAGGTATCTTCAGATTACCGTGTGTGCCATATATCCAACCTTATCACCATCACAATACAGTTATCATTATCCTTTGTGCAAATAATGAAACAGAAATCGACAAAGGAAAAGATTACTGTAAAAAATGCGACCATTTGTGAAGTCGACGATTTTCCAAAGACTACAACAATACGGGATAAATACCTCTGCTTTATGAAGGGCCTTTTCGGCAGTCACTTCGAACCGAAGGAACAATGGAGTTCAACCGAGTCGGAGGGTAACAAAATGCTTTTAATCCAGCATATAAACCGCAATTGTATTCCGCGCAGGAAATGAAAAGTTCCCTTTCGCATCCAGAAACTGGAGGTTATCTTCGCTGACCAATGACACTGAAACAAACTGATGATATTATATTGGGAATAACTCGAATGGAAACTTAGTATTGCTTTCGGGGCTCCTGTTCACTTAATGCCCAGCAGCGGATTTTCTTCTCAATTTTTTTCTAGGTACATTTTGCCATAAAAAATGGATCAGTGCTACTCTCAAGTTGCGGAAAGGTATATTTCAGAAGATATGAATTTTTGAAGTTAGCATGAAATATACCATTTTAAAACCTATAATTCGATTATTACACATGATATATTCATGGAATATGGGCTTTGACATATAATTTAACCAATTGTTATCATCCTTTCGAATTATTATAACAACAGGGGCGGTGATAATGTTGTTTTTGGGAGGGGAAGGGTAAATGAGAGAATAATGCTGCAAAATGGTGAATGCGCGAGGCACCGCAGCGATATAGTCTCGAGCCATCATCAAGTAGGACCTGCATTTAAAAGGGTTAAGAGGTAAGCAGATTTACGAAGTTATGCTTGATACCCTTGGTGATCAATGTCCTTCATATGCGACCGTGAAAAATTGGACTGCAAGCTTCAAAAGAGGTACATTTTCAATTGAAGATGATGACCGATCGGGAAGGCCAGTTTCGGTGTCAGTCCCCGAAAATATCGATGCAGTTCATGACATGATTTTATAAGACCGTCGAATTGGGCTAAAACGGATATCTGAAGCACTGAAGATTTCATACGAACGCGTTCATCATATAGTTCACGTCAATTTGGACATGAGAAAAATATCTGCAAAATGGATCCCCCAATGTTTGAATGTTGACCAAAAGCGTGCAAGGGTAGAAGCATCGCGTTCGATCTGTGCTCGATTTGAAAACGACTTCTTAAACTGAATTGTTACTATGGATGAGACTTGGGTACAATTCTACGATCCAGAAACAAAGCAACAATCGATGGAACGGCGACACGCTGGTTTTCCAAGGCCTAAGAAGTTTCGTGTCGAAAAATCTGCTGGAAAAGTTCTTGCTTCAGTTTTTTGGGATTGCCATGGAGTAATCATGATTGATTTTTTTGATAAGGGTAGAACAATAACTGGAGATTACTATTCGACATTACTGACCACTCTACGGGAAAAAATTAAAGAGAAAAGACGCGGAAAGCTATCCGAAGGTGTTTTGTTTTTACAGGACAACGCCCCAGTACACAAATCTCATGTTGCCATGCGAAAAATTCGTGATTAAGGGTTAGAAATCCTAAAACACCCCCCTTATGCACCAGATTCGGCTCCGTCCGACTATCATCTCTTTCCTCAACTGAAAAAAAATTTAAAAGGTCGTAAATCTTCTTCCAACGAGGAGGTTATAAAAGCTGTGGAGAACTGGTTTGCAGAGCAAGAAAAAAAATTTTTTTTTAAAAGGTCTAGAGACGTTGCAGGTTCGCTGTAATAAATGTATTCAATTAAGAGGAGAATATGTTGAGAAATGAAATATTTTGACATTGAAATTTTCAATATATCGTAAGTTGCTTCAAACTAACGAATTCGAATTCCTTCGGAAACAAAATCCATAAAACGAACTTTTGTTGAGGCACAAACTGAGTTGTTCACTAATCGCTCGTTATGTTCATTTATAGCAGTAATAGTGTACAATGCGCGGTAGGCGTTAATAAATATCTAATAAGTTGGTATCGTGTCTGACTGCAATAATGTTGATTCAATATTGGTCGGTGGCCCTCATAAGGTTCGATATCTCATTATTACAAGTGAAAATGGAACAGAGAAGGTAATTCTACTTTACAAACACGACCCAAATGAATGTAGATGGATATAAATATTATGGTCTGATATATTCAGAATTCAGAAAAAAAGTTTCCACGGGATAGTGAATTATTGAGAAGGTTAGTCTGTGGGTATAGATGCATAGAAAGTCTGGTGTAGCAACTTCTAACTGAAAATCGTGAACAAAAATTGAAGATCTGTACCTATACCCCTAGGTTTCCCAGAAATAAACAATGTATGTTCTAGAAATGAGATAAATATTTTCCTATATTTCAACTGCTATAATTTGCTGGAAAATCTTTGTTTGCTTTATGCAGGATGCGTCAAAATAGGAAAAAATAAGAGGAAATCTAAATTTATCGAATATTTATTTTTGATTAATTCTAGTTATTCCACAACTGAATCCAAATCCTATAGTCCCTATAACTACCTCTTTTCCCAATCAACTGCCCAATACGCCTACGCATTCAACGAATCAAGTCATTAAGAGTCTTCAGCCTTCAAAATAAGAAACGTATAACGCCAGATGGCAGTGCAGTGCATTAGTTTTTATTTATTCGATTATTCAGCTAAATAAAACAAATGTTGGGGCGCAGGGAATATAACAAGAAATCCTACCCTGAACTAGATCTCACAATGGCTGTGTAATACTCTCTTTCCTTCACCAGTCATCTGGGAGGAGATACCTTCGGGGCGGGTCATTTGAAAGAAATTCAATTCCATGTTAGAATCCAAAATTGTAAGAAACAATCAATTTTCACTAATCGACGGCTAAAACAAACCTTAATGAAGTGTCTTTGATAAAAATGGATATTTTTCATTTCGAATAGAAAAATTCAAGGAAATAAATTTCGCGAAAACAAGACATTGTTGTAATATTATTTACAAAAAAACGATAGATTCTGAAAGAAAAACGAGATAGACGTTTGATTAACTAAATGATAGACGTCAATACTGAAATGAAAAAACAAAAAAATATTTGTTGGTTTCGATGGTGGAAATGTTACAAAATAACCAAAAATGATGGGGAATATCCTTTTCATTCATTCAATATTTTTTTTATTATTTTTATCTTCATACACTAATACATCCCTTCATCAATCAGAAAAAATAAATCGTTTCTGACCCCCTTTTTTTCAGGGACGTAGACCCTTAATGAAATTTTCAAGCAATCGTTCCATTCTTTCTGAAGGGCTAAACTCAAGTCCTGAAAAGTTGAAAGTGGGTTTTGGCGATTTAATATTACTCTCCCTAAGTGATCCCATACGTGCTCAATTGGATTCATGTCCGGTGAGTTTGCAGGCCAGTTCATTCTCTGGATATTTTTCTCTGGAAGAATGTTTTGAACCCGTTGATTGGTTTAATGATTTCTGAAATTTTTATTCAGTGTCGCATTAATTCATTATCTCGAAGTGGTGAACTGCAGGAGGTCGTCAATAATCCAATATGATTACGGTATTTGATGCGGACAAACATCGAATTTTCTGCACCCTGGTTCCGACTCGCAGGCAAATGCATTATTGAAATTAGTTTGAGTTCATGGAAGATACACATTTGCCCAAGCGTGGCCACGAAATTTATAGACTAGGCCATGCGTTCGAAGAAATATCAGCTACCAATCCGGCACGATTAACAGTGTGTAAATGGATTCTGATTTATGGCTCTTGAGGACAAGCTCGTATCGAGCTGCGCCGTGTAAACTACATATTTTAGTCATTTTCCGAGTACCTACTCCAAAAATGTCAAATGTGATAAGTGAAAAAAGAGACAGACATAATTTTACTTGTAGCCTGCTCTTGGGTTTTGAAATTGATAGAGAACTAACATTTTCGTACGGAACCCATGGTCAAATTTTGCCTATTAACGAACTTAACCGCGGCATTTGAAAACCGAACCTACCCTAAAACTCTCCAGTTTTTAGGTGTAGCACCTTATCCATTTCTTCCAAATTCAATTGGAAACTTCAAAAACGGCTACTTATACAGGGTGAGTCTTTGACTTGTACATATATTTTAACTGTAGGTTCGTGAGGCCAAAAGAAACCTTTTTTTCATTTTCCTTTTTTTCGAATTCGGCTCTGTTAAAAAGATATAGCCATTTGAAAGAAAAAATTGGGCTTATTACGTCCCTGATACAATTCTCCTGAATTGATTCAAAGTTCATATGTCTCGATTGAAATTGAGTTTATACATTTGGGAATACTCAAGTACTAACCTTATTGGAATAAAAATATCGCAAACAAGATAATTTCAACAAAAACAGTTAGTTTTATCGGATTATATCTGCAACTAAAAAGCCACATTTCTCCCACCAAAATAAGTTCCTTCTTCGATTTTTCTGCAGATTAGTTTATAAACTCTAATAACTTGTTCATATTTTCCTCGAAATTCCCAAACAATCTCATGAAGAGAGACTTTTCATTCAGATAATCAGAATTTATTAATAAACAACCCAACCTAATCTATTGTGTATCCATTCTGTGAATGTTTGCACAGAAATTTTAAGAAGATGTTGTCAGCTTGCTGATATTCTCATTGAGGTTAAGGATTTTTTACGTAACATAACATAAATATCTATGAATTCTGCCATTTCCATCCACTTCGCCGCGAAATTTCACGACGCATGCGTATAGCGAAAACCGTTATAAGCGCTGCCAACTATAAACAAACTGTAAACATTATGTGAAGTAGTAAATACATTCAGTGAATTATTGTAATAATATGATTATTATGTGAAGTGCATCCATATAATATTAACCGTGTAGTGTCGAGTTTATAAAATTCCAAGAGGATATTGTTTAGATAGAAACATCGCCACAGATTATCAGGTATCATATTATTTTTCATTAATTCCAATTTAATACGTTGTTTTTATCGAGATTCGTCATTCATATCCAAATTTTGTATTTCATCGACATTTAACTTCAATATGGACCGCTAACAATGAATTTTTAATAGAAACTGTGCGTGTTAAATCCTCCTTGATGTTCAATTTTATCTTCCACATTTGTGGGATTTCATTATTAAAATATCTCTACATCAACGTTCTCCATCGTTTGAATTTAAGTCTCGACAAAGTTGATAAATATTGTGACAACATTGTAAACTCGTTTAAAGACCAGAGAAGGAATAATATTCGATGATATTCAATTCAGAGAGGCATTTAGATTATTATTCTTGAAATTAATGATTTTTTCGTCAAATTTTTCCGGGTAAAATTGGAAATAACTCGAAAACAACGCGGTTTATTGAAAAAACATAAAAATATTTTCAGTTGGTTAAATGATCGATTCTTTCGAAAATATGAACCGTTTATCTTTTTTAAGTGGTTTTATGGTGTTTTTGCGTGTATTGATGAGTCAACTACCCTGTAACTTTTATACCAGGAGAGATATTGAACAAGTTTCGATTGAGGAATATGCACCATGAATAGAGCAACCAATGAACCAAAATTCAGTTCATTTGTGATAACGGTTACGAAGATATGGATAATAAAGTGTTTTTTCATGGATTTTCGACACCCTGTATATTTCAAACGAAACCGAATTTTGAAAAATGGTATAGGAAGAAAGTGTTTCGTTTGATGAGAGGAATCTGCAGTTTAAATATATGTACAAGTCAAAGACTCACCCTGTATAAATCTGAAACTTTTGAGTTGAAGAACTGTCAGAGAAATATCAATTTATTCGATTTGAAACTACTATTTCGAATCATTTTCGACGGAATTAAATTATATCCCTTCGGCTCCCTTACTTCGTAAAAATTCATTGTGATTGAAAGAAAAGAAGAAGGACAAAAATAGAAGGACTAATTCTTCTCTAGGGGTATCGTCGAAGAAATATTAAACCTTCCATTAGCGTGTAAAAATGAACTTTCCTGTCCTAAATGAGATTATAAAGGAGTCTCTTGTGTAGAACGACGAGAAATAATGGAATTCAAGTAGACAGTACTCCCTTTTGCTTTTCAATTTATTTTCAAATGGGAATATTCTTCCCGAACTTCATCTTCCTGTCAGTGTTGCCAGATAACTTCGACTTCTGTTTTCGACAGGGAGTATTGAGAACAGAATTTGCAGTTTTCGAGAGTAAAACAATGTAGCTATCAGAGATATTTTATTGCCGTCAAAATTGGTGATACCTGAACTAAAACTTTTCATCTAAGATGAGGAAAATGAATGAATTGTTTTGAGCAAACAGAACAATAAAAATTTTTAGAGGAGTATTGACCAAAATTTCCCGAATTTTGCTGATCCGTTGGATTGTCGATTTATTTGATAATTGATGCTAAATACACACATCGTCAAAACTCTTGGCCCCTCTAGGTTTTTCAAGAAATAAACAATCTATTTCGTGGAAATGAGAAATGAGAAATGAGAATAAATATTTTCCTCTATTTCAACTGCAATATACCTATTTGATAGAAAGTGTATACTTGTATCCTCCCGAAGAAGAAACAATTTTTGATGGTTTATTGTTGAGTGAAGCTTCAACAACCAAAATATTTATCATGTGACATCCAACAAGTCGATAGGGGGCCAATACTTTTGGCGAGGTGTGCATATGAAATTCAATTACGTCTTTCCTTTAACATTTGGAGCATTTATAAAATGAAGTAGGCGGCACAAGTTATGGAAAAAGAAATAATGATGTGCACTCTGCAAACTCCTTCCATTGAGGACAATGGAATTCTCTGGAGATACTCCCACACGTAGTAGGTACATAAATAAATTAACGAAAATGAGAAGCCCTATCTTCTTTACGATAATCCGATTCAATCTCATAAAACTCGAAATAAATTCTTTCTCCTGGGGTCATGCTACCTTCCCGGTTTCACGCTACACATTGGAGTTCTTATTTCTAATTTCCCTTGTGCTTGGATTTCGCTGTGATATACACTTTTATTGGGTGTGACGTGATTGCGTTACCTTTTCCTATCACGGTTTCATTTCAGAACGATAGCGGGAATGCAATTCGTTATTCTTCGGTTACATGCAGAACTTCAAAAGATTCGATATGCTCAGAAATCTTAAATTATAAGGCATGTTTAATCAATTCCAATAGTGGAGCATGTGCAATCTGAGAATTCTCAAACGGATCTGAATCTCAATCAGCATTGTCCAAACTATCCTTATAATATAATATAATATAATATAATATAATATAATATAATATAATATAATATAATATAATATAATATAATATAATATAATATAATATAATATAATATAATATAATATAATATAATATAATATAATATAATATAATATAATATAATA
Organism: Adalia bipunctata; assembly: GCA_910592335.1. Lineage (NCBI taxonomy): Eukaryota > Metazoa > Arthropoda > Insecta > Coleoptera > Coccinellidae > Adalia > Adalia bipunctata. The sequence continues at coordinate 5,703,991 of OU342948.1, read as the reverse complement.
TAATATAATATAATATAATATAATATAATATGATATAATATAATATAATATAATATAATATTATATAATATATAATATAATAATAAAATCATTTTGGGTGAAAAATGACAAAGCGGTAGGACCCCCCAAAAACACCATATTACTCGTCACCAGGGATTTCTTGGAAATCCATACGCTGTTATTCGATGCAGTAGGTCTACAACTCATTCGAATCTACCAGAAAAACCACTAGGCCGATCAATACCGCCATTAGATTGAGGGCTCTGAGCTCATGAATAAAATTCCAAAATGAGTTTTGGAAAATGAATAATCGAAAAAAAACGATGCAGAGAAGGTTTATATGGAAAAGTTTGGTATCAAAATTAACTGTGTATTGGTAATCAGCATTGTCCAAAGTATCTCTAAGTATAATGAAATCGATTTCAAAAATCCCAACTTTTTGGGTCAAAAATGAGTAAGGAGTAAGACCCTTCACACCATATTCGTCATCAACACGGAATCCCTGGGAAATCTAAACGTGTTATTCGATCGTTAAGCTCTTCATCTCATTCGAATCTTTCAGAAAACCTATTTTGCCGATCCATAACACCAAAACTGTGCATGCTCTAAGGGTGTGAACAAAACTCGAAAATGAAATATCGAAAACAATAAAACTAAATATTTCATTACTTATGAGGGCTACATAGTTGATTTTGGTATCAAAGTGTAGGTTTTCCAAATCGCTGAAGTCAATAAAGAATATTCCAGAGCCCTAACTAGCATAGTTTAGAATTTGACCTGTCAAATGGCATTTTATTGAAAAATCGAAATTTCAAACCGTCATAGCTCCAGTTCCTATGGTCAGATCCACTTTTTGTTTGTATATTGGTAATCAGCATTGTCCAAAGTATCTCTAGGCATAATAAAATTGATTTCGAAAATGTCAAATTTTTGGGTGAAAAATAAGTAAGGGTTAAGACCTCCCAAAAACACCACATTCGTCATCAACACGGAATCCCTGGGAAATCTTAACGTGTTATTCGATCGTTAAGGTCTTCATCCCATTAGAATCTTTCAGAAAACCCATTTTGCCGATCCATAACACCAAAACTCCGCATGCTCTAAGCATGTGAACAAAACTCGAAAATGAAATATCGAAAACAATAAAACTAAATATTTCATTACTTATGAGGGCTACATGGTTGATTTTGGTATCAAAATGTAGGTTTTCGAGGACTCTGAATTCAATAAAAAGTTTAGAATATTCCAGAGCCCTAACTAGCATAGTTTAGAATTTGACCCGTCCAATGGCATTTTTAAAAAAAATCGAAATTTCAATTCGTCATAGCTCCCGTTCCTATGGTCGGATCCACTTTTTGTTTATATATTGTTAATCAGCATTGTCCCAAGTATCGCTAGGCCTAATAAAATCGATTTCGAAAATGTCCACTTTTTGGGTGAAAAATGACAAAGGAATACCTAAACCCTTCACACCATAGTACCCTTCACCACGGATTTCTTGGAAATCCATTCGCTGTTGTTCGATGCAGAAGGTCTACAATCCAATCGAATCTATCAGAATAACCACTTGGCCGATCAATTCCGTCCTTTGGTCGAGAGCTACGAGCTCGTGAACAAAATGCGATAATGAATTTTGGCAAAAAAACATATGAAAAAACTCGAGTCGTAGAGGGCCGATATGGACAAATTTGGTATCAAAATATAGGTTCTCGAGGACGCCGAATTCAATACAAATAAGTTCAAGTCGCTATCTATCATAGTTTAGATTTTGACCTGTCAAATGGCATTTTTTCAAAAACTCGAAATTTCAAATCGCCATAGCTCCCGTTCCTTTGGTCCGATCCATATGGCATCTGTATATTGGTAATCACCATTGTCCATAGTATTCCTAAGTATAATAAAATTGGTTTCCAAAATACCATCTTTTCTGGTAAAAAAATGACAAATTGGTTGGACCCCGAAAAAACACCATATCACTCGTCACCAGGGATTTCTTGGAGATCCATTCGTTGATATTCGATGCAGAAGGTCTACAACCCATTCGAATCTACCATGATAATAACTTGGCCCATCAATACTGCCTATGAGTTGAGAGCAAAGAAGGTTTATTTGGTAGTTTGTATTGCCCAACATTCAAGAATTGAGGTGTCCACTGTCGCCCCCATCTCAAAATTTGTAATAGTATCTGCTCCCTTTTCAACCTGAGCCAAATCCGGAAACGTAACCATCCGAACAGGTCTCAAATTATTTGAGCCGAATTACTATTCAAATTTCGAGCTTTCGACATCTCAATACTGGGCATTAAGTCAACGAATCGGGTACCGATTAGGTCAGCCGAAATGGAAGACGTGACACGGAGATAAGATTATAGAACAAGCCGCAATTAGGGAGAAAGCCAAGCCATCCTAATTGCCAGGACAGGAATCGTGAGCCTTGACTGGAAACCGGGATTCTATTTACCATTTCTTACTGGAGAATATGCTCCCGTTACAAAAATTAGTTCTGAGCTGAAATCGGCATACTAAGGGGGACTCAGCCTCCCCTTATGTAGAATATGGTATTAATAGCTTTTTCATTACACCGCACTGAAAACCCTATCATGACATGTAGATTTAGAACATCGAAAATGGCTCTTTTCCGTGCGGCCGCACCGCAAAAAGTTTTACGGTGCGCTGAGGCATAGATGCATCCTATGATTCCTATGCTTAGACACAGAGCAACGATTGCGTGACAGTAGATGTCAGTGTTTTGAATAATTATCGTTTCACAATATCGAAATGCTTTCTGCTGAAAAATTTTCCCATGTATGTTTTCAGAGAGGTGTAATGAAAAATATCGTTCATTACACGTCCAGAAAGGCTTTTTCCGTGCTTGCACGAGTTCCAGTGTTCGGCTCCGCCTCACACGGGAACAAATCGCGCGCGCACGGAAAAAGCTTACTTTCTGGACTAGTAATGAAATATACTATTTTAAAATCCCCACATTTAATTAGATTTTTCTAAAAAAATTTCACCTGGCGGGCAATTATCGAATGGGTTGTAAAATATACTGCTCCACAAGAGTTAGGGATATCGTATTCAATTGTCTTTAAAAGTATGTAATCTTCGAGAAAATCGCTGTAAAATCATTTAAAACTCAATAACAACTTGAATCGATCCAATAAAAATCAGTATGAGACATTTCGTCAATCTGGTCGCCTTTTTTCTGAAGTTTGGTTCTTTGCATATGCTTCATGAATGTTCTTATTTTGAAATGAAGTCAGTTTATCAACGGCTTCCATTTGAAACGAGTTTTCTGAAAATGCCAAGACGTAAATTAACAAACGCTGAGGCTAATAGGGCTATCGAAATGCTACAGGGTGGCCTTCTTCAGGTTCTTGTAGCGGAAAGACTCCAAGTCAGCCAAAGTGTGATATCTCGACTGTGGAATAGGTTCCGTGTTGGAAATACCAAGGCTTGGTGGGCGACGAAAAACAACACCTGCTCAGGATTGTTTCATCACCGTTTCGGCGAGAAGAAACCCTACATCTACGTGTAAAATGCTGAGGAATACTCTTCAAAATGCAGATGGGGTCCAAGTTTCCATCGAAACCATCAGACGACGTTTGAGAAAGGTGAATTTAGGTTCTAGACGTCCATTAAGAGGAGTTCCATTAACACTCGACCATAAGCGTCAAAAACTAGAATGGACAAGGCAACATATCAATTGGAACGACCAATGGCGTAGTGTCCTTTTCACTGATGAATCCAGATATGGACGATTTTCAGATTCTCGAAGAACAAGTTTATGGACAATCTCACGCATACCCCGTAATCGTCGCTATGTCCAAGAAGTACATCCATTCCGAGGGGGTAGTGTTATGGTATGGGCCGGGATATGTTTCAACGGGCGCACAGATCTACACATTTGTCCTGGGAATATGACCGCCTTACACTATAGGGAGCATGCCATTGACAATGTTGTGCAAAATTATCACGCTGCTTGTGGTGAAACTTTTCAATTTTTAGACGATAACTCTAGACCGCACCGTGCAGCCATAGTTGAGAATGCGCGCGAGGAGCTTGGTATTCCACATTTACCAATACCTCCGCAATCACCAGATTTGAATTGCATAGAACATGTATGGAATATGCTCCAAAGAAGATTAGATAATCATCAACCTACCCCAGAATCCTTAAATGATCTGAGAGCTTCTGCCCCGTTTATGGAACCAAATTCCTCAAGAAATGTTCAACAACCTCGTGTGTAGTATGCAAAGAAGATGTCAAGCTGTTATTGATGCCCGTGGAGGCCATACATTCTATTGATAGCCTTGAAATGCTTGAATTCTCTTGGAATACAATTTCGTTATTTTACTAGATTTTTCTTAATTACCCTGTATACACTGCAGGCCTACAGGCTAAAATTAATTTGCAACTTGAAAATATATTAATATGAATTTCCATTACAAAAATCTTATTTTAACTATATTTTTTTGCAATTTGAGTCAATATCCCTAACTCATGCGGAGCAGTTTATTTGGGGTGAAATGGCATCATTTATACTGAAAACATATACCTTCTTTTTTATTCTTCTGTAGAGCTTGAAATTCCATATTCAAAAATATGCCATAATTAAAATTATACTGGAATCATATATGAAGTGGTGAAAAACAGAATTGGAGTGTTATTTGAAGTTGATGGTAACTTTTCAAATTCTGATTTTGATATTAGAGATTTCAGGCAGAATATCAAGTTTTGTATATTTTTGGAATGGTAACCTCAAGATCTACTCCTACATACTCATTTTAAATAAAATATTGTTCTATCAATAAATATAGATAAGCATCATTTCAGAAAAATGGACAGTAATCACTCTGTAAAAATCATACTCACAACAGCTTTTAGAATCCTGTATTTCGACCGAGTTAGGAATTAGCCCTTACCCAAACTAGGAGACTTTTTTACAGATAGGATTAATCTTATTTGAATATTGATATTTTCACAATTTATGACCTTTCATCTTAAACTGTCAACCCTCACCCATATTTAGAGCTTCGAGTGTATTTTTCAAATAGTTGAAAGGGGTTCAATAAAAGCCTTCACTCACGAGGCTACCGATCCGAGCGTTTTATGGCCTTTTATGACATTCAATGAGCCCCCGACCAATCACAGAGACTGTTTTCACACGTGGTCTCATAAAATGTCATAAAACGCCCGGATCGGTAGCCTCGTGGATGGCCGGCATAAGGAAGGTGACTCATTTCTTCCAACGGAGTTGAGTACCATTTAATTGCTTTTCGAGAAACCATAATCTGCAGGTAGGATGAATTTTCTTCAGTATCTATACAAGTTTCAGTGGAGACACAACTAGTTTTAACCTTTCGAAGTGAATACATTCCGATATGTTTTTGAAATCGAGATCTAAAAAATCTAAATATACTCCGTACCAAAGTTTCAGTGTGCAAAAATACCGAATTTTCGAAATGGGAATGTTGAAGATTGAAGCTGGAAGTTTAGACGGGATCAACAAGAAGAGTTTGATCTTGATGATGCTTCAAAATAATGTGGTGAACGGAAAACTGGTTGAGATGGCTATTGAGGAAGGAATGGATTTTTTGAGGCCTATGAGCAGAATGAATAGAGAATCCTTAGCAGTTGCGATCTTCAAAGCAGGAGGTAAGTGAATTCTTATTTTTTTTAATTTTTTTGTGGTATTTCATATAGTAGGTTCATAGAAAACTAGTAATTTTGTGAAATGAATACGAACAAATATAACTCTTGGTTTGTTGTTGTTTATGTTGTATTACATTTTTAAATAATCTTCAACTTCACACAGCTGTAAATATTTTTCTGTTTTCACCGTGATATGACTCAAATGTTGAATATGAATAGTTTTCGTTTCAAAGTATTGAATACGTTCACGTTTCAAGTATCAATATAATAATAGTTTTCAAATCAGTTCACCCTGATTAATGAAATGAATTGCTGTCACTCGTAGTGTTCAATCGAAATCATTATGCGCAATTTAAATTTGATCTATTTCACCTGCATGGAGTGAAAAAAAGTTTCTCATTCGTCTTATTTTTTTCCAGAAATTGAATCGACTCGCGTCCTTATTAAGCACATGAAAGAAAATGGGAAATGCTTCACAGGAGGGGACACCTTTCCGCATTGGGTTGTGAGACAAAGGCTACCTTCATTTTTCCTGAGTAGTCTAGATTTGTCAGAAGAATGTGACATCAAGAACGATCAGGACGAAACACCTCTCCATCTGGCGACAAGAAAGGCCAACCTTGAAAGTATTAAATTTTTGCTAGACAGGGGGGCCAATGTGAACACGATCAACAAGTCCGGCGATGCTCCTTTGCATATCGCCTGCTCACTACGAACAGACAACAGGGCAGATATCATTGATGTCTTCCTAAGATTCAATCCAGAATTGAACCAAGGAAACAATCAAGGTCTCACACCCTTGACCATATTGTGCAAGGACATCACGTTTATGGAGGAAACAGATTCTATGGATCTGCTCATGATGGCAGGCTCAGATCCGACTATCCCAGACAAGAATAATCAGTGCGCTCTTCAATATATTAAGCCTATAAGAATCTTGAACTGTTATACTGTGAGGAAATCATGCTACGACGAAGTGGTGGCAATCATTTTTCGCCACATTTTTCTGAAAGGATCAGAAAACAAAGTATTCCAATACACTGGAATGAAGGATTTCCTCCTCAACCATTGCGATGGACCGAAATGGAAATCGGTTGGCAGGGAGATTATGAATGGGCTAGAAATTATGAAAACTGTGACACTCGGGAACCAGGCAATAACTATGTGGGACATCGCTGTTTCTCCTGTAAAAAAAATTGCAGAGTTCTTCAAAAATAGAGGAATTATGACAGCTGCTCTCAATTGCAGACTAAAGTCTTGTAGCATCCTGGACAAAATGTTGAAGATAAAGATTGAACGAGCGCATAATCAAAGAATGTTCGCAGAAAGATGTATACCTTATCTGCGTGAAGTCCTGGATGCCCCATTGCCACTGCTTTGCATGGAGGCCATTATGGACTATTTGGACGAAAGATCACAGCAGGTTATTCTCGATTGTCACAGTCGAAAGTCTGGAATGCGAGCTAGAACATGTGAAATGTTCGAATTGTGATTCACCCACTACAACCTAGACTGAATATAACTTGTATATGTATATTGTATATTAATTGTATAGTGATTTCACATATTGATATTTATTATTATTTTGAATTTTACCATTGTAATCCTATTTTTGTTAATCGATTGGCGGAAGCATTGTGGTAATTGTTGTGATATTTGAATTTAAATAAATATATGAAATTTAATTTTGTCTTTCCTTTCACGAAAGAGAAGTGTTATTTGCGGGCATTCAATATTGTGGGTCATACTTTGTTTGAACACAAGCAACAATATGAATGTTTTGAATGAAGATTTTATACTTATTAAAAAGATTTCAGTAGATATTAATTCAGAAAGCCTAAATGGAATTATATAACTGAATATTTGAGTGATATTCAACATCCCCTTTTCAAATTCTATGGCCTCTTTTTTCCATTATCAGATTCTTTATACAACACTATATCAAGAAAGTGTATCAAAAAAAAGATTGGGAATAGGAAAAACGATAAAATTCCTGCGAATTAAGTTATTGTATTTTAAAAGCTTCTTAACTACCTCGTAAGAAATGGGTCACCTTTCTCATTGAAACCCTTTCAACTATCCGGAAGATTAATCTACTAGTTTGAGTAAGTGCTGAAAGCACAGCATGATAGGTCATTATAAATAAATTATAATTTCTCAAGCACTCCAATACGTTTATGCAGGGCCGGATTAACCATGTGGGGGCCTCTAGGCAGGGCTGGATTAATCATTTGGGGGGCCCCTAGGCAGTGCAATCTTCCCTGTGTAAAACATTCAATAATGGAACACGTGGGGCCCCTAGGCAGTCGCCTACTCTGCCCAATGATTAATCCGGCCCTGCGTTTATGGGTCTATATAAGCAGGTAATTTATGACAGTATTAGGATGTAGTCACTTTTCTCATTAACAAAGGTGAGGATTTCTCAGAAATTTTATAACAAACTGAGTAGAAATACAGGATTCTAGAAGCTGTATCTTTTCGTTACATTCAAAATCTTTCAGTAGCAGTGAGTATGATTTTTTGTTAAGTTTTAAGGTCAGTTCTTTTCGACAAATTTCTCTTCACAAACCGAGATTCGCATTATTTCAGATCTCCAAAATTTCCAGGCTGCAGTTAAGGGTCTACATCCCTGAAAAAAAGGGAGTCAGAGACGATTTATTTTTTCTGATTGATGAAGGGATGTATGAGTGTATGAAGGTAAAAATAATAAAAAAAATATTTTATAAGTATCAAATGAAAGAGAAGAATATTCCTCATCATTTTTGGTTATTTTTCAACATTTCCACCATCAAAACTAAGAAATATTTTTGTGTTTTTTCATTTCAGTATTGAAGTCTATCATTCAGTTAATCAAATGTCTATCTCATTTTTCTTTTAGAATTTACCGTTTTTTTGTAAATAATATTACAACAATGTGTTGTTTTCGCGAAATTTATTTCCTTGAATTTTTCTATTCAAAATGATAAATATCCATTTGTATCAACGACAATTTATTGAGGTTTGTTTCAGCCATCGATTAGTGAAAATTATTTGTTTCTTACAGTTGTGGATTCTGACCTGGAATTGAATTTCTCTTAAATCACACGCCCCGCATGTACAGGGTGTCCCACTAGTGCCGCAGCGGACGATATACGCATAACGGTCTGAGTTTTGCAAAATTTTTTTATGCAGACTTGATATACACCAAGAAGAGCACAACCTAAAAATATTTTCGAATATATCGGGTGGCCCACAAAAGAGGAATAGGGGGTGACTTTGTTATTTCAAATGAGACATCCTTTATTCAATAGTGTTTTTCAATTCTCTGAAACTTCCTGCATGCTTTCGTATACTTTTCACATATTTTTATTCGACAGCTTTCGAAATATTGGCTTTTTTGACAAAAAATGATACTTGTAGAGGCTCTGTTATCCAATTATATTTCACGAACCCTTGCGGATACCAATAACAGTTTTATATGGATTGAAAGACAAGACTTCAAAGTATCCTACCCAGCTATAATAAAGCATCTCCAGCATACAGAGTGTCCACAAAAAGACTATCAACATGACGAATTTCAAATCGATTTTTCTTCATTTTTTCAAATGCAATGCATATAATTTTTTTTCATCATTGTAATCACCATTCATTTTACTTCATTTTTTGTCATATACATGATATGCATATCTCTAAAGGAATAGGATTTTTTAAAGTTTTTCCTCCCAATTCACATTTACTTTCGAATTCAAAAAGCAGATTTGGCTTTTCTGTGGTTATTGGGAACTGTCAAATTGTTCTATTCAAAATTAACATCATTGCAGCTTCAATTCAAATCATCATAGTGTTTATGGATTGGATGACTACTCATACAATGATGTAAAAATTCAAAAAATACCAATGAGTTTGAATGTACAAGTTATGAATGCTTCAAAAAAACGAGTTTCAAAACTTCAGGATACAAAAAAGTGCCGGTCTTATCCTCATACAACTTTCTTCGAAAAAATGATATTCATAGTTTCCCAGGCACGCAGGCAGATCTTCAAGCTATCAAGATCAAAGCTTGTTTGAAATTTTTGGAAGATTCGACGTTCCCAGTAGAAACATAGAAAATCATCAAAAATGTTAATTTGAAAAATGAAAGCAAGTTTCTGTCTTAAGTAACTGATTTCATCACATTTTTGAGTAGATACATCAAAACTTTTTAATTCCTCATTTCGCTATAATATGAATTGAAGCTTCGATGATGATAATTCTGAGTGGAATAATTTGACAGTTCTCAATAACCACAGAAAAGCCAAATCTGCTATTTGAATTCGAAGGTATTTGTGAATTTTAGGGAAACATTTCGAAAAATCGCTTAAAAATCCTATTCCGTTAGAGATATGCATATCATGTATTTGACAAAAAATTAAGTAAAATGAATGGTGATTATAATGATGAAAAAAAATTATATACATTGCATATGAAAAAATGAAGAAAAATCGATTTGAAATTCGTCATGTTGATAGTCTTTTTGTGGACACCCTATATGCTGGAGATGCTTTATTATAGCTGGGTAGGATACTTTGAAGTCTTGTCTTTCAATCCATATATAACTGTTATGGGTATGTGCAAGGGTTCGTGAAATATAATTGGATAACATAACCTCTACGAGTATCATTTTTTTGTCAAAATGGCCAATATTTCGAGAACTGTCGAATAAAAATATGTGAAAGGTATACGAAAGCATGCAGGAAGTTTCAGAGAATTGAAAAACACTATTGAATATAGGGTGTCCCATTTGAAAAAACAAAGTCACCCGTTATTCCTCTTTTGTGGGCCACCCGATATATTCGAAAATATTTTGAGGTTGTGCTCTTCTTGTAGTATATCAAGTCTGCATCAAAAAATTTTGCCAAACTCAGACCGTTACGCGTATATCGTCCGCTGCGGCACTAGTGGGACACCCTGTATAATCTCCTCCCATATGACAGCTGAAGAAAAGGGAGAGTATTTTTCAGCCAGTGTGAGATCTAGTTCAGAGTAGGCTTTCTTGTAATATTCCCTGTGCCCCAACATTTATTCTATTGAGCTGAATAATCCAATATATAAAAATTAATGCACTGCACTGCCATCTGGCGGTATACGTTTCTTAATCTCCGATGAAGATATTACAATATACAGGGTGTCCCAGAATAACACCGACAACGCTCGGCCATATATTCGCAAGATGAAATTAATACGATTAGTCGAAAAAAAGTTAGGTAAAATGTTTTTAGTTTTTAAGTTATAAGCCATCAAAAATCATAGATCCATATTTTCAATTTGAATGACATGTCGTAAAAAGAAGTATCTCTAGTCACTGAATTAATCCACCGAATTTTATTAAATTCGGTATAGCCGTTTTATCACGAATAGAAATTTAAAAAGAATCACCATCTTTGATGGCTTATAACTTAAAAACTAAAAACATTTTACCTAACTTTTTTTCGACTAATCGTATCAATTTCAACTTGAGAATACAGGGTCTTTCACGAGGAACCTCACCCATATTTATACGGGAAACTACTGAACGTATTTTCATGAAATTCAGCACTTATAAGTATTTCACGATGCTGATGAAATCTAAAATATTTTCAAGGCATGAGCACCTCCGGTTTTTCCGGAAATGACGTCAACTTCCGTTTTTCAAATTAGAACACCATTTTTTTATTGCAGAAATAGATTCCTTAGAAAATTTCAAGTTATTTTGATGTAACATTTTTCAGTTTTGGTTGGAAAATTCTCTCTGAGCGGGAAAATTCGAAGAAAAATCGAAAATGAGCTCCGCTGAAAGAAGAATAACTTCGAGGTTTTTGGATGGAAAATTTTCATTTTTGGGATTTTTCAAGATGTAAGATTGATGTAATGATGGATATTTTCTGAGTTAATATCCACTTTAGGGCAAGGGTGTGATGCATACACTCACATTATTTTTTAACGTAGATTCAATATCTGCCATAAAAAATGGGGTTCTAATTTGAAAAAATTTATTTTTCACGATTTTGTCATCCCTAACTTTGAAAGCGATTTTTTCACCCCCTGTATCATGAATCGCGATTTCGATTTTTAAAGTGGGTACATCAATCTTATATCTTGAAAAATCCCAAAAATGGAAATTTTCCATCCAAAAACCTCGAAGTTATTCTTGTTTCAGCGGAGCTTTATTTTCGATTTTTTTTTCGAATTTTCCCGCTCAGAGAGAATTTTCCAACCATTCAGGGAGAGAGGAAAAACGGCTGATTCCATCCGGTATTATTATATCGCGAACCCATGCGAAAATTATATAGCAGTCAACGACAAAAACGTAGCTAGGAGAGAAAAGTTTCCAGAAAGTGTGTTGCAAGTACTCCTAAAACTCCGAGTTCATACGGCGGCACATATCCTTATATTACTTTCAAGGAACGTAAAGGAATCCCCGGGTGACGTTAAATGGAATGAAGGTGGACAGTAGTTTGAATGGAAGCTTTATACGTTTAGTGTTTTGGGCTTTGGCTCTGAACTCATTCCTACTTTCATCCCTCGTCGTCCCATCGCGCCAGTTCAGTTATGAAAGTTTCTAATTTAGAGCGAAGTTGAACAAGAACAATGTGCCAATTTTGACATCTGATCCTGTTTGGTCAATTTGAAAACCTCCCTATGCTAAAAAATCGACGTCTCATCTTAAATGGCACATGACACTCAACTGCTGCGGCGGGTAGTCAAAGAAGGCAAGTCGCCCCTAAAATTCTTATTGTTTCAGATCTCTTCACGCACGCAATATTTCGAAATGCATACACGAATATATCTTTTGATAATCTACCCCTTTCTACTACTATCACAGAAGACAGGCCAGAAGATTACTCGGAAAAGAGAGACGATTTTCAATTGAAATGATCATGCAGGCAACCAGCGATGGAAGGCGATAATCCCCTGATATTTGGGTTGCATACATTCAGTATCGATGGGGACATCTTGAATTCGTTTTTTTTTGTTGCAATTCAAATGCTTTTCATGATAATTTGCATTTCCTCGATAGGGGAAATGACAATGACTGGATCCCCAGACTTAAATAGTTCAGATTTCTCCTTATACTTACTGGATTTTTATGACTACTAAATATTCCTGAGAATTTCGCAAGAATCGTCTCAATTTTTATCTCGAAATAGGTAGCAGATACGACAAAACTACTATAGATTTAGATTATGAAATTAAGTATAACCACAAAAAGTGGTAATACGGACTATTGAATTTGGATTCAGTTGTGGAATAACTATAATTAATCAAAAATAAATAATCGATGAATTTGAATTTTCTCTCGTTTTTCCTATATTGTCCCATCCCGAATAAAGCAAAGTGTAACAAAATATTTATTTTTGTATTAAGTGCGTTAAATGATTGTTTTTTAATTTTTTCATGGCACATGAGAGTGTGAAAATTTACTCGAATATTCCATGAAAACACGAATTTTATTCGCATGAAATACAAACAACAATCCAGTGATCTTTCTGCGTTATTTGTATAGAAAAGGTTTGTTGACACGCCGAGTGTTTGAATCTTTGACTTTATTTGCTCGTATTTGCTTCAATTTCGAATTATCTTAAGGGTCTTCGTCCCTGACAAAAGGGGGTCAGAAACGATTTTTTTTTTCTGATTGATGAAGGGATGTATGAGTGTATGAAGATAAAAATAATAAAAAAAATATTTTTTAAGTATTGAATGAATGAAAAGGATATTCCCCTTCATTTTTGATTATTTTATAACATTTCCACCATCAAAACGAACAAATATTTTTGTGTTTTTTCATTTCAGTATTGAAGTCTATCATTTAGTTGATCAAACGTCTATCTCGTTTTTCTTTCAGAATCTACCGTTTTTTTATAAATAATATTACAACAATGTCTTGTTTTCGCGAAATTTATTTCTTTGAATTTTTCTATTCGAAATGATAAATATCCATTTTCATCAACGACAATTTATTAAGGTTGTTTTAGCCGTCGATTAGTGAAAATTAATTGTTTCTTTCAATTGTGGATTCTAACATGGAATTGAATTTCTGTTCCGTCGTCAGGAACGAGTCGATAAAATGAAATGAGAGCCCTGGTAGTCTTGAACTAAATATATTATTTTATTCTTAAAACTGACAAATCACTTGAACCTTTTCGGAAAAACAATGACATATCCATATTTGATTTTTTATATATATTGAATTGCTGTCATCGGTTTCTAGGATCTTTAAAATAACTAATAATTCTCTATAACAATTATACAGCCTGTATGAGATCTACTCCAGGGTAGGATTTCTTGTTATATTATTTATTCCCTGCGCCCCAACATTTGTTCTATTAAGCTGAATAATCCAAATAAAAATTAATGCACTGCACTGCCATCTGGCGGTATACGTTTTTTATTTTGAAGGCTAAAGACTCTCAAAGTAGATGGATTTTGATCATGATAGTGGTAGTGATAACCATCAGATATGGCTGAAGAAGCAAATACAATTTTATCCAATATGTTACCGGCCAAATCGAAGCTAATATATGAGAAAACATATGACAAATTTCGTGAATGGTGCAACAAGAACCATGTGGAATGGTGATCATGTGCTATTTTGAGGAAAAATCAAAAATTTTGAAATCTTCCACGTAATGGAGTGTTTACTCAATGTTGAAAAGTACACACAACCAAACTTATATGGAATCACCCAGTATTAAGATGAAATATTATTTTGATATCTTTTTCGTTAGAAGCAAATAAAAAGTGCATGTGTTTACTCACAAAAACAGTTAGGTTCATAAGCACTTGATAAGATTTGGCTTTGCAGTGTCGATTTAACCATTTCGTTCGAACGTCGCAGTGAATTTATATTTTGTTTTTTTGCGAAGTTTTAAAAAAAATGCCTTATGAGGGGTTATCGGAAGTCCAGAGAGGAAGAATTATTACTATGGCAGAACAAGGTATGTCACAAAGAAAGATTGCAAGAACAGAGGGGGTTACACAAGGGGTTGTTTCAAAAACCTATGCAAGGTTTCTGGAGTTAGGAACCCTAAAGAATAGGCCGAGAAGAAGTCGGGGAAGAGTAACTACAGAAAGGCAGGATCGCTTTTTAGCCCAAACAGCAAGAAGAAATCCCGCAGTATCTCATTCAGAGCTTCAAAGGCAATTTTTGCAAGCTACAGGTGTTAGTGTTTCTGTCGAAACTATCAGAAAAAGACTTCGCGCTCTGGAATTATTCAAGAGAAGAGCGTTAAGAGTTCCAGAACTATCAAGGCAAAATAAAGTTGAACGTTTTAATTGGTGTTTAGAGCATGAAAATTGGACTATTGAAGATTGGAAAAATGTCTTATTTTCGGATGAGACCAGAATTGGCCTACGATCAGACGACCGGCGTGTTCGCATTTTGAGAGGTAGAGGGAGGCAAGCTAGGCTCCAAGCTGCAAGACCGATCCCTAAATACAAAGGAGGTACAGTAATGTTTTGGGGCGGAATTATGTTTGGTGAGAAAACTCCTTTAATTCCCATTAGACAATCTCTGACAGGGCCTAGGTATGTTGATCTAGTGCTACAACCTGTAGTGAGGCTCTGGCGAGGTGCTTTTGGAGTTTATTTCCTATTTATGTAGGATAATGCACCTCCACATACCAGCAGAGTTGCAAAAAATTTTATCGAAACAGAAGGTGTGACTATTTTAGAGTGGCCTTAATCCTATCGAGCACTTGTGGGATAGGATCAAAAAAAAATTAGAGCTCGTCAAAATAATCCTGGTAACGCAGAGCAACTTATACAAGCGGCTTTAGAGGAATGGGCAAATGTTACAGAAGAAGAAATTAACAACTTAATAGAAAGCATGCCCCGTCGAATTCAAGCTTGTAGGTATCAATGCCAGGGGTGGTAATACTGATTATTGATTCGTTAAAATCGTTTCATTTGTTGTTCAATTCTCAGTTACATAAACATTATTTTTAGAGAAATTTACACTTTTAATTTTCTGTTCTATTATCTATAAAAATAATCTTTTAATAATTTATATTATTTTTGTAATAAACTTGTTTTGGGAAAACTGCTCTTCGCTTTTCAGCGACTTTTTTTTAATTAATATTCGTTTTTTCCAAATAACAGGGTGATTCCATATGAGTTTGGTTGTGTGTACATTAAATGTTAAGGAAAATATTGATATTTTCGAAATTGGCCTCGCCCATTAAGAATAAAAGAACTCGGATTCCGAGGAAAGAAATATAAGTTTTTTTTTAGCGTTGTATAAAAAAAGATTTCCTATTAAATAAATAGAAGAAAATATTCATCTTATTTCTATAAATTGATTATTCCTTGGTAAACCTAGGGGGGGCAAGACTTTTGACGTGTGTGAATAAAAATTTGTTGTGACCTTGAAAACCCCGTAAGAACCGATAAAACGGATGAAAGCCTTCGAGCAACTGAAGGAATTTCATCGCTCAGAAAAATGACGACTAAAAAAACAGATTTAACGCCATTAGTCAACGAAAACATCATCGCAATTCCGATCCGGCGAAAGAAAAGCGAACCAATAAATAATATTTACTTTTTTGAGGAAAACTTTCAGACGAAAGCCGATTAGGCTCTCATTTGGGATGCAAAAGTGATGAATTAATCCGAAAACTTCCAGACCGATTATCCCGAAACAAAGGCGAGGCACCCCCAACACTCGATATGTTATTCACAGCGCGAATTAAACACGGTGGCTGCCGTTACGTTGCTCCGTTACGTAAAGATATTACGGAACAATTTAGAGGAGATCTAAGAAATTGAAGCTTAACGCTAATCCTATCAAAAACTTGTTATAATACAGAAGTAATCTCTCACAGAATTAAGGTAACTTGAAAACATCGCCGGGGGCTCACAGGACTAGCCTAATTGGATTTGGTCCCGGGCTTTTAATAAAAAGAAGTGTTAGCTCTCTCCTTCGCTTCCTTACATCATTTTTCCCACTTCGTCTGTCTTGTCTTTCCAAGATTTAACGCCCTTTCAGGTGTGATGGTTTCGTTTGATGGATAGCTACACACGATGATCCTCGCGAAGCTTTTGCTCCTATAAATACAACATATCATCTCCCAAAAACACCATTTTACTCACTGTAACAATAAAATCTGACACCATTATTGAATAGAAAAATTGCCTGCATCCTCAGACAATAGAAAGAGGAGAAATATCATCGCATTCATAACTTCGAGAATTGGAGAACCCAAAATTTGGTCAGTCTTCAATGAGTGGGACGAAGATAGCATAAAGGATAGCAATATCATTTCCTAATGCCGTGGCAACATTGCAGAATCTAACTTTGGAAGATCCAGTGGCGTAGTGTTATCGGTATTGAAGTGAATCAACTCTTTTTGACGAACTCATACAATGTTTCGAACATTTAAACATATTCCGAGTTAGGTAAACAGAATCAGGGCCGGTCTTATAAAGGGCTCGTTCAATCCGAGGTTACTCAAACGAGGATTGAAAGTCAACCCTCGGTTGATAAAAGTTCGGTATTGTAAACGTCTTTGCAGCCTCGGTTGAACAACCTCGGATTGAGATCGTTTTTTTTTTGATTGGCTAACCTGAATCTTATTTCTCGAAGTATTTTGGCACTTTTTTTATACCATGTTTGGATAAATTCAATAATCGTAGTCTAATAAAGACAAAACAAGAAGCTAATTCGAATATTCCTGTGTTTTGCGACGGTTACGGCAGATAATTTAGAGAAATCTGATTTCCTACATCAAAACAAATTATGTAATGAAAAAATTTGTGATTTATAAAATGAGGACAGACTTCGTAAGAATTTTTTCCACTCGAAGCTATTGCCTAATACGCTCTAGTCTTTTATCACTTTTGTCAACCTATTTGACTCGAATGATCTAAGTTTGTACTATTTTGATATTCTGAAAAGTCTCATCTCAAACTCTAATGCCAAGTAACCAAATAAAAGCTAGGACAATACAAAACATCCAATGAAATTGCATTAACATTTAGTCGTACAAGGATGTAGTTATATTTAGGATATGAACAAATCATTCTTGATCTTGTTTGATTGAGTTCATGGAATACACATCAAATTTAAAGATAGCATTTATTATTAACTTTCGCTTTATTCAGGTTGAGAGTCATGAATAGACTCAGTCTAGCAATATTATGCAGGACTCCGCAAGTCACAAAAATAATAGTTGTTTTCAAATGTAATCAGATCCTGAATAAAAGAATGAAAAATGTTCTTTTACATGCCAGAGAGTCTTTAAATTGAATTCATAATTCATATGTGAGCTTCATTGAATAATTGATCATCCATTGATCTGCGAGATGGGATCGGTGTCATCAATCATTTCTTTAGAGTACATTAAAAATTTTCTATGATGAGAATTGCCAAATTTATAAGCTTAGCAACTTGGAAATTTGAAGAAAAGTAATCCCTTTCATATCTGTAGCATTCAGCATTTTTACAACCCATTAAAATAAGCATGCACCTGTACTATGTATTAATAATCAAGAAATCCTTCTAGAACGTGAGTGCGCTCCAGCAACATGGTTTTAATACACCGAAATTTGGTCAGTCAATACAACCTTTTCCTTGTTAGTTGCTATTCCTGTTGATTGCTTGGCATTTTGATAGAATGAAAAA
Organism: Adalia bipunctata; assembly: GCA_910592335.1. Classification (NCBI taxonomy): domain Eukaryota; kingdom Metazoa; phylum Arthropoda; class Insecta; order Coleoptera; family Coccinellidae; genus Adalia; species Adalia bipunctata. The sequence continues at coordinate 5,685,721 of OU342948.1, read as the reverse complement.
ATAAGCACTAGAATACTTTTTGATAATGTCCAAAGTTCTAGACATTTCACAACTTTCTGACTTTTTTCTGATGTTGATTTATGTATACCACAGAAATCTTCGAAAATGTTTACAATTCTGAAAAGATTCAGCTTATTCAGAGTAATTTCATCCACCTGATAAGAGAGTTTTTTTATTTGACCAAAATCTCTTCTTCGTGCCATCTTCGAAAGTTCGAAATGAAATGTGAAATCATTTGATTGGTATCTTTCTTTTCACGATCGTTACTATCCTTTGAATGCCTTGCAGTTATTTCATTATTATCATAACGAGAGTAATTTTCTATATTATATTCACACAGGAACCTGGCAGTTATATCTCTCGGAGATAAGGCACAAAAATTCAGTTTCAATTTAGGAATATTTTTCCAAACACCAAAAATGCATTAAATACATAGCAAACCTACAGAAGACTGTGATTAGTATCAGGCATTCTTTCAATATAATATCATATAATATTTTCATTCCATGCAACTTCAATGTACCAAAACAAAATGTTTTGATTTAAACATAATAAAGCGAGGTTAGTTGTCGGCCATCTAGAAACGTCAAACGTTTCAATCCTCGGTTCAAATCTCAAACGGTGCTTTATTCACCGGTTGAGTCAATCCAGGGTAGAACCCGAGGTTGGATGTTTATAATACGGAAATCGACATTCGACGGCGGATTTGGGCTCAACCGAGGATTGAAATTCTTTTATAAAACCGGCCCTCAGCTAAATTCACAATTGATGACCAAATGTTCCTCCTCTCAATATCAGACGGGAATTTGAAAAGTGACATTGAAACAAGATTCGAAAGGATGTCAAAAGAAAGCATTTTCTGTGATTACCTACACATGCATAATAACAAAACAAAACAAACATATCCTGTTTTGAGTCACAACACCAATTTCTATCGACACGTTTACCGAATATAGGAAATTTTAGAGACAACATAATTGTTTTCGTCCCTACGGCTCCACAATCCCAATCATCGAATCCGAATTGGACTGCTAATTTGGAATAGGAAATGGGAAACGCGTGCGTTTAAATGAAACGCATTCGAACGATAATGGAAAATTGGTTTTTTCTTCCAGTTATTGTGTTCACAATATCGCTCATTTACTGTATGCATGCAATCGAAAATTTTCACGGTGATATAGGCTTCGAGTGTCATTTTTTTTCACGTATTGTGGGGTCGATAGTTTGAATTTTTAGTGTTCAAATAAAAAGAAAATGTTAGTGAACTACCCCACATAAAAGTAAAAATTCGAATTCAATGACTTCAACTGTTTCATCCCTTTAATAATAAAAGGGTTGATACAGAACCCATCAATGGCCAAATTTTTCTAAATAGGTCTACCTATTTCGGGTACAAAAATCAGGATTGACATTTGAAAAGCTCAACTACTGACAACTTATTTGAAATAAAAATTGACCGGTTGGAGCATTCATCAATAAAATAGTAAATACCGAAGATATGAATTTTATGAGATACTATTTACTCACTGTATGCAATAGACCATTTCCGGATGACCAAATTTTGGATTGAATCGAATATTAAACTGAAAACTAGTTTTCCTTATTATCAGTAGTAATATCCCTAGGACCTTGATAATAGACGAGATAATTTTATGACCATCGAAAGCTCGTTCATTGGTAACCCGAAGCCGAAGGCTGAGGGCTGTTACCAAGCAACGAGCTTGAGATATTGGTTATGAAATTATGAGGCATTTATCAATGTCCGAGGAATATTCGGCAGAAAATTTTTTGACAGAAAAAATGTATAACTCAATACAAAAAAACATTTATTTATTGAAAGATCAATTATTGAAGGTGCAATTCGTGAAATTCAACTCAACATTAGATTCGTTGCTGTTCTCTTGTATAGAAGATCTATTTCCACGCATAATATTTATTATCTTGTTGTGGTGTTCTTGATCGAGGTTTAGGTGTGGTTTGATAGAATTTTGATTGCTATGACCAGTAATCTTCAGCAATTGTTTTTCCTCTACACCAGTTTTTGCTAATTGACTGACAGCTGTTGATCTATTTGAATGATTCGTTATCTTTTTGTCTTTGACATTCAAGCCAATTGCTTCGGCAGCATATTTAGTCCATTTATTTATGGTATTCCTTCCAACAGGTACATTATCGTACCATTTGTCAGTTTCGTTTTTCCAATATCGATTTGGTTTCAAGAATAGTCGTGGTGAGGTAATTGACAGCCCAATCTTTGAGTATAAACGCCAATTCTTCCAAGCTTCTGCGTTTATTCAATTCGTTCAAAATTCCATAAATATTCTCCAAATATATTTGTGGCTATTGGAAGTATTCCTGGAAATGTTTTCTTTGATAAGCTCATTTATATTTTGAACATTACCAAAACGTGACGTTTTTAAATTTGTTTGGAAATTTGGAATGATGTTGCCATGGAACTATTATATAATTTTCTCTATTTCAGTATCGTAATGAGTTCATTACAGTACTAAAAACAGTGCTGTAATGAATTCATTACAGCACTGTTTTTAGTAATATTTTTCGTTTCGTGGTTGTCAACAATGACTGCCGATCCTATCAATTTTCAACACACGTCAAGTTGAAAATGTCAATTTTCGTCAGTGAACCAACTGCCAAGATACAATATAAAAGTCACTAGGATGTATAATCTGAATTTTTCATTGAATTTCAACAGAAATTTGACTCATGCGTTCGAAAACTCGCTCCTTCTTCGCTCGTTTTCGAATTTCGCATTCATATTGGAATAGGAGCCCATTCTGCAACTAGTTTTAGAATATACTATTCTAAGACTCTATCGTGTTATCATTGGGATTAAAAATTGCATTGGATGTAGTTTTCGATGTAATGTCGACATGATTGGCTGAAATGGTTCCATATGATACAAAATCATAAAATTGGATTTGTTGTTAGAACTATCAAAAAATTTTCAATAAAATTTCAATAGTTTGAATCTCTCAACTAGTAGTTTTTCTAATTTTACTGAACATAGCGTAGATTTTTTCAACATAAATAATCCTGTCATACCCTCGCAAAAGTTCAACAGAATCCTTAATAGGAAGAAAATGTTACAGACGACAAAAAAGTTCCAATTAAGGGCAAAAAAAGTTATAGAAAAGGCAGAAAAAGTTCCAGACAGGGCAGAAAAAATGAAGACAGGGCAATGCCTGAAGTAGCGGCACATAGTATCTACTAACTATAATCGGCCAGGACAGTCTAGTGTCTAATCCATTTTGTTAGCTATTCATTTACAGAAATCTGTAGGATATTTATTGCCTGTAGTACCCTACTATGAATCATAGGCAGGGTAGGATTCGTCCAAATTATACAACTTCGTTACAAGCGGTGTGAAAGGGAGATCATGTAGATCATGCGTGCCCAGTCATCTTAGGAAATAGTGCTTTATAGTTCAGCTACTCGCCGCCAGATGCGAGTGTAAAAAAATTCGATTCCCTGGAACCCAATTGCGCCACTATGAACAGGAGAAGGAACTACAACTAAAAGTGGCTTCAATTCGTTCAATGGCGTTGTTCCTCTAGGTGTATTTGAACTCAATGGTGACATGTACCATCTGCTCTGCATCCACTGACATCGAACATAGAATATTGCGGATGGTCCATACTAATGGTCGTAGATTTTGAATCTGTTTAGCAGCATCTAATCAAAATTATCGCATTATCGTATCACGCCGCGGTTCCGTGTCTACACACCTCGAAGTAGTTCCCGGCAGACCTTCAATTTCCCGGAGACTATACAAATTAGAAATCTCATTCGTTACTACAAATCCCCGCTGATTCAATGAAATTCAAATTTGTGCTTGTTAGCCTGTTAACGAGCCGGACTATCCCCAGACTCAAGCTGCTGGCTCTGGCCGAATTTCTGAATCGGAATAATCTCCTTTCCTCGGAAATTGGAGATAGTTGCTGTGTTTCGGGCCTGAAAAATCTCTTTGTTGGAATTTTCGAACGGAAAAATTATTCATGGGGACTGGATGGGTTGATTCGGAAATTAGTTCGGAATTCTCTTTCGGCAAGAAAATTTTAATTTCATTTTCGACGACTGCACTAGCTTGCGTTTGCTGCGGTTCGGAACAGAGAGACTCAGAGTCTGTTCAAATAATCTATTCAGAACGAATATTATAGTATTTTTTCAACGAACTATGACGGCTATGATAGCGTATAAGAGCCACTATTTAAAGAAGCAACGGTGAAGAGAATATGGAACATTTCGTGCATTGTCTTGAAGAACAATGAAGAAATTCAGTCCAAGAATCCCAATATATTCTTTTCATTTCGTGTAAACTTTGCAAGGAGAGTACCTACTATAATGACGATAATATACTGCTCCACAAAAGTTAGGGATAACGTATTCAATCGGTTTTAAAAGAATGTTATCTTCGAGAAAATCGCTGTTAAATCGTTTAAAACTCAATAACAACTTGAATCGATCCAATAAAAATCAGTATGAGACATTTCGTCAATCTGGTCGCCTTTTTTCTAAAGTTTGGTTCTTTGCATATGCTTCATGAATGTTCTTATTTTGAAATGAAGTCAGTTTATCCACGGCTTCGATTTGAAACGAGTTTTCTGTAAATGCCAAGACGTAAATTAACAAACGCTGAGGCTAATAGGGCTATCGGAATGCTACAGGGTGGCCTAACTCAGGTTGTTGTAGCGAAAAGGCTCCAAGTCAGCCAAAGTATGATATTTCGACTTTAGAATAGGTTCAGGGAGACAGGTTCCGTATTGGACCAAGGCTTGGTGAGCGACGAAAAACAACACCTGCTCAGGATCGTTTCATCACCGTTTCGGCGAGAAGAAACCCTACATCTACGTGTAGAATGCTACGGAATACTCTTCAAAATGCAGATGGGGTCCAAGTTTCCATCGAAACCATCAGACGACTTTTGGGTGAGGTGAATCTAGGTTCTAGACGTCCATTAAGAGGAGTTGCATTAACACGTGACCATAAGCGTCAAAGACTGGAATGGGCAAGGCAACATATCAATTGGAACGATCAATGGCGTAGTGTCCTTTTCACTGATGAATCCAGATATGGACGATTTTCAGATTCTCGAAGAATAAGGGTATGGACAATCCCACGCATACCCCGTAATCGTCGCTATGTCCAAGAAGTCCATCCAATCCGAGGGGGTAGTGTTATGGTATGGGCCGGGATATGTTTCAACGGGCGCACAGATCTACACATTTGTCCTGGGAATATGACCGCCTTACACTATAGGGAGCATGTCATTGACAATGTTGTGCCAAATTTTCACGCCATGCTGTTGGTGAAACTTTTCAATTTCTAGACGATAACGCTTGACCGCACTGTGCAGCCATAGTTGAGAATGCGCGCGAGGAGCTTGGTATTCCACATTTACCAATACCTCCGCACTCACCATATTTGAATTGCATAGAACATGCATGGGATATGCTCCAAAGAAGATTAGACAATCACCCCAGAATCCTTAAATGATCTGAGAGAGCTTCTGCCCCATTTATGGAACCAAATTCCTCAAGAAATGTTCAACAACCTCGTGTGTAGTATGCAAAGAAGATGTCAAGCTGTTACTGATGCCCGTGGAGGCCATACATTGTATTGATGGTCTTAAAACGCTTGAATTCTCTGGGAATAAAATTTCGTTATTTTACTCGATTTTTCTTAACCACCCTGTATACGCTGCAGACCTACAGGCTGAAATTAATTTGCAACTTGAAATCATATTAATATAAATTTTCATCACAAAAATCTTATTTTAAACCATATTTTCTGCAATTTGAGTCAATATCCCTAACTCATGTGGAGCAGTTTATTTTGAAGAAATTGACGAATCGCATTGAAAACAATCCGGTGTTCAGTAAAACGTGCCAAGGCCAAGTAGTCAATGGTTGATCATAAACATTATGCGTGGTAGTAGATTTTACACGAAAATAACTTATTCATACCGAAATATTTTACGTTTTACCCCTCCTTGTTAATTAGCTCAATTTAAAGTCACAAACCAACTAAAAGAGACCCAGAGTGTTGATTGCAGGGAACTTAATCCATTCCCAAAGTTGTGAATCCTTCCCAATCAATGTCGTATTTTCTTGGATCTGTCGTAAGCCAAGCTGTCAAATCGTATTCCTAAGCCTTTGTAAAAGATACCCCTGAATCTGTCGCGCCAGAGGTAAATACGATTTCATCTGATATTAACCGATGACTGAGGAAGACCCTGGATGAAAGAAAGCATCGGGACACAAAGTCAAGGTAATACAATTCTACCGCCTAGGAAACTGGAGAAGACTTCAGGAATTAGAGCATTTTCTCGTATTTTTGTGTTTTGGCTTCCGGATAACGACGAGGGCACTTTTTAATTGGTTTGTATTTGTGCGTTCGAACTGTAGAAGTGGATTTTGTGGGACTTCGAAATCTTTCTTGATTCCTTTTGATACAGCATAGAGCTGAATATCTCCTTGATCTTTCTCTAGATCTACATTTCATTGAATTCACTCGTATAATAATTATTTCCGACATATAAAAGTAAACATATTGGAACATCCACATCAAACTAGCACAACTCATTGGGCACATCTACCAGAGGCTAAGCCCCCAAGAATCTTTAAGGGTTTTGCAACTCAATATTGATGAATTTGCTGAAAAAATTGTCTGGCAATTTTTGCAGTAAGCGGTCGTGTTTCTGAACAAATCCTATAGTTTTCATCCAAAAGAATATCTGCATATCGTTCACTTTGACTTAATACGATTAAGTTTTTGGTCCAGGTCCACAGCGTGATGTACATTCTTACCGTGCACTTTGTATTGAAGATGCATAGTGAAAAAACACTTGCAGGACTTTTTTGTGATGAGTGGTATGACACCAAGCCATCAACAGACCGACGACCGCGGTTTGCGTGGGTGACACATATGTATTGTAGCTATCAGCGTCGGCAAAATGGTCAGTCTGGGGAATGACCGCCTTACTGCAAGATCTAATGGCCATCAAGCACGATACTGTTCACAGACCACTTTTCGCATCTAGTGTTCTCGCAAAAATGCAAGTTTAAAACATGATTTAGCACTTAAATGCTCCTCTTCGAGAAGAGTTACGCAAATTCCCAAGACATTATTACATTTTTGGATTCCCTAACGAATTTAATGTTATTTTGACCATATGAATGCTACTCCGAAGCTTTGGGTCTTTTGACAAATATTCTCTATTCGGGACATTCAGAAAGGTCTTCATAAATTTGGTTGTGGTTATGAAAGAAGGAGGTATTGTTAATTGATATCATGATATATTATGTTGATGGTTCTTCAAATAAGCAATAGACGTTTTATGTGAACTTACCAATCATTTCCTGTTTTGGCAACATTCTGTCTTTTCCTACCGGTTTGATGTGGTTTTGGCTCTGCAACCATATTGACATCTGGAAAATAATATGAGAATATCAATTGGATAGTACATACAATTTCTACAGAATCTGATTTCGACGATTCTAGCATATCAAGAATGATCTAAAAATTTCATCTGATGTTTTCTTATACAGAGTGTCTCGAAGATATTTCTTATATAATGAATGGAACATCTTGTATTTTATCGCAGCCAGCAGTGGTGGATCTTGATGCCCTGAGAGCGGTTCAGTTAAAAACAGGTTTCAAGTTTCTTAAACTTTCTATGAAGATTTCACTACCATTTTTGGCGGGGAGGCGCAATGTTTTTATATGCGAGAAGAATATTCGGGGCAGACAAAACGTGGTAAAAAGTATCGTCCATTATAGAAAACAACATTTTAAGCACTACGTGCTTGTCTGATACACTCACCAAATTCGATAACACGATCAATCCTGAGCAAACGAACTTGGAAAAGTTATTCGTGCAGGATAAACCCCTTATCCGCAATCCAGAATACAGCAGGACTGTATCTTTCCGGAAAACATCGCGAACTACGTGTTCTCAATACTCTACAGTCTACAGGCACTACATCTCGATCTTTTTCTATTTGTTAGCCTGCAGAAAATTCATTCGCTGATGATTCTGAGATTAGCGACATGAGAAATTCTATGCTGATTAGGCCCAATAAGGACGTAACCATGGTCGATTGTCCCGTGTCGATTGGTGAACATTCTGCAGTCTACTTGACTGTTGGAAGAGGGCTTTGTTCAACATTACTACAAAGCAATGTGTAGAGGAAAGTCACCAAATATGAAATAGTATCCCAATATGGAATACCTTCATTTCTCCAGGACTATAAGTAATAAACGGAACATTCGACCATCTTCTGTTTCATTCGTTCTACTAACTATCGCACTCACACCATCGAGTCAGTTGCGCGAACGCTCAACGTGTGGCAGGCGTGTTTTGTTTTGTTGTCATGAAGAAAATGTTAAAGGTAAGTAACAAATGAGTATTACCAGCTGTTATGTTTGTATACATAAGTGTTATACTATTTAGTATATCGGTATTATGTTTATTTCACCATTTTGTGATCTTTTGTCATTAAAATATTGTGACTTGAAAAAATATTTAGAAGAGTTTGAACTAGTATAAAAATCCAAATATGGACAGTCGTCGGTGTCTAATTATGGAATATGCTTGATGTGTGGGCTCTGGGCACATTATGATTGTGCTGGTACAGAGTTTGATACTTGGATCTGTGACTTTTGCAAGTAATTATGTAACTTCTTTCATTTATCACGATATGTTATATTAATTTAATTGATCTCAAAGATATTAATGTCCATTTTTGTTATTGTTATGTTGATTTAAGCTTATATTCCATATATGGGTTCCTATTCCCTATTTGGTTACTCATTTGTGACTTTGTTTTTTGTGTTAGATTCTAATTAGATAACTAATGTATTTGATTATAGGCTGTTAATTACTACAAATAAATGTATGACTGATTAGTATAAACATTAAACTGATTTGATTAATATGAAGTTTTTTCTTTATATCCCAAAAACAAAATGGTATTCCATATTTGGTGACTTTCCTCTATGAGTTTAAATTACTTGATTGAAATTCTTACTATTCTCATAACATAAATCAGTTTCAGCCAGTATCGTATACATAGAATGGAGATATTCTTTTCCCACTTGGGTGTCTTTAAAATTACTCATTCCAAACAACTTTCCAAGCTCTTATGATGCACACAACACGCTCATAACGTGCAGAGGTAGATTGTGACATTCTAAACTTCAGGCACTCGGTTGATCGCTTCTTCTTAAATGCCAGGTGAATATGAACAGACGCCAGAGAACAGAAATCAGCGGAAAATCTATGTATTGATTTTCACAAACAGTAGAAGGTGACATTTCCTGATATTTACTGGCATACAGAGTTCCCATTGAAGTTCAGCATGGCTGAGTCACTTTTATCATTATACTAGCTGGCCCAGCAAACTAAGTTTCGCTTAAATGATACCTACTCACGGTGGATTTCAAAAATCGTTATTACCATCGCCATTTAGTGGCGATAATATCAAATATAGTACCTTCACGACTACGCTACAGTGTCTAGATGAGTGCCATTAACCGTAGCGACACCTAGTGCCCTTATTCAAAAGGAGGAAAAGCATTCCCCACATAAACAAATTTTTCATCGAATTTTTCAATGTATTTTATAATAACCAGACCGTAGACGAATCCATAAATGAAGTTTCATTACAAACAGTCCATCAGATCTCGAGTTATAAATGGTGTAACCAACAACTTTGTTTTATATACATATATAGTTGTTGCTTGACTCTATACCGCCCTCATCAATCTTTATAATATCGGGTGTTTTTTTAGAGTGATATAATTTCCGATAGGAATAACTGATGTGATTTGACAGAAAGTAAAAGCCATGTTGTTTTGACATTTCTATTCAGTAAGCGTTGACATAGATGCATAGAAATACCTGATGTAACGACTCCTTACTAAAAATCGTGACCAAAATTTGTAGATCAAAACGGCACTCTAGATTTGAGTTCTCGTTTTACTTCCGGAATACTTAATCCGCAATATTTTATCGGTCGTGGCGCTGCTGCTGCAATGGAAAATAGCGCGACCCCTTTCGGGAGAAAAAAAAAGTAGTTCAAGAACTCAGATTTTCGATCGACAAGAAAGTCTTAAACAAAATCTAATCAGTCGAATGGAAAGGCAATTCTGTTGACGAGGGTTACCACGAGAATTCGAAAGAGCAACAGAAAAAAATAACAGAAGCAATTTTTGACGCCAACAACCAAACGGGATCACAAGTTTACCAAAGACCATACTTCTGGGAGTATTTTTCCGTATCTGTATACGGAAACGAAACAGATATCGGGAAACTGATAATCCAATTAATGAACAACCGTCATTTTCTTGTACCGGACAAGCCAATGGCCATTCCCACTCGAGGTACATGCAGGGACACATCAGACAGATCTTTGGCCTCAAGCTGAACCGTATGATATATTGGAGTTCTGCATTAGCCGGATTGCAATCATGTGGATCCTCCCTGTCCGACACATATTTCATGCCCCATTGTGTGGATTAACAAAACCCTGGTTACACTTTGAGTTACTGCTTCATTTACTAATCTGACGTAGTTCTACCTATAAGTGCGAGAGCGCATAATACCTACCGGTTATTTATGATTCTTGCAGTCTCTATTGTATAAAATATTTGGCCCACATACGCCACCTTTCTGTGCGTGAAAGTTGATAGCCTGCTTGATTTATCTTAACTGAGAGTGTTGGGTGGCAGATTAATATCAACAGGCGTGAAACGATTAGGGCTTGTTGTTTTGAGGAGATTTGTCTGCACAGGGTGGGCAAAATTGGTGGTCTCTAGAATAAGGTTTTTCCATCGACTGACAGAGAATAAAAAATATTATTATTTGAATGATTTTTCTGAAATTCGAATATAAGAAATTGGTTGGACGACCATCGAAATAATGAAACGAATATGGATCATACGCCAGCTATTTAGAGTCATAGAGTGAGGTCGAATATTAGACAAAGATTGAGTTGTAGGCATGCGTCAACTGGAAACCGTAGAGGTTATGGATACAGGGTCTTTCACGAGGAACCTCACCCATATTTATACGGGAAACTACTGAACGTATTTTCATGAAATTCAGCACTTATAAGTATTTCACGATGCTGATGAAATCTAAAATATTTTCAAGGCATGAGCACCTCCGGTTTTTCCGGAAATGACGTCAACTTCCGTTTTTCAAATTAGAACACCATTTTTTTATTGCAGAAATAGATTCCTTAGAAAATTTCAAGTTATTTTGATGTAACATTTTTCAGTTTTGGTTGGAAAATTCTCTCTGAGCGGGAAAATTCGAAAAAAAAAATCGAAAATAGAGCTCCGCTGAAACAAGAATAACTTCGAGGTTTTTGGATGGAAAATTTTCATTTTTGGGATTTTTCAAGATGTAAAATTGATGTATCCACTTTAAAAATCGAAATCGCGATTCATGATACAGGGGGTGAAAAAATCGCTTTCAAAGTTAGGGATGACAAAATCGTGAAAAATCAATTTTTTCAAATTAGAACCCCATTTTTTCATGGCAAATATTGAATCTACGTTAAAAAATAATGTGAGTGTATGCATCACACCCTTGCCCTAAAATGGATATTTTCTGAGTTAATATCCACTTTAGGGCAAGGGTGTGATGCATACACTCACATTATTTTTTAACGTAGATTCAATATCTGCCATGAAAAAATGGGGTTCTAATTTGAAAAAATTGATTTTTCACGATTTTGTCATCCCTAACTTTGAAAGCGATTTTTTCACCCCCTGTATCATGAATCGCGATTTCGATTTTTAAAGTGGATACATCAATCTTACATCTTACATCCCAAAAATGAAAATTTTCCATTCAAAAACCTCGAAGTTATTCTTGTTTCAGCGGAGCTCTATTTTCGAATTTTCCCGCTCAGAGAGAATTTTCCAACCAAAACTGAAAAATGTTACATCAAAATAACTTGAAATTTTCTAAGGAATCTATTTCTGCAATAAAAAAATGGTGTTCTAATTTGAAAAACGGAAGTTGACGTCATTTCCGGAAAAACCGGAGGTGCTCATGCCTTGAAAATATTTTAGATTTCATCAGCATCCAGGCCCGTAGCCAGGAATTTTTTTCGGGGGGGGGCTAAGAAATTTGAACCTATGGAAATGAAATAATTCATGATTGCCACAACGTATAACTGAACACATGCTTATTGATATTTTAATAATTTCGGGGGGGGGGGGGGGGGCTTCAGCTCCTTAGCCCACCCCCTAGCTACGTGCCTGTCAGCATCGTGAAATACTTATGAGTGCTGAATTTCATGAAAATACGTTCAGTAGTTTCCCGTATAAATATGGGTGAGGTTCCTCGTGAAAGACCCTGTATTCGCACAGACAATGAGAAAATAGATATCGAGGAGTTAACTTATTTCACAGATCCCTCTCGTTTTTAGGGGCTATTGGCAGAGTTGGTTTCTATGGGCATCCAATCCTTGGCCTTTTTGCCACGGCCCTGTGTCCCTGAACCTATTTCCGTCTGAAATGAGAGCGTAGTTGCAATTCTAACATAATTAAATCATGAGAATCCAATAAGGATGGTCGCCATGCTCTTGTATATCGTTGGCAAGATTCAACAATAATTTTCGGCTCTGTGGTTAAGCCAATTTTCGACCCGTGGTCAGAAAATTGAATTATAAATTCTTATTTGTACCATAAATAGAACAGAGCAGGCTCTACGACGTGAGTTCGAAATTCATAACGTTAATTCCGGTAATTTAATGAAGAAAGTAGATTGCGAAACTGGCTCTTGGTTTAAATTGAACAACGACCGAATAAGTGAACATTTGACATGAAGGATACACATTCTCGGAACTATTTAGAGCAAATTTTACAAGCCGGTGTGACTAGGAGCATCTCTGGTTATGAATGATTGATTACACAAAGGATGGACTGGAACGTATAATATTTCAGGGTTTCGTCAAGTGTGAAACTAAAACTGGGTACCTCAGAATTACTGATTCTCCTTGTTAGATGCATTCGAAAACAATTTTGGCGTTCAGTACATCCAATGAACCTAAACAGGACTCGATAGAATCGATTTATGGGGTTTTATCGCACAATCGACGCTGATCTCTGGTTGAAAAAGGATCCAAATCGATAGGATAACTGTATTCCGACGGCATTGATATTATCAGAATTCGAAATAATTATATAAATAACAAGAATAGGTTACATGAAGCACTGACTTGAAGTCAGTAACTTTAGAGCGCTAGTTGATCCATCTTTCGGAAAGATTCGCAAGTTTCCAGCGCAAAAAATTTGACACATGTCAAAAAACTGACAGCAGCTGTCAAATAAATATTTGATACTGGGTTTGTTGCAAAATAGAAATCAATTCGAAAATGACACATCAAAACATTTTCACACAGCAAAAACAAGAACAAAACAAGAATCCTATTTTCACTAAGAGTCTTTCGCCTTCAATGTAAGAAACGTATACCGCCAGATGGCAGTGCATTGCATTACTTTTTATTTATTGGATTATTCAGCTTATTAGAACAAATGTTGGGGTACAGGGAATATAACTAGAAATACTACCCTGAACTAGATATCATACTGCCTGTATAATTTGGTATAATACTCTCTTTTTCCTTTATCAGTCATCTGGGAGGAGATACCTGCGGGGCGTGTCATTTAAAAGAAATTCAATTCCATGTTAAAATCCATAATTGTTATTAACAATTGATTTTCACTAAGCGACGGCTAAAACAAACCTTAATGACTTGTCTTTGAGAAAAATGAATATTTATCATTTCGAATAGAAAAATTCAAAGAAATAAATTTCGCGAAAACATCACATTCTTGTAATATCATTTACAAAAAAACGGTAAATTCTGAAAGAAAAAGGAGATAGACATTGCATTAACTAAATGAAAGACTTCAATACTGAAATAAAAAAACACAAAATTATTTGTTAGTTTTGATAGTGGAAATGTTGAAAAATAACCAAAAATGATGAGGAATATCCTTTTCGTGCATTTAATACTTATAAAAAATTTTTTTTATTATTTTTTTCTTTATACACTCATACATCCTTTCATCAATCGGAAAAAATAAATCGTTTCTGACTCCCTTTTTTTTTTCAGGAATGTAGACCCTCAAACCAAGAATGTCGCAGAGGTAATCAATCTAAGATTTCCAAACTAGAAACGTTTCTTTATTCAGTATATAAAAAAAGAAAATTTATATAATCTGCAAAAGATATTGATAGCGGCAACAATGCAAATGAGAAAGAACATCGAAAAACTTTTCTTCTTCTTCATGGATTACATAACAATATGCAATTCTAACAAATCTTCTGTGGTCCACAAAATACACGGACATAACCAAGTTCCTTAACACAATTCAGTTATCGCTCACAGGGTTAGGTTGTTTGTTTTGAAATGAATCCCAATTTGTGCGAAGTTACTTCTGATTTGGAAGACACGAATATGGATGCAATCAGGTAAGCTTAATTTTGTAATGATATTGAATTTTGTTTGAATATGATCGAAGACAAATGAGGATGAAGACATACCATGGATTTTTATACTTTTATGTGTATTTCGTTTCATTTGTTTTTCACTCTACTTCATCCTTTCTAATGAAATATTAAATTCACTTTTGAATTTTTGTTTTCGCTAATCGGAACGATTCAATTATGTATCAAGTCTTTGTTTATTATTTATTTAATATTTTTGATCTTAATATAATGATACCTTTACTTTTTTTCGGTTTTAGCTCATTTTATATGCTCTTCATGTAATGAAATTTTCTGGTTTTGTTATTGTTTTCACGATTAATCCTAAAAAAATTCATTCTCTCAATTGCAACTCTCGAAAAATTATTTAATCGTTGTATTTTTTCTCGGTTCGAATAATTTTATATTTTCGATTTTTCTTTTGGAATAATGCATCAATTCTAGTCGATAATGGAATTTTTATTTTTTTCAGCAGTTCTATCGCCCCATGGATTAATTCGTTAGAAGAATCTCGGGAAATAGAAAAGCTTATTGTCGCCATTGCCACAGTCGACAAGCTGCATTCAGAAAAACCCTTCGTGGACAATATACTAGTGCGAAATATGATTATAAGGAACCCTTGCATAAGGCAAGAAGTTTTTTCTATAATGAGTACTAGAACCGACATACAATCGAGTACAGATTTCAAACGATACTTTGAGAAATTAGAACAGAAGTTAACGAAAGCAGCCTATATAAAGAATATTCTGGAAGAAACTAGACAAGGGATGAAGGCAAAATTAGTGGCAAAATTTGAAATATTCCAGTTGTGTCATAGATATTCGTCGCCTTCTAGCTTTCGTCACAGAAATTTCACCAGATCCACATCCCCTCTTGCATTACCTACAAAAAAAAAGAGTATGTAGACAATTAGGGGACCAGGGAGATGATGAAAACCCTTCAAAGAAACTCAAATACACGGTGCTATAAAATTGATTATTCCCTCACGAAAATTACATGAAAATTATGACCTGTGGTAATCCCTTGAAGAAGGGAACAAAACAATGACAAAACCAAAAAGATAATGTACGAAGTTTTATGTGATTAACGTATCCGTTTTAAATTATTCCTTACTCCTTAATTTTATCTGTTTTATACTATTTTATAATAAATATTGCATAATTTTTTCCAAAAATTTAATTTCATCTGTTGTATACGTCTTTATTATAAATATGTTATAACATTAA
The DNA here is from genome assembly GCA_910592335.1 of Adalia bipunctata. Classification (NCBI taxonomy): domain Eukaryota; kingdom Metazoa; phylum Arthropoda; class Insecta; order Coleoptera; family Coccinellidae; genus Adalia; species Adalia bipunctata. The sequence goes on along the minus strand of OU342948.1, from coordinate 5,669,965 downwards.
TAAGTTTCATCAGTTCCAATTCTTTCGAATTGTTTTCCATAACTTTGATTTTATCTGTTGTGAACAACTTTACAATAAATATATTGTAATATTTACTAGTTTTATTTAATTCAATCCCAATGAATTATTTTCGAAAAACAATTTTATCTGTAGTATACGAGGTCATAATGAATATATTATATGAATATTTTTAGATTTTTTCTGCTTCTTCAATTCCTAGAAGGGTTTTCCAAAAATTCATAATCATCCAAATATTCAAATAGACTAAACATAAAGTGATGAAGAAGTTAGAAAAATAAACTTTTCATTCTAGCCAGCAAAATACATAATATTATGTTAAAGACTTTAGGTCGATATGAATTATGAAAAGGAACTTTTTAAAATAACCTGAAAGGTTTAACAACTCAATGCTTATGAGTCATCACATAATAAACCCTTCTTTTATTGCCCCAAATAGATATTCAATAGTGTAGTAGGCTCTTTCGGGACAACACATTCTTTGGATGATTCAGAGATACCTGCTGGTATTTTATGGTCCTCAAACCCCATTTTTGGGATAGTACAGTTAAGTACCTGGTCCTGAAATGATTAAATAATGATTTTTACTAACTTTATGAAAAGGGACATAACAATTTGAGGAAGTGATACTTGGTATAGACGATCTAAGCTACCTGAAGAAGTAATAAAAACTTCCACTGTAATATTGCTTTGAGACCTGCAAAATATCAAAGGAAAATCTTTGTGAAAGATTTCATGACACCTCCGAGAAACTTTGGATAGTTAGAAAGTTAAGTACCTGGTCCTGAAAGGAACATTTTTGTTAAAGATTTTATGACACATCCTAGTAACTTTGAATGGAATCCTTCAAGTCTAGATGTCATAAGTGGAAAACTGTGATAAGACTATTTTGCAATCTCGTTTTTAACAAATTTGCATTGTACACGACTTTTTGAAACTGGTTTTGAAAAGATGAGGTTCAATTCGAAAGTCTTCAGTACACAGAGAAGCATTTTCTATAATTATTTTTTTAATTCGATGACATTTCCGAAATTCAAAGTAATCCGGATTGATTGAAAACATGAATTCTCACTGAAGTTCTTTCAGTCACTTTCTCATCATAATAAAGGAGATATTTCGATGAAATCCCCACCCATGTATAAACAATGAGCCAAAATTCAATTCCCAAAAGAATATTCTAGAACCCCACTGTACCTGCGCACATAGTTTACCAATCCGATAACTTTTTAAGATTTGGAGTCAATGAACCATTCCCAATAATATTGATTTTAATATGCGTTCCATGAATATTGTAAAAACTGGGTATTTTCAAATTTATTCCAACTATTTGTGAATATATTTGAATAAAAATATTGAAATATTGATTGAACTGAGCTAAATGAAGCCGTTGCATCATAAATGAAAACTCCACTCATTTTGATGATATTAAGTATAGTCTTAGCAATTTGGTCTCTCTTTCTGTATCGATAATTTGTGATAGGTATACTGAGCGACAAATTGATTGAGCAAGGTAAGTGATGATAGGATACCTTTTTAATATTCCAGTATATTATAACTTTCATTTATCAAGTATAAATTGTATGTCATTTATGACAGGTGATATTATTTTGTTCATTCTGTTGTTTTCCATAAAATGAACCTTATTCTATTCGAATTTTGTTTGTCCCTTCTCAATTTCTAGTCTTAAATATATATATTATAATAATGAGGTACTCTTTTTTCTTTGCTCGAGCAAAGAAAAAAGAGTACCTCATTAATTGCTGCAATTCCCACTATCCAATTTTTCATATTATAATAATATATTTCATTATAAATGTTGTGATGGAAATTTCTTTCTGAAAATGCCAACCAATTTTTTTCAATTAATTCAGGAAATGGATACCAAAGAACTACCAAGAATAAAAACAAGAATAATATTATCGACAGAAAGTAAATTCGACAAATTGAAAAACTTGAAATATAAAAAATTGATTCACATAGAAAATCTCATATGTAAAGATAAAGAAATAAAGAACAGATTAGAGAAACTTTTGGCAACAAGAGTACTTCCATGCCTAGAAAGTAAATTGTCACACGCATTTTTAATAAAGAGTATTTTAGAACAAACAGTTAAAGGACAAATTGGACAAGAAGTGTCAAGGATGAAGATCGATGAATTGTGTAGAAAAAGGAAAGTTTCGAAGAAACCTCACGTTTTTAACCGACCCATTTCACCACTTGCTGCTGGCATAAAAAATAACAAATTCACCGCAGAAAGTGTGACCACTGAACAAAATGAAAGCGAACAGACAAAACCTCCAAAAAAAATTCGCCTTATGAGTGATAGACCAAAGCGCCGATTGATAGATTCCAAAAAATGGTGATCCAATTCAAAAATCTAAACTTTACAACATGAAAATGTAATATTTGAATCTTGGTTCGAATATGTGATAAAATTGAGTGAATATGTTGATAATTAATTTGAATTTCATCATACTGTTTCGGAAAGGAATATTTATGAAAAGTTTTCGTTCTATATGTACACATTTTGTGAAATTCAATCATATGTTATTTTCTCGATAGACCTAGACTGTTGCAATTTGCAATAAATTTTCAGTTTTTATGATTATATTTTTTATTTGATGGATCGTGTGCAAAATGGATGAATCCAATGATTACACGAATGAATCCACTGACTCCATTCACTAACAAAGTTCATCTAAAGCAGAAATTAAAGTCTTTCGCCTTCAATGTAGGAAACGTATACCGCCAGATGGTGCATTGCATTAATTTTTATTTATTGGATTATTCAGCTTATTAGAACAAATGTTGGGGAACAGGGAATATAACTAGAAATACTACCCTGAACTAGATATCATACTGCCTGTATAATTTGGTATAATACTCTTTTTCCTTTATCAGACATATGGGAGGAGATACCTGCGGGGCGTGTCATTTAAAAGAAATTCAATTCCATGTTAAAATCCATAATTGTCATTAACAATTGATTTTCACTAATCGACGGCTAAAATAAACCTTTACAACTTGTCTTTGAGAATAATGAATATTTATCATTTCGAATAGAAAAATTCAAGGAAATAAATTTCGCGAAAACAACACATTCTTGTAATATCATTTACAAAAAAACGGTAAATTCTAAAAGAAAAAGGAGATAGACATTGCATTAACAAAATGAAAGACTGAAATGAAAAAACACAAAAATATTTGTTAGTTTTGATGGTGGAAATGTTGAAAAATAACCAAAAATGATGAGGAATATCGTTTTAATGCATTTAATACTCATGAAATTTTTTTTTATTATTTTTATCTTTATACTCTCATACATCCCTTCATCAATCGGAAAAAATAAATCGTTTCCGACTCCCTTTTCTTTCAGGAATGTAGACCCTTAAGAGACCAAAGAATAGATCATCATCACTGATGATAACGCATATCCATCCCAATATAGTGTCAGTTGTAGTTGTTTCCTTTGAGTGAGCAACTAGTAATCAGGCTTCTGATAGTCACACTATTCTGTGTTCATTGAGTAATATACGAGTAGTTAATTAGTGTGCATAATTGATGGTATTAATTAGCCAAGTGCTCTGAATCCTACATGATTGAGTGCTGTAATTCCTTGATAAAATGTCATCGATTTGGATTGAAATCTTGTTGATGAATCTTACTACATTTGAGGTTTTATGAAAGACAGTAACGTAGATTCCATTTTAATCTTTGGCCTAGTCTCATCGGATATTATTATCCAAGAGCTGCAGAAGAATTTTTGGAAGGTATTTAAGGCAAAGTGAAATGACAAATAAAAGTATTTTACCAATTTAGGTATCACACAAAAACGAAAAGTAATTCAGGATAGGACTAAGGGCAAATGAATAATAGAATGACAGTTTTAATCATGAAGTGGTGCTCATAGCTATCAATACACGAAGAAAAAAATAAGTCTTGTTGTGAGAGATCCCGGATTATGGACGATTTATTTGACAGCTCCTGTCAAATTTTCTGACAGCTGTCAAACAAATTTTTCTGTTGGATTCTGCATGGTGGATAAATAGGGACTCGACATATTTCTAACCTATAAAGATTGTTGAATGTGCTGGATTCAGGCTGATGAATCTCTGGAATGCCTGAGAAATACTTTATTCCATCCAACGGGCATCCCTCAAATGTTCTTGACAGCCTTCCACGTCGCACGAACGAAACAAATACGTACCAATAAGTTTGTTTCGAATCGGATGACGCATCTGGCTTAGATTCAATAATAGAAGCACGTGTTCACGTAAGCCATGAGGTTTAATATCGTGATCTTCCTACCTACGACGACATTATGTAGATTTCACAATATAACAGATTCCGATCTAAAATTAAAGGTGGAATGTTTCAATGTAAGATGTTGCAGAATATATTTTCATTATAAGTGTGGCGATTTTCGGGTTTGCGTTCATCATAGCAGGACATGAAGGGAGCCATTGAGAGTCTTTAGCCTTGAAAATAAGAAACGTATACCGCCAGATGGCAATGCAGTGCATTAATTTTCATTTATTGGATTAATCAGCCTCATAGAACAAATGTTGGGGCGCAGGGAATATACCAAGAAATCCTACCCTGAACTAGATCTAACACTGGCTGGATAATACTCTCTCTTTCCTTCACCAGTCATCTGGGAGGAGATACCTGCAGGGCGTGTCATTTAAGAGAAATTCAATCCCAGGTCAGAATCCACAATTGTAAGAAACAATTAATTTTCACTAATCGTCGGCCAAAACAAACCTTAGTAAATTGTCGTTGATAAAAAATGGATATCTATCATTTCGAATAGGAAAATTCGAGGAAATAAATTTCGCGAAAAAAATACATTGTTGTAATATTAATTACAAAAAAACGGTAAATTCTGAAAAAAAAAATGAGATAGACGTTTGATTAACTAAATGATAGACTTCAATACTGAAATGAAAAAACACAAAAATATTTGTTCGTTTTGATGGTGGAAATGTTACAAAATAACCAAAAATGATGGGGAATATCCTTTTCATTCATTCAATACTTATAAATTATTTTTTTAAATATTTTTATCTTTATACACTCATACATCCCTTCATCAATCAGAAAAAAAAGTTGTTACTGACTCCCTTTTTTTCAGAGACGACCCTTGAATGAAACGCAAAAATATGATCCATGATAGGAAATGTAGCGCATCAGGAGCTCCAAAAAGTTTAAGGGGAAGTTAGTTTCGCTTTTTCAAGCTCACGCTTTCAATTTTCCACCTAAAGATTTGTTTTTTTTTAATCGAAGGTTCAATCTCTTAAAAATAAGTGGTTTCTTCACATGAGAAAATCGGGTTGAATTCGAAATTCTAGTTTAGGAAACTTTAGGAACTTTTTCCCGCAAAAATTTGAATTTAGCCATTCTCTGCCAATTCCGTATTTCAAGTTGTTTTTCTGAATGAAATTATCTGTAGATTCAATTTTAATCGGAAGTTGAACTATTTGCATGGGTCTTTCGTTTGAAATAAAACAGAAGCATGAGTTGGCTCATTTTCTTCTATTTTTGAAAGAAAAAAAAATTAACTGTTGAAATGAAATAAATCTCAATTATTTCATTAAGAACTCCAATACTTTCTGAGTTTAACTATACAAAATTTCAGTTCTCAAAGTGCAACCATTTTCAAATGCAACTTGAAATAAAAACACACTACATTGAACGCCAACCTTAATTATTCAATTTTTGCCTCAAATCTAAGGGATTACCCAACGGAATAGTCCGTTATAAAAAGTTCAAATCACCACTAATTGAATAAGAATACCTAATAAAAATTGATTGCAAAACGTCTGCAGTGCAAATGTAATTAATTCAAATCAAGAAGAAATTATTCTTCACCCTCTCTCACCTAAACGATGTGAACACTAACGCAAGAAAGAATGCTCGAATCGAGTTGCTGAAAAAAAATAATAGACGTTTCGGGAGAAATAACAGTAATTCGCATATGCTTGGAAACAAGGAAGGTCGACATCTAGGTAATAAACGTTTTGACCAGTCAGATTTGGATTTATTTCTGAATATTGTTAGCAAAATGAGTTGAAAAAATGGTTCGTATGTGTCTTGTTTGTGGTAAATTGGAGTATTTAAATCCTGATTTGAGTTTAGACAGGTATGTTCTGCTCTTATCATTCTGAGTAACATTGGCGTAGATTCTTCGATTTTTAGAATTTCACTTTTCAGATTCCCTTTTGATATTCAGAGAAGGATCATTTGGGTATCCATTCTGAATTTAGCTGACTCTGTTTACTTAACTTAGAATCTGTTTCAACGTTCGGTATATTGTATGAATTCATCAAAAAGAGTTGATTAATTCACTTTTAATTTTATTCCCATTCCTCAACACCGATAACACTACGCCACTGGACCTTTCGAAGTTAGATTCTGCAATGTTGCCACGGCAGTATCTAATGATATTTCTGTTATCTTCGTCCCACTTATTGAAAACTGGTTTGATTTTGGCTTCACCAATTCTCGAATTTATGAATGAGATGCTGTGTCTCCTCTTTCTATGGTCTCAGACTAGAATGTAAACAAATGTTTAAGCGCCCACCTGACCACCGAGTTTCATTCGAACATCGAGAAGCATGAGGGTTTTCCCCCCCGGTGCAGTTCGCTTTCAATTCCGATCCGAGAGTATCGGATGGCTGGGAGCGATCCACTCCAATCCGACGAACCGGAAGTGAATTCTGATGTCGTCGGGAGTTCAAGATTCCGGAAATGGATAATTATTAGGGCCATCCGCGACGAAATCGCCTGCCGTCCGGGCTGTTTATATTCCGGAATGGTTTTGCTTTCGATATCCGAATTTCGTAATTAATTTCAATTAGGAATTAATGGACTTATAAAAGAGATTTTCTACTTTGTTATTGCTATTCAAAGTTGCCCAAAGTTTGGAAAGATAGGGGCGTCGACTGAAACATTGGAGGTGTAATTACTCAGTACAGCCTTCACCGACTAGGTTCTTTCACGTCCTAGATTATTATTAATAGCTGTTTCGAAAAACTGAGCTTTCATTCTAGATACTCATTATTGATTGGGTTCTAGCTTACTTGGTACTTCGCTCAACTAACATGATCCAGTGTTCATAAGGACTGAACGAGAATAAATTCGCTATCACAAAATTGAACCAATTGAGAAAAAAATCAAAATTTGATCATAGTTAGCTTTGTTATGAACGTCAGAAACATGTGGAACATTTACTTAATAGATATTCCAATTCTCTGTCGCAAAATGTCAAACGAAGTGAAAACACGAGAATTCATAGTGAAACTTTTTCAAAATAATCAAGAATGGAGCTTCAAAAGAATCGCAAAAGAGGCTCGCGTTCGTCCGGAAACGCTATCAAGAGTTGTTGAACGCTTCAACGAAAATCTCACAATTAACCGCAAGGAAGGAACCGGGAGGAAAAAGGAGTTTCACAGCAAAAAAAAAATGAAGAAGGCCATCAGCCTTTTTCAGAAGAATCCTACCTTTCAGGACGGAGAGTGGCCCAAATAGTGGGTTGTTCGCAGTCAACCGTTCAGAAAATCAAGTCGAGTTGTGGGCTTAGAACATACAAAGTGCAGAAAGTGCCAGACAGGAACGCTGTGAAGAATCAAGAAGCGAAATCAAGAGCAAAGAAATAAAAAAAAAATTTCTTGAAAAATTTTTCCTGTTGCGTGATGGACGACGAAACCTATCTCTTGGCTGATTTCTCGCAACTTCCTGGTCAGGAATTTTATACTGCATATTCTCGTGGGAATGTTGACGAACAATTTCGCGTGAAGAAACAAGCAAAGTTTCCTAAAAAATTCCTGGTTTGGCAAGCAATTTGCACTTGTGGGAAAAGGAGCAAATTTTTCGTTGGCCAAGGCTCTGTTGACTCGAAGATATACATCGAGGAATGCTTGAAGAAGCGACTTTTACCATTTTTACGTGCGCACGATGTGTCAACAATCTTTTAGCCAGATTTAGCTTCATGCCACTACAGCAAGGCCACCAAGGAATGGTACGAAGCTAATGAGGTGGTTTTTGTCCCCAAAAGAGGCCAATCCACCAAATTGCCCAGAACTCAGGCCAATCGAAAGATATTGGGCCCTGGTAAAAAGAGAATTGAAGAAGAAATCAACGAAAACATTAGCGGAATTCAAGCAAAAGTGGAAGACAGCATCCCAGAAAGTGACTGAGAACACTATAAGAAGCATGATGGGAAGAATTCCAGAAAAACTCCATGAATTTTGTAAAAAATAGTTTTGGTTTATTTATTGTAAAAACAGTTTTCATTTTAATTAGAAGATGATTCGAAAATGAGTTTGATTTCATGACTGAATCACCCTGTATTCTTGAAGTCCATGAATCTGATATGTTCTGGCAAAATCAAACAAACACCTCAACTCAACCCAAAAATACAGGGTGTCCACTTAACCTTCATTGTGAATAGTTTCTATAATAATCAAAAATATTGTCCAGCTGTCGGCTCCGCAAGACGTGTTTTCTTGGTTCTCCGTAAAGGTCGAATAAATTGTTTATATCTATAAGAACGCTTTCCATCAGTTACAAAGTGTAGGTATAGTGTGCTCATCAGTTACTTCGGGAGTAGTTTTTGTGAAAATATCCAGGGTAAGCGATTTATGAGTCATCATGCCACTCACACGAGAACAACAGGCAGAGATTAAAATTCTGGCTGAAGAAATGGTCAAGCAGATTTGTATGAATGATGATTTCATAAATAAGATGGCTAATAAAGTTTCGATCAGTATTCAGAATTCAATTGACGTAAAACTAGGTCAATTCGAATCAAAACTCGACGAAGTTAAAAAAGGCATCGAGATATTGGACCACAAATGTGCGGAAGAGATTACTAAATTATCAGAACATGTTGATGAACTCCACAAAAAAGTGCATGATTTCAGGAAGGAATCCCCAAACATCGCACAGATTGTGTCTGAAGTGAACGATATAAGAAGGAGGGAAAATAACATTTTGATTTTCGGTATTTCTGATGATATTTCTAACGAATCCAACTATGTCCTTGACATATGTAATAAAATTATTCCTAACGTAATTGTAGGGGATATTAAGGTAAATCGCTTAGGACGCTCCCAGCCAAATAAATCGCGTCCAATTAAAGTTCATTTTCCGGATGTTAATAACGTTTCTCTTGTATTGAAGAACAAAAAGAAACTTGCGAACTATGATGTGTACAAAGATGTCAATATTCGAGCAGACCTAACACCAATTCAGAGAGAATATCATCATCAAGTTTGGAACGATCTTAAGGCACGACAAAACAATGGAGAACAAGATATTTTTGTGGGCCATATAAATGGTGTTCCAGTAATACGTAAAAAAAACCGGTCAAATCATCCAGCAAGTGGAGTGTAACTCTCAGTGATAGTCCTTCTGTATATTATCAGAACTGCAGAGGACTAAATACCAAAACTCATGTATTTTTAAAGAATGTATTGGCTAGTGATTATAAAATTTTTGCATTATCCGAAACCTGGTTAAGAGACGGCTTATTAAGTTCAGAACTATTTCCAGATAACTTTGTTGTATATCGTAAAGATAGATCATACGGATGTCGCGGGGGTGGTGTTATAATTGCCATTGAAAGTAATTATTATAAATCAGAATTATGCGACGTTGAATGTCCTCTGCAATCTGTCGATGTTATTTGTGTTAAGTTGGTTATTTCGCCAAGTATGTCAATTTATTTACTATTATTGTATATTCCTCCTGAAACTAATTATATGAAATATGATGAACTATTTGAATTTTTAGAAAGCTTCGAACACATCGACAATACCGTTGTTATGGGTGATTTCAATATTCCTGAATTGGAAAACTTTTACGAAACTAACGAGTCATCTAACCTAGTACTCAGATATGAATCATTTGTAAACTTCTGTAATTTCGCCCAAAAGAATTTCATAAAAAACTGTAATGGCAGGTTGCTGGATCTGGTGCTTGCACCTGAAAATTTGAAATGTGAGGTGGTACAAGACTTCGAACCATTAATCAAGGAGGACTCGCATCACCCGAGTCTTGCTGTGAATTTGGGCGTCGACTATCGATCCGAGGTGAAATTTTTCTCTTGTGTTGAACGTTTCAATTTCCGCAAAATCGATGACCGAAAGTTTGAGGAACTATTTCATAAAACGGATTGGGACTTTTTGACAACAACTTCTAATAGTGACTTAGCTTGTGAACAGTTTAATGCGAATATTCGGGGTATTTTCTCTGAATGCTGTCCGCTCAAAACTCGTAACAGCCGCAAGTATCCATCCTGGTACACAAAAAATCTTATCATTAATATAAAGAAAAAAAATCATTACCGCCGAATGTATAATCAAAGAAGATCCTTATTTTATCTTGAACGTTTTAGAAATATGAGACGGGTTGTTAAGATGGAAATATGTTCTGCATACTCGGAGTTCATAAAAAAATCTGAGGATAGTTTGGTGACAAATCCGCACGATTTCTGGTCATATTTTAATTCTAAAAATAATAAAACCCGTATTCCTGGAGTTATGTTTCATGGGGATAAAAGGTTCGATACCCCAAAAGCAATTCTCGATGCTTTTGCAGATCATTTCAATGGTGTATATAAGAGTTCGGGGGATGAGGGATCGGATGTCGGTGTTGTTGATCAGGAGGATCATTTGATGGATCCCTCTAAATATCTGCATGTTCAAGAGATTTCGAGCGAACAGATACTCAAGGCAGCCGGAAAACTTAAAAATAGGCTGAGCATTGGTCCTGACAATGTTCCTGCTAGTGTAGTAAAAAAACATATAAGTTTGTTCTGTCATCCATTGGCACTTATATTCAACATAATATTGAGAACCAAACTGTTTCCTACAGTGTGGAAAACCTCACGTGTTTGTCCCATATTCAAATCGGGCAAGGTTGCAGATGTCAGAAACTACAGGCCTATCACACTTATATCCGTGTTTTCAAAGTTATTTGAGATTGTGCTCTTCGATCTGATCTATTCACATGTGCACAGCAGTTTATCAGAGTCCCAACATGGCTTTATGCGGTCGAGGAGCGCGGTCACGAATCTTTGCACCTTCACTCAGTACATTTCGGGCTCACTGGATAATCACAGGCAAATTGATGTAGTTTACGCTGATTTCAGCAAAGCTTTCGACAAAGTGTCCCATAAACAGCTCTTGAGAAAGTTGGCGAGGTTCGGTATTTCTGTCGACCTTCGGTTGCTCTTGAAGTCTTATTTGGAAGGCAGGCGGTTGTATGTTGAATATGAGGGAGTGAAATCTTATTATTTTATAGCTTGTTCTGGAGTTCCACAGGGTTCCAACCTGGGGCCGCTACTGTTCCTCATATTCATCAACGACGTTTGTAATATTTTAGTATCGTTAAGACTTCTTTTCGCAGATGATCTTAAATTTTTTAGGGAAATTGTCAGTATAGCTGATTGTGTCATCTTGCAGGACGATATCCGGCGCTTGTCTGAATGGTGTTCATCTAACAAATTACCATTAAATATAGAGAAATGTAAAGTTATGAGTTACTCCAGAAAGCTTTCACCTATTGAGTTCAACTATACCATTGAGGGTAAAACCTTGAAAAGGGTTGTTGAAACTAGAGACTTGGGAGTCTTGTTCGACCGCAAGCTGTCTTTCAGTCCTCATATCGAGAATGTCATTTGCGGTGCCTTTAAGTCTTTGGGTTTTCTATTGCGCAACTGCAGGGAATTCTCAAATCTAAGAGCTATCCAATCAGTGTATTTCTGCTTAGTGCGTAGCAAGCTTGAATACTGCAGTGTGGTGTGGAATCCATATCACAATAAATACATTACTGCGTTGGAGTCTATTCAGAGAAAGTTTTTGAAGTTTTTGTATTTTAAGAAGCATAATGTTTATCCTGTTCATCCCGACCATCAGTCTTTGTTAAAGGAGTTTAGTGTTACCAGTTTGAGGAAAAGAAGAGAAATTGCTGATGCTACTTTTGCATATAAATTGATCAATAATCATATTGACTCAACATCGTTACTTTCTCTTCTGGATTTCAACGTGCCTAGACTTGCATCGAGATCTAATTTAATGTTTAGGATTAGTGTCCCAAGTTCACAGCACCATTTTCACAGTCCTGTTTTGTCGATGTGTAGAAGCCTGAACAATGTCCCTTCAGTAGATGTTTTTTTTCTGTCCTTAAATCAGTTTAGAAGAAAATTGTATTACCTGTTAGAAAATTGAAGTAGATTTTTTTTTGCGGTTTATTTTTTTTTTTCTGCCGACGGCGATTCCGTTATTTATCATTTTTGATGATTTTTTCATGTAACTTACATTGGTGTCCCAAGTTCACAGCACCATTTTCACAGTCCTGTTTTGTCGATGTGTAGAAGCCTGAACAATGTCCCTTCAGTAGATGTTTTTTTTTTTCTGTCCTTAAATCGGTTTAGAAGAAAATTGTATTACCTGATAGAAAATTGAAATTGATTTTTTTTTTGCTGTTTATTTTTTTTTCTGCCGACGGCGATTCCGTTATTTATCATTTTTGATAATTTTTCATGTAACTTACACCTGTAATTGGGCATGTGCCTGTTGGATGTAATATGTTTAAATAAATAAATAAATAAATAAATAACAATAGGAATTCATGTTGAAATAAATGCTGGAAAAACGGTGAGTTAATTCTTTAATCTTTTGTCACATAACGTTCGGTTAAAGAGGAAAAAATAAGAAGAACATGAAACTTTAGCTGTATCTTTGTTTGAAAAAAACTTTGCATCCAAAATAATAGTTCACATTGGATAGCACATAAATATATTCAAGAAAAAACAGATCAAAAAAATTCTTTCATTTGTAGTCTTGCCACCAAAAGAATGACAAAGGTGTATTTTTTTCAATTTTCGAAAAAGTCGAATATTTCGAAAACCGTGGGACTATTACCGAACATAAAACCAATTTTTCTGAACCACCACAAAGTCCTCTACTCGTACATATCATCCATTCATCAGGGCGCCACACCCTGTATAATACCTACCATTTCATTCAACCATTCTGAATACTTCCTGAAAACGAACTTGAATGACTCTGTATGTATGTTTAAAGTAGTACAACAGTCGAATCTACTTCCGTCCGAAATAAATCTTCGCTCCCAAAAAAAATCGCTCGATGTTCTTACCCTTTCAACTCCTCCGGCATTCCGAACGTCGTAAGTCACGTCCTCACGGACGAGAACCTGTCCCATATTATACATTTCCCGGCATTTCATTTGATTAAGTGCACAATTCGTCAAGGTATCCCAATTCGACCATCGACTAGAAGAGAAATGCGGCTTTCGTCGAGCTGCATGATATGGTGAATAGTGGAGACCTCGGTTCGCATCAGTATTCATGACTGTCTTGTCTCCGTAATGCGGTCCAGTCTGGAATGGGTCAACCGCTGTCAATGCTTGTCTTTCACCAAATTGCTCCAGTTTGTAGAACGCCCTCTCGATCTCCCGCTATTCCATAGCCGGCCCGTTAGCCAATGACAATCCGCCTGTTTGATTTTTAATGGCTTTTAATCAATTCGTTCAGTGCTCCTGTCTAATATGAAGTAGGTCTCTCCGCCGTGACATTACTGAGGAGACTATCGTGACAGTGTGACAGATGACAACTGACGTAGCCACTCAGATTTCAGCAGAGCTTGAGAGTAGAAGATTCGGCGACCGGCGCCTCAAATGAGCGATAGGTTTATTCTGTTTATCCACCACATGGTGAATTTTGCGTAAAGATCTTGGTCTACACCCATACAAGAACTAACTGGTTCAAGAACTAAAGCCACTTGACCATAATAAGCGTCGTTTGTTTGCTGATTGGGCCCTAAAATAGCTTGAAGTTGATCCACTTTTTTATCGAAAAATTGTGTTGAGTGATGAAGCTCATTCCTGGTTGAACGCTACGTAAACAAGCAAAATTGCCGTAAATGAAGTGAAAAAAATCCTCAAGAGGTTCTGCAGGTTCCATTTTTTTTTAATGTTGTGATTTTCACGAAAAGGAATATCCTGTAATGTTCAGAGAACATCGTGAGAACCAAGGGCAAGCAGGTAGGAATTGGTGTTCTTCTTGAATTTCTGGAGGTTATATGCCTCGGGGAACACCCCCCTAGGCAATGTGTTCCAAAGCCTCGCTGTTCGTTGGATAAACGAGTCTTTGAAGAGAGATGTTCTGCAGGTCTCCAAACTTACCACGAAGGGGTGTGAAGACTTAACTTGACGGGTTAGTCTGGAAGAGACTGCCAGAGGGGGAACAATTGCTGATAATTCAGAAGAGCATCGCCCATGGAAATATCTATAAAATAGAGACAGATCGCCCACTTTTCTACGGTGTTCCAGAGAAGTGAGCGAGCTTGTAAGCGAGGCATCACCGACGAGACGAATTGCCCTTTTTTGTACGGAATCCAAGAGTTTTAGGGTGTGTTTAGGTGCAGCACTCCAAATATGGGAACAGTATTCCAGGACAGGTCGAATCTGTGCCTTATAGATCATAAGCAGCTGACCTGAGGTGAAATAGCTCCTGGCACGAAACAGAAAACCAAGTTTTTGGGATGCACTTTTAGCAATGGATCTCACGTGATACTCCCAGGAAAGGTTACTGCCGACAGTAATGCCAAGCATCGAAATGGATGACTTCAATGGTATGGTCACTCCCGACAATTTTATGCTGGGCACAGTAAGATCGGCTTTTCTAGAGAAAAGACATGCTTGTGTTTTGTTTGCGTTGAATTCTACCAAGTTATTAGATCCCCATTCAAGAATTGTTGCCAAGTCCATATTTATGTAGTTAACATTTCTTCCTCGTTCGTTTTTGATTTAGCGGGCTGGTATTGGAGCCCTAGAAGAAAAGGCGGTATGGAGGGTACTATCATCCGCGAAGCTGTGCACTGGACACGAAGTTGCTTCCAGCAAATCGTTGATGTGAAGCAGAAACAGCGTTGGAGCCAGAAATGATCCGTGCGGAACACCAGCATTTATGGGTAGAGAGTCAGATGAAACTCCATCGACCACTACATGGAGAGATCTGTTTGAGAGAAAACTAGCTAGCAGAGAACATAGCTTTGGGGGCACGCCATAAGATGGAAGCTTGGCGAGGAGTCCCTGATGCCAGACTCGATCGAATGCCTTGGAGATATCCAGTGCTACGGCATACTGATAAAGGCAATCTATGGTGTGATTTACGCGCTGAAGGCATCCAAATTTGTTTCAAAACATAAACGATGCTGGAGCTAATGTTACAGTGAATGGTCATGTTTCAAAATGTGGAAGGTATCAACCCAGAAGTGTTCTGGTTCCCACAAGATGGTGCTACACCTCATGCTGCTACCGTTACAATTGATTTGCTGAAAGAACATTATTTCGAGAAATGGCCCGATCAGTTGGCCTCCAAGATCATGCGTTTCTTTGGGATTATGTCAAGTCATTGGTTTATGCTGATAAACCAGAAACAATAGACACTTAGGAAGCCAACATAACTCGTGTTATTGCTGAAATGAAGCCTGAGTTACTCGAAAAAGTGGCTGGGATAGGTATAATTGAATATTTTACTGACGAATAAATAGAAAGTAATAAACCAAGAGTTCCAGAACATTTTATTCCTGGTATTTCTCCCAAAAGCATTTTATTCAGAGCAGCTCATATTTTCATTGGAAAGATTTCAACAACAGATAGTTCAAATTGTTGAAAAAGGAATGAATGTACATGAATTCTCATTTCTAATATAGGAGCAATGTAGTGCACAAGCAAATTAACGTATAAAGCCTTGCAGATATATGGAGTTAATTAAATTTGAAAATTGAATTGAATCCTTTATCAAACTCTATAGGGGCAACTTCCAGAAATTAAACTCTGCATTACTCTGCATTCTCTTTTTGGAGACCACATTATGAAACGCTCAAAGTGCCCTATTGATTCTTGAAAATTAAATATTTCGCTCTGCGAGGAATTGGATATTTCAATGATGATCAACAATCCAGTTATTAATTTGTGAATTTCAGTTTTCAAATTTCTGGAAAACTATTTCCCAAAATTTTTAAACACCTTCGTCGATTTTTTCGACCGCTGTCTCTTGACTTCTTGAATTGACATATATGAATCTACCTACAAGGCTAGCGTGAATTGATGCTCCTTATGCTTTTTTAGTGTCCAATTTTTTTTTATCAATGGCACTGGTTGTCTCCAAGGCTTTCCATCTAGTTTGACACCAGGGACTTCTCGCCAAGCTTCCATCTTATAACATGCCCCCTCAGCTATGTTCTCTGATATCTAGCTTTCTCACAAACAGGTCTCTCCGTATGGTGGTCGATAGAGTTTCATTTGACACTCTACCTATTCATGCTGGTGTTCCACAGGGATAGATTCTGGCACCAAACTGTTTCAGCTTCCCGCCAAAGATTTGCTGGCGGCAACATCATGTCCAGTGCACTCTTTTGCAGATTATAGTACCCTCCATACTCCCTCCTTTTCCAGGGCTCCGATTATTATA
Organism: Adalia bipunctata; assembly: GCA_910592335.1. NCBI lineage: Eukaryota > Metazoa > Arthropoda > Insecta > Coleoptera > Coccinellidae > Adalia > Adalia bipunctata. Next base: position 5,653,443 of record OU342948.1, on the reverse strand, counting down.
TCTTCTTTTCCTTGGTTCTGATAATGCTCTCTGAACATTACTACATTACAGGATATTCCTCTCTGGGGAACCAACGCATAAAAAAGAGTAGATTTAGGTCAATATTTCACTCGAACACTAGTGCAAGTGAATTTTTGAAAGCAGGGGCTTCATTTGTGATGTCATACAGATTTTGTATGTAAAGGGATTTCAAGAGTATACAGCCCACTTCACCACGTATTTTCAACCGTTTGTTATTCAATACCCGATGGAATTTGAAGCTGTTTTCAAACGCGATTTTCTGTAATCAATTTTTCCTTGAATATTCGCAACAAAACTACTTTTTTGTCGATTCCACTGTTTTGCGATATTGCAATACTGCGAAATTCCATAGGCATTCTATGCGAATACCTACGGAACGAAAATAGGCCATATTTTTCATTATTCATTGCAAAAAACGAATTCGGTCCCTATTGATCCGTTTTTTTCTGCAACAGCGGCTTCTTATTTGGTACTTCCTTATTCTCATGCGGATATAAGACTACACCATGAACGGAATCTCTGATCAATCCAATTATTGCGTCTGTTTTTCTTCTGGATCCTCCGAATAATTAGGATTTAAAGGATCAGTCTGCACAGACGTAATATAAATTTATGAATGGCTTTGATTTATGTCGGGATGAGAGGATTTGTTTGCTGGAAACGAGCTGGGATTCTAAATAAGATTCCAACAATAGTCCGTGAGCATGGAGATACGGATTCATTGTTATGGTAGTGCAGTTGTGTATGGCGATGAATCTCATTTTATAGGGATTGCAACAGGAATGAGAAAATATCGATTCCTTCATGGTGTACCTTCAGTTCGTGAAGGGATTCACCTGCGAATATCGAAGGATATGCTCTGTTGTATCGTCGTTTACGTGGTTTTTCTCGTTCTCCATTAGGATGTCAATTCCAGCTTCGTTTTCCACGAATTTCCGATAATATTTTCGAATAGAGTATTGGAAATATTTTGCTCTCTTCAAGTCATAACGTTCGCCTGAAAGCAATTCGATTTTATGGTTGCAAAGAACAGTAAAAGCGGGAGTTCTTCATTACTTTCAATTCATATTGATATGTTTCGTAATTTTGGCAGATTGTGACTTGTTTGCACTCGCAACAATGCAGCCTCTGAATGTTATTGTGTTGTGTTCGGTGAGACAGTCGAGAATTATGAAAACAGGTGGATTTTTATCACAATTTTGTTTCTGAGAATTTTGAAAAATCGTTAATAGTTTTTCGACAAAACTGCAAGAAACCATAAAGTTTGGTATAACAAAAATGTCTTTATTAACAATGTTTCAAACTTACAGTGGCTCACCGAAAAAATCTGGACGAAAACAAGGGACACTGTGCCAGAAAAAATATCACCCTGTAGATCTGCAATCGAAATTGTCATGTCATATGGTGTAAACTAAATAATAATAATAATAAACTAAAAATGAATGTTTTCGGTCCTGTTTTTGTAGAACTACCACATTTTCATACTGGAGTATTTCCAGTTGTGCAAAAAGGTATTTGAATGTCTTCTGTAGGCTTATTTCTTGAGAATTTTGAAAACTGGGGAATTCCGTAGGCTCTCTGTTCGTTCAGAAGTTTTTCTGTCGGGTAATTCGAGTACTTTTATTCTTTTTTCGAATGAACTATCACAAAGTAACGGACTATTCTGTCCATTATTTTTCAGTAAAATTTCAACACTCGATCTTTGATTTCCGTACAAGAAAAAGCATAACTGAATCTTCCAACCATGTTTATATACGTGGAATATTTCCAGTATTAACACAGAGGGAAGTTTCTTCAACATTTGCCAGGTCTTTGGAATTATTGAATTCACATAATATTTTCTGAAATTCTATTTTCCCAAAGTAAATGAACATTTCAATAAATACGTTGTTACTACGTCCTCTATGTAGAAAGGACAACGTTGCTTATTCATCTGACAGGAAAATGACTACAACCTATCATTTTCAAAATATACACAGTGAAATGTGTCAGAATTTCATGGCCAACCGGGATACATTATAAAATTGAATGGACTGTAATTATTTCAACCAAACTGCTGGACCTCTTTTTTTTCTCAAAGAACCCATTTTTCACTCCAATCAGCAATGGCCACCTTCGCGTGCCCCCTCCCTTGCAGGTACAATTGGAGGAAGGAGAGGCCTAAATCACAGTCCGTACAAAAAATACTGGAAGTCATAAAACATCCGAACATTGCCTGTTGACATATTTCAGTAATTTAGCACTATATAGTTTGAAGTATCTTTGAAGTTCGAAGCCATTTCGCATTCAAAATGAATTTAATGGTGCGATCATTATAAGTGTGCAAGGCATTAACGCTGGCTCCAGTATTTATTAGAGCTATATATTCTGGTCAGTTTGGTACAGGGACGGCTCGTATTTAATTTTTTATGACAGGATTCAACTTTAGACAACAGATCCATAAAATATTGATATTCGAGTCATATTAAAGTTGACGTGTTCAATTGAGTAAGGTATTTATTTTCTTGTTCATCATAAATGACTCCTAGTACAGCAGATAACTTGACAGAACACTGTTAGTAGGTAATATATTTGTGGCTATCGACTATTTATTTCATCAATCATCGGAATAATGATCTGCAGTGAAGCTTCGAAATATTGGGGTCAATAATCATGATTGATTGATTTTCCAGACATCATGACATGAAATATCATCCTCTGTGTAGCACTTTTTATCATTCAAGTGTTCCTCTAGGACGTTATAAGTACATTCCAGTTCAAATTCCTTCTATTTTATACCTTGCCAATCTTGCCATCAATACAGGTTGTTTTTTAGGTGAGGCGTTTCTTTTGACAGATGGTAGAACTCATCAAAATGAGTAATTTCATCAAAAATTTTTGGAATGAGTTTACTGCGTAGAACAGATCATTTTGCCATATGTCCCCTTTTTAAAAATTGTTTAAATTGAATATTTCATATAAGACATTTTACGTATTTTGATGAGTTCTATCACCAGTCAAAACTCACTTTAAAATACACCCTGTATATCATTTCGTAGATAATTTCGAAGGAAAATCACCAATTTGATTCAATCAAATCAGAGCCGTCTCTGAACTGAATGAAATGAATCATGAAATCAGAGGGTAGAGGGATAACTGAAAATATGGAGTCGGTCAAGTTATTTTTTGTGTAATTTATAAAATGTCAACGCCCCGAAACTTCAATTACACGGGCCATTAATAACCTGCACAAAACGATTAACCCTTTCGTAAGGTCCTCAGGCATTCTTTCTGAATGCTGATAATTAAGCACTGGTTTTTCTGTCGATAATTTACCCTCAGAATTCTTGGAACAAAATGAGGCTACTGATGATTTTTTCAAATTGGATTCTGGGCCGTAATTGAATTCTTATTCAATGTTTTTTCCAAAGCCTAAGAATGTCTTTTTGCTTATAAAAAAGTATGTATTGCTCTGTGTCAAGACAGGGTGTATAAAAATATAATAGTTGAGAAATTCTTAAGGGTGTAATTCCTTGTTTAAAAATAGGGTGGGTATTTCATATAAACTTTTCTTTGTTTAGCCCCCCTGCTTAGTTTCAACCCCCTAAACATGGTACCCGAAAAACTTGAAAACCAAAAAACCGACATGCATAAAATTAAGCAGATATTTTAAAATAGTAATCAAAATATTTTTGATGCTGTTCCTCTATGATTGCGAGAGGTAGAAAAAGCCAACCCAAAAACTTGTTCCCAAGAAAACTTTGTTATATTCAAGAGAAGGGTTCTTTGATATTGGTCCCAAGCTCGAAAGTATTCAAGTCATTCCAAAAATATTTCAGTCATGTTATCTCCATTTCTCAAGCTCTCAAAAAACAACGAGATACAATTGAGGAAGTACATGATTCGACATGTCAATTTGTGAAAGTCAAATTCCTGAAACTATTCGACGTAAATAATGACAGCGAAAATTGGACTGACCATGTGCCGATTAGTATAGAAATGATGCGCCTCTTTCTAATGACGCGGGGAAAAAAACGATTGAGATCTCCGTCATTTTGAAATATAATAACATGTGGTTAAACAGTGATGTAAATAACTCCCACGTTTTCAGCGGTTCCCAATTTATAAATAGAGCAAGTTAAATTGTGAGGAATTTCAGGTAAATGTCTGATGCCATTTCAGAATATTGTTTTCCGGTTTATTTTTGAAACGACGTATGAATAGTTCAGTCACAGTGTTCAGTTCTGTATCTATTCTTATTCAATGAAATACCGAACCAAGATAGGGCAATATGTCGCAAAAAGTTATCAAATGTCACATGTCACACATGTCACATGGTAATTCGAATATTGATCCACCCTTTTTAGTTTTTCTCAATTTTTGTAAGAGTAACATACCACTGCCTCCTCAAAGTCCATTGTGCTCGCCAGTTTTGAAGCTCCAATAAACCCTCGTATCAGATAGAGCTTCAAAAGAAGGCTGAATCCTCGTTCTTCCTATAATTCTCTTGTCCAATACAGTCTTTGAGCGAGCTTGCAATGACAAGGCAAGAATTTCCTCCTCTTCCTCAAGGATATCTGCACCCGTCAGTTTCTGACAAGCCCATTCTCATCATATGCTTCCTGAGGCTCTCTGATACCTTCTCTAGATATTCTGAGGATCCTTATGGACTACCCCATTGATCACTAGATGTAGAAGAGTGAGATCTGTGATGACTCTAGTCGGGTACGTTCTTATAGCTCCAGTGATGCAAGCCTTCGTACCTAAAACTGTTGATCCATCGAATGAAAGTCAGTTTTTCAACACTGACAGAGCGCTCGTAAACCTGGTCTAATAAGTGGACTTCGTTATTTTTATTTCAACTCATTTCGCAACACCGTGGAATTTGGGTATCAATAAATCTTGCCAGGTATTTTTGACGACTTGTTACACTTCCCGAGTGAAAATATTGAGACAGAAAAACAAATAGGTGGTAGTATTTATCACGCAGTTTAAGTTTGCGTTGTTAGAACCTCCAATCTTTCGAGTGGGCGTTTGGATCAAAGGTGTTGTTTTCCTATGAAGAACGTAGGAGAAAATAGAATGGAAATCAATGACACCTCTGACTTTTATTGAAATATCCCCCTGAATAAAACTCGATTTTATCATATATAATACCACTAGAGATGAAATTTTGCCGGCAAAATTTCTCGATTGTAAAATGAAAGTTTGTTGCTTTCGGCAATTTCGCGAATGACATTTGTATCAAAATCACGAGCCGTCAGGCGAGTGATTTTGGAAAAATGTCATGAGCGAAATTGCCGAGAAGCAACAAACTTGAATATTACAAGAGAGAAATTTTACCTGCTTAAATTTCATCTCGAGTGGTATTCGACATGACTATTTCTCGAGAAAATGTGTCTGAAGATGGTCACATTGGGCTTGTATTGCGCTATTTGACAAATAAGTATTCATCATAGATCAACTAAACGTTGTTTGTTTTCTCTATGGTATTCATTCCCGAAGCTATGCTATCTATGAATTTGAGAAACGTCAAAAATTTTATCGCTGAAAAACCAAGTTGTTGATTTTGCCCGTTACCATGTTTTATCGATGAGAAACAAGTGTTGCTAAGGAAAATTCCTCACTAAAAATGGAATGAGTGGAATAGTCAATATAAACTGAATAGGGGGAAAATCTGAATGAACAGCGTTTGAGGTGTGTACTTGTTTAGATATTATTGTTATATTTTCAACAGAGCCGTTTCAGAAAATTCGAAAACGAAAAAAAGGCTCGGTTGTTGACTAACTCCCATCTGTAAAAATGTCGCGAAATTCAAATCTTGCGCTCTCATTGAAATATCCTTTACTTTATCCAACTTTGATGGCGGAAATCAAACGGGTGCCATTGCCAGGTACTCAATATGTAACTTGCTGGGTCCTAACAGAAACCAAATACCATTATAACGGAGCCTCATCATTGCGCGGTGACCATTCATAAACGAGGCCCTCATTAGTTCCGTATTTCTGCCAATTACAGCATTTCGCCCTATCGACTGTGAAATTGGAAACGATGACATGTGCTGCCGGAGATTAATAGAAGTGCAAACGCAATATTTTCGGGCCATATCTTTGGCGAGAACAGCTTTATAGTTGGAATTATAGATGACCCTATCTTAATTGGGTGTTTTATAGGTTTCCTGCAGTAGCGGACTCAGATTTACAGAAAATAACTATATTATTGGTTGACCAATTGCTTTTTTTAGTAGTTTTTTCTTTGATATGCCCAGAAAGAGTTAACTGCATATCTCATTATCTAGCAGGAATTGAGTATGAATCGATTTTCGGAGTCCAATATTCGAAGAAGAAGAAGAAAATGGCATACTGATATGGTGATTCAACCTGTTCAAAATCAAACTACTATTTGACAGAGATCTACTTAAGTAAGCCAACGGAACAGTTCAGTCCAATCAAACTCATTGGAATGAAAATAAAACTTTTGTTAGTGGACTCTGAAGTTTGTCTTCATTAACCATATACTACACTGCGTACATTATGGAAATCTCAAATTTATTCTACAACTGAAGGTGTTCTCAACGATAATTATTTTTACCAGCAGTATGCATGCATATGTTATCCACTTTCGACGTTTTTCTTCAATACAGATGTTTTCTCCCAGCAGGAATAAAAAAAGATGATATTATCAGATTTTGAATGTATTGGCTCCATTCTAAAATCAGTTGTTCTCGATCCATTCTAGTGATCAATAGTTTTTCTTTCGTTTGATTTTCTACATTCGATCGCTATGCAACGCGAAACACGCAATTTGACCCAAGAGGAATGTGCCCAAGCGGTAGTTTTGCGAGAAGAAGGGTGGACATACACAAGAATTGCAGAAAAGTTTGGAGTTTCCCATACAAGTGTGTCCAGAATGTTGCAGCGATTCAGGGAGACAGGTATGAATGTCCGAAGACCAGGACAGGGTAGACCACGGGTAACAACTGCCATTCAAGAACGTTACTTGAGAGTTTCTTCGTTGGGACAACGGTTTGCAACCGCTCGCCTCCTTCATAATCAGCTTGAGCAAACTCATGAGGTGCAAATTAGCACTCAGACAATAAGAAATCGCCTTAGAGAATATGATTTAAGGCCTCGTGTCGCGGCAAGAGGCCCAGCTCTTACCCCAGCCCATCGAAGGGCGCGTTTGGATTTTGCGAGAGAGCATATCCATTAGGAAGAGGCCGATTGGGAAAGAGTTTTCTTCACAGATGAGTCTAGATTCTGCCTCAACCATTGTGATCGACGTTCTTTTGTATACAGACGTCCACATGAAAGATATGCTCAGTGCAATTTCCTGAATACTACTGGTTTCGGGGGAGGATCGATTATGGTATGGGGTGGAATATATTTGACTGCTTGCACAGACCTGGTGGTCGTTGATAATGGAGCTATGAATGCTGATAACTATATAAGGAACATTCTTGAAGAGCATGTAGTGCTATTTGCCCCAAACGTTGGTGAAAATTTCATTTTTATGGACGATAATGCCAGACCCCATAGTGCGCGCATCGTTCAGGAGTACCTTGAAGAGGTTGAAGTCTCTCGAATTGAATGGCCAGCAAGAAGTCCAGATCTCAATCCGATTGAGCAGGTTTGGGACAACCTCAATAGAAGGTTGAGAAGTTCAGAAAATCATCCAGCTACTCTTAATGACTTAGGAATGCAACTCGGAGAAATCTGGGAAGGATTAGATCAGAACATTTTAAGATCACTCATTTTGAGTATGAACCGTCGTTGCCGAGCTGTAATTAACGCAAGGGGTGGAAATACCAAGTATTAAATCACTTATTAGCATTTCAGTAATTTGAAAATTGTTCATTTCTCTTCTTTCACATAAGATTCGGTGAAATCCTGAATTTTTCTTCCATTTAATTTGTCTTGTTTCGTTCAAAACCTTCCCGAGAGAACATAAAAAATAAGTTATAAAGTCAATGTAGTTAACTTTCATTAAAATTGAGATTTTCAGAAGGTGCGTTAATTTTTTTGCGCAGTGTAGATATTGTTGTGAAGATGTGAAACTTATTTCGGATATTGAAACTGTCGTTCTCTTTTTCTCTTGAAACACTTTCTGTGGCTTATACGATGAAAAAAAATGATTTTTCCAATCATGTATGATAGGAGGTTTGAAGAACCTTCGAAACCACAGGGCTGAAACTCTAAAGTGGAATTATATGTACTGAGCCTTATCGTCGTTTGAAAGGATAGTGTTTATTCTTTTTCTCCTCATCGTTAAACCGAGGATGCTTTTGACCTGCCTTAACGCAGACGGTCACCAACATCGAAATCAACTTCTTTCAAGCGACGTAACCAATCCCGTTAGGTTCTTTCACTTACATCAGCATCTCTGTAAACTTTATGGAAAAAAGAAGAAAATCTACACTTCTCGCAGATGAAGATTATTTGGCACAAAATCAGACACATTCACTGCACCAAATGTATATGACGCCAAAAAAATCTTTTATGTGTTGAATCAGTTTGTTTGCCTCATGTCTAAGCAATCAATGCTGGAGTATCTTTTGTCAAACAGAAAGGATTGCGATGCAAAATGGTGAATGCGCTTCTAGTTCGATATACCTACATATTAGGACGTTACAGGTTCTGGACTCCTTCAAGATGATCGATGTCGCTTGTCTTTTCTCCTTCAGCCTCATTCACATATCTTGATGTGTTCAGATCAGGTTCTGGTATAACACAGAATGACATGGAATTGACGATACCTCATTTTTTTATTCTTAAAGAGACCACTTTGACATGTTTTTCAGCACCCGGTCTTTTCCCAGCAAAACCTTCCTCAGATAAGCAGAAGATAATGCTCAACGAAATAAAAAGATATCACGCAGATAGCGAAAGCACATATTCAAACTGCGCAATAACCATACAATGAGAGAGAATGGGAGGAAGACTGGAAAAAATCGGAATATCTATCTTTATTGTGTCTAAAGTGACCGATTCGATATAGTTCGGGAAAAGCAGGGCGTAAAAGGGTTTTAGGTACGTGAGCTGAGCCCGCCGTAAGAAAGTCGTCCCTGTAATGGCCCAAAGGCGATTTAGACATCTCTACACGGGTCCTGCATTAGTGCAAGAAAGCCTATGGGATGTGCGGAAATGTGACAAGTCCTTCCTAGTTTTCCTTCAGCCTGTCCGATCGAAATGATGGTGTGTCAGTATTCATTTCTGCGGAAACCAGAGACTTAAAATCGGAATCCGTATACGGAGTGCTGCGGGAAAATTGGACTGTTTGAAGATGTTAATTTTGCCAATATTTTGGTATCAATATAGGAACATACATCGTCAAAAGTCTCGTCCCCAGTAGGTTTCTCAAGAAATAAATAACCTATGCTTTGGAAATGAGATGAAAATTTTCTTCTACATTATCTGCAATATATTTAATAGAAAATCTTTGATACTGTTTGCTTTATGCAGGATGGGACAAAATAGGAAGAATGAGAAAAAACCCAAATTCATTTAAGAGGATATATTAAAAAATTCTAAGCAATTCTTGCAATGTCAAAATATTTTATGACTCAACATATTCTCCTCTTAATTGAAAAAAAACATGTTTCTTCTTGCTCTGCAAACCAGTCCTCCACAGCTTTTATTACCTACTCGTTGAAAAAAAATTTACGACCTTTTAAACTTTTTTTTAGTTGAGGAAAGAGATGATAGTCGGACGAAGCCAAATCTGGTGAATAAGGGGGGTGTTCTAGTAATTCTAACCCTAAATCACGAATTTTTGGCAAGGCAAAATGAGTTTCGTGTACTGGGGCGTTGTCCTGTGAAAACAAAACACCTTTGGATAGCTTTCCGCGTCTTTTCTCTTCAATTTTTTCCTGTAAAGTGGTCAGTAATGTTGAATAGTAATCTCCAGTTATTGTTCTATCCTTATCGAAAAAATCAATCATGATTACTCCATGGCAATCCCAAAAAACTGAAGCAAGAACTTATCCAGCAGATTTTCTGACACGAAACTTCTTAGGTCTTGGAGAACCAAAATGTCACCATTCCATCGATTGTTGCTTTGTTTCTGGATCGTAGAAATGTACCCAAGTCTCATCCATAGTAACCATTCGGTTTAAAAAGTCTACATCGTTTTCAAATCGAGCACAGATCGAACGCGATGCTTCTACCCTTGCACGCTTTTGGTCAACATTCAAACATTTGGGGATCCATTTTGCAGAAATTTTTTTCATGTCCAAATTGACGTGAACTATATGATGAACGCGTTCGTATGAAATCTTCAGTGCTTCAGATATCCGTTTTAGCCCAATTCGACGGTCTGATAAAATCATGTTACTGCATCGATATTTTCGGGGACTGACACAGAAACTGGCCTTCCCGATCGGTCATCATCTTCAATGGAAAATTTACCCCTTTTGAAGCTTGCAGTCCAATTTTTCACGGTCGCATAAGAAGGACATTGATCACCAAGAGTATTAAGCATATCTTCGTAAATCTGATTACCTATTAACCTTTTTAAATACAGGTACTTACTTGATGGACATCTTTTTTTTAAATTTATTGCGTGACTCTGATTTACTTTTTTGACGTCGAACTCTACACTGACACTTCTAATAAGTTATTGTTCGTTGATATGGTATCGCAATATTTTGTTCATGCATGGAACTGGTCTTATATAGGCCAACTAAATATCAATACATCCTCGTATCCGTATGATTAATTCTAGTTATTCCATAACTGAACTCAAATTCAATAGTCCGTATTAGCACCTCGTCTTTCAATCAACTGCCCAATACACCTAGGCCTCCCACAAATCAAGTCATTATAGAAATTTTCAGACTTTTCGTTCTATTCTTCCAGAAGGGCTAAACTCAATTCCTGAGAAGTTTTGAAGGTGATAAGTTATTCCATTCGGGCTCAATTAGATTCATGTCCGGTGAGTTTGCTGGCCAATTCATTCTCTGGATTGTTTCCACAACAGATTTTTGATTTTACTTGTATTTGACATTTATATGGATTCTTAAGCAAATTTATTCATGGACTGTATCTCTTATTTTGAAGTTTTCAGCTTATAATGTAACTGTTAAGAAATTTTTTGTATGTGAAACCTCCTTTTCGACCAAATTCCCCAGATTCAAGCCTTGACTTGAAAATGAGGATATGCCAAAATCCTCGAAACTAGTCGTCTTTAACACCAATAAAATGGACTTTCATTCACGAAATATAGATTTTCAAGACTTTTGACAGTATGTGGGGATAATTATCGTACCAAATATTGGATCTGTACGGCACTTTTAGTTGTATTCTGTGGTATTACGGTCCGTTAATTCTCGTTTTGCATGGACTTCGGAATTCTTTTCATAGAAGAGCGAAGAATATCCGCGCTGAATCGATTTTTCCGATGAATTTGCCAGGAGTTATCGAAATGGAATCGTCCCAACAAATACAAGAATATTGCATACCGTACAATTGTTATTGTGAAAGGGAAATCTGTAAAAGTTTCAAAATTCATTCCAACGAACATTATTGGAGCACAAAGAAATCGTTCATGCGGTTTCGAGGAGCAACTTCGGTGTTATTTCGTATGAAATTTAACTTTTCGAATAATTTAAGAGATATTCAAATTCTCTGAAGCGTTCAGGGAAATCGTCGCTGCCGCCTTAAACGTTTCAATTCAGCGAAAAAACGCGCGAAAGAAATCTATCTGTCGTTTTACATCTGGCGAGTTCGTGGCCATTCTCGTATCTGCTCGCTTTTCTATTTCCTCGTCTCTATCGGAAAAAAAGTACACATTGGTACATTCTTGTTAAATAAAGGGTTTTTCGATATTTTGAATAGCCCGCTATTCCGGTAGATGTCACTTTTGAAGCTGTCATTTTTTGACATTTGACAAGTAGAAACTACGCCATTGATAAAAATGAAACGATTCACTCTTCAACAACGCATTGAAAGTTATTGAAATTCACTATAAAAATGGTGCAAAGGACCCCGCACTTTTACTACGGGAAATGGCGTTCCGTCAAATTTTCTAAAATTTTGGTATAATGTAGTACTCGACATACTGATCAAAAGTGTCCATGGCCCCAACTCAATCCTATGACTAGTTTTTGAGATACAGGGCGTTGAAGTTGAGAATTACCCACTTTTACTACGCCCGTATCTCGGAACAGAATCGAATGAACTTCAATTTTTCTCAAGAAACATTTCATTACATCCCCAAGGAGAAAGCATATAGAAGAATATGACCGAAAGTCGTTACGAATACAGGGTTATCCATAATTGAATGCATGCCCGATTTTGAAAGTATAAAATATGTCAGTTCCAGAGCGAGAACGTTCGCAAAATGAACTATTACACTAGATATGTTGTTGTTACATCGAAAAAGTCTGAAATACCCAGAATTTATACTGGGTGATCCATTATTATAGAAACTATTCTCAAGGAAGGTTAAATGGACACCCTGTGTTTATGAGTTGATTCAAGGTGTTTGTTTAATGTTTTTAGAACATATCATCATGGACTTCAAAGAATACAGGGTGATTCAGTCATGAATTGAACTTTGAACCTCACGAAAATACCCAAAAACCACCTCTTTTTTTCATCACCCTCTATCTCAAGATTAAATCCGAGGAGGTGGGAGTTTTCTTTCACCACTGTACTTGACATAAAAACATCAATACGTCTGAGAGTTTTTATCCACTTCCTATGGCCAGATTTTCTTTATGTAATATGAAAATTATTTATTTATGTTATTCTATTCTTATTTCAGCTAAAAATCTGGTCATAGGAAGTGGATAAAAACTCTCAGCCGTATTGATGTTTTTATATCAAGTACAGTGGTGAAAGAAAACTCCCACCTCCTCGGATTTAATCTTGAGATAGAGGGTGATGAAAAAAAGAGGTGGTTTTTGAGTATTTTCGTGAGGTTCAAAGTTCATTTCATGACTGAATCACCCTGTATTCTTTGAAGTCCATGATGATATGTTCTAAAAACATTAAACAAACACCTTGAATCAACTCATGAACACAGGGTGTCCATTTAACCTTCCTTGAGAATAGTTTCTATAATAATGGATCACCCAGTATAAATTCTGGGTATTTCAGACTTTTTCGATGTAACAACAACATATCTAGTGTAATAGTTCATTTTGCGAACGTTCTCGCTCTGGAACTGACATATTTTATACTTTCAAAATCGGGAATGCATTCAATTATGGATAACCCTGTATTCGTAACGATTTTCGGTCATATTCTTCTATATGCTTTCTCCTTGGGGATGTAATGAAATGTTTCTTGAGAAAAATTGAAGTTCATTCGATTCTGTTCCGAGATACGGGCGTAGTAAAAGTGGGTAATTCTCAACTTCAACGCCCTGTATCTCAAAAACTAGTCATAGGATTGAGTTGGGGCCATGGACACTTTTGATCAGTATGTCGAGTACTACATTATACCAAAATTTTAGAAAATTTGACGGAACGCCATTTCCCGTAGTAAAAGCTAGGAGCATAGAATAAATGGAGGGAAGGCTTCATACGCTCGACAGATCATTTTGAACTTCCAATTTCGGCGGAGGTTAGAGTTTCGTGTGGCACCCGATAGATAACGCTGTGATCGCAAATAGGGCTATATGTCACATAATATGTCTTGTTCTGTGGCGCTACAGTTGCAAAGAATATTATGTGGTTGTCATTTTTATTGATACATTTTTACGACCAACACCAAAGTGATTGAATAATAAAACATTTTGTTGTTGACTGAAAGGACTAAAGGAGGTCGAAACAAATTGTATTGAATTCGAATATTGTTTGAAGTTACTATAATATACGAATTGAATCGGCTTCGATAAAAAAAAACATTTCTGCGGCTTCAACTATCTAATTTACCTGTTGGTTTTGTTCATTTCAACGTTTGTTGCTAAGTATAATATTTTTAATTGATATAGTGTGATTTATTATGCTATGTACCTACTATATAATTATTGAATGAAAAAACAAGGTAAACAGTTTGAATTTTTATTGACAAGTATCAAAGCATATTGAACAATTTTATTATTACCTATTTTAGCCAAAAAGGCCTCGGTGGGATCATGACGCATTCAAAATTTCTGAAGAAAGAATAATCACGCCTTCTGATTGACTTGAAATGACGTCCGGTTGTTCCATATGAAGAAATCGAAACAAATTCTTACTACATTAAAATTCGACAATTCCATCTCCGTTTGTTTCAGCTTCTAGAAGAAGACCTGTACGTTACTTAAATAAAAGAATTTTTTTAAGTCTCACCCTTCAAAATAACACCAAATATTAATCATAACAATATTGTTGACATATCACCGCATTCTAATCAATTATTTATGCGCAATTATATGGAAATTCTATGATCGGAAATAAATTTGTCAAAACGAATTTCATTTTGAATATGTATCGTTATAGCCATGCTGGAGCCACGAACGACGTTGGCGCCATCTCATAACCTTGCGGCGAACTGACAAGTGCGGACGTTTTTGGCAGTTCATTTTTGTAGCGGAGCCTTCCCTCCATTCATTCGAGACACATGCCATAATTAAAAACAAATCTGTAACAGCTCCATTTCATAAGAATATATATATATATTCTATGCTTCTAGGTAAAAGTGCGGGGTCCTTTGGCAGAGACGGTTCGTAAAACTCAAACATTTTTTGGACATTATGGCAAATGGTGTTCCGTCAAATGTTCTATTTAATTTTTGGTATAATGTAGTAGGTATACTCGTTCTACTGATCAAAAGTGTCCATGGCCCCAACTCAATCCTAATGACTAGTTTTTGAGATACAAGTCGTTGAAGTTGAGAATTACCCACTTTACTACGCGCGTATCTCGAAGCAGAATCGAATGAACTCAAGAAACATTTCATTCCATCCCCAGGGAGCAACCATAAGGAGGAATATGACCGAGAACGTTCGCAAAATGAACTATTTCACTAGATATGTTGTTGTTACATCGAAAAAACCTGAAACACCCAGAATTCATACTGGGTGATCCATTACAATGAGCTCTTTTTCTTTAAAAGCAAATTAAAATTTAGGAAGAATTGATCAGTTGCAAAATTGTAGAAAATATATCAAGTATGTATTTCGAGTGAAAAATTCACAAGAAATTGGATCAAATAACTCAAATATGAAGAATTGACGGACATTATTAATGAAAAAATCAAATTTTGAAAATTTAGAAAGACATTCATTTTTCAAGGAAAAAGTTAGGGCAAACATTTCTAGGCCACACAAACAAAATTTCGAACTACTCTCATAAAGCGTCTTAAAGTTGTACCGGGTGTCCCAAACTCGTTGTCAAGTGGGGGGATCTCAGAAACCCGATGAGCTAGAACGAAATGAGGGGCACATTTTTCAGAAAATTATTTTGGTGAAGACCGCAACCTTCAAGTCAAACCGTTCCCGAGTTATTAGAGAAAATTGGAAAATGGCGTCAAATGAAAAGTTCTCATTACTTTTTTATTACTGGTGCTATGAATATGAAACAAAATCATTATAAAGACACTTTTTTCAGTAGAATTCATTGGAGTTATCAATTTTTTTTATTACAATTTTCTTCGAAGTAATAATACAAATTTGTGTTTTTTCAATGTACGCCATACAAATCTCTGTGACAAATTCCTTAACAAACTATGAAAATCATCAAAAGTTTCATAAAATCAAATCAACCAGGTGAGAGAATCGAATTTTTTTTTCCAAATCGGAAGCAGATACGATAAAATCACAAAAAAACATAAAGTTTTGTGTGACAACAAAGCTCCTTTCTACAATTTTTTAAACTAAAAGTGGCTCACCAAAAAAGTTCTGGAGATAAACAGGGTGCCAGTAAAAATATCACCATGTAGATTTGCAATCACGTTTGTCACATGGTGTAAACCCTCAATTGTAATATCTATCCCAAATTTCAGTTGAATATCTTGTGGAATGCAGATATTACGAGAGAAAGACTTGAAAAAGCTCAAACTTCAACACCCTGTATCTCGAAAATGAACAGTTTGCGCTCCCATGTTGAAACGAAATTTTTTTCTTGAAATTGTGCAATTAATCCCTTTTTTCCCTTCTACCCCCAAATAAAGACTTCCAGTTGTATATTTTTTTCATACAGGATGGGCTTTTTAAAACGAAACAGACGAGATAACAGGCGGAATAAATTTATCGAAAAAATGCTCGGACACATCGATTTTTGTTTCGAGGGGGACAACTTTTGAGGTCAAATTCACAACTATATCGCTTCAACCCTTAGTGTTAGAACACCAACACCTAAATTTTGAATAGGAAAGATAGGGTGAGTGATACCTCATTTGAAAGGTCCTTTTATCTTGAATTCAGGATATTGATTTTTTCTCCATTTGATTCATTGATTCTTGAGATATTGACATTTGAAGTTGAAACAAATATGGTATCATCGTCAAGCAATCTGTTTGAATCAATCGAATTTATTATTCATTCATTCTGTAGATTTGATAAAACTCCATAACTGCCATACACCAGACATCAAAATACAAAGTTAAAATTTCAACAATGAATTATCAAGTCAAATAATTGATGAATTCACATAGCATGGTTAGCGGAATGAATGGTACTGTACGAAATTCAAAATTAAATATCTCGAAAACGAATGCGTTAAAAAAAAAATTATTACGCTGAATTCATGATAAAAAGACCTTTCAAATGAGGTATCACTCACCCTATCTTTCATATTCAAAATTTAGGGGTTGGTGTTCTAACACTAAGGGTTGAAGCGATATAGTTGTGAATTTTACCTTAAAAGTTGTCCCCCTCGATACAAAAATCGACGTGTCCGAGCATTTTTTCGAAATATGTAAATTTATTCCGCCTGTTATCTCGTCTGTTTCGTTTTAAAAAGCCCACCCTGTATTTAGGTCGTCGAGAAAAAATTTTCTTTTCCTTATAATTAGACCCTGTAAAATAAAATTGCCGCTTTCAAAAAGTTATTAGGACAAGTCCCGTCCGTCACTAGGGGTTTTTCGATATCAATACCAAAATGACAAAAAATCCGAGCGACTCCGAAAAAACCTGGGATTCCAACCAATGGATGTACCGCCGACACCCATCCCCCGATAATTTGTGGCAATGCGTATGTACCCCCAGTCTCCCGGAGTTCCAGCTTCAGTTTAACGGCGGAATAAACTCGGATTCAATACATTTCGATCATGGCAGCCACAGCACTGCTACCTGCCCGTCCCCATGGAGATCTACGAGAAAACTAATTTAAGTTTCGAGACCCGCTTTGCACAGATTTATTACGACCGCTGGTTCAACCGCAGGATCTTACAACGGAGAACACATGAGAGTTGCGGCTAATTCGAAAAATATTCGTCGTGTATTCCCTTTTTCGGGATGAAAACTTGGGATTGGTGACAATCGATAACTTGCTTTCGTATGTATAAGGACAGCATTTGGATCTTCAGAGGATATTTCGGTTATACCTCTTCGTATTTAATATACGGACCCTAAATTAAATTAATACTGTGATAGTTAATCCATTTCATGAAGAAAACTAGAAAGGAAAAAAGCTGAAAATGCAAGTTTCATCTTGATAAATATCGTTATATTCATCACAAGCCTGGGACGGCCTGTCCCAGCTTCGCCCGGGTAGAAATTTGTTTCACGCGGCGGTTTCATCTTCAACACTTCAACCTGCCATATCTTTCGATGTTGTCGTTCTAACTGTATGATGTGAAGGGCAATTTCGTTCTAAATTAAATACTGGGGATAAATAACGTATTAGGTTGGATGAGGATCAATACCCAATTCATAAAAACACACTCCCAAATAGTGCATAATTTTGGAAAACATCTGATTACCATAAACAGGTAATAGCAAGTCAATCTTGAGAGATAGATATATGCTATCGTGGAATTTTTTGTAGAACTATTCAAGAGGTACATTTCCGTCATAAACTGTATCCACGTAAGTCTCACGGTTTTTGCAGCGCACGTGAAAATAGCTGATTATGGCTGATTTTTTGTAATTATGGAAGATATAGTAGGTATCCTTGATTTTTTTGGGTCGAAAGTATAGCCTATGTCACTCAAGGATAATGTAGCCTTCTAAGGGTGAAAGAATTTCTGAAATCAGTCCAGTAGTTTTTGAGCCTATTCGTATCAAATAAACAAAAATACAAATCTTTCCTCTTTATAATACTAGCTGGCCCGGCGAACTTTGTTTCGCCTAAATGATACCTATACTTACGGTGGATTTTACAAATCGTAATTACCATCGCCATTTAGTGGCGATATTATCAAATTTAGTACCTTCGCGACTACGCTACTGTGTCTAGATAATAGCCATTAACCGTAGCGACACCTAGTGGCCTTATCCAAAGGAGGAAAAGCATTTCCGTTATAAACAAATTTTTCATCGAATTCTTCAGATTTTTAATGTATTTTATAATAACCAGGCCTCAGACGAATCCATGAATGAAGTTTCATAACAAACAGTCCATCCAATCTCGTGTTATAAATGGTGTAACCAACAACTTTGTTTTATATATATATATAGATTAGAATATAACAATATAACAATTTCTTAGAGTCCTGAAGAAGGCTCAAAATTGAGCCGAAACGTCGACGAAGAATAAAAGGAGTGAACGTGTGAATTTGGCCCTTTATTTCATCCACAAGACCCTTAATCAATCCTGTCTATATAGATTAGTATAGATGAGTATAGATTACTATCAGGAAGCCAAACAGCGGATTCAGTACCTGAATGGGAGACCGTTCTACTTCTACCTATGAATTTGAATAGCGCCTTACTTCAGACTAGCAATCTCTGAACATCCGGGTATAAAACAGAAAGCCATCTTTTAAATGCTCCCATGCATTCCGGCATAACAAATCTGCACAGCATAATGGCTGGTATTAAAACCCGTCAACAGTTTTACAGGGGTTTGAGTCGATTCAATCTGAACTGATTCTAGAATCCTCTCTAGTCTAGCAAGAAAAAGAAGAGGAAAAATAATTGAAGTGTGTTCAACATCGAAACGAATGCTAATTCAAGACGTTAAACCGAAGTCATAATCGAATACATAAAACAGGGATCTGCATTCTTCTCGTCTTAGCACCCGAGTTTTCTCCTGTTTATCAAATAAATCCCCGGGCCTGTTTACTTATTCGAATTTTTCCGTGTATTCTGAAATTATTCGAAAGGTTATATTACGGAATGTTTATTTGTCTTTCGGCACATCTCTCATAACCTTTGAGTCTTTGAAGTGCGGTTCAAATAGAAAATTTTCAGTGTATAAAGTACAGCCAACGTCTGTGAAATTAATTGCATTTCGACTCATGAAATATGCATGTTCTTCTCGCGTTCCCAGTTCGATTGATCTCGATCGTTTTTCACGTTTGATCACGGATACAGGCCAATTATGCCTCTTGGAATAATGGGCGGATAGCCAGGCAGTTTTTTTGTCGCCTTCCAGGTGCAGCCAAACTAACAGAGGAGATACGGAAAAATTGGATGACTTCTGCGATCCAAGAAAGCTGTGAAAGAAAATTTAGACGCCTTATTAAGGGTCTACGTCTCTGAAAAAAAGAGTCAGGAACAATTTATTTTTTCCTGATTGATGAAGGGATGTATGAGTGTATAAAGATAAAAATAATAAAAAAAATATTTTATGAGTATTGAATGAATGAAAAGGATGTTTCCCATCATTTCTGGTCATTTTGTAACGTTTCCACCATCAAAACGAACAGATATTTTTGTGTTTTTCCATTTTAGTATTGAAGTCTATCATTTAGTTTATCAAACGTCTATCTCATTTTTCTTTCAGAATTTATCGTGTTTTTGTAAATAATATTAAAACAATGTTTTGTTTTCGCGAAATTTATTTCCTTGAATTTTTCTATTTGAAATGATAAATATCCATTTTTATCAAAGACAATTTATTAAGGATTGCTTTAGCCGTCGATAAGTGAAAATTAATTGTTTCTTACAATTGTGGGTTCTAAGATGGAATTGAATTTCTTTTAAATGACACGCCCCGCAGGTATCTCCTCCCAGATGACTGGTGAAGGAAAGAGAGAGTATTATGCAGCCAGTGTGAGATCTTGTGCAGGGTAGGATTTCTTGTTATACAGGGTCTTTCACGAGGAACCTCACCCATATTTATACAGGAAACTACTGAACGTATTTTCATGAAATTCAGCACTTATAAGTATTTCACGATGCTGATGAAATCTAAAATATTTTCAAGGCATGAGCACCTTCGGTTTTTCCGGAAATGACGTCAACTTCCGTTTTTCAAATTAGAACACCATTTTTTTATTGCAGAAATAGATTCCTTAGAAAATTTCAAGTTATTTTGATGTAACATTTTTCAGTTTTGGTTGGAAAATTCTCTCAGAGCGGGAAAATTCGAAAAAAAAATGGAAAATAGAGCTCCGCTGAAAGAAGAATAACTTCGAGGTTTTTGGATGGAAAATTTTCATTTTTCGGATTTTTCAAGATGTAAGATTGATGTATCCACTTATTAACTCAGAAAATATCCATTTTAGGGCAAGGGTGTGATGCATACACTCACATTATTTTTTAACGTAGATTCAATATCTGCCATAAAAAAATGGGGTTCTAATTTGAAAAAATTGATTTTTCACGATTTTGTCATCCCTTACTTTGAAAGCGATTTTTTCACCCCCTGTATCATGAATCGCGATTTCGATCTCTAAAGTGGATACATCAATCTTACATCTTGAAAAATCCCAAAAATGAAAATTTTCCATCCAAAAACCTCGAAGTTATTCTTGTTTCAGCGGAGCTCTATTTTCGATTTTTTTTTCGAATTTTCTCGCTCAAAGAGAATTTTCCAACCAAAACTGAAAAATGTTACATCAAAATAACTTGAAATTTTCTAAGGAATCTATTTCTGCAATAAAAAAAATGGTGTTCTAATTTGAAAAACGGAAGTTGACGTCATTTCCGGAAAAACCGGAGGTGCTCATGCCTTGAAAATATTTTAGATTTCATCAGCATCGTGAAATACTTATAAGTGCTGAATTTCATGAAAATACGTTCAGTAGTTTCCCGTATAAATATGGGTGAGGTTCCTCGTGAAAGACCCTGTATTCCCTGCGCCCCAACATTTGTTCTGTTAAGCTGAATAATCCAATAAATCATAATTGATGCACTGCACTGCCATCTGGCAGTATGTATACGTTTCTCATTTTGAAGGCTAAAGACTCTTAAGTATTCAACTTGGGAGGTGGCAGTGTTTTTCCTCAAACTATTGGTTTACGTCTAGGCGTTATTTTTGAACAAATTTTCTGATCCTGAATTAAAGTTGATTCAGT
The DNA here is from genome assembly GCA_910592335.1 of Adalia bipunctata. NCBI lineage: Eukaryota > Metazoa > Arthropoda > Insecta > Coleoptera > Coccinellidae > Adalia > Adalia bipunctata. The sequence continues at coordinate 5,632,108 of OU342948.1, read as the reverse complement.
ATAACCGTTAAACGATAACGGATCCAAAATTCTCACAAACGCAAACGACAAGAACCTGCCCCTAACTGAAAAAAATCCTTTCCCTTTTGGATCTATATTCTGTAAATTTTCACCAGCTTATATAGGGTTATGACCTCTGAACTTATTAAGAATAAACTGTGAAAAAGTTCATACAATTACTTCAACAGAACGGATAACTACATCGCAAAGTGAAAAATAGTGTTCCAGACCTAAATTGACTCTATATGGAGCGTGTTAACGCTTTCCATTAATTAACATTTTTATCCAATAATTCAGACCCCGGTTTCATGTGAAGAAGCACGAAATTCTCAGATAATTCAAACTAAATACCCTCCTGCAACAACGTTGTTGAAACGGCACATAACATACAGACTGACACTTTCGGTGGTGAGGTCGGTGAGGTTGGATTGCGAAAGGGAGTTGCCAACAATTCACAAGATGCAAACCACTGTGACCAACAAACAAGAGGTCATCGCGTATTTCAGCCACTTGCAGGCATCAGTTATTTCAGAGGAATTTGATTATTGCGCTTTTGGCTGCGCTGTACAGAATGTGCGCATTTCGTTCTTTCGATTTCACCAAACGGAAATTATGGGAAATTGATACCTACAGAATGCAGGAGAGTTTCGGGAACTTTATTGTGAAAGAATGGTTAAATATGAATCATTCAACATATTGCCAATCTGTGAAAGTTTTTATGATTCCTTGGTAACTTTGGACCTATCGGGTGTTTTTTTAAAGTGATAGAACTTTCGATAGGGATAACTATGATTTGACAGAAGGTAGAAGCCATGTTGTTCTGCTTTTTTTGTTCAGTAAGCATTGACAAATTATTATGGAAAGACTCACGCCGCAACAACGTTTACAAATTGTTGAAATTAGTTTTCAAAATCAGTGCTGATAAGTGATTTAATACTTATTTCCACCCCTTGCGTTAATTACAGCTCGGCAACGACGGTTCCTACTCAAAATGAGTGATCTTAAAATGTTCTGATCTAATTTAAGTTTGATAGTCGGGTGTTGCAGTCATAAATAAATGGTGGTAAACTACTCTCTCTTTATTGTTTCCAAGCTTTCGGAGCTTTACAGTTCACTACACACTATTGTTCTGATCTAATCCTTCCCAGATTTCTCCGAGTTGGATTCCTAAGTCATTAAGAGTAGCTGGATGATTTTCTGAACTTCTCAGCCTTCTATTGAGGTTGTCCCAGACCTGCTCAATCGGATTGAGATCTGGACTTCATGCTGGCCATTCAACCTCTTCAAGGTACTCCTGAACGATGAGCGCACGATGGGGTCTGGCATTATCGTCCATAAAAATGAAATTTTCACCAATGTATGGGGCAAATGGCACTACATGCTCTTCACGAATGTTCCTTATATACTTATCAGCATTCATAGCTCCATTATCAACGACCACTAGGTCTGTGCGAGCAGTCAAAGATATTCCACCCCATACCATAATCGATCCTCCCCCGAAACCAGTAGTATTCAGGAAATTGCACTGAGCATATCTTTCGTGGTCGTCTGTATACAAGGGAACGTCGATCACAATGGTAGAGGCAGAGTCTAGACTCATCTGTGAAGAGAACTCTTTCCCAATCGGCCTCTTCCCAATGGATATGCTCTCTCGCAAAATCCAAACGCGCCCTTCGATGGGCTGGGGTAAGAGCTGGGCCTCTTGCCGCGACACGAGGCCTTAAATCATATTCTCTGAGGCGATTTCTTATTGTCTGAGTGCTAATTTGCATCTCATGAGTTTGCTCAAGCTGATCTTGAAGGAGGCGAGCGGTTGCAAACCGTTGTCTCAACGAAGAAACTCTCAAGTAACGTTCTTGAATGGCAGTTGTTACCCGTGGTCTACCCTGTCCTGGTCTTCGGACATTCATACCTGTCTCCCTGAATCGCTGCAACATTCTGGACACACTTGTATGGGAAACTCCAAACCTTTCTGCAATTCTTTTGTATGTCCACCCTTCTTCTCGCAAAACTACCGCTTGGGCACATTCCTCTTTGGTCAAATTGCGTGTTTCGCGTTGCATAGCGATCAAGTGTAGAAAATCAAACGAAAGAAAAACTATTGATCCCTAGAATTGATCGAGAACAACTGATTTTAGAATGGAGCCAATACATTCAAAATCTGATAATATCATCTTTTTTTATTCCTGCTGTGGGAAAACATCTGTATTGAAGAAAAACGTTGAAAGTGAATAACATATGCATGCATAATTCTGATAAAAATAATTATCATTGAGAACACCTTCAGTTGTAGAATAAATTTGAGATGTCCATAATGTGCGTTAATTTTTTTGCGCAGTGTACTACATAAATGTCATAAAATCATCTTTCAAAGAAAAAAAATTGAGTTCAATCTTAATTCAAATGTGTTTTATTTCAATTTGAAGTTCTATCACCTTTCCAATATGACAAGTTACTGCATGAAAGTGCAATTGCTAAGCTTTATCAGAACTTGACAGACATTTGAATCGCTGCATGCAGGATGCAGGATGAAATGCTCTGCTGCACATGTTCAAGTTCGACCCGTTGATTTTGGAGGAATACCTGAGTTCGAAGTCATGTTCGTTATGGTCGGATAATTCATAGAATTCTCCAGTGCAACTCAGAAGCGACATGGCACGATATCGTGATGTGTTTGTGCGGAGACATTGTAGACGAATAAATTTCCCATATTCAGCAACAATTTCGGCTCGGCTTCAGCAAAATGACCCCATCTCTAATGAATGAAACTATGGCTTCACATCCTGGAGATTCACGGCATGAATATTAACAAGTTGGCGTGAATAGGGTCTATATAATATACGCGTACCCAGTGTTGTGTTCCGGGTAAAAATTTCCTAAAGCCTTCATAACGACGTGATCCTGGCGGGGAAACCCCGGCTTTTTTCGCTGCCGCTTATCAAACCGTATATCCATTCGAGAATATATTTTTTACGATGATTAAAACTGCCGCCAGCGCGGGATTACGATTCGTGGATTTTATGAAAATTCAGAGTCTCATATCAAATGCAAGCGATGTGAGAATATTTCCATTATTACGGCCTCATAGTTCATATTCACATCCGAAGTTCGCATCTCATTTGGGGATTAACTAGAGGCTATGTAACGTTAGTTGAATAATATATTGGATCAACTGGATCAGCGAGAATAGAAAATGGAAAACGGATTATTTTTTTCGGTTTCCGCCAACAACATATTTCGTGTATTCCACCAAAAAATATCTACGGAAAATTCAATCAGGGAACTCTGAACTCAATACAATCCAGTTTTCAGTAAAATGCCAAGAAGGTTCTAAAAGTTGTAAAAGTAATGGTTGGTTTTCAATGGCGAAAGACAAAGCTGCCCTGTACGTCTTTTTCATAAACTTATATCAAAACAAGGCGACAAAATTACCTCACCACGACTGTTCTTAAAACCAAATCGACACTGGAAAATGAATTTGACGAATGGTACGTACAAAATGACATAGGGTTTTATTTCAGAGGCCTAATTTGTTAGTTATGTCATATTCTACACCTATGATCTTTGGTCATTTCTTTATGAAATCTTATCAACCTTTATGAAATAAAAGTACTAAAAAATAAAATGTTCTTAGATAGATTGGGATAAACGAAATTTATTTTGTCCGCATGCTATGGACGAAATTACATACCGGCAAACAAGCAACTGTAGTTTACTACTCATAGTTACAAAACTATTGACAAGTTCACCAATGAAACGCTTGGTTATTCTAGGAACATCAGCACAAGATGCGTGAGCCCAATGCAACCAATGCATGCATCGTAACCAGTCTTTTCCAGGGCTCATCCTGGAGAAGAAGTTTTTTCCCGATCTAAATCGGGAAAAAAGGTAAACAATAGATAGTCGTCTTCATCATCTCGAAAGTTGCTAGGAACATTTTCTTCTTCATTGTCTTCTTTGAATAATGCCCTAGGGACTTGTCTCGTTTTCTTTGGAAGAGGTATGAGCACATTTTTTTATTCGATTGCAATCATATTAGGTGAAGAAGTTGAAACTAAGTACGTTTATCCAGTCTTCCGCTCACATTTGCGTTGTCCACTTATGAATCGTCCTTTAGGGATTGGAGGAACTTCCTTATAGGATCAGCAAGTGTAGGTTAAGATGCATTGCCTTTATTAGCCCCAGATGAATATTTTGTTAGGAATACGTTAAGATAATTCCTGGCTCTTTGTTTGCTGATGGAGCCTGGAATGAATGAACTCGGTGTTGTCCGATAGATACGGTTAATTCAGCTAAAATACCTATGTCATTTTGTCTGTTCACTGTATATGTCATTTTGTCCAAAAAGCGTTATTAAACTAGAAATATATCGAATTTATACAAAAAGTATATTTCACATAAAAAAAGCTTCGTGAAAAGAATGACAATGTTTGAAATGAATGCAATATAAATGAAAAAATGGTGAAATCTGGTCGCTTCTTCTAAAAATTTTGCGCAATGAGAAAAAAACTCGTAACCTATTGATTTCTGTTATCACTCATAACGACCGAATGAACTAGAGTAGCGCTTGCGAGTCTTCAGGGGTTAATAGAACCCACTCGGGTCGTGTGAGATGGTAGGCAGTTCCGCATTCGATACCTCCAAACTCAAGTTATGATGCCTATGTCATATTGAACGAATTTCCCCTACCTGTTGAAAGAAATACTAAATACCTATGGATGGACTGAATCTGCTGAGGCAATAGGCTTGAATGTGAAGGACAGAAAGATAACAAATCACTCGAATAGATCAACTGCTGTTAGCGAATTGGCAAAAAGTGGTGAAGAAGAACACCTTTGAGGTATCTTTCCGATACTTTTGTCCTATTGGCCCAGAAAGTCTCAGTTCAGGCCATATACTCCTATGCCTGTTTCCACGGCAGATTTTGATTCAACAATATACCATTTGTTAAGTTCAATTTTTAATTGTATACTTTCTCCAACTCTACTTTCAATAAATAATTATTTTGTCGTGATGAGTCATGAATTTTTCGGCTGATATCCTTTGGAAATTGACAAATGCCTCATAATTTCTCATTTCCTAGGGCTTTGGGCTTCCGATTGTCATAAAATTATCATTAACAATGTCCTCAGGATGGTACTACTGATAATTGGTTAGAATTCGAGTTGATTTAAGGATTGAAAAACTTGAAATTTTAAAGGCTTATACAACCTTGTTTCTATCCATCGAAGTATTTTTGAGCAACTCGTTACTCAGCATTCTAAAACGGTACCGACATCTGAGTCAATGGATGGCTGCCTGCCATACAGCACAAGACACATCGATGGCATAGGAATGATGATCACGACCTATTATATCAATGAAACGGGCCAAATACAATACGTATAAATCAACTCTTACCTACCGCTTAATAATTCATGCAAAGGTAAGAGAGGCACGATAGCGCAGACGGCTTAATGTTTATCAAACATGTACAACGAATAATTAATAACGGAGATAACAGTCCAAATGATAGTAATAAAAAAGATGAAGTTGGTAACAGGAACTAGTTGGCACCCTGTCTGTGGGAAATGAGAAGTTTGCAATGCTAAATATGATGGTTGGTATAGCAGGAGGCTAGAAGAGAAATTCCGTATTCGAATTGGGAGGCAGAGCCGGATCTAGCCCGAGCTTTTTCGTAGGAAAATCGGGAATTTCACATTCCGGGAGAGGAAAGAGAAAGATTTCATCTACAGAAGTTGCTGCACCGAATCTTGGAGCCCAATGTATTTTTATAGACGTATTCTCCCTGTACGATTTATAAGGGGTATACAGGATGTCGAAAATCGATGAAAAAAACACTTTCCTGTTCATATCTTCGGAATCGTTATTTCAAATGAACTGAATTTTGGTTGATTGGTTATTCTATTCATGCTGCATATTCCTCAATCAAAACTTCAATTCAATTCAAGATTTCCCTTGTTATAAAAATTACAGCGTAGCTGACTCATAAATACACGCAAAAATACCATAAAACCACTTAAAAAAGATGAACGGTTCATATTTTCGAAAGTATACATCCTTTTAGAAAATGAAAGTAATGTTTTTTCAATAAAACGCGTCGTTTTCGAGTTATTCCCAATTCTAGTCGATAAAATTCGACGAGAAAATCAAAAATCATAAGATTAATAATCTGGATGCTCCACTGGATTTATAAATTTGTCAAAATTCGGATATCAATGATGAATGTCCCATAGACACAACGTATTGAATTGAACTTTATGAAAAATGAAATGATACTACATGATCTGTGGCTATGTTTCTATCTAAACAATATCCTCTTGGAATTAAACTCGACACTACACGGTTATTATCACATTAATTCACTTTCACTGAAAGTCACATCAACTGTTTGCATTCATCTCTGTGGATAAACGAATCGACCTTTGACTAAGAAGTCGACAAATCTTAGTCCATCACGGCGCTATACGCGTGCTTCGTTCAACGACCACAGACCAACTGTTTGGTCTGTGGAACAACGGTTTGTCCGCGCACCGTTATTGGGCGGAGTAGAATTCAATGAGACCTCTGGCGGAAAAAAATTGTAATTGAAGCAACGAGTAAAATAATTCGTATTGCATTGTTTTTATTCTGTTTTTTGTCTTCATTGCAGATCAAGTTTGATTTTTTTTGTACCTTTTTTAAAGTTTTATACTTTGAATTATGTCGCTGCATAATCGAAACTGTTCTGTATTTGGTTGCACTAGCCGTGAAGGGAAAAATCCCGATTTATATTTCCATAAATTTCCTCCCATGGGAAGAATGGTAAATATTGAAAATGCGTTTGGAGTTCTGGAAAATATATCTCAAAAGGCTTGGGCAATGAAACTAAAAATGGGGAAACCAGTTATAGATAGTATGTCCGTGTGTTCCCTACATTTTAAAAGGGAAGACTAGTCAAGGTTAGTACCAAGTGTGTAATACATAGTTATAAGTTAATAGTGGATGGTATAGGTTATATTTCTGAAGGTGAACAATATATAAATGATTAACATATTCTTCAGGTCTTAGTAAAAAAAAGTATCTTCTTTTAAATGCAGTACCTTCCTTAAAACTACCACAGTCAAGCCACGAAGTATGTTCCAGAAAACGAAGAGAAAATAAGTCGGTATTAAAAATTTCAAATGATACTCAATACAAACGTACCTTCCCTGCAACTTTTGTATAAATGACTATATCAAAAATGAAATAAAAACACGAAATCAGACCTAAAACTGAACAGTTCATTGAACGCTTGTTGTACTTTTCACAAACATCAACCATACCTATTACTCCAATAATAAAAATATTGGGAGTCAAAATTTAGATTTACAACACAAAGCACTAAAGCACAATCAAAGAAATACCAAAAGTTTTACAAAACACACACTGAAAATAACTAAAACAGCAAAATAAAACCACTTCAATATCAAAGGGCTCATACGACATCTGATTTGTTTTACTCGTTGCTAAGATGACATTGACATTTCAGAGCGCCACCTATCGAATTCTACTTTTCCCAATAGGCGACTGAAATTAGGATCGTAGCGATATATCGGCGAGAATCAGAACTACTCCTTCGGCATTTCCAAAGAGGCACGACTAGACGCCATCAGCCAAAAGTAAACAAAACTAGTGCCTTTGCGTTAGTTCATCCGCGATAGAGGACGTACTGCTTCCTTGTTTAAAAAGAAAATCAACACAATCTGGCATCGTCTTCAAAAGCTCTGTCATAGAATTGGGTAGATGGGTGAGGTTAGGTCATTGACCTCGAATCCTATGACCTAGGTTGATGGAGTTATGTTCGATTAGTGTAAAAACAATTCTTCATGAGATATTTTTGGGAGATAGAGGAAAATATGAACAAGAAGTGCTCACTAATTAATCTTCAGGAAACTCGAAGAAGGAACTTATTTTGGTGGGATAAATATGGCTTTTCAATTGCCAATATAATCGGACTATACTAAGTGTTTTTTTGAGGAAATATCGTGTTTGTACCATTTTTATTCCAATAAGGTTAGTACTGGAGTATTTCCTGAATGTATCAGAGAAATATGATTTGCATCAATTCCTTGAGATCGTTTCAGGGACGTATTTAGCCCATTTTTTTTCAAATGGCTATATCTTTTTAACAGAGCTGAATTCGGAAAAATGGAAGATAAAAAAAAGGTTTCTTTCGACCTCAAGAATCTTCCGTTAAATATATGTACCTACTAGTCAAAGATCCACCCTGTATATGAGTTTTTCGAAGATTTGAGCCTCATTGTGAAAAATCATCCATACATTCAACATACTTTTATAAAGCTGCGTTAGTACTGCAAAAATACTGCAATATTGCAAAAATGTAGTTGTATGAAAGCTGGAACGTCTGCCCTATAGAAAAATCGTCCGAAAGTGAAAAGAGATGACGGATGAACCATGGGGAAGTTAGATAGATGAATGGGGGATGTCGGTCCCACCGTACTGACCACCGGGCGATCGAAAGCCATAAGTCAAACGCAGCCTCTGCATCGGACAGCCATACACAGATTAATAACAACAAACATGCATCAATGGCGGCGATATTGCGACACGAAACAGTTGTCGTCGCTTCCACATGGAAAATTAATATTCCGCATATTATAAGTTACACGTTTGGCAGAAAACAAACTTTGGGAGGGTTCCAGGATGACATGTTACACTGCAAAACTCGCATCGAACCTGATTAACGTTGACATCGATATTTCTGAAATAGCTCGTATATCGGTTATGCGAGCCAGAGAATTCGACATACGCGAATAGACCGCGAAATCCTGATTTGTGGTGTTTCAGCGATTATTTTTGATTTTCCATCGAAAATGTTGCGAATTCGCTTGATGACGAAACGCAACAGCCTTCGGGAGTTGAATTTAATCCATATCTCACTCACTTTTAAACAATACAAACCTCCATTGATTGTTTCAATTCACGAGCTCTTCAGCCCGTTACAATCGAAGTCGAATATGATTTTGAGTCAATGGAATTCGTCTCAAAAGTAGTCGAGAATGTAGATCAACGTCTCGAAGTCTTTGACGAGCTGATTCAATCTGAACCAAAACACCAGAAGTTTTCAAAAGCTGCTGTTGCATGATTCGACAAGTCACAAAGGGTCTTTATGGCTAGACTCAGTCAGAAACCGATTTTTTTTTATGTTGTGGTTTTCACGAAAAGGAATATCCTGTAATGTTCAGAGAACATCGTGAGAACCAAGGGCAAGCAGGTAGGAATTGGTGTTCTTCTTGAATTTCAGGAGGTTATATGCCTCGGGGAACACCTCCCTAGGCAATGTGTTCCAAAGCCTCGTTGTTCGTTGGATGAACGAGTCTTTGAAGAGAGATGTTCTGCAGGTCTCCAAAGTTACCACGAAGGGGTGTGAAGTGTGAAGACTTAACTTGACGGGTTAGTCTGGAAGAGACCGCCAGAGGGGGAACGATTGCTGATAATTCAGAAGAGCATCGCTCATGGAAATATCTATAAAATAGAGACAGATCGCCTACTCTTCTACGGTGTTCCAGAGAAGTGAGCGAGCTTGTAAGCGAGGCATCACCGACGAGACGAATTGCCCTTTTTTGTACGGAATCCAAGAGTTTTAGGGTGTGTTTATGTGCAGCACTCCAAATATGGGAACAGTATTCCAGGACAGGTCGAATCTGTGCCTTATAGATCATAAGCAGCTGACCTGAGCTGAAATAGCTCCTGGCACGATTCGACAAGACAGGGTCTATACGGCTAGACAGAAACCGATTTTGTGCAAGAGTGGTAGATCTTAGGCATACACTTCTGATAGTAATGCTGCTATCAAAGCACTGAACTCCTACGTCATCGACACAAAGCTGACATGGGAGTGACGAAGAACTTGAAGACCAAATCATCCCCAGTAACAAAAATACCATTCATCTCTGCAATAAAAAGCTTGTAGAGAGTGCGTGACAAACTCCTTTATTATATGGAATAAAATTGACCTGTTCGGGCATTTTTGTGCCACTCAACCCCTAGTGATTGGACCGTTCAATGAAGGCCAGCCTGTATAACAAACGAAAGTGGCCTTTCCTTACAAACCTTTTATTTCCCAATATCAAAACCTACGAGGATATCTTGAAAAATTCTTAGCCTACTATAGAACCAGACAAAATATCATAGTCAAAATATTTCATTACTCAACATTATTCACCTCTTAATTGAATAGATTTATTACAGCAAACCTGCAACGTCTTTAGACAAAAAAAAAGATTCTTCTTGCTCTGCAAACCAGTCCTTCACAGCTTTCATTACCTCCTCGTTTGAAGAAAATTTACGACCTTTTTTTTCAGTTGAGTAAAGAGATGATAGTCGAACGGAGCCAAATCTGGCGAATAAGGGGGGTCTTCTTCTAATTCTAACACTAAATCACGATTTTTTTGCATGGCAACATGAGATTCGTGTACTGGGGCGTTGTCCTGTGAAAACAAAACACCTTTGGATAGCTTTCCGCGTCTTTTCTCTTTGATTTTTTTCCCGTAGAGTGGTCAGTAATGTCGAATAGTAATCTCCAGCTATTGTTCTACCATTATTCAAAGAATCAATCATGATTACTCCATGGCAATCCCAAAAAACTGAAGCAAGAACTTTTCCAGCAGATTTTTGGACACGAAACTTCCTAGGTCTTGAAGAACCAGAGTGTCGCCATTCCATCGATTGTTGCTTTGTTTCTGGATCGTAGAATCCATAGTGAAAATTCCGTTTAAGAAGTCTACATCGTTTTCAAATCGAGCACAGATCGAACGCGATGCTTCTACTCTTGCACGCTTTTGGTCAACATTCAAACATTTGGGGATCCATTTTGCAGAAATTTTCTCCTGTTCAAATTAACGTGAACTATATGATGAACGCGTTCGTATGAAATCTTCAGTGCTTCAGATATCCGTTTTAGCCCAATTCGACGGTCTGATAAAATCATGTCATGAACTGCATCGATATTTTCGGGGACTAACACAGAAACTGGCCTTCTCGATCGGTCATCATTGTAATGGAAAATTCACCTTTTTTGAAGCTTGCAGTCCAATTACTCACGGTCGCATATGGAGGACATTCATCACCAAAGGTATTAAGCATATCTTCGTAAATCTCCTTGCCTCTTAACCCTTTTAAATACAGGTACTTGATGATGGCTCGATACTCCAATTTTTAGATTTTTATAATTTCGGTGGACATCTTTTTTTTTAATTTATTGCGTAACTCTGGTTTACTTTTTCGACGTCGAACTCTACACTGACACTTCTAATAAGTTATTGTTCGTTGATATGGCATCACAATATTTCGTTTAACTAGATTAGATCGATACATCCTCGTATTCTGTATAATTTGAAATGAATTTCCGCAATAGAACGCTTGCACCGGAGCAAGTTGAACAATCTGCTGCTTCGCATGTTGGAAGGTCATAATAAAGCCCTTTCCTGATATTGAAATACTGAAAACGGTTTCGAATTTTAACGCGACCAAACAAAAATTAATAATGTTCTTGCATGTTTCCGTAATTGACTCACGGCGATCGGCTAGGGTGGGTTGGTTGCTATCAGTATATTAATAATTATTTCTTTCAGTACGAATTGAAAATGGTTTGTCATGGTTATAAATGGTTTTCAGCGTGGCAAGGGGTCTTTAACTCCCATCAATTTTCGTTGGACTTCATTTCAGTTGTCAGAATGGTTGATCTCCTTCGGGCGTTGAATGGAAAATGTAATATTACAAACAAATGTGTCCGAATTATGAGTTATCCTTTCGAATTGACAATTTGAAAAAAGGGCCGATATTCAATTATATTAACTTTTATGATATATAATTTTTCAGTTTATTTCAGTCCCCTTAGTGGCTTATTGTTATCGACTTCAAAGACAAGAAGCCTGGATGAAAACTGCCCAGAGAAAATACGGTTGAGCCTTCCACAGATATGCGATATTCAAATGGACTCGGTTTGCAGCAGAAAAAATTAATCAATGAGGATTTCGTCCTCATTTCTCTCATTGTAGGGCACTCTAACTGAAACGCTTCAATTCCAACTAATGCCTAATCCTGGATGTTGAAATCTATATCGACCCAATCGACTGCCTTCGGTTGTACATTGTTATTCAGTGCCTACACTCGTTCCATTTAGTCGAAATGTACTCGATAGTAGTCGATTAGATCAAGTTATTGTTCGAGTGTTCCCTATAATATTACCATATATCAAGCAACAATCACTTGAACAGTATTCCACCGTTAATCTCGAAAGCAAAGCGATGAAACCGATTTCATGGAACCTCTTAACCTGAATCCATGGATAAAGAGAATAGCCCAGATTAGTAATGAAAAAAGAGTTGCAATTGACGGAATGCAAATGCGGTTTTCTCCCCCTGAAAATACCATACTCATCCATATACATATAGCGGATCTGGGTGGATCTAAAGGAAATATCGATCAGTGAATTTGTTCTTCCCAATGAGATAAAATGATATTCGCCATTTCACTGATCAAGAACATTCATACCTCGAGTGGGCCGAGCTATTGAATTGAACTCTGAAATGAAATGTCGAAAATGTCGAAATTTTATTTTATCTTCAGTCTGCTCATAAAAAATTGGGCATGTTTGGGACTCACCAAGAATTTGACTGAGGACTGTCCTTCCGTCTTCTCCTAGGCAAGCACTTCGTGCGTCAAATGGGTTGGTGAACTGGACGAAAGCGTATCCTTTGTGCATTGAGATTCCTGCAAAGAAAAACCTCATAAATCTAGACGCAATGTGAAAACATCAATCTTATTTGAATATACGACTTTATGTTACAACCGATCTGGGAATAATTGACAGTTCTTTGACAGCTACTGTTAATATTCCTTTGACACCTGTCAAATTATTTTTTTCAATTGATTCATTGACCTGATGAGACCTGACTGATTATTTCTGGCTACGATCCCTATACGCACTAGCGGATCCAGTTTCTCAGGGGGCGCCATGAATTGATAGAAATTTCCTACCAACATTACAGGAATTAAATACAAAAAGAAATTTTTTTATTGAGGATATTAGGGATCGATCGATATGGCCGAGTTTGGCATCGAAATATAGGTTTTCGAGTACGAGTTGTTATTGAATTTGGAAGTTGTCCTTCCTATTCGAATCTTCAATAATAGCAATTTGGCGGAGCGACAGCACCTTACCTTGAGTGGTGTGAGCTCGTGAACAGAACTCGAAAATGAAAAATCAAAAAATAAAAACAGGAATAATTCACTACTTATAACGGCTACATGGGTGGTTTTGGTATCAAAATGTAGATTTTCGAGGTCGCTCTATTCAATAAAACATAATTCAAAGCCCTTACTATCACCGTTTAGATTTTTACCTGTCAAATGGCATTTTTTCGAAAAATCGGAAATTTCAAACTGTCATAACTTCCGTCCCTCTCTTCGCCGCCAAAAATTATTTATATTATATCGATCAACATAGCTCCAAGTATGTCTGTGCAAAATATGAGCGATTTGAAAAATCTCAAATTTTTGGTGAAAAATGCCAAAGGGGTAGGACCCACTAAAAACACCATATTTGTCAATAAAAAATATATTTGGGGAAGATCTAACGTTGTTATTGAATTTGGAAGTTGTACTTCCTATTCGAATCTTCAATAATAGCAATTTGGCGGAGCGACAGCACCCTTACCTTGAGTGGTGTGAGCTCGTGAACAGAACTCGAAAATGAAAAATCAAAAAATAAAAACAGGAATAATTCACTACTTATAAGGGCCACATGGGTGGTTTTGGTATCAAAATGTAGGTTTTCGAGGTCGCTCTATTCACTTAAACATAATCAAAGCCCTAACTATCACCGTTTAGATTTGTACCTGTCAAATGGCATTTTTTCGAAAAATCGGAAATTTCAAACTGTCGTAACTTCCGTCCCTCTCTTCGCCGCCAAGAATTATTTATATGTTATCGATCAGCATAGCTCCAAGTATGTCTGTGCAAAATATGAGCGATTTGAAAAATCTCAAATTTTTGGTGAAAAATGCGAAAGGGGTATGACCCACTAAAAACACCATATTTTTCAATAAAAAATATATTTGGGGAAGATCTAACGTTGTTATTGAATTTGGAAGTTGTACTTCCTATTCGAATCTTCAATAATAGCAATTTGGCGGAGCGACAGCACCCTTACCTTGAGTGGTGTGAGCTCGTTAACAGAACTCGAAAATGAAAACTCAAAAAATAAAAACAGGAATAATTCACTACTTATAAGGGCCACATGGGTGGTTTTGGTATCAAAATGTAAGTTCTCAAGGTCGCTCTATTCAATAAAACATAATTCAAAGCCCTAACTATCACCGTTTAGATTTTTACCTGTCATATGGCATTTTTTCGAAAAATCGAAAATTTCAAACTGTCATAACTTCCGTCCCTCTCTTCGCCGCCAAAAATTATTTATATTATATCGATCAGCATAGCTCCAAGTATGTCTGTGCAAAATATGAGCGATTTGAAAAATCTCAAATTTTTGGTGAAAAATGCCAAAGGGGTATGACCCACTAAAAACACCATATTTGTCAATAAAAAATATATTTGGGGAAGATCTAACGTTGTTATTGAATTTGGAAGTTGTACTTCCTATTCGAATCTTCAATAATAGCAATTTGGCGGAGCGACAGCACCCTTACCTTGAGTGGTGTGAGCTCGTGAACAGAACTCAAAAATGAAATATCAAAAAATAAAAACAGGAATAATTCACTACTTATAAGGGCCACATGGGTGGTTTTGGTATCAAAATGTAGGTCTTCGAGGTCGCTCTATTCAATAAAACATAATTCAAAGCCCTAACTATCACCGTTTAGATTTTTACCTGTCAAATGGCATTTTTTCGAAAAATCGGAAATTTCGAACTGTCATAACTTCCGTCCCTCTTTTCGCCGCCAAGAATTATTTATATTATATCGATCAGCATAGCTCCAAGTATGTCTGTGCAAAATATGAGCGATTTGAAAAATCTCAAATTTTTGGTGAAATATGCCAAAGGGGTATACCCACTAAAAACACCATATTTGTCAATAAAAAATATATTTGGGGAAGATCTAACGTTTTAATTGAATTTGGAAGTTGTACTTCCTATTCGAATCTTCAATAATAGCAATTTGGCGGAGCGACAGCACCCTTACCTTGAGTGGTGTGAGCTCGTGAACAGAACTCGAAAATGAAAAATCAAAAAATAAAAACAGTAATAATTCACTACTTATAAGGGCCACATGGGTGGTTTTGGTATCAAAATGTAGGTTTTCGAGGTCGCTCTATTCAAAAAAACATAATTCAAAGCCCTAACTATCACCGTTCAGATTTTTACCTGTCAAATGGCATTTTTTCGAAAAATCGAAATTTGAAATCGTCATTGCTCCCGTTCCTGTGGTCGGATCCATTTTTTGTTTGTATATTCCTAATCAGGATTGTTCCAAGTATCTCTAGGTCTAATGAAATCGATTTCGAAAATGTCAATACTGTCAAACTCAAAATTACCCCATTTCTCATCAACACGGATTCCCTGGGAAGTTGTTATTTGATCGTTAAGGTCTTTATCCCATTCGAATATTTCAGAGTACCCATTTTGCTGATCCATAACACCAAAACTGTGCATGGTCTTAGCGTGTGAACCACTAGCGGATCCAGAACAGTTTTTAAGGAAAGGTAGTGCTAGTGCCTAGACGTTTCCGGTCTTCCGAACCTCTTATTCTTCATGAAAGGAAGAACAGAACATGAAACCATACTTGCGAATGAATTCCTCCAGATATCCCGAAAATTCTAGAACTCCGGAAAGCAATAACTCAGCCGACAGTGAAAACAAACTTAATTTCGCAGTCGCGAATCTCCGAACAAGCCATGATACGATACTTATTCAATATTTGAAGGAGCGATAGGGAAGCCGAACATAAAAGAAGAACCTGGAAAATCCAATCGGGGACCCGTTCGGAAACAGTTGACAGCAATGAAGTTGCCGATGAGAAATGGGCTCCGGTCTCCAGTCAATTTATCGGCCACCCATCCGGAATCTAATTAGGTGAATTGGGTTAGTGATATGAAATTACTCCGGAGCCCGGATCTGCTTCGAGAAACAGTGTACAATGCCGATAAGGCGGTTCGTTGGGTCGTCGACTGAAATCGCGTTACCAGCCACTGTAAAAACGCACTATCGTGATGGCAACTATCACTTTTTGATTTGGTCCCGTGGCCGGAGGGAGATCTATGTCATTATCTAGGACGCTCCCCGGGTCGAATCATATTTCTCGGAGGTAATAGCCTGTCTGAAATGACGTCGCTGATTAACCCAGCCGTATTAGATACTGGCCGATAGCGTTCGGTGGATATCGAAAAAGTTCCATTCTTTTATGGGTTTGATTTCGGCCACTTAGGCTTTATGTGTGGTGTCGAGTGAAAATGAACGAGCACGAGCGCTTCTCTTTTTTACCACTCACATTTCGAATAAGATCGGTTATGAATCCAGTTCATTGGGTTCGAAGAAAGCTGAAAATTCCTTTGGTTGTTTCGTCTACCTACGACAAGATCTGGCAAAATGAATCTCCTTTGTCGACAAGAAATGAGCTGTCTCCTTCAAAAAGGTTGTATAAATTGATTTTCAACCATATGGGATCGATCACTCATACTGCAATATTTGAAGAAGTTTGGGGAATTCATCTAGGTTTTTGAGACAATATAACCATGTCCTGTGAATCTTCATTCAGTTTCTCAGCATAAGCTCGTAAAACTGAATATACTGCTCCACAAGAGTTAGGGGATATCGCTATTCAATCGTTTTTAAAAGTATGTAATCTTCGAGAAAATCGCTGTGAAATCATTTAAAACTCAATAACAACTTGAATCGATCCAATAGAAATCAGTATGAGACATTTCGTCAATCTGGTCGCCTTTTTTCTGAAGTTTGGTTCTTTGCATATGCTTCATGAAGGTTCTTACTTTGAAATGAAGTCAGTTCATCAACCGCTTCGATTTGAAACGAGTTTTCTGAAAATGCCAAGACGTAAATTAAAAAAAGCTGAGGCTAATAGGGCTATCGGAAAGCTACAGGGTGGTCTAACTCAGGTTGTTGTAGCGGAAAGGCTCCAAGTCAGCGAAAGTGTGATATCTCCACTTTGGAATAGGTTCAGGGAGACAGGTTCCGTGTTGGAAAGACCAAGGCTTGATGGGCGACAAAAAACAACACCTGCTCAGGATCGTTTCATCACCGTTTCGGCGAGAAGAAACCCTACATCTACGTGTAGAATGGCTACGAAATACTGTTCAAAATGCAGATGGGGTCCAAGTTTCCATCGACACCATCAGACGACGTTTGAGAGAGGTGAATCTAGGTTCTAGACGTCCATAAAATAAAGAGGAGTTCCATTAACACGTGATCATGAGCGTCAAAGACTGGAATGGGCAAGGCAACATATCAATTGGAACGATCAATGGCGTAGTGTCCTTTTCACTGATGAATCCAGATATGGACGATTTTCAGATTTTCGCAGAATAAGGGTATAGACAATCCCACGCATACCACGTAATCGTCCATTCCGAGGGGGTAGTGTTATGGTATGGGCCGGGATATATTTCAACGGGCGCAGATATCTACACATTTGTCGTGGAAATATGACCGCCTCACACTATAGGGAGCATGACATTGACAATGTTGTGCCAAATTTTCACGCTGCTATTGGTGAAACTTTTCAATTTCTAGACGATAACGCTAGACCGCACCGTGCAGCCATAGTTGAGAATGCCCGCGAGGAGCTTGGTATTCCACATTTACCAATACCTCCGCACTCACCAGATTTGAATTGCATAGAACATGCATGGGATATGCTCCAAAGAAGATTTGATAATCAACAACCTACCCCAGATTCCTTAAATGATCTGAGAGACCTTCTGCCCCGTTTATGGAACCAAATTCCTCAAGAAATGTTCAACAACTTCGTGTGTAGTATGCAAAGAAGATGTCAAGCTGTTATTGATACCCGTAGTGGCCATACATTGTATTGATAGTCTTAAAATGCTTGAATTCTCTGGGAATAAAATTTCGTTATTTTACTCGATTTTTCTCAACCACCCTGCATACGCTGCAGACCAACAGGCTAAAATTAATTTGCAACTTGAAATCATATTAATATGAATTTTCATCACAAAAATCTTATTTTAACTATATTTTTTTGCAATTTAAGTCAATATCCCTAACTCATGTGGAGCAGTTTATATGGTGACACATTTATTACAGAACAAGTTGCATTAGGGAACACATGCTAGACATCGAATACCCCAAGCCCAAAGATTCTCTCATTGGTCTGTAGATTCAAGAGATGGGTTGTTTTTCCCACTATTGTCCAAAATGGCAAATGAGAGCACTTAGCGAGGCGTTTTTCGATTCTGAAACCCAATCAATTTTAGATCTTTCCCTCTTTTACTCAGAAGAAATGAACCTCCCTTATTTTCCAGCTTGTCTTCAATAACCCTATGTCAGTTGTTAATCAGAATCGTTCATCAATTGTCAGTTATAAGCAGTTCTCAATCAACATCGTCAGTCAGTTTTTGTGAATCACAACCTATCATAATTCTTCCTTGCTATACATTTTCATATAGAAGGTAGATTTTATGATTGTATACATAAAACTTGTATAATTATTTCGTGCTTGTTGTCTAAGTAAAGGTAACAAGAAAATCACAGTTTGTTTTTTGTTGAGATTTACGTCTCTATCCCAGATGTCTTCTTTTCCTTCTTCGGATATGATGTGCACCAAAGGAGAATCGGGATTCATCAGAAAAGACGACCTGAAGCCATTCCACATTCCAATGTTGTCGTTCTCTGCAGCACTGTAATCGTTGCCGGCGATGCTCAACCGTCAGAAGTATCACAAGATGAGGTCGATAATGCTGCAGTCCCAAAGACCTTATCCGGCGGTAAACCGTTGGGACAGTTGCAGGATGGCCTTGTTCTCCTAACCACTAATTAGCCAAAGATCGAGTTATCGCAAATTGGTCTCTAATGGCCATAAGTCTTGAACGTCGATCTTGAACTCCATTTGTGCCCCTTCGACGTCCGGTTCATACTGTTCTTCGATTTTGGCCATTGTCAAAGCACGCTTGACAACATATCTCATAACTGTAGTTGGATTTCTGTTCGTACGGTTAGCGATTTCTCAAGATGACAACCCCGCCTCCCGTGGACCAATAATTTGACCTCTTTCAAATTCACTGAGCTGGCGATAAATTCCGCGTACACGTGCTCTAGGAATCTTAACAACAACTAAACATCGACTTTGGATTTCCTCGAACAGCTGGTTTGTTGTGAAATTTAAAAAATTTGCGAAAAACGACTACAATATTCAAGTAACAAAAAATTTTGACATGAAAAGACCTTCACGATTTTTTTCTGCAAATTTAATCAATTACTCCTTGCTATACTATCTATGTCAAAAAATTTACAGATTTCGCAATCCTTGCAACCATCAGAGACATTGGAAATGATAACATCACATGTGAATATTACCAACATTTATTTGCATTTGAACTTAAAATAAAATAGTATTGTCAATAATAATAATCTCCTCCACGGTGCCAAATGTGCAACTCCCAACTCACCATAAGTCATATAATCATAGAATGCCAGCTATTCGAAGCCCAAAGAAAATTACACAACGTTAGCAACAAAATGGAAGAAGCCCTCAACATCAGTTCACCGTCCTGCACCAATACAATAGCATTCATTAAAAGCATCAAAAAATAATAATAATAATAAGCAATAATAATTGCAAGAAACAATCAACATTCCTAACATAAACATGTATGAGGAAATCTTGTCACCGTATTTTAAAACAAACATGTTCTTTCTAAAGTAAGTATTCAGATATAATAATAAAAAATAGAGATATAAATGATTGGATGAAGCTGGGTCCATCCTGTCATTCCTGTCCAAGTGAATTTTGATTTAAGCAAATCTGGGTTTTCATAAAATTGGCTTAAGATAGAAGGATTCAGTTTTTACTAAAATTCATGAATCTTATATGTACATACTTAGATCAACTCTCATCGGATGAAGTTGAGTCCATCCTGTCCAATATTTTCTGAGCGAATTTTTATTTTACCAAATCTGAGTTTTCATGAAATTAGTTTGAGATAGAAAGATTCTGTTTTTACTAAAATTCAGGAATCTTATATGTAGGTACTCGGAGTAAACATCATCAGAAGAAGCTGAGTCCACCCCGTCTAATATTTTCGAAGAGAATTTTTATTTTACCAAATCTGAGTATTCTCGAAATTGGCTTGAGATAGTAGGATTATGTTTTTACTAAAATTCATGAATCTTATATGTAGGGGAGGACGGGGGAATTCCACGCACCAAAGGGAAAATGCTCACAAAAACCTTCCTATGTAAGTACCTACACACAAACTTTCATAATTTAACTGCTGAATCATGAACCCATTTGGAACTTTTTCATCACAAGAAAAGGTTCAACTACCTCTACCAATTGAGAAAAAAAATAATTCTGAAAACTGTCTTTTCGCGGTATTCCCCCACGTACTGGGTTATACCGCGCATGCGATGGTATAATTATGCGCATTTATTGAACAGCTGAGAAACTCGAAAAAACATTTTATTTTTTAGGTAATAACCAACTACAATGTAAATTAAACAAATTTCCATGAATAGGTACAAAAAATATTATTGAAGAATTATCCCGCTACAGCTGCGCGTTATTCCCCCGGAGTGAGTCACCTAACCTAACTAATCACCGACAGTAGATGACGAAATACAATTAACTGTTCTTTTGCATTAAATAATGTACACGTATGAACGGAAATAGTCATGCAATAGATTCATTAGAAATTAATAATAGAAGTAGGTACTTTCCACGATTCCAATTCCTCTCGAAAATTAGATCGGAGCGTCGTGAAACGAACAATCGGCTCCCTGGTCTAAACTAAAAACACGAATACCTTTAAATTACGGGAGGATGTTGGCAAGGCAAATACGAGACGATGCGCTGTATCTAAATTTTGAAATAACTGAACTGTGTTGCAGAATATCAATGCGCAGAATTCCCCGTGCGCGGAATTCCCCCGTCCTCCCCTACTCGGAGGAAATATCATCAGATGAAGCCGAGTCCACTCCGTCCAATATTTCCGAAGTGAATTTAGATTTTAGCAAATCTGGGTATTCATGTAATTGGCTTTAGATAGAAGGATTCTGTTTCTACTAAAATTCATGAATCTTATATGTACTCGGATCAACTATTGACCTATTCTTCAAATACCGAAATAATTGCCCAATCTGGCAACGTTGCGGCGAATTTGACGGACCACTCACCGCGGCCCAGATCTCACTTGATGAAACCACAATATAAACAATTATACACTCGAAGTGCTAATGAAGGAAATAAAACATCAGATGCCGTATAAGCCCTTCGATATTTAAGTGGTTTTATTTTTCTGTTTTAGTTATTTTCAGTGTGTGTTTTGTAAAACTTTTGGTTTTTCTTTGATTGTGCTCTAGTGCTTTGTGTTGTTAAACTAAATTTTGACTCCTAATATTTTTATTTTTGGAGTAATAGGTATGGTTGATGTTTGTGTACAACAAGCGTTCAATTAACTAAATATCGGCGGAAAACTTCTTCTGGACGACGAAGAATGGAAAAATAGGCGATTTGCTTTCGATATTCCGCCCCAAAATTGCCGATCGATTCGAAAATTCCGAAATCAATTCGGAACTATTTGCCGGTGCGTAGACCTGGGATATTCGTTTCGGGATTTTCCCCTTTACGGCTAGTGTAACCAAATACAGAACAGTTTCGATTATGCAGCGACATAATTCAAAGTATAAAACTTTAAAAAAGGTACACAAAAAATCAAACTTGATCTGCAATGAAGACAAAAAATAGAATAAAAACAATGCAATACGAATTATTTTACTCGTTGCTTCAATTTTTTCCGCCAGAGGTCTCATTGAATTCTACTCCGCCCAATACACAAAGCGCGTTCGGCATTAGCATCCGAGAGCGGACGGATTTTTTAGTCACGTGATCACAAATTGTACAGATTTGTCAGATTTTTCTGTTATAAACGAACGGTACGGAGCTTTCAGATCGTTTTTTCTGTTTGTCAGATATTGAATTAGTGATTAAAGGTCTATTCGGCCGTAGAGGTAGTCTGGATTCTATTTCAATTCTTTCGTTATAGCTCTCAACACTTCTACCCCTTGGTTGAAATGATTCAATATTTTGAATCATTATTTTTTTATCAAACGACATTTTTTATTTATTACTACACAACAAATAACATAAGACACGAAATTTTAACAGACTGTTCAAGAATATTCGAAGCAGGAAACTCATAAATGCAGATAAAATCTATTGACAAATGCAGAAAAGTAATTTCTGTTTCTGTTCTGTTGAAAAAATCCGTTTGCTCCGTCGAAATACAGCGAGCAAAAAGATCTACATCCGATTGATCAGATTTTTTTGCCGAACGGTCCAGATGTGTACTCCCCTCAATCTGGATGTAATAAACGAACGGTTCAGATCAATCCAACCAGTCGGATGTCATTGTCGAACGCGCTTACAGGATACATTAAAAGGCAAATAAACCCAAGAGTAGAATCACAGTATAGACACTAACTATTGGTGTCTATACTGTGGTAGAATGCCGATGTAAGGCCAAACTTGACCTGCGCGCTGGCGGGTTTCTCATCGCATTGCCAACATCTGATTTTGACACTTTGTGACTTTGACCATTACCTTTATTATTATTATGTGGTCGATCCATAGAACTTATAGTATATATATAAGTTCTATGGGTCGATTAGAAATACTAAAAACTTGTATTATAACTAAACATTTCAGATTCCGGAATATCACGCGAAATCCATCAATTTATTTCTCATTGAAGTATTTCAAAACGTTTTACCCAAACCGTGAGTGAATTAGGTCTTGGATTAATTGAATTACGTTATCTGTTAAAATTATAACCGAATTCAATGTCATTATTCGCAACTTTGAAATTAGAATTTTACCCAAATGAATTTCATCTGCATAGTTAGTAAGGTGTGACTACACAATAATTTATTTCAATTCCTATCACAATCGATGAAATCAAAATAATATTTTTCCATTTTAAGTCCTAGAATTGGGATGGAATATGCATTGTAGAATTCAAAATGAAAGAAACAAAAATTTTTCACTACCATATATTATTCATTGTTTTATTGAGAGCAATGATTATATAATACGTAAACAAACAGAAAATGTTCGCTGAGGTTGGTGCAATGCTTCTCTCAGAAGAGAATTTGAGTCTTCTTCAAGATACCATGTGTTCAAATCTGATAAGAGAAAATGCAAGAGCAGAAAAATGAACAAAATAATCTCTTCACCATGCTGGCTAAGTAGTTTCCTGGAAGATGATTTAAAATAATATGCTCAATAAAACTCTGAAAATATTCTACCACTTCATTTGAAGAAATTTTGCTATAGAACACTTTAAAACATATTCTATTGTTTCCTCGGATAATATGACTGCTTTTCTATTATTTTTTTTGCAAATTTCACCTTAGATTTCTGTGCAAGCCATCTGTTTAATTCCTCTCTCTATTCCTGGTCCAACAATTCAATTATTTTCATTAATTTAATTCCTCATCAGAAGGCTATAAAACACAATCAAAATATCCAAGAGAAGAATCGAAACACAGTTTGAACTACATTACATTTTCATCGTAACAATTGTATATGACGTTGAACTTTCTGGATTTGATGCTAATTCTTTTATGAAGAATTTCACATCATCCTGGTATGCCATTTGACTAGTTGAGATTTCATACATATACTATCTTCATCTGAAACAGAATTCCTTCTGCGCCCAAACATAAATGCAGAATGTATATACTTACACGATATGGTTTTGCTATATTATAGAACGTTTATATTGGTGTAAGCATATTTTGCATTCTGCACCATAATATCTTATTTGGCAATGTTCATCAGAAGAAGTTATTATAGAAACATTGCAGTACTTATCTTCGTATTGGGATTTTACTCTAAAACAATTCTTACGAACATTCTCCACTTTTTCTTTAATAATGAAGGACTTACAATATGCTTCCACAGTAACCCTATGATAATTAATAGTTGTTTGCATTTGGTCTTTCTCTGTGAAGAATTTGTTTCCACATTTTACATCCACTATTTGGTCTTATGAACCCAAAAACTTTTCTACTCTAAAATAAAGAAATATTTAACGAGGATTTCAAGTTATAACTTGAGTTAGTATTCTATATCTATGTTATAACTAGATAACCATAAATACCTTATATGTATTATTTTTCCTTCCATTTTATTGTATTTCAAATACATATTTATTTCAACTTTCTATAGCCATAGTAAAAAATTACCTATCTTTTTCTCAATGAATTTGAGAATAAGAATAAACACAAATGAGATTTTATTGAAGTTCAGCTCTCAATCGCTCGAATGTCGAATGACATGACAGCTAGAACATTGTTTATAAACAATGCGCTGAGGATCGTAGTTACGAGCATTCAAATGTCGTGTCGGAGATTCACGAACCGATCCGAACCTCCCCGAAAGAATTGCCTTTTAATGTATCCTCCCAATACACCTATCAGCACCTATCTTAATAAATCACGCGATAACTTTCGAATGCTGTTTTGGTCTACTGGCGACACTTTTGTCTTTTGACCTTGAACGAAAACTCCTAACTTGCGTGTAATATACGAACATAAACATTTCCAATGTTAAAAATTTAAAATTTAAACAGCTCCTTCTGGGTGTTGCTTTTACTTTGTCAGTTAGTATATATTTTCTAATTTCATAATTATTTTAATACTCTGCTACAGAAAACCATGTTTCATTGAACACTGAAATTTTGCGCTCTCACTGAAACACACTTTATATTGAATTTTTACGAAGTGATTGCATCGATATTCTCGTTTATCCCAATATCCATTCCATCGGACAATTATCTAGGAATAAACTGTCGAAATCATGCGTTCGAATTCGAATCTCAAAGCGGATGTCAACTAAATCTTCCTCCCGCCATCTGACACCCATTAATGGTTGGCTGCTGTAGCATTGAGAAGGGTTTCATCCGGATGCATTTCACAACTGTTTCTGGTTTCTAAAATCTGTGGCACCAGATCTGCGGCAATACTTGATGAGGGTGTGTCATTTTCTAGCAATTCGGATCTCACTACAGGATCAATTAGTCCACAGCTGATACATTTTCGGAGCTGACCGTTTTACATTGTACTTCGAAAGGCAACGATTGTATTAGAAATAACTGTAAAAACAAAAAGTACTGTCGCAAACAACTAAGACAGTGCTATGTAGAAAGAAAGAATGGGAAAAGGAATACAGTACACAGTTCAAAGTAAATGTACCTACCATTAAATGGTATACAGATGGTTCTAAAACCAATGAGTATCGAAGACCTGAAAAAATACGCATAAAAAATTTCAAACATTGTGTATCTGATATAATGATTTTCAATCGCTAAAACCCCCCCATAATTTTTTGCATTAATTAAGCTCCTATCCAAATACAATTTTTTTTTAAATATGAAAAATTGATTTGTCTAGGGCACTCCGATGAATTTTCTGAAAAAAATTGATGAACAACCGATGAAAAACGATTATGAAGTTAATTTTCATAGACTCTCAAATTCAACCTGATTTTTTCATGCGAAAAAATTATTTTTTCGAAGAGAAAAATTAGAGTGCCCTCAAGACATCCTTTAACTTCAATTTGAAGAAAAATCAAGCTTTTAGGTGAAAAATTGAGGGCGTAAACTTGGGAAAATGAAAGGCACTTTTTGAACGTAGAATCGGTGCCGCAGCCGATCTTTTCATGCGGAAAAATATTTTTATCAAAGAGAAAAAATTGGTGTGCCCTCAAGACATCCTTCAACTTCAATTTAAAAAAAAATCAAGCTTTTAGGTGAAAAATTGAGGGCGTGAACTTGGAAAAATGAAAGGCACTTTTTGAATGGAGAATCGGTACCGTAGCCGTCGGCCAAAGTATAACGGCCCCTTAATAAACAACTATCTGTCGAAAGTAAAGCCCCTATCCGAGTGTAAACAACAACTGTTAGTTGTTAGATTCGATATGATCAACGACTCTCAAAGCTCAGAGCTGCCAAAAAGACCATCTCCTTGATGTAGCTCCCGAGCAATTCCATTTGTATCGTGGCAAACTCACCATTTCGACATTTCGCCACATGAAATAGCAACCATTAGGCACGTTTCGATTCCACTCATAATCCCTACAGCAAATACGAAAACCCCCTTTATTCCATGAAGTAGAAATAAAATCTTATACAAATATTTTCTTGCGACAGAATGGCTGCAGAGCAGATTCGGATGGGAAAATACGTTATGTAAATTAGGTGCACATTAGCAAGGCAACATTAAAAAAAGGGTGTCAAGCATCTCTTGGCCAACGAAAACGGTGCAAAAAGAAACACGGAATATTTCTAGACCCTCCGTTTATACGAACGCCAACGAAAAAGGAAATGCTCGAATGGTGAATTCTTGTAAAAGTACTTTCAATATTCATGACTTTCCCAGTATCCACTTTGTGATATCCGTAGGTAATTTTCCGAAGGAATGTGATATGGGTTTGCTGCAACTAGCTGGAAATGTTATAATTTTAGGAATTAAAACCAGATCGATTCTATACTTCAAGATTTGAAAATGGAGTTTACTCAAATGAAGTCATACCATGAACTACGCCGTTAATAAAAAAGGAACGATGCATGCTTCAACAACGCATTGAAATTATTAAAATTCACTATAAAAATAGTGCTGGTTCCTCTTGCGTTTGTGATGGTTCTTCAACGAGGATCGCCTCTTATTCTTCATTTATGAACATTGGTGCAGCTCCTGGTTGTTTTTCTTCTTTTAAATCATAATTGCCACTTTTAAATCGAGCATACAACTTCTGAACTCATTTCTAAGCGCTTCAAACGAGGGCTAAATCAATTTGTCACGATCTCTATATTTTTCGAATTTGAGCAGGGACTGAGAGATGCTGACCAAGGTTTTGATCATTTCAGATCTCGTCAGGACAACTTAATTCACCTTGTTGTTGTTTTTATTGGAGATGAGTTATGTCGCTCTGACGAGATATAAAAAGATCAATACTTTCTCGACCAGAACTTCTGTTCGTTTCCCTCAACAAGTAGGTTTTTCAGATATGGCATTCGCATATGGCGTCTATATTAATTGTGTGTAGTCTTTTTTGCCTACGACTCATCTCCCTCTGTTATTATTATCCCTAACTCTTTAGGAACAAAAAGGACGAAGAGAAAAAAGGCAGGGACGATGTCATATGAATTCTGAAAGATCCTCCATGCTCCGACAATATCTTGACTATTTCCCGCTGTATGTAGTTGATAAATAAATTCTGTTTTAGAGTTGTCGCAATTTCATACAAACAGGATCATATTAAGACGACACAGTCAGTGCTGAAACGCGCCGAGGACTCACATAGCGATAGCGTATCCTGGAAAAGTAGGATTGAATGTCCCGATTTTAACATATTTCATTCTGAGAAAATCTTGGATTGAAAGTTTCTCCACATTATGTTTATTTTCCGTACCTTCGCTTAGGTTGATTCCTCTCGAGGTGGCAGGAAAACCGTTTATACATGAACCCTGAGCTGGCTTTAGAAGTCAGAAGTCGTGTGCATTACGAAAATATTGGCTGGCCGAATATTGCCGTTGTCTGCTGACTTTTTAGGGATAAATAGGTGTCAGAAATTGCTTGATTCTTCATTTTATTTAGATTAATTTTCAAACTAACTGAATTTTTATGACCATTTCGATTTGTCTGCGGATTTCGAGAGAATCGTGCAAACTTTTTTTTTCTCGAAATGGGTAGCAGATACGACAAAAGTGCAGAAGACATAAAGTTTGGCATAATAACAGAGCTTCTCTTTACAAATTTTTTACTAACAGTGGTTAACCAAAAAAAAGTTCTGGAGGAAAACAGCAGATAGCGTTCCAGAAAAAAATATCACCCTGTAGATTGACAATCGAAATTGTCTCATAACATGGTGTCAACTCCAAATTGTGATACCTATGCCAAATTTCAGTTGAATATCTTGTGAAATGCAGATACTATGGGGAAAAAACTTGATCACAGTAAAAACTTCAACACCCTGTATCTCGAGAACGAAACGTTTGCGGTCTCAAGTCTATGGGACATTTTTTCCTTAAAATTCCTCAAGGAATCTTTCCTATTCGTTTGAACCCTCAACGTCAACATTTATTCAATTCCGCCGACAAGCAAAGATGACTGAACCGGCAATCTGGATGCGTCCTTACGTTGTCGCCTTTCGTAAAATTAACTCTCCTACAAACTCCTCATATTTCACATAGTGGGCCATGTGAAAATCGACACTAATTAAACCGGATCGATCCGGGTTCTCCAACTACTTAAGGTCGTAAATATTTCAGTAGACTTTTATTGATATTAATTGCGGACCGGCACGATATATCAGACTGGAGTCAAGCTGGAAACAACGCCGTGCGTGTTCTACGTTATTTTATTTCACTCTTCATATTGTACCTTCTTCATGCTACATTCTGTCGAACTGTCTATACACCGCACAATTATGTGAGGAAATTGATGTGATTCACTTTTTTATTCCTGACCGCGTTTTTCTTAATTGATCCGCCATTGTTCTGGATCACTCGAAACTAATAACAGTGATCGATGGATGGGGATTTCCAATTAGTGTAAGTTTCAGGGAGCAAATAGTAAAAAAAAGGTTCGTCAATAATTCGTTCGGCTCTATCGATCTAAAACATTTAAGCACGTGGCAGATTAGGTATATCGAGTATTGGCAATAACTTTATTAAGTATTTCAAATGAAACAACCTCCCAGGAATTTTGATCGAATCCGAAAGCTCTCCATGATATCACTGTAACAAAA
Source organism: Adalia bipunctata (assembly GCA_910592335.1). Classification (NCBI taxonomy): domain Eukaryota; kingdom Metazoa; phylum Arthropoda; class Insecta; order Coleoptera; family Coccinellidae; genus Adalia; species Adalia bipunctata. The sequence goes on along the minus strand of OU342948.1, from coordinate 5,603,099 downwards.
CGAGACATTCTTATTATCAGCTCGCAAAAATATGTCGAATGCAACCAGAATGAGAAATATCTTTATCGTAAATTTATATGGATCTTTAAAAATTCGATTAAGGATGAAGAAATGACACTTTTGATCCGTGCAAATTCATCACGTCTACTGATTATATTTTTATCATACAATCTAAATTAATGACGCTAAATTCAACGTATCACGCTTGGGGATCTGAGACAAAACCCCTTGACGCCATACGACATGGCAAACAATAATACATTCATGCATCGACATGAATAAACTATTTGCACTGCGCAGATTTACCCAGTGGAGACTAAAGTTTGTCAAACTTTATCGTTCAACATCTGCATATTCATTTGTGTCAAGTGGGAATATCCAGGTTTGAAACAATGGCGTTTGTTTCGCGAAAACTTTTGGTTGAAGAAATATCAAAATTCTAAATGGCAAGGTGAACTGTCCCCTTGGATTCTAGTAAGTTTTCTATGGAAGTTTTGGGAACTGGTCTAATGGCAATTTTGAGATGTTGTGTATATCAACTGCATTACAATTTCTGTGTTTCCAATGATTTTCAGAAGTTTGTTCTTTCAGTGAAGAAAATGGACTCTCTGATCTCTGATTATCACCTGCAAAATTTCAAGTAAATCGGACCACTAATAGTGGGTCAAAATTCACTTGCAAGTTTCTACCTAAATATAAATATATTTTGCAATGTAAAGCTTGTAAAAAGCTTTTCTCTATTTCAGTATGGTAATGAGTTCATTACAGTACTGAAAACAGTGCTGTAATGAACTCATTACAGGTACAGCACTGTTTTTAGGAATATTTTTCGTTTTGTGGTTGTCAACAATGACTGTCGATCCTATCCATTTTCAACACACGTCAAGTTGGAAATGTCAATTTTCGTCAGTACACCAATTGCCAAGATACAATACAAAAGTCACTAGGATGTATAATTGTATAATATAAATTTTTCATCGAATTTCAACAGTATTTCACGAAATTTGACTGAAATAGAGAGAATATCGTCTCATACTCGTTGCAGAATGCCAATTTTGCAACTTGTTTTAGAATATACTACACACAACCAAACTTATATGGAATCACCCTGTTATTTGGAAAAAACGAATTTTAATTAAAAAAAGTCGCTGAAAAGTGAAGAGCAGTTTTCCCAAAACGAGTTTATTACAAAAATAATATAAATTATTAAAAGATTATTTTTATAATAGAACAGAAAATTAAAAGTGTAAATTTCTCTGAATATGATTTTTATGTAACTGAGAATTGAACAACAAATAAAACGATTTTAACAAATCAATAATCAGTATTACCACCCCTGGCATTGATACAAGCTTGAATTCGACGAGGCATGCTTTCTATTAAGTTGTTAATTTCTTCTTCTGTAACATTTGCCCATTCCTCTAAAGCCGCTTGTATAAGTTGCTCTTCGTTACTAGGATTATTTTGACGAGCTCTAATTTTTCTTTTGATCCTATCCCACAAGTGCTCGATAGGATTAAGGTCCGGTGAACAAGAAGGCCACTCTAAAACAGGCACACCTTCTGTTTCGAAAAAATTTTTTGCAACTCTGCTGGTATGTGGAGGTGCATTATCCTGCATAAATAGGAAATAATCTCCAAAAGCACCTCGCCAGAGCCTCACCACAGGTTGTAGCACTAGATCAACATACCTAGGCCCTGTCAGAGATTGTCTAATGGGAATTAAAGGAGTTTTCTCACCAAACATAATTCCGCCCCAAAACATTACAGTACCTCCTTTGTATTTAGGGATCGGTCTTGCAGCTTGGAGCCTAGCTTGCCTCCCTCTACCTCTTAAAATGCGAACACGCCGGTCCTCTGATCGTAGGCCAATTCTGGTCTCATCCGAAAAAAAGACATTTTTCCAATCTTCAATAGTCCAATTTTCATGCTCTAAACACCAATTAAAACGGTCAACTTTATTTTGCCTTGATAGTTCTGGAACTCTTAACGCTCTTCTCTTGAATAATTCCCGAGCGCGAAGTCTTTTTCTGATAGTTTCGACAGAAACACTACCACCTGTAGCTTGCAAAAATTGCCTTTGAAGCCTCTGAATGAGATACTACGGGATTTCTTCTTGCTGTTTGGGCTAAAAAGCGATCCTGCCTTTCTGTAGTTACTCTTCCACGACTTCTTCTCGGCCTATTCTTTAGGGTTCCTAACTCCAGAAACCTTGCATAGGTTTTTGAAACAACCCCTTGTGTAACCTCCACCGTTCTTGCAATCTGTCTTTGTGACATACCTTGTTCTGCCATAGTAATAATTCTTTCTCTCTGGACTTTCGATAACCCCACATAAAACATTTTTTTTAAAACTTCGCAAAAAAACAAAATATAAATTCACTGCGACGTTCGGACGAAATGGTAAAATCGACACTGCAAAGCCAAATCTTATCAAGTGCTTATGAACCTAACTGTTTTTGTGAGTAAACACATGCACTTTTTATTTGCTTCTAACGAAAAAGATATCAAAGTAATATTTCATCTTAATACTGGGTGATTCCATATAAATTTGGTTGTGTGTATTCGCACTCACCCGCAAGCCTTCCATATCTCTGAAACATCCTCTCGACGTCGGTCTTCGAGCACTGGAATGTGTTGAGGTTGCCGACAAAAACGCGAGAGTTCACAGCTTGGGGGTCCTGAGAATTTGTTTGGTTACCAACTTTGCTCATCTTCATTTTGGCGGTTTGTCTGTAACAAAAAAGCGGATTAGGTCAGTCAATTCGCTTGCAGAACGCCTGTTTTCAGTAACTATTTCAGTCCTTTTATTTTTAGTGAGAAAGTTTCCAAAGCGATAAAAATGCAAGCCGGCAAAAGTTGGGTTTTCAGCAATAAAAAACAGGGCGAGTCTTTGACTTGCACATATATTTTAACTGTTGATTCCTCCCATACCATTTTTCAAAATTCGGTTTCGTTTGGGAGATAGGGTTGTCGAAAATCCATGAAAAAAACACTTTTCTGTTTATATCTTCGTAACCAATATTCCAAATGAACTGAATTGTGGTTGATTGTTTACCCTATTCATGGTGCATATTCCTCAATCAAAATTTATTCGATTGGTATACTGGTATAAAAGCTACAGCGTAGCCGACTCATAAATCCACGCAAAAATATGATAAAACCACTTGAAAAAGATAAACGGTCATAGTTCCGAGAGAATCTATCATTTAAAAAAATTAAAGTATTCCTATGTTTTTTCAATGAAACGCGTCGTTTTCGAGTTATTTCCAATTTTACCCGATAAAATTTGACGAAAAAATCAGAAATCTTAAGAATAGTCTGGATGCTTCCCTGGATTCATAATATCACAGAATGGCTGAAATTTGTGACCTCTCTAACCTCTATACAAGTTAACAATGTCGTCAGAATGTTCATCAACTTTGTAAAGACTAAAATCTCAATGATGAAAAAACGTTTGATGTAGAGATATGTGATAATGAAATCCCACAAATGTGGGAGATGAAATTGAATTCTAAGAAGCATGAAATTATGCATTTTATACGCACAGTTTTTTTTTTAATTCATTGTTACCGGAAATACAAAATTCGGATATTGATGATGAATGTCGATAGAAACCACGTATTGAATTGAAATTAATGAAAAATAAAATGATACTTAGCACCTAATTATTACCCCCTCATGAGTATCGAAGAAAAAATTACGTTTCAAAGTTTATTTGAGGATGCTGTGTAGGTACCTGATTTAATGGTTTTCAATCATATTACCCCCCCCATGAAAAAGATCTATATCCACCCTTGCCATTGAGTTTAAATATATTCAAATTGAATGGCTTTACTCAGGAGTATTCGCCTTATACCTACCTGCATTTATGTTATGACACGAATCAAATAACTTTCAACTCTCAACAGGAAAGCTTCATGCCGACTGAGTGAGTAACCCTTAACCGTGCGTGTTTGGACACGTAGGCACTTATCCGTTTTTATCATCATCAAACCTCTTCCTCTGAAAGAGGAGAGTGCCTTATCGAGTTCATCGAACTATATTTTCCGGATGTGAAATAGAGGAACATTTCAGGACCCGTAATGCCGAAAACTGGTATACTGCAGTCGCGCATTAGTGGCTTCGAGCCTGTTTGAAACTTTAGTGACTGTCGACCGAGTCCGCAACAGAAAAAGCAATTACATCTCAGGTTTTTATTCCCATCTGTCGGTTTATCTCGCTCTAATTGCGGTTAATTCCGATCTAATTCAATTCTGTGGAAAAGCCGGCGGTGAGAGGACCTTTTGATAATTATTTTCCACTCTGGAGAAGTTGTCTGCCCGTCGGGCGCCAGTTATGATTATTGATGCTGAAAAATATTTTCTGATGTGGGGATGAGGGTCTCTTGCCGCGCGAGAGCAATTTTTAATTTTCGCCCTCTGTACACTTAATCATCGTATTGGATCGTTTTGTGGAGATCGGACAGCGCCTACCGGAGGACATTCTTGGTTGAAATTAATTTGCACGCGGGAGAAAATTGTAAATCATGGATGTTTTATGGCGAGGTCAACGTGAGGTAAATTTCTTGTAAGGATTTGTCAAAATTTGATGTAACGCTCTCTTCCTAACGTACGTTTCGAAACTTTTCGTTTATCCTGTCAGATTTTTCAAAGAACAGGTGCAAGTGCCCAGCTATTATTATTGTTAGTTGAGCTGGAGTCTTTATGGCTCAGTAAGCCTTCCGGGAACTGCGACCACTGAGATCTCTTGTTCTCTACCCTACTCATTCATTGAAACCCATGGAGGTAGTCGATAGTGTTGATAAGACCGACAACATTCTTAGGAGTCTTGGCCGTTACCTCGTGGGTATCCAGGACCGGTTTCCCCATATGAATGGTTCTTACACCAGCCAGATCTGGACACTTGTAAAAAATGTGTCCAGCTGTTTCTGCTTCTGAATCTTCTGATCCACAGAGCCTACAAATCTCTTTTGCTGACTTTCCATACGGTACAAAGGATCAAAGGATGTTCTATACCATCACCCGAAGCTGAGCTCGTGACAGCTTTAGGAGCTTACTGGTTTAGGTATAGAAGGTGTTGAACTGTTGATTATTTTTTTTAATGAAAATTGACTTCAACAAAAGCGTTTTTAAGATATTCAAAACAATTCTATTCGCACTCCCTGAATATTTAGGCACTCATGATTCGACCTTCCAAATACCTGCATTAATTCCAAGAGCTCTTGTAAAAAAACCTTTTAGGTTCAAGAAACATTCACATGGTTCAAAATCGAAAAATGTTTGTGGGAACAGGACCAAATAACAAGAATGACTTCTAAATCATATATTCGGCGACGTTTCGCAGATTATTTCGTCTGCTTCCTCAGGCCTAAAAGTTAAAATCCTAATTAGACATCACTTATACAAATCACATGAACAACGCAATAAAATACCTCTGTATAAGCCAGAAGTACAAAGATCTTTAAAATCAAAAAAGATCAAAAATCCGGGTTAATATATGGGATTCCGTGTTTGGATTGTGGGCAAATATATGTCGGACAAACAAGGCAATATTTACAGAGTAGAGTCAAACAGCACAAGTGTGATGTCAGAGATATAAAAAAACAAGGAAAAACGGCACTGTGTTCCCATTTCTTTAAAGAAGATCACAGGTTTGATTTTACAAATGTCAAAATCTCAGATAATGAAAAACATTACAAAAAAGAAATATATTAGAAATGATTCATATTAATATGAATGACTCTGTCAATTTTAGGTCTGATACAGAACATCTTAGCAAGTTGTATAATTCAATATTGATCAGATATAATCATGTGAGGGGTAGATAAATAGATTGGTCTTTTTGTGGAGTTTGTGTATCCTGTTGATGTGTCTAAGGACAAACACAAAGAATAAGAATAACTGTGGTGGTTGGCAGTTGACAATTTTTATATGACATGTCGTCGGTTTTAGGTTAAGATTTCCAAAAATATAATAAATATCAAAAAATTGTTGTTTCAAAAGATTTTTCAAACTATATATGCGTTAAATTAAGGTGGAGGTTTTTATTCTTGATGTCCGATTTCCGCTTGTTTCATTTTGGTTTCAAAGATCTTTGTACTTCTGGCTTATATAGAGGTATTTCATTGCGTTGTTCATGTGATTTGTATAAGTGATGTCTAATTAGGATTTTAACTTTTAGGCCTGAGGAAGCAGACGAAACGTCGCCGAATATATGATTTGGAAGTCATTCTTGTTATTTGGTCCTGGTCCCACAAACATTTTTCGATTTTGTATGATTCTTGGAGGACACTAAAAGAAATTATATATTCACATGATTTGTGGGTTTTCCCTACAAAAACTGGCACAGCAAAGTATATATTTATATGTCTTAAGGTTTCGTGATCCAAAACAATTTAATATATATTTTTATAAGTATTGAATGAATGAAAAGGAGATTCCCCATCCTTTTTGGGTATTTTGTAACATTTCCAACATCAAAATGAACAAATATTTTAGTGTTTTTTCATTTCAGTATTGTATTCTATCATTCAGTTAATCAAACGTCTATCTCATTGTTCTTTCAGAATTTACCGTTTTTTTGTAAATAATATTACAACAATGTGTTGTTTTCGCGAAATTTATTTCCTTGAATGTTTCTGTTGGAAATGATAAATATCCATTTTGATCAACGACAATTTATTAAGGTTTGTTTTAGCCGTCGATTATTGAAAATTTATTTTTTCTTAAAATTGTGGATTCTAACATGGAATTGAATTTCTTTTAAATGACACGCTCCGCAGGTATCTCCTCCCAGATGACTGGTGAAGGAAAGAGAGAGTATTATACAGCTAGTGTGAGATCTAGTTCAGGGTAGGATTTCTTGTTATATTCCCTGCGCCCCAAAATTTGTTCTATTAAGCTGAATAATCCAATAAATAAAATTTAATGCACTGCACTGCCATCTGGCGATATACGTTTCTTATTTCGAAGGTTAAGACCCTTAAGAAAGGCCTCAAGCTCATCAGCTAGTACGATAGGGTCAAGCACATTCAAATGGATATTTTGGGCATGAAACAAAATTGCAAAATAGACCAACATAAACTCGCCTGGCTCTGTTTTCGCAATATCTAATGCGAATATTACGAAGCCAAAATTTGTGGGCTAATCAAGTTGTAACAGTGTTCAGATATGCAGTCAGGAGATCCCTAATTTACCTTTAAACCATCTATAAGTATTCACTCTTTCTGCCCTCCCATACAATTCCGTTCTCAACCCCAGCCCCAGAGCGAATTACTATTTTTGGATTTAGCAAACGGTCCGAAAAGGTTGAAATATGTTGTAATTAAGGTCGGAATGTTTCGGAAGACTCCGATACAAATGAACACGCTACCTGAATCTTGATAAGGCCGTTTTTATCAGGCGGAATACAGTAGCCCCGCGATGGACTTGTATCAATGGAGTTGAACTATGGTCCAATTAAACGAGACCGCACTGATTAATCACCTCATTATTTGCGATATAATTGAAATAACACGCTGCTGAAACTCCATCCGAGCGTTTGAACAGAACGGATCATTGAAAGAGATAACAACATGTATCTTGAGGAGCATACACATTGTGCCGATTCAGCTTTTCGTCTAGTTTTCGTTCACACTGATTTTGAAAATAAATTTGTTAACGTTGTTGCGGTGTGAGTCTCTCCATGATAATTTATCAATGCTTACTGAACAGAAATGTCAAAACAACATGGCTTCCACCGTTTGTCAAATCACAGTTATCCCTATCGAAAATTCTATCACTTAAAAAAAACACCCGATAGTTTTAATCAATGTTTATATAGTTTGAATCAATTCGATCAATGCTCTGAGATGCAAATCATCTGTTCAGGCCTCAGTATATCACCCCAATTTTTCTCCTCTGTACATTTCTTTGACTATATCCGATAGACATCGCATTCCATTGTAGAATCATGATTTGTTTTGGCTCCCACATTGAAAGTCAACACAATGAGTGGAACAAAGATAAAAGATCGGATCTCTTTGTTCAACCACGCTTTGTGGCAACACCGCATGAATCCTTTGCTTTGGATGAACATGGGCGTGCGATTTTAAATCACTTCTGCCGCGACATTTATTGTTATTCAGAATAAATCTTTCTTTCAATATAATTTTATTGAAAATATTTCACAAATGTAAGGAATAATGAATTTTTCAGTGTTCATTACTCTAAAGCTTCGAAAATAACTAATTTCAACTCTACAAAAATATTTAATACTGGATTGACTCGGTCTTCACTGGATGGAAATTCCTTTTCATAGGAATCAAATCCTGACTGTGATATGAATTTGTAGGCACCTGATCAGATACAAGCTGAAAGCTTCCTTATTTAAAGTTTCTACGCCACTGAATCATAAAGAGCTAAATTCCACCAAAGTTTCTCCTGTAATTCAACGGATTCTTCCGGCAACGTTGGTTTATCGAGAACCACGTGTTGACCAAAGTATCTCCATCTCTTTTCAAACTGAAGTAGACATAAGGGCGGTGTTGTCATGAATCTGACCTGAATTTCTTCTGTGCAATATCCCTAGCATAAAATAGTATAATCAACTATGTTCTTTGATTTACTCATCAATAATATATCCGGAAAGACTGTCTCAATTAAAAATTATGAGATGTTGATGTTGTATCAATTAAGCATTGGAAATGAGGTAAATAGTTTATGTGTATAATAATACGTCATCAGGGAAACCTACAATCTGCTCAGTTTGGCAACATGAACATATTGCAAACGATTCAAGTGGACCAGCTCTAAGTTTCAGATGCGACACATTTTAATGCAAATGAAGGGGTTTCTATATAGTCTAAGGTACATTCACTACCATCCTCTATTCCTCTGAGGAGATAATTGCCATATGTACGTGCCACATGAAATACTGCGGATGGTTTCGCTTCAAATTATCCGTCTGGCCAATGTCGATATTTATGTCCTCTCGAAGTAACGATTGATGCATCATTCGCATTCACTGACGTTGATCGGTCTTCATTCCGTCATACCGGCAATTCTGGAATTCGAATATTGAGCACTGCCGTCGAAATTGCAATGTTGCAAACGATATAATTCAATTACGCAAAGTTGACATGCTTCAGGGTACACATAATTGAACGCCCCGTGAGTTATTGGTACAGCCGCGGAGTTATTTGAAAATTGTGATGTCATGAGTGACTGTCTAATTCTAGGTATTTGAAAATGAATTATCAATTATAATACGATATGTCATTATTCAATTATAGTCGGTGAGTTTTTGGGTCACATATTTTCCTGTGTTGAAAATTGGAGAACCGTAGTCCAACTCGAAAATGAAATATTGAAAGGATAATTGATACACCAAATAATCGTTAGATTAGGATTATATGGTTGAGTTTGGTAACAGATTATGGGTTTTCCGAGACGCTGAATCAAATGGAAAATTATCAAAGGCTCTATCGAACAAAGTCTGGAAATCCACATGTGAAATGAATTTGTCAAAACTCCCGTGTCTTTCTTCGGATCCATATGAAGTTGGTATATTGATGATCAGCATTGTCAGAAGTAGAGGAAAGTCGCCAAATATGAAATAGTATCCTAATATGGAATACCTTCATTTCTCCGAGACTATAAGTAATAAACGCAACAATCTTCTGTTTCATTCGGTCTACTAACTATCGCACTCACACCATCGAGTCAGTTGCGCGAACACGAACGTGTGGCAGGCGTGTTTTGTCTTGTTGCCGTGAAGAAAGTTTTAAAGGTAAGTAAGTAAGTGTTATACTATTTAGTATATCGGTATTATGTTTATTTCACCATTTTGTCATTAAAATATTGTGACTTGAAAAAATATTCGGAAGAGTTTGAACTAGTATAAAAATCCAAATATGGACACTCTTCGGTGTCTAATTATGGAATATGCTTGATGTATGGGCTCTGGGCACATTATGATTGTGCTGGTCCAGAGTTCGATACTTGGATCTGTGACTTTTGCAAGTTATTATATAACTTCTTTCAGTTATCACAATATGGTATATTCATTTAATTGATCTCAAAGATATCAATGTCCATTTTTGTTATTGTCATGTTGATTTATGCTTATATTCCATATATGGATACCTATTCCATATTTGGTTACTCATTTGTGATTTTGTTTTTTGTGTTAGATTTTAATGTGATGACTAATATATTTGATCAAGGCTGTTAATTACTACATATTTATGTATGACTGATTAGTGAAAACATTAAACTGATTTAATTAATATGAAGTTTTTTTATATCCCAAAAACAAAATGGTATTCCATATTTGGTGACTTTCATCTATCTCTGAGCGTAATAAATCGATATCGAAAATCTCAACTTTTCGGGGTGAATTTGCCCGCAACCCCTTACAATTTAAATTGTTAAAATTTTTCCGTATACATAATTCATCGACATTATACCCTGTATAAACCGTCAAATCTATTCAAAAGATGATTAAACGCATTTATTTAGCCCCGACTCTTTCCATAATGTTTTGGCGAACCACAAAGGGTTGAGACAGGAATAATTCATCATTAACTAACTCATTCTTCGAATCCTGCAATCAAGATTCAGGTAGCGTAGTAATTTGTATCAGATTCGTAGAAAGAAGCCCCACGCAGACATTAATTACGCCATATTTCAGGGTTTTACGCTTAGTTGCGGGATCTAAAATGGTAATTAACTAGGATTTATAGATCTTCCAAGCGATAGTTCTCGTAAGAAAGGAACAAATTCTCGGTATTTTGAATTCAATTAACATTGACAAGACGGCACGAATCTCTCTAGATGATAAATAGGATCGTTTGGAACACGTAATGCATTTTTATGGCTATCGCGGAATTCTTCTACATCGATTCATTTGTTCCGGGTCTCACTGTTCGAATTGACTGGAAGTATACGAAAACTTCACTTTTCCTGGATGAATGGCATCATTTTCACGCTATAGCTTGGTGCCACCTAAGAATCTTCGCTGGTACCGCTCCGGGTAACTCAGCCTTTCTTGGATGATCTTGATATATACTGCTCCACAAGAGTTAGGGATATCGTATTCAATCGTTTTTAAAAGTATGTAATCTTCGAGAAAATCGATGTAAAATCATTTAAAACTCAATAACAACTTGAATCGATCCAATAAAAATCAGTATGAGACATTTCGTCAATCTGGTCGCCTTTTTTCTGAAGTTTGGTTCTTTGCATATACTTCATGAATGTTCTTATTTTGAAATGAAGTCAGTTTATCAACGGCTGCGATTTGAAACGAGTTTTCGGAAAATGCCAAGACGTAAATTAACAAACGCTGAGGCTAATAGGGCTATCGGAATGCTACAGGGTGGCCTAACTCAGGTTGTTGTAGCGGAAAGGCTCCAAGTCAGCCAAAGTGTGATATCTCGACTTTGGAATAGGTTCAGGGGGACAGGTTCCGTGTTGGAAAGACGAAGGCTTGGTGGGTGACAAAAAACAACACCTGCTCAGGATCGTTTCATCACCGTTTCGGCGAGAAGAAACCCTATATCAACGTGTAGAATGCTACGGAATACTCTTCAAAATGCAGATGGGGTCCAAGTTTCCATCGAAACCATCAGTAGACGTTTGAGAGAGGTGAATCTAGGTTCTAGTCGTCCATTAAAAGGAGTTCCATTAACAAGCGTCAAAGACTGGGATGGGCAAGGCAACATATCAATTGGAACGATCAATGGCGTAGTGTCCTTTTCACTGATGAATCCAGATATGGACGATTTTCAGATTCTCGAAGAAAAAGGGTATGGACAATTCCACGCATACCCCGTAATCGTCGCTATGTCCAAGAAGTCCATCCATTCTGAGGGGGTAGGGTTATGGAATGGGCCGGGATATGTTTCAACGGGCGCACAGATCTACACATTTGTCCTGGGAATATGACCGCCTTACACTATAGGGAGCATGTCATTGACAATGTTGTGCCAAATTTTCACGCTGCTATTGGTGAAAGTTTTCAATTTCTAGACGATAACAATAGACCGCACCGTGCAGCCATAGTTGAGGATGCGCGCGAGGAGCTTGGTATTCCACTTTTACCAATACCTCCGCACTCACCAGATTTGCATTGCATAGAACATGCATGGGATATGCTCCAAAGAAGATTAGATAATCATCAACCTACCCCAGAATCCTTAAATGATCTGAGCGAGCTTCTGCCCCGTTTATGGAACCAAATTCCTCAAGAAATGATCAAAAACCTCGTGTGTAGTATGCAAAGAAGATGTCAAGCTGTTATTGATGCCCGTGGAGGCCATACATTCAATTGATATAGTCTTAAAATGCTTGAATTCTTTGGGAATAAAATTTCGTTATTTTTCTCGATTTTTCTTAACCACCCTGTATACGCTTCAAACCTACAGGCTAAAATTAATTCGCAACTTGAAATCATATTAATATGAATTTTCATCACAAAAATCTTATTTCAACTATATTTTTTTGCAATTTAAGTCAATATCCCTTACTCATGTGGAGCAGTTTATTTGGGTCGATAATTCAGTGAATCTGACCGGATTCGAAAAGGATTTTAACATACTGAACAAGGGTTTCGTCATGATAACTCTCTAATAGAAAATCTAAACATCCAGTAAGGCCCAGTCTACTGTTTGTCTCTGAAAAACCGCATGAACGTGTCCGGCTGACGTCGTGCGACAATAGAGACTAATTTTTCCTCATGAAATGCCATGATTTGCACGGTTGTGAGCGTCAGAACGTGACGATTTTATTTCAGCAATGAATGTACTGAAATCATGGACTGGCGAGACGACAGTGTTCACACCGGGCGACCTAATTCGATTATGTGGCATCGAACTGTAATTAATTTGCGATGCGTGTCGGACCATTTGAATATCGGAGGCGCCAATGCGTGTTTATTTTTGCCACATGGGGGATGAAAAGGAGCAAACATTCTACTCGATGATCTTGATGATTCATTTTTCATTTCAATTGTATCATGACATTGACATAAGTACAACTTAACACCAAATAGAACTTAGCAGAGATATTGGTTTTTGGTTCAAGTTTCTCATGGAACTCAGACGATATCAGAAAATCCTTCCACGAAATCGATTGCACTTAATGCGTACGATAGCAGAAAAATTCGATGCTAAAATCGTGGGATTTGCAACGTGGCAGTACCCGAAAGTTTCAGAACCCACCCACGGGAGGTGGGAAGGAGAAAAATATTTAATTTGATTGGTTTGTAGAAACGAAGAAGGAAAATCTTTAATTTGATTGGTTTTCGAAAAACGAAGAAGGAAAAACTTTAATTTGATTGGTTTCTAAAAAACTAAGAAGGAAATCTCCAATTCGATTTGGAGACGAAAAAGGCAGTAACTGGAGAAGCCTTAAACGGTTCTTAGTTGACTCGGTATACGGTTCGGAAGTTAAGAGAAACTGGAGAAGCCCTAAACGGAAAGGTTCTCGGTTGACTCGGGTTTGGTTTCAGGGTAGGTACTTCAGTGTTTGGAAGTACGGTCTCAAAGCGGAGACGGAAACAGTTAAGTTTGACTCGGAAGTTGAGGAGTAGCTGGAGAAGTCTTAAACGGGAAGATTCTCGGTTGACTCGGGATACGGTTTTAAGGAAGATTTAAGAAGTAATTCAGTAATTAAATTTTTGTGGCCTGAATTAATGAATATTGATCTGGAGGACATTTGGTTTCAGCAGGATGGCACTACACCTCACTTTGTTAATGACACAAAAATTTCCTGGACGAATAATCTCCATAAACGGTGATGTCAATTGGCCGCAGTTTTAACACAGTTGGACTATTTTCTTTGGGGTTATGTGGAAAGCCCGGTCTATAAGAATAATCCGCAATTCCTGAACGAAAGTATGAAATTGTAGGGATCTATATCTCCCTAGCCGCTCCTCGTTCCCGCATAGATGTCGCGCGGTTCTACCTTCGTCCCAATAGAACGGCCGCATCGATTTTAAGTACCGAGTCCTTCGCTTGATCGATGCGGCGGGTGGAAACAATTCCCCCGCGCCCCCCACGTCTACAGCAGGCTCCTATCAAGCTGTATTGGTAAGTTCAAAGATAGGAGCTGGAACGAAACGTGGAATACCCTAATGAAGAGGTTTGTGGTACCTCACAAACATCCACGCCGAAAACCCACATTGGTGACCCCGACGTGATCTGAACACGCACATTGGTGACCCCGAGGACGGGTGTTTCACGCTGTCTCCTTTAAGGCGACAGCATCCTGCTAGACACTGGTGTGCATCGCAACCCGTCTCACTCACTTTGAGATGGTAGGCTGCCTTCTTCTAGTGCAGAGACCGGCCACCTCAACGCAAGGCAACATGCCCATGCTGCGTAAAATAGCCGCATTCGCGAGGTCTTGGGCTGCGACCTCCCACGGCTACACCAGTATGTCCATAGGTGAATAGGTGCACATCAGAGCCATAATTCCATCTATACGACGACGATCTCGATTAATATCGTGACTTCGTCACTAGCAGGGGAGTGTTGTAGGGATCTATATCTCCCTAGCCGCTCCTCGTTCCCGCATAGATGTCGCGCGGTTCTACCTTCGTCCCAATAGAACGGCCGCATCGATTTTAAGTACCGAGTCCTTCGCTTGATCGATGCGGCGGGTGGAAACAATTCCCCCGCGCCCCCCACGTCTACAGCAGGCTCCTATCAAGCTGTATTGGTAAGTTCAAAGATAGGAGCTGGAACGAAACGTGGAATACCCTAATGAAGAGGTTTGTGGTACCTCACAAACATCCACGCCGAAAACCCACATTGGTGACCCCGACGTGATCTGAACACGCACATTGGTGACCCCGAGGACGGGTGTTTCACGCTGTCTCCTTTAAGGCGACAGCATCCTGCTAGACACTGATGTGCATCTCAACTCGTCTCACTCACTTTGAGATGGTAGGCTGCCATCTTCTGGTGCAGAGACCGGCCACCTCAACGCAAGGCAACATGCCCATGCTGCGTAACATAGCCGCATTCGCGAGGTCTTGGCTGCGACCTCCCACGGCTACACCAGTATGTCCAAAGGTGAATAGGTGCACATCAGAGCCATAATTCCATCTATACGACGACGATCTCGATTAATATCGTGACTTCGTCACTAGCAGGGGAGTGTTGTAGGGATCTATATCTCCCTAGCCGCTCCTCGTTCCCGCGCGGTTCTACCTTCGTCCCAATAGAACGGCCGCATCGATTTTAAGTACCGAGTCCTTCGCTTGATCGATGCGGCGGGTGGAAACAATTCCCCCGCGCCCCCCACGTCTACAGCAGGCTCCTATCAAGCTGTATTGATAAGTTCAAAGATAGGAGCTGGAACGAAACGTGGAATACCCTAATGAAGAGGTTTGTGGTACCTCACAAACATCCACGCCGAAAACCCACAAAATTATCAGTGTCATTAGTGAGAGAGAGCTTCGATTATGTCAAAATGTCATTGAAAATTTTAACAGAAAAATGGACGTCTGCTTAGCTTCAAGAGGAGGCCATTTGGCAGATATTATTTTTCGTACATAAATGTCATAACTGATACTTCAGTTACCAATAAAAAGTTTTCAAAAATGAGTGCAAATTATGTGTTTTATTCATTCCAGAAAAAAAACGCTCAATTTAAAACACCCTTTATGTTTGGGAGCTCGTAATGAAGATTTCTTCTTCTGGTTTCATTCAGGATATCTCTGGGAGATCGCAGTGGCAATTTCTTATTCTGGTAAAACTTGAGATATCCTTGGGAACAACGCATACGAATTTTCATTATTGTTTAGAGTAGAGAGAAGTTTAAGCCCAATAAAGAAGAATTAATTGAGGGGCCGTTATACTCTGGCCGACGGCTACGGCACCGATTCCCCATTCAAAAAGTGCCTTTCATTTTTCCGAATTTACGCCCTCAATTTTTCACATGAAAGCTTGATTTTTTCTTTAAATTGAAGTTGAAGGATGTCTTGAGGGCAGTCCAATTTCTTCTCTTTGATAAAATTATTTTTTCGCATAAAAAAATGGGCTACGGCACCGATTCTATATTCAAAAAGTGCCTTTCATTTTCCAAGATTATGCCCTCAATTTTTCACCTAAAAGCTTGATTTATTCTTTAAATTGAAGTTGAAGGATGTCTTGAGGGCACTCCTCTCTTTGAAAAAATTATTTTTTCGCATGAAAAATATGGTTGAATTTGAAAGTCTATGAAAATTGACTTCATAATCGTTTTTCGGCGGTTGTTCATCAATTTTTTTAGAAAATTCATTGGAGTGTCCTCGACAAATCAATTTTCTATATTTCAAAGGAAATTTCATTTGGAAAGGCGCTTAATAAATGCAAAAAATTATGGAAATACTGAAAAGACTTCCAGAAAGTGTGAAATAGCAGAGAACTGTCTGAAATTCCAGGAGAATTTAAAGAAAAAACAAGCTTTCAGGTGGAAAATTAAGGGCGTGAATTTGGAAAAATGAAAGGCACTTTTTGATGGAGAATTGGTGCCGTCGGCCAGAGTATAACGGCCCCTTAAGAAGTAGTAACAGCACATAGTGACCTTTGGGACCTTGCAATTGGAGTTCGAATAGGACTAAAAGGAGACGCATATTTGGAGCTCTCAGAGATCTTGCGGATAAGTTTGTTTTTTCTGAGAATCCTTGATTTCTTTTATTGACGTTTTGAGGTCATAAGCATAATATTTCAAGGTGATATCGTTCTTTAATTTTCTCCTGGAGAAAGCGCGAGAGTAAGCACAATTGAAGACCTCAGTATTTCTGTTCAACGGTCCCTTTCTGTTGGAATTGAAAAAGCACAATGCAGAGACGTAATATCCGCTACAGAAAATCAAGAATTATCCTTTGGCTCCAGCTTATTCGCGCCAATTCGCCAAGGATCCTAATTAAAGTAGAAGTAACGGGAAGGGAAGAACACAATAAAATCTAAATATATGAAAACCGGGGTATTTTAAAGTCGAATACCGCATCGGAGCTAGTTCCATTATTGCGGGCTTCGGCTGTGCCGCCGCAGAAATATCGTACCTACTTTGGCCAATTCCGCTTTTCGCCGTAGAACCTAATTTCGCGGGCCTGAGACAAACCCATATTTCCTGCTACATTTCTTGATTGAATGATATGAACGCGGGAACAGGGGGAAGTGAAAACGGCCGCAGATCCAGGACCGAACCCCATTATATTAGTCGTTGATACTGTTAATCCCAAGTGGAATTTTTCGCATGGGTCGTAAAACCACCACGCCTGTCAAATAATCAGTTCAGCATTTGGCTGTTAATTCATTACTGAAGTATTCTCGCTTTTTGATACCCGCGCCACAGCCGTCTTCAGAACAAGCCGTGAAACCAAATGTGGCAACGTCGTATCGAATTTCCTTAGTGTTGAATTTGCGACACACAGGCAAAATTTTTCATCGACTTCAAGAATAATTGATAAAACATTCTGAATTTCTCAAACGAACAGTGAACAAACGTTTTATGTGTCATTTGGAATCAGTGGAGAGGTCTCTTAAGGGGCCCTTATACTCTGGCCGACGGCTACGGCACCGATTCTCTATTCGAAAAATGCCTTTCATTTTTCCAAGTTTACGCCCCCAATTTTTCACCTAAACGCATGATTTTTTCTTTAAATTGAAGTTAAGGGATGTCTTGAGAGCACTCCAATTTCTTCCCTTCGAAAAAATTATTTTTTCCCATAAAAAAATCGGGTTGAATTTGAGAGTCTATGAACATTGACTTCATAATCGTTTTTCGGCCGTTGTTCATGAATTTTTTTCGGAAAATTCATTGGAGTGCCCTCGACAAATCAATTTTCTATATTTGGAAGAAAATTCAATTCGGATAGGCGCTTAATTAATGCAAAAAATGATGGAAATACTGAAAAGACTTCCAGAAAGTGTGAAATCGCAGAGAACTGTCTGAAATTCCAGGAGAACTAAAAAAAAATCAAGCTTTCAGGTGGAAAATTAAGGGCGTAACTTGGAAAAAAGAAAGGCACTTTTTGAATTGAGAATCGGTGAAGGCGGCTAGTGTATAACGGCCCCTTAACTACGAACAATGCTTGGATCACCATACAGCCTAATTTCATTTCCATCGTCGAGAAAAGATGGCAAATCAGTCCAAAGTTTGGTATAGAATAGATGGGTATGAAAATGTTCAATCAGAAAAAAAAAAAAGTTTTGTTAGAAAACATTTTAAGACCATGAGAAATTAATTCTCGAACTTCTTCGAGAAACTTTCTGCACTAAATCCGCACAGTTCGTATCGACCATTTCATCCGGATCCAAAGATCCAATCTATCCCTCTGCTTTTCATTTCCAATGCTCCCAGTCACTCAAGAAAGTAGGAGTCTGATATTTTCAAATCTTCGCCCTTTCGGAAGGCTCCCATAAATCCACACTTGAGCAGCAGGTATCAAGTGCGGCTCTGGTCTGTACAACTGAGAACGAAGACTCCGTAGATTCTTCCCAATCCGGATAGAAGGGATTTAGGGGATTTGTCTTATTACCGCACGAATTTGATACATTCGTGATTTGTGTTGTTCCAACTGAGAGGAATTTTCTGCAATACTTTTTATCGTCGATTCGGGGGCCAATCTTTTCGCGATAGACACGGAAAAATGTGGTGATGAGGGTTGGTTACATGGTTAGAATCCCCAGAATGCACGGTTTTGAATTCGAAGCGTCAGAAGATTCTTGGAGTGATTATTGCATCAGTTTTCGATATATCTTGTTTCTTCAGTGTTTTTGTCTTTCTATCTTCGTTGAGTTTTATATCTGCTGTATTCTTTATTTATCAGAAACTGACGAGTTTAGTTTCTGTCAAAAAGAATAACGAAAAAATGGATACGTCTTTTTTTTCTTTATTCTTTTGATAACAGAGTACACTAAGATCGAAACAGTCCCATGAAGATTTCACAGATCTGATAGCAAGACAGGAATCAAGAATGCTTCGATCAGCAAGTCGCACTCTGCCTAAACTTTTGGGGCAGATACCAAATACGCGATAAAACGCGATTCCATTTTTCTCGGGGTTCATAAAGGCTGGAAAAGTCAGCGAATTCTATGGGGCGATGCCTAGGAAAGTTACGAGTTACCAAACTGATATTCATTTCGCGATATTTTAGTATGGAAATGCTCGTTATGGATTCTCTCGTCTCCGATATTATTCCACTTAATGGAGTGTTAACAGAAACTTTCGTCCGAGAGATGCGAGAAAGATTCATAGAAAATTCCAACTTTAATTCTGCTTTTTCTCATCTGCAACTTCCGCAATACTTAATTGTCTGTCAGGAAACATAAGAGATTATCAATTTATTATCGACGAGGAGCTAGAGACGAGTTTTTCGATACTGGAAGTTTTTCGATTTATACAGAGTCACTTTTTCTTGAACTCACCAAAAATTCATTGAGAAATATCGTTTGAAGGACCTAAAAAAGGCAAAAAGACCCTACCTAGCAACTACAGAACTATTGCTCTGTTATCTATTATTTCAAAGGTCATGGAAAAAGCCATCTACTTCGAGCTCATGAAACATCTGGAACACTCAGGAATTATCAACGATAGACAATATGGTTTCCGTCATCAGAGATCCACTGGTGACTTGCTCGCTTACGTCTCACATATATGGCAGCTATCTACCGAGAAATATGGTGAAACCCTAGCCGTAGCACTGGATATCTCCAAGGCATTCGATCGAGACTGGCATCAGGGACTCCTCGCCAAGCTTCCATCTTATGGCGTGCCCACAAAGCTATGTTCTCTGCTAGCTAGCTTTCTCTCAAACAGACCTCTCCATGTAGTGGTCGATGGAGTTTCGTCTGACTCTCTACCCATAAATGCTGGTGTTCCGCAGGGATCAGTTCTGGCTCCAACGCTGTTTCTGCTTCACATCAACGATTTGCTGGAAGCAACTTCGTGTCCAGTGCACAGCTTTGCGCCTTTTCTTCTAGGCTCCAATACCAGCCCGCCAAATCAAAAACGAACGAGGAAGAAATGCTAACAACATAAATATGGACTTGGCAACAATTCTTGAATGGGGATCTAATAACTTGGTAGAATTCAACGCAAACAAAACACAAGCATGTCTTTTCTCTAGAAAAGCCGATCTTACTGTGCCCAGCATAAAATTGTCGGGAGTGACCATACCATTGAAGTCATCCATTTCGATGCTTGGCATTACTGTCGGCAGTTACCTTTCCTGGGAGAATCACGTGAGATCGATTGCTAAAAGTGCATCCCAAAAACTTGGTTTTCTGTTTCGTGCCAGGAGCTATTTCACCTCAGGTCAGCTGCTTATGATCTATAAGGCACAGATTCGACCTGTCCTGGAATACTGTTCTCATATTTGGAGTGCTGCACCTAAACACACCCTAAAACTCTCGGATTCCGTACAAAAAAAGGCAATTCGTCTCGTCGGTGATGCTTCGCTTACAAGCTCGCTCACTTCTCTGGAACACCGTAGAAAAGTGGGCGATCTGTCTCTATTTTAAGATATTTCCATGGGCGATGCTCTTCTGAATTATCAGCAATCGTTCCCCCTCTGGCAGTCTCTTCCAGACTAACCCGTCAAGTTAAGTCTTCACACCCCTTCGTGGTAACTTTGGAGACCTGCAGAACATCTCTCTTCAAAGACTCGTTCATCCAACGAACAGCGAGGCTTTGGAACACATTTCCTAGGGAGGTGTTCCCCGAGGCATATAACCTCCAGAAATTCAAGAAAAACACCAATTCCTACCTGCTTGCCCTTGGTTCTCACGATGTTCTCTGAACATTACAGGATATTCCTTTTCGTGAAAACCACAACATAAAAAAAAAAATTATCACTTCCGGTCCGAAACTCCCATAGCCCCTCTACCAGCAAAAATTGAGTGACCAAAGCTTGGAAAACATTTGTTGTAGAGTAATATGCAGAGTGGACAAATATCAATTCGACCCATGAAGCATCCCCTTAGTAATAAGCGAACAAAGGATAGTTATCGATAACCCATCGAAATATCCATCTATTGTAAAACAAACCCTTTCAATGCTGGGAGAGTTCAAACGAATTCCTGCAAAGCGAAACCACTTCAAACCCTGCCTCTCTCTGAATTATCGCAGAGATCCCTTATTTGATCCACATACCGCACTTGTTAATAGGGCAGGCCATTATAATTAATTGCTATCAGATTGTCAATGAATTTATTATACTGTTAACTAACAAATGAGGCGCAAGGTTTGATTTATGCCAGATTGAATACAGAATGTGTGCGTTGTACCGGATTGGCAATTGTCGTATAGGGCAACAATTGTTATACCAGCCGATTGTGATGGATATGTTCCGATACTAATTAGGAAACGGATCGATAATTCAGGGTTCTTCACAGATCGATTGTGTACTGTTTATTCATCAGCATTATGAGGGGTCAACGGTTGAAATCAGATCAAAAGGTACTGGGTTATCTTGAACATGATTCAACTCGATTTTTATCTCTATTTTGGGGTACTCTATTCCTTTCCCATTCTTCCTGTTTAGCATCGTTATTCTCAATGCTTGCTTCTTCAGTCAAAACATTGTTATTGATCCTGTGGCACAGGATTCGTGACATAGAAAAGAGAACATTCAGTAGTAATGACCACAATTTTTTTTTAAACATTTCCTTTTGAGGTAACTCATCCCAGGCTATTTCTACCTCGTGTCAATGTGCTGATAAAGTCTGTGTGAGATGCTCTATGAAGATCCAGAGCTGAGAATAAAAAGTTCGGATATTCATTTTCCTCGGATGGAGATTTTCCCACTCGATAGCTTCTCTCTTGAAGAGTTCCAGGAGGTACGTCCGACAAACTTATCCATGAAATTATTCATCGGCCAAAATGAATTGAATTCTCAAGTTTTCAGAAGTTGTAGCGCCATTGAATATTCATCTTCAGCTGTAATGCGCTGTTTATACAGGCGAGACCGTTATACCGTTGTTAATAATTTATGTTATTACCCAGGTTAGTTTGTTGTCAGAATTATACTGATTTATTGATGAGTCGGCCTCATACTCAGGAAATCGGAAGGAAAACCAAGGTACCAGAGTTTGGCTTATTTCTTAATTATCGGATAAACTGGGGATGTAATACAGGGGGATTCCGGCACAGGGCACAGTCGTCTTTATTATCGAACCAGGACGTGAAACGTGGCAACGCAGCACTGGAATAAGTTTAGAGTTCATACTCCATTCACTTTTATAAAGTATTCCGGTTGGCCATGATTTAGGTTTATCAAGTTCTTTTACTGTATACTGACGCCGCGGTTGGTACTCCTGAAAGTCGAAGAATTCTGAGAGATGCTGCCAATGCTATTTTCTATTTTTTAACTTTGTAACTGGAGTTTGTCCTTTTAAGGTTGAACTGTGGCACAGGATTCGTAGTACTACTCTATTTTCATACTGATGGAATATTTCTAGTTCTGCAGAAAGGTATTGAAATGTATTCTATAGGCTTATTTCTTGAGAATTTCGAAAAGTGGGGAATTCCATAGGTTCCTCCGTTCGTTTAGAAGTTTTTCTGTCGTGTTATTCGAATGAACTATCACAAAGTAACGGACTATTCTGTCCAACTGTTGACTCGTACGAAGTGAACCATCTTTGTTGGTGAAATTGTCCACTTTGTCGTACGCTTCCTTCTGTAGAAATAAAGACTCAAAATCGTTCCAATGAACATTCTATATTGAAGACCTATCACTTGGGGTATTTGGAGCACCGATGTTTGAGGAGGAATTTTCTTCCATATTTTCTCACACCATAAACTTCCACCCTTCAATTTTCAGCAGAGAATTTTGTATGAGATATCTGCCTGATTTGCGTCACTGATGTATAGCGACGGTTGAACGGTTGAATGAATCACGTATAGGGCATATTGCTGCTTCCGATAAAGTTGATTTGACGGGCGTTTTCATGGGGAAAAAGTACCTCCAATATAATTGAAAATGAAGCTCACCTATCCCTACATTCTAGTTTATCATGCTGCATATGAAATTGGTTAGAAGAAGGCTAATTACGAGAATAATCTGCTGTGAAGATGGAAATTAATGATAATTTTTTAGATGGTATAACACCTACATCCAGTGGCGTATCCAGGATTTCAGTTTGGGGGGGACCCAAATTGAATTATAATACTATCCTAAGTCTTCAGACTCTTAAGCAGAACTACTTTCTTTCCTGTGATTATATGGTTTGGGGGGGCCCGGCCCCCCTGCCCCCCCCCTGAATACGCCACTGCCTACATTCGTATGTGATTATTATGATATGTCATGTCGATTTAGAGTCTTTAGCCTTCAAAATAGGAAACATATACCGCCAGATGGCAGTGCAGTGCATTAATTTTTATTTATTGGATTATTCCGCTCAATAGAACAAATGTTGGGGCGCAGGGAATATAACAACAAATCCTACCCTGAACTAGATCTCACACTGGCCGTATGATACTCTCTCTTTCCTTCACCAGCCAACTGGGAGTAGATACCTGCGGGCGTGTCATTTAAAAGAAATTCAATTCCATCTTAGAATCCACAATTGTAAGAAACAATTAATTTCCACTAATCGACGGCTAAAACAAACCTTAATAAATTGTCTTTGATAAAAATGGATATTTATCCTTTCGAATGGAAAAATTCAAAGGAAAAAATTTCGCGAAAACAACACATTGTTCTGATATTATTCACAAAAAAACGTTAAAGTCTGAAAGAAAAATGAAATAGACTTTTGATTAACTAAATGATAGACTTCAATACTGAAATGGAAAAAACACAAAAATATTCGTACATTTCAATAATAAAATTCAATGTTCATAAGACGATTCATGGTTAAATAATAGACCAAACTGAAGATGTTTGACAATGACACAAAAGCTGTCAATTTCAGTGTTGCCAAAACGAAATACATAGTTCAAAAATCACCCGTTCTGCGTTCTGCAAATTCTCGAACTTTACATTATCGATTTCTCTAACCGATTTTCTTGCTACGAAGATTTGCTGGCACATCAATGAGATTACAGGCTCCATTTTTACGTTTCACCCGAAACATGAATACATTTACACGCATCCCTTTCCAAATTGACAAGATGGAAATCGTCCGGCGAGCCATCAGCCCAAACTTTTGAATATTCATAAAGGCGCCGCACACAATACAAACGACTACGTTAGTTTGTATATTAGGTATCATATATTCCAATTTATAAGCGGATTTCCGGACGAGATCAGCAGGAAATATCTATCAGACAACATATATGAGGCATCGTGTAGCCTAGGATTATTCTGCACAACACGCAACAACGAGTATCGTATGATTAGTCACGTGTCGGAGGGTGTTAGATTTTTTCTTTTATATAACGTTCATTTGGAATTGATGCGGGGAGAAATTTACATTTTGGATCTAGGATAGGCATTTTGACCGGTGTTTAAACTGTGGATATTGCGGGGAGGGGGTAATTGCCAGCTCAGAATATTTCAACATTAGGGATAGATAAATGGGAATTGGTTTCCACGAATGGATCTACTCGAAAACTATAATACATTAATGAATATATTTGGATGATGTTTATGCACCTATTTGGAATATTATTATTATGACGAGCGTTAGGAGCTTAACTGTAATGACCATCTCACTTGAATGCTTTATAATGACAATTTCAATAGCAACGACTGCTTCTCTTCAACTTGTACAGGATGGGCATAATTGGTGCTACATTTCGAACTACTGTTTCTAGAAGAAAAAACACAACTTTATGTTATAACTCAGCAAATAAACCTCTTGGAAAAAATCATAGTACGCCACTGGATTGCTATCAGAAAAATGTTTTCATTTCAACATCCTAGCATAAACAGAAATGGAGATAATGACCAAAGTTGAAATCGCCCAAATTTCAATTTTTGCCTATAACTCGGAAACGAAAGAAGATAGAGGAATGCAGTTGATGGCATTATCAGTTTCTCGAAAAAAGAAGACTATAAGGTGCCATTCATTTTTCTCTATCTCCTCGGGTTACAAAGTTTAGTTCATGTAGCACCAATTTTGCCCACCATGTGCAGGATTAAAACCATTATCTCGGATACTTTTGTATTAATGCGTAAACCTTTTTGGTACAACTGTTCTCTCGATTTGAATGAAAGAGAAAATGAAAGTTGGCAGTATGAATGAATTACAAGATATAATTGGCGATCCCTCAGAAGTATAGTAATTTCCCCATGCTCCAGTACATAAGAAAAATAAAAAATTTAAGAGCATTCGAACCTGTAAACATGTAATATCGCGTTAAAACTGATAATGCTTGAACTCGACCGAGAAGAGATCATAAA
The DNA here is from genome assembly GCA_910592335.1 of Adalia bipunctata. Classification (NCBI taxonomy): domain Eukaryota; kingdom Metazoa; phylum Arthropoda; class Insecta; order Coleoptera; family Coccinellidae; genus Adalia; species Adalia bipunctata. The sequence goes on along the minus strand of OU342948.1, from coordinate 5,577,775 downwards.
TTAGAATTTTATGACCCTTGCTGCAATAACTACTTATGCTCGAATAATTTACGACTTTCTCTAGACTACGTCTTCATTGACATTTTCACATAAAACTATTTAAGGGAAAACCTTTTATGCTGAAAAATGGGCTGCTTTTCATTACGGCTCACACAAGAGGTCGGTTAGGGAAGTAATTGGCTTTTTCTGTTGAAATTTTAATAACTGTGTCAAGTTTTACGATCAGTACAACCCACACTCTGAAAATTCTCGCTGAAATATGGATTTGATAGGCTGTAGAGATTGAATTGGGAGAAAAGGGGGAAAATCGATCATGGGTTCATGTTTGTTTGCCATATTACAAATTTACCAAAATAATCATCTACTGTGAAAGCTCTGGAATTCATCAGAATCAATATTATAAATTGTAGTAATCGCTCTTTTGCCTTTTATAATAAATAGTTTTGTACATAGTTATGCATTTTTTTTATACTATACTAAAATGGTAACTCTATAAACCGGCCGGACTTAATCTGTCGAAAAGTGGGTCCAGAAGAATCTCAAAATCGCAGAGAAGCTGAAATTTTTTTCATTTATATTGCATTCATTTCAAACTTTACTTATTTGTCATTGTATTCACGCAGCTTTTTTCATGTTAAATATACTTTTTGTATTAATTCGATATATTTCTAGTTTCATAATGCTTTATGGACAAAATGACATATACAGTGAACGGACAAAATGACATAGGTATTTCAGCTGAATTAACCGTATCTACCGGACAACACCAAGATCATTCATTTCAGGCTCCATCAGCAAACAAAGAGCCAGGACTCGTCTTAACATATTCATAACAAAAGATTTATCTGCGGCTATTAAAGGCAATGCATCTTAACCTACTCTTGCTGGTCCTTTGAGGAGGTTTCCCCAATCCCTAAAGGACGATTCATAGTGGACAAGGCAAACGTGAGCCTAAACTTGGATAAACGTACTTAGTTTCAACTTCTACACCTAATGTGATTGCAATCAAATCAAAAAATGTACCCATACTTCCCCCAAAGAAAAGGAGAAAAAACCTTAGGGCATTATTTAAAGAAGGCAATGAAAAAGAAAATTAATAAAAAAATGAGAATATCGGCACAAGGAACATCAAATTAAAAACACTTATTCTATCAGCGACGTTTCGGAAATTTTATTTCCTTCATCAGGCTACAACAAAAAGTAACATGTTACGAAACATTCAGGTTGGGTCCAAAAAGAACAAAAAGGTCAAGAATAAAAGTCAAAAATATAAAAACTGATTTTCAATCAGATGTGAACAACCGAATGACTAAAACAGAAGGAACTAAAATATTTTTATAAATAAATCGTGTCAAAAACGAAACATCGAATAAAAAACAGACATATAAAAATATAAAATATTTAAAACACTAGTTAAAATCATATATGCATCTGCATATATGATTTTAACTAGTGTTTTAAATATTTTATATTTTTATATGTCTGTTTTTTATTCGATGTTTCGTTTTTGACACGATTTATTTATAAAAATATTTTAGTTCCTTCTGTTTTAGTCATTCGGTTGTTCACATCTGATTGAAAATCAGTTTTTATATTTTTGACTTTTATTCTTGACCTTTTTGTTCTTTTTGGACCCAACCTGAATGTTTCGTAACATGTTACTTTTTGTTGTAGCCTGATGAAGGAAATAAAATTTCCGAAACGTCGCTGATAGAATAAGTGTTTTTAATTTGATGTTCCTTGTGCCGATATTCTCATTTTAATAATATTGTTGGAACGATAAACATAATACTGAAAAAGAAAATGTTCCTAGCAACTTTCGAGATGATGAAGACGACTGTCCATCTATCTATTGTTATGACCTTTTTTCCCGATTTAGAGCTGTCTTCTCCAGGATTAGCCCTGGAAAAGGCTGGTTACGATGCATGCATTGATTGCATTGGGCTAACGCATCTTGTGCTGATGTTCCTAGAAGAACCAAGCGTTTCATTTGTGAATTTGGTCTGTAGTTTTGCAACTATAGGTAGAAAACTACAGTTGCCTGTTGCCGTAATGTCATTTCGTCCATAGCATGCGGACAAAATGAATTTCGTTTATCCGAATTTATCTGAGAATATTTTATTTTCTGGTACTTTTATTTCATAAAGGTTGATTAGATGTTTTGAAGAAAGGACCAAAGGTCATTGTTCACTACTAATAAGTACCTATTGCCTCTGAAATAAAATAAAACCCTATGTCATTTTGTACGTACTTCCCCTACAGTGAAGTAATTTTTATACGGTATGCAAGAGGAATAATCTATTCATACGAGGGTGAAATTTCGTTTCTCCAGCCGATGTGGAAGTATTTTTGAAAAATTCGCGAAAATCGAGAAAAATCCGGCCAAAAGGGCAATTTTGAACTCGATAAAATTTTTTCACAGATATCATGGCCTTGGTGTAAAAAATATACGGATCGAAAGAGAAAAGGTCAATGCAAAATAGCTTGGTATCCATATTCTTTAACATTTCTCCATTTCTTCAGGAAAATTGATCAAACCTTAACATTTGGTCTAAAAAATCACCCGATAAGGTTAACTACGTAATAGGTAGATCTAGGGGCTCTATAATAGTAATAAACTATTTGAATTTCCGCCTCACGTGTTTTCATATAGAATTTCATTATGGTGCTTAGTAGTTAGTACCATGATTAATTCATTATGGGACTGAGTACCATTATGTCATCAAAATTGAGTGACATAACGTTGTCATTATGACATGGCATCCGATGAATGAACTTTTCATTGTATTGACTTTTCAATTTCAATAAAACATTTTCCAATTCTCAATTGTACTTTACCTACATTACTTCGAGAAGATGCTATCGACGAAACTCCAATATAAAGGAGCGGAAGGTCAATAAAACTGTATAACAAAACGATAATTTTCCCATGTCTACAAGGAAGAACATTCGCCTATAACGCTTATGTAGATCGCAGCGCAATAAAGTTCGGAATAGTCGAATTCAATATGTCGGAGGTGTCAAGCTGCCTTTTCCTCCCCTGCTGGTTTTATTAATTCCTTTTAGACACTCCAACCACGCTGCACATTTTTCGGGTCTTATTGAATTTTTTTAGGACCTGCTGGGAGCAGGGCAGTCGGATTTTAATTGAATTTATGTAGGAAGGTTCCTTCGGGGTACAGGGGGAGTCTTCGATTAGAACGGATGCGATCTTGACGGTGAGCCGAACACTTTTCGTGAAATTTTCTTTCTACAATCGAAATTTGGCTGAAGAGCTCCAAAAAGTTCACGGAGATGCTGCTCTAAGTGAAACGACGAGCTCTGATTGGTTCCTTTGCTTCAAAGATGGTAGTTTCGCTGTCCACGTTAAGGAAGGACAAAAACTTTCGAAGACGCTGAATTGGAGGTATAACTCGATGAGGATTCGTGTTGAAAACTGTCAAAACCCATCTGGAAACGCTCAAATGGGTTGTCCTACCCCTCCCGCCGTATTCCCAAGATATAAGGCCGTCAGATTATTACTCATCAGGGACTCCTCGCCAAGCTTCCATCTTATGGCGTGCCCCCAAAGCTATGTTCTCTGCTAACTAGTTTTCTCTCAAACAGATCTCTCCATATAGTGGTCGATGGAGTTTCGTCTGACTCTCTACCCATAAATGCTGGTGTTCCGCAGGGATCAGTTCTGGCTCCAACGCTGTTTCTGCTTCACATCAACGATTTGCTGGAAGCAACTTCGTGTCCAGTGTACAGCTTTGCGGATGATAGTACCCTCCATACCTCCTTTTCTTCTAGAACTCCAATACCTGCCCGCCAAATCAAAAACGAACGAGGAAGAAATGTTAACAACATAAATATGGACTTGGCAACAATTCTTGAATGGGAATCTAATAACTTGGTAGAATTCAACGCAAACAAAACACAAGCATGTCTTTTCTCTAGAAAAGCCGATCTCACTGTGCCCAGCATAAAATTGTCGGGAATGACCATACCATTGAAGTCATCCATTTCGATGCTTGGCATTACTGTCGGCAGTAACCTTTCCTGGGAGAATCACGTGAGATCCATTGCTAAAAGAGCGTCACAAAAACTTGGTTTTCTGTTTCGTGCCAGGAGCTATTTCACCTCAGGTCAGCTGCTTATGATCTATAAGGCACAGATTCGACCTGTCCTGGAATACTGTTCCCATATTTGGAGTGCTGCACCTAAACACACCCTAAAACTCTTGGATTCCGTACAAAAAAGGGCAATTCGTCTCGTCGGTGATGCATCGCTTACAAGCTCGCTCACTTCTCTGGAACACCGTAGAAAAGTGGGCGATCTGTCTCTATTTTATAGATATTTCCATGGGCGATGCTCTTCTGAATTATCAGCAATCGTTCCCCCTCTGGCAGTCTCTTCCAGACTAACCCGTCAAGTTAAGTCATCACACCCCTTCGTGGTAACTTTGGAGAAATGCAGAACATCTCTCTTCAAAGACTCGTTCATCCAACGAACAGCGAGGCTTTGGAACACATTGCCTAGGGAGGTGTTCCCCGAGGCATATAACCTCCAGAAATTCAAGAAGAACACCAATTCCTACCTGCTTGCCCTTGTTTCTCACGATGTTCTCTGAACATTACAGGATATTCCTTTTCGTGAAAATAACAACATTAAAAAAAAACTTATACCGCCTACTAGCTCATCAGCAGTTATGAGAGCTGCCATCTACAGAAAGAAAGTTGTTTTTATCATAAATCAGCTACTGATTCCCGAAAAAACTCTCACAGAAATATTCGTCTGTTTTATTTGGTTCACCCTGTATAAGATTCTATTCGAGACGTAAATCGGGGAAACTGATTGGAAAATGTCGCGAAGTTTACCGACAGAACAAATTTTCCAAGTCAATAGACCCATTGTGTATTTTTGGAGGCAACATCGGCCAAGTAATTGATGGTGGTATAATGGGTCTTGTCTACGTTGAGAGAAGACCAGCTGTGCTCAACCCGATGATTGATCGTAGTTAAATTATGTTATTCATTGACGATTGAGCTGTATAATGACTTGCGTTTTTCTTTGATAGGGCTTACCGAACTCAATGACTTTCCAGGGTGTTTATCCTCGCCGGTGAAGACAATTTAGGAAAGAATTCCACGTTGGCGGAACGTTTTTCATGGTGAAAAATGACATTTAGAAGAAGAATTCGATGCATATTTTATAGATACTCGTTAGTGAGAGGAAAAAACATATAATATACAGGGTGAGACTTGTACATATATTTTAACTGAAGATTCTTGAGGTCAAAAGAAACCTTTTTTTCATTTTCCATTTTTCCGCATTCGGCTCTGTTGAAAAGATATAGCCATTAGAAAAAAATTGGGCTTATTACGTTTCTGATATGATTTTTCGAATGAGAATGTTAAAAACACGATATTTCAATAAAGTCACTTAGTTTTGTCCGATTATTTCTGCAATTGAAAATCCATATTTATCCCACCAAAATAAGTTCCTCCTTCGATTTTCATTAAGATTAGTTTGTGAGCACTTATAACTTGTTCATATTTTCTTCTATCTCCCAAATCTATCTCAAAAAGAATTAACCATTCCATTCACTCCATTTACCTAGGTCATAGGATTCCAGGTCAATGACCTTACCTAACCCATCGTCCCATTTTCTGTGAGAGAGCTATCATAGTGCTTTCGAGAAGACGATGCCAGATTGTGTTGATTTTCTCTTTAAACAAGAAGGCAGTACGTCCTCTATCATCAACGGATGAACCAACGCAAAGGCACTAGTTTTGTTTACTTTTGGCTGATGGCGTCTAGTCTCTGGAAATGCCGAAGATATGAAGATATGAACACGAAGAAGGTGTTTTTTTTTTCGTGGATTTTCGATACCCTGTATCTTCCAAACGAAACCAAATTTTAAAAAATGATATAGGAATAAAGTCTTTCGTTTGATGAGAGGAACCTACAGTTGAAATATATGTACAAGTCAAAGACTCACCCTGTGGCGACAGCACCTAGAGTGGTGTGAGCTCGTGAACAGAACTCGAAAATGAAAATTCGCAAAATATAAAGTGGAATATTTCATTACCTATGGGGGCTACATGGGTGATTCTGGTATCAAAATGTAGGTTTTCGACGTCGCTCTATTCAATAAAAAACAATTCAAAGCCCTTACTATCACCGTAAAGATTTTGACAGGTCAAATGGCATTTTTTGAAAAAATCGGAAATTTCAAACTGTCATAACTGTCGTCCCTCTCATCTCCGCCAATAGTTATTTATATTATGTTGATCAGCATAGTCCCAAGTACCTCTGTGCAGAATATGAGCGATTTGAAAAATTTCAAATTTTGGATGAAAAATGACAAAGGGGTATGACCCCCTAAAAACACCATGTTTGTCAATAAAAAATATATTTGGGGAGGATCTCACGTTATTATTGAATCTGGAAGTTGTACTGCCCATTTGAATCTTCAATAATAGTAATTCTGCGGACCGACAGCACCCTTACCTAGAGTGGTGTGAGCTCGTGAACAGAACTCGAAAATGAAAAATCGAAAAATAAAAAGTTAAATATTTCATTATCTATGGGGGCTACATGGGCGATTCTGGTATCAAAATGTAGGTTTTCGAGGCCGCGCCTTTCAATAAAAAACAATTCAGAGCCCTAACTATCACCGTTTAGATTTTGACCTTTCAAATGGCATTTTTTTTTAAATCGGAAATTTCAAACTGTCATAACTGTCGTCCCTCTCATCTTCGCCAATAGTTATTTATATTATGTTGATCAGCTCAGTCCCAAGTACCTCTGTGCAGAATATGGGCGATTTGAAAAATTTCGAATTTTGGATGAAAAATGACAAGGGGTATGACCCCCTAAAACACCATGTTTGTCAATAAAAAATATATTTGGGGAGGATCTCACGTTATTATTGAATCTGGAAGTTGTACTGCCCATTTGAATCTTCAGTAATAGCAATTCTGCATACCGACAGCACCCTTACCTAGATTGGTGTGAGCTCGTGAACAGAACTCGAAAATGAAAAATCAAAAGTTAAATATTTCATTATCTATGGGGGCTACATGGGTGATTCTGGTATCAAAATGTAGGTTTTCGAGGCCGCTCCTTTCAATAAAAAACAATTCAAAGCCCTAACTATCACCGTTTAGATTTTGACCTGTCAAATGGCATTTTTTTTAAATCGGAAATTTCAAACTGTCATAACTGCCGTCCCTCTCATCTCCGCCAATAGTTATTTATATTATGTTGATCACCATAGTCCCAAGTACCTCTGTGCAGAATTTGAGCGATTTGAAAAATTTCAAATTTTGGATGAAAAATGACAAAGGGGTATGACCCCCTAAAACCACCATGTTTGTCAATAAAAAATATATTTGGGGAGGATCTCACGTTATTATTGAATATGGAAGTTGTACTGCCCATTTGAATCTTCAATAATAGTAATTCTGCGGACCGACAGCACCCTTACCTAGAGTGGTGTGAGCTCGTGAACAGAACTCGAAAATGAAAAATCGAAAAATAAAAAGTTAAATATTTCATTATCTATGGGAGCTACATGGGCGATTCTGGTATCAAAATGTAGGTTTTCGAGGCCGCTCCATTCAATTAAAAACAATTCAAAGCCCTAACTATCACCGTTTAGATTTTGACCTGTCAAATGGCATTTTTTTTAAAACTCGGAAATTTCAAACTGTCATAACTGCCGTCCCTCTCATCTCCGCCAATAGTTATTTATATTATGTTGATCACCATAGTCCCAAGTACCTCTGTGCAGAATTTGAGCGATTTGAAAAATTTCAAATTTTGGATGAAAAATGACAAAGGGGTATGACCCCCTAAAAACACCATGTTTGTCAATAAAAAATATATTTGGGGAGGATCTCACGTTATTATTGAATATGGAAGTTGTACTGCCCATTTGAATCTTCAATAATAGTAATTCTGCGGACCGACAGCACCCTTACCTAGAGTGGTGTGAGCTCGTGAACAGAACTCGAAAATGAAAAATCGAAAAATAAAAAGTTAAATATTTCATTATCTATGGGAGCTACATGGGCGATTCTGGTATCAAAATGTAGGTTTTCGAGGCCGCTCCATTCAATAAAAAACAATTCAGAGCCCTAACTATCACCGTTTAGATTTTGACCTGTCAAATGGCATTTTTTGAAAAAATCGGAAATTCCAAACTGTCATAACTGCCGTCCCTCTCATCTCCGCCAATAGTAATTTATATAATGTTGATCAGCATAGGCCCAAGTACCTCTGTGCAGAATATGAACGATTTGAAAAACTTCAAATTTTGGATGAAAAATGACGAAGGGGTATGACCCCCTAAAAACACCATGTTTGTCAATAAAAAATATATTTGGGGAGGATCTCACGTTATTATTGAATCTGGAAGTTGTACTGCCCATTTCAATCTTCAATAATAGCAATTCTGCGGACCGACAGCACCCTTACCTAGAGTGGTGTGAGCTCGTGAACAGAACTCGAAAATGAAAAATCGAAAAATAAAAAGTTAAATATTTCATTATCTATGGGGGCTACATGGGTGATTCTGGTATCAAAATGTAGGTTTTCGAGGCCGCTCCATTCAATAAAAAACAATCCAAAGCCCTTACTATCACCGTTTAGATTTTGACCTGTCAAATGGCATTTTTTGAAAAAATCGGAAATTTCAAACTGTCATAACCGAGGTCATAACTGCCGTCCCTCTCATCTCCGCCAATAGTTATTTATATTATGTTGATCAGCATAGTCCCAAGTACCTCTGTGCAGAATATGAGCGATTTGAAAAATTTCAAATTTTGGATGAAAAATGACAAAGGGGTATGACCCCCTAAAATCACCATGTTCGTCAATAAAAAATATATTTGGGGTGGATCTCACATTATTATTGAATCTGGAAGTTGTAGTGCCCTTTTGAATCTTCAATAATAGCAATTCTGCGGACCGACAGCACCCTTACCTAGATTGGTGTGAGCTCGTGAACAGAACTCGAAAATGAAAAATCAAAAAATAAAAAGTTGAATATTTCATTCCATTCGATAAAAAACAATTCAAAGCCCTAAATATCACCGTTTAGATTTTGACCTGTCAAATGGCATTTTTTGAAAAAATCGGAAATTTCAAACTGTCATAACTGCTGTCCCTCTCATCTCCGCCAATAGTTATTTATATTATGTTGATCAGCATAGTCCCAAGTACCTCTGTGCAGAATATGAGCGATTTGAAAAATTTCAAATTTTGGATGAAAAATGACAAAGGGGTATGACCCCCTAAAAACACCATGTTTGTCAATAAAAAATATATTTGGGGAGTATCTCACGTTATTATTGAATCTGGAAGTTGTACTGCCCATTTGAATCTTTAATAATAGCAATTCCTTGGACCGACAGGGCCTGTATAGCAATAAACTGATAGTTATCAGGATAATTATGTCTAACCTGAAAGATCAACGAGATTTTTCATATAACATGTACGCTTGGCTTCATTGGATGGAATTATACTCACTTTTTGCTGGCTTTAGGTGAAATTGTGGTGGAAGATATTATATTATGTTCCAGAATATCCATCCATGAGATAGTACTCGAACTGGAATAAAAAGAATGTCATCAATCATAATTGAAATTCAATTTGTGATGTAAAGATTGGATCAGGGGAAGCTTTTTCTCATATTTTTTGCAACTCACAAGATATTCTACTGAAATTTGATATAGAAATAAAAATTGAGGGATCAAACATAGATTTCTTGCCGTATAATCTTGATCAACATCAGATGCCTCTATCCTGACGTGAACTTGTTCAATAAATTGAATGCGGAGCAATCGGCGAGAACTAGAGGAACTAGTTGGAGTTCAAAGTGGCTCAATATTCGTGGTTAGAACTCCCCAAACTTTATTTCTCAAGTGATTTCTAGTGCAGCCAGGGAAAGAGGCCTTTGTGCGATGAATAAGGAGATTAGCCTAAATTTTATTAGCCTTTGTGTTCGAATAGGGTGTATTGCTTTATAATGCAAAATTTTCCCTTTCGAACAAGTTTTGTCATATAATGGAGTTATGAACTAGTTGGTTAACTTCGATCTTTTGTTTATCTCGAAAGCGTTTTCGCATGGGTCTTTGGCTGAGTTCCGGGAAGTAATGAGAGCAGAAGTTAAGTCGGATTTTCGCACACATGGTATTTCAGAATAATTAAGTATTCATCGACAAGAATCTGAACTTTCCGACTTCACAAATCTTAACTCCGAGAATACTTGAATCTTGAATGCTCCAACAATAGGTTGTCTCAGACCATAGTAATTGGAATTGGCCCAAACTGAAGAAATTACAGAGGTACGAGGATGTATTGATATCTAGTTAGCCTAGACCAGTTCCATGCATAAACAAAATATGGCGATACCATATCAACGAATAATAACTTATTAGAAGTGTCAGTGTAGAGTTCGACGTCAAAAAAGTAAACCAGAGTTACGCAATAAATCAAAAAAAAGATGTCCACAGAAATTGTAAAAATCAAAAAATTACAGTATCGAGCCATCATCAAGTACCTGTAATACCCTTGGCGATCAATGTCCTTCGTATGCGACCGTGAAAAATTGGACTGCAAGCTTCAAAAGACGTAAATTTTCCATTGAAGACGATGACCGATCGGGAAGGCCAGTTTCTGTGTCAGTCCCCGAAAATATCGATGCAGTATGCAGTTCATGACATGATTTTATCAGACTGTCGAATTGGGCTAAAACGGATATCTGAAGCACTGAAGATTTCATACGAACGCGTTCATCAGATAGTTCACGTCAATTTGGATATGAGAAAAATTTCTGCAAAATGGATCCCCAAATGTTTGACTGTTGACCAAAAGCGTGCAAGGGTAGAAGCATCGCGTTCGATCTGTGCTCGATTTAAAAACGATATAGACTTCTTAAACCGAATTGTTACTATGGATGAGACATGGGTACATTTCTACAATCCAGAAACAAAGCAACAATCGATGGAATGGTGACACTCTGGTTCTCCAAGACCTCAGAAATTTCGTGTCCAAAAATCTGCTGGAAAAGTTCTTGCTTCAGTTTTTTGGGATTGCCATGGAGTAATCATGGATGATTTTTTGGATAAGGGTAGAACAATAACTGGAGATCACTATTCGACATTACTGACCACTCTACGGGAAAAAATTTAAGAGAAAAGACGCGGAAAGCTATCCAAAGGTGTTTTGTTTTTACAGGACAACGCCCCAGTGCACAAATCTCATGTTGCCATGCGAAAAATTCGTGATTAAGGGTTAGAATTACTAGAACACCCCCCTTATTCACCAGATTTGGCTCCGTCCGATTATCATCTCTTTCCTCAACTGAAAAAAAATTTAAAAGGTCGTAAATTTTCTTCCAACGACGAGGTAATAAAAGCTGTGAAGGACTGGTTTGCAGAGCAAGAAGAAACATTTTTTTTGAAAGGTCTAGAGACGTTGCAGGTTCGCTGTAATAAATGTATTCAATTAAGAGGAGAATATGTTGAGGAATAAAATATTTTGACATTGAAATTTTGTTTGGTTCAGTAGGCTAAGAAGTTTTCAATATATCCTCGTACTATTTCATTGTGTTATTCACTTTGCTAATTCCGGAAACTTGGGTGAAAGAGGTATTGATTCGCCATTTCATAGATTGTACTGTTACTGGCTTTCTGGTTACTGTGATACTTCTAACAGTCCCGGAGTATTGAAGAAGGACAAAATCGAAACGTAGCACCCTCGTAAATATCCGAATTCTTCATGTGGGAATTAAGGCATGCTTGTCGACAACAAGCAAACCATTGTGCGAAGCTCACTGTTCCTACGTTCAAAACCAAGAACCCCTCGAAATACGAATAATACAAGACTCCGGAGAAACGGCATAAGGAATCTTACTTCCGGAATATCAACGCTGGAATCGAGGCAGCTCCGAGGAACAGATGAACAAAGTCGTCCTAACATAAGGTCATTGTTTCCAATATCTGTGTACGGAATAGCTATTGTGACAAGTTAAACTTGTTGAATAAAGGAGTTTCTCGCGAAATCCTGTCAAATAGCAGGGATTCCATTGAATTCTGAAGTCGACATGAAATAATATTACTTCAATTACGGCTCGTAGATGGAAGCCCGTCTTTATTTCAAGGTGAAATTGCACAGTTTCGTATTAAATTACGCTTTATTGTTTTCTGTAACAACATACTCTAGGGTTGGCAAGTGAGGCGTTGACTCAGCTTATTGTGGTTTAATGTTACTTCTGCTAGGCCTGTCATCAACGGAACGAATCGTAGGATTCGTTGGGAGAAGATCTTTATTACTTGGGGAGAATGGGCGCAAGCTCTATGAAATACAAGCAGAACATACATATTGAATCGGTAAAAATTGAACACGTTCCTCCAATGAAGTGAAAGTGGATTCTTATAGAATTTTTTCATCGAAATCAGAGTAGAAAAAGTACAGCAAGGCTAAGAAATCCTGAAAATTTCATCCTTTTAACGATAAAAGGAAAGTAGCTATGACAATCTTTCTGAGCATCCCGAATATTTGTATGAGAGCTCGACATTCTCTGGAAAGCTTCAGTGAAGTCGTAACATGAATGGATGGCCCAAATATACTGTACCGAAATTGTCTTCTGATGAAGCAATGTTTATGTTCATACTGAATGGGTTTGGAGTATCCTTGAATGAATCAAACTAATATTTACAAAACTCTCAGCGAATTCGAAACAGACAATGTGTATTAACCAGGTGCAATTCGGTTGAGAAAATATTTTCGCACGACAGCGATTGTTTCTCGAGTATTTTTAGACGCAAACTTGATACATTCTCGGTTTCCTTGGAGCGTGTACCTAAATTTAAACACCTTGAAATTATGAAATAACGAAACGATACCAGCTCACGTTCCCTTCAAATTCTCACATGGACGATCCAATTAAATTGACGATGTTTAAGATCAAGAATGCGTTAAGTTCAAGACGACATTCTTATGTTCATGCGATATTATCATCTCTGCAGTGCGAATCCCTCCGGATTCAATTAGCGGTAAATTGGAAATTCCTGGGTGAATTTCCCCAATCCTCTCAAATGAATGTCAATAATCATTTTTCTTTCATCTCCCAGGACCATGAATGCGATATTGCTGAGGAAATCGTAGAAGAGAGCTTCTGAAAGATCATTAACCACTAAAATTCGAGTCTCTTTAGGCAGTTGGTTTGCAAGTGGTTTATCAGTGGAGCACCCTGTATGATAATTCTCGATATTTATAACAAACACATTCAGTGAACTCCGAATTATTTATGTCCCCACGAAATGAGTACAACATCATTAATTATTTTTTGTCGTTGACTTCAGGTATACGAGAAATATAGCAAATTTCAGAATTTAGAAAACTGATTTATTGATGTGAAAAATAACAACCATGAATCGCCATTTTCTCATTAATTATCTACTTGTTTTGATTATCTGATTGTTGGACATCTAGTATGAAATTGATATTGCGAAACACATACGAAAATATTTGACATTCACTCAGAACGCCTCGTTTTAATTCTGTTTTTGAATTGCACCATATACTATTTATTTTTATTCTCAACGATGACGTAAATAGTTGATCAGAATTATGAAGACAAATCTGTTTGGTGGAAACATTGATGATGTTGAATATGCTGTTGACATTCGGATATTTGTTGATTCATTTGCTGGTGGTACATAAAATTCATCGAACAGTTTATCTGTAACGATCGTGGAACTCCAGTAAATAAAATCATGATGTCACTGGCCGAAAATGATTTCATATTCTGTGGGAAAATTGAAAAATCTCCAACCTAACCTGACCTAATCCTATGCAGGAAACGATTGGTTGAATGTACATCTTTGAGCAACCGTTTGTTAACACTGAAGAAATTCACAGTTTCAGGGATGAAAAAAAAAATACTCAATAGATCAATAGTTTGAGTAATTCGTCAAAAACCGATCTTGTGCGGTAGTGGTACGAGGATATATTGAAAAATGCCTAGCCTACTATAGAACCAAACAAAATTTCAATGTCAAAATAGTTTATTACTCAACATATTCTCCTCTCAATTGAATACATTAATTACAGCGAACCTGCAAAGTCTCTAGACCCTTCAAAAAAATTTTCTTCTTGCCCTGCAACTGCAAACCAGTCCTCCACAGCTTTAAACATACAGAAAATTTACGACCCTTTAAATTTTTTTTCAGTTGCGGAAAGAGATGATAGTCGGACGGAGCCAAATCTGGTGAATAAGGAGGGTGTTCCAGTAATTCTAACCCTAAATCACGAATTTTTTGCATGGCAACATGAGATTTGTGTACTGGGGCGTTGTCCTGTGAAAAAAAAAACACCTTTGGATAGCTTTCCGCATCTTCTCTCTTCAATTTTTTCCCGTAGAGTGGTCAGTAATGTCGAATAGTAATCTCCAGTCATTGTTCTACCCTTATCCTGTATCCAAAGAATCAATCATGATTACTCCATGGCAATCGAACAAAAAATGAAGCAAGAACTTTTTCAGCAGATTTTTGGACACGAAACTTCTTAGGTCTTGGAGAACCAGAGTGTCGCCATTCCATCGATTGTTGCTTTGTTTCTGGATCGTAGAAATGTACCCAAGTCTCATCCATAGTAACAATTCGGTTCAAGAAGTTTACATCGTTTTCAAATCGAGCACAGATCGAACGCAATGCTTCTACCCCTGCACGCTTTTGGTCAACATTCAAACATTTGGGGATCCATATTGCAGATATTTTTAAATGTCCAAATTGACGTGAACTATATGATGAACGCGTTCGTATGAAATCTTCAGTGCTTCAGATATCCGTCTTAGCCCAATTTGACGGTCTCTGATAACATCATGTCATGAACTGCATCGATATTTTCGGGGACTCACACAGAAACTGGCCTTTCCGATCGGTCATCATCTTCAATGGAAAATTTACTTTTTTTTGAAGCTTGCATTACAATTTTTCACGGTCGCATACGAAGGATATTGATCACCGAGGGGTGCATATCTTCGTAAATCTGCTTACCTCTTAACCCTTTTGAATAAAGGTAAGCTAAGCTTTCAGTAACTTGGAAGATTTTCGCAATATTTCTCTGATTTCGTCCTGCCTGTAGATATTCCGACGTTCACTGCGACGTACAAACAAGATTTGGCTTCAACTAAATAATTCATTCCCTTTGTAGTGAAACACATAATGGATTGCTAATGATATTCATATGGCCAAATGTCCTAATTCTCGCCACAAATCGTTCTCATTAGAATATGTGAAAATTACCGAAACATGTGTTCTCGTATTTTCACGGCGTAGCATGCGACAACCAAGTAATGAATAACTTCATGCTTCATGCAAATGTGCGATAAATCGACTTTTGCCAGTGACGTAGAACGGAAAATTCGAGAGATTGGATCGAATTTCAAAATATATTATATCGAACAATGGTTAAACGTAAAATCGGTGTGAAGAAATCAGTTCATAAATCCATATAAACGGAATGAATGGTAGATTGCGAGAGTATACCTTTGGCTTGATGTATTTTTTGTGTGAATTTGAACTACTTATTTCTTTCTGAAGTGATAAAAACAAATTTCTAATGATTAATTCTCTCCATCAGATGAAAAAAATTAATTTATATCATTACGAGAAAGAGGCACAAGTTTAGGAAGGCAAAATAAAAGATTACATCAAAAAGTAAAAATTGAAGATAGTCTTCAGCTCATATCCCTTGTTACTTTTAGGGATTTTATTACTGCATGAATTGCCGATACTCCTTTCCTTTTGCGTATTGTCAAAAATGTCTTTTATATGTGTACAAGTGGCGTTTTTCATGAAATTTCGAGTTTGGCCCATAATAGAAAACACCACACGCCTCTGAAGTAATTCCATACTCGAAATTGACCATGATAAAATATTCAGGAATACCAAGTAGATCCAAGGGCGGTCCTACGGGGGGGGTAAAGGTGGTAATTACCCCCCCCCCCCAGGGCACTACAACCAATTCGATTTTTAAAATTTTATTTATAAAAAACTAACAAAAAAAAATTTTTATAGTCTTTTCAATTGTTCATTCAATTATTACCCCCCCCAGGAAATCAGCCTAGGACCGCCCTTGAGTAGATCTCAGATATTTTCTTTGGAGAACGGTAGCTTTGGATATGACGAATATTAATATTCATAAGATTTTCCATAAAAACGTTTTTTAATTCATTCTGGGGGACAAGTGAGGTATTTTCATTCGAGGAAACGCCACTAATTACGGACACGCAAACACTTTTTCCGTGAAAATTGTCCACTTTTCTCTGAGGCACTTTTAATTTACTAATTGACATTGATCTGGGTTCTGGTAGCGATGATGCACTTTCCACGCTGAATTTCCAGCTTTTATCCAATTATCAACGGGAGTGAAGCTGAACGCAGCCCAAATTTTTCATCTTTTTTGGTCCATTCTGTGGAATTATAATAACAATAAAATACAGCAGGATTATTAGCACGTTTCGTTCTCAGGTAGGCTTCAAACCTGGCCGTTGAAGAGACATGAATTTATTGGTTTTGAAACAAATTTTATTTTGAATTGAAGCTTTATCATTTCCCTAGACCGTGTATTACTCGCTTTTCTGTTTTTCTTCGTATATTAGGAAAAGAAACTGGTGAGTTTTACCTGATTTCATGAAAATCTGGACAAACGATTTTATTTCCATCGTATCTCTGTCAATTCTTGGGATAAATGTATGAAATTTTCAGTATACATGCGAAATAATATTTTCCAGAATGTGTATCGATCAGTTTTTTTGTTTATTGTCCCCTCAATTTTTAAATGAATTATAAAGTAGGAATTTTTTTGGTCATATTTTCAACCAGGTTTTTTTCCTAATATACGCAGAAAAACGGAAAAGCGAATAATACACATTCTGCAAAATATTATTCCGCATGTATACTGAAAATTTCATACATTTATCCCGAGAATTGACCAAGATATCATGGAAATAAAATCGTTTCTTCAGATTTTCATGAAATTACAGCTCACCAGGTTTTTCCCTTATTTACGAAGAAAAACAGAACAGCGAGTAATACACATTCTAGAGAAATGATTAAGCTTTAATTTAAAAAAATAATAGTTGTTCTAGGCCGCATACGAACTGAGATATCATGGAAATAAAAAGCCCCATTTTTGAAGGGAGCTCGCGAGCTCGGACGTGCACCAGGTCCCCTTAAAAGTTAAGAAAGAATGTATTCGCGTACCAGTTGTCAGCACGAATAATCTTTTGATTTTCGACGAAACAAACCTGGAGTATAATGTTGTCATAAAAGCGAAATGGGCGATGTGGACCGAAATGGCAATAAACAATTCTTCAAAATGCATCATTTAGTTTTCCAACTGGTTAATCTCGGTCTGAATGCCTGGGTCGTTACCTTCCCTGTATCTGGATACGCGTTGGTTGCATTGAACAAACATGTGCCCGGCGTGTTCCACTGCGGTCATTGCAAATTGCGAACCGATACTCAGCAATGATGAATGGATCCCCTGATTTGATGAAACGAATTCCGTCGATGCGATATTAGGTAATTTCACATCTGCAGATGTACTGCAATGGCCACGGCCATCCCTCAATGGCTGTTGTATGAACAAATCTGGTTGAATTCCTCTCATTGATACTTCAATCCGTGATGTATTTATGCGAACATACGGTTACTGGGTCCTCATGATAGATATGATGTAAAGAAGTCATTAGTCGCTTTTTGCTACGATTTCGTTTCATTAAAAAGTTGGTTCAATCTACTTCAACGATCGTTAACAAGGAGGATATGGACTCTGGCAAGCCTTCTTCATTACAGACCACGAATTCAAAAATCCGGAAGCAACGTATACAAGGCGAGTCCTCATGGGCTACTCAATCGATCACAAGATGTCGACGTGTGAGATCTGTGATGACCACAAATGCTCTAATTGCACAGGTTCTCACACGAGGATGTATGGATATCTAGTTAGCCTAGACCAGTTCCAGCATAATCAAAATATTGCGATAACATATTAACGAACAATAACTTATTAGAAGTGCCAGTGTAGAGTTCGACGTCAAAAAAGTTAACCAGAGTTACGCAATGAATTTAAAAAAAAAGATGTCCACCGAAATTGTAAAAATCGAAAAATTGGAATATCGAGCCATCATCAAGTACCTATATTTAAAAGGCTTAAGAGCAGATTTACAAGATATGCTTAATACCCTTGGTGATCAATGTCCTTCGTATGCGACCGTGAAAAATCGGACTGCAAGCTTCAAAAGAGGTAAATTTTCCATTGAAGATGATGACCGATCGGGAAGGCCAGTTTCTGCGTCAGTCCCTGAAAATATCGATGCAGTTCATGACATGATTTTATCAGACCGTCGAATTGGGCTAAAACGGATATCTGAAGCACTGAAGATCTCATACGAACGCGTTCATCATATAGTTCACGTCAATTTGGACATGAGGAAAATTTCTGCAAAATGGACCCCCAAATGTTTGAATGTTGACCAAAAGCGTGCAAGGGTAGAAGCATCGCGTTCGATCTGTGCTCTATTTGAAAACGATGTAGACTTCTTAAACCGAATTGTTACTATGGATGGGACTTGGGTACGTTTCTACGATCCAGAAACAAAGCAACAATCGATGGAATGACGACACTCTGGTTTTCCAAGACCTAAGAAATTTCGTGTCCAAAATCTGCTGGAAAAGTTCTTGCTTCAGTTTTTTGGGGTTGCCATGGAGTAATCATAATTGATTCTTTGGATAAGGGTAGGACAATAACTGGAGATTACTACTCGACATTACTGACCACTCCACGAAAAAAAAATTAGGAGAAAAGTCGTGGAAAGCTATCCAAAGGGGTTTTGTTTTTACAGGACGACGACCCAGCACACAAATCTCATATTGCCACGAAAAAAATTCGTGATTTAGGGTTAGAATTACTAGAACACCCTCCTTCCACACTGAAAAAAGGTTAAAAGGTCGTAAATTTTCTTCCAACGAGGAGGTAATGAAAGCTATCTCGTAGCTCCATGGAAGCAAACACAACCAAGCCATTTTACCTTGCCGAGTATTTTCCCCATGCTTGTCTGCCCTGCCTTAGGCAAACCAGACTTATGCCTTTTATTGATTTTTGCCGAGCTTTGTGGTTTCTGAACCATCTGTGTACAACTAAATGGTGTTTCTGATGAAAATTTCCAGTCTCCCTTTTTGCTCAGCATAATTGTGAAGCCTTTTTCCATGCCAATATTCCTGATCATTTCCTCACTTGGAAGGTTGATGACATGATAAGGAAAACATACTGATACCATCACCATGGATACTCTCAGGTACCAGGAGTTTACCTGAAGGTGATTTGGTGCGCTTTGTTAAAATGACCAGAGCAGCTGTGTGCACAAACCTTGAGTTTCATAATGTGTTGCGTCTCACTTCACCACATCTGTATAACATAAATTCCATCTCCTTTGTTCACAAGAATTGAGCTGTCCTCTTTAATGGCAAATGAGAGCACTTTGTTGGCTTAGCGAGGCGTCGATTCTGACACTCAATCAATTGTTGATCTTTCCCACTTTTATTCAGAGGAAATGAACCTCCCCTAATTTCCAGCTTGTCTTTAAAAACCCATGTTACAGAGACAAGCACTCAGTGAAGTAAAAAAGTTTAGTATTAGTAATCATAACACATTGCTCCCTTGCTATGGAAGGTGCATTTCATAATTCCTCCTTGCTATACATTTTCATATAGAAGGTTGAGTTTATAATCGTCGGTAAATAATCAGTACTTAGTAAGTAATTATATCACTTTGCTTCCTTGCTATACATTTTCATATAGAAGGTACATCATAATTCTTCTTCGAATGACCTTGGTAAACTAACCTAGGTACGAAGCACAATGATAAGAAGTTTTACCTGTACCTCTTTAAATCTATTATTCAATCTTGAAGCTAGACAACTTAGTTCAAATATATTAACTCGTCTAATCCGATATCAATTTGCGACAAATTACATCAGATGGAATTTCATCGCAGCGAAACGGTTCCAGAGCCGAATCAAGCACGTCTTGTCTGTTGGAATATTTCATCGTTCCTACGTTAGCAACGCTCCTGACAGTCTGCGACCCGAAGGATTGAGCGGAAGTTATATGTCTCCAGAGATTTCATACCTAATTTGGTTTCCGTTGATGATGTCTCCTAGGATGGGGGATATTTCGCCCGCGTTTGAGGCCTCCATACTTCCTGCCTCACTATGACTGCCACGCGTCGAAACAGCGGGGTTCGATTTCGTTATTTCGTTATTGATGAACCAGTTAGTTCCTGCCCTAGAGACCATTCCTGCTGGTGCTCGCTACAGACGGTTGTTATAAATCTCTCAACACATAAATCTTGCGGTTATCGAGATGTAGCAACTTATAGGAGTTCTCCCCTGACGCGAGTTATATAGGTTACATTCCTGCCAATAAAATCCTTCGAAGGTCCTGTTAGATGATTAGGACATGGGTGTTCATCACTTTTATGAGGGCTGTCATCCGCAGTGTTATTCTTTGAGTAAGAATGCCACAGATTGAATACTATATGAAGCCAGTACAAGCCTATCGTTATTCTGCGTATCGGCAGAATCTTCTGCGTTTTCCCAGAAATTGTCATTTCCTGTCTATTTGACTCTGATTCGCCCTTTTAATCAAGAAAACGATAACAATGTTGTACGTGCCCATATATTTCTGGTTATAACACTTATCCTTTCCACTAAAAAGGGAAATCTGAAGGTGTCTAGCATTCGGCTGTGAAATACGTCACCTAATCACCTCACCACGACGACACATTAAGAAGGGGTAGACGTACAAAAGGATATACGCCTTGCTTCCCAATTTTATTCGCCAGTCTACAAAGCAACAACAAAATACACATTAGGATGCTAAGCCCTGATAATTAAACTGTAAAGCGCGTCTCAAGTAAACTTATAATGGGTATAAGAACAGATTCTCAAAGTTAAATCCGACGCAGGGTGCTAGCAGAGAATTCAACAGTTAGTTACAGACGTGTGAACTGGAGGAAATATAATTATTATGTAAACCCATATCACCCCGGGAGGATGTCTTTGTCGTCTCTAATGTACCTTTTTTCATGCCCGATAAGTAATTCAATCTCGTCAATCTTCGTTATGGAGAGGATACAGGATCTGCGGACTGAGTAGATGTCATTGAAAGACAGTTTATCCCCTCTTTCTTTCAGATGTTTGATTTACTTTATCGTCCGCCATCTAGAGGAACTTTTATGAAGGCAAAAATGTCCAGAGGAAGCAACATTACAAATAATATCCTCGGAAGGTGTCAGAAATATTTTTCAGGTGGTATGCAATATTCCACTCGATGTTTATTGAACTTTGCAATCCAATGAATGTTAATTTTTCGATCTGATTCATATCGCGTACGATGAAAAACACAAAACTGACAGAATCGATATTGAATCTGGCAGATCTGGGTAATTTAAACGAAATTCATGACATGAATGTGCGCGAGGACATAATGTGTATTTGAACTGGCTCAGATGAGATGGATGCAACAAGTATTGATGGATTTAGTGAATCGAAGATTATTCTGATTGATGCAACGCATTTATTTCGAACGGATGAACCTAGAGACTTGAAATTTTCAAGGTAGCTTTGGATTTGAAGGGAAAAGGATTTATTCAAGCTACGTGCAAGATTTTGTGTAGATCAATCAACCAGAACTATTCAAACCATATTCAGAATCAATCCAGCTGTTAAAGAAAAAATTCCGTTGTATTCTTGAATGCAAATTTAACTAAAGATGGTTTTTCGAGGTGGCAAATGCGAATCTACCTATAAGGTGAATGAACGAGCAGCCAGTGCTTTGAGAGACCCATTATTACATTATTGGAGCTACACTCCTGGAATTCCCTTGCAAGCAAATGCACAAAAAATGTGGTTGAGGGAATTTTATAGGTAATGAGATCATTGTAGTCGGTATTTTCAACATAATTGTTTGCCACGTTTCGAGAAAATGATCGAATCATCTTCACATTCAGCAGCAATATGAGATGACCCATCTGCGCCCAATCGTCTGCTTCACGCTGTTCATTATTAGGGAAGGCTTTGCACTAAATAAATTAGAAGATTAACTTGGGACTAAATTACCCTAATCGGAGATAATACAAGTCTTTATTGGTAGTTGAACTCCTGCGCTCCGTTTTATATCCAAGGAAATGCCCCGTCCCAGTATCTGTTGGAGTTTAGCGAGATTACACGAAGAGGGAAAAGAAATTTGTAGTTATATTACTACAGATGTTGAGGCTTCCAAGGAGATATCCTTTATGATACCACGGAAAAGTAGGACGGGTCATAATTGGTATTACCATAATTAGAACACTCAGTTCATTCCATCGATTGAACGGAGCTTTCAAATGTGAAAACTTCAAGATGCATGACAAACTCATCAATTGTACATAAAAAGTTGCGTAATATAGGTAATAGTAAATGAGTCGAAAATAAATTATGGAAAAAATAATGAAAAAAAATTTGCGACATGGAAGGACCATATGGACAAGTTTGGTATCAAAATATAGGTTTTTGAGGACGCTGAAATCAATAAAAAATAATTCAAGTCGCTATCTCCCATAGTCTGGATTTTGGCATTTTTTCAAAAATCGAAATTTCAAATCGTCATAACTCCCGCTTTTCTGATCATATCCACGATTTTTTTGGATATTGGTAATCAGCATTGTCAAGAGTATTGGTGAGCATAATAAAATCGATATCGAAAATATCAACTTTTTTGGTGAAAAATGTCTAAGGGGTAAGACTCCCCAAAAACACCATATTTTTCATCACCAAGAAATTCTTGGCGAATCCACAGTCGTTTTTCAATTTTGAGGATCTATAACCCATTCGACTGATGCGGAATACCCATTAGTATCACCTATACTTTGAGTGCCCTGAGCGTCTGAACAAAACTCGAAAATGAATTATGGAAAAAATAAAACAATTAAAATTCGACTCAAAGAAGGCTTATTTAGACAAGTTTGGTATCAAAACATAGGTTTTCGAGGACGCTGAATTCAATAAAAAATAATTCAAGCCGCTATCTTTCATAGTTTAGATTTTTAGCTGTCAAATGGCATTTTTTTTAAAAATCGAAGTTTCAAATCGGTAAGCTCCCGCGCCTTTGCTCCTATCCACCTCTTGTTTGTATATTGTTAATCAGCATTGCCAGAAGTATCTCTGAGCATAATAAAATCGATATCGATAATCCCAACTTTTTTGGTGAAAAATTCCAAAGGGGTAGGACCCCCCAAAAACACCATATTCGTCATCACCAAGGAATCCCTGGCGAATCCAAAGCCGTTCTTCGAAAGTGAAGATCTACTACCCATTCGAATCGTGCAGAACACCCATATGGCTGATCAGTATCGCCTATACTTTGAGTACTCTGAGCGTCTGAACAAAACTCGAGAATGAAAAATGGAAAAAATAAAACAATATACATTCGACTATAATGAGGCCTATATGGACATGTTTGGTATCAAAATGTAGGTTTTCGAGGGCGCTCTATTCTATAAAAACAAATTCAAGTCGCTATCTATCATAGTTTAGATTTTCACTTGTCAAATGGCATTTTTTTCAAAAATCCGAAATTTCAAATCGTCATAGCTCCCGCGCCTTTGCTCCTATCCACCTTTTGTTTGTATATTGTTAATCAACATTGTCCGAAGTATCTCTGAGCATAATAAAATCGATATCGAAAATCCCAACTTTTTTGGTGAAAAATGCCAAAGGGGTAGGACCCCCCAAAAACACCATATTTGTCATCACCAAGGAATCCCTGGCGAATCCAAAGCCGTTCTTCGAAAGTGAAGATCTACTACCCATTCGAATCGTGCAGAACACCCATATGGCTGATCAGTATCGCCTATACTTTGAGTACTCTGAGCGTCTGAACAAAACTCGAGAATGAAAAATGGAAAAAATAAAACAATATACATTCGACTATAATGAGGCCTATATGGACATGTTTGGTATCAAAATGTAGGTTTTCGAGGACGCTGAAATCAATAAAAAATAATTCAAGTCGCTATCTCCCATAGTTTGGATTTTGACATTTTTTCAAAAATCGAAATTTCAAATCGTCATAACTCCCGCTTTTCTGATCATATCCACTATTTTTTTGGATATTGGTAATCAGCATTGTCAAGAGTATTGGTGAGTATAATAAAATCGATATCGAAAATATCAACTTTTTTGGTGAAAAATGTCTAAGGGGTAAGACCCCCCAAAAACACCATATTTTTCATCACCAAGAAATTCTTGGCGAATCCACAGTCGTTTTTCAATTTTGAGGATCTATAACCCATTCGACTGATGCGGAATACCCATTAGTATCACCTATACTTTGAGTGCCCTGAGCGTCTGAACAAAACTCGAAAATGAATTATGGAAAAAATAAAACAATTAAAATTCGACTCAAAGAAGGCTTATTTAGACAAGTTTGGTATCAAAACATAGGTTTTCGAGGACGCTGAATTCAATAAGAAATAATTCAAGCCGCTATCTTCCATAGTTTAGATTTTTAGCTGTCAAATGGCATTTTTTTTTAAAATCGAAGTTTCAAATCGGTAAACTCCTGCTTTTTTTTATCTTATCCACGATTCCTATGGATATTGGTAATCCGCATTGTCCAGAGTATCAGTGAGCATAATAAAATCGATATTGAAAATCCCAACTTTTGTGGTGAAAAATGTCTAAAAAAAACACCATATTTGTCATGACCAAGGAATTCCTGGCGAATCCAAAGTCTTTTTTCGAACGTGAAGATCTACTACCCATTCGAATCATGCAGAATAGCCATAAGGCTGATCAGTATCACCTATACTTTGAGTGCCCTGAGCGTCCGAACAAAACTCGAAAATGAATTATGGAAAAATTAAAACAAATAAAATTCTACTGAAAGAAGTTTGGTATCAAAATATAAGTTTTCGAGGACGCTGAAATCAATAAAGAATAATTCAGGTCGCTTTCTATCATAGTTTAGATTCACTTGTCAAATGTCATTTTTCCAAAAATCGAAATTTCAAATCGTCATAGCTCCCGCTTCTCTGATCTTATCCACGATTCTTTTGGAAATTGGTAATACGCATTGTCCAGAGCATCTCAACTTTTTGGGTGAAAAATGACAAAGGGGTATGACTCAAAACCGACTATTTATGCATAAGGGTCCAGCAGAGCTACCAGGAGTCAGGATTAATCCGCTTCTGGAAACTTCAGGATCCAATCTAAACACATCATATCGGTCAGAAACTGTTTAGCCCCGATGACGACCCACTAATACGAAATCCTGAAATGTCCAGATTATGTCCTTTGGCCCGATAAATATAGATGGGAAATATTGGATTATAAGACGGGATTTCGGACCGGTCTTGTTTTATAGGAAAATGGCCTCCGCAGCCAGCATTTCATCGATTCAACTCTTCCCCCATAAACTCCGTTCTTTTCCATTAACCCAAGTGAACGTTCCGAGAGGTTGATTCGCAATTTCCGTGATTACCTAGAATCTGGAATTCGATTATTCTTTCTCATTTGGGATGCTCTAATAATTCATCTTGAACACGGCCATGTTTGATTTCGATCCGGAAACAATGTTATTTGATTTAAGATATTCATTATTCTATTACGGTACTCCGAAGTCTCCCTGTTCATCTTTGTGCTTTAGAGATTGAATAACGGAATCCCCGAAATACCGATGATTGCAACGTTTCACTTCCCTCGGAATGGGTCTGTGCAAATTGGAGTCTGCAGCTTCTTGAAAACCGTATGAAATTCGAATTTAGGTCGGGAGAATAACTTGCGACTGCAGAAACTACAGAAAAGGGCATTTATAAATGGTCAAAAGGATTTGTCATCGTTAGATAAGGACTGAACAAGAATAAATTCGCTATCACAAAAACGCCTATATCTCTTGAACCAATTGAAAAAAATCAAAATTTGATTATAGTTAGCTTTGTTATGTATACGTCAGAAACATGTGGAACATTTACTTCATAGATATTCCAATTCTCTGTCCCAAAATGTCAAGCGATGAAAACACGAGAATTTATAGTGAAACTTTTTCAAAATAATCAAAAATGGAGCTTCAAAAGAATCCCAAAAGAGTCTCACGTTCGTCCGGAAACCGTATCGAGAGTTGTTAAGCGCTTCAACGAAGATCTTACAATTAACCGCAAGGAAGGAACCGGGAGGAAAAAGGGGTTTCATAGCCCAAAAAAAGTGAAGAAAGCCATCAGCCTTTTTCAGAAGAATCCTAACCTTTCAGGACGGAAAGTGGCCCAAACAGTGGGTTGTTCGCAGTCAACCATTCAGAAAATCAAGTCGAGTTGTGGGCTTGGAACATACAAAGTGCAGAAAGTGCCAGACAGGAACGTTGTGAAGAATCAAGAAGCGAAATTAAGAAATTAAAAAAAGATTTCTTGAAAAATTCTTCCTGTTGCGTGATGGACGACGAAACCTATGTCTTGGCTGATTTCTCGCAACTTCCTGGTCAGGAATTTTATACTGAAGATTCTCGTGGAAATGTTGACGAACAATTTCGAGTGAAGAAACAAGCAAAGTTTCCTAAAAAATTCCTGGTTTGGCTAGCAAATTGCACTTGTGGGAAAAGGAGCAAATTTTTCGTTGGCCAAGGCTCTGTTGACTCGAAGATATACATCGAGGAATGATTGAAGAAGCGATTTTCACCATTTTCACGTGAGCACGATGTGTCAACAATCTTTTGGCCAGATTTAGCTTCATGCTACTACAGCAAGGCCACCAAGGAATGATACGAAGCTAATGAGGTGGTTTTTGTCCCCAAAGAGGCCAATCCACCAAATTGCCCAGAACTCAGGCCAATCGAAAGATATTGGGCCCTGGTGAAAGTAGAATTGAAGAAGACTAAGTAATCAACGAAAACTTTAGCGGAATTCAAGCAAAAGTGGAAGACAGCATCCCAGAAAGTGACTGAGAACACTATAAGAAGCATGATGGCAAGAATTCCAGAAAAAAAATCCATGAATTTTGTGAAAAATAGTTTTGGTTTTTTTTATCGTAAAAACAGTTTTCATTAGAATTAGAAGATGATTCGAAAATGAGTTTGATTTTCGAAATCGGTCCAGTGGTTCAAAAGATATGAGCGTTTTTGTGATAGCGAATTTAGTCTCGTTCAGTCTTTACCGCAGAAAGTAACAATCGCTCGAAAAGGCTCATGCTGATTGGTACAAAAAAAATGGCGAAACTACCCTGAGTAAATTCTCAGTTGCATCAAGCTGGAGAAGCTTATTCATTCGTATTCTGAAACGTTCATAGAGAAAAACAAGACCATTTATAGCTGACTGCAGGGACACAAAAGAAATTTTCAACAGAAAACGTAACGAAGTAAAGACCTCAAAGCAGCTCGAGCGAGTGAAGGATAAGCTTGCGACCCCTGATGATAGTTGAAGAGCAAGAGTCCCATATTTTATGAGCAATTACCTGGAGAACATCGGTAGAGAGGATATAGATCCCCGAGTCGAGTAGGATGAAGAGTACCTCACTATTAATTTCAAAATAATTTCATATTTCGCCATAATTAAATTCAAAGCGACGTCCTGGCATCAGACTACCATTACTGTTCGGTCCTTTCAGGGATTTCCCATTGAGAAATGTCGGAGGAATCCACTTAAAGTGGAGTTTGAAGCTTTAGTGCCTTTAACCACCAATCAAGAATCAAGTTTGTTCCGGATTAAGTATTGCACTTCGGGGAGATTGTTCTAAGGCTGCTATATTCCCTCATGCCTTCAAAGTAGTGGCTACTTGGAATTTTCATCAAAGAAATCATTGGTGAGGCGGATTCGGAAGAGCCGGTTGAAACGATCTAGTTGAGATATCTTCGTAATCTCGTAGATACTCCCCTTGATTATCTTGCTCATGTAGGGCGAATCTGGAAATTTCTGTTGGAATATTCTTTGGATAGTCTGTTAACTGAGCAGTAGAAAATCACACACCAAATCATATTTTTGTGCAAGGGTGAATAAACGTTCACCGTAAACTCATTTACTATCGGGTGTTTTTTCAGAGTGATAGAACTTTAAATTGAAATAAAACACATTTAAATAAAGATTGAAGCCAAGTTTTTTGTATTGGAAAGATAGTTTTATGACATTCTTATGACCAAACCAATTTTGTACTACTTTTTCGAGTAATTCAGGCCTTATTTCAGCAAAAACACGAGTTATGATAGCTTCCAAAGCGCGCAAAGTGTCGCAAATATCGTTAGCTATGAAAGCGTTGCCATGGACATGTCTGTTTATTTTTCTTTTCATTTGTTTTGGCGAAGGCGAAAATGAATGTACCAAAAGAAATTATTGAGACAGCCAGCAGTGTAGCTTCAAGTTTATTACCTACGAAATCAGCTTCAAGGTACGAGCGAGAATACGACGACTTCAAAAAGTGGCAAAACAAAAATAGTGTGATTGGGGTAACTGAAGATGTTTTGTTGGTCTACTTGAATCAACTATCAGCTAGATTCAGCCCTAGTACTTTATGGGCAAAATGGTCTATGCTGAAAAGTTGATTGGAAATGAAAGAAAACGCCCCTGTTCGCAGGTTTGTTTTCCTTAAAAAATTTATTGAAAAATATGACGTTCAGTTGTCATTTGCAGATTTCAAAAGGTAATAGCGTTTCTGAAACGAAAAAATGAGCGTTATACGCCAAAAAAAAAGGCCATGGTATTGAGTGAAGAAGAGGCGTAACAATTTTTTTTACATGCTCCTGATGACCAGTGGTTGCTGGCGAAAATTGTAACAATATTTTGGATCTTTGGATGTTGTCGATGTGACGAAATTCTCTCCCTAAACATGAATGATGTAGAAGATACGGGAAAATACGTTATTGTGACATTGCGGCAAACAAAAAATTTAACAACAAGAAGATTCACCATAACCGATGATGGCTGCAGCTTCAAGCCCTGCATGTTATACAGAAAATATGTAAATCTTCGGTCTCCTGGAACAGAAAGCCTAAGATTTTTTTTGACATACTGACATGAAAAGTGCATTTCCCCTAATGCTGGCCAGCACACTATTGGTGGTATTCCAAAGCAAATAGCGAAATATTTAGGTTTAAAAGACCCAGAGTTATACCGGCCATATCTTTTCGCAGAACTGGAGCCACTATGGTTGCGGATTCGGGTGGAGATATTTCAGCACTAAAGCGTGCAGGAGAGTGGAAGAGCACCGAAATTGCGATGAGTTATGTCGATGATTCGGTCAACAAAAAAATCGAAATGCCTAGCAAATTATTTGGTAGTAAGGAGAGTACAAATGTTCTGCAGTCCTCGAGTTCAGCAGTTTCAGAGTCAACAGATGGTTCATCATCATCAGTATCAACTCTTTCATCGTCAAAAATCTGTGGTACTGGAAATAACAATTGTACCATGATTTTCAACATTATATGACGAAAAATTAATGTAAATAATACTACTAACTTGTGAAAATTTTGCAAGTTAACTGTCAGTTTTACAAGTTAGTGACTTGATAAAATAAACTTTTTTGATTAATATTGTGTTTTTGTAAACTGACGTTTACAAATGAGAAACAAATAAAAGGGGTTCCACGAAATATGAATGAATAAAAGATCTGATAAAAATGTAATTATAACAAACAATTCCAACACATCAAAACTAAATCGTTCAGCCCAACAACTCAATGCACTTCACAACATTCGCAACGAGTTTATTCTCCATTTTCTCCATTCTATTCCCTCGAAATTTTGACAATTATGCCAGTCAATTTCCCGGTTTTTCCTGGAACACACTCAATTTCATAAACTGAAGGTCACAACGAGAACTATCGACATGTTCGGTTTTGTTTATTTCTGGGAAAACAACGGCAAAAGTACATTCCAATTTTCGATACGTCACCGACAGATATCTCATGCAGAATTCTGCGATATATTCATGGAGGAACCCTTCAGGCCTTCATTTCCCTTTGTACATCAGGAAATTGAGTACTCTAGAACTCAATACGAAAAAATCTGATATACCTATAGAGCATTTCCATTTACGAAGCAATGATGTGATATATTGCCTTGGTAGTTTTAGAGTTTTATTTAATGCAATGTAATTTCTAGTGGAATAATGGCAAAATTGAAACTGTATGAATAGGATCAGTTTAAATTTGACACTATATATTGAGTTTGTTTTCCATATGTCTGAGCTTGGTTCATGACATTCAGGATATGCCAAAATCGCACTCGTGAAATATCAGCAATGTCAAAATAATGCTCAAAGACGTTGCCAATGCCAATTTCTACTCTCAATAGAATATATGAATTGACTTCGAGGTTCGAAGTATGCCCATCAAACATAATTCCATCATATCTTGCTTTTGACTCGAATACTGCATAATAGGTAGTTTTCATGGGGAATTTATCCATACAGGGTCTTTCACGAGGAACCTCACCCATATTTATACGGGAAACTACTGAACGTATTTTCATGAAATTCAGCACTTTTCACGATGCTGATGAAATCTAAAATATTTTCAAGGCATGAGCACCTCCGGTTTTTCCGGAAATGACGTCAACTTCCGTTTTTCAAATTAGAACACCATTTTTTTATTGCAGAAATAGATTCCTTAGAAAATTTCAAGTTATTTTGATGTAACATTTTTCAGTTTTGGTTGGAAAGTTCTCTCTGTGCGGGAAAATTCGAAAAAAAAATCGAAAATAGAGCTCCGCTGAAACAAGAATAACTTCGAGGTTTTTGGATGGAAAATTTTCATTTTTGGGATTTTTCAAGATGTAGGATTGATGTATCCACTTTAAAAATCGAAATCGCGATTCATGATACAGGGGGTGAGAAAATCGCTTTCAAAGTTAGGGATAACAAAATCGTGAAAAATCAATTTTTTCAAATTAAAACCCCATTTTTTTATGGCAGATATTGAATCTACGTTAAAAAATAATATGAGTGTATGCATCACACCCTTGCCCTAAAATGGATATTTTCTGAGTTAATATGAATGAACATTTTGATAAATACGTGATTACTACGACTTCTATGTAGAGAGGACAACGGTGCTTAGTTATCTGACAGAAAAATGACTATATCCTAACATTTTCAAAATATATACAGTGAAATGTATCAGAATCTCATCATGGCTATAAAAATGAATGGGGTATATCATCGAACAGAAAGCTTTTTCTGCATTTTGAAATTCCTTTGAATAATATGATATTCTCTCTGATTGTTCGTAGACGTTAACTCCAATTCTTCTACAATTATAATAGCACATTTCCTTATTGGATAAAAGCAAAGATCCAGAGCATTCTGAAAGGACAAAAACGTCATATCTGACCACAAAATCTTCCAAAGCTCCCTTCGAAGAATAGTATCACTACAGATCAGTTACAAAGTTTACAAATGTATTTTTAACGACTCCCGATATACAAGCGAAACTCCGAGTAATTAGTTATGTATTTATGCAGCACTGCGGAAAAGATGTGAGGTCGAAGGGTTGGAATTTACTGTAATTATATGCAACATCTTCGCGTGCTGACCGCAACCCTCACGGGGAAGTTGTTGCCTTATCCTTACATTTGCAACAGAGATAAACCTATCATGTCAAACCGAAACTCCTGTTTCTTTATCTCGCTATTTCTTGTACCCCGATATCATTAAAAATTTTATTGTGACCCGCAATGACACAGCTTAATGCCGCACGAAGTCTATAAATTCGGATAAAGTGCTAACAACTGTGAAAAAAATAATAGAATAGTATTGGGACATGATGGTCACGCAACTGTATTCAAAATGGTGAAATTTGCATTCAGTCCAGGCGTAAAGGTGAATTAAACGCTTGTAATTTACATACATACATTAGCTGTCATATTTCATTCAGAACATACTTATATTACAGGGCGAATTTCTAATATTCATTAGGGGGTCGTAAGAAATGCGTACATTTGAAAAAATGGAAATTCGCTGGGGAATATTGATCATTAGGACGCATGGAAGAGTGTATGAACTCCCTAAGAACCTCACTACAAAGCTTCAGCTACACTACATATGCTTTTTCCAGAAACTACATCGGTAATCGCAATATAAATGCTGTCACCTGAACGCTTTTGCTGGTCTGGAAATTCATATACCGAATATCATCTCAAGTTAGACCACAACCTTCTTTACCTCTGTGAACCTAAAGCACCTCTAACGATTACCTTTCTAGAGGTCCATCTATTTCTACATTTAACTTTTTCCATCCTAAACTTCTCTTACGTAAACTCCTCCACATTTTCACTCATTCCTACGATGACGTCTTCACACATTTTCCACTATCACTATTACCCTTTTCCTCGTTTACCTTCACCCACTTCTCCTCACAACTTCATTTTCTCACTGGTGAACTATTGAGATGAAACAAAACATCCATATCACATGAATTAGTTCACAACTTTAGTCAGATTTTGATCCCGAGGTTCATCTTTCTCTACATTCACCTTTCCCCATCTTCATCATTCCCTGAGATAACACCTCCTCACGTTCATCTTTCCAAGTTCACCTTTTCCTTCTATTACCTTTTCATTTTATTGCCTGTTCCTTGTAATACCTTTCTCCTCGTTCGACTCCACCCTCTTTTACCTTTCCCCAGAATAACCTATTTCCCATAATTACCTTTTCTTCGGTATTACCTTTTCCTCACTATTAATTTTTCCCCAGAATTACCTTTTCCCAGAATTACCCTTTCCCATAATTACCTTCTCCTACGGTTACCTTTCCCAATGTTCACCTTTCCCAATGTTCACCTTTCCCCGCGTTTCCTTCACAGAATCCCACAAGCGTTCTAGTATGGTTTTGGTACTGTTCAAAATTGATTATGATTCAAATCAACGCGGATCTTCCTACCGTATTGATGATACTTTTTGTGAGTATCAATCAAACTCTCCTCATTTTTCCTGGAAACAAGTTCTGGATTCAATCCGGTACATTTGTGGCGAACTCGAACGTCCGAATCGTTGAATTCCATCCTGGAAACATGCGACCGAATACCTGCAAACTACAACATAGTTCGAGAGTTTCCCATTTTCCATTCGATACCCGAAACTAATCTGGGACAAATAATTGTGGGGATTCGTCCTATTTGGAAGTAGCGAGCTGTCCATTCAATTGTGAACGTACTCGAACTTGTGTATCCGATTGTTTCTCGATTTAGTTTCCGTCAATCTGCCCCAAAATGCGAGGACAACTTTTTCCATGGAGGTTTTAGGGATGGCTGGAGCTTTTTAGCAGTCGTCGGAATGGACAAACCTTCGTATTTGTGGAAATTTTCTATGAGAATGATTCTCTTCGGTTGTTCCACATGTAAATGTATTGCAAATTCTATCGAATAAGGATAGCGACGTCACTACATGGAACTTTGACTGTACGGGTGTTTTCAACCAATGAAGCTTCAATCTTCAAAAAAAAACGACAGTAACTTATTCTATTCCAGACTGAACGAGAATAAAATCGCTATCACAAAAACGCTTATACCTTTTGTACCACTGGACCGTTTTCGAAAATCAAACTCATTTTCGAATCATCTTCTAATTCTTATGAAAACTGTTTTTACAATAAAAAAACCTAAAGTATTTTTTACAAAATTCATGGATTTTTTTCTGGAATTCTTCCCATCATGCTTCTTATAGTGTTCTAAGTCACTTTTTGGGATGCTGTCTTCCACTTTTGCTTGAATTCCGCTTATGTTTTCGTTGATTTCTTAGTCTTCTTCAATTCTCTTTTTACCAGGGCCCAATATCTTTCGATTGGCTTGAGTTCTGGGCAATTTGGTGGATTGGCCTCTTTGGGACAAAAACCACCTCATTAGCTTCGTACCATTCCTTGGTGGCCTTGCTGTAATGGCATGAAGCTAAATCTGGCCAAAAGATTGTTGACACATCGTGCTCACGTAAAAATGGTAAAAGTCGCTTCTTCAAGCATTCCTCGATGTATATCTTCGAGTCAACAGAGACTTGGCCAACGAAAAATTTGCTACTTTTCCTACAAGCGCAAATTACTTGCCAAACCAGGAATTTTTCAGGAAACTTTGATTGTTTCTTCACGGGAAATTGTTCGTCAACATTTCCACGAGAATCTGCAGTATAAAATTCCTGACCAGGAAGTTGCGAGAAATCAGCCAAGACATAGGTTTCGTCGTCCATCAAGCAACTGGAAAATTTTTTCAAGAAATCTTTTTTTAATTTCTTTGCTCTTGATTTCGCTTCTTGATTCTTCACAGCGTTCCTGTCTGGCACTTTCTGTACTTCGTATGTTCTAAGCCCACAACTCGACTTGATTTTCTGAACGGTTGACTGCGAACAACCCATTATTTGGGCCACTTTCCGTCCTGAAAGGTTAGGATTCTTCTGAAAAAGGCTGATGGCTTTCTTCACTTTTTTTGGGCTATGAAACCCCTTTTTCCTCCCGGTTCCTTCCTTGCGGTTAATTGTAAGATCTTCGTTGAAGCGCTTTACAACTCTTGATACCGTTTCCGGACGAACGCGAGCCTCTTTTACGATTTTTTTGAAGCTCCATTTTTCACTTCGCTTGACATTTTGCGACAGAGAATTGAAATATCTATGAAGTAAATGTTCCACATGTTTCTGGCGTTCATAACAAAGCTTACTATGATAAAATTTTAAATTTTTCTCAATTGGTTCAAGAGATATGGCGTTTTTGTGATAGCGAATTTATTCTCGTTCAGTCCTTAAAATGGTAACTGCGCGGACCGATGGAATTTGTCGAAAAAATGGGTCCAGAAGAATCTTGAAAACGCAGCGAAGCAGCGTTACAATGAGGTAATTTTTATACGTTCGAAAAAAGGAATAATCAAATCATACGTGGGTGAAATTTCGATTCTCTAGGCAATGTATAAGTATTTTCAAGAAATTCTTGAAAATAGCGAAAAAATCCGTCAAAAAGGGCAATTTTGAACTCGATAAAACTTGTTTCACAGATATTCTGGCCGTGATGTAAATATACGGATCGAAAGAGGAAAAGTCAATACAAAATAGCTTGGTATTAATATTTTCCATTATTTTTCCATTTCTTCAGGAAAATTTATCAAACTTTGAAATTTCGCCTATAAAATCACCCGATTTGCACTGATCTACCGATAAGGATAACTACTTACTAGGTAGATCTATGGGCTCTACTAGTTCATACTCCTAAACAAAGGAAAGTCAATCTTAGAGCACAAGTATTGAATGGTCAAACCCTGTATTTTCCCAAATTCGAAAAATCTCACTCTGAATAGTGAATTCAACTGGAAAAACCACATTGAAGAAGTTCTTTCCAAGGCCATAGCTGCCATTTAGGCATTCAAAAGGATATTTGGATAGATCTGGGGCTAAAAACAGATATTATGTTGCTCTGACCTTATGGCAATAAACGTCGACAATGAACTTCTTCTTTTAGATAAGTTTTGTTTTGTAGATTGTTGATATTGAGATGGAATATTTATCAGATGCTGTGAAATCAGAAACATGAACTCTAGATGATCAGAAATTGGCAACTTTCAAAAGCAATATCAAAACTTCTTTGGCTACGAACAGTTAACGAATATTGACGGAAGTACTCTCTGTTATACCCGATCGTTTCGCAATCCAATTCCTGTCGAACTAGTTCCCAGTTTTCCGCCGTTGTTTGGAAATCATTGCGATAACATGTTTGATAGATCTAATGCAGGCATTCCTAGTCGGGTCTACGTACTGGGAATAGCAACGAGTTGTCTCCTTATACACCCAAGGGATTAGAGTATGCAGCCGTGCTAAAATGCGAGTGCTCTTTTCGATATCGGCTGTCTGAAACCAGCAAGTTCTGCTCATTGATTCTCTCCTGCCACCGTGTGGTAAGGGAGAATGCATGTTCACTACATTGTTGAAACAAGAGCGCATCTACGTCATGGATGAACAGCCGATCAATCTCGATTGCGAAGCTGTGAGAACTGAGAAATGCCGTGCTGTTTGAATAATTCTCTTTTGTTCGGTGAAGTTCTGTAGATTTTTTACGTTTTTACCAAAAGACCTACTTCCGAGCTACATATCTCCGTGAACTATTGTCGTAGAACAAAATGGGGTACAGTTCCTGAAACAAGGATTCTTGATCAACATTATACTTAAAATCGTGAAATCTGGCACGAAAACTGAATTAGTAATTAGTGAATGCAGCCGTGGAAAATCAATGCCTAGATCAATCGTCCAAACGTTACCTCAGCCCGAATCATCCGATTACACTAATCCTCTGATTATCCGCAGATCAACCATATCCGTTTCTGAGTCCGCCAATTAGAGAGGAATCCGAAGGAACGCAACGCGAATCATTATTACTCTCAGTTTCATTTGGGCACAAAATATTTCAACACATACTTGAATTATGAACCTCCTCCTCAGTCCTCAGACTTGACCTGAATATTTTAATTGGATTATACCCGGCCAGCCAACCCAAAATCCCACAACACAAACACATAAGTTAATTAATCAGAGCTCATAATTCTGAGCTTGTCAACCTCACGTCTGTGTAATCTGTTACTATATCTTGGTGGCCGCACTACGTGAAATATTCTAAATGGTGCCAGATGGTCATTGCATTGGGGCAAGGAAGTTTCAAGAGAAATAACTTCCTACTTATTTTTTTCGCAAAAGTACAGAGAACAATCTTCCAAGGTCACCAAGGTCCTTCCATCCTGTAGGGGAAATAGGTACAAAATGACATATATGTACAAACTGACATAGTTTGGGGTTCCATATCACACGACCCGAGTGGTTCTATTAACCTCTGAAAACTCGCAAGCGCTACACTAGTTCATTCGGTCGTTATGAGTGATAACAGAAATCAATAGGTCACAAGTTTATTTTCATTGCGCCAAATTTTTAGAAGAAACTTTACTTATTTCTCATTGTCTCCACGAAGCTTTCTTCATGTTAAATATACTTTCTGTATTAATTCGATATGTTTCTAGTTTCATAACGCTTCATGGTCCAAATGACATATACAGTGAACGGACAAAATGACAGGTATTTCAGCTGAATTAACCGTATCTACCGGATAACACCAAGATCATTCATCTCAGGCTCCATCAGCAAACAAAGAGCCAGGAGTTGTCTCAACATATTCGTAACAAAATATTCATCTGCGGCTCATAAAGGCAATGCATCTTAACCTACTCTTGCTGATCCTATGAGGAGGTTCCTCCAATCACTAAAGGACGATTCATAAGTGGACAAAGCAAACGAGAGCCGAAGACTCGATAAACGAATTTAATTTCAACTTCTACATCTAAAATGTAAAATCAAATCAGGAAATCAGCCCATACCTCCTCCAAAGAAAAGGACGCCCTAGGACATTATTTAAAGAAGACAATGAAGAAGAAAATGTTTCTAGCAACTTCCGAGATGATGAAGACGACTGCGTCTGTCCATTGTTAGACATTTTTCCCGATTTAGATCGGGAAAAAACCAGCCTTTTCCATGATTAGCCCTGGAAAAGACTGGTTACGATGCATGCATTGGTTTCATTGGGCTCAGGCATCTTGTGCTGATGTTCCTAGAAAAACCAAGCATTTCATTGGTGAACTT
Source organism: Adalia bipunctata (assembly GCA_910592335.1). Classification (NCBI taxonomy): domain Eukaryota; kingdom Metazoa; phylum Arthropoda; class Insecta; order Coleoptera; family Coccinellidae; genus Adalia; species Adalia bipunctata. Next base: position 5,540,108 of record OU342948.1, on the reverse strand, counting down.
TGACAGTAATTTTGTAACTATATGTAGAAAACTACTGTTGCCTGCTGCCGGTATGTCATTTTGTCCTAAGCATGCGGACAAGTTCACGATATTCATCCGTTCAGAGGTGGTACAGTTACTATACAGGGTCTTTCACGAAGAACCTCACCCATATTTATACGGGAAACTACTGAACGTATTTTCATGAAATTCAGCACTTATAGGTATTTCACGATGCTGATGAAATCTAAAATATTTTCAAGGCATGAGCATTGAGCACCTCCGGTTTTTCCGGAAATGACGTCAACTTCCGTTTTTCAAATTAGAACACCATTTTTTTATTGCAGAAATAGATTCCTTAGAAAATTTCAAGTTATTTTGATGTAACATTTTTCAGTTTTGGTTGGAAAATTCTCTCTGAGCGGGAAAATTCGAAAATAGAGCTCCGCTGAAACAAGAATAACTTCGAGGTTTTTGGATGGAAAATTTTCATTTTTGGGATTTTTCAAGATGTAAGATTGATGTATCCACTTTAAAAATCGAAATCGCGATTCATGATACAGGGGGTGAAAAAATCGCTTTCAAAGTTAGGGATGACAAAATCGTGAAAAATCAATTTTTTCAAATCAGAACCCCATTTTTTTATGGCAGATATTGAATCTACGTTAAAAAATAATGTGAGTGTATGCATCACACCCTTGCCCTAAAGTGGATATTAACTCAGAAAATATCCATTTTCGATTTTCAAAGTGGATACATCAATCTTACATCTTGAAAAATCCCAAAAATGAACATTTTCCATCCAAAAACCTCGAAGTTATTCTTGTTTCAGCGGAGCTCTATTTTCGATTTTTCTTTCGAATTTTCCCGCTCAGAGAGAATTTTCCAACCAAAACTGAAAAATGTTACATCAAAATAACTTGAAATTTTCTAAGGAATCTATTTCTGCAATAAAAAAATGGTGTTCTAATTTGAAAAACGGAAGTTGACGTCATTTCCGGAAAAACCGGAGGTGCTCATGCCTTGAAAATATTTTAGATTTCATCAGCATCGTGAAATACTTATAAGTGCTGAATTTCATGAAAATACGTTCAGTAGTTTCCCGTATAAATATGGGTGAGGTTCCTCGTGAAAGACCCTGTATACTCCATTCACTTTTATAAAGTATCGCGGTTTGCCATGAAATTTTGACACATTTCACCGCGTATAATTTGAAAATGTTAGGTTATGGTCATTGCACTGTCAGATACGCCCACAACGTTGTCATTTCTGCTAAAAAATCGTAGTAATTACGTATTTATCAAAATGTTCATTTACTTTGGGAAATTAATGAATTTGAGAAAATATTATGTTAATTCAGAAGACATTTGAATACATTTTCGCACAACCTGAAATACTCCAGCATGAAAATGTAGTAGTTCTACGAAACCTGCGCCACAGTTAAATCTTCGAAGCACTAACTCCATTTACAAAGTTGAAAAAGAGTGAATAGAAACAAGGCCGTAGCTAGAAAAAAAATTCGGGGTGAGGGGGGTGTCCGTTGAACTGAGCTCTAGAAAAATTTCGGGGTGGATCCGGACCCCATCGGACCCCCCCCTGGCTACGGCCTTGAATAGAAAGTAGACCTGGCAACGTCGCTTGATTTTCACGAGTGCCAACCTACGTCTGTTTTAAGTGAAAAAACTTGATAAACCTAAATCATGGCCAACCGCGATACTTCATAAAAGTGAATGGAGTAACCAATCAAATCAGGAAATGAGCCCAGACCTCCTCCAGAGAGAAGAAGTCCCTAGGACATTATTCAAAGAAGGCAATGAAGAAAAAAATGTTCCTAGCAACTTTCGAGGTGATGAAGACGACTGTCCATCTGTCTATTGTTAAACCTTTTTTCCCAATTTAGATCGGGAATAAAGCAGTCTTCTCCAGGATTAGTCCTGGAAAAGATTGGTTACGAATTACGATGCATGCATTGGTCTCATTGGGCTCACGCATCTTGTGCTGATGTTCCTAGAAGAACCAAGCGTTTCATTGGTGAACTTTGTCAGTAGTTTTGTAACTATATGTAGAAAACTACTGCTGCCTGATGCCGGTATGTCATTGACAATATTATTCATTTGGTTAAGGCTGATGCTTTTGCTAAAAATTCTTATTTTTGGACGATAATGCGACACCACATTGTACGAGAATTGTCGATGATCCAATCATCTTTGTGTAAATTACGACATGTTTCATATTCTCGCTGATCTCAATCCAAGGAGATTAGAACACACCCTGTATATTCGATTTTTCGTGGTTGCGTATCCCCAGTGAGAGGTCCCTAATGAAGGAACACATTCAATAAGCGCGAGTTTCAAATGAAAAGATTGTACCTCATCATTGCTGGTGACTGCATCATAGAATCACATCAGATTTCCAAAACTGATTATATGGTTCATAAAAAGGTCCTCGTCGTGTTTTAACGCTCCTGCCGGCTCGAATGGAAAGTGGAAAGGCTGGTTTTGCTCACCTGAAACAAAGAAGAGGCAAAATGAGAAATTAGAAACATTCGAAATGGGGAAGAAGTCAGAGAGACAGGGCAGGCTCTTTGCGTCTCTACCAGAATCCAACAGAGCACGACTCTGAAAATTAAAGTTCGACTTGGCATTTTGTGTTTTATCGGGCCAAATTCAATTGAAGGAAATTTTAGTGGTGACAGTTATTCACAGTCGTAGAAGACTTGAAGATTGTTTAAAGGTTAGAGAGCAATGTGACCATATGCCCCACGTCTTAGCCTTTCTGGTACTCTTTCTTGAAGGTGCATTTTCTCTTGCCAGACAAAGATTCTGGTCGGATAAAAGGCTTCCCTGGTTCTTATTTCCTTGGATTCCTTCGTGATTCCGTCACTTGCTGATGTTCCCTAGATATTCTGATGATGGCCTTGTGAGCCAATCTATCTAACATATGATGAAGAAGAGTGATATCTATGGTAATCTCAGATCTCCTAATCTGCTAATTCTAGTATATCGGGGGAATTCCTCGTGTGTCGTACTGTCGTATGTGGCCATCTTGGTTACCGGATTTAACTTTTGGACATCATTTCAGCTATCCCTTGAAATTCAAATATTATCAATATTGATCTTCAATCCGAGAATATCTATCTATTCTTAACCCTCTTTGAGAGCCTGATTGCATAGACAATAAAGAGAGGTGGGAGAGGTAATTTTGACTTTAAGTCACAAATGAGTGAAGCTGCAGGCAATTGCATCGAGAAATTTTCTGTTTCGGCCCTGGTGGAAAACAGTTGAAATGTTCATTACGAAATGTGAAGTAGCAAACGCAGTATATCATCCAATTAAATGGTAAAGATGGGAAGTGGCTTCACAAACTCAAGTATAATTATGAGTCGGTAGCACGGAAACATTTCTTTCTCGCTTTTTCATTCACTTCCCAGACCGTGGATGTCTGGTAATGCATAAAAAGTGCCCATTAAGTATATTTTCCATTCAAACAGCAAATATTTATGAAGAATAGGAATTAGTGGAGTTGGCATTTAATCAGTTAGCTCCTCTTCCTTACCGAAATGAGAAATTATAGAATTTCACGAATATAACATTCGAAATGCTTAACTGGTTGTGGAAACTTGCCAGATTTTGGGATCTACCATCCAAAAGAACCAAAAAAACAAAAAGATCTCCCCTTATGGATAGGCTTCAATATCTCCACTTTGGTGAATATTCCCTTTATTCAATTCAGAAATAAAAGTTCATTTTTGTTCTGAAATAGAAAGTTGAAAAAAAATCAGGAAAATCCTTTTGTTCAACAATATACTGGAGTGATTCTGGAACTGCCAATCTAGAAATTCATTTCCACTTTAAATTCTCCACTAAAGACATTATTGAAAAACCTCATTACTGGGTTGACTTGAATTTCAATTTGAGAAACGAAATCGTTCGCCCAAGTTCTCAATTTGCGTTGAGGCGATGTTTACCAAACATCCCATAAACAGGGCTTGTTAGGCGTATTTTATATTCCGGAGAACACCTTCCATATCCTACAGGAAAATTAGGTAACTCCTCTGTAATTAAGGTATAGCCTCTACGCTATTTAATCGTACCCAGGTCCGCATCCATTTTATGATGTTACATATAGGGTGAAGTTGGACACCTATGTGTCTGGAGTGGACTATAAAATCGACTTAGGTGATAGTCCATGTCGCACATAACCAAACTTACGTGGAATTATCCACTTTATAGTTTCACACAAGTTTTGTGGATAATTTGGATCAATTTCCTTTAATATTTATTTTATCAATTTTGAATGTTTCTGGATGGATCCAATATGAAAAAAAATGTATTCCGACTCGTTTTCAGTCATTTTTCAATACATTTCTTTTTATGTTGTGGTTTTCACGAAAAAGAATATCCTGTAATGTTCAGAGAACATCGCGAGAACCAAGGGCAAGCAGGTGGGAATTGGTGTTCTTCTTGAATTTCTGGAGGATTTATGCCTCGGGGAACACCTCCCTGGGCAATGTGTTCCAAAGCCTCGCTGTTCGTTGGATGAACGAGTCTTTGAAGAGAGATGTTCTGCAGGTCTCCAAAGTTACCACGAAGGGGTGTGAAGACTTAACTTGACGGGTTAGTCTGGAAGAGACTGCCAGAGGGGGAACGATTGCTGATAATTCAGAAGAGCATCGCCCATGGAAATATCCATAAAATAGAGACAGATCGCCCACTTTTCTACGGTGTTCCAGAGAAGTGAGCGAGCTTGTAAGCGTGGCATTACCGACGGGCCGAATTGCCATTTTTTGTACGGAAGCCAAGAGTTTTAGGGTGTGTTTAGGTGCAGCACTCCAAATATGAGAACAGTATTCCAGGACAGGTCGAATCTGTGCCTTATAGATCATAAGCAGCTGACCTGAGGTGAAATAGCTCCTGGCACGAAACAGAAAACCAAGTTTTTGGGATGCACTTTCAACAATGGATCTCACGTGATTCTCCCAGGAAAGGTTACTGCCGACAGTAATGCCAAGCATCGAAATGGATGACTTCAATGGTATGGTCACTCCCGACAATTTTATGCTGGGCACAGTAAGATCGGCTTTTCTAGAGAAAAGACATGCTTGTGTTTTGTTTGATTGTTATCCTAATTCTTTAGTTGTGTAAATATCTCGAAAACCTTTAGAGGCCTCGTTTAATTCTACAGACCAGCTATCTAGTCAGCATATCTAGCTCCAAGCATAAATTAACAATCATTTAATGGCCATACGAAGTTGGCGGTGACATATTGGATACCAGATTAGGGGCAAATTGATTTATTTCCATTCTAACCACAAACGTGTAGACGCCTGAGTTTCGTGAGTAGTTAGAATAGAGCATTTATAAACAAAGTATCTGTCTGAACTGCAGGATGTTAAAGTCGTTACTGCGAATCCCTGTCGAGAGGGAAAAGAAAGGATTGGCTTCCTGCTGTCTCCATTTACCCTCCGCTATTTGCATATTATGGGTCTTTATTTATGTGACGCATCAATCTGAAGAGAAACAGGGCGAAAATTTGAAAAATGTCTTCGATATCCTCATTTTTGTGCATTGAGTTTAATCGGTCTGTGAAAGCCGTTTGAAAAATTTCGAGAAGGAAATGAAGAAATTAATCATTCAGTGTATACTTTTTTTTGAGTAATTACCAGAACTTTTTCACGATCTCCACGTCTGTTGGTGAGACTATTTCCATAGGAACGATCGGTTTGTAAATCATTTCAGTTACGAGGATGTATTGAAATCTAGTTAGCCTAGATCAGTTATATGCATAAACAAAATATTGCGATGCCATATCAACGAACAATAACTTATTAGAAGTGTCAGTGTAGAGTTCGACGTCAAAAAAGTAAACCAGAGTTACACAATAAATTAAAAAAAAAAGATGTCCACCGAAATTGTAAAAATCGAAAAATTGGATTATCGAGCCATCATCAAGTAGGTACCTGTATTTAAAAGGGTTGAGAGGTAAGCAGATTTACGAAGATATGCTTAATACCCTTGGTGATCAATGTCCTTCGTATGCGACCGTGAAAAATTGGACTGCAAGCTTCAAAAGAGGTAAATTTTCCATTGAAGATGATGACCGATCGGGAAGGCCAGTTTCTGTGTCAGTTCTGTATCGATGCAGTTCATGACATGATTTTATCAGACCGTCGAATTGGGCTAAAACGGATATCTGAAGCACTGCAGATTTTATATGAACGCGTTCATCATATAGTTCACGTCAATTTGGACATGAGAAAAATTTCTGCAAAATGGATCCCCAAATGTTTGAATGTTTACCAAAAGCGTACAAGAGTAGAAGCATCGCGTTCGATCTATGCTCGATTTGAAAACGATGTAGACTTCTTAAACCGAATTGTTACTATGGATGAGACTTGGGTACATTTCTACGATCCAGAAACAAAGTAACAATCGATGGAATGGCGACACTCTGGTTTTCCAAGACCTAAGAAGTTTCGTGTCCAAAAATCTGCTGGAAAAGTTCTTGCTTCAGTTTTTTGGGATTGCCATGGAGTAATCATGATACATTTTTTGGATAAGGGTAGAACAAAAGCTGGAGATTATTATTCGACATTACTGACCACACTACGGGAAAAAAATTGAAGAGAAAAGTCGCGGAAATCTATCCAAAGGTGTTTTGTTTTTACAGGACAACGCCCCAGTACACAAATCTCATATTGCCATGCAAAAAATTCGTGATTTAGTGTTAGAATTCGTAGAACATCCCCCTTTTTCACCAGATTTGGCTTCTTTCGACTATCATCCCTTTCCTCAACTGAAAAAAAGTTTAAAAGATCGAAAATTTTCTTCCAACGAGGAGGTAATAAAAGCTGTGGAGGACTGGTTTGCAGAGCAAGAAGAAATATTTTTTTTGAAAGGTCTAGGGACGTTGCAGGTTCACTGTAACAAATGTATTCAATTAAGAGGAGAATATGTTGAGTAATAAAATATTTTGACATTGAAATTTTGTTTGTTTCTATAGTAGGCTAAGGATTTTTCAATATATCCTCGTAAGTCACAGAATCATGAAATAAATCAGTACCTTGGAGATTCATTATATGACAACTAGTGTCACCTCTGACCATTATCGTGATTTATTGATTGTTAGCGATGTCGAAATCGCAATCTATTTCCGTGTTGAGAAACTATCACGACTGCGACTTGGCACGAGGATCAGAAAGTTACCTTCCAGGTCTACCAACGCATGCAGCAACCTGCGCGAAATGGCTGAGACAAATCAGGAAATCTATGATCCTGGACAAGAACCATCGCAAGACCAAACAGGTTTTTCGGAGTCACTTTGCAATCATGAGTGAACGAAAAAGGCACGCTGTTGGGACCCATGGATTCATAATACACCCACTGAGTTTATTCGCCATTCACAGAGAGCATGCCATGTGCATCTTGTGGATGATATCTTTGGCTCTGGACCCCTACAACGTTAGTTTCCATCACGAAGCGTTTCTATGGCCCATATCCCTCCCGATCCAGATGTTCATAGACCTCTTGATATTCATCAACATAATATTACAATTCTTCATCGGGTACTACGTCCCCAAAACCAAAGAGATCGTATTGGACTCGAAAAACATCAGGATCAGATATTTGAAGACATATTTTTTCATCGATTTATTATCGTGCATACCCTACTACCACATATGTTTATGGATTGGTCTCGTTGGCATGAATTCCATGTTCGATTACGCAGGTATGATCAAGCTTATAAGAGTGTTACGTTTGAACACCATGAGCTCCTTCATGCGAGACCTATTCCTGGAGTTGAAGATGGGTGAGTCTGCGATCCAGTGGGTGCAAATCTTCCTGAAGACTGTCTACTTGATCCACTGGTGGGCCTGCGCTTTTCACGCATTCCCTCACATCTGGAGCAACGGTACTGAAAATCTTTCTAAAGAATCGTGGCTCGTTAGAGCGAAATTATACAATTTCGACCCGACAATCCATATGACCTACCGGTACATCGTTTGCTTGCTGACAGCCACTAGTCATTTTTACGGTGCCAGTGAGGGCGATCAGTATTTCGTTGAACCGGAGGAGAAGATGATGGCTTCCATATGCCTGCTGACCGGTTTCGCTTACTGCACCTATTTCGCTGCCAACTTCTTGCAGTTATTCGGTTCCATCAATATTGCAGATAGTAAGTACGATGAGTTAGTGTTCCAACTGGAGGAATACAGCAGAGTTAATAAACTACCAGAGGATCTGCAACAACGGCTCAAGTCTTACTATGAATACAAGTTCCAAAAGAAATTTTTTGATCAAGACGCCATTCTGAACACCCTATCCGAACACCTCCGCTATGAGATCCTCCTGTTCAACTGCAGACATATAATAGAGAAGGTTATGGCTCTCCAGGGATTATCCAAGAGTGTCGTTGGTGGATTGATAGCTAACTTCAAATTGGAAGTTTACTTGCAGAACGATGTTATCATAAAACATGGAGATCCGCCTTTTAAAATGTTCTTTATTTCACATGGAACGGTTGCGGTTTATTGGTCCAACGGTCAAGAAATTACCCATCATGAAGACGGGGATTTTTTTGGATCACTTCAAGAGCCAAGCATTGTGAGTGTTATAGCCGCAGAAATTACTGAAACTTTCTCTATGGACATTACAGACGCCAGGTATATCTTCAAGCTGGAAAAAGAGGTGTCTGATAGGATGAGCCAGCTACAAGCTAGTAAACAGGCAGAGTATCGCAGTTTGGCTCAGATGCTAGAGGAAGTTGATGGTCGGAGTGTGCTGATGGAGCTGAGACGGGGGTATATATTGGAAAAAAGGATGTTGAGATGATTCGTAATCGTCTGTGAATTTGTTTGAATTGTTCGAAACTGTCAAGACTACGTTTGATGTTTTCTTAAATATATTGGTAACAAAGTACCACTGTTTCTTTTACAGTCGTTGAGTCAGACGCTAACAGGCCCGTATCTAGGGTGGGGCAAGCGGGGCGCTAGCCCTGGGCGCCAGCTTAAGGGGGCGCTAAAAACAACCACAGGTTAAATTTTTTTTATTTTTTATTTTCTCGGAAAAAAATATTATTATTAAATATGACCCGACTCTGAAGTGCCATCTTGACCACTCAAAAAAAGGACAAACATCCTATCTTCCCAAAAATATGCGAAATGAAATTATCGATTTAATGGCCACCAAATTTCGGAATAGCATTATTAATGAGATCAAGGAGGCCAACTATTTCACTATTATGTTCGACTGTACCCCAGATGTATCTCTCACAGAACAAATGAACCAGGTTATACGATATTTATAGAGAACGTAGTCTGGATATGAGATAAAGGCAAAGACTTATAATACTAAAAATAAAGGAAAGTTTTACTGACTTCTTAGAAGTTGACAAGCTGGCATATATATAAAGGAGTCCAATCCAGAATTCTACACTCTCTGAATCTTGTGGGTGTCCATTCGTCTTTATCATGTTCAGAAGCAGTAAATTTATTTGGTGTTGTACAAAAACTGTATTGTTTTTTGTTAGTTCAACCACACGATGGACAACTATGAAAAAGTGGACGAAAACAAATTTTAAAGGAAGTAGCCAAACTAGATGGACAAAGCATAAAGCTTGCAGTTGTGAAGGCTGTGGAAGAAATCAAAGAATCCTCACTAGTCGCAGAATACAAGTATGAAGCTGGTCATTTGCTTCATGCTGTTTTGGATTTTAAATTCATACTGAACCTAACAATTTGGGATAATATTCTGCGAGAGATCAATATGATATGGTCAACGTGGAAATTCAGAAAGGAGATATAGTTATTTCACGTTCATTATCGTTCATGGTCTTATGAAGATCTTGCAAGGAATGACATAAAAAATTATTGAAAACTGGATCTCGGAAGCTACACTTCTTTCAGAAGAATTGGATGAGGAACCAATTCTTAGAAATAAACGTGTTTCCAAGAAGAAAAAGCAGGTTAACGAAATGTGCGATGATGAGTCAAGAACGGATCTAGTTGGTTTATTCTCCGAAGAAATTAAGGTTGTTTTCGACAGATTATTGTCAGAAATCAAAAAAAGACTAGAAAGCGCGGAGAGTCTGCATACGAATTTCTCATTCCTCAATGGCCATGCCCTTTTAAACATGCACAAAGAGGATCTGCCGAAAATGGGACCCTTTTAGCGCAAAAATAATGAAGAGACTTCAATGCAGTTGATTTTTGTTAGGAACTAGCGGTTTTCAAAATGTTGGTTCCTGAAATAAGTGAAAGATCGACTTCATTAGACCTGCTACAAATTATTCACAAGCAAGATCTGAAAGATGCTTTCCCTATAATGTCAGTATAGCTGACATTATATAGAATATAGTGCACATTGCCTACCACGTCTGCAAGATGTGAAAGCAGTTTCAGCAAATTGAAAATAATAAAAAATTATTTGCGTTCCTTAATTAGTCAGAAATGTCTCCATGGCCTCTCGATCTTAGCTATAGAATACAAAACTGCTTCCGAAACAGATTTCGAGGAGCTGATAGATGCGTTCGCGGAAAGAAAACCACGCCGTGTGATGCTATGTGAAGAAAAAAGTCCAATTTCTTTCCTTGTGCTATTTTCCTTATTATTAGTTTTTATTTTCATTATTCATTTGTATTATTTATTTTTGTTTTTTCTATGAATTCATATATACTCCATTCACTTTTATAAAGTATCGCGGTTTGCCATGAAATTTTGACACATTTCACCGTATATATTTTGAAAATGTTAGGTTATGGTCATTGCACTGTCAGATACGCCCACAACGTTGCCGTTTCTGCTAAAAAATCGTAGTAATTACGTATTTATCAAAATGTTCCTTTACTTTGGGAAATTAATGAATTTGAGAAAATGTTATGTTAATTCAGAAGACATTTAAATACATTTTTGCACAACCTGAAATACTGCAGCATGAAAATGTAGTAGTTCTACGAAACCTGCGCCACAGTTAAATCTTCGAAGAACTAAATCCTTTTACAAAGTTGAAAAAGAGTAAATAGAAAGTAGACCTGGCAATGTCGCTTAATTTTCACAAGTGCCAACCTGCGTCTGTTCTAGGGGAAAAAACTTGATAAACCTAAATCATGGCCAACCGCGATACTTTATAAAAGTGAATGGAGTATATGTACATATTAAACAAATGGGGGGGGCGCAAACATGAATTTTTGCCCCAGTCAGAGAAAATCGTAGATCCGGGTCTGACTGTCTGAGACGCTTTCCAGCTGTTCTCATTACTTAATTTAGGGACCTGGAATCCTTATCGTCAATATTGTATGACGGTGTTCTATGTCCATGCACTCTACCGATTAAAAGTCTCTATTTCCATAGAATGCGGAATACGATTCAATAAGTTGCCCCCAAATTTCTACCAGTCATCCCTCTCCTCTTTCACCAAGCTATTATTTTTGATTAATGCAACTCAATTCACATTGATAGGGTCGTAATGTATTTGTTATCTAGTTAGTGGGTTTCATTACTTCCGTTTTATCGCCACACACGTATTCGGTAATGAATGCTGTTGGGTGAAATTACTCCACTTGCTATAAAGTCAGCTCAATATTTTAGTTAATTATTTCTGTGGCCGCGGTTGTAAAAGTCCCGTTTGTTGTTTTGGGAAGTGGATGAAGGTAAAACCGGGTAAATTCGAACGCGTCCATGCACAGGTCACCTACGGTCGATGGGTTATTCTGGGAATCTAGTTTCTATCGATTTATCGATGACCTGCATTGCCAAAGTTAACAAATTAGGGGAAAAGGGGTAAGATATTCGTCATCAACACGGAACCCCTGGGAAATCTGAAGATGTTATTCGATCGTTAAAAGGTCTTCATCCCATTCGAATCTTTCAAAATACCTGATCCATAACACCAAAACTCTTCATGCTCTAAGCGTGTGAACAAAACTCGAAAATGAAAAATGGAAAATATAAAACTAAAAAAAAATCTGGTTAAAGAAGAACAATATGGTCAAGTTTGGTATCGAATTATAGGTTTTCGAGGACGCTGAATTCAATAAGAAATATATCAAGGCGATATCTAGAATAGTTTAGATTTTGACCTGCGAAATGGCATTTTTTCAAAAAATCGAAATTTAAAATCGTCATAGCTCCCGTTCCTGTGGTCGCATGAACTTTGTGTTTGTATATTGTTAAACAGTATTGTCCCAAGTATCTATAGGCCCAATAAAATCGACTCAGAAAATGTCAACTTCTTGGGTGAAAAATACGTAAGTGGTAAGACCTCCCAAAAACACCATATTCGTCTATCAACACGGAATCCCTGGGAAATCTGAACGTGTTATTCGATCGTTAAGGTCTTCATCCCATTCGAATCTTTGAAAGTACCCATTTTGCCGATCCAGAACACTAAAACTCGGCATGTTCTAAGCGTGTGAAAAAAAGTTTTCAGGAAATTGACTCGAGATTTGACCTACTCAAGGGATATAATACAGAAATCGCACCATAAATAATATAATACAATATAATTTAAATGGGGAGGGTGGCTTTACGGAAGTTCAGTTTGTCAAATTAGGCTGTCATGATTCTCCATACACATCTTGTCCCTATTGGCGATCCCTCTATAAATAATAAACACAGACGCCGGGTCTCAAAATGCTAATTTCCCATTTTGACGAGTTTCGACCCACGAAGTCCTACCTGATGGAGCCAGAGGTCCGTGTAATAAAATTGGGTGAAAATTGAAGTGTCGTGACGTTTTATCGCTAATTCTAGGGCAGTGATTCACGCTCTGCCATTATTGCATTATACAAAGTGACCAAGCGTTCTCGAGTTAACAGGGCAGGAAGTGTGGGACATGGAAACAAAAAGCCGTGGTATGGGCGGTCTTATATCAGTTCGATGTAAATTTCCCACCCCGTGTACCATTGTGCATGGCCGAACGAAAAAGTCGGGTCGTGAATTATTCATTGGGACGTCAAAATACTTCCAGTCTATTATAACTCACCTCTGAATATCCTGAAAAGTTGTCCTTCTTACAGTGAATAAATGTCACAATAAATTAAGTCATCGTGAAACAATTCATCATGCCCTGACAACAAATGGAAAAAATCGATTTTTTGCCTCTTCGTGTGTCGTGGTGAAGTTGATACGATCTTTATTGTACAATTTTCCGGATGAAAGATTCATAATGAGCGATTCATTAACATTTAATTGAGAAAAGGTTTCTGGTGTTGTTCATCGTTATCATCACTGTTGCCAACGTAGGAAAAATGGAAAATAGGAAAACAGTTATGCACTTCCCCAGTTTTCATAATAATAAAATGAGTATTTCGTAATATGACATGAAAAAATTGCTTGATCCTGCGAGTTGCGTTTTGGCGAATGCGCCAGGGACGTTCATCTGAGAAAGAACCGTGAATTGATCATTTTAAAATCCCGCTTGTAAAGATTTTCAAAATTGTTCTTGTTGCTGAGTTGGCACAACTGTTTTCTATACTCATATCGAGTTTCAACGTCATCTATCGTTCATTTTATTTACTGTTCTCCATTTTGTAAGTTTCATTCGTGTTCTGCTTTTTAATTTTTAGTATGATGGATTTTTAGAATTTTGAGCCAAAACCGGTCTCAAACAATCAAGCGATAGGGAGATATCGCGGTTAAAAAATGGCGAAAAAAAAAAAGGTTTTTATTTTGTATCTTGGAAACGAAAAGCGATAGAATGATGATATTTCATGGAAGCAGTACCACTATTATGAAAACACACTTCCTTGATATTTTTTTCATGTGTTAAAAATTATTAGAGGGGGTTGAAGTAGACTACCCCTATCCTTTTTGTTGACAAAATTCAGAAAAAAACTTTTTCATCTCTTGTATTGTGGACAAAAAAGGCTTCCTTATACGATCTTCTAACGAAAGCGACCAGAAAATATGGTTCAGGTACGATTTTCGAGGAATTATGAGGAAAGAACTTGCAGAATGAAATTGCACGATTTTCGTAAGTAAACGGGTTCTGGATGGCCATCATCGGCCTCTAAATGATTATTGTTGATCGTTTTCACGTTTCAGAAAAAAAAACACGTCGAAAAAGCTAAAAAAAAGAAGAAAAATGACTATATTGCATTCAACGGTAGGTGAATTCAGATTCCGATTAATTGAAATGTGTCACTGGAGCTTTCATTCTTTTGCCGAAAGTAGAAATAGGCTATGTTGAACCAGAATACATCGGTTTTCTCCATATTCCAGGAGTTTGTGTTTTATTTTAGAACAGGTGAATGATAAATGTGAAGCATATGTTTGACCTATTCAATTTTATTTGTACAAATCTAGTGTGGTAGTAAGTAATGTATGAATATTTTTCAAACTAATAAATTACAATACAGTCAGAATATTTTACTCCTTGTTCATAAGATCAAAGTCAAGTCTTGAACTTTCAGTTCAAGAGGATAATAAACATTAAAATTTCACAAGCATGCATATGAAAATTATGTGAAAGCAATGCAATTTGTTTCCATGGCGAAAAATAATATATTTCAACAGTGATCTCTTGTACTTTTCATGCAAATAACTAAGAAAGGAATCCTTTCTATCAATTCGTATAAACGTTAATTATTTTCGTCCATCACATCTTTTCCAATTCATTCACATTCTGATAAATACGCTAAGAATGTAGAAAGGGCAACATAGTGTTGACTTGGAACATAAAAATATTTTGAAAAACGTCATAACTTCGATACTATGTGTCAAATTTCCAAGACCAGAGTTGTGATTTTATAATTGTGAATGGAGTATACATCAAACTACCCTTTATTTTTAACAAAGAATCACCCCTTTCATTTTTTCGGTTTTATTCAGATACACCCTGTATAACGGTTGTTCTTTTAGAGTGATAGAACTTTAAATTGAATTAAAAATAATTTAAATTAAGATTGAAGCCAAATTTCTGGATTTTTTCTTCTGTACGTACAGTTCTTTGTCCTGTTGTTGTTGTTGCATCAAGTAGAGAAAATAAGCTGCTTTGATGGACGATTATGTAAGCCATAAATTTCTATAAGTTTGGCGAATAAAACACTGATTTTGAAAATAGATTTCAACAATTTGTAAACGTTGTTGCGGAGTGAGTCTCTAAAAAAACACAACCCAAAAAAATTCTAAATTTTGAGGGAAGTTTCTCATCCCGAACATAATGGTAACACTCTGTATTTCTTGACATTTCTTATGTTTTGATCAGTAGGTTCCGAACAATTAAATCTTTCTCAAACAACAATCTAGAGAATTTCAAGAAAGGATTTGGGTTTATATCCTTATAAAATCTAACTCATCCAAGAACTGAAGCCATTAGACAAACATGAATTCCTTTTATTTTCTCTTGGACCACTTGAAAATGATGATCGAAAAATTTTATTCTGTGATTCAGCTCATTTTTTGTTAAATGGTTCGGTAAACTAACAGAATTGCAGGATTTTGAGTTATGGTTATCTCCACGAGAATGTTTAGTCACCATTACATCCAGATAGTCACAGTGTGGTGAAAATTCATGCTGGCAGAGTTATTGGTCCGTATTTCTTTCAAGGAAAAGATCTAAGAGTACCAGTTAATGGAGAACGATACAGAACAATGTCAAATTAGTTGTTAGGATATGTGGTTCCGCCAAGATGGTGCCACCTACCACATACGAAAGAAAAATCTGTCAACATCATTTCTTTGGAATCCAAAGGGGTTCTGCGGTCGATATCAGACTGTTTCGAATCATTTTCAAGTCGAGTGTTTTCGCGTTGCCAATTACAATCGGAACATGCACCGACGTGAACCATGACTAATATTGTCGCTGGCGACATCAAACCATTCCAGCCATAAAACGACAAACTACAATTTATCGATTTACATAAGTTCACTTTACTGGCCTCGGTTCATGAAATTCAAGAATTCCAAAGGTGTCGGGTCGCGTACACGTCCGTATGTTGGTATGCCTGCGAAACATACCGCGGATGTTACGAGCGTTCGCGACGGTTGGCAATGCACCGTGAAACCCCCCCAAACCTGCATTTGCGCTTTCATTCGGAGGCAGGGACGTAAGCAGTGATACGGGGGCCACACTCAGTCGGAACAATGTCCTTTATCGCTTTTATATTTTTTTTCAACTCGTATTTTCTCATTTCGACGGTATGCAAATTCCCACACTTGGGAGTGCATTGCTGTTGCTCACTCTACCTGCAGAATTTTCATCGGAAATGGTCAGTTTTTGCGAGTAGTCGCATGCAGGTTTTGTTTGTCACAAACTCCTGCAATATTCCAGGAAATATTGTTTTCCGAATCACTGACATTTTTATAATTTGAAAAAGAAGATACTATTCGATAACAGTCATAGTTATAGATTGGTAAGGGGGTTGCTGTCCCCCCATCAGAGCTATTCTCCTCTTAATTGAAAATATGTAACCGCTCGCCTCCTTCAAAATCAGCTTGAGCAAACTCATGAGGTGCAAATTAGCACTCGGACAATAAGAAATCGCCTCAGAGAATATGATTTAAGGCCTCGTGTCGCGGCAAGAGGCCCAGCTCTTACCCCAGCCCATCGAAGGGCGCGTTTGGATTTTGCGAGAGAGCATATCCATTGGGAAGAGGCCGATTGGGAAAGAGTTCTCTTCACAGATGAGTCTAGATTCTGCCTCTACCATTGTGATCGACGTTTCCTTGTATACAGACGTCCACATGAAAGATATGCTAAGTGCAATTTCCTGAATACTACTGGTTTCGGGGGAGGATCGATTATGGTATGGGGTGGAATATCTTTGACTGTTCGCACAGACCTAGTGGTCGTTGATAATGGAGCTATGAATGCTGATAAGTATATAAGGAACATTCTTGAACAGCATGTAGTGCCATTTGCCCCATACACTGGTGAAAATTTCATTTTTATGGACGACAATGCCAGACCCCATCGTGCGCGCATCGTTCAGGAGTACCTTGAAGAGGTTGAAGTCTCTCGAAAGGAATGGCCAGCAAGAAGTCCAGATCTCAATCCGATTGAGCAGGTTTGGGACAACCTCAATAGAAGGCTGAGAAGTTCAGAAAATCATCCAGCTACTCTTAATGACTTAGGAATCCAACTCGGAGAAATCTGGGAAGGATTAGATCAGAACTTTTTAAGATCACTCATTTTGAGTATGAACCGTCGTTGCCGAGCTGTAATTAACGCAAGGGGTGGAAATACCAAGTATTAAATCACTTATCAGCATTTCAGTATTTTTAAAATTGTTCATTTCTCTTCTTTCACATAAGATTCGGTGAAATCCTGAATTTTTCTTCCATTTAATGTGTCTTGTTTCGTTCAAAACCTTCCCGAGAGAACATAAAAAATAAGTTATAAAGTCAATGTAGAGTTAACTTTCATTAAAATTGAGATTTTCAGAATGTGCGTTAATTTTTTGGCGCAGTGTAGTTGGTTATTGTTAAGAAATGGTCAGTCATTCATTGTGAGCTCTTATCGTTGGTACTGAATTATTCGAGTCGCAGCGTCAATGACAAACTTTTATTGGCGAGCGAATAATTCTAAACAGGACTCGTAAAGTCTGCATCTACCATTCCAACCAATGATCTGAACATTCCATTGATACCATTTACCGCATTCAGTCGGACGAAAACTCAATTGGATCAAATAATTTAACGGTCATAAGATATACCCTCTACTAATGGCATCGGTAAAACAAATTCAATAAGCGATATCGACTAGGCTGAAAGTTTAAGGAGCAGAAAGAATCGGAATTCAATTAGAGGTGATTTTCTGAGTGCAGAGACCCTCTCAAAGACCTGCACTCCATGAAAGAACTCGGCTTTATTTGCTTCGGTCTTTCCGCTCCATGCTGTATTGGAAAATTAATTTTGGTTGGGAATATTTCGATGGAATAGTCCTTTCAGGACCTCAAAGTGATTCCGCGTTTGGCTGCGGAACATGATCGGAACTGTCATTTCAATTTCAAATGACAGAGATTCATCTATTGTTTCAGTATCTTCCATTTCACTTCGGAGAGTTTTACCCATTTATAGTAACTTGGAAAGCTGTTACCAGATCAAAAAGTTGGAGGAAGAGTAAGATTTCCATGGATATGAGCTGTCACACAGAAAAGAAACAGTAAATTTTTATCTTTTCTCTTCATTTCGAAATGTTTTTGAATTGCTGTTCGTGCAATGAATAAATTTGCGAAAATTAATTTTCGAAAAAAAAAACTACGCGATATATTTATACTTCTGAAAATAAGAAGGAATAAGAAAAAGGAACTTTTATTTTAGAGCTAAAGTATTATTGGAAAGCTGTTACCAGATCAAAAAGTTGGAGGAACAGTAAGATTTCCATGGATATGAGCTGTCACACAGAAAAGAAACAGTAAATTTTTATCTTTTCTCTTCATTTCGAAATGTTTTTGAATTGCTGTTCGTGCAATGAATAAATTTGCGAAAATTAATTTTCGAAAAAAAAAACTACGCGATATATTTATACTTCTGAAAATAAGAAGGAAGAAGAAAAAGGAACTTTTATTTTAGAGCTAAAGTATTATTGGAAAGCTGTTACCAGATCAAAAAGTTGGAAGAACAGTAAGATTTCCATGGATATGAGCTGTCACACAGAAAAGAAACAGTAAATTTTTATCTTTTCTCTTCATTTCGAAATGTTTTTGAATTGCTGTTCGTGCAATGAATAAATTTGCGAAAATTAATTTTCGAAAAAAAAAACTACGCGATATATTTATACTTCTGAAAATAAGAAGGAAGAAGAAAAAGGAACTTTTATTTTAGAGCTAAAGTATTAAGTGGTCATTCAGTGAATTTTTTGACGGGGCAAATATACTGCTCCACAAGAGTTAGGGATATCGTATTCAATCGTTTTTAAAAGTATGTAATCTTCGAGAAAATCGCTGTAAATTTATTTAAAACTCTATTACAACTTGAATCGATCCAATAAAAATCAGTATGAGACATTTCGTCAATCTGGTCGCCTTTTTTCTGAAGTTTGGTTCTTTGCATATGCTTCATGAATGTTCTTATTTTGAAATGAAGTCAGTTTATCAACGGCTTCGATTTGAAACGAGTTTTCTGAAAATGCCAAGACGTAAATTAACAAACGCTTAGGCTAATAAGGCTATCGGAATGCTACAGGGTGGCCTAACTCAGGTTGTTGTAGCGGAAAGGCTCCAAGTCAGCCAAAGTGTGATATCTCGACTTTGGAATAGGTTCAGGGAGCCAGGTTCCGTGTTGGAATGACCAAGGCTTGGTGGGCGACGAAAAACAACACCTGCTCAGGATCGTTTCATCACCGTTTCGGCGAGAAGAAACCCTACATATACGTGTAGAATGCTACGGAATACTCTTCAAAATGCGGATTAGGTCCAAGTTTCCATCGAAACCATCAGACGACGTTTGAGAGAGGTGACTCTAGATTCTAGACGTCCATTAAGAGGAGTTCCATTAACACGTGACCATAAGCGTCAAAGACTGGAATGGGCAAGGCAACATATCAATTGGAACGATCAATGGCGTAGTGTCCTTTTCACTGATGAATCAAGATATGGACGATTTTCAGATTCTCGAAGAATAAGGGTATGGACAATCCCACGCATACTCCGTAATCGTCGCTATGTCCAAGAAGTCCATCCATTCCGAGGGGGTAGTGTTATTTTATGGGCCGGGATATGTTTCAACGGGTGCACAGATCTACACATTTGTCCTGGGAATATGACCGCCGTACACTATAGGGATCATGTCATTGACAATGTTGTGCCAAATTTTCACGCTGCTATTGGTGAAACTTTTCAATTTCTAGACGATAACGCTAGACCGCACCGTGCAGCCATTGTTAAGAATGCGCGCGAGCAGCTCGGTTTTCAACATTTACCAATACCTCCGCACTCACCAGATTTGAATTGCATAGAACATGCATGGGATATGCTCCAAAAAAGATCAGATAATCATCAACCTACCCCAGAATCCTTAAATGATCTGAGAGAGCTTCTGCCCCGTTTATGGAACCAGATTCCTCAAGAAATGTTCAACAACCTCGTGTGTAGTATGCAAAGATGATGTCAAGCTGTTATTGATGCCCGTGGAGGCCGTACATTGTATTGATAGTCTTAAAATGCTTGAATTCTCTGGGAATAAAATTTCGTTATTTTACTCGATTCTTCTTAACCACCCTGTATACGCTGCAGACCTACAGGATAAAATTAATTAGCAACTTGAAATCATATTAATATGAATTTTCATCACAAAAATCTTATTTCAACTAGATATATTTTTTGCAATATAAGTCAATATCCCTAACTCATGTGGAGCAGTTCATTTAGGTCTCGCACTGTCAGTTGTTCGACAGTCTTGGTTGTAGTATACGGGTTTTCTACAGGGACGTTTTGAAAAAATTATTATGCTGAGTCATGTAACAAATCGCCCTCCTTTCGATTGATTTTTCAATTATTAGCATTATTTTCAAATGGATTTAAAGCAGTTCTAACAGGACGGAATAAAGTCAATGCCAGCTGAATACTGTGCGTGTTCTTGTCAGTCTCTCTCCGAATTTATTATTTAACACTGCCCGACTCCATGCGGCATGATATTTTTGAATTTTCTGCTTTGATCGTTGCAGATTGTTTAATTATTCGCCCCTCATTTTACCCACGTTAACAGTTGGGCGGACTGTACAGTCCAGGTAATGTGGCATTCTGATTTGGCTTTCTGCATCTTCTGGTATTTCTAGCTAACTCGAGGGTCGTAACCAATTAAGTCAATTTGTACCTACAAGTAGAACAATTGATACAAGTTTTCTAAAGATTTCTATACTGGTTTTTCATTTGATTTTGAAAAAATATAAAGGGTTTTCCAATAAGAAGTGTTAGTTTAACATTCAAAGAAAGATGCCATTCTTTTAGATGAATGATCGGAAATAATGGAAATTAACATCAGCCAAATGACCACCATGACCACGACTATACAGGACCATATCCTTTTAAATAAAAACCTGGATTTTCTTAAACACTTTCGTTACAGCAGCAATATTCTCTCCTGTTTTTGAGCGACATGCACGGGTTTTATTCTTCACTAACTTGTCGCTAGAGCTCAAATTTTTGCACCAATTCTCACTATTTATAAAGTGAATTTCAATGCGTTGTTGAAGCGTGTATCGTTTCATTTTTATTAATGGCGTAGTTTTTACTTGTCGAATGTCAAAAAAAGAAAGCTTCAAAAGTGACATCTACCGAAATAGCAGGCTATTCAAAAGAACACTTCTTATTGAAAAACCCTTAAGTTTTTGTTGGGATATTCGTAATTTAATTGCTGCTATCATTTGAAGCTCTATTCTATTCCCTGGCACTTAGAACTTTTTTCGCTTGTTTCGATTCCATCCCTCTCCTGTGATGTTCGAAAAACAAACTCCGAATAGAAAAAGTTCGATACCAGTCGCAGCTACGTACATTTTTCTGATTCCATATTTCTGAATTTCCCACTAGAACTCCCCGCATTTGCATATCGTGATGAATAATGAATATGAGTCTCGTTGTTTTCTGACGCTCCCGCTGATATTTCCCTGCTCGAATGATTATATTCAGACGCAAAAAGATCATGCCATATCTCACTGTTTTATGTCGACAATCAATGCATCCGAACTGCCGAGATAACTGGAACATGGTATAAAGAGATGGAGGAATTTATTTGGAATCGATAGATATCGACGCAATTCTCGAATGCTGGAATCGTGTGATGAGAAATGAGGACTTGGAGTATGCTTCAGATGTGATATAAAAACGGAAAGTTAAACATGAATGTCTTCGTAGTCACCAAGGAGAATATTGACATCAGGAAAGATGCGTTTAGGGTTTCGTTCGAACGATAAATGAAATTACCTAGAACACATCAAAATCACATCATCATCGCACTTGGATGAACGGAGAAGGTCTGTTTTTCATCTTTGTGCGTCACTGATATTCGACCACCTTTAAAAGGTGGTGACTAAAATTGAGTTTTTATTTTTTTCTCCTCAGCTTTTTTTTATGTTGTGATTTTCACGAAAAGGAATATCCTGTAATGTTCAGAGAACATCGTGAGAACCAAGGGCAAGTAGGTAGGAATTGGTGTTCTTCTTGAATTTCTGGAGGTTATATGCCTCAGGGAACACCTTCCTAGGCAATGTGTTCCAAATCCTCGCTGTTCGTTGGATGAACGAGTCTTTGAAGAGAGATGTTCTGCAGGTCTCCAAAGTTACCACGAAGGGGTGTGAAGACTTAACTCGACGGGTTAGTCTGGAAGAGACTGCCAGAGGGGGAACGATTGCTGATAATTCAGAAGAGCATCGCCCTTGGAAATATCTATAAAATAGAGACAGATCGCCGACTTTTCTACGGTGTTCCAGAGAAGTGAGCGAGCTTGTAAGCGATGCATCACCGACGAGACGAATTGCCCTTTTTTGTACGGAATCCAAGAGTTTTAGGGTGTGTTTAGGTGCAGCACTCCAAACATGGGAACAGTATTCCAGGACAGGTCGAATCTGTGCCTTATAGATCATAAGCAGCTGACCTGAGGTGAAATAGCTCCTGGCACGAAACAGAAAACCATGTTTTTGGGATGCACTTTTAGCAATAGATCTCACGTGATTCTCCCAGGAAAGGTTACTGCCGACAGTAATGCCAAGCATCGAAATGGATGACTTCAATGGTATGGTCACTCCCGACAATTTTATGCTGGGCACAGTAAGATCGGCTTTTCTAGAGAAAAGACATGCTTGTGTTTTGTTTGCGTTGAATTCTACCAAGTTATTAGATCCCCATTCAAGAACTGTTGCCGAGTCCATATTTATGTTGTTAACAATTAACATTTCTTCCTCGTTCGTTTCTGATTTGGCGGGCTGGTATTGGAGCCCTAGAAGAAAAGGCGGTATGGAGGGTACTATCATCCGCGAAGCTGTGCACTGGACACGAAGTTGCTTCCAGCAAATCTTTGATGTGAAGCAGAAACAGCGTTGGAGTCTGAACTGATCCCTGCGGAACACCAGCATTTATGGGTAGAGAGTCAGACGAAACTCCATCGACCACTACATGGAGAGATCTGTTAGAGAGAAAATTAGCTAGCAGAGAACATAGCTTTGGGGGCACGCCATAAGATGGAAGCTTGGGGAGGAGCTATTGGTTTTGGAAAAAAAATCTCTGAAACCATACCGACATGAGTAATTGCTTTTATTTTTCAATCCATCATCGCTATGCTCACACAGGCAAAATCCACTAATCGCCCGTTCAACTTTCGGTTTATGCACAAGCAATCAATGCCTTCGAAACGATTCATACGGCTCGTCCAACAGTGATTGTTCATGTGATAAAATAATTCTTCCAGCTCGTACGAGCACAATCGATGAGAATTTACCGGGTCCGAGGCAATTTTTTTATTGCCTCGGTAAATATTCGCCAGTATATCGTATAATCCGATTCCGTTTCGATTTCATTCTTCAAAATTCCCGTTCCGATCCGCTGATTCGGTAAAATTCAATCTCTTTTCGTTGGCTGTTGATTTCGAATTGCCGATTTGGGGACGATTGATGAAGTTCTAACTAGAAATTGTCGCTTATAGCTTTTTCTGGTCGGGCGGATAGTTGGAAGTTGGGAGCATGAAATATCGGAGGGGTAGGTTGGCCTGAGTATCGAAATACTTATGGAACCTTTGTAATTTCCGAGCCTGAGGAGTTCTGATAGCACGCTCGAGTAATGACGCATTACTTCTCAGAATCGCAGTAGGCGTAGGGTTTCGACGTATTGTATCTTGAGACTGTTTCCTTGAAAAATATGACCCGAGGGGAACTGAGTAACTATTAAAGCTCATACTTGTGTTTGTGTAGGATTTCATTCCGATTAAATGTACATACGAGGATGTAATGATATCTAGTTAGCCTAGACCAGTTCTATGCATAAACAAAAATTGCGATACCATATCAACGAACAATAACTTATTACAAGTGTCAGTGTAGAGTTCGACGTCAAAAAAGTAAACCAGAGTTACGCAATAAATTAAAAAAAAAGATGGTCACCGAAATTGTAAAAATCGAAAAATTGGAGTAAAGCCATCATCAAGTACCTGTATTTAAAAGCGTTAAGAGGTAAGCAGATTCACGAAGATATGCTTAATACCCTTGGTGATCAATGTCTTTCGTATGCGACCGTGAATAATTGGACTGCAAGCTTCAAAAGAGGTAAATTTCCCATTGAAGATGATGACCGATGGGGAAGGTCAGTTTCTGTGTTAGTCCCCGAAAATATCGATGCAGTTCATGACATGATTTTATCAGACCGTCGAATTGGGATAAAACGGATATCTGAAGCATAAAAGATTCCATACGAACGCGTTCATCATATAGTTCACGTCAATTTGGACATGGGAAAAATTTCTGCAAAATGGATACCCAAATGTTTGAATGTATGACCAAAAGCGTGCAAGGGTAGAAGCATCGCGTTCGATCTGTGCTCGATTTGAAAACGATGTAGAATTCTTCAACCGAATTGTTACTATGGATGAGACTTGGGTACATTTCTACGATCCAGAAACAGAGCAACAATCGATGGAATGGCGACACTCTGGTTCTCCAAGACCTAAGAAGTTTCGTGTCCAAAAATCTGCTGAAAAAGTTCTTGCTTCAGTTTTTTGGGATTGCCATGGAGTAATCATGATTGATTTTTTGGATAAGGGTAGAACAATAACTGGAGATTACTATTCGACATTACTGACTACTCTACGGAAAAAAATTAAAGAGAAAAGACGCGGAAAGCTATCCAAAGGTGTTTTGTTTTTACAGGACAACGCCCCAGTACACAAATTTTATGTTGCCATGCAAAAAATTCGTGATTTAGGGTTAGAATTACTAGAACACCCCCCTTATTCACCAGATTTGGCTCCGTCCGACTATTATCTCGTTCCTCAAACGGAAAAAGTTTAAAAGGTCGTAAATTTTCCTTCAACGAGGAGGTTACGAAAGCTGTGGAGGACTGGTTTGCAGAGCAAGAAGAAACAATTTTTTTTGAAAGGTCTAGAAACGTTGCAGGTTCGCTGTAATAAATGTATTCAATTAAGAGCAGAATATGTTGAGTAATAAAATGTTTTGACATTGAAATTTTGTTTGGTTCTATAGTAGGCTAAGAATTTTTCAATATATTCTCGTAGTTGTTTAATTTTTTTGTTATTTCTGAATTGTTAGCGTTATAAGGTTAGCATAACATTTTCACTTTGCATTTGATGACTTCCATGTGTAAGCTGTCCAGTACTGAATGTGAAACCTTTATCTCATCGTTGAAAAGAAGGGTAATATGAGATTTAGGAGTTTCACCATTTCGTGGAATAAGATGAATGAACCAATTTAGACGCAAGTATTTTCTTTATAGCTGTAACAGGAGAATTGAATACAATATACACACATCGTCTTCGCCCCCCCCCTATCAACTCTCAACTTGTTGAATGTTACACGACAATTTTCTGGGTGTAATCATTATCTCATCTCTTAAATGAAAACAATAAAACAGCCAAATATGTTCCTTGTTTGGGAGAAAAGGCGTATTCAAAGCTAATATGTTTTCAGTGAATAATGAGAGTTGTGATATTGAGAATATTCCGTAAAAATTACCGATTAAGATCATCCTCGGCTTTAAAACCCAAAATTACGAAAATTTGGAGGAAACGGCATCTCTCTGGGACCCAGGAACAAGCGCTCAAAACTTCCAAAGTTCCGCGGAGGCAGGAGGAGTACGATAATAAACTGGCGAGGCAGGCCGGCAGAGCTTTCGAAAATATTGGATCACATCGAGCCCGATACATCAACGTATTCCGCAAAATGATGCCCGACAATAGGGTCGTGCCTCCACGCCGATTGTTCGGCACCAGTTCTCGCAAAAGAATGTGATTTGATGGACTATTGGGACTAAATCGGTTGCGGAAATTCGGAATACTGGATCAATGATGAATACGCGACTAACTGTTGAGTTCCCGACAGACCGGAAATGGTGTAAATCAAGAGGATATTGTCTGATGGAATAGAGACAATCCTGCAGGGAAATCAGAGCTCTTCAATTTGTCATCGGAGTTTTAAGGGAATCGCGGATTCAATCTTTTAGCAGGAAACGCTGCAAATCACAATGTTTGGGAAATTCGTCTGATGAAACGCTCCAGAGTGAAAACAGCGTTCCTGTTGTTAGTTTATCGGCACAATGGGAAATGGCAACCTTGATAGAGATTTCGAAAGTGGGTTGTTGAAAAATGGGTCACCTGAAACACTCACATGAAATACTCCAGATTTTCTCGGAAAACCCACTGAATAACATACCGAAAATGAATTTCATTTTCATTTTGATATTGAAATTCAATGATTTGCAAGCGTTGTCTGTTTGTAAGACGATGGTTAAATTATGGACCAAACTGAAGATGATTGACTGTGACACAAAATACGTGCGTGAGCTCTCAAAATCAGTATTACCAAAAAAAAAATTGTTGAAAAATCATTGGTTCCTCCTATTTACGAGGATATATTGAAAAATTCTTAGCCTACTATAGAACCAAACAAAATTTCAATGTCGAAATATTTTATTACTCAACATAATATTCTCCTCTTCATTGAATACATTTATTACAGCGAACCTGCAACGTCTCTAGACCTTTCAAAAAAAATGTTTCGTCTTGCTCTGCAAACCAGTCCTCCACAGCTTTTATTACCTCCTCGTTGGAAGAAAATGTACGACCTTTTAAACTTTTTTTCAGTTGAGGAAAGAGATGATACTCGGACGGAGCCAAATCTGGTGAATAAGAGGGATGTTCTAGTAATTCTTACCCTAAATCACGAATTTTTTGCATGGCAACATGAGATTTGTGTACTGGGGCGTTGTCCTGTAAAAACAAAACACCGTTTGATAGCTCTCCGCGTCTTTTCTCTTTAATTTTTTTCCGTAGAGTGGTCAGTTATGTCGAATAGTAATATCCAGTAATTGTTCTACCCTTATCAAAAAAATCAATCATGATTACCTCATGGCAATCCCAAAAAACTGAAGCAAGAACTTTTCCAGCAGATTTTTGGACAAGAAAGTTCTTAGGTCTTGGAGAACCAGAGTGTCGCCATTCCATCGATTGTTGCTTTGTTTCTGGATCGTCTCATCCATTGTAACAATTCGGTTTGAGAAGTCTACATCGTTTTAAAATCGAGCACAGATCGAACGCGATGCTTCTACCCTTGCACGCTTTCGGTCAACATTCAAACATTTGGGGATCCATTTTGCAGAAATTTTTCTCATGTCCAAATTGACGTGAACTATACAGGGTGTAACTGAATAAGTGTAAAACATTTAAGGAGGTGATTCCTCATCGAAAAAAAGATAGGATCTTTCATATAAAGAAACTTCATTGGAGCATCCCTTGTTAAGATACAGCCCCTTAAAGGGGGTACATAAAATTTGTATAACAATTTTTTTCACAAGCACTGAAAAAGTTACAATATTAAAATTAACCTGACGTTTTGTACTACCAAAAAGACACTTAGCCAGTAATTTATTTGGTTTACCCCATGGTTGTAAGGGGTGAAAAACGCAACCCCTAAAATTTATTTCCAATGTAACTTTTTGTCTTATTATTTGTTTACCATTTAAAAAATTATTTCCGATAGCCTGTTTCATTCTAAACAAAAAATGTCTCTTGGGTTTTTGGCCCAAAATAAACCAGTAAGCAGCAAAACAATATTTTACGAACAACTACAGAGATACATCGTCATAAATGCGAACTGGATTTATTGTTATTTTGTAGTTAGTATCTGCATTAAACGATTAAAGGGTAATAAACAAAACTGAGTTATTAATAAAAAAACACACAACATGTAGAAATCAATATTGTAACTTTTTCAGTGCTTGTGAAAAAAATTGTTATACAAATTTTATGTACCCCCTTTAAGGGGCTGTATCTTAACAAGGGATGCTCCAATGAAGTTTCTTTATATGAAAGATCCTATCTTTTTTTCGATGAGGAATCACCTCCTTAAATGTTTTACACTTATTCAGTTACACCCTGTATAATGAACGCGTTCGTATGAAATCTTCAGTGCTTCAGATATCCGTTTCAGCCCAATTCGACGGTCTGTTAAAAATCATGTCATGAACTGCATCGATATTTTCGGGGACTGACACAGAAACTGGCCTTCCCGATCGGTCATCATCTTCAATGGAAAATTTACCTCTTTTGAAGCTTGCAGTTCAATTTTTCAGAGTCGCATACGAAGCATATCTTCGTAAATCTGCTTACCTCTCAACCCTTTTAAATACCAGTACTTGATGATGGCTCGATACTCCAATTTTTCGATTTTTACAATTTCGGTGACCATCTTTTTTTTAAATTTATTGCGTAACTCTCGTTTACTTTTTTGACGTCGAACTCTACACTGACACTTCTAATAAGTTATTATTCGTTGATATGGTATCGCAATATTTTGTTTATGCATGGAACTAGTCCAGGCTAACCAGATATCAATACATCCTCGTAGGACCACCCTGTATTCAAATGCTTACTTTTCGGTATGTTTATTCCTTCGAAGTTCTTTGCTCAGTCAGGGGTGATGCATATATCTCAATTAGACAGGTTGAGGAGCCGAACATTTGTGGATACCTTGTGCCAAGTATGCCGGACTCTGAAGTAATTGGCCTATCTGCAGTTAGGCCTGAACACAAACGATATTTTCGCACCTGTAAGCCAATTTTCATCTCATTCTGTTCGATGTGACTCATCGGATTTATTTATGTTGCGATGATTTCAGAGAATAACCAATTAGAATATCTAAGAATGGATTCTTTCACTGTTGTGTTCGTAACTTGAAGTTACTGAAGATGCTGGTTTTTAGGCGGTTTATGAGGAAGGAAAATGCTCAAAAATGGAGATGACGTAGAGCATAAGGTATGTTTGTGCCTCAAGAAAAATGGGTCAGGTCTTCTTAGGACAGTCAAGGATTGAATCATATCAATCACTTCCAAAAATAAGTGGCACGGAAACCCCTCACATACTTTCTCGCATGCTACGGAATAGAAATGTTCAGTAATGAATCTTTACTCAGAACTGTATTTCGCTGAAACCCTACGCTATACGAGAATGTATTTTAGTTGAGAATTCAGGTTCCAAGAACTATTTGTTATGGAATGGATTACGGACTTTAAGAAATGCAGCAATTGAAAGCCATTTCATGTTTTTCATTACCTACATAATCACCTTTTTTGCCATAAAGAACACGGAGAAAATTTTCAAAGAGATCGGTAAAGTATACTAGCAGCACAATTTCATTACGCATTTCACACAGTTTTCTGTCACCAATTTCACAAAATTCTGCCACTCTATTTCATAGCAGTTTCATTACTTTTTTGGCAATAGGTTTATCTGAAGATCGCAGTTCTTCACATTACAAAATCCAATTATCCAGTAATGAATTCAAGAGAAAGACTCAAAATTAATGAATGAATTCTGAGAGGAAATTCCGCAATATCGTAAATTTCTCTTTTCAACATGTTTTGGCTCAAGACTCGAATGTTGAACATCTCGAAGCTACAACAAATGAATAAATTCACTTTTATTTCTGTTCACGTTACGAAACTGAGGTGATTATTTTTGTTTGGAAAATAATACACTTTTGTC
Organism: Adalia bipunctata; assembly: GCA_910592335.1. NCBI lineage: Eukaryota > Metazoa > Arthropoda > Insecta > Coleoptera > Coccinellidae > Adalia > Adalia bipunctata. The sequence continues at coordinate 5,510,494 of OU342948.1, read as the reverse complement.
ACCAGAATGGCACGATAGAACACGCTGAGTCAGCGAGTGACCCTGATAGAGAGCTTTTCCTGGTCAATAGCTGCCAGATGAAAGCGATGTGCGTATTTTCCACTCAGCTCAATTTTTTGTATAGCTTTTTTTAATGTGGAAGTATTTGAATAAATTCCACATATCAGTGAAATATAGATAAATCTGGGGTCACCCCTTTTCATTGGTACAAGCTGTATGTTAATTCAATAACGTTTTGCGTGGTTCACTTATATGGTTAGCTTGATTTTGCAGAATAATTTTTGTCTGATCATGGCGATCAGCAATTTTAGTAATTAACATAGTGCAGAAATAAAAAAATTGGTATTTCCTATAAAAATCCTTTGAGTGCTCACATATATCACATATTTCGAACCCCTAGATGGCCTTCCTATGATTAACGTTTACATCAAAGGATATGAAACATGAATACGAGTGGAATATGCATATGTATTAATTCGAAAAATATCATTCGTGAAACTTTTTATGAGATTTTCGTTTTAATTAAGTGCCGTCCAATTTTGCCATTTCTGTTTCGGTTTTATATTAATCTCTCATCAGAGAAATTCGCTGTCAATCCTCTCGCAGCGTGCTTACTAGGGAGGAACTCCAATATTATTATTGCATGCAAAACATTTTCTATAAAATCAACAAACTGTGTGCGGCCTCAGCGACATCATATTTAATAAAAAATATTTCATTTCATGGAATGAATTCATATCATAAAATCATCAAACACAAAGGGATTAAATTTATTGCATAACTGTGCTATCCAGGGGAGAAACTGAATAGGACTCCATTATTCGGAATCAATAACACTAAATGTTTCATCGGAAAGGCTAGATTGCTGAATAAAATATGAGAGAATAGAGTTTTTCGAGTGTTGGTGAATAATTTGAAATATTTATTCGATTCATTTTGTCTTACGCAACAGAAGAAAGGGTCGTAGTCATTTTTGTTTTGAAATTTAAAGTTTTCATTTTCTAAACTGAAGGAAGCTGGTGAATTTCAAGAAAAATATCACAAACTTCAGACATATGATCAATATGATACCATTGAGGGGTTTTTTTATGATAAGATCCACTTCAAATTCGGCTTAAACAATAGAGTCGTTGTTTCGAATGGTCATATTCATGGAAATCCTGGTAAAAAAAAAGAGGTAATAATATCCACTCCTTCAAACTTTGCGTACTTATTAACTTCAATTTGAGGTTGAATTTTGAGTTGTTCAATTTTCGAGTGGACTTTACAAATCATTATTTTTGCTTTTCCAAGCAAGCAAATTGACGAAAATTCCAATGTCAAATATTCAAAAGTAATTCTTCTTAATCGACACGATATTAGAAGTTGTGAATTTACGATATTGTTGTACACTATAAATATTAACGAAAATGTGACAGATCAATAGCTTGGTCTCACTCTAGACTGGTGTAAGATAGAGAACATCCCCTTCCTAATATCGATATAAGGTGTTCAAATCGGTCCTTATCACGCGATGTGAATGAATTATAGATGAACAACATACTTTTTTAATGAAACTGGAATGGGATCACTATCCACAGGAATATGAACTTACTACAATGCGTTTTGAGAAATTACGAAATACTCCTTCCTAAATTATTCATGAGAACGATTGATACTCAATTCAAATTTTCTTGGAATTCAACAGAAATCTTTCAATTACATGACCGTGAGGTAATGATCAATAATGAAAGCATCTGTGAATTCTCACCGATATCCAATGATAATGATGACTCAGGTACCTATTCAACTGGTATCGATGAAAGCATTTCAGGAAAAAATATTTTCATGACTGAAAAGATATCAGAAATGCATTAGAATTCACATTACTCTTTTTGTTGATTGAAATTCAGAGTTCATGCAATAAACCTCGTCATTGAGAACAATAATATGGTCTGGATTCCAAAATAGCATGATTCTCCATAGATTAATTCTGGAGTATTATAGGGGCAGTATTTTTTATCTGTATTGAGTAGGACGATGGTACAAGAGCACATATGAGATTGATGATTCTATGGACTGATGATTCGACATTTGAAAAAGGATGACACACAAAAATCATGTATACTCCATTCACTTTTATTTAATCACATAGGAGGTCATGGTTTCGTTTTCAGGAGTTGGTACACCTGATGAAAACTCTGTGCGCGAACAGAAAATATCGTTGATGACAAAACGACGTTGCCAGTTTCAAGTATCAAGTATCAAAGATATTCCACATTTTGTTAGTTCGAATCGATCGGCGATTTTGGGGCGAAATATCGATAGGAAATCGCCTATTTTTCCGTTCTTCGTCGTCCAGAAGAAGTTTACCGTCTATACTCGATATGAGAAATTTCGTGCAAGTGTCATTTTTTCCTTTCACGACTTTTGGCGTGAGTACGAACGGCAAATTTGAATTGGACCAAAAATCGATTTATAAGCATAAATAAAGCGAAAGTAAGTACTAATCGACTTTTTTACACTTGATAACGAAGTTTTTTTTAGGTATCTGACCTTTTAGAAAGATTTCAAACGAAATTCCGGTCCCTCAGAAGTTTGGTTAGTTTCGGTATCGTTTTTGGTGCTCAAAATTTATTTGGAATGTGTAAATGGACAAAAAAGGCTTCCTTATACGATCTTCCAACGAAAGCGACCGGAAAATATGGTTCAGGTAGGATTTTCGAGGAATTATGAAGAAAGAACTTGCAGAATGAAATTGCACGATTTTCGTAAGTAAACGGGTTCTGGATGGCCATCATCGGTCTCTGAATGATTATTGTTGATCGTTTTCACGTTTCAGAAAAAAACACGTCGAAAAAGCTAAAAAAAGAGGATATATGACTACATTGCATTCAACGGTAGGTGAATTCAGATTCCGATGAATTGAAATGTGTCACTGGAGCTTTCATTCCTATCAATCCTTTGCCGAAAGTAGAAATAGGCTATAGTGAACCAGAATACATCGGTTTTTTCCATATTCCAGGAGTTTGTGTCTTATTTTAGAACAGGTGAATGATAAATGTGAAGCATATGTTTGACCAATTCCATTTCAATTGTACAAATCGACTGTGGTAGTAATGTACCTATGAATATTTTTTAAACTAATAAATTACTATAGGTACAGTCAGAATATTTTACTTCTTGTTTATAAGATCAAATAAATGCAATGTATATCTATAAAGCTTTCAGGAATTGACATTCTTGCTTATTAATTTATAACCAAAACTCAGTTACTATTGCATTGAAATTATTAGTTTCTCTGTAAACAAATTCGTTAATTTAGTTATTATGTTTATTTTCTTTGTGATGAATGAATAAAACTGTTATTTATTTGAAATGAAGAAATATTAGAAATAGAAATGTTATGCACCCTCACAATCATATCACAGACAATATCATGATGAAAACAAAGCACATCGATAAATCTTTACAATCATAAATCCAAAAACTCCTTTACATGTAGAATATTGTTCACAATTTTCTGCTGTGTTCTCCAAAATGAAATATACATTCTGAGAAATACGCTAAGAATGTAGACAGGGCAACATAGTGTTGACTTGGAACATAAAAATATTTTGAAAAACGTCATAACTTCGATACAGAGTGGAATGTGTCAAATTTCCAAGGCCAGAGTTGTGATTTTATAATTGTTAATGAAGTATAAGTTTCTATAAACAAGTGGTACGAAAAAGATGTGAAAGAATTTCTTTGTCAAGATCTGGTACAATTTCCAGATCTGTACTTTCACCTAACTCAAATCCCCTAGATTCATTCTACAGGGCGTTATAAACGGGCACTGTGTAGATATGAAAATTTGTCGATCATATCTGGTTAGCCCAAAATTGTGTCCAATCTAGCTTATATAAGGAAAAACTATTATGCTCTTTCCTATTTCCATTGGTTGATTTCCATAACTATATATTTCCAAACATTCAATCAATTGTCCATTAGTACGAAAGGTAGAAACGATAAGATCTGGCTTACCGTCCACAAATGAATTCATTGCGCAATGAATTATTGATTTACGCCAACTCAATAATGCCTTCAGAAAGATGTACTTCACTCGTATTCAGTATGGAGTCATTCAGCCTAATAGTACAGAAAAATGGTAACAATTTAATGATCATTAGCTTGCTGCCTGAAATTGAACAGGTTGATTGTGGAGGAGAAGCTCATTTTCATTTCGAAATTGTCCTCGGCAATGTCAATATCTATTTATTCGACGAATGAAAATGATGATTTTTAGAGCTCCTTCTACGTAGACCAAGGTTACACCATTTCGTCAAGAGGTATGTATTTTTCGCATTCTTAGCAAGGAATGCTTTCAAACGATGAGGTTTGACTCACTGATGACGGATCAGTGGTCAAATTCAATTCTGTCTATCCTGCTTTGAACACGATAACTCTCAATCACACAGTTTCATCATGGATATCGAAGAGAACTGCCATTCCTACTTGCACTGCTTGCACATCTGCAAAATGGAATCTTCCGAACCAAGATTTATATCGCAAGTCCATTTTCCCCAATTTCAAAGAATATCAACGAATACAGGAAAGAAGCCCATTTCTGAAACATGCAAGGTAATGATGCCTGCAGAAGAGCCCGCAAAAATTCAATGTGATTTGGCGATTCAGTCTGGCAGTCCAGCTACTATCAAAGCACTGAGCTCTCATGACATCAGAAACGACTGCTGTATTATGGCTCAGAGTCTTCCTGTGGTATAGGAAATGCACCAACAAGAAAGAGTTACAGAAGGGGAATCTTCCAGGACTAGCCATTCCTTCCGAACTTTAGTCCTATGAGATCTAAAGAGGATCTGGGTGAACATAAGCTGTATCTATTCACTGGCTTCCTCTGTCGTCTCAGGAAGTACCTACTGCAAATGGATCTTGCGGAAACTGACAAGTGCAGATTCTTTAGGGTGGAGGAAGAAACACCTAGTCACATAGTTATACAAAATGCCTCGCCATTGTAAGAGCATACGATATGACTTTCCTAAAGTGATCCCAGACACTGAAGTGTATTAGAACTCTGGATCTGGAAGGGAGCTCTGAATGGTGTAAGGACGAGAAAAGCTCTGACGAAGGTACAATAGTCCTCAAGGTCTAGAGCACTATAACACCTTCATACAATTGAACACCACGTTAACGCCAGATCGGTTGTAAGTATCCAGATGGCTTCACCATAGAACGAGAATATGCTCCAATCGAAGAGACTAAGAGCACTTTCGAAACTCTAAAGAGAAACGGATTTCCCAAGAGCTCGACAAGAGAATGAGGGAAGATTTAGAGAGAACCTGACTGATACCATACAAATCAAATGTAGAGAAGATGAAAGCAATTAGTAATACAACATGAGGACCGAATTTGTGACCTAAGATAGTATCAGGGCTGCTTTAACCGGAGTTGAACCTGATGCAGAAATTGAGATTCGAAGCATTCATGAAATACCATGTGAATGCGAAAGATGCTTCATGAAATAGACACAGGCCCAGATCTAGGGTGGGGCAAGCGGGGCGCTTGCCCTGGGCGCCAGCTTAAGGGGGCGCTAGAAACAACCAGAGGTTAAATTTTTTTTATTTTTGATTTTCTCGGAAAAAAATATTATTAAATATGACCCGACTCTGAAGTGCCATCTTGACCACTCAAAAAAAGGACAAACATCCTATCTTCCCAAAAATATGCAAAATGAAATAATCGATTTAATGGCCACCATTAAATATATAGCATTATTAATGAGATCAAGGAGGCCAACTATTTCACTATTATGTTCGACTGAACCCCAGATGTATCTCTCACAGAACAAATGAACAAGGTTATTCGATATTTAAAGAGTCTGGATATGAGATGAAGGCAAAGACTTATAATACTAAAAATAAAGGAAAGTTTTATTGACTTCTTAGAAGTTGACAAGCTGGCATATATATAAAGAAGTCCAATCCAGAATTGTACACTCTCTGAATCTTGTGGGTGTCCATTCGTCTTTATCATGTTCAGAAGCAGTAAATTTATTTGGTGTTATACAAAAACTGTATTGTTTTTTTGTTAGTTCAACCACACGATGGACAATTATGAAAAAGTGGACGAAAACAAATTTTAAAGGAAGTAGCCAAACTAGATGGACTAAATATCAAGCTGTTAATGCCTTGCTCAATAATTTACCGGGAGTTGTGAAGGCTGTGGAAGAAATCAAAGAATCCTCACTAGTCGCAAAATACAAGTATGAAGCTGGTCATTTGCTTCATGCTGTGATGGATTTTAGATTCATACTGAACCTAACAATTTGGGATAATATTCTGCGAGAGATCAATATGGTCAACGTGGAAATTCAGAAAGGAGATATAGTTATTTCACGTTCATTATCGTTCATGCAAGGTCTTATGAAGATCTTGCAAGGAATGACAGAAAAACTTATTGAAAACTGGATCTCGGAAGCTACACTTCTTTCAGAAGAATTGGATGTGGAGCCAATTCTTAGAAATGAACGTGTTTCCAAGAAGAAAAAGCAAGTTGACGAAATGTGCGATGATGAGTCAAGAACGGATCTAGTTGGTTTATATTCTCCGAGGAAATTAAGGTTGTTTTCGACAGATTATTGTCAGAAATCAAAAAAAGATTAAAAAGCGCAGAGAGTCTGCATGCAAATTTCTCATTCCTCAATGGCCATGCCCTTTTAAAAATGCAAAAAGAGGCTCTGCAGAAAATGGAACCCTTTTAGCGCAAAAATATTGAAAAGACTTGAATGCAGTTGATTTTTCTAAGGAACTAGCGGTTTTCAAAATATTGGTTCCTGAAATAAGTGAAAGATCGACTTCTTTAGACCTGCTACAAATTCTTCACAAGCAAGATCTGAAAGATGCTTTCCCTATAATGTCAGTATAGCTGATATTATATAGAATATAGTGCACATTGCCTACCACGTCTGCAAGATGTGAAAGTAGTTTCAGCAAATTGAAAATAATAAAAAATTATTTGCGTTCCTTAATGAGTCAGAAAAGTCTCTATGGCCTCTCGATCTTAGCTATAGAATACAAAACTGCTTCTGAAACAGATTTCGAGATGCGTTCGCGGAAAGAAAATCACGCCGCGTGATGCTATGTGAAGAAAAAAGTCCAATTTCTTTCCTTGTGATATTTTCCTTATTATTAGTTTTTATTTTCATTATTCATTTGTATTATTTATTTTTTCTATGAATTCATATATGTACATATTAAACAAATGGGGGGGGGGCACAATCATGAATTTTTGCCCCGGTCAGAAAAAATCGTAGATCCGGGCCTGGATAGACAAAACGATCAGTAAATACTCAAATCGAAACTATGTCGACAGGTAGAAACATGAAACGGAGACCATAAGGTGATGAAATGGCAAGAAGATGCACTAATAAAGAACGAAGACAGCTCAAAGAAACAGCCTTCATGGCCAATACCCTAACATCTGTAAAGCTCAGAAACTTCAATGTTAAGATCAAACTGATGATGAGAAGATGAACTGACATCCAAACAAAAAATGGTTGAAATGACTAACACCAAGCGGAGTTGCCAATTGTAAATGAACAAATTCGAAATGCAGCATGAATGCACTAAAGCATTAAGGGGGTCACTTTGGGAGTTATGTAAAATTGAATGGATCACTTCATTTAGTGTACCTAATTCAAAATCAAAAAAGTGTCACCGAATTCACCAAATCTTGCAAATATTGAGTTCCTCAGGTGAGAACCTCTGGCAAGGAGAATAGACCTGTGGTAACTTTATACAACCAACCTTTCAAGCACAACCTCCTGTACACTTCACTCAGGATCGAATTCAATCAGGTCGAATGGTCACAAGGATCAAAATTTCGAAAAACCACGAAACAAAAACTACACGATATCGCGAAGACCACGCGCGGATCGGGGGCGACAAGCACCAATAGCGACGTCGACAAGCTTCGAAGGGAAACTGAAGGAAAGTCGCGTCCCGACGTCGCTATAAACTTTGGCGCATCGGGACGCCAGCGACGGTCGGGCGACGTCGGAGAAGTCCGCCATGCGACGGCTCTTCATCAGGTGATAGAGGAACTGTTGAATTCCATGCTTTTTGCGTATGTCGAAGCACGATATTCCGGGGGTGTGAAGGGGTTTGGGTCGCTTGAGGGGGTGATCTTGAAGATAAGGGTGCGATTATTAGAAAACTGAAAGAAATGAAGAAATTTGTAAAAAGGCAATCTACAACTTTACTCTGCTGGCGTCTTGGCAACATGCTAATCTGGTGTAGAATTGTCTTCTAACGTTACTCAACATTTCAGGCGTTTTTGCTTACTTTCTTCATATCAAGAGGTAAATGGGAAATAAGTATTGAGTGTAATGTATCGAATTTGTGAAATAAAATAATTTTCATTCAAAATGTTAATTTTTGTAAAAAATCTGAAAATACTTAATATTTCCGAAAGAGTTGAAGATAGGTACAGGACATTGTACATGAATTATGTCTAGAATTGTTGAAATATGTGAAGAATCCAAAAAATAAATAATATACAGGGGGTTGCATTTGAAATAAGAAAGTTGGTATTGGCCACGGTCACATGGAACACCCTATATAATATTGTTTTCTTGAAAAATATGTGCATTTAAAATTACAAATCGACGTGTCCGAGCGTTTTTCCCAACACGCCCTCATTTATTCGTTATCGAAATTATTCCATTTGGCTGTTACACTCTGTATGAGACGTATGAGTTCGCGCTCTAAGCTTCCTTTTAAGTAAGAATATCCCAGAGGAATCATTTTGGATAATCTACATGACTTTGAGCGATCTTCTGCGAATTGTGCTTGAAGATTTTAATCTTCACTTACGTGATTACTCCTGAAGATGAGCTTTATCAAGCTCGAAACATGTTGAGAGATTAAAGATCACCTAAGTAATTTATCTGGTATAGTGTTTTCTTTTACCAATTATGGATCGCCCAGATATCAGGACATTCACTTCAAAACTTGCTTTTCTGTTTTTCTTCGTATATGAGGAAAAAATCTTGGTTAGCTGTAATTTCATGAGAATCTGGACAAACGAATTTATTTCCATGATATCTCTGTCAATTTTCGGGATAAATGTATGAAGTTTTCAGTATACATGCGGAATAATATTTTCCAGAATGTGTACTGATCAGTTTTTTTGTTTATTGCCCCCTGAATTTTTAAATGAGTTATAGAGTAGGAACTGTATTGGTCATATTTTCAACCGGTTTTTTTTTTATAATATACGCAGAAAAACGGAAAGTCGAATAATACACATTCTGCAAAATATTATTCCGCATGTATACCTACTGAAAATTGCTCACATTTATCCCGAGAAATTACAGAGATATCATGGAAATAAAATCGTTTGTCCAGATTTTCATGAAATCAAAGCTCACCAGGTTTTTTCCTATTATGCGAAAAAAAACATAAAAGCGAGTATGACACATTGTAGAGAAATGATTTAGCTTTAATTAAAAAAAAAATTTTGGTCTACGCCGCATACGAACTGAGATATTATGGAGCTCGGACGTGTACCAGGTCCCCTTAACTGAACAAAGTTACATTCCTCGATGAGAAATCCAAAAATGGCATAATTGATTGAGCCTGCCATTTGAAAAAAGCTACCTAATTTGGATTCCTTGTCATTCCGGATATCAACCCTAAGACTGAATTTCATGAAAATATGTTGCGCTGAAAAAACCTTCTTCCGAATACGAAAGAAACCTAACCATATCAACAGCGCCTCGTCATCGAAATTTAAGTATCCCACACTCAATATCATGGCGGAGGAATTAATTTAATCCAGAATATGATCTGACTTGCCAGCCACTCGCTTTCCCTCAAGATGGCTATTAATTCCAGAGTAAACAGCACTACAAGTCATAACGAAGCTTATTCCTGTTGACGGGAGCTCCTTGTAAGTTTGTTTGACCTACAGCAAACTTTGATTGTCACACTACTCGGTCCTTGATGTTGTTTGCGGATTACGCCTCCGAATTCTGTGGGTAAATATTTTTGTTGGCAGATTCAGGAACGGCTGAGTCGGGGTAAATTAACCCCGTCTTATTAACAGTGATTTATATTCGTTTGTTGCGAGGTATCATGTTGAATTGGGAAAAAGGGTTCCATTTTTTATAGTCATATCTTTTGATCCCTTGAATCGGTCTTAATTGGTTTTGGCGTACCGTTAATGAACTTCCTGCGAGTGTAATGAGATTCTGAGAAAAGCAATTTCATGGTTCTGGCTATGTCTTCGACTATCAAGTAAATTTCCATTACAACAAATTTCCGTTGAATTTCGAGGGGGTAATTTGTTTTTATTTCGAATCATTCTTTTTGTACGTGTAGAGATTTCTATATTGATTTTGAGTTTTTTATTTTTGCACTGAAGAAATGCTCCACAATGACATGTCACTTGCTGAATCCCAGATATAAACATTCCAATTTAAAAATGTAAAAGGCGTTCTACCCCATTCACTTTTATAATGTATTCCGTTTGCCATGATTCAGGTTTATCAAGTTTTTTCACTCAAAACTGACGCAGGTTGGTACTCGTGAAATGTCAAATAATTCTCAGAGACGTTGCCAATGCTAATTTCTATTTACTCTTTTTTTACTTGTAAATGGAGCTAGTTCTTTTAAGGTTTAACTGTGACACAGGTTTCGTAGTACTACTACATTTTCATAGTGGAGTTTATCAAGTTGTGCAAAAAAGTATTCAAATGTCTTCTGTAGGCTTATTTCTTGCGAATTTTGAAGAGTGGGGAATTCCACTGTTCGTTTATACGATTTTCTGTCGGGTGATTCGAGTACTTCCATTCTTTTTTCGAATAAACTGTCACAAGGGAACGGACTTTTCTGTCCATTATTTTTCAGTTGAATTTCAACACTATATTCTTGATTTCCGTACAATAAAATAGCATAACTGAATCTTTCAACCATGTTTATGTATGTGAAATAAAATGCTGCACATAAGTTATAGATATTGACTTAAATTGCAAAAAAAAAAGTTAAAATAAGATTTTTGTGATGTATATATATATATCGGTTTTCATAGCGTTCTACGCCTTCCGATTCCTAGTTTCCATCCTCTTCTATCCTTCCAGTCTCCTGGCTGCAGGTTTCGTTCAGACATCGCTTTGTGTACTCCAGCAATCCATGTTTGTTTAGGTCGTCCTCTTCTTCTTTTTTCCGTTGGCGTCCACTTTAGGACCATTTTCGGAATACGGTCTTCCTGCATCCTTTCTACATGGCCGTACCAAACCAATTGCCTCTTCTGCACTTCATCGACTATCGTGTTTTCCACCCCCATAATGTTCCTTATTTCCTCGTTCCTCACTCGTTCCAATCTCGACTTACCAGCTGATCTGCGCCAGAAATCCATCTCTAGGGCCATCAGGCGTCGTTCTAGATTTTTATTCATTTGCCACGTCTCGCAGCCATAGAGCACTATACTCTTGAATATGGCATTAAATATCTGGTGCTTCCGTTCTCTAGATATTTGTTTAGCCCACAAGATGGAATTCAAACATCCGATGACCTGCCTTCCCTTCACGATACGATCTTCTATCTCTTTTTCCGTTCGACCTCCTTTATCTATTCTTGCTCCAAGGTAGGTGTATTCTTTACATGAGCTGATAATGGTTTGTTCGTCTACTTGAAGATCCTCTGCATTATTGCCGCCAACACACAGATACTGCGTCTTCTTTCTGTTGACCGACAACCCCCATTCCTTATACTCCCTAAATAATCTTCTGGCCATAAAGCCCAGATCCTCTGCGTCCTGAGCTACCACTACCTGGTCATCTGCAAAATGCAATGTATAAAGCGTCGTATCATCGGTCAGTGGTATTCCCATTCCACTGCAGGCTGTCCTCCACTTCTTTAGGACTTCGTTCAGGTATATTTTGAATAGTGTTGGGGAGAGGCAACATCCCTGTCTAAGGCCTTTAGTTGTTCTAAACCTGTCTGAATGCCTATCACCCACCTTAACCCGAGACACAGAGCCATCATAGAGTTGTTTAACAGCTTTTATTAAGGTGTTATCTATAGGAGAATGTTCCAAGACTCTCCAGAGCTTCTGAACCGGAACCGTATCATAGGCCTTGGTCAAGTCCACGAAGAGTAGATGAACTTCCCTATTTGTCGCCACTTTCTTCTCATTTAACTGCACTAGGCTGAAGATATGATCAATGCAGGATCTACCAGCCCGAAATCCCGCCTGCTTGTGATGAAAATTCATATTAATATGATTTCAAGTTGCAAAATAATTTTAGCCGGTAGGTCTGAAGCGTATACAGGGTGGTTAAGAAATATCGAGTTAAATAACGAAATTTTATTCCCAGAGAATTCAAGCATTCTAAGACTATCAATACAATGTATGGCCTCCACGGGCATCAATAACAGCTTGACATCTTCTTTGCATACTACACACGAGGTTGTTGAACATTTCTTGAGGAATTTGGTTCCATAAACGGGGCAGATGCTCTCTCAGATCATTTAAGGATTCTGGGGTAGGTTGATGATTATCTAATCTTCTTTGGAGCATATTCCATGCATGTTCTATGCAATTCAAATCTGGTGAGTGCGGAGGTATGGGTGAATGTGGAATACCAAGCTCCTCGCGCGCATTCACAACTATGGCTGCACGGTGCGGTCTAGCGTTATCGTCTAGATTCTAGAAATTGGAAAGTTTCACCAATAGCAGCGTGAAAATTTGGCACAACATTGTCAATGACATGCTCCCTATATGTAAGGCGGTCATATTCCCAGGACAAATGTGTAGATGTGTGCGCCCGTTGAAACATATCCCGGCCCATACCATAACACTACCCCCTCGGAATGGATGGACTTCTTGGACATAGCAACGATTACGGGTATGCGTGGGATTGTCCATACCCTTATTCTTCGAGAATCTGAAAATCGTCCATATCTGGATTCATCAGTGAAAAGGACACTACGCAATTGATCGTTCCAATTATTGATATGTTGTCTATGACGCTTGTTAATGGAACACCTCTTAATGGACGCCTAAAACCTAGATTCACCTCTCTCAAACGTCTTCTGATGGTTTCGATGGCAACTTGGACCCCATCTGCATAGTGAACAGTATTCTGTAGCATACTACACGTAGGGTTTCTTCTCGCTGAAACGGTGATGAAACGATCCTGAGCAGGTGTTGTTTTTCGTCGCCCACCAAGCCTTGGTCTTTCCAACACGGAACCTGTCTCCCTGAACCTTTTCCAAAGTCGAGATATCACACTTTTGCTGACTTGGAGCCTTTCCGCTACAACAACCTGAGTTAAGCTACCCTGTAGCATTCCGATAGCCCTATTAGCCTCAGCGTTCGTTGATTTACGTCTTGGCATTCTCAGAAAACTCGTTTCAAATCGAAGCCGTTGATAAACTGACTTCATTTCAAAATAAGAACATTCATGAGCATATGCAAAGAACCAAACTTCAGAAAAAGGGCGGCCAGATTGACGAAATGTCTCATACTGATTTTTATTGGATCGATTCAAGTTGGTATTGAGTTTCAAATGATTTTACAGCGATTTTCTCGAAGATTACATACTTTTAAAAACGATTAAAAACGATATCCCTAACTCTTGTTGCGTAGTATATTTCCAGTATCAACATGGAAAAACATTTCTTCAGTACTCTGGAATTATTGAATTCGCATAATAAATTCTCAAATTCATTATTTTCCCAAAGTAAATAAACATTTTTATAAATACGTAATTACTACGACCTCTATGTACAAAGGACAACGTTGCTCAGTTATCTGACAAGGAAATGAGTATAACCTAACATTTTCAAAATATACACCGTGAAATTTGTCAGAATGTCATGGCCAACCGGGATACATTATAAAAGTGAATGAAGTATAGAAAACTTATTACCCAAGATGACAAAGCTGCTCGGATACTTTACCGATCCATCTGAGAAAAAAACTACCAGTAGATATACACATGCTCATCAAATATTTATATCAAAATTCAACCACCATGGGTTGAAAAAAATCGTACGCAGAAATAATTCCTCTTTAGCTATATACAGGGTCTTTCACGAGGAACCTCACCCATATTTATACGGGAAACTACTGAACGTATTTTCATAAAATTCAGCACTTATAAGTATTTCACGATGCTGATGAAATCTAAAATATTTTCAAGGCATGAGCACCTCCGGTTTTTCCGGAAATGACGTCAACTTCCGTTTTTCAAATTAGAACACCATTTTTTTATTGCAAAAATAGATTCCTTAGAAAATTTCAAGTTATTTTGATGTAACATTTTTCAGTTTTGGTTGGAAAATTCTCTTTGAGCGGGAAAATTCGAAAAAAAAATCGAAAATAGAGCTCCGCTGAAACAAGAATAACTTCGAGGTTTTTGGATGGAAAATTTTCATTTTTGGGATTTTTCAAGATGTAAGATTGATGTATCCACTTTAAAACAGGGGGTGAAAAAATCGCTTTCAAAGTTAGGGATGACAAAATCGTGAAAAATCAATTTTTCCAAATTAGAACCCCATTTTTTTATGGCAAATATTGAATCTACGTTAAAAAATAATGTGAGTGTATGCATCACACCCTTGCCCTAAAGTGGATATTAACTCAGAAAATATCCATTTTAGGGCAAGGGTGTGATTCATACACTCACATTATTTTTTAACGTAGATTCAATATCTGCCATAAAAAAATGGGGTTCTAATTTGAAAAAATTGATTTTTCACGATTTTGTCATCCCTAACTTTGAAAGCGATTTTTTCACCCCCTGTATCATGAATCGCGATTTCGTTTTTTAAAGTGGATACATCAATCTTACATCTTGAAAAATCTCAAAAATGAAAATTTTCCATTCAAAAACCTCGAAGTTATTCTTGTTTCAGCGGAGCTCTATTTTCGATTTTTTTTTCGAATTTTCTCGCTCAGAGAGAATTTTCCAACCAAAACTGAAAAATGTTACATCAAAATAACTTGAAATTTTCTAAGGAATCTATTTCTGCAATAAAAAAATGGTGTTCTAATTTGAAAAACGGAAGTTGACGTCATTTCCGGAAAAACCGGAGGTGCTCATGCCGTGAAAATATTTTAGATTTCATCAGCATCGTGAAATACTTATAATTGCTGAATTTCATGAAAATACGTTCAGTAGTTTCCCGTATAAATATGGGTGAGGTTCCTCGTGAAAGACCCTGTATAGGGATAACTTTAATAATAGGTGGGTTAGTTCAGCTGATATTACAGAATAACCGAAGTTATCATGTGGAAAACTTTGATTTAAAATATATTTTCTTGATGAGAAATCGAAATCTGCTCAGCCTTTCAACAGAGTGACTATCCTAAGCCGTGTATCTTTTTCATTACTAACAAACTCAGTGGTGTTGCGGATGTTGGCAACACCTAAGCTATAAAATTGATATTCAGAACTTGTTCGACCATTGTTTCGAGCTAAACAATTCTCCCGCTCGAGAAAATACAGTAAATTAGAGTTGACAAAAAACTGTTAATAGGATTGTATTTGCATTCTCCTAACTTTGACCCCTTTGTGCTCTAATTCAAATTAAAAAATAATTGAATCCTGTTAGCCCCACGTTAAATACAGTTTGGGGCATTTTTCATTTTCCTCGAACTCGCCTAATGAGTTTTCTTCATGACAATATATTTTGACATATCACAACTCAAAATAGATCCAAACTGAATGGAAAACAGTAAAATAAAAACAATATCATAATAATTTCGAGGTGACGCCCTGAATAAGATATTCGGATATACAAAATTGTTCACATCACAGTTGGTTGAACAGGGTATGAAATGTTTTCAGGAATAAGGAAATGAGCGTGACATGACAATCATAACTCCAGAGATATGGGCAGGAGAAGAGCGAGAAGAGTTATGTTAGTTGTCTTGAGAATTATTGCGTCATGAATTGTATCGAGAATGACAGCAAGGGAAAATATAGTTTCACTTATGTGGACATTCTATCAAGTTTTTCGTTTCATATAGAAATTTTTTCCGCTGGAAGTAAAATTTGTTGGGAGCGGCTTTTGTTGACTCAAAATATATTGAGATCATTCGATAAGAGATCTGCTATCGATTTCGAGAAAAAAAATTTGAAAGTTTCCTGCTCCTAAATCGAGCTTGCCATCATAGTTGTGCAAGGTTTGTGATATTTATAAGAAGTTGTTTACCGAAATCTGTTATGTTCTATAAAACAGATAGGCATTAGGTAAACAGAGATGTGATTGCTATTGACCGTTTCCACTTCATCAGCAGTGTACGGGAAATGGTCCACGTGAGCGGAAATTGTTGAATTCCAATTCCCCGCTATATAAATCTACGTGAAAAATTTGTTGTCCTACAAATCGAATTTCCACTGATATCGATAAATTTTTCGCCGGTGGAACGGCAAGCATGGGAAGCGCCAGGGAGGGCGCTTGATGTATATGACACCTGTAAGGGCGGAAAATTCATTGAGGAAAACAAAGGAGATGGGATAATTTATGACTGGATTTGTTTGCCTTAGGTAAACTCGTTTTCAATTATATAGCAGAGCTGTTTTAATGGCTCCGGTCCATTATTTTCGCGTATATTATTGCTTCGCTCTTGTGTGTCTCCGATTACAAAGCGGCTGAAGGTACACGCTTTGCAGCAATTTTCTTCCTTCGTCATTGGTGTTCAATTCTGGGCGTGGGACAATGAACTCCTACTTTTTGTTCGGTAGTTTCGTCACCGGATCGATTTTGTGATGGGAAGCTCTGGGATACTGGAAATCTACTAACGAATCCGTTGACAGATTCAATCCTGTCCGACCGGCAGTGAATACGAAACCTCTCGAATGGAGAATCCTAGAAACCTGAAATGCCAGAATGCGAGCACTCAAAGATGTCACGATTGCAACCAGGAGATTCACTTTGCCAGCTTCCAAATGTAAAAACATCGTCCATTTTCGGTTCATGTGATTAGCACCTGGGCAAAGACCTCCGTCTCGTTTCGATCTCAACTAGTTTGAGTTCATCTGTTGGGTAGATGTGTCCGCGAAGCTTGATATTGTTTAAATTTATCCTAATATCGAAGGGGATCAGTGATATTGATAATATAATTAGAAGTGATGTCAGTTGATATCAAACAATACAGAGTGTAACAGCCAAATGGAATAAATTCGATAACGAATAAATGAGGGCGTGTTGGGAAAAACGCTCGGACACGTAGATTTGTAATTTTAAATGCGCATATTTTTCAAGAAAATAATATTATATAGGGTGTTCCATGTAACCGTGGCCAATACCAACTTTCTTATTTCAAATGCAACCCCCTGTATATTATTTATTTTTTGGATTCTTCAGAGACACAATTCATGCACAATGTCCTATACCTATCTTCTACTATTTCGGAAGTATTAAGTGTTTTCAGATTTATTGCAAAAATCAACGTTTTAAATAAAAATTATTATTATTTCACAAATTCGGTACATTACACTCAAAACCTAATAAGTGATACTGATTATTTCTCAATTATTAAAACAAACAAATAAAACATTAATGTAAATGTAGGAAATGTTCAAAATGCTCGCCGCGAACGTCTTGGCAACATGCTAATCTGGTGTAGAATTGTCTTTTAACGTTACTCAACATTTCAGGCGTTTTTGCTTACTTTCTTCATATCAAGAGGTAAATGGGAAATAAGTATTGAGTGTAATGTATCGAATTTGTGAAATAAAATAATTTTCATTCAAAATGTTAATTTTTGTAAAAAAGCTGAAAATACTTAATATTTCCGAAAAAGTTGAAGATAGGTATAGGACATTATACATGAATTACGAGTATGTCTAGAATTTTCTGAAGAATCCAATTTGAAATAAGAAAGTTGGTATTGGTCACGGTCGCATGGAACACCCTATATATTTTTATTTTCTTAAAAAATATGCGCATTCAAAATTACAAATTTTCGTGTCCGAGCGTTTGTCCTAACACCCCCTCATTTATTCGTTATCGAATTTATTCCATTTGGCTGTTACACTCTGTATATTACAAATATAAAATTATATTGTCAATTCAGAAAATAGTCTCACATCATATGGAGCCATAATTACAGTTTGGGCAATCAGAGTTACCTCTTTCCACTTACTGAGTGTTAAGCATTCCTGTATTCGAGTGAAATCTCAACAAAGTGAACCGGCTTGCATACATTTGCATCACAAGGCGGGGAAGCTAGAGCAAGCCGTATTTTCAGCGAACTGAAAATACGGTCTTCCTGCATTTTCTACCGGATCAACATTAAATTAATTATCCCACATGTTTTCTAGGCGCCATAAATTAACAAACTTTCCTTGCACCCGCGAAGTTAGTTCATGAATTCAAACAATTACGGGCACACGGCTGCCAAAAGTACTAATCTGAAAAGTTCGACTGGGGTCGATGATTTGGATTAATCGAGATTCTAAATTTGTTCCTTCTTCGGGACGGAAGACTAATTGCATTCAATCAAACAGTTCACTGCGCGGTAATGTCCAGATTCCTGGTTGAATGGAATGAAATTACCATATGCAATGATTTGGGGCTTTTCCGGTCCTTTTTTGCAAGCCGAGTTGGACATTTCGAACGCCATGTAGAGAGGATCCTAAATTTGTCCGAATTCCATTCACTCAACCAACGTTCTGAGTTTCCCAGCTATAAACATCGTCAAAACTCTTAAATTGTTGAATGTAACATGACGATTTTTTATGTGTGGATTCTTCACTATCGTATAACGGGGATGTATTGATATCTAGTTAGCCTAGACCAGTTACATGCATAAACAAAATATTGCGATGCCGATACCATATCAACGAACAATAACTTATTAGAAGTGTCAGTCAGAACAGTGAATTCGACGACGAAAAAGTTAACCAGAGTTACGCAATGAATTTAAAAAAAATGTCCACCAAAATTGTAAAAATCGAAAAATTGGAGTATCGAGCCATCATCAAGTACCTGTATTTAAAAGGGTTAAGAGGTACGCAGATTTACGAAGATATGCTTAATACCCTTGGTGATCAATGTCCTTCGTATGCGACCGTGAAAAATTGGACTGCAAGCTTCAAAAGAGGTAAATTTTCCATTGAAGATGATGACCGATCGGGAAGGCCAGTTTCTGTGTCAGTCCCCGAAAATATCGATGCAGTTCATGACATGATTTTATCAGACCGGAGAATTGGGCTAAAACGGATATTTGAAGCACTGAAGATTTCATACGAACGCGTTCATCATATAGTTCGCGTCAATTTGGACACGAGAAAAATTTGTATCCACAAATGTTTGAATGTTGACCGAAAGCGTGCGAGGGTAGAAGCATCGCGTTCGATCTGTGTTCGATTTGAAAACGATGTAGACTTCTTAAACCGAATTGTTACTATGGATGAGACTTGGATACATTTCTACGATCCAGAAACAAAGCAACAATCGATGGAATGAAGACACTCTGGTTCTCCAAGACCTAAGAAGTTCCGTGTCCAAAAATCTGCTGGAAAAGTTCTTGCTTCAGTTTTTTGGGATTGCCATGGAGTAATCATGATTGATTTTTTGGATAAGGGTAGAACAATAACTGGAGATTACTATTCGACATTACTGACCACTCTACGGGAAAAAAAGGAGAAAAGACGGGGAAAGCTAACCAAAGGTCTTTTGGTTTTACAGGACAACGCTCCAGTACACAAATCTAATGTTGCCATGCAAAAAATTCGTGATTTAGGGTTAGAATTACTAGAACACCACCGTTATTCACCAGATTTGGCTCCGTCCGACTATCATCTCTTTCCTCAACTGAAAAAAAGTTCAAAAGGTCGTAAATTTTCTTCCAACGAGGAGGTAATAAAAGCTGTGGAGGACTGGTTTGCAGAGCAAGAAGAAACTTTTTTTTTTGAAAGGTCTAGAGACGTAATAAATGTATTCAATAAAGAGGAGAATATGTTGAGTAATAAAATATTTTGACATTGAAATTTTGTTTGTATCTATAGAAGACTAAGAATTTTACAATAATATATCCTCGTACATTTACTTAGAATCTATCGATAAAGCATCTTTAGAGCTGGTTGCTGCTGATTCTCAAAACCCAAACGCTGATTCATAAACGTAAACCACTTTTGGCTTCATGAAAAACGTTTCCTATCCTCACAAAGAAATGAGATATGATGATGAGAATTTGCCAGAATAAAAATTTATCATAGAACAAAATGGTGAAGGAACCCGTTACAAAACTGTGCTTTTACCTGGTATACACACTGCATATCACTTAAATGAAGACAATAAACTAGCAAAAAATGTTTCTTGTTCGGGAGAGTACAGGTGCCCTTTCAAGAATGGATCAATAATGTGCTGGTATGGTATATGTGTAGTTGCTGATCGTGATCATTGAAGATTCATTACATCAGAAAGTTGCCATGGTTTGAAGTTGTTCAACGTTTGAGACACTCACGGAAAGTTGAACGTTTGCAATACTTTTTTCTTACGACCTCTGGTAGCTAGGAAACAGCAAAAATCACATTCAGTAAGGATATTAATGCGTTCAATTCATAGATCAGCTAATATAATCTTCGTGTAATATTAATTAGGGTATATCTACATACATAATTCCAATTCATGGATTTCGTGTTCGAAACATTTCTCCTGATCAAATAGTTCGCAAATATGAATTATCAATTGACAAATTGCTAATCCGAAAGCAGGTTGTGATTATTTGTTGGTATCCAGTGAATTCAGGCGACAAAGCGTAAAATATGATTTATTATGCGCTACCATAAAATGGTACATAAACACGCCCAGCATAATCGCACTCCGCATCAAGTCAACCTCATTTGTCTGGTTGATATAAAACTGGATATTATGCGAGTTCGGGAGGGAGCAGCAACATTTAAAAACGCTGTTAATCGCTTGTTTTTGATCAGAATCAGAATACTCCATTCCTTCAGGAATCGAACTTGATTGGAAAAAAATGATTTTGGATCCACATGAGGGTTGTACATTGTTCATCAGCATTGTCCAAAGTATCTCCATAAACAATAAAATCGATTTCGAAAATCCCAAATTTTTGGTTGAAAAATGCATAAGGGGTATGACCCCCTAAAAACCCCATATTTGCCATCAACACGAATTCCCTGGAAAATCTAACAGTGTTCTTCAATCGATAGTGTCTTCAACCCTTTCGAGTCGTTCAAAATACATACTCAATTTCGTGATCCACATCACCCATACTTAGAGATTAAAACGAAATAATTCATTAGATATGAGGGCTGCATGGACGATTTTGGTATCAAAATGTAGGTTTTAGAGGTCGCTCTATTCAATAAAAAACTTTCCAGGGCCCTTACTATGAGGGTTTAGATTTTTCACCTGCGGAAGTGTATTTTTCGAAAAATTGGAAATTTCAAATCGTCATAGTTCCCGTTTCTTTGTCGCATCCACATGAGGGTTGTAAAATATTAAACAGCATTGTCCAAAGTATCTCTATAAACAATAAAATCGATTTCGAAACTCCAAAATTTTTGGGTCAAAAACGCATAAAGGGGTATGACCCCCTAAAAAACCCACATTTTCCATCAACACGAATTCCCTGGGGCATCTAACAGTGTTATTCAATCGATAATGTCTTCAACCCTTTCGAGTCTTTCAAAATACTCAATTTGGTGATCCACATCACCCATACATACTTTGAGTGCTCTGAGCTTCAGAAATCGGAACAAAACTCGAAAATGAAATATCGAAAAAAATAAAACGTGATAATTCATTAGTCATGAGCGCTACATGAACGATTTTGGTATCAAAATGTAGGTTTTCGAGGTCGCTCTATTCAATGAAACATATTCCAGAGCCCTAACTAGCATAGTTTAAATTTTCACCTGTCAAATGGCATTTTTCAAATAAATCGGAATTTCAAATCATCATAGCTCCCGTTTCTTTGCTCACAACCCCATGTGGCTTGTATATTGTTAATCAGCAATGTCTAAAGTATCTCTTTAAACAATAAAATCGACATCGAAAATCCCAACTTTTTGGGTCAAAAATGCATAAGGGGTAAGACCCCCTAAAAACACCATATTTGCCATCAACACGAATTCCCTGGATAATCTAACACTGTTATTCAATTTATAATGTCTTCAACCCATTTGAGTCTTTCAGAATACCCATTTTGGTGATCCATATCACCCATACTTTGAGTGCTCGGAGCTTCAGAACAAAACTCGAACATGAAATATCGAAAAAAATAAAACGTGATAATTCATTAGTCATGAGCGCTACATGAACGATTTTGGTATCAAAATGTAGGTTTTCGAGGTCGCTCTATTCAATGAAACATATTCCAGAGCCCTAACTAGCATAGTTTAGATTTTCACCTGTCAAATGGCATTTTTTCAAAAAATCGGAATTTCAAATCATCATAGCTCCCGTTTCTTTGCTCACAACCCCATGTGGCTTGTATATTGTTAATCAGCAATGTCTAAAGTATCTCTTTAAACAATAAAATCGACATCGAAAATCCCAACTTTTTGGGTCAAAAATGCATAAGGGGTAAGACCCCCTAAAAACACCATATTTGCCATCAACACGAATTCCCTGGATAATCTAACACTGTTATTCAATTTATAATGTCTTCAACCCATTTGAGTCTTTCAGAATACCCATTTTGGTGATCCATATCACCCATACTTTGAGTGCTCGGAGCTTCAGAACAAAACTCGAACATGAAATATCGAAAAAAATAAAACGTGATAATTCATTAGTCATGAGCGCTACATGAACGATTTTGGTATCAAAATGTAGGTTTTCGAGGTCGCTCTATTCAATGAAACATATTCCAGAGCCCTAACTAGCATAGTTTAGATTTTCACCTGTCAAATGGCATTTTTTCAAAAAAATCGGAATTTCAAATGATCATAGCTCCCGTTTCTTCACTCACAACCAATTGTGGCTTGTATATTGTTAATCAGCATTGTCTAAAGTATCTCTTTAAACAATAAAATCGACATCGAAAATCCCAACTTTTTGGGTCAAAAATGCATAAGGGGTAAGACCCCCTAAAAACACCATATTTGCCATCAACACGAATTCCCTGGATAATCTAACACTGTTATTCAATTTATAATGTCTTCAACCCATTTGAGTCTTTCAGAATACCCATTTTGGTGATCCATATCACCCATACTTTGAGTGCTCGGAGCTTCAGAACAAAACTCGAACATGAAATATCGAAAAAAATAAAACGTGATAATTCATTAGTCATGAGGGCTACATGGACGATTTTGGTATCAAAATGTAGGTTTTCGAGGTCGCTCTATTCAATGAAACATATTCCAGAGCCCTAACTAGCATAGTTTAGATTTTCACCTGTCAAATGGCATTTTTTCAAAAAAATCGGAATTTCAAATCATCATAGCTCCCGTTTCTTTGCTCACAACCCCATGTGGCTTGTATATTGTTAATCAGCAATGTCTAAAGTATCTCTTTAAACAATAAAATCGACATCGAAAATCCCAACTTTTTGGGTCAAAAATGCATAAGGGGTAAGACCCCCTAAAAACACCATATTTGCCATCAACACGAATTCCCTGGATAATCTAACACTGTTATTCAATTTATAATGTCTTCAACCCATTTGAGTCTTTCAGAATACCCATTTTGGTGATCCATATCACCCATATTTTGAGTGCTCGGAGCTTCAGAACAAAACTCGAACATGAAATATCGAAAAAAATAAAACGTGATAATTCATTAGTCATGAGCGCTACATGAACGATTTTGGTATCAAAATGTAGGTTTTCGAGGTCGCTCTATTCAATGAAACATATTCCAGAGCCCTAACTAGCATAGTTTAGATTTTCACCTGTCAAATGGCATTTTTTCAAAAAAATCGGAATTTCAAATGATCATAGCTCCCGTTTCTTCACTCACAACCAAATGTGGCTTGTATATTGTTAATCAGCATTGTCTAAAGTATCTCTTTAAACAATAAAATCGACATCGAAAATCCCAACTTTTTGGGTCAAAAATGCATAAGGGGTAAGACCCCCTAAAAACACCATATTTGCCATCAACACGAATTCCCTGGATAATCTAACACTGTTATTCAATTTATAATGTCTTCAACCCATTTGAGTCTTTCAGAATACCCATTTTGGTGATCCATATCACCCATACTTTGAGTGCTCGGAGCTTCAGAACAAAACTCGAACATGAAATATCGAAAAAAATAAAACGTGATAATTCATTAGTCATGAGGGCTACATGGACGATTTTGGTATCAAAATGTAGGTTTTCGAGGTCGCTCTATTCAATGAAATATATTCCAGAGCCCTAACTAGCATAGTTTAGATTTTCACCTGTCAAATGGCATTTTTTCAAAAAAATCGGAATTTCAAATCATCATAGCTCCCGTTTCTTTGCTCACAACCCCATGTGGCTTGTATATTGTTAATCAGCAATGTCTAAAGTATCTCTTTAAACAATAAAATCGAGATCGAAAATCCCAACTTTTTGGGTCAAAAATGCATAAGGGGTAAGACCCCCTAAAAACACCATATTTGCCATCAACACGAATTCCCTGGATAATCTAACACTGTTATTCAATTTATAATGTCTTCAACCCATTTGAGTCTTTCAGAATACCCATTTTGGTGATCCATATCACCCATACTTTGAGTGCTCGGAGCTTCAGAACAAGACTCGAACATGAAATATCGAAAAAAATAAAACGTGATAATTCATTAGTCATGAGCGCTACATGGACGATTTTGGTATCAAAATGTAGGTTTTCGAGGTCGCTCTATTCAATGAAACATATTCCAGAGCCCTAACTAGCATAGTTTAGATTTTCACCTGTCAAATGGCATTTTTTCAAAAAAATCTGAATTTCAAATGATCATAGCTCCCGTTTCTTCGCTCACAACCAAATGTGGCTTGTATATTGTTAATCAGCATTGTCTAAAGTATCTCTTTAAACAATAAAATCGACATCGAAAATCCCAACTTTTTGGGTCAAAAATGCATAAGGGGTAAGACCCCCTAAAAACACCATATTTGCCATCAACACGAATTCCCTGGATAATCTAACACTGTTATTCAATTTATAATGTCTTCAACCCATTTGAGTCTTTCAGAATACCCATTTTGGTGATCCATATCACCCATACTTTGAGTGCTCGGAGCTTCAGAACAAAACTCGAACATGAAATATCGAAAAAAATAAAACGTGATAATTCATTAGTCATGAGCGCTACATGAACGATTTTGGTATCAAAATGTAGGTTTTCGAGGTCGCTCTATTCGATGAAACATATTCCAGAGCCCTAACTAGCATAGTTCAGATTTTCACCTGTCAGATGGCATTTTTTCAAAAAAATCTGAATTTCAAATGATCATAGCTCCCGTTTCTTCGCTCACAACCAAATGTGGCTTGTATATTGTTAATCAGCATTGTCTAAAGTATCTCTTTAAACAATAAAATCGACATCGAAAATCCCAACTTTTTGGGTCAAAAATGCATAAGGGGTAAGACCCCCTAAAAACACCATATTTGCCATCAACACGAATTCCCTGGATAATCTAACACTGTTATTCAATTTATAATGTCTTCAACCCATTTGAGTCTTTCAGAATACCCATTTTGGTGATCCATATCACCCATACTTTGAGTGCTCGGAGCTTCAGAACAAAACTCGAACATGAAATATCGAAAAAAATAAAACGTGATAATTCATTAGTCATGAGCGCTACATGAACGATTTTGGTATCAAAATGTAGGTTTTCGAGGTCGCTCTATTCAATGAAACATATTCCAGAGCCCTAACTAGCATAGTTTAGATTTTCACCTGTCAAATGGCATTTTTTCAAAAAAATCGGAATTTCAAATGATCATAGCTCCCGTTTCTTCGCTCACAACAAAATGTGGCTTGTATATTATTAATCAGCATTGTCTAAAATATCTCTTTAAACAATAAAATCGACATCGAAAATCCCAACTTTTTGGGTCAAAAATGCATAAGGGGTAAGACCCCCTAAAAACACCATATTTGCCATCAACACGAATTCCCTGGATAATCTAACACTGTTATTCGATTTATAATGTCTTCAACCCATTTGAGTCTTTCAGAATACCCATTTTGGTGATCCATATCACCCATACTTTGAGTGCTCGGAGCTTCAGAACAAAACTCGAACATGAAATATCGAAAAAAATAAAACGTGACAATTCATTAGTCATGAGGGCTACATGGACGATTTTGGTATCAAAATGTAGGTTTTCGAGGTCGCTCTATTCAATGAAATATATTCCAGAGCCCTAACTAGCATAGTTTAGATTTTCACTTGTCAAATGGCATTTTTTCAAAAAAATCGGAATTTCAAATCATCATAGCTCCCGTTTCTTTGCTCACAACCCCATGTGGCTTGTATATTATTAATCAGCATTGTCTAAAGTATCTCTTTAAACAATAAAATCGAGATCGAAAATCCCAACTTTTTGGGTCAAAAATGCATAAGGGGTAAGACCCCCTAAAAACACCATATTTGCCATCAACACGAATTCCCTGGATAATCTAACACTGTTATTCAATTTATAATGTCTTCAACCCATTTGAGTCTTTCAGAATACCCATTTTGGTGATCCATATCACCCATACTTTGAGTGCTCGGAGCTTCAGAACAAAACTCGAACATGAAATATCGAAAAAAATAAAACGTGATAATTCATTAGTCATGAGCGCTACATGAACGATTTTGGTATCAAAATGTAGGTTTTCGAGGTCGCTCTATTCAATGAAACATATTCCAGAGCCCTAACTAGCATAGTTTAGATTTTCACCTGTCAAATGGCATTTTTTCAAAAAAATCGGAATTTCAAATGATCATAGCTCCCGTTTCTTCGCTCACAACCAAATGTGGCTTGTATATTGTTAATCAGCATTGTCTAAAATATCTCTTTAAACAATAAAATCGACATCGAAAATCCCAACTTTTTGGGTCAAAAATGCATAAGGGGTAAGACCCCCTAAAAACACCATATTTGCCATCAACACGAATTCCCTGGATAATCTAACACTGTTATTCAATTTATAATGTCTTCAACCCATTTGAGTCTTTCAGAATACCTACCCATTTTGGTGATCCATATCACCCATACTTTGAGTGCTCGGAGCTTCAGAACAAAACTCGAACATGAAATATCGAAAAAAATAAAACGTGATAATTCATTAGTCATGAGCGCTACATGAACGATTATGGTATCAAAATGTAGGTTTTCGAGGTCGCTCTATTCAATGAAACATATTCCAGAGCCCTAACTAGAATAGTTTAGATTTTCACCTGTCAAATGGCATTTTTTCGAAAAAATCGGAATTTCAAATGATCATAGCTCCCGTTTCTTCGCTCACAACCAAATGTGGCTTGTATATTGTTAATCAGCATTGTCTAAAGTATCTCTTTAAACAATAAAATCGACATCGAAAATCCCAACTTTTTGGGTAAAAAATGCATAAGGAGTAAGACCCCCTAAAAACACCATATTTGCCATCAACACGAATTCCCTGGATAATCTAACACTGTTATTCAATTTATAATGTCTTCAACCCATTTGAGTCTTTCAGAATACCCATTTTGGTGATCCATATCACCCATACTTTGAGTGCTCGGAGCTTCAGAACAAAACTCGAACATGAAATATCGAAAAAAATAAAACGTGATAATTCATTAGTCATGAGCGCTACATGAACGATTTTGGTATCAAAATGTAGGTTTTCGAGGTCGCTCTATTCAATGAAACATCTTCCAGAGCCCTAACTAGCATAGTTTAGATTTTCACCTGTCAAATGGCATTTTTACAAAAAAAATCGGAATTTCAAATGATCATAGCACCCGTTTCTTCGCTTACAACCAAATGTGGCTTGTATATTGTTAATCAGCATTGTCTAAAATATCTCTTTAAACAATAAAATCGACATCGAAAATCCCAACTTTTTGGGTCAAAAATGCATAAGGGGTAAGACCCCCTAAAAACACCATATTTGCCATCAACACGAATTCCCTGGATAATCTAACACTGTTATTCAATTTATAATGTGTTCAACCCATTTGAGTCTTTCAGAATACCCATTTTGGTGATCCATATCACCCATACTTTGAGTGCTCTGAGCTTCAGAACAAAACTCGAACATGAAATTTCGAAAAAAATAAAACGGAATAATTTATTAGTTATGAGGGCTACATGGTTGATTTTGGTATCAAAATGTAGGTTTTCGAGGTCGCTCTATTCAATGAAACATCTTCCAGAGCCCTAACTAGCATAGTTTAGATTTTCACCTGTCAAATGGCATTTTTTCAAAAAAATCGGAATTTCAAATGATCATAGCTCCCGTTTCTTCGCTCACAACCAAATGTGGCTTGTATATTGTTAATCAGCATTGTCTAAAATATCTCTTTAAACAATAAAATCGACATCGAAAATCCCAACTTTTTGGGTCAAAAATGCATAAGGGGTAAGACCCCCTAAAAACACCATATTTGCCATCAACACGAATTCCCTGGATAATCTAACACTGTTATTCAATTTATAATGTGTTCAACCCATTTGAGTCTTTCAGAATACCCATTTTGGTGATCCATATCACCCATACTTTGAGTGCTCTGAGCTTCAGAACAAAACTCGAACATGAAATTTCGAAAAAAATAAAACGGAATAATTTATTAGTTATGAGGGCTACATGGTTGATTTTGGTATCAAAATGTAGGTTTTCGAGGTCGCTCTATTCAATAAAAGACTTTCCAGAGCCCTTACTATTATGGTTTAGATTTTCACCTGCGAAATGGTATTTTTCGAAAAATTGGACATTTCAAATCGTCATAGCTCCCGTTTCTTTGGTCGCATCCATATGAGGGTTGTATATAAATAATCAGCATTGTCCAAAGTATCTTTATAAACAATAAAATCGATTTCGAAAATCCCAAATTTTTTGGTGAAAAATGCATAAGGGGTATGACCCCATAAAAACCCCATATTTGCCATCAACACGAATTCCCTGGAAAATCTAACAGTGTTCTTTAATCGATAGTGTCTTCAACCCTTTCGAGTAATTCAAAATACTCAATTTGGTGATCCACATCACCCATACTTAGAGTGCTCTGAGCTTCCGAACAAAACTCGAAAATGAAATATCGAAAAAATTAAAACGAAATAATTCATCAGTTATGAGGGCTACATGGTTGATTTTGGTATCGAAATGTGGGTTTTCGAGGTCGCTCTAATCAATAAAAGACTTTCCAGAGCTCTAACTATTATGGTTTAGATTTTCACCTGCGAAATAGTATTTGTCGAAAAATTGGAAATTTCAAATCGTTATAGCTCCCGTTTCTTTAGTCGCATCCACATGAGGATTGTATATTGTTAATCAGCATGGTCCAAAGTATCTCCTTAAACAATAAAATCGATTCCGAAAATTAATTTCTTCAAGAGACATAGATCAACAGGAACCCTTATGTTTTCGTATAACTATAATATTCTTTTCTTATCAGAACAGATTGAGAAATACTGAGGGGGTAGCACTGCCGGATCCAGGCAGTTTTTCAGATGAGGTATGAATTTTTTCAGGAATCCATGAATGGATAGAAATTTTTTACCAACATTATAGGAGTTAAATACTTCTCATTGGAAATATTAGGGATCGATTGAACTAATATAAAGGGATTTTTGTCAATTTCGATGTTCAAGGGTGTATACAAGGTAAAAGCAGTAAAAGCACAGTTTTTGGCGTCCCAATAGAATTTTTGTAACGGGTTCCTTCGCCATTTCGTATAGTTCTATGAAAAATGTTTGGCAAATTCTCATCATCATATCTTATTACTTTGTAAGGATAGGAAACGTTTTTCATGAAGCCAAGAGTCGCGAACGTTTGTGAATTAGTGTTTGGATGTTGAAAATCAGCAGCAACTTGCTTTATCGACAGATTGTTGAGAATGTATACATTTATCTTATGTCTCGCTCTGTATGTTTTCAGCTCCTTGAATTCGATATCACGTCGAATGATATTCGACTGAAATACACATACAAAATTAAAATTCGGGAGAGCAATCAATCAGGTTGTTCGAGATTGAAAAACAAAATAGAAGAGATTCCCGCATTTTTAGCAGGCGAATATCTGTTGAGTACGAAAGAGGGGATATTTTAATGCATAGTTAAGTGAGGTATGAATTCGGGCTCCTCTCTCTGAAGACCAATATGCGTTGGAGGGTGCGTATGTACAACCTGCTCCGAAACTTTCTCCATTCATATATTTAAATGCAAGATACACGCCTCACTGAAAATTCGTTCGGGTTTTCCCAATGGAATAGATTCCTTCCATTAGGGTCGGTTATTCGATATGTTCCTCAGGCATTTCTGTATAATCTTATTCTGGTAGACAATATTGCGCGCTCTCATATTCACACTGATGCTCGCCGATTTCATGGAAATGTAGGTACGTGCTCCATATATAAGAATCTCAAGATTTTTACATGATTTTCAACGAAGATTTCTGAATTCTCGACATTCTGGATGACGACTCATACATTAACAAAGGCCATTTTTCAATCAGCCCGCCCCATTTCATCTTTCAAAATATAAAAGAATCATAAACATAGTGATGTCGAATATTTTATGCATCTGTGTTCCAATACACGTTTTTTCTTCAGAATATGTTAATTCAAGAGTATTCAAGATGTATGATGCATAGAATATCAGGTGTAGGTATTCTCCATTCACAATTATAAAATCACAATTCTGGCCTTGGAAATTTGACACATTCCTCTCTGTATCGAAGTTATGACGTTTTTCAAAATATTTTTATTTTCCAAGTCAACACTATGTTGCCCTTTCTACATTCTTAGCGTATTTTTCAAAATGTAAATGAATTGGAAAAAATGTGATGGACGAAAATAATTAACGTTTATATGAATTGATAGAAAGGATTCCTTTTCTAGTTATTTGCATGAAAAGTAGGTACAAAGATCACTGTTGAAATATATTATTTTTCGCCATTGCTTTCACATAATTTTCATGTGTATGCTTGTGAAGATTTAATGTTTATTATCCTCTCGAACTAAAAGTTCAAGACTTGACGACATTTCATTTATTTGATCTTATGAACAAGGAGTGAAATATTATGAATGTATAGCAATTTATTAGTTTAAAAAATATTCATACATTACTACCACAGTAGGTTCGTACAAATAAAATGGAATAGGTCAAACATATGCTTCACATTTATCATTCACCTGTTCTAAAATAAGACACAAACTCCTGGAATATAGAAAAAACCGATGTATTCTGGTTCAATATAGCCTATTTCTACTTTCGGCAAAGGAATGAAAGCTCCAGTGACACATTTCAATTAATCGGAATCTGAATTTACCTACCGTTGAATGCAATATAGCCATATTTCTTCTTTTTTTAGCTTTTTCGAAGTGTTTCTTATTGCAGATAATGAATGTCTTGAAGGCACTCCAATTTCTCCTCTTTGATAAAATTACTTTTTCGCATAAAAAATCGGCTACGGCACCGATTCTCCATTCAAAAAGTGCCTTTCATTTTTCCAAGTTCAGGCCCTCAATTTTCCACCTAAGAGCTTGTTTTTTCTTTAAATTGAAGTTGAAGAATGTTCTGAGGGTACTCCGATTACATAAAAAAATCGGATTGAATTCAAGAGTCTATGAAAATTGACTTCATTATCGTTTTTCGGCGGTTGTCCATATTTTTTTTAGAAAATTCATTGGAGTGCCCTCGACAAATCAATTTTCAATATTTAAAAAAAAAATTCCATTTGGATAGGCGCTTAATTAATGCAAAAAATTATGGAAATACTGTAGAGACTTCCAGAAAGTGTGAAATCGCAGAGAACTGTCTGAAATTCCAGGAGAATCAAAAAAATCATGCTTTCAGCTGGAAGATTGAGGGCGTGAACTTGGAAAAATGAAAGGCACTATTTGAATGGAGAATCGGTGCCGTCGGCCAGAGTATAACGGCCCCTTAATCTTGGAGTAAAATAAATTGCTATTCTGTGTTCTATCAATCAATTTTGAGATCTTTGGACTGAATCTGTATTTGTATCCCCTTCGAGAGACATTGAATAATCGGGAAGTTGTTCACGTCTATAAACAACACAAGACCATTTGACTCGACCGATTACCGAGAAAAAAAACTAACAAAAATAAAGCATAAAACGAAATGTAGGTAAATTCTCCTATGCGGTATCTATCGGCAAAAATTGAAGTAGAACAGTTGCATCAGGTATTCTATGCATCTTTGACGTCCAGTAGCAGAGAATGGAGAGGAAAACTGCCAAACTCTTTGTATAGAAATCTGTCAAGACATATTGATTTTGTTTCCTAACGTTGGATGTAGAAATCTACTTTCAGCTACCGAAATA
Source organism: Adalia bipunctata (assembly GCA_910592335.1). Lineage (NCBI taxonomy): Eukaryota > Metazoa > Arthropoda > Insecta > Coleoptera > Coccinellidae > Adalia > Adalia bipunctata. The sequence goes on along the minus strand of OU342948.1, from coordinate 5,478,060 downwards.
GGGTTGATTTCTGCCCTGTGGGATAGATGTCACTGGCCGTATTTATGTCTTGTTGGTCCGCGACTTCTGCATATACATATAAAGGTCGAGTGATAGATGCATAGAAATACCTGGTGTAACGACTCCTTACTAAAAATTGTGACCAAAATTTGTAGATCAAACCGGTACTCTAGATTTGAGTTTTTGTGCTACTTTCGGAATAATCCGCAATATTTTATGGGTCGAGGCGCTACTGCGGCAATGGAAAATAGACCCCTTCGGGAGAAATGAAAAGCAGCACAAAATCTCAGATTTTCGATCGAGAAGAAAGTCTTAGACAAAATCTAATCAGTGCCGACGCCAGGGATTCTATGCATCTTTCTTCTGTCTTACAGGGATAAGGATAATTTCCAGAGAATTGCAGGAACGAGGAATAAAAAAAAGTTATTTCATTATGCTTTATTGATGACTAATACAATTTCATGATTTATAATGGTGTGAAGAAATTTGGACGTATCATTCCATTCTAATTCAATACAATATTACTTAAATAGCAAGTGACTTGCTTCCCTGATATCTATTGACGATAATGCTCATAAATTTTCATGATGTAGTGTCCCAAAATAGGTTCCATGTTCCATTGTTGCAAAGCTCTAACAGTGTTTGGTGTTAGTCGAAATAGTAATAAAATAGAAAATAAATTATATACTATATCTAGAAACATATACAAATATATCGTTAATACACTTCTGCGAATTATAAAATCTTACTCTATTCAAAATCCTACAATTAAAATGGTAATTATTCTGGCACATATAAAAATTTTTGACTTAGAACAGTCAAGTACTGATAAATGATTTTAATGTGGATTCGAACTAAAGCCCTGAAGAAATATGGTGTTGATCTCGGCCATCGTCTGAACCTATCGACATATCTGCTATGATGCCACTCTCTGGAACGCAAAATAATAATCAAATACTTACAATTACAAAATGGCAACGAAAGTATTAACGATGACTAGTCATTCAGCAGATATGTATTTGAAGGCAGATCATATTTGGTACAGAATAGGCCTGTATCTCTTACTTACCCACAGAACATTGGCTATTCAGTGTGGCAGATCTGTGATATGGCTTCGGGCTGTCGCAAGCTGAGTCACAACTAATGGACGTTTGGAGCAATCGACCACTTCCAGAAGCTCCAGAACTGGTACTCCCAGACGAAACGCTCGACATCGAAATGACTGAATTTGGTCGCTTCATGGTCCTACATGTTTCTGGACTGGACCCTGCAATTGAATTCCTAAATCTTGGAGCACCTGAAATACATATTTACATCCATCGTATAAGCGTAATTCTTGTTGAAGTATCTGAATATGAACGAAATTAGAGGTACCACACTTACTTCTACTTAACTGTGCGATGCTGATAGAACGATGGCTTATTTGGTCCGCGCTAGGTTTTATATCGAGGCATGGCTTATTTCCGATTCCCATAGAAGACATTTCTGCCATTCTCGCAGCTAAAATAGACAATCAAAGCATTAATCAGTAAAGAGTTGATTTACCCTATCGATGTGCTGTGGAACCAAATTTTTACCTCTATTCCTTATGGCTTGTTTCCACAGCAACTGCGACAACTCTTCAGTCCAAGCCTTCTTCACCTCCTGAGACATAGCTTGCAAGGTAAAGGTGTCATTCGGTTTTCGCTTTCTGAACCAAATTTCGAATTTTGTACAACTATCGTTCACTTTCGGGGTGAGCCCAATATCCGTCATCTTGATACTATTTTTGTAGTAGTAGAGATCCAGGTTCTGCAAATTTGTTACGAGTATAATTTTGCCTATTTTAAGGACGAAAAAGACTTACCTTGTTATCTGGGAATCTTTTAGCTTTACTGAAAAGTATAAGATCTTCAAATAGAAACACTTGTCGAAGAGACTTCTTGCCGCTTCTTCCTTCCCACACTATGAACTCATTCTGTCTCATAAGCCTTCCTTGTTCCTTCAAATTAACCTGAAATGAAGTAGACGTGAGAGGACAAGAACCAAGACGCTTCTTGGGTTCAGCCAATGCTTACATCACACTCCCTGATGGAGTCCATAGCAAGCAAATCGTTTCCATGTCTCAATTGAAACCTCACCATCTCTTCGGCTAATCTCAAATCGTCAAAGTCCTGAATCACTCGTTCCGAAGCTTCTGACGGAGGAGGCAAGCATGCCTTCATCATTTGCTGCAGCAAAAGAGCATATTTTCCCATCCGTTGAACTGGCTTCAACAAGTAACTGGCGAGATCCATCTTATCGTTCAGTTCGATTTGTTTGCTCTGCAAAATTAACGACTGTTAACACTTCCAAGTACTACAAGTGAGTTGATTTTGTTCACCTTGAAGAAGATGGAGCCATACTCTGACATGATGGTATCCGATTTAGGTTTATTTTTGTTGTAGAGGGCGTAAAGATAGAATTTCTTGTCATGCTTCAGGAATATCTGACCGACTTGCAACGGATTGTTTTCGCATTCTTCCAGTTCTGTCAGGAAATGTTGGCTGTGAAATTCGAATATCTTTTCTATATTTCCGAAAACGATGTTTCTCTGGCCTCTCAAGGCTTGTGGAATGTCTTCTCTTGATATTTCAGGTATATAATTAACGATAACGTAATCTAAGGACCTTACGTAATCCCTTTCAGTCTCTATCATCTCTTTGATTATATATTTTAGAATTCTGTAAAAAAACATGGATTCAGATAATTTATTATTCATAACAAGTAGGTACCTACTTCTGGGTTTTAGGGTCCATGTTGCTGTATGTTGAATCTGAGGGTAAATCTAGGTTGGATGCATGGCAGTATAGATGTTTATTTGCTGTTATGGGTGAAACGGTTCTTTTTTCTTCGATGTAGGAATCGTCCTCAATATCATCACTGAAAATCAGCCTACTCAATTAATGAATTTCAAAATATACAAGTACAGGTAGTCCAAATTGAAGCCTTTATTTGAAGATGCGAGATTGGAACAAACAATAATAAGTTACAAAGAAACCAAGGGTAACAATAGAAGGCTTTCTAAGAGTAAGGACTGAACGAGAATAAATTCGCTATCACATAGACGCTTATATCTTTTGAATCATTGGACCGATTTCGAAAATCAAACTCATTTTCGAATCATCTTCTTACTCTAATGAAAACTGTTTTTACAATAAAAAGGCCAAAACTATTTTTCACAAAATTCATGGATTTCTTCCCATCATGCTTCTTAAAGTGTTCTCAGTCACTTTCTGGGATGCTGTCTTCCACTTTTGCTTGAATTCCGCTAATGTTTTCGTTGATTACTTAGTCTTCTTCAATTGGGGACAAAAACCCCCTCATTAACTTCGTACCATTCCTTGGTGGCCTTGCTGTAGTGGCATGAAGCTAAATCTGGCCAAAAGATTGTTGACACATCTTGCTCACGTGAGAATGGTTAAAGTCGCTTCTTCAAGCATTCCTCGATTTATATCTTCGAGTCAACAGAGCCTTGGCCAACGAAAAATTTGCTTCTTTTCTCACAAGTGCAAATTGCTTGCCAAACCAGGAATTTTTTAGGAAACTTCGCTTGTTTCTTCACGCGAAATTGTTCGTCAACTTTCCCACGAGAATCTGCAGTATAAAATTCCTGACCAGGAAGTTGCGAGAAATCAGCCAGGACATAGCTTTCGTCGTCCATCACGCAACAGGAAAAATTTTTTAAGAAATCTTTTTTCAATTTCTTTGCTCTTGATTTCGCTTCTTGATTCTTCACAGCGTTCTGTCTGGCACTTTCTGCACTTTGTATGTTCTAAGCCCCCAACTCGATTTTCTGAACGGTTGACTGCGAACAACCCACTATTTGGGCCACTTCCCGTCCTGAAAGGTAAGGATTCCTTCTGAAAAAGGCTGATGGCTTTCTTCACTTTTTTTGGGCTATGAAACCCCTTTTTCCTACCGGTTCCTTCCTTGCGGTTAATTGTAACATCTTCGTTGAAGCGCTCAACAACTCTTGATTCCGTTTCCGCACGAACGCGAGCCTCTTTTGCGATTCTTTCGAAGCTCCATTTTTGATTATTTTGAAAAAGTTTCACTATAAATTCTCGTGTTTTCACTTCGCTTGACATTCTGCGACAGAGAATTGTGATATCCATGAAGTAAATGTTCCACATGTTTCTGACGTTCATAACAAAGCTAACTATGATCAAATTTTGATTTTTTCTCAATTAGTTCAAGAGATATAGGCGTTTTTGTGATAGCGAATTTATTCTTGAACAGTCCTTACCATGCCAGCAGACCATTTGAGTTCGAAATATGAGCTCCTATATCTAGTACATACATATTTCATTAAGCTGAAAGGCAAATAACTGAAAGTATGGAAAAGATCTCACCTTTTCACAAATCCACTATCCTCCATCATGCTGTCCTGCTGACTTTCCGTATTATCCTGATTCGAATCAGCACTCGAACTGTTGCTGTTATCACTACACATTATACAACTCCCTCTGCAATACTGGCAGGAACATGTTCTTTGCAATTTTTTCTTACTGTACACAACACTTTCCTCCCCTATGGAGTTATCCCCCGTTGAAACTCCACTATCACACCGTTTACACTCCTTGTGACTGGAGTCGATCTTCTCTAAGAGATTCTCCACGCTCTCTCTTTCCTCCTTGATGCCATCCAGAGTGGCGCTATTTTTCCTCTCCAGGGTGTCTTTGGGGCAACTGCAATTACCCTGCAATGTGAGTAGATACCTCTTTTTGAGCCTGTAGGACAAGGAGGAGCTCTCTGTGTCGGATTCGTCGCAGTTGCAGAGTTCTCCAGCTGCGTGGTGACTGCAGTGGTAGATGTAGGCGTGAGAACTTATGGATCTTCTTCTTATTTGGGATTTCGGCGTTCTGGCTGGCGTACTCGTGGCGCTGGGTTCCCTCAGATGAATCGCTCCACCTTTGCTCGCTCTTTCCTTGTCGGGGGGTACCAACGTGATTTTCCTATTTTTTTCGGTATCCTGTGGAAAGACAAGGTATGGGATGAGAAGAAACGTTCATGAATAGATGCAGAGTAGGGACCATGGGGTATTCGGACTATTTGGTCCATCAACTGCTCCGAAAATAGCCTAGGAACAGAGGCAGGAGTCCGGTACAAGAATTTGTAAGAAATTTTCAAGCGAAGATTTGCTTCATTGCGGGAACTAACCTTACACAGTTCCTTCAGTTTGTTGTTACCGGAACGCAGCGCCAACTTGATGAACTCTTCCTGCTCCTTATTGTCATCCTCCAAGATGTCATGGCAAGATTCTAGTAGCAGAAAGCACCGAGAACTATTTTCCAACTGGACCCTTGTCTCTTCTAGGCGTTCCCTGAACACCTTCATTTGTATATTGAGATTGTTGGCTAGTTCTCGAATATCCTCACCTTTGACTTCGCCGAGATTCTTGCATTCTTCTACGTAATCCTGGGCTTTCTCGACTTGGTGCTGAAAAAGCTCAGTTCTAAAAGACCAGTCGTCTCAAGAAGAGTAAATGAATGGAAACAGGGAGGTATTTATCTGCCGTTTACCGGAAGCGACATTTGACATCTTTGAACTTCGTGAAACCCCAACAGAACGTGACTATCCGCCTTTTTTAAGGCCGGAAGCTGTAAAGTCCTTCACAGCTGCCGAAGGCTCAGGGGAAGTGAACGAAACACAGTGATTATTCATATTTGATAGTTGCTTATTAAGAGAAACTATCGATCGAAGGTGATAATAGGCCCCATCGTTAAGTCACTGAGATTGGATAATAGTAGTATCGGGTTGATGGTATTTCGAATACGATTCGATTTCCTATAATTCTCGTTATCCGTTTGACACTTGAGAAATCTGAGATGCATAAGAAATTGGGAGGTAAAACGAATACGAATACGAAGATGTTTTGATATCTACAAAATATTGCGATACCATATCAACGAACAATAACTTATTAAAGAAGTGTCAGTGTAGAGGTCGACGTCAAAAGAGTAAACCAGAGTTACCCAATAAATTAAAGAAAAAAGATGTCCACCGAAATATAAAAATCGAAAAATTGGAGTATCAAGCCATCATCAAGTACCTGTATTTAAAAGGGTTAAGAGGTAAGCAGATTTACGAAGATATGCTTAATACCCTTGGTGATTAATGTCCTTCGTATGCGACCGTGATAAATTGGACTGCAAGGTTCAAAAGAGGTGAATTTTCCATTGAAGATGATGACCGATCGGGAAGGCCAGTTTCTGTGTCAGTCCCCGAAAATATCGATGCAGTTCATGACATGATTTTTAACAGACCGTCGAATTGGGCTAAAACGGATATCTGAAGCAGTGAAGATTTCATACGAACGCGTTCATCATATAGTTCACGTCAATTTGGACATGAGAAAAATTTCTGCAAAATGGATCCCCAAATGTTTGAATGTTGACCAAAAGCGTGCAAGGGTAGAAGCATCGCTTTCGATCTGTGCTCGATTTTAAAACGACGTAGACTTCTTAAACCGAATTGTTACTATGGATAAGACTTGGATACATTTCTACGATCCAGAAACAAAGCAACAATCGATGGAATGGCGACACTCTGGTTCTCCAAGACCTAAGTTTCGTGTCCAAAAATCTGCTGAAAAAGTTCTTGCTTCAGTTTTTTGGGATTGCCGTGGAGTAATCATGATTGATTTTTTGGATAAGGGTACTGGAGTTTACTATTCGACATTACTCTACGGGAAAAAGTTAAAGAGAAAAGACGCGGAAAGCTATCCAAAGGTGTTTTGTTTTTACAGGACAACGCCATAGTACACAAATCTCATGTAGTCCTGCAAAAAATTCGTGATTTAGGGTTAGAATTACTAGAACATCCCCCTTATTCACCAGATTCCGCTTTGTCCGACTATCATCTCTTTCCTCAACTGAAAAAAAGTTTGAAAGGTCGTAAATTTATCTCCAACGAGGAGGTAATAAAAGCTGTGGAGGACTGGTTAGCAAAGCAAAAGAAGAAAAAATTTTTTGAAAGGTCTAGAGACGTTGCAGGTTCGCTGTAATAAATGTATTCAATTGAGAGGAGAATATGTTGAGTAATAAAATATTTTGACATTGAAATTTTGTTTGGTTCTATAGTAGGCTAAGAATTTCTCAATATATCCTTGTATGTTCAAGCTAGAAATGCCCACACTTCGTTTTACTTAAATTCAAAGATAAAAAATGGCATAATGAAAGTAGTATCATCGAATGATGATACTTAGTCAAAAAGTGGATATTTTCATTGATTAGGGACACAACCAAAATTGATACTTTCCTAAAATCTAAGAAATTGAATCATCCAGTTCAAAAACTCACATTTTTTACTCCAATTCGACTCATGCTGAACCTATATAAGCAATGTCGCAGTTGCAAAACATACAAAGTCGATACCGAAACGATAATAGCACTTTGCATTGTAGTGACATTCGAATGGCCATTATTCTTATCAATATCACATGTACCAAGTGCTTTATGTTGCACTATTTTTACAATTCCGATTCAAAACGCAGACTGAATGAAAACAAGAGCAATGAATGGGACTTATCAGAGCGAAAAGATTCATTCTGTTGAATGAAACAGAGAGCGAAGGAAAGCGCAGATCGTTTCTAAAAATTCTCCGAACATGGACTTTGATTCCAATGGATCCGGAGCTGTGGAGTTGGAGGGCCAGCTCTAGATAGCGCAGCTCTGATGGGGGGCATGAAAGACCTTGAGGTCGCAGTGGAATATAACCTCTTACCAAACTATAAACTAAATAAAAACGATACCTGCAAAAAAAAGAGATTAATAAGGAAACAGCTCTTACCCAAGCACCAAAGAAAAACTTCTCGAAGTCAAGCGTCACCTCTTTAACACTAGCAGAGTCGGTGGAAGAACGAAGCAGAAGAACCAAGTTGTTCAACGTTTCATCTGCAACCTGCCTCGTCCACGTTATCAACTGAAACAAGACTCAAATCACAACAATGCACTGTAACCAGAGAAACACATGCAAGCATCCAGTCGACACTGCCGTCCACCAGAACACGCGTTTTCTGTGCATATTCAGAAGAAAATCGAAATTGATTAGGAACAACATTAAGCGTGCGAGTGTAATTTTACAATACCACAAACAATGCGCAGAAATTTATACAATGTAATCAGATTGGTGCTAATTTCAATAATGATGATAATATGTGAACCGAAAATAGAATACCATAGTTATGATTTGGTGGATCATTATGGTGAAACTGAAACGGATAAATTCGGTTGGAAAAGCTTTCACTGGTCATTACCAATTAAATAAATTGGTGCATTATTATTGATAACAATATGACTTTCGTTGATGAATAGAGCTATCCGTATCAGTTTGAATAACACTGATATGGCTTCTGTATGTTCTCCAAATTGGGTTTCGTACATTCGTGAAACTAATAAAAATAATTACACCTGAAAAAATTATTCTATTCAAACTGACTACGGAATAGATGAATAAGACATTGAGCATGAATAACCGTAATTTTCAAATTTAATTTGCATATACACATATACTACATACAGAAGTATCTACACATTACCGTTAATGCTTATAAATTGTTATTTATGCTGGATATGAACTGAAAGTGTAGGGCGAATTTCTTGTTGAAAGCACATACTTATAAACGGTGTGCCAGACCATTCGAATTTATTTTATGCAGGTGTCACTAACGCCCATAGTGTCATTAAGTCTAGTCAGGGGAATTTGAATATTCGAGGAGAGAATGTTTCCAATTATCATAATTTTGTTGAAGTCTACAAAGTGGGAAAAAAATAACCATAAAACTCATGAAGTCACCGTTTGATACATTCACAAAATACAGTTGGCCGAATTATTTTAATTCGCGAAATTCACATACTTTTTCGATGGTGAGGGGGTTTCTAATAAAGGTGTTATTTTGAATAGCTACTTCGGTAGATGCCACTTTCACAGCTGTCATTTTTTGACATTTGACAAGTTGAAACTACGCCATCAATAAAAATGGAACGATAAACGTTTCAACAACGCATTGAAATTATTAAAATTCGCTTTGAAATTGGTGAAATGGACGATCCCCCCCCCAATGTTGAACAAAGTAAATTTTAAAAGCAGTTGGAATATTTTCGAAGTAGTTGGAAAATTTCGAAACAGTTAAGAAAATTTCGAAACAGTTGGAACAAAACAGTTGGAAAGATTTCAATTGAGTTGGAATACATATTTCTAAAAAAGTTTTCTTAAAATGTGAATTAATTTGACTTTTTTCTAAACAAAGTTTGAAATTAATGCTTATCAAACCGGTAGAACTATAAGCCCACGTTTAGCCGGACAAAAGCATGCAGAGAATAGCGACAATTGTACAAATTATTGTTCGAGCATATTTAGGGCATTTGGCAGATTTGGCCCAATGTGCAATGTGTATAACCAGCAATAAATGGTATTTATTCCGATATTGCTACCAAGTGTTTGAAAAGATGAACAATTTTCCATCTTTTACGTTATCCCTCAGCAGGTAGTTGTGAATTTCTCAGTTTGGCCGCATCGACTGTGTCATAAAAAACCATCTGGTACCAATTTGCGCTATTTCTCTCGATCGGGCAGTAGGCAGTATTTTTTCTCATTCTTAATTATTCTATCGAATCTCCGTTCAACACGTAAATCTGTTAAGGAGCCGTTATACTTTGGCCGACGGCACCAATTCTCCATTCAGAAAGTGCCTTTCATTTTTTCAAGTTCACGCCCTCGATTTTTCACCTGAAAGCTTGATTTTTTTTTCAAATTCTCCTGGAATTCCAGACAGTTCTCTGCGATTCCACACATTCTGGAAGTCTTTTCAGTATTTCCATAATTTTTTGCATTAATTAAGCGCCTATCCAAATGGAATTTTTTCAAAATATAGAAAATTGATTTGTCGAGGGCACTCCAATGAATTCTCTGAAAAAAATTGATGAACAACCGCCAAAAACGATTATGAAGTCAATTTTCATAGACTCTCAAATTCAACCCGATTATTTTTTCAAAGAGAAGAAATCGGAGTTCCCTCAATACATCCTTCAACTTCAATTTGAACAAAAAATCAAGCTTTCAGGTGGAAAATTGAGGGCGTAAACTTGGAAAAATTAAAGGTATTTTTTGAATGGAGAATCGGTGCCGTAGCCGATTTTTTCATGCGAAAAAATAATTTTATCGAAGAGAAAAAATTGAAGTGCCCTCAAGACATCCTTCAACTTCAATTTAAAGAAAAAATCAAGCTTTCAGGTGATAAATTGAGGGCGTGAACTTGAAAAAATTAAAGGCACTTTTTGAATGGAGAATCGGTGCCGCAGACGTCGGCCGAAGTATAACGGCCCCTTAAGTACGCAAAAATGATTCAAAGTGACGTGTGTGGTATGTGGACTTTCTTCAGTACACTGGAATAAATCATTTATTTTTCTTCGGAATCGAAACATACAAAATAATGATAACAGATGCTGTGTAATACTGTGGAGTGTGTTAATCTGATAATGCAGAATTGAAAAACTACACTACAAAATTTTCTAAATATTTTTAATGCTCTCGGGGAAAAACATTGACTCGCAATCCAAAATACCACCCCTCTTCAAACATTGGTTTTCTAATCCTTTAATGCACAGTTGGAAAATTTTCGGAGCTATCCCCCTCCAAAAAATTTGGCTTCGGCCCGTCCCTGTGAGTATGCAACACGATAGTGCCCTCGAGCATATCCTGGAAATTACCCGAAATTTTCTGACCATTTCTACACTATTCGTATAAAGATTCCTTCCCTTTTTAAATCTAGCAAATTATCGGAAAAAATTTCAATATTTCTGTAACAGATCAGGAATGACAGACGATTTCTTTGACAGCTGCTGTCAAATTGATTTGACAGCTGTCAATTTTTTTCTGACGGGTGTCAATATTGATTTCAACTAGTTCGTGAATTTGAAATAGGAATATTTGAAGATTTAAAAACAATTATCATTCGATTTAAATAATGTCCATCAAGGTTATCGATAATGAATGAAATATCGTAGGAATTCCTAGGAGATGGAAACATAACTAATTTATGCGATGCACAACGCAGTTTCCTCCGCAAACGAGGATAAACACATTAAAGGAACGAAAAAAAATCGACAAATTACCGCGACCAGAATTCGAATTGGTTCCTTATACGGAAGACGGTTGTACCCTTTTCCAGTTACGATCGCAAGCATGCGACATAACCTGCATTGATATCAATCATTACCTATTTTGACTATATTTGTAAACGTATTACCTACTTGATGCCTGTCTTACATCCTATAATAATATGGATGACAATTGGACACGGGCAGTATTCGTGTCATTCTCCTCCGTATCTTCATCTGACCGTGATCTGTAGTCCTTTATTGCCGCTTTTGCGTGAGTGAATTTCGTGGTATACAAAAGCCCACGTGGTCCAATAACAATAGATGAAATGCATACATCATTTTCGTTGCCGCAAATGGAAATCTCAACGAATTCGAAAGCATAAGCCGATACATCATAATATCATGTTGCCATTTCGAAACCACGTATACGTCATACACTGTGTAAATATTCAAATTTCAAGATTATATCGTAAATTGTTAAATTTTTTACAGTTCGACTTGTCAAAGTTCTACCAAATGTGAGGGAACGAATAATGGGCGGCCATTATTCGTTCCGATATTCATTGACGAAAATTTAACTGGCGCCCAATATCTTGACCCGTAGAGTGTTATACAGGGTGTATTTCAAGGTGAGGCTCTTCTTTCGACAGATGGTAGAACTCATCAAAATAAGTCATTTGACCAAAAAAATTTTATATGAATTATGCCCCTGTTTCGAGAAAATGAAACAAGAATATTTTCTAGTTTCTGCTCCCTCGCCTGCTCCTCCGTAGATATCAACATCTCTTGTTTTTTGTCTTCTTATCTAACAAATTTGCAAAAAATTCTAGTGCGTAGAACAGATCATTTTGCCATATGCAGCTCCTTTCATTTCATATAAGAAATTTTCGGTGAAATATCTCATTTTGATGAGTTCTATCACCTGTCAAAAGAAAAGCCTCACCTTTAAATACGCCCTGTATACAGATACCTCCCCTCGCATCTTCCAGATTTTAGAGCTGTATCGAGAAGAATCACCGGAAGTGACGAAAAATTAATGCTCCGTCTCAATATTCTCGACAAGTGAGACATTTTACCCATGAAATGTTTTGTGATAGTAAGAGGGGACCAACAGAATGTCCACCTAGATCCCCAGATATAATTCCACTTGACTTTTTTTCTGGAGATATTGGAATAAACGTGAATGATCAAGCAGAGTTTAAGGCGAATGCACTTTAAGAAGAGAAGTTTCGGAAAAGAAAAAAATTGAAAGAGAAGCAAGCACACTGGAGGAATCTTCCAAGAATGGATCATTTCAAAATGAACTTTCGGGTTGTTGGAACTGTAAAAACCAAGCAACAAACTACAACGAAGAGCAGAAGAAGAGAATAACTGAAGAATATAGTCAAACTGCAGTCGATACTTATATTGCTGTCAAAAGAAGTACCGAAAAAGCCTCTACCTTTGTTTGGCAATTGATGGTCATCAGTTTGAACCTTTGCTGATGAATGTTTCCTCTAAAACACCTGAAAGAGTTAATATTCACCTCAGAAACCTCCTTCTGAAACGTTCTGAACTTCGCCAGTTCCTTCAGCCTTTCTCCCCTCTCCTTTTCCAACTTCTCCAGCCTTTCCGTCACTTGAATGACAGCGTCGAAAGAAATTTGGGCAAATTTCGCTTTTCGCTGTACGTCGACGCTGTCTAAAAGCTTTCCGGCCTGCTCCTTGAGGTGGGTCAATATCCTGGAACCATTTTCCCGCAGTTCTCTCAAGCAGTCCATCTGGAGAGCCTTGGAGATTTGCCTGAAAGAGAAATTCTCGATGAAATATGATTAGAGGAAGATCTGATGATTGAATTCGAGCAGGATTCGTTGGGAGAAAATGATTTTAATTTCTATTCTTCGATATTAATCTTTGAGAGAGTGAAAAATGTTTTCTTCATAGATAGAGGCTATAAATGTTGGAGTAATACGAAACCTTCAACGTTTTCTCATTCCAAAAAGAGAATGGTGCAGCCGAAAAAGTAAAAGTTCGAATTTGATACGACGAATTTTCGGGAGAAAACATTAATTATAGCCTGATTGACTATATCGTCGTGTCATAACCTCCAATTTTGGATAATCGAAATTCAACACCTGAAAGAGCAGTAATTATCAGATTTATGGGTCCCAATTGATATAATCAGTTTCTTAATGTGCGATGCAACATAACCGGAATCTAGTGATTCTTCATCGTAATCTATTCATCTGGAATAAAGCAATTCGGTTTCTGGATAACTTTCACCTTTCTTCAGTGTTATCAGAAATGAACGATTAAAACAGTATTTTATTAAAGAAATGGACTGCAACAATTATTATGGTCTAAGTGAACCAATTTACCTGCATTGGTGGTTGAGGAATTTTCGAGTTATCTGACTGGGAACCTCTTCACTCCTTAACTTCGAAAGTGTAGAAAGAAGACTGCGACCTGTGGACTTACACATCCCCAGAAACGGTTCCAGCTCTTGGAAGAAAGCTACCCAGGCCAATTGGTCGTGTGTGCCATTTTCTTCGCTCATCTTCGAAAGTTGCGTTTCTGTTATGTATTTTCCTAAGGTTGGAGCATCAGTTACCGTTATCGTCTGAAAAGTAAGAAGGCAAGCAGGTATGTTTGGGTGGCTTGTTCGAAAGAATTGGATCGTCCTTTAAGAACATAAAAGACGACAGGCAATTTCCGCTCTACATCCAAGCTACGAACTGAGCAAGAATGATCTTTTTAGTCTGGCAGATACTGGCTTTCATAAGAACTCTAGAACTGGAGAGCAAGCTGTAGATAGAGCAGCTACGATAGCAGCTCTGATATGGACACCATAGACCTTGAGGTTGCACCCTCAAATCTTAATCTATTTGATATTTTTTCATCTTCAAGAGGACCGACAGTATTTAAAATTAAAACCGCTAGAATATCTGTTCAATTAAAGATTGAACGATTCAACCAGTCGCCGATGATAGCTCATTCTTATTTATAACTTTCCGAACACCATGAAGAGCATTCATTTCTCCTTGTACCAGGAAATTTTGTTTGAGCTCACAGCTTACAACCATGTTATTTCATCGAAGATGATATTTACGATGCACATATTATCGTTGAGTCGTTGCCCTTTCTCACGCTAATCGACAGTTTCAAGATAGGAGGTGAGTTGTGTTTATCTTTGAATGAATCTTTTTTCGGTACTCTATTTTGAAACAACAAAGAAAGCTAAAACTGAGACAGAAATAAAGATACAGATGTTGTAGTGGTCATCTCGAAAACTTTGAAAATATTGAACCGGAAGGACAGCAACTGTAATGACAAGCACGACTACCGATACCAGAATCTAAAATATCTCGTAGACCTAGACCGAGTAACAACCAGAGGTATGGCATGTTCTTGAAGGTTCTATACAGGGTGAGTCTTTGACTTGTACATATATTTTAACTGTAGATTCATGAGGCCAAAGAAACCTTTTTTTCATTTTCCATTTTTCCGAATTCGGCTCTGTTAAAAAGATATAGTCATTTAAAAAAAAATTGGGCTGACTACGTCTCTGATATGATCCTCTGGAATTGATGCAATGTTCATATTTCTCGCTATAAATTGAGTTGATACATTTAGGAAATACTCAAGTACTAACCTTATTCGAATTAAAATGTTGCAAACACGATAATTTCAACAAAAACAGTTAGTTTCATCGGATTCTATCTGCAACTAAAAAGCCACATTTATCCCACCAAAATAAGTCCCTTCTTCGATTTTCCTGCAGATTAGTATGTAAACACTAATAACTTGTTCATATTTTCCTCGAAATTCCCAAACAATCTCATGAAGAAAGTCTTTTCATTCAGATTTATTATTGAACAATCTAACCTAATCTAATTTGTATCGATTCTGTGAATGTTTGCTCAGAAATTTCAAGAAGATGTTGTCAGCTTGCTGATATTTTCATTGAGGTTAAGGATTTTTTACGAAACATAGTATAAATATCTATGAATTCTGCTGTTTCCATCATAAATCGATTTTGCCGCGAAATTTATCACCACGCAGCTTAGAGCGAAAACCGACGTATTGGTTATCTGGAGGCCAACTATAAACAATAACAAACCAGAGTCTCTGAACAAACTGTAAACATTATGTGAAGTTCTGAATACATTCAGTGAATTATTGTTCTAATGTGATTATTATGTGAAGTGAATTAAAATAATTTTAACCGTGTCGAGTTTATAAAATTCCAAGAGGATATTGTTTAGATAGAAACATCGCCACAGATTATCAGCTATCGTATTATTTTTTTATCGAGATTCGTCATTCATATCCGAATTTTGTATTTCATCGACATTCAACTTCAATATGGACCGGTAACTATGAATTTTCAATAGAACTGTGCGTATTAAATCCTTCTTGGTGTTCAATTTTATCTCCCACATTTGTGGGATGTCATTAGGTATTAAAATATCTCTACACCAACGTTTTCCATCGTTTGAATTTAAGTCTCGACAAAGTTGATGAATATTGTGACAATATTGTGCACTCGTTTGAAGACCAGAGAAGGAATAATATTCGATGATATTCAACTCAGAGACGCATTCAGATTATTCTTGAAATAAATGATTTTTTCGTCAAATTTCTCCGGGTAAAATTGGAAATAACTCGAAAATGACGCGTTTTATTGAAAAAAATTGGAATACTTTTAGTTTCTTAAATGATTTATTCTTTCGAAAATATGATCCGTATATCTTTTTGAAGTGGTTTTATGGTGTTTTAAAGTGTATTGATGAGTCGACTACCCTGTAACTTTTATACTAGTAGAGATATTGAATAGGTTTCGATTGAGGAATATGCATCATGAATATAGTAAAAACTCAACCAAAATTCAGTTCATTCGAAATAAGGATTCCGAAGATATAAACAGAAAAGTGTTTTTTTATGGATTTTCGACAACCTGTATCTCCCAAACCAAACTGAGTTTTGAAAAATGGTATAGGAAAAAAGTGTTTCGTTTGATGAGAGGAATCTACAGTTGAAATATATGTACAAGTCAAAGACTCACCCTGTATATGCAAGCAGGAGACTTACCTGAATCCGATTCGTGACAGTCTTTTCTTCGGAAGTACTGGCATTTGGACTCCATACGATATATCTGGAAACTTTGATGTGGTTCTCGATGAGAGAAACCGATTTGTCCAAGAGTTGAAGAACTTTGAAATCCTCCTCATTTTGTGCCTTTATCAGTACGGTGTTACCTTTGAGTGACAACTCAGGCCTGAAAAAATTGAGGGATAGCTGAATGGTCAGTTAGGATCTTTAGGTTGATCCAAATTCAAAATAAAATTTTTTTCAATTTTCATCAATAAGGGTGCAAAGAGATGCTAGATATAATTTAACTTCTGCCATTCACAAATGAGATGCATAGGAAAAAACTGCAGTCAAAGTTACTCTGAAATCCGGTAGTTTAACGCAAAGTTAGAGCGCTTTACCGGTTAGAGTTAATGACCTTAAACTACCGTTTTCGTTATGTTCCTGTGTTATCATGACCCCCATTTCTAACTGGAAATTTTATCAAATAGGTGAGAACTGAGGGGTATTGTCCAATCAACATTTCCATTAGAAGAGTATCTCATAGGCTACGTAATCAGTCCCTCAATTTACTCTTTACAAGCTTCCAAAAGCAAGACAATGATGTTCGTATAATCGTATTCAATTCCAGTAGATAAATGTTCAATTAGGTCATAGAGAGTATAACTTCTAAATAGTTTTTTCACTTACGTGGTCAAGGAGGAATAGTAAAGCAGCAATTTGGCGATTTCATATTTATTCAGTCCAGCGGAAGAAACGTTTTGAGCGTGGCAGAGTACCAGAGGTCGACCATCTACGTCGGTGGTACCTGAAACAAGGAATTCATGAGAGATGGCTCTTAGATGTTGGGACGATTGAGACGTTGACTCCTGAATGTAAGAAATAATGGTTCGCTCATAAATTATTCATCAGTTGTGTAATGATCCAAAAGCAGCTACCCATTCAATGTAATAATAGATGAATATCAAATTATATCCATTAGGTTTGCGTATTATTTACTGATATTATAAATCATAACATACCAACGGGATTCCATTCATTTGTGGACCATAAAAAATTTGAAGACTCATTCAGTATAAATAGCTATACCGTTAAAAATATAGGTGCAGATGCAAATGGAGGGTGGCATGTGAATAGATTTTAACATCGGTTTGTTGCGATGAGCCTTCATTCTTTGTTTTGAGTTACGGTACTCAAACAATTTTCAGTGGAGATCTTATTCTTGAGAATTTCTTATTATCTGAAAACCCTACAGATGGTGAGCTTACAAACATCTCCATGGAAAAGCTAAAATGTTTTCACATACACCCTACCTATCATCTCACAAACGAGGTTCATTAAAAATATTTTGATTAGTCATCAAAGGCCATCATGATCACTCATGACCCTGCCATATATTGAAGACGATAAAGTCTTGAATTTAACGATCGTATCTCCTTAGATGCACTTCTTCAAGATGATTTAGTGCCGAGACTACTAGCATACTGCCCTTTGAGAGATTTGTATGATACGCAACTATTTGTTGCATTAGTACCATAAGGATTCATTATAGCTTTGTAATGTATATAACTTTGTAATGAATATCGAGTAAAACTTCCTCTTGCTTGTTAGGAAAGAAAGAGGGGATTAAAACTCCGATCAGCTAATTGACTTCTTATTACCATTCGAGTGTGAAATGCATCCAATTTCGAATTTGATCAGTCTCTCATTATCGATTCTCGAACGGAATGTATGTCAGTAGTTGCAAGGTGAATGGGTCAGTTCAGATTTTTCGAATCCCCCATATGTGCAGGCTTCAAATAAACCTATTACGGCGAATTATTTATAGGAATATGGTCAGTTGTACTAAGGTGTGGATGAACTTTGACCGTTATAGGCTGTTTTACATAGGATGTGATGGTTGAATGTACAGCTAAGCTTACTTGGTACTCTGACTGATGTATCAGTTTACCTGCCGTGTTTTGAGAGCACTATAAGAACCAAATTTCATCAAAATGATGTTCACATATCTTTTTTCGTCTCACATTCCGCAGAAATGAGCACTAAGAATCCACTCCTTCAATATAACCTGGAGATGAACTCTTTTTGACCCATTGAAACGTCTTACCGCTCGTTCATACAATTGTTTCCTCTAATATCGGATAGCATAAATTATTTCATGAATGCCAAGCGATTACTCATACATAAGTAGATTTTGACTCGTACAAAACGGCCTGTCAACGAAAGTAATAACTAGAAAGTACCGATATGAATATAACATCAGTATGGAAGTCCATAAACGGCGAAAAAAACATTCGAAAGGCTAATACGTCCATTCATTTCTCCCTTGAATGAGCAAGGAATGAAGTGACTTCAAAATCATTTGTTTCCTTGTCAGCAAAGATCTGATAGAGAAGCTGGTCTGTGTAGAGTTCGTGAGCTTGGAGCTGTGCCATAGCAAGCTACGGTTGGAAATTTCTGATACATCGAAAAATGGCTACTTTATTTTGGAATAAGGACTGAACGAGAATAAATTCGCAATCACAAAAACGCTTATATCTTTTGAACCACTGGACCGATTTCGAAAGTCAAACTCATTTTCGAATCATCTTCGTATTCTAATGAAAACTATTTTTACAATAAAAAAACCTAAACTATTTTTTACAAAATTCATGATTTTTTTCTGGAATTCTTCCCATCATTCTTCTTATAGTGTTCTCAGTCACTTTCTGGGATGCTGTCTTCCACTTTTGCTTGAATTTCGATAATGTTTTCGTTGATTTTTTAGTCTTATTCAATTCTTTTTTTACCAGGGTCCAATATCTTTCGATTGTCCTGAGTTTTGGGAAATTTGGTGGATTGGTCTCTTTGGGGACAAAAACCACCTCATTAGCTCCGTACCATTCCTTGGTGGCCTTGCTGTAGTGGCATGAAGCTAAATCTGGTCAAAAGATTGTGGACACATCGTGCTCACGTATAAAAATGGTAAAAGTCGCTTCTTCAAGCATTCCTCGATGTATATCTTCGAGTCAACAGAGCCTTGGCCAACGAAAAATTTGCTCCTTTTCCCACAAGTGCAAATTGCTTGCCTAACCAGGAATTTTTTTAGGGAACTTTGCTTGTTTCTTCACGCGAAATTTTTCGTCAACATTTCCACGAGAATCTGCAGTATAAAATTCCTGACCAGGAAGTTGCGAGAAATCAGCCAAGACATAGGTTTCGTCGTCCATCACGCAACAGGAAAAAATTTTCGAGAAATCTTTTTTTACTTTCTTTGCTCTTGATTTCGCTTCTTGATTCTTCACAGCGTTCCTGTCTGGCACTTTCTGCACTCTGTATGTTCTAAGCCCAGAACTCGACTTGATTTTCTGAACGGTTGACTGCGAACAACCCACTATTTGGGCCACTTTCCTTCCTGAAAGGTAAGGATTCTTCTGAAAAAGGCTGATGGCTTTCTTCACTTTTTTTGGGCTATGAAACCCGTTTTTCCTCCCGGTTCCTTCCTTGCGGTTAATTGTAAGATCTTCATTGAAGCGCTTAACAACTCTTGATACCGTTTCCGGACGAACGCGAGCCTCTTTAGCGATTCTTTTGAAGCTCCATTTTTGATTTTTTTGAAAAAGTTTCACTATAAATTCTCGTGTTTTCACTTCGCTTGACATTTTGCGACAGAATTGGAATATTTATGAAGTAAATGTTCCACATGTTTCTGACGTTCATAACAAAGCTAACTATGATTAAATTTTGATTTTTTCTCAATTGGTTCAAGAGATATAGGCGTTTTTGTGATAGCGAATTTATTCAGAGACTTGCATCTACTGATTTCACTAGCTTCTAAGGGTATATAGTTCCATCAATAATTTAGGTATTCATAGTGAAGACACAGCTAATAGAGACCTAGAGACCAATGTTTTAAATCTATTGATCATGCGGTTATTGCCTTGAAGTATACGGGTTGTTCTATGAACTTTGACAGGTGATAGCTGTGCATATTCTAGACATTATTGTACCTTGAACATATTTCTGTTTCTTTTTTGTTTAGAAGACACAAGCATTTGAAATTCTTTGTTCGAGTCAGAACTACGATTGATAAGCTGCATTTCATGCCCCTTACACAAATTAGAGCACACGTGTTAAACGGAGGGTTCATGTCCTATTGGCAAAAGTTTGTTAGAGAGCTAGTAGACTATTCTGTATCTTCATTGATCAGATTGGTTCGAGAAGAGAATCCACGGCTACCAGAGGAGTTACACTTCTGATACCATTCGGTTAATTTGAAGGGACTCTATATCATAAGCCGGAGCTTACTTTGCTGAAGTTGTGGTTCATTTTTACCGAAAATGGGAACACGACACGGATTCCGGTAACCAAAGTGCATTTTATCAATTTCTTCGTTAAATTAAGTGAACCAGTAAATTGGCCCTTCACTTGAACGAAGCATGCACATGCTAATCGTTATTGTACGATTCCCTCATTGAGCGCAAAATACAAAGTGGTCTATCTCTGATCGAGCACGGCCATAATTAAGTCAGATTTATTTAACCTCTGAATGAAATTCACCGCACTGGAGGTGACGTCGTGTATTGGAACGATTCAGCACTGAAATGGGTACTATTTTCCGCAAAAGCGAATGTATGGATGAAATGGTTCAGGTCTTCTCGATATAACGCGAGCTACATTCACTCCGCTTTCTATCTGAAGAAAAATTGTGTTTTTGAAAACGACACATCCTGTACAAGGTCATTCTTTCTCAACCTCACCAAAATTATAGGGATAACTACTCAAGAACTTTTCATTGAATTCATTGGAAGTGTGTTTTCTTGGCATGCCTCAAAAAGGCAAAATAATTTCATGTTTTCGACATTGTCTGTTACGCCGAAAGTAACTGTCAACATTTTTGGATTTCCTCATCTAATTTCAATGTGATTCCAAGGTCAACTTAACCATGCAATTCTGGCATTTATCTAATTTGGATAGGACTAAAAAGCTGTTGCCAAAACAATTTCCCACATACGATGAATAAACGCCTTTATATGGTATTATAATGTCAAGCAATACGTTATCAGATATCGGTGGGTAATTGATAAATTATAATTTCCTTTCGAACTATCTATTGCTTGCGTAAATCAGCGAAAGTCCCTTTTTTCAGGAATACTACAAACAATTGAAGGAACAGTCTTGGAATCAGCGAAGCAAATTAAAGATATTTATTATGTCAACGTTATCTCAGGAAAGTGAAGCTGATAAAACGGTTATTCGCTCCATTGGATTCAAATATGTACAGGCTGTTCCTTTCTAATCACTAATCCAACAGATATTTCCCAATTTCCCATGAAATCAAAGTTTCATTCAAGCTCAGAATACCTAACTACACAGAAGCGTCACTTTATTTGATGACGCTTGTGCCATGCTAGGTAGTACATATGTCAACGTTAAATTTGAACTTCCCATTGGACCGCTGGAGTTTGTTTTTTGGTTTGATTCTGATTGTTGATAAATCAAAAATATAAAATCCTTTGTTATGTGAACCATTGACCGTTCAAATCAAATTTGCCGCTCAAAAGTGACGTATGTTCTATCTAACAGAGATTGAAGGTCACGAAAATTTGTCCCTTGAAGATCAAAGTGCCAACGTTTACTGACGCTTCTGTGTAGTTAGGTATGAGGATATATTGTGAAATTCTTAGCCTACTATAGAACCAAATAAAATTTCAATGTCAAAATATTTTATTACTCAACATATTCTCCTCTTAATTGAATACATTTATTACAGCGAACCTGCAACGTCTCTAGACCTTTCAAAAAAATGTTTCCACAGCTTTTATTACCTCCTCGTTGGAAGAAAATTTACGATCTTTTAAACTTTTTTTCAGTTGAGGAAAGAGATGATAGTCGGACTGCGCCAAATCTGGCGAATAAGGGGGGTGTCATAGTAGGTAATTCTAACCCTAAATCACGAATTTTTTGCATGGCGACATGAGATTTGTGTACTGGGGCCGTATTCTCGGCGAGTGATCTTTCGATGCGTATACGTTTTTCTGTGATATCGTACGTTTTGGTATTCTTGACGGATGAACATTTCAACGTATACGTTTTGAAAGCGCGTGTTTACAGCGAGCGCTTTATATCATTCGTTTTTAGTAAAGCGTTTCGTTGACGTTAGTTGGGAAAATATTTACATTTGTGGATATTTTCATGTGATTGTCAAAAAGATAGACCTAATGGAGGACGAATTTGTACAGTAGTAGATAGGCAAATATATAGAGAACGTGGAAATACATTGAATGATTCGAGTGTTAACAATTTTTTGAGTTGTTTCGGCTCATCGGCTCTCTGAAGAATTGGTTCAATATCTCATAACAATAACCCCAATAGGAGATTAAGGACAACTATAATGTACAATCTGAATGCCGATTGATACTTGTCCTCCTATATTTTCAATAAATAATATACATATAAATCACTTGATATTTTCTTGCCCTATTGAAATACACAAAATTTTAAATACATATTCATTAACAACAAAGAACATTGCAGAACATGAAACCAAAAAAAACTCAGTAAGTGATAGATTAGATCTTAAAAAGTGGAATGCAAATAATCATGACAAGCTATCAGCGATTTTTTTATAGGCAATCCTCTCCTTAGCATTTGCTATTTTCTCTTTTGCACTAGCAATTCGTCCCATTAATAATAATTTTTCTTCATAGTATTTTTTTTATTTCCATTTTTGTGTCCATTCCACATTGAAAGTCTTTCACTGAATCTAATGTATGCCTTGCTGAAATAGTTTTTTCTTTTTGGAATGGGGTTTCTGGTTGCGATATGATCAGGGCTCCTGCGGGATTCTACAACTGGCTGCTCATTAATTTCTTTCTCCACTTCAATATCATTTTCCTCTTGGTTTTGAAAGTCGAAATCGAATGCTGATTCGGCATACATTTTGTGCCCCTCAATAGACACAACTTTCACTATGTCAATTATTTCTTTATCCATCTTGGATAATTCGCGAGCAATTGGGGCTCCACCGCCTGTTTCTCTGGCATGCCTATTTTGGTTGCTGACCCTAGTCCAAGGCCGTAGCTAGAAAAAAATTTCGGGGGGGGTCCGTCCGAGGCCGTAGCTAGAAAAAAATTTTGGGGGGAGGAGGGGTGTCCCTTGAACTGAGCTCTAGAAAAATTTCAGGGGGGGGTCCGGACCCCATCGGACCCCCCCCTGGCTACGGCCTTGCCCTAGTCTGTATGTAGAATTATTCGAAAATTTCATTCGATGATTTATTTGAAGATCAATGTTTCTTTTTAATTTTTCTATGAGAAGCTCTTCCTGGCTATTCGTATTTTGGCCTCTCTTTCGAGACATGTTCATTTTCAATGAAATATGTTTTAAAACCACACTATTTTTCACTTTGACAGTACTTTGAAAACTCATCACAGATCTTAGGTATTTTCAAATTTAAATCGATCACAGAATGTTAAGATTTGCAGGGTTGCCGGAGTTTGCGATCGCACGTTTTCAAACGTACACGTTTGAAGGAACGAAAGGTTGTCGAGAATACGACTACTGAAAAGTATTCGCACTTGAACCATTCGTTTCGAAGCGTATACGTCAAAAAGATCACTTGTCGAGAATACGGCCCCTGGGGCGTTGTCCTGTAAAAACAAAACACCGTTTGATAGTTTTCCACGTCTTTTCTCTTTAATTTCTTCCCGTAGAGTGGTCAGTAATGTCGAATAGTAATCTCCAGTTATTTTTCTACCCTTATCCAAAAAATCAATCATGATTACTCCATGGCAGATTTTTGGACCCGAAACTTCTTAGGTCTTGGAGAACCAGAGTGTCGCCATTCCATCGATTGTTGCTTTGTTTCTGTATCGTAGAAATGTACCCAAGCCTCATTCATAGTAACAATTCGGTTTAAGAAGTCTACATCGTTTTCAAATCGAGCACAGATCGAACGCTATGCTTCTACCCTTGCACGCTTTTGGTCAACATTTTGCGAAAATTTTTCTCATGTCCAAATTGACGTGAACTATATGATGAACGCGTTCGTATGAAATCTTCAGTGCTTCAGATATCCGTTTTAGCCCAATTCGACGGTCTGATAAAATCATGTCATGAACTGCATCGATATTTTCGGGGACTGACACAGAAACTGGCCTTCCCAATCGGTTATTATCTTCAATGGAAAATTTACCTCTTTTGAAACTTGCAGTCCAATTTTTCACGGTCGCATACGAATGACATTGATCCCCAAGGGTATTAAGTATAATATCTTCGTAATTCTGCTTACCTCTTAACCCTTTTGAATACAGGTACTTGATGATGGCTCGATACTCCAATTTTTCGATTTTTACAATTTCGGTGGACATCTTTTTTTTATTTATTGCGTAACTCTGGTTTACTTTTTGACGTCGAACTCTACAATGACACTTCTCATAACTTATTGTTCGTTGATATTTTGTTTAAGCGTGGAACTGGTCTAGGCTAACTAGATCGCAATACATCCTCGTTTTCTGTGATTCAAGGTTTCATTAATGGATAACTGAAATAAGCATTTAGTTGGGACACTCTGTCTAAAGATATGTTGAGAAAAAAGATTCCGTATTCATGAAACTGTTTCTTACACTTTCGACAAGGCATCTTTCATAGCAGTTTCCAATTTTTTTTTCAATATCATTATTTAATTTGAGTCACGAAATGGCTTTCCTCAACCAATTAATCGAAATTCCTCAAACATCGATTATGTTATTGTTGAGAGTACGTCGAAACTACCCATCGCAACTAATTGATAGAAGCAGTTCTTCATAAAACTTTTTTATTAGTATTCTATTGGAAAACACCAATTATATTCGCGCAAAGCTCATTCACAGCACAAATTTGTTAAGTATTAATGAGTTACTCCGCAGAAACAGAAACAATATATTTTATTATTATTATTACTGGTTGCACGAAGAGCTCAGACTATCCAATTGCAGGCAAACAAATGACACTCGTGATTTACGATGCAATTCAGTATCCTTATTTGTTTTTCCATAACTGATTTTACCCCGGACTGGAAAAACAATGACCATTCTATTAGTTATGAAGCGTAAAAAACAAAGGTTGAAATACCTTAGGAATAGGTCACTGAAAACATGGGAGGTTTCGTTCTTCAAAGACGAGTCCGTTCAATTTTGCCTTAGGATCTCACATCTCTGTTCTTGCGCCAGAAAGAGCAGCAATTTATGTTTTGCTCATCGATGTGAGAGAATTACTTTCGTGGTCGGTTTATACGCTATTGATAGGTTCAAAAGGGACTTTTCCACGAAATACCGTCTTCAATGAAGCCTCTTTCGAGCCAAGGGATATCAAGACGATATCACAAGTTCCAGCCAGACATTTTCGTTATTGTAAATACCGGTAAATTCAGGTTTTCTGAAGAGGAAACGCGAATTTAATGAATATCCTCAACAAGGATGAACCTTTCGGATAAAAACACCAATTTCATGTGGTTGGTTAGTCATGAGCGAGCTTCTTAGGGCCGGTTTTATAAAGGGCACGTTCAATCCGAGGTTACTCAAACGAGGATTGAAAGTCAACCCTCGTTTGAAAAAAGTTCGGTATTATAAACGTCTTTGCAGCCTCGGTTGAACAACCTCGGATTGAGATCGCTTTTTTTGGGTTGGCTAACCTGAATCTTAATTCTCGAAGTATTTTGGCACTTTTTTTTATACCATGTTTGGATAAATTCAATAATCGTTGTCTAAAGACAAAACAAGAAGCTAATTCGAATATTCCCGTGTTTTGTGACGGTCACTTGGTCACGGCAGATAATTTAGAGAAATCTGATTTCCTAAATCAAAACAAATTATGTGATAAAAAATTTGAAATTCATGAAATGAGGACAGACTTCGTACGAATTTTTTCCACTCGAAGCTATTGCCAAATACGCTCTAGTCTTTTATCACTTTTGTCAACTTATTTGACTCGAACGATCTAAGTTTGTACTATTTTGATATTCTGAAAAGTCTTATCTCAAACTCTTATGCCAAGTAACCAAATAAAAGCTAGGACAATACAAAACATCCAATGAAATTGCATTAACATTTAGGGCCGGTATTACAAACGTCGAATCGAGGATTCAACCGTGCGCCAACTACCAGATAGTAAGGCATTTGGTTGTTGGCGCACGGTTGAATCCTCGGTTCAACTTTTATAATACCGGCCCTTAGTCGTACAAGGATGTAGTTATATGAAGGATAGGAACAAATCATTCTTGATCTTGTTTGATTGAGTACATGAAATACACATTAAATTTAAAGATAGCATTTATTATTAACTACTCAGGTTGAGAGTCATGAATAGAATCAGTCTAGCAATATTATGCAGGACTCCGCAAGTCACAAAAATAATAGTTGTTTTCAAATGTAATCAGATCCTGAATATAAGAATGGAAAATGTTCTTTTACACGCGAGAGAGTCTTTAAATTGAATTCATAGTTCATATGTGAGCTTCATCGAATAATTGATCATCCATTGATCTGCGAGATGGGATCGGTGTCATCAATCATTTCTTTAGAGTATATTAAAAAATTTCTATGAGAGAATTACCAAATTTATAAGCTTAGCAACTTGGAAATTTGAAGAAAAGTAATCCTTTTCACATCTGTAGCATTCAGCATTTTCACAACCCATTAAAATAAGCATGCACCTGTACTATGTAATAATAATCAAGAACTCCTTCTAGAACGTGAGTGCTCTCCAGTCTCCAGCAACACGGTTCTAATACACCGAAATTTGGTCAGTCAATACAACCTTTCCCTTGTTAGTTGCTATTCCTGTTGATTGTTTGGCATTTTGATAGAATGATGAAATAAGCACTAGAACACTTTTTGATAATGTCCAAAGTTCTAGACATTCCACAACTTTCTGACTTTTTTCTGATGTTGATTTATGTATACCACAAAAATCTTCGAAAATGTTAACAACTCTGAAAAGATTCAGCTTATTCAGAGTAATTTCATCCACCCGATAAAAGAGTTTTTTTATCTAACCAAAATCACTTCTTCGTGCCATCTTCGAATTGGTCGAAAGGAAATGTGAAATCATTCGATTGGTATCTTTCTTATTCACTATCGTTACTATCTTTTGAATGCCTTGCCGTTATTTCATTATTATCATAACTAGAGTCATTTTCGATATTATATTCACACAGGAACCTGGCAGTTCTACCCCTCGAAGATAAGGCACAAAAATTCAGTTTCAATTTAAGAATATTTTTCCAAACACCAAAGATGAATTATTAATACATAGCAAACCTACAGAAGACTGTGATTAATATCAGGCATTCTATCAATATAATATCAAGCAACTTCAATGTGCCAAAACAAAATGTTTTGTTTTGTTTTTAACATAAAGCGAGGTTAGTTGTCGGCCATCTAGAAACGTCAAACGTTTCAATCCTCTGTTCAAATCTCAAACGGAGCTATATTCACCGGTTGAGTCAATCCAGGGTTGAACCCGAGGTTGGATGTTTATAATACGGAAATCGACATTCGACGGCGGATTTGGGCTCAACCGAGGATTGAAATTCTTTTATAAAACCGGCCCTTAATCAAGAAGCAGCGAATCCGACTGGAAACCAACCGGTGCGTCCACGAACTAACAGAATCCACCGTGTATGAATTATTCTCTCATCACAATAGCGTATGGGTTCTTTGTTCATGATCGGATAAAGATGCGGCCCGTACGGCAGTGCTATTTTGAAATCAATTACAAAAATTAGACATGCTCGTGCGTCACGCCCTCCATTCGTGATGTCATTGTTAGCTCGTTAGAAGCGAGTCTTTTACTTTCGCAAAGAATCCACTTACAATCAATTATGTCCCATGGGCTGCGACGTCACTGGAAGAAAGAGAAATGTCGTAGAGAGAATATTTTCCAATCATGCTGGAGCGGATATTTCGAAAAAACGTGATGATTGATTGATGCGCTCGGAGAGTGCTTTGAAGACTTTATCGAATCAGTCAATCGAAATAGGCGAAGAGGAGAGTCTTATAACATATAATAATGATTTTAATTTGTGCATCTACATATAGGATCCACATTTGTTGTTGTTTACAATGTTGTCACTTTCATTCATTATCTGAAGTGAATGAGCAACTGCCGAAACGTTCCTTCAATAGATGGCTTTAGCAGTAAGTGCTGGTCGAGTGCGACATCCTAAACGTCATGAACCAATCTTAGACATAATAAGGACTGAACGAGAATAAATTCGCTATCACAAAAACGCCCATATCTCTTGAACCAATTGAGAAAAAATCAAAATTTGATCATAGTTAGCTTTGTTATGAACGTCAGAAACATGTGGAACATTTACTTCATAGATATTCCAATTCTCTGTCGCAAAATGTCAAGCAAAGTGAAAACACGAGAATTTATAGTGAAACTTTTTCAAAATAATCAAAAATGGAGCTTCAAATGAATCGCAAAAGAGGCTCGCGTTCGTCAGGAAACGGTATCAAGAGTTGTTAAGCGCTTCAACGAAGATCTTACAATTAACCGCAAGAAAGGAACCGGGAGGAAAAAGGGGTTTCATAGCCCATAAAAAGTGAAGAAAGTCATCAGCCTTTTTCAGAAGAAACCTAACCTTTCAGGACGGAAAGTGGCCCGAATAGTGGGTTGTTCGCAGTCAACCGTTCAGAAAATCAAGTCGAATTGTGGACTCAGAACATACAAAGTGCAGAAAGTGCCAGACAGGAACGCTGTGACGAATCAAGAAGCGAAATCAAGAGCAAAGAAATTAAAAAAAGATTTCTTGAAAAATTTTTTCTGTTGCCTGATGGACGACGAGACCTATGTCTTGGCTGATTTCTCGCAACTTCCTGGTCAGGAATTTTATGCTGCAGATTCTCGTGGAAATGTTGACGAACAATTTCGCGTGAAGAAACAAGCAAAGTTTCCTAAAAAATTCCTGGTTTGGCAAGCAATTTGCACTTGTGGGAAAAGGAGCGAATTTTTCGTTGGCCAAGGCTCTGTTGACTCAAAGATATACATCGAGGAATGCTTGAAGAAGCGACTTTTGCCATTTTTACGTGAGCACGATGTGTCAACAATCTTTTGGCCAGATTTAGCTTCATGCAGCAAGGCCACCAAGGAATGGTACCAAGCTAATGAGATGGTTTTTGTCCCCAAAGAGGCCAATCCACCAAATTGCCCAGAACTCAGGCCAATCGAAAGATATTGGGCCCTCGTAAAAAGAGAATTGAAGAAGACTAAGAAATCAACGAAAACATAAGCGGACTTCAAGCAAAAGTGGAAGACAGCATCCCAAAAAGTGACTTAGAACACTATAAGAAGCATGATGGGAAGAATTCCAGAAAAAAATCCATGAATTTTGTAAAAAATACTTTAGGTTTTTTTATTGTAAAAACAGTTTTCATTAGAATTAGAAGATGATTCGAAAATGAGTTCGATTTTCGAAATCGGTCCAGTGGTTCAAAAGATATAAGCGTTTTTGTGATAGCGAATTTATTCTCGTTCAGTCCTCACTCGGGAAATGTCAAATAATTCTCAGGGACGTTGCCAATGCTGATTTCTATTTACTCTTTTTCACCCTGGCGAATAGAGTTACTTCTTTTAAGGTTAAACTGTGACACAGGTTTCGTAGTACTACTTAATTTTCAAACTGGAGTATTTCAAGTGAAGCAAAAAGATTTTTTAATGTCATCTGTAGGCTTGTTTCTCGAGAATTTTGAAAAGTGGGGATTTCTATAGGTCCGTTTGTTCGTTTAGAAGTTTTTCTGTCGGGTTTTTCGAGTACTTTCATTTTTTTTCGAAAGAACTATCATAAAGTAAGTTTATTTTCAATAAAATTTCAACACTCCTTTTTTGATTTCCTTACAAGAAATTAGGACAACTGAATCTTCCAACCATGTTTATATACGTGAAATATTTCCAGTATTAACAAAGAAAAAAGTTTCTTCAACATTCGCCATGTCAACTGATTCATTATTTCCCCAAAGTAAATAAACATTTTGATGAATACGTGATTACGTAGACCTCTGTGTAGAAAGGAAAACGTTGCTTATTCATCTGACAGGAAAATGACTATAACCTAACATTTTCAAAATATACATGGTGAAATGTGTCAGAATGTCAGGGCCAACTGGGATACATCATAAAAGTGAATGGAGTATACGAAAAAAAGTGTTAATTCATGGATAGCCTCGAAAGATGAACACTTTTCCAGTACCACCATTCGAACTCTACCAGAAAAATGGGAAAAAGTTGTTGCTAACAATGGGCAACAATAATAATTCATTTGTAACAATTTTTTCACAATTAAGTTTCATTTTCATCAAAAAACAGTGGGAACTCAGTTGCGCACCCTATACATAAAAAATTTCTCGAAATGAGTTTCTGTGTTGGTTTAGTATGTATGTTCTTATGCTTTGGAGTTTTCAATCTGAATTGCCCCTGTTTCAATATCAGTTTGAAGTATTGTTGAATTTTCATCGAAATGACAAGAACCCGGATAAAAACTTCAAGAGAAAAGACTTCGGCAAGATTTATGGCAGAGTTAGAATGTCTAGATCCAACTGTACCATATTTTGTAAGTTGTTATCCAGGCTTCTTGTCTTCTTCTTGAGGATTCACAACCATTCCTTCTGGAATCGAAGCAATTATACAATAATGAAGCATCATCCTAACCTGACCAGACTACAAATTGCTCAATCATAAAGCTTCGTGTAATGTAAGAGAATAAAGACATTTGGAATTTCCCAAACATTAGTCCTTCCCACCAAGGCCATTTTTCATAAAAACCAACCTCAGTCCAATCGACACTTTTTTCGAACAATTGTGATAACTATATCAACTTAACGGTGCCAGAGAAGAACCATTATCATCATTCCTCGGTATTGTCAAGGAGGATAAATGCCGACAAGTAATAATTATTTATTCATTAAGCTCTACAGAAGTGAGTTGTGGTCTCGATAATTGTGTGGAAAGTTCATTCTGTTTCGGACCACACACTGATCGAAGCTCTCTTCGTAAAGCCTGTTTCAGATGGGAGAGCCCTAATTAAGGATAATTTAAGCTGGGGAAGATTGAATCCGTTTATCCATATGGGCAATTATTTGCATTCGGAGATACTTACAGGTACATTCTCAAGAAAACTTTCGAAACTCAAGTTGAGGGAACGATCAGTTATTACAAGAATTTCTGAATTCTAAAACGTAAAATGACTATTGTAAAATTACATTGATAACATAGATTTAATGTTTATATTTTCATTTGGAAAACATGTTTATCCCTTTTTACTATCTATATTTTTTATTATATGGATTTAATGCTTTCCATATAATATAAGTATAGTCATTGTTTTCTTGTTCATTAATCGGATTTTAATTGTATTATACTTATTCTTTATTCTTCTATAATGAAAGCTGCGAATCAATATTGAACTGATAGTGCCCTCACTAGAATACTGCCAAAACATTCTCTTCCACATTGTTCTGTTCATAATGAGACCTACCTATATATGCATGTGTACAGAACAACTGAAGCAGTGCCTACACGATGAATAGAAACTTTCTGAGAATGTGTTAGTCCTATACATAGATCGTTATGCAATTGATTTATTGCCGTATAAGTGATCACTGAAGCGAGAACTGAAATGGGTGACATTTGAAACTCTACTCACCAGGAAGGTAGATCCCTGATAGCAGAAGTTTCTCAGGAAGATCAGCTATTCGTTTGGGTCGTGCCACTTCTTGTCGCTTACTGAGACAACCTGGAAAAAAGGTTAATGAATCAGGTGAAAAGGTCACATTGCTATAAGAACTGGAAACTTATGAGGAAGAAAATTGTTTCCTGATGATTTTTATCTCTGTTACTATAAAATCAAAACATATTTTACGATGATGTATTGATATCTATATAGTTAGCCTAGACCAGTTCCATGCATAAACAAAATATTGCGATACCATATCAACGAACAATAACTTATTAGAAGTGTCAGTGTAGAGTTCGACGTCAAAAAAGTAAACCAGAGTTACGCAATAAATTTAAAAAAAAGATGTCCACCGAAATTGTAAAAATCGAAAAATTGGAGTATCGAGCCATCATCAAGTACCTGTATTTAGAAGGGTTAAGAGGTAAGCAGATTTACGAAGATATGCTTAATACCCTTGGTGATCAATGTCCTTCGTATGCGACCGTGAAAAATTGGACTGCAAGCATTAAAAGAGGTAAATTTTTCATTGCAGATGATGACCGATCGGGAAGGCCAGTTTCTGTGTCAGTCCCCGAAAATATCGATGCAGTTCATGACATGATTTTATCAGACCGTCGAATTGGGCTAAAACGGATATCCGAAGCACTGAAGATTTCATACGAACGCGTTAATCATAAAGTTCACGTCAATTTGGACATGAGAAAAATTTCTGCAAAATGTTTTAATGTTGACCAAAAGCGATGCAAGGGTAGAAGCATCGCGTTCGATCTGTGTAATTTGAAAACGATGTAGACTTCTTAAACCGAATTGTTACTATGGATGAGACTTAGGTACATTTCTACGATCCAGAAATAAAGCAACAATCGATGGAATGGCGACACTCTGGTTCTCCAAGACCTAAGAAGTTTCGTGTCCAAAAATCTGCTGGAAAAGTTCTTGCTTCAGTTTTTTGGGATTTCTATGGAGTAATCAATATTAATTTTTTGGATAAGGGTAGAACAATAACTGGAGATTACTATTCGACATTACTGACCACTCTACGGGAAAAAAATTAAAGAGAAAAGACGCGGAACGCTATCCAAAGGTGTTTTGTTTTTACAGGACAACGCCCCAGTACACAAATCTCATGTTGCCATGAAAAAAATTTAGGATTAGAATTACTAGAACACCCCCCTTATTCACCAGATTTGGCTCCGTCCGACTATCATCTCTGTCCTCAACTGAAAAAAAGTTTAAAAGGTCGTAAATTTTCTACCAACGAGGAGATAATAAAAGCTGTGGAGGACTGGTTTGCAGAGCAAGAAGAAACATTTTTTTAAAGGTCTAGAGACGTTGCAGGTTCGCTGTAATAAATGTATTCAATTAAGAGGAGAATATGTTGAGTAATAAAATATTTTGACATTGAAATTTTGTTTCGTTCTATAGTAGGCTAAGAATTTTTCAATATATCCTCGCATATTTCAGATTCTGAGATCAGAAATTCGTTGCCCATCTGCATTAGAGTGACTAATTTCAGCTCAGAATTACCCACTTGGGTAAATATCAATGTGCATCAACCGAATTGGTCCGTGGATTCAATTGAATGGTAGTTTTCAATAAAGCTATGATGCCCCCAAATTAAATGAACTCGTAATCTAATTCTTACTCGTGTAATTCACTGATTCGACTCTATTGTTTCAACAGCTGTGTTAAAATTGCTCGAATTCAATTCAGGGCATGCTGTCAACAATCAATCGGATATCCAATTGAGTGAACTGATTCGTTTAACCCTCTTTTTTATTGAACAAGAGAGGTGTACAAACACCAAAGTGGAATCTTGTGTTCATTCCAATCTTCTTGAAGATCAATCAGTTTGTTTATATCGATTCAATTTGCAGAACACTAAACAGGTTTCTTCTTCGAAAGTCTAAACTGTTTGTAGGATATTTAGATTATTTCAGCTGATGATTATATCCTGATTTATCTTTCAGCTGGTTCGAAATCTTTCTGAATAAAAACTATCGTCGATCTTTGAAGAAAAAAGATTTTCTATAATTTTTTAGATAGGTAGAAAACCCAGCCCGTTACATGCTTGATAACATAGTCACACCAATTAAGTAGTCCATTACCGATTGAAGCCATTTCCTCTTCCTCGATTTTCGAGATTCAGAAAAAAGGACATAACGAAAGAAAGTGCTGCACTTCTCCAAATAAAGGAGAGTAATGAAACAAATTAAGATGGTTTCTACTTCTCTAATATAAAGCTCATCAACATAACATTGGGTCCTTTCACATTCATGAAGACGAGGAATGAAATGGATATTTTCAAATGAAACCACAGCAATTTACCGATGGAACCAATTATTCATTTCATACAAATTCAAATTTCCTATTACCGAATAATTAAATACGACAATATTTATGGCTTTGAATAGCTTTTTTATATCACATCATCTGAAGAATGATTGAGTTTGTTAGAGTCTTATTCATGTACCGGAAAGGTTTCTTTACATATCAATTGGGCCAAATGATTTGTCACTGTCGCGATTAGAAAACGAAACTCTCGGTGATCCCAATACGATATTCGATGGTTCCTTCAGAACTCAAGAAGTACTTTTCTACTAACAAGGTAAGTAGTATTCTTTTGTGCATAATGCTGCGTGATCTAATTAATGTTATTTCATCTGATTAACCTCCATAGTAATCACAAAAAAATACTATTGATTGGAGAGTATTTTCCAACGTATGAAAATGGAGTATCTATAACCCAAAGAAAGTTCTTTAAGTTCAGGCGCCAGCCTTAACATCTGCGTGAACCATTCCACTATTCATTGAAATTCGAAGCTTTTATATAGCAGATAAAACCAGTTTGTGTTCATTGATACAACGTTAGAATAACAAATCCTTTCATCATTTTATTGAATGAATTGAAACAGCTGAATACGAAGCCATTTCCTTGGATTATTACGTGTGGATAGACGAGATTTCATGTAACTAGTCGCTGTCTATTCCAGTTTTCATTGAATTCGTTTTGTGGTGATCATGAATGAACTGAAGTCCGACTATTTTTCAACTGCTCTCGATATGACGAAAACAAGAGAGAAATATGGTGTAGTAGTAGTAACAATAGTTGGACAGAGGATTGGGAATCATAAAGGGTGTCATAATCAAATTAAAATTCGATAATCATTATAGAGGATTATCCAATGAGAGGTGTTATTTTGACATTCAATGAATTTAAATATACTGCTCCACAAGAGTTAAGGATATCGTATTCAATCGTTTTTAAAATTATGTAATCTTCGAATAAATCGCTGTAAAATCATTTAAAACTCAATAACAACTTGAATCGATCCAATAAAAATCAATACGAGACATTTCGTCAATCTGGTCGCCTTTTTTCTGAAGTTTGGTTTTTTGCATATGCTTCATGAATGTTCTTATTTTGAAATTAAGTCAGTTTATCAACGGCTTCGATTCGACACGAGTTTTCTGAGAATGCCAAGACGTAAATTAACAAACGCTGAGGCTAATAGGGCTATCGGAATGCTAACTCAGGTTGTTGTAGCGTAAAGGCTCCAAGTCAGCCAAAGTGTGATATCTCGACTTTGGAATAGATTCAGGGAGACAGGTTCCGTGTTGGAAAGACCAAGGCTTAGTGGGCGACGAAAAGCAACACCTGCTCAGGATCGTTTCATCACCGTTTCGGCTAGAAGATACCCTACATCTACGTGTAGAATGCTACTGAATACTCTTCGAAATGCAGATGGGGTCCAAGTTTCCATCGAAACCATCAGACGACGTTTGAGAGAGGTGAACCTAGGTTCTAGACGTCCATTAAGAGGAGTTCCATTAACACGTGACCATAAGCGTCAAAGACTGGAATGGGCAAGGCAACATCTAGAAGCATAGAATGAATGGAGGGAAGGCTCCGCTACAAAAATGAACTGCCAAAAACGTCCGCACTTGTCAGTTCGCCGCAAGGTTATGAGATGGCGCCAACGTCGTTCGTGGCTCCAGCATGGCTATAACGATACATATTCAAAATGAAATTCGTTTTGACAAATTTATTTCCGATCATAGAATTTCCATATAATTGCGCATAA
This sequence comes from Adalia bipunctata, assembly GCA_910592335.1. NCBI lineage: Eukaryota > Metazoa > Arthropoda > Insecta > Coleoptera > Coccinellidae > Adalia > Adalia bipunctata. The sequence continues at coordinate 5,442,086 of OU342948.1, read as the reverse complement.
ATAATTGATTAGAATGCGGTGATATGTCAACAATATTGTTATGATTAATATTTGGTGTTATTTTGAAGGGTGAGACTTAAAAAAATTCTTTTATTTAAGTAACGTACAGGTCTTCTTCTAGAAGCTGAAAAAAACGGAGATGGAATTGTCGAATTTTAATGTAGTAAGAATTTGTTTCGATTTCTTCATATGGAACAACCGGACGTCATTTCAAGTCAATCAGAAGGCGTGATTATTCTTTCTTCAGAAATTTTGAATGCGTCATGATCCCACCGAGGCCTTTTTGGCTAAAATAGGTAATAATAAAATTGTTCAATATGTTTTGATACTTGTCAATAAAAATTCAAACTGTTTACCTTGTTTTTTCATTCAATAATTATATAGTAGGTACATAGCATAATAAATCACACTATATCAATTAAAAATATTATACTTAGCAACAAACGTTGAAATGAACAAAACCAACAGGTAAATTAGATAGTTGAAGCCGCAGAAATGTTTTTTTTTATCGAAGCCGATTCAATTCGTATATTATAGTAACTTCAAACAATATTCGAATTCAATACAATTTGTTTCGACCTCCTTTAGTCCTTTCAGTCAACAACAAAAAGTTTTATTATTCAATCACTTTGGTGTTGGTCGAAAAATGTATCAATAAAAATGACAACCACATAATATTCTTTGCAACTGTAGCGCCACAGAACAAGACATATTATGTGACATATAGCCCTATTTGCGATCACAGCGTTATCTATCGGGCGCCACACGAAACTCTAACCTCCGCCGAAATTGGAAGTTCAAAATGATCTGTCGAGCGTATGAAGCCTTCCCTCCATTTATTCTATGCTCCTAGGCAACATATCAATTGGAACGATCAATGGCGTAGTGTCCTTTTCATTGATAAATCCAGATATGGACGATTTTCAGATTCTCGAAGAATAAGGGTATGGACAATCCCACGCATACCCCGTAATCGTCGCTATGTCCAAGAAGTCCATCCATTCCGAGAGGGTAGTGTTATGGTATGGGCCGGGATATGTTTCAACGGGCGCACAGATCTACACATTTGTCCTGGAAATATGACCGCCTTACACTATAGGGAGGATGTCATTGACAATGTTGTGCCAAATTTTCACGCTGCTATCGGTGAAACTTTTCATATTCTAGACGATAACGCTAGACCGCACCGTGCAGCCATAGTTGAGAATGCGCGCGAGGAGCTTGGTATTCCACATTTACCAATACCTCCGCACTCACCAGATTTGAATTGCATAGAACATGCATGGGATATGCTCCGAAGAAGATTAGATAATCATCAACCTACCCCATAATCCTTAAATGATCTGAGAGAGCGTCTGTCCCGTTTATGGAACCAAATTCCTCAATAAATGTTCAACAACCTCGTGTGTAGTATGCAAAGAAGATGTCAAGCTGTTATTGATGCCCGTGCATGGAGGCCAAACATTGTATTGATAGTATTAAAATGCTTGAATTCTCTGGGAATAAAATTTCGTTATTTTACTCGATTTTTCTTTACGACCACGTATACGCTGCAGACCTACAGGCTCAAATTAATTTGCAACTTGAAAGCATATTGATATGAATTTTCATCACAAAAATCTTATTTTAACTGTATTTTTTTTGCAATTTAAGGCAATATCCCTAACTCATGTGGAGCAGTTTAATTTCAATGCGTTTTTGTAGCGTGTATCGTTCCATTTTTATTAACGGCGTAGCTTCTTGTTTTCAAATGTCAAAAAATGACAGCTTCAAAAGTGAAATCTACCGAAATAGCTGGCTTTTCAAAATGACATCTCTTGCAAAACCGGGAATAGCTCCTCATTTGTACGTCCTAGTTTTGAAGTTGACGATTTATGCTCAGAACGATCCGGACTCATGTCACAATTCTTGGACAGAGGCTAGGAAATTTCCATATCGGTGCAGATTAAAATCTTCGGACCATTCCGCCTTTCAGACCAGATGGAAAAGATAGGAGAGAACACGGTAATGGTCATGGAACTCGTGTCAGTTAGTCTGTCCAGAAAACGAGTCGGATGACATCATAATTGCCCACTCGGAAACTCTTGTTGGGGCATATCAACGTTCGGAAAAATCAGCGAAAATACCTCAAGGCCTTTCGTGGAAATTACCGTGATGTTATCGCTGCTACGACGGAAATAACAAGGCGGTTGGCGAGCGTCAAATAAAACTGCCGTAAAAAATCGCACCGCCGCAAATTGTAGTACTTTCTAGCAGATAATTTATCATTCTCTCGAATCGAACATGAAGACGTATTCAGATTAATCTCCGTGATCTCGCATAATATGCAATGCGTATGTAATAGTTGCAACGAAGGTCGGAGCTCATTTCCTGAATGTGATAAAATAAAATTTACAATCCTTGGTCTTGTAGTTAGAGTTTGAATAACAAAACTGCGCCTGAAAGAACGTATCCAAGATTTGGACAGAGGCATACTTCCGAAGAGAATAACATAATGTCGATTTACCAACTTCAAATTGAGATAGAACACATTTGAACTAAGAAGCCAATTTTTTTTTCATTCGAAAGATAATTGTATACTCCATTCACTTTTATTTAATCACATAGGAGGTCATGGTTTCGTTTTCAGGAGTTGGTGCACCTGATGAAAAGTCTGTGCATGTACAGAAAATATCGAATGACAAAACAACGTTGCCAGTTTCTTTGTTTACATCAAATTTCGTTCCCCCAGAAGTTTGGTTAGTTTTTTGGTGCTCAATATTTATTCGGAATGTGTAAATGGACAAAAAAGGCTTCCTTATACGATCTTCTAACAAAAGCGACCGGAAAATATGGTTCACGTAGGATTTTCGAGGAATTATGAGGAAAGAACTTGCAGAAGGAAATTGCACAATTTTCGTAAGTAAACGGGTTCTGGATGGCCATCATCGGTCTCTAAATGATTATTGTTGATCGTTTTCACGTTTCAGAAAAAAAAACACGTCGAAAAAGCTAAAAAAAAAAAGAAGAAATATAACGATATTGCATTCAACGGTAGGTGAATTCAGATTCCGATGAATTGAAATGTGTCACTGGAGCTTTCATTCTTATCAATCCTTTGCCGAAAGTAGAAATAGGTTATATTGAACCAGAATACACCGGTTTTTTCCATATTCCAGGAGTTTGTGTCTTATTTTAGAACAGGTGAATGATACGTGTGAAGCATATGTTTGACCTATCCCATTTTATTCGTACAAACCTACTGTGATAGTAATGTATGAATATTTTTTAAACTAATAAATTCTATACATTCAGAATAATTTACTCCTTGTTCATAAGATCGAATAAATGAAATGTATATCTATGAAGTATTCAGGAATTGACATTCTTGCTTATTAATTTATTATAGTTTCAAGTTGAAAGTAACGCATCTAAAAAATTTCTGTAGATTGGCAGAAAATAGTGATTTTATCCTTCTTTGACCAGTTGCAGTCACAGAACAAGCTTGAATAATTACGCATTCACAGAATTTCTGTAGTTTCACAGAACATTTTGAAGGGGTCAGTTGCAGCAATCATAAGAACCATAATCAGGGTGGGCAAAAGCTTTCTAAATGACTGTTCAAGTTTATGCTTTTCGTCAATTCGAAACTACCATGAAATGTAGAACTGGCGACAACATTCCTCGACATCTCAGTACACTCGGTCTCGACCTTTCAGGAAGAAACATGAAGAATCACAAATTCATGTAAACGAATAATGCAAATCAGCAGGTTGTTTACTAAGTTGGCGGAAAGAATGAGTGTAACTCTGCAACGACCACCCATATTTGGACGCAGACAGATCTTTATGAAACCACCATGCTCAACTCGTCCGTTCTGCAGTTATAAATTCAGGTGAAATTATGGTTTTGCGGAAATCCGCATGCTGTGTTTTCTTTGTTCTCGACTTTGAAACTTTTCTCTCGAGTGGGAGATGTTTACTGGCCTTCGGTCCAGCCGCAGAAATAGATGCGAGTGTGAATACATATAACGCCAATTGATGGCACAAACATTTCTCCACCTGTCAAGCTCAAAAAGAAACATGCTATCAACAGAATACACACAACCAAACTTATATGGAATCACCCTGTTATTTGGAAAAAACGAATTTTAATTAAAAAAAAGTCGCTGAAAAGTGAAGAGCAGTTTTCCCAAAACAAGTTTATTGCAAAAATAATATAAATTATTGAAAGATTATTTTTATAATAGAACAGAAAATTAAAAGTGTAAATTTCTCTAAAAATAATTTTTATGTAACTGAGAATTGAACAACAAATAAAACGATTTTAACAAATCAATAATCAGTATTACCACCCCTGGCATTGATACAAGCTTGAATTCGACGAGGCATGCTTTCTATTAAGTTGTTAATTTCTTCTTCTGTAACATTTGTCCATTCCTCTAAAGCCGCTTGTATAAGTTGCTCTGCGTTACCAGGATTATTTTGACGAGCTCTAATTTTTCTTTTGATCCTATCCCACAAGTGCTCGATAGGATAAAGGTCCGGTGAACAAGAAGGCCACTCTAAAACAGTCACACCTTCTGTTTCGAAAAAATTTTTTGCAACTCTGCTGGTATGTGGAGGTGCATTATCCTGCATAAATAGGAAATAATCTCCAAAAGCACCTCGCCAGAGCCTCACTACAGGTTGTAGCACTAGATCAACATACCTAGGCCCTGTCAGAGATTGTCTAATGGGAACTAAAGGAGTTTTCTCACCAAACATAATTCCGCCCCAAAACATTACAGTACCTCCTTTGTATTTAGGGATCAGTCTTGCAGCTTGGAGCCTAGCTTGCCTCCCTCTACCTCTTAAAATGCGAACACGCCGGTCGTCTGATCGTAGGCCAATTCTGGTCTCATCCGAAAATAAGACATTTTTCCAATCTTCAATAGTCCAATTTTCATGCTCTAAACACCCATTAAAACGGTCAACTTTATTTTGCCTTGATAGTTCTGGAACTCTTAACGCTCTTCTCTTGAATAATTCCCGAGCGCGAAGTCTTTTTCTGATAGTTTCGACAGAAACACTAACACCTGAATGAGATACTGCAGGATTTCTTCTTGCTGTTTGGGCTAAAAAGCGATCCTGCCTTTCTGTAGTTACTCTTCCACGACTTCTTCTCGGCCTATTCTTTAGGGTTCCTAACTCCAGAAACCTTGCATAGGTTTTTGAAACAACCCCTTGTGTAACCCCCACCGTTCTTGCAATCTGTCTTTGTGACATACCTTGTTCTGCCATAGTAATAATTCTTCCTCTCTGGACTTCCGATAACCTCACATAAGGCATTTTTTTTAAAACTTCACAAAAAAACAAAATATAAATTCACTGCGACGTTCGAACGAAATGGCAAAAACGACACTGCAAAGCCAAATCTTATCAAGTGCTTATGAACCTAACTGTTTTTGTGAGTAAACACATGCACTTTTTATTTGCTTCTAACGAAAAAGATATCAAAATAATATTTCATCTTAATACTGGGTGATTCCATATAAGTTTGGTTGTGTGTATACGAATCAATACCAAATTAAAAGTTCCATCAGTTAATTCGTTCCATGCACGTGATACCACACAGAGGCAGCAGTCCTTGGGTTCGAATTGGATCACATCCCTCATTTTCCTCTGGTAGAGAATTAAATAGGCTGCGAAATGGATATTTCGTATTTAAAGTGAATGCATAAACTTAACAACTGCATCCGGTACCTAATGGAGAGAAGATCCATAGTCGAGCCTATTATCGAGAGGCTGTTTACACGATGATTAACTGCATGGTAGTAAGTATTTCTTCTCATATTTCCATGAATTGCAAATGCAATTTCAGATAATTCAATTAGTCTTTTTCATCCTACTTCAGAATGTTTGAACAAGATAATCATGGACAAAGATCGGTCGCTTGCTTAATGGAAAGAAGGGATGATGGGAATCGCATTACTTGCCTCATTTCATCTCAGAAGTGAATAGCAATGTTATTTATTGAAGCCTCAATGAGCATTCTGCATGAAGGGAATTCATATTGTGGGATGGCAAAAGGGATATAATTGAATTTGATGACGGATTCTTCATCAGCCAGTCGAACCTTATCGTTTGATACCTACCATTCGGAAAAAACGTAAGGAAATGAAATACAATTTAATCGATTGTATAAATGAACACGTTGTGGCGTAATTAATGAAATAGTATATTGTTCTATATGAGCGGTAATATAAGTCAACACACGCAGATGAATTTTGCAGCCCGAGCCGTCAGGCGAGGGGTGTAATTCATCAAGTGTGTTATGACCATTACCGCGAATTGAACACTATACTTTATATTCGACTTCTTCAGTAAAATTCGAATTAATCTGCATTTTCAAAATTGACAACACTTGTCAAAAGCGATTTCTGTGGTCGAAAATCGAATCGATATCGAATCCCGTAGAAAACGTCAAAAATATAGAAATGGATGGCGAGAACGTTACCTTGATGTCGGAAATAGAGTTCCCCATTGACAAGACTTTTCTATTCATTTCGTAAGCTACATTTTTCCTATTTGTACTAGATTGTTATTATTATACCTCACACTATTGGTTTATAGAGACTATAACAGATCAAATTCAGTTGAATAATGTATATACACTGCGCAAAAAAATTAACGCACATTATGGAAATCTCAAATTTATTCTACAACTGAAGGTGTTCTCAATGATAATTATTTTTATCAGAATTATGCATGCATAATATGTTATCCACTTTCAACGTTTTTCTTCAATACAGATGTTTTCTCCCAGCAGGAATAAAAAAGATGATATTAACAGATTTTGAATGTATTGGCTCCATTCTAAAATCAGTTGTTCTCGATCAATTCTAGTGATCAATAGTTTTTCTTTCGTTTGATTTTCTACATTCGATCGCTATGCAACGCGAAACACGCAATTTGAATCAAGAGGAATGTGCCCAAGCGGTAGTTTTGCGAGAAGAAGGGTGGAGATAGACAAGAATTGCAGAAAGGTTTGGAGTTTCCCATACAAGTGTGTCCAGAATGTTGCAGCGATTCAGGGAGACAGGTATGAATGTCCGAAGACCAGGACAGGGTAGACCACGGGTAACAACTGCCATTCAAGAACGTTACTTGAGAGTTTCTTCCTTGAGACAACGGTTTGCAACCGCTCGCCTCCTGCAAAATCAGCTTGAGCAAACTCATGAGGTGCAAATTAGCACTCAGACAATAAGAAATCGCCTCAGAGAATATGATTTAAGGCCTCGTGTCGCGGCAAGAGGCCCAGCTCTTACCCCAGCCCATCGAAGGGAGCGTTTGGATTTTGCGAGAGAGCATATCCATTGGGAAGAGGCCGATTGGGAAAGAGTTCTCTTCACAGATGAGTCTAGATTCTTCCTCTACCATTGTGATCGACGTTCCCTTGTATACAGACGTCTACATGAAAGATATGCTCAGTGCAATTTCCTGAATACTACTGGTTTCGGAGGAGGATCGATTATGGTATGGGGTGGAATATCTTTTACTGCTCGCACAGACCTAGTGGTCGTTGATAATGAAGCTATGAATGCTGATAAGTATATAAGGAACATTCTTGAAGAGCATGTAGTGCCATTTGCCCCATACATTGGTGAAAATTTCATTTTTATGGACGACTTAGGAATCCAACTCGGAGAAATCTGGGAAGGATTAGATCAGAACATTTTAAGATCACTCATTTTGAGTATGAACCGTCGTTGCCGAGCTGTAATTAACGCAAGTGGTGGAAATACCAAGTATTAAACCACTTATCAGCATTTCAGTATTTTGAAAATTGTTCATTTCTCTTCTTTCACATAAGATTCGGTGAAATCCTGAATTTTTCTTCCATTTAATGTGTCTTGTTTCGTTCAAAACCTTCCCGAGAGAACATAAAAAATAAGTTATAAAGTCAATGTAGAGTTAACTTTCATTAAAATTGAGATTTTCAGAATGTGCGTTGATTTTTTTGCGCAGTGTATTATTCTATGGGAGTAGATGAAATATGTTACCTACAGGTAGAGGACTTTTGGGCTGTTTTTTTGTGGAATAATTTCCGATCTAGATCGAAAAAAAAACAGTCTTCTCCAGGATTAGTCCTGGAAAAGACATTGGGCTCATGCATCTTGTGCTGATGTTCCTAGAAGAACCAAGCGTTTCATTGGTGAACTTTGTCATCAGTAGTTTTGTAACTATAAGTAGAAAACTACAGTTGCCTGTTGCCGGTATGTCATTTTATCCATAGCGTGCGGATAAAATGAATTTCGTTTATCCCAATTCATCTAAGAATAATAATTTTTTTTTTGTTACCGTGTTCTTACTCCACCTTAGGCACAGCACTGTTGATTTTCGATCCATTCTTTCTTTTCACATAGCATCGGGTTAAAATCCTTCTCAATGCTTTTTTTCATAATCATATCATAACATAACATAACATAACATAATCTTTATTCTCATAATCAATGCAAAATCTACAAATGAAAAGAGATAACCGTCAAAAAATAATATAAATTCAGTAAGATTCAAAAGAATATTCCATAAATTCCTTGATGGAATATGGTTCGATATGAACAATAAGTTTAGTTATTTCTATTTTGAATTTTTTTAAATCTGATAAAGTCATGAAACTCCTCGGTAGTAGGTTGAAAATTTTAATACACATATATTTTGTGTTTCTTTCTGTTAGCGTGAGAGAATGCTTCGGGAAGTGGTATGGAATTATACGTCTTGTGTTGTTTTTATTCAACAGTTCTTCAAAATATTGTGGATGTTTTTTCACGAATAACAGACATTCCAAAACATAGAGTCCTGGAAGTGTGAGCATTGAATTTTTTCTGAAGTGACCTCTACATGACTCACGATATCCCAACCCGAGAATTGCTCTCAGGGCGTATTTTTGCAGAACAAATAGTCTGGTCAAATCGGTGCATCCACCCCATATGACAAGCCCGTACCTCAGAAGTGAAACAAAACTTGCGTGATAGGTTGTTTTCAATAGCTCCAAGTCCACTTTCCGAGACAAAACCCTGATCATGTACAAAGCTTTATTGAGTTTCTTGCTGAGACCATTTACATGATCATTCCATTTAAGATGACAGTCTAATGAAATTCCTAGAAATTTTGTCGAAGATAGGAACTTGATCTGATTGTTATTCAATGTTATCGAGTGAGGACATTCCTGATCAGACTGAATTGTTCTAAAAATCACACAATCAGTTTTACATACATTTAGATGTAATTCATTTTGATTGCACCATCGCTGGATTGCATCAAACGCCAACTTAGTTTTTTCAATACTCACATTAAGATTTTTGCTGCGTAAGAGGGCATTCGCATCATCAACAAACAATAAGAGGTCAAGATCATTGATGTACATCAGAAACAGAAAAGGTCCCAGATTACTTCCTTGGGGGACCCCTACGTTGAAATATTTATCCCTCGACATAAAAACTTGTCCTTCATTTTCAATGCAAACCCTTTGAACTCTATTGTGCAAGTAGCTACGGAACAACTCCAGTTGGCGATCGCGTATACCATATGAAGAGAGCTTACTCAAAAGACGTTCATGATTGACACTATCGAACGCCTTAGATAAGTCTAAGAAAAGGCCAATAGGAACCTCCCCGCTCTCGAAAGCATCAACAATATCACTGACCAATTCAAACATAGCTGTAGTAGTACTTCGGTTTTTTAGATAGCCATGTTGTTTCTCAGAGAAAATTTTAAACTTGTACATAAATGAACAAAGCCTACCAACCAAAAGTTTTTCAAATATTTTCGCGAATGAACTGAGCAAACTGATTGGACGATAATTATTGACATCATGCACACTTCCTTTTTTATGCAGAGGTTTAATAACAGCTATTTTAAGGGCAGACGGAAACATCCCTTCAGTAAATGAACGGTACATAATATGAGCTAACGGTCCAGCTATAATCTGTACTGTACTTTTGATGACCGTTATGGGTATACCGTCGTACCCACAAGAATTAGTGTTCTTCATCTTTTTAACTGTTTCGATGATCTCTCTCTCGGTAACAGGGAAAACGTAAAATGAGCTACCATTGATTTGATTCACGATTGGATTGTGATCGATTTGTTTATCATTTCTTATGTAGTTTGCATTCCCGAAAAAATCACAGAAAGTATTAGCCAAGCATTCAAGATCTTCAAAATTGTCAAATATGTTTTTACCACTCTTCACTCTTCCAGTTAATCTATTAAGTATGTTCCAAGTTGCTTTGCTCTTATTTTTACTCTTGTTAATTAATGTTCTGAAATGATTTTGATTCATTTTTCTTAGTTCCCTATCATACAGAAATTTCATTCTTTTATAATGGTTTACATATTCAGAATTATGAGAAGAAATGACGAATAAAGCATCTAAATATTGTTTAATTTTCTGAACCTCTGGTGTTATAGGAATTTTATGCATATTATTTTCCCTGATGAGAACGAACGGGAAAGTTATATCAAACAAGTTTTTATACATTTCATGAAATGTATCCCATAATGAATCAACACTAGAGGAAAAGTCATTCTCAATGAAACTCCAATCCATCTGAGATAGAGACAGAAGGAACGCCGTGATAGTTGAATCATTAATTAGTCGAATTTTCTTCCTTCTATTAATATTACCAGCTGATAACGCAGGAAAACAAAACACCTGAGCAGTATGATCAGAAATATTCTCACTCAACACATAAGCAGAAGTTTCATCGAAAATATTTGTAATGACGTTATCAATGCAAGTCGAAGAGGTGGCGGTCGCCCTTGTTGGTTCGTGAATCATTAATTTTGCATTGAAACCTTCAATGATAGATATAAACTTTTCAGCAACATTATTATTTGAGAGAACATCGATATTGAAATCACCTGAAATTATGAAGTTACATGACTCATTTGTGAGTTTATCAAGGATGTTGTGAAATTTCTCGAAGAAAATTTCAACGTCAGATGCTCTGCCAGAACAAGGTCGGTAAATACAAACAATAACAACCTTAGAACTACCGTCAATGAACGCTTCAATCGCGCTACACTCAATTACAAAAGGAACAGAACATACAAGTCCAGTACGCTCCCTGCAAGTAATTCCCTTCTTACTGTAGATCGCACAGCCTCCGTGACTACCACTCTCCCGACAGAATGATGAAATTAGATCATAATTATGAAATTTGTAGAACAGTAGTTCTTCTTCACTTTTCCAATGCTCCGTAACTGTCATAAAAGAAGCGTCAATTCTATTTACAAACACTTCCAATTGGTTGGAGGAATTCCCAATGGATTGCACATTTTGATGAATTAAAGTGTGTACCTTTTTATTCAAATTCTCATTGTATTCTTCTCCAGACGGAATAAAAAATTATTCAGTCGAACGCCCTCTGGCCAAATTTCTGGGTTTTTTAATGCTGGAAAGTCAGATTCAGGAACAGATATCTTGAAGGAAGAATATTCTTCTGGCCTGTTTGATTTTAATTTGAAACACTTGACATCCGATATTCCATAGTTACTCAGATGTTTAACGATGGAATTTTCCTCCAAGGTGGGATGAAGTTTGCAGACATGCAGGTGCTTCAATATAGGTGCCGACTTAATACCAATTTGTTCATTTGTACAAGTACCTAATATACTTTTATTTTTGCGCCTGGATTTTTTCTTGTCTTGAGCCATAGTGAAACCATCATTATCATGAGGGGGTGACGTCCTTACGGATTGATCCACCGAAGATTCATCCAACTTTTTCGTTTCAGTATTATCTGATATTTCAACTTCCTTTGTTTTTCCTCCGCTTCCTTCAGAATCAGAAACGAGCCTGGAAGTCCCATATTTGATAGGAGATTTATTAGATTTTTGAGCGACGTTTATATTTGATTTAACAACTTCAGAAAACTTTTTATTTTTATTCGATAATTCAATTGGTTTCGGATTTTCAATGAATTTTATTAATTTTATATTTTCCTCTCTCAAACCTGAAACTTCATCTCGAAGATTAGTTATCTCAAGCTTCAAGGACTCCATCACTGGCAGAAACAGATCCTTGAAGCATTTGGCGATGACTTCCTCAACACCAGGAATAGAATAAGCAGGAAATTGCTTCATACCTGATGAATCCTCTTGCACAACAGCAGTTTTCGAGGTTATGTCGTATGATAAACATTTGATACACATCCAAGACTTAGTGGATCCGGATTTCTTCATGTTCTCTAGTTGTTCCACAGTTATATTGACACACTGTGTATGAAATAAATGAGAACTATCATTAGAGCATTGAATCGAATCATCATAACGACTCAGCGACTTTAAACACTTGTTGCACGTAACGGCCATCTTGGTGAAGGATACGCAAATACTGAGTCCTCCTTGCAGAACTCGCAAGGCCTATGCACTATGCCGGTATCAAGGTTGAGCGGCTCAATAATAACAGAAAAATACGTTTCGTCCGGAATCCTAGAAAACGGGTATACAGAAAAATGGTTCCAGTTTTTCAGCGCGCATTCCGACAATTTCATGAAATTTTTACCGTATTCCCCCCTGCCTGCCGGAGTATCTGGCCGGTCGTTTCGCCATAAAAGGCCCTGAAAAAGCTGCTAACGTCGTCCGAGAGACAACAGCAGGCGATCGTTCGAGGTCGCGTCCGAGCCATAAAATGAATCAATTAATTGCAATTTATTCACTTCTTCAGCGCGACTAGAGGTGTCCTAAATACATACCGGAATGACAAAAATACGGTTACGTAACGAAAGTGCAGGGGACCACCTAACGCCAACTCGTGAATATTCAGAGGCGCACCGGGTATGCGACCGACGGAGTCAGAAGTGGACTGTGTAATTTTTAATTGACCGTTAAACGTTAAAAATCGGCCTTGTGGACAGTCCGGATGTGGGATTCATTAAAAACTGAATTCCTGCAATCGGGGCCTTGATTAGTCGAGTGATCTAGATCAGGTTACCGCAGGAGATTCCTGAAGATCCAAGGGAATTTTTTCCGAAATACTCCAAGAATATTCAGTGCTAGGAAAATATGGAAGTTGCGTTCTGAATGAGAGATCAGCGTAGAGGATATTATTCCTTGAAATATCGCTTTTGTTATGACGTCTTAAATACAGCTCTAACGTTACCGTAAATTATACGGAATAAATTCGATAACGAATAAATGAGGGCGTGTTGGAAAAAACGCTCGGACACGTCGATTTGTAATTTTAAATGCGCATATTTTTCAAGAAAATAATATTATATAGGGTGCTCCATGTGACCGTGGCCAATACCAACTTTCTTATTTCAAATGCAACCCCCTGTATATTATTTATTTTTTGGATACTTCAGAGAATTCTATACACCATTCATGAACAATGTCCTATACCGATCTTTAACTATTTCGGAAGTATTAAGTGTTTTCTGGTTTATTGGAAAAATCGACGTTTTAAATAAAAATTATTTTATTTTACAAATTCGGTACATTACACTTAAAACCTAATAAGTATAATACTGATTATTTCTTAATTATTAAAGAAAAACAAAAAAAACATTAATGTCAATGTAGGAAATGTTCAAGATGCTCGCCGCGAACGTCTTGGCAACATGCTAATCTGGTGTAGAATTGTCTTCATGTCACGTTTCTCAACATTTCAGGCGTTTTTGCTTACTTTCTTCATATCAAGAGGTAAATGGGAAATAACTAATAAGTATTGAGTGTAATGTATCGAATTTGTGAAAAAAAAATTATTTTCATTTAAAATGTTCATTTTTGTAAAAAATCTGAAAACACTTAATATTTCCGAAAAAGTTGAAGATAGGTATAGGACATTGTACATGAATTATGTCTAGAATTTTCTGAAGAATCCAAAAAATAAATAATATACAGGGGGTTGCATTTGAAATAAGAAAGTTGGTATTGGCCACGGTCGCATGGAACACCCTATATAATTTTATGTTGTTGAAAAATATGCGCATTTAAAATTACAAATCGACGTGTCCGAGCGTTTTTCCTAACACCCCCTCATTTATTCGTTATCGAATTTATTCCATTTGGCGGTTACACTCTGTATGTCGAGTTTATTAGTCTTAGCACCCTCTTTCACACGATATGTTTTTGCTGAGTTATTATCCATTCGAAGAGATTCATCTAGATGAAAAATTCGCGCATGATTTCACAATAATCGAGAATTCCGAAATATTTCCTCTCGTCGACACTTTCTAGGAAACGCCACTGAGACGGAACGAACCTTCGTCCTACGCTCATAACAGTACAGCGCGTTCAAATTAGTGGCTAAATTGTCGAGTGGGCACATACGAATACGGTACTTTCGCTACTGCAATGATTACCTTCATTTTCCTTTCGGAATGTTCGAAATATAATTCACCGCGTATGTAATATTATAACGTGGGCTTTAACTCTTATGGCGGCGGTGGTCCATAATATGAACCACCAATTTTTAGACCCAACTGGAGCGGTGGTACTGTATTTGAACCACCATTTCAAATGTATTTTCGAAGTATCGCAGCCGCTCAAATAGTCTACCACCGTTTGCAAACCCTCTGGGGATATGAAAACAGAGCAATGAAACATGTCTCAACACGTATGGAATGACGACGTGTAAAATATTCGGTTTATTATCACAGTGCAGAATATTTTAATTATTTCTGTGTTGAAACCGTGTTGGACATAACATAATACATAAGTAATAAGTCTCATATATTGATTCATTTTTATTGATCAATATTATAGTTTCGAATGGTTTTTTTTGTATTTGAGAAAATAAATATGTTTCATAGAAAAATTTCATTTTTCCTTCTATACTGTCGCGGTGGTTCCCAAAATAGACCACCCTTCTACACAAAAAAAAACGAGGCCTATGACATAAAAAATTCAATTTTCGGATCTACAGAGTGTCGATATGACAAAAAAATAACAACATTCCAAAAAATGATTTAGTTGCCAAACCGGCTCCAGTTGGGTCGGATTCATTCGTGAATTCCGGCTCCAGTAAGAGTTAAGCAGCTCCGCACACCTCGTAATTTAAAGAAATGCCGCTGCCGACAGGTGGTTTTACTATGTTCATTCATACATTTCGTCAGACGTTTCTCGGAATAATTGGCAATCGGGTACCAAAGAAGGCTTCAGGTACATCGATCTTGATCATGTTGTATGAATTGTGAAGTTAGGCCTTGTTTAGAATTGAGGACTTTACGCCACATGATATCTGAAACATGTCGAACACTTTTTGCAATAGAATTTGTAAAATGAACTTATGAAGGAGTTTCCAATAGGAGGTGTTATTTTGACATTCAAAGAAAAATGCCATTCTTGAGATAAATTATCGAAAGCTTATCTATACTAATACACTGCGCAAAAAAATTAACGCACATTCTGAAAATCTCAATTTTAATGAAAGTTAACTCTACATTTACTTTATAACTTATTTTTTATGTTCTCTCGGGAAGGTTTTGAACGAAACAAGACACATTGAATGGAAGAAAAATTCAGGATTTCACCGCATCTTATGTGAAAGAAGAGAAATGAACAATTTTCAAAATACTGAAATGCTGATAAGTGATTTAATACTTGGTATTTCCACCCCTTGCGTTAATTACAGCTCGGCAACGACGGTTCATACTCAAAATGAGTGATCTTAAAATGTTCTGATCTAATCCTTCTCAGATTTCTCCGAGTTGGATTCCTAAGTCATTGAGAGTAGCTGGATGATTTTCTGAACTTCTCAGTCCCAAACCTCTTCAAGGTACTCCTGAACGATGCGCGCACGATGAGGTCTGGCATTATCGTCCATAAAAATGAAATTTTCACCAATGTATGGGGCAAATGGCACTACATGCTCTTCAAGAATGTTCCTTATATACTTATCAGCATTCATAGCTCCATTATCAACGACCACTAGGTCTGTGCGAGCAGTCAAAGATATTCCGCCCCATACCATGATCGATCCTCCCCCGAAACCAGTAGTATTCAGGAAATTGCACTGAGCATATCTTTCATGTGAACGTCTCTGTATACAAGGGAACGTCGATCACAATGGTAGAGGCAGAATCTAGACTCATCTGTGAAGAGAACTCTTTCCCAATCGGACTCTTCCCAAGGGATATGCTCTCTCGCAAAATCCAAACGAGCCCTTCGATGGGCTGGGGTAAGATCTGGGCCCACACTTGTATGGGAAACTCCAAACCTTTCTGCAATTCTTGTGTATGTCCACCCTTCTTCTCGCAAAACAACCGCTTGGGCACATTCCTCTTGGGTCAAATTGCGTGTTTCGCGTTGCATAGCGATCGAGTGTAGAAAATCAAACGAAAGAAAAACTATTGATCACTAGAATTGATCGAGAACAACTGATTTTAGAATGGAGCCAATACATTCAAAATCTGATAATATCATCTTTTTTTATTCCTGCTGACAGCTTCGAGAGTGACATCTTCCGAAACAGCGGGCTATTCAAAATAACACCCCTAATTGAAAAACCCTTCACTTCATAACCTAACAACATTACCATCAAGAATTATTTCTTAATGTTGAGTACTTGGGGAGTCCTGGCTTCTATGTGTTCTGAGGACCTGAATAGGCATGTGGTCGTAGTATTCTAAATTGTCACCGACATATTCAAAGAATGAAGTTAAAAGAATATGAAACACGAAAAACTGTCGACACTCTCTTATCTTCGTTCAGACAGCACATTTCCTCTGCCACCCTGTAGTGAACGGAGGATACCACTCGCTGATGAATATGGAGATTAACCCAATCGACAACTCATCTGCTGGTTCCGTTTACGAGGTCGACGGTGCACTGTCGGCCGACAAGCCGCCGGTGCAGAGACCTGCCCACATTCAGAAATACTTTACCTACATGTGTGTTCTTCGGAACGGCACCTACCAGTTCCCACGAGTGATTTGCGGATTTGCACATTGATACCTTACCTATTTTTCAGATCGACACACCTTCGGTCGCTGTTTTTTGCGCCGATCGCATATCGTTCCCGCTTCTTCACATCGGCCGTTGATTCTTGATAGATCAACGCAGGAAAATTGATTTGGAAGGTTTGAATCGAGACATAACGGACGATGTGGCTGAGACGATGCTAAAACCACTCGAAATTAACTTTTTTGCTGCGGCTTTGACAACATTCACGAATCTAGAGTGCTTATGATGAGAGGAGAGGAACCACCTTATGTCATTAGCAGCTTCATTATCCTTCCCAACGCCACATGAAGGTTTGCACTTTTCGCAAGTGCATCAGATTTGTCATTTCCCTCAGTGCTACAGTGTCCTGGCACCCATAAGAGATTCTCTTTGTTTTTTTTTATGTTGTGGCTTTCACGAAAAAGAATATCCTGTAATGTTCAGAGAACATCGTGAGAACCAAGGGGAAGCAGGTAGGAATTGGTGTTCTTCTTGAATTTCTGGAGGTTATATGCCTCGGGGAACACCTCCCTAGGCAATGTGTTCCAAAGCCTCGCTGTTCGTTGGATGAACGAGTCTTTGAAGAGAGATGTTCTGCAGGTCTCCAAAGTTACCACGAAGGGGTGTGAAGACTTAACTTGACGGGTTAGTCTGGAAGGGACTGCCAGAGGGGGAACGATTGCTGATAATTCAGAAGAGCATCGCTCAAGGAATTATCTATAAAATAGAGACAGATCGCCCACTTTTCTACGGTGTTCCAGAGAAGTGAGCGAGCTTGTAAGCGATGCATTACCGACGAGACGAATTGCCTTTTTTTTGTACGGAATCCAAGAGTTATAGGGTGTGTTTAGGTGCAGCACTCCAAATATGTGGCCTCTATCCAATTGCCTTATGATATTGCGGCTTTCCCAGGTGATCACTGAGCACTGGCAGTTAGATTCCAAAGCTCTTTGTGCTGATTGACAGTCTCTTGCTACTATTATACGCGCCCTTTGAGTTTTTTTTCAAACACTATTGGACCATCGCATAGATGGCAATTATTTCCACCTGTAAAACGGAGGGTTCTTGCCCTTTTGACACAGAAAGTCTCAGTTTAGGACCATAAACTCCTATGATGGATTTTGATCCATCAGTGTACCATATCAATGATGACTTGTTTTCTATTTGATTTACGTATACTCCATTCACAATTATAAAATCACAACTCTGGCCTTGGAAATTTGACACATTCCACTCTGTATCGAAGTTATGACGTTTTTCAAAATATTTTTACGTTTCAAGTCAACACTATGATGCCCTTTCTACATTCTTAGCGTATTTCTCAGAATGTGAATGAATTGGAAAAGATGTGATGGACGAAAATAATTAACGTTTATATATAGAATTGATAGAAAGGATTCCTTTTCTAGTTATTTGCATGAAAAGTACAAGAGATCACTGTTGAAATATATTATTTTTCGCCATGAAAGAAAATGGCATTGCTTTCACATAATTTCATTGTGCATGCTTCTGGGGGACCGGAATTTCGTTTGAAATCTTTCTAAAAGGTCAGATACCCAAAAAAAACTTCGTTATCAAGTGTAAAAAAGTCGATTACTACTTACTTTCGCTTCATTTATGCTTATTAATCGATTTTTGGTCCAATTCAAATTTGCCGTTCGTAGGTACTCACGCCAAAAGTCGTGAACGGAAAAAATGACACTTTCACGAAATCGACGGGAAATTTCTTCTGGACGACGAAGAACGGAAAAATAGGCGATTTCCTATCGATATTTCGCCCCAAAATCGCCGATCGATTCGAACTAACAAAATGTGGAATATCTTTGATACTTTTACTTTGATGTAAACAAAGCAACTGGCAACGTCGTTTTGTCATTAACAATATTCTCTGTACGAGCACAGACTTTTCATCAGGTGCACCAACTCCTGAAAACGAAACCATGACCTCCTATGTGATTAAATAAAAGTGAATGGAGTACCTATAGTCCACTGCACTTTGCAAGTTACGTATAGCTGTTGCAAAGGCTGTTTCAAAATTGAAAGCAGTTGACATTACGTCAGAGGGTTTTGCCAAGATGTTTGAGTCAATTTGATTCAAGGTAAAACTGTACTTTGGCTTTTATGCGAGTCTGAAACGAACTAAACATCAAGTCGTTGATGGATAGTGACGGATAAGAATTCGCGGCACGGTAGGTTATTTATTGTTCCTAAAAATTATAAGGTTTTCACGAAGAATGGATAAATCACAGTCCTCTGCCACGTATCAGAAAAACTGATTGTCGGATGACTGCCGTATCATTTGACTAATGGATTCTTCTGAAAAATATTGCTCTGCTAATTCGTTCAAAATAGCGTGACACACGCGATCATGGTAACACGATATAACTGAGGATTCTAGATTGAATCTGTCTTTCGGCTTTTCGAATTCAGTCGATCGAATGATTTCTGGTTGATTTTCCTACAGGGTGACAATCTAAAAACTTGCCAGCCCAGTCCTCCACAGCTCTTATTACCTCCTCATTGGAAGAAAATTTACGACCTTTTGAACTTTTTTTCAGTTGAGGAACGAGATGATAGTCGGACGGAGCCAAATCTGGTGAATAAGGGGGGTGTTCTAGTAATTCTAACCATAAATCACGAATTTTTTGCATGGCAACATGAGATTTGTGTACTGGGGCGTTGACCTGTAAAAACAAAACACCTTTGGATAGCTTTCCGCGTCTGTTCTCTTTAATTTTTTCCCGTAGAGTGGTCATAATATCGAATAGTAATCTCCAGTTACTGTTCTACCCTTATCCAAAAAATCAATCATGATTACTCCATGTCATTCCCAAAAAACTGAAGCAAGAACTTTTCCAGCAGATTTTTGAACACGAAACTTAATAGGTCTTGGAGAACCAGAGTGTCGCCATTCCATCGATTGTTGCTTTGTTTCTGGATCGTATAGAAATGTACCCAAGTCTCATCCATAGTAACAATTCGGTTTAAGAAGTCTACATCGTTTTCAAATCGAGCACAGATCGAACGCGATGCTTCTACCCTTGCACGCTTTTGGTCAACATTCAAACAATTGGGGATCCATTTTGCAGAAATTTTTCTCATGTCCAAATTGACGTGAACTATATGATGAACGCGTTCGTATGAAATCTTCAGTGCTTCAGATATCCGTTTTAGTCCAATTCGACGGTCTGATAAAATCATGTCATGAACTGCATCGATATTTTCGGGGACTGACACAGAAACTGGCCTTCCCGATCGGTCATCATCTTCAATGGAAAATTTAGCTCTTTTGAAGCTTGCAGTCCAATTTTTCACGGTCGCATACGAAGGACATTGATCACCAAGGGTATTAATCATATCTTCGTAAATCTGCTTACCTCTTAACCCTTTTAAATACAGGTGCTTGATGATGGCTCGATACTCCAATTTTTCGATTTTTACAATTTCGGTGGACATCTTTTTTTTTAATTTATTGCGTAACTCTACACTGACACTTCTAATAAGTTATTGTTCGTTGATATGGTATCGCAATACATATTTTGTTTATGCATGAAACTGGTCTAGGCTAACTAGATATCAATACATCCTCGTATTTGGCTGAGATGTTGTTGAGCAAAACGTAGGCTGGACTCTGATGATCATTTTTGTTGAGTTGCATGTGGACTATGATCGTTTTTATGAAAACCAGTGATTATTGAACCGTTTATAACTTGGACACTGATATAATTCCATAAATCGGTAACAACCAAACGAAAGGTCTTGAAAAACTCTACCAGATGGTACTAAAAGTTTAGTTTCGAAAAAAAGTGGACCCTCATCATTATTCCCGTGTACTCTTGATATGGATTCTGTAGGGAACAAATACAATTGCCTGAGAAAACCAGATTCTGTAAGAATTCAAATCTTCAATTAACTATTTCATTGGCATCATATGCTTTGATGATAGTTTCCCTCACTGATTCTTCGGTTTGATGACTATTAGGTACTTAAGCGCTGGAGAAATGCTATGAATCCTCATAGAATCCTTCTGGCTAATTGAAGTCACACGGAATTCGCATGTATCCAAGCAATAACTTCGAGAATCATCATATCCGCGATAGCGACCCGATCATAGGAAATTTCTTCCGAACGAACATAAAATATCGTAGGTCCTCTGGGTGCTCAATTATAGTTTCGAATTCTAGAGCACTCTCTATTTCACGGCAATTCTCTCAGCCAGAATTAATCATTCCAATTTCCCTTTCCTTCAATAACCACAACGGCAGAGCCATTATACTTTCGACAAAGCAGGCGGTATCTAACGTATGTTCCACATTTTTTATGGCGAAGAAAAGCGAAGTGATGAGAACTGCCCTGGGCGCGCCGTCATAAGCACGAAGATCTGTGTGTGCAGCAAAAATCGGACCATTGGCGCAAAGTGGAGCAAATCGTATAGCACGCCGAGCTTGGGAACGCCCTGGATATGAGAGCCTTCGAGGAATCACGATATCACAAACTATTGGAAAGATTTCGGCTGCGGTTTTTGTAACGTCGACGTAAATCTCCCCCTAATGCAGAATGAGCACGTAGAAATATACTGCTCCACAAGAGTTAGGGATATCGTATTCAATCGTTTTTAAAAGTATGTAATCTTCGAGAAAATCGCTGTAAAATCATTTAAAACTCAAAAACAACTTGAATCGATCCAATAAAAATCAGTATGAGACATTTCGTCAATCTGGTCGCCTTTTTTCTGAAGTTTGGTTCTTTGCATATGCTTCTTGAATGTTGTCATTTTGAAATGAAGTCAGTTTATCAACGGCTTCAATTTGAAACGAGTTTTCTGAAAATGCCGAGACGTAAATTAACAAACGCTGAGGCTAATAGGGCTATCGGAATGCTACAGGGTGGCCTAACTCAGGTTGTTGTAGCGGAAAGGCTCCAAGTCAGCCAAAGTGTGATATCTCGACTTTGGAATAGGTTCAGGGAGACAGGTTCCGTGTTGGAAAGACCAAGGCTTGGTGGGCGACGAAAAACAACACCTGCTCAGGATCGTTTCATCACCGTTTCGGCGAGAAGAAGCCCTACATTTACGTGTAGAATGCAACGGAATACTCTTCAAAATGCAGATGGGGTCCAAGTTTCCATCGAAACCATCAGACGACGTTTGAGAGAGGTGAATCTAGGTTCTGGACGTCCATTAAGAGGAGTTCCATTAACACGTGACCATAAGCGTCAAAGACTGGAATGGGCAAGGCAACATATCAATTGGAACGATCAATGGCGTAGTGTCCTTTTCACTGATGAATCCAGATATGGATGATTTTCAGATTCTCGAAGAATAAGGGTATGGACAATCCCACGCATACCCCGTAATCGTTGCTATGTCCAAGAAGTCCATCCATTCCGAGGGGGTAGTGTTATGGTATGGGCCGGGATATGTTTCAACGGGCGCACAGATCTACACATTTGTCCTAGGAATATGACCACCTTACACTATATGAAGCATGTCGTTGACAATGTTGTGCCAAATTTTCACGCTGCTATTGGTGAAACTCTTCAATTTCTAGACGATAACGCTAGACCGCACCGTGCAGCCATAGTAGAGAATGCGCGCGAGGAGCATGGTATTCCACATTTACCAATACCTCCGCACTCACCAGATTTGAATTGCATAGAACATGCATGCGATATGATCCAAAGAAGATTAGATAATCATCAACCTACCTCAGAATCCTCAAATGATCTGAGAGAGCTTCTGCCCCGTTTATGGAACCAAATTCCTCAAGAAATGTTGAACAACCTCGTGTCTAGTACGCAAAGAAGATGTCAAGCTGTTATTGATGCCCGTGGAGGCCATACATTGTATTGATAGTCTTAAAATGCTTGAGTTCCCTGGGAATAAAATTTCGTTATTTTACTCGATTTTTCTTAACCACCCTGTATACGCTGCAGACCTACAGGCTAAAATTAATTTGCAACTTGAAATCATATTAATATGAATTTTCATCAAAAAAATCTCATTTTAACTATATTTTTTTGCAATTTAAGTCGATATCCCTAACTCATGTGAAGCAGTTTAATTCTTGGCTTTAGTTATTTTTGTATCAAGTGCGTAAAATGAGTATTTTTTCATGGCACATGAGAGAGTCAATTCCATTCACTCGAATGTGAATGAAAAAATGACAGTGAAAACATTTCCTTCCCAACGTGTATTCCTCGTACGAACTCACCCGATCTTATCGATTCCTTGTCGTCCTCTGCGTCACTATCGATGTGTGGTATCGATCCGGCAAATTCGAACATGGGACTCGTTTGTATGGATATCTCCTTTTTGGAAACCAACGGCGTCGGCGTAGGTGCCGTGTTACACGAACACTGACAGGCGCAATCTGGCGAGGAGTCGTCGTCATTCTTGTCCAGAGGCACGTACTCGTGGCACTGGGAGCAGGGAAACGTCAAGTCGTCCAGGGGAATCCTCTCGATCGCGTGCTCGACGGAGACCAGCAGGTTCTGAAGGAGCTCCGGCAGTTCAGTACCTGCGGAAATACACCCTCGATAAAGAATCAAGAATCTAAAAAAATATTTATGGTAATAAATGCGATTCGACAGTGTCCGTGTCGAACAAAGTTTGTCACCTGCCATAAATCAGAATATACCTGCACATTGTAACAATGGCATTCTTGGACTTGACCCTCAACTTCCCGAATTATATTAACAGAAACCTTCAGAGAATATCGACCACTTTCAGGTATAAGAGGGACTATACTCTGTTCAAATGTAAGAAGGAGCAATAATAACATGTTTGTCGCAGCGGTAGGAGGGCCTTCGAAGTTTCTTTCCGTCCAGAGTCGAATCGAGGAGATTTCACACAATCGTTCAGTTTTAACTGAACTTGAATTCCATTTTTTTTTCAATAATTTATAGAACGTTGTTCTTTTGAAATTTGGCAAACTGTCGTCATCATTCACGATTTCTAGAACTTTAGAAATCGTTGGGATTTCATTCCGAAAAAAAAACCGTGGACAATTCTTCTGATAAGGTTCATATCGAAATCGTCAACCGAATCGATTATTTTTAACAACTGGGCTCTCCTTTCAGGTGGCGTCAATGTTTTATTCTCTTCATATTCTCTGAGAATTCTGAATACAGCTGAATCACTCACCCTTGAGGAATTTGAAACAATTCCTGCTAAGTCTCTTTTCGATAAATCAGGATGTTTTTCCAATTCTTTTCGTAAAATGTTCAAAATTATCTCTTTCTCTTCAGCAGAGAAATGTGACCTTTTGGACCTTTTTCGTGGTGGTCCCCACATATCACCCTCAGATGCAGTATCCGTTTCCGAATTCGACATTGTTCTATAAACACTATACACTTTGTCAAAAGATTTTCCAACGCAATACACTTTTCAAAACAAAATCTATAAACACTTTAAACAGCTAGACCTTCACAGTAGCTCTAGGTATTTTAACTGGTCTTGTCAATTGAAAACTTCGATATTTCTGCAAATCAAGATGGCTTTAAACCATTAAGGGAAAGGACCCAAACCTGGTGTTTCCCGGAATTACCTTGTCGGAATCTTGAGCAGCCGACAAAGAGTTTCGTACAAAATAATATAAAGTTATGAACCGAAACTAAATATATTTCGGATATTACGAATAAATGACCATTATAAATTTGAACAGAGATCTTTTTCGAGTCTTGTCAATTGAAAACTTCGATATTTATGCAAATCAAGATGGCTTTCACCCATTAGGAAAAAGGACCCAAATCTGGTGTTTCCCGGAATTACTTTGTCGGAATCTTGGAAGATTCCGACCCAAATCTCTAAAACTCTGGTGTTTTCTGGAATTACCTTCCCGCAATCTCGAGCATCCGAAAAAGAAATTATTTAGCAGATAATAATATAAAAAAAAACAAAATGAAAAAATAGGGTACGTCGGATAAAAAATGCTTATGACAGTTGCAAATCATAACAGAAATTTTGCACTAGAGTTTCTGAGGAAAAAAGTTCTAATGTGGGAATTGCTGACTCAAATTATTAAATCATTTCTATCCAGTATCATCCACAGTGCGAGTACGATCCTGGCAGTCTCTTAGGGCGGTCGAGGAGAGCGTTGTTACCACCGTTTGACCAATAGCAGCTTTATTGTGCGCAAACCAGACGATTCTGTTTGTTTACAAAGCTCCTTCTTATATTTGAACGGACTATAGGAAGTTTTGGTAGGCGCGAGTCCATGGGCCCATTGGGCAGGTGTATAAATATCACAGAAAAAGCTGGAACCAGACAGTTTTTACTCAAGAGTTGTTACTTACGAGCTGCCAGAGCTTTCATGGAAAATCCGACATAGTGAACCAATTTTTTATCAAATTGACATTTCCAACAGTAACTCACCGTCGTAGTCATCGTAGGAGGAAATCTCCAGGTCGGAAACCGACTTGATATTCGAGCACATGATGTCATCTAAGCAGTTCAAAGGGTTCCGGAATTCGGCAATGGTGTGAGAGTGCAGCTCGTGGTTCTTGCGCCACACCAGCGCTACCTCAAGACCGGGAAGACTTCTGGTTTTGAGGCTCAGATAACAGTCCTTATTTCTTACGACCGAAGGGTCCAGAGGACTCAAATGGATCACTATTCCTGATGCGCCGATGCATAATGGCCATCCTATGGGTGAACATCCGTCCGATGCTCTCTCCTGGAAAAAAGGATTGATTAGAATGTTACGAATATATACAGGATATTTCTAAATTAGGGGTAAAATCAGAAAGGGAATATTCTTTGAATAATTTTAAGGAAAAATGTCAGATAAACATGAGACCGCCCATTCGAACCACGCAGAATACCCATAAGGCTGATCAGTATCGCCAATACTTCGAGTGATCCGAGCGTCTGATCAAATCTCGAAAGTGAATTATGGAAAAACTAAAACAATTATAATTCGGCTCAAGGAAAGCCTATATGGACATATTTGGTATCAAAATATAGGTTTTCGAGGACGCTGAATTCAATAAAAACGCATTCAAGTCGCTATCTATAATACTTTAGATTTTCACCTGTCAAATGGATTTTTTTTTCAAAAATCGAAATTTCAAATCGTCATAGCTCCCGCTTTCCTGATCTTATCTACGATTCTTCAATATATTGTTAATCAGCATTGCCTAGAGTATCTCTGAGTATAATAAAATCGATATTGAAAATACCCATAAGGCTGATCAGTATCGCTAATACTTTGAGTGCTCCGAGCGTCTGAACAAAACTCGGGAATGAAAAATGGAAAAAATAAAACAATATAAATTCGACTATAATGAGGCCTTTATGGACATGTTTGGTATCAAAATGTAGGTTTTCGAGGACGCTCTATTCAATTAAAACAAATCCAAGTCGCTATCTATCATAGTTTAGATTTTCACCTGTCAACTGGTATTTTTTTCAAAAATCCGAAATTTCAAATCGTCATAGCTCCCGCGCCTTTGCTCCCATCCACCTTTTTTTTGTATATTGTTAATCAGCATTGTCGGAAGTATCTCTGAGCATAATAAAATCGATATCGAAAATCCCAACTTTTTGGGTGAAAAATGCCAAAGGGGTAGGACCCCCCAAAAACACCATATTTGTCATCACCAAGGAATCCCTGGCGAATTCAAAGCCGTTTTTCGAACGTGAAGATCTACTACCCATTCGAATCGTGCAGAACACCCATATGGCTGATCAGTATCGCCTATACTTAGGGTACTCTGAGCGTCTGAACAAAACTCGAGAATGAAAAATGGAAAAAATAAAACAATATAAATTCGACTATAATGCGGCCTATATGGACATGTTTGGTATCAAAATGTAGGTTTTCGACGGCGCTCTATTCAATAAAAACAAATTCAAGTCGCTATCTATCATAGTTTAGATTTTCACCTGTCAACTGGTATTTTTTTCAAAAATCCGAAATTTCAAATCGACATAGCTCCCGCGCCTTTGCTCCTATCCACCTTTTGTTTGTATATTGTTAATCAGCATTGTCGGAAGTATCTCTGAGCATAATAAAATCGATATCGAAAATCCCAACTTTTTGGGTGAAAAATGCCAAAGGGGTAGGACCCCCCAAAAACAACATATTTGTCATCACCAAGGAATCCCTGGCGAATCCAAAGCCGTTTTTCGAACGTGAAGATCTACTACCCATTCGAATCGTGCAGAACACCCATATGGCTGATCAGTATCGCCTATACTTAGGGTACTCTGAGCGTCTGAACAAAACTCGAGAATGAAAAATGGAAAAAATAAAACAATATATATTCGACTATAATGAGGCCTATATGGACATGTTTGGTATCAAAATGTAGGTTTTCGAGGGCGCTCTATTCAATAAAAACAAATCCAAGTCGCTATCTATCATAGTTTAGATTATCACCTGTCAAATGGCATTTTTTTCAAAAATCCGAAATTTCAAATCGTCATAGCTCCCGCGCCTTTGCTCCTATCTACCTTTTGTTTCTATATTATCAATCTGTATTGTCCGAAGTATCTCTGAGCATAATAAAATCGATATCGAAAATCCCAACTTTTTGGGTGAAAAATGCCAAAGGGGTAGAACCCCAAAAAAACACCATATTCGTCATCACCAAGGAATCCCTGGCGAATCCAAAGCGGTTTTTCGAAAGTGAAGATCTACTACCCATTCGAATCGTGTAGAACACCCATATGGCTGATCAGTATCGCCTATACTTTGAGTACTCTGAGCGTCTGAACAAAACTCGAGAATGAAAAATGGAAAAAATAAAACAATATATATTCGACTATAATGAGGCCTATATGGACATGTTTGGTATCAAAATGTAGGTTTTCGAGGGCGCTCTATTCAATAAAAACAAATCCAAGTCGCTATCTATCATAGTTTAGATTATCACCTGTCAAATGGCATTTTTTTCAAAAATCCGAAATTTCAAATCGTCATAGCTCCCGCGCCTTTGCTCCTATCTACCTTTTGTTTGTATATTATTAATCTGTATTGTCTGAAGTATCTCTGAGCATAATAAAATCGATATCGAAAATCCCAACTTTTTGGGTGAAAAATGCCAAAGGGGTAGGACCCCCCAAAAACACCATATTCGTCATCACCAAGGAATCCCTGGCGAATCCAAAGCGGTTTTTCGAAAGTGAAGATCTACTACCCATTCGAATCGTGTAGAACACCCATATGGCTGATCAGTATCGCCTATACTTTGAGTACTCTGAGCGTCTGAACAAAACTCGAGAATGAAAAATGGAAAAAATAAAACAATATATATTCGATTATAATGAGGCCTATATGGACGTGTTTGGTATCAAAATGTGGGTTTTCGAGGGCGCTCTATTCAATTAAAACAAATCCAAGTCGCTATCTATCATAGTTTAGATTTTCACCTGTCAATTGGCATTTTTTTCAAAAATCCGAAATTTCGAATCGTCGTAGCTCCCGCGACTTTGCTCCTATCCACCTTTTGTTTGTATATTGTTAATCAGCATTGTCCGAAGTATCTCTGAGCATAATAAAATCGATATCGAAAATCCCAACTTTTTGGGTGAAAAATGCCAAAGGGGTAGGACCCCCCAAAAACACCATATTGGTCATCACCAAGGAATTCCTGTCGAATCAAAAGCCGTTTTTCGAACGTGAAGATCTACTACCCATTCGAATCGTGCAGAACACCCATATGGCTGATCAGTATCGCCTATACTTTGAGTACTCTGAGCGTCTGAACAAAACTCGAGAATGTAAAATGGAAAAAATAAAACAATATATATTCGACTATAATGAGGCCTTTATGGACATGTTTGGTATCAAAATGTAGGTTTTCGAGGGCGCTCTATTCAATAAAAACAAATCCAAGTCGCTATCTATCATAGTTTAGATTATCACCTGTCAAATGGCATTTTTTTCAAAAATCCGAAATTTCAAATCGTCATAGCTCCCGCGCCTTTGCTCCTATCTACCTTTTGTTTGTATATTATTAATCTGTATTGTCCGAAGTATCTCTGAGCATAATAAAATCGATATCGAAAATCCCAACTTTTTGGGTGAAAAATGCCAAAGGGGTAGAACCCCAAAAAAACACCATATTCGTCATCACCAAGGAATCCCTGGCGAATCCAAAGCGGTTTTTCGAAAGTGAAGATCTACTACCCATTCGAATCGTGTAGAACACCCATATGGCTGATCAGTATCGCCTATACTTTGAGTACTCTGAGCGTCTGAACAAAACTCGAGAATGAAAAATGGAAAAAATAAAACAATATATATTCGACTATAATGAGGCCTATATGGACATGTTTGGTATCAAAATGTAGGTTTTCGAGGGCGCTCTATTCAATAAAAACAAATCCAAGTCGCTATCTATCATAGTTTAGATTATCACCTGTCAAATGGCATTTTTTTCAAAAATCCGAAATTTCAAATCGTCATAGCTCCCGCGCCTTTGCTCCTATCTACCTTTTGTTTGTATATTATTAATCTGTATTGTCCGAAGTATCTCTGAGCATAATAAAATCGATATCGAAAATCCCAACTTTTTGGGTGAAAAATGCCAAAGGGGTAGGACCCCCCAAAAACACCATATTCGTCATCACCAAGGAATCCCTGGCGAATCCAAAGCGGTTTTTCGAAAGTGAAGATCTACTACCCATTCGAATCGTGTAGAACACCCATATGGCTGATCAGTATCGCCTATACTTTGAGTACTCTGAGCGTCTGAACAAAACTCGAGAATGAAAAATGGAAAAAATAAAACAATATATATTCGATTATAATGAGGCCTATATGGACGTGTTTGGTATCAAAATGTGGGTTTTCGAGGGCGCTCTATTCAATTAAAACAAATCCAAGTCGCTATCTATCATAGTTTAGATTTTCACCTGTCAATTGGCATTTTTTTCAAAAATCCGAAATTTCGAATCGTCGTAGCTCCCGCGACTTTGCTCCTATCCACCTTTTGTTTGTATATTGTTAATCAGCATTGTCCGCAGTATCTCTGAGCATAATAAAATCGATATCGAAAATCCCAACTTTTTGGGTGAAAAATGCCAAAGGGGTAGGACCCCCCAAAAACACCATATTGGTCATCACCAAGGAATTCCTGACGAATCAAAAGCCGTTTTTCGAACGTGAAGATCTACTACCCATTCGAATCGTGCAGAACACCCATATGGCTGATCAGTATCGCCTATACTTTGAGTACTCTGAGCGTCTGAACAAAACTCGAGAATGAAAAATGGAAAAAATAAAACAATATATATTCGACTATAATGAGGCCTTTATGGACATGTTTGGTATCAAAATGTAGGTTTTCGAGGGCGCTCTATTCAATAAAAACAAATCCAAGTCGCTATCTATCATAGTTTAGATTTTCACCTGTCAAATGGCATTTTTTTCGAAAATCCGAAATTTCAAATCGTCATAGCTCCCGCGCCTTTGCTCCTATCCACCTTTTATTTGTATAATGTTAATCATCATTGTCCGAGGTATCTCTGAGCATAATAAAATCGATATCGAAAATCCCAACTTTTTGGGTGAAAAATGCCAAAGGGGTGGGACCCCCCAAAACCACCATATTTGTCATCACCAAGGAATCCCTGGCGAATCCAAAGCCGTTTTTCGAACGTGAAGATCTACTACCCATTCGAATCGTGCAGAACACCCATATGGCTGATCAGTATCGCCTATACTTTGAGTACTCTGAGCGTCTGAACAAAACTCGAGAATGAAAAATGGAAAAAATAAAACAATATATATTCGACTATAATGAGGCCTATATGGACATGTTTGGTATCAAAATGTAGGTTTTCGAGGGCGTTCTATTCAATAAAAACAAATCTAAGTCGCTATCTATCATAGTTTAGATTTTCACCTGTCAAATGGCATTTTTTTCAAAAATCCGAAATTTCAAATCGTCATAGCTCCCGCGCCTTTGCTCCTATCCACCTTTTGTTTGTATATTGTTAATCAGCATTGTCCGAAGTATCTCTGAGCATAATAAAATCGATATCGAAAATCCTAACTTTTTGGGTGAAAAATGCCAAAGGGGTAGGACCCCCCAAAAACACCATATTTGTCATCACCAAGGAATCCCTGGCGAATCCAAAGCCGTTTTTCGAACGTGAAGATCTACTACCCATTCGAATCGTGCAGAACACCCATATGGCTGATCAGTATCGCCTATACTTTGAGTACTCTGAGCGTCTGAACAAAACTCGGGAATGAAAAATGGAAAGATAAAACAATATATATACGACTATAATGAGGCCTATATGGACATGTTTGGTATCAAAATGTAGGTTCTCGAGGGCGCTCTATTCAATTAATACAAATCCAAGTCGCTATCTATTATAGTTCAGATTTCCACCTGTCAAATGGCATTTTTTTCAAAAATCCGAAATTTCAAATCGTCATAGCTCCCGCGCCTTTGCTCCCATCCACCTTTTTTTTGTATATTGTTAATCAGCATTGTCGGAAGTATCTCTGAGCATAATAAAATCGATATAGAAAATCCCAACTTTTTGGGTGAAAAATGCCAAAGGGGTAGGACCCCCCAAAAACACCATATTTGTCATCACCAAGGAATCCCTGGCGAATCCAAAGCTGTTTTTCGAACGTGAAGATCTACTACCCATTCGAATCGTGCAGAACACCCATATGGCTGATCAGTATCGCCTATACTTTCAGTGCTCCGAGCGTCTGAACAAAACTCGAGAATGAAAAATGGAAAAAATAAAACAATAAAAATTGGACTATAATGAGGCCTATATTGACATGTTTGGTATCAAAATGTAGGTTTTCGAGGGCGCTCTATTCAATAAAAACAAATTCAAGTCGCTATCTATCATAGTTTAGAATTTCACCTGTCAAATGGCATTTTTTCAAAAATCTAAATCTCAAATCGTCATAGCTCCCGCTTTCCTGATCTTATCTACGATTATTTAATATATTGTTAATCAGCATTGCCTAGAGTATCTCTGAGCATAATAAAATCGTTATCGAAAATCTCAACTTTTTGGGTGAAAAATGACAAAGGGTTAAGACCCCCCAAAAACACCCTATTTGTCATCACCAAGAAATCACTGGCGCATTCAAAGTGGTTTTTCAATCTTGAAGATCTACTACCCATTCGAATCATGCAGAATACCCATTAGACTGATCAGTATCACCTACACTTTGAGTGCCCTGAGCGTCTGAACAATACATGAAAAACCGAAACACTCTACATATAGATATTACAGAAAATCTACATATTAATTCAATATCCCCAATTTCTAATGAGCAGACAATCGGATAACGACTTCTTCGCCTTAAATTAGCATCGTAGATCGTGGATCAGCAGTCGATTCATGAAAAAGTTCGCATGACTGATTATGGATTCCTGTTCACTCTGAGAGGTTGTCATTCTACGAAGTAACTTTTCGTAGAGTGAAATCTTGCGTGAAACTGATCATGTGGGGTCCTCTATGTCAGCGTGAGCTACCACAACCTTTGTCGGGACAAAAAATTTCCTATTCAATCTCCAGCTCATTATCACATCAACACGTTGCCGAAAACGAAACGATTAACAGCTTTCGGTGTTTTTTGCGGCACCATTCAATTAGCCTGTCACAAAGTACAATATATTGGCTTTTTGTGAATTTCGTGCACCGATCATCGACCTGCAGCGACGTGTATCCGAAATAATTATTCCTCCTCAGGTTCTAGGTAGAACATTACTTTGAAGCACGTGAAACATAACACGATTTTATGGCTGTATATGGTGTGCCATCTCGCCACCTTATAAAAGCTTCATAACGGCGTTTCACATGGAACACATTGTCGGTGGAGAAAAGCGTTTGAAATTCAGACCATAGAGAGGAAAGACAGTATTTCATTCATAAATTCGAGAATTGGTGAAGCTAAAATTTAGTCAGTTTTCGATGAGTGGAACGAAGATAGCATAAAGTATAGAAAAACCATTAGATACTGCCGTGGCAACATGGCAGAATCTAACCTTGCAAGGTCCAGTGGCGTGGTGTTATCGGTATTGGAAAATGGAAATAAAATTACAAGTGATTTAAAACTCTTGTAGACGAATTCATACAATGTTCCGAACATTAAAACAGAGTTATGTAAACAGAGTCAGTTCAATTCAGAACTGATCTTCGGTCCTCGCTTTATAAAATCTAATCAACCTTCATGGAATAAAAGTACCAAAAAATAAAATATTCTCAGATAAATTGGAATAAACGAAATTCATTTTGTCCGCATGCCATGGACAAAACGACATACCGGCCACATGCAACTGTAGTTTTATACTTTTAGTCACCAAACTACTGACAAAGTTAACCAATGAAACGCTTGGTTCTTCTAGGAACATCAGCACAAGATGCGTGAGCCCAATGCAACCAATGCATGCATCGTAACCAGGTTTTTCCAGGGGTTATCCTGGAGAAGACTGTTTTTCCCGATCTAAACCGGGAAAAAAGGTCATACCAATAGACAGATGGACAGTCGTCTCCATCATCTAGAAAGTTGCTAGGAACATTTTCTTCGTCATTGTCTTCTTTAAATAATGCTCAGGAGAGTTGTCTCCTTTTCTTTGGAGGAGGCTCATTTTCTGATTTGATTGCAATCATTTTAGGTGTAGAAGTTGAAACTAAGTACGTTTATCGAGTCTTCGGCTCACGATTGCCTTGTCAACTCATGAATCGTCCTTTAGGGATTGGAGGAACCTCCTCATAGGATCAGCAAGAGTAGGTTAAGATGCATTGCCTTTATTTGCCGAATATGAATTTTTTGTTATGAATATGTTAAGACAAGTTCTGACTGTTTGTTTGCTGATGGAGCCTGGGATGAATAGTCTCGGTGTTGTCCGGTAGATACGGTTACTTCAGCTGAAATACCTATGTCATTTTGTCCGTTTACTGTATTATGTCATTTTATCCAAAAAAAAGCTACGTGAATACAATGACAAATAAGTAAAGTTTGAAATGAATGCAAATTAAAGGAAAAAAATTGGCCATTTCTTCTAAAAATTTGGCGCAATGAAAAAAAAACCCAACTGTCATCACTCATAATGACCGAATGAAAAAGAGTAGCGCTTGCCAGTTTTCAGAGGTTAATAGATGCCAAAATAGATTTGATACCGCCAAAATAATTTTGTACATATTTCCCTTACAACATAACTGTGTACCTACACTGAAATTAGCCTTAAAATAGTCCAATTTACCACAAACAAGACATAAACGAATCAGTTTTTCAACGAATTCCGCTAATAATTTTCAGAAATGATTCCAAATCTCACTTTTCGCGCACAATCAAATTCGTTATCGTGATGACAACGCTGTTCTAAACGTAATTTGTGACACCGAATTAAAATAGCGGTACGAAATTAATGAATGTAGGTACTGGTTACAGATCCAGAAAATATACCTCGTCAAAAGTTGACAAAGATTAATTGAATTCTGTCTTTTCTTCGGAAAAATCCACATGCTGTTCCTATGAAAGGGTTTCGTTGTGATGAGTCCCACAATTTCATGACAAATCTCTCAAGCTCTTTGCTTGGTAGGAGCAGTCTATTCATAAGGGTACTCTTTATTTGACCAATTGTGTAGGTCAGTTTCATCACCCAATTAAATCTATTTCACTCAATTCAGAATGATTATGCACAACATTGATACCGCTCGAGATTCCGAATTTGTTATGGCCAACCAATTAAGAGAACGAACGCATAAAACTGAAACTAATGCCTTCCGTTCTAAGATTAGATATCGAAATATCTCGAATACTTCTAATCCTCCGGAGTAACTAATTTCGAACTGACGATAAATCGTCTAACCGATTCTGGAGGTTCAACGATCCCGAGAATTCGTTTCGGTAGCGGACCGATTCCATCTGGTTTTATCGATTGTTTTATCGCGATATAATTAGAGATTCGCAACAACACCTGTTGTCACTGTTACTGATACTGTTGATGACATTCTTTAAAAGGCAACGACGAAAGAGTTTTTGACTCTACTATGGTTGCCAGGGCATTGTGATGTTGAAGGAAATGAAAAAGGCGATGAGCTTGTGAAAAGTGTATCAAGCTTAACACCTGCTGGATCTGATCCTTTCTGTGGGCTTGGACAAGACCAATATAAGGCAGCGGTTCAACAATGGGAATTGGACAACAGAATAACCCTCTGAAGAAACATTCCTAGACTTACTCAGTCTAAGAAATTCGTGATGACCCCAATTTGAATAATAATAATAACACGTTCGTTAACTTTCTGAAGGGAAGAATTGTCGGAAAAGTTTTATCCAAAGTTGGGATTTTACGGTGATCTCTTTTTTATGCCTTATAGTAAAATATCGAAATAATAATGGAAGCTGTGACATGCAACATGGAAACTTTCTGAGCGTTAGTCCTCTCCGATCATAAATATTCATATTGTATTGCGATTCTAACATTCCTATCGCATTCGCCATTTTGTAGTTTTCGTCAAGATAGATATAACCGCCTCCGCCTGAGTCCAAATATTCAATATTTTAATTGGATTCTTGGAGCTGATTTCTTAACCACAAGCAATTTTTCACTTTGGACTATATTTCGGAAATGTTATTTTTTTAGAAAGATTTGTTTACTCAAAATAGGAAATTCACGTCCGTTAGGACCGTCCACTAGGGACATACAATAAATGAGAGACATGGACTAGCAAAGATCTAATTTAAGAAGTAAATCGCCGGAACGTGCCGCTACCGCAGAAGGAAAATGACAGACCGGTTTCTGGCTTGTTAGCCGTCATCATATCAGTGCCACATATATCCCGGCTTACGGTAGCAACGAAATGAAACGGCAGAGCTTATATTACGCCCAAGCAGGAACACTTGAGTACACTATAATAGTACAGTGTCCCACCTAGCGGGTAAATGTTTTCGTTTCATCCAAGACGTTCCTTCAAAAATTATACCCGCTAGGTGGGACACTGTACTATTACATTGTACTCAAGTGTTCTTGCTAGGGCGTAATATAAGCTCTGCCGTTTCATTTGGTTGCTACCGTAAGCGGGGATATGTTTCACTGATGACGGCTAACAAGCCAGAAACCGGTCTGTCATTTTCCTTCTGCGGTAGCGGCACGTTCCGGCGATTTACTTCCTGAATTAGATCTTTGCTAGTCCATTTCTCTGATTTGTTTACTGTTTGAATGTCCCTAATTTTGATCAGAAACGGGTTCTCTAAGATTAATTGAAAATATCAATTTACTTCAGAAAGATTTTGCCTTTTTTAGATATTTTAGAAAGTGAAGAAGTTATGGCACATTTTCGAAATCGCAAAAATATCATAATTTCGTTATATTTTCAAAACAAATGAAGATATCGTGAAACGGTTTTCAGTTATGGAGTTCTCACGAAAATCGAGCCCAGGACTCCTTTCAACATTTTCACCTATCTTGCCTACAAGTATATACCAGAAACAGCCAAAATTAAGCCTGTGCATGAACGGTTCGAGCTAGACAGTACTCTGTATTTCAATTCTAATTTGCGCCCAGCCTTTTTGACGTACAATTTTTCTGGATCTTTGTTATTTTATCAAAACAAAATAGAAAGTCAAATACAACTAAATTTATCGAATATTTCCGAATGAGATCCATTATAACTGACGAAAACAAACAGTCACGACCACATAGCAGAGGTGCCTGACCATATAATCGTATATCGCTCGATTCAATCCGCTTCTCTCTTGTTTATAAACAATTTCACAGTCTGCGATCTCGTACAATCCATCAATAAAATTTTCCAGGCACAACAGGAACAATTGCACCAATAAAACTAGGCGACCTTAGCGAATCAAACTGTGTACATCTGTCGTAAAGAAATATTGAAACCTACGCACTTCGTAGATCGAAAAGAATTCTAATTCAATGATGGCAAGATACGAAATAGACCAGATATAAATTGACGACTGCCAACATTCATTTGATGGAAGCCAAGTGGTTAAATTGATTACGTTCCAGAAGGGGTCAAGAAAGGAACTAATGAATGAATGAATGGTCGAGTTTATCGACGAAAGCCCGTATCATTGAGATGATTGATTGGATGATTTGTGATTAAGCGGCGGAAGTTGGAGAAATTGACGCATATCTTCTATATGAAGAGAGTTCAGCACTAATTTGCCACCTATTGAAAGGAAGAAAATGTGAAGAGCATTGAGGTGTTTAGCTTTGCCATGTTGGACGATGCAGAAGTTTTCAATCTATAAGGCTTTAAATAAACAATCATACTGTCACTGTGTCACACGATTTCTAATTGGAATTTTAAGATTTTAGATCTCAGGAGAGCCAATAGTATAAAACATAACACTGGCATAAAAATCTTTGAATAAAAGTTTTATTCTAATAGGTTCTTTTAGGTGCGCAAGTTCCTGCTGTTTGTTTGATGACAAAGCAACTTTATTGTGAAAAATGGTCACGATGACAGAGGAGAGGAAGAGCTTCAGTAACGTCAGAATTCCAGGGCCCTTAATAGGCCAAAGATCACCCTGTCTGGAAGGTGCATAACAAAGTTCCAGCTGTTTTTTTATGAGAAAGCAACCGCTTGAAAATATCCACGTTAGAATCTGCTGTTTCAAGTTTTAAATAAGAAAACTATCTGGAACTATTCAGGGTGTTATTTAGTACCTGGTTCCGAATCTGAGACAGGGTGGAGTACAAACTAAAACCGTAAGCCTCAGTCGGAGTCTTAATGAAACCAATATCCTGCTGCGATTCGAGACCGAAGAAAATTTCACGATTCTCCGTTTCGTCACATACTCTTTTTACTGCATACCACGCGTCGGCAGGAATTTTCTTTGGAAATTTTCCCTTATACGTGATCTCACATACGAGAAATCTGAAAACATCCCATAAACACCTGTAGCGACGTCTGAAAGCAGACAGAGTGGCAATAAATCTCGAGCTTTCTGTTCAAAACTGCCAGACGAAACAGTTTCCGCGAATGAATCATTGGCATGCGACATGGCAAGGTGTTAATGAAAACGGGATAATTATATTCCGTCTTGACGAGATCTCTAATTACTTTCATTGCACATTGTGGATGGTTCCCATTGAACTTCTCGCCTCTAATACGTCGATTACGGCGATTAAATCACTGTATGTTTCTTTGTATGGAGCAGATAAAGAATTGAAGAGATACAGGGTGTTCTACGAACTGGTGACAGATGAGAGCTCTGCCACTTCTAGAAATCATTTTTTCTATGACCGCTCGGTTCGCTTTCGATATAAAGTTACAAACATTTGGAAGTATATAAAGGATGTTTCAATAAGAGCGCAAGAATTCAGAAACATGGTCTTCTGTAGCGAAGTATTGAAAAATTTATCGATTCAGAATATATACGAGGATGTATTGATATTAAGTTAGCCTAGACCAGTTCCATACATAAGCAAAATATTGCGATACCATATCAACGAACAATAACTGATTAGAAGTGTCAGTGTAGAGTTCGACGTCGAAAAAAGTAAACCAGAGTTACGCAATGAATTAAAGAAAAAGATGTCCACCGAAAAATTGGACTGCAAGCTTCAAAAGAGGTACATTTTCCATTGAGGATGATGACCGATCGGGAAGGCCAGTTTCTGTGTCAGTCCCCGAAAATATCGATGCAGTTCATGACATGATTTTATCAGACCGTCGAATTGGGCTAAAACGGATATCTGAAGCACTGGAAATTTCATACGAACGCGTTCATCATGTAGTTCACGTCAATTTGGACATGAGAAAAATTTCTAGAAAATGGATCCCCAAATGTTTGAATGTTGACCAAAAGCTTGCAAGGGTAGAAGCATCGCGTTCGATCTGTGCTCGATTTGAAAACGATGTAGACTTCTTAAACCGAATTGTTACTATGGATGAGACTTGGGTACATTTCTACGATCCAGAAACAAAGCAACAATCGATGGAATGGCGACACTCTAGTTCTCCAAGACCTAAGAAGTTTCGTGCCCAAAAATGTGCTGGAACAGTTCTTGCTTCAGTTTTTTGGGATTACCATGAAGTAATCCTGATTGATTTTTTGGATAAGGGTAGAACAATAACTGGAGATTACTATTCGACATAACTGACCACTATAAGGGAAAAAATTAAAGAGAAAAGACGAGGAACGCTATCCAAAGGTGTTTTGTTTTTACAGGACAACGCCCTAGTACACAAATCTCATGTTACCATGCAAACAATTCGTGACTTAGGGTTAGAATTACTAGAACACTCCCCTTATTCACCAGATTGGGCTCCGTCTGACTATCATTTCTTTCCTCAACTGAAAAAAAGTTTAAAAGGTCGTAAATTTTCTTCCAACGAGAAGGTAATAAAAGCTGTGGAGGACTGGTTTGCAGAGCAAGAAGAAACAATTTTTTTTAAAGGTCTAGAGACGTTGCAGGTTCGCTGTAATGAATGTATTCTATTAAGAGGAGAATATGTTGAGTAATAAAATATTTTGACATTGAAATTTGGTTTGGTTTTATAGTAGGCTAAGAATTTTTCAATATATCCTCGTTCATTTGAAAATTATGTACGAAACAAAATATGTATGTAGTAAATGATCGCCATGTCATAATCATGTGAAACGCCATTCACAAGAATTTGAAGGAATATATTTTCATGGTTGAATCAAAAGTTGCGGCTCATGTTCACAGGGAAAGAATGATTGGAATAAGCAGAAGTATCATCTGCTAGAACTCGATGGAAGCACGAGACAGCATTATGACCAGAAATGATAACTTGAAGTCGTTACAGCAGAAAAGAAGAAGTTTGAAAGATTTTTTTCTGAATATCCGATTTGCGAGTGCATTTACGATTGCAATGAACGAGGTTTTTTTCATAGGTATAGAATAGAAGACCCACCGCGTCGACATAGACCTAGTGCACGTGGTGAAGAGGTAGAGGTTCTGATATGATATGCTGTGTGTGGCGAGACGCATCACATGAAAGTGAATTTCGCAGTGGCGTACATTCCCTTTTCCTACCTACAATAATACAATAACATACCATCGTATGATAATAAGTTTTCAATTATACTCGTAAGATCGTAAGATTTGAGAAGCAGATGAAGGCGATGACATATCGTCAAACGAAATGGAAATTCCAGTTGGTCCAGCATAATATATACTGCTCCACAAGAGTTAGGGATATCGTATTCAATCGTTTTTAAAAGAATGTAATCTTCGAGAAAATCGCTGTAAAATCATTTAAAACTCAATAACAACTTGAATCGATCCAATAAAAATCAGTATGAGACATTTCGTCAATCTGGTCGCCTTTTTTCTGAAGTTTGGTCCTTTGCAAATGCTTCATTTATTTTGAAATGAAGTCAGTTTATCAACGGCTTCGATTTGAAACGAGTTTTCTGAAAATGCCGAGACGTAAATTAACAAACGCTGAGGCTAATAGGGTTATCGGAATGCTACAGGGTGGCCTAACTCAGGTTGTTGTAGCGGAAAGGCTCCAAGTCAGCCAAAGTGTGATATCTCGACTTTGGAATAGGTTCAGGGAGACAGGTTCCGTGTTGGAAAGACCAAGGCTTGGTGAGCGACGAAAAACCTGCTCAGGATCGTTTCATCACCGTTTCGGCGAGAAGAAACCCTACATCTACGTATAGAATGCTACGGAATACTCTTCAAAATGCGGATGGGGTCCAAGTTTCCATCGAAACCATCAGGCGACGTTTGAGAGAGGTGAATCTAGGTTCTAGACGTCCATTAAGAGGAGTTCCATTAACACGTGACCATAAGCGTCAAAGACTGGAATGGGCAAGGCAACATATCAATTGGAACCATCAATGGCGTAGTGTCCTTTTCACTGATGAATCCAGATATGGACGATTTTCAGATTCTCGAAGAATAAGGGTATGGACAATCCCTCGATACCCCGTAATCGTCGCTATGTCCATGAAGTTCATCCATTCCGCGGGGGTAGTGTTATGGTATGGACCGAGATATGTTTCAACGGGCGCACAGATCTACACATTCGTCCTGGGAATATGACCGCCTTACACCATAGGGAGCATGTCATTGACAACGTTGTGCCAAATTTTCACGCTGCTATTTGTGAAACTTTTCAATTTCTAGACGATAACGCTAGACCGCACCGTGCAGCCATAGTTGAGAATGCGCGCGAGGAGCTTGGTATTCCACATTTACCAATACCTCCGCACTCACCAGATTTGAATTGCATAGAACATGCATGGGATATGCTCCAAAGAAGATTAGATATTCATCAGCCTACCCCAGAATCCTTAAATGATCTGAGAGAGCCTCTACCCCGTATATGGAACCAAATTCCTCAAGAAATGTTCAACAACCTCGTATGTAGTATGCAAAGAAGATGTCAAGCTGTTATTGATGCCCGTGAATGCCATACATTGTATTGATAGTCTTAAAATGCTTGAATTCTCTGGGAATAAAATTTCGTTATTTTACTCGATTTTTCTTAACCACCCTGTATACGCAGCAGACCTACAGGCTTAAATTAATTTGCAACTTGAAATCATATTAATATGAATTTTCGTGACAAAAATCTTATTTTAACTTTATTTTTTCCAATTTAGGTCAATATGCCTAACTCATGTGGAGCAGTTTAATTCTTGGCTTACGAGAAAAAAGGGTCAAGAAAGAAGAAAGGCATCGCAAAATATATTTTAGAGGAACTCCACGATGCGATGAAGAAAATCTCTCTATTTTACAGCTGAAGCAGTTGTCCACAGGCGAAGAAACGACCATCAATGTCTCTTGGATTCAATTCATAAGGAAACCAAGTTCCTTGTTTTTTAATCATTCTCAATGCATGTATTCGCTTGAAAATGGCTTGGCAGGTGACTATCAATGCTGAAAACTGCTCTTCTTGCGTTTTGTACGCATCCTCATTGAGCAATACCTCCAAATCTGCGTCTTCGAAGGTAATTGCTCTTTCTTCACGCGGACGGTCGTCAACATTGAAATCTTTAAAGCGACTGAACCAATTACAGCACGTTGTTTTACTTAGAGCAGTATCTCCGTAAACTCCAAGAGAGCTTAATGTACGTTTTATACACAACCTCAAGACCAAGTAGTGATCAAGATTAGCAAGCGAAAACTATATCAGGTTGAAGAAGACCCAGCATGTGCAGACTATCAATTGTTATAGCAGCTAATGACAACTTCTAATAATTACGAATATCGCTTCTTCAGATCC
This sequence comes from Adalia bipunctata, assembly GCA_910592335.1. NCBI lineage: Eukaryota > Metazoa > Arthropoda > Insecta > Coleoptera > Coccinellidae > Adalia > Adalia bipunctata. Next base: position 5,400,002 of record OU342948.1, on the reverse strand, counting down.
AACAACCAATTGACACAGTTCTATCTCGAAGAACATGATTGATGGAGTGTTTTCCGATCAAGACAGCGTCTAATAAAAAGAAAGTAACACGCTTCCTGTCCCCACACGAACAATACGTTATCGAAACGAAAGAGACCGCCGTAATAAGCATTATTTATGCACGAATCTCTGTTGCAAATTCAACGTCAAATTTCTTCGGGGCATCTGTCACGCCGTGCACCGATTTTCTCCTAGAAATTGCGACAATTACCGATTTTGCGACACAAATATGGAATACCAGATAAAGAACGGAGGATAGGAGGGTTCAAGAAGGTTAGAAGGTGGAGAACAATCGAGGAAAGTTGCGCAGATTGCCGATATGGCATGGAGCAGCGTATTTTAATTGCAGGCTTTCGAACAAATCAATTCTGCATCCGACTTCTTTTCACTTCTTCACGAAGAATGCTGTGCATGATTCGTCACTGGTGATGCTAATTACCGATGACTTCTGACCCAGAGAGAATGAGTGATTAGTGTCTATGCTCATGATGGGCGAAAATCTGGACTTTTCCGCTTCACTTTCTATGCGTCAGCTGGCCTATAATCGTATCTTTGACTGCTTATAATGGCAGCCCAATTTGGAAGTCCAATGGACTCAGATGTTTGAAGGATAGAAGTACCCTCCACTACTACACACCACACCCTGTAACTCTGAAACGAGGGGAAATATCGATATGCGGTTTTCACCAATGAAAAATGACAACGCAACTGCTCCTGCTTTTTTGTTTTTTTTTCGATAAAACTATCCACTTGAATTCTTCTATGGGAGATGATCCCCCAACATAAAGGGCCTGTAGTGTTACTCAGACACCTGAAGAACACAAGAACCATCACTTGGAAGGATGGACCTGATCGAAAGATCCTCCCGATCCGACTAACTTATGAGGGCTACATGAATGTTTTTGGTATCAAAATGTAGGTTTTCGGGGTCGCTTCATTCAATAAAGAATGTTTCAGAGCTCTATCTATCATAGTTTAGATTTTCATCTGTCAAATGACATTTTTTACAGAAACTCGAATTTTCAAACCATCACAGCTCCCCATCCTTTGATCGCCGCCATCATTTAATCATATAATGTTGATCAGCATAGGTCCAAGTATCTCTGTGCAAAATTTGAGCGATTTGAAAAATTCAAAATTTTTGGCGAAAAATGACTAAGGGGTATGACCCCCAAAAAACGCCGTAAACTCAATACCAAAAATATCTGGGTGGATCTAACGGTGCGATTGTTCTAAGAAGTCGTTCGAACCATTCGAATCTACAATGAATGCTATTTTGCAGGTCTATAGCATCTAAATCTTGAGTGGCCTGTGCTCGAAAACAAAACTAAAAAATGAAATTTGGAAAAACAAAATCATGAATAATTCTTGACTCAGAAGGGCTACATGGTTGATTCTGGTATCAAAATGTAGGTTTTCGAGGTCGCTCCATTCAATGAAGAATGTTTCAGAGCTCTATCTATCATCGTTTAGATTTTCACCTGTCAAATGGCATTTTTTCCAAAATTCGAAATTTCAAACCATCATAGCTCCCTTACCTTTGATCTCCGAATCCTCAATAAATGCAGTTTTGCGGATCAATAACATCAATATCTTGAATGGTCTGTGCACGAGAACAAAACTTGAAAATGAAATATCGAAAACATTAAACTTGAATAATTCCTAACTTATGAGGGCTACATGAATGTTTTTGGTATCAAAATGTAGGTTTTTGGGGTCGCTCCATTCAATAAAGAATGTTTCAGAGCTCTATTTGTCATAGTTTAGATTTTCACCTGTCAAATGACATTTTTTACTAAAACTCGAATTTCAAACCATCACAGCTCCCCATCCTTTGATCGCCGCCATTATTTAATCATATTATGTTGATCAGCATAGGTCCAAGTATCTATGTGCAAAATATGAGCGATTTGAAAAATTCAAAATTTTTGGTGAAAAATGCCTAAGGGGTATGACCTCCAAAAAACGCCTCAAACTCAATACCAAATAATTATGGGTGGATTTAACGATCGGATTGCTCGGACAACTTATTCGAACCATTCGAATCCTCAATAAATGCAGTTTTGCGGATCGATAACATCAATATCTTGAATGGTCTGTGCATGAAAACAAAACTTGAAAATGAAATATCGAAAACATTAAACTTGAATAATTCCTAACTTATGAGGGCTACATGAATGTTTCTGGTATCAAAATGTAGGTTTTTGGGGTCGCTCCATTCAATAAAGAATGTTTCAGAGCTCTATTTGTCATAGTTAAGATTTTCACCTGTCAAATGACATTTTTTACAGAAACTCGAATTTTCAAACCATCACAGCTCCCCTTCCTTTGATCGCCGCCATTATTTAATCATATTTTGTTGATCAGCATAGGTCCAAGTATCTCTGTGCAAAATATGAGCGATTTGAAAAATTCAAAATTTTTGGTGAAAAATGCCTAAGGGATATGACCTCCAAAAAACGCCTTAAACTCAATACCAAATAAAAATGGGTGGATCTAACGGTGGGATTGCTCGGACAACTTATTCGAACCATTCGAATCCTCAATAAATGCAGTTTTGCGGATCGATAACATCAATATCTTGAATGGTCTGTGCATGAAAACAAAACTTGAAAATGAAATATCGAAAACATTAAACTTGAATAATTCCTAACTTATGAGGGCTACATGAATGTTTTTGGTATCAAAATGTAGGTTTTCGGGGTCGCTCCATTTAATAAAGAATGTTTCAGAGCTCTATTTGTCATAGTTTAGATTTTCACCTGTCAAATGACATTTTTTACAAAAACTCGAAATTTCAAACCATCACAGCTCCCCATCCTTTGATCGCCGCCATCATTTAATCATATAATGTTGATCAGCATAGGTCCAAGTATCTATGTGCAAAATTTGAGCGATTTGAAAAATTCAAAATTTTTGGTGAAAAATGCCTAAGGGGTATGACCTCCAAAAAACGCCTTAAACTCAATACCAAATAAAAATGGGTGGATCTAACGGTGGGATTGCTCGAACAACTTATTCGAACCATTCGAATCCTCAATAAATGCAGTTTTGCGGATCAATAACATCAATATCTTGAATGGTCTGTGCACGAGAACAAAACTTGAAAATGAAATATCGAAAACATTAAACTTGAATAATTCGTAACTTATGAGGGCTACATGAATGTTTTTGGTATCAAAATGTAGGTTTTCGGGGTCGCTCCATTCAATAAAGAATGTTTCAGAGCTCTATTTGTCATAGTTTAGATTTTCACCTGTCAAATGACATTTTTTACAAAAACTCGAAATTTCAAACCATCACAGCTCCCCATCCTTTGATCGCCGCCATTATTTGATCATATTATGTTGATCAGCATAGGTCCAAGTATCTCTGTGCAAAATATGAGCGATTTGAAAAATTCAAAATTTTTGGTGAAAAATGCCTAAGGGGTACGACCTCCAAAAAACGCCTTAAACTCAATACCAAATAAAAATGGGTGGATCTAACGGTGGGATTGCTCGAACAACTTATTCGAACCGTTCGAATCCTCAATAAATGCAGTTTTGCGGATCGATAACATCAATATCTTGAATGGTCTGTGCATGAGAACAAAACTTGAAAATGAAATATCAAAAACATTAATCTTGAATAATTCCTAACTTATAAGGGCTACATGAATGTTTCTGGTATCAAAATGTAGGTTTTTGGGGTCGCTCCATTCAATTAAGAATGTTTTAGAGCTCTATTCGTCATAGTTTAGATTTTCACCTGTCAAATGACATTTTTTACAAAAACTCGAATTTTCAAACCATCGCAGCTCCCCATCCTTTGATCGCCGCCATTATTTAATCATATAATGTTGATCAGCATAAGTCCAAGTATCCCTGTGCAAAATATGAGCGATTTGAAAAATTCAAAATTTTTGGTGAAAAATGCCTAAGGGGTATGACCTCCAAAAAACGCCTTAAACTCAATACCAGATAATTATGGGTGGATCTAACGGTGGGATTGCTCGGACAACTTATTCGAACCATTCGAATCCTCAATAAATGCAGTTTTGCGGATCGATAACATCAATATCTTGAATGGTCTGTGCACGAGAACAAAACTTGAGAATGAAATATCGAAAACATTAAACTTGAATAATTCCTAACTTATGAGGGCTACATGAATGTTTCTGGTATCAAAATGTAGGTTTTTGGGGTCGCTCCATTCAATAAAGAATGTTTCAGAGCTCTATTTGTCATAGTTTAGATTTTCACCTGTCAAATGACATTTTTTACTAAAACTCGAATTTCAAACCATCACAGCTCCCCATCCTTTGATCGCCGCCATTATTTGATCATATTATGTTGATCAGCATAGGTCCAAGTATCTCTGTGCAAAATATGAGCGATTTGAAAAATTCAAAATTTTTGGTGAAAAATGCCTAAGGGGTATGACCTCCAAAAAACGCCTTAAACTCAATACCAAATAAAAATGGGTGGATCTAACGGTGGGATTGCTCGAACAACTTATTCGAACCGTTCGAATCCTCAATAAATGCAGTTTTGCGGATCGATAACATCAATATCTTGAATGGTCTGTGCATGAGAACAAAACTTGAAAATGAAATATCGAAAACATTAATCTTGAATAATTCCTAACTTATAAGGGCTACATGAATGTTTCTGGTATCAAAATGTAGGTTTTTGGGGTCGCTCCATTCAATAAAGAATGTTTTAGAGCTCTATTCGTCATAGTTTAGATTTTCACCTGTCAAATGACATTTTTTACAAAAACTCGAATTTTCAAACCATCGCAGCTCCCCATCCTTTGATCGCCGCCATTATTTAATCATATAATGTTGATCAGCATAAGTCCAAGTATCCCTGTGCAAAATATGAGCGATTTGAAAAATTCAAAATTTTTGGTGAAAAATGCCTAAGGGGTATGACCTCCAAAAAACGCCTTAAACTCAATACCAGATAATTATGGGTGGATCTAACGGTGGGATTGCTCGGACAACTTATTCGAACCATTCGAATCCTCAATAAATGCAGTTTTGCGGATCGATAACATCAATATCTTGAATGGTCTGTGCACGAGAACAAAACTTGAAAATGAAATATCGAAAACATTAAACTTGAATAATTCCTAACTTATGAGGGCTACATGAATGTTTCTGGTATCAAAATGTAGGTTTTTGGGGTCGCTCCATTCAATAAAGAATGTTTCAGAGCTCTATTTGTCATAGTTTAGATTTTCACCTGTCAAATGACATTTTTTACAAAAACTCGAAATTTCAAACCATCACAGCTCCCCATCCTTTGATCGCCGCCATTATTTGATCATATTATGTTGATCAGCATAGGTCCAAGTATCTCTGTGCAAAATATGAGCGATTTGAAAAATTCAAAATTTTTGGTGAAAAATGCCTAAGGGGTACGACCTCCAAAAAACGCCTTAAACTCAATACCAAATAAAAATGGGTGGATCTAACGGTGGGATTGCTCGGACAACTTATTCGAACCGTTCGAATCCTCAATAAATGCAGTTTTGCGGATCGATAACATCAATATCTTGAATGGTCTGTGCATGAGAACAAAACTTGAAAATGAAATATCGAAAACATTAATCTTAAATAATTCCTAACTTATAAGGGCTACATGAATGTTTCTGGTATCAAAATGTAGGTTTTTGGGGTCGCTCCATTCAATAAAGAATGTTTTAGAGCTCTATTCGTCATAGTTTAGATTTTCACCTGTCAAATGACATTTTTTACAAAAACTCGAATTTTCAAACCATCGCAGCTCCCCATCCTTTGATCGCCGCCATTATTTAATCATATAATGTTGATCAGCATAAGTCCAAGTATCCCTGTGCAAAATATGAGCGATTTGAAAAATTCAAAATTTTTGGTGAAAAATGCCTAAGGGGTATGACCTCCAAAAAACGCCTTAAACTCAATACCAGATAATTATGGGTGGATCTAACGGTGGGATTGCTCGGACAACTTATTCGAACCATTCGAATCCTCAATAAATGCAGTTTTGCGGATCGATAACATCAATATCTTGCAGGAGCGGATCTAGGAATTTTTTGAGGGGGGGGCGAATCCAAAGTAACACAGTAATAATTCTCGGATAAACCAGCAAAAATTATATTATCACAGAACGAATTCTAATCCCGAGGGGGGGGCGAAACCACCTTCGCCCCCCCCCTAAATCCGCCACTGATATCTTGAATGGTCTGTGCACGAGAACAAAACTTGAAAATGAAATATCGAAAACATTAAACTTGAATAATTCCTAACTTATAAGGGCTACATGAATGTTTCTGGTATCAAAATGTAGGTTTTTGGGGTCGCTCCATTCAATAAAGAATGTTTCAGAGCTCTATTTGTCATAGTTTAGATTTTCACCTGTCAAATGACATTTTTTACAAAAACTCGAATTTTCAAACCATCACAGCTCCCCATCCTTTGATCGCCGCCATCATTCAATCATATAATGTTGATCAGCATAGGTCCAAGTATCTCTGTGCAAAATTTGAGCGATTTGAAAAATTCAAAATTTTTGGTGAAAAATGCCTAAGGGGTATGACCTCCAAAAAACGCCTTAAACTCAATACCAAATAAAAATGGGTGGATCTAACGGTGGGATTGCTCGAACAACTTATTCGAACCATTCGAATCCTCAATAAATGCAGTTTTGCGGATCAATAACATCAATATCTTGAATGGTCTGTGCACGAGAACAAAACTTGAAAATGAAATATCGAAAACATTAAACTTGAATAATTCGTAACTTATGAGGGCTACATGAATGTTTTTGGTATCAAAATGTAGGTTTTCGGGGTCGCTCCATTCAATAAAGAATGTTTCAGAGCTCTATTTGTCATAGTTTAGATTTTCACCTGTCAAATGACATTTTTTACAAAAACTCGAAATTTCAAACCATCACAGCTCCCCATCCTTTGATCGCCGCCATTATTTGATCATATTATGTTGATCAGCATAGGTCCAAGTATCTCTGTGCAAAATATGAGCGATTTGAAAAATTCAAAATTTTTGGTGAAAAATGCCTAAGGGGTACGACCTCCAAAAAACGCCTTAAACTCAATACCAAATAAAAATGGGTGGATCTAACGGTGGGATTGCTCGAACAACTTATTCGAACCGTTCGAATCCTCAATAAATGCAGTTTTGCGGATCGATAACATCAATATCTTGAATGGTCTGTGCATGAGAACAAAACTTGAAAATGAAATATCAAAAACATTAATCTTGAATAATTCCTAACTTATAAGGGCTACATGAATGTTTCTGGTATCAAAATGTAGGTTTTTGGGGTCGCTCCATTCAATTAAGAATGTTTTAGAGCTCTATTCGTCATAGTTTAGATTTTCACCTGTCAAATGACATTTTTTACAAAAACTCGAATTTTCAAACCATCGCAGCTCCCCATCCTTTGATCGCCGCCATTATTTAATCATATAATGTTGATCAGCATAAGTCCAAGTATCCCTGTGCAAAATATGAGCGATTTGAAAAATTCAAAATTTTTGGTGAAAAATGCCTAAGGGGTATGACCTCCAAAAAACGCCTTAAACTCAATACCAGATAATTATGGGTGGATCTAACGGTGGGATTGCTCGGACAACTTATTCGAACCATTCGAATCCTCAATAAATGCAGTTTTGCGGATCGATAACATCAATATCTTGAATGGTCTGTGCACGAGAACAAAACTTGAGAATGAAATATCGAAAACATTAAACTTGAATAATTCCTAACTTATGAGGGCTACATGAATGTTTCTGGTATCAAAATGTAGGTTTTTGGGGTCGCTCCATTCAATTAAGAATGTTTTAGAGCTCTATTCGTCATAGTTTAGATTTTCACCTGTCAAATGACATTTTTTACAAAAACTCGAAATTTCAAACCATCACAGCTCCCCATCCTTTGATCGCCGCCATTATTTGATCATATTATGTTGATCAGCATAGGTCCAAGTATCTCTGTGCAAAATATGAGCGATTTGAAAAATTCAAAATTTTTGGTGAAAAATGCCTAAGGGGTACGACCTCCAAAAAACGCCTTAAACTCAATACCAAATAAAAATGGGTGGATCTAACGGTGGGATTGCTCGAACAACTTATTCGAACCGTTCGAATCCTCAATAAATGCAGTTTTGCGGATCGATAACATCAATATCTTGAATGGTCTGTGCATGAGAACAAAACTTGAAAATGAAATATCAAAAACATTAATCTTGAATAATTCCTAACTTATAAGGGCTACATGAATGTTTCTGGTATCAAAATGTAGGTTTTTGGGGTCGCTCCATTCAATTAAGAATGTTTTAGAGCTCTATTCGTCATAGTTTAGATTTTCACCTGTCAAATGACATTTTTTACAAAAACTCGAATTTTCAAACCATCGCAGCTCCCCATCCTTTGATCGCCGCCATTATTTAATCATATAATGTTGATCAGCATAAGTCCAAGTATCCCTGTGCAAAATATGAGCGATTTGAAAAATTCAAAATTTTTGGTGAAAAATGCCTAAGGGGTATGACCTCCAAAAAACGCCTTAAACTCAATACCAGATAATTATGGGTGGATCTAACGGTGGGATTGCTCGGACAACTTATTCGAACCATTCGAATCCTCAATAAATGCAGTTTTGCGGATCGATAACATCAATATCTTGAATGGTCTGTGCACGAGAACAAAACTTGAGAATGAAATATCGAAAACATTAAACTTGAATAATTCCTAACTTATGAGGGCTACATGAATGTTTCTGGTATCAAAATGTAGGTTTTTGGGGTCGCTCCATTCAATTAAGAATGTTTTAGAGCTCTATTCGTCATAGTTTAGATTTTCACCTGTCAAATGACATTTTTTACAAAAACTCGAAATTTCAAACCATCACAGCTCCCCATCCTTTGATCGCCGCCATTATTTGATCATATTATGTTGATCAGCATAGGTCCAAGTATCTCTGTGCAAAATATGAGCGATTTGAAAAATTCAAAATTTTTGGTGAAAAATGCCTAAGGGGTACGACCTCCAAAAAACGCCTTAAACTCAATACCAAATAAAAATGGGTGGATCTAACGGTGGGATTGCTCGAACAACTTATTCGAACCGTTCGAATCCTCAATAAATGCAGTTTTGCGGATCGATAACATCAATATCTTGAATGGTCTGTGCATGAGAACAAAACTTGAAAATGAAATATCAAAAACATTAATCTTGAATAATTCCTAACTTATAAGGGCTACATGAATGTTTCTGGTATCAAAATGTAGGTTTTTGGGGTCGCTCCATTCAATTAAGAATGTTTTAGAGCTCTATTCGTCATAGTTTAGATTTTCACCTGTCAAATGACATTTTTTACAAAAACTCGAATTTTCAAACCATCGCAGCTCCCCATCCTTTGATCGCCGCCATTATTTAATCATATAATGTTGATCAGCATAAGTCCAAGTATCCCTGTGCAAAATATGAGCGATTTGAAAAATTCAAAATTTTTGGTGAAAAATGCCTAAGGGGTATGACCTCCAAAAAACGCCTTAAACTCAATACCAGATAATTATGGGTGGATCTAACGGTGGGATTGCTCGGACAACTTATTCGAACCATTCGAATCCTCAATAAATGCAGTTTTGCGGATCGATAACATCAATATCTTGAATGGTCTGTGCACGAGAACAAAACTTGAGAATGAAATATCGAAAACATTAAACTTGAATAATTCCTAACTTATGAGGGCTACATGAATGTTTCTGGTATCAAAATGTAGGTTTTTGGGGTCGCTCCATTCAATAAAGAATGTTTCAGAGCTCTATTTGTCATAGTTTAGATTTTCACCTGTCAAATGACATTTTTTACTAAAACTCGAATTTCAAACCATCACAGCTCCCCATCCTTTGATCGCCGCCATTATTTGATCATATTATGTTGATCAGCATAGGTCCAAGTATCTCTGTGCAAAATATGAGCGATTTGAAAAATTCAAAATTTTTGGTGAAAAATGCCTAAGGGGTATGACCTCCAAAAAACGCCTTAAACTCAATACCAAATAAAAATGGGTGGATCTAACGGTGGGATTGCTCGAACAACTTATTCGAACCGTTCGAATCCTCAATAAATGCAGTTTTGCGGATCGATAACATCAATATCTTGAATGGTCTGTGCATGAGAACAAAACTTGAAAATGAAATATCGAAAACATTAATCTTGAATAATTCCTAACTTATAAGGGCTACATGAATGTTTCTGGTATCAAAATGTAGGTTTTTGGGGTCGCTCCATTCAATAAAGAATGTTTCAGAGCTCTATTTGTCATAGTTTAGATTTTCACCTGTCAAATGACATTTTTTACAAAAACTCGAATTTTCAAACCATCGCAGCTCCCCATCCTTTGATCGCCGCCATTATTTAATCATATAATGTTGATCAGCATAAGTCCAAGTATCCCTGTGCAAAATATGAGCGATTTGAAAAATTCAAAATTTTTGGTGAAAAATGCCTAAGGGGTATGACCTCCAAAAAACGCCTTAAACTCAATACCAGATAATTATGGGTGGATCTAACGGTGGGATTGCTCGGACAACTTATTCGAACCATTCGAATCCTCAATAAATGCAGTTTTGCGGATCGATAACATCAATATCTTGAATGGTCTGTGCACGAGAACAAAACTTGAAAATGAAATATCGAAAACATTAAACTTGAATAATTCCTAACTTATGAGGGCTACATGAATGTTTCTGGTATCAAAATGTAGGTTTTTGGGGTCGCTCCATTCAATAAAGAATGTTTCAGAGCTCTATTTGTCATAGTTTAGATTTTCACCTGTCAAATGACATTTTTTACAAAAACTCGAAATTTCAAACCATCACAGCTCCCCATCCTTTGATCGCCGCCATTATTTGATCATATTATGTTGATCAGCATAGGTCCAAGTATCTCTGTGCAAAATATGAGCGATTTGAAAAATTCAAAATTTTTGGTGAAAAATGCCTAAGGGGTACGACCTCCAAAAAACGCCTTAAACTCAATACCAAATAAAAATGGGTGGATCTAACGGTGGGATTGCTCGAACAACTTATTCGAACCGTTCGAATCCTCAATAAATGCAGTTTTGCGGATCGATAACATCAATATCTTGAATGGTCTGTGCATGAGAACAAAACTTGAAAATGAAATATCGAAAACATTAATCTTAAATAATTCCTAACTTATAAGGGCTACATGAATGTTTCTGGTATCAAAATGTAGGTTTTTGGGGTCGCTCCATTCAATAAAGAATGTTTTAGAGCTCTATTCGTCATAGTTTAGATTTTCACCTGTCAAATGACATTTTTTACTAAAACTCGAATTTCAAACCATCACAGCTCCCCATCCTTTGATCGCCGCCATCATTTAATCATATAATGTTGATCAGCATAGGTCCAAGTATCTCTGTGCAAAATTTGAGCGATTTGAAAAATTAAAAATTTTTGGTGAAAAATGCCTAAGGGGTATGACCTCCAAAAAACGCCTCAAACTCAATACCAAATAAAAATGGGTGGATCTAACGGTGGGATTGCTCGAACAACTTATTCGAACCATTCGAATCCTCAATAAATGCAGTTTTGCGGATCAATATCATCAATATCTTGAATGGTCTGTGCACGAGAGCAAAACTTGAAAATGAAATATCGAAAACATTAAACTTGAATAATTCCTAACTTATGAGGGCTACATGAATGTTTTTGGTATCAAAATGTAGGTTTTCGGGGTCGCTCCATTCAATAAAGAATGTTTCAGAGCTCTATTTGTCATAGTTTATATTTTCACCTGTCAAATGACATTTTTTACAAAAACTCGAATTTTCAAACCATCACAGCTCCCCATCCTTTGATCGCCGCCATCATTTAATCATATAATGTTGATCAGCATAGGTCCAAGTATCTCTGTGCAAAATTTGAGCGATTTGAAAAATTCAAAATTTTTGGTGAAACATGCCTAAGGGATTTGACCTCCAAAAAACGTCTTAAACTCAATACCAAATAAAAATGGGTGGATCTAACGGTGGGATTGCTCGAACAACTTATTCGAACCATTCGAATCCTCAATAAATGCAGTTTTGCGGATCAATATCATCAATATCTTGAATGGTCTGTGCACGAGAGCAAAACTTGAAAATGAAATATCGAAAACATTAAACTTGAATAATTCCTAACTTATGAGGGCTACATGAATGTTTTTGGTATCAAAATGTAGGTTTTTGGGGTCGCTCCATTCAATAAAGAATGTTTCAGAGCTCTATTTGTCATAGTTTAGATTTTCACCTGTCAAATGACATTTTTTACTAAAACTCGAATTTCAAACCATCACAGCTCCCCATCCTTTGATCGCCGCCATCATTTAATCATATAATGTTGATCAGCATAGGTTCAAGTATCTCTGTGCAAAATTTGAGCGATTTGAAAAATTCAAAATTTTTGGTGAAAAATGCCTAAGGGGTATGACCTCCAAAAAACGCCTTAAACTCAATACCAAATAAAAATGGGTGGATCTAACGGTGGGATTGCTCGAACAACTTATTCGAACCATTCGAATCCTCAATAAATGCAGTTTTGCGGATCGATAACATCAATATCTCGAATGGTCTGTGCATGAAAACAAAACTTGAAAATGAAATATCGAAAACATTAATCTTGAATAATTCCTAACTTATAAGGGCTACATGAATGTTTCTGGTATCAAAATGTAGGTTTTTGGGGTCGCTCCATTCAATAAAGAATGTTCCAGAGCTCTATTCGTCATAGTTTAGATTTTCACCTGTCAAATGACATTTTTTACAAAAACTCGAATTTTCAAACCATCACAGCTCCCCATCCTTTGATCGCCGCCATCATTTAATCATATAATGTTGATCAGCATAGGTCCAAGTATCTCTGTGCAAAATTTGAGCGATTTGAAAAATTCAAAATTTTTGGTGAAACATGCCTAAGGGGTATGACCTCCAAAAAACGCCTTAAACTCAATACCAAATCAAAATGGGTGGATCTAACGGTGGGATTGCTCGAACAACTTATTCGAACCATTCGAATCCTCAATAAATGCAGTTTTGCGGATCGATAACATCAATATCTTGAATGGTCTGTGCATGAAAACAAAACTTGAAAATGAAATATCGAAAACATTAATCTTGAATAATTCCTAACTTATAAGGGCTACATGAATGTTTCTGGTATCAAAATGTAGGTTTTTGGGGTCGCTCCATTCAATAAAGAATGTTCCAGAGCTCTATTCGTCATAGTTTAGATTTTCACCTGTCAAATGACATTTTTTACAAAAACTCGAATTTTCAAACCATCGCAGCTCCCCATCCTTTGATCGCCGCCATTATTTAATCATATAATGTTGATCAGCATAGGTCCAAGTATCCCTGTGCAAAATATGAGCGATTTGAAAAATTCAAAATTTTTGGTGAAAAATGCCTAAGGGGTATGACCTCCAAAAAACGCCTTAAACTCAATACCAAATAAAAATGGGTGGATCTAACGGTGGGATTGCTCGAACAACTTATTCGAACCATTCGAATCCTCAATAAATGCAGTTTTGCGGATCAATAACATCAATATCTTGAATGGTCTGTGCACGAGAACAAAACTTGAAAATGAAATATCGAAAACATTAAACTTGAATAATTCCTTACTTATGAGGGCTACATGAATGTTTTTGGTATCAAAATGTAGGTTTTCGGGGTCGCTCCATTCAATAAAGAATGTTTCAGAGCTCTATTTGTCATAGTTTAGATTTTCACCTGTCAAATGACATTTTTTACAAAAACTCGAATTTTCAAACCATCACAGCTCCCCATCCTTTGATCGCCGCCATTATTTAATCATATAATGTTGATCAGCATGGGTCCAAGTATCTCTGTGCAAAATATGAGCGATTTGAAAAATTCAAAATTTTTGGTGAAAAATGCCTAAGGAGTGTGACCTCCAAAAAACGCCTTAAACTCAATACCAAATAAAAATGGGTGGATCTAACGGTGGGATTGCTCGGACAACTTATTCGAACCATTCGAATCCTCAATAAATGCAGTTTTGCGGATCAATAACATCAATATCTTGAATGGTCTGTGCACGAAACCAAAACTTGAAAATGAAATATCGAAAACATTGAACTTGAATAATTCCTAACTTATAGGGCTTCCAGATTTCCGGAAACGAAAAGCTGTGGACGACTGGTTTGCAGAGCAAGAAGAAACATTTTTTTTGAAAGGTCTAGAGACGTTGCAGGTTCGCTGTAATAAATGTATTCTATTAAGAGGAGAATATGTTGAGTAATAAAATATTTTGATAGTGAAATTTTGTTTGGTTCTTAGTAGGCTAAGAATTTTTCAATATATCCTCGAAGGTCTAGAGCTCTAGGAGCTTTCCAAGTTTCCAAGCAGTCTGATTAGATCTTGTTATTAATAAATTATCAATAATATCTTGATCGAATGTGTGAGTATCGAATATCAAAGACAGGACTTCATTCATTCTAACCGCCTTGAATATACCGTGGGAAAGGAACAATAGTAAAGCCCACACAATTGTGAAAAAGAATGATTCATCAAATGAGGTTCAAGTGCATGAGGTTTAGAAAATTCAAGTAAGATTTCAGTTGTCCCAATTATCCAATTTCCTTTTAGGGTGTGTGTTAATGATTCCATTTTCAGAATATGTATAGATATGGACTGCAAATGTAACCTATATTTCCATTTTCATCTAATGAATAGAGACAAAGAATTCGTTTTTTAGAGAACTTTTTCACAGAAACTAGTTGAGAATACACTGATCTGGTTGTTCGAAAACAATTTCGAAGGTTTTTCAAGCTTCTACAAAAGTTCTTTCAAATGTGTAAACAATTCTTCAATACTTGAGGTGTTTGAAGAGAAACAAAAATGTGGTGATTTCCGTACTATTTATTGTTCAAACAATTCTAAAACTCAATTTTGATCGCTATTACTCACAGGTTGGTATTATTTTATTCAATTGTGATTATTTTCATTCATGATTGGGTATTATTTTCGATATATTTCTTACAATTCATTTTTTTAATTGTTATTATTGACATCTAGACTTTGGATTTGGCTGTAGAACAATGAATACAAATTATTCCAATAGCCGAAATGATCGATAACTGCCATCCATCCTGATTAAATAGTTGATTAATCATTTAACATTCACAATCTCAACATACCTGCTATATCTAATCAATACCGAAGAACTCAACAATGTGTCGACTCACTATATCAATTAGAAGAACACTGAACACTCCACAGTTGAGTAGGATCAATATATTTACTAATTTCTATTTCATATTCTTCCAAACATGACCTTCATAATGTGTATATCGAAAATCCTAATTACGCATAGAATGAACTTCATTGTTGTAGGAGACACAACAGTGAAAGTAACTACCTACGTTTTTTAACGATTAATTATGGAGTTTGATCCCGAAGAGAGGAATAAAGAGTTGGAGTAGGCAGGCTGTTGAACGTTTCTTCGATACTTGTAGTTCTAGAAGGCGGAAAGATGTGCTTTTTGTATAGACAGTGTGGAAAAGCCAAATGGATTTAAATTTAAAAAAATATAATTGGTAAAGATCTATTAATTGGATATTATTTTTATGCAACATGTCCATCATTTTGTGCTCGGATGTTATCTCCGTCACCTACAATTTGTAATTTTTTTTTTTATGTTGTGGTTTTCACGAAAAGGAATATCCTGTAATGTTCAGAGAACCAAGGGCAAGCAGGTAGGAATTGGTGTTCTTCTTGAATTTCTGGAGGTTATATGCCTCGGGGAACACCTCCCTAGGCAATGTGTTCCAAAGCCTCGCTGTTCGTTGGATGAACGAGGCTTTGAAGAGAGATGTTCTGCAGGTCTGCAAAGTTACCACGAAGGGGTGTGAAGACTTAACTTGACGGGTTAGTCTGGAAGAGACTGCCAGAGGGGTAACGATTGCTGATAATTCAGAAGAGCATCGCCCATGGAATTATCTATGAAATAATAATAATAATAATAATAATTTATTTATACATAAGCTGTTATAAACAGGTGTACACGTCAGTAAAGAAAAAAACACAATTCAAACACATCAAAACACAAACTGAGAAAAACAACAAACTCAGCTGAACCTATCATCATCCCCAAAATACTCTTCCATTGAATAGTAGCACTTTCTCATAAAAAAATTTCTAATGTAAGATTTGAACTTTAAATAAGGCATGTCTCTGATCCCCCCTGGAAGACTGTTCATAAGTTTTTTGCCCGTATAATCTGGAGAGCGCTCATACAAAGTCAACCTGTGTGCATCCAGTGCGTATCTGTTAGAATTCCTGGTCATATAATTATGAAAGTTGGCGTTAGTTAGGTATTCAGACTGGTTCTGCTTAACATAGAGTAATAACCTATACATATATATGCAAGCGAAAGGCATGATTTTATAGCTCAGAAAATATGGTCTACAGGAGTCGGTCCTCTTCAAGTTGAACATCAATCTCAATATTCTCTTTTGACTGAGTAGTACCCTATTGCAATCAGTGCTTCTGCCCCACAATACTACATTATAGCTCAGGTGACAATGTACCATCGCGTAATATATCATAATAAGTGACTGAGTATTGAACGCCTTCTTCAACTTATTGATTGCGTGATATCCCACACTGACTCTGGAACACACGTGATCCACATGGCTTTTCCAATCGACCATACCGTCAATCCGAAGACCGAGAAAACAAGTCCCCTCCGACATCAAAACCCCATCCAAGTCAACAGTATCTCTGGCACTGCCAGCACGAAAGTTTATGCATGTTGTCTTGTTCAGATTCAAGATAATGTTATTTCTAGCACACCATTGCTCGAAACTATCCTTTACCCGTAGTAATTTCGCGCTAAGTTCCCCAGGTGTGGGCGCCGAGACCACGACTGAAGTATCGTCCGCGAACATAAAAACATTTCCCCCATCAACATACTCTGGGACCTCGTTTACAAAAATTAAAAATAGCAGTGGTCCCAGCACAGACCCCTGGGGAACCCCCATGTCGACATCACAGTCCTCGGACAGGCGGTCTCCGATCTTAACACGAATTTTTCGCTCCCTCAAAAATGATTCAATCAGCTGCAGCACCCTACCTCTAAGCCCATATTTATAAAGTTTATGGGCCAGAAAGTCCCAATCTAGGCTATCGAAAGCTCTGGACAGGTCGAAGAACACCGCAGCCACATACTCCCCCCCGTCCAACTTTTTGTATATGAATTCAAACAGACCTATGGCTGCAGTCTCCGTCGACCTGCCCCTACGAAAGCCGTGCTGTGCTCCCGTTAACATGCCGTTCGAATCTAGGAACGATACAATTCCATCGAAAAGTATCCGCTCCACAATTTTGCTCACTGTATTCAGTAATGTAACTGGCCTGTAATTCTCTATCAATTCTGTATTACCTTTTTTATGAATGGGAATCACTACTCCAATTTTAAGGGCACCCGGAAATTCAGCTGAATCAAATATAGCGTTAATTAAGTGTGTTATGGGCTTGACCAATTCACAACGAAGATATTTAATGAGTTTAGTACTGAAACCATCCAACCCTGAACTATTTTTTGTTTTCATTTTTTTTATTATTTTATCAACTTCGTCTTCGTGAACATAGCCTACGAAAAAACTACCGAGGTTACTTTTATTTGACAATGTACATCTCTCAGAGAGTCCATCGCCGTACTTATCGACAAGCGCATTTCTGGTTACAGACGAGAAATATTTCCCAAAAGAATCAGCAACAATCTCCGGCCTCGAGACAATTTGATTATCCAAATTTAGTGCTATTGTATTATTTTGTACTCTCCTGTTTAATTCGTTGTTAATGAGTTTCCAAATACTTTTTTGTTTGTTATTACTACTGGCAATGACGTGCCTATTATACTCTTGTTTCGTTGAAATAATCAATCTGTTGTACTCCTTTTTCCTTTGCTTGTACTTTCTATATAAATCAATATCTGATAGATTCTTAGCGAGCCAAAAAAGATTTTTCAACTCCCGGCCCTTCATAACAACTTCATCAGATACCCACGACTTAGAGTCACCCTTCCTTTTAACACTACAATTACATTTTATGACGAAATCCAGAGAATTAACAAACTGGTCATACTTCTCGTCAACATCTCGCGCTTGAAACATATCATGAAAAGTGGACTCCCTAATGGATGCCCTAATCATTTTCAAATCCGGGGTTAGTGTACCCTGATCAGACGCGACCGGCGGCTCAACCCCCGCCACCGTGATGGTGCATACCTGTGCCAAGTGATCGCCCAGGTTTGGTTGAAATACGCATGCCTGAACCTGGCTAATGTCAGTAACTAAATAGTCTAGTTTCTGTTCAACTTTAGAATTATCAGAACTATAATGTATTCTAGTAGGAGCATCTGATGTTATTCTTAGACCAAAACTATCAAACATATCAACTAGAGCCTTCCTTTCCTGAGTATTATTATAATATTTAACATTGAAATCCCCACAGTAGATCAAATGTTGGCATGCCCTACTGCAAAAAGTCAGAAATTCATAAGATTTGTCAATAAACACATTAATATCACCATTAGGCGACCTGTATACACATGCTAAACAATACACAATACCACCAACATTAAAACTAACTGCGCAACCCTCAAAGTGAAAATCCATCGAAATATAACTACAGTCTATAACCTTAACAGTCAAACCCATTCTCCCGTAGATCATAGAGCCACCACATTTTCGCTCCTTTCGAGTATAACTAGCCAGGATATTGTACCCTGGAATACCCATAAGTTGGATATTATCTTTTCCGCACCAATGTTCGGTAACACATATGAAATCCAGTCGCGTCAGCTGCACAAATGCTTCAAATTGGTTAACCTTGTTCGATAGGCATTGAATGTTTACATGACCTATTCGAATATCACTCATTTGAGAATCAGTTTGATTGAGCTTTGTTGGCCCGAAAAAACTTGAATTTTTTGACCGCTATGCCCTTGGGCCATGCAGAAGCCTCCATTAGCCTAGGTAACAGGGATGAATCGGCCCCAACCTTGAACGAACTACTGGTGGCTTCCTGGTGAGATTGCAGTTTCTTCACTACGAAATCAGATTTGCCAAATTTATCTTCCAGGTAGGCTTCAATTTGTGATTCTTTCACATCCTGCTTCACTTTTCCTACGTAAAGCCAAGCTCTTCTAGAGACAGATCGCCCAGTTTTCTACGGTGTTCCAGAGGAGTGAGCGAGCTTGTAAGCGAGGCATCACCGACGAGACGAATTGCCCTTTTTGGTACAGAATCCAAGAGTTTTAGGGTGTGTTTAGGTGCAGCACTCCAAATATGGGAACAGTATTCCAGGACAGGTCGAATCTGTGCCTTATAGATCATAAGCAGCTGACTTGAGGTGAAATAGCTCCTGGCACGAAACAGAAAACCAAGTTTTTGAGATGCACTTTTAGCAATGGATCTCACGTGATTCTCCCAGAAAGGTTACTGCCGACAGTAATGCCAAGCATCGAAATTGATGACTTCAATGGTATGGTCACTCCCGACAATTTTATGCTGGGCACAGTAAGATCGGCTTTTTTAGAGAAAAGACATGCTTGTGTTTTGCTCGCGTTGAATTCTACCAAGTTATTAGATCCCCATTCAAGAATTGTTGCCAAATCCATATTTATGTTGTTAACATTTCTTCCTCGTTCGTTTCTGATTTGACGGGCTGGTATTGGAGCCCTAGAAGAAAAGGCGGTATGGAGGGTACTATCATCCGCGAAGTTGTGCACTGGACACGAAGTTGCTTCCAGCAAATGGTTGATGGGAAGTAGAAATAGTGTTGGAGTCTGAATTGATCCCTGCGGAACACCAGCATTTATGGGTAGAGAGTCAGATGAAACTCCATCGACCAATAGTTATAATGCACATTCAATCGATGTATTTTCGATTATGACTATATATTTTTATCCTTGTCCACCTTAAAACTTGACTCTATGTACAAATACAACCTGTTACTTCGATCATCGTATACCATCTATGACGGCAGACATGGGTCTCAGCTCGAAATTGATCCATCTAATGCTATTCCACCCATTTCTCTTCAAGGTTGATGGTGATGGATCTCATATCCATGTCACAACTGAACCGGTAATTATGGAGGTAGTCCCATCCGTGCGAATAATCCTCATATGGTATGAAAAGGTGAAACCGACGATGGATGGGATGGGAAGTTAGATCTTCAAGGACAACGCCACGTCTGGACTGTCCGAAACGGTCGAACAATCAGTTCGGAATCGTGTTTTATGTTTTATTTATGCGAACGAAGATTTACGACAATGTTGGTTTTCGTAAGACCGCAGGTTCTTAATTCATTTAGGTCAAGGTTGCTGAACAATGTGTTGTAAAATGGATTGAGATCGACCGGCTGGTCGTGTTAGAAAAAATCTTCGTGGTTCGTTTTGTATTGTTCGCAAATATTACAATTTGCACTTGCAAATTGCGGCCCGAAGATTGTAGGCGACGTTATTTGTTTTATTGATTTTGTGTGTCCAAGAATTGTGCAACAAATACACACATCGTGAAAAGTCTACCCCCCCCCCCTATCAACAGCCAACTCGTTGAATGTAACCTGACAATTTTTTGTGTGTGGAATTCTCTCTAACTTATCATTTGAATGAAAACAATAAACCAGCAAAAAATGTTTCTTGTTCGAGAGAATTCAGGTGAATTCGAAGCTAATCAATTTCAGCGAATAAATAATATTGTAATATTGAAAATATTCCGTGTAAAATGCCGGGACATCCAATATATACGAGGATGTATTGATATCTAGTTAGCCTAGACCTGTTCCATGCATAAAAAAAATATTGCGATACCATATAAAGGAACAATAACTCATTAGAAGTGTCAGTGTAGAGTTCGACGTCAAAAAAGTAAACCAGAGTTACGCAATAAATTTAAAAAAAAAGTGTCCACCGAAATTGTGCAAATCGAAAAATTGGAGTATCGAGCCATCATCAAGTACATGTATTTAAAAGGGTTAAGAGGTAAGCAGATTTACGAAGATATGCTTATTACCCTTGGTGATGAATGTCCTTCGTATGCGACCGTGAAAAATTGAACTGCAAGCTTCAAAAGATAAATGACCGATGAAGATGATGACCGATCGGGAAGGCCAGTTTCTGTGACAGTCCCCGAAAATATCGATGCAGTTCATGACATGATTTTATCAGACCGTCGAATTGGGCTAAAACGGATATCTGAAGCACTGAAGATTTCATACGAACGCGTTCATCATATAGTTCACGTCAATTTGGACATGAGAAAAATTTCTGCAAAATGGATCCCCAAATGTTTGAATGTTGACCAAAAGCGTGCAAGGGCAGAAGCATCGCGTTCGATCTGTGCTCGATTTGAAAACGACGTAGACTTCTTAAACCGAATTGTTAATATGGATGAGACTTGGGTACATTTCTACTACCCATCAGAAACAAAGCAACAATCGATGGAATGGCGACACTCTGGTTCTCCAAGACCTAAGAAGTTTCGTGTCCAAAATTCTGCTGGAAAAGTTCTTGCTTCAGTTTGTTGGAATTGCCATGGAGTAATCATTGATTTTTTGGATAAAGGTAGAACAATAACTGGAGATTACTATTCGACATTACTGACCACTCTACGGAAAAAATTAAAGAGAAAAGGCGTGGAAAGCTATCCAAAGGTGTTTTGTTTTTACAGGACAACGCCCCAGTACACAAATCTCATGTTGCCATGAAAAAAATTCGTGATTTAGGGTTAGAAATGCTAGAAAACCCCCCTTATTCACCAGATTTGGCTCCGTCTGACTATAATTTCTTTCCTCAACTGAAAAAAGTTTAAAAGGTCGTAAATTTTCTTCCAACGAGGAGGTAATAAAAGCTGTAGAGGACTGGTTTGCAGGGCAAGAAGAAACATTTCTAGGTCTAGAGACGTTGCAGGTTCGCTGTAATAAATGTATTCAATTAAGAGGAGAATATGTTGATTAATAAAATATTTTGACATTGTAATTTTGTTTGGTTCTATAGTAGGCTAAGATTTTTTCAATATATCCTCGTACGTATAAAACATCATTGAACCAATCATTGTTCCTCTGAATAAATCTATATATATATAAAACAGAGTTGTTGGTTACACCATTTATAACTCGAGATCGGATGGACTGTTTTTTATGAAACTTCATTTATGGATTCGTCTACGGCCTGGTTCTTATAAAATACATTAAAACTCTGATAATTCTATGAAAAATTTGCTTATGTAGGAAACGCTTTTCCTCCTTCTGAATAAGGCCACAAGGTGTCGCTACGGTTATAGGCTTTTATCTAGACACTGTAGCGTAGTGGTGAAGGTACTATATTTGATAATATCGCCACTAGATGGCGATGTATACAATTACTGTGTAATTAGCATAGAACTTATAATAACATGGAAGGCTATTATCAGATCAAAAAACGGGTAAACATCTTAAGTTGGTGGAACAGTGAATTTTTACCGAAATGTCAAGTGAATCGGATTTTGACGATCACCATCAATCGTGAGTTGTCCATTTTCATTTTTTCTCTATGTTTCTGAAATGTGTTTGAATTTCTGTTTGGGTAATAAATATATTTGCGGAAATGACTGAATTCAAAATTGCCCATAATTAGTAATTGATATATTATTTTCGTGTTTCTGTTCTGTGTGACAGCTCATATACATAAAAAAGATGACAGTTGACAGATGAAATTTGACAGTTGACATTAAATTGTGAGTTATGATCGAAAGAATTCACATGAAGTTATGAATGACATACGATTCACGAGATATTACGATGTGTCAGAGAGAGACAGAATCAGAAATTATTTTTTTTTTCAAAAATCTAACCAAGCCGTTCTCCGATCACTGGTGATTACGATTTGTGGAATTCACCGTAAGTAGTTATCATTCAGGCGAAACAAAGTTCGCCGGGCCAGCTAGTAAATAAATAAATAACGCAGTATTTCGTCGCATACCGTAAAACTCCTTTGTTGCATTAATTTCGGGACAGCCTGTATAAAATTAACATGAATTATCTCATCTCTGTAAGATTTGCAGTGTCATAGATCACCTCAATTTGCATTAACGCATGCCGTAAGTGACCATATTGATGTAATATGCGAGTTGTGATATTTTCTCGGAATTTTACTGCCGCACCTGGTAGCTGCCTCCACAAAATTTGAGAGGTGTGTCCAGTACAAGAATATTCGATCGTTTTCGATGAATTGATTGTCATTTTCATTGCTTTGTATTCGCACCAGTCCATAAATTGCATTTAATTGGATATATTTCAAGTTGATTTTGAATCTGTGATAAGTTATTGATCTGTTTCATCTATAAATTTCTTCACGAACAAGGAATTTCTTGGAAGAACTCTGATCCATTCATAATGGAATCAAAGGTTAATAGTACGAGAAATAGATATTTATCGAGACTATCAATTTTCCACGTCAGATAAAGAAAGATACACTTACACTAGGTTAGGTACTATTACCACTCCACGGTGTGGATAGATAGAATTATTACCCCTGCAACAGCATAGCTCTCTGGATTGATGGCATCGTGGAGAAATAATTATCGTTTTTTCACGCCAGAGGGTGTCTCAAAACCTGTTATCGGATATCAGAAGCAAGCTGCATTTCGATTTTTCCAAAGATAGAATCTGATGGAATCACAGGTGGGTTAAATATTATACAATCTACGCAGATTATTCACTGTCAATGGGTTTTGCAGAGCCTGAGGTATGACATTGTCCATTGTTCCTTGTCATTCTGTAGAGTATGAAGATTCAGAGATCTGATGATGAAATGGTACAGACCGAATCCATTAGATGAAAAAGTTGTCGTTCCTATACTCCTCTGATGATATGATAAGCGATAATGGATGGATTCAGCCAATTCTACCAATTCAACGTTCGAAACATCAAACATCTACCAAAATTTTCAAAAATACTTCCAATCGAAAGATGTCATCGACTCAAATCTGATATGAGAGTGCCGAAGAAAACTTGAAGTAGAAAAGAAAAACAATGTCTCTTTAGTCTGGGTTTCTGATCACTCAGGAATCAAAGGATGTTGATAGACCTCACATATGTGGGCACAATAGACCTGAGGTCGCAGTAAAATGCTGCCCCCTTAACACACCAAAACTATATAGATATATTTACACTGTTCAATTCGTGAACGTATTCATAAATGTAATGGGGAACTATCGAACCTAAAATATACTGCTCCACAAGAGTTAGGGATATCGTATTCAATCAGTTTTAAAAGTATGTAATCTTCGACGAGATAATCGCTGTAAAGTCATTTAAAATTCAATAACAACTTGAATCGATCAGTATGAGACATTTCGTCAATCTGGTCGCCTTTTTTATGACGTCAGTTTATCAACGGTTTCGATTTGGAACGAGTTTTCTGAAAATGCCAAGACGTAAATTAACAAACGCTGAGGCTAATAGGGCTATCGGAATGCTACAGGGTGGCCTACCTCTGGTTGTTGTAGCGGAAAGGCTCCAAGTCAGCCAAAGTGTGATATCTCGACTTTGGAATAGGTTCAGGGAGGCAGGTTCCGTGTTGGAAAGACCAAGGCTTTGTGGGCGACGAAAAACAACACCTGCTCATCAGGATCGTTTCATCACCGTTTCGGCGAGAAGAAACCCTACATCTTCGTATAGAATGCTACGGAATACCCTTTAAAATGCAGATGGGTCCAAGTTTCCATCGAAACCATCAGACGACGTTTGAGAAAGGTCCATTAAGAGGAGTTCCATTAACACGTGACCATAAGCGTCAAAGACTGGAATGGGCAAGGCAACATATCAATTGGAGTAGTGTCCTTTTCACTGATGAACCCAGATATGGACGATTTTCAGATTCTCGAAGAATAAGGGTATGGACAATCCCACGCATACCCCGTAATCGTCGCTATGTCCAAGAAGTTCATCCATTCCGAGGGGGTAGTGTTATGGTATGGGCCGGGATATGTTTCAACGGGCGCACAGATCTACACATTTGTCCTGGGAATATGACCGCCTTACACTATAGGGAGCGCGTCATTGACAATGTTGTGCCAAATTTTCACGCTGCTATTGGTGAAACTTTTCAATTTCTAGACGATAACGCTAGACCGCACCGTGCAACCATAGTTGAGAATGCGCGCGAGGAGCTTGGTATTCCACATTTACCAATACCTCCGCACTCACCAGATTTGCATTGCATAGAACATGCATGGGATATGCTGCAAAGAAGATTAGATAATCATCAACCTACCCCAGAATCCCTAAATGATCTGAGAGAGCTTCTGTCCCGTGTGTAGTATGCAAAGAAGATGTTATTGATGCCCGTGGAGGCCATACATTGTATTGATAGTCTTAAAATGCTTGAATTCTCTGGGAATGAAATTTCGTTATTTTACTCGATTTTTCTTAACCACCCTGTATTCGCTGCAGACCTACAGGCTAAAATTAATTTGCAACTTGAAATCATATTAATATGAATTTTCATCACAAAAAACATATTTTAACTATATTTTTTTGCAATTTAAGTCAATATCCCTAACTCATGTGGACCAGTTTACCTCTTCATTTCCACAGTACTCAACGATTCATCAAAACATTTCCTCCATAAAAACCACAACATCTAGTAGTATGACGCAATCACGACTGCACTATTAAGTTGATACTCTTGTATGAACAATTCCATTATCCATTATTCAACAGATCAGTCATTCGTCAAGTTCGTCATGGGAATAAGGCAATAATCAAATTCAGATGAAAGTCAATGTTTCAGTGAGCATCTTAGCGATGTCTGTGGTAGATTGTATGGACGTTACTTCACAACTATGTCCTTAGAGAGAAAAACTTGATATAATCAAGAATTCTTTCTTGGCATTGAATTTATTATGACAACCCCTCGAAAAATGTAGAATTACTATATTTGTATTGAAATTTGTTCCTGTATTTGATGAGTTCCAAGCGTTTTTTGTAGGGATAGGTTCGTCTTTTAGTTGCTCACTATGCGCATCAGTAAGGAACATCATGAAGGTACTAAATGTAAAAAAAAAACCATTTCATTACTTGAACAATACTGAATATTTCACTGATAACTGATAATGAAGAATTCTCTTAAAGTCCAAGGAATTCAAAATAGGAAATACATTGATAATAGGAATGTCAATCTCCACAAAGACTTTTGAAATTGATATTTGCAGTATCACCAAGTGTGGTATTATCAAGATTCGAAACATAAAAGCATGTGTTCAAAAGAATTTCAATTGAGATAGATAACTTCATGATTCGTGTGTTCTCAGACCAAAAGTTCAAGAGTCGCCACTGAGTTATATTGAATACGTGATGAATAATTTGATAGCGCATAAGCAACCTGCAATTCGGTAATTTCATTATTTCTCGTGAACCCACGATGAAAATCTTGAAAGACCATCAAGAGCTCCAATTAAAGACGTTCTTCATACCGAGTCTGATGATACTCTTACTGCCTACGGGTCTGTCTACTAATAAAGGATGCTTTTTATGAACATACATGATAACATACCAACTAATCTTCAAAGTCATCGACTTTCATTTTCGGCCATAGTGAAAATACGCTTTGAATTTCGCATGAACTGAATTCCTCATGTATTACTCGCCAAAAGTAACGGTTTTAATGATGCGAATATTACGACAAATTGGTCTGAAACGGAAGGTTATAACGTGTTGGTCTTTTGAAGGTTTGAACCAAGTAGCTGACAGGATTCAGGAGGAAAAGCTTCATTTTCCGGACAGTTTTCAATTTATGTAGGTGAATTTTCTGGTGTTCTCCTTGGTGCAGATAGAATAGTGATACTTCTGGTATTGCAGTTAAGGAATCTAGAAAATCTCCACCTCACATGGCCAGTTTTACTTGAAAATCCCCTGCATACAATTCACATTCTTTCGGATCATTTTTTTCCATTAATTAATACTGGTTCATCTTTCGCATTCGGTTATTACTGTCTATCGTCCTTAAATTCCGGTATCAGAACCCATTCATTAAGATGATCCTGTCGTCTGGTGCCTTAGCTGGATGGCACGAATCAATTTATTACTTCGGCTGGGTAATTTCTTGCCATGTCGAATGCGGTATACATGTCGATGTGTTTTCTGCTACTTAAACTATCTCGGAAACCATGTTAATTATCTTGTGCGAAAATGTGGGTCAGTTGCTCCGCAGAACTTGGAAACAATACTGCTCGTTTGTGGTTTAACTGAGGTTAATTGAATTTCCATCCTGGTTTAATCCTTTTCGAATAAAAATAACCTTTATTTCATTAATAATTTTATGTCATTCGGGATCTCACACCTATTCATCTTGAGATAGATGGCTCAGTCCATGAGGCCATTTTAAGACCTTCCAACATTATCTTTACCCCCATGCTAAGTAGAGAAAAAGATTGAAAAAGCTGAGGCTTTTAACGGATTATTTCAGAAACAGAACAAACAGAATGATTCAAAATCAAAAAGAAGTTGATATGAATAAGCCACCAACTAGAATGGATTCACTACGAAGTGCCATCAACAATAGAAGCAGAGTCTAATGGATTTTTCTGTACTATCAATTATTGGCTAAGCACATACAAACAATCCTTTATCTATATCAATCTACCTAAAGAGGTAGATAGACGGAATTCTTGATGGTAGAAAGACTCATAGATGAGAAACCGAAATGGTTTAGCTTACACATCTCGAAGTTCTCATGTTTAACATTATTCCTATATTTAATTTGACAGCATAAACATTAACGGTATTGTCGTGGGGAATAACTCAGAGATTTTACTAACTGGTCAACGAAAAGTACCACTGACCGATTGATATCGTGAAAACTAACATTTTACCTAATGAAGTACAATTAAGGTCGAGTTGATTAGATTTTTCTGACCGAGTATGCGGAATGTAATAGCAGTCTTGTAATTGGAATAATCAGAACCACGTATCATGATCGGTATGAATTTCACATTGAGGAATCTGAGATCGGCAGGAGCAAACTAGAGCATCGTCAGTTTGAGGCTGACTTTTATTCAAATTCGTCAGAAAAAATTCGCTCGTTTATTTATAGTTTAATTCCAATGATTAGAAGTTCTTTACACGAGTTCCATTTCAATCATTGAAAAATTTAGACTATATCCTGTGTAGACCATAAAACTATACAGAGTGTAACAGCCAAATGGAATAAATTCGATAACTAATAAATAAGGGGGTGTTAGGAAAAACGCTCGGACAAGTCGATTTGTAATTTTAAATGCGCATATTTTTCGAGAAAATAAAATTATATGGGGTGTTCCATGCGACCGTGGCTAATACCAACTTTCTTATTTCAAATGCAACCCCCTGTATATTATTTATTTTTTGGATTCTTCAGAAAATTCTAGACATAATTCATGTACAATGTCCTATACCTATCTTCAACTTTTTCGGAAATATTAAGTGTTTTCAGATTTTTTACAAAAATTAACATTTTAAATGAAAATTATTTTATTTCACAAATTCGATACATTACACTCAATTCTTATTTCCCATTTACCTCTTGATATGAAGAAAGTAAGCAAAAACCATTCCTGAGAAGGAATTAAAAAAAACAAAAACAGATTTGTTTATTCTTATAGCCTTAGTTACACGTTGTCTGTTTGCATGACAAAAAGTGATCAGTGTAAATGCTATTGTCTTTTAAATTTCGATAACTGTACGTAATAATATTAGAAAAATGGTTCATTTAACAGAAATGCACAAAATAACCATTCTTCAAATGATTGGTTATGGAGATTATACACACGGACACAAATGGAAGTTTCTCGCTTATTTCACGAAAAATTTCCAAATTTGTCGCCTATATTCCAAGGAACAATAAGCAAACTAGAAAAGCAGTTTCAAGAGCTTGGTCATGTAAGACAAATGAAAAAAATTGCTGCCAATGCAGTAAGTGATGATACGAAATTGGATAATTATGCTTGAGTTTCACGAAAGCCCACATAATTCTGTTCGAAAAGTAGCCCCGCTGTTCACCGTCAGCCACACGTCAATATTTCGAATATTAAAGGTAAGTAAGATGCATCCCTATAGAATGATGGCAACTCAGGAGCTCATAGAGGACGATTTCGATAGGAGAACGCATTTTTGTGAGCAAATGATGGCAATGTTAGATAACAATGTGATCCAATCAGAAAATGTTTTGTTTTCTGATGAGAGTACATTTACACTACACGGTCATGTTAATCGTCAAAATTGCCGCTATTGGTCTGATGAGAATCCTCACTGAATGAGAGAAGGACATACGCAATATACTGAAAATGTTAATGTTTGGGCAGGAATTGTTGGAAATCATATCATAGGTCCCTTTTTCATTGACGGCAATTTGAATGAAGAAAAATATTTAGAACTACTCCAAAATAATGTCGTACCAACTTTGATAAATTCATATCCAGATCCAGCGAATCCACAAGTTCCTGCCAATATAATATGGTTTCAGCAAGATGGAGCACCGCCCCATTACCAAATCAATGTCCGGCAGTACTCGAACCAAATTTTTCCAAATCGGTGAATAGGGAGGCGCGGATCGATAGAATGGCCAGCACGATCTCCTGATCTGACACCATTAGACTTCTTTTTGTGGGGATATGTCGAAAGTATTGTATACGAAACGAAACCCTTAAACTTAGACGACCTAAGAAACCGAATCACGCTTGCGATTAGATCACTCACGCCTGAAATGTTGAGTAACGTTAGAAGACAATTCTACACCAGATTATCATGTTGCCAAGACGTTCGCGGCGAGCATTTTGAACATTTCCTACATTGACATTATTTTGTTTTTGTTTTTTTTTTAATAATTAAGAAATAGTCAGTATTACTCATTGGGTTTTAAGTGTAATGTACCGAATTGGTGAAATAAAATAATTTTTATTTAAAACGTTGATTTTTGCAATAAATCTGAAAACACTTAATACTTCCGAAATAGTTAAAGAAAGGTATAGGACATTGTGCATGAATTGTGTCTAGAATTCTCTGAAGAATCCAAAAAATAAATAATATACAGGGGTATTGGCCACGGTCGCATGGAACACCCTATATAATTTTATTTTCTTGAAAAATATGCGCATTTAAAATTACAAATCGACGTGTCCGAGCGTTTTTCCCAACACGCCCTCATTTATTCGTTATCGAATTTATTCCATTTGGCTGTTACACTCTGTATGTACAATTATTATTGGCGGTTAGTTTGATGATACTAGTAGAGCCCCTAGATCTACCTATCAAGAAGTTATCCTAATCGGTAGATCTCTGCAATTCGGGTGATTTTATGGGCGAAATTTCAAAGTTTGATCGATTGCATTGACCTTTTCTCTTTCGATCCGTATATTTACATCACGGCAAGGTTATCTGTGAAAAAAGTTTTATAGAGTTTAAAATTGCCCTTTTTACCGGATTTTTTCGCTATTTTCGCGAATTTAAAAAAAATACTTCTACATCGCCTTGAGAATTGAAATTTCACTCACGTATAAATCGATTATTCCTCTTTTCGAGCGTATGAGAATGTCCTCACTGTATCGCAGCTTCGCTGCGATTTTAAGATTCTTCTGGACCGACTTTTCGACAGATTATCTCAGGTCGGTTCTAAGAGTTACCATGTTAGTTCAGTATAGAAACAGAATTATGGATATTCCTTTCGGTTTTCGATTTTTAATTTGCGTTTATAGTTCAATTGTGTACATATAATGATGTCAACCAACACAATGGTAACTCCAAGTTAGTTGTATCATTATAATCCTAATAAGATAGCGACATGCTAGTTTCCCCAGTACAATGATTAAGTCGAGGTTCTTATTGTAGAACACTACAATTGGATATTCAATGTTTTGTTGTATGTGGAAATTCAACCGTAAGCAAATGAATTCTTAAACATTATCAGGTCATTGCAGGGAATTTTTAAGCTCTCAGATTCGCTTTTTTTGTTCGTCAGAAAAAAAGAGCAGAAGGGTCTGCTTATTCACACTGGCCGATAAAGCTGTGATATTTTCTTCAGTTCGCACTGTATGTATGCGAGTCCGTGGTTTAATGTCCAACAATAGCTCAAATAGCCGCTTTAGTGGGTCGCTTAAACTTACCATAAAATGGAAGAACTTTCTTAACAGAGCACGCATTTTGATAATAAAATTCAATGATTTGCAAGCGTTGTTCGGTTGTAAGACGATGGTTGAATTAAAGACCAAACTGAAGATGTTTGACAGTGACACAAAACACGAAACGTGCGTGAGCTGTCAAAATTAGTGTTGGCGTGAAGAAAATATTTAAAAAATCACTCGTTTCAATCTGATAGTGAAAACTATCATATAAACACTTCATTTATGTGGGTATACGGATGAAAGTTGATGAAATATTATCAATAATTAAATACAAGCTGCAACATGAAACAGAGACACCCATAGGCGAACACCTCCCTCTGTACCTTGACGAGACTCATTATCCATTCATGATGATAATCAAAAAACAAATGATCTCGAAACTTTCTCTCGCCACCTTGTCGCAGATTATTCGCGAAGTGGTAAGCTATCCAAAGTGCGCCGACAAATAATTATCCCATTCATTAAAGGCTCAATAAAACGACCGATTCTTATTTCCGACCGTTAATATATCGCTTAATACATAATAACGCATAAAAGGAGCAATTATTCGCGGCGATCGACGAATAAATAGCAGTTTTGATTGAATTACCGCCGATTAATTCATTTGTCGTTTTTCCGAGGAAATAACGGTTATCTGAATTAGGCGGGCATCGGGCCGTGAAAACATCGAAACGTGGAAAAGCTCGATGGCGCGGATAGCGGCGTCAGCGTTTCGCAAGACGGAGTCGGCAGTAAATCAAGGAAATACCGCGATAGTGCCAGCGGTCACTTACTAAGACCCAACGAGAACATAAACCATGGGTTATTGAGAAAGGTAAGTAGGTAAGTACGACACGAATTACCTAATTCCGAACAATGTCTTTGGGCTACACCGGGAAAAATGATCAATCGATAAAACTATTTGTAATAATGAGGAATGGATCAAAGGCACTGCGGTTTCGTGTGAAAGACGAATACTGAAAATGTGAAAGTTAACAGTCAATTAGTACAAAGAAATAAACTTATGATCGAAAACTGAATTTCCAAAAAGTTTCAAAAGAATTTGACAAAAGTATTGAATTAAATGATTCTGATACGAATTTTGGATTGATCTCTCCATTCTCTTAAACAGATCTCTCCATGTAGTGGTCGATGGAGTTTCGTCTGACTCTCTACCCATAAATGCTGGTGTTCCGCAGGGATCAATTCTGGCTCCAACACTATTTCTACTTCACATCAACGATTTGCTGGAAGCAACTTCGTGTCCAGTGCACAGCTTCGCGGATAATAGTACCCTCCATACCGCCTTTTCTTCTAAGGCTCCAATACCAGCCCGCCAAATCAGAAACGAACGAGGAAGAAATGTTAACAACATAAATATGGACTTGGCGACAATTCTTGAATGGGGATCTAATAACTTGGTAGAATTCAACGCAAACAAAACACAAGCATGTCTTTTCTCTAGAAAAGCCGATCTTACTGTGCCCAGCATAAAATTGTCGGGAGTGACCATAACATTGAAGTCATCCATTTCGATGCTTGGCATTACTGTCGGCAGTAACCTTTCCTGGGAGAATCACGTGAGATCCATTGCTAAAAGTGCATCCCAAAAACTTGGTTTTCTGTTGCGTGCCAGGAGCTATTTCACCTCAAGTCAGCTGCTTATGATCTATAAGGCACAGATTCGACCTGTCCTGGAATACTGATCCCATATTTGGAGTGCTGCACCTAAACACACCCTAAAACTCTTAAATTCCGTACAAAAAAGGGCAATTCGTCTCGTCGGTGATGCAACGCTTACAAGCTCGCTCACTTCTCTGGAACACCGTAGAAAAGTGGGCGATCTGTCTCTATTTTATAGATATTTCCATGGGCGATGCTCTTCTGAATTATCAGCAATCGTTCCCCTCTGGCAGTCTCTTCCAGACTAACTCGTCAAGTTAAGTCTTCAGACCCCTTCGTGGTTACTTTGGAGACCTGCAGAACATCTCTCTTCAAAGACTCGTTCATCCAACGAACAGCGAGGCTTTGGAACACATTGCCTAGGGAGGTGTTCCCCGAGGCATATAACCTCCAGAAATTCAAGAAGAACACCAATTCCTACCTGCTTGCCCTTGGTTCTCACGATGTTCTCTGAACATTACAGGATATTCCTTTTCGTGAAAACCACAACATAAAAAAAATATAAACGAAAGATCATAGGTGTAGAATATGACATTACTGTGATTCACTAGGAACAAGTTATGCCTCTGAAATAAAACCCTATGTCATTTTGTACGTACTTCCCCTACTTGTTGAGATAATAACACTAGAGAAAAAAAAGATAGCATGACAATGAAATAATATAATTGATATAGAAGTCAATATCTTGAATTGAATCCTTAATGAAGTTAGCCCTACTAAATTATGCTGAATAAACATTTCTGGCCATCACCAGAGACGTACTTCTTCTTGAGATCTGAGCTTAGTTTTATAATTTCCAACTTGAATGGTTTTTGTTTGATGAGGAAAGATTCCATCAACAACAAATACATACATTGGAGGTAGTTTCCTCTTAGGTATCTAGTTTATCGCAAAGCTAAGGCGTGGCTGATAAGTGTTCACCTATGGCCATATTCAATTTAGTCTCGCTGTATAATTCCAATCAATAGAATTC
The DNA here is from genome assembly GCA_910592335.1 of Adalia bipunctata. NCBI lineage: Eukaryota > Metazoa > Arthropoda > Insecta > Coleoptera > Coccinellidae > Adalia > Adalia bipunctata. The sequence continues at coordinate 5,366,098 of OU342948.1, read as the reverse complement.
ACATCGAGTCATGAACAATAAATAAAAATCAGGCGTATAATTTCACATAATGTACTCGATAATGCGTGGCCTAGAGTACCTATTCAGGTCCGGTAAAAGTAAATACCGGAACGATTTTCATCTGGACGTTTTTAATTATTTATTATGCTCATAATAAACAAGTCGAGGTGTGTACCATTTCATTCATTAAAATCGCATAAATATCCAGGAGCCTCCGGGCTCTCACAAATGTACTTGAATTGTTTAGCGCTATAAATTATTAGAAATACTGCTCGTTGGTAATGATGGTAATGATCTGTTTTGCTTGGTGCTTTCGAATTCCTGCCACCGCTACTAAGTTCGGCCATATTTCTAATCGCATTAATAACGTTTCGATATCTCATTCCCCATCGATTCGAGGTGTATTCGGATCAAGTTCCTGTTTGTCATCCGACCGGGCGAATTATAAGTTAGAGTCTTGTTTATGCCCATTCGAACGTGTTTTCTAAAGTATCCTGCACACCAGGTGATGTTTTTAATATGGTGTTAATCCCATAACTTGGCATGCAGCTTTCAGGAGTTCGAATCGAAGGGGGACAGATTGAATCACGACCATGTTTCTATGAAGCACATGCCATAAATTGGTATAATGTTTCATGTTGGTTACAGATACGTCTTGAAATCCTCATCTCGATCAAAATAAAACTGAATCAAAAATGCAATCGTCTACATGCGCTATTGCCTAAATATTTGCCCGTCAAATACGAGGACGTATTGATATCTAGTTAGTCTAGATCAATTCCATGCATAAACAAAATATTGCCATACCATATCAACGAACAATAACTTATTATAAGTGTCAGTGTAGAGTTCGACGCCAAAAAAGTAAACCAGAGTTAAGCAATAAATTTAAAAAAAGATGTCCACCGAAATTGTAAAAATCGAAAAATTGGAGTATCGAACCATCATCAAGTACCTGTATTTAAAAGGGTTAAGAGGTGAGCAGATTCACGAAAATATGCTCAATACCCTTAGTGATCAATGTCCTTCGTATGCGACCGTGAAAAATTGGACTGCAGGCTTCGAAAAGGTAAATTTTCCATCGAATATGATGACCGATCGGGAAGGCCAGTTTCTGTGTCAGTCCCCGAAAATATCGATACAGTTCATGACATGATTTCATCAGACCGTCGAATTGGGCTAAAACGGATATCTGAAGAACTGAAGATTTCATACGAACGCGTTCATCATATAGTTCACGTCAATTTGGACATGAGAAAAATTTCTGCAAAATGGATCCCCAAATGTTTGAATGTTGACCAAAAGCGTGCAAGGGTAGAAGCATCGCGTTCGATCTGTGCTCGATTCGAAAACGATGTAGACTTCTTAAACCGAATTGTTACTATGGATGAGACTTGGGTACATTTCTACGATCCAGAAACGAATCAACCATCGATGGAATGAGGACACTCTCTTTCTCCAAGACCTAAGAAGTTTCGTGTCCAAAAATCTGCTGGAAAAGTTCTTGCTTCAGTTTTTTGGGATTGCCATGGAGTATCATGATTTGTTTTTTTTTTTTTTGATAAGGGTAGAACAATAACTGGAGATTACTATTCGACATTACTGACCACTCCACGGGAAGCTATCCAAAGGTGTTTTGTTTTTACAGGACAACGCCTCAGTACACAAATCTCATGTTGCCATGAAAAAAATTCGTGATTTAGGGTTAGAATTACTAGAACACCCCCCTTATTCACCAGATTTGGCTCCGTCCGACAATCATCTCTTTCCTCAACTGAAGGTCGTAAATTTTCTTCCAACGAGGAGGTAATAAAAGCTGTGGAGGATTGGTTTGCAGAGCAAGAAGAAACATTTTTTTACAGGTCCAGAGACGTTGCAGGTTCGCTCTGATAAATGTATGCAATTAAGGGGAGAATATGTTGAGTAATAAAATATTTTGACTTTGAAATTTTGTTTGGTTCTATAGTAGGCTAAGAATTTTTCAATATATCCTCGTAGATTTGTTTTCGTTGGATACCGCATAATTTAGCAATCGCCCTAAAAATGTCGATTGTCGCAAAAAAATATCGAAAAATTTCAAACGCCATGTTTCAAGGGACGACTATAAGAACTTAATTTAGATTTAACGAATTCTCACTCAATTCCACCAGAGTTAATAGGAGTTTGATAAACATACTTAAATTCCTTGCCACAATTTCAATTTCATAACTAGATCAAGTGGATCATTATAAAAATAAAGTCCCAATTTAAGCTCCCAAGTATAATTTAATGCTTCAAATCAATGATGTTGAAGTCTAAGTCATAAATCATGTCGAATGAACAACTACTAAATTATCGACCTAAGCGTTTGATATTTGTTAATATGGTCAAATGTCGAACGGAAATTTATTTATTAAATTGCTTCAACCTTTGTTTTTGCAGGTTTATGGCTATTACTTTACATTTTCATTCCAAGTTTAAAGATCACGTGGGATTACGCGTCATGTTAATATAATGCACTCAATAGACTTACTCTATCTGAATCTATCAGAAATATGAATTGAATATAATCCCTCTGTTTGAACATCATTATTTTATCTTCTGCTTCAGAGTGAATTCACTATATTTTTCAAACTATTATTTTTTCAGTTTTTGTTGTGAGGGGTAATTTTTTTGGAGATAAAGAACTTCGAAATGGTGATGATTTTTTTTTAGTTGTGGTGGAATTCATTTCATTCAAAAATAATCTTCTGGCATTATCATTTAAATATGATTTCTGGCATATGACCGCCACGTTTGGCTCAGACGTAGTCTAATCTAGAAGTCCAATTTTCGAAGACTTTTTCCAACATGAAGAGAAAAAAACCAATAATAATCAGAAGTTTCATTTGAAACACACACATAAAAACTATATGCTCAAATTCAAATAGATAGTGGAAAACAAAACAGCTTAAAGATTAGTATGTTGGAATATAACATTATAAGCACTCACCAAAAAGTTTGCCAGTAAAATTTGGTACATACCTGAAAAAATAAACAATCAATAGTTTCACATCAATCATCAGTGGATCTGACGAGTTTCAAATTCATGAAGTTTGAGGACGAATAGTATCAGTTTAAAGAAAATTTCAATTCATTTTCGATAGGAGATAGTATGAACTCAACCTAAGGTTATAGATGTCGCATATCCTTATAAGAGAGCTTCTCTAAATATATATTGCTTCAGAGTGTGCAGCATGCAAATGCAGAAGAGATTTATTTCGATCATTTGTCCTCAGCAAGCAAAGTGAATACCACATGTGGTTAGGGAATTCATCATGTTTTACTCATGTCTCCTTGATTAAATGAACAGATAAATGTGAAGATGTTCAGCGTTCAGTACAAATAACATCCAATTTAGAGTTTATGAGCCAGAGAAATCGCGAATGATTGGATTCAAAAACCCTGATGAAGAACTAACGATAGCGAAGATAATAAAGATCAAATTCGCACATAAAACAAGCATTATCATCGACTGAGCCATATTCTCGATCTTAGACAACATTATAATGGATATAATATTTTCTACAACATACTAGCTCTAGTGATAACCTTTGGAATATCAATTCCATCACATCTGAAGTGCTTTAATGAAAGCAACTGATGGGTTTCTTTGTTCGTATTGAAAAATTTGTTCAGAGTATTCACATATAATGTATATATCAAATGAATCCTACATAACATCACCTACACAGTACATAAATATTCATCTCGTGAAATACGTATGTCAGACCTACTACAAACTATGATGAAATATCGAAATAAAACTGAGCAAACTTCAAATTGCAACATGGTAAAAACCGAACAGAATATATATATACAGGATCTCTCAATTGGAATTAGGACCCCCCAAACTAAAAAATTCGAGCACAGTTTTAATACATCTATCCAATAAGCTGAATAGCAAGAGTTGTATAATTTTGGAAACAGCAATTTTAGCTATGGCACCATGTTTTTAATTTCTACATTTTCCATAATGAACACATGACTTGTGTGAGTCCGATTAGCACTAGTCTTTGAGTCACTTCGTTTCTCAATAAAAAAGCAACAAGTGGATGAAAAAAATTACAGTCAACATGATTTATTATACGAAACAGCCAAGGAAGTTGTGTCAAATAATTTTCCACCTATCCTGAAGATTAATTTCTCTCAACTCGAATGCACCTCAATTTCTCTAGTATATTTTTAATCTAGTGTCACTCATCAAGGTTCATTTTGCATTCCATTATTATGCAAAGTGACTTGTCAAGCTGTCATGCCTATTCGAGTGTTATGCGATGATTTGTTTACAGTGGCTAGGAACGAGCGATAAACTTACGAATTTCCCTATTTTCTTCCTGATAGAAAGTTGGTTTTCACGACGACAGTTTGCACAAGGGTATTTTTTAGTTTGAAGGTGTAAGAAAGTTATTCATAATATGTTATGATTTATTGCCTGATTTCTACTGGGATAAACTCATTCAGTCCTTCAAATTTGTTTGTAACAGGATTTCACGTAGTATTTCTCAACTTCCACTAGACGGAGTGAATCCCAAAAATACCACACTCTAACTAGTCTCTTCCGAGGTATTTTCAATAAAAGACTGAACTTTGCTTGTGGGATAGAACACTTAGAAGCAAACTAGGATCACAAATAAACAGTAAATTGGTATAAATTATTTGGTAAAGCAAGTGAAATTCCTTTGAGGAAACTGGATGAATTTATCTCACCACTGATAAAAAAAGGGTGAACAAGAACAACTACATATTCCTTCCACAGAAGAATATGAACGTTATCGGTTTCAATCCTCTTAATGTCCATTTAAGAGTTCAACTATTCGACATTGAATAAATTGAAGACTAAAAATGTAAAATTCTGAGTTGTATACATACAAAACGCTTACAGGAAGGAACTCCAAGCAGGAAGAAGTCATCAACCCAAGAAACACGATGATTTCACGAATTATTAGTGCTACACATTTCATTGATCGATCAATTATTATAATTTCGTCATTATGTATGCATGATGAAATCGTGTTTGCATACATAAATATATTATTATCTTGTAGCAAGTAATTAGTACCGGAAAAGCTCCTTTAGTAATAACAGCTCATTTGTTCTATACCTCTCGGTTATAATACCCCTTCATCGCAGTGTTAACTCAACAAAATTAATTCCTAACGACCAATGGAGAGTAATTCGTCTCGAGATCGTCAACAAATCGTATTGAATTGATTTCTGGTTTGTAATTACTCGGACTAGGGGCGGGCACTTCCGGTTCTCCCTGTGTATTCACCATCAAAATCGAATTCTCGCGTCGTTTTCGAGTTATTCCCAATTTCACCCGATAAAATTTCACGCAAAAATCAAAAATCATAAAAATAATCTAGACGCTTCCCTGGATTTATAATATCTCCGAATGGCTGAGATTTATAAACTCTATGATCTCTATACAAGTTTACAATGTTGTCAGAATGTTTATCAACTTTGTAAAGACTAAAATCTCTATGATGGAAAAACGTTTGATGTAGAGAAATGTAATAATAAAATCCCACAAATGTGGGAGATGAAATTGAATTCTAAAAGCATGAAATTATACATTTTATATGCACAATTTATTGTTAGCAGTCCATATTGAAAATAAATGTCAATGAAATACAAAATTCGGATATTAATGATGAACGTCGATACAAATCACGTATCAAATTGAAATTAATGAAAAATAAAATGGTACTTAGCACTCAACAATCTGTCGACACTACACGGTTGATATTACATTTATTAATGAGAGAAATGGACTAACAAAGATCTTATTTCCAAAGTGAATCAGCTAGTCCATTTCTCTCATTTATTTATGTCCCTATAGTGGATGGTCCTAACGAACATGAACTCCCATTTTGATTATTACATTCATTCACTGAATATCTTCACATAATCAACACCTGTTTGCATTATTCTCTGTGAATAAATAGATAAATAAATCGTACTCCATCATTCCGGTTATCGCTATACGCATGCGTCGTTCATGGGACTGACGTTGAAACACAGAACAACGGTTTGTCTTGCGCGCCGGCTACCTCGCATCAAAATCGTAGCGCTATATCGGCGAGAATCAGAACTACTCGTTGGACATTAGCGAAAAGTATACGAAACTAGTGGTCTTGCCTAGGTTTCGCCTATACTATTGTCTAAAGAGAAAATCAACACAATTTGGCATCGTCTTCTCGAAAGCTCTGTGAAATATCATAGAAGTTGGGTTAGGTTAGGTCATTGACCTCGAATCCTTTGACCTAGGTTAATGGAGTCAGTTAGAAAACAATTTTTTATCAGATATTTTTGAGATATCGAAGAAAATATGAACAAATTATTAGTGTTTACAAACTAATCTTCAGGAAAATCGAAGACTGAACTTATTGTGGTGGGAGAAATATGGCTTTCTAATTGCAGAAATAATCGTGTTTTTATCAGGAAATATCGTGTTTGTAACATTCTCATTCAAATAAGGTTAGTGCTTGAGTATTTCCTAATCAACTCAAACTCAATCGAGAAATATGAACTTTGCATCAATACCAGCGAATCGTATCAGGCACGTATTTTTTTCAAATGGCTATATCTTTTGAACAGAGCCGAATTCAGAAAAATGGAACATAAAAAAAAGGTTTCTCTTGGCCTCAAGAATCTACACAACAGTCCGTAGCGCCACTCAAAATATGTATTCCTAGATCGTACCGTGTATTCTACGGGTCCAGTGTAGGCACACTTGCCATTCATCGACGTTCCAAGTAAATTTAGCGTAGATATCACAATGAAGAGTGGACACCATGTGATCTGCCAATTTCTGTTGCATATCATAATGAAACTATACAGGGGAATCCAACGGTGTAACTTTTCCACCTTCAACAACGGGCCGTGTGGGGAGTCCGTTATCAGAAAACTGCATATTTGAATCGTAACGGAACTTGAATATGCAGTAAGCGCCTTGAGCGTCAAATACGCGATACGTCATAAAGCAAGAAAAAATGGCAACCTTATGCAAATATTGACGACCGAAGCAATTCCATTATCATAATTGTGGAGGGCCGAGTCCGTCATTACATCTCATTGATTTATTTGTGGTCCAAAATGATTCAGTGATTGAACCCATGCAAATGAAGAGTGCCAATTTCGTATGGGAGTAATGACAGAGTGAGAACGACTTGGAGCATCGGAAATACAGGGCACGTTCACCGGTACCGCACCGACAAAGTTGATTGATTTGAATATTGGTCCTTTTATTGTTGATGGGTTTTTATTCACGTACGTTTTTCTGTCTGATGCTATCGACCATTTGAGCCTTCTGTCTGATCTAAATACTCCGAAGGAAGGTCTGTTGGCCCATCTTGTTAATACGAGATCGAGGAAAAAATAATAAATTGGCCTGTAACGGCTTTGGTAATTATTCGAGAAGAGGATTATTCGGCAGCATCCATTGGAATTATTTACGAATATGTCACTTGTCCGCTTTATAATCTCGTGTAATGGTCGTCTCTCTTTGTGAGGATTTCGAGCGACTCGACTTGCAGACCTGTCTGAGCGCATTCTTGTCTGGTATATTTCACCAGAGTGCCTGGCATTCTTCGAGACGTAGGTTCTATTGATTTATCGATAGTTAGGTGTGAATTGAAGAATTCAATGGAGCAATGCAGTTTTTCGCGGAGAGATAAATTGCTGGTGCTGGTAAAAACCGATGAATTATATCGTCAGTGTCATATTCCTGGTAAGATTGAAATGACTGGAAGAGTTTCATCCGCAGAAAAAGCAACTGAGCGATTCTATTGAATATCTCTAATTGTCGACATTTGATTGTGTTAATTGAAAGAGTTAATGCGTTGTAAGTTACAAATTGAGCAGCAAGTTCAATGAAATTTGATATGACATCTCACTTTCATCGAATAGTGTTGAACAAGATGTCTTACAAGTTTTTTGTTTTTGCTGGTCGATTTCGACATAACCAAAACGTCATGAACAAAGCTCAGACAATAGATGCATAGAATACCTGGTGTTGGCACTGATTAGATTTTGTTTGAGACTTTCGTGTCCAACGAAAATCTGAGATTTTGTGTTGCTTTTCATTTCTCCCGAAAGGGGTCGCGCTATTTTCCTTTGCCACAGTAGCGCCACGACCGGATTATTCCGGAAGGAGCACAAAAACTCAAATCTAGAGTGCCTTTTTGATCTACAGATTTTGGTCACGAGTTTTAGTAAGGAGTCGTTGCACCAGGTTTTCTATGCATCTATCTCAGACATACACACAACCAAACTTATATGGAATCACCCAGTATTAATTTGAAATATTATTTTGATATCTTTTTCGTTAGAAGCAAATAAAAAGTGCATGTGTTTACTCACAAAAACAGTTAGGTTCATAAGCACTTGATAAGATTTGGCTTTGCAGTGTCGATTTTACCATTTCGTTCGAATGTCGCAGTGAATTTATATTTTGTTTTTTTGCGAAGTTTAAAAAAAAAATGCCTTATGTGGGGTTATCGGAAGTCCAGAGAGGAAGAATTATTACTAGGGCAGAACAAGGTATGTCACAAAGACAGATTGCAAGAACGGTGGGGGTTACACAAGGGGTTGTTTCAAAAACCTATGCAAGGTTTCTGGAGTTAGGAACCCTAAAGAATAGGCCGAGAAGAAGTCGTGGAAGAGTAACTACAGAAAGGCAGGATCGCTTTTTAGCCCAAACAGCAAGAAGAAATCCCGCAGTATTTCATTCAGAGCTTCAAAGGCAATTTTTGCAAGCTAAAGGTGTTTCTGTCGAAACTATCAGAAAAAGACTTCGAGCTCGGGAATTATTCAAGAGAAGAGCGTTAAGAGTTCCAGAACTATCAAGGCAAAATAAAGTTGACCGTTTTAATTGGTGTTTAGAGCATGAAAATTGGACTATTGAAGATTGGAAAAATGTCTTATTTTCGGATGAGACCAGAATTGGCCTACGATCAGACGACCGGCGTGTTCGCATTTTAAAAGTTAGAGGGAGGCAAGCTAGGCTCCAAGCTGCAAGACCGACTCCTAAATACAAAGAAGGTACTGTAATGTTTTGGGGCGGAATTATGTTTGGTGAGAAAACTCCTTTAATTCCCATTAGACAATCTCTGACAGGGCCTAGGTATGTTGATCTAGTGCTACAACCTGTAGTGAGGCTCTGGCGAGGTGCTTTTGGAGATTATTTCCTATTTATGCAGGATAATGCACCTCCCCATACCAGCAGAGTTGCAAAAAAAATTTTCGAAACAGGAGGTGTGACTGTTTTAGAGTGGCCTTCTTGTTCACCGGACCTTAATCCTTTCGAGCACTTGTGGGATAGGATCAAAAGAAAAATTAGAGCTCGTCAAAATAATCCTGGTAACGCAGAGCAACTTATACAAGCGGCTTTAGAGGAATGGGCAAATGTTACAGAAGAAGAAATTAACAACTTAATAGAAAGCATGCCTCGTCGGATTCAAGCTTGTATCAATGCCAGGGGTGGTAATACTGATTTTTGATTTGTTAAAATCGTTTTATTTGTTGTTCAATTCTCAGTTACATAAAAATTATTTTTAGAGAAATTTACACTTTTAATTTTCTGTTCTATTATAAAAATAATCTTTTAATAATTTATATTATTTTTGTAATAAACTTGTTTTGGGAAAACTGCTCTTCACTTTTCAGCGACTTTTTTTTAATTAAAATTCGTTTTTTCCAAATAACAGGGTGATTCCATATAAGTTTGGTTGTGTGTATGTTAAACAGACTATGTCAACGCAGGTAACGCATAATTTTGTTACGGTGTCATATACTTTTGGTTGTGTGAATATGCCTGATTTTGTGCCAAATAATCGTCGTTTGCGGGGAGTGTTGATTTTTTTATTTTTTACTCGACTGAGCCGAGTAGCACGCGAAAAACAGCCAGCATACAAGCAGAGGCAAGATAAACTTGTCTGTACACTGTTTCGGTCTAAAGATGAATGAGATATCAGAAAGATGTCTTGATGTTTCAATATGGACAGAAATGAAATGAATCCTTCTGTAGAATTCACCCAGACGAGAAAGTTAGTCGTCGATTCCATTTCTACTGGAATCATCTCAAACTGAAACGTTTCTCAAAATTTATTTTACCATCGAGCGAATCTAGATCGCACGAACATAATTTGTATGTTCCCATAAGTGCCATATTCGGTAAAATTTCTCTGGGATAGATCAGCCATCATTCTTCATTGTAAATGGATAGTTGAAAAATACGTAGTTGTCAGGAGTAACTCCGATTTATGTAGTTATAGTCGGAATTTATTGGACACGCGGTATATGAAGACGTTAAACCATTTTCTTCTATTCTGAGCATTTACTAATTTGCGTCAATTATGGCCAAATAAGGATCTAATACCGATGATCGTCTATTATCCAGTCTTCGGTGGCCATAAACCAGCCACGAGATAATCGAAATCACAGTGGGAAACTACAATAATTAAGAACGAATATTCGAGAAACTTTTCAGTGCGGCAACGTTGTCCCAAACTCTATACACTGACGAATTTTAATTTTCATTTGATTAATTCATGTTTGGACATGATTTATATGTCGATATATGAGCCGCCTTCGAACAACCGCAAACTTGATTTATGCTTGAAATGTGCTTCTATCAGAATCATTACTCTTTCAGATTTTAAAACAATGAAGAAATTCATTTCGAGCTTACAACATGAAATAATCTTGTGCAAACATGATTAACGGACAGGTACCGCGTTGAATGGGTGCAAGATCGGGAGATCCAGAGGGACAAGACCGAAACTCCACTTCATGATCTTCAAAAAAAAAAGCTATATGTGGTCGAGCATCACCTAAATCCTGCAACGATTCCATTTCTGCATTTCCTTCGAACGATACGAAAAGAAGCGATTTCAAAACCGTTCAATTTCTGCTTCCTCATAGCCTTGAGCGCTAGGAAGTGAGACAAATCTCTGTGATTTATCATCATTCCCTTCTATTCGATTATCCAATGAATACGTTTTATTTAACATCGCAAACACCTTCTTCACATGCGTAAACATGCAACAAGCATCACTAATTAACCGCCATATTGATGGCAAAACCATTTCACTCTCTGAAATGGTCTATCGGATAACGAGTAAGCTTAATCAACATGTGAGAAGCTAATACTCTGATTCTATCCCAAGAGTGATAATAATTAAGCCTAGCGCATATACATACTATTTATATAATCTGTTTTTATCCATGGCTGCTGGTACCAATTTATCTCTGGCTTCAAGGTTTGTCCTTGTAGTTACGTCTTTTGGATGAAGTGAAATCATCATTAATGTACCAGTTTCAAGTATATAAGGACTGAAAGAGACTAAATTCGCTATTACAAAACCGCTTATATCTTTTGAACCACTGAACCGATTTCGAAAATCAAACACTTATTTTCGAGTCATCTTCTAATTCTTATGAGAACTGTTTTTACGATAAAAAACCAAAACTATTTTTCACAAAATTCATGGATTTTTTCTGGAATTCTTCCCATCATGCTTCTTATAGTGTTCTCAGTCACTTTCTGGGATGCTGTCTTCCACTTTTGCTTAAATTCCGCTCATGTTTTCGTTGATTACTTAGTCTTCTTCAATTCTGCTTTACCAGGGCCCAATATCTTTCGATTGGCCTGAGTTCTGGGCAATTTGGTGGATTGGCCTCTTTGTGTACAAAAACCACCTCATTAGCTTCGTACCATTACTTGGTGGCTTGATCACATCGTGCTCACGTAAAAATGGTAAAAGTCGCTTCTTCAAGCATTCCTCGATGTATATCTTCGAGTCAACAGAGCCTTGGCCAACGAAAAATTTGCTCCTTTTCCAACAAGTGCAAATTACTTGCCAAACCAGGAATTTTTCAGGAAACTTTGCTTGTTTCTTCACGCGAAATTGTTCGTCAACATTTCCACGAGAATCTTCAGTATAAAATTCCTGACCAGGAAGTTGCGAGAAATCAGCCAAGACATAGGTTTCGTCGTCCATCACGCAACAGGAAGAATTTTTCAAGAAATCTTTTTTTAATTTCTTTGCAACAGGAAGAATTTAACAAGAAATCTTTTTTTAATTTCTTTGCTATTAATTTCGCTTCTTGATTCTTCACAGCGTTCCTGTCTGGCACTTTCTGCACTTTGTATGTTCTAAGCCCACAACTCGACTTGATTTTCTGAATGGTTGACTGCGAACAACCCACTATTTGGGCCACTTTCCGTCCTGAAAGGTTAGGATTCTTCTGAAAAAGTCTGATTGCTTTCTTCACTTTTTTTGGGCTATGAAACCCCTTTTTCCTCCCGGTTCCTTCCTTGCGGTTGATTTTAAGATCTTCGTTGAAGCGCTTTACAACTCTTGATACCGTTTCCGGACGAACGCGAGCCTCTTTTGCGATTCTTTTGAACCTCCATTTTTATTATTTTGAAAAAGTTTCACTATAAATTCTCGTGTTTTCACTTTGCTTGACATTTTGCGACAGAGAATGTTCCACATGTTTCTGACGTTCATAACAAAGCTAACTATGATCAAATTTTGATTTTTTCTCAATTGGTTCAAGAGATATAGGCGTTTTTGTGATAGCGAATTTATTCTCGTTCAGTCCTTAAGACGTCGTTTCGTTTTCGTCAATATACTGTCTCACAACTAGCCTTAATAATTCCAATATCCCCTCTAATTGCTCTTCTGTTGTGCAGTGTATATAAAGAAAGGACCACCATCAGGTTTATTATATCAGTATTTTTTTAAATATTATACTACTCATACTCTTCTTGAAGCATATCTCCTTCTTCCTTTTGTGGAGCTGCACAACAAGAGAGCATTAAAACAAAAAGGTACTATGCAATCATTTATGATACTTCTGAGACGGTCGACTCTTCTATCGTAAAATTTGAGTCACAATTGACTAAAACGAGACATTGGCAACAGAAATTGTGATTTTTTACAAGTCGTTCAGTTTATAAAACTGTTCAGAATTGTCAAAATGATCGCAAACGCCCTAACAGTATAAAGCGATATAAATTCGAGACTGAAACTGCTGGACTTTTGAATGAATCGTTCACAGAGTGCATTGACTAGTATTGTGCTTGTTCGATATGAGTAAACCGGTAGAGAACCAAGAAGAAACTGGACAGTTTTTCCATAATGGAGAACGTTTATGGTCGAATGTGTCTACTGGTCTTGACACAGCAGTTCTCTAAAAGCAATGAATGTTTCTAGACGCCATCGGAACTCCTTCGTTATAGGCTCCAATCCTTATAAAGCAGAAAAATGTCCACTGGCTCTTGCAGCAATTTAACGATTATGGCACAATGTGGAATATTTGAATTAACGGTCGAAAAAACCTAGAATCGATATATCGTGGTTTTGACATCATAACTTTTTCACACAGAAACGACATCGAGCTTGCTTGAAAGTCATTCTTCAGTGAACGAGACATCATATTTTCTTGACTTTCATTTCCAAATCCTCAGCAAGTAATAGGTTCAGGCTCTAGAGCATGAAAAAGAAATTGACAGATTTCTTCGGAAAATGTTGAACCCTGAGCAGGATTCGAACCTGCGCTTCTTGTTTGTCGGACAATTGTTTTACCGTTAAGCTATCGATGTGTATGTTTTTTCCCGAATTCAATATTATAAGATTCACCTTTTTACGGTGTGAGGGAGTTCATATTTCTCAGTTGTAGTGCGTTTTCTTTGACAACGAATAATTTTAATCACATGATTAATCAGAATGATTATCTTTCACCGTAATATTGGAGTTTCTGAAGATTAAGTAGGAAGCGTTGTTTATTAAAGTCTAATGAATACTAACAGCCTTACCATTAGCCAATGATTGATATCCTGGTATAGGCCATATATTATCAAGTAAAGTGGGCAAAAGTTTGCAACTAAGATTTATCCGCACCAGTAGATTCACCACGTGATTAAGGAGAATGCTTGAATGGGTGTTGTTAAGATGACTTAATTAAATCTGTGGAGATCTGAGCGATTCTTGAGTTTTGACCGATGAAGTTTCAATGATAGTTGTTGTTTGTGGCTTCTTATGTGGACACAGAGACATAAAAGCGAATGATCCTATGCGAGATTCAGTTTTTTGTAGGGAACCAAACGTATAACAATCCTAGCACGTCATTCCAGGAAACACAAAGCCATAAGAAGAAAACGTGGAGAACATTGCCGATGGTAAAAAATACATGTGAACTATGGAGGTGCAAATACTAGGTCAGCAACTTTGCACATTACCTGTATTGGTGCCGACAATAGAATAATTGAATTATGTGCAATTTTTCACATAAACCAGCCGATTGCTTGTCGCCACAAGATATAACTGAGTTTCTCATATGGCCTCTGCATTCTTGGGTGACAGCAAAAATGGCAACCACACCAAACGCAAATTCCAATGGAAATATTGTCCTATTAACATAATAAGTGTTCTCGGACGATATTGCTCCACTAAAATACGTATTCAACTTCTGAATGAGCTGTAGATTGACTCTGGCATTCCCAAACTTGTAGAAAAGATGCTTGAGATACAATGTAATCGCCAAATACTCGTTTCTCATGCAGAATACGTCAAACTCTTCTTCTGTTTCTTCAAAGGAAACCCTTATATGAGTAAAAGGTTCAAAACATGAAAAGAGTTTACAGAAATGAATAGATCCCAGTTTCATACCAACTTTCATTTTTTTCTTAGTATTCTTCACCAAAACCTTAATTAAAATTATTCTCAAACCTTGCGCACCTTAAGAAAGTACAGGAAACACTCACATACAATCAGAGACCCGCAGTGAAAGTCCAAAGCTAACGAATTCGTTGAATGGCGAAAAAAAATCACTTAAAGCAAGAAAAAAAGATTCATTTGTGAATATTCACCGGCTCGGATTCACGTTAAAATTGGCTCACTTGAGGATAATGATCATAATGATGACTTTCGTGCATAGCAATTTGTTTCCTGTTTGTAATCATCACAGAAAACGTGTCATGGCGTAACCCATCATTATATCAATGAAATGAAATATTGTACGAAATGTAATACACGCTATTTGGTTTGCGTGGACAGTTCGTATGTTCTTGGTAGAAAAGAAGTGTGAACACTCGTTTATACGACAACTCAATTTCGACATCTGTTATGTCATTCGGAAACGGAATTTTTTTCTAAACGTAGTTGATTGTATACAGAAACGATCTCAGCGTTGAATTGGTTAAACTGATTCATGTGAACATACCAAGTCTATGAATTATATTTGGTTGAAATCCATCCCATAATTTCAAAGCTCTTCACAAATTAGTGAAGGGTGTTTTATTGAAGGTATACAACTTTGAAATGGAATAAAAACGTTAAATTTACATCATTCGAAAGATAAGCTTCTAGCATTTTAATTTCAATATGATTCATGGCATATGACCGTTATGGCTGGCTCGGATATACTCGTCATCTGGAGGTCCAATTTTCAAGTTTTATTACATATAGGGAGCCCCGAAGAATGAGACAACTGTTAGCTCCTAGGATTCATTTTTCCGAGCCGTAAATTAGACTCTATTTTTCGACATCACCCGCTATTGTTCCTTAGATAATATATTCCATTAGCGACGAGCTCAGCAACTATCTGGAGGATTACTAATACCAACTGATAAGGAAATTCCGAAACGAGAAATGCTTCGGTTCATTACCGTTTCGCAAAAATCAATCTATTGTTTTATTACATGACATGAACTCTCAGCAAGAACAAAGGCATAACAAATAACACCAACATAGATAAAAGCGAAACGAGAATCCATTCTGAGAATTCTCGATGTCGCAATATCGTTTTCATATGTATCGGGACAGCCACTGAGTACCATTCTATAATAGTTATACAGGGTGATTCTTTGACGTGTACATATATTTTAACTCATCGAACGAAACACTTTTTTCCTATACCATAATAATATACGAATTAAAAACGGTCGCAACTATCGAGAACAATAAACGGTACTGTTGAAAGAGGACATAAACCACAGCTCATCCGAACCCTTCCGACAGCTCGTCATTAAGAATATTAACCGCTGTTATCATTCACCTCGTTAACCCTGATTTAAATTTCCGCCGCTTCCAGTGATTTATGGAACATCTTCAATCAATCCAATGGAGAAACAATTACATTCGTCATGTTTTAATCATATTTACAAACTACTCTTGAACCCTGCGAACGCACGCATCTATTCTCGGTATTCTAAAAATATTACCCGAGAGGTCAACACACGTTTATTAAATGAGGTAGGCATAGTTTAGTTCCCTTTGCCTTTTCATCTCGACCGTGTATGCCGACGATTTAAATGCATAAGACGTTCGTCCAAAAAGCATTCACCGAAACGAGCTACCGTCTCTGAATTCAATTGTTATTCAGAATTTCATCTCGGGCGAAACATCCGGGTTCTTGGGTTACAACTTAATAAAGTCTGAAAGAACGAGGATTGTGTGCGAGCACTTGAGAAACTAATATTGCGAAGCGTAATTGTTCGGCATAGGATTTGATTTGCGGCTTAATGAATTTACAATAAGAAACGTCGAGCTGGTTAAGTGTAGGTATACTATTCAGTGCCTCTGCGAATGTTGAGTTGAAGACTGTTAGATCTCGTATTTGATATCGTCATAAAGAAAAAATTATGAAAGCACTAATCTGGAGTTAGGAGCTTTTGCGCGTTTGTTCAGATTTGCATGTAATCAGGGCAGTCACACCTAGTGCAGCCAGAGCCTATATCAACAAGTGGGTCTCGAAAGTATTTTTTTAAGGTCTGATTGGTGGATTCCTCAAACCAGTCTTTCTTCTACTCAGCATCGTAGTTGTAGGTTGTAGCTTGGTAAGGGGGCCACATTCCAGTGCGAACTCAAGTTCTATTGTGTCCCCATCAGAGCTATTTTTGCAACTGCGCCAACTGGAAAAAGCCAACATCTTCGCGCATTTGTTTGCTGAAAATTCCACTCTAGATTCATCGGGAAAACAACCCCCGAATATTACATCTATTGACAGCCATATGCCCGATAACCTTTCGCCCACGTACTATCAGAAAGATTCTGTTGGGTCTCAACACCAACAAAGCCAGTGGATCCGACGGAATCCCACCGATTGTTCTCAAAAAATGTGCCCCGAACTAACACCTATCCTCCGCAAATTGTTCAACCACTCTTACAAATTGGGTGTTTTTCCATCCAACTGGAAAACCGAAAGAGTACAACCATCAGTACCTAAAAAAGGCAAAAAGACCCTACCTAGCAACTACAGACCTATCGCTCTGTTATCTATTATTTCAAAGGTTATGGAAAAAGCCATCAACTTCGAGCTCATGAAACATCTGGAACACTCAGGAATTATCAACGATAGACAATATGGTTTCCGTCATCAGAGATCCACTGGTGACTTGCTCGCTTACGTCTCACATATATGGCAGCTATCTATCAAGAAATATGGTGAAACCCTAGCCGTAGCACTGGATATCTCCAAGGCATTCGATCGAGTCTGGCACCAGGGACTCCTCGCCAAGCTTCCATCTTATGGCGTGCCCCCAAAGCTATGTTCTCTGCTAGCTAGTTTTCTCTCAAACAGATCTCTCCATGTAGTGGTCGATGGAGTTTCATCTTACTCTCTACCCATAAATCCTGGTGTTCCGCAGGGATCAATTCTGGCTCCAACACTATTTCTACTTCACATCAACGATTTGATGGACGCAACTTCGTGTCCAGTGCACAGCTTCGCGGATGATAGTACCCTGCATACCGCCTTTTCTTCTAGGGCTCCAATACCAGCCCGCCAAATCAGAAACGAACGAGGAAGAAATGTTAACAACATAAATATGGACTTGGCAACAATTCTTGAATGGGGATCTAATAACTTGATAGAATTCAACGCAAACAAAACACAAGCATGTCTTTTCTCTAGAAAAGCCGATCTTACTGTGCCCAGCATAAAATTGTCGGGAGTGACCATACCATTGAAGTCATCCATTTCGAAGCTTGGCATTACTGTCGGCAGTAACTATTCCTGGGAGAATCACGTGAGATCCATTGCTAAAAGTGCATCCCAAAAACTTGGTTTTCTGTTTCGTGCCAGGAGCTATTTCACCTCAAGTCAGCTGCTTATGATCTGTAAGGCACAGATTCGACCTGTCCTGGAATACTGTTCCCATGTTTGGAGTGCTGCACCTAAACACACCCTAAAACTCTTGGATTCTGTACAAAGAAGGGCAATTCGTCTCGTCGGTGATGCCTCGCTTACAAGCTCGCTCACTTCTCTGGAACACCGTAGAAAACTGGGCGATCTGTCTCTATTTTATAGATATTTCCATGGGCGATGCTCTTCTGAATTATCAGCAATCGTTCCCCCTCTGGCAGTCTCTTCCAGACTAACCCGTCAAGTTTAGTCCTCACACCCCTTCGTGGTAACTTTGGAGACCTGCAGAACATCTCTCTTCAAAGACTCGTTTACCAACGAACAGCGAGGCTTTGGAACACATTGCCTAGGGAGGTGTTCCCCGAGGCATATAACCTCCAGAAATTCAAGAAGAACACCAATTCTTACCTGCTTGCCCTTGGTTCTCACGATGTTCTCTGAACATTACAGGATATTCCCTTTCGTGAAAACCATAACATAAAAAAAACTTCAGCTCGCCGCTCCAGCTCAAAAGCTCTAATGAGATCTGAGAGGGCTCCAAGAAGGTCCAATCCTAGTTCCTCCTATGATTCTCTCTTCCAAGACGTTCCTCGCGCATCATGATTGCAATTGACAGGCATTCTGTAACCAGGTGAAAAGAAGTTTCCTCTTTTCCCTCAGAGAATCTACACTCGTCAGCTTCTGACACCCCCTTTTTCGTCGTATGCGTCCTATGTCGACAATGTCCTGTGAGGAAGCCACTAAGGAGGAGTAACTTATTCTTACTGAGATCCAAATAATGCTTAGTTCTTACAGTTCCGAAATCCAGATGGAACATTTTGGAACGATCGATTCCTGGGAGATTTCTTTAGAGTGCTTCTCTTACAGTTTCTTCCACAAAAAGGTTCTGGCCAATGAGTGGCGTTTGTGCTCCCTTTCTTGGTAGTGTATTGATAACTCAGCATCTTAGTAAGAACTTTTTTGATCGATATTTGCCTGATCATTTCGTTACTAGAAAAATTTGCAAATGATATATATTCGCCTGGAAAAGACCAGGCTTTTGATTCTCCCACCGCCTGTACCTCACTCGGATATTCTCAGAACCACGATTCGAATCTGTGCAAACTGTCCATACCATTGGCGGAAGAGGATAAGTATTTCAAACGAAGCAAGGTCATGGGTATAAAAGTATCTTAAGATGCCCGTATACACTTTCGAATAAATTTGCGGAATAAAATTAAAATGCATTATTCCGTACCGAGCCGGAAGCAAGAGTCTGGCCAAATTGGTAATTAAATCGTCAATAAGACGGGCCATCCGTGAATGAACGAAATTTGGTCCGAATCGAAAACAAGGTCATCACCTGCGGTAAGGTGGATTTAGCCCAATTTGTCCGGGTACTTCTTGCGTGAGAAATTGGCGAATATGTTGTAAGGACGGGTTTTCGCTATTGACGTTTACGCAAGACATGTTGCCGATCGGTCGTTCCGAACGAATTCGATCGCCGTCTTCATGTACGGGGTGTCCCAGATTCCATGCCCACTGAGAATATTCCAGCTACACTCTGCAATAGAGGCACTATCAGGAAAAACCTCAATGTTCACCTGAGGTCTTCTTTATAGGTTGACAATAACTATAGTAATCGGGACCACTTCCTTAAAAACTACAGAATTAACCCAAAATCACGAAAGACATCCTCAGAGGTATTTATATAACCCGATGCTTGATTTCTCAGAATCAACTGGACCGGGCACTGTATTTAGAGCCGTAGCCATATTACCGGCGTGATCAGTAGGTTCATTTCCCTACGCTTCGGTTCTAATATTGCGGATGGCAGGCAACCATGCACTAGGAACGATGGGAGTCCCACCTTTTCTATTCTTGTTGTTTAGGTGCTAATATGGATTTCGATAAATAATTACTATCGATGTTGGAAATTACTGTTTTAGCGAAGAAAATGTTGTGTCCATACATCGATGTTTGATACAGTCATTCTTTGATCCACTTATGATAACTGCTTTTAGTAGTCCCAATGCAAGCTTTTTCGCAGTCAGAAGTTATTCTATGATTACTAGCTTGAGGGTGAAGATCAATTTGGCCTTTGGCGCTCTTGAGAATGGTCTTAGGTTCTGTCCTACTCCATTGGAACTTGAGATCGAATTTGGAACATTTGGGACAATTGAACAAAAGACCTATATTCAAATTGGAGGAGGCTGAAGAATTGTTCCTCTATAATCCTAATCGTTTGGAACCATTTTCAGCTCGAAATTACAGAGATTTGGAAAATGATAACTCATTCCAAGCAATATGCTCGAAAAAAGACGAGAGCCTTTACCCGTAACTGCAAAAACGACAAATCTAAACTCGAAATCTAAACCGATTCAAGAAAACAATGACTCGAAATCAAAGAGGAATGTTGCATTAATCACGTTTCAGTGTACTCCGTATAAAACGAAGATTAAGACACACTGTCTGGTTCGAATCCAACCATGGCAGTATTATTAATGACCCAAGAAATCCAAAGCGATGTTAACAAATGGGACATCGAAAAAATGAAAGTGTTAACCATTTCGAACTTGAGAAGCGAAACTCTTCTCTCGTCGATATCTCTATTTTTATTATTTCTGTGATCTGGTATTCATAACCCTGGGTGCATTTTAAAATTCTCATTCATTTTGTTCTGAACTTATTGTGTTGTGTATACCCTAAACTTTATCAACTTTTATTCTTGGACTGAGCAGAGATCTAGATAGAAGTTACGAAAGCTTCAAATGTTAATCCAGCATTATGTGCTGATATTCAAAATAACGAACAAAGTCTGAATGATCATTGCATCGCAATTTTGCAAGCTTGCCCCCATTGGGCACGCGACACTGGAGTATTTCGCCAGAAATTGCATTGTCCCGTAATCTATTTAAATTCGCTATTGTTGAAATGCATCGAGTCAATTCAGGCTCTTAATTAGAATAAACTGGCATCCGTGCAGCTAAATGTAATTCTACTTCATGGCTATGCTTAATTTGGAGATTTCATGCGGATTTGACTATTGGAATACATGTTTATTGAGCGTTTCGAACATAAACTACTCAATAAGTTTGGAAAAAGGATCAATTAGCAGAAATAGATGCATATAGGGTGTCCCAATGCGGCCTCCAATAGCAGTCAAGATGCATTAGTGATTTGAGTAACTAAGCATGTAAAGTTTGTGGCATTGGTTCAGTTTTTATAGACCAGGAAATGTTGAAGTAGATACCTACTTGGATTCTATTTCACTGCACCAAAATGTTCATAAACCTGATCGCATTTTGTCTGGGGCATTTAACGTTTAATAATTCAATAATAAAGAAAATGTAATGAAATCATAATATGTTGTTTGAGCACTCCTACTCAAAAGTTGCATGTCGGCTTTTTCGTGGCGGAAATATACAAAACTTAACAATCTAAATCTTCATATTGCATTCCCAGTTGTGGAAATATAGCGTAAAAAATTTCGAACCTAAATTTTTCTTTTTAGGATGTGGTGATTATTTAACCTAAAGTTCCATTGAGAATCTTTTCCGCAATAATCAAAAGAAGAATAATGACATTTATTCATCCACACGAATTATTAAGACCTTCGAGTTGAAGGAAATAGCAATTATCGCAAATCGCCTTATTATTTCGGTCAGTTGAAACTCATTACGATTAAATTTACGCTGGTCGATTTCTTAATGAAAAAGGTTGAATTTATGATTTGGCGAGGACAAGGTTTGTCGTCATCCACAATTTCATCCATTTTTTGATACATATTTTCAGTTATTCCTCACATTGACAAATGCCTCATAGGTTCATGACAAATTTCTTAAGCTACTAACAAGCTTTCGATTGTCATAATATTATCCCATCTACTATCTAGTACCAATGTCCTAGGGATATTACTATGTACTGAATACGGTTCTGATTGTATTGTCAAATATTTTTTCGAACGCTCTCCTAATGTTTTTCAATTGAGCCTTTGAATTGGCAGTGTAAATTTACCGGCAAGGTGGTCAAAAGCTTTTTAGTGGCCCATCTTTTCTGGTTCCTCTTTCAGGTTCCCGAAACTGTTTCCCACCATTGGAAACAAAAACTATTGCCCTATTTTCCCTTAGTCGGCCACCAAATTTCGAGCCACCCTAAAAATAAACAAAACGTCCCAATTCGACAAAGCCCTCGTTCCAATTTCACAACATCAGGGAAACAGCTTCCGAAAACGAAACCGGTTTTTGTTCGTACCAAGAATGATAACATTTGTTCAAATTGGTTCCACTTTCTGCCTTTTGTCAAGGTCAATTTATCAGGGGGTGTGTGAAAGCCTGTCAAATAGAACACCCCACAAATAAATATAGGGAAGATTCGTACAAATATCGGTTTCGCTTCCGTGCAAAAATTAAGGGTGTTACCCATGATTCAACAAAGCCAGAAAGCACATTAATGTACTTTTAGGGGTAGAGGTAAGGCAGGTTTCAAAACCTTTCCTAATTTCTCAATAAAATTGCGGCAATTGAAGATTGAGAGTAGGCTGGTACAGAGTTGGTCGTCGACTTATTTTTCAACTAGGTTCATCACCCAGGCCCAGATCTACGATTTTTTCTGACCGGGGCAAAAATTCATGATTGCGCCCCTCCATTTGTTTAATATGTACATATATGAATTCATAGAAGAAACAAAAATAAATAATACAAATGAATAATGAAAATAAAAACTAATAATAAGGAAAATATCACAAGGAAAGAAATTGGACTTTTTTCTTCACATAGCATCACGCGGCGTGATTTTCTTTCCGCGAACGCATCTATCAGCTCCTCGAAATCTGTTTCGGAAGCAGTTTTGTATTCTGTAGCTAAGATCGAGAGGCCATAGAGACTTTTTTGACTCATTAAGGAACGCAAATAATTTTTTATTATTTTCAATTTGCTGAAACTGCTTTCACATCTTGCAGATGTGCACTATATTCTATATAATGTCAGCTATACTGACATTATAGGGAAAGCTTCTTTCAGATCTTGCCTATGAAGAATTTGTAGCAGGTCTAATGAAGTCGATCTTTCACTTATTTCAGGAACCAACATTTTGAAAACCGCTAGTTCCTAACAAAAATCAACTGCATTCAAGTCTCTTCAATATTTTTGCTTTAAAAGGGTCCCACATTCTGCAGATCCTCTTTTTGCATGTTTAAAAGGACATGGCCATTGAGGAATGAGAAATTCGTATGCAGACTCTCTGCGATTTCCAATCTTTTTTTGATTTCTGAGAATAATCTGTCGAAAACAACCTTAATTTCCTCGGAGAATAAACCAACTAGATCCGTTCTTGACTCATCATCGCACATTTCGTCAACCTGCTTATTCTTCTTGGAAACACGTTTATTTCTAAGAATTGGCTCCACATCCAATTCTTCTGAAAGAAATGTAGCTTCCGAGATCCAGTTTTTAATAAGTTTTTCTGTCATTCCTTGCAAGATATTCATAAGACCTTGCATGAACGATAATGAACGTGAAATAACTATATCTCCTTTCTGAATTTCCACGTTGACCATATTGATCTCTCGCAGAATATTATCCCAAATTGTTAGGTTTAGTATGAATCTAAAATCCATCACAGCATGAAGCAAATGACCAGCTTCATACTTGTATTCTGCGACTAGTGAGGATTCTTTGATTTCTTCCACAGCCTTCACAACTCCCGGTAAATTATTGAGCAAGGCATTAACAGCTTGATGTTTATCCATCTAGTTTGGCTACTTCCTTTAAAATTTGTTTTCGTCAACTTTTTCATAATTGTCCATCGTGTGGTTGAACTAACAAAAAAACAATTCAGTTTTTGTACAACACCAAATAAATTTACTGCTTCTGAACATGATAAAGACGAATGGACACCTACAAGATTCAGAGAGTGTAGAATTCTGGATTGGACTCCTTTATATATATGCCAGCTTGTCAACTTCTAAGAAGTCAATAAAACTTTCCTTCATTTTTATTATTATAAGTCTTTGCCTTTATCTCATATCCAGACTACGTTCTCTCTAAAAATCGTATAACCTGGTTCATTTGTTCTGTGAGAGATACATCAGGGGTACAGTTGAACATAATAGTGAAATAGTTGGCCTCCTTGATCTCATTAATAATGCTATTCCGAACTTTGGTGGCCATTAAATCGATAATTTCATTCTGCATATTTTTGGGAAGATAGGATGTTTGTCCTTTTTTTGAGTGGTCAAGATGGCACTTAGGAGTCGGGTCATATTTAATAATAATTTTTTTCCGAGAAAATCAAAAATAAAAAAAATTTAACCTCTGGTTGTTTTTAGCGCCCCCTTAAGCTGGCGCCCAGGGCAAGCGCCCCGATTGCCCCACCCTAGATCCGGGCCTGTCATAACCAAAAGTGGTCATTCCATAAGTTTGAAGAAAGAACACTGTTTCCATATTCAGGTTTCAGTTTTCCATTTCCTGTCCTCGGAATAACAGTTTGGAAGGCGAAGCCCTTCAACTTGATTTCGAATTCTATTCAGCATTGCAGACAGTACGACAATGGTCGTAAAGAATTCTTCTTCTCACAATCATCTTAATTGGAATGCATTATAGAGGACTTGATTTCGTCTCGCGCTGCAATTGTTCGGGGAATGCAAAAGATTCCTCGCGCTCTTATTGTGAGGACTGATTTTATATCCTTGCCCACATAGAAATTCCAGGCTCAGCTTACGAATTCGAAGTTGTGCAGCTTTAAATGTCCCCCTGTGATATACGTTTATCGATTTAGAAATTAACGACTTTGGACGTGGCAATAGAACGACTATCCGGGTGGTGTGAATGAGAATGATTCGCGTAAGTCGTTCCAGGAAAATTATGTTTCATATTCGCAAACAGCAAACAGTCCGGCTGGAGACTGAAGAAATTAAAAACGAAAATCTGCTTCGAACAATGCGATTTCAATAAGCTCTTATTCAAAGCTTGTTTCGAACAATCACATAAATCATTTATGACTTCGAACGTTATAAGAATAAACCAAATAAACATAATAATAATAATGATACTTCATTAATCATTTCGAAAGTGATTAAGGTGGTGGAAAGTGATTCCTCAGAAAGAGGATCCGGAAAAAATACTATTTCCGTCGACCATAGAATAAAAGCTTATTTTAACGCACTCAAATCATCCATTAATGACCTATTTTAATGCATGATTTCTTTCTTATTAATGCATGATTGTCATGGCAACCGAACATAAAATATTCAGTCAGAGCACTATCGAGCTTGGTTGGAAATCAACTTCTGTCACAGAAGGGTATATTGACAACTCCATTCAAAATAAAATAGACTGCAGAAGAAATTTCAGGTGATACAAGTTGCAAAGTAGATAATACTTCAACCTCCACTTTCTTCACACGTTCCTTATGGGATATCATAGGTAATGATATAAATGCAAACTAAATGTAACCTATTCAGAATGCCACAACATGTCCAATATTCCCTCTATGAATTTTTCGAATGGTTCCATAGGGAGCATAAATATTAATATATATCGAAATGAACATAGAAATTTACATTATGTCAAATTTGTCTATTATGCAAAATAAAAATTCATTTCTATCGAGAATTCATATTCAATTCGTGATGAGGTCGACGGAAAAATCTTGTAATCAACTCGTTGATTAATTCAGCGATTAATGGTCTCAAACATTAAAGTTATTAAAATATTTCGACCATTAATCGCTGTCATTAATAAACTAAACTGATTAAATAACTATTTCCTCAACACGAAAAAAATGCCTTTGAGCAATCATAAAGTTCTTGTGTTTTCCTAAAGTTTGAAAAGAGAATGTATGGCATTATCGAATCTTGCATAATGAGATAACCCATGAATCTAAATTAGACTATAATTTATGATTCGAAATGGAAAGAACCATGTCCACCGCTGTTAAATTTATATCGAAGAACAACTGAATAACATACAGAGAATTTAACTTTCGATACAATAAATTGGAAAGTGCATGATATCAAATTACCAACCTGTGTGACAGATGAACGACTAAAATAAAGTATCCAACATTAAACGTTTTTGCAGCAGATCGATTTATTGGGTAAAGTCTGGTCGTATAACTGTTTTTATTGTGAAAATCAAGTCTACAGTACTTCAAAGACTCCAGTTACCTCATTTGAAACACGGTTGGCATAAAGAATAAACTAGGAATATTCGCATGGTATTTTTCAGTTTTAAAGCAATATCTCCATAACGTATATTTCGATTCTTGAAATAGAAGAATATCATATGCGAAGTGGTTGTTTTCCACAGAAGTGAAAATTAGTAATCTTTTCATCGTACAGTAGCTTCTAAGGACTGAACGAGAATAAATTCGCTATCACAAAAACGCTTATATCTTTTGAACCACTGGATCGATTTCGAAAATCAAACTCATTTTCGAATCATCTTCTTATTCTAATGAAAACTGGTTTTACAATAAAAAAACCAAAACTATTTTTTACAAAATTCATGGATTTTTTCTGGAATTCTTCCCATCATGCTTCTTATAGTGTTCTCAGTCACTTTCTGGGATGCTGTCTTCCACTTTTGCTTGAATTACGCTAATGTTTTCGTTGATTTCTTCGTCTTCTTCAATTCTCTTTTTACCAGGGCCCAATACCTTTCGATTGGCCTGAGTTCTGGGCATTTTGGTGGATTGGCCTCTTTGGGGACAAAAAACCACCTCATTAGCTTCGTACCATTCCTTGGTGGCCTTGCTGTAGTGACATGAAGCTGAATCTGGCCAAAAGATTGTTGACACATCGTGCTCACGTAAAAATGGTAAAAGTCACTTCTTCAAGCATTCCTCGATTGATATCTTCGAGTCAACAGGGCCTTGGCCAACGAAAAATTTGCTCCTTTTCCCACAAGTGCAAATTGCTTGCCAAACCAGGAATTTTTTAGGAAACTTTGATTGTTTCTTCACGCAAAATTGTTCGTCAACATTTCCACGAGAATCTGCAGTATAAAATTCCTGACCAGGAAGTTGCGAGAAATCAGCCAAGACATAGGTTTCGTCGTCCATCACGCAACAGGAAAAATTTTTCAAGAAATCTTTTTTCAATTTCTTTGCTCTTGATTTCGCTTATTGATTCTTCACAGCGTTCCTGTCTGGCACTTTCTGCACTTTGTATGTTCTAAGCCCACAACTCGACTTGATTTTCTGAACGGTTGACTGCGAACAACCCACTATTCGGGCCACTTTCCGTCCTGAAAGGTAAGGATTCTTCTGAAAAAGGCTGATGGCTTTCTTCACTTTCTTTGGGCTATAAAACCCCTTTTTCCTCCCGGTTCCTTCCTTGCGGTTAATTGTAAGATCTTCGTTGAAGCGCTTAACAACTCTTGATACCGTTTCCGGACGAACGCGAGCATCTTTTGCGATTCTTTTGAAGCTCCATTTTTCATTATCTCGAAAAAGTTGCACTATAAATTCTCGTGTTTTCACTTAGCTTGACATTTTGCGACAGAGAATAGGAATATCTATGAAGTAAATGTTCCACATGTTTCTGACGGTCATAACAAAGCTTTCTATGATCAGATTTTGATTTTTTCTCAATTGGTTCAAGAGATACAGGCGTTTTTGTGATAGCGAATTTATTCTCGTTCAGTCCTTACTAGTGAAAAATAACTGTAGATGAAATGAGCTGTAACCTATACAATTCGTTGCTTTAACAGTTCCTGAGTCCACCAAACAATCCAGGATGATTGGAAGACATTGATTTTCTTCAGATAAAACAATGGAAAATTGTACATCCGATAAAATCTCAAGCAGATCATCATCTTGCTTCGATTCAATAGAAAGCTCATTTCTCACGAAGCTATAATGCAGAAATCCAGTTTCAAACTCCATATGAACTTTCGAGATTCCGTCTAATCGAAATGTAATTATATATTTCGATCACTGTAGGAAGCTATTTTCCAGAGCTCGGATTCATATTGACCATGTCTTATGTACATATTGAATTACGTTCAACAGACGTTGAAATCATACAAGAATAAATTGATCGCAAATTCATTGTTTTTTGAACATAGTTACTGAAGAATTCGGAACAAGTTTAATTTGGATGATACCAGAATACCGTTATGAAATCTAAGGGTGAAAACCAAGAGAATATTGACGCTGCAAGTGCCGACATTGTTCAAACCATAGTGCCTGTGATAACTTGCAATATCAATGATATGACCATCATAAGTATCCAGAGCAACAGAATAAGCACTCCAATTGGATTTTTCGAACTTGACAAAGCGGATCTACCTACGGGGTAGATCAATTTATTTTTTTCATACTGGAATATTTCAAGTTGTGAAAAAAGGTATTCAAATGTCTTCTGTAGGCTTATTTCTTGAGGATTTTGAGAAGTTGGGAATTCGATAGGTCCGTCTGATCGTTCAGAAGTTTTTCTGTTGGGTTATTCGAGTGCTTTTATTCTTTTTTCGAATGAACTACCACTGGACTATTCTATTCCATTATTTTTCAGTAAAATTTCAACACTCGATTCCTGATTTCCGTAAAAGAAAATAGCATGACTGAATCTTCGAACCATGTTTATATACGTGAAATATTTCCAGTATTTACAGAGATGAAAGTTTCTTCAACATTCATTCATAATTCTTTGGAATTATTGAATTCACGTAATATTTTCTTAGATTCATTATTTTGCCAAAGTAAATGAACATTTTGATAAATACGTAATTATTAAGATCTCTATGTAGAGAGGACAACGTTGCGTACATGTATCTGACAGGAAAATGACTATAACATAACATTTTCAAAATATATATGGTGAAATGTGTCAGAGATTCATGGCCAACCGGGATACTTTATATATCTAAGTGAATGGAGTATAGTACATATTTTTAAAATTTTTTGCTTAATTTCAGGCATAGATATAAGTCCGTTAAAGTTTCGTTTTTTAGATACAGGGAGTATCAAGTATTTGAAAGAAAATAATTGAAAATGGGTGGATTGCCCAGGATTGACACTCGGATTGACATCAGTCATGGTCGTCCAGATCTCCAGACTTAAATAGTTCAGTTATCTCTTCATACTAACGAGATATTGATGACAATCTTGATTTTTCTGAGGATTCCAACAGAATCGTTCAGTTTTTATTCTCAGAAATCGGTAACAGATACGACAAAACTACAAGGGACCATAATGTTTAGTATAACAACAAAGCCCTTTTTTATAATCATTCAAATTAACAGTGGCTCACCGCAAAAAAGTTCTGGGGTAAAACAAGGGACAGTGTTCCAGAAAAAATATCACCCTGTATATTTTCAATAGAAATTGCCATGTCATAAGGTGTAATCTCCAAATTGTAATATCTATGCTGAATTTCAGTTGAATATCTTGTGAAATGCAGATACTATGAGAGAAAAACTCGAAAAAAATTCAAACTTCAACAGGCTGTATCTCGAAAACGAAACGTTTGCGGTCCCATGTTTATGGGACTTTTTTTCTTAAAATCATGCAAGGAATGTACCCTTTCCGTTTGAACCACCAATTTAAGAACTTCCTGTAGAAGGAGCTCAAGTTGTCAAATTTGCGTGCTGAAACCTATGTTCTTTCTCTACATGTGAAATCTTAGCATCCCAATGATGACAGATTTCCGAAAACCTGACCAGCTATGGCCCCACACATAATTTTCCATGATTTTGCTAAAATTGCCCAATGAGTGTTGAAGGAGAAGAAGATTTTTCCTTCTACAGGAAATGTTTCGCTGCCTACAGAATCGCGAATATCTGCCTAGATTTGAAAAAAGCAAAACGGATCAATCTTCTGAGAACCTTCAAATGTTCGTATCGTCGAAAATTTTTCAAATCCATACCTTCAATCGCTCCGACCGGAAAAGCAGTCAAAAGCTACGAACTTCCGGCGAATCTTCGAAAACGGCCACTGTCACCTCATAAAAATCCAAAAGAATCCACTCCCGGTCCTTACTCCCGAAGGAACAGAGTTCACTGCAATCTAGTCGGCACTCGGCCGTGCAAGCTCGCGAACTGCACCAAAGTTCGATCGGTCTCGATCCGGATAGCGCTCGCCGCCACAAAACTGTCTCGCGGGTCCGTGCAGCCCAACGCAAGGCCAATAATCGAATGCAGCCGCCAACAACTCGGCGGTCGGTCTTCTCGGAACGCTGATCAGAGATTGCTCCGGCCGCGAACGTATTCCGTCGGCCAGACGGCAAGGTTCGCTTTTAGTCCCGAGCCCGATCTCTCCCCCACATGGACAATGGTCTCCTCTGCCGGCCCAGGCACGGGAGCGGAAGCGGAAAGCCGAACATGAAGAGGAGCGAGTGGTATCGGCGGCGTCCATCAGAAATGGCCATTGAGATTCGTTTGCACGTACTCGGAAGGGTAAACGGACTCACCGTGGGTTCAATATCGAATTGGAGGCTTGCTAGTGGTCAAACCCGCCAGGTTTGGTTCCAACTTAATCACTTCGTGAAGTTAAGGCATTTCGATTTCGAAAAAAGTTATTTTATCCCACCGTTGTCGCCATTGTTTGTAACAGAATGTGTGAGCAACTGGAATCATTATATGCAAAGGCCAGATCTACACTTGTTGAGTAGAGTTTCAGTTAACCAACTGAAGTGAGTGATGAAATTAATTGAAACCCAACACAAATGAAAGGAAAATGTACCCAAAATAACAGAAAAAATATAGTCTTACCTATATCAGCAAAACATTCAACAGGATCCTGTCGATGACTCCTATTCCAATGTAAAGATTGCTCGAGCTCGACAAACGAACATGGAATGGAGCTGACGTGAAAATCCGTTGCTAAAAATGTCAAATAGTGCACACTTATCCTTGTGGTATTGTAAAATAACCACGCCACTGGTAACAGTCTTTTTGTGCGAAATAATTCGCACAAATGAAAGGTTTCAATAAATGTTATTCGATTGAATCGAAATTGATACAAACTGCGAATCACAGGAAAAAATGAAATTTTCCGAATTCACGAAAGGAGGCAGAAAATAGGTATTTAACGGAAGCAGAATTATTCACGATCCAGCAAATCAGTGAACTGATATTATATGAAAATGAAGAAAAAAAATGCAACATATGCTGCGCTCCACAGCTGACAAGTTCTTCTTGTACATAAAGGTTAATCCATATGGGAATTCCCCAGTATGGAGAAATTAATTTAATAATTCGAATAATTAATTTGAACCGTTCACTTGGCGTGAACAACACTAGAGTTCTAAAGGGTGTTTCAATGAGCGCGCAAGGTTTCGGTGTTCAATAACACATGGTCTTCTGTGGCGAAGTATTGAAGTATTCATCGATTTATAAAATACTCGCGACCCGCTCCGGCTTCCCATGGATGCAATGCAATCCTAATAAACAACGGCAGTGCCGGCGCCGCACCGCTATGTCCCTCCATTTTAAATCTGTAATATCTCCGGAAATATTTATAAATTACATGATGTAAAGGGCCATATGGATCTATATTGGAATGGACAATGTATTTAAGGTACTTAATTGGATAAGGATTAATGCTGTATTGCTCAAAATATCTTCCTTAATAAGCCATTTTCTCCCGTAAAATGTAAAGAAAAAAAAATGGTTATTGTGGGTTATCCAAGAGATAGACATAAACCATCGCGGACTCTTTTGTTGAACTTTTTTAGGAGTACAATACCGAGTGCATTATTTTGATTTATCTCGTGGGGTTCAGTCAGCGTTTGCAATGTAAGCGCAAAAAAATGTGTTTATTTACGACATCACATTAGAATCCTGTAAATTCATCAGTGTTTCTCTACAATATTATGCATGTTTGTATTATACATCTAAACATTCCTCTTGAATCACCTTATCTATCAAAAAAAGCGTTTCAAAATCCGTTGCGTAGTTTTGAAGATTTAAGCATACATAGGGACAGACAGCGAAAGCGACTTTGTTTTATACTATGTTATGATCCCGATTGGCCAATATTTAGGTTTATTAAGTTTTTTCACTTAAAACTGACGCAGGTTGGTACTCGTGAAATGTCAAATAATTCTCAGAGACTTTGCCAATGCGTATTTCTATTTAGTTAGTTCTTTCAAGGTTTAACTATGACACAGGTTTCGTAGTACTAATACGTTTTCATAATGGAGTATTTCAAGTTGTGCAAAAGAGATTTAAAAATTTTCTGTAGGCTTATTTCTTGAGAATTTTCGAAAGTGGGGAATTCCATAGGTCGGTCTCTTCGTTTAGAAGTTTTTCTGTCGGGTTATTCGAGTAATTTTATTCATTTTTCGAATAAATTATCACAAAATAAGGGACTATTTAGTCCATTATTTTTCAATAGAAATTTAATATATTTCCATACAAGAAAATAGCAGAACTGAATCTTCAAACCGTTTTTATATACGTGAAATATTTCCAGTATTAACAGAGAAAAGAGTTTCTTCAACAATTACCAGGTCTTTGGAATTATTGAATTCGCATAATATTTTGTCAAAGTCAATATTTCCTCGAAGTTAATAGACATTTTGATAAATACGTAAATATTACGACCTCCATGTAAAAAGGACAAAGTTGCTTGGTTATCTGTCAGAAAAATGACCCTAACCTAACATTTTCAAAATTAACACGGTGAAATGTGTCAGAAATCAGAATGTCATGTCCAACCGGGATACATTATAAAAGTGAATGGAGTATAGGTACAATTCAATATTTACCATAGATGGAAAATAGTTTTTGAAAATCTATATTTTGTCTGAGTTATACTTACATATTTCATTTAAAAAAGCATTCTACTTCAAAAAGCAATTTCATCACCTTTAAAAAATTATTCTTAATTTGTGATCATGATTGATGGCACTTTCAAATTACGAATTTTTATGAGCACTGAGAATATCTTTGGTAGCTTGAGACACGTAAACGATTTCATGAACGGACTGGGAGGAGAAACCTAATCGGAACTATCATTATAAATAACACATTACATCAAAAAGGTATAATGAACACTTGAACACTATCCACAAATCATGTAGGTATATCTAGTGTGGCTCTTATTAAGTACAACCCTATTATAATAATAAAACAACCTAATTACTCTCCGTCACTTTCATCGTCGCTCGATGTTAACATATTTGAATATCGTGATATTCGACCCACGATATTATTTCCTAAATTTCGATTTATTTATTATCCATTACAAGTGAGTGGAAATAATATAAAAAGCCATTACGGAACCAGTCCATTCGGTAGAATAAATATTAATACGTTGACAGGGAATTCATTAGAGAAATTATCATCTGTGAGATGGTTGGCTTTAATTTCTGTGCTCTGAGATAGATAAACAATAATGTTTGAATAATAATGATTGTTGGAGCCTACAGAATTGTATAAGCAGATCTTTTTGGATTGAGACATACCGACATCGTTTTCAGTTCGAATTGTGATGGGAAACTTCTTTTTGTTTCTGTTTTTCCTACCTCTGTCGCCATTTGTAACGACGTACGTCTGCGAATATCTCATTTGATGAACAATTTTCGATTAATTCAGGCCTTGGGAAATAACACGCGTTATGTTGTCTTTCAAAGCGTCTATTGTTCTATAATTTTCGTTCAACTGCTCCCTAGTAAATGTATCTCGAAAACAAACAACCATCTTGTATCTTTATTATTGAGCGAAATAGAGAAAATTGCAGAATTGTCCATTCAATATAGATCAATATGGCCTTTACAGCATGTAATTTAAAGAATATTTCCGAAGATATCACAGATTTAAAATGCAGGGGCATAGCGGTGCGGCGCCGGCACTACCGTTGTTTATAAGGATTGCATATGCATTGCATCCGTGCGAAGCCGGGGCAGGTCGCTAGTACTTTATAAAAGTGAATGGAGTATGGATCTATACTCGTTCGAGGAATATTTAAACTGAATGACCTGACTCAGTTTTCTTGGATAATATTCCAATTCAAAGGATGAGGAAACTTGTACCCCCCTTAGTGTTGAAGACAGCTTGCTATTTATCCTTTCTTCTGTGAACTGAAGCATTAAATCGTTTCAATTCGAAATACAATTGTTATACCATTTAATGGTCATTTGTTCTTAATAGATCGAAAGCCTTAGGGTACATACGGTTCGATGCAATTCTAAGTGGTATCTTATCTAGTATTATTTAAGCAACATGTTGCATATATCGTAAGAAATAGAAAATACATCATTATAAATGAGTATATTAGGCTGAGTAGTGAGTACTTGTGTTCCAAATCTTTCAAAATGTTTTCCTTCATCGTTCCCTTTCGAGTTTAACTAATAATATCACGCCCAACTTGTCTGCCTCTAGATATAAACATTTTTTACCTGTATTCATATCATGGAACCCTTCAAGGTATACCGTCATAAATTAATGGGAATATTTTGACAGTGAAACCCTGCTTTGTATGGTGCCACATATGGGCCTTATTATTTTATTTGTTCTTCCTTTCTTTGGTGCCGGTGTTTTGGAGGGAGTCAATATCGCACCGCGGAACCCAAAGGTGAAAAAAATACATAAAATAAAATTATGGGTTGAATGTTTGACGGGCTTTATTTTCTACGTGTCGCTGATGGATTGTGAAATTAGTATCCTGTCGTTTCTTGAAGCTGGGTTCAGACACAGACTGTCGTTTATATGCAGACGAATTTTTGATTTTAAGTTTTTGTCACTTGGAATGAAGTTGAAAACATCAGAATTCATCGGTGAATTCTTCGGAATGTCATAACTGCAGACAGGTGTTTATCGGAATTATGTAAGAACCCGTATAGGAATTACAGTCAACAATAGAAGTAATTAATCAAGTCTCACCTGTTTGACCTGAATATTTTAAAGATTGATACTGATTTATTCGAATTGTAAACCTCCTACATAAATTCCTTCAAAGTTTCTCATTTCCCAGAAATCTTAGCAAACGTGTATTATACATTGCGAGTTGAAAGAAACCCATGTGAATAAATTGCTGAAACCTGAAACATGTCAAGTTTCTTAAGGAAAATTGGATTAAGAAAGTATATTTTAGGTACTATTAGTTCTATCAGGATGTGTTTACCGACGAACAGCCTGACAGAATTTAATTTGGCCACGGATTCTTCATCAGTGACTCCAACCTAATCGTCCAAAATCATTTTCCACCATTACAGACTTTTGGAGAAATAATAACGCTCTTATACAAAGCAACTAGGGCTCAAAACTGAGTACCAAACCAAGAAATCACGCTGAACGAATTGCACCTATGACAGATTCACGTCATAATGAATTAATATTAAACCAATTCCAGGAAATCAACACAAACTATAAACCGTTCAAGTAGGTGTTTATTTGTGGAATATTAGAAACTTGATTTTGAAAAAAGCTAGTCGATACAAATAATTGCCAAGAAACAAGAAACAGTAATTGTGCCAACCGTTTACTGTTAAATTGAGGGTAATTATTTGGTGGGAGGTAGATCTATAAATATTCAGGAACTACATTTATATGAATACTTATTACAGGTATGCCTATGCACATATTTGTATTAAGAGCAAACTTTACCTATGAATAAATGATGAAATAGATAACGATTTCAGATTATTTCGCAAAATATTTGTTTGGGCGTCCTAATTAACAAAGAATAATTGTAACATTTGACCCCTTTCCATTTAAATTTGTCAGATAAGCACTATCAATTTCTTCGTGGATTCTACCGAAGGAAATACCTAAAAATGATAACCTGACTTTGAAAGTGTTTGCAAGCCAAATTCGCGGCCAGAGCAGTCAATCAGCTGTTATTCGTCCATCTTTGCTTGGCTTCCAGAGAGATGCAAATGAGAAATTACAGTCGAATTCAGCGATAATCTTCGGAAATCATTCCTTGTTCGGATATTTTTGTCCTTTGTTCACATGATCTTGATGAATTTCGTATACACTCGCTATTTCACAACTCAATACCAATTTTTCCTCGATCAAATGTTGTGTTTCAAATATTTGAAGTGAACAATTAATCATAATTTCATAACAACACGAAAATATAAAATTCCAGCACGTGCACAATCTGAATACCTCCGGAGAAGTAGAACAGTCCGGTGATCGTGATCTCATATAAATCATTGAGGAAGGAAACGATTAGAGAAATAAAACCATCGGTAAATCATTGGAAGTGTAATTTCGTTAATGCGCCGAAGATGCATTCGACTGCCGTAGGTAAAAATTATGCTAAACTGGGATCGTTTATTAGAATATTTCCCAACTAAAACATGCAACAATAACTCTGCTTCAAGTGAAGTTTACACGCCGAGGTCGGTACACACCGTGGGTTTTTTCGTCAGACAAATCCGCGCTGAATAACTAAACCGATTTCTCGAAATCAGTAGCAGATACGACAAAACAACAAAAACCATAAATTTTTATCAAATCAACAAAGCTTCTTTTGAGGATATTCCATACTAACAGTGGACACCAAAACAAGTTCTGGAGGAGAACAGGGTCAATATTTCTCCTGGTTTAAAAGTACCAGCGTAGCCGACTCATAAATCCACGCAGAAATACTATAAAACCACGCGAAAAAGATTAACGGTTCATATTTTCAAGAGAATCAATTATTTAAAAAAATAAAAGTATTTATATGCGTTTCGAATTATTCCCAATTTTACCCGATAAAATTTGACGAAAAAATAAAAAATCTTGAGAATAATCCCTAGATTTCAATGTCTCAGAATGGCATTAATTTATAAACTCGATACAAGATAGCGATGTTGTCAGAATGTTTATCAACTTTGTCAAGACCAAAATATCTATGATGGAAAAAAGTTTGATGTAGAGATATGTGATAATAAAATTCCACAAATATGAGAGATTAACTTATTGAATTCTGAGAAGCATGAAATTCTACATTTTATACGAACAGTTTCTATTGAAAATTTATTGTTACCGGTCAATATTAAAAATAAATGTCAATGAAATACAAAATTCGGATGATAATGATGAATGTCAATACAAACCATGTATTGAATTGGAATTAATGTTCAAATTTTCTGATAGATTGTATTTCTGGATATTGAAAACTTGACATAAATTTTTTCCAAGTCCATAAAATTAGAGAGAGAGAGACACAAGTGTCAAAGTGAGATAGAAGGAGATGGGCATTTCTATGCACAAACATCAATGACAGATGAGTCCATATCTATGTTCACCCATAGCCGTCAAACATGAAGATGTGAAATATGACATGTGGTTTTTCGATGTTGATCACAGAGCTTGACACCTGTCAAAGATGATTTTTCTTCTTCCTACCAATGGTCTCTTTTACATATCAATGCGAATCTATCATCTATATTGATCTACCTCAAATGCGGATCCACTTAAAAGGTAGATCGCCGGGCCCAACTAGTGATGAATAAAATGATACTTAGCACTAGATTAGTAGATCATATGTGACGATGTTTCTATCTGTTTCGGATATAGCTCTTCTAGATGGGGGGAGGGGTTTAACCCCCTGGTTGAAAACATAGAACAACAACCACAGACCAACTGGTTGGTTAAAAACTTTTTTCATAGATATCCTAGCCGTGATGTAAATATACGGATCAAGAAGAAAGGTCAATGCAAAAAATAGCTTGGTATTCATATTTTCCATAATTTTCCCATTCCTTCAGGAAAATTGATCAAACTTTGACATTTCGCCAATAAGATCACCCCATTCGCACTGATCTACCGATTAGGGATAACTACTAATAGATCTTGGAGCTCTACTGGTCACCATTGAGTCGAAACGAACCTTATGCAATTCCTAGCTTCAAATTCGAAAAATTAATCGGAGATCTTGTTAACTTAGAAGTGCAGTTGACGGAAAGATTCAGGAGTATGCGTGTGTCCACCCTTAGCTGAAAAGGGCGAACCAATATGTTGGACAAAACAGTGCCCGAGAGCCAGTTCTACTTCGAATGTGTTCCATTGTAAATATACACCTACGTCGTTTGATGTACAAGTTTTCGATTGTTTATAACACTCCATCACGTTAGATGCCTCAGTTTACCGGACGTAGGTAGTAACAGTTCGAAATTGATCTAAATCATGACAGGAAAAGTGTGATATCGACTTCAAAGAGTCCGCCACCGTTTTCAACATGAGTTGCCTGACAGGTAGGAACGATTTTGCATACGTGCTGCAGGCTATCGCTGAAGGAAGTCATAAAAGATGATTTGGTTCTGGTATTAAAGCAGTTCCGCATGTCGGGGCTAATCATTCGATTCCGTTTTTTCGGTATCAGATGAACAGTTCTCGTTTAGGTCTCATAAATTATCAGGGGTGGACACCAGCAGAGATATATTCCAGTTTAAGTTTAATCAATCTCTAATGGACATAACATCACCAAGGTCGGTTTTTATTACAATAGGCACGTCTTTTTAAGGAATGAAGCAAATCCTTTCATGGCCCCCCCTTGGACATGGAAATTGACAAAAATCCCTTCATAGTAGTTCAATCGGTCTCTAATATTTTCAATAAAAAAATTTCATTTCAAGTACATATTTAACTCCTGATGTTGGTAAAAAATTTCTATCCATTCATGGCCCCCCTGAAAAAATTCATACCCCCTTGAAAAACTGTCTGGATCCGGCAGTGCTACCCCTTCAGTATTTTTCATTCACTCACGCATAAACTGAGTGTCCGATAAAATGATTCCGCTTGAAACCACTAATTAAAATTTCTATATCATTTCGTTTGGGCAATAATTATACGCCTAATTGTAAAATTGCAACGTTGGAAGCTCGATAGCGATCAGAAATTGGCGAAATTATTATGTGTGAGCAAAAATTATACAGACGGTATTGTTTATCGTCTATCAATTTTCAACTTGAACTAAGAATACTTGGCAGGAAAAAACCACTTTCCTATGGAATTAATACGCCATTTCTGATGGCATTATGATTTCACTTGAAAATTGGAAACCTTAACCTTCAATATACAGTCGTTCATATTATACGTCAACTGTAATTGGGTGTTGTGTAATTGAGTACAAAACAAATTGCTCAAAAAGACGAAGAAATGCAGATTTCCACATCAGTAATGTTGTTTTCGTATGAACGTTTTTGTGGAGTGTTTGTGTATCCCAAAATATTAGACAAGAAGATTTGAATATTCACAAGCACTTCTGTTGGATATGTAAGCAGAAACCCCTCTCTTTTTGCCGTTAAAGCAGTTGATGCTTACTCGTGAAAAAACAATGTTCGAGGTCTGTTCGCTTCTGTTCACACGACACCCAATTTTCTACCTATTGGATGATTCCCATCCCTTTTAAACGTTCTCCCTCCTCAAGAGTAGATTCATGTTATCATCTCACGTGATAAGGATCTACAAGGCTGCATCTGACTATAGGAGATTGGCAAGTATGAACGGTCGATTGACACCTAAAAAGCCGTGGCTTTCCGATCTCAAAATCCATTCACGACAACGTTATTTACGGCGGCCTGTGTTCAAATAACGTGGAATCGTGCATCACTCGCTGGTCCTTCGACGTAAAAATCGCATTCTCCATGAAAACGTCCCGGTATTGCCGCATTGTTTCATAATATCACATGTTCCTCCGCCCATTATGACCGTATTACTCAATTCCGCTAACGACAGTTGTTCCAAAGATATCTCACATGCGAGCCCGTAAGACCTTTTACGGCCCGAGCGCCAAACTACGTTTTCGATCTGGATTCGCGTTCATTTGTTCGACTGAATGATGGCATCTTCGCATGAGACTGATGTATTCACGAAATTATTGTGGCAGTTTACACGCCGACAATTAAAAATAGGAATCAGTCCGGTTGACACAGATATAGAGGCGGTCCAGCTCTAGTGAACTGTCCCTCAATGCCATAGAGTTGGAGATACCGATAATCGCACATCACTATTCGCATATTGATCATTTTCTAAAGGTGCGGCCACACCTTTATTTCTAAGTTGCCACTTTATGACATATATCGAAAAAGAATATTATTATGAACACAATGGGGTCGATTGGCTTCAGAAAAACATTGTAGAACTGCCACCAGATTGATCTTTCATTTTCATACCCTTCTGAATCAAGTACCGAGGCAACCATCTTTATATATATTCTATAAATCGAAATCTCCTTAGGAGCTTAAGCAATCACATCGTGAGAATCAGGAGTCGACTCCCCTACAAGGGCGGATATAGCTTATTTTCATGGGAGGGGGGTAATAACGATTGAAAAGGTACACAATGTATGAAATATTTTATGTGCACCACATTGCGTAACTTTCTCTAAAGACTACTGATGAGGGGCTTATTACCCCCCTCTACCCATCCCCCCCGTAAATCCGCCCATGGCTCTGAGCTTCAGAACAAAACTCGAAAATGAAATATGGAAAAAATTGAAACGAAATAATTCAGTAGTTATGAGGGCTACATGAACGATTTTGGTATCAAAATGTAGGTTTTCGAGGTCGCTCCATTCAATGAAAGACTTTCCAGAGCCCTAACTAGCATAGTTTAGATTTTCATCTGTCAAATGGCATTTTTTCGAAAAATCGAAATTTCAAACCGTCATAGCTCCCGTTTCTTTGGTCACAACCACCAGTGGATTGTATATTGTTAATCAGCATTGTCCAGAGTATCTCTTCAAACAATAAAATCGATATCGAAAATCCCAACTTTTTAGGTCAAAAATGCATAAGGGGTAAGAGCCAATAAAAACACCATATTTGCCATCAACACGAATTCCCTGGAAAATCTAACAGCGTTATTCAATCGATAATGTCTTCAACCCATTCGAGTCTTTCATAAAACCCAATTTGGTGATCCATATCACCCATACTTTGAATGCTGCCTCTGAGCTTCAGAACAAAACTCGAAAATGAAATATGGAAAAAATTGAAACGAAATAATTCAGTAGTTATGAGGGCTACATGAACGATTTTGGTATCAAAATGTAGGTTTTCGAGGTCGCTCCATTCAATGAAAGACTTTCCAGAGCCCTTACTAGCATAGTTTAGATTTTCATTTGTCAAATGGCATTTTTTTTAAAAATCGGAATTTCAAACCGTCATAGCTCCCGTTTCTTTGGCCACAACCACCTGTGGCTTGTATATTGTTAATCAGCATTGTCCAAAGTATCTCTTCGAACAATAAAATCGATATCGAAATCCCAACTTTTTAGGTCAAAAATGCATAAGGGGTAAGACCCACTAAAAACACCATATTTGCCATCAACACGAATTCCCTGGAAAATCTAACAGCGTTATTCAATCGATAATGTCTTCAACCCAATCGAGTCTTTCATAAAACTCAATTTGGTGATCTATATCACCCATACTTTGAATGCTCTGAGCTTCAGAACAAAACTCGAAAATGAAATATGGAAAAAATTAAAACGAAATAATTCAGTAGTTATGAGGGCTACATGGACGATTTTGGTATCAAAATGTAGGTTTTCGAGGTCGCTCCATTCAATGGAAGACTTTCCAGAGCCTTAACCAGCATAGTTTAGATTTTCATTTGTCAAATGGCATTTTTAAAAAAAATCGGAATTTCAAACCGTCATAGCTCCCGTTTCTTTGGCCACAACCACCTGTGGCTTGTATATTGTTAATCAGCATTGTCCAAAGTATCTCTTTAAACAATAAAATCGATATCGAAAATTCCACCTTTTTAGGTCAAAAATGCATAAGGGGTAAGACCCACTAAAAACACCATATTTGCCATCAACACGAATTCCCTGGAAAATCTAACAGCGTTATTCAATCGATTATGTCTTCAACCCATTCGAGTCTTTCATAAAACCCAATTTGGTGATCCATATCACCCATACTTTGAATGCTCTGAGCTTCAGAACAAAACTCGAAAATGAAATATGGAAAAAATTAAAACGGAATAATTCAGTAGTTATGAGGGATACATGGACGATTTTGGTATCAAAATGTAGGTTTTCGAGGTCGCTCCATTCAATGAAAGGCTTTTCAGAGCCCTAACTAGCATAGTTTAGATTTTCATCTGTCAAATGGCATTTTTTCAAAAAATCGGAATTTCAAACCGTCATAGCTCCCGTTTCTTTGGCCACAACCACCTGTGGCTTGTTTATTGTTAATCAGCATTGTCCAAAGTATCTCTTTAAACAATAAAATCGATATCGAAAATCCCAACTTTTTAGGTCAAAAATGGGGTAAGACCCACTAAAAACACCATATTTGCCATCAACACGAATTCCCTGGAAAATCTAACAGCGTTATTCAATCGATAATGTCTTCAACCCATTCGAGTCTTTCATAAAACCCAATTTGGTGATCCATATCACCCTTACTTTGAATGCTCTGAGCTTCAGAACAAAACTCGAAAATGAAATATGGAAAAAATTAAAACGAAATAATTCAGTAGTTATGAGGGCTACATGGACGATTTTGGTATCAAAATGTAGGTTTTCGCGATCGCTCCATTCAATGAAAGACTTTCCAGAGCTCTAACTAGCAAAGTTTAGATTTTCATCTGTCAAATGGCATTTTTTCAAAAAATCGGAATTTCAAACCGTCATAGCACCCGTTTCTTTGGCCACAACCACCTGTGGCTTGTATATTGTTAATCAGCATTGTCCAAAGTATCTTTTTAAATAATAAAATCGATATCGAAAATCCCAACTTTTCAGGTCAAAAATGCATAAGGGGTAAGACCCACTAAAAACACCATATTTGCCATCAACACGAATTCCCTGGAAAATCTAACAGCGTTATTCAATCGATAATGTCTTCAACCCATTCGAGTCTTTCATAAAACCCAATTTGGTGATCCATAGCACCCATACTTTGAATGCTCTGAGCTTCAGAACAAAACTCGAAAATGAAATATGGAAAAAATTAAAACGAAATAATTCAATAGTTATGAGGGCTACATGGACGATTTTGGTATCAAAATGTAGGTTTTCGAGGTCGCTCCATTCAATGAAAGACTTTTCAGAGCCCTTACCAGCATATTTTAAATTTTCATCTGTCAAATGGCATTTTTTCAAAAAATCGGAATTTCAAACCGTCATAGCTCCCGTTTCTTTGGCCACAACCACCTGTGGCTTGTATATTGTTAATCAGCATTGTCCAAAGTATCTCTCTAAACAATAAAATCGATATCGGAAATTCCAACTTTTCAGGTCAAAAATGCATAAGGGGTAAGACCCACTAAAAACACCATATTTGCCATCAAGACGAATTCCCTGGAAAATCTAACAGCGTTATTCAATCGATAATGTCTTCAACCCATTCGAGTCTTTCATAAAACCCAATTTGGTGATCCATAGCACCCATACTTTGAATGCTCTGAGCTTCAGAACAAAACTCGAAAATGAAATATGGAAAAAATTAAAACGAAATACATAATTCAATAGTTATGAGGGCTACATGGACGATTTTGGTATCAAAATGTAGGTTTTCGAGGTCGCTCCATTCAATGAAAGACTTTCCAGAGCCCTAACTAGCCTAGTTTAGATTTTCATCTGTCAAATGGCATTTTTTCAAAAAATCGGAATTTCAAACCGTCAAAGCGCACGTTTCTTTGGCCACAACCACCTGTTGCTTGTATATTGTTAATCAGCATTGTCCAAAGTATCTCTCTAAACAATAAAATCGATATCGAAAATCCCAACTTTTCAGGTCAAAAATGCATAAGGGGTAAGACCCACTAAAAACACCATATTTGCCATCAACACGAATTCCCTGGAAAATCTAACAGCGTTATTCAATCGATAATGTCTTCAACCCATTCGAGTCTTTCATAAAACCCAATTTGGTGATCCATAGCACCCATACTTTGAATGCTCTGAGCTTCAGAACAAAACTCGAAAATGAAATATGGAAAAAATTAAAACGAAATAATTCAATAGTTATGAGGGCTACATGGACGATTTTGGTATCAAAATGTAGGTTTTCGAGGTCGCTCCATTCAATGAAAGACTTTCCAGAGCCCTAACTAGCCTAGTTTAGATTTTCATCTGTCAAATGGCATTTTTTCAAAAAATCGGAATTTCAAACCGTCATAGCTCACGTTTCTTTGGCCACAACCACCTGTTGCTTGTATATTGTTAATCAGCATTGTCCAAAGTATCTCTTTAAACAATAAAATCGATATCGAAAATTCCAACTTTTCAGGTCAAAAATGCATAAGGGGTAA
The DNA here is from genome assembly GCA_910592335.1 of Adalia bipunctata. Taxonomy (NCBI): domain Eukaryota; kingdom Metazoa; phylum Arthropoda; class Insecta; order Coleoptera; family Coccinellidae; genus Adalia; species Adalia bipunctata. Next base: position 5,321,789 of record OU342948.1, on the reverse strand, counting down.
GACCCACTAAAAACACCATATTTGCCATCAAGACGAATTCCCTGGAAAATCTAACAGCGTTATTCAATCGATAATGTCTTCAACCCATTCGAGTCTTTCATAAAACCCAATTTGGTGATCCATAGCACCCATACTTTGAATGCTCTGAGCTTCAGAACAAAACTCGAAAATGAAATATGGAAAAAATTAAAACGAAATAATTCAATAGTTATGAGGGCTACATGGACGATTTTGGTATCAAAATGTAGGTTTTCGAGGTCGCTCCATTCAATGAAAGACTTTCCAGAGCCCTTCCCAGCATAGTTTAGATTTTCATCTGTCAAATGGCATTTTTTCAAAAAATCGGAATTTCAAACCGTCATAGCTCCCGTTTCTTTGGCCACAACCACCTGTGGCTTGTATATTGTTAATTAGCATTGTCCAAAGTAATCACAAATCCAAAGTATCTCTTCAAACAATAAAATCGATATCGAAAATCCCAACTTTTTAGGTCAAAAATGCATTAGGGGTAAGACCCACTAAAAACCCATATTTGCCATCAACACGAATTCCCTGGGAAATCTAATAGTGTTATTCAATCGATAATGTCTTCAATCCATTCGAATTTTCCAGAATACTCTATTTGGTGATCCCTATAACCCATACTCCGAGTGCTCTGAGCAAGGGCGAATATAGCTTTTTTTCATGGGGTAATAACGACTGAAGATCAGTCGCAATATTTTATGTGCACCACATTGCGTAACTTTTTCTAAGAACTTCGATACTCATGGGGGGGTTATTATGTTTGCATGTTCAACTGAAAGGAAAATGACTATAGCCTAACATTTTCAAATAATGCACGGTGAAATGAGTCAGAACGTCATGGCGAACCGGAATACATTATGAAAATAAATGGAGTATTATACCTTGACACAAATATTTCAGAAATGAAACCCTCTCGGAAATACTTCTGATATATCGTCATGTGGGGTATTCCTTTCGCGCCAAGTCCATCAATAAAATACGCAGCTTACGATAGGCCTCAATTGCATAGAGAACTCGGTGACCTGTTCCCAATTTGTGATCCGTATTCGGTGTTTTGTTTTCAAAAAAGAAAGACACCAATTAAGGCAGACACAAGTCACCATTCTTACGTCAAACGACAACCAACATTCTTCACGACAATTCGGCGTTCATCTAGTATCTACAAATACTAATATCCCAAACAACACACACACATCTTTTAAACATTTTATAGACTATATGAAATAGATTATTAGATGATCTATAAAACATCAAAATGTATTGAATTTCTAACCTAGGTTCGACGTAAAAATGTCCGCGAGATTTACGTTGAAAAATATTACTTTTTTAGACGTCTATTTTACGTAAAAAAAAGTCTTTCTATAACAAGTGAAATTTCTGTTTTTTTTTAGTTTATCCTAACTTAGTATCACGTTTGACATGTAATAGACGTTTTAGGATTTATGTTATTGTGATGACTCGCTAATGTCTATATATCATTAGATTTTTGTCGTTTTTTTTCGATCAACAATCTGATAATATTTAGATGATCCGAAAAACATCCACACTCATGACCTCTAAAATATATAACATCATAGATCTTTTTTGGAGCATTGTCGTCATGATCGAAATTGGACGTCTATTAGACGGAATATTATTTATGAAAATAGTTGGTAATATTGTACACGTATATTAGATGACATAAGATGAACGTTTGTTCAATGTCCCTAAAAAGTCTTTGTAGTGTATAGTTTTTGACATCTAAATATTGTCAATTCCAAAACAATATGGATGTAATGATTTGAAAAACGTCATATTAATGACCTGTTACTGATTTTTCGAAGAAGGGTTATATGGTCTGAAAATTAAAAAAAAAAGGACATTTGATAGTTTCAGGATCATGGTTATCCTAAGGAGATTTGGTGAGAGACTTCAAAAGTATGCAGATATAGATTTAAATTTTATAACTTCTGAATATTTTCAATATTATTGCATTTCCATCAGATCAGATTGTGAGTATGAAGAATACATACATATATGATAACCTATAAGCACACCAAAGAAACATGAAACGCGAAACAAGAAACATAAAACATTTTCATTCATAAAAACACCTCGAGTCTTATTTTATCAATGAAAACTGTGTCATGCTTCTTGTTTCATGTTTCTGTGGTGGGCGGCCCTGCTAATTATCAGATATAATATATTTTATCTACACAGTTGAAATCTCTCATAGCAGTTAGGAAAGCAAAAACAAGTTCTGATATGAAAAAATAAATAGGTATATTCATAATAATAAATAAATAAATAAACAATTCAAATGTATGAAAAATATAAATTGTGTCAATGACCAATGTAGTCGAGACAATTTGTTTAAATGAAAATATATATAACAATGTCCTAGGCACTGGCACTTTGTGAGGATTTTCTCTTCGTTGTCTCATATTCGTATCGTTGGTTTGCAAGGCGTAACCAGTCTTGAATTGCCTTTTTTTATGGTCGTGTCGTTGAGATCTGCCGAGGTTTCACTCTCGAACAGATTATAAACAGCCTCTGGAATCAACACACAAACCAAAATAAGTGATTTTTTTTTATTTTATTGCAATTAAGTACAACTTTTAAAAACAATCACAACAAATGTCTAAGATGATCTGAAAAACATCTAAACATTTCCTCGAAGATTTCAAACTCTAGAAACTCAATTATTCTTCAAATCCTGATTGAATCTATATTTTGTGCTCGACTTTTTGACTTAAGCGTAATGGTAATATTTTTCAGCAAGTTTTTCAAGTCGAGTGGTTCAGTATTATTTATTACTCAATCAATATCTCAAAGAGGTCTATCAATAGACTTCTTAGATAATATTCTTTCCAAGTTATTTATTCAGAAAAATATTACTACTATGATAGAGACTTATAATTTCAGCCCTACGAAATCTCCAACGCAAATTATGAAATTCTATAATTTGAAATTTCAGATGATCTTGAAATATTTATCCTAAAATATTTGAAAAGATTTCAAAACTGATCATCGTGTGTAAACTATAAACATATTTTCAAAAAGAGCGGATTTCAGGTATAATATACCTGGGATAATATCTAAATAAACAGAGTATTCAAAATTGTGATAACAAACATAACAGTTCAATAGAACGGTTATTCAAAAGATGTCATTCAATTCAATAGACTCCTTCAGATGATCATTCTATGAAAGGTTACAGATTTCTAATCACAATATACCTACCTAATTTACAATAGTTAATCATTAATTAATCAACATATTCTTCAGTAGAACACATGTTATATGTATAATATTCAGGGAGTAGTACCTAATCAAAAGTTATTCACTAGTGAACGGTTGTCTGAAAGATATCATTCAATCGACTTTCCTAGATCATCGGATCATGAAAGATAACAAATATCCAATTTTATAATAATTAGCTTATCTCAGTGCCACCACATATTAGGAGGAACACATTTTAGGTACTACACCGGGAATAGTAGGTTCCTATATAATTCAACATTACATATTCACTTTTGAACGGTTATCTAAAAAACATCATTCTATAGATCTCAATAGATGATCCATCTATGGAAGATATTTTCATTTAAGATCTACCATAATACCTATTTTGCTTGAATCCAAAAATGCAGGTTAGTTTTTGAAAATTATAAATAAATCTCATTTTTATAACAGTGATCCCAGACCTGAACCATCTACATTTCAAGAGCTAAATGATGAAGAAATTATACTTACTAGAACTAGGTACCATAAGCAATATTTGCACTCATCTTCTTCAATTGTGACAGCACTGATCACTAAATACTTTATTCACTAAGCTAAGGCGAAAGCAAAAACAATCACTATTCGACTTGACCTTTTGACGAAGCAGTGTTCTAACGAAATGATCAGGTTCAAATGTCTTCCTATCTATAACCCTATCCATCCGCTATCCCTGTATTACCTATATCAGAGTTGTCTCTGCCTATATGAACTTTAACATTTGTCGGTTCGGTTCGGCGGTTCGTTACCACGTGATCGAGCCCGATATAGGAGTTCGCATCTCGCTCTCTTTTCTCATCGTGATCGCATAGGATCACCTATTTTATTATATTTTATATTTTAACGGAATATGGAAACACGCTCACATTTGAATAGGTGCTATTCAAGTTATCGATTTCGTTTTTTTAAATTTAACGTAGATAAATTGTCTGACCCACCTACTTACGGTCGTATCGAAATATTAGAATTTATATTTTATTTCCAGAGCACAATATGCGTCATCTGACAAGATTGCCAGATTCAGAGTATTATATCTTGATAATTTATTACTAATGCGATTTTGATCTATTATGTATCGAAATAAGCAGAAAAAATGCCCTTTTCAATAATACTTTGTTTCCAATGCATTTACATCTGAAGAAAAAGATTAACATTCCGAAAATATTGAAGGCTGAAGAAACTAGGAAATTTTTGACTTTTTTTTTGGGGGGGGTCAATTTTTCCCTGATGTTGGAATGAAAATTCAACGATGACATTTTCAATCATCTAGGACGAAACTGAAATAATAACACATATGAAAAAATATACCTAGTGAGCCATTTGAAAGAAATCATTTCCGGTATAACCAGAAGTGTACTTCAAATATTTTCTCTCATTTAAATTATGCCCAAGTGAACGTATTCCACATGAAGAAAAAAACGAAGTCGATACATTATATAGCGTGTTTCCATATTCCGTTGACAGCCGGTATAGCTCTCTGTCAGGCTGCACACCAAAGAAACATGAAATATTTTCATTCACAAACACACCCCGTGTCATCCAATAGTTGAAGAGAAAAAAAAGGACCATAATTTATAATTTTTTCAATAAATTGGGTAGAAAATATTTAAAATGTAAAACCATTCATATTGAATGCTGAAAATGCCAAAATATGTTAACGTAGTTTACGTGTCATGGATTGCCGTGCACGTTCAAGGATTTTTCTTCAGTCACTAACTTTTAGGGGTGATATTTCGAAAGGGGATGCGCTGAGAAAGTTTTGTTATAGGGAGGACCCATCTTAAATTTCATGTGCTTAATTTTGTCGCATGAATTTAAAAACAACCGGTATGTCTATGCGTATCTGCTGGTCGAATTCATACCTAAATAAATTATTATTTTCAATATGATGTTATTAAAATTGTAGCATAGCATATCCGAAAAACGTGAAAAAATTGCTCATTTCTCTATTGCATCAAATGGATATTCTATAAACATTTTAAAAACGTATGGTCGAAATGCAATATTTCCATCGACATCTTGAAAACATTCATAATCTTTGGTTGAGTGACTTTATATAAATAATACTTCTTAAAGAAATTAATCAATTCACAATTCTTCGACCTTCGAAATTAGATATTTTATATATGTATTCTAGATGACTAAATAATGTCGAATAATGATGTCTAAAATCGATGTGACATGGCATATTTATTACACGTCAAAAAGTTATTCTTTTTTCGATAGTATCAATTAGATATCATATAAACGTTTCAAAAACGTGTGATCGAATTGAAATACAATTATTGACATATTTGAGACATACAAAACCGTACGTTTAAAGACAATATATACAGTATATATCTAAAAAATGTCAATCAATCTACTGTTTTATGACCATATGAGTTAGATGTTTTATTCATGTATTTTAGATGACAAAAAACAGCCAAATGTTGATGTCTAATATACGTAAAACAAAAGATGTCCATTAAACGTTAAATAAAATACCCCCTCCACGATTTTAAAAATTTGATATTTAATATACGGCTTTTAAATGTGTAATCAAAAAGCTATACATTTTTGGATATCTGCAGGATATAAAAAATTCTTCTGGTCTTAGATAATGCATCTAAAGGATGTTTTCTAGACATCATGTATAGAAAACATTTTATTTAGATAATCTAATTTCAATCAGAATTTAGAGCAAGATGGCTTTAGATCACTTTTGATATCGATTAGATGTCATTTAGATGTGAGTGTGTTGTTTGGGATGTGCGCGGTAATTGAGTGATACTTCAGCGACAGACCGAACATTATCCAATTCTAGAAGCGACGACAACCGATAACAAGCTTTCAATTAAAGAGATTTTTCTTCGAAATATAGCGGATTCTTTATTAGCGTTGATTCTCCAGGAAGGAGTTTACCGCTTTATGCTCGAACAGAGACACCATTTCGTTCACTTTATGTTATATCTATTCAGGAAGTAACTCTTATAATTCATCTTAAGGCCGAAAAACTAACAAAGCAATTCATTCATTGGCGCTCAGACTAGGGGTTCTTCCTCCCAATCTCTCACAGAAACCGGAAAATCTACCCCATCACCTTCCGTTGTATAAACAGGAAGACACCAAAGGAATGGATTCCTTCCAAACACCTCAAAGAAGTTATCCTTAAGTCCCACATCGAAACTTCTGATGTTCAAGCTCGATTTGAAGATCGGTTTACGCATGCTCTCTATCGTAGTCTCGTTCTTCAATACCAGATAGCAGTGGTAGAACAGCAGAGTCACCGTGCTAAACCCTAAGAGTATAGCCATGAAGAAGAGCGTCACTATTTGAAAACACACACCGTGTAGTTCTCCAGTCCTCCACAGTCTATACCCGTCCGAGTATGTCGTGGACATCACGTACACACAACCGACGATGGTGTAGAAGAGGAAGAGAACGAAGAATTTGTAATTGGCGAAAGAAACGCAGTTGTTGATCCATGGGCAATGGTGGTCCATTTTCAAAACACACTTCCTGCAAGAAGAACAATGGTGGCATCTATCTGGTTTTACGTTTCTACACTTCTCGCAGTATCTTATGGATCCGTTGGGATTCACGTTTTTTATCGGCAAGCGTAAGGAGAATTCCTTCAGAAGATTGTGGCAGGTCCTCATGGTGTCTGCTTCAGCCAATTTTCTGTAGGTGTTGGGTGGTAGTTTGAACTCATCTGGTACACCGCAAGATCTGGTGCATATCACTCTTAGGAAAGACCAGTAGATCATCAGGAAAATTAGTCCAAAAATCATAAGATAGTTGAATTGCTCTGTTCTCCCCTCTGTCCAGCGACAAACGTCTATTATGTAAATGTACGTAGCCCAAACTATTATACCAATAACCATTAAAACCGGTATCCATCTTAAGATGTCGAAGATCGTATACCATCTGCTTTTTTTTCGGTATGAGTGAATATCTTCCATACGTCACATTTGAAAAGATCAGTTTCCACAGAATAGAATATAGCTGCTGATGACAGAACTCAGAAATCGACAAAAGTTCTGCTCAAAGATTTAATTCAAGATATCGACAAATTCACATAAGGGCTGAACGAGAATAAATCCTCTATCACAAAAACGCCCATATCTCTTGAACCAATTGAGAAAAAATCAAAATTTGATCATAGTTAGCTTTGTTATGAACGTCAGAAACATGTGGAACATTTACTTCATATATTCCAACTCTCTGTCGCAAAATGTCAAGCGAAGTGAAAACACGAGAATTTATAGTGAAACTTTCTCAAAATAATCAAAAATGGAGCTTCGAAAGAATCGCAAAAGAGGCTCGCGTTCCTCCGGAAACGGTATCAAGCCTTTCAGGACGGAAAGTGGCCCAAATAGTGGGTTGTTCGCAGTCAACCGTTCAGAAAATCAAGTCGAGTTGTGGGCTTAGAACATACGAAGTGCAGAAAGTGCCAGACAGGAACGCTGTGAAGAATCAAAAAGCGAAATCAAGAGCAAAGAAATTAAAAAAAGATTTCTTGAATATTTTTCCTGTTGCGTGATGGACGACGAAACCTATGTCTTGGCTGATTTTTCGCAACTTCCTGGTCAGGAATTTTATACTGCAGATTCTCGTGGAAATGTTGACGAACAATTTCGCGTGAAGAAACAAGCAAAGTTTCCTAAAATATTCCTGGTTTGGCAAGCAATTGGCACTTGTGGGAAAAGGAGCAAATTTTTCGTTGGCCAAGGCTCTGTTGACTCGAAGATATACATCGAGGAATGCTTGAAGAAGTGACTTTCACCATTTTTACGTGAGCACGATGTGTCAACAATCTTTTGACCAGATTTAGCTTCATGCCACTACAGCAAGGCCACCAAGGAATGGTACGAAGCTAATGGGGTGGTTTTTGTCCCCAAAGAGGCCAATCCACCAAATTGTCCAGAACTCAGGCCAATCAAAAGATATTGGGCCCTGGTAAAAAGAGAATTGAAGAAGACTAAGAAATCAACGAAAACATTAGCGGAATTCAAGCAAAAGTGGAATACAGCATCCCAGAAAGTGACTGAGAACACTATAAGAAGCATGATGGGAAGAATTCCAGAAAAAATCCATGAATTTTGTAAAAAATATTTTTGTTTTTTTTATTGTAAAAACAGTTTTTATTAGAATTAGAAGATGATTCGAAAATGAGTTTGATTTTCGAAATCGGTCCTGTGGTTCAAAAGATACAAGCGTTTTTGTGATAGCGAATTTCTCGTTCAGTCCTATCGGAATGTAGAAACATCACACGGGGTAAATCTTACCTTGAGATGCTGAAGAAGCTTGGTCGCTTGCACGCAGAACTCGTTCTCGAATCTTTCAAGACTGCCGTAATATTCGCATACGAGAAGATCTCTCGCCTGTCTGACCAGAGATTTTTTCGAGCGCTCGTAATTCTTGTACAAGCCGCTAAAATATCTGTCAACCAGGCTCGCCACGTCTCCTTTCGCCTGAAACAAAAACCTCATTCAACATTATGGGTAAACCATGCGAAATAACATTAAGTAACACCCTGTATAAGACACTGTTGCAAATGCTGCCTTTAGAGTTCAGTTAACAAATTTAGCTCCACTCACACTGTGAAAATAGATACTATTATACTAAATTTCACCCTATTATGACAATATTATAGTACCGATAGGCTCGATAGCTCTGTGGACTGAGTTCTCGGCTCCTCACTGAAAGTTATTGGTTCGAATTCCAGGTCGTTTGAGACTTTTTTGCCAACTGTTGGGTTGAAAATTGACAATACTGTGGCTTGAGCAGTTTGACACAGACAAAGGCTAACCAGAACTCTTATAAAGTCTTCTCTGAGATTCTGGGATTATAAGAATTGAATTCCGAAGAGAAGACTATATAATAAAGAAAGAACTACTTATTTCAGCAAGTGACTTGATTTCGGCAATAAAGATGATTAAGTTGATACGTCAAAGACCATAACGAATAAAATTTTTCATTCGAAATGATTGATACGAAGATCGAGAGGCATCGACGAAATCATCAATTAACATCATAAAGAACGAGTTACGACTTACGTGAAACGCAATAACCTCAATCGTTGGAGGTACGCGAAACTGGGCTTTTGAATTTTTAAGGTCAAGTTTAAGATTATGCGCTCGATCGGAATGAAACAATTTGCATAACCATTACCGAATAAGATCGCATCGACGTGTGATGTTGATGTACTCCTTGGTCGTTGCGCCGCATCATAAATTTGCGAGATATGCGATAATCATGAGGTTTCATTGAGAAACCGGCGGTTTATTTTCGGTTTATCTCTCACGATCGGTATTCGCACCTCATTAATGTGGTGGAATTGAAGAGTTGCAATGCAACGGGTTCAGATTGCTTCAGGAAAGGATCTCCTTCAAATGGGTCATAACCAGCAGTGTGAGTGTTCGAGACGGATTTTCTTACGTTGCCCCGATTCGTTTTACGTCAGAACAAAGTCCGTCGAGGGTCGAGCCCAGCTGGTGTCGGGAGATGCCCCAACGTATGTGGGTGGATCAATACTAATCAGCTGTCGATGAACTGCAACGGCCGCTGTCGAACTGAACCTCCAGGTGGCCGTCTGGCCGTGTTCTGTTCGCCTCGGGATAATATACTAACTGACAAAGAAAATGCAACACCCAGAAGGAGCTGTTTGAATTTTAATTTTTTTTGGTAAAACATAGACAGTATCATCATCATCAATCAGCCCTTTGATCCGCTGCTGCTATATTAAAGGCCTCCCTCATTTTTGCCCACTGTCCTCTATTTTGAGCGCTCTACATCCAGTTTGCGGTTATCCTCTTGATATCGTCGGTCCACCGCGTTAGAGGTCTTCCTCTGTTTCTTTTGCCTGCTCTTGGTCTCCACTCGAGCAACCTCTTCGTTCTTAGACAGTATAGCAAGGAGTAAATGATTAAAATTTGAAGGAAAAAAACGAAGGATTTACAGTTTTTTATACATTTGTTAATAATGTGTTTGTCCAACGCGGTTATCTATACACTCCCGGAAACGTCTTGACATTGATGCAATAAGATGGTCTATTTCTTCTTTTTTTTATGTTGTGGTTTTCACGAAATGGAATATCCTGTAATGTTCAGAGAACATCGTGAGAACAAAGGGCAAGCAGGTAGAAATTGGTGTTTTTCTTGAATTTCTGGAGGTTATATGCCTCGGGGAACACCTCCCTAGGCAATGTGTTCCAAAGCCTCGCTGTTCGTTGGATGAACGAGTCTTTGAAGAGAGATGTTCTGCAGGTCTCCAAAGTTACCACGAAGGGGTGTGAAGACTGAACTTGACGGGTTAGTCTGGAAGAGACTGCCAGAGGGGGAACGATTGCTGATAATTCAGAAGAGCATCGCCCATGGAAATATCTATAAAATAGAGACAGATCGCTCACTTTTCTACGGTGTTCCAGAGAAGTGAGCGAGCTTGTAAGCGATGCATCACCGACGAGACGAATTGCCCTTTTTTGTACGGAATCCAAGAGTTTTAGGGTGTGTTTAGCTGCAGCACTCCAAATATGGGAACAGTATTCCAGGACAGGTCGAATCTGTGCCTTATAGATCATAAGCAGCTGACCTGAGGTGAAATAGCTCCTGGCACGAAACAGAAAACCAAGTTTTTGGGATGCACTTTTAGCAATGGATCTCACGTGATTCTCCCAGGAAAGGTTACTGCCGACAGTAATGTCAAGCATCGAAATGGATGACTTCAATGGTATGCTCACTCCCGACAATTTTACGCTGGGCACAGTAAGATCGGCTTTTCTAGAGAAAAGACATGCTTGTGTTCTGTTTGCGTCTTGAGGGATACCATCCCAAGCTACCTGTACTTCATGTCTCAGAGCCGCCAAAGTCCGTGCTTTTCGGCAATTTGCCTCAGCAACAAACTTTCATGTTACAATCGAGAAATTTTGCCGGCAAAATTTCATCTCTTGTGGTATTATATATAAATACACTTTCAATCAAGATGAAAATTCATTTACTCATTTGTGCGTGAATGTCAGAAATGAGTATTTGTTTCTTCAAATATTGTGCATTCTTCACAATCAGCAAAATACGTTGAAAAAATGGTTCGTATGTGTCTTGTTTGTGGTGAATTGGACTATTTGAATCCTGATTTGAGTTTACACTCTTATAATTCTAAGTAACAGTGGTGTAGATTGTTCGATCTTTAGAATTTCACATTTCAGATTCCCTTCCGATATTGAGAGGAGGAACATTTGGTTACCAACTCAGAATCTGTTTCAATGTTCGGAACATTGTATGAATTCGTCAAAAGAGTTGATTCACATGTAATTTTATTTCCATTCTTCAATACCGATAACACCACGCCACTGAACCTCTCAAAGTTAAATGCTTCAATGTTGCCACTGCAGTATCTAATGGTTTTGCTATCCTCCTTCCACTGATTGAAAACTTCATCAATTCTAAAACTTAGGAAAGTGATGCTGTGTCTCCTCTTCTATGGTCTGAGATAAAAATTTTATGTTAGTTTTTAAAGAAAGCGCCCACTTTGATTCTTTGAAAGACCCACCATACCAGTTGGGTTCATTCTGAGAATCGCTCAGTATTCCGAATTCCGCAATCCTTTCTCACACACCGGATAGAAGGATGAATTATTGTGTCGGCGATCATTCAGTGAGATATCCCATAAGCGCCGACAATGAATGGTTTAAATGAAAAAAAAAATGAGTAACCACAACACAATACCAATTTGTTTCTCTTCGAATGGACAGACGTTTTTAAATTTAGTGACTTATGTTCCGTATAATAATTAACGATTAAATGTTTTACTGACAGTAATCTGCGATCACGCCCTCGCATAATTACAGTATTTTCTGCAAAACGTTCCGTAAGAGGAAATGAATTATTTCAAGCATCGACATTTAGGACAGTCCTCGATAGATCTGAATCGATTCCACGTCACGGTGCACCCGAAGCACGAAGATTTTGTGAGAAAATTCCATAAAATCGGCGTCGGTTATCAGTTGTTACATCGACGATCACCGTGTCAATTCCGAAGACAATTGATGGCCCATCGACGAGGACTGAGAGTCGGCTTAACGAGAATTTCATGTGGGAAATACGGGAAGCTTCGCCGGTCTCTCTGAAGAACTCGGTATTTCGTGGAATTCGAAATGAACGAGAAATCATTACGGACTCGTCCACAAATGCCGAAGCAGCAGAGACGGGTAGTTACCACATAAACGAATATGAAATATCACTGGAGAACTCAGAAGATACCTGTAAAATATTCCATTGAGATTGAATTTGTTGTCATAGAACGCGGAAGGTTATTTTTCAGTTTGGATCCATTTTGATTTTCGTACTGAAAACGCTTGAGAAATAATTATACAAGTATTATGCAAACAATTATAAACTCTACCTTCTATATACAAATGTAAAGCAAGGAAGAATTATGAAATGTACCTTCTATATGAAAATGTATAGCAAGGGAGCAGAGTGATCAGTTGTAATCTATGTATGTATGGTTTACTAGCGATTTACTAACGAATTGACTAACGAAAATTGATTAACAACTGACAAAGTACTGGATAACAACTTACGACTAAGTACTGACGAATTACTGATTAAAAACTGACGAATTACTGCTTAACAACTGATAGCTTGTCTCTGTAACATAGGGTATCTAAAGACAGGCTGGAAAATAAAGGAGGTTCATTTCCTCTCTGAGTAAAACAGGGAGAGATCAACAATTGATTGGGTGTCAGAATCGAAAAACGCCTCGCTAAGCCAACAAAGTGCTGTCATTTGCCTTTTTTGACTTTAGTGGGAAAAACAACCCATTTCTTGAATCTACAGACCAATGAGAAACTGTTAAGACTTCAGAGGTATTCGATGTCTGGCATGTGTTCCCTAATGCAATTTGTTCTGCAATAAATGGGTCACCACATATTTAGTTTTATGAGCTTATGCTGAGAAACTGATTGAAGGATCACAGGAAATGGTTATTATCTCAAAAAACTAGATAAAATTCACAAACTTGAAAAAGTATCTTGGGTTGAGAACGCCTTCAATAGGTATTATGGAATGTATTTTGTCCAGATGTTGCGTAGTGAGACCAACAAGCCTCATTGACACAGCATACAGAGTGTAACAGCTAAATGGAATAAATTCGATAACGAATAAATGTGGGCGTGTTGGGAAAAACGCTCGGACACGTCGATTTGTAATTTTAAAGGCGCCTATTTTTCAAGAAAATAATATTATATAGGGTGTTCCATGTGGCCGTGGCCAATACCAACTTTCTTATTTCAAATGCAACCCCCTGTATATTATTTATTTTTTGGATTCTTCAGAGAATTCTAGACACAATTCATGCACAATATTCTATACCTATCTTTAACTATTTCGGTATCAAGTGTTTTCAGATTTATTGCAAAAATCAACATATCAAATAAAGATTATTTTATCTCACAAATTCGGTACATTACACTCAAAACTTAAAAAGTAATACTGATTATTTCTCAATTATTAAAAAAAAGGAAAAAAAACATTAATGTCAATGTAGGAAATGTTCAAAATGCTCGCCGCGAACGTCTTGGCAACATGCTAATCTGGTGTAGAATTGTCTTCTAACGTTACTCAACATTTCAGGCGTTTTTGCTTACTTTCTTCATATCACGAGGTAAATGGGAAATAAGTATTGAGTGTAATGTATCGAATTTGTGAAATAAAATAATTTTCATTTAGAATGTTAATTTTTGTAAAAAATCTGGAAACACTTAATATTTCTGAAAAAGTTGAAGATAGTTATAGGACATTGTACATGAATTATGTATAAAATTTTCTGAAGAATCCAAAAAATAAATAATATAGAGGGGGTTGCATTTGAAATAAGAAAGTTGGTATTTGCCACGGTCGCATGGAACACCCTATATAATTTAATTTTCATGAAAAATATGCGCATTTAAAATTACAAATCGACGTGTCCGAGCGTTTTTCCTTACACCCCCTCATTTATTTGTTATCGAATTTATTCCATTTGGCTGTTACACTCTATATATTCAACTTCAAATAATTGGGAATGGTCACTTCTATTTTCTAATGGCTCCTCGAATCAATTTTTCTTTCGATATAATCTCTGGAACATTCCAGATCTTCCAGTCATACAAACTCCCCTTCCTCTTGTTCTCTCGAGTACTCAATAATGAGAACGTTCATGTCGTTCATTGGCTTTTAATTAGTTTTATTGATATAACAACCCAGTTTCTAGGTTATGCAACTTGAAACGTGATCACGATGCCCATTTTTCTGTTCAATTTACATCAAGATTTATAATATGAAGCATATCTGAATAATTGCTACAATAAACATCACTGCTTAAGGGTCTTCGTCCCTGAAAAAAAGGGAATCAGAAACGATTTATTTTTTTTTCTGATTGATGAAGGGATGTATGAGTGTTTGAAGATAAAAATAATGAAAAAAATATTTGATAAGTATTGAGTGAATTAAAAGGATATTCCTCATCATTTTTGGTTATTTTGTAATATTTCCACCATCAAAACGGACAAATATTTTTGTGTTTTTTCATTTCAGTAGATATTGAAGTCTATCAGTTAGTTAATCAAACGTCTATCCTTTTTTTTCAGAATTTACCGTTTTTTTTGTAAAAAATATTACAACAATGTGATGTTTTCGCGAAATTTATTTCCTTGAATTTTTCTTTTCGAAATGATAAATATCCATTTTTATCAAAAACAATTTATTAAGGTTTGTTTTAGCCGTCGATTAGTGAAAATTAATTGTTTCTAACAATTGTGGATTCTAACACGGAATTGAATTTCTTTTAAATGACACGCCTCGCAGGTACCTCCTTCCAGATGACTGATGAAGGAAAGAGAGAGTATTTTACAACCAGAGTGAGATCTAGTTCAGGGTAGGATTTCTTGTTATATCCTCTGCGCTCCAAAATTTGTTTTATTAAGCTGAATAATCCAATAAATAAAAATTAATGCACTGTACTGCCATCTGGCGGTAGACGTTTCCTATTTTGAAGGCTAAAGACTCTTTGGGCTGTTTTCTGGATGAAATTAGATAAATTCGATACCATCACTGTAGTTTCAACCAGGAATTAATCAGAGTGAATTGAAATGAATCTTCGACTCTAGAAAAGTATCATTAGGGATTTTAGTCTCCAGAGTTTCTATTTCAATTGCAGCTGATTTGGAGTGAAATGCTGAAACCTGTCTGTCACTAACAATCCTGATATTTGCTTCGCTCTCGAGAGTGTGCTCTTCATGTTCTACAGAACCATCGTGTCGCGCATAGAATAATGCCATTCAGTCACAGACTGGCGCGATCCGAAATACTTTATGGGCCAGTTACCAGTAAAAGTGATATATCGCTTGGTACAAGTCACGAGCATCATTACTATTTAGTGTATCAAGCTTTGTGCCATTTTCCAACTGTCTTTGTGTCTGCTTTTAGCCGCAGGTGTAATATGGTGTGTTCCGGCATGTGATTAATGTTTTCATTCATCTTTATATTCTATGGAGGAAGAAGTTTTGATTTTTATCTGTGACAGCAGAATGCTAGATATTCTTGAATATTCCATACGTGATAATTAGTTTGTCCGTATAGATAATACTCGACCATTTGGTCCAATGCAAGACGATCAATTCATAACCTAGTTCTCTTTGTTGATGTGGGTTAAGGCTGTTACACCCTTTGCCAGAAAGCTCGAATTCCGCTAGATGGCACTACATGAAAATACCCAGCAATAAAAATTCAAAACTCCCAATATTTCAATAGCCCCGCCTATTCTTGCCGAGTTACTTCGAACAAAATTTTCGACAGAACAGAATGAACATCTGGTATTATTGCAATTTATGACACCATAATAAAGCCCACCGCTCTATTTACCTGATGTAAAAGGGAACCGAAAGGATCGAAACGTTCGTCAATTCTGGTATAGAAAGAAGAATTGTGTGGGCATCGTTTCCTCAGATCGATAGAATTACCGAAACTGCGTCATTGGAATATATTTAGAAATAGTGAAATTTATTTATTTTCATACCTTACTACCTATCAATAACATCATGAAAGTATTTCACCAAATTCCATGATAACAATTATTAAATGAATATTCTAAGACCTTGTTTATATCAGAGGTTCAGAGATACCTACGTATTATCAAATGGTTTTCAATTTCATTTCATAGTCTTGTTTGATACACAATGTAATAATATAGAATATTAGAAAGAATACGAATATTCGAAATAAAATGGCTGTTTCAATTGATTTGACACTAGTTATAATGAGCCCATCGAGCGCTCAAAAATATTTCGTTTTTCTATTATTTCACTGAAGAGTAGGATCATTTATGTTTAGGGATGAAAAATCTGAATAAATGACGTATTGGAAATTCTCTCCTCTCCTGGTAAAACCCAAAATGTCTCCATTGAGTATTCCTCTAATGTGTCAATGGTGTCACTCACCTGAAAATAATTTAGAAGACAGAAGGAACAGAGGACCAATATAAGATCCAGGAGGGATTATCAATGAACTAATTCATCATAACAGAAGTTAGTTCGAAAAAATATTATCAAATGAAAGACAATATGGTTTTATTGAAAAATTTTATTGATATAATAAGAATTTTATTGATATAAAGTTTCGATAAAAACCTGCGATTACGCATTCAAACAATGCGGAATTTGCGAAATGAATTAGAGTCATTACTTTTGCAAATTCAACGTCACGCTTGCGTTTACAATGTAAGGCACACCATATTTATAACAGTTTATTCCTGTTCCCGAGTTTTTAATCCTCTTGGAATTCTTGGATCGATAATTTCTGGAAGAATACAATTAATATAAAACTTTTCCAATTTCGGAATCATGATACTGTGCCAGAAGTTTATATCTACTTCGATTCTTTGGACATGAAAATCATCATCAGAATAGAAAACCAGATCGCAGTATCGTCTTCTGCATATATTCAGTTGACCTTGGATCTGAAAAAAATAATTATGGTTTCGTTTCAACCTGAAAAAAAAAGATTAATAAAATATGAAACGGCGTTTGAAATCTGATTTCTCACCTTACTTCTTCTCCATTGATAGTATAACAATGTGGTTTCGAATAATCTTTCAGTTTTCCCTTGATTGACTGGAAACTCTTTACCTCTATCAAACCATCATCTCCAATCAATCCATCGGGAGAAGCACCTAAAAATGGAAAATCCACATCAATAAACAATCCACATCGTTTGACTTTGACATTTTTCAGTCTTTCGTATATCTCTATAGCGACTTTTTCATTCACCCTTCCATACAAAATACCGGGAGTATTCACCGGATTTTTATACAGTAAAGCTTTTACTAAATTATGACAAGGGGTTGTTGCTCTTCTTTTGACCACTGTACCAAAGTTCGAGGCTGTCAGATAGTCCTGCCTCAATTCCCTCCATAAGGAATTATCATGCTGCCCACGAGTTTTCTCCTCAATTTCTTCCAATTTTGAACGATCTGAAATTCTATCTTTCAGTTTGTTCAGAAAGAGGGTTTTCTTTACTGACATTTCCCCCTGAGGAATGTCAGGCTGGGCAGCATTTGGTCCGTAATTCATGTCAGGACCATTTGAAAAATCTCTTCTCTTTTTTGGTTGGCTTTTTGTACCCTCATTTCTCTTATCATGAATCCGCTTCCTTTTCGCCAAAATTTTACGCGTATTCTCCCCAAGACGGCCTTTCCAAGTATGGAGATGCCACGCAGGTCCAACAGAGTGAGAAATAGCAGCTCCATAAGCACGAGTGGTATATGAAATGGATTTACTATAATTAACTCTTTTTCCTCCCGTGCATTTAGCGACGAGTGCCATATACCTAAAAAATCAACAAATTTCAATATATATCTATGAAAAATTCAGGTATGAATATGTTATTCGCAATAGCCGAAATCGGCCACTGTCCGAAAGTTATGCTCACAACGCGTTATGGGTATCCAAATTTACCCACGATGCGAATAGATAATTTTTTTCGAGCACTGAGTAAAGCGGAATACCCAGAACGCGTTGTGGGTAAATTTGATAATCCACAATGCGAATCCTATTTTAGCGCGCTTTCATTCTGCGTTGTGGACAATTCATTTTACCCACGTCGCGTTCTGGGAATTGCATTTCACTCAATGCTCGAAAAAAACCACATGTTCGCATTGTGGGTAAATAAGATACCCATAACGCGTTGTGAGCAAAAATTTCGGACATTGGCCGATTTCGGCTATTGCGAATAACAATATGTAGATAAAAGTAGAATGAATGGAAAATATATTGGAAATATTTAAATTGAACTCTCATACCTTTCGGCTTGGTTTGTGGTTTCATTGTACACTAATCGATCAGCCTTATTTTTCATCGGTTCCACTATTTTCAGAACTTCTTGAAAAAAGGACTGATTCATAATCTTGGTGAGATCTTCCTCTCCTGAATCCTTTCTCTTACAATATGAATCTCTGTGAGAACAAAATTACTATTTATCAAACTTATGTTCTCTGGTACTGGAGGTTGAGAAAAAATCGATAAGTACTCACCTGCAATTGCTGTGATTCCCAAAAACATGGTAAGGAGCATTTCCCAAATCTTGTCGCAATATGGCTGAATCATCTTCATTGTTTTTTACGATGATCCTCACAGATTTCACGAGTCTTTCGATATTATTTATATTTTTATTCTTCCTCGTAAGTATTTTTCTATTAGAAATACCGAAAGAAGTGTTTTTAGCAAGTCTGTGCAATTTGTCGCTCAAACATCGGGTCATATGATTGGCACATTCAATTTTTATCACTTGCCGACCATAAGGTACCTTTTCTACTACCCTTGCATACACGCTCGAATCTCCATCACCTATAACATTTTAGAATTGTCCAGTTAATATTAAAAATGAATATTGTTGTCTGCTGATTTACCTATTAAGTATTTGTATAGAAGTCCGTGCTGTTCGACACTTTTACAAAAACCTTCTACAATTATTTCCTGTTCCATTCCAGTTGAAGGACCGCTGTAATTGAGTGCACAATGATGTGGCCGGGAAGGTGTATTTCGCATTTTGTAGTATGCACACGCAGAACACGTTTTATTCCTTACTCCTAGAAATAGTGGTTTTTTCGTCTGTGCACCAATAATAATTCCCTGAAAAATTAGCATCCCATTGTTTTATTTTTTATTTTTGATACCCGAGAGCGAAGATCATAAGAATTATTCGCGTTATAACAGTTATCAGTTTCAATGTTTATAGATACTCACAAGTCCCGAAGGTGCGTTGTATCCATGTCCATAACTACGCTTGCTCCATCCTCCATCTACTATGACAGTTATGTAGGGAGTTCCATCTGCACACACGTTCCCTTTTTCAATAGCAATCCTTTTTTCCTCTTCGCCAGCCTTTTGCATATTTTCGAATAATTTTTCTTCCCAGATCTAAAATATTGTCGATACTGTATTAAGTGTTTACATAAACATTTATTTTATCGAAAGTGATTCTCTTAAATAGAATTTGAGTATTAGGGAAGCTGTGAACATAATTTCGATATTTCCATGCATCTTACTTGAAAAATGACAAACATAATATTGTTTCATGATCTCACTTTGAGCGTAAAGTATGATCTTAGTGGTGAAACTTTAAGCTTTTCAAAATGTTAATAGAGCAAACACCGTGATATTTCGTGCTAAAAAAACTATTGATGTGATGAATATTCTATGCGGACCTGGAAATCCGAAATCAACGTATTATATATTCAACTGATACTTAGTAATGAACGTTTTGCAAAGAGATAAGTAAATTGATGAAATTCACTGTTCGAACATTAGCTAATATCCTCACCTTCTTTATTTGAAACACTTTACGGTTGTATGTCTTCTGTGTCATGAATGGAACGTCCATCATGGCGAATAACTCCTCACATTGATTTTTTCCAATACCTATTGATAAATTGCCCCATACCATAGCACTAGACAAATCATTTTGCTTATAGTCTGGATCGGTATTCAAAATAGTAGATTTTCCACAGTTATTGCAGAAGAAATGGAGTCGCGAATTCATCCCAAATTTCGTTTCCTTCACGAAAGCCATTTTGCCCATAGTATATTTATCACTATGTCTTATGATCTGCTCGTATTCATAAAGAATGTGACCTAAATTCACTATACGGCGTCCATTCAGTAAATGCCTTATAGAGATATGAGAAGAGTCAATTTCTACTTCCAATTCTGGCAGATTTTCTATTGCATCCCTAAAAAGTATACTATCTGAATTTTGTTCACTATGATGACTATCTAATGGATTACTTACTCATTTCTACCACCTTCTGTAGACTCGAGCAATTCACTATAACCTTCTTGTTTAGCTAAAGCGTTCTGTCTGAAATGGAAATCAATTAATGGATAACACTTTTCGTAGATTCTTCAGATTTGCCAAAGATCTTTCAAGTTTAGTTATGAGAGAATTAAAAGTATAGGTGAATTTATGTGATATACATACCTTGCAATTTGTAAATTTTTCATGAATTTCGACCTAGCCGATCTTTTGTGAACTCTTGAGCGATACTTAGCCATAGTTGCACGAAATGAAATTATGTGAATATTATTAATAAGTACCCTTATATATAACCTTCCGTTAGAACACGAGGTAATTCAGGTGGAAATATACTAAGCTATGAGTTCTTTCTTCACACAATTGGAATATATAGTGCTTCTCAAAAGTCCCTACACACCCCCCCTCTTACCTTTGGAAGGATTATGCATAAACAAGTGAAATTTGGAAACTGAATATTAAAGGTTGTAAACTTCCCTACTATTGTTGATAGATGACGAAATCGTCATCGCTAGGTAATGGGTTTGTAACCCTACTTGTCACCTGACGACAAATTTCAATCCTTATCTATCGTTCAGGTACGAGCATATTCAGCTAAGAACCCAGTGAAATTTTTAGGGTCATAAAAACTGTCAAATTTCCTGTGGTATTGAAATCAAGTGCAGATCAAATGTACCGACAATCGTTGGCATCATTACCCTATCATAAAAACTTCTTTGAGTGAAATATTGCCCTTTTGAAAGCCATAAATCAAAATTAAATTGAAGATGTACGTTTTCATTGGTTATTCCGATATTTAGAGGCGGTGCTAGATGGGAGGCGTGAATTTTAAGAACTTCGAAACTTTAGCACACTCTACACTCAATATCATTTAGAAAAAAAAAAATTTAATTTATATTTAAGAAAACTTCTTTGAAATTGGAATGTTTCTGTGTATTGATTTTTTCCCGAAAACTTCGGTGTTGGGAGATATGATCATTTATAAAATTTCTCGATTTCAAATTCAAATTTCAGGAGATTCTGAAAATATTTTTCCAAAAATCCAACACAGATCCATTGATAATTCCCATTCGAGTCTACTCTATGAAAATGAAATGTATCCATCGAGCCAATTTTGAGTTAGAGTGTTCTAAAATTAGCACTGAGAAGCATAGGGCGAATGAAAGTACTGTACACCCTTAAGGATATCCTAGAAGTGTTTGGGTATGAACATTAGGAAATCGTTTGGATCCTTTATAATTACTCGCTTTTGCTACTGGTATTTTGTGTTGCGTTTTCGAGATACAGAGTGTTGAAGATTGAATTTTTTTTTCAAATTTTTTTTGGTGAGCAACTGTTAATTTGAAAAATGTAAAAAGAAGCTTTGTTGTTACACTAAACTAAAGTTTAGTATAACAACAAAGCCCCCACGGACATAAAGTACAGCTAGGTAGCTTGGGATAGTACCCTCAAGAAGAAATAGACCATCTTATTGCATCAATGCCAAGACGTGCTTACAGTTAAGTATACCCCCTCTTTCAGTCGTTGAATAAAATACAGGAGCTCTCTTGAAGAGAAGAAATGGACTGCTATACCAATACTTATCACCACGAGAATTAAAGAATAAAATGGACGTATGAAATAGAAATAAATACCTCAAAGTAAACACTGTATGAAATGGTACTTACGGTTGGCCTTACTGGAAGAGAATTATCTGCTGACTATCTGGTTTCGTGTAATGTTGTGCCGGGTGAAGTCCTTATCTCACGTAACGAATACACTTTTAGTTACGAATGTAACGGGGTACGACTTTAAGAAGAAACGAGAGAGTGTATATGTCCGTTGAGGGTGGCGAGCTTAGATGTATCGTGGTTGCGACTAGTGGCAGAGTAAATTCGCACTGAGCAGGTAGAAAAATGTTTGTGGGATTTTGGTGACACGACAATAGAATGGAGATCACCAGCATCCTACCAACTAGAAGCAGTTCAAGAAGACCATTTTCCTGGTAGTACAAAAATAAAACCAGAACACCTCGATGCGAAACTCATGTAATGAAAATATCGAAAAGCAGCAGTGCTTCCGTGTGTATCTCTTGCATAGATACTTTACAGAAGTCCTGTATATCTCGCTGCTGCATATCTCACAGGACGGACCTTCACAGTGTGCATTCTGTGTTCGCCAACATTACATTGTGACATATATGAGTGGTGTTTGCGTCTTCGACGGGTGAAAGTGCACGGTGCTCGTGCCGTTTGAATATCTCGCGGAGCCATGGCTTCCGGGCTCTCCTCGTCGACCCTCGACCCCCTTAAACCTCCGGCTTGCCCGGCTCAATTCGAATATGGCGAATCTGATCGTGTCGCCTCCTCTCTATAAGGACATTCCCAATACGGAAACAATTCTACAAATTACTATTTTCCTCGTTATTATTCGACGACGGGACGTTTTCTCGAATGATGGCACTAACGAGAAGCGCCAAAGGAAAAAGGATCACCCATTGTTTCGTCCGATTCAAGTGTAAGCATCACTTTACCTCGTCAGTTTCACTCACTTGAACGTATTAGAAAGAGACACTTCCTGGGGACCACTGTGACAACAAGAGATACATGGGACAATGCTGATTAACAATATACAGGGTGTCCCAGAAGTCGCGCACCTCATTGAGGGGTTCGAAAGTAAAAAATATTCTAAGCCCAAAAATCCATGTTTGAAATTTTTCGATAAAGTTGTTCATTAGTAATTAATCAATGAAAGTGACCAATCAGGAGCGCCCTACAGAAGAATAAGTAGGCAGTGGGGACGCAAGAGTGAGACGCCAGTGCTGCTGCCGGCTTTTCACGCAGTAAACTGAGACTGGGGTCTCACTCTCGCGACCCCACTGCCTACCTATTTTTCTGTAGGGCGCTCCTGATTAGTCACTTTCATTAATTAATTACTAATTAACCACGTTATCAAAAAATTTCAAACATGGATTTTTGGTCTGAGAATATTTTTCACTTTCGATCCCCTCAATGGGGTGTGCGACTTCTGGGACATCCTGTAGAAACAAAAAGTGGATCCGACCACAGGAACGGGAGCTATGACGATTTGAAATTTCGATTCTTTGAGAAATTAATGCTATTTCGCAGGTCAAAACCTAAACTATTCTAGACAGCGCGTTGAATTATTTTTTATTGAATTCAGCGTCCTCGAAAACTTATAATTCGATACCAAACTTGACCACATTAACCTATTTTAACCAAATTTTTTTAGTTTTATGTTTTCCATTCTTCATTTTCGAGTTTTTTTCACACGCATGCAGAGTTTTGGTGTTATGGATCGGCAAAATGGGTATTCTGAGAGATTCGAATGGTATGAAGAACTTAAGGAATAAATAACTACCTACTTAAGATTTCCCAGGGATTCCGTGTTGAAGACGAATATGGTGTTTTTGGGGGGTCTTACCCCGCATTTTTTACCCAAGAAGTTGACATTTTCGAAATCGATTTTATTGGGCCTAGAGATACTTGGGACAATGCTGATTAACAATATACAAACAAAAAGTTGATCCGACCTTAGGAACGGGAGCTATGACGATTTGAAAATTCGATTTTTTTGAAAAAATGCCATTTCGCAGGTCAAATTCCAAACTATTCTAGATATGGCCTTGAAATATTTTTTATTGAATTCAGCGTCCTCGAAAACCTATATTTCGATACCAAACTTGACCATACTGACCTTTTTCAACCAATTTTTTTTTAGTTTTATGTTTTTCATTTTCGAGTTTTTTTAACACACACAGAGCATGTGTTTGGTGTTATGGATCGGCGTATTTTTAACTCAAAAAGTGGACATTTTCGAAATCGATTTGATTATACCTAGAGATACTTGGGACAATTGTGAATATACAAACAAAAGTGAATTCGACCACAGGAACGGGAGCTATGACGATTTGAAATTTCGATTTTTTTTAAATGCCATTTCGCAGGTCAAAATCTAAACTTTTTCAGATAGCGCTTTGAAATATTTTTTATTGAATTCAACGTCCTCGAAAACCTATATCTCAATACGAAACTTGACTATATGGCCCCTTTTTAACCAGATTCTTTTCAGTTTCATGTTTTCCATTTTCGAGTTTGGTTCACACCACTGGCGGATACGGGGGGGCCATGGCCTCTTCGTATCCCTTGATTCTTGACTGAGCAGGAACTCAGACTAAAGAGCTTGTTCTTGGCTACTTTAGTTTTTGACACTCCCATATCAGCTTTGAGTTGATGACACAAGAGTTCTGTCACACCCTTGATAGTTTCTTTCAAAGTTTATGTCTGCACATTATTCGATTGCATATATTTCTGTCTGAAAAATAATATCTTATATTCCCTAGTGTTGTTTGTTCATTAATTTCTCAGAGTTTGGTTTTTCTTTTCAAAAACCTGTGCCATACTTTCTGTTGTAACTATTATATTCATATTATTTATTTTCCAACCCTGATGAAGACCCAATATCAGCTGCTTCAATCTGTTCATTGCTCATTTACTCATTTACCGATTCGCAATTCCACGCAGTAAAGAAATACAATGATGTCGTTACCAACGTTATAAGAATCTGTTCATTAGCAATGATTCCGACATAACAGTACCGACAATAAAATTTCATCTGTAATAAGCAATTATTTCGTCTGCCCGTGAATCATATCGATCGTAGTTTTTCACACACAAATCAATATCAACAGAATTGATCATTTGGGGATCCGGTTCACTTTCCATTATGCTCGGAATACAAAAGAAATCTGGGCAAATTGGGTAATTTGTGAGGCGGTCATGGGCGAGATAATAGTTTGTTAGTTATCTTTTTACTTGTTCGTCGCTGGGGTAACCCCTTTGTTCGCCATATTGATATAAAGGGGAGTCATAGGGCGGACATATTTTGTATCGTATCACTTGAAATACTCGTATAAAAATACTAAGTTTATCGGTGTATTTTCCTGAGAACTAGGGAATTGCAGATTCCCATCGTGTTCCAAAGTTTTCTCCAATAATGAAACGACAATTTCGGCACTTACATCATAAATGCCTGTTATTTTCAGATATTATCACCCGGGTTTTATAATTTTCAACCGACCGAGCGATTAAATTTCATTAAGTGAAACCACACGCGGTGCTCTTCCATAAAACCTTTTACTCGTCCTAAGACAAAGATTTATTAATGTTGTCCAATGAAACTTGAGTCGTAATAATTCACTCGTTAAACGTTCCACCGGGATCACAACTTGTAATTAAATATGGATGGGTCCCATAATGCAGGTTATAAGGACTGAACGAGAATAAATTCGCTATCACAAAAACGCCTATATCTCTGGAACCAATTGAGAAAAAATCAAAATTTGATCATAGTTAGCTTTGTTATGAACGTCAGAAACATTTGGAACATTTACTTCATAGATATTCCAATTCTCTGTCGCAAAATGTCAAGCGAAGTGAAAACACGAGAATTTATAGTGAAACTTTTTCAAAATAATCAAAAATGGAGCTTCACAAGAATCGCAAAAGAGGCTCGCGTTCGTTCGGAAACGGTATCAAGAGTTGTTAAGCGCTTCAACGAAGATCTTACAATTAACCGCAAGGAAGGAACCGGGAGGAAAAAGGGGTTTCGTAGCCCAAAAAAAGTGAAGAAAGCCATCAGCCTTTTTCAGAAGAATCCTAACCTTTCAGCTCGGAAAGTGGCCCAAATAGTGGGTTGTTCGCAGTCAACCGTTCAGAAAATCAAGTCTAGTTGTAAGCTTAGAACAAAGTGCAGAAAGTGCCAGACAGGAACGCTGTGAAGAATCAAGAAGCGGAATCAAGAGCAAAGAAATTTTTCCTGTTGCGTGATGGACGACGAAACCTATGTCTTGGC
This sequence comes from Adalia bipunctata, assembly GCA_910592335.1. NCBI lineage: Eukaryota > Metazoa > Arthropoda > Insecta > Coleoptera > Coccinellidae > Adalia > Adalia bipunctata. The sequence goes on along the minus strand of OU342948.1, from coordinate 5,295,324 downwards.
TGATTTCTCGCAACTTCCTGGTCAGGAATTTTATACTGCAGATTCTCGTGGAAATGTTGATGGGCAATTTCGCGTGAAGAAACAAGCAAAGTTTCCTAAAAAATTCCTGGTTTGGCCAGCAATTTGCACTTGTGGGAAAAGGAGCAAATTTTTCGTTGGCCAAGGATCTGTTGACTCGAAGATATACATCGAGGAATGCTTGGAGAAGCGACTTTTACCATTTTTACGTGAGCACGATGTGTCAACAATCTTTTGGCCAGATTTAGCTTCATGCCACTACAGCAAGGCCACCAAGGAATGGTACGAAGCTAATGAGTTGGTTTTTGTCCCCAAAGAGGCCAATCCACCAAATTGCCCAGAACTCTGGCCAATCGAAAGATATTGGGCCCTGGTAAAAAGAGAATTGAAGAAGACTAAGAAATCAACGAAAATATTAGCGGAATTCAAGCAAAAGTGGAAGACAGCATCCCAAAAAGTGACTGAGAACACTATAAGAAGCATGATGAGAAGAATTCCAGAAAAAATCCATGAATTTTGTAAAAAATAGTTTTGGTTTTTTTATTGTAAAAACAGTTTTCATTATAATTAGAAGATGATTCGAAAATGAGTTTGATTTTCGAAATCGGTCCAGTGGTTCAAAGGATATAAGCGTTTTTGTGATAGCGAATTTATTCTCCTTCAGTCCTTAAGTGTAGAATGGTCATTTTCAATCATGGCCCATCAAGATTTTTATCTTTTTCATTCATTCAACATAAGGTAGGGAAAAGTTATTCTCATAATATTCAGGAAAAAATGCGAATTTGAAACTATTTCAATGAACATTGTGTAATTGGGTGTCCCAGAGAAGAATGATAGATAGTACTCAGAAAGATAAGAAAAATTTAATTGCAAAAATGGTTCCTTACTTCAATAACTGCCAAAATACCGGTGTTCAAGTTCAAAGAAACAAAGAAAGAGTTCGGGAATATTTGATAGTGGCTGTAATTTTTTTTTCGACAGCTGTCGAGATTTAATTTTTCGTAGTATTCTTGAATGCCAATCTATCTTCAAGATGGGTCTACTTTTGACATAGATTAACAAGCGCTCAAAAGGTCCTGAATTCAAATTTTTCATTAACACGATTACATCAACTCTGGGACACCCTGTATAGGAAGCGTCCTGAAAAGGAAACCATTTCTCACCAGAAGTAAGTCAAGTTCATGCTCTTATTCAAATTGATCCTCAACCACGCAATATTTCTTCGAAGTTGATCGTATTCATTTATTTATTACTGTAAATTAAACAAACTCGATCATAAATAATCTGAATGAGGTAGGTAGGATCAGAAATATTATTGTTCATTTCTCTGGGGTAGAGTCATCGTTGATTTATTGTATCTATGGTTCCTGACATTAACTGGAGTGTGCCGACATATCCCTTGGGGTCAAATCATCCCTATTCAAAGAAAGGGTTTGTGTGAACGGTAGCATACAACGAGGGAAATGATTCCTTGTTAGGATAGATATAATTTCTTTTCCTACAATCACACGATCGATCTTCATGAAAGAAAACTCGAAAATTGTTATTATACGTATATTCAATCACTTTTATTTCAAGATAAGTAGTTTAGGACATAAATCACTTCTTGTGAAAAATTCACGAAAAATTTATCAACTTTAGAGTTCCGTAGCAGCCAGAAAAATAGCACTAGACGAATGCTGATTTTTATACTTATTGATCGATCTTTTGAGAATCCAAATATCCATCTTTCATTGAGCTATCGCGAAAAGTATAGATTTTATGATTTTTTTTGCGAACGTCCAATTTTTTCAATATTCCATCGACCATAATTCACAAAATAATTCGTCTATCAAAAATCTGTTTGCATATCCGTAATCTACGCCCTCAAATTATAAAACAGCATAAATTTGGGAGCCAAAAAGTTTTCTCCGAAAAATCGCAAATTGAATTTTTGCCAAAAAATCAATTTTCTCCAATCGCTTCCAAAATTGCACTGTTCACTCAACCGACGGCATAGATTACGAATATGCAAACAGGTTTCCTCTAAAACAATTTGTTTCAAGTAAGGGTCGCGGGAAAATGGGAAAATGTGGACCTTCGCGGAAAAAATCAAAAAATCTGAACTGTTCGAGATAGGTGAATAAAATTTGGAAATTTCGATTCGTCAAGAATCAATCCATATCCAAAAAAATAAGCATTCGCCTATTTCTATTTTTCTGGTTGTACCGTCGCACGAAATTCGTCCAAATTTTCGAGAATTTTCCGCAAAAAGTGATTCATTTCCCAAATTACTGATCCAGAAAAAAAAATAACTACCTATTCATGATCTACGACTTCTTATCTATGAAAGAAATGACCCAGGTCTGAAAAGCTCGAAAAAAATTCGCCGGTATGCGAAAATATGCGAAACAAAAAATTTTTTAGATTATGAATATGTTCCAAGCCGCCTCATCACTAACAGTTTGTAGTCCATAGTCCTTAGCTTGGTCCATGACGTTCTGGATATATCAAAATCGATCAGCACTTACTGCTGGAGCCATCTGTTGCCAAAAAGGGGGATGGACGAACGGACAGAATTGAATTAAATCGCGGATTCGTTATTAGTGAGTCGAAACTCATCATTTGAAACCATTCTTGACGAAATCCCAACGATATGTTTAAATAGGATGATCGGAGACTTAATTGTGTTTTAGCAGGAAAATAATAGTAATTTTAATTAACATTGAAGGAAAATTTTCAGGACAGCCTCGCGAATCCCTGTCGGATTCCTGCTCTCTAATTATGCAACATCTGTCAGGAAAAACCCGTTCCAAAGAAAACCAGCTAATCGTAATGTATTTTTTCTCCGATCGTGGGAAAAGTGACACTATTTTGACCTGATTTCTATGCGCAAAGCTCAACATTCCAGAACAGTGGGCAGTTGCTAAGCAATTAGAAAATAACAGTGCGGTAATAATTACCGCACTGCTGTAGCGTGCGGTAATGTTACAAATGGATTATTACAATGAAATGAAACAAAGTATGGTTTTCATTTTAATATTGATAAATTTGGTATGAAATAAATAAAAGAAACATCTAATTTATAACGTTATTCTTGAACACAATTAATTGTTGTTAATATTTACATTTATTGTACAGTTTGTACAATTTGTAAATTGTACTGGAGGGCAACGAGAATTTATAGACGTTGAAGCTGCATGGCTAGTTGTTTGGTTTATCTCGTTTCGATCATTTTCATTTGAAGTCGAGGCAGGGGTGTTGAATATTTTATTAGCCACTTCTACTTTATTATTAAGTGATTCGTCAATATATTCTTCCGCCACATGGGAAGACTTCCATCCTCCGTGGCGCTTTAAAGAAAGAATGTCAGCTCCAGCATCTACCAAATGTGTTGCCGATGATCTTCGGAAACAATGTCCTGTATATTCTGTCGGATTTGGCAACTGTAAATAACTTGCAACAATTTGCGGCATTTTTCCAAATTGATTAATTCCAATGACTGTCTTCCATCCTTTTCCCTTGTTGAATTTAAAAAAAAATCTAGGATTTTCAAAATCATTAGGCCTGAATGATACGTACTTTCTATAAACATTTAAATAGGTTTCGTTGATGATGAATGATCTAGGTCTATTTGTTTTTGTTTCTGGTATTTTTACCAGTATTTTTGAACCGAAATCTTCTATATCCTGAACTTTTATTCGGACAAGCTCATCTCGTCGACAGGCTCCTGCTATTCCAAATATCAGAGCCACCTAAAAATTAATCGAACATTGTATATTTCGTATTTCATTTAATTTAAGTAATACTATTTAATCTTTATCTACTTACTTTCGTCGATAAAAATATGTCATCTGAGGCCTCTAAAATGAATTTCTGAACTTGTTCCTGGGTTAAAATTTTAGATTTTTTCGGTTTGTATCCTATAGCTTGACGTTTCAAAAATGCTCTCAGTTTATGGTACTGGGCAATATTAATATTATTTTTAATAGACAAAGTTGATCGAAGCATGGAATAATGTGCCCACAACGTCGAAGATTTCATTGTTTTAGCCAATTCAGCAACATACGCCATCAGTACATTCTCAGAAAAGGATACACTGTTGTTTTTTCTGCAAAAATCCATGAAGCGTTGGTACGCAAGTTCATACTTCTCTCTGGATTTCGCCGGAAGTAAATCAAGTGAAGCCGCGTTCGCTGCTTCTACAAGTTCAGGAGGCGTGCAAGGTAACGAATAATCACCATCAGTGTCCATGTTTACTACTGTTTTTTTAATTTCTTATAAAATACAACGAATCGAACAAAATCGGCTTGAAAATTATTTTACTTCTGTCATAACAAAGTAATTTCCATAGTTACCACTTCTATATTTAAATATGAACATAGAGAAACCTATTTAAACTTACTTGATTACATCTTGAATGAAATATTTTTTAATAATTTTTTCAAATATAAATCGACGATCGGAGAAAAAATAGTATGTATAATTCGTGGGAAAAGCATATTCCCAAACTCCTGTGTTACCAGACTCGTCGCTACGCTCCTCGTCTGGTAATTATCACAGTCGTTTGGGAATATTATGCTTTTCCCACTAATTATACAATATACTATTCCGCCAGATAGCCGATAATTACGCAATACAAATCCTACAAAACGAGATTACAAGGTAGTCAAACGACCGTTTCAAACATCCCGGTAGCGCCCCCCGGCCCTACAATGTAGATCTTGTCTCGTTAATGATAATCCGCAAAGCTACTGATGACAATCTGTTTCAGTTGTTCTTTCCTATCTGGTGTTATGACACGCTCGGAATTTATCTACCCCTTCATCGGCATGGTAATTCTATGCATTGGTCGGAATGCATTCTTGACGTGCAGCTGAATGGATCTGTCAGTCTTTAGCGCCCGTTAACGCTGGATGAGGCTACGTTCCGTATGTTGAAATTGCTGCCTCGTAAGTGTTTTCTATGGCTGTTAAGTCTAGGAGTCTGACAATGAATAAATCAGGTTCGGTTGTCTGCCCTCGCAGCTTTCAAGATTGTAAGAAGACATCGGGTGCCCATGAAACGTATTCGCTTGAAATTTGTAGCATTCGATGATTATCCGTAGTCATTAGAATGGTCACATGGCTCATCAGCAGTTCCAATCATATGAAAACATAAAAAAATGGCTTGCTTCGTAGATGGCCTCGAAAGATGCAAACTTCGACCGAAGTTGTCAAATTATTGCTACTGCCTTCAATTTTTTTCAATCGACCATTAGAACCGGTCAACGCGAATCTACCTACAAGGTGGATCTACTTATAAGTTGTCTGAACTAGCGCTCAAAAGTTCCAGTACCCTTTTCATCATTTTGAGGCTTGAAATAAAGAATGGCTTGAGGTATTACTCGATGGAACATAAGGACCAATGTTTGTCAATTTCACGAGATCTGAACAGGTCATTGCACGGATCCCACGCACCAGAAACTCATCCGACAGATTATTCCGTCCATACAAAGTAGCAAATCTCGAAAGAAGTACTCTCAAATAATATTTACAAAGCTAATACGATCCGTTATATGGCGCAAAATAAACTCTCCAATGTTTTCTCTGCGTCAACCTCATAGTAGGTGAGTGTGGGAAAATTGTTGCTTCATGCAGTACAACAACGGCGTGATCCACACTGTTTCCTTTCTGTTTTCGTCCATTTTTGGCTGTCTTACAGAGATTCAATTGGGTTGTCATATTTAGAAAATGACTTTGAATCTTTTCTCAACATCAAAGTTCACGAAATACGTTCGAGAATAGGTTTCAGTCACAGCCTCTCAGCGTCCTTAAGTATTCATGTTGAATGGGGACACTCTGCTTTCATCGTGATATTGAATTTCAATCTGATCATCAATTTCCCATTACTGAGAGAGGAACCCACACGCAAGATAATGTTTAACGTTGAAAAACACATAAAGTGTATTAGATCCCTGATCATTAGTGGCCCTCATGCTTTTCAATGAACCCCTATAGGATGCTCTGGTTCCCCTTCCGTTCCGCAAAAATCCTCTTCCCATTGAAAGGATCATATTCGATAAAACGTTCGAAAACTGTTTATAAGTGGGGCTATTTTGATCGTGAACTTTGGACAGAGTTATTGGTACATACAGACGAGTAAACTCATTACAAATATACTCCATTCACTTTTATAATGTATCCCGGTTGGCCATGAAATTCTTACACATTTCACCGTGTATATTTTGAAAATGTTAGGTTATAGTCATTTTCCTGTCAGATGAATGAGCAACGTTGTCCCTTTTACATAGAAGTCGAAGTAATAAGGTATTTATCAAAATGTTTATTCACTTTGGGAAAATAATGAATTGAAGAAAATATGTGAATTCATTTATTTCAAAGATCTGAATGTTGAATGTTGAAGAACGTTTTTTCTTTTCTAATACTGGAAATATTTCACGTATATAAACATGGTTGGAAGATTCAGTTATGCTATTTCCTTATACGGAAATCAAGAATCGAGTGTTAAAGTTTTACTGAGAAATAATGGACAGAATAGTCTGTTACTTTGTGATAGTTTATTCGAAAAAAGAATCAAAGTACTCGTATAACCCGACAGAAAAACTTCTAAACGAACAGACGGACCTATGGAATTCCCCACTATTCAAAATTCTCAAGAAATAAGCCTACAGAAGAATACCTTTTTGCACAACTTGAAATACTCCAGTATAAAAATGTACTACGAAGCCTGTCCCACAGTTGAACCTTAAAAGAACTAACTCCATATACAAGGTTGGGAAAGAGTGAATACAAATGAGCATTGGCAACGTCTCTGAGAATCATTTTACATTCATCGAGTACCAACTTGCATCAATTTTAATCAAAAAAACTTGATAAACCTAATATCTCTGAGCCCTTTTCCGACCACGATCATATCAAGGGGTAAAATACATGAACAAAAGCCTTATTTGTGGTGGATCTAATTTATCATTAACTGCAAAAGCCATTATTTCATTGTGTCATCTGGCAACACCATCATTTTAAAGTATCATCAGTCTTTCTTTTTCAGTAGCTGTCATTTTGCTAAACTGTGTACAACACAGTTTCTGTCTGCTCTGAAAATGTTAACATTTGTATCAAACAATGTGTTTTTGAGCATAGATTTCGATTTTTAGTGCGATATTTGAGCCTCAGAATCCCATCTTCGTCGCCAAATTATCTACTGTGAATAGGGAATAGAATTAAATACGGAAGAGAATGGCATTATTGATTTCAAAATACCTGTAAACAAAAGATATTCAACACAGAGTAGATAATACTGAAGAAAAATGAAAAATTTTCTAAATTTTTCAAGTAGCTTGGTATTCAGCGGAAAATCTCCTTCTGCCTCTATTACACCTTTGAAAAAATTTTCTAGATATAGTGATAGACTTCCTGGGATTACTTGATAACTACCTTTCGACAGTTCTATGATTGATAAACCCACAGAATATCGGTGACATTATTATTACATAATAATCATGCAACACGAAACAATATTTGACTTGTAAATTTCAGATCTAACGGCTCTGGCATTTAGATGCAGTCGACGACACACCTTCGGTGAAATTCTATTGAATATGAAAGAAAACATTAAACGATATTGTCGATATTACGACTACCTATCGATTAATCTCCCGGTTTTTTAATATTCCATCGTAAGAATACGTCCATTGTTGAATAGTTATTGTGATAAGCCCACACGCAAAATATAGGTTATGTTCCTTATCTGGATCGCTGGAAAGATACTCGGAGCATTTTTGTGATTCGGAACACTTTCATTCTCATTACGTCAAATTCATGCGGAAGAAATATACAGAACCCATTGAACGGCACAGAAAAAAGTGCCACAGAATTTTCCTCAGGAAAAAATTTACAAGCGTATGTATAGGTAAGGGTTCAGTAGTAGAAACTGCCTTTATGGACTATAGTGCGATATTTTTGCCCCAACTTATGATACAAGGTGAAGATTATTGACCAACAAGTAACCTGTTTTTGTTGATATATCAAATGAAAATCAATTTAGCGAAGCTGCATTCTTTCATGATCATTATATCGCCTGATGCAATTGACGGCTGTGCATAATATACTAACTGACAAAGAAACTGCACCACCCTGAAGGAGCTGTTTGAATTTTGAATTTTTTTGGTGAAACATTGATAGCATAGCAGGGAGTAAATGATTAAATTTGGAGAAAAAAATCGTGAAGGTTTTTTCATATATAATACCACTAGAGATGAAATTTTGCCGGCAAAATTTCTCGATTGTAAAATGAAAGTTTGTTGCTTTCGGCAATTTGGCGAATGATATTTGTATCAAAATCACGAGCCGTTAGGCGAGTGATTTTGGAAAAATGTCATGAGCGAAATTTCCGAGAAGCAACAAACTTGAATATTACAAGAGAGAAATTTTACCTGCTTATTTCATCTCGAGCGGTATTCGACATGACTATTTCACGAGAAAATGTGTCTGAAGATGGTCACATTGGGCTCGTATTGCGCTATTTGACAAATAAGTATTCATCATAGATCAACTAAACGTTGTTTTTTTTCTCCATGGTATTCATTCCCGAAGCTATCTATGAATTTGAGAAACGTCAAAAATTTTTTCGCTGAAAAACCAACTTGTTGGTTTTGCCGATGTGAATGTTTTATCGATGAGAAACGAGTGTTGCTAAGGAAACTTCCTCACTAAAAATGGAATGAGTGGAATAGTAATTAGAAAATTCAAAGAACGTCACAACGTTGCAAAATATTCTACTACATTTCTTGATTCCTCAGTAGTACAGTTAAGTTAACCAGTTTAGTTCTGATGGTTTTGAAAATTGGTTCCACTATTTGTTATTAAAAGGCGCATCCCATTTTTCTATAGTCTAAGGTTTGTATCCACATCACAGTACGAAGACATGAAAATTCATCAAAAAACAGCTCGATCCGCCTTGTGAAAAGACAGAAAGGATATCGATCTATTCACGCCGTTTGCCATAACTGAAAGCGCATCGGAGAAGATGGAGAGGATAGATCGAGTTATCGAACGCTAATTATAAGCAAATGGATCGAAAGGAGTTGATGGAAATGTATTTACCGAACGCAACTAGTGCATGGCATGTCTATCTGTTTAGTTTAGTCTGCTGAACGTATTTTAGACTTCCTTCGAGCCTCACAAAATCAAAAATTCAAGCGGTTCTAGAAATCAACTAAAACTCATGGAGCACAAACTGAAGGGTCTCCCATTTGGTACATATTTATTAAACCCTTTGTGAAAATTCTTCTTCACATTTGTTGACAGAAAAGTAACACGAATAAGCGTTTTAGCAGACGGAACTCCTTCAATGGAGGCAGAGCTAATTGATTACCTGTGTTGTGTGTCCATTGCTTTGAAAATAGTCGTATGCAACCTCAAATTCTGTAAGATTACGTAAATGGGTGTAGAACTCCTCATTTCCTTCTTGCATTTGCATAACATCCAATTCAATTATCTAGAGAGATTTATGGGATTCCATCTTCCACAAATAATATACTGAGCAAAATTCTCTGGTAATTACTCAACAAAATATGATAGGAATCTTGGTCTTTTGAGATGAGAGCCAAAGTGTCACCTCTACTATTCAATCCGAAAAAATAACTTCGAAAGATTCAAAATGTGGAAAGGAATGAACAATACTCTGTAGGGTTTAAATCATAGTTTACCGAGAGTTGAAGCAATCAGAAAAATTGTACAAGAAAGTTGACATTCACCCACAACATTATGCATACATAGCGTTATTTATATTCAGCGGAAAGGTGATATCAAGTGCGGGTGTGAACGAATCCAAGATAAAAGAAGCCGGTCGTGATGCGCCGATATAATATTTACATAGTCAATATAATTCCTGATATTTTACATATTTATTACCTCTTTCTGTTTCCTCAGTATGTGCATAAATAAACACTTTCATTTATTCTCTCAACTTGCCATCAGCTCTCATGCTAGGAGACAAAGCCTAAGTTATGTGTTTGGAATGCAAAATAGAACTAGTGGTTAGGACGCAGATGAACATACAGGGTGGGTAGAAAGTGGCGCTCAAGATCTACAGTATATCGATACTTTTGAGGACTTACCTTCTTCATTTCTTCACTTATATCGACCATTTCACGTTCAGTGCTACCATCTATCTCTTCTTGCGTCTCAGTCAAGAAAGGTGAGGTAACTCCCGAATCTGTCCTCAAAACACGGCAGTCATCACTTTTGTCAACTACATTATCGTCTGTAGAATCACTTGCGATATCAACATTGTCCGTAGGGTTTTTTATCAAGATTATATTGGCTACTTGCAAACGTTCACAAGATTTTGGTTCTTCGAGGGACTCGCAAGCCTCTTCGAACACTTGGTCCACTTCACTGACTTCACTTTGGACAGTGATTTTCTCCAGATACCAAGACGCGGATTCGTTAGATTGACTCTGGTCCGAACTACTCGATCTCGACCCGATTGCAGTTTTGTATTTGCTTTTCAGAAAATTTTTCATACGTTTTGCTTTACTTTTTTTGGAGTCCGGCGTTTTCCCGGACGAATCCTCGGGTTCTTCGGTGTCATTTTCCGGCTTTTCTTTCCAGGATTGGTTGTCGTAGGTCAGTGCTGGACGACCTACTGGAGACACCTGAAATAAAAGAAAGGTCGATAAGAGTTTTTAGTGAGGACCAAAATGCAAGAAGAGTGATTATAAACGGTGAGTCTTTTAGACTTATTTAAGTGCGTTGATATGTCATCCCAATTTGTGGTTCAGCAACACGATTCCAATCGGTTCCGTCAAAGTGAATGAATATTGTTTAATTAGTATCCCTATCCCGTTTAAGCCAGAGATTACAATCGTTGCAGGAGGATTAATCACAAAAGAAAGACGATGGACATCAAGCGCTGAAAAAGAGAAATGCACGCACTAAGTCACTTCAAAAGTGCATTAAACCTCCATGGCCGAGGATTAGAGGAACTAAAATACTGTATCTGCTTATGTTTGGAAGACTCAGTTCGATTTAATGAAGAGTGTATCTTTATAAAAGGTTCACAACTTTGAATTGAAATATACTGCTCCACAAGAGTTACGGATATCGTATTCAATCGTTTTTGAAAGTATGTAATCTTCGAGAAAATCGCTGTAGAATCATTTAAAACTCAATAACAATTTGAATCGATCCAATAAAAATCAGTATGAGACATTTCGTCAATCTGGTCGCCTTTTTCCTGAAGTTTGGTTCTTTGCATATGCTTCATGAATGTTCTTAGTTTGAAATGAAGTCAGCTTCGATTTGAAACGAGTTTTCTGAAAATGCCAAGACGTAAATTAACAAACGCTGTGGCTAATGAGGATATCGGAATGCTACAGGGTGGCCTAACTCAGGTTGTTGTAGCGGAAAGGCTCCAAGTCAGCCAAAGTGTGATATCTAGACTTTGGAATAGGTTCAGGGAGACAGGTTCCGTGTTGGAAAGACCAAGGCTTGGTGGGCGACGAAAAACAACACCTGCTCAGGATCGTTTCATCACCGTTTCGGCGAGAAGAAACCCTACATCTACGTGTAGAATGCTACGGAATACTCTTCAAAATGCAGATGGGGTCCAAGTTTCCATCGAAACCATGAGACGACGTTTGAGAGAGGTGGATCTAGGTTCTAGAAGTCCATTAAGAGGAGTTCCATTACCACGTGACCATAAGCGTCAAAGACTAGAATTGGCAAGGCAACATATCAATTGGAACGATCAATGGCGTAGTGTCCTTTTCACTGATGAATCCAGATATGGACAATTTTCAGATTCTCGAAGAATAAGGGTATGGACAATCCCACGCATACCCCGTAATCGTCGCTATGTCCATCCATTCCGAGGGGGTAGTGTTATGGTATGGGCCGGGATATGTTTCAACGGGCCCACAGATCTACACATTTGTCCTGGGAATATGACCGCCTTACACTATAGGGAGCATGTCATTGACCATGTTGAGCCAAATTTTCACGCTGCTATTGGTGAAACTTTTCAATTTCTAGACGATTACGCTATAGACCGCACCGTGCAGCGATAGTTAAGAATGCGCTCGAGGAGCTTGGTATTCCACATTTACCAATACCTCCGCACTCACCAGATTTGAATTGCATAGAACATGCATGGGATATGCTCCAAAGAAGATTAGATAATCATCAACCTACCCCAGAATCCTTAAATGATCTGAGAGAGAGCTTCTGCCCCGATTATGGAACCAAATTCCTCAAGAAATGTTCAACAACCTCGTGTTATGTCAAGCTGTTATTGATGCCCGTGGAGGCCATACATTTTATTGATATTTTTTTTAAATGCTTGAATTCTCTGGAAATAAAATTTCGTTATTTTACTCGATTTTTTTTAACCACCCTGTATATGCTGCAGACCTACAGGCTAAAATTAATTTGCAACTTGAAATCATATCAATATGAATTTTCATCACAAAAATCTCATTTTAACTATATTTTTTTGCAATTTAAGTCAATATCCCTAACCCATGTGGAGCAGTTTAAATCAAAGAAAATCTTTTTCATTACACCGCACTGAAAACCCTATCATAACATGTAGATTTAGAACATCGAAAATGACTCTTTTCCGTGCGGCCGCACCGCAAAGTTTTACGGTGCGCTGAGGCACAGATGCATCCTATGATTCCTATGCTGAGACACAGAGCAACGATTGCGTGACAGTAGATGTCAGTGTTTCGAATAATTATTGTTTCACAATATCGAAATGCTTTCTGCTGAAAATTATTCCCGTGTTATTGTTTTCAGAAAGGTGTAATGAAAAATATCGTTCATAACACGTTCAGAAAGGCTTTTTCCGTGCTCACACGGGAACACATCGCGCGCGCACAGAAAAAGCTTACTTTCTGGACTAGTACTGAAATATACTATTTCGATATCAATAAAAATGACTTGACATATCCCCGTAGAAAATAATCTGGTGGAGTTAGATGACACGCTCTTGATGGCCAATTAATAGACCATTACCTGAAATTATTCGGTCTCCAGCAAGCCGAGTACAATATTGGAGTAAAGGATGGTTACTTGTAAGTTTGGTCTAGGTTTTGGGTGGATTTAGGCAAGAGATCTGAGAGCATAATTTGAGTGCCCAAATTTTAAAATAAAATTTCATTAAATGTTACACATCAGGCAGAAAAATCCAATCTGATAGTCAAGCTGTCAGCGGAAGTCGGGAATGTTTTTGGGAACCCTGATACCGATTGTAATGATCTGGGTGTAATGAACCTCGAAGTCAAGAAGCCGTTTCTAGGATTCCCGGCAATATTCATGAATGTATCGAAATTCTGGCTGGCGGGGATCAAACTAATGAATTTCTCCGTTCGAGAACATCTCTACGGTTTCGGCTTCCTTCTATTACATCTGTGGCAGCGTTTCTGATGTGTATTCGTGCCTAATCAAGCAGAAACCGCATGCAGAATAATAACTAGCAACTACTCCAGAGTCATCCAAGCGCACAAGAAATTATTGTCGCTATATTACTTCTCATTCGGTAATTGGTTTCATATTATTTAAACTATCACTTTCCGAATGTTCCCTATAAGGAACTATCTGTTGAATACCCGATTTACTCAAAAAAAATTTTAATAATAGGCATATACGGTTCGAAAATGTTAATTTTGATTCTCTTCGTCCCCAGTATTCAGTTGGACGTTTGCGCACGAAGTTGTGCAGGAGAAAAACGAATTTCCAATTGAATATTGATTACTGATCGGAAGTAATGTAAACAACCGAAGTCGCAAATTGCCGTGTGTTGGCTGATAATTCATTTACACGATTTCCTCATCGTTGTTTGGATAAAAGGTACAGAACTTTTCAATCAGTTGGAAGACTTTGTTTTGGCGTCATATACGAGGATGTATTGATATCTAGTTAGTCTAGACCTGTGTTTTTCAAACTTTTTCATGATGCGACCCCCCTGGTATGAGAAAATGTTTCGCGACCCCCCGACCCTTCGCTTTTTTATCATGTATGGTTGTGTATGTTACAGTTTTACAAATATTCATTCCATACATCGATAAGAAGTTAGCCACATCCACACATACACTTAAAGACAAAAAATAGCTAATGGAAAAAAATTCATAACTCAGTGAAATGAGATGGTATTGCAATCAGATTCAGATGTGAGCTTGATGGGTGTATAAGAAATTGAATTTGGAGACTTTCAAGACCCAGGGAGGGAGTTATGGGGGTTGTTGGGGGTGGTTTCTGACAAAAATCATAACTCGACGAAATGGGAGTGTTTCTCGATTGGTTTCGAAAATGTGTTTCTTGAATGCCGAAAGAATGAAATGCAATACTCCTCAAAGTTTGTTAGCCCCCAGGTTTGGAGATTTGGGGGGTTGTTTATGAAAAATGATGAAAAAATTCTTATCTCGGAGAAATGAAAGTGTTCGTCGTTCAAATTCGAATATGCGTTTCTTGAATGCCGAAATAATGAAATACAATAAACCCTATAGTTTGTTAGCTCCCAGGTTCGGAGATTTGGGGGTTTTCTGATGAAAAATTATGAAAAAATTCATACCATGACGAAATGAGAGAGTTCCACGATTAGGTTCGAATATGCGTTTCTTGAATGACGAAAAAATGAAATACAATAAACGCTATAGTTTGCTATCCCCCAGGTTTTTACATTCGGGGCGTTGTTTATGAAAAATGACGAAAAAAAATTCATATTGTTCCACGATCAGATTCGAATGCCGAAAGAATGAAATACAAAAGACCTCATAGTTTGTTAGCCCCCAGGTTTGGAAATTTGGAGGGTTGTTTATGAAAAATGGTAAAGAAAATTCATATCTCGGAAAAATGAGAGTGTTCCACGATCTGATTCGAATATGTGTTTCTTGAATGCCGAAGAAATGAAATATAATAAACCCTATAGTTTGTTAGCCCCTATGTTTGGAGGGTTGTTTATACAAAATGATGAAAAAAATTCATATCTCGACGAATTGATAGTGTTCCACGATCATATTCGAATATGTGTTTCTTGAATGCCGAATAAATGAAATACAATGAATCCCATAGTTTGTAAGCCCCCTGGTTTGGAAATTTGGGGGGTTGTTTATGCAAAATGATGAAAAAAATCAATATCTCGACGAAATGATAGTGTTCCACAATCATATTCGAATATGTGTTTCTTGAATGTGGTAAGAATAAAATACAATAAACCCCATCGTTTTTTAGCAACCCGGTTTGGATAATTGGGGGGTTGTTCATGAAAAATGATGGAAAAAATTCGTATCTCGACGAAATGAGAGTGTTCCATCGATCAGATTCGAATATGTGTTTCTTGAATGCCGAAAGAATTAAATACGGAAGACCCCATAGTTTGTTAGCCCCCTAGGTTTGGAGATTTGGGGGGTTAATTATGAAGAATGAGGAAAAAATTTCATATCTCAGAGAAATGAGAGTGTTCCATGAAAGAAGAATTGTATCATTTGATTAATCCGAAACATGCACAACCTTCTATTACTAAAGCTCTCCGGACTTCTGGCGACCCCCCTACAGAAGCTTCGCGACCCCCCAGGGGGTCGCGACCCACAGTTTGAAAAACACTGGTCTAGACCAATTCCATGCATAAAAAAAATATTGCAATACCATATCAACGAACAATAACTTATTAGAAGTGTCAGTGTAGAGTTCAACGTCAAAAAAGTAAACCAGAGTCACGCAATAAATTGAAAAGAAAGATGTCCACCGAAATTGTGAAAATCGAAAAATTGGAGTATCGAGCCATCATCAAGTACCTGTATTTAAAAGGGTTAAGAGGTAAGCAGATTTACGAAGATATGCTTAATACCCTTGGTGATCAATGTCCTTCGTATCCGACCGTGAAAAATTGGACTGCAAGCTTCAAAAGAGGTACATTTTCCATTGAAGATGATGAACGATCGGGAAGGCCAGTTTCTGTGTCAGTCCCCGAAAATATCGATGCAGTTCATGACATGATTTTATCAGACCGTCGAATTGGGATAAAACGGATATCTAAAGCACTGAAGATTTCATACGAACGCGTTCATCATACAGTTCACGTCAATTTGGACATGAGAAAAATTTCTGCAAAATGGATCCCCAAATGTTTGAATGTGAACCAAAAGCGTGCAAGGGTAGAAGCATCGTGTTCGATCTGTGCTCGATTTGAAAACGATGTAAACTTCTTAAATCGAATTGTTACTATGGATGAGACTTGGGTACATTTCTACGATCCAGAAACAAAGCAACAATCGATGGAATGGCGACACTCTGGTTCTCTAAGACCTAAGAAGTTTCGTGTCCAAAAATCTGCTGGAAAAGTTCTTGCTTAATTTTTTTGGGATTGCCATGGAGTAATCATGATTGATTTTTTGGATAAGGTTAGAACAATAACTGGAGATTACTAGTCGACATTACTAAGCACTCTACGGGAAAAAATTAAAGAGAAAAGACGCGGAAAGCTATCCAAAGGTGTTTTGTTTTTACAGGACAACGCCCCAGTACACAAATCTCATGTTTCAATGCAAAAAATTCGTGATTTAGGGTTGGAATCACTAGAACACCCCCCTTATTCACTAGATTTGGCTCCGTCCGACTATCATCTCTTTCCTCAACTGAAAATAAGTTTAAAAGGTCGTAAATTTTCTTCCAACGAGGGGGTAATAAAAGCTGTGGAGGACTGGTTTGCAGAGCAAGAAGAAACATTTTTTTTGAAAGGTCTGGAGACGTTGTAGGTTCGCTGTAATACATGTATTCAATTAAAAGGAGAATATGTTGAGTAATAAAATATTTTGACATTGAAATTTTGTTTGGTTCTATAGTAGGCTAAGAATTTTTCTATATATCCTCGTACGTCGATTGTGAAATATGTATGATTTCGAGCCAAATAATCATCATTTGCGGGATTTTCTTATGCCTTCCGAAGAAATCAGCAGCTGAAGCGCATCGACAGCTCCAAAGTGTTCACTGAGATGCTGCTCTAAGTGAAACAGCTTGCCGTGATTGGTTCAAAGACGGTGATTTCGATGTTAACCTTCGAAGACGCTGTATTGGAGGTATTGGTCGATGAGAACCCCTTCCAAGCACAAGAAGAGCTGTCTTCAGCTTCAGGAGTTACCCGCCAAGTCATTTTCAAGCTACTCTGTGCGTTAGGAATGATTCAAAAACAGGGAACTTGGATTTCTTATGAATTGAAGCCAAGGGACGTTGAACGGTGTTTTTTCGTCTGTGAACGAATGCTTCAGCTGCGCAGAAGAAAGAGTTTTCTTTATCTCTTCATATTTTCCTTGAAAAAACAGCGAAAACCTAATGGTAGAAATGTAAACACGATTTCAACTTGTGAATTGCTTTATTCGTCTCTTAATGAACCTTCCAATTTTCCATGAATCGACTATAATCATGCTTGTGACCTTCTCTGAATCTACAATTGCATAAACACCGAAGAATTTCATAATTCTCCATTTTTACCGACAGATCTTTGATTTAATGTTCCACAATGTTTCAGAAAGTCTCACTTCCCACTGTGGAGATCAAGAACAAAGTTCAGGTTAATTTGTTAATTTCCTTTCCCTACATTATCAGTTTATTGCAAAATAATGGAAACCATGCTAAGCTAACTGGGAACAAAGGTCTGCAAAATAATGGTTCATGAGAAAACCGTTGGTTATCTGATCCATATATCAATGTTATTGATTTCTTAAGTGATCCCATGCAATATTTATATGACAAGGAGTCGTGAAAATGAATGAACAGAAATAACGATAATTTGTAACGTAATAAATTCTTGTTTGCCTTAAACTAGGATTGCGAGTTGAGTTTTGAATTATGGCAACACTGAAGCAAATATGTCAAATGTGACATTGACGTTTGTACTTTTTGCGACTAGAGCATAATTCTATAACTACATTCATCATTCTATGAGCCTAACATTTATGCATAAACGCAGTCAAATTTTCGACTCTTCGATATCGCGTATGATTAAATATTATTGAACAAGATGATACGAGGAATAGATAATTACCTTATAATATATGGAAAGTGATTATATATTACATGACCGAAAGAAATGCATCAAACCAGCTGCCATAATGAGGAGGAGTGCAACCTTGGATGTATTAATATGGAGTCATAGAAAGTTATAACGAAGTCCTTATTAGTGAGTTTTACAATGATTGAACTTCCAGACCAAACCGAATGGAACTTCACGAATCGACTTCTAATGAAAATATAGCGAGTTTTAACGAGAAGTGAGCGCCTTCAGAACTTGTGGGAAATCTGTGTAGGATAGCATGCTATAATAATAGGCGCAAAGCAAGGCCGAAAGACGATATTCTGAAGGCTTCATTAGACCGTTGTCAATGTCGATCATTGTCGGTCATATACAGGGTGTATTTTCAGATAGGGCTTTGCTTTTGACGGGTGATAGAACTCACCAAAATGAGTCATTTCACCGAAAATTCCTGATATGAAATGTTCAATTTAAAAAGTTTATAAAAAATTTTGGACATCAATACCTTGATACTACTCTAGCCTGCATATCTCTACATCTCTGCACCAGGTTCATGAACATCCGCGAATTTGGGTGATTTCTTAGCGGAAATCTTGTTCTGTGATTCACTTACCGATCAGTTCATCTTAGCGACCAGTAAAAATAACCTACCCTAGCAACAAACGCGGTAACTAACAAGAGCAGTTCCATTTTTTCTAGGTATAGGCAATGGGTAACTTCCTAATGGTGAGAAACACAAGCTTCCCTTCAGAAAGAAAGCTAAGATGTTGTACTTTGAGAACATTGAGTAATCAGAAACCGCTTCAGGTACCGATTAGAATGTTTAAATGTTTTGCGAAGATTTAATTACTGATTTCGTCTCCAACTTAAAGTCAAACAGCAAAGATAATTTAAATATAACGCCTGAGAAATTCCATGAAGGCTGGTTTACACGAAGGCAGTAGAAAAAGAACAAGACTGCTCTGATTATCTAGAGGCTGTGAATGGTCTATTTTTATACAGAGTGTAACAGCCAAATGGAATGAATTCGATAACGAATAAATGAGGGCGTGTTTGAAAAAACGCTCGGACACGTCGATTTGTAATTTCAAATGCGCATATTTTTCAAGAAAATAATATTATATAGGGTGATCAATGTGACCGTGGCCAATACCAACTTTCTTATTTCAAATGCAACCCTTGTATATTATTTATTTTTTGGATTCTTCAGAGAATTCTAGACACAATTCATGCACAATGTCCTATACCTATCTTTAACTATTTCGGAAGTATTAAGTGTTTTCAGATTTATTGCAAAAATCAACGTTTTAAATAAAAATTATTTCATTTCACAAATACGGTACATTACACTTAAAACCTAATAAGTAATACTGATCATTTCTTAATTATCAAAAAAAAAAACAAAAAAAACATTAATGTCAATGTAGGAAATGTTCAAAATGCTCGCCGCGAACGTCTTGGCAACATGCTAATCTGGTGTAGAATTGTCTTCTAACGTTACTCAACATTTCAGGCGTTTTCGCTTACTTTCTTCATATCAAGAGGTAAATGGGAAATAAGTATTGATTGTAATGTATCAAATTTGTGAAATAAAATAATTTTCATTTAAAATGTTAATTTTTGTAGAAAATCTGAAAACACTTAATATTTCCGAAAAAGTTGAAGATAGGTATAGAACATTGTACATGAATTATGTCTAGAATTTTCTGAAGAATCCAAAAAATAAATAATATACAGGGGGTTGCATTTGAAATAAGAAAGTTGGTATTGGCCACGGTCGCATGGAACACCCTATATAATTTTGTTTTCTTGAAAAATATTACCATTTAAAATTACAAATCGACGTGTCCGAGCATTTTTCCTAACACCCTCTCATTTATTCGTTATCGAATTTATTCCATTTGGCTGTTACATGGCTGTATGTATCGACAAGAATGATTTCAAAGAAAAAGCCGGATCAGGTCAATTTTTAAAGGGACGGGGACATATTTTGAGCAAAATTTTAAGCCGAAATCTCCTCAAATCTAGGTGTAGGGGCTATCACCCCAAAATTCTTCATAGGAAATAGAGGACGAGCTAAACAAACCTCAATAAAAATTTGCATACCATACTATTCATGTAGAGGGTCAAGTGATCTTCCAATTGAGGTATAGCTCACCCCCTATTCCCTATTAAGAATTTAGGGGTGATAGCTCCTACACCAAGGGTTGAGGAGATTTCGGCTTGAAATTCTTCTCAAAATATGTCCCCTCCGAATAAAAATTAACCTGTTCCGGTATTTTCTCTGAAATAATTCTTGTCGTGACATAATTGGATTGGCATGTTTTCAAATTGTCACCCTGTATAATTGAAATCTCAATCAAAATTGAAAGTTCAAATTTTGAAACAAATAACAAAGGAACTCTTCGAGTGATAGAAAGAGTTCTCAATTAAAACATTCTCCATTGACATTTTAAATTTTTTTTCTATCCAGTTTTCTTATAACTATGCTCTGGTAATTTATCGAATAATTTGATAGCCAGATATTTTTAATTCATTTGGGTTGTCGATTATGCCGTTATATTAAAAAATAATTTTTGTTTCTTGTGCTGTGCTCATGTATGTCAGTATTTGTCAAGAAATTTGTTTTATTGTAAAAAATTATTATTATCAGAAATGAAAAGCATTTGGAATAAAGGAAAATATTCATCTCATTTTCAGAACGTAGATTGTTTATTTCTTGAGAAACTGAGGGGGGCAAGACTTGAAGATGTGTGTAGATGTTTACTTGAAGCTAGTGGCTCGGCTCCCTCTTCTTAGTCTCCGTGTGAACGAACCTTAATAGACAGAAAGAAGAGAAGATCATTTCCATGGTGATCAGTCTCAGCTGAGTTTCCAATACGAACTCGACTGAATCGATAATTGGTTTTCACTTCTCGTAATCCCCCAGAGCTGCGTGCGGCAAATGGCGTATGATATGCCTTTTTAATAATCCATATCCGGAGTAACACAATTAGCACTTACACACTCCGCGGCGTCCTCAACGCGGATTCTCGGAACGCAAAAATGCATAATGACTCGTTATCATAATCCACGGGAACAATAACTGCGGCAATTTAGCCAACCCGAGCATAAAATTATTCCATTTGTCCCGGCCATTATTCTAGCGGACGATTGTTGTATGCAGTTTCGTCTTAGGAAGGCGAGGCCTTGTTCCTTTGCCGGTGCTCTCATCGACAACGTAAAGTATGAGGCACTATTGTTTGGTTTCAGGTTAATTCAAGGAGCGATTCAACGATTTCTAACGTTTCTATTAGTGGACCGTGGGAATCCGTTCGGTTCCGGCATATCTAAGAAATTGGACCATGAAGCTTGTAACATGTCATCATTGGAAAATGGGCAATTGGTCATAGGGTTGCCGAATATGATTTTGGCTGATCGCTGGACCTGCTCCGAATCCTGTTGGGGGGTCAACAATATTTATACTCAATTCACTTTTATTTGATCACATACGAGGTCACGATTTCGTTTTCAGGAGTTGGTGCACCTGAAAATTCCAACTTTTCGGGTGAAAAATGACAAAGGGGTAAGACCCCTCAAAAACACCATATTTGTCATCACCAAGAAATCCCTGGCGCATCCAAAGTGTTTCTTCCATTTTGAAGATCTACTACCCATTTGAATCATGCAGAATACCCATAAGGCTGATCAGTATCGCCAAAACTTTGAGTGCTTCGAGCGTCAGAACAAAACTTGAAAGTGAATTATGCAAAAACTAAAACAATTATAATTCGGCCGCTCTGAGCTTCAGAACAAAACTCGAAAATGAAATATGGAAAAAATTAAAACGAAATAATTCAGTAGTTATGAGGGCTACATGGACGATTTTGGATTAAAATGTAGGTTTTCGAGGTCGCTCCATTCGATGAAAGACTTTCCGGAGCCCTAACTAGCATAGTTTAGATTTTCATCTGTCAAATGGCATTTTTTCAAAAAATCGGAATTTCAAACCGTCATAGCTCCCGTTTCTTTGGCCACAACCACCTGTGGCTTATATATTGTTGATCAGCATTGTCCAAAGTATCTCTTTAAACAATAAAATCGATATCGAAAATCCCAACTTTTTAGGTCAAAAATGCATAAGGGGTAAGACCCACTAAAAACACCATATTTGCCATCAACACGAATTCCCTGGAAAATCTAACAGCGTTATTCAATCGATAATGTCTTCAACCCATTCGAGTCTTTCATAAAACCCTATTTGGTGATCCATATCACCCATACTTTGAATGCTCTGAGCTTCAGAACAAAACTCGAAAACGAAATATGGAAAAAATTAAAACGGAATAATTCAGTAGTTATAAGGGCTACATGGACGATTTTGGTATCGAAATGTAGGTTTTCGAGGTCGCTCCATTCAATGAAAGACTTTCTAGAGCCCTAACTAGCATAGGTTAGATTTTCATCTGTCAAATGGCATTTTTTTAAAAAATCGGAATTTCAAACCGTCATAGCTCCCGTTTCTTTGGCCACAACCACCTGTGGCTTGTATATTGTTAATCAGCATTGTCCAAAGTATCTCTTTGAACAATTAAATTGATATCGAAAATCCCAACTTTTTAGGTCAAAAATGCATAAGGGGTAAGACCCACCAAAAACACCATATTTTCCATCAACACGAATTCCCTGGAAAATCTAACAGCGTTATTCAATCGATAATGTCTTCAACCCATTCGAGTCTTTCATAAAACCCAATTTGGTGATCCATATCACCCATACTTTGAATGCTCTGAGCTTCAGAACAAAACTCGAAAATTAAATATGGAAAAAATTAAAACGAAATAATTCAGTAGTTATGAGGGCTACATGGACGATTTTGGTATCAAAATGTAGGTTTTCGAGGTCGCTCCATTCAATGAAAGACTTTCCAGAGCCCTAACTGACATAGTTTAGATTTTCATCTGTCAAATGGCATTTTTTCAAAAAATCGAAATTTCAAACCGTCATAGCTCCCGTTTCTCTGGTCACAACCACATTTGGCTTGCATATTGTTAATCAGCATTGTCCAAAGTATCTCTTCAAACGATAAAATCGACTTCGAAAATCCCAACTTTTTGGGTCAAAAATGCATAAGGGGTAAGACCCCCTAAAAACACCATATTTGCCATCAACACGAATTCCCTGGAAAATCTAACAATGTTATTCAATCGATAATGTCTTCAACCCATTCGAATCTTTCAGAATACCCAATTTGGTGATCCATATCACCCATACTTTGAGTGCTATGAGCTTCGGAACAGAACTCGAAAATGAAATATGGAAAAAATTAAAACGAAATAATTCATTAGTTATGAGCGCTACATGGACGATTTTGGTATCAAAATGTAGGTTTTCGAGGTCGCTCTATTCAATAAAAGACTTTCCAGATCCCTAACTAGCATAGTTTAGAATTTGACCTGTCAAATGGCATTTTTTCAAAAAATCGAAATTTCAAACCGTCATAGCTCCCGTTTCTCTGGTCACAACAACATTTGGATGGTATATTGTTAATCAGCATTGTCCAAAGTATCTCTTCAAATGATAAAATCGACTTCGAAAATCCCAACTTTTTGGGTCAAAAATGCATAAGGGGTAAGACCCCCTAAAAACACCATATTTGCCATCAACACGAATTCCCTGGAAAATCTAACAGTGTTATTCAATCGATAATGTCTTCAACCCATTCGAATCTTTCAGAATACCCAATTTGGTGATCCATATCACCCATACTTTGAGTGCTATGAGCTTCGGAACAGAACTCGAAAATGAAATATGGAAAAAATTAAAACGAAATAATTCATTAGTTATGAGGGCTACATGGACGATTTTGGTATCAAAATGTAGGTTTTCGAGGTCGCTCTATTCAAAAAGAGACTTTCCAGATCCCTAACTAGCATAGTTTAGAATGTGACCTGTCAAATGGCATTTTTTCAAAAAATCGAAATTTCAAACCGTCATAGATCCCGTTTCTCTGGTCACAACCACATTTGGCTTGTATATTGTTAATCAGCATTGTCCAAAGTATCTCTTCAAACGATAAAATCGACTTCGAAAATCCCAACTTTTTGGGTCAAAAATGCATAAGGGGTAAGACCCCCTAAAAACACCATATTTGCCATCAACACGAATTCCCTGGAAAATCTAACAATGTTATTCAATCGATAATGTCTTCAACCCATTCGAATCTTTCAGAATACCCAATTTGGTGATCCATATCACCCATACTTTGAGTGCTATGAGCTTCGGAACAGAACTCGAAAATGAAATATGGAAAAAATTAAAACGAAATAATTCATTAGTTATGAGGGCTACATGGACGATTTTGGTATCAAAATGTAGGTTTTCGAGGTCGCTCTATTCAATAAAAGACTTTTCAGATCCCTAACTAGCATAGTTTAGAATTTGACCTGTCAAATGGCATTTTTTCAAAAAATCGAAATTTCAAACCGTCATAGCTCCCGTTTCTCTGGTCACAACCACATTTGGCTTGTATATTGTTAATCAGCATTGTCCAAAGTATCTCTTCAAACGATAAAATCGACTTCGAAAATCCCAACTTTTTGGGTCAAAAATGCATAAGGGGTAAGACCCCTTAAAAACACCATATTTGCCATCAACACGAATTCCCTGGAAAATCTAACAATGTTATTCAATCGATAATGTCTTCAACCCATTCGAATCTTTCAGAATACCCAATTTGGTGATCCATATCACCCATACTTTGAGTGCTATGAGCTTCGGAACAGAACTCGAAAATGAAATATGGAAAAAATTAAAACGAAATAATTCATTAGTTATGAGGGCTACATGGACGATTTTGGTATCAAAATGTAGGTTTTCGAGGTCGCTCTATTCAATAAAAGACTTTTCAGATCCCTAACTAGCATAGTTTAGAATTTGACCTGTCAAATGGCATTTTTTCAAAAAATCGAAATTTCAAACCGTCATAGCTCCCGTTTCTCTGGTCACAACCACATTTGGCTTGTATATTGTTAATCAGCATTGTCCAAAGTATCTCTTCAAACGATAAAATCGACTTCGAAAATCCCAACTTTTTGGGTCAAAAATGCATAAGGGGTAAGACCCCTTAAAAACACCATATTTGCCATCAACACGAATTCCCTGGAAAATCTAACAATGTTATTCAATCGATAATGTCTTCAACCCATTCGAATCTTTCAGAATACCCAATTTGGTGATCCATATCACCCATACTTTGAGTGCTATGAGCTTCGGAACAGAACTCGAAAATGAAATATGGAAAAAATTAAAACGAAATAATTCATTAGTTATGAGGGCTACATGGACGATTTTGGTATCAAAATGTAGGTTTTCGAGGTCGCTCTATTCAATAAAAGACTTTCCAGATCCCTAACTAGCGTAGTTTAGAATTTGACCTGTCAAATGGCAATTTTTCAAAAAATCGAAATTTCAAACCGTCATAGCTCCCGTTTCTCTGGTCACAACAACATTTGGATGGTATATTGTTAATCAGCATTGTCCAAAGTATCTATTCAAACGATAAAATCGACTTCGAAAATCCCAACTTTTTGGGTCAAAAATGCATAAGGGGTAAGACCCCCTAAAAACACCTTATTTGCCATCAACACGAATTCCCTGGAAAATCTAACAGTGTTATTCAATCGATAATGTCTTCAACCCATTCGAATCTTTCAGAATACCCAATTTGGTGATCCATATCACCCATACTTTGAGTGCTATGAGCTTCGGAACAGAACTCGAAAATGAAATATGGAAAAAATTAAAACGAAATAATTCATTAGTTATGAGGGCTACATGGACGATTTTGGTATCAAAATGTAGGTTTTCGAGGTCGCTCTATTCAAAAAGAGACTTTCCAGATCCCTAACTAGCATAGTTTAGAATTTGACCTGTCAAATGGCATTTTTTCAAAAAATCGAAATTCATCGAAGTCACAACCACATTTGGCTTGTATATTGTTAATCAGCATTGTCCAAAGTATCTCTTCAAACGATGAAATCGACTTCGAAAATCCCAACTTTTTGGGTCAAAAATGCATAAGGGGTGAGACCTACTAAAAACACCATATTTGCCATCAACACGAATTCCCTGGAAAATCTAACAGCGTTATTCAATAGATAATGTCTTCAACCCATTCGAGTCTTTCATAAAACCCAATTTGGTGATCCATATCACCCATACTTTGAATGCTCTGAGCTTCGGAACAAAACTCGAAAATGAAATATGGAAAAAATTAAAACGAAATAATTCAGTGGTTATGAGGGCTACATGGACGATTTTGGTATCAAAATGTAGGTTTTCGAGGTCGCTTCATTCAATGAAAGACTTTCCAGAACCCTTACTAGCATAGTTTAGATTTTCACCTGCCAAATGACATTTTTTCAAAAATGGAAATTTCAAATCGTCATAGCTCCATTTCCTGATCTTATCTACGATTCTTTTATGTATTATTAATCAGCATTGTCTAGAGTATTTCTGAGCATAATAACATCGATATCGAAAATTTCAAATTTTTGGGTGAAAAATGACAAAGAGGTAAGACCCCCAAAAACACCATATTTTTCATCACCAAGACATCCCTGGCGAGTCCATAGTCGTTTTTTAATCTTGAAAATCTACTACGGTTGCTCGGGGTATATTGAATCGCTCACAGTGTATATTTCCGCAAAATGCCGCATTTATATTGACCGGTACATCGCATCGCGTGGAATATCTAATAAGTTCACCTAGCCAAGGTCAATATTTGCATCAAAAACTTCACACGAAGGTCCCCTAAGGTCTGAACAGAAATGATCAGAAAATTTCTTGTACGTAGGAACGATCTAGAGAACGCTGAATATTTCTTAGTTTCATGTTGGTCATCTTTCAGGGTTTCTCGACATTTCGGAAGGAATATCGGAAAAATATGAAAAAATAATTAGTAACGAGAAGTATTTCTTTCGAAGTTTCATTTTTGACTCAATAATATTGTAATGAAACTTTCGTAATAATCCAAATCTAGTATATTTCATATCTCAAAATTATTATCCACTTCCTTCAAGGCACCGAAGCGAAAACAAAAGATTGTACGGTATCTCATATGGATCAGTTTCCGCCAAATATTTTTCGAACTACATATACTTATGTATTCATACAGAATTCTTAATTACCTTTGCTATCCTTTTCATCATATCTGCTTCGCTAGATACCGGGGAAACGGCTACACTTGAAGTTCCGTCATGATATTTCAGTTTGGTCACACTGAAATAAAGTTTGCCGAATGGTTTCCTTATGTCTTTTATTGCCTTATTAGATCATGCACCTTATAGCCCGCATGAATGCAGCATTCCGTTCACTTCACCAACTTATTATTTTATATTGGCAAAATTCGTTATTTAGTGGCAATTCGTGTTTCATATTTTCCTTTTACTGCTCCACAGTAGGAAAACCGTCATTTCAACGAAAATATTGGTTGCTCTAGGAAGAGATGCATAGAAACCAAGGTGTTGGAACTGATTTTGTTTAAAGCTTTGTCAAAAGAAGGAAATATGAGTTCAAATATTTATTCCTCTTGGAAAAAATCGTGAAAAATTCTCGAGATGAACTGACAGATTATGAGAGAAATAAATGACAGATGACTGCGTGAGAGTAGAGGTCACTTCTGCCAACTTAGTAACAAAAAAAATTTCGGCAAACACCTAAATGTTCCAAATATATTTCCTGGGTTTCTTCAACTATATGAATTTTTCTCTTTGAGACAAACTCCATATAGTCAAATATTCGTGGAAACAATATCGATCCAACAAAATAATTAAACTTTTGAAGAAGCTAGGTCGATCGATGTTCAATTACTGTGACCCGAAGGTAACCTGAATAACACCAATAACATCCCTGTCTGACACAAATATTCTTATGACCTGGTCACATATCGAACGGTTCAATATTTTTGTTTTGGTTCTAACCGGAAATGTGACGGAATGTTCACATTGAGGTCAAGGAGTTGCAGTGCTCTATTTTGAGTTCGTAATTCGATATACTCGTACACCACATGAAAATTTTCGTGATGACAATATTTCTCGAAGAGAACAAAAACAATGAAATTATTGCGGAATAGTTTCGTTTGTTCGAAGAATTTATCCACGACTATTCATTCAGAGACAGTAAATGGCATCCCAGTAGGGATATTCTTCAAGAAAGTATGATCTTTTGGTGTAATGTAGTTATGTAGGTTTGGGTCAAATTTTTCAAGTGTATTTTGACCCATTTCTAGTTGTCCTAAACAATTGAAATTCGGCAAATGCTTATAGTTCTGGTGACAATACATTTTATTATTGTCCGATTTTTATTTAAATCGGTATTCGCTGTTTTTTTTCAGGTAGAATATTACGAGAAGCTTCTGAATCTATTATTCCAGAATTCAATTATTTTTTTTAGTGTATATAAACAAAAGCTTGTCGTTTAAATTGTTTCGCTGTCAATTTCATGTTTTAGCATCATCTGTCATTCACTTTGTCCACAGGGATCCATTTTATCAGTTCTCCCCAAATGTGTTTTGCGATTTCAGCAATCGATTAAAATGAAGAACAAAATTTCTATTTCGTATAAGCGGTACAGTGCTTTCTGAAGCATCAACTTCTTCTGGTGGAAGTGAAATGAACATCACTGATATAAAGAAAATGGTATCTATTCATCTCGAATATTTTGTATTCAATAAGATTTTTGGTACAATCTGCGCATAATTATCTATTATTTTATGAAATTATAATCGTTGGCTGTCTCACAAAAGTTTCGGAATGTACAGAGACGATAAAGAGCTCTAATGAAGATTGAGAAAAGCACTCTATAAAGGGTGTATTTTAAGGTGAGGCATTTTTTTTGACAGGTGATAAAACTCATCAAAATAAGTCACTTTACCGAAAATTTCGTATATGAAATGTTCAATTTAAAAAATTTTGGGCATCAATACCTCAATACTACTCTGGCCTGCATATCTCTACATCTCTGCACCAGGTTTATGAATATCCGCAAAGTTGGGTGATTTCTTAGCGGAAATCTTGTTCTGTACAACTTATACGCTGAACTGCCATTTTGTTGATTCACCATAAATTAAAAGCATATCAACAAGTTCATTATTTAAATAAACGTGCGGCATTTTCGAAACATATAATAATACAATCTGCTCCGTACCCACGCCATAACAGGACTGATCACAATCGATATTCTGAGTCATGTTTATGATTAGAAGACAAAAAACAAGAGATATCTACAGGAAGCAGGCGAGGTAGCAGGTTTGGACTGAGGAATTTTCAGATTCATCTAAAAACTAGAAGATATTCTAGCTGATTTCCTCGAATCAGGAGCATTAATTCATATGGAAAATTTTTGGTAAAATGACTTATTTTGATGAGTTCTACCTGTCAAAGAAAAGCCCCACCTTTAAATACACCCTGTATAGTTCTCGAGACAATATGTTCAAATTATTTTGTCTTCAGACACAGCAGGTAAATTGAACCAGCATTAAATTGTCCAATTTTTTCAAATTTCGAAGAATCAGAATAATTATTCTGGGCGTTCCTTGCCTAATTTAAAGGAAAAAAGTTTCATAGACACGCGACACGCCAATTTCGATTGCAAATCTACAGGGTGGTATGTTTTCTGGAATACTGTCCCATGTTTTCCTCCATACCTTTTTTTGGTGAGCCACTTTTAGTTCGAAATATTGTGAAAAGAAGCTCTGTTGTTAAACTTTATGTCCTCTCCTAGTTTTGTCGTATCTGCTACCGAAAATTTGAAACGATTTTCTCGAAATACTCAATCAAAATTGTTTTGAAAATCGATTCAGCATTGAAGGAAATCTAAACTATTTGAATCTGAGGATCTGGCAAGCCATGACTGTTTTCCACCTTGTCCAATCCACCTGTTCAATGATTCTCGTTCAAATACTCCCTAGTACACTTAGTACACCCTGTATCTCGAAATCAAAACGTTTGCAGTCCACTGCTTATCTGACTTTTTTCTTAGAATCAAGCAAGGAATCTCTCTTCATAGTTTGTACATCCAATTCAGAAATAGCCAGTAAATTCATATAGAACGAATCAAACGAAAACTCTTTCAAGAACGAAACGTCTAGAAGACATTAAAAAACTGTCGTTCCTTACTAATACAAAGAATGAGCATTCACGCAACAATTAATTTCTCAATTAAATCTTTTTAGGAAATTGACCCAACAAAAACAGCCTAAAAGATGCTGCAACAACAGACTGGAAACTAGAATTCGGGAACAATAATAAAGAGCACATGGTCCTCATCTGTTACATTGTTTTCAGTCCCGATTCGAACGACATCAACACGCCCATCTCATCACTGCCGCCTCACACTCATCCCGCACCATGTCCATGAGAATTAGGCCGTGCAGTTACGACCTAGACAATAAGGCAAGATCGGCCACAGTACCTACACTCGCCACTAATAACAAAAAACCACAATATCCGCGGAATCAGGGCAGAACCCTTCTGCAATGTGGAAAGAGCCGAACTGTCTGAAAATATGATTGGATTGCGCTGGCGCCATAACCTGATGGGGAGGCCGGCGGCTTGAATGGGAGGGTGTTTTCGCGTTATTTTGGGGTTACCCCGCTTGATATTGCCGAATTCCGGGAACTCGTTGGGGGTGTTCCGGGCTCTTGATCATCTTGGCGGATTGTGCAGGGTAGTTGGGGTGCATTAAGTAATTTAATACGTGGTTTGGCTGAATTCAATCGACTAAGAATGCGGAAATCCATCCGCGTATTCAGTTTTCATCCAGCCTGTTTGGTAGATGGACAGTTTATATTGACATGAGTAGATTCGAATAAATTGAAGTTTATTCAAGGAGAAAAATTGCTACCTACTTGAGAAATCAAAATAAAATAGAGTTTACCGTAATTGCAAAATGGTGGAGGGACTGGGCTTAACATACAAAGTATTTTATTTCTTACTCACGGAGAACTACTCGAGATATCTTCATGGAATTCATTTCAGTGTGTTATCTGGGATGCCGAGAAAATTAAAAAATTTCATGCATATCTCACTTCCGCCTATACCGGAAGTAACTTCGTTTTTTTTCATAAGGAATGAATTATCACATTTTTGGTTTCCCTATCCAATTTAAATATGCCCCTCATCATATAACTCCACGATGTTCCTAAGCTTTCCAAAGTTTCTCGAACATTTAGACAAATATTCTTTATTCGATAACAAAGATGATCGTATAGCCTCTTGCTCATTAACATCAGAAGAAGGCAAACTAAATTCTTCTGTATACAAACTATTCACAGTTGTTTCAAAGTTATATTATTATATTATTAGTTTCCTCTTAGAAGTGAAAAACCCATGATCGTTGAATACTTTATTCAAGTTCAGTAGATGCAAGAAATGGTCTTTCACAAATGTAGCTTTTGTCATATTATGAAAAGATTACACTCAGTATGGATGTGTTCTTTCATTTCTTAACAGGGCTGGTTCTCCTACATCATGATGATAAGATCTAGTTGATTATTTCAGGCTTCAAACGATAACCAAAAGATCCTTCAATCATAAATGAACTAATCCACATGAGTTATGGATATTGACTTAAATTGCTAAAAAATATAGTTGAAATAAGATTTTCGTGATGAAAATTCATATTAATATGATTTCAAGTTGCAAATTAATTTAAGCCTGTAGGTCTGCAGCGAATACAGGGTGGTTAAGAAAAATCGCGTAAAATAATATTAAGACTATCAATACATATGGCCACCACGGGCATCAATAACAGCTTGACATCTTCTTTGTATACTACACACGAGGTTGTTGAACATTTCTTGAGGAATTTGGTTCCATAAACGGGGCAGAAGCTCTCTCAGATCATTTAAGGATTCTGGGGTAGGTTGATGATTATCTAATCTTCTTTGCAGCATATCCCATGCATGTTCTATGCAGTTCAAATCTGGTGAGTGCGGAGGTATTGGTAAATGTGGAATACCAAGCTCCTCGCGCGCATTCTCAACTATGGCTGCACGGTGCGGTCTAGCGTTATCGTCTAGAACTCTAGAAATTGAAAAGTTTCACCAATAGCAGCGTGAAAATTTGGCACAACATTGTCCATGACATGCTCCCTATAGTGTGAGGCGGTGATATTCCCAGGACAAATCTGTAGATCTGTGCGCCCGTTGAAACATATCCCGGCCCATACCATAACACTACTCCCTCGGAATGGATGGACTTCTTGGACATAGCGACGATTACGGAGTATGCGTGGGATTGTCCATACCCTTATTCTTCGAGAATCTGAAAATCGTCCATATCTGGATTCATCAGTGAAAAGGACACTACGCCATTGATAGTTCCAATTGATATGTTGCCTTGCCCATTCCAGTCTTTGACGCTTATGGTCACGTGTTAATGGAACTCCTCTCTCAAACGTCGTCTGATGGTTTCGATGGAAACTTGGACCCCATCTGCATTTCGAATAGTATTTCGTAGCATTCTATACGTAGATGTTGGGTTTCTTCTCGCCGAAACGGTGATGAAACGATCCTGAGCAGGTGTTGTTTTTCGTCGCCCACCAAGCCTTGGTCTTTCCAACACGGAACCTGTCTCCCTGAACCTATTCCAAAGTCGAGATATCACACTTTGGCTGATTTGGAGCCTTTCCACTACAACAACCTGAGTTAGGCCACCCTGTAGCATTTCGATAGCCCTATTAGCCTCAGCGTTTGTTAATTTACGTCTTGGCAATTTCAGAAAACTCGTTTCAAATCGAAGCCGTTGATAAACTGACTTCATTTCAAAATAAGAACATTCATGAAGCATATGCAAAGAACCAAACTTCATAAAAAAGGCGACCCAGATTGATGAAATGTCTCATACTGATTTTATTGGATCGATTCAAGTTGTTATTGAGTTTTAAATGATTTTACAGCGATTTTCTCGAAGATTACATACTTTTAAAAACGATCGAATACGATATCCCTAACTCTTGTGGAGCAGTATTCAATTCACCAGAGTGACATCTAGAACAAACTACCTACCACAATTCTGAAGTCTGAACCATTTTGTCATGTGAAAACATTCATCCAGACTTCTTGACTTATTTTTGATGATTCAGAAACCTCCGGTTTGATTTTTCTGCGGATTGAATTCAGAAAACTGACCCGAGGACACTTTCAAGCGTTTGCAGTAATTTCAGATCCTCAAATTCTATAATTCAGTATTTAATCGCGGTCCCACCCAATCTAAAGAGTAGAAACGACGAGAAGATTCGGATGCAGTGTCGTGCTGTACTGCCATCAATTCAACTCCGGAATTTGATGTATTGTCTGGTCAATTCTGTGGGAAGAATTTCAATGGAATTCCCCCAGTGAGGGTGATATCGAATTAAGGGAAGCACTTTCAAACTCTGATCAATTGCTGCATAAATGGAATGAGTGTTTGGATGGGGGACCTCATCTGCCAAAATTTAAAATGATTTATTCGCTGCTTATATTGGAGTACACTTCGCTTGTGAATAACTTTCAGCGCCCTCTGTACCTCCGAGTGGATAGGAGTTGAATTTGTGGGCTGGCGAAACGGTGCTGAAACCTTTGTTTCAACTCGAAAAATAATCTAGATTCTAGAGCAACGAAGATGCTGTCGGAAAGTTCGCATTAGGTATCAAAGCTTTCCTGACGAAAGCAAGTTGGCTTTTAGACTCCAGAATGCTTCATTGGTTGTGTTAATTGAAATAAGAATTTGTTTTATTCATCTATAGTGTCAAGAAACTTCCATCCAACATAAATTTTCCTTCTGACCTCTATGTTTATCCTAAAGTCCAATACTTCACGAGGACATCGTTCTTGTACCCATAAAACAACACATTAAAGTCTATGTGTTGATTTTCCTTATAGAAACATTGGTACAACAGTTCTTTGGGTGTAGCAATATGGCACACCTTCGCCTCCTCCTATAGATAAATTTACCCTCTGACACTACGTGAAGAAAACACAATTGCATCATCAGTCGGCTTCCTTTAAAACACCGATACGATTTAGATCATTATGTAGATTTTTCCTACGATAATTGTTCTATATGCTTCTTATTAGAGCATTGTCATTCGACAATCCTTGAGATGATTTATGACAGCTGAGGAAGCCGTCATTATTTACATGGGATAATAGCAGCTGTGATTTTGTAATGCTCCGATAGAGATTTTTGATGAACGTTTTGTACTGAGGGAACGATTAATTACTTAATAGAAAACGAAAGACGTGCAGCTCTAGTCGTGAGATTCTATCGAATAAAATGGTCTAATTACGAAATATTTGTTTATTGAGACAATGGAAAGATAAGACAGAATAATCAATTTAGTGATATTGATCGTATAGTTTTATAGGCATGGAACTTTCATTTCGAGACAATTTTAAATGACATCTTCACTAAAAAATCTCATGACCGCTGTAGTTTTATCACTATGAGACAAAATTAATAGATCATCCATTTGTTTACAAGAATTGTAGCCATATTTTCTCCATACGGCATAACATGAATTATTGAGAATGTACATAAGTTCTTGCGGTTTTGATAACAGATACCGCTACTAGTTTATTATTGGTGTGTATCATCTTGCAACACCGTCATTTTGAGGTGTCATTATTAGATTTTTTTTCTACTTTATATGTCATTTCGCCGGAATGTGAAGAACATAAAAAATTGCAAAAAAATATAGTTAAAATAAGATTTTTGTGATGAAAATTCATATTAATATGATTTCGAGTTGCAAATTAATTTTAGCCTGTAGGTCTGCAGCGTATACAGGGTGGTTCAGAAAAATCGAGTGAAATAACTAAATTTCATTCCCAGAGAATTCAAGCATGTTGACTATCAATACAATGTATGGCCTCCAAGGGCATCAATAACAGCTTGACATCTTCTTTGCATACTACACACGAGGTTGTTGAACATTTCTTGAGGAATTTGGCCATAAACGAGGCAGAAGCTCTCTCAGATCATTTAAGGATTCTGGGGTAGGTTGATGATTACCTAATCTTTTTTGGAGCATATCCCATGCATGTTCTATGCAATTCAAATCTGGTCAGTGCGGAGGTATTGGTAAATGTGGAATACCAAGCTCCTCGCGCGCATTCTCAACTATGGCTGCACGGTGTGGTCTAGCGTTATCGTCTAGAAATTGAAAAGTTTCACCAATAGCAGCGTGAAAATTTGGCACAACATTGTCAATGACATGCTCCCTATAGTATGAGGTGGTCAGATTCCCAGGACAAATGTGTAGATCTGTGCGCCCGTTGAAACATATCCCGGCCCATACCATAACACTACCCCCTCGGAATGGATGGACTTCTTGGACATAGCGACGATTACGGGGTATGCGTGGGATTGTCCATACCCTTATTCTTCGAGAATCTGAAAATCGTCCATATCTGGATTCATCAGTGAAAAGGACACTACGCCATTGATCGTTCCAATTGATATGTTGCCTTGCCCATTCCAGTCTTTGACGCTTATGGTCACGTGTTAATGGAACTCCTCTTAATGGACGTCTAGAACCTAGATTCACCTCTCTCAAACGTTATCTGATGGTTTCGATGGAAACTTGGACCCCATCTGCATTTTGAAGAGTATTCCGTAGCATTCTACACGTAGATGTAGGGTTTCTTCTCGCCGAAACGGTGATGAAACAATCCTGAGCAGGTGTTGTTTTTCGTCGCCCACCAAGCCTTGGTCTTTCCAACACGGAACCTGTCTCCCTGAACCTATTTCAAAGTCTAGATATCACACTTTGACTGACTTGGAGCCTTTCCGCTACAACAACCTTAGTTAGGCCACCCTGTAGCATTCCGATAGCCCTATTAGCCTCAGCGTTTGTTGATTTACGTCTTGGCATTTTCAGAAAACTCGTTTCAAATCGAAGCCGTTGATAAACTGACTTCATTTCAAAATAAGAACATTCATGAAGCATATGCAAAGTAATCAGAAAAAAGGCGACCAGATTGACGAAATGTCTCATTCTGATTTTTATTGGATCGATTCATGTTGTTATTGAGTTTTAAATGATTTTACAGCGATTTTCTCGAAGATTACATACTTTTAAAAATGATCGAATACGATATCCCTAACTCTTGTGGAGCAGTTTAATTTCATCGTGTCAACTTTTGTACGGTACAATGTGTTTTGGCGGGGAGCTTTACTTCATTACTCAGTATGAAGAAAAAATCGACTTTTAGTGTAAGTTTATGGTAACTTCGATAAAAAAGGAATTTTATTTTGAGCGAAAATATAGTTGTTGATGGAGAAGTTTACTTACCATTTCGATACAGAAATGATAAGTAAATCCGGCTTTATTCAAACAGTCACGGAACAATAAGCCAAATTCACCTCAGCTCGAATACCTGAAAGCAACACCGCAACACGGAGAAAATCCCTAATAACAACATAAGTATTTCACGCACTAAACCAGCGTGAGCCTAAAAAAAAGACAAATATTAACACTGCTATCGTTCCTTATACAGGCAACAAATATCGATATATCAACATTGGGGTTATATCGGAAACGTTCGGAAACTGTAAAAAACACCCACGGACTGGATGGCGATCAGTCCTGCATATCTTGTGTGTAAATATATCGGGATTCTGACAGGTCAGATTGCATGTTGACCCGCCAATAATTCATCCTCAATCCGATTGCGAAAGGAACGTCGTTATAGTCATCATTATCGAAAAACTGTCAGTTTGAGAGGTAACGAACATTTTTCTCGAATGTGGGTAGTTTCCATGCTTTAAATAATCTGAGACTTATACATTCATATATAATATAGTTTTTCCGAACACTCGGTAAAGATCATTATCATGTCAATCCGAGATGATTGACTTTTAAGGCATGTTGGCCTGGATAAGATGAAAATGGGACACTAAAAGCATTGACGTGAAGTCAGGCGCTTTGAGGATCTCGTTCATTCACCTTGTAGGAAGATTCGCATTTGTATTCATGTGTGAATGAATCCATGCTCCTTTTAGCCCCACGCAGCACGCTCTCCACTAAATTCGTAAAAATGATTCGAACTCCCATGGAGACATTAGAGCCAATACGATACACAAACAGGCAGGCAATCAGCGATATATATATATATATATATATATATATATTCTTTTGAATGAGAGAGCTAAAATAATACAATATATAGTGAAACAAAAAGGTCCTAGCTGAGGTTAAAAAAAAACGGGGTACCATAACATTCTGCGTATGATACTAGAGCTCAGGGAAAAACCTCAGCCGAAAAAACCCTGTCTCCCCGTAAAAAAAATAATGGGAAGCTGTCATCCCTTGACGTTTGGGTTGCATAAATTCAGTATTGGTGGGGACATCGTGAAATTCGTTCAGTGTTTCTATATCAATGCTTTTGTAGTGAATTCGCATATTTCTTGAATACGTAAATCTACGAGGATGTGCATAAACAAAATATTGCGATACCACATCAACGAACGATAACTTATCAGAAGTGTCAGTAGAGTTCGACGTCAAAAAAGTCAACCAGAGTTACGCAATAAATTAAAAGAAAAGAGATGTCCACCGAAATTGTAGAAATCGAAAAATTGGAGTACCTATCGAGCCATCAAGTACCTGTATTTAAAAGGGTTAAGAGGTCAGCAGATTTACGAAGATATGCTTAATACCCTTGGTGATCAATGTCCTTAGTATGCGACCGTGAAACATTGGACTGCAAGCTTCAAAAGAGGTAAATTTTTCATTGAAGATGATGACCGATCGGGAAGGCCAGTTTCTGTGTCAGTCCCCGAAAATATCGATGCAGTTCATGACATGATTTTATCAGACCGTCGAATTGGGCTAAAACGGATATCTGAAGCACTGAAGATTTCATACGAACGCGTTCATCATATAATTCACGTCAATTTGGACATGAGAAAAATAATGTCTGCAAAATGGATCCCCAAATGTTTGAATGTTGACCAAAAGCGTGCAAGGGTAGAAGCATCGCGTTCGATCTGTGCTCGATTTGAAAACGATGTAGACTTCTCAAACCGATTTGTTACTATGGATGAGACTTGGGTACATTTCTACGATCCAGAAACAAAGCAACAATCGATGGAATGGCGACGATCTGATTCTCCAGGACCTAAGAAGTTTCATGTCCAAAAATCTGATGGAAAAGTTCTTGCTTCAGTTTTTTGGGATTGCCATGGAGTAATCATGATTGATTTTATGTATAAGGGTAGAACAATAACTGGAGATTACTATTCGACATTACTGACCACTCTACGGGAAAAAATTTAAGAGAAAAGACGCGGAAAGCTATCCAAATGTGTTTTGTTTTCACAGGACAAGGCCCCAGTACACAAATCTCAAGTTGCCATGCAAAAAATTCGTGATTTAGGGTTAGAATTACTAGAACACCCCTCTCATTCACCAGATTTGGCTCCGTCCGACTATCATCTCTTTCCACAACTGAAAAAAAGTTTAAAATGTCGTAAATTTTTTTCCAACGAAGAGGTAATAAAAGCTGTGGAGGACTGATTTACAGAGCAAGAAGAAACTTTTTTTTTGGAAGGTCTATAGAGACGTTGTAGGTTCGCTGTATTAAATGTATTCAATTAAGAGGCGAATATGTTGAGTAATAAAATATTTTGACATTGAAATTTTGTTTGGTTCTATGCTAGGCTAAGAATATTTCAATATATCCTCGTAAATGCTGAGTTTCACGTCAATCGAATCGGTAGTTTTCGAATTATCAGTGTGATGAAATTTCAAATGACCGTATTAACGAAATCCTTTGAATGTTCACCATAACCTACACGTCCTATCAAGATCTGAACTGCCCCGAAGATTTAAAGTTCAAAATTGCCAAATTTTGGATACAAAAATTTCAAACGATAGGTACCTATATCTTTCACACGTGATAGGTATATTGCCATTTGAAATTCCGAAGATGGCAGCTCGATTTACTAAGGACTGGCAACTACGAAATATCTGATGGTGTTACTCGATGTCACCTTCAAATTTTGATATGTACTCCCTTTAGGAATACTGTATAAATAGGTAATTGAGTAAGACTAAACAGAATTAATTACTGGTGTCGCCATCTAGCGTGCCGTCCTTATACTAAGTGGATTGGAGGAAAGGTTCACTGTTAAATTCAATGTAGTATCAGATTCTTCCGCTACGAAGCGCTAGGCACATTCTCCTCGTGTCGTTACTCTGCTAAATGAAAACGGAGAAATAGAAATTTCAATCAATGGATAGGAAACTGTACTGGGTGTTAGAAAAACTCCCGAACAAGTATTTGCCAGATTCTTGTATCTAAATATTTTGGACAACTTCGAAGAACATAACCAGTTTAATTTCGGGTGGTTGTTGATATATAGGGTGTCCCAGAGTAGCTGTAACGAGCTAACATGTTGAAAAAATGCACTGGTTTCATTCTATACTGAAATGGTAACTCTTGAAAATTCGGAAAGAGGAATAATCGATTTATACGTGGGTGAAATTTCGATTCTCTAGGCGGGGTAGAAGTATTTTGATCAAGAGATCTACCGATAAGGGATGAGTATCCTACCTAATGGGCAGATCTAGGGGCTCTACTAGTTATAATTCTGAAATAGTTGCGTATATTTCGATGCGACTCAAATCAATCAAACTGTTTGTCGAAAGTTAACTCTTAATTTTTCTTGTTTGTTTCCAACACTTTCTTCTTCTCAAAAAAAGTACCCTTGGTAGAAAGCTCTTAACCTCACGGTTTTCTAGGAATTCGGCTTCAAATATTTAAAAATTCTTGTAAATTAACCTGAATTTCATTAAAAAATTAAAGAAATCGAAACAGAAAGCAAAATAGATTAGATGTTCGAAATGAACATTTATTTTTTCCTCACAACATTGCAGGAAATTTGTTCCTATTTTCATTACTCATCAGCACTATCGACCCTATGAGGTTGTTACTGGGACACCCTGTATTTTATTAATTAATTTTCTACTCAGATACAGCTGGTACCTCGAAGAAGAAATCCATACAGTAATTTTTCGTCATTTCAACATTTCAATACAGTGCCAATGCGATCGATTCTATTTGAGCTTCTACACTGAAGAACACCGCACCTTAGTTTGGATATTAAACGAACCGCACTGAGCGTAGGCGCTTTTTATTCCATGAACACATAAACGCCACTTCTTGAAGGCCCCGCCTTTTTTCCTTGT
This sequence comes from Adalia bipunctata, assembly GCA_910592335.1. Lineage (NCBI taxonomy): Eukaryota > Metazoa > Arthropoda > Insecta > Coleoptera > Coccinellidae > Adalia > Adalia bipunctata. Next base: position 5,255,076 of record OU342948.1, on the reverse strand, counting down.
TTTCTTGTGGTCTCGCGTCACTCTAATACCTCGTAATTAAATTAAAACATTAGCTAATTAAAAGGCACTATATACCCGTTTCGTGAATTTTTCACGCTTCAACTACCATATTCCGTTCGATGCCGACGACCGCACCAATTATGTTCGAAAATCATAATTAGAATTAACATGGACGAAAAATCTAATATTCAACAACAAAAACTGTAATATATGTCTTGGAGAACAGTGAACTTCCGGCAGTGATATTCATCATTGCAAATGAGAAAATTTATATATTTATATTTATTTTCTGTGAAAAAAGAATTATTATTTTTAATAGGAGAGTAGCGAGTAGCTAAAAGTTTTATGCATTATAATAAAACTTTTTGGAGTCTGTGTTACATTTTCGTTACATCTTCGAAAGATTTCCAATATGTACGAAGTTATGATGTGATGGAAATTTTTGGGAATTTCATTGTGCTCTCCTTGTGACTTCTCCGTGACAAAGAGAAGCTCTGGTTACATTTCTATGACACAACTGTCACGAAACATGGTGTCCTTGACATGTTTTTCGTTGAACCAAACTCTAATAAATTGTTTTCTTGGAAATTCTTCAATTCCAGGTGCTTGGGTTCGAAATAATAACAACTTTATTTCACCTTAATTATACTGATTCTTACAGCTTTCAAGAAATGAAAACTAGAATTACTGCCTGTTATAATTTTCTGCAATTTTCCACTATAATTTTTCTCCGACTTTTTTTATATACGAAGTAAAAGTAATGCATAACGAGAATTAGTCGTAGATTCTCCAAAGTGAAGAAAAAGTCCAATCTTTCGTGTCATGAATTAAATATGATACGAGAAATCGTTAATACTTTATTAACATTTGATTTACTCAATTTGCATAAATTTACGGCAGCTTCATCTGATGCCATGCGGATATATTGGGCAACAATAGATGTGATTCAATCCAATGTAGGATGACAGTCATTTCGAAAGATACTTAACACATATGCACTGCGATGAATCACTGCTGATGACCATGCATGACATCAGGGATAGCTCACAAAAGTAGGTATAACCGAAAGAAAAATGAACAAATTATTTGGTTTCCGTTTGTGTGAAAACTACCAATAAGAAAACACTAAGAACTGAGCTATCTATGAGTTTGTAAATGGAAATATTCATTTAGAGAACGTATAAGCACAGAATACTTAACTACACAGAAGCGTCTTTCCGCCTTCCCGCCAAAAATTTATTTGATGACGCTTGTGCCATGCTAGGTAGTACATTATGTCAACGTGAAATTTAAAATTCCCGCTGTACCCATAGAATTATAAATATAGTATAGAAATATGTGGCTGGACCTCTCAAAAGTGACATATGTATACTCCATTCACTTTTATAAAGTATCGCGGTTTGCCATGAAACTTTGACACATTTCACCGTATATATTTTGAAAATGTTAGGTTATGGTCATTCTTCTGTCAGTTGAACGAGCAACGTTGCCGTTTCTGCTAAAAAATCGTAGTAATTACGTATGTATCAAAATGTTCCTTTGGGAAATTAATGAATTTGAGAAAATATTATGTTAATTCAGAAGACATTTAAATACATTTTTGCACAACCTGAAATACTCCAGTATGAAAATGTAGTAGTTCTACGAAACCTGCGCCACAGTTAAATCTTCGAAGAACTAACTCCATTTACAAAGTTGAAAAAGAGTAAATAGAAAGTAGACCTGGCAATGTCGCTTAATTTTCACGAGTGCCAAACTGCGTCTGTTCTAGGGGAAAAAACTTGATAAACCTAAATCATGGCCAACCGCGATACTTTATAAAAGTGAATGGAGTATACTACTTAACAGAAATTGAAGGTCACGAAAATTTGCCCCTTGAAGATCAAAGTGCCGACGCCAAGTGACGCTTCTGTGTAGTTAGGTATTCTGTGGTATAAGTATTTGAGGTATCCCTTTTTTGGAGTATTATAGGACGGATTGAGCTTTGGAGTGCAACAAAATGTTATCGTTACAATATCACTTCAAAAAGGTGTATACTGAATTATTTTTTGGCGAGTTCGCCCATTTATATTCGAAAAATAGCTTCGTTGAGGTATCAGTAGTGGGTTGGTCTTCCTTTCAATCTATTTTATTTTTTCCATGGCATATTAGATGAGCTAGATTCTCTGTAATATCATGCTTATGAAGTTGATCATTCGGGAGAAAGTGATTTCTAAAATCAAATCACGGTCTTCTTCAGAAGTGCATATTTAGCAATATTGCATCGAAACATGACTTCGTAATTTCTAATATTTGGTTCATTTTCACAATAATAATCGAGCATTATTCAGAGATACACCCCGTGCTACAATTAGTGTGCAGCACCGTTAAAGGTCAGCTGCTATGTCTGCCACAATTATTACTGAAGTGCAAAAACACGAAATAAGGCACGGTTTACATGTCACACGATCTTCATGGAACAAATTTTTCCAATCACGATTGAGCTGAAAAGCATAGATTTCTTGCACTTTAGGTAGGTTTATATAGTGCATTTTTTCGGGTGCACATTCACAATGGCCATTTTTTCTCGGGTCAACTATATCTGATTTCACCAGAAAATTATCTGTAACTTGGATCAGATGTAAGGCATAATTATTAGCATTGTCTAGACCTAGAGAATATATTTACTCACTTATCTAGCTCATTCTTTCACCCATTTCTTTATAAGTTTCACTGTTTCAGGAGAACATTTATTTAAAGTATTGCAGTACAATTTCAGTTCATAGTTCAATCAAAAAAGTGGAAAGATATAGTTCAGTGAAGAGTTTGGTCTCTTCAATCAACCACAAAATGACAACGTCTTTGCATACTTTCGATCAGATTGTTGAAGTAGCCTTGATCAATTCCTTTCCAGAGTTGCGGATGATTTGACAAGCACTCAAAGGCTCTCTACAGGTAGACACAGTCAGAAATCGATCTTGTGCAGGAGGGTATATCTATACTCTGTTCAAATGTAAGAAAGGGCAATAATAACATGTTTGGCGCATCGGTAGGGAGGGCAAAATCGTGAAAAATCAATTGTTTCAAATTAGAACCCCATTTTTTTATGGCAGATATTGTGAGTGTATGCATCACACCCTTGCCCTAAAATGGATATTTTCTGAGTTAATATCCTCTTTAGGGCAAGGGTGTGATGCATACACTCACATTATTTTTTAACGTAGATTCAATATCTGCCATAAAAAAATGGGGTTCTAATTTGAAAAAATTGATTTTTCACGATTTTGTCATCCCTAACTTTGAAAGCGATTTTTTCACCCCCTGTATCATGAATCGCGATTTCGATTTTCAAAGTGGATACATCAATCTTACATCTTGAAAAATCCCAAAAATGAAAATTTTCCATCCAAAAACCTCGAAATTATTCTTGTTTCAGCGAAGCTCTATTTTCGATTTTTTTTTCGAATTTTCCCGTTCAGAGAGAATTTTCCAACCAAAACTGAAAAATGTTACATCAAAATAACTTAAAATTTTTTAAGGAATCTATTTCTGCAATAAAAAAAATTGTGTTCTAATTTGAAAAACGGAAGTTGACGTCATTTCCGGAAAAACCGGAGGTGCTCATGCCTTGAAAATATTTTAGATTTCATCAGCATCGTGAAATACTTTTAAGTGCTGAATTTCATGATAATTCGTTCAGTAGTTTCCCGTATAAATATGGGTGAGTTTCCTCGTGAAAGACCCTGTATAGGGCGTCCACTTCTCGGTCTTTCGGTCACGTTTCTAGTTTCCGATATCGATGAATGAGCGGGAAAACTACGCTTTCTCTAATTACCTCCCATACCAATAGCCCTTTTGGCTTCATCCGCACTGATTTACGTCCAGGCATCATTGCAAACCAAATTTTGAATGATAGTTGATTGTAAGAGCGTAAAACAATAACCGATTCAAAATTCTTGGAAACACAAACGACAAGAACTTGCCTGAAACTGAAAAAGTTGATATGGTCATGTTGAAGATCAAATTGTAGGTTGTCGTGGATGCAAAATTCAATTGAACTTTGAATGTCGAGCCCCACTTTGTTTTTGTGTCGAATCGAACCGAAATATTGTCAGCTTTGTCCAATGTATCTTTCGATCGAATGCTTTAGCTTTTGCATTATTAGTCACGGTGCAGCGAGATGAATTTGATAGAACAACGCCCATATTTCAGGCAACGAATGTTCCACATAGGATAATCGGTTTCATGGAAATTCAGAAACGGGAACAATACGCTCTACAAACTCAAATATCGTGATGCTTGCAGAAGTGACCTTTGCATCTTGTCGGAACACCTAATAAGTCAATTATGAACTGAATTATTCTTGTCTCAAATCCTGTTGTCTGACCTATAGGAATATACTGACAGTCGGTTCGCAACGGGCGACCTGACCATAGAAGAAAAATAATATCAAACATCTATGCAAATCGCCGCGGATCTGAATACGCCGATTTATAAATAATGAAACTCGGACAATGCGTGGACGGAATATATGAGCTCGTGTTCACATCAATATTTTTCATATGTCACTCAAAGATACGTCTTTTATGAAGACAAAGACATTATAATATTTTTTTATTGAACTGTTAGAAGGCGGTAGTAAAGGTCAAGAATAGAACATAAAAGTTTTGAAATAATTAATCTGATTATTATGCCACATCATTGACATTTCTCAATAATTAATCAACGGTATACAAGGGGAGTCATTGAGGTGTGTTAGGTAATGGTAGATTCTGGATGTCAAAGCACACATTTTTTTTATTTTAATTTTTTCAGATTTAATTGTGACGAGTCCTCATTTTTTAAATTTCATCACGGCGTTGCCATATAATTCGTATTTTAGGACATTTTTAGTGTTTTAAAATCTAAAATCAAAATTCTTACAGCAACCGCTGTGTTCAATCTACAGGGTCTTTCACTAGGAACCTCACCCATATTTATACGGGAAACTACTGAACGTATTTTCATGAAATTCAGCACTTATAAGTATTTCACGATGCTGATGAAATCTAAAATATTTTCAAGGCATGAGCACCTCCGGTTTTTCCGGAAATGACGTCAACTTCCGTTTTTCAAATTAGAACACCATTTTTTTATTGCAAAAATAGATTCCTTAGAAAATTTCAAGTTATTTTGATGTAACATTTTTCAGTTTTGGTTGGAAAATTCTCTCTGAGCGGGAAAATTCGAAAAAAAAATCGAAAATAGAGCTCCGCTGAAACAAGAATAACTTCGAGGTTTTTGGATGGAAAATTTTCATTTTTGGGATATTTCAAGATGTAAGATTGATGTATCCACTTTAAAAATCGAAATCGCGATTCATGATACAGGGGGTGAAAAAATCGCTTTCAAAGTTAGGGATGACAAAATCGTGAAAAATCAATTTTTTCAAATTAGAACCCCATTTTTTTATGGCAGATATTGAATCTACGTTAAAAAATAATGTGAGTGTATGCATCACACCCTTGCCCTAAAGTGGATATTAACTCAGAAAATATCCATTTCGATTTTTAAAGTGGATACATCAATCTTACATCTTGAAAAATCCCAAAAATGAAAATTTTCCATCCAAAAACCTCGAAGTTATTCTTGTTTCAGCGGAGCTCTATTTTCGATTTTTTTTTCGAATTTTCCCGCTCAGAGAGAATTTTCCAACCAAAACTGAAAAATGTTACATCAAAATAATTTGAAATTTTCTAAGGAATCTATTTCTACAATAAAAAAATGGTGTTCTAATTTGAAAAACGGAAGTTGACGTCATTTCCGGAAAAACCGGAGGTGCTCATGCCTTGAAAATATTTTAGATTTCATCAGCATCGTGAAATACTTATAAGTGCTGAATTTCATGAAAATACGTTCAGTAGTTTCCCGTATGAATATGGGTGAGGTTCCTCGTGAAAGACCCTGTATAGATAAACGAAATTTTCACAGTAGTTAGCAGAGCTTAAGGTATCAGCTTCATAATTCGGTAATTAAATAAGGTGTTTTTTTATTAAGAGTGTCTAATATAAATTCACCAATCAACTCAAATTGAATATGCCATAACTCGATTCTTTCAAATGGAACATCCTGTATTTTTCTTCTCATGAAATTTGTTTTTCAAATGTCTACATTTTTTACAAAGTATCTCCCATACTTGAATGTGGAATATCTCAAAAACAAAGCGAGTTAGGTACCTATATGGCAAATTTCATGAAAGAAAAAAATACAGGGTGTACAAAAAAGTGTCATGGAGTCGTTGTATGGAAGAACCCATTCTGTTTATGGTAGGTTAGAATTATCCAAGGAGGATCTGAAAGGATATAGCTGATTCATTGGTAGGTATTTGTCCAAGTGAGCTCTACTGGTTTAATTGTTAATCAATATTCGCGAACTGACGCTCCTTTCCATTACACGAAGTGGAAAAACTTATTGGTCTATAAGAGGGCGTGAACGGATAACGATCAGACCATAAAATACAAAATAAATGACAGCTGAATCTCGTAACTACGAAATTTCGATCGATGACCATCGTCTGGCCTTTCAGAGAGAATACTCATTTTTAAGTGATTCTTAAAAGCAAATTGACCACAACTAACTTAAAATACCGGATTTAACAATAAATCGGAAACCACTGCTAAGAATGAATTGAATCTGAAGAAGATACATGAAGAGACATACGGTATTCAGACCGGAACTCTCCATATAAAATTTTTTTAATTTCACGTCAATTCAATGTGCATTGAATGCGAATCATCTGAATGCAGAAAAATGTTTCAGCGTTAATGCGATAATTGCCTCCATTCCATTTGAATTTTACGATGTACCCAACTTATTCATATAAGAAATTGAAATTACTGATAAGGATACACCTATGCTCTATTTCTCACGAGAGTGAAACATGTTTTGATTCGGAAAGAGAAATTGCCATTAAATTTGGACTTTTATCAATTAATTCATTTCTGCTCAATTGGATTTTCATTTGTTGGTACTCTAGAAAGTTGGAAATAGTCAAATCTTGATGCAGCTTCATATAATGCATGGTTTCACTCAGGAAACACGAGGAATCAAAAATTTGTGGAGGTCCACAACTGTAAATAGAAAGAAAACGAAGAAAAATATTTCTAATATTAATTTTAGCCATGGATTGTTAGAAAACACAACAGCTGAGAATTATTCCATTTTCCATACTTGACATTATTCATTCATAAAAAAAATTACTATTTATATTCTGATGGAAATTCCAGAACCAAATATTGTCCATAAGAACTCCACATTAACTTAAGGGGCCTGGTTAAAAAATTGGGCCTTTTATTTTCATGATATCTCAGTTCGTATGAGGCGTAGACCAACATTTTTTTTAAATTAAAGCTCAATCATTTTTCTAGAATGTGTATAACTCGCTTTTCTGGTTTTCTTCGTATATTAGGAAAAAAACCCGGGGAGCTATAATTTCATGAAAATCTGGACAAACGATTTTATTTCCATGATATCTCCGTCAATTTTCGGGATGAATGTGAGAAGTTTTCAGTATACATGCGGAATGATATTTTGCAGAATGTGTATTATTCGGTTTTCCGTTTTTCTGCGTATATCAGGAAAAAAACCTGGTTGAAAATATGACCAATAAAGTTCCTACTTTATAATTCATTTAAAAATTGAGAAGGCAAAAAACAAAAAAACTGGTCCATACACATTCTGTAAAATATTATTTTGCATGTAAACTGAAAATTTTATACATTTATCCCGAGATATGACAGAGATATCATGGAAATAAAATCGTTTGTCCAGATTTTCATGAAATTACAGCTCACCAGGTTTTTTTCCTGATATACGAAGAAAAACAGAAAAGCGAGTAATACACATTCTAGAGAAATGATTAAGCTTTAATTAAAAAAAAAATTGTTGGTCTACGCCGCATACGAACTGAGATATCATGGAAATAAAAAGCCCAATTTTTGAAGGGAGCTCGCGAGCTCGGACGTGTACCAGGTCCCCTTAAGCTCCAATTTTCATATACATATGATCGTGAAAGACAAATTTACATGTAATATATCACATGTTAAAAAAAATACGATGTAACTCACCAGTGATTTGTATAATCCAAGTCGTACTTTGGAGTACTTCTTCATCAGTACCCTCCAAATGACATAATCCATAATGGTCACAGTCACAAGTCTCCAACTACTCTATAATTATCCTTTGTGTGATGAATTTGAGCCGAAGGCTTCTGAAGTAATTCGCGAACTTTTTCTATTTACTCCTTCAATTAGAATTGTTACTTAAACAAGGTTCAAATGACGTGCACATATTATTATGATCGATTTATCGAACACAGACTATTGTGTACTGAATGAGAGAATTGCTTAATTGTGGTTTTCGATGTTGCGACAGTTTTTCACAGTTTGGTAAACAATTAATTTACCTGTGAGTTGTATCATATTGATTTGGTTCTCGGTAATATTTTGGTTTATCGTTGAAATTAAGCAAGTCTAGTCTAGATCAGTTTTTAAAAGGTTTGGTAAAGGGAATCCAACACCCAAATTTTCGAAAAAAATACCATTAAAATTTGAATTGTACACAGTGGTTCAAAGAAACTGAAACAAAAGACATTAGGGCCCTCATTAATCAAATTTGTAAGTAGATCTATCTTGTAGGTAGACTCGCATCTGCAAGTTCAAGAAAAAAATTGAATTCTTCAACTTTTCCCGAACCAACTTTTATGTTTTGCAGGGCAATTTTTCTTCTCACTTTCTTCAATGAAATATACATTTTATGATGTTCAAACAGAGATAAGTTATTGCTACCTAGGAGATTACAACAGATGAAGATAAGGATATCACATATTGCTACCAACAGAGAGAGTATGAAGTGGAGATCGAGAATAAGATACTTCATGAATGTCTGCAAATATAATAAAGGGTGATTGGTGATACAATGAGTGTCTTGGGACACAGTTTGAAATATATGCAACAGATACATGTGGCCTATACATTATCCGAATAATTTTTAACATTTCCAGTGTTTTACGACGCCCTCAACTTGAACGCCACTGACATTTTCGGGAATTTTTGACAGAATTGAAATTCTTGAAGATTCTTCTTCAAAAATCCTTGGCTGGAAGCTCTCAACCTAACCAATTGCGAGAAAATTGACCTGAGTCATCAAAGATTGTTCATGGAAGACGAATACCTGAGAATTAAACAGATTTAATTGAAAAATAAGGGTACATACTTCAAGCAAAAAGAAAATATAGATATAAAGCTTTTCAAAGCTATTACCAAATTTTCCCAAACCCTTCAACACCTTGTAATGGGAAAAGCCTTGTTCGCAGTAAAATTTGCTTTTTATCATTCCTATACTATCCACCCCATGATTTTGTTACACCTTTACTCACGTTTTTGAATTCATAATAAAATCAGGCAGGTGTAATGAATAGAAATTGAATTATTTTGATGGAGCAAAAAAGGAAATTCAGAGTGAAACAAGGAAAATCGAAAAATCATTCAAATTTGGACTGACGAAAATCATTTTTTATTTTTTTATACAGTCTTCCAGTGAATAATCACTTATCAATTAGTCTATCCTACCGTACCCACTGACATTGAACACGATTGATTTATTAGCAAGGGAATCCATGAACTGAGTCCAAGGCTGGAACAATTCCTAATTATCTAATTACTCGATGCATTCGTGTGACACCAACAAAATCATCTGAACACGAAGTTCCAAAGATGTCCATCAACATCGAAAACCACAATTAATAATCACACCAAAAGTTCCAGTCAAACACGGTCCCAAAATTTCTCCGCTGCGTCCTATTATTTTCATACTCAATTCAATACCGCTTTGAACCCATCGCTTTCGACCGGTAAGCTCCGCGCGAAAAAGATGACTGCCGCTGGCTTGATGCACGTGGTTTCATGGCGATGAACGGCTTCAACTTCCGAAGTCAACCCGGAAAGTACAAGTCCACACCGACGCAAGTCAATCAAGATGATACTCACGTAGAATCAAATCGATTGATCATGACCTAACCTACGACTGAGTTCAGGGATGTATGTTCCCGGATTAAGTAACTGATTCAATCTTCTTTCGCTTAAGAACGTGCTCGGAAAATGAAAAATCCCTTCACGCGATTTTTCACGATATCATAGAGCAGTAGGGATGGTCTCAAACTGTACCTAGTTTCTGACTCACTGACGACGAATCCGTGTTCAAAATCCATTCTGTCCGGGCGTCCGTTTGTGCACACGTTCACTCTTGATCGTTTTCATTTGCGTGAAAACGATCAACGATAATCATTTAGAGACCTATGAATATGATGGCCATCCAGAACCCGTTTAGGTACTTACGAAAATCGTGCAATTTCATTCTTCAAGTTCTTTCCTCATAATTCCTCCAAAATCCTACCTGAACCATATTTTCCGGTCGCTTTCGTTAAAAGATCGTATAAGGAAGCCTTTTTTGTCCATTTACACATTCCAAGTAAATTTTGAGCATCAAAAACGATACCGAAACTAACCAAACTTCTGGGGGACCGGAATTTCGTTTGAAATCTTTCTAAACGGCCAGATACCTAAAAAAAATTTGGTTATCAAGTGTAGAAAGGTCGATTAGTACTTACTTTCGCTTTATTTATGCTTATAAATCGATTTTTGGTCCAATTCAAATTTGCCGTTCGTACCTACTCACGGCAAAAGTCGTGAAAAAGAAAAAATTACACTTGCACAAAATTTCTCATATCGACGGGAAACTTCTTCTGGACGACGAAGAACGGAAAAATAGGCGATTTCCTATCGATATTCCGCCCCAAAATCGCCGATCGATTCGAATTAATAAAATGTGGAATATCTTTGATACTTTTACTTTGATGTAAACAAAGGAACTGGCAACGTCGTTTTGTCTTTAACAATATTCTCTGTACGCGCACAGACTTTTCATCAGGTGCACCAACTCCTGAAAACGAAACCATGACCTCCTATGTGATTAAATAAAATTGAGACTGAACACAATAAAATTGATTCCCACAGAATCAAACTGAGACAACTCATTCGAATTGGAAACAATCAATTTCAAATTGATACAACATCCGTTTTTATATTAAGTGGAAGTTGTATCAATTTGAAATCGGTTATTCTCAAACTTTTTTACTTCATATTGTGACTAAACACAATCAAATGGAGAACTAACAGTTCCGACTTGACACCAATCAAATTCAAACTGTGACATCACACATTCAAATTGAGAATAATCAATTTCAAATTGATACAACATCCGTTTCTATGTGAAGTGAAAGTTGTATCAATTTGAAATGGGTTATTCTCGAACTTTTTCACTTCAAATTGTGACTAAACTCAATCAAATGGAGAACTAACAGTTACAACTTGACACCAATCAAATTCAAACTGTGACATCACACATTCAAATTGAGAATAATCAATTTCAAATTGATACAACATCCGTTTCTATGTGAAGTGGAAGTTGTATCAATTTGAAATTGGTTTTTCTCGAACTTTTTCACTTCAAATTGAGACTAAACAAAATCAAATGGAAAACTAACAGTTCCAACTTGACACCAATCAAATTCAAACTGTGACATCACACATTCAAATTGGGAATAATCAATTTCAAATTGATACAACATCCGTTTCTATGTGGAGTGGAAGTTATACCTATCAATTTCAAATTGGGTATTCTGAACCTTTTCAACTTCAAATTGAGACAAAACACAATCAAATTGAGAACTAAAGGTTCCAAATTGAGACCAATCAAAGTCAAACTAGGACATTACACATTCAAATTGAGAATAATCAATTTCGAATTTATACAACATCCGTTTCTATGTGTAGTGGAAGTCGTATCAATTTCAAATTGGGTATTCTGAACCTTCTCAACTTCAAATTGAGACTAAACACAATCAAATTGAGAACCAAAAGTTCCAAATTGAGACCAATCAAAGTCAAACTAAGACATTACACATTCAAATTGAGAATAATCAATTTCGAATTTATACAACATCCGTTTCTATGTGTAGTGGAAGTTGTATCAATTTCAAATTGGGTATTCTGAACCTTTTCAACTTCAAATTGAGACTAAACACAATCAAATTGAGAACCAAAAGTTCCAAATTGAGACCAATCAAAGTCAAACTGAGACCTTACACATTCAAATCGAGAATTATCAATTTAGAATGTATACCTACAACATTCGTTTCTATGTGGAGTGGGAAGTTCTATCAATTTGAAATTGGTTATTCTCAATTCGAATTCAGTTTGAATTTTATTGGTCGCACAAATTGAGAACTGTCAGTTTTCAATTTGTGTTCAGTCTCAATTTGAAGTTGGAAAGGGTCTAACTAACCAATTTGAAATTGATACAACTTCCACTTTACATAGAAATGGATATCGTATCAATTCCCAACAAATTGATTATTCTCAATTTGAAAGTGTTGTCTCAGTTTGATTTTGTTGATCCCTAATTGATTGAGTTTAGTCTCAATTATTTATTCCTAAATTGTTTTCCAAAGCCAATAGCTGAAGAGAAAAAAAAGTAAAAACTCAATCTTAGTCAATTCTAAAAAGGAAATTTTGTCGTAGGAAAGACCCTTCTTAATTTTTTCACATCAATTTAGAAACAACCTGTATATTAAAGTGATATTTTCAATGTCAGAATGAGTAGAATTAGAAGCATCTGAATGATTATAAAACAATCTTGAGTGAGCTAAGTGGAGCCAACATCAAAGAGATTTTCATTAGTTGAACTTTCAAACAAAAGGAATGAGCGCTTCTTTTGTATTATAACCACAAAAGATGCATCATTCAAAATCGGCTTGGGAGTTCCAACTGTGCTATCGTGGACAAAAATAACCGAAGATTGTGAACCCAAATGCTTGTACTGAACGTCATTCTAGTGATGTTCCAAGTTTATTTTGATGAATGGTCGAAATCGATCAGGAAGAGTAATGTTTGGTGGCAGATGATTTGACAGCATATTTCGGAAATAAACTGAAATAATTGTCTTGATTTTGCTAGTTGAACAATTCAATTCAGCTCATGTTCGTATTTCTGAGGCTGTTCAGAACTTCAAGGTACCTTATAGCATTTTGAAATATTGTTTCAATTGAAAAAAACTGGATAAAAATTGCTTCTTCTGTAGTGCTGAAATAAAAAAGCACTGTTCTCAAAACTAGTGTATTCAGATAGTATGTATAATGAGTAAAGACTGAATGAATTCACATGTAAATAAAATTGAAGGTAGATCAATTCAGCAACAACTTCATGAAAAGAGAAAATTTTTGAATAGATCTTAAATCCAGCTACAGAAGTGCAGAATCTTCCCATGTCTCAGAAAACAATACCATTCTCGAAAAAGTGTGCAATTAGACCGCATTATACTCATTTTAGTTAAATGTTTACCGAAAACTCATGAAAACAAAGGGGAAAGTGAAGTTCAAGTTCCCAACCTTCACACAAGAGAATCCTTTTCCATCATAAGAATGTGATCTTCATGACATACGAGCTTATTTATAAGCCTATTGTTGCTGGATTGGAAATATCCCCATGCTGTACAGATGTAGTTGAAAAATATCCGAATTATATGTTTTCGATGTTTTTACTTTCAGTACTCACATGAGAATAAAAGAAACGATTCTTGTGTAATGATGAATGCTTTTTGTAACAAGCTTTTTTCACGAAACTTGTTGGTTTTATAACCGTTATGTCAGATGAGTGTAATATAATTCCATCGAAGTTGAGGTTTTTACCATCAACAAATTCCTAGGGATAGCCAAAACATTTTCAGAGAATATACGTGAGCAGACAAAGAATAAAATGCAATTTTGGATAGTTTCCTCATTATTTTCATCCATTTTTCAGTCGAACATTCGACTTATTTGTTGACTGAATGCAATAATTACCCATAACAATCAGATTTCTGTAGACCTCAAGAGCGTTTCTGTCTGCATAACTCTTAACTTCGTTAGCCATTGTTACATTACACAAAAATAAGCTTTGTTCAATCAGCAATTCATACAATAAAATACTGCACTTAGTGGATATAGTTGTCGTTATTTAAGATCAACCGCTTTAGATTTGGATTATGATCACGTCTTTGTGAATCTAGATTGGGTGTACACGATGGTCACGTAAATTGCCTAATAAGAGATGGTTCTGTTACAGTTATATTGGTCATTTGGAGGATTGAGGAATACCGCCAATGGTGAAGAATACGAAATGTGAAATCGCATCCTTTGAAGATTTTTCAAATGGTTTCTCAATGAGGATGAATTATTTGAAATGATACATTGAATTATAGGTTGAATAAATATGAAGAATTCTTTGGAAAATCAATTGTATACCTCCAAAGGTCTGAGCTTGTAAACCAAACTCGAAAATGAAATATCGAGAAAATTAAAACACATATTATTCACTTGTAAGGGGTACATGGTTGACTTTGGTATCAAAATGTAGGTTTTCGAGGTCGCTGAATTCAATAAAATCAAATTCAAGTTGCTATCAAGCATAGCTCAGATTTTCACTTGTCAAATGTCATTTTTTCAAAAATCGAAAGTTCAAATCGTCATAGCTCCCGCTTTCCTGATCTTATCTATGATTCTTTTATATATTGTTAATCAGCAGTATCTAGAGTATCTCTGAGCATCATAAAATCGATATCGAAAATCTCAACTTTTTGAGTGAAAAATGCCAAAGGAGTCAGACCCCCAAAAACACCATATTTGTCATCACCAACAAATCCCTGGGGCATCCAAAGATTTCGAATCTGTAATCAGAATTCTCCTGTGACGCGTAGTTTGGGAAATAATCGACCTTGAGTCGAAAAATCGCAAAAAATAGGTCATTTTTGGACTGCCGTATTTCCTAGAAAAATTGATTTATACACATGCTGATTTTTTTGCATATAGATTGATCCTTTGTGAATCAAAAAACCTATTTTCATCCATCAGAGTCGAACAGTTTAGATTTTCTGATTTTTTTCGCGAATATCCAAATTTTCCGATATTTCATCGTTCGAAAATCAAAAACTGTTTTCCTCACGGAAGAACTGATTGGATTTTCTTAATCTACGTCCACGAATTAATAAATGGTGTGAGTTCGAAGTCGAACGGTCCCAAAAAAAATTTTTCGAAAAATCGAAATTTTTCCATAGGTACCTAGGTAGATATAGGATTTTTCGCAAAAATTCGAATCTCGCCCATCGATACGAAATTTTCACCATTTATTGATTCGATGCCGTAGATTAAGAAAATCCAAACAGATTTTCTCTGAGACTAATTGTTTTCTAAATATGGTTGATGGAAAATCTGAAAAATTGGACCTTTGCGAAAAAAAACAGAACATCCAAACCCTACGTCTCAGGTATATAAAAAATACACCATTTTATGTTTAAAGAACCAAAGTATAACCAAAAAATCAGCTCCTCTCAATTCCAATTTTTTTAGAAGTTACGTCACTCCAAATTCGACCAATTTTTGATCTTTTGTCAAAAATTGAAATCTCAATCTTTCAGAGCTTCCGTTTCTCTGTACGTTTTCTCTAGTTATTCATATTATATTGTTCAGCATATCACAATTTAAAAATTCTCAATTTTTGGGTTCATTCAGTAGTAGAAAATGATACCATACCACCCATTATTACAGAACATTGATCTTTAACATAGTTACCGTGAAACTTATTAAGATTAGAAGCTTTGTGCGAAATGAACCTAGATCCACTGCAACTAGCGATTAGATTACTCGAGTGTAGGGCTTTCGGCTTAACCGATTTATGGCATTGTAATTGCCACAGCATGCATAATGATTTCTTCGTAAATGGTACTTAATCAAACCGTGACTTCTTCAGTTTCTCAGAAAGCCACAGCTCATATTTAATGTGTTGATATATTTCGTTGATATGTTCCTATATACTCCATTCATAATTATAAAATCACAACTCTGGCCTTTGAAATTTGACACATTCCACTCTGTATCGAAGTTATGACGTTTTTCAAAATATTTTTATGTTCCAAGTCAACACTATGTTGCCCTTTCTACATTCTTAGCGTATTTCTCAGAATGTGAATGAATTGGAAAAGATGTGATGGACGAAAATAATTAACGTTCATATTAATTGATAGAAAGAATTCCTTTTCTAGTTATTTCCATGAAAAGTACAAGAGATCACTGTTGAAATATATTATTTTCGCCATGGAAAAAAACTGCATTGCTTTCACATAATTTTCATATGTATTCTTGTGAAGATTTAATGTTTATTATCCTCTTGAACGACTTGACGACATTTCATTTATTTGATCTTATGAACAAGGAGTATATTCTGACTGTATAGGAATTTATTAGTTTAAAAAATATTCATACATTACTACCACAGTAGGTTTGTACAAATAAGATGGAATAGGTCAAACATATGCTTCACATTTATCATTCACCTGTTCTAAAATAAGACACAAACTCCTGGAATATGGAAAAAACCGATGTATTCTGGTTCAATAGGCAAAGGAATGAAAGCTTCAGTAACACATTTCAATTCATCGGAATCTGAATTCACCTACCGTTGAATGCAATATAGTCATTTTTTTTTTCAGCTTTTTCGACGTGTTTTCTTCTGAAACGTGAAAACGATCAACAATAATCATTAAGAGACCGATGATGGCCATCCAGAACCCGTTTACTTACGAAACTCGTGCAATTTCATTCTGCAAGTTCTTTCCTTATAATTCCTCGAAAATCCTACCTGAACCATATTTTCCGGTCGCTTTCGTTAGAAGATCGTATAAGGAAGCCTTTTTTGTCCATTTACACATTACAAATAAATTTTGAGCACCAAAAACGATACCGAAACTAACCAAACTTCTGGGGGACCGGAATGTCGTTTGAAATCTTTCCAAACGGCCAGGTACCTAAAAAAACTTCGTTATCAAGTGTAAAAAGTTCGCTTTATTTATGCTTATGAATCGGTTTTTGGTCCAATTCAAAATTGCCGTTCGTACTCACGCCAAAAGTCGTGAAAAGAAAAAAAATTACACTTCCACGAAATTTCTCATATCGACGGGAAACTTCTTCTGGACGACGAAGAACGGAAAAATAGGCGATTTCCTATCGATATTTCGCCCCAAAATCGCCGATCGATTCGAACTAACAAAATGTGGCATATCTTTGATACTTTTACTTTGACAAAGAAACTGGCCACGTTATTTTGTCATTAACGATATTTTCTGTACGCGCACAGACTTTTCATCAGGTGCACCAACTCCTGAAAACGAAACCATGAACTCCTATGTGATTAAATAAAATTGAATGGAGTATACCTATATACATACTTATCTAATGGCTCATTCAGACTTATCGAGTATTTACAAAATCCTCAGAAACACAATTGTCTGCTATTGGGAGCGACTGGTTGAAAGTTAAAATTGAAGGGTTTCTCAGAAGGTACATAACATGTTTAAACGTGTAATGAAAGTAGTATATTGAGAATTATAAATGAATAATGATTTCATTAATTTCTTTTTTTCTATAATTTCTTTTCTTTATTCAGGAAACGATTAATCACCGAATGGAGACCCATTAACTTTACTATAGGTACCTACAGTTCTAATTGCCTCGGAATATTGTATCAGTTTGTATCTTGAGAAGGCGCCAGCAAAATCGGCCATCGTATACGTCCAATAAACCTTTCACCTTTAGCGGTGTCGGTGTTCACAGACATAAAGCCTTATAAAGTTTCTAACAGCTGTTTGACACACCCACCTACTAC
This sequence comes from Adalia bipunctata, assembly GCA_910592335.1. Classification (NCBI taxonomy): domain Eukaryota; kingdom Metazoa; phylum Arthropoda; class Insecta; order Coleoptera; family Coccinellidae; genus Adalia; species Adalia bipunctata. The sequence goes on along the minus strand of OU342948.1, from coordinate 5,237,308 downwards.
AGAAATTCATGTTCCCTTACTATATCCGAATAAAGATATAATTCACAAAATAACATTAATAAAATTGATGGCGCTTCATTGGCGAGTTTAAGTAGGAGGAAATTGTGTATAAAAACAGGCTACGATTTCAACAGCTGTCCGAAATTTTTTGAAAGAAGCTGCCAAAGAAATCGACAAGGATCCTGGATCTCTTGTTGCAGCAATATTGGAATTTGTTTTCCAAAATTCTAAAGAGATTTTTGTAGTTCTGGTTGAGAGACCTGAACAAGATTTTGGAGGTAGCTTAAATACGTCATACTCAATCTAAATACAAAATTTCATCTACCTAATTCCCCTAATTCAATTTTCCCATCAATTAAATCAATTGATGGAGATTCTACCCTGAAAATTTTCAAGTTTCTAGAGTTTTTGTTCGAGACTCATCATTTTCAACGCCAGCTGGACGGACAGAATCATATTTGACCACACTGATCTGATCATCAACTGATCTGTCATCCATTTCTCCATCTTACAAGTCTGAAGTTGATGAACATTGAATCCCTGAACAGATTTCACTCACCTCATATGTGTATTTGCAAGCGCACCCAATTTTTTTGAGAATCTCAACCTGTTCGGCTGTGGCTTCAGAACAAGTTCCGCAAAACATATCGAAGCGAACTGAATGAATAATTTCGGAGACTGACAAAATCGGAGGTTCATGAAATCACTTTATATTTGTGAAACTTCAAGTAATAGAAAACGTATAATCATAGTTAAAAATAACTCCTTTCGTATGCATGCTTTTGCATAAGAATTGTGGTAGGTATTAGGTATACCTTTGAAAATTACGTCGATTTTTGAAAATGGTTCATATACATTATAAATTACACAACCATGTAGTCGATTTTTGAGTAGTTACATTTCGAATTGAATTGATTCTCAGAAAGTTGGGGAGAATACTACCACTGCGAATGAAAAATGTAATTCTTTCCTCATATACAGGGTGTCATATATCTCACGCAACAAAAAACTTCACATCTCATATAAAGATCCACCTACGATAGAAAATTCGATTAGGAATTGTCGGACTTGATTCCCAAATGAAATAGGTCAAACACGTTATATCATTCTTTAACTCGTCTTAAGATTTTCACCACACAAGTATATTTGAATTCAAATTTCCCGCAATCTAGATGCGAAACGAAAACTGCAGGTATTGATTGTGGTGCCATCTTTGACTTGTCTGGCAAATGTTTAACTAAAAATGGGAACACTGTTGCATTTTTTTTTTCATTCGTTTCTTCACAAAAGATCTCTACAGTTTTCACTCAGGAAGTATTCTTTGGCAGCTATCAAATTAATCATATTCAGTTTTCAATAAGATTTTGGTTCGAATCGTCATCAAGAGATGTCGACGTCCCTGAAAATGTGGAATTCTAATTATACATAGGAAAAATAAGGCGAACAGCGACATCTCCAGTTTTTAGGTGGAGCTATTCTAGTAGTGATACTTTAGTTTTATCCTTGGAATGATAGTCAGAAGAGGATGAACAAAAATTAAGAAATATATTCTATGGCTGCTATTTGCACTTCATCCTATCAATATTCGTGAAAACCGCTTGATTCATGTTTTTCCATATCTTCGTTCGAAAGAGTGTCGAAAATCCATTATAAAACATGTTTCTTCGCATATCTTCAGAATCTTTATTTCGATCGACAGAAATTCTTATGAAGATTTACTCTTATTTCCATCATTGTCAATGCTTATATACTTTAATCAACTTCACTGTATATATTATCTCCATTTGTAAGAATGAAATGAAATATATTTAATTTTTAGTTTTATTATGAATTACCTATGTACAATCAATGTGCAAAACATACTTAACTTTTCACGACTTTTTTCAAATATTTTGCATAACATTCTCGAATGATTTTAAGGTTACGAGCATTTCTACCCTCACATAATGCTAGACATTAGTTTTATGAAAAACATTAATCCGATTGAATAAACATTAAATAAACATTTCTGAACAACTGACCTCTGAAGAATTTCATATCCCTCAATTACAAGTTTCAACTCTCTCCCTCGAATCTTTTTCGAATCCATCTGGGCAATTTTTTCTTGATTCCTTCTTTCATATTCTTGATTCCTTCTCTCATATTCTTGACTTTCTGGTCCAACTGCCTATAAATTGGAATTACAATAAAAGGCACCGCCAAATACTCGCTCTGGAAAATGAATAACCAAGCAGCCACCCCGACCATAGCAGCATCTGTGAGATACCCAAACACGAAACTCATTCGATCCTCTGCCTTTTTCACAAGATCCTCTCTTTTCTGGACATCATGAGAACTTATAGCTTCTATTCGGAATGAGGTTTGCGTGGTTATGCCTCTAACTCTTGGCTTCGGTGGCGACAAAGATCTCCGAGACAGAGATGACGCTCTGCTGGAAGTCAAAGATCCTCTGTTGTAGTAATCATGTTCCAGGGAATTCCTAGAGGAACACTGACTATCCCAGTCGTCTGAGAATCTGACTGGTGAAGTGGAAGCATCTCGAGACATAGGAGTTTGTTTTCTTCTTCCAATTATAGAACCGGATCTAGTTCCTGATCTTCCAGATCTACTTCTTCCCCTACGTTTCCTTTCCAAGTTAGATAGAGGTCGAACATTTGATCTTTCCAATTCCAAATCTCTGTTGGTTGATTTCTGAGATGTCCTTGATTCTGACAATTCTGTTCTCATCTGCCTAAAAGATTCATCTACTTCTACACGAGATTTTGGTTCAGGAATATCGACTTTGTTCATGTTAACAAGCCTGTTAAATTCTTCTTTCAGTTTGGCCTGCTCTTGTGGTGTGCTTGGGAATTTGTAAGAGTGGGGGTCATGTGGAGAAGTTCTTCCATAAGCTGGCTGATTTGAGATAATTTCGTCCTGTTTGGGTCTTGACAAGTTGGAAGGCATTGATGAGGGTTTTGCATTGGAAAACACCTTTTCCTGACTGTGATGATTCCAAGGATCCACAGAACTGAATTCAGGTTTTCTCGGCGATGCTGGAGGGTGCGGAGCCAAAGAATCAGCATTCGGTTTTATATCCGAAATCTTCCTTTCTTCATAAGTATCGTACTTGGAAGCCATACTCCTGCTGAACTCGGCAGTTGGTTTCGATTTTCCGCCGAAGTTTTTGACTATATCCCCGTAAAAATCAACAACTACCTTCGCCTCCTCTTCCGTTTCTTTCTTCTCCTTCATCTCATTAGGAAGTATGAATCCTGCTCCTGCTATGCTGGTGAAACTTGCCAAAGCTGAGACGTTCTTTGCTGGTTCGTTCCTGGAAGTTTCAGTCACGTTTTTGGTATCTCTGGCTTTCAATGCGTCTTTAATTAAGTTAGCCTGCGTAGGTATCAAGCTGAAGGAGCGGCGTTTGATAGGTTTGGAAGACGTTTTGAGTTGGTCCACATTCATTTCATCTTCCAGAGCTTCGCTAAGAGAAGTCGATCTATTTCGTTTAGGAATCTGATTCCTCTTATCATCACTCATCGTTTTTGCTTCGAATATGAGTGACTGCTTGTTAGTTTTACTGTTTATTGTTTTATCTTCTTTACCCACAGTGGTAGTCTTCTTGAGGATGGGTTTCGGTATTATATTGGAGTTTGGTGGGTTTTTGCGAACTGTGAGAATTTCAAAAGGCTGGTTATCGTCAGTTTTGACAGCACTCATCATTCTGCTTCTAGGATTATATATCTCCTCATCGTCGTTTTCAAAATCGTTATTGGGATTCATTTTCGAAAACGGTCTCTCATCTTGGGAAGAAGTTAGACTCTCCTCCTCTGATACAGACTCTTCGTAATCTCTCATCCAATCATCATCATCCAAACTCTTCACATCCTTATCCCCAACTTCTTCTGATTCAGATATTCTTCTGTATTCGGATACTTCCCTTCTCATCGCATCCGTTTCTTCAAATTTACGTAATTTAGGACCGAAATCGCCGCTCATATCTTTAGCGTTTTTCAAACTGTATCTTCTTTTAGACCATGACGATCTTCTGCTAAGGATGGGGTTTTCTTCTCTGACTTCTCTGGCAGGTTCGGAATTGACTTGTATGGTAGGTATGGCTGAATGGTTCGAGTCCATATTGACTTCCCTGACTGCGTCGTTTTCACTCATGACTTCCTCATGAAGACGTTCCATCAGACGGTAAGTCAGAAGTTCGGTAGAGCTTGCGCTACGTTTTAAGGGTAGTGAGTCAGGAGGCTCAAACCCTAATTCTGGAGCAGACAAAGAGAGTGGGGGAGGTATTGAATTTTCTTCGAAACTGATGCCAAACTTTCTGAATTGTGTACCTGAAATCAGAAAAATGTCTTGAAGTTTTATGTTAAAAATCATATCGTTTGTTAAAAATATAATATGAGTGAGCTATTCTATGTTATGGATGTTTTTATTTTACCTAACATTTCTTTCAAGTTAGAACGAACCTTGTTCTCCTTCTGGACACAAGACTAGCATGAACTCTGAGCTGCCACTGAATTGTTGACGAGTTAAAGATGGCTTCATTCTATCAACATTAGATTGGCTCTGTGGATTATAATGTTCTGTCAGTTGTGTGTTGTTTGGGCTGCTATATTCTTTTTTGACGAAGTCACGTGTAGGACTACTTGGTGAAGGTTTCTTTGAATATTCTGGATTCACTGGGGATCTTTCATGAATGTTATCAGTTGGTGAAGAAGATATTCGAGTTGGACTCCTTGGTGGTGATTTTTCTATTGGTGACATTTGGAAATGATTTGGACTCCTGGAAGGGGATTTTTCCTGGTAAATAGGAGGAGATGTTTCAGCAGAGCTGGGACTTCTTGATTTTGAGTTTTCTGGATAGTAAAGACCCCTCAATGGTGATTTTTCGGGACTGTTTGGACTTCCTGATGGTGACCTTGATGATGATTTACGTGAAATTTCAGGATTCCTTGGTAGTGATACTTCCAAATTATTGACTGCTTTCGAATATGACTCATCGGTAGGTTTCACACTCTTGAAGGGAGAGTCTTCAGTAGAAGTTGTACTTCTCGATGGTGCATTAAAATTTGGACTTCTCGATGGCGACTTCTCCTGACTTCTTTTTTGACTTTCTAAATCTGCATCTGTTATGATGATTTCTGGGGATGGGCTCTTATGTTTTTCTACTTTTATGATAGTAGTGGTTGGTGTTCGTTTGAAGGAGTTCTCTTGGAAATTGGTAACTTGGGAATTATTCCAGGAACCTTGTGGACTGTTTCTGTATGTCGTATTTGTTTGTGCAACTGATACAGGGGAGAATTTTCTGTTTAGGAAAGGTTCTGAACCGAGATTATTTTTTGAAAGGGGATTCAGTTGTTTTCGTCTCATTCGTGGAGAAGCTTCTGGAGTTTTTCCAGTTTTTTTACGTTCAGGCCTGACTGGTACATCTGCGTTGAGAATAAATGAAACTCTTGGGGTTGAATTTGCTCTTCTTCGTTGTGAAAGAGGTATACGAGAATCACTGTCATTTCTTCGATCCACATTCGTGATTTGGTTTCGTTTTATTCCAGGTATGACAACAACTTCGGATTCTTCACTTGGTTCACTTACTCCGTACGGACTCTCAGCTTTGACTCTGAATTTATAGGTACTTCCTTCAATCAAGTCACCCAGCATGGTGGAATGTTGCCTAGTGGTGGCAGCTTTCAACCAAACATCCCAGCCCATTCTATAATATTCTATAATGTAATTACCAATTTTAGACCCTCCGTCGTCTTTAGGCGTAGACCAGCCTAGAGTTACAGATTTACCTGAAGTCAGAAGAACCCTAGCTTTACCTGGAGGAGTAGGTTTATCTGTTATGGTAACCAAGAATGATGCTTGGTCTTGTCCTAACTTATTCACTGCCTTCACTTGATACTCCCCTCTATCTGAGCGTAAAGCGTTTTCGATTTTCAAAGTAGCAATTTTATCGTTATATTCAATTTCGTATCGATCATCGTTTTGGATGGATTCACCGTCATGTGACCAGAAAATCAAGGGTAGGGGTCTTCCGTTAACTGTTACGTTGAGTTTGATGGTTTCCCCGATTTCGAAGATGATCCCATCTTGGTCTTGGTATGATCTCGGTAGTTTTATACTGGGAGGTGCTTCTATCGTTAACTTGCTTTTCGTTGAAGCATGTCCAGCTTTATTGGTGGCTGTGCATTTAATCTCCCCTTCGTCAGCAGCGGTGGCTTGGAGGATGGTTAAGACGCTTTTATCAGCTGCTGTATACACTCTGGTTCTGTTTCCACTGAATATTTCGAAGCCATCTTTGAACCAACATATATTTGGAGGAGGCTGACCCAAGAAGTGAATTTCGAAATTCACCTTATCGTCCTCAAGGACGACGGTGTCCTTGAGTTCTTGGGTGAATTTGGGAGCAGCTATAGCAGTTCTCTGTAAGGTTACTGTATACGGTTCAGAGGCTTCACTGTAATCAGATAACCCAACAGCGTTTTGCGCTCTAACTCTGAACTGGTAACGCCAACCTGGTTCTAGACCGTGTACTTGTAATTCGTTGGTGGTAACTGGTTGAGAGGAAGCTTTCAGCCAGTGGGTTGTTCCAACCCGTCTATGCTCGACTGAGTAGGAAGTGACAGTTGAGCTCCCATCTTTCTCTGGTATGGTCCAACCGATATGTACGACGTCAGGGATGGAACCACTTTCCCCAATTAAAGACGGTTTTCCTGGGGTGGATGGTCGATCTGGAAAAATATGAAAAATGAAAATAAACGATTTTTTAGGGTAATAGAATTTTCGGAAGGGAAAACTGTGGTTTGACAGATGGAAGAAGCTATGTTGTTTTGTCATTTCTGTTCGGTAAGTATTGACAAATTATCATGGATAGACTCGTACGCCGCAACAACGTTTACAAATTGTTGAAATTCATTTTCAAAATCAGTGTTCTATTCGCCAAAGTTAAAGAGTATTTTGTGAAATTTATGGTTTACATAATAATTGTCCATCAGAGCAGCTTATTGGTCGAACTATCGTTAGATTTCGGACAACATTTTCTCAACAACATTTTCGCAACAACAACAAGATAAAGAACTGAACGTACAGAAGAAAATATCGCTGCTGTAAGTTATAGTGTTAATGAAAATCCAGAATTGTCTATTCGTCGATGTTCACAACAAGTTGGACTCTGTGTATCTAACACATTTTGCGCATTCGTATTGGAATAGGAGGCCATTCTGCAACTAGTTTTAGAATATACCTACTATTCAAACATAAATGCAATAAAATTATCTTTCAAATAGAAATAAAATATTGGCTTCAATCTTGATTTAAATGTGTTTTATTTCAATTCAAAGTTCTATCACTCTAAAAAAACACCCGATACTACCTCTCCAGAAATAATACACTCAAGCAAAGGAATACCCGATCAAATCTTGTTCAGAATTCGTATTTTCATAAATTTCATAATACCACAAAGTTGTTACTGTGAATGGACTTTTTCGGTAAACAAGAAGAAGAACCAGAGATTCAACTTTCAATACACTCTGTGGTCTGCAATTCTCAAGAATCGAGATAAGCCAGAATAGGCACAGAAAAATTCCTATTCAATTCGTCTGTAAAAAAATGATCAGGGGTAGTTGATGATTTTTTTGGCAGCTGCTGTCAGTTGTTTACCGATTGATTATTTGAACTGGAAAATGGGAGTCTACCTATAAGGTGGATGAACTAGCGCTCAAAAGCACAATGAACATATCAAATCAATTTCCGTTGACTTGCGTGTCCTCATTAAAACCGTTCTATCGTTGGTAGAAATGCAATTAAATCCAAACATCACACACTGATTTACAGGATCTGATATCATATGTCAATTCACTTTCGAATTCGTATATTTCAAAATCCTATTTCGTGTTAGTTAAAAATAAAACTCTCATCGTTTGACGAAACAAGCACAAAAATAACCTTCATGAAAGCGAATACCAAATAACTAATCGATAGATTTTTGGGCTACAGAATCAAAACCTCACCTGCAGCTTTCCAACGAAGTGGTTTCTTGCTTCTCGGCTTGGGATGGGGCTTGACATTCGTATTTCCCATAACGAAAATTGTAATTTTCACATGTTGTTGGATCACCACTCCGTCTCACAGTCTCTCCCGGTCACTTTATATTTAGACTACAGTCTACTGACTGTGGTTGAAAAGCTGATTTCCTGCTAGGCCCGGCCCACCAGTAACACATAATTGGGTTTTGGATAGGTTATATGCAATCAATGTTTACAATTAATAACCGGGCATTTTAAAGACCTTCCCTGAGGTCCTACGTCACTGCTATTGTTTGCTCGAAGCTAACATTAAAGAGTTACATGCTTGTATCCTTAGATTTCTAATGGAAGCGTTTTGCTTTAAAACATCAATGATTTATTTTACCATAGCGATGAAATTGAAGATTGCTCTTTCTTCTAAATATTGAATGATATTGAGTTACTGAAAAGAAAGAGTTTCTACATTTTTTTCTACGTAATTTGCATGAATAACTTAAGCAGAGAATGTGTTTGGAGCTCTCCCTCATTATCGAGGAAATGTTAGAGGGAATTTCGTATTTATATGGAGAATCACGTGGCCAAGCTATATGCAAAATTTTGGCCAGATCCCGTAACAGAAAGCATATTGAATTACGAAGTATTGGAAAAGAAGGATTCTCTATATTTATGTACGATGTCTAGGAGTCTAGGCTAACTAGATATCAATATCCAGTTAGCCTAGACCAGTTCCATGCATAAACAAAATATTGTGATACCATATCAACGAACAATAACTTATTAGAAGTGTCAGTGTAGAGTTCGACGTCAAAAAAGTAAACCAAAGTTACGCAATAAATTTAAAAAAAAGATGTCAACCGAAATTGGAAAAATCGAAAAATTGGCGTATCGAGCCGTCATCAAGTACCTGTATTTAAAAGGGTTAAGAGGTAAGCAGATATGCTTAATATAAGTACCCTTGATGTCCTTCGTATGCGACCGTGAAAAATTGGACTTCAAGCTTCAAACGAGGTAAATTTTCCATTGAAGATGATGACCGATCGGGAAGGCCAGTTTCTGTGTCAGTCCCCGAAAATATCGATGCAGTTCATGACATGATTTTATCAGACCGTCGAATTCGGCTAAAACGGATGGTATCTGAAGCACTGAAGATTTCATACGAACGCGTTCATCATATAGTTCACCTCAATTTGGACATGAGAAAAATTTCTGCAAAATGGATCCCCAAATGTTTGAATGTTGACCAAAAGCGTGCAAGGGTAGAAGCATCGCGTTCGATCGGTACTCTATTTGAAAACGATGTAGACCTCTTAAACCGAATTGTTACTATGGATGAGACTTGGGTACATTTCTACGATCCAGAAACAAAGCAACCATCGATGGAATGGCGACACTCTGGTTCTCCAAGACCTAAGAAGTTTCGTATCCAAAAATCTGCTGGAAAAGTGTTACAGTTTTTTGGGATTGCCATGGAGTAGGAAATCATGATTGATTTTTTGGATGGGTAGAACAATAACTGGAGATTACTATTCGGCACTACTGACCACTCTACGGGAAAAATTTAAAGAGAAAAGACGATGAAACGATGAAAGTTATCCAAAGGTGTTTTGTTTTTACAGGATAACGCCCCAGTACACAAATCTCATGTTGCCATGCAAAAAATTCGTGATTTAGGGTTAGAATTACTAGAACACCCCCCTTATTCACCAGATTTGGCTCCGTTCGACTATCATCTCTTTCCTCAACTCAAGTTGTTTTTCATGAAAAAAAGAGGAGGTAATAAAAGCTGTGGAGGAGTTTGCAGAGCAAGAAAAAACATTTTTTTCAAAGGTCTAGAGACGTTGCAGGTTCGCTGTAATAAATGTATTCAATTAAGAGGAGAATATGTTGAGTAATAAAATATTTTGACATTGAAATTTTGTTTGGTTCTATAGTAGGCTAAGAATTATTCAATATATCCTCGTAACTGAAGATTACTTCAACAGCTGCTGTATTTTTTCGACACCAGTCGATTTTTTTTTCATTTGGTTTCTTGAACAGAGGTATTTATAGAATCTACAGCTCGAGAAGAATGAAACTGACTCATGGATGAGACCTGGATTTACCTACCACTAGTACCAGCGTGACTACAAAGGGACAACAATCTGCAGAGTGGATTGTGGTGTTACTTTATTGGTCAAAAGAATAAAAAAATATGATTGCACATCTATATGGCACACTGCTGGATCAAAATCTGCCGACGGTACAGGAATAAGAGTATACGGTCCTAATCGGAGACTTTCCCTGCCAATAGGGCAAGAACCCCTCCGTTTTACAGTAGACAATTATGGCTAGCTATGCGTGCCTCCAAGAGTGTTAGGAAAGAATCCTCTAAGGGGTTTCTTGTGGACCATATGAATGTAAAAACTGAGGAAGACCTCGAACTTTCAAAAAATATATTCAAGATATAAATAAGAATGCAGATATAAATTGAATATCAGAATAATCAAAACGCGATATCTTTCTGTACATCCCATAAAATTTTAGCCGATTCCTGTATCTTCTTCACCTCATCGTCGCTCAGAGTCAGCAAAATAATTTCGTTGATACCTTTCGAACCTAAAACAGTCGGCAGCGACAAAAAAACGTCTTCCTTGATATCATAGAATCCCTTGACATTAACACTTAACATATGGATTGAGTAAACGTTGTCCAAAATGTCCTTGACGATGTTAGCAACAGCATAACCTATGGCCCAGCAAGTGTAACCTTTCAGTTTGATAACGTCGTATGCGCTTTGGACTACAGATTTGTGTAGATCTATGAACTTTTCAGGATCTGTGTCGCTTCCCATTTGGGGATGAATGTCTTTGATGAAGAGTCCTGCAATGTTAACTCCTGACCATACTGGTACACTTGAGTCGCCATGTTCCCCGATGATATTTCCATGAACGCTGTTGGCAGCAATCCCAAACTTCTGGGCCAGAAGAACTCTGAACCTGGCTGAGTCTAAATCACATCCAGATCCAAATACTCGTTCTGGAGGAAATCCACTGAGTTTCCAAGCCACGTAGGTGAGTATATCACAAGGGTTGCTCACAATCAACAAGATAGAATTAGGGGAATGTTCAGCCAATGGTGGAATTATCTTTTTGAAAACTTCTACGTTTCTTTGGACCAGATTCAGTCTACTTTCACCTTCCTCTTGTCTGACGCCAGCGGTAACAACACAAACTCTTGAATTCTTCGTCAGAGCATAATCTGTACCTCCAGAAACTTGACTGTTACTCAGGAATGGTGTAGCATGCTGGAGATCGAGTACCTCCCCAGCTACCTTCCTGCTGTTCATGTCCATCAAAACGATATTCTTGGAGATTTCTTGGGTGAGGAGGGCGCTGACAGCTCCCATTCCAACAGCTCCGATACCGACAACTGTCACCTTCGTTTCGGTGCTTTCCACATGAGGTGCAATGTGCCGCATGCATTTCTCAACAGTTTCCAATGTGGCCATTGTGTTCTGTCTGAGAGATTTTGATAGCAGAAAAAATTCTGGATGCTAAAGCGTCAAAGATGACAGAGGGTTGTCAGAATTGTTTTCAAGGCAGGCTGATGAATTTCTTTATCATTTCGACCAAAATATGTTGATTGAAATTTTGAGTCTCATTACTCTCATTGGATAAGGTTATTATGTAAGTTGATCTTGTCAGCCTATAAGTTTTGAAAATTTCATGGTACATTTAAGGTCCAAATGCGTTGGTTAAGTTCTTAAGTAGGCTAAGTTTCTCATCTTCATAGAAGGGCAATGGTGAATTAACACTTTCTTTATGTCTGATAAAAGTTTAAGATGAATGAACAAAAAGACAGTTTTTAGTTTTTATTTGTCTAGTACTCGCAACAAACAAAGTTAACACTCTGAACATATTCATGAAAACAGAAAAAATTCAACAATTTCAAACTCTCATGAGACGATGTCTTTGGACTTCTCAAATGGGGATCCCCAGCCTAAGAAAGCATAAACAATGATGAAAGTTTCTCGTACTCTAACACCAAGAGCCTGCAACTTCTCTAATAACTCCCTAGACTCCTTCAGAGCACGTATATCTTCCACCATTTTCTTGACTTTGGGTTCCGAAATCTTCTTGATAAACTTCTTGAATTCTTCACTATGTTCCATTTTGTCATTGAACACCGCCAACAGCTTTCCAACTGGAATAGCTCCTTCTATTTCATCCAAATAGGTTCTGAAGCTTCTGGTCCTTCTCACTTCCAGTTTATCGACTTCAGTGTGGCAACCAGGCCTAGCACTCATGATGAGATCAGAGAGGAACTTGATGAGACCTTCAACGTCAATTCCGGCATCTTCCAAATACGTCTTGAGCTCTATGTACTCTGGACGAACCTTTATAGCGTTGACTATTCTTGCAAATTCAGGTCCTTGGAAGTAAGTTACAACCTCACCGAATTCTTTGTCGTTGGTTAAATGTTCATCGGATATATTCCTCAGTTTCTCCCAAGGAATCAGGTTTTTGAAGTCGTCAAAATCTTCTTTCAAACTTGTTTTGGTAGATGACCTACGGTTAAGTTTGGATGGTGAGTCCCAATTCATGAAACCATAAAACAATTCGAGGATATCATCCACTCTAGCTCCCATAGATTTTAGTTCGATAATTATTCGTTTCAGCTCAGGCTGCTTCCTGGCATTTTCAAACATGGTATGGACTTCATCACAAGAAATTTTCTTGTAGAATTCTTGGAAAACCGTGCTGTTTTGCTTCTTCTCGTGTAACATAGCCAGAAGCTTGCCGATCGGAATAACCAACTCTATGTCATCGAAGAAAGCTCTCAAACTACGGTGGGTTTTCTTTGAGTTGGGTATCGGTTTCAAGTCTGTGATCAAACCGAAGAAAGACTTGAGCATTGCGTCGATGTTGAGACCTGTGTCATTGAGTCTTTTTTTCAGTTTTCTCCATTCGACGTTTTGTTGTACATCTCTGATCAAACTAGCCCAAGCGTTACTTTGAAGGAAAATTATGGCTTCGTTAAATTCTTTATCAGTTTTTATATGCGATTCTGCGATTTTTTTCATTTGTTCGTTTGGCATGATGTCGCAGAAGTCCTTAAGCTCATCCTCTATTGTTTTACAATGAATTTGTTGGACGAATAGGACAACCAACGTCAGACAAAACAGAGGTAGTTCTCTCATCTGAAAGTGAATTAAATGAATCAATTCTTAGATCATGAAACGATTGGATTTGATGAATTTTTAACTCACATTTCTCCGTTTTGACTTTTCAACTGATTCAATGACAATTCGTTTCCAACAACTACGATTATCAAAACTTCCACAACATGATGGCATTTTGACATACAAGGCTACTAGAAAAGTTTTTAATATCCATTTAGTCCTTTTAAAGAATTCATAAGTCGCATATAGTCGAGTTTTGTACCGTTATGTAGGTTTTAGGGGACGCTGAATTCAATAAAAAATAATTCATGGCCCTATCTTTCATAGTTTAGATTTTCACCTTGAACTTTCAGAGCACCCGTTTCTCTGAATACAGTAAAAAAACTGGAGCGGTTCCCGTATTGCTTCCTCTGCTTTGCAAGCTGGACTTCAGAGAACAGTGGTCCCACTCTTCCGGTATATTTATCCCTATTTCTGGTAGCGACGATTCCGTTCGGTTCCACAAGAAACTAGATGTTTTAAAAATGGTTTAACCTCTGTCAACTTCATCACAACAGACATCAAGGGACTGTGGGCGTACGAACATAATTTATTTCAAAGATCTGAACTCTCGTTTCAGTGATGTACTCCACAATTCTAATTTTGAGGAGCGTTGTATGAAATCGAATTGGTGGAGGGGGTTCGCCTCAGACCACAGTGTGCCGTTAGATTTTGGGAACATCATATACTCAGTAGAAGGTAATTTTTCCAATATATACGATACTCACAAAGTCATTCGTGTTTTTGCTACTAATTGTGTGATATAACTAACGGAACTTCTCAGAATACTTCGGGTTATTTTTACTTCGTCATGGAAATAATCAATCCGAAGCGATCCAAAACAATTTTGGGCGCTTTGCATCTCAATAAAAATTACATATATAAGTTTGAGAAGGACTGTACGCTGTCCAATATTTATGGATATTATTTTATGTTCGTTACCTCAACTTCAAACTCATGTTTCTTTGCTTGAAATCTAACTAGAGCACTTAGCAAAACATATTCTGGTCATCATCCATCCATTTTTAACTGATTCATATAAATTATTTTCCTTTTTTTCCCAAATTTCTCTGAACAGCGTCTAATTTATCCAAAAAATTCAACTGTTGTTTTACAATGAAATAAGGATTTTCTTTGAGTTCGAAATTTTAATAAGTCGTTTCTCAAATTCAACTTTTTATTTTCGCCCTTTTTATTTCTCATGACTTTAGCTTGGCATTTCTCCTGCCTAGCTGATCTACTTCTATAGTAGTATAGGTATAGTTCACAATTACCCCAAAAAATCAATTATCATTTCAAGGCTTCTTGAAAAAAGAATTGAATTCGAAAAGCGTGCATTCATTGAACAAGAAATTCCACATAAAGTTGAGTCACAAAAATTTCATTTTCTATATCAAACAAATTCATCTAAGAAGTGTCTATTGAATTTTCCATTCTTCCTAAATGCTACACTGGTCGTAAAGGCACTTAAATTCATTGTGTCAACGACCTAAAATACTGTTGAATGTTTTGCCAAGAAACAGATAAAAAACACCTCGATCAAGTTCACTGTCACGGTGATTAAAGGACATAATAATCCCTCTGCATGCTTTGAGTTCGAGAACAAATCTCGAAAATGATAATTGATATTTTATATAGATTTTTGAGAAGGCTCAATTTGATTGACAATAATCCGAAAGCCTATCAATCACAGTTTGGATTTTTACTACCGAAATGATTTTCTTATTGATTTTCGAATCGTTATAGCTCCAGTTTCATATTTATATATTGTTGATTATCATTGTCCAGAGTATGTCATTTCTTTCTCCAAGTATCCAATGTATTATAATAATATATGAATAAAGTTTTTTATTACAACACAATGAACTTGATACTACTCAATATGTGTTGACTAATGAGTCACCCTGTATATTTATTTGTTCCACAATGAAAAACCTTTAAGGAATACTTAACAGATTATAGAGTTTACTGTTATTTTGCTAGAATGCCGCTAGGAGTAACTCAAGATGGGAAGCAAGTACCGCTGACGTCTGAAGAATCTGTAAAGCAGTCCAGCAGGATATTTCAAACTGATAATCTGATGGCTGAAGCCGGCCCTTCTATCAAAGTTAGCGGGGCTAGCGAATATGATATGGAGGTTAGTATTTCCTAGCGAACTCCTTATGTAACTACTTATGTAACTTTTTATGTTGCATCCACCCCTTCCAAATAACTAAAAATGTCACTTTCCATGTAACCCATTGGAAACAAAATCGATAAACTATATTCTAATGGCAATTGAGTTTATGGAGGTTTCGTTTTTCCGATTGAGAGATTGAGACAAACCTAGATTCAAAGCTCATCAAGGTTGAAATAATTGTGTCATACCCACGGAGGTAGGATTCAAGCTGTTTAGCTAGAAAGGCACAAAGGAAATATGTACTCCGTTATCAAAAATAAGAACGATAAAAATAAAAACATGTTTTATAGCATTAAACAAAAATTAACGAAATAACATAACAGTCAACACAGTTTATAAAGAATTGAAAGTGATCAGTGGGATCCACTTCTTTTTATCGGCTGAGTTCACCAATTCCACCATGCTCACTATGGCCTTCGTATCTCACTTTATAGTCCACACCATGCTTTCCAGCGACGTATTCAACGATACGCTTTCTACCATCGGGCTGCAGAAGGGTGTAAACTCCTTTGGTTTCGTCGTGATCTCTGGTTTCCCATTGGCTCTTTATGTCGTGGTGTTTCAAATCGTGTACCGCGTAATCGTAGTGGTAGTGTGGTGGAGCCTGAGAAAACAATCAGATATGAAATAATTTCAAATCTTCTCTAAATCTATTATGACTGTTGAGTTGGAAATTGGGTCAGTTATTCGATCAGTAAATATCAGATTGATATTATATATATAAAACAAAGTTGTTGGTTACACCATTTATAACTCGAGATCGGATGGACTGGTTGTTATGAAACTTCATTTATGGATTCGTCTACGGCCTGGTTATTATAAAATACATTAAAACTCTGAAAAATTTAATGAAAAATTTGTTTATGTAGGAAATGCTTTTCCTCCTTTTGAATAAGACCACTAGGTGTCGCTACTGTTAATGGCTCTTATCTAGATACTGTAGCATAGTCGCGAAGGTACTATATTTGATATTATCGCCACTAGATGGCGATGGTAATTACGATTTGTGAAATCCACCGTAGGTAACATTTAGGCGAAACAAAGTTCGCCGGGCCCGCTAGTAAGTCATAAAAAGCCTTTTGGGTGGTTCTAGATTGTTTTCCCTACAGTTTAGTAACTATAACGATTCGAGTGAGGAAAAAGTCAAAGACATATCTGATAATACAACACAGTCAGGTATTGAAAACAACAAAATAGCAAACGAATCTTACTTTATAGTCGATATACTCCTCCAAGTGGTGATGATCGTGATGTCCTCCATCTCCAAATTGTCCATGTACATAAACTGTACAAGCGACTAGAAAAGCTAGAACCTAAGCGAAATAAAAAATCAGTCATCAGATATTTTTGAAATCGTATAAACTTCATTCTTGAAGATTCTCATGTAACAACATCATATCGATAAATTTTGAATAGAACCAGATATAAATAAATTGACCAAAGAAAGTGCATAGCTTCAATAGGTCGACTTCCAATTGCTACTGTATGTGATCAAACTATTAAATGATTTATGGAATTGTAATGTTTTTATTGGTTTCTTTTAACTGCTGAGTTTTCAGAACCTGAATGTAATAAGCCTTACAGTAAGCTTGAGTAAAGTTTTAACTTATTTACATCCTTGAGGATAATTTCCGCAGGACTATTTTTCAAACTTGAACCAAAATTCCGTATTCAAACATCTCGAAAACTCGTTCACTGAAATGAATTTCGAAATAAATTATTCAAAAAGAGCTCTCGCAAAATTCGAAAATCTTGTTTTGATTTTCGAATTCCAAAGTGTTCTTGTACAATGAAGTTTAGCTTCCAGTTGCCCTGAAGGTGGTCCAATTGATCAAACCACAACTTTGTTAACACAAGTCAGAATAACAACTCAAATCGAGAATCACAGAAAATTGGTATCATCAGTTTTCCGAAAATTAACTATCACTCACAATCATGGAGTTCATTGTTGATATTTAGTGACTAGTGTCTGTTGACTGAGAGCCGGAGATTGACTGATTCCTTGCACGGTATCTCAGGTATTTAAAGCGATATTACGTGAAAGTAGGTGGATTTCTTGAAAATAATTAACAGCTCCAGTATGACACATTGTTACTGATGCATATCTTTCACTGATAACAAATTTGAATACCAATTTAAATTTTTAGGAATTTTCGTATATTTGCATTCCAAAATACTTCTCTCAAGCCAGTTTGGTTTGAATGTACAGAAATCACTTCGAGGAAGACATTTTTTGAAGATTTGGCCCACTAAAACTTAGTGTCTGTATGTTGAATGGGAAATTCGAATGTGAATGAGTATCAGCCAAAATTGGGGTTGCAGAATCTAGCTCCATTCCGTTCCCTAGCTTGTGATCATCCAAAACTTTTGAATTACTTCGTATCTTATCAGAATTTCCAAAAACAGAAAACTCATCCTGTCCAAAAGCAATATGAAAACGAAAAAAAGAAACAGCAAAATGATTCTTGTTGTGGAGGTTTTAAACATTTCAGTCAACAAAACTAATCCTGCTCTTGCAGTATTGCGCACAGGTACCAAAAAGTGTGGCTGCTCACAAATGACTAGTGAAAATAGTCGAAGATCTTTGTATTCCTTTTGGTTGAATGAAAAAAATTTGATTGTGATGGAATACCAAGTTGTTCATTCCTAGCATTTGGTTAAGATATCTTTTTACAAGCTTTTATTTAGTTTCACCTGTCCCGGTGTCTGTCTGTAATCAAATCTTGCAAGTTAAATATGACACACTTCTAATCCTCCGATTGATTTGAAATTTGGCAGGTATACATAATTCTGGTGACAATGCATCATGAAATATTTTTTATAGAAAAAAACAAAATGGCGGCTCCAAAATGGCGGATGAGTTTTGTAATTATCATCCGATTCCGTTCAAAATTAGTATCTGGGGGTTTTTGGGTTCGACAATGATGAATCTTCTGTCAAAATTGAAAAATTCAAGATGGCGGCTACAATATGGCGGACGAGTTTTGTGATTATGATCCGATTCTATTCAAAATTGGTATCTGGGGGTTTTCTGGGTCGGAAATTACGATTCTTCAAAATTGAGGAATTCAAGATGGCGGCTTCAATATGGCGGATGAGTGTTGTTATCATAAAAGCTTGTCTTAAAAATGATTTTTTTATTATAGCTTGTTACCAATGTCATTTGAAGAAAATGAGTTATCAAAAGCTAATGTCAAAATTCAAAAGGGTTATTCAGTTAATATTTATTCGAAAATAAAAAGAAAAGCAATCGGCGTTACAATTAAGTGTGCCTTTTTGGTCCTTCAGAAGACTTGATTATGGGAAAGAAAATTGCGGAAAACATTACAGGAAGTTAAACAGATTCCATAATTCACTTTTTCTCATACGGTACAGAAAGACACGAAAGAACATTTGCATATCACGGAAATCAGTCAGTGATTAAATAAAGCTGTTCAACCATGACAAACGGTATTCAGTTATATACTCAGGTGAGGAACCACTACATTCGAATGTGTTCTAGTTGGTATCATCCAATATGTATATGATGCTTGGACGTTATATGAGTTTTCGTAAAGTGTCATCAAGTCATCAAATTCGAAACAGAACAGTGCGTTTAGTTAGGAATATATCAAGAATGGATCGTTTGAAAAGCCCAAAGGGATCTACGAAATTATTTTCTGTCAAATTGGTCAGATTGAGCATTTTTCCATATTTTTGGTAGTGTCTCCGTATGCTATCAAAAGAAAATGTCAAAGGTGTGAGAATTTTATGGTCGTTCTGTTTTAAATAAACTTGTCTCGGTAAACCAAACATCCTGTATAACATTTAGAGTATTATGGAGTGGTCCTTATAATATTATACGTTGTTAACCCGTTGACCAAGAACGACTTTCTATAATAGTAAGAACAATTTTGGGTAAAACGGACAATCTATGTATAGTTATGTAGTCACTACATATTGTTAGAAACAAGATTGTTAATTTATATCTGTATTGTGTGTTGCAAACTCTTCACACATGTGAGTGCAGTGATTTTCCGGAGAATAATTTAGTTTCATTCATTGCAAAGAATATACAGGGTGTCCCAATCTATAGTCTAATAGAATAGACAGTAACAATGAAAATTTTGACAAATGAGAAGAAATAATTTCAAAATATCTGGAGATATGACTCAAAAAATCAATCATGCTTGTGAACTGTCAATGTTTCTTGCATGTTTTAAACATTTTCAGTGGCTTTGATAGAAAGGTCATTTTATATCACAGTGTCCCTGGCGGAAACGCCTCTGTTTCAAATTTTTTCTATCGGTCGAAAGCCCTAAACATTTTAAGATTTGATAGATAGAAAAAGGAGCAACTTAAAGCACCGACTACGTGAAGTCATAAGGTTTGAGGCGCTCGTCAAATTGTGGTTCCTCGTATAAGAGTGATTCACAAACCCAGAAACCTAATTTGCATCCAGAATTTTTTTTTAAGCTGATGAAGATGCTATGAATGATGAGCTTTATCACTGCGTAATCACAAACTTTTTTGTGGCATCCTGGAACTGAAGATGCTTAGAAATAAAACGCTGAAAAAATTTAATTTCTAAAAATCCAACTCATCTGAAAGCCTTTTTCGAAAGATGAGTAGAGAAGGCTTCAAATATCTTTGACGCATAAGAATAATCCAAAATCGATAGTCAACAAGTTTTATTGCATTAAAACCTAGATAAACATAAACATAACAAAACAACTAGAAAATCAACACAGGTAACAGGGTACAATATACATAGTATAAAAAGACTAAGTTTCTGGCCTCAAACTAAATCAACCGCTGAGTGCTCCAATACCTCCATGTTCACTATGGCCTTCGTATTTAACTTTGTAGTTAACTCCATGCTTGCCAGCTTCATACTCCACGATACGTTTTCTGCCATCAGGTTGCAAGATGGTGTATACTCCCTTCGTCTTGTCGTGATCTCTGGTTTCCCATTGGCTCTTGATGTCGTGGTGTTTCAAATCGTGAACAGCGTAGTCCCAGTGGTAATGAGGAGGTGCCTGCAAAATATGAAGATTCGTCATTCAATCCTTAAAACTTTCCTTTCCAAAACTCACCTTATAGTCGATATACTCCTCTAAGTGATGATGCTCATGATGTCCTCCTCCATATTGGCCATAAACGCAGGCTGCACTGGCGAATACAAGAGCTAACACCTGGTAAAATAAACCACCATAAAGACGTTCGTTCATTTCATGATACAAAACCATAATATATCGAGAATACTTACAATAACACCGTTCATTTTGGTGAACTTATCTGGGTGAGTTGTTCGAATTGAAATCGAAATGCTGACTGATTTCTTCGGTCTCATATCTCGGTATTTAAAGACCCGATATTCATTACGTGAAAGGGATTTGTTTTCGTCAAAATCGTTAAATGAGTGCCATATGGTGCATTTTGGGCAGAGAGTGTCTTTCACTTTATTGGTTGTCTCAAAATTTATTCTGGTATACACAATTATCTACTTCACTGCTCCAATTGAATGTGGAACTTTTCGATAATATTGACCCACATGATTATTTCATTGGTAAGATTCTCAAGGAGTTTTTGAAGGGAGAACCGTCGAAAAACTTCCAAACCACAAAGCCATTTCGTTCTTCTTGATTTAGGAGAGTGATATTCATTGGACGCAATTCATATGTGAAAAAACCTTTTCGAATTATGAACCAGGCTCAAACACTATCTTCTAAGATACTTTCAGATACTGAAAAAATGTGGAAAATCACTGGGTTCATCTTCAATGTGCAATTTCGTGTTTGGAGTTAGAACAGGGTATTTTTGGTTACCTCCTGCACAAAGTAGTCAATCAATTCAGGAATGAAGAGCAGATGTAGTGCATTAAACTCTATTACGTCAGATTATCTCGGATTCAAGCAGAACGGTTGAGGAAACAAATAAATATTACTGGACAGTAGCCACATATCTTTGATTATCATGAGAGTGAAATGTTCAATTATAAATGAATAAGCGGGTAGAATAATTATTCCCAATGTAACCTCTTACGGCTATTATCGAATAATACTTTCTTCATTCAAATGATCTTTAATCACATTTTTTTATGTTGTGGTTTTCACGAAAAGGAATATCCTGTAATGTTCAGAGAACATCGTGAGAACCAAGGGCAAGCAGGTAGGAATTGGTGTTCTTCTTGAATTTCTGGAGGTTATATGCCTCGGGGAACACCTCCCTAGGCAATGTGTTCCAAAGCCTCGCTGTTCGTTGGATGAACGAGTCTTTGAAGGGAGATGTTCTGCAGGTCTCCAAAGTTACCACGAAGGGGTGTGAAGACTTAACTTGAAGGGTTAGTCTGGAAGAGACTGCCAGAGGAGGAACGATTGCTGAGAATTCAGAAGAGCATCGCCCATGGAAATATCCATGAAATAGAGACAGATCGCCCACTTTTCTACGGTGTTCCAGAGAAGTGAGCGAGCTTGTAAGCGAGGCATCACCGACGAGACGAATTGCCCTTTTTTGTACGGAATCCAAGAGTTTTAGGGTGTGTTTAGGTGCAGCACTCCAAATATGGGAACAGTATTCCAGGACAGGTCGAATATGTGCCTTATAGATCATAAGCAGCTGACCTGAGGTGAAATAGCTCCTGGCACGAAACAGAAAACCAAGTTTTTGGGATCCACTTTTAGCAATGGATCTCACGTGATTCTCCCAGGAAAGGTAACTGCCGACAGTAATGCCAAGCATCGAAATGGATGACTTCAATGGTATGGTCACTCCCGACAACTTATGCTGAGCACAGTAAGATCGGCAATGAACATACATGAGGAATATTGATGAAGAATAATTTATCACTACCTTCTGAATACTCGGCAATACAATAAAAACTATCGATTTTATGGTTTCCTACTAACAGCTTGTTTTTTTGTCTCTGTTTTTCGATTACGTTCAAAAGCTCAAATTCTCTAAGATATAAATTAGGATTGAAAACTTTCCAAAAATTGATGGAACAACAAAAAGTGAAGAGTGCAAATATACAGGGGTAGAAGCTTGAAGAGTTTTCATTGCTGATGTCAACTTCAGACTTAGATCTAGAAAGATCTAACGGTATTGTTGAATGGAAAATGAAATCCTCGGTCCACAGTATTTCTTGACGCTTAATTTTTATAAACATCTTGAAAAAAAATATGTTTGTATTGAAATAAATGAATAAGAAGTTAATCCTTATGTTTGAAACCTCCTGTAGAGCATTTCATTTTTAATGTTTCACTTTTCTATCCTTTTGATCCTTTCTTTTGGTCTAATAGGAATGAATAAAAAAATATACTTAATTCAAAAATCTTTGATTGTACCTATTGACAAAATTTCATCGTCTCTGAATCCAGCAAGACATTGATGTTCAACAACATTCTTTTTATTCCAGAACAAGCAGTCTAGAGCCGATGACTTAAAATCAGACGACGAATTCCATACAGCCTCAGAATGCACCTTACGCAATTCCCGGTCCCCCACCTACGACTCAGCTTCAGAATGCGAGGCGAGATACTCCCCTTGGTGGGAATACGACAAGAATCTAAACGAAGACGTATCCAAGGAAAAAATGGTTCTGGCTGTTGGTTGTCCCCAGTTACCACCACCTGAAGAAGTACTGAAACCGTCCCCTTCCGTTCCTCCAGGTAAAATAGTCCATGAGGTGATAGAGACTACCCATATAAGGGTGCAACATTCCCATACCCTTGGGGTTAAGTCATTCGTCCTATCTTCTGAGAC
This sequence comes from Adalia bipunctata, assembly GCA_910592335.1. NCBI lineage: Eukaryota > Metazoa > Arthropoda > Insecta > Coleoptera > Coccinellidae > Adalia > Adalia bipunctata. The sequence goes on along the minus strand of OU342948.1, from coordinate 5,214,168 downwards.
TGTTAGAGATACAAAGGCTCAAGGCTTCGATGCAGCTCCAGAAAAGACAGCAGTGTTCAACAACGTCGCTGTGAAAGAGGAAGAGGACATTCATGATGGCGGTTTGCTGAAGAGATTAGAAGAGGTAAGATAGATCTTCCAGTAAGCTCAACTGATGAATTATCCAAGTGAAATTCATGACAATTGTACCCATCTTTGATATGTTGTCATTAGAGCTTTTCTTATCGTCAATGTCGGCAAGGCTTTCCTGTCATCACCGTAGTCTTCGTTTTCGTTTTTAGCATCCAATTCACTGATTTGTATCCGGCTCAAGCTTCTTCAGATTAGTAGAAACAGACATTCTGAAGAATATCTCAAAAGTGTTTTCTAATGGAGTTATTGTCATGAAAGTCTATATCTTGTTCTTTCTATATTTAGTTGTTTTTTCTTTGGATATCATAGAAGCATGAGTCTATAGAAACCTGAGATGTTCTTTCATTTGGTAGATATAATCTGTTTTTCTTTGATTCACATCAAGTATAACCTTTATCCATGAACTATACTGCTGATGAGTTAATAACATCAATGTGAAGGACAGTTTGAGCTTTTCTCTTGCCAGAACAACTTCATTTCAATTCACCCTTATGAATTAGTTGCCTCCCAACTGCACAATCGAAAACTAGGCTTCAAAATATTCACCATGACTTAACGATGATGGACTGCAAGGATATCTTCAGGACTCTCCCTTAGTGCCACCTCATGGTGGAGGCAGTTTCAAGGCGATGAATATATTTCGTGTTTCTTTCTCAAGGCTCTTTTTTCGTATACTCAATTCATTTCAGAGTTTAAAATATTTATATCTTTTGTAGCATTCATAAAAATATTTAGAGACCATTTGGGAGCTTCGATTGGAATCTTCTTACTCCAGGAGTTTCATAATCCATTGTGCATAGGAGAAATGGATATAAAATCTACTTTCACATTATTTAAAGCAAACACGTATTATTCAATTATTAAAGTTGTCACTATTTTTAGTACTGAATAATTATAAGAATGTTTGGAACTTTCTAATGAATTGACAATTTCAGTTTATAACATAATTGCATCTATTATAGTCACATATAAATACGATTTCAAGTGGACTCAAACCTATTACTACGTTGAAGCTTGAAACAAGTTAGCAACAATATTTTGCAGCGGTCTCAAGTTCATCCATATTTCATGTAGGCATCTTGGTAATCAAACGGAAGATTTGAGTTTCAGCAGCAATGTTTCAAGAATGGAAGGTTAATAACTTCGATTTCAAGAGTGGAAACAAAATTGGTATGGACTCCTTAAGGGATCAATGTAAGATAGTTTGATCTCACTTGTCAGAGAAAGCTATGGGAAAAGACGTAAAAACAAATTGAAAATATAGTTTTTGGAGTTCTGTTTAGTTGGGACACTGTATATGAAGATCAAGCTTCTTGTCCTTGAATAACACAATGATACATCAAATAGTGAGATAATTCAAACTTAAATAGAGAGTTAACCCCGTTTACTTGGCAGGATAATATATTTTGGTATATTTTTATGAGATACATCTTGAATGACATCTAGATCCATACGGATTCCAAAAATAACGCCATATAAATAAAGTACGAATATTTCGCATGTGCTCTTTCGCCAAAATATAAATTCCTTAGGGATATATTACTGCGTTGAATCAAAAACATTGGAACTTTTCCATGAATAAGTCTAGTTATTTCAACATGTACCAGTTTTCTGCATTTTGCTCCAAATTTCTGATTTGCGAAAATCAATGTCAATGCACTCTTCAGAGTAACTAATTTTAGATTCACGGTTTACTGAAATTGGTTCAGGATTGCCAAGTCGACCAATAGGTGAGAACCCTGGCTTGCATCTTATCTCTATACAGGGTGATTGAAAGGGAGTTCAAATTTTGTATGTTTACAAGCTTTTATTTAAATTTACCTGTCCCGGTGTCTGTCTGTATGTAATCAAATCTTGCGATTTGAATATGACACAATTCTAATCGTCCGATTAATTTGAAATTTGGCAGGTGTACATAATTCTGGTGACAATGCATCATGCAATAATTTATTATAGAAACAAGCTATAATAAAAAAATCATTTTTAAGACAAGCTTTTATGATAACAACACTCATCCGCCATATTGAAGCCGCCATCTTGAATTCCTCAATTTTGAAGAATCGTAATTTCCGACCCAGAAAACCCCCAGATACCAATTTTGAATAGAATCGGATCATAATCACAAAACTCGTCCGCCATATTGTAGCCGCCATCTTGAATTTTTCAATTTTGACAGAAGATTCATCATTGTCGAACCCAAAAACCCCCAGATACTAATTTTGAACGGAATCGGATGATAATTACAAAACTCATCCGCCATTTTGGAGCCGCCATTTTGTTTTTTTCTATAAAAAATATTTCATGATGCATTGTCACCAGAATTATGTATACCTGCCAAATTTCAAATCAATCGGAGGATTAGAAGTGTGTCATATTTAACTTGCAAGATTTGATTACAGACAGACACCGGGACAGGTGAAACTAAATAAAAGCTTGTAAAAGACCAAGTGGCGGCTCCAATAAGATGAGTTTTGTATTTATGATCTGATAACATTCAGAATTAGTATCTGAGGTTTTAGGGTTCGACAATTATGAATTTTTTCAGGGGGCGCCATGAATTAATAGAAATTTTCTACCAACATTATGGGAGAATTAAAATGAAATTTTTTTATTGAAATTATAAGGGATCGATTGAACTACTTACTATGAAGAGCTTATTTCGATATCCTGTATCCGCCAGTGGCATGAACCAAACTCGAAAATGAAAAATGGAAAACATAAACCTGAAAAAAATCTGGTTGAAAACGGACAATATGGTCAAGTTTGGTATCGAATTATAGGTTTTCGAGGACGCTGAATTCGATAAAGGATATTTCAAGGCGATATCTAGAATAGTTCAGATTTTGACCTGCGAAATGGCATTTTTTTAAAAAAATCGAAATTTCAAATCTTCATAGTTCCCGTTCCTTTGGTCGGATCCACTTTTTGTTCGTATATTGTAAATCAGCATTAACCCAAGTATCTAACGGCCCAATAAAATTGATTTCGAAAATTTCAACTTTTTGGGTGAAAAATACGTAAGGTGTAAGACCCCCCAAAAACACCATATTCGTCATCAACACGGAATCCCTGGGAAATCTAGTGTCTATATTCGATCGTTAAGGTCTTCATCCCATTCGAATCTTTCAAAATACCCATTTTGCCTATCCAAAACACCAAAACTCTGCATGCTCTAAGCGTGTGAACAAAACTCGAAAATGAAAAATGGAAAACATAAAACTGAAAAAAAAATTGTTATAGAAGGACACTATGGTCAAGTTTGGTATCGATTTATAAGTTTTCGGGGACGCTGAATTCAATAAAACATATTTCAAGGCGTTATCTAGAATAGTTTAGATTTTGACATGCGAAATGCCATTTTTTAAAAAAATCGAAATTTCAAATCTTCATAGCTCCCGTTCCTGCGGTCGGATCAACTTTCTGTTTGTATATTGTTAATCAGCATCAACCCAAGTATCTAAAGGCCCAATAAAATCGATTTCGAAAATGTCAACTTTTTGGGTGAAAAACCTATTCGTCAAATGGATATTTTCTGAGTTAATATCCACTTTAGGGCAAGGGTGTGATGCATACACTCACATTATTTTTTAACGTAGATTCAATATCTGCCATAAAAAAATGGGGTTCTGATTTGAAAAAACTGATTTTTCACGATTTTGTCATCCCTAACTTTGAAATCGATTTTTTCACCCCCTGTATCATGAATCGCGATTTCGATTTTTAAAGTGGATACATCAATCTTACATCTTGAAAAATCCCAAAAATGAAAATTTTCCATCCAAAAACCTCGAAGTTATTCTTGTTTCGGCGGAGCTCTTTTTTCGATTTTTTTTTTCGAATTTTCCCGCTCAGAGAGAATTTTCCAACCAAAACTGAAAAATGTTACATCAAAATAACTTGAAATTTTCTAAGGAATCTATTTCTGCAATAAAAAAATAGTGTTCTAATTTGAAAAACGGAAGTTGACGTCATTTCCGGAAAAACCGGAGGTGCTCATGCCTTGAAAATATTTTAGATTTTATCAGCATCGTGAAATACTTATAAGTGCTGAATTTCATGAAAATACGTTCAGTAGTTTCCCGTATAAATATGGGTGAGGTTCCTCGTGAAAGACCCTGTATAGGAAAATCTTCGGATTTTGAGCAAACCTGATTGGTATCAGCGTATAAATGAATGAAAGAGGGTGCAAATTGAAATTTTCATCAGTGATTTCCGTGATCAGTGAGCTACTTATGATGAGAGATGAGACACAACAATATTCAGCATTTCTAATGCCTGGAGCGTATACTCGTTGTGAAGAGTAATCTGTCTACTTTTATGGACTGTGCCAGAAGAGCCAGACCGTTTTCTACTACGTAAAAGTTGTCGGGCGTCTTAAGTAACCTCCGCAGAAAATAGTTCTTCCACGGATGCTCAGTGTTACGCTCCGTCCACCAAAATAAGAAGGACGAGCCATTGTACCATTTCGATCCCGTTGCAGTCCGTATAATTGCTCCATTCCGCCGATATAATTGGGTATTCCTGCCTTGTTTCCGTTCATGAGTATTGAGCACCCTCTAATTAGGATAACAAGGTGAAAATATCGTTCATCTCGCAAGAACCAATTAACATCATTTCCAATATGGCCAAGGAAAAGAATCGTGACGTCACGATCCGGTTGCTCTTGCAGAGAGATAGATGAGCGGCTGGAGGTTTAACGTTTAACTTCTCTTCTACAAACAATATTACGCGAGAGATCACAGACGCGCGTTGTGGTCATCGGGACGATGCAATCCGGCGAGCAAGCCGCGACCGAGATCGCCCCGCGGCCGGCAGTTGTTTCTGCGGCATCCCAGGACTTTGTACGAATTTAACGAACGATTCCGACCGAAAATAGACCCCGTATTTTTTCCGACTTGCCAAAAACCGAAAATAGACATCTCGTTTTTCGAAGTTTTTCGAGTTTGTGAAGAGTGATCTTCGAAAAGTGAAAAGTTGACGATGGATTGCGACAAAGGCGAAATAGAGACGCCCTCTATACCTGCGGCGATGGCCAAGACGACTACCATCAGCACCATCGCGGTGCAAAGTGGAAGGACGAGGATTGTTATCGCTTTGCTCCATGTGAGTCCGAATAAGAGTACTGGACGAGAATAAATTCGCTATCACAAAAACGCCTATATCTCTTGAACCAATTGAGAAAAAAATCAAAATTTGATCATAGTTAGCTTTGTTATGAACGTCGGAAACATGTGGAACATTTACTTCATAGATATTCCGATTCTCTGTCGCAAAATATCAAGTGAAGTGAAAACACGAGAATTTATAGTGAAACTTTTTCGAAATAATCAAAAATGGAGCTTCAAAAGAATCGCAAAAGAGGCTCGCGTTCGTCCGGAAGCGGTATCAAGAGTTGTTAAGCGCTTCAACGAAGATTAACCGCAAGGAAGGAACCGGGAGGAAAAAGGGGTTTCATAGCCCAAAAAAAGTGAAGAAAGCCATCAGCCTTTTTCAGAAGAATCCTAACTTTTCAGAACGGAAAGTGGCCCAAATAGTGGTGTGTTCGCATTCAACCGTTCAGGAAATCAAGTAAAGTTGTGTGCTTAGAACTTACAAAGTGCAGAAAGTTCCAGAGAGAAACGCTGTGAGGAATCAAGAAGCGAAATCAAGAGCAAAGAAATTAAAAAAAAGATTTCTTGAAACATTCTTCCTGTTGCTCGATGGACGACGAAATCTATGTCTTGGCTGATTTCTCGCAACTTCCTGGTCAGGAATTTTATACTGCAGATTCTCGTGGAAATGTTGACGAACAATTTCGCGTGAATAAACAAGCAAAGTTCCTAAAAAATTCCTGGTTTAGCAAGCAATTTGCACTTGTGGGAAAAGGAGCAAATTTTTCGTTGGCCAAGGCTCTGTTGACTCGAAGATATACATCGAGGAATGCTTGAAGAAGCGACTTTTACCATTTTTACGTGAGCACGATGTGTCAACAATCTTTTGGCCACATTTAGCTTCATGCCACTGCACCAAGGCCACCAAGCAATGGTACGAAGCTAATGAGGTGGCTTTTGTTCCCAAAGAGGCCAATACACCAAATTGCCCAGAACTCAGGCCAATCGAAAGATTTTGGGCCCTGGTAAAAAGAGAATTGAAGAAGACTAAGAAATCAACGAAAACATTAGCGGAATTCAAGCAAAAGTGGAAGACAGCATCCCAGAAAGTGACTGAAAACACTATTAGAAGCATGATGGGAAGAATTCCAGAAAAATCCATCAATTTTGTGAAAAATAGTTTTGGTTTTTTTATTGTAAAAACAGATTTCATAAGAATCAGAAGATGATTCGAAAATGAGTTTGATTTTCGAAATCGGTCCAGTGGTTCAAAAGATATAAGCGTTTTTGTGATAGCGAACGCAGAAGATACGCATCTATCGACTTTTAGGTCAGCAGGTCATTCGAAACGCCGAATGCGGAATGCAAATTCGAAAAAATGTTTGGCACGTCCAGTACCTTCAGGGTCAGATTCCACAGACAATCCCCAAATTCGTAGAACCGCATGAGCGCTTTCAAAGCAGTTACATATTTTTTGTCAATGTGATACCAATTGACGTACGAAAAGTTACCACCTGAAAAATTCACAATCTCCTTTGCGGACTTCGGTTTTGTCTCTAAAGCTGACAATTGCGTTGAGGCTGCAAGGTCTTTCTGTTCAGCCACTGGATTTGAAGTTTGAGTAAAAAAGAATGCAAAAGAAGGCAGTATCTTCCGCAGACTTGTGTGATGAAAAAAATTCTCACTCATTATGAGCATTCCATGAAGAAGTAGGTTGGCAGAAAACACCTTCCATACCATGCGTTTATACCAGAAATTACTAAATGTAACGGGGGTTTTTTTCAGGGTGAATAACTGTGATTTGACAAAAGAAAGAAGCCAGGTGGTTTTGACGTTTATGTTCAGTAATCATTGACCAATTATCATATGGAGACTCACGCCTTGAAAACGTTCACAAATTGATAAAATTTATTTTCAAAATCAGTGTACTTTTCGCCAAACTTATAGAGCACTTCTTGAAATTTATGGTTCACATAATCGTCCATCAGAGCAGCTTATTCGTCGAACTATCTATAGATTTCGGACAACATTTTCACTACTCGATCCAACAACAACAACAACAAGACAAACAACTGTACGTACAGAAGAAAATATCGCTGCTGTGAGTGATAGTGTTAATGAAGATCCAGATTTGTCTATTCGTCGACGTTCACAACAAGTTGGACTCTGTGCATCCACCACATGGCAAATTTTGCGTACAGATCTTGGTGTACACCCATACAAGATCCAACTGGTTCAAGAACTGAAGCCACTTGATCATAATAAGCGATGTTTGTTTGCTGATTGGGCCTTAGAACAGCTTGAAGTTGATCCACTTTTTTATCGAAAAATTGTATTCAGTGATGAAGCTCATTTCTGGTTGAACGACTACGTAAACAAGCAAACTTGCCTTATGTGGAGTGAAAACAATCCTCAAGAATTTCTGCAGGTTCCATTGAACCCTGAAAAATTCACTGTATGGTGTGCTTTACACGCTGGAGGCATCATCAGTCCATATTTCTTCAAAAACGATGCTGGAGTTAATGTAACAGTGAATGATGCTCATTACAGATCGATGGTCAATGATTATTTGTTTCAAAATTTGAATGTTATCGACCCTGGAGTGTTTTGGTTCCAACAAGATGGTGCTACACCTCATGCTGCTACCGTAACAATTTATTGAAAGGAAGATTTGGCGATAACATTATTTCTAGAAATGGTCCAATTAATTGGCCTCCAAGATCATGCGACATAACTCCAATGCATTATTTTCTTTGAGGTTATGTCAAGTCATTGGTTTATGCTGATAAACCAGAAACAATAGACGCTTTGGAAGCCAATATAACTCGTGTTATTGCTGAAATAAGGCCTGAATTACTCGAAAAAATGGTCCAAAATTGGTATGGTCGAATGGGGTTCCTCAGAGCTAGTCGTGATGGACATATGCCGGAAATTATTTGCAAAACATGAATGTCATAAAATTATCTTTCAAATAGAAAGTAATTTGGCTTCAATCTTAATTCAAATGTGTTTTCTTTCAATTTGTTGAGTTCTATCACTCCTAAAAAAAACCGATATATTTTGGGAAGTTGTGAATTTCTATTTGGTTAATCAAACCGAAGAACTAGTAAAAAATTCAATGTCAGAAATGAACCGGGCAACGTGTGGAATCTTATGAATAACAATCAAAACTACTTTTAACATAGAAGAAGGCAAAGATTAAGGTCACGAATTTCAATGATGTTCACGACGAAATAGGTGACTGCTTCTGCTTATGAATGGACAATCTCAATAGACGATCTTGAGAAGAACGGAATGGATTATATTTGAATGTCTCTCTTGTACCAAACACCAAATTAATGTTTATTCAACACCTGCTTGTCGCAGTTTGTTTTTGAATTTTCCATACTGAAACTTTTCCAATTTTTTTCTCATAGTACCTGAATTTTGACATAGATATAATAATCGAGAGTTTACGTCATATCTCTGAATTTTTTCATCACAGCTGAACAACTAGATTTTCGTTTCAATGTTGATTTTGATTAAGACAAAACTGGCAAGTGATGATTAACTAGAGAATAACAACATCCTTACTGTGGCTCATCAAAAAAAAGTTCTGGAGGAAAACAGAGGAAAGTGTTTCAGATAAAATATCACCCTGTAGACTTGGAATCATTTACTATGCGTAAAAAACTTGAAAAAATTTCACACCCTGTATCTCGAAAACAAAACGTATGCATTCCCATGTACATGAGACTTCCTTTCTTAAAATTATTGAATGAATCTCCCCTTTTCATTTGTACCCCCAAAGCTGTACCAATATTCTAGTCTAAAGAAATAATGAAATGATATATCTTCACTTCTGCTTAGTCCATTCAGTAAATTTTGAAGCAGTTCAAATTAAAAATCGCCTACATGTATCTCTGTTGTTATTTTCGGTGTTACACTAATAAATATTGAGTTACTATTAATAAACCATTTTGATATCGTATGCTGCAATTGAATCATTTGATGTCTGCCAGATCTATAATTATCTCATACTCATATTGATGATATTGCTGGACGAGTATTAATGTTCTACTAATTGTTATTATTCGGAAAATGATAATTTAGTTCAATTTTCTTTTCAATCAAGGGCGTCGATATGGGGGGGGGTAACTTGAGTTACACAGCACTAAATCTCGAAAAGTACGTATTTTTGGATCTTGCATCAATTCGAAAACACCTTGGTTGCTATAAATATTAAAAATGCAAATGAAACTGAACCAATCTGACAAGAATGATAAACAAAAATTTCGCAAAAACAAATTTCAGCTAATTTCCTTAACGAAGATCTCAATCCAAAACAACTGCTATTTCATTCAAATAATAATTATTTCAAGATCACCATAATGCCTTTGATCCTCCCACTCAATTTTATGTCACACCGAGACCAGGAACGAAGCCAAGATTCGTACGTCAATAGTCATTCATAGTTCCTTTTTTTAAATCACAAATGTTATACTATATAACACTATAACTATACATATATATAGAACGTATCATGATTGTGAAAGATCTCAAAAAACGCCACCATGTTCAAAAACCAGGCCCAAACATTTGTTTCCTCTATTGTATCCGAGTTATTCATAACACTTATTCCGCCAATCAGAAAACTCCTTCCGTCTGGCAACACATAAAAAAGCAAAAATCATAAATTTCAAGAAAAGGCAGCAAAAACATTGATGCAAGTTAGAGACTCTTAGGCAATTTCAGAAATATCCATTTCATTAAACCCAAAACTATCACTAGACATATTATGCTTTCATTATTCTGATAGGTTATGAAACAAGCAACCGCACGATCGAGTGCTATTTAAGGGACGACCTGTATATGCACCAGAAGCTGTACCAGTTTAGCTCCATCTTCATTGTTTACCAATGTCTTACCCAACTTATTTAACTTCAAATTACTTATTGGGTGACGACCAAAATGAAATTGTGTACCTACCAATAACTATCGATAGTTACATAATTTCAGCTGACCCACTTGCGTGCATTCTCTCTCGTCAAAACGCTGTCTGGTACGAAGAAGTAATAATAGGTACAGCATTGAGGTCATGCGTTCACCAAGATTTTCCTGTACTTGAACTGGATAAAATGCAAGTGCCAATTGGTTCGTCATTCACCAAAGATGAATAATCTGCATAATCTGATTTGATAATTTAGAGGGGAAATTTGATGGCTATAGCAAGCACTGAAGCATCATAACATAATCTCAGTCAGAATGACAAGGTTTTCATGAAATTTTGGGTAACAACGTTGTTAAAGCGTGCATTCTCAAACTATTTTCAACACCTCCTTGTCGGCTCGCGACATTCTTGTCGGCTTGCCTTCGGGCCTGAGTCTCTCTAATATTACATAAATGCGGTATGTATGGACAATGGGCCGACCAAGGGCACAACACAAGAAGAAGAATATTCAACACAAATGGAATCTCCAACATTTTACATATGTCATAAAAATGAATAACGTTCATATTGAGGAATATTCACCTACATACTATCCGTAGTAAAGGATTTGTGCAATATTGGTAAATTAGTCTTGTATCAGCAAGTATAAATAAACGAGAAGTGAAGGCCTTCCACTGTGTAACCTAATTATAATACTGAAAATGTTATTTATAATGTTGACTCTCTTGTCACGAATCGAAGGAAACAAATTGGTTTACTCGAAATTAAATACGTATATTCACCAGATCTTATCGTTGATATCTTCAGACTTGACCTTTCACCCGAATATGAGTGTCATAATTGCCCAAAACTAAATGTTCATTCGTTCGAATTAAATCGGATTTTTTTGCGTTCAAACATTCCTTTTTCGTGTATATTATTTAAAAGCTTACAGAATGGAAGAAATGGTTCTGTACAAAACAGTTGTATGCATGAGTCACTCCATATATAAATTCAACCTTGACTCGCTATTCCATTGGTTTTGAAAATCTGATACTGCCGACAAGTTGGTAATTATATTCTTCCATTCAATTCATTATGGGATCTATTTGATTTGCGGAGGATAGCTTCCGAATATGGTAGCAATATGGACTTAATTGTTTTCATACTTTTCAATTCTTATGAATGATGATGGAATATGGGATAAGAATGGATCAAATTTCGACCTTGAGTCTTGAAAAGCCCAAGTGGGTACTGAAATTCATTTCTTCATCTGGAACTCAATTTTAGGTGATGTGGATGTTTTTACTCAGTTCCATGCTTCATCCCCACTCTGTATAATTCAATTAGTGACATGATCATCGAATACAATACAATAATGGAAAATATGGTCGATTAATTTCAGCAATCCATCAAGCACATATTGGGTTTCCCTCTGAAGTTTGACGCCAGTGCGCTTTCCTCTCCATATATCATTTCAGTCCATGCAAACAGTTTGCTTATTTACGATTGATTGAACGATCAACTACCTCGTACACTCGATAAAGATCAGAAGAAGAGCTTTTGCCGAGTGACCATAAGGCAAAAAATGTAGTCCAATAAGAATGCCGAAGAATTCAAAAGAATGCAATTTAATTTTTCTCAGGTCTCCTGATTCCCATCCATCATCAGCAGATGGTTCAGTTTTCACAAGAACAGCTTCCGATTCGTTATAAAAAATGGGCGAAATTGAGTTATTTACACATAGAAAATAAACATAACATAACATCAGTCTCTATTTTAAGATGTTACGGAGAACATAAAACTCAGATTTGCGCAAACTTGATTCCTAAGTTATTTATAGCTGATACAACATTCAATGAGCGAATGAACGAGTGATTCGAGGAAATTTTTCAATAATGAAATATCATTGGAATAAATTTTCATTTGAAGATGATCAATGATCAGACGATTCCATATCGCAAAGATTTTCATATCAACAACTGCTTGTCCGAATCGGTGTCACTAAATTTATATTTTTTTTGTTATTTTCTTGTTTATTTTTTATTTTTTATTTTAATTCATTTTTTATTTTGTTGCGAGACATTTTTCATTGTATCAAATCAGTTTACGTGCTAACGCATGTATTACTTATTATAGACTTAGGTTTTTACCAAACTGATCTCGTAATTTTCTAGTGTGGTAACTGGCTACAATTGAAGATACTCGAAATAACCCCAGAACTGACCAAACTTGGAGCTACATTAGCAGAAGCATTGGAACTACAGAAAGCTCACGATGAAGTCCTTCGTCAGTTACAGGTAGGTTGATTTAAGTTTATATTTGCAAGCTTGTACACTGAAAGAATTCTGATATCTCACTTATTCAAGTCCAGGAAATAATTCAGCCAAAGCTGCGTTTCAGTTTGAAGTAGCTCGTATATTTATTTGTGGTTTACGAATAGGCAATGGGAACCTGAAATAGCTCGGTACTGTATATCATGTGTCAGAATCTTCATGTTACATCTGTTTAATTTTCATCGACGTACTTCTAGATTCAATCGTATTCATTATTTTCACAAAATCTTCTCTTGAATTTCATGAGACACAGTTTATAATCAGGACATTCAATCTGGTTTTCAATTAATAATAATATGGTAGATAGAAGAACGATTATGGGTTCCAAAAGAAGTTCATCCTGCTCACCAAAAACCCACTATAATTTTCCAGAACAAACAAAGCCCTGTGGAAGAACTCCTTCGCCAAGCAGATCAACTCATCGCAACCCAGAAACCAAGAGCAGAAGTATACGCTGCTATGGCCGAAACCTTAGGAAGAGCCTGGAGAGACATCAACTACAACTTGGAATTGCGAAAACACATTCTGGATTTGAACGTCCAGTATCACACGAAAGCAGCTGAGTTTTTCGACAGAATCAAAAGCTTGGAAGAATCTTGCACAGACAGAATTGTACCAATTGAGATTGAGACGGTCAAGCAATTCTTGACAACTATTCACGATCTGCGAAGGACCTTGCTGGAATCTCTGATGGCCGCCTTGCAAGCTGGAAACTCGCTCTTGGGGAAACTCAAGGCTCTAGGGGCTGATGGCACACTCGATTCTCGACCCGATAATATTCGACAATCGATAGATAAAGGTAAACACATCTAGCACGAAAAACAAAATACATTGCTTATACTGAGAACAGAACTTTCGGTTCAATTTTCGAAATCTGGAAAAAGTTTCACCCCGAGCAGGACTCGAACCTGCCTATCCCGATTGCTAGTCAATTGCTCTCACCTCTAAGCTATCGAGAGTACTAGTTTTTGAATCATTTTTAATGTTTTCAGCGCTTTCCCAAGTTCAATCGTGGTTGGACGAGCTCCATGTGAAAAGGCAGGATGTGGAAGCTATATTCAACAAGAGAAAATTGCAACTCGAACAGTGCTTAGCTTTGGCTATATTAGCTGCAGACTTGCGTGAGCTTGAAGACTACGTGAGCAACTGCAGAAACCGCTTGGCTAATGCGGATCAACTAGGTAAGTTCCGATGTTCATTCAATTCCTGATGTACTCAAAGTTCCATCATCCAAATTTGGGGAAAGTTCTGATTTTATTAATTCAATTTCGTAGGCGATTCTGCTGCCAGCACCGAACTTTTGCTACACGAGAATAAGAAGCTTTTACCAGAAGCACAAATTCTGCAAGAGAAATCCCTGAAGATAACGAAAGCAACAGAGCAGCTGTTGGCATCCGGTTGTTTTGCTGGAGAAGACGCAACCAAACAATCTTACGCAATTCTCTCCTTGACCTCAGACTACATGACAGAACTGCAAAATAGAAACAGCTTGCTAGAAAGAGTCATGTCCTTCTTCAAATCATCTCAGGCAGTGAGTATCAATAATATATTATCTGGAACCAACCTCATATTATGGAATTTTAGGCCTTCAACAATCTAGGTCAACTAGAGCACCAGCTGACCAGTTCGAACTTGAAACCAACGTCACATGAACTTACCCATCTTCATGCCCAATGTTCGAAGGCTATAGAAGAGATAACTGCTGGGCCTATAGCAGAAGGACACTCTATTCTTCAATCTGTTGGAAGAGGCTCAACAGGTACCGACGGCATCAAACGAACGGTTGAGGATCTTGAGAACATTAAGATCAGACTGGATGCCTTATGTCTCGCCCATCGAGAAGAATCCCTGAGGATCAATAGAGCACTGGATGACTTCTTCGAAACGTATTCGTCCATACAAACCTGGCTGTCCAGTATTGCTGAGGCTTTCCTTCAAAGTCACCAATCCATGGGATCTGACCTAGTCACAGCTAATGATTTCATGGATTTGCATAGGAAACTGCTCATCGATCTTCAGGTGAGTTGCAAGTTGATGGACTGAGCCATTCGAGATACCCACTCCAAGAGTTCAGTTTCGTACAGGCACATTCAACTGAATATTAATTTTCTTTGACAGGATAAAGGCAATGAAATAAATAGTCTCCTCCTTACCCTCCTACCCCCTATTGTTCAATACCTGGACGATGAGCGAAGAAAAGACGTAGATAGAAAGGTGGAAGAGTTGCACGAAAGGTGGACCCATCTCAAAAACATCCTGAAGAATCGTCTGGACTTGGGTAAAATTTATGTCAAATTCCACACAGAGGCCGACATTGTCAATAGAGAAATAGATAAACTGGAGGATGAGTTGAGATCGAAAGGAACTAGTATTGATGACGAATCTCTGAAGAGTTTAGAGATCAAATGGGAATCTTTGGAACCACTGTATCATTCCGCGAAGAATACCGGCCTCACATTCATAAATGATGCAAAGAAGGTAGGTTTTTTTTATTGTCCATATTTTTTTTTGTTCATAGTTTCTTCATTGTCGAAATGCTAGCTCATAAATAGAGTGATGTTTGGTTTTCCAGTTGACAGGGAATCAAAACTGATGGCAACTTCGAATGTTGAGAAAATAACCAATTTTGGAAACACATAAATTGAAAAAAAGTTCAAAAATTCACCAAAACCCACAAGGCGTATTGTTTAAGCGCTCTACTCGACTGAAAGCGCTGGCTAACTATTATTTAACATCATGATTTTTTCAAATTCTTAGGCTCAAATATTCCAAAAAATAAGGGCAGAACGTCATGAACTTCAATTCCTAATTTAATTATTAAAAATGAGAAAAATATCTATTGTAATTAAAATTAAAACAAACAACAAGGAACTCTTGTTGCAAACCTAAGAAATGACCATTAATGATTTCCTTCCTTTTATGTGGAGTAATTTTATATTGACGAGATTTGCATGTGAGATTTCTTCGAGATGAAAGTAAAACGATATAAAATTCTGGCGAGTTATGACTTCCGTATTCATATTGATGCAACAGTTCTTCAGTGAGCTCCCGCACCAAATCCCCATTTCAAGCTCCAGCCGAATATAGACCCATAAAATTAGTTATAACCGAAAAACTTAGTTGTTCTGTTGCCAAAGAACGGGTTGTAAAATTTCGCAACTGAAAATAAATCTGTTCCTCCAGTCTGACGGTCTCTTTGAACGTCTTTGCTCTCGATTCCAGCATGATGAAGAACTAAATTTATCTTCGCAGGTATCCGAACCGCATCTAGATACGAATCGTGCCTGTGCTTGTGTCGAGGCTGTGTTAGAAAAGCTGTCGGGAAGGCAGCTCCAAGTTACGAGGACCTGGCAAACCATCCAGGCCGATGTTACGGAAAAACGAGAATTACTGATAAAGTTGGAGGAAACTATAATGGAAAGCACAAAAGTAAGTAAAAGAAGACATTTTTACATGTTTCCCACGCTTAAACTGCTTTTTGAATTAGTATGAAGCGAGAATAGTTGGCTTAAATTCAGAACATGTTGTAAATAAAAGTAATGCAATTAATATCAATAATGATTTATCTGCAAAATGATGAAGAAAACTATCACAAATAAGTGAACCACAAAGTCAGAAACTGCCCTTGGTGACTAGTGCTTCTAGGTTAATTGTGCTGACAGATTGAATAAAAAAGAACAACAAAAAACAGGAAAAGATAAAAAGCAAAGTTTTTACAAAACAACGCTTCTTGGCCTCGAAATGGAAATAAATTTCTGTTGTTTTGAAAGCAATTTTTGGATAACATATTGCACTTATATTTTATAGACCAAAGCTTTATCAATTGGTCCAAATAGCTAATCGCTGGTTGAATTCAATTCTGCCAGTCATAATTTAAAAAATCTTCGATATAACTACCCCATTGTACACATATCTTTGCTAGAATCCCTAAGCCTCAGACTTCTAAAATCAATAGGCATTATTGTATTGAAAGGAAGAGTTAAAATTAATTGAATAAAAGAATTACGACCAGTTGAGAAGTGCAACGCAGAATAACGAGTAAAATTGTTATCATGTTCTAAGTTTATCCATGCCCAAAGATATATCTTTATTAACATTTTATTGACTCCAAAAATCCTAGTCCTGGTTGTTTCAAACTCGTATGACACCCTTATCCTTCACACAGAAGTTTAAAACCAACTGAATCAAGTTTAAGACTCTTTCCAGCTCAAAAAAAAATTATACCCAACTATATCATTAACACTCCTCCCTGAAACACCAGTCACTACTCGATATTCAACCGTTTTGCCCTATACTATCCTGTGTTTACCTAAGATTCATTCTAAAAAAAAATTTCCTTGTATATAATCGAACATAATATGATATTGAGAATAAAATGAACCCGCATTTTTTCCAGACTATAAACTGGGTGACCAAACTTGAGGCTCAGCTCTATCCTGTCATAACCATAACTTCAGAGCACCCTAACGATATTGCTGATTCTCTCAGAACGAAATTGGAAACAGTGCTCCCAGATATCAAACGAGCTCAAAATGAAGTTGAACAAAAAATAAATACAGCAGAAGCACTGATAGCGAAAACGAAAACTACAGACGAAAAAGCTTTCACAGTTAAAAACAGACTGAGTGAATTGAACCGGAAACTGATAGATATAACAACTGACTATCAAAGTTTGGTGCAGAATTTGATAAGTTATTTCATCAACCTGCAAGACTTTCAAAACGACGTGCAGAAAATTAATGATCGACAGAAAAACACTTCAGACATAACAAATATCAACGAAATTAAATTTAGGATTGCTGAATACGAATCGTCAGTGCAAATGATTAATCCAAAATTGAATCAACTGTTGGGAAATTGTGATTCAATAACGAGGGAAATTCTCAGAAAGGTAAGATTGAAAATGTTGCAGTATCGCTTGAACTAAAGAGTTTTTTCAAGGAACCACCAAGTGCTGCCAGCCATGATATCGAGAAACTGAGACGTACTTTAGAAGTCAATAGAAGTACTTGGGAAATGCAGAGTCAACAAATAAGAGAAACGCTGGATAAACAGTACACTTTCTGCCAATTCGATGACGATTTGAGTAATATCAATAGAAGCATCAACAACTTAGAAAAACAAAATCAAGAACTGAAAAACAAACATGGCAAATCAATAGATGAAGCAAGAGCGTCATCTTTAGCTTATGCTGATTTCGAAAAAACGATTCAGGTATTGAAAAATCGATTTTTTCGAGAATAAATAATAAGTACGATTTTTTCAGGATTTAGACAAAAAAATAAGTGATTTCATATCATACGGAGAACGCCTCATGCTTGAAAATCACAGCCACTCTCCAATAATTGAAAAACACATTCGTGAACTTCAATCCAGATGGAGTGATTTCAAGAACCAAATACAAATAACTCGACATTTGATCAATTTGAGTATTCAGTACTTCCAGTTGATCCAAGAGGTAAGTGAAGCATAACATTTTGATTTCAAGCTTAACCTAATTCTCCTTCTTCTATTCAAGGCTGATCAGTGGTTCAAAGAAGGAAATAGGCTTCTCGTTTCGATAGCCAGAAGATCGACCTTGGTGAAACGACCAGAAGAGGCTGAAGAACTACTCGAAGAAATCACAACTTTCCTCAGACCAGGGGAAGAAAAGCAGAACGAAAGAATCAGAAGAATCACTGAACTGGCAGAAGAGATCTACGGCAGAGAACTACCAACCCAATTGAACCACGTCCTGGATGAAAGTAGAGAAATGATCAAATCATTCAGTATCATAAGGGAAGAACTAGATACTCTAAGCAGAAATCTGACTAAAGCAGAGCAGGAGAAGTTACGCTTACATAAAGAACAAGAGGAGGCAGCAGCTAAACTAGCGGCTGCAAGGGCCGAAGCCTTAGCTCTCGAAGAAGCTAGAGCAGCAGCTGCAAGGGAAAGACTTGCATTGGAAGAAGCCAAGAGGATTGAGTTAGAAAGGCTGGAAAAACAGAGGCTAGCTGCTCTAGAAGCAGAAAGGGAGAGGCGTGCTTTGGAAGCAGAAAAGGAAAGACTAGCTTTGGAAGCAGAAAGAGAAAGGCAAGCTTTGGAGGCTGAAAGAGAAAGACGTGCACTAGAAGCAGAAAGGGAGAGGCGTGCTTTGGAAGCAGAAAAAGAAAGACTAGCTCTAGAAGCAGAAAGAGAGAGGCAAGCTCTAGAGGCTGAAAGAGAAAGACGTGCTTTGGAAGCAGAAAGGGAAAGGCGTGCCTTGGAGGCTGAAAAAGAAGCTAAGAGGATAGAGCTGGAAAACCTGGAGAAACAAAGGATAGAAGCAGAAAGAGAGAGGCGTGCTTTGGAAGCAGAAAGGGAAAGGGAAAAAGAAGAACGAGCTTTGCAAGAGCGTATCAAACAGCTAAAAGAAGAAGAATTCAGGTCCCAAAGAATCCGCGAAGTCCATTCCGTACAAAAATCTTATTCTTCCGAGAGTACCAAAGAAATAATGGAGCTTCCAAGATTCATCACCCCCTTGACTGATGCAGTAATCGAAGAAGGTTCCAAATTCTCATTTGTTTGTCAAGTTACTGGTATTCCAACGCCTGCCATATGTTGGTATAAAGCAGGAGTACCGATTCAAAACAATCCAGACTACCAAACCAGTTATGATCAAGGAATTTGTACCTTAACGATTGAAGAAACATTCAGCGACGATTCAGCTAGGTACACTTGTAAAGCGACAAATTCTGGTGGTATTGCAGAAACCAGTGCTTTCTTGTCAGTTAAGGAAACAGAACCGCAAGAGCAACTCATCCCGCCTTCTTTCGTGAAGCTGTTGGAACCTGCTTGCGTGAAAGAGGGTAGTTCGTTCGAGTTCCATTGTAAAGTTGAAGGAAATCCCCTGCCCAACGTTCAATGGTATAAGAACCAGGAATGTGTCGATTACGCTCCTGGATACCACATCACCTATAATAATGGAGATGCTTTTCTCAAAATCGAAGTGGTAGAATTCAAGGATAAAGCCGAGTACACTTGCAAGGCGTCGAATCAACTTGGATCAGCTCAGTCAACTGCGAACCTTATCGTAACCCGTAAGTTTATAATCTATTTAACCACTTCAATTAATTCAGAAGACTCTCACTTGATGGAGGTTCCTATAATTGAATGAGAAGACTCAGAGCATTCTGTAAACCTCAACATATTTATATCTTTCGAATATATGAACCATTTTTCATAGGGCATCATGTATAGTTCTAAGCATTTAGTGAGATAGATAGATGGTAATGTTTCATTCCAGCTATGGTTCCTACCCAGCCTCCAACTATGATTTTACCTCTCTCAAATGTTATGGCTAGAGCAGGTCAGAAAATCAAATTGGAATGTGAGGTTACTGGACTACCACAACCAGATATTGTTTGGTTCCAAAATGGCTTCCCTCTCAAAGAAACACGTGAACTGAAGGTGAGTACTCAAGTCTTCACTTCGTCAATTCCTGCCATAATTGATTCACGCATGAATAATAAGTTAAGAGTTTATAGTTTGGTGAGGAGGTTACATCCCACCAGGTCAATTGTGGCCTCTGTTTCTTTCCAGGTTTATGTCAAGGCATCTTTTGGTTTTTTTATGTTGTGGTTTTCACGAAAATGAATATCCTGTAATGTTCAGAGAACATCGTGAGAACCAAGGGCAAGCATGTAGGAATTGGTGTTCTTCTTGAATTTCTGGAGGTTATATGCCTCGGGGAACACCTCCCTAGGCAATGTGTTCCAAAGCCTCGCTGTTCGTTGGATGAACGATTCTTTGAAAAGAGATGTTCTGCAGGTCTCCAAAGTTACCACGAAGGGGTGTGAAGAAACTTGACGGGTTAGTCTGGAAGAGACTGCCAGAGGGGGAACGATTGCCGATAATTCAGAAGAGCATCGCCCATGGAAATATCTATAAAATAGAGACAGATCGCCCACTGTTCCAGAGAAGTGAGCGAGCTTGTAAGCGAGGAATCACCGACGAGACAAATTGCTCTTTTTTGTACGGAACCCAAGAGTTTTAGGGTGTGTTTAGGTGCAGTACTCCAAATATGGGAACAGTATTCCAGGACAGGTCGAATCTGTGCCTAGATCATAAGCAGCTGACCTGAGGTGAAATAGCTCCTGGCACGAAACAGAAAACCAAGTTTTTGGGATGCACTTTTAGCAATGGATCTCACGTGATTCTCCCAGGAAAGGTTACTGCCGACAGTAATGCCAAGCATCGAAATGGATGACTTCAATGGTATGGTCACTCTCGACAATTTTATGCTGGGCACAGTAAGATCGGCTTTTCTAGAGAAAAGACATGCTTCTGTTTTGTTTGCGTTGAATTCTACCAAGTTATTAGATCCCCATTCAAGAATTGTTGCCAAGTCCATATTTATGTTGTTAACATTTCTTCCTCGTTCGTTTTTGATTTGGCGGGCTGGTATTGGAGTATTTCTGCCTAAAAAACACTCAAGTGGGAGCCTTAAGATTTTGTACACTCGGTTCTTGCCCATATAGGTATTCTTGTTTGGGATACTGTATTCCTAATAATAAGTTATACATAATACTGTGCTGGTGGTGATCTCTAAGGAGAAGAATGATACCCGAACTTATTGAAAACATTTCTCTTAAATGACCTGATTGGCTTTCGTATATGTGAGAGACCCTATAGGTACTTAAAAATTGATTTTTCCTTGTATTCCATAAGGATTGAAGCTAGGCAATCGTTCAGATCGAAACCAGAATGTATCTTCAACTTTGGAGGAAAAATACAGCAGTGGCTCCTCAAAATCTGTTGCTTTGCAACAATCAGATGAACGTGAAGACGATACACTCATCTCTTGTTCATTTGTCATTCGCGCTAAGTGCCCATTTCCAGGAAATACAAGAATACCCGAATGCCTATTCCCCAACAAAAATAAATATGTATAACAGTCAATGTCCATCCTATTTTCTTTTTGGCAAACGGCCCATAAAAATATTTCTCAGTCCAACTCGACTTTTCAACTGTGCAGCACGATTATCGTAGGTTCAATTGTTATTAAACGATTGCAGATATTGCGATCAAAATAAAACGCGCGTTTATAGATCGAGCCCCTCTGAACTACATTCTCACTGTTGCAATTCTACACCGTGTCTCTAAATATAATTCCGTTTTTCAGATTCAACGCGAAGGTGACAGAGCAACTCTAGTTATTTACGAAGCATTCCCAAAAGACGCTGGTAATTATAAAGTGACCGCCACCAACCTCGCCGGAGAAGCATCAAGTGTGTGTAGTGTTTCCGTGAAAGGACGACTTCCGAATGAGACCTCCGATTCCGAGATCGCCAGCGACATGGAGCCTGTGAAACCCTCGATCCAATTACCCCTGAACGACGTGACCATAAATGAAGGTAGCAGGGTGCGGTTAGATTGTGTAATAATCGGTCAACCGGAACCGGAAGTGATTTGGTACCACGACGGCAGACCTGTTAAGGAATCTACAGATTTCCAGCTGCTCTTCCAGGGAGATCGATGCTCCCTCGTGATCCAAGAAGCATTTTCCGAAGACGCTGGTGAATACAAAGTTGTAGCCTTGAACTCCGCCGGTGAAGCTTCCAGTAAATGTTGCTTATTCGTCAAACCCACTTCCACCACAAGTGCCACCGACTCCGGAACCGAAAAGAATATTCCATTTGGCTATCCACCAAAATTCAACACTTTGCTCACCGATATCTTGGTATCGGAAGGCGAGCAAGTTAAATTTGAAGGCAACGTCAGCGGGCAACCAAGACCTGATATCAAATGGTTGCTCAACAATCTACCGATAACCCTGAACGAAAATGTTAAAGTATCACACGATGAAGAAGGAACCATCAGGTTGGAAATCAAAGAAGTGCAACCGCAGGATAAAGGCGTTTACACAGTGAAAGCAACCAATGAACACGGAGAAGCGAAATGCTTCGCCCAATTGATAGTGAAATCATCTAGAGTTCCAGAAACTGTGAAATACGAAGAAGTTAAATCAGCTCCCATATTCACCGACCTCTTCAACGACAAAACAGCATTCGAGAATACTTCCACTAAGTTTGAGTGCATAGTAACCGGAAAACCTAAGCCCAAAGTCAAATGGCTCTTCCGGGGCGAACCAATCAATGGTAACAACTTCCTGGTGTCCACATCAGGAGACCGACAAGTACTATCCATCCCTAACATCACCAAAGATACTGAAGGCACCATCACTTGCATTGCTGAAAATGAAATTGGAACAGCAAGTTGTGCAGCCCAATTAGCGGTCCATTCCCTATCCACAATCACTCTTCCAGACCAATCTAACTTATCTCACTTTATGGATTCATCGTTTTCAATGAAGAGGGAAGTTCACACTGAGTCATCCACGAAGATGTCCAGTAGTGTTACATCATCGGGAGTTGATCTACCTGAACCTCAAACTAAAATCCATAGTTTCAGTTCGCACAGCGAAAAAACTTTCAGGCAGGTCAATCAGGAATCTCCAGAGATATCAGAGTCACACAATGTCGAAGAATTCTTGAAGTTGGACAACAAACAGCCAATCATCCACGAGAAATCTTCTTCTACATTCTCCAACATCAAATCCGATGTTAAGTCGATACAACCTTCCTTCAAAACTGTTAGTAAAACTAGGGCACCAAAATTCACAACCCCTGTCATTGGCAAAATTGTGGACCAAAACACTACAGTTATACTGGAGGGCATTGTCGATGGTTCCCCTACACCATCAGTTGTTTGGACCAAAAACGGAAAGGATATAACTTTCTCCGATATAATTTCAGCAAAATGGGAGTTCAACAAAGCTTCACTCGAGATTAAAGATACAAACTCTAGTGATGCTGGACGTTACACTTGTACTGCCATGAATGATGCTGGAACTGCGATAAGTACTGCAGATTTAGTAGTGAGAAGTGAGTGGTAGCTATTTTTGGGAAAGATTTTACAGTGATTGATGTTTTCATTTCAGAAACAATCTTTCCTCCAGTTTTTGGTAGAAGGCTCCAAGCGCAGGTGATAAAGAAAGGTGATCGAATTGTGATGGAAGTAGAAGTGACTGGTACTCCTGAACCCACTATCACGTGGTTCAAGGACTCAGTCCCAGTGGAGCAAGCATTGACTGATAACTACAGAATAAAAAGTTTTGGCAGTTCGCATACTCTGGTGATCGAAAAAGGTAAGATAATCAGTTGCAACCCAAATGCTTCAGTCACATTTTGCTTTTACTTTTTCAGCCGACCTAAAACACAGCGGGAGGTTCATGGTGAGAGCTCTCAATTCTGGTGGTGAAGCCCAAAGCATTGCTGATATAGCTGTGTTTGAGCCTACTCCAGACACTATGGTCGAAGTTGTCAAAACTGTTGTGTTCGAAGACGTTCGCAAGCATGAAACACTGGTGAGCATCATTTAAAAAAAAATTCTATAAGATTAAAGTCTTCCTCAGAAGCTAATAGCGAATTATCGTTATAGACATCAGCTGCCGATAGGATCTCCTCACCGACTACAACAAAAACTATAGAAAAACCTTTCTCTCCCGCACCCTTACACTTTCCCGAATCCAAAACATCCACTTTTGAGAGTTCTGTATCTTCCACATCAAAATCCGAATTCTCTACATTCACAGAACAAAAAGTTTCTCAGCAAGTCTCAACAGCTCGACTAGAATATAACGCACCGGAGATTCCTCAAATGAAACCCCTGCATACCGAACTTTTGGAGCAGAAGATGGATTTTGAGATAGTGGATGCTCCACCAGAGCCTGATCTGCCTTGCAAAACTCTGCAGGACACTGAGGAGGGAATTCAAACCAGCTCGATAAGTAAGGAGTCGTCCCTGCAATATTTCGTGAAGAAGATTGAAGAATCTAAAGAAAAAGAAGTTCCAGTGGTGAATGATGTCGTGAATTATAAAAAATTCGAACGTGTTGAAAAGGAAGAGAAGCAAGGAATTAAAGAGCCTTTATTGGTAACCATCCAACCAGAGGTATCTCATTTGACTGAAGAAAAAACTACTGTATTCCAACAACAAACTATTGACGACTTCCAGTTGAAACCTGAGCCACCAGCTACAATTTTTTATAGTGAACCAGTCTCAGACAAGAAAGAACATATCTCGACGATACCTATCGTCAAAGAAAAGGAGAAGGAAGTCATCAAATTTCCTTCTTGCATCGCACCAGAACCTACTCCATCAGTAACGAAGATAGAGGAAAGAGTTCCCATTGATTCACAAACTTATGAGGAAAAAGTAGATGTTAGTCATGACTTCTCTATCAAAACACATTATGAAAAGTTTACTAGAGGTGTTTCTCCAAGACCAGAAGCGCTTGAGATGGAAAAACTGTGGATACCAAAAAAAGAATTTGAACGGCCTCTGTCTGTTACCGAAACTATAGTTTCGAGCAAGCCATCTCATGTACGTTCTCACTCATATTCAGAAAGAGAATACAGTACTGAAACACCTCGTATTCATTACGTAGCGAATGTTTCTCACTGTATTGAACCATGCGAGAAAAAAATCGAGAATCTTTTAACGACAACTGAGAAATATGAAAAATTCGAACAGATAGGAACCAAGAACGAATTCATAATCGAAGAACAGAATGTAAAACCTTCACAACTGCTGAAGGAATGGAAACCCGTCAAAGTCCAACCTCCCTCGTTCAAATCGTACCCAACAATGGAAAATTTATCGATTCGACCAGCTTCCGTTCAAGAAATCACCCACGAAGTTTTTCTAGAGCCTGGACCACCACCAGTGATAGATTACGCAGAACCGCCTAAAGCAAGACGTCAGTCTTACGTTGAGACCATTGAGCACGAATTGGAAACGAAGCTTGAAACTGTACCTGTCAAGGTACCTCCCGGTGGTGTCCGTACTATACCCCCACCCCCACCGCCAAAAGCGATGCCACCTCCTCTACCACCCAAAAATGAACAACCAATAGCACCACCGTTACCTGCTAAACCTTTCAGAACTGAGTTCAAAGAGAGAATCGTAGAGATCAAACCTAAAGAAGTCAACCTGGAACCGTTTCCTTTCAAACCTGAACCTGCAAAACCCAAATTGATGAAAGTGGGTCCACCTCCAACTCCTTCCAAGTTCATCAAAGGAAGATTCACGGATAGTGATTACGAGAGTGATTTCGAATCGGTGAGGATACAGCCTAAATGGAAACCTTGCGCTAGCGACAATGAGGAGCCAGCATATCGTAAGGTTAGACCTCCAAAACTGCAGGAAACGAAGAGGTCAAGATCTACAGAGCCTGAACCTTTACCACCGTCCAAATTCGATCACCCCCCTCAGTTTCAAGGACCTCCTCGACCTGAGGTCAAAGTAGAACACCAAAAGCGAGTTACTCAGAGTATACAAAAAACAAACTTGCAAAAAATATCGAAACCTCAAGAGATAATCTCGTCGCCTCCAATAAAACCTGGAACACCTCCGCTTTATATTGAAGCACCTCCTAAAAAAATCGATTCTCCAAAAACAAAAAGAAGGACTTTCAACGACGGATATATGGCAGATACCGATGAGCCATTCTTCCAACAAAAGTCCTGCAAGAGTGAAACTCATGAAGTAGGGGACAACTTCAGTCGTTATGAATACAAGTCTGAAAATCTTGTTCAGAGCTCTCAAACTTGCGTGTCCTCTACTCCTGCTCCGAAAATATCCCATCCTAAGAAACTTCTGCCGCATGCACCTGTCGCGAAGAAGGTCAGTGGAGTTGTAGCTTCCAGAGTGGATATCACCAATTTGTTGTTTTAGATTTGTGTCCTAATTCTTTTGTTGTTTGTTTTGAGTGTTCTGCTATTATTCGAAAACTAATATCTTAGTTTCTAAAATGTAAGTCCATGGTAATTCAGCAGCTGCTTCTACTAAGAACGGATTTACCATGCTAGACGTAGAATGAAGAGTTTTGTGTGTTTCTGACACTACTCTCAACATTCAGAAAACATCGTCATGCTCATCAATCTTTCGTCTTTTCCAGGAACTCACAGCCACCCCTATCATCACGAATGTATCGACGGAAAAACGAGACGAATCTTACGAAATCAAGAGAAAAACGGAACATCATTCTCGCCTCCAGCAACAAAGAACCAAAACTCTCAAATGTCCACCCCCACCAAGTCCTTCCAAATTCGTCAGAGGCGAATTTAGAGAAAGTGACTACGAGAGCGATTACGACAAACCTATTCCGAAAATTTGGAAACCCACTGGAACTGAAGACGCAACCAACTTCAGGCCAGTAAGACCGGTTTTAACACCGACTGGCAGAACCCCACAAGTTGTGAAGACTCTCACTCCTCCTACGCAATTCGAGGAACCGTTGAAGACGGCAGGACCACCTCGTCCTAAATTCGAACCAATCGATAAACCTCTAGTCTCATCAATACCGGTTGAAATAACCAAACCGGAAGCTGTTTTCAAACCGAAGGCTGTACCAGCCACTCAAACGACTGATATAACTCGGTTTATACCATTGCGTCCTGGAACACCTCCTGAAATGGCTTATGCCAGTTCCCCACAAGCCGTACAATATTACAGATCTACTACAAGCATGCCATATCACAATGCTGTACAAACGGAGACATCCAACAAAGTACATTTCAAAGAGTCTAGTGAAAAATGCCACCGCACAGTGAGTGTTGAACAAAGTACCAAGGTGATTAAATTTGGAGAAAAACAAACTGGAGTGAAAATAGAACCTTACTCTGAAATCAAGCGTACTGTACTAAGAGGACCACCTCCAACTACTCCTAAAAGGTTCACACCAGGAGAATTCAGGGAAAGTGACTATGAAAGTGACGTAGACAATGTGAAGATCAAACCGAAATGGGCACCATGTGGAAGTGACACAGAAGATCTCCGTTATAGGCCTGTAAGACCTCCATCTTCTGCTTCCAGATCTTCTAGTGTTCCCCCAAACAAAGAACGGGTTGTTACACCAATGGAGTTCGATAAATATCCTTACAAATCAGTAGATACAACCGACAGCGAAACGAAAAGGATTGAATCCAGTTCACATCATAGATACTCAACAAACAGCAACCTTATGGCTACGAGAAGTAGGTCGTATGAACCTCCAGTCAAACATTTGGAGATACAGCCTGGTTCTCCGCCAGAGTATGGGTTCATATCTGACTCCAAATTCAAGTCTAAGGCATCGTCTATTGCTTCTCACCATATGGATAATATGACCCAAGAGTTCAAGTCGAAGACGCAAAAGTTCGTCAGAGATATAATGAATGATGTAGATCAAAAGGCAACTCCTAAGAAGTCCATACTGAAGAATGGTGAAGACAGGGATGCTCAGGTTTACAGGGAAGAATCAAGGGCTGCACAATATGGTGAGTTAAAAAGCTGAAAATTGTTTTTTTTATTCAGTTCGTTGACTAGGCTCAAAATAGTACGATTCTTGAGTTGGAACTTGTAATCCTTTAGGAACGAAACACGTCGATCCGGATACCGGTCTCATTTACTTCAAGTACGATTTCGGATACGAATTCGGAATTGTGCTTCCTGGCGAAAGCAAGAACGGAGGAATACCGGAGCGCCCAAAAACGATAATCGAACCTCCAAAGCGTACCAGAGACATCGAAATGCCGGTGTACCACGAAACCAGCCCGCAAACTAAATCGAGTCAACACGTCAAACCAAAAACACCAAAAACCAATCGAAACATTAAGTGGGAACCTACTTCAGAAAGTGAATTATCAGAGTATGAAGGCAACGCTAGGAGGAGTCAAGGTTTGAGATGGGAACCTTCTTCATGTAGTCCTGTTTCTTTGTCGCCTAGTTTGCCTAGCACATCTCCTGCTTTCTATAGTAGCTTCGCAGGTATTTTGCGAGAATGAGCTCGTTTCAATTTTGTTTGGCTTCTCCTTAATAGAAAAGCAGTCTTGAATATTTGATGAAAGTGTTGAAACAATCGTGGTATCGATTAATGAAGGCTTGCATGTACTGCGATCTCTATAAGCATGAAAATTGATGTGTGGCTTCTTCAGATAACACCGTGTGTGCCAGCAGCATGGTTACGCCTCAGAGAAAGCTCGGTAATCATGATTATTACAAGTGTTTTGTCCACTGACGATTTCAATACCGCTTATTTTGGTTGTTCTTTGTGCTACTGTTGTGGAGCTCATTGCATATTATTATTTTAGGCTCCGAGAAACATAGAATGACGGACACTCCACCAAGTTGTCCTGACACCCCTGTCAACGCCAACAAAGGACCGTCTGGACCAGCTAAAGCACCAATGTTCATAACGGTAACTTATTCATTCTTAAATGGTCTTGACTACTATTTTTGCTACACCATAAGACGGTGCTAGGCCATGAAAATCTTGACTAGTTTATGTGATCGACTCTTCTATTACAGCCTCTGAGGAACATAGCAGTGGTCAGTGGACAAAATGCCAAATTTGAATGCATTGTACAATCAGAACCAACACCAACTGTACTCTGGTCGAAAAATGGACGTATTATTGAGGACTCCAACGACTATCAACTCCATCTGAGGAATGGAGTTTGCCGTTTGACAATTTCCAGAGCATATCCAGGTAAATTCGAATTATTATCTCTTGTAGAAAACCCTAATTAGGGAGAACAATTGACGTATCCTGTTGACAACATTACAATTTTGATCCTTATTTCCAGAGGATGCAGGAACATACACTTGCACTGCGACAAATGTTGCAGGAACTGCTAGCACGACAGCCATATTGGATGTTCCAGGTGAGCTCAAGTCAGTCTACATAAAGTAGCTTGGTGGTGGGTTCTCGCAAATATAATCACTGCCACTTACTATTGGTAGAACCTATTCTAACGGATTACCTTTCTTTGAAGTACGACCCTGAATATCTATCATGTTTTCGCCAGGCGCGGATCCAGAGGGGGGGAACTGGGGGAACGTTCCCCCCCCCAAATGGTCCCTGACCACCTAATGATTTACCATTGCCTAAAATACCAGTACCTTTTGGCATTTGAATATCTAAAAGTTCCCCCCCCAAAATTCGGGCCTGGATCCGCGCCTGGTTTTCGCTATTGTAATTATATTCATTCACCTTAGGAGGCTTATGTACTTGTTCATTTCGAATATATATTTATGAAAAATCGTGTCATCAGTGTGATTTCATAAGAATCTTCGTGAAAGTATTTTATTTATTTGTGAATTTGATAGAATTAAAGCTTTGATGCCTTGGCCTACCTTTTTTTAACCCATTTCTTCCTGTATATATAAAAATTTCTTTATGGTGATGGTATCTGTTTTATTTTTGAGCGATTCGAATGAAAACGCACATCGCAACATTATGTCATCATGATCTGAAGGTGAAATTATATGAACTCGACCTCAAAATACTAGAATAATATGAAACTTTGAAATTGAAATTTAGCGTGTTGCTATACCTAGATGGTGCATCAGAAAATGGGGTTTCCAACTCGTCTCAACTCCGTTCATAGGGTTCATCAGATTGGCTATTACGAACGGAGCCTTTCGATTACTTATGTGTTGGAGTATCATTCTATACGATGTCTGTATTTTACTCAATTTGACGATTTTGAGGCGAGAATGGTCTCAATCGACTAGATTCGACTAATTGAAACGTATCCGTAAAATTCAATTCTGTCCGTCCCTGAACACTACAACTGCCTGAAGGATAAACCTAGTGATTGGATTTTCAGAATAGGTTTGGATCTAGAATGCCTCGGTTGAGTTTGTTAATGGACAAAATTCGAACATAGGTTCCGGGGATATGGCTGTTAGAAACAAATGAATCGATCGGAATTAAGTTTCGCATGTAAGTGAAGAATAACTTATTCAAGCTACAAGCTTCCCAGATCTCTCAACCAGATCCATACGAAATGCTTACGAAATATTGACGAAAAACTCCCAATATTTCTCTAATAACAAAGACGTGATCATGAAAGATTCCTTTGGCAGGTGTCAAGTGTCAAAAATATAAACCATAGATTTAGATTCTTTATTTATAACACATAATCTTCAATTATTGGACTAACCAATCAAACGAAAATGGAGCAATGAGAATTGATTGAGAATAGCTTGTACCATTTGCTTTCCAGATATAAAATAGGTACTTACATACTTCAAACCAGTTGACGGTATAATATTTACAAGCTACTTTCAGTCACAGAAAATCAACTCTTTCTCCATGGCATACTAGACCACCAATTTTTTTGAAAGCTTGTTTACTTTATCTGCCAGTGGATTATGTATAATTAAGCACTTCATCTGTAGATGTCGCCCAACTTCTGAACTCCCTATGTACGCAAATTTGAATTGTTCTATCTCATGTGGTTACATATTTAGTACGTCATTTCATATCACATAAAATTGTAGTTATGCATGAATTGGAAGATATCCTAAATGAGACAGTAAAACGTTGAAAAATCTAGCCAACTTCGCATTTCCAAATAGTTAATGGAACAAATTATCGAATTTGATTCTTTTCTCCTACGCAAAGCTCAGATAACATAAAACTACTCATATTATGAGTAATTCGGCCACAAGGATGCGAACATGAGTGTCTCAAATTATAGATTCGATTCGTGCCAAGCCGATCCAGTTCAAACTTATTTTTAGCGTGTTTTGTATTTCGAATAGTATAGAATTACATTCCTGGGAAATTTCTAAATATTTTACTAAAATACAGGAAATGTTTTTTGATGAAAGTGGCTTTATTGTCTCGGGGATTCGAGATAATATCTTGGGAGGATGCCAAATCCAAATTTAGAAGGGTTAGCACATGTAAGGTAGGTATAGTTACCAGTTACTCAATATTGCACCATAAAATAAATACACACTTCGATACGTAGTGTTGTTGAGATTAATCAATGAAATTTGTGGAGTCAAAAGAACCAAGAACTCATGCGTCAATGAAAGAAAACAAAGAGGTTTTAATTCGCTTATAAATACGAACAATTCACAGAAAATTCAAAAGACCATGAAACAGGTCTAAAATAAAACCAATTGAGAAATAAGCTTATCTGCAGGGTCGCATACAATGTGGTGATGTGTACCAAATTTGGTTCCAATATCTCCTGAGTATTAACAGAAATAAACGAATGTCTTTCAGAGCTCTGTGTCTCTGGAAATAAAGGTAATGTATCTGGGAAGCCCAATTTTTCTAAGAAATTGCTTTGTGTCAAATCTCATTCGTATTTTCAATTGCAATATCGTCAACAGCAATATAGACCACATTTTGTTCTCATGAAAGATTAACACTTCGCATCTGAATTTGACGCGTTAATAAATTTTAAGCTCGAAGAAATTTATCTGCATTTTATTCTGAGCATCGGTATTTTTGAAAGCCCATTAAAATTTTTGACGCCATCATTACTCAAAAAGCCTTCAGTACTCTTTGGCAATTGTGATAAGAACACACTGTCTTGTTGAAAATTTTCCTGAGAAGGAAAACAATCCGATTCAAAACATACACATTCAGAACCATATGGAAGTTTGCCCAGAGAGAAAATTATAAATAGAAGTGAAATAAATTGAATTATTCCTTCGTTCCAATGATTTTTGGCACAACAAACCATTAAAATAGAGTGTGCCTCTGATATTACTTATCACATTATGTAGTTTTTGAAATTTTGGTTGAATCAAATTCAAAGTATTTCAAATAACTCCGAAGCCATTGGGCCGATTTTGCTCATTTGCGGGTTCAATCGTGGCATTGGGACCTTCGTACCCTGAAAATTTTACAAAGTCTTCGAAGAGATATTTTCGGGCAAAATTTCGACTACGAATCAGTCAAAAGTGTTTCTAACCTAATCGTTCGATAAAAATTTTGAAAATTACGGTCCTCTCTGCTGTCGTTCCTGGGAACAGGCTCGCAAAAATGAGAAACTGAATGAACTGATCCTGAATAAATTGTTTTGTCGAAGGATTTGATTCTGGGTCAAGAATTCAAAAAATCAAGATGGTTTATCGACCTCCTGAAATCACAGCCCATTTCTGCATCTCGACGAGTACAAAATAAGTAGCATTCTTGTTCCTGATACCGAAATAGAAGGATCAGAATTATGCGGTTGTTAATGTGGTGTTGAATACTCAGATTCGAATCCATCCATCGAATTCGTCAGCCAGTCACAATAAATCCGTTTCGAAAATTTAACGATGGAAAGCTTGCATTCGGCGACAAATAAACGTTTATAAATAAATTCGTCCGGCAGAGTTACTGGAATTGCGCATCTAACGCACGGTCTCTAACGTTTCGATATTTTTAAATTTTGGATATGTTCGTCTTTAGAATTCGTGAACTGACTCACACACCTGATGAATCCGTATAATAATAGATCCACTTTCATATTTCACCGTTTGTTTGGATGTCAAGACGATGAGCGATATTTTCGAAACGATTCATGCATTATTCTTAGGATATTTGCAGTGTGGGAGCGAGCATATTCATTATCGAAAAATACCAAGCTCTAAGACAGAAATTTTTTCTCCAATGAACGAGTTCGATAGAAAATTCCAGCGAATTATTGAGAAGAAAGTCCCAATATTTCTGTGAATAGCATATCCGGGATCATGGACGATTTATTTGACAGCTGCTGTCAAATTTTTTGACATCTGTCAAAATTTGTTTCCCGTTGTATTCTACCTACTAGGTAGCTCCTGATTTCACATCAGCGCTTTTTGCATAATATACTGCTCCACAAGAGTTAGGGATATCGTATTCAATCGTTTTGAAAAGTATGTAATCTTCGAGAAAATCGCTGTAAAATCATTTAAAAATCAATAACAACTTGAATCGATCCAATAAAAATCAGTATGAGACATTTCGTCAATCTGGTCGCCTTTTTTCTGAAGTTTGGTTCTTTGCATAT
The DNA here is from genome assembly GCA_910592335.1 of Adalia bipunctata. NCBI lineage: Eukaryota > Metazoa > Arthropoda > Insecta > Coleoptera > Coccinellidae > Adalia > Adalia bipunctata. Next base: position 5,180,855 of record OU342948.1, on the reverse strand, counting down.
GCTTCATGAATGTTCTTATTTTGAAATGAAGTCAGTTTATCAACGGTTTCGATTTGAAACGAGTTTTCTGAAAATGCCAAGACGTAAATTAACAAACGCTGAGGCTAATAGGGCTATCGGAATGCTACAGGGTGGCCTAACTCAGGTTGTTGTAGCGGAAAGGCTCCAAGTCAGCCAAAGTGTGATATCTCGACTTTGGAATAGGTTCAGGGAAACAGGTTCCGTGTTGGAAAGACCAAGGCTTGGTGGGCGACGAAAAACAACACCTGCTCATGATCGTTTCATCACCGTTTCGGCGAGAAGAAACCCTACATCTACGTGTAGAATGCTACGGAATACTCTTCAAAATGCAGATGGGGTCCAAGTTTCCATCGAAACCATCAGACGACGTTTGAGAGAGGTGAATCTAGGTTCTAGACGTCCATTTAGAGGAGTTCCATTAACACGTGACCATAAGCGTCAAAGATTGGAATGAGCAAGGCAACGTATCAATTGGAACGATCAATGGCGTAGTGTCCTTTTCACTGATGAACCCAGATATGGACGATTACCAGATTCTCGAAGAATATGGGTATGGACAATCCCACGCATACGCCGTAATCGTTGCTATGTCCAAGAAGTCCATCCATTCCGAGGGGGTAGTGTTATGGTATGGGCCGGGATATGTTTCAACGGGTGCACAGATCTACACATTTGTCCTGGGAGTATGACCGCCTTACACTGTAGGGGACATGTCATTGACAATGTTATGCCAAATTTTCACGCTGCTATTGGTGAAACTTTTCAATTTCTAGACGATAACGCTAGACCGCACCGTGCAGCCATAGTTGAGAATGCGCGCAAGGAGCTTGGTATTCCACATTTACCAATACCTCCGCACTCACCAGATTTGAATTGCATAGAATATGCATGGGATATGCTCCAAAGAAGATTAGATAATCATCAACCTACCCCATAATCCTTAAATGATCTGAGAGAGCTTCTGCCCCGTTTATGGAACCAAATTCCTCAAGAAATGTTCAACAACCTCGTGTGTAGTAGCCAAGAAGATGTCAAGCTGTTATTGATGCCCGTGGAGTACATACATTGTATTGAAAGTCTTAAAATGCTTGAATTCTCTGGGAATAAAATTGCGTTATTATACTCGATTTTTCTTAACCACCCTGTATACGCTGCAGACCTACAGGTTTAAATTAATTTGCAAATCATATTAATATAAATTTTCATCACAGAAATCTTATTTTAACTATATTTTTTTGTAATTTAAGTCAATATCCCTAACTCATGTGGAGCAGTTTATTAATAAGAAAAGTTATCACTCCACCCAAACCATTTATTTTCACCTGTACAAGTCTGCAGTTAGTCCAGTTGAAAAAAATATTATAAACAGTAGAACAGAGTTCCATAATTATCAGTAGGAATGCATGAATGAAATAATGAAAATAAAAATATTGTTAAAACATGTAAACCTTTCCCAATAAGTTTATTTCAACAGTTTGACTTATCAAAGAATTCAGATAATCTCAGGATGATTAATAAACTTCAGGATAACCGGAATATGATTATGCTGAACTCAACCTAAAGGCAGGTTCACATTAGCTGATTCTGATGAAATCCTATGTATAAGAACCCCCAAACAAAAAACCAATTATCTAACTTGATCATGCGTTCAATTCTTACATTAATATATACACAAAAAATTTTGTTTGAATAATATTATGGTGAGATGAAGCAAATTCATAATAATAAGAATATTCAAATTTCCTGTCCCAGCTTTTTACAAAATTTTTGCTCGGAACACCTAAAATGGCCATCAAATTTTCGGTGGATCACTGTGTATAGGAACACTCATCTAATTGGATGATCACTACCAATATTGTTTTTTCGAATACACTTTAAAAAATCATATTCATACACATAAAAAATCATCTCGTCATTTGGAGAAATCTCCATGAAAAATGAAACGTTCTTTCTGTTTCCAGGGGTTCCTTCACATATGTACGGCACTTATAGGTACATGAGCACAAGAAGTCTTTCCCCTGAAATCGAATTCTATAGAAGGCCTCAACCTCCTGAATTATCTGAGTCCGTTGGTAAGTCAAATGGCCTGCCATGTCCACTTGACAACTACTATTAATTGACATGTGCCATTCTTAGTTGTAAATCGAACAATTAACAAAATATTTAGTTAGGTAGGTACTAAAAATGTAAAAATTATACTAATAAATTTTGTAACATACATTTCTGTGGTTTTTCTTCGTCTGCACCCGCTCTTAAAAAAAATTGATATACTAGCACACGAATCAAAATTTGAATTTCTCCTATTGAAAAATTCGAAAGTATTATCTGAAAGTATCTCTCACAATTTTAAATTCCAATTTCAATTTAATTGAGGACTACCTCTATTTCTTCTTCAAAAAACTCCAACACAAAATTTCAAACTGAAAAGCTATTGAAAATTTTTTTTGTCTGATATAAATCTCAAATTTATCCGCATGGGAACTAATTTTTTTCATATAATTTTAATGCGTTCTAGAATAGAACTAAAAATATTTGTTCATTAAGGAATTACATTTCCACCTTTTACTTACATTAATTCATGATACCTATACTAAACTAATACAGGGTGTGGTACTAGTTTGAAGGAACTGTTGGAAAAATACGAAAAAAAATTTTCAAAATAAAAAATAATTTTTCCAATATATTTTCTCTTATTTTTTAACAGCTCCTGCAAATGTGGGAGAACTAGTTACCGCACTTTGTATTAAATAATATGCAAACTTGAAAAAATCAACAATATGTACATAAACCAAAAACCAAAAAAAAATTTAATTTCTTGTAGAAATAAACCCACCTTTCAGCTTAAGAAAACTGGTTTCTTTAATCAGTGAATCTTGATAAGTAGGATCAGAGGAAGCTTGTAAATACAACTTCAACTATTTGGTGCTGGTAGTAAATTGTTTTGGGGATTCTGTCTATCGATTTTTTTAATGTTTAATTACTATCCTAACTCGAACGCCACTGATATTCCCGCATTTTTTCGGACGGACTTCTTCAAGAATATTCTTCAAAATTGGTACTTTACTTCGAAAGCTTCAAACTGTTTTAGGGAAAATCGGCCTCAAATTCTTTAAGACTCGATTTTTCCCCGAAATTTCCATAAACTAAGGAAAATTTGGAAATTAACAAAACAGTCACCCTTCTTCTCGTTTTAAAATTTTCCCGAATTCATCTTGGAAGTCAAATGAATAAGGTACCATGTTTGAAGTGATTTTCTTCGTATCTACCCTGTCAGTTTGTCGCCCCTACTCTTTGGCACCCTGTATACAGGGTGTCCCACCAGTGCCGCAGCGAATGATATACGCGTAACGGTCTGAGTTTGGCAAAATTTTTTGATGCAGTCTTGATATACTCCAAGAAGAGCACAACCTAAAAATATTTGCGAATATATCGGGTGGCACACAAAAGAGGAATATAGGGTGAGTTTGTTTTTTCAAATGGGACACCCCATATTCAATAGTGTTTTTCAATTCTCTGAAACTTCCTGCATGCTTTCGTATACTTTTCACATATTTTTATTCGACAGTTTTCGAAATATTGGCCATTTTGACAATAAAATGATACTTGTAGAGGCTATGTTATCCAATTATATTTAATGAACCCTTGCACGTACCAATAACAGCTTTATATGGATTGAAAGACAAGACTTCAAAGTATCCTAGCCAGCTATAATAGAGCATCTCCAGCATATGGAGTGTCCACAAAAAGACTATCAACATGACGAATTTCAAATCGACTTTTCTTCATTTTTTCAAATGCAATGCATATAATTTTTTTTCATCATTGTAATCATCATTTATTTTACTTCATTTTTTGTCAGATACATGATATGCATATCTTCAACAGAATAGGATTTTTTAGAGTTTTTCCTCTAAATTCACATTTACTTCCGAATTCAAAAAGCAGATTTGGCTTTTCTGTGGTTATTGAGAACTGTCGAATTATTCTATTCAGAATTAACATCATTGCAGCTTCAATTCATATCATCATAGTTTTTACGGATTGGATGAATACTCACACAATGATTTAAAAATTAATAAAAAAATACCAATGAGTTTGAATGTACAAGTTATGAATGCTACAAAAAAAAACGAGTTTCGGAACTTTAGGATACAAAAAAGTGCCCGCTCTTATCCTCAAACAACTTTCTTCGAAAAAATGATATTCATAAGTTTCACAGGCACGCACGCAGATCTTCAAGCTCTCAAGCTGGAAGCTTGTTTGAATTGAAATCTTTGCAAGATTCGACACTTCAAGTAGAAACATAGAAAATTATCAAAAATGTATTTAGAAAAATGGATACAGAAAGCAAGTTTCTGTCTTCAGTAAATGATTTCATCACATTTTTGAGTAGATACATCAAAACTTTCTAGTTCCTCATTTCGCTATAATATGATGATATGAATTGAAGCTCAATGATGCTTATTCTGAGTGGAATAGTTTGACAGTTCTCAATAACCACAGAAAAGCCAAATCTGCTATTTAAATTCGAAGAATTTCAGGGAAACATTTCGAAAAAACTCTTAAAAATGCTATTCTGTTAAAAATATGCATATCGTGCATTCGACAAAAAATGAAGTAAAAAATGGTGATTACATTGATGAAAAAAAATTATATGCATTGCATTTGAAAAAATGAAGAAAATTCGATTTGAAATTCGTCATGTTGATAGTCTTTTTGTGGACACTCCATATGCTGGAGATGCTCTATTATAGCTGGCTAGGATACTTTGAAGTCTTGTCTTTCGATCCATATAAATCTGTTATTGGTTTGTGCAAGGGTTCGTGAAATATAATTGGATTACATAGCCTCTAAAAGTATCATTTTTTTTTGTCAAAATGGCCAATATTTCGAAAACTGTCGAATAAAAATATGTGAAAAGTATACGAAAGCATGCAGAAAGTTCCAGAGATTTGAGAAAGACTATTGAATATAGGGTGTCCCATTTGAAAAAACAAAGTCACCCTCTATTCCTCTTTTGTGGGCCACCCGATATAGTCAAAAATATTTTTAGGTTGTGCCCTTCTTGGAGTTCATCAAGTCGGCATCAAAAAATTTTGCCAAACTCAGACCGTTACGCGTATATCGTCCGCTGCGCCACTAGTGGGACACTCTGTCAGTTAGAGCCTTCTGAATTTTACACGAATCCGCCCCCAGCAGCAGGTAATCTACCACCTGTCAGGTAGCAAAAAGGCGCATCCAGGTTTCTCCCGTAAGATCGCCTCTTATCCCGAAATAGATCGGATCTCTCACGGGAATCTTCACCACGCGCGTACCCCTCCACGATCTACACCTGCCACCACCACAGTAGGAGAGCTTCTCGCTCAACTTTCGAAGATCCCGACATTAATCGCTCGCAAAACGCAAACGACCGACGTCTTGGTGAAAGATTTCGGGGATGATGACTTGATATTTTTCGCTAATCAAGAGCCACATAGGCAGGAATACGAAACAATCGTGACTTACTTAATAGACTAGTTAGACCTTATTTATTTTCGATAAACTCTTCAATATTCGCTTAGTTTTGTGCTTTTTGTGTTTGTGCTAATTTTTTTTCGACCAGTGTGATTTTTGTGGTGGCATCATGAATCGACAGCAGAATTCTGTGACGCAGCAAAAAGAGACCCAGATGCAGCAATCGCAATCGCAATCTCAGCAGTATTCCCAGCAAAGGGTTACGCGGACTGAGCAACATGTCACACGACAAGTTACTGGACACACAACAGGTTAGGAAGGAACTTCTCTCCCCCGAATCTGATTCAATTTTGACATCCAGAGAATCATTGCAATTCAGTCCTTGAGATGCTTTGTCCAGGGCACATATATTCTACTTCTACATAGCAAACCTGCAAATATACTTTCTATCTACCTATCTATCTGCTCCTATGGTTCGCTGGTTCCATAAATTTGATATAAGGGTGTTTCTATATTTAGGAGGTGACTGCTCGTATGAAATTAAGATGTATTTTTTCTATAACAAAATTGCCTCAGCCCCCTCCGTCCGAGAAATAACCCTTAAAAAGTGGTGAATAAATATATTTTTTTCCTGGAATTTCAGTAAAGCTATAGGTACCTTTTCAACTTCAAATTGGGAACTAACATATTCAAATTGGGAATAATCAAAATCAGATTGGGAATAATCAATTTTATATTGAAATGACATCCATGTGAATCAGATCTTCGAATTACTCGATATGTAATTAACTCTCAAATTTGTCCAAAGTAAGTAACGAACGATAAGTCTACAATTTCTTTTTCATAATCATGCCTTATACAAAGAAGAAAGCTGCAGATTCAATGAAAAAGCAGGTAATTGCGGTATGCAATGGAAACATAACACATACAGAATTTCGTCTTTAAAGAACGAATTTGATAAGAAGAAATATATCAACCATGAACCATTACAGTTAGTACCTGTACAAGATATGTGGCTCATATCCAGAGGTTCATACCTGATTTTTTGACCTTCTTTGATATGAGAGTTTGAGCACAAATATGAAATTTTTTAAGTAATTCTTACACTTTTTGAATGTTTGATGAGTTCAAATATATATTAATGGTTTTTTTCTTCATGTTTCATCAATATAAAGATCTTCTGATCATGCCTGATCTTGATATACATAGCCACGAATGCCGTTTCAATTTGAAATTGATTATTCCCAATTTGAATATGTTAATTCCCAATTTGATTTTGATAGATCCCAATTTGAAGTTGAAAAGGTATAGAATCTTGAAATTCTGTAATTTTAATGTACTCGCAAAGGACTAATCACGAGTATTTTTCAATATTCCTGCTGCATTGTACAGGGTTGAAATTAGCAACTTTATTTCATATCAAAACCTTTTTTTCGAGTTTCATGAAATAAAATTATAACTTGAAGTCCTTCGTTTATCTATAACAGTTTTTCATTCTTAATTTTTTTCTCAAAACCAATAGCTGAAGAGGAAAAAATAAAAACTCAATTTTGATCACCACCTTTTAAGGGTGAGATCTCAGAAAGGGGTTGTTATAGGAAAGACCATTCTTGATTTCATACGAGCAAGCACCTCCTAAATTTTTTCGCGTGAATTTAGAAACACCCTGTAAAGATGAGTTATTGAAATATTCATTCAAATTATAACCAATCAACCGAATGAAAGAGCACAATTTTTTCCGTAAGTGCATCAAAATGGCATTTTAGGTTGTTCCAAGCCTTTCATGACACCCAAGACAGTACCTACTTGTGTGAAATTCCAGACGGGGATTCTGTTCCAAAATAGTTTCGAATACTGCAAGGAATTGCCGGCAGAGTTTGTGCCAAGATACATATTTATTTTTGGACTCTTGTCATTCCATTCATTCCACCTCTAAAAAACTGTTCTCTACTTCTAGAGATTTTCGTCAAAATCCAACAGAAAAGAAAGGCCTTGAACGATCGAACAATTTGTGAATACGGAAAATAGCAATCATCAATATTATATTATAAATAACAAATTGAGGGATTTGAATGTACACCGAGATTCATTAGTAAACGGAATACTTGAGATCACTGACAATTCTGAGATATTCTGAATTTATTTGCCATATCTGTCGAACTACTTTTTTTATATTTCTTGAACATATTTCTCATTCAGAGCCAAAATAGGAAACTGAAAAAACCAATAAAATTCAAGGCAGTAAAAATATAAACGCCCTGTTTATATTCCAATTTTTGTCTTGTGTTAATATTATGTTGTAGTATAATAAATCAGAAAAATTAAGTTGAATTCTGTCCAGTTTGAATAATTCCAATTTCAACTATACAAAGCCAAAACTGTCACATGTGTACCAAATATCAGAGAAATATACGGGTTGGTTCGACAGTTTTGGTCCCAACAATTAATTGAGAAAATAAGTAAACCACCCTGTATCTCAGAAACAAAGACCGCCAAGCCAATAAATGTAGTACATCTAGAACCGCCTTGTTGAAACACCCTGTACAATATGACATCAGTAGGTACCTAGATTGGAAATGCATTATCGAATTGCTGTACTCAGAAGTAAGGAAATACTTTCACAAGAAGTAGCTCATCAAAAGCAATTCACACTGTTGAAGTTATTGATACAATTTTCACATAATGCATTGTAAGAGAAAAAGTAACTCACGGAAGAACAAAAGGTTGATATATCTCCTCTGTAAATAAATAAAAATTAATTTCTCTTTCATAAAATATGCATGAGAATTGGTGATGTTTGGGAACTGAGAACATATTTCTCATACGCAAAAAATTATGAATAGGTATTTAACAATACCACAGACACCTAGGTACATGAGAATATGTAAAAAAACCGTCTGTCCCTCACTAATCAAATGTGGGACAACCTAAATCAACAAATACGTCAATATAAAAATTCTATCCGAGAATAGAAGGCAATTAGTTTACCCAGAAATGTTACTGCATTTTCAAAAATAGACAAAAACATTTCGTATTTTTCACTAAATATGCCAATGGAGCATTTGATAGATAAAGAAACAATACCTAATATGTTGGTTAAGAGAAATATCGTTATTCTTTATTATTGTTGTGCATTCTTTCTTTCATTTTCTTGCTCGCTAGGCAAAAATACGAATAATGCCTCACCCTGTAAACTCAAATAAGCGATTTTAATTCTCAATAATACGTAGTTGATCGGTACAGAAGCTTACGAATTTTAAGAGAAAAATCAGCAGTAGTTTTCAATATGTCAACAAAATTATATTCTGTATATTATGGAAATCGCTCTGCCTTGGATTCTTTTCTTTCTGAAAGTGAAAAAAGAATGAATTTTACCAAACTTTAGGCTCGCACTTTACAGAAAATACGAGGAAATAACAATGAAGAAAGCGAAATGAGTTTTGAAAAACAGAAACGACTTCTTTTATCGCATTTTCATTTTTATTCATATAAGTTTTTCTTATATTAGTTTCCCTTCATTTATTTTCAAAAATTATTCACACAATCATGGAAGGAAAAAATAAGAAATATTTATTTGTGCCAATTTCGGAAAAGATGCAATTCTAATTCTAGCAATAATTGCTATCATTAAACGAATGGCATTCCTTGAAATGGATTTGGAATCGATTGTCTCATCATAAAAAGTGAAATAAAGCTATTTGCTCATACAGAGTGAAGTTAGTCGAATTTTCAAACTGGAAAATTTTATTTTCATTCTTAATTCCTTGTCAGATAATTACTGAAAATCATCATTGGGAATCTTGCACAACACAAGATGATCGCAGCTGATACTGAGTGAATAAGTGCTCTCTCATTGCCGATGTAAAAATAGTTGTTCCAAAAATGGTTGGTTGAAACGCGATCTTCAAACGTTAAAATAACTTGGCCGTTCCTGTATCACTCCCCACCGCTCTCTTCGATATATGCCACATGTATGTGGGATGTGACAAGCGCATTTATTGGTATCGCTTATTTTTGAGCTGAATTATTACAAAAGCTCTGAGCCTCTTAATCACTTTAGGGCAGAATCACACTGTAAACAAAATCGACCAAGGATAACGATAACCTCTATTTACCCCCTCGTTTGTTGGCTCACTGGCGGATACAGAGAGGGTGAGGGGCATGGATGCCATGCCACCTATCCCTTGGACTTCGAAATTGACAATAATTCATTTATAGTACAATTAATCCCTAATATTTTCAATGAAAAAATTTCCTTTTGAGTATTTAACTCTAATGGTATTGGTTGAAATTTTCTATCAATACATGGCCCCCCTTGAAAAAATACCATCCTCCCCCTGAAAAAATGTCTGGATACGCTGTTCTTGAAATGGAAAATTCAAATATACATGCTCATCCTAAATTGAAAGTATAAACGAATAGGAGAGATTTCTTTCATAATTTTAAGAAACAAGTCCCATTTGAACGATATCTATTAGAACAGGTGGATTGAACAGGATGGACATAAGTCAGGGACCACCAGATTCCCAGACTTCAATAGTTCAATAGATTTCGAGAGAAACGTTCAAATTTTTTCTTCTCGAAATCGGTAGCAGATACGACAAAACTACAAGAAACGATAAAGTTTAGTAAAATAACCAAGATCCTTTCTTCAATTATTCACCCTAACAGTCACTCAACAAGAAAAAGTTCTGGAGGAAAGCAGGGACTGTACTCCCGAAAAAATGTCACCCTGTAGATTTGTAATCAAAATTGGCATGTCAATTGATGTAAACTCTAAATTGCAATATATTTGCCCAATTTCAGTTGAATATCTCATAAAATGAAGACACTATGAGAGAAAAACTTGAGAAAAAATCGAACACCCTGTACCTCGAAAACGAAACGTTTGCGGTCCCATGTTTATGAGACTTTCTCTCTTAAAATCATGCAAGGAATCTCCCTTCTTCGTTGGTACCTTCAATTCAGGAACACTCTGTATATCTACTAGGTGGAAGTTACAAAAAACATATTTGAATAAACATGTCCGAAAGGCATAACCAAAGCAGTCCCCCATGTTGCCCACCTACATTTTCTGCTTTTACTATGCAGACAAACGAAATTGACCTTTTCCCCTTTTTTCCAGTGCATGGAGCCCATCAAGGATACCAGCAAATAACTGGATTCGGTCCCAATGCCCAGCCCCCAGTTTTCGAGAAGGTATTCAGCAACGCCCGATTCGCACAAGGCGGTGTGGCCTCATTCGAAGGTCGCGTGACAGGAAAACCCCAACCCACTGTGGCCTGGACCCGCAATGAAGCCCCACTAGTCAATTCAAATAAACATAGATTGTCCTACAACGAAACGACTGGAGATATCACCCTTCAGATACACCAGATCGGCCCTGGTGACGAAGGCGAATACGTATGCACCGCCAAGAACCAATATGGCGCCGCAATTTGTTCTGTATACATCCAACCAGAAGGCATGCAAATGCCGCATGTCCAGAGACATGGATATCAGAAAATTGAAGAAAAAACGACCTACACCAATGGAAATTTTGTAGAAGACTTCAAGATCGATACGTTCGAATATAGATTGCTCAGAGAAGTTTCTTTCCGAGAATCCATTACTCGAAGATACGTCAACGAGAAAGACTCAGTGATCTCCACAACTGTGGAAAAATCTTTGGGACCAGCAGCCCCGCCTCAGATATCTCAGAAACCCAGAAACTCCAAGCTACTGGAAGGCTCAGACGCTGTGTTCTCAGCTAAATTATCTGGGAATCCAAGATCTAGAATCACTTGGTTCAAGAATGGCCAACGCATTACGGAGTCAGAGAAATACGAGACTAGTTTCTCTAACAACCAAGCTTCCCTCAGGGTCAAGCAAGCTCAAAACAAAGACTCCGGCCATTACACTTTACTCGCTGAAAACCCTCAAGGCTGTGTGGTATCATCAGCCTTTTTAGCAATCGAACCGGTTAATACTCAAGAAGGTCTCATTCACGAATCTTCCTTCAGACAGCAAGTATCAGAAACTGAACAAACTGACACAGGCAAAACTCTAGCTCCTAATTTCGTCAGAGTATGCGGTGACCGAGATGTTACTGAAGGTAAAATGACTCGCTTCGATTGTAGAGTGACTGGTCGTCCATATCCTGAGGTCACTTGGTATATAAACGGCCGTCAAGTGGTGGATGATCACAACCATAAGATATTAGTTAATGAGTCAGGCAACCACGCCTTAATGATCACTAACGTGAATAGAAACCATTCGGGAATTGTTACATGCGTAGCAAAGAATAAGACTGGAGAAACTTCCTTCCAGTGCAATTTGAACGTAATCGAGAAAGAACAAGTTGTGGCCCCTAAGTTCATCGAAAGATTCTCGACGATGAATGTGCGAGAAGGAGAGCATGTTGTTCTCCAAGCTAGGGCTATTGGCACCCCCGTCCCTAAAATAACGTGGCAGAAAGATGGCGTCGCACTCACGCCCGGTCCAAACATACGTATAATGAGTGAAGGAGGAGCGTCAGTTTTGGACATCTCGAATGTGAAGTTGTCTGACGCTGCCTGGTATCAATGTACCGCTCAAAATGTTGCTGGCTCCACTGCGACCCGCGCCAGGCTGTTTGTTGAAACGCCACAAGGCCCAACCCCCGAACCAAGACGTCTGCACCTGCCTCGTCCAACGAAAGTCATCGAACCTGAGTGAGTATCAAGGTAGTCCTTTTGGTTCCCAAATTAAGACGAATATTTCAGACCCGAACCTGGCCCAGAAGTGATTTACCTCCGTCACGTTGAGCGAGCTAGACCTCATGCACCACAATCTGAGGCTGATCGTGTGTATCCTCCACCCCAGTTCATAATACCATTGCGTGACGCAGAACAATTTGAAGGAGGTAAAGTCCATTTCGAGGCGAGGATTGAACCCGTTGGCGATCCTTCCATGATAGTGGAATGGTTCGTTAATGGTAAACCCTTGGAAGCTAGTAAGTTCCAACTCAAACCCAGATTATTGTGTTCTAACCTCGATTCGTTGCAGGCTCCAGAGCTACTTCCATTTTCCGTTTTGGATTCATAGCATTAGATTTAATAAGTTTAGTAATGAGAGACAGTGGAGAATACGTTTGTAGAGTAACCAGTTCCACAGGATGCGTCGAATCCAGAGCTCTCCTCTCTGTAAATCCTCGAGCTTCTATCGAGCAAAGCAGCCAGCACCCTGAAAGTCTGCAATACATCCAGCAACTAGAGGATTACTCCAAATTCCAGAGGAGCGAAAGCTACGACGAAACGATCAACCAAAGACCCCATTTCATCCGACCACTCCACGACCTTGGAGAGCTTCAAGAAGGCAGAAATGCTCACTTCGAAGCTCAACTGACCCCTGTCAGTGATCCTACGATGAAAGTGGAATGGTACAAAGATGGAAGGCCGATCACGGCCAGTTCACGAATCAGTACGATATTTAACTTCGGTTACGTCTCTCTCAATATTTTGCACCTACGGGCCGAAGACGCAGGATCGTACACTGTTCGTGCTGTTAATCGTTTAGGAGAAGCGATCAGCACTGCTACTCTACAAGTTATCGTCAGATCCACTGTCACCGGAGATTTGGGAATTCCAGAACAACAGAGATATATCGAACAAGTCGAACAGTTGGAAGCTTATCAGCAGAAACAGCACCAAAAGTACGTTCTGGAAACTCCCGAATGCCTTGCACCACCCGAATTCAAGACTCCTATAAAAGATCAACAACAGATACGTGAAGGAGGATTTGCACATTTCGAAGCCCGATTAGAACCAGTTGGTGATTCTACTCTCAAGGTAGAATGGCTTCGAGATGGTCGCGTTATCGAAGCTAGCTCCAGAATAACTAGCTTCTTCAATTTTGGATACGTCGCACTTACCATTAAAGACGTAACAGTACACGATGTTGGTAACTACACTTGCCGAGCCTACAACGCAATGGGGCAAGCAACAACTACAGCTCAATTGAGCGTTGTGAGCAAAAAAGATATTCTTGTCGACTCACAGCACCCAGGAGGTTTGCAGAAGATACAGCATCTAGAAGATTCCAGCAGATACTCCAGAAGAGAACAGGAAGAAGTTACTGTTACCCAAAAGCCCAGATTTATGGGACCTCTCAAGGGTACAAATAAGATAGTAGAAGGGCAAAGAGCCCACTTTGAAGCCCGTGTTGAGCCTCAAAGCGATTTAACTATGAAAATCGAATGGTACCATAATGGTAAACCGATTCAAACAGCCAACCGAATCCAAACATACTACGACTTCGGTTACGTCGCTCTAGATATTCTGAGTGTAAGGGCTGATGATGCAGGAACTTATACTGTTGTTGCAAGAAATGCTTTGGGAGAAGCCCAATTATCAGCCTCCATGGTCATTGAAAGTAAGTAATTCATACATTTCATTCTCTAAGATAAGCATCATGATGTTCTTATCCTTTCAGCTCGAGCCAGCATCGACACAAGAAGTATGCACAGAGGAACCTATGACAAAACCAAACATTTGGAAGAATCAAAATTCGTGGAACCACAATACGATATCGAGGAAATCTCCAAATCCAAGCCGATATTCGTAGTCCCATTAACAGATCCACAGCCAGTGTCTGAAGGCAGAAATATCCACTTGGAATGCCGTCTAGAACCAATGGGCGATCCGACAATGAGAGTGGAATGGTATTGCAATGGAAGACCAGTAACTGTTGGATCAAGATTCCGAACCTACAACGATTTTGGATTTGTCGCTCTTGACATCATCCATACTACTGCAATCGATTCTGGTGAATACACCGTTAGAGCTGTTAACCACTTGGGAACTGCTCATACATCTGCTTGTGTGAGAGTTATTGGAAGATCTGATATCATCACAGACTCCCAACATGAACAATCGCTGGAGCAAATCCAGTATTTGGAAGATTCGTCTCGTTCCCGTAAACATATCACGGAGGAAGTACAAGTACTTCAAGCACCACAGTTCACCAGACCGTTACATAATATTGAAACGGTTGAAGGAACAAATATTCACATGGAATGCCGTCTTCAGCCTATTGGAGATCCTACCATGAAAGTAGATTGGTTCGTCAATGGTGTTCCTGTTAAAACAGGTCACCGTTTCAGACCAGCATATGATTTTGATTATGTTGCTCTTGATTTACTCAGTGTATACCCAGTGGATTCTGGTGTTTACACTTGCCAAGCCAGAAATCAATTAGGGGAAGCAGTTACATCCTGTTCAGTCAGGGTAATTGCCAAAAAGGATTTGTTACTAGAATCTCAGCACCCCTCTGGTCTCGAAAAAATTCAATATCTGGAAGATTCTTCGAGGTACAAAAGAACAGAGTTCGTTGACGAACAAGTAACAACAAGACCCAAATTTATAACCAAACCCAAAAGCTGTGAAAACATGTCAGAAGGTTCACATGCTCACTTCGAGTGCAAATTGGAACCGGTAACAGATCCCAATTTGAAAGTTGAATGGTTCAAAAATGGCCGTCCTGTTACTATTGGTCATAGGTTCAGACCAATCCATGATTTTGGTTACGTTGCTCTGGATATCGTAGATTTGATTGCAGAAGATTCAGGAACATACACATGTCGAGCAACCAATCTTGTAGGTTCGGATGAAACAGTTTGTGCCCTACGATGTCGAAGAAGTGGACAAATTATAACTTCGTCACAAAATGAGCAAGGCTTACAACAGATTCAGCACCTCGAGGACAGATCACGTTATCACAGGAGAGAAGATGTGGAAGAGACAACAACTCAAGCTCCTACTTTCACAACTTCATTGAAAAATATTGAAATCAAAGAAGGACAACGTGCACATTTCGAATGTCGCATTATTCCAGTGTCAGATGCTACCATGAAAGTTGAATGGTTCCACAATGGGCAACCATTAAAATCTGGCTCGAGATTCACTGAAACAAACAGCTTTGGTTTTGTCGCTCTGGATATTCTCCACACGTATCCTGAGGATTCTGGAACCTACACTTGTAGAGCAACTAACGCTCTTGGTGAAGCTGTCACTTCTTCAGTTTGCTTAGTGCACTCTAAGAAATCCATCTATTCAGAAACAGTTCACGAGGGAGCTTTAATGAAGCTACATGAGCTTGAAGATTCAAGTCGTAGTCAAAGAACAGTCGTACAAGAGGAGATTGTATCACAAGCTCCAGTTTTCACTCTACCAATAAAAGATCTACAGGTGGCTGAAAATCAAGCAGCTCACTTTGAAGCTCGTCTCATTCCAGTTGGAGACTCAAGACTAAAAGTAGAATGGCTCAGAAATGGAGTTCCCATAGAAGCATGTAAGTTGAGCGAATTCATTCAAAATATTTTGAATTACATATTCTGTTTTTTCAGCAAATCGACTTACAACCATGCACGATTTTGGATATGTCGCATTGAACATGAAATATGTTAACCCTGAAGATTCTGGTACCTATACATGCAGAGCTGTGAATGACTTGGGTGAAGCAGTAACTTCAGCTAAACTATTCGTTCAATGTAAGTTCTTCCCAATTTCATCACAACCAATTTTAATCATTTTGTCTTTTCCACAGCCAAAGCTTCACTTCAATTAGAATCTCAGCATGAAGGAGCTCTTCAGAAACTACGTCAGCTAGAAGATCATACCAAATACCAACGTCGTGAGGAAGAAGAAGTCGTTGTAACTCAAGCACCTCATTTCACTACACACCTGAATGGACCATCTGAATTAATTGAGGGTCAAAGCGCTCATTATGAATGCAGAATAGAGCCGTATCCAGATGCTAACCTCAAAGTAGAATGGTTACATAATGGTAAACCACTCACCACGGGTCATAGATTCCGTACTGCCTACGACTTTGGTTTCGCTAGTCTTGATGTACTGTCAGCGTATGCTGAAGACTCTGGAGAATATACCTGTAGAGCTACAAACCGCCTAGGAACAGCTCAGTCATCTGTGTCTACAAATATAAAATGTAAGACACTTCCCTTTTTTCCATCTTGAGTATTTGATTGTTTTGAATTCATTAATGAAAACCACAGCTAAGGCACTGACTACGCAACGGTTTCCAACATCAGAAATCTCAAAGCAAAGTCAGAACATACCAATTAATTAATCTTTCTGTTTCAGCGAGAGCGTCCATAATAAGAGACACTCAACATGAAGGTGCTCTGAACAAAATTCACTACTTGGAAGACGATTCGAAATATAAACGCGTAACCAAAGATGAAGCTGTCCTCTTAGAGAAGCCACAATTTGGAAGAGGACTGAAGAATATCGAAAACCTATCTGAAGGATCAAGTGCTCATCTCGAAGCTACACTCACACCAGTCAATGATCCTACGATGAGAGTTGAATGGTACTGCAATGGAAGACCAATTCTGACTGGGCACAGATTCAAAACTACCTATGATTTCGGATACGTTGCCCTAGACATTCTTTATGCATATGCAGAAGATTCTGGTACCTACATGTGTAAAGCCCGCAATGCAGTGGGTGAAGCAGTAACCACAGCAGCTGTATCCGTTAAAGCTAAGAGCGGATTGGAATTGGGAACCTTAGATGAACAACGACTAAAGAAAATCAGAGACCTAGAAAGCTACGAAAGACCAAAGAAGGAAGAGGTTGAGGAAGTCCCTCAAAAACCAGTGTTCTTGACACCCCTCATCAGTTTGGAGAACTTGAAAGAGGGTGAACATGCTCATCTTGAATGCCGTGTGGAACCAATCAACGATGCCAATTTGAAAATTGAATGGTTCGTTAATGGTGTAAAACTGAGAGCTGGTCATAGATTCAGAACTACCCACGATTTCGGTTATGTCGCTTTGGATGTTCTTTATGCTTATCCTGAGGACAGTGGTACCTATATGTGTAAAGCCACCAATCTAGTGGGTGAAGCTGTAAACACATGCACTATCAGAGTAGGTGGAAGAAAAGGAATTATTTTGGATACCCATCATCCAGAAGGTTTAGAGAAAATACGAGAATTAGAAGCTCAAGGACATCCTACACGTTTAGAAGTAGATGAACCTGTTCCAACAAGACCTAGATTCACAGCTGAGCTGAGAGGTACCACAGAGATATATGAAGGACAAACGGCTCATTTCGAAGCTCAAATTGAACCAATCAATGATTCAAATCTCAAGATAGAATTCTATCATAACGGAAAACCATTGCAATCTGCTTCTAGGTTCCATACAACATTCGATTTTGGTTACATAGCATTAGATATTGGACATGCTGTACCAGAAGATGCTGGGGAATACACTGTCAAAGCATTCAATCAACTTGGAGAATGTAAATCTTCAACGAATCTTCGGGTCATTTCTAGAGATAACATCATTTTGGAATCACAAAGACCAGAAGGACTTGATAAAATTCGTCAGCTTGAAGAGCATCAACCCTACAAACGTCCTGATTTTGAAGAACCCCCTACTCGTCAAAGACCAGTATTTACCCAGCCATTACAAAACATCGACTACATCCAAGAAGCTCAAACAGCTCACTTTGAATGTCGACTTATACCTGTTGGTGATCCAACTCTTAAAGTAGAGTGGTTCAGAAATGAAAAACCTTTAGAAGACAGCTCCCGCATCACCAAAGTGCACGATTTTGGATTCGTCTCCCTCGACATTACTCATGTTCGCGATGAAGACCAAGGAGTTTATATGTGCAAAGCTTCAAATCCTTTGGGAGAAGCTGTAACTACAGCATCCATGAGGATCAAAAGTAAGTTTTATCTCATGAATGTCTAAATCATCAACTAATCTGCGATATTTCTTCTTTTCCAGCAAAAGCTAGTATTCAACTGGAGAGCCAACATCCTGAAGCTCAGAGACGTATTCAGCAGTTGGAGCAACCTTTAGCCCCCAGAGAAGACGAACCCGAACGTGAATTTGAGAAACCTTTCTTCACCCAACTTCTCAATGGACCAACAGAACTCTGGGAAGGTCAACATGCTCATTTCGAGGCTCGTGTTGTACCAGTCGGTGACCCTAACTTAAGATTCGAATGGTATGTGAATGGAGTCGAACTCAAATTGGGTTCCAGATTCAAAGTAACACATGACTTTGGATTCGTGACCTTGGATATCATGTCCACTGTACCTAACGATTCTGGAGTCTACATGTGCAAAGCAATCAACAAAGCTGGTGAAGCAGTTTCCTCCATCTCAATGAAAGTCAAAACGAAGTCAAATATAATGGGAGAGCCACTACAACCTGATGCTTGGCAAAAGATTCAACTGAAAGAAGCTGATATGAATAAAGTACCTGAAATGTTTGTTGATACCACACCACAACAACCGCCAGTTTTCACAACTCATCTGAAGAGTTACGATAAGTTATCAGAAGGACAACACGTTTATTTGGAAGCTCAGGTAGAACCAAGAAGTGATCCTAACTTGAGAGTGGAATGGTTCAAAAATGGAGTGTCGCTCAATACCGGTACTAGACTCAGAAGTACATTCGACTTCGGTTTGGTAACACTCGCTATCAATGGTTTGAGATCAGATGATTCTGCCATATACACATGTAAAGCTACAAATTTGATTGGTGAAGCAATTTCAACATGCACACTGAAAATCGAGGACAAACACTGGCTCCTTGGACAAACCTTACATCCAGAAGCCATACCGAAACTTCACGACTTGGAAAGAGCACCAGAAGCTAGACCTGAAGCACCAGAACCAACATATGAGTTACCGATGTTCATTACTCATTTGAATAACGTGGAATGTACAGAAGGCGACTCAGTACACTTCGAATGTAATGTGGAGCCTTCTAAAGATCCGACATTGAGAATTGATTGGTTCGTGAATGGAAAGCCATTACCCAGTGGTGCTAGGTACAAATCTACCTACGATTTTGGTTATGTTGCTTTGGACATCACTCATTCATATGAAGAAGACTCTGGAATATATACTTGTAAAGCAACAAACAGTAAAGGCTCATGTACAACTTCAGGTTCCTTACGCTGTACTGGAAAATCTAATCTTTTCTTCGATACACAACATCCTCAAGGAAAGATGGGTCTAGAGGCAGTAGAGCAAGTAGAACAAGCTTATATGGATAAATATAAGAGATCGGAATCTGTAGGTGAAAGCGCATATTCCAAACCTATATGGACTGTTCCTCTCAATCCGGAATTCCACTTGGCAGAAGGCCAACCTTTGCACCTTGAAGGAACAGTCGAGCCAAAAGAAGATCCTAATATGAAGATAGAATGGTTCTTCAATGGAAAATCATTGGATCATGGCTCAAGATTCAAGCTCACCAGTGACTTCGGATTCGTCACTCTGGATTTAACAGATGTTTATGAACGTGACCAAGGTATATACACCTGCAAAGCTACCAATAAAGCAGGAGAAGCTTTCACTTCAACCACCATATACTGCACATCGAAAGCAAATCTGATTGAACGTACTCAACATCCAAAGGGCCAAGAAGGTCTTGAGAAAATACAAAATCTTGAAGACTCTCTTAACAGACCTGAGGTACCTTCTCTTGAATCAGATGAGGGACATGCTCCAGTATTCACCTCAGAATTCACCGACTTGACAAATCTGACAGAAGGAGAAATTGCTCACTTTGAGGCTGGTTTAACTCCAATTGGCGATCAAAGTATGAAGGTTGAATGGTTCTATAATGGCAAAACCATCGAGGCTTCACACAGATTCAGAACTGTTCATGCTTTCGGTATGGTGGTACTTGAAGTTCTAGGAACAAAGATTGAGGATTCTGGAACCTACAGTTGTAAAGCTACGAACAAGTGGGGAACAGCAACACAAAACGTTACTCTGAAATGTTCTGAGAAGATACATGGAGAAGCACCTAAATTCACCACTCAAATTAAGGATATCGTAGGCCTTAAAGACGGTCAATCTGCTCATTTCGAATGTACTTTGACTCCAGTCAATGATCCTCAATTGAAGGTTGAATGGTTCCATAATGGACAACCTATTTTGCAATCTTCAAGGATAAAATCTGTATCTGACTTTGGTTTTGTGGTACTGGATATTTCGTATATTCAGAACCATGATTCTGGTGAATACGTCTGTCGCGCCAGCAACAAATATGGTGAAGATTTCACCAAAGCAACAATTTCTGCGAGTGGAAGAGGTGGCGTATTCTCAGACAGTTTGCAACCAGAATCTCTCGCCAGAATACGAGAATTGGAAAGTCTTCAAGGACACCAAGCACAACCATTGCCGACTCCTGTTGCTGAACCTCCCAAATTCATTACTCAGATTCAAGACATCACGAAATTAGTTGAAGGTCAAAGTGCCCACTTCGAAGCCCGATTGACACCCGTCACAGATCCTGATCTTGTTGTGGAATGGTATTACAATGGCAAAAAACTACCGCATGGTCACAGATACCGAACCTTCCACGACTTTGGAATCGTAATCTTGGATATCTTGTATTGTTACGAAGAGAATTCAGGAGTTTATGAATGCAGAGCCCACAATAAATATGGCGAGGATTCTACCAAAGCCACTATGAAATGCGTATCAAAGGCCAACTTGATCCTGGACTCGCAACTACCGCGGGTAAGTACCTTCTCATAAAGAGTAATGCTTTTCTGACTACCATTGTTGTTTCGAAATATAAAATTTGGCTTTTTCCAGGGCATGGAGGGAGGTCTAGAGAAAATACAAACTCTAGAAGACTCAATGATACGTCAACGTGATGAGAAGATTGTGGAAGAGAAAGGAAAAGCTCCAGTCTTCACAGTACCCTTATCGAATATCGATAACCTCAGAGAAGGAGAAAGTGCCCATTTCGAGGCCAGATTAATACCTACTGATGATCCTAAACTCACAGTTGAATGGTTCTGGAACGGCAAATCCCTCAGAACTGGATCAAGGTTCAGAACATTCTGCGATTTCGGTTTTGTTATCCTTGAAATTTCTCCAGTGTACCCAGAAGATTCAGGAGAATACTCATGCAGAGCATTCAATGAGTACGGAGAAGCTGTTACAACTGCTTCAATGAAAATACAAGGCAAACGTAACATTATCCTGGAATCCCAGTTACCAAAAGGAATGGAAGGAACCATTGACCGCATCGCTGAACTAGAAGGTCTTGGAGCTATGCCTTCTCAACCCTCTCCGGAGGATGACACAGGCAAACCTCCTGAATTCATAACAACACCGTCTGATTTGACATTGATTGAGAATTCTCTGGCTCACTTCGAATGCAGGCTCACACCTGTAAACGATCCTAGTATGAGAGTAGAATGGTTCCACAACGGCAAAGCCTTATGGTCAGGTTCCCGTATCAAGACAATCAACGACTTCGGTTTCGTTATCCTCGAATTATCTGGCGTTTATCAAAGAGATTCAGGATTCTACACTTGCAAAGCTACAAACAAGCATGGAGAAGCAACAGTTTCATGCAAATTGCAAGTCAAGGGAAGACAGGGTATCATTCTCGAACCCCAGTTGCCATCAAGCTTCAGATCAGGCACAGAAAGCATTCAACGGCTCGAAGAAACATTGTACAAACGTGACGAAGTGATGCCAGAAGAGGAGAAACCAAATCCACCCAAATTCGTTGTCGAGATCAAAGATAACGTTGATGTACCTGAAGGTGGACCAGTACACTTCGACTGCCGTGTAGAACCGACAAATGATTCATCTATGCGCATAGATTGGTACCACAATGGACGTCCTTTTGCCACAGGATCTAGAGTTCACCAAATAAACGATTTCGGGTTCATTTCGCTTGATATTGATTACACATATGCTAGAGATGCTGGTGAATATATTTGTAAAGCTACCAACAAATGGGGTTCAGCCATTACAAAAGCAACAGTAACATCCACATCCAAGAGGAATATTGACTTCGAATCTCAGCTACCTACTGGCATAAGCGCTGAAAAACTGAAAGAGTTGGAAAGAGGACCTGTACCATTTACACCACAAGAGGAAAAAGTGTTTACAAAACCCAAATTCATAACACAGATACAATCGTCTACAGTTGAAGAGTCTGAAACTGTTCATTTCGAATGTCGCGTTGAACCAAAAGACGATCCCAGATTGAGAGTTGAATGGTACAGAAATGGTAAACCCTTACCTTCCGGAAGTCGTTACAAAAACATTTACGACTTAGGATTCGTGTCCTTGAATATTTCCTATTTCTACTCTGACGATGCAGGAGAATACGTGTGTAGAGCTGTGAATGATCATGGTGAAGACTTCACAAAAGCGAGTGTCTCTTGCAAGAAATTACCAAATATCATCTTACAAAACCAAGTTCCTAAAGGAATGAAAAGATCTGAAACCCTCATGCAAATGGAGGCTGCCATCAAGAAGTACACTTCTGAAATTCATCTGACAGAAGAAGATTTGTACGATGTTGATAAAAAGCAACCACCCAGATTCGTTACTCAGATTGTAGACCAAACTGAGTTGGTCGAAATGAACAGTACCAAGTTTGAATGCCAGTTGGCACCAGTGGGTGATCCTAACATGAAAGTAGAATGGTTCTTCAATGGAAAACCTCTGCCTCATAGTAAGTTTTTCCTTCCTAATGAAATTCCGAATTTCCTTTAAAAAATTGGTATTCTTTATTCAAATTGACTTTTCTTTTCAGAGAACAGATTCACCCCGATTTACGATTTTGGATACGTAGCCATGAATTTCGGTTGGGTATATCCAGAGGACAGTGGAGAATATTTGTGTCGTGCCACCAATCTTTATGGTCAAGATGAAACTCGAGCCATAATAAAAACAACTGGCAAACCAGGTATCATTTATGAGTCCCAATTACCAAAAGGTATGAAGAGTATAGAGAAAATAAGAGAACTGGAAGCTGCTTGGCAAGTGTAAGTATTCTTGGGATAAGTTGAGTAACGCTTTTCCAACTGAAAATATTTTAGTGTACCCGAAGAGCCAGAAGAAGATACTAAACCAAGACAAGCTCCAGTTTTTGTGAGCAAACCAGAACCAGTGATTGTGCAAGAAGGAGAATGGGCAAGATTCTGCTGTCGTGTAACTGGTCATCCACGCCCAAGAGTTATGTGGCTGGTGAATGGCCACACCATTGTCAACGGAGCACGTTACAAGTTGACTTACGATGGAATGTATCATATGGACATACCGAAAACTCGTCAGTATGATACTGGAAAAGTTGAGGTAATCGCTCGTAGCGCAGCTGGAGAAGCTATTGCTGAGACAGACCTGAAGATTGTGCCAAGACACGACGACTATAGAAACGTTTTGAAGAATTCTCCAAGACGTGAGTATTCTCAAGCTGAATTCGGGGGTTTTAGATGAAACTCAGTTGGAAATGATTGGAATGAGAAAATCGATTAATTCAGTGGCAAATATACCTCTAGCTGTTAACTCTCAGTTTCATAAAACTGATAGAAGAGGAGGTAGATAAATTTTGTTTCATTTGAAACAGTACTCAAAGTCTCTGGTGTAATCAAAACAGATATTTTCTGAATAATTTCATTCGGTTTTCTCTGAACTACTGAGTTTCATCTGATCAATCTAATTTCATACACAAGTATTGATTTATAATCTGCATACATACTCAGTGCATACTCTTACTCTGAATGGACTCTTCCCACCATAATCTATTTATTTACGCTTAAAACATCCAAGCTTGATTGACAATCGTGAATTATTTTTCCTTGATGTATTATTCAAAAAATAACACAATGGAAAAATATTCACAAACCCACACACTTTAACAAAGTCACATTACTATCCTTGAAGATATTATCCTTTCCTTTCAATGCTGCTTGGGAATTCAACGATCTTGATGTTTTTCCAACATTCAAGGATTTGCACAGGTATGGCATCTGCACTTCTATTTATTCATTGTGCATGTACATGTCAAGTGCTTTCTATTATGTCTTGTACTTTTCATGCTTTCGTTCTATTTTGTCTTTAAGTAAGAGTCCCATACTTGTGAATGATGAGTGATTTGTAGGATACAAATGGGTACAATTTGAACAAATACTTACTTATCTATCCATATTGTAGCATGGTATGATCTCGAACTGTCCCAATATCAAAAAGAACGCCAAAATACTGAACTCGAAAAGATCTTTGATGAGAGAAATACAGTTCTTCGAGAAAGTGGCATGCAAGTCTCTGGAATACATATTCAACCAAAAGAAGTTAAAGAGCAAGAGACAGAATGGCAGCAAACTGTGAAGAACAAGAAGAATTCAGAGCACTACAAAAAATTGCAAGAATTAGAACATGAACAAATAACCAAAGAAATAAAATTAAGAGAAACGAACCATCAGTTTGCTATTTCTGGTGAAAAAATTGTGGCCAACTCCGTTGCTAAAGGAATGGCACAAAAATATCAAGAGATTCTGTAAGTATGATTCATTTATACAATGTATCCAGATTGGTAAGGAGTAGATTCAAAACTTCATACATAAAATAAGTTCAAACATAAAAGATACGATCACTTATCTCGAAGAAGGTGATTCTGAAACGTCAACTATTTTCCTTACAGTTAGAACTCAGTTTTTCTAATTAATACCAAGTCTGGATACACAAACGACAATCCTTGTATGATTCTCTTCAAAAAGTCAACATCATATCATTTAATGTTATAGGGAACATCCAGAAACAAATCCACACAAAGTACAACTAAGAAAGGTGCAAAGAGAAAACAAGTACCAAACAGATGAGGTAGAAATCGACTCCAAAACAGGAGCATATCCTCCAGAGCCTACCGAATCCTCAGTACACGGAAGGGAAGTTCACGTCACCAAACAGAAACAAACGCAAAAAGAGGTACAAGGCGATCTCGAAATAACTCGCAACATCACAGCTACTGAAACTACAGATGTAGAACATAAAGCTAGAACTCAAGAAAAATTGGTACAAGGTCAAGTGTTACCAAGCAATCCACCATTTTTCACCAAGAAAATCAAGCCTTGTCGAGCATTCGAAAATGACTCTGCTAAATTTGAGGTTGAGTTCGATGGGGATCCGTTACCTAAAATAACCTGGTATAGGGAAGATTTCCCAATAACTAGCTCACCAGATCTGAAAATTTACACCTTCAGTACGAAGTCAATTCTTCAAATCAGGCAAGTCTTCCTGGAAGATTCTGGAGTATTCAGTGTGGTTGCTGAAAACCGTGGTGGTACAGCTAAATGCAGTGCCAATTTGGTGGTTCAGGAACGAAGAAGAGCTGGTAGAGCTGGGCCAATACCACCCAGTTTTGTCACAACGATCCAAAGCACAACTGCACCAATTGGCCAGTTGGTTAGGTTTGACGCTAGAATAAATGGAACTAAACCAATTGATGTCTACTGGTTGAAAGACGGTAAGAAAATCATACCAGATATTAAGTACAAAACGCTCGAAGAGGATGAAGTGCACACCCTTCTGATACTAGAAGTAACATCAGAAGATTCTGGTAAATACGAGTGTGTAGCCATCAATAATGCCGGTGAAGCTCGTTGCGAAGCTGAGTGTCTGGTTAAATCACCAGCATCACCAACCAAATCAGCTAAACCAACGACTCCTAGCACCGAAAAGCAACCTACTCTCATTGAACCTTTGAAAGACCAAACCATAAAAGAAGGTCAAGCAGTCGCTTTCAGATGTAAAATTTCCGCTAAGCCTTCACCCACTATCAAATGGCAGAAGGGTGACAAAGTTATCAAACCATCCAAATACTTCCAAATGGTCAAAGAAGGAGATTATTGCATACTCAAAATCAGCGAAGCGTTCCCTGAAGATGAAGGACTCTACAAGTGCGTGGCCACCAATCCAGTCGGAACTGTCACCACGCAAGCCAACCTGAAGGTTGTGCTTCCAGATGTACAAGAAGTTTCACCTTCCTTGACTCCGATGAAAGATGTTACCGTTTCGGAAGGAAGTCCTGCGCAGTTTAAGACAAAGGTGTCTGGGAAACCTAAACCTACAGTTCAGTGGCTACGAGATGGTTTCCTTATACCTGAATCACCAGACTTCCAGGTATGTTCACTCACTTTCACAAGCATATTTTGTCAAAATGTCTATAACTGTCGAATTTTGCTACAGACTCTTTTTGAATAGCACTTTGAATTTTAAAAACTGGACAACTATAATTCAATAACATTCATTTTCCCATCGATCTCTCATTTCTTTCTTTGTTTCAGATGATCCATGAAGGAAATAACGTAGTCCTTCTGATATCAACAACTTACGAGGAAGACACTGGTACTTTTACCTGTAGGGCCACCTCATCAGCAGGTCAAGTCGAACAATCGGCGAAATTAATTGTTAAAAGTAAGAAATGAACTCATACAGTTTACTAAGAAAATAATTTTGTCCCTTGTTCTCTAAGAATTTCCATAACAAAGCTTTAAATTTGTAGCGTTAACAATTTTTCGAAATCCAAACAAATTCACTAATGTTGATTGAAGAATAATCAACGGGTATTTGACTTGAGGTCGTTTTGCAAATATGAATTCCAAGTGATGTTTTTTCGTCAAAATAGAGCTTTGGCTTGATGCGCTAAGATATATATTTTCCTTATTTATTATATGTTTTGTTGACTATTAATATGTTTGTATCGTCCTATTGCAAAAGAAATGAATAAATTGCTCTATAAAGTAACTGGAGTTTAAACTACAACCAAAATCATGAAAGCGTGATCATTTTGAGTACATCGAACATAAAAACTTGAGATTACTGCATTCTAAAGATATAAAAATGAAGTGCAGAGAAATAAATACAGCTCACTACATGATCTAACAAAACCGAAGCAAATTAAACAAGTTCCAACAAGTAAATTTTGTTATTCGTCAGCGAAATTGACAGTAATTACTTTCAAACGAAACAATTTCAAAAATTAACAATGTTTCAGTTGCAGCAATATTTCAGAAACATATTTCTAGAAAATAACATGTCGTTATTTAAGTTAAAAATAACCAGTTTGTAACTGAAAATCTGCAACAACCACTTTAAAATAAGAAACAATTCTAAATACAATATTGCAGCATCAATATTTCAGAGTCGTATTCTCAGAAAACAGCATATCGTAATTTTAGTTAAAAATATCTAATTTGAAGCTGAACTCTTCAACAACGACTGATATTTGAAACTAAGAAAAAATCGAAATAGCATGATACTGGTTTTCAGAAAAACTCAAAACTAAATGCATTTGGGTAATGAAATAACTACGATCCCACAAAAAATGGACCAGAATATACCTTGTTCCATTGTCTTCGTGGAATAATTTAAGATATATTTCATTTTGACAATAGGCGATATAATAATTGCAAAAATCTTAGTTGGTTTCAACTTAAAAACCTGCAAATTATATTCATTTCACATTTGCTGAACTGTTGACTGTAGGGGAATCAATTAAAAACCAAGTGTTTGTGACGATTTTATTTGCAACAAAATATCGAATATTATAACACTTTCGTACTGATCGCTTTGGAAAGGCTGTCCTCCTATGGTTGGACGCTTCAACCCAACTATTTTAATCTTCAGGTCATCATGAAAAGTGACTAGAAGCAATATCATAAAATTAGGGCCGTGTGCAGTTCGACAAACATTCAAGAGTTATTTTCAACTTGCTGTATTACATTACAATTCTGGAATAGGAGTGTGGCGGGGTCTGCATTTGCAGGTGTTTCATGTATTCTGCATGATGTCAGACATCCCAGACTCGTTGACTAGTAAATAAAATGAAAAACAGAAGCAGAATATTTTTATTGAATCCATAAATTATTTCATTGAATTAAATAATATAGTACATTTATTCAAGAAAGTTTTAAAAAATAACATCATGAGGAAATCATACAAATTCAAAGCCTAATCTCTATTTAAGACAAAGAAAAATATCTTGGAATTCACTATAATACTATTGAATGTTGAATTATGGAAAATATGATTGATGGTTCACTAATTCATCTTCTGAATTTTTTTCAACAGAGTTTCGAGATCAGAGTACACTTTTTCAGTTTGAAAAATTAATTATTCGGAATACAGTCCAGTATAACTTTGATTGTTCACTGATCCACTTTTTCACTGGAAGTTCACACTTCTGCACAAATCACGAAAAAACTTCACTGATCCACTATAAACATCGAAACTTTGAAAACACGTCATAAGAGCATCAGATATTGAACCTCACCTGCTGAGGTACCGAAAGCATACTATACATTTTCATTGTGTTCTACAACTTAAATCTACTCTGAAAAACAGCGAGTGGGGGAATCTAGATTACCTATATAGACGTTGAAGTCTCTCCCAGATAGACGTTTCGCGGTGACTCATTTAAGTTAATCTGAAAAGGACCACATGCAAGCATTTCCCAAAATAGAGCGTTTATTTCATTGAATTGGCCAACGCTGAGTCAGACTCTACGAGCTTTTTCTATGGGATGTCTATTTCAATAAGTTTACACATAAACAAACCGAAATGGTTTTGATCTGAAAGAGATAGTAGTTTATATTTAGAACCAGGTTGATAATGGCTATTCTTAGCCTGTCCATTATTCATCTATTACCTGAAAATTCGTGGATTCTTGCCAAAAACTTGGAAGACTACGTTCACGACGAACAAGCTCCCATTTAATCTCAATGAGATAAACTTCAGATTAAAATACTTCAGCTTTGAAGACTTCAGTTTTTTTTTCAATTCATTTAATTGATGACACTACAAATGTCCAAGCAAACTTACTTTCAAACAAATTGATGAAGCGAATATTTATCACCTCCTTTTGTTTTTCACAGTTTATATTCACCACAGTTATACCACTTTTTGTGTCAAGTGTATACTGATCTTTAAATCGTTCAATATTTTCTCCCCGAATACTCAACCAATTAATCCTTTTCTTTATCTTTTTCCTTAGAGCGGACTAGTACCTATCGCAAAGATATTCGTAATGACGAAATAAAAGACGATACCACCAATGTCTTAGCATCGAAACATCATCAGCCACAAACAGGAATAAAAACGACATTATCGAAACCGACTTCATTTTCTAAAAACGGCGTGCAACCAAAAGACGATGAGGAACTTCCCAAAGGTGACGAATCACTTCCTTGGAGAAGAAAAACGTCAATCACTAGCCACGAAGTTTATACAAAGACAACACAGGCTCAACCATGGACTTCGGAGAAAGTAACTCTGAAGAAAACACAACGAGATGTGAAAAAGGTTGACTCCTTCAAACCAGAAGAAGTTACACTTAAAAGAGTGGAAAAAACTAAATCAGCTCTTGAAGAAACTAACATTCAGTCCACTGAACTTATCAATAAAAAAATAGAAGCTTCAATAACGGATTTCCAATCCACTCAAATAGAGAGGAAAGTGAATCGAGGTGAAGTTTCACACACTGATTCACAGAAACCACAGAAAGCACCTTGGCACACAATAGAAGACAAAGAAATTCTTGAAGTAGAAGACAGAGAGCAAGAAACTATTTTCAAACAATCCAAAGAAGTAAAGGACTGGAGAAAGCCAAGATCACAACAGAAAGTCACGCTACATACGCAGGAAGATAAAGAAATATTAGAAATAGAAGATAGAGAAAAGGAACTCGTCTCAAAAAAACCGTCAGAGACTCAACAACCTGATACAAAAGACTGGAGAAAACCGAGAACGCAGTCATTACATACCGAAGATAAAGAAATACTAAAATTAGAAAGAAAGGAAGAAAATACCATCTCAAGTAAGCCTGCCGAGACCCAACAGCCAGGAATCAAAGACTGGAGGAAGCCAAGAAAAGACGTGTTACATACACAGGAAGATAAGGAGATACTTGACATAGAAGAAAAAGAAACGGAAGTCTCGAAGAAACCTTCAGATACTCAACAACCTGAGAAGAGAGACTGGAGAAGGCCAAAAACTGTTGAAAAGATACCTATCCATACAGAAGAAGATCAGGAACTACTCAAGGTAGAGGAAACAGAAGAGGAAAAAATTGTAGAGTCTCAACAACCAGGAAAGAAAGACTGGAGAAAACCAAGAAAACTTGAAAAGGAATTGCTACATACGCAGGAAGATAAGGAAATCTTAAAAATAGAAGAAACAGAGAAAGAAATCCCTTCTCAAAAGCCCTCAAAATCTCAACAACCTGAGAAGAAGGACTGGAGGAGACCAAAAACACTCGAACAAGTCCCTATCTATACAGAAGAAGAAGATAAGGAAATACTTAAGGTGGAGGAAAAAGAAGAGGATAATATCACGAAAAAAGTTGTCGAATCGAAAAAACCTGAGAAAAGACCCTTGAGAAGGCTGAACAAACTTGAACAGGTCCATATCCATTCCGAAGAAGAAGCTGAAGAAATTATCAAAGCACAGGAAAAAAAGGAGGAGAAGACGAAAAAAGTTACAGAACCTCAAAAACCCGAGAAAAAAGACTGGAGAACGCCGAAAACTACCGAAAAGGTTCCTATTCATACAGAAGAAGATAAAGAATTACTCCAGTTGGAGGAAAAAGAAGAGGAAGACATCAAGAAAAAAGTAACAGAATCTCAACAATCTGAGAAAAAAGATTGGAGAAGGCCCAGAACTATTGAGAAGGCCACTACACAAACAGAAGAAGATGAAGAAATAGTTGAAAAAGAAGATTCCATTTCTAAAAAGCCATTGCCGTCTCAACAACCCGAGAAAAAAGATTGGAGACAACCAAGAACTCTCGAAAAAGTAGTCAAAAGTACAAGAGAAGATGAAGAAACGCCCAAGATAGGTCAAAAAGAGGATACAGTTCCCAAAAAAGCAACAGAGGCGGAACAGATCGAAACAAAACCTAAAAAATTGGGCCAAATTAAGCCAGAATCTTCGCAGGAAAAACCAGATAAGGCAACAAAAACTCTACCGTGGGGCGAGAAAATCGTCCTCAAGAAATCACGGCGTGAAAGTATTGAAACCTCTACAGAGCAAAAAGAAATTATAAATTTGAAACCAGTGAAAAAAGATCAGAAGGATGTGAATGAAGAAAGAATATCAGTTCGAATGGCTCAACCAGAAATCTTACCACAAGATAAGAAAGAAGAACCTAAAGAAAAAACTTGGCGTAAACCATTAGTGGATGAAACTCCATCTGAGAAAATTCCGGAGGAAGTGATACCGAGAAAAGACATCAAACCAAAGAAAGAGGACAGTGTTCTTCCCGTTAGTCAAACACCAGAAACGAAAACTTTACCATGGGGGGAGAAGGTTGTGCTAAAGCAAACTAGAAGAGAAAGTTTGAAAATCGCAACCGAACAGTTAGAACAAGTACAACTGAAACCCATAAAGAAAGATGTCGATGAAAGCAAAGCTTCACCGATACGAACAGCAACTTCTGAAACAATTTCCGATGAAATTATAGCCACTGAGGAAAAAACTCTTCCTGAAGAAAGGTTAGAAGATATTGCACCAAAAATGCCTTCTATGATTGAGCCAACCGATGAAAAAGTAGATATTCAGGATTCGACTGAAAAGAGGACTTGGCGTAAAACTAAAAAAACTCAGAGAAAAGAAGAAACGTTGAAAGCTGTTTCAGATGAAAGTATCCCCAAAGACGAAACTCCACTGGAGAAAAAGGATGAAACTGAAATAATTCCGAAAGAAATTCCTGAACAGAAAGTTGAAGATCGTACTGAAGCCAGGAGTTGGCGAAGAGGGCAGAAGAAACAGGAAAAATCGATTGAAGAAAAGGTTATTGACGAGAAGATAACCATTGAAAAACCAGAAGTGCCAACGTCCACTACACCCGAATTGGCGAAACCAGAAATAGTAAAGAAGGAAACTATTACATCTAAGAAAAAAGTCGAAAGAAAATATGAAATCCGCGATGAAAAAGAAAGTCAACAACCAAAAAGCGAAGATAAGGATATTGTTCATAAGACATCGGAGGAAGATTTCGATCAACCTCAACCAGTTGAAATACTCGAGGTTGAAACAGTAACTGAAGATACAATCGTACTCAAAGTTGGAGGGGAAGAAAAGAAAACACCCAAAGTTGAAGAAGCAAAACCAGAAGACATTAAACTGAAACCTGTTCAAAGAACTGTCAAAAAAGCTGAAACAATTGAACTTGAAAAGGTTAGTCTTAAAGCTATTCCCAAAAAGTCTCCGTCTGAAATACCCGAGGTGAAGGATAAAAAAGAAACACCCTTAAAACCAGCCATAACAGGAAAATTATCTGATATTGACTCCACTCCAGTTTCAATCGATACTATTCCATTTATCTCAGATTCTCCAACGATTGACAGAAAACCAATAGAAGAGAATGAGAGACCTTCTACTCAAGAAGAGGTTGTTAAACCGGTAGAAGAAATCCAACCGAAAACACCTTGGCGTAGGATGAGTAAGGAAAAGAAAGTTGTCGAAGAAGAAAACCGACAGTTGGTGATAGGCAAAGGAAAACTCAAAGAGGAGGCCCCAACATTAGAAGATGTTAAGCTGAAACCTGTAAAAAGGAAAGAAAGTACAACAGATATTGAAACGGTTAAGATGGAATCAATTTCATTCACCGTTGAGGAACCTAAGCTACTGGAAGAGAAATCCGAAGAAATCGAGATAAAGCCTATAGAGAAACAAACAGACGAGGCTCCTAAAGAGAGAGCTTGGAGAAGAGGTCGAAAAGTATCGAAAGAAGTGGAAGAAAAGGGGAGAAAGGATGAAGAAACTAAGCCTGAAACAGAAGACATCAAACTGAAACCTGTTCAAAGAACTGTCAAGAAAGCTGAAACAGTTGAACTTGAAAAGGTTAGTCT
This sequence comes from Adalia bipunctata, assembly GCA_910592335.1. NCBI lineage: Eukaryota > Metazoa > Arthropoda > Insecta > Coleoptera > Coccinellidae > Adalia > Adalia bipunctata. Next base: position 5,147,700 of record OU342948.1, on the reverse strand, counting down.
TAAAGCTATTCCCAAAGAGTCTCCGTCTGAAATACCCGAGGTGAAAGATAAGAAAGAAACACCCCTAAAACCAGCACAAACAGGAAAATTGTCTGATATCGACTCCACTCCAGTTTCGGTCGATACTATTCCGATGATCCCAGATTCTTCAACGATTGACAGAGAACCAATAGAAGAGATTGGGAAACCTTCTACCAAAGAAGAGGTTGTGAAACCGGAAGAAGAAATTCAACCGAAAGCACCTTGGCGTAGGATGAGTAAGGAAAAGAAAGTTGTTGAAGAAGAAAAGCGACAGTTGGTGATAGGCAAAGGAAAACTCAAAGAGGAGGCCCCAACATTAGAAGATGTTAAGCTGAAACCTGTGAAGAGGAAAGAAACTAAAACTGATACTGAAACAGTCAAAATGGAATCTATTTCATTCACTGTTGAGGAACCTAAGCTACTGGAAGAGAAACCCGAAGAAATCAAGATAAAACCTATAGAGGAACGACCAGACGAGGCTCCTAAAGAGAGAGCTTGGAGAAGAGGTCGAAAAGTAACCAAAGAAGTTGAAGACAAAGGAAGGAAGGATGAAGAAATGAAGCCTGAAACAAGAAAACATACTGACGAAGTATTACCTACTGAAAGTTTAATACATTCTATCGATGAAGTCAAAACTGAGCTAGTTCCCACCAAGTTGGTGGACGACTCACCTGCCGAAGCCTTCTCAGTAGAAGAACCTGCTCTAAAATCTGTAGCTGCTATCAAGTTAGATGAGAAGTTTGTGCCTGCAAAACAACCAGAAAGTGTGCCTGAGGAAATTCCAACTGAAATTGAAAAGTTCAAGAAAGAAATGAAAGTTGACGTTATATCTAAGAAAACTACCAAGCAACGCAAGATAATAAGTGTTGAAGACAGTGGACAACCTCTACCAGAGTTAGAAATCATATCTCAGAAAAGACCAACCAAACCAACAAAGAAAGAACAAGTTGAAACTTCAGAGGAGTCTACTTTCACGATTGTCCAAAAACAAGACAAACCAAGACCAATTGCACCTAAATTCGTTAAGAGAGTGGAGCCTGTTGTTGCTGAGTTAGGAAAAACAGCTGAATTCGTTTGCACAGTTGAAGGAACTCCTTTCCCCGAAATACGTTGGTATAAAAACGAAATTCCTTTAATTGAAGACGAAAGGGTATATGTTTATGTGGTCGAGAAAACTGTTACTTTAATCTTTGAAGAGGTGAAACCTGAAGATAAGGCGGTTTATTCCTGCCGAGCAACTAATTGTGCTGGATTGGCTACTTCCACAGCCAACCTTGTTACTTTAGGTACTTATAGAATAGCAATAGATATGTTTGATAATGCTCAGCTTTTTTGGTAATGTATCGCAGAGTGCTTATACGAAAGTGATTAGGTGTCAAGTGATTGTCATGCAGACTTTCACGAAAAGATGGCTTTTCATCGCTTACTTATAATTGAAGCAGCAATAGGCTTGGAAAACATCGTGTTTCTATTGATATTTAGCAGATGTTTATTTTTATTTCTTTTGGCTCTAACATGTTTTGCTCATTCTTATTAGTACTCATCTTAATCCATATCTCACTTCGTATATATTATTTTCAGAACCAGAAGAAGAAGGTGAAGCTCCTGAGTTCGAAGAACCTCTCAAACCAAAAATAGTTGATGGAAAATCGCCAGTTGTCCTCAAATGCAAAGTGACTGGTGAACCAACGCCAAAAGTCAAATGGTTCAGAGTTCGCGATAAAAAAGAAATAATCTCTGATAAAAATAAAAAAGTGACGTATGAAGAAAAAACAGGTGTAACAACTCTAGAAATCATCAAGCCTACAAAGAGTGATGAAACCTTCTATTCTGTTGTCGCAGAGAACAAATTCGGAAAGGCTGAATGCAAAGCCAATTTGGTTATATCAGAAGCACCCACTGTTACACTACCAGAAATTCTGGAAGCTCCAGAAATAATTAAGCCTCTCGAATCGGTTATAGCTAACCCTGCTGAAGATATTCTGATGGTGGCAGAATTTAAAGCAACTCCCACCCAAGAAATTACTTGGTATAGAAATGGAAAACCAATTAATGATGATGAAGATTATACAATTACAAAGGTAGTCAACAAATCTCAACTCAAAATCAAGAAAACTGCCAAACATAAGGGAGGAAAATATGAAATCAAACTAACAAATAAAAGAGGTGAGGTCAGGTCTTCTAGCTCTGTGTCTATCACACAAGAAAAACCTGAAGCAAAAGCACCAACATTCCTCAAAGTAGTTAAACCTCAGTTCGTCACTGAAGGTGAAGCTGTTATTCTTGAGACTGTAGTAGATGCTTTTCCAATTGCATCATTCCAATGGTTCCAACAGTCGGTACCTATAACATCATCGAACGAAATAAGAATTGTAACACAAGATAATAAATCCTCACTTATTATCACAGAAATGACAGCTGACATAGCAGGTCCAATCACCTGTCGTGCTGAGAACGTTGCTGGCTCTGTTACTTGCACTGCCACCATAGGTATCATCGAAGAAACAGAATGGGAAGAGACTAGAGTATTCGAATCACCCAAATTTGTTGAGAAATTAATGCCAATCAGGGTAATGGACGGTGAAAAAGCTTTCCTGAAGTGTACGGTCAAAGGAACCCCAACTCCAAAAGTTGAGTGGTACCACAACGACAAGCCTGTTAGTCAAGCCAAAGATGTTATTATAACGCAAAGTTCGGATGGTACTTGTGAATTGGCCATTTCCGAAGTATTCCCTGAAAATGCTGGTGAATACGTATGCAAGGCCACTAACAAACTAGGAGAAGCCATTTGCACAACACCGTTGATTGTGGAGGCTTATGAGTATGTTCCAGATTCTGAAATGGGACACTTCACAGGATCAGAGGAAGATTTATTGGACAAGGTGAATATAACTCCTATGATCCCATCATGTCAATCTTCGCTGTCTTTGCTTTAGTTGTATTTTAATTATCAAATATTTATTTCAGACTTTGAGCGATTTAGATATCGCCTCAGACAGTGATGTTGAGTGTGCACCAAAAATAATTAAGAAACTGCCGAAGGTAGTGTCAGTGAAAGATGGAGATGTTACAAAGTGAGTAATAAAGTTTCCTGATCTAGTACGTCTATGTGCTTTTGTATATCAACAATCCTCGATTCTTCCAGGTTGGAAGTTCAAGTTTCTGGTAAACCAAAACCGAAGGGCAGGTGGCTTAAGCAAGGAGAAGAAATTCAACCGTCCAATGAGTTTGTTATTGAAGAATTCGAAGATGGTACTTGCATCCTAACTATTTCAGAAGTATATCCAGACGATACTGGTGAAATTGTCTATGAAGCGCATAATCCTCTAGGAGTAGCAGTAACAACTGCTGAATTATTGGTGGAATCGGTCGAAGGTGAAATAACTGTGAAAAAAGCTTCTTTTCAGGATATTCCTCCCTACTTCCCTTCACAGATTGAAACTATCACACCCTAACTCATACAATATAACGCAATTAATGGGAATCGAACTCAAAAGTTTACTTTCTTTGTATTTATTCAATATATTGATTATTTTTTTTGTCCGGCAGGTATCGTTGGTACCAAAGAATACAGGAAACCAGAATGGGTGACCCATATGGAAGAGCTACAAGTGGCATTGAAAGGTAATGAAAAAGAACGCTTGACGCATGCGATTTCCACTGATCTGTCTGTTGATAGTCTTGAAAAATGTGGTTCTTCGACTGATGCAGGTAAGATATTCTCTGATGACACAATATATCAAGGAAAGTCCCTTTATTCCTATAATGAAAGAACTCTATCACAGGATTCGTTTAATTTAGTTAAAAGCGAACCTGATAATATTTCAAAAGTAAATGAAGGATTCGTTCAAATGGCAATGAACGAATATCTCAGTTGTCATAGACATTCGATAAGTACTATAATGGAACTAATAGATTTTGAAGATCGAGGAAGGTTAAACAACGCTGATAGAACACAATCGAATATCGATCTGGCTGGAAGCTCTAGCAAACGCTCCATTTACTCAGATCGAAAAGAATCATTCTTTCTCCTCTCTCCTATCGAAGAAAAGAGCGAATCATCAACGAGAAGTAGTAGTTTCCATGAGAGCAGTAGCTCAGAGAAACGTCAACGGGCTCTGAGGTTGCTAAAACCACTTTCAGTCTCATTCGATATGCTTCCTATAGAGAGAAATTCAGTGCAGTTTTCATCTGAACATGACCTATTTGATAGGCCCGTCGAAAAAAGGTTTCGTAACAACAGAAATATGAATACTAACGCAATTTTCCCTTTGGAACCACGAGAATTAGACCCTAGCAGCTTCTTCCAGCTTCATACAGCAGATAGTCAAGAAGAACTTCAAGAATTCTTGTTGCTTGAAAGTGAATGCATGGTGAATAATTGCAAAAAAGGGCTCGCCAATGCATTTGTTCACTACGATTCAGACGATTCATTTTCTCATTAATGAATAAGTAAAACAAACAAAATACATATCAAATTATCAAATTTTAAATTCGAATCATCATCAAGGAGGTAAGGCATTGTAGTGTGAAATAACAGCATCGTGTGTTTTTTTTATTAACAGAATCTCATTCCAATTGAAGGTAGGTATATTTAATATTATTTCTTCATCAAAACAAATCCTCAATTCCTTATGAATTTTAGAATCTCGCTCTGCACCAACCTTCGTGAAGGAGATAACAGACATCAGAACAACTGAGGCGGAAACAATCACATTCGAATGTCTCTTCTCGGGAACACCAGTTCCAGGTAAGGGCCATCTGAAAAAAAAACATTTTAGAAACTATAAAGGACATTAAAAAATATACAATTTATCGAATCAAATTCATTATATTCATCAAGACGAGTTCTTCCTATTCATTCATCCCATTCAATGTTTCAGATATAATATGGTATCACAATGATAAGGCTGTAAGAAATACTGACAACATAAAGATTCGTATTATGGATAACAAAACCTCATTGACCATCAAGGAAGTTTCCAATGAAAACGTTGGACAATATGTGTGTAAGGCAGTAAGTGACGCAGGTGTAACAGTAACTAAGGCTAAATTATACGTCCAAGAAATACCTGCATACAAAAAGAAGGAGATACTCATTAAAAAAGCAAAAGAAACGCAGGAAACTGTAAAGAAAGAACGTGTAAGAATTGAAAAGAAGAGGGAAGAAAGAAGGGAAAGAAGAGCATCCCAAACGTTAATAGAAACAGAAGAAATCAAACCCCTTGTTGTTTCAGAAACTCAAATAGTTGAAGAAACCAAAGAAATCGAATCCAGTGTTGAGCCTCAAAAGGCAAAACCTGTTTTAGATACTTTGGAACCTTTAAAAACAGAAGCAACAGCATCATGTAAGAAGGTGGAAACTGTAGAAGAAGAGGAGAAGCCAAAGGAGTTGGCACAAGAGGTAATCATTCCTCATGAATCCCTCGTTACAGAACACAAAACAGTGGAAGAAAAAATAACCAAACTAGTAGAGACCAAGGAAGAAAAACATAAAGCTCGTGTAGACATCCAGGAATCCATATCGTTAGACTTTGCTGATATAACTGAAGTGAAGCTTGAGCAAATCATAGACCGGGTGGAACAAATAGTCAAGAAGGGTGAGATGAAGATGGCAAAAGAAGTCAATGAATTGTTAGAATTCATCGATGTTAAACAATTCGGTCCAGGAGAACAACCTTTAAGAGAAATCGCTGAAATGGGTTATCTGTTCAAGCATGGTATCACAGTGAAAGAGATCACAGTTCTTTATCAAGAGAACAGGTTCCCTTCATTGAAGACACCACAAGCACAATCAGCTCTGGTGAATGTAGTTGAAAGAAAGGGCCATGGAGCACTCATTTCGGAAGTACTAACAGAGGAAACAACAGTCGATGAGAGTAAACTGGCAGCCACTGTCGGATTTAGAGCTTTCATGAAAATGGTAGAATCAGAATATGTAACCATTGAAGAAGTTATCACCAATTTCACTCCAGAAGACTTCATTTCGAGAGCATGGGAATCAACTGAGGTTACTGAAGTAAGTACTAATTGCTATTTACTGAGTTACGCTTGAACTATACTCTAGCTGGTACTATACCTACAATTATTACTGTTCAAAGTGAATTCATGTTTTTTTTATTCTTTGTAGGAAGTCGTCAAACCTTCCTTCAAGGAAATGGTCACTATTTCTGAGGAAGTTGAAATTTATGAAGGTGAGTACTGAATTTCGATGTAGAAGTTTTTTCTGATAAACAAATATTTTTCATGCAGATAAACAACAAACCATCGATAAAAGACTCGTCAAAAAAGGTGAGTTTCATGTCATGTTTGTATATTTTCAATTTCGCCTCCAATAATCTCTGCAAATAATGCTTCACGAAAAAAATTGAACCGTTTGATAGGAAATTCTATTCTTAGTCCAATGGAATTCGAAAATTTGATTTTCAATATCTCCATCAAAATAAAAAGACACAGATATGGCATCCCATAAACAATTTAAGCCAATGCTTAATTGTTATGCAGATACTAAGATTTATCATTGAAAGTGAAGAAGAAAATGAATGTAAGAAAAATATTATCATCGTCATGGTAGGTATTCATCGTATAAACTTCCTCGATCAATTTTTTGACCATAAGGTGGATTCAGATGTGATATTCAGAACGTAAAAATCGGTACCAATTCGCTAATTAACTAGTATATGCTTAGTGCCTAATGATTAATAAAGTGCTACTAGTGTGCATGTAGGGCAGTGCTTCGCTTAAGAAATAGGTGAGTAAATAATTTTTCAACATGAACATTAAGAAATGCAAAACAATTTTCACCCTACAAAATGCTACCGCAACGCTATACTTTGATACTCACAATTATATTTTATTGTACATAAAACACTACAACGAATACACTTCCACAGAAACCATTGAAGACGAAGAACACACGAAGACATCTGTGTTAACTCGAGAAAAATCTGAAGAAGAAACAGAAGAGGAAGAAGAAACACAAACTAAAACCACAGTGAAAAAGTTAGAAAGAAGAAAAGATAAAGCGAAGGAAACAGAGAAAAAAGTTAAATTGAGAAGAACCCAAAAACGTGGAGAAATAACAAAAGAAGAAATAACTGAAGTTGATGAAATCACCAAGAGGAAAATCCAGGAAAGCACACCTGGAAATATAACCTTCGATGACGAAAAAGTGGACAAACTGTCTGTTCTGGACGAAAAAAGCGCCAAAGTGTTACCCATACAAACCACGAAAATAATTTCAGAAGCTGTAACAACTTCGCAGGTAGCCCATAGTGAAAAACCAGATGCATCAACGAAAGCCACAATGCTTTTAATTCCTCAGTCTGCCTTAGTGGAGCAAGAAATTGTCACTGCTGAACGTGAAGAGGACAAAGACATCGCTAAAATTACTACAGCGAAAGCCGATAGGTCAATAGATTCAGTCGAGACATATCAGACGAGTGAACAAGTTGCGCAAGCAGTTCCTGGTACTTTCGAAACATCATTCCAGCCGACAGGTAGTAAGGCTGTCGAGAATATAGTTACTAGTGAAAGTATCACTGTGGAAGAAACACATGCAGGAAACGTTTCAGGAAGTTTCATCAAAGAAACACCTGTTATGTCCAAAGCTAGTGTTTCTTTATTAGAGCAAGAAGCATCGACTGTAACAGAAGTTCAGTTTGATATGAAAGAATCAGTTCTTGCTTCATCTGAACAGCCTAAGACCTCCAAGGCAACTTCTACTTTCAGTGTACAAAAAAGTGTGAATGTAGAAGAGATTGTGGAAGCTGATACCGAAAATTTGTATGTACCCACTAAAACCAGCGCGGTTAAACCTAAATTGGATATAGAAGCTCATGAGTCTGTATTAGTTGAAGAAATAAATACGGAATTCAAACCAGGAAAATACCTTCCGGAAGCTTTCGTGCCTACAGAAGTTGCCTCGAAAAAAGTCATTCCCCAAGTGAGTTTGAATCAGACAGAACTTGTTCCCGATGAAATGGAAGGCGATTTCGTAAAACAACGATTACCAACTGCGCAGAAAGCTGGTGTTGAATATAGTATGGAACAAGGAATTATAACAACTGAGACTGATATACGGGACCAAGAAGGTTCACTGGAGAAATTCGATACGCTTCAAGAAAAAGCATTGGAAAATATAACTCTTGTAGAAAGTCTCTGTGTAACATCTGTTGAAACACAACAACCACAAACTGATCTTGAGCTAGAAGAGTTGGATAAGAAGAGAGCAGAAGTCGTTATTTCTCCTATACAAACAATAATCACTTCATCTAACACAATGATAGAATCGGAGCAACCTTATAAACCCTTCGAAAAATCAGCAACGAAAACAGCCTCCATCGATATTTCTTGTCTAGAAACCTCCACTGTCAGAGTAGTAAATATCCAGGAGTCTGAACAAGAATTGAAACCAGAAGCCAAACCAACAACTGCGGTAGCGAACAAAAACATCAAACAAATGAAAACAATTGAGATATCCCAGGTCCAAACAGTTGAGATGCCTGAAGAATTCGAAAAGAAATTCAATATCGAACAACACAAAGCTCAGAGAAATATAGATACTCTCGAAGCAACCAATGTCAGTATAACGCAGTCTGAAGAAAAAGAAACTGAGTACGATAGAGCAAAACTTGACACATTCTCAGCATCTTCTGTTATCGATGAAACGGATATTCAGGTTGAGATAAACGAATCTCAAATAATGGAAAAAGAAAGTACTATCAGTCCCTTTGAATTACCTGATTCTCACAAAGGCAAATCTGTGCCAGTTCATATGCTGCCAACAGGAATAACAGAAGAAGTTGTAACAGAATCTCGTACGTCGACTTTCGATAAAGTCAAGCCTGAAACTACAAGAGCAGAATTTAAACAAGGTGTATTCAATGAATTCATAGTATCCGAGGCTCATGTAGTAGAAAGTTTGGGAGATCACGCACAAGAGAAGAAACCTTCACAAAAAACAGCGGACGTAAGTTTGAAACCAGTTAAGAGCATAAATGTTGAAGAAGTCATACCCCAAATAAGGGAAGATCAACTCACTCTTAAAGAAACACCGGAGCTATCGAAAGCTACCACTGATATAGATTCCCAGCAAATAGCTACCAGTTCTCTCGTCTATCCGCAAGATGCGATCGGAAAATTCGAGAAAGAACAACCGAAAACTTTCAATGCTCAGTTCCAAACAGACAATTTGGAATCCATAGAGGTACTAGAACACGAAGTTACCGAAAAAGAATATGATGAAGTGAAAATCACTGAAATACCATCAAAAATGGCTTCAGTTGCATTGGATGCTCAAGAAAGTTTGAATGTTACACAAATATTGACAGTGGAAAAAGAACATGACTTTATTGAAGAACCCCAGCCAACAGAACTGAAAGCTTTACCTAATTTAACACCTGTTGGACTAACTGTACAGTCAGAAATCACAGAAACTCTGTCAAATGTAGGCAACATCACTGAAGAAGATATACAAAAGAAGAAAGCGAAAAGAATTACCAAACCATTAGAGGAGCTTGTAGTCACAGAAACCAATATAATTGATGTTGAAACACAATTACAAACGGATGTTGCTCCTTCACAAAAACAGGCAACAGTAGATATCTCTCCTGAACAAGAATTAACCATCACTGAAACTATATCTTCAGACAAAGAGCAAACATTAATGGAGGAAAAACCCGAAATTTCGGTTGCTAGTGTGGACATAGGTGGACAGCAGGTGGCACTCAAAGAAATTGCTGATACTGGATTATATCCTGGAGTATATGAGCAGAAATATCCAGAAGAGCACTCAGCTTCTGAAAACATCGACCTAATGTATCATGTTACTGAAACCCAATTCACAACTGCTGAAAAAGAGTCAGAAGCAAAAGCTAGTGATCAACCTGACTGGAAGAAGGTCAACGTGGATGTAATAGAAAACACCAGTATTAATATTACTGAAGAATTCACGTATAATAAGGAACAGAGTTTTGAAACAGCAGTCCCACTAAAAGAATCGAAATGTGAAACAAGTATGAGTACTCATGCGCTTGCAGTTACTTCAGAAACTCGCACAGAAGAAACAACAAAGGACTTCGCTCCTCAGACGGTATCAGAAAATACTGCAATTTCGGACCATTTACCATTCGATAGTGTTACGAGCAGTGAGACGATGGTGCAAGAAAAAGAGGGTATTTTTGAAAGGGAAACTCCAAACTTCAAACTTGCTGAAATGGATTTCCAACTTGGGCATCCAATCTCCGTGACTTCAGTCGTCCATGCAGATAAAGAAAAGAGTTTGGTTGAGGAATCTCTGAACGAATTTCATGCGGACGCAACAATCTTACCACAAGAAGTTGCAATGACCAAAGAAACCATTGCTCATGATAGCCCATCCGAATTCCAAAGAACAACACCAAAATCAGCTTCAGCCACAAAGAGTGACACAGTGCTGCAAAGTTTAATCCAAGAAGAAACCGTTACTGGAGAATCAGAAACCTATTTGAAATGTGAAGAGAAGGCAGATGAGAAGAGAGCTACTGTGGATATTCAAGAATCCAGTGCACCTCTGGTATCCGAGGTCATTCCTAATGAACGAGAGTCGTCACAAGAAGCCCAACTAGAAATCAATACTAAAACTGCTGTTGTTAATATTGACTCCAAGTCAGCAGCTAACGTAGAAATTGTGAGGAGTGAACACAATATACAGGAAATGATTACAGAAAGACCTACAACCAATACAGCTACCTTAGATCAATCAACTATGGAATACTTAGTATCTATGCAACCTGAAGTGCATGAAAATGAGGAAGAGCTCATAGACAAAACGATTGCATCTAAAGAAGCTACTATAGGCGTTATCGAGAAAACTGGCCTCATTATAACAGAAGTAGATACACAAAACAATGAGCTTCCTCTCGAAATTGAGGACCACGAGCGAAAACTAGCAGAAACCAATATCATTCCAAGAAATACAATTATTCAGTCACAGACGGAAGTACACGAGAGTTTCACTCCTTTAGAGGTTCAAATTCCTGAAACTAAATCCGCAAGTTCCGAGCTGACCACTCTGAATGTTGGAATAGTTTCCGAGACTATTGTTAATGAATTTGAGAAAGAACATAAAGCTGCGGTATTGAGAACAGAAAACGCTGTTGCTTCTGTGGATGAGAAGAAACATTTGATAATCGAATCTCATGCGACGAGTGATAAAGAATCTATATTCGAAGAAACGCCAAAAGAACTCAAACTGGCACAAACTGATATGGAAAATTATACGCATGTGGTAGCATCCATATACCAATCGCAAACTCATGAAACGTTAGACGATTTGGAAGATAAAAAAGAACAAAGCGTCCATGCCAGCCAATCTTCCTTGCCTATAGAAACAATATCTCAAGAAATCGTTACAGTTATCGATACAGAGGGAGAACTTCCTAAAGAGAGGACTCCAGCAGTTGCTAATGCAACAGAAAATGTTTGCCAACTAGAGGGTGTTCAAATATTACAGACCGAAACAAATATCAAAGAAACGGATTTCAAACCCAATCAATTGCCAGAGCAGAAATATGCCTCGTCGAGTATAGATGTAACTCATAAATTGGCGGAAAAAAGCACTGTAGAAACAGTAACATCTGCAAGCATAATGAAGAGAAGCCAACCTCAGCATCAGAGAGCTTCCACCAAAGAGCATTCCTCTGAAGCCATTGTTGTAACAGAAAATCTTGGAGAAGAAGCTGAAGTTCCTTTCACTGGTAAATTCGAACCTATCACTAGTAAAGCTCAAGTCGCATTGAATGAAGAGAAACAAGCCTTAAATATTTCAGAGTCTCTGGTCCAAGACAAAGAAGATACTTTGGAAGAAATGGCTTCACGTAGACCCGAGAAGGCTGATTACAAATTTGTAACTCAGTCAGTGCCAGAGGTAACCCAGGTGACCTCTCAAGACACAGTGAGTGACTTGCAAGAAACAAAACAAAAAGGAGAAAAAGCTGGTTTCAGTCAGGAAATTCAGACTCAGGTCACACGCATAGAAACTCAAGTAGGAGAAAAAGAAGGTGACTTTGATGAGAGAATGAAATACGTAACAAAATCAGCACAAATAAAATTGGAGGAGGGAAAAGCTATCACTTCATCAGAAATATATCCGGTAGAAATTCCAAAGGAACTGGATGTGACATCTACACCTATGTCTGCGAATGTACAGGTTGAGTTATCTAGTCACATTCCGAGAGAGACAACAGAAACGGTTTCTTCACAGAACATCGAAGAAATATATTCGCAAGTGGCTCCAACTGTCCTAGCTATACTGGAAAACGAACCATTACAAAGTTTGGAAAATTTCCAAATCCTACCTTTGGAAACCCCAAAAGAACATATCGACAACATCACCATCGTGCAGAAACAGGCTGAACGTAAGGTTGACATCCTTTCGGAGGTTCAAGTTAACCAAGTTGAAACGCAATCACCTATAAAGCATGTTGACGAATTTCAAACTAAAGGAGAAACTGCTACAACTACCGTAGACACAACTTGTGCTTTACAAGGCTCTGAAACAATTGTCAATGAAGGTCTTGGGGAAATCCAGAGAACTGTCCCGTCAACTGAGAAGGTCAATGTGTCCCATACTGTCTTACAGAGTTGTATCCAGTCCGTTAATACAGTTCATGAATCAGAAGAATCTTTAGATATTGCGTTGAAAGACGTCAAATTTGCTAATCCAGAAGTAGATGAGGTTCGCTCCGTCAATATCCAACATACTCTCGAATACGAGAAAGAAAGTGAAATGAAAGACTTCTCCAGTTCTGATAAGCAATTTGCCGATGTATCAACTCCGTTACGAGAAATGACGGTACCGAAGAAAACTGAAATACAACTTGAAGAAACAATAGAAGAATTCCAGGAGAAGGAACCAACCAAAAAAGTGGTCCAACTGTCGCAAGACGAGCTTGGAAGTTTGATAGTATCGGAAAGTATCATTCAAGAAACTGGAACTTCATTCGAACCAAGTACTTCACTGAAAAAATACCCAGATGTTTCATTACACACTGGGAAACACATAACAACAACGGAAGTTGTTTCCTCCCAGAAAGAATCTGGCCTTTATTTGGAAGAAACTGAGGCAAAACTAGCAGACAAGACTGTCATTCCACAGTTGGCAATGCAAGTAGTTCAACCAGACATCAAAGAAGCACCCTCTTCCCTTGTAATAGAAGAATCCGAAAGTGTTTATCCAAACGTTGATCAAACAACTCATGAAAATGTGGTTATTTCAGAAACTTTAACAAACGAAAAGGAAAACACACTAACAGAAGGATGGAAGCCAGAAACAAAATCTGCTACGATTAATCTAGCGAATAATATGAAGGAATCATTGAATATTTCAGAAATAACCTCCCAACAATCCGAAATCGATTTATATGAGTTCACACCGACCATCAAAAAAGCAGAGATATTGATGGATGAGCAATCATCTCTTCAGCAAATAGAAACGAAACCATTCGATAGTGTGCAAGAATTTGAAAAGATGAGTGTGGAAGGAAAGACGGCGGATGTATCTCAAAATAGCTTGCAAAGCATCCAAGTCACCGAGCAAACTATTCAAGAAAGGGAAGAAACATTCAAGGAAGAAAAACAAACACCAACAAGTATTCTTCCTGCCTTTTTACCTACTGAGCATATATCTGTCTCCGAAATAATCATCAATCAAAAAGAGGGCGATTTTAATATTGAGGAAGCTATGACGACGAAAAAAGCTGAAAGAACCATAACAAGCCAGGAAGCAAAACAAGTTTCTGAGACCAGGGTGCATCAGCATGTTGCTGAAATAACTCCTAGTGATGTTCAAACAACAAAGGCAACTGAGGAACATATTCCCTTCTCCAACATATCAGTTTCAGAAGTACATTCGATTGAAAAAGAAGAAGTGAAACTACCGGATACGGTTCCACAAGGGCAGTCAGCATCAGTCAGTATAGAACATCCTCAAGGTTCTGCTTTGGTATCAGAAACCATTACACGGGAATCAGAAGGGACTTTTGAAATTAAAGCAGACAAGATGAAAGCTGATTTATCGTTGATTCCCCAGGATTCTTTGTTACAGACCGAAGTGAAAACTTACGATACAGCAAAAACATTCAGTGAGTCTAAACCTGAAACCGTATTGGCTACTTCTGATCGAGATAATCAAGAAAGCGTTATTATTACTCAAGCAATAGCAGACGAGAAGGAATCTGAACTTATAATTCCTAAAAATGACCTGAAATCAAGTACAATATCAGTGTTGCCAGAAGAGCATTTGATTGTGACTGAAGTCAAATCATCTCAGAAAGAGGTTACTTTGGAAGTAACAAAATCCACGGAGCATTATGCCGAGAAAAATATTCCCACACAAGATGCAACTCAGGTTACGGAGGTGAGAATCGAAGATGTATCCTCCACTTTCGAAGTGACTAAACCCAATGTATCTCAAACAGACCAAAAATATGTACCTCTGAAAAATATTTCTATAACCGAAGTGGTTTCTAGCGAAAAAGAGGAATCCAACGAAAATACTGCAATCCTCAAACCAGAAAAGGCTCAGGTAGGTGTTGAGTTAACAGAGGGCACTTTGAGCATTTCCAAAGTAGAAACAGAAGAAAAAGAAATCGATTTCTCCACAGCTAAACCAATTCAAAATAAAGCGAATAGTACCTTCATTGAACAAACTGTTTCCTCTTGCCGAGAAACTAGTACTCTAGATACATTGACACCTTTCAAACAGCAAGAACCCAAGAGTATTCATGTGTCAGGAAAACCGATCTTGGCCGAAGGTTTGATTGAAACAGAAGCAAATGTTCACGGAACTACAATGGATATAAATGAAACCAAAACTCCAAAGGCTGAAGCCACCTTGAATATAATTGAGCACAGCAGTGTTACAATAATAGAAGTAAATACTCAAGGACAGGCATCAGACAAAATAGAAGAAGTAGTTGCTAAAGAAACAACGTTCCAGAAAGATATCGAAATTTTACCAGTTGTTCTGAAGGAAGAAAACGTAACTTTACAATCACATAAAACCTTCAGCCCTGATAAATTTGATTCTAAGACAGCACATCTGACACTAAACGAGGAACAACATGGGCTAATAATTACTCATCAGAATACAGCGGAAAATTCCGAAGATATTGCAATTGATCAAAATCAGAAAACAAAGAAAACTTCGACTGTTTCGTATGGAAAACAATCAAGTGTGATAGTCACCGAGATAGTCCCACAAGAAATCGAGGGTAAGTTGCATTCAAAATACATTCTTTATACAGCGATAAATCCAACAGAAAATTTATTTTTGATATTCATATAACAACACTTTACAGGTATTTTGGTAGACCAAACACATGATACAATGAAAGTATACCCAACACAAACCAAAGCTCAAACAAACACCGCAGAAAAATATACTCCTTCAATCAATACTGACATTTCAGAAACAAATGAGACACAAGAAATAATAACCACCTTCAGAATAACACCAGGAGAAAGTGAACCTACAACTACGGTAACAAAGCGGACCATCAAAGTCGAAAATGATTCCTCTATAATCGTCGATGAGGTTATAGATGAACACAACGTTCAGCAGAGTGAAACAGAAAACCACGTACATATCGAAGAAGTTGATGATGACTTTTCAGTAACAGAAGACAGCAATGTAATTATTGAGGAGGTAAAAGACATGCCTGCTGACGAAAGACAAATTCCATTTGAAATGCCGGTGAGTATTGAAGAAATAGTGACTGATGATGGCAAAACTTGGAACGAAGTAACCGAGGATGATACCCGAAAAATGAAAAAGAAAGTCATGAGAAAGAAAATTACCGAATCGCGAAAGGGAGACAAAGTCGAAAGAACTGAGACTACTATGGTTGAAGAAGTAGGAAATGAACCACAAAAAACTGTCACAATTGAACTCGTGGAGCCGAAATCGAAAGTGCCAACACTAATGGAAGAATTACCTGAAGACACAACAGAAACTGTTGATGAAAAAGGTGTAAAACACAAGAAAATAATAAAGAGGAAGATCATTCGAAAGCAAAAAGGCGGTCACAATGAGAAGACTGAAATAACAACAGTGCAAGAAGATGGAAAACAACAAACTTCCGAGGTGACATCATTCGAAACAGCACTTCCTGAAGATTACACGCCTTTACTCGAAACAAGCTCGATCATTGAAGAAATACCAGAAGAAGTAACTGTAATAGAACAGCCTGATAAAACTGGAGAAATGAAAAAGAAAGTCATAAGAAAGAAAATCACCAAATCTCGAAAGGGAGACAAAGTCGAAAGAACTGAGACAACTACAGTTGAAGAAGTAGGGAAAGAACCACAGAAAACTGTCACAATTGAACTCGTGGAGCCGAAATCAGAAGAGCCAACACTAATGGAAGAATTACCTGAAGAGACAACAGAAACAGTTGATGAGAAAGGTGTGAAACACAAGAAAATAATAAAGAGGAAGATCATTCGAAAGCAAAAAGGCGGTCAGATTGAGAAGACTGAAGTAACAACAGTTCAAGAAGATGGAAAACAACAAACTTCTGAGGTGACATCATTCGAAACAGCACTTCCTGAAGATTACACGCCTTTACTCGAAACAAGCTCGATCATTGAAGAAATACCAGAAGAAGTAACTGTAATAGAACAGCCTGATGAAACTGGAGAAATGAAAAAGAAAGTCATAAGAAAGAAAATCACCAGATCTCGGAAGGGAGACAAAGTCGAAAGAACTGAGACAACTACAGTTGAAGAAGTAGGGAAAGAACCAAAGAAAACTGTCACAATTGAACTCGTGGAGCCGAAATCAGAAGAGCCAACACTAATGGAAGAATTACCTGAAGAGACAACAGAAACAGTTGATGAGAAAGGTGTGAAACACAAGAAAATAATAAAGAGGAAGATCATTCGAAAGCAAAAAGGCGGTCAGATTGAGAAGACTGAAGTAACAACAGTTCAAGAAGATGGAAAACAACAAACTTCTGAGGTGACATCATTCGAAACAGCACTTCCTGAAGATTACACGCCTTTACTCGAAACAAGCTCGATCATTGAAGAAATACCAGAAGAAGTAACTGTAATAGAACAGCCTGATGAAACTGGAGAAATGAAAAAGAAAGTCATAAGAAAGAAAATCACCAGATCTCGGAAGGGAGACAAAGTCGAAAGAACTGAGACTACTACGGTTGAAGAAGTAGGGAAAGAACCACAGAAAACTGTCACAATTGAACTCGTGGAGCCTAAATCAGAAGAGCCAACAATTATGGAAGAATTACCTGAAGAGACAACAGAAACAGTTGATGAGAAAGGTGTGAAACACAAGAAAATAATAAAGAGGAAGATCATTCGAAAGCAAAAAGGCGGTCAGATTGAGAAGACTGAAGTAACAACAGTTCAAGAAGATGGAAAACAACAAACTTCTGAGGTGACATCATTCGAAACAGCACTTCCTGAAGATTACACGCCTTTACTCGAAACAAGTTCGATCATTGAAGAAATACCAGAAGAAATTACTGTAATAGAACAGCCTGATGAAACTGGAGAAATGAAAAAGAAAGTCATAAGAAAGAAAATCACCAAATCTCGAAAGGGAGACAAAGTCGAAAGAACTGAGACAACTACAGTTGAAGAAGTAGGGGAAGAACCACAGAAAACTGTCACAATTGAACTCGTGGAGCCGAAATCAGAAGAGCCAACACTAATGGAAGAATTACCTGAAGAGACAACAGAAACAGTTGATGAGAAAGGTGTGAAACACAAGAAAATAATAAAGAGGAAGATCATTCGAAAGCAAAAAGGCGGTCAGATTGAGAAGACTGAAGTAACAACAGTTCAAGAAGATGGAAAACAACAAACATCCGAGGTTACATCATTCGAAACAGCACTTCCTGAAGATTACACGCCTTCACTAGAAACAAGTTCGATTATAGAAGAAATACCAGAAGAAGTAACTGTAATAGAACAGCCTGATGAAACTGGAGAACTGAAAAAGAAAGTCATAAGAAAGAAAATCACCAGATCTCGGAAGGGAGACAAAGTCGAAAAAACTGAGACAACTACAGTTGAAGAAGTAGGGAAAGAACCACAGAAAACTGTCACAATTGAACTCGTGGAGCCGAAATCAGAAGAGCCAACACTAATGGAAGAATTACCTGAAGAGACAACAGAAACAGTTGATGAGAAAGGTGTGAAACACAAGAAAATAATAAAGAGGAAGATCATTCGAAAGCAAAAAGGCGGTCAGATTGAGAAAACTGAAGTAACAACAGTGCAAGAAGATGGAAAACAACAAACTTCTGAGGTGACATCATTCGAAATAGCACTTCCTGAAGATTACACGCCTTTACTCGAAACAAGTTCGATCATTGAAGAAATACCAGAAGAAATTACTGTAATAGAACAGCCTGATGAAACTGGAGAAATGAAAAAGAAAGTCATAAGAAAGAAAATCACCAAATCTCGAAAGGGAGACAAAGTCGAAAGAACTGAGACAACTACAGTTGAAGAAGTAGGGAAAGAACCACAGAAAACTGTCACAATTGAACTCGTGGAGCCTAAATCAGAAGAGCCAACAATTATGGAAGAATTACCTGAAGAGACAACAGAAACAGTTGATGAGAAAGGTGTGAAACACAAGAAAATAATAAAGAGGAAGATCATTCGAAAGCAAAAAGGCGGTCAGATTGAGAAGACTGAAGTAACAACAGTTCAAGAAGATGGAAAACAACAAACTTCTGAGGTGACATCATTCGAAATAGCACTTCCTGAAGATTACACGCCTTTACTCGAAACAAGTTCGATCATTGAGGAAATACCAGAAGAAGTAACTGTAATAGAACAGCCTGATGAAACTGGAGAAATGAAAAAGAAAGTCATAAGAAAGAAAATCACCAAATCTCGAAAGGGAGACAAAGTCGAAAGAACTGAGACAACTACAGTTGAAGAAGTAGGGAAAGAACCAAAGAAAACTGTCACAATTGAACTCGTGGAGCCGAAATCAGAAGAGCCAACACTAATGGAAGAATTACCTGAAGAGACAACAGAAACAGTTGATGAGAAAGGTGTGAAACACAAGAAAATAATAAAGAGGAAGATCATTCGAAAGCAAAAAGGCGGTCAGATTGAGAAGACTGAAGTAACAACAGTTCAAGAAGATGGAAAACAACAAACTTCTGAGGTGACATCATTCGAAACAGCACTTCCTGAAGATTACACGCCTTTACTCGAAACAAGCTCGATCATTGAAGAAATACCAGAAGAAGTAACTGTAATAGAACAGCCTGATGAAACTGGAGAAATGAAAAAGAAAGTCATAAGAAAGAAAATCACCAAATCTCGAAAGGGAGACAAAGTCGAAAGAACTGAGACAACTACAGTTGAAGAAGTAGGGAAAGAACCACAGAAAACTGTCACAATTGAACTCGTGGAGCCTAAATCAGAAGAGCCAACAATTATGGAAGAATTACCTGAAGAGACAACAGAAACAGTTGATGAGAAAGGTGTGAAACACAAGAAAATAATAAAGAGGAAGATCATTCGAAAGCAAAAAGGCGGTCAGATTGAGAAGACTGAAGTAACAACAGTTCAAGAAGATGGAAAACAACAAACTTCTGAGGTGACATCATTCGAAACAGCACTTCCTGAAGATTACACGCCTTTACTCGAAACAAGCTCGATCATTGAAGAAATACCAGAAGAAGTAACTGTAATAGAACAGCCTGATGAAACTGGAGAAATGAAAAAGAAAGTCATAAGAAAGAAAATCACCAGATCTCGGAAGGGAGACAAAGTCGAAAGAACTGAGACAACTACAGTTGAAGAAGTAGGGAAAGAACCAAAGAAAACTGTCACAATTGAACTCGTGGAGCCGAAATCAGAAGAGCCAACACTAATGGAAGAATTACCTGAAGAGACAACAGAAACAGTTGATGAGAAAGGTGTGAAACACAAGAAAATAATAAAGAGGAAGATCATTCGAAAGCAAAAAGGCGGTCAGATTGAGAAGACTGAAGTAACAACAGTTCAAGAAGATGGAAAACAACAAACTTCTGAGGTGACATCATTCGAAACAGCACTTCCTGAAGATTACACGCCTTTACTCGAAACAAGCTCGATCATTGAAGAAATACCAGAAGAAGTAACTGTAATAGAACAGCCTGATGAAACTGGAGAAATGAAAAAGAAAGTCATAAGAAAGAAAATCACCAGATCTCGGAAGGGAGACAAAGTCGAAAGAACTGAGACTACTACGGTTGAAGAAGTAGGGAAAGAACCACAGAAAACTGTCACAATTGAACTCGTGGAGCCTAAATCAGAAGAGCCAACAATTATGGAAGAATTACCTGAAGAGACAACAGAAACAGTTGATGAGAAAGGTGTGAAACACAAGAAAATAATAAAGAGGAAGATCATTCGAAAGCAAAAAGGCGGTCAGATTGAGAAGACTGAAGTAACAACAGTTCAAGAAGATGGAAAACAACAAACTTCTGAGGTGACATCATTCGAAATAGCACTTCCTGAAGATTACACGCCTTTACTCGAAACAAGTTCGATCATTGAAGAAATACCAGAAGAAGTAACTGTAATAGAACAGCCTGATGAAACTGGAGAAATGAAAAAGAAAGTCATAAGAAAGAAAATCACCAAATCTCGAAAGGGAGACAAAGTCGAAAGAACTGAGACAACTACAGTTGAAGAAGTAGGGGAAGAACCACAGAAAACTGTCACAATTGAACTCGTGGAGCCGAAATCAGAAGAGCCAACACTAATGGAAGAATTACCTGAAGAGACAACAGAAACAGTTGATGAGAAAGGTGTGAAACACAAGAAAATAATAAAGAGGAAGATCATTCGAAAGCAAAAAGGCGGTCAGAGTGAGAAGACTGAAGTAACAACAGTTCAAGAAGATGGAAAACAACAAACGTCTGAGATGACATCATTCGAAACAGCACTTCCTGAAGATTACACGCCTTTACTCGAAACAAGTTCGATCATTGAAGAAATACCAGAAGAAGTAACTGTAATAGAACAGCCTGATGAAACTGGAGAAATGAAAAAGAAAGTCATAAGAAAGAAAATCATCAAATCTCGAAAGGGAGACAAAGTCGAAAGAACTGTGACAACAACAATTGAAGAAGTTGGAAAAGAACCACAGAGAACGGTTACTTTTGAACTTATGGAGCCAAAAAATCTTATTATTGAAGATGAATCAACCGTAATTTTAGAGCCTGAGAATCAAAAATCATATTCTCCCGCGACTACAGGTAAAGTATACACCGAGAATTCTCAGAATTCAAATATTCAAACCAAACATGACACTTCACACGATAACACATTAATTACAACTATTCTAGAATCAGACAGCACCACAGTACGAAGGAATGGCACCACATCTTCCGAAACAGCAATGCCTGATGGCTTCACTCCTGGAATATTGAGTGGCACAGTTATTGAGGAATTACCAGATGAAACAGTACATGATATTCCAGATGATACTGGAACTGTCAAAAGGAAAGTCATAAAAAAGAAAGTGATCAAAACACGAAAGGGAGATAAAGAAGAAAGAACCCAAATAACAACTATTGAAGAAATAGGAAAAGAGCCACAAAGCACTGTTACAATTGAACTGGTAGAATCAACTCCTGAAGAACCTACAGTCGTAGAAGAATTGCCTGAGGAGGTGAAAGAATCAGTTGACGAAAGTGGTGTTAAACATAAAAAGGTCATCAAGAAAAAAATCATCAGGAAACAAAAGGGTGGAAAGTTTGAAAATATAGAAATAACCACTACAAAAGAAGATGACGAGCAGCCAATATCAGAGGTAAAAAAATTCGAAACAGCGTTGCCTGAAGACTTCACTCCGAAATTCATAACAGGCACGGTTATCGAGGATCTACCAGAAGAAGTAACAGTAACTGAAGTTCCAGATGATACTGGAACTATCAGAAAGAAAGTAATCAAAAAGAAAGTGCTCAAAACACGAAAGGGAGATAAAGAAGAAAGAACCCAAATAACAACTATTGAAGAAATAGGAAAAGAGCCACAAAGCACTGTTACAATTGAACTGGTAGAATCAACTCCTGAAGAACCTACAGTCGTAGAAGAATTGCCTGAGGAGGTGAAAGAATCAGTTGACGAAAGTGGTGTTGAACATAAAAAGGTCATTAAGAAGAAAATTATCAGGAAACAAAAGGGTGGTAAGGTTGAAAATATAGAAATAACCACCACAAAAGAAGATGACAAGCAGCCAATATCAGAAATAAAAACATTCGAAACAGCGTTGCCTGAAGACTTCACTCCGAAATTCATAACAGGCAAGGTTATCGAAGAACTACCAGAAGAAGTAACAGTAACTGAAGTTCCAGATGATACTGGAACTATCAGAAAGAAAGTAATCAAAAAGAAAGTGCTCAAAACACGAAAGGGAGATAAAGAAGAAAGAACCCAAATAACAACTATTGAAGAAATAGGAAAAGAGCCACAAAGCACTGTTACAATTGAACTGGTAGAATCAACTCCTGAAGAACCTACAGTCGTAGAAGAATTGCCTGAGGAGGTGAAAGAATCAGTTGACGAAAGTGGTGTTAAACATAAAAAGGTCATTAAGAAAAAAATCATCAGGAAACAAAAGGGTGGTAAGGTTGAAAATATAGAAATAACCACCACAAAAGAAGATGACAAGCAGCCAATATCAGAAATAAAAACATTCGAAACAGCGTTGCCTGAAGACTTCACTCCGAAATTCATAACAGGCAAGGTTATCGAAGAACTACCAGAAGAAGTAACAGTAACTGAAGTTCCAGATGATACTGGAACTATCAGAAAGAAAGTAATCAAAAAGAAAGTGCTCAAAACACGAAAGGGAGATAAAGAAGAAAGAACCCAAATAACAACTATTGAAGAAATAGGAAAAGAGCCACAAAGCACTGTTACAATTGAACTGGTAGAATCAACTCCTGAAGAACCTACAGTCGTAGAAGAATTGCCTGAGGAGGTGAAAGAATCAGTTGACGAAAGTGGTGTTAAACATAAAAAGGTCATCAAGAAAAAAATCATCAGGAAACAAAAGGGTGGTAAGGTTGAAAATATAGAGATAACCACCACAAAAGAAGATGACAAGCAGCCAATATCAGAAATAAAAACATTCGAAACAGCGTTGCCTGAAGACTTCACTCCGGAATTCATAACAGGCAAGGTTATCGAAGAACTACCAGAAGAAGTAACAGTAACTGAAGTTCCAGATGATACTGGAACTATCAGAAAGAAAGTAATCAAAAAGAAAGTGCTCAAAACACGAAAGGGAGATAAAGAAGAAAGAACCCAAATAACAACTATTGAAGAAATAGGAAAGGAGCCACAAAGCACTGTTACAATTGAACTGGTAGAATCAACTCCTGAAGAACCTACAGTCGTAGAAGAATTGCCTGAGGAGGTGAAAGAATCAGTTGACGAAAGTGGTGTTAAACATAAAAAGGTCATTAAGAAGAAAATTATCAAGAAACAAAAGGGTGGTAAGGTTGAAAATATAGAAATAACCACCACAAAAGAAGATGACAAGCAGCCAATATCAGAAATAAAAACATTCGAAACAGCGTTGCCTGAAGACTTCACTCCGAAATTCATAACAGGCAAGGTTATCGAAGAACTACCAGAAGAAGTAACAGTAACTGAAGTTCCAGATGATACTGGAACTATCAGAAAGAAAGTAATCAAAAAGAAAGTGCTCAAAACACGAAAGGGAGATAAAGAAGAAAGAACCCAAATAACAACTATTGAAGAAATAGGAAAAGAGCCACAAAGCACTGTTACAATTGAACTGGTAGAATCAACTCCTGAAGAACCTACAGTCGTAGAAGAATTGCCTGAGGAGGTGAAAGAATCAGTTGACGAAAGTGGTGTTAAACATAAAAAGGTCATTAAGAAGAAAATTATCAAGAAACAAAGGGGTGGTAAGGTTGAAAATATAGAAATAACCACCACAAAAGAAGATGACAAGCAGCCAATATCAGACATAAAAACATTCGAAACCGCGTTGCCTGAAGACTTCACTCCGAAATTCATAACAGGCAAGGTTATCGAAGAACTACCAGAAGAAGTAACAGTAACTGAAGTTCCAGATGATACTGGAACTATCAGAAAGAAAGTAATCAAAAAGAAAGTGCTCAAAACACGAAAGGGAGATAAAGAAGAAAGAACCCAAATAACAACTATTGAAGAAATAGGAAAAGAGCCACAAAGCACTGTTACAATTGAACTGGTAGAATCAACTCCTGAAGAACCTACAGTCGTAGAAGAATTGCCTGAGGAGGTGAAAGAATCAGTTGACGAAAGTGGTGTTAAACATAAAAAGGTCATTAAGAAGAAAATTATCAAGAAACAAAGGGGTGGTAAGGTTGAAAATATAGAAATAACCACCACAAAAGAAGATGACAAGCAGCCAATATCAGAAATAAAAACATTCGAAACAGCGTTGCCTGAAGACTTCACTCCGAAATTCATAACAGGCAAGGTTATCGAAGAACTACCAGAAGAAGTAACAGTAACTGAAGTTCCAGATGATACTGGAACTATCAGAAAGAAAGTAATCAAAAAGAAAGTGCTCAAAACACGAAAGGGAGATAAAGAAGAAAGAACCCAAATAACAACTATTGAAGAAATAGGAAAAGAGCCACAAAGCACTGTTACAATTGAACTGGTAGAATCAACTCCTGAAGAACCTACAGTCGTAGAAGAATTGCCTGAGGAGGTGAAAGAATCAGTTGACGAAAGTGGTGTTAAACATAAAAAGGTCATTAAGAAGAAAATTAGCAAGAAACAAAGGGGTGGTAAGGTTGAAAATGTAGAAATAACCACCACAAAAGAAGATGACAAGCAGCCAATATCAGAAATAAAAACATTCGAAACAGCGTTGCCTGAAGACTTCACTCCGAAATTCATAACAGGCAAGGTTATCGAAGAACTACCAGAAGAAGTAACAGTAACTGAAGTTCCAGATGATACTGGAACTATCAGAAAGAAAGTAATCAAAAAGAAAGTGCTCAAAACACGAAAGGGAGATAAAGAAGAAAGAACCCAAATAACAACTATTGAACAAATAGGAAAAGAGCCACAAAGCACTGTTACAATTGAACTGGTAGAATCAACTCCTGAAGAACCTACAGTCGTAGAAGAATTGCCTGAGGAGGTGAAAGAATCAGTTGACGAAAGTGGTGTTAAACATAAAAAGGTCATTAAGAAGAAAATTATCAAGAAACAAAAGGGTGGTAAGGTTGAAAATATAGAAATAACCACCACAAAAGAAGATGACAAGCAGCCAATATCAAAAATAAAAACATTCGAAACAGCGTTGCCTGAAGACTTCACTCCGAAATTCATAACAGGCAAGGTTATCGAAGAACTACCAGAAGAAGTAACAGTAACTGAAGTTCCAGATGATACTGGAACTATCAGAAAGAAAGTAATCAAAAAGAAAGTGCTCAAAACACGAAAGGGAGATAAAGAAGAAAGAACCCAAATAACAACTATTGAAGAAATAGGAAAAGAGCCACAAAGCACTGTTACAATTGAACTGGTAGAATCAACTCCTGAAGAACATACAGTCGTAGAAGAATTGCCTGAGGAGGTGAAAGAATCAGTTGACGAAAGTGGTGTTAAACATAAAACGGTCATCAAGAAAAAAATCATCAGGAAACAAAAGGGTGGTAAGGTTGAAAATATAGAAATAACCACCACAAAAGAAGATGACAAGCAGCCAATATCAGAAATAAAAACATTCGAAACAGCGTTGCCTGAAGACTTCACTCCGAAATTCATAACAGGCAAGGTTATCGAAGAACTACCAGAAGAAGTAACAGTAACTGAAGTTCCAGATGATACTGGAACTATCAGAAAAAAAGTAATCAAAAAGAAAGTGCTCAAAACACGAAAGGGAGATAAAGAAGAAAGAACCCAAATAACAACTATTGAAGAAATAGGAAAGGAGCCACAAAGCACTGTTACAATTGAACTGGTAGAATCAACTCCTGAAGAACCTACAGTCGTAGAAGAATTGCCTGAGGAGGTGAAAGAATCAGTTGACGAAAGTGGTGTTAAACATAAAAAGGTCATCAAGAAAAAAATCATCAGGAAACAAAAGGGTGGTAAGGTTGAAAATATAGAAATAACCACCACAAAAGAAGATGACAAGCAGCCAATATCACAAATAAAAACATTCGAAACAGCGTTGCCTGAAGACTTCACTCCGAAATTCATAACAAGCAAGGTTATCGAAGAACTACCAGATGAAGTAACAGTAACTGAAGTTCCAGATGATACTGGAACTATCAGAAAGAAAGTAATCAAAAAGAAAGTGCTCAAAACACGAAAGGGAGATAAAGAAGAAAGAACCCAAATAACAACTATTGAAGAAATAGGAAAGGAGCCACAAAGCACTGTTACAATTGAACTGGTAGAATCAACTCCTGAAGAACCTACAGTCGTAGAAGAATTGCCTGAGGAGGTGAAAGAATCAGTTGACGAAAGTGGTGTTAAACATAAAAAGGTCATTAAGAAAAAAATCATCAGGAAACAAAAGGGTGGTAAGGTTGAAAATATAGAAATAACCACCACAAAAGAAGATGACAAGCAGCCAATATCAGAAATAAAAACTTTCGAAACAGCGTTGCCTGAAGACTTCACTCCGAAATTCATAACAGGCAAGGTTATCGAAGAACTACCAGAAGAAGTAACAGTAACTGAAGTTCCAGATGATACTGGAACTATCAGAAAGAAAGTAATCAAAAAGAAAGTGCTCAAAACACGAAAGGGAGATAAAGAAGAAAGAACCCAAATAACAACTATTGAAGAAATAGGAAAAGAGCCACAAAGCACTGTTACAATTGAACTGGTAGAATCAACTCCTGAAGAACCTACAGTCGTAGAAGAATTGCCTGAGGAGGTGAAAGAATCAGTTGACGAAAGTGGTGTTAAACATAAAAAGGTCATCAAGAAAAAAATCATCAGGAAACAAAAGGGTGGTAAGGTTGAAAATATAGAAATTACCACCACAAAAGAAGATGACGAGCAGCCAATATCCGAAATAAAAACATTCGAAACAGCGTTTCCTGAAGACTTCACTCCGAAATTCATAACAGGCAAGGTTATCGAAGAACTACCAGAAGAAGTAACAGTAACTGAAGTTCCAGATGATACTGGAACTATCAGAAAGAAAGTAATCAAAAAGAAAGTGCTCAAAACACGAAAGGGAGATAAAGAAGAAAGAACCCAAATAACAACTATTGAAGAAATAGGAAAAGAGCCACAAAGCACTGTTACGATTGAACTGGTAGAATCAACTCCTGAAGAACCTACAGTCGTAGAAGAATTGCCTGAGGAGGTGAAAGAATCAGTTGACGAAAGTGGTGTTAAACATAAAAAGGTCATCAAGAAAAAAATCATCAGGAAACAAAAGGGTGGTAAGGTTGAAAATATAGAAATTACCACCACAAAAGAAGATGACAAGCAGCCAATATCAGAAATGAAAACATTCGAAACAGCGTTGCCTGAAGACTTCGCTCCGAAATTCATAACAGGCAAGGTTATCGAAGAACTACCAGAAGAAGTAACAGTAACTGAAGTTCCAGATGATACTGGAACTATCAGAAAGAAAGTAATCAAAAAGAAAGTGCTCAAAACACGAAAGGGAGATAAAGAAGAAAGAACCCAAATAACAACTATTGAAGAAATAGGAAAAGAGCCACAAAGCACTGTTACAATTGAACTGGTAGAATCAACTCCTGAAGAACCTACAGTCGTAGAAGAATTGCCTGAAGAGGTGAAAGAATCAGTTGACGAAAGTGGTGTTAAACATAAAAAGGTCATTAAGAAGAAAATTATCAAGAAACAAAAGGGTGGTAAGGTTGAAAATATAGAAATAACCACCACAAAAGAAGATGACAAGCAGCCAATATCAGAAATAAAAACATTCGAAACAGCGTTGCCTGAAGACTTCACTCCGAAATTCATAACAGGCAAGGTTATCGAAGAACTACCAGAAGAAGTAACAGTAACTGAAGTTCCAGATGATACTGGAACTATCAGAAAGAAAGTAATCAAAAAGAAAGTGCTCAAAACACGAAAGGGAGATAAAGAAGAAAGAACCCAAATAACAACTATTGAAGAAATAGGAAAAGAGCCACAAAGCACTGTTACAATTGAACTGGTAGAATCAACTCCTGAAGAACCTACAGTCGTAGAAGAATTGCCTGAGGAGGTGAAAGAATCAGTTGACGAAAGTGGTGTTAAACATAAAAAGGTCATCAAGAAAAAAATCATCAGGAAACAAAAGGGTGGTAAGGTTGAAAATATAGAAATAACCACCACAAAAGAAGATGATAAGCAGCCAATATCAGAAATAAAAACATTCGAAACAGCGTTGCCTGAAGACTTCACTCCGAAATTCATAACAGGCAAGGTTATCGAAGAACTACCAGAAGAAGTAACAGTAACTGAAGTTCCAGATGATACTGGAACTATCAGAAAGAAAGTAATCAAAAAGAAAGTGCTCACAACACGAAAGGGAGATAAAGAAGAAAGAACCCAAATAACAACTATTGAAGAAATAGGAAAAGAGCCACAAAGCACTGTTACAATTGAACTGGTAGAATCAACTCCTGAAGAACATACAGTCGTAGAAGAATTGCCTGAGGAGGTGAAAGAATCAGTTGACGAAAGTGGTGTTAAACATAAAAAGGTCATCAAGAAAAAAATCATCAGGAAACAAAAGGGTGGTAAGGTTGAAAATATAGAAATAACCACCACAAAAGAAGATGACAAGCAGCCAATATCAGAAATAAAAACATTCGAAACAGCGTTGCCTGAAGACTTCACTCCGAAATTCATAACAGGCAAGGTTATCGAAGAACTACCAGAAGAAGTAACAGTAACTGAAGTTCCAGATGATACTGGAACTATCAGAAAGAAAGTAATCAAAAAGAAAGTGCTCAAAACACGAAAGGGAGATAAAGAAGAAAGAACCCAAATAACAACTATTGAAGAAATAGGAAAAGAGCCACAAAGCACTGTTACAATTGAACTGGTAGAATCAACTCCTGAAGAACCTACAGTCGTAGAAGAATTGCCTGAGGAGGTGAAAGAATCAGTTGACGAAAGTGGTGTTAAACATAAAAAGGTCATCAAGAAAAAAATCATCAGGAAACAAAAGGGTGGTAAGGTTGAAAATATAGAAATTACCACCACAAAAGAAGATGACGAGCAGCCAATATCAGAAATAAAAGCATTCGAAACAGCGTTGCCTGAAGACTTCACTCCGAAATTCATAACAGGCACGGTTATCGAGGAACTACCAGAAGAAGTAACAGTAACTGAAGTTCCAGATGATAGTGGAACTATCAGAAAGAAAGTAATCAAAAAGAAAGTGCTCAAAACACGAAAGGGAGATAAAGAAGAAAGAACCCAAATAACAACTATTGAAGAAATAGGAAAAGAGCCACAAAGCACTGTTACAATTGAACTGGTAGAATCAACACCTGAAGAACCTACTGTCGTAGAAGAATTGCCTGAGGAGGTGAAAGAATCGGTTGACGAAAGTGGTGTTAAACATAAAAAGGTCATCAAGAAAAAAATCATCAGAAAACAAAAGGGTGGTAAGGTTGAAAATATAGAGATAACCACCACAAAAGAAGATGACAAGCAGCCAATATCAGAAATAAAAACATTCGAAACAGCGTTGCCTGAAGACTTCACTCCGAAATTCATAACAGGCAAGGTTATCGAAGAACTACCAGAAGAAGTAACAGTAACTGAAGTTCCAGATGATACTGGAACTATCAGAAAGAAAGTAATCAAAAAGAAAGTGCTCAAAACACGAAGGGGAGATAAAGAAGAAAGAACACAAATAACAACTATTGAAGAAGTAGGCAAAAAGCCACAAAGCACTGTTACTATTGAACTGGTAGAATCAACTCCTGAAGAACCTACAGTCGTAGAAGAATTGCCTGAGGAAGTGAAAGAATCAGTTGACGAAAGTGGTGTTAAACATAAGAAGGTCATCAAGAAGAAAATTATCAGGAAACAAAAGGGTGGTAAGGTTGAAAATATAGAAATTACCACCACAAAAGAAGATGACGAGCAGCCAATATCAGAAATAAAAACATTCGAAACAGCGTTGCCTGAAGACTTCACTCCGAAATTCATAACAGGCACGGTTATCGAGGAACTACCAGAAGAAGTAACAGTAACTGAAGTTCCAGATGATAGTGGAACTATCAGAAAGAAAGTAATCAAAAAGAAAGTGCTCAAAACACGAAAGGGAGATAAAGAAGAAAGAACTCATATAACAACTATTGAAGAGGAAGGAAAAGAGCCACAAAGTATTGTTATAATTGAGTTGGTAGAAACAACTCCTGAAGAACCTACATTCTTGCAATTGCCTGATGAATCGTTCGACGGGAAGACCTCAATAACCGACGATATCTTGCCACAAATCTCTGAAATAATTGATAATTCACACATTCAGCCAGCAACTACACAAACGTCTATTACACACTCATCCATGAATTTCACACAACCCCACACTCATGACACTCTCGAAGAGACCAAAACAGGTAAGATCTCACATGACACAAAAAACACATATATCGATACCGCCTATTTGAGACATCTCTAATCAATAATTTTTTCTTAGCTCCATGTGATAAGCCTGTCGATCATGACGAAGACGAGATTCAGGCCAAAATATCGGATGAACCGAAAAAAGAATCAATTCTATTTGTACCTACCCTTGCTAACAAAGAAGAACCGACTGATTCCACCGAAGTTGTGAAAATGGTAGAGGTGGAGTTATTGAAAAAGGCGCTTTCACACAATCTTCCCGAAGAAGACCAACCATCTGAAGTAGCTCCGAATAAAAAAACCAAAATTTCACACAAAGTTAAAGATACAAAACCTAGTAAAGGTATCAAAAAAGTCAAGGCGTCAAAGGTTGAAGTACCTGAGAAAGTTGGTGAGGAGGAAATACCAGAAGAACTCGTTGAGAAGGAGCCTCTAGAGCAACCACAATTGTTTGATGCTAAACAAGAAGAGACAAAAGCAGAAGAACAGGATCAAGTTTTACTCGAAAATGCTGAAAGCTTCATTCCTCGACAAGATGCCGAGGGAGAATCCGCGATAACTTCAGAAATAGAGCAGGTTAAGAAAGTAAAAGTTGGAACCAAAGATAAATTAAAAACAAAATCAAAGAAAACAATTATTGAAAAGGAAACTACGATACCTGATGTCCCACTGGAAAATGAAGAAATAATTATCCCACGACTGGATGTTGAGGAAAAGACCGCTTTAACGCCACAAATAGAGGAGATGGAAAAAATTAAGTTAGAACCCAAAGAAAAATTAAAACCAAAATTGCAGAAATCAACCATAGAAAAGAAACAAACTGTTCTACAAAAACTGGAAATATCTGAAGGTCCAACAACATTAGCAGGTATCAAGCTGAAACCATCTGTTAAAAAAGTTAGGGAAGACAAGAAACAACCCAAATTTCCGAAGATTATGCTTAAAAGTAGAATAAAATTCAACGATTTCCCTCCACTGAATGAACAATACCAGAAACCTAATATAACAATATGTGAACCAGTCACGAAATTGAATGGAGTTTTGTCGAGAAACATGAAAGAAGCTGAGAAAATACCTAAAACAAAGCCGAGAAAATTGAAAAAACTTGATGAGGATCTCAAAAAGCTCGAGAGCCTGGACATGGAGTTCGAGGACCTCAAGAAAACTGAATTGGAACAAGTTGAAGACCTTTACAGGAAAGGAGTTCAGGAAAAGAAACCCAAAAAGAAAGATTCATTAACAGAATTCACTTTGGGGAAAGGAAAATTGCCGGAAGATCATGATGAAGCTTCCCTTAGTCTGAAAGCTATTTCGAAGGAAGCCAAACCAGTAGATATACAGTCGATTTCAGAAATTGATCTCACAGTAAATTACTTGGAAGCATCAGAAATAAGTATGAAAGATTCAAAGTCAGATTTCAGCATAAAACCACATTCTTTCGAAATCCCTGAAAACGACGATAAATTGGAAGAATCGAAAGAAGACGAAGATTCCACGACAACAGTCACTGAAAAGATCAAGGAGTCCCCTCTAACAGAAGCTCATTTTCCTGAAACTGTGGAGCTTGGACATATTGGAGAAAAACCTTCCGAGAAAAAAGTGGAGGAACAACCTGATATTGAGAAGAAAGGAAAATTGAGTAAAAAAACAGATAAAAAAGATCACACTCTCAAGCCAATTAAAAAATCGCCCGTAGATGATGTTATACAAACGATCAAAGAAGAAAAAATAAGTCAAGAGAAAGCAACAGCTAAAGAAATATTCATTCCTGAAATTGAAGAAGATTCTCAACTCGTCACTCCCGAGAAGCCCAAAAAGAAGACTACGAAGAGGAAGAGCATTTCGAAAACAGATCAAAAGAAACTTCTTGATGAATCACTAAGTGAAACGACTACACCAGTTACAGAGATTTCTGAAGAAGTTCCTGCTACAGAGGAACAAGAGGTGGAGAAGATATCAGAAGAACCTCATGTTGAAATAATTGAATTGAAAGAAGACGTTCAAGAACCAGAAGAAATAACTGAACTAAAGAAAGAAGTTTCAGAAACAGAAGAAATAATTGAACCGAAGAAAGAAATTCAAGAAACAGAAGAAATCAGAAAGAAACCTTCGGTCGAAACTATTAAAACAAAAAGAAAATCGAAAACTCGAGATGCATTAGAAGAATCCACTATTCCAGATGAAAGTGCAGAAATTCCTCAATCACTCAAATCCACAGATGTTTCAACAGTGAAGGATGCGGAAGTTAAAGAAGATATTACACCTGTCCAAGAAGAGAAACCAACGGAAACTCCTAGGCAAGATGAAAAAATACCTACTCAAAAGAGAGTTTCGCCAGAGAAAATCGAGAAACCTGAAGTTAAAGCAGATAAAAAGTTACCCAAAATATCGAAAATCAAACCTGAACGTCCAATTATTCCTCGACTGAAAAGTCGTATACGTCACATCCAATTTCCACCTGACGCAGAAATAGAAAAGATGCCCGTGGTGAAAATCTTCGAACCACTTCTGAAGAATGCAGGAATCTTATCAAGAACAATGGCTGAGGCAAATAAAATTCCTAAGAAAAAGAAGAAGCCAAAGAAAGACGATTCCATCGAAATATTAGAACAACTCGATAAAGAAATAGAGGAAATAAAGCAAGGACACAAATTGGAAGAAGTAAATGAGGAGTACAGAAAGAAACCAGAGAAGCCTGAAAAGCCAAGGAAGCAACTTCCAAAACCAACAAGAATTGAATGGAGGTCTGTATTACCTACGAAGGTAACAATATCTGAAATAACTGAAAAACCGTTTAATTTATCTGATATCAAATTGAAGAAAATTACAATACCTAAACCGAAAGAAATAAAAACAATAAAAAGTCCTAAGGTTCTGTTGAAGAGTAGAATACAACATGTGAAATTCCCACCAGAAATGGAAGCTGAAAAACATCCTTCCATCAAAACAATTGAACCTGTCGAGGTGCAAAATGGAGTTTTGTCACATAATCACGAGGAAGCAATGAAAATACTCAAAATGAAAAAGAAGAAAGTGAAACTTTCAGATAAGCCAACAACTTCGCTAGAAGAACTGGATCTCGAAATGGACGAAATAAAGA
Source organism: Adalia bipunctata (assembly GCA_910592335.1). Taxonomy (NCBI): domain Eukaryota; kingdom Metazoa; phylum Arthropoda; class Insecta; order Coleoptera; family Coccinellidae; genus Adalia; species Adalia bipunctata. The sequence goes on along the minus strand of OU342948.1, from coordinate 5,113,955 downwards.
GAAGAGAGCCTGAGAAAGTTGACGAAGAATACCACGTTTTCACCAGGAAACCCAAGGAAAAGAAAACAGAAACATCAACACCTGATGTTACTATTAAGTTAGGTAAAGGCAAAATACCAGAGAAACCAGAAGAATCTGAAGAAGTTATCACCTTGAAGAAAAGGCCAAAGACAACAGAAACTTCTCTTCTCACAGAAGAAACTCTTCCTCGTCCACAAAAATCTACTGAAATCACAGTCACTGAGAAAGTTCCACCCTCCAAGCAGAAGCTTGAACCTTTGGATATCATAGATTTCGACAGAACAGAACCAGAATTAGAAAAATATATTCCGGATGAGCCTGAATCACCTGAAGAAAAATCTCCAAAGGAGAAGAAAACAAAATATCAACGTAAACCAAAAAGCGAAGCCTCTCCTGAAATCGTTTCAATACCTCTCGAAAAAGGAACTCCGAAAAAACCAGATACAACTGAAGATGAAGATGTTAAATTCAGAATTCCATCAAGGAAGATTCCGGAAGAAGAACCTTCAGAAATCACCCTTAAACCGTTCAAGAAAACAAAGGACGACGACAAGGATACATTCACGACGATAGATATCGAAAAACCTCAAAGTACCATAGACAGAGAAGATATAGAACCCGTATCTGTAGTTTTGGAAAGGAAGAAATCCCTTGAACCTACGGAATCACCAGAAGAAATCACTGAGGATGTCAAGCCGAAGAAACCGAAAACAAAAAAATACAAAACCAAGGAAGAAACGGTTCCTGAAACTAAACTGATGATTCCAGAAGGAGAACAAGCAGAAATTTCTGAAGAAATAATTCCGAAAGAAAAACCTGAGCCATCTCAAGCAGAACAGAGGCCTGAGGAAACCATTACGGAAGAAATTCCTAAGGTGGAAGAAGTAGTTGAAATTGTGGAGATTCCAGAAGAACAATTGAAACCAGAAGAAATAATCACTGAAGAAACACATACAGAAAAGAAGATAAAAAGAGTAATTAAAAAATCTAAGAAAATTCCAACAGAAGAAACTCCTGAAGAATCCACTGAAGAAATAACTGTAATAAAAAAATCGATGAAAAAGAAACCTGAAGAGGCAGATGAAGTTTCCACAGAATTCGTCCTCCAAAAACCTCGAGAAAGTAAAGAACAGTCCGTAACTGAGGAAGTTGAAACAACTATAACTACCAAAAAGAAGAAACCGAAATCTTCTGATGAAGCTCAGGCAGCGTTAAGTACCAAAAAGGTCGAGTCTGTAGAGGAGCCAGAGGAAACAATCGAGGACATCTCCATTAAGAAGAAAAAACCGCGAGATGATGATGAGGAAATATCTATCTCTGAAGAAGTGGAGACAACCATTACAAGAAAAAAGAAGAAACAAGAAGAGCCTGTCGAAGAAAAACCAGAAGAGTCTACTCAAGATATCACAATCACCAAAAAAATCAAAAAGAAGAAACCTGTGCAGAAGGATGATGAAGTTTCGACGGAATTTGTTCTCCAGAAACCTAAAGTTGATCAGGAAGAAGAGGTCACTGAAGAAGTTGAGGCAACTATAACGAGAAAGAAGAAAAAACCAAAGACCACAGATGAAGCACAAGCAGAATTGCACATTAAAAAAGTTCTTCCAGAAAAACCTGAAGAGACAACCGAAGATGTTACCATCACTACAAAAACAACGAAAAAGGGACCTGTGCTCAAAGATGAAGAAGATTCGACAGAATTTGTTCTGCAGAAACCTAAAGATGATGAAGAATCAGTCACTGAGGAAGTTGAAACCACCATAATAAGGAAAAAGAAGAAACCAAAGCCTACTGATGAAGAACAGGTTGAATTGCATATAAAGAAAAAATCACCGGAAGAGCCCGAAGCTACTAAGAATGTAACTATAACTAAAAAATTGAAGAAAGGAAAGCCTGTAGAAGATGAGGAAATTTCTACAGAATTCTTACTGAAGAAACCTAAAGATGATGAAGAATCAGTCACTGAGGAAGTTGAAACAACCATAATAAGAAAAAAGAAGAAACCGAAGCCTACTGATGAAGAACAGGTTGAATTGCATATAAAGAAAAAATCACCGGAAGAGAAGGAAGAGCCCGAAGCTACTGAGAATGTAACTATAACTAAAAAATTGAAGAAAGAAAAACCTGCAGAAGATGAGGAAATTTCTACGGAATTCTTACTGAAGAAACCTAAAGATGATGAAGAAACTGTCACTGAAGAGGTCGAAGCAACCATTAAAAGGAAGAAGAAAAAACCAAAGACAACTGATAGCGAAGAGGCAGAATTGCATATTAAGAAATTCTTACCGGAGGAGGAAGAACAAACAGTTGAGGATGTTACTATAACTAAAAAATCGAAGAAGGGAAAACCTGTGGAAGATGAGGAAATTTCTACGGAAATCGTGAGGAAGAAGCCTGTTAATGATACTGAAGAAGTAGAAACAACAATCACAAGAAAGAAGAAGAAGCCAAAAACCGAAGACGCACAAGATGAACTTCATATTAAGAAAATCGAAGTTGAGAATGAAGAAGATGATGAAGTAATATCACCAAAGAAAAAAGAGGACACAGACGAAGTGCAAGAATTCACGATAAATAAAAAACAAACACGTAAACCTTCAATAGAGGAACACTCCGAAGAAATAACCATTAGAAAATTACGAAAACCCAGGAAACCATCCAAACCAGATATCCCAGAGTTTACAGATGTCACAGATGTTACATTCAGGCCAAAAGTAACAAAGACCAAAGAAGATGTTGATCAAGAGTTTAAAATTTCCCTCGATTCCTACGCTGAAGAAGAAATTTCAATGTCTGGCAAAATAAGACTCACGAAAAAGAGACCATCAACGTACTCCGAAGAAGCTGGTCAAGAAACTATTCGTATATTCCAAGAAGTTGAAGAAGAGGGACCTGTAATTGAAGAAATAATAGACGAAGGAAGTGATGCTGAGGAGTTACCTTACGACGATGAAAGTCCTGAAAATTTCCATGTACCCCTGAAGAAAAATATTCCAAGGAAATACTCAGTATTCGAAGAGGATGAAGAATCGGTATCATTTGGTCTGAAGAAGAAAGGTAAAACTGAAGATTACGGGGAAGAATCCCTCACACTCAAGCCCAAGAAACAACCCAAATCCACCTTCGATCAAGGTAAGTTCTTCATTCAATCCATTTATGGTGGTAATTTGTATCTATAACTTTCAGAAGCGGCTTCCCTGAGTATCACTAGGGAAACTGAGGTACATGTAGAACCAGAGGTTGAAGTTGTTGAAGAGATTGTTTACAGCATACGTCCATACAATGCAGAATCCGAATCTTCCATGGATTTAGTGGAAGGAGAGAAAGTTTATATAATAGAAACTGATTCAGATTGGTGGCTCGTGAAGAAATTATTCAGCAATGAGAAAGGATGGGTTCCTGCCAATATTCTCATGGAGGAGAACAAGTATAAAGTATACATCCAGAAAAAACTCAATGAGAAAATTGATGAACTGCCTGTGTTCGAACGTAAGTGAAAAATTCTGGTGTGGTATTTGTTTCTGATGCATACAGTCTCAATACAAAGCGTCGAAAGTTTTATGGCAGAGGGAACATTTTCTCCTATACTTAGTTTCACTGTCCTGCAATTTCAAGAGCATTCATTCCTACTGTTCTACCTGTTGTGAACATTGCTTCTTCCGCTGTTCTTCCAACTATCTTGTTATGTTCTTTCGTACCCTTTGATGCTAGCAGATTTTCCTTTACATTATTGCCTTCAGAACTTTACTGTAGCTTACCTCAACTGCTCGTTTAATGCCAGTTGTACTTTGTCATCGTGAAAGAAGTTTCAATTGCTCCTTATCTTTCCAGAGCCAACCGACAAGAAGAAATCTGTGGCGCCAAGATTTATTGAGAGATTGAAACCTACCATTGCAAAAGAAGGTGACACTGTCAAGTTCCAGTGCCAGGTTGAAGGAACACCTCGTCCACAGATCACTTGGTTCCGCCAAACTGCTATTATAAAGCATTCAGAAGACTTCCAAATATATTACAGCGAAGACAACGTTGCCACACTGGTAATCAAGGAGGTCTTCACTGAAGACGCAGGCTCGTTCACATGCGTAGCGAAAAATTCTGCTGGGTCTGCGTCTTCCACTACTGAACTGATTGTTCAGCATGCTACATCAGAACATGATTATACCTACGTGTCAAGGAAGAGCATGTCGAAAGAGTCGTCCTTAGCTGATATATTAGAAGGAATACCACCTACATTCTTCCACAAACCAGAAGCTCACTGCGTACCAGAGTTTTCCACTATCGAAATCGAGTGTGGAATGATAGCCTTACCTGAGCCGCACATTTTCTGGTACAGAAAAGGCCGAATACTCAACAGCAACGAGAATGTAACAATAAAGACAACGTCGAAAGGTTCCAAGTATCACTCCACATTGAGAATTGACAACATTCAACGTGTTCAGGAAGGAGATTATGAAATTGTGGCCAGAAATACAGAGGGAGAAAGTAGAATCTGCTGTTCTATCAAAGTTATTTCAGAAGGAAAACAATCTCCGGAAATTGTGGAACCACTCGTATCCAAAACTATCCGTAAGAAGGAACCGGTTACTCTGAAAACAGTTATAACTGGTAATCCTAAGCCGGTGGTTGAATGGTTCAAGAACAATGAACCTATAGAGCCTTCATTGGTAGAGCAAGATGAACACACTTACACATATACTATCAAGAAAGCGACACTCAATGATGCTGCCGAATATACTGTCAGAGCATCCAACCCATGTGGCTCTGCTGAAACTAAGTCTTATCTTAGTGTTGAGGGTAAAACAACAATTCATTTGCAAATGCTTTGGCAAATGATGCTTCATAAAATATATTAAATACTGCTTGGTAGTTGCTGAATAAATATTTTCATGGTGTATTTTTTATTCAATGCTGTATTCATTCTTATGTACCTGCATCTCTAACACAAGGCTTCAATTCTCACAATATACATGCTCCACTGAATAACCTTAATAATCTTAATTGTGAAGATATTTTTCTTTCAGTACTTGCTACTCATAAAATAGATCTAGCTACAATAATATTAAGCACAGCTTCAGTACCATTCAATACCTTCAACGAACGGAATAATTAATTTATAACTTATTTCCAGAATATACAGTCAATGAGGTTCCAATGTTCATTGAACGATTCGAAGAATTGGCAGTTCCTGTCAATAAAACCATACGTCTTACAGCGCGAGTGACTGGGAACCCAGTACCAGAGATATCATGGTTGAAAAATAATACACCACTTGAAGCAAGTGAAAGAATCCAAATGTCCTACGATGGAGACCATATTGAACTATTGATAACAAATGCAAATTCAGAAATAGATTCTGGAGACTACAAATGTATCGCCCAGAACAAAGTAGGGCAAGCTTCCCATGGTGCTAAAGTAACTGTTGAAGTGGATGAAGTAAAATTCACCAAGAAACTGGAAAAATCGTATCAGAGCATCGAACGAGAAACTTTGCAGCTTGTGTGCGAAACGTCTCATAAGGTTTCAACGAAATGGTTCTTCAACAACAAAGAAATAAGTGGAATGGACTATAGAACCGTCGTGGAGGAAGGAAAGACTCACAAACTCATAATCAAGAATATAACTGAGAAGGATAAGGGCCATTACAAATGCTCGGTGAAAAATACATCTACAGAAACAGTAGTCAACGTCATACCTACGAAACCAGAATTCACCAGAAGACTACAAGATCTTGAAATACCAGAACGCGAAATGGCGATTCTTGAAGTCGAAATTTCGTCAGATGCTGCAGATGTTGTTTGGAAGAAAGAAGGCTCTACAATAACAGAAAGTGAAAACGTAGAATTTGTTAAAGAAGGTGGATTGAGAAGACTTTTGATAAGAAGCACGTCAATTCACGACGAGGGAGAATATACTTGCATGTTAGAAGACGACGAGTGTAAAGCGGAAGTAAATGTTATAGAATTACCCCCAGAAATCATTACCCCTCTCCAGGACAAAACTGTTAACAGAGGAGACAAAACAGTCTTTGACATTGAACTTTCTAAAGGGGATGCTTTGGCCAAATGGTTCAAGGATGGAACTGAGATTCAATTCTCTGAACATATCCAGTTATCCATTGACGGAAAGAAGCAGAAACTGAAAATCTACAATTCAGAATTGACCGATGCCGGAGTTTATACTTGCGAGGTAAGGATTCCTATCTTTCTTCAATACCTATGGTATACATGACAAGATATAGCAATAGAGGAATTTGTGATGTATTCAACTTGTTTCCATCTCTTTTTTTTTGTTTACTTTGTTTTCTCATTCGTTCTATTTTTTTCAGGTCGGTCTACAGAAGTCCTCCGCCAACCTAACTGTGAATGAAGGACTATTCCATTTCAAGAGGCCACTTCCACCAATAACATTAATAGAAGAAAATTCAGAAGTTGAATTCTGGGTGGAATTGTCAAGAACTGACGTTGAGGTCGAATGGTACAAGAATTCCAAAAAAATTGTCCACTCCGACAAATACAAAATAACCTCAGATAAAACTATTAGAAAAGTGGTACTGAAGAAGACCACAATTGAAGACGAATCAGAGTATTCATGCCGTGCTACCTTCAAATCCGAGACTATAACCACCTCAACTCAACTGAAGATTGGAGGTAAGCAAAAAATTTGAGTCTATACATATAACAATTTCAATCATTTTCAAAATATAAATATAATCCGATTGGTGAATGATAAATCCTTGTTTCAAGGTAAACCATCACCACCAAGAGGACCCCTTCAAATATCTGGAATGTCCGCCAATTCATTCACAATGCATTGGGAACCATCTGAATACGATGGCCACTCTCCGATTATCGAATATATCGTTGAGATGAAAGATGTGAAAGCTCAAAAAGAATTCAAAAAAGCTGGGGCTACAAAAGGAGATGTCACCACTATACCCATCAATTACCTGGAAAAAGATCATGGTTACAGGTTCAGGATAACAGCAAGGAACAGTATAGGTGTCAGTGAACCTTATCTGCCGGAAGAAACCATTGTTGCTGGATCTAGAATCAGTGAGTAGTCCTTGGTTTTTCATTGATTGAAATGGAATTTAAATTCAAATAGCGCATATAGCATTTATGAATTAATTACAATTTAACTTCTCGAATATTCTTTTTCATTTCTGCTTTGCTTTAGGAATCAAATACCAGTTTGAAAAAACTGATGAAAGCTTTTACTGCTTACTTGGTATATTCCCCCCAGCTAAGTTTAAAACTAAGAGTAAGTTCATTGTAGTGCTGTTGTTGACGTTTAATTGTTCTGTGAATAAATTCAAATGTGCATTCATTTCGTATAAAATGTACAATCATAGCGTGGTGGCTATGGAAGGAGTGTGAACAGTCCCACTTCAAACCCCAATATTTGATCTCAAGAAATTCGACATTCTCCCAATTTTGCGACTACGAAACAACTTTTTCAATGTTCATCCATATGGAATGACATCATTTCATTTCAATGACTTTCTTACATGCTCTTTGGCAAACTATCGGACCAGAATAGATGCATAGAATACCTGATGGTGTCGTTTTGATCTACAATTTCTGGTCACGAATTTTAGTTAGGAGTCGTTACACCAGGGTTTCCATGCATCTATGGACTAGGTGATCTTTTCCCAGAACTTCAAAATTTGATTTACTTTTTTTCAACAGCTCCTCCATCGCCTCCAATCAACTTGACTGTGAAAGATGTATCAGGCCGCAGCGCCACCCTGTATTGGGAACCACCAGAAAACAATGGAGGTACCGAAATCACAGGCTATGTAGTCGAGAGGAAATTGGAATTTATGCCGAAATGGGAAAAAGTATTCACTTTGGAGTCGTTCACTCTTCAGTACACTTTCGAGAACCTCAAGGAGAAAAGCGACTATAGATTCAGAGTATTTGCAGAGAACGCTATTGGCTTGAGTCTGCCTGCTGTTACAGAAACCGTCCAGCTCAAAACCCACGCCAGTAAGTTGATTCTGCAATCCCAAATTTTCCTTCTCAGGCTATAGAGCTACTTTGAAACAATGTTTTGTTTCTTCACAGCATTGTTTCTTTAAAGCATTTATTTGAGAAGTAGGTGAAGTATCTGAAGCCTCGAAATCCCAAACTACAGAGCAATAAAAGAGTCTGCAGCTACGTTAATAATTGACCATATTCATAAGCTATACTCCATTCACAATTATAAAATCACAGCTCTGGCATTGGAAATTTTGACACATTCCACTCTGTATCGAAGTTATGACGTTTTTCAAAATATTTTTATGTTCCAAGTCAACACTATGTTGCCCTTTCTACATTCTTAGCGTATTTCTCAGAATGTGAATGAATTGGAAAAGATGTGATGGACGAAAATAATTAACGTTTATATGAATTGATAGAAAGGATTCCTTTTCTAGTTATTTGCATGAAAAGTACAAGAGATCACTGTTGAAATATATTATTTTTCGCCATGGAAAAAAATTGCATTGCTTTCACATAATTTTCAGATGCATGCTTGTGAAGATTTAATGTTTATTATCCTCTTGAACTGAAAGTTCAAGACTTGACGACATTTTATTTATTTGATCTTATGAACAAGGAGTAAAATATTCTGATTGTATAGTAATTTATTGGATTAAAAAATATTCATACATTACTACCACAGTAGGTTTGTACAAATAAAATGGAATAGGTCAAACATATGCTTCACATTTATCATTCACCTGTTCTAAAATAAGACACAAACTCCTGGAATATGGAAAAAACCGATGTATTCTGGTTCAATATAGCCTTTTTCTACTTTCGGCAAAGGAATGAAAGCTCCAGTGACACATTTCAATTCTACCTGAACCATATTTTCCGGTCGCTTCCGTTAGAAGATCGATAACGTGAAAAATTCATGTATTGTTTGTTCAAATTGGAATTTTAATCTGTTTGTATTGTGGTCGAGTTTTTGAATCATTTGGAATTAACTGACACCCCATGTAAAATTTTGATGGGTTTAAATTATTCACAGTGTATTTTACCTTTATTGTGAATAAATATTATTATTATTATTATAAGGAAGCCTTTCTTGTCCATTTACACATTCCAAATAAATTTTGAGCACCAAAATCGATACCGAAACTAACCAAACTTCTGGGGGACCGGAATTTCGTTTGAAATCTTTCAAAACGGCCAGATACCTAAAAAAACTTCGTTATCAAATGTGAAAAGGTCGATTAGTACTTACTTTCGCTTTATTTATGCTTATAAATCGATTTTTGGTCCAATTCAAATTTGCCGTTCGTACTCACGCCAAAACTCGTGAAAGGAAAAAATGACACTTGCACGAAACTTCTTCTGGACCTCTGGACGCCGAAGAACGGAAAAATAGGCGATTTCCTATCGATATTTCTCCCCAAAATCGCCGATCGATACGAACTAACAAAATGGGGAAAATCTTTGATACTTTTACTTTGATGTTAACAGAAAAACTGGCATCGTCGTTTTGTCATTAACCATATTTTATGTACGCGCACAGATTTTTCATCAGGTGCACCAATTCCTGAAAACGAAACCATGGCCAGAGTTGTGATTTTATAATTGTGAATGGAGTATATCGGTGGCAGCTTTTTGAGCGTTCTTGGGTTGGCAGCAATAATAATAATATGTCATCACTGTCATTACTGATTTGAAATAAGCCCGCCAATTCATTAACATTTAGGTTTCATTATATTCTTTATAAAATTTAGGTGTACACAAGATGTACTTACACCTTTTTAGCATCCATTTTTACCAAAAATTGTTTTCGCTCTATCAAAATAAATAGCACTTCAAAAATTGTAAACAATTAAAGACAATTGACATTAATGAGGTTTGACATTGAACATTGACATTGATGACACATTGGTAAGTGTTGGTACCAACCCAAAGATGCTCAAAAAGCAGCAACCGATAGCTATATCATTGTTTAAACAATGGCTATATGGTCAATTCTCGTAGTTACACATCTCTAATTTTCTGATCAAATTATTCTTCCAGCTGTTCCTTCACCACCCACTGCTCCTCTGGAAATAAGAACCATTGGACCAAATGCTATCGTTATCGAGTGGGGACTCCCAGAATCTGATGGCGGGTCCCCATTGCTCGGTTACAAAATTGCTATCAAAGACACCAAGAAGACCATGTGGATGGAAATCGGCAGAGTGAATAAGGGAGTCCTCAAATTCACCATCAGAGATCTACAGGAAGGACACGACTATCTGATAAGAATTTTCGCGAGGAACGAGATAGGACTTAGTGAACCTTTGGAATCAGATGAACCATTCAAGGTCCTTCCTTCAGGAGGTGAGTTATGACTTAGGGTCTCTCGTACAGCTCTCAAAAATCAAAATTTATTGCAGAAGCTGACCAAGAAGACTTCAGGGAAGTAACAGACAGAGAGCCAACATCGTACAGTACAGAAACTACAACCTCCTGGTTGCGAGAGAACAACATGGATGCAGACATATACACCTATGCCAGAGGAAAACTCTTGCAGCGCGACGAATATTTCTTCCGTATTTGGTGTTACGCAAAACAATTGTTCAAATAGAAAGATGAAGAAAACGATGTATATAATTGTTATTTTAATATTTAAATCTACTTATCAATTTGTTATACCTAATTTTTATATATCTACGATTGACCTATTGGGACGTTGAAGTGATAAAATTTTGATTCTAGTCCCAAAATTTGATCCTTACTGTGATATGATTATATCAAATAATGGACAGGAAAATTATTCCTCTAACAATTGGCGGTCTTTGTAGAGACACCAATGACAAAAACTTACCCTATTCGATATTTGTTTTATACGTATTATACTACATGTATTTACTGTTTTGAATGCAGCACTAGCGATTTATTTGTATTTCTGAAAGTTCGTGAATCCTTTAAGCAATATCATAAGTCAAAGTATCGTTTTGAGAGGTTGGATAACATCTGAGAGAAAATATAGGTGCAGAATATCATCAGAACCATTTAAATCCAACCACTTAATTGATATATCGATTGCAATAGTTCGAATTTGAAATAAATAAAAATAAACATTGAAATTGAGTTTTTCATTTCGCTTTGAAAAGTATCCTTCAAGATCACAATACGAAATTTCAGAGACAGATCAGTTTTCTCTGGAAATATCAACACTTCTACGTTGTCACTGACACGCCATTCATTTTAACCAAACCACTTGATTAGGAAATCTAACGACCTGTCAATTTTTTTTAGGTTAGTGCTGGTGGCTACACAGTAGACATTAAAACCGTTTATTTGCTTTATGCTGAAATTTTTCTGATGTTTCTATTCAATATTACTCTTTTAAATATCAGACCAGTGAAAATTATTCAAATTAAGTGCATTTTATTGAAAAAAAATGCCGTAAATGTGTGCCAAAGTTGTATTTGCAAGTCGTTCAAATTAAGAGGATTTTCTTGAATATTGTGGAACACCCAGTGTGTGTAACTTGGTGTATTATCCACACATTAAGTGACTTACCAGGAAACGAAGGGAAATTTGGTCATCAAGACTTGAGAAAAAAAAGATAAGAAACTGGAATGAATATTTCTTGTAGACACTGAAATATAGTAATTTACGTAACAAGTCCGGAAAATAGGGTTTTTTGGACGAATAGACAAGATTCTAGGACGAGCCGGAAGCGAGTCCTGGAAGTCTGTGAGTCCAAAAAAACTATTTTCGGGCGTGTTGCGTACAATATTTTATATATTTTCGGCAAACGTGTAGAATAACAAACCCATGAGACGACACATTTCTTTATTATACATTTTGATTCTTATTTGACTTAAACAGAACAGAATTGTCATCCGTTATTTCGTTGCTATTGTGATCATCATATCAATGACAACCGACATGATTTTTTCCGGACTAGGCCGGGAAATGCTAGTTTCTCAAAGAAAAAGCGTCCGGGAAGTGGGTACATCCCGGACGGTTGCCGAAAAAGCAATATTCAGTTCATGTTAAATGCAAAACATAAAATGCATTAGATAATAAAATTCCTCGTTTTAACCGCAAACCAGTGACCTGTCAGAAACATTTCGAGGTTAACAGTGGTGGAATAATCACGTGGTATGGATTTCCTAATTGACATATTACTGGTCGCTGATTTTTCGTAGAAATGTTCACTTTCTTCGAGTCTTGATGACTGCTGACCAAATTTTCCTTCATTTCCTGATAAAACGCTTGATATTTGGACAATGCAACAAGTTAATCACAGTGGGTGTTTGGTGTTTCAAAATATTTAAGAAAATCCCGTTAGTTTGAACGATTTGCACATATCCGACTTTGGCGAAGACTTACGGCATTTTTTAATAAAAATGCACTTAATTTAGATTTTTTTTCCGCTGATTTGATGTTTTCGAAAGAAAGATTGACTGAAATATCAAAAAATGTCTCCGTAAATCAATTTTTCAAGCAAATAAAAGTTTAATCCCTATCGGTTGCCACCAGTACTAACCTCAAAAAATATTTGACAGGTCGTTAGATTGCCTAGAGTGGGGTTGGATTCCTTTCATTTGTATAAAATTAGGGTTCCAGGTTCCAGCAAAGAGCTTCATTTACCAACAGAAAATTTTATTTTCAAAATATAATTTATACATTTATCTAGTTAACATTTTTTACTTTGATGCATAATCACAATATTTAAAATACTTAAAAAATTAAATGCCTATACTATAAAAATAATATGAACGAGTATTGAATGAAACTAAACTGAAAGTCCAGCTTTTTGACGACATTTCTGCATAAGAGCCCTAAGGATGAACTGTTTTCTCGATAGAGTTCTAACTTGGCGAAGAAACACATCAAGATCGACCACTCCACAGCGTAATGCTTCTCCCATATAATATATAGCATCTTCCAGAGCTGCTTCTTCAGCGAAAGCATTCAACAATCTGAAACGCATTTTTTAAGCTGAACTATTTCATAGAGCACACAAGGAAGAATCACAAAATAAACCAATTATTCAAGGACTCAATATTTTTCGAATTAAAACACATGGTGCCAACTTTAGAAATTGTTGATTAAACGTTTTTTCTGGATATAGAAGATGTACTTACTGTTTGTACAAAGGGGCAGTTGTTGTTACAGCTTCGTCCACATCTATTGGTTCTTCATTACTTATTCTTTCTATAGCCTTATCAAGTTCCTCCTCTTTATCTTTCAAGAGTGCTATATTTTTATCCAGATCATTCTGCAAAAAAATCAAAATTTTTCCATATTACGTTCTCGAACAAGAAAAATTAATAACTTACCTGCTCCTTCTCTAATTTGCTCAAAATAACATCCAATTTAGCCTTGCCTTGCTTCAACTCATCTTGTGTCCTCCTCAAAGTGTCCAATTCTGCCTGATTTTGTTGAAATAGTTCCTTCATCCTCCTCAACAATTTATCTTCTATCGCTGATAACAAGGATACTCGAATATGTTCATCTTTGATTGTACCTGTTCCCCCAGGTGTTGACACCGAGTTTACGCTGGGAAAACCACCAGGCGTTGGATAGCCCTGATAGGGAGTAGGATACGGAGGTGGATAACTTCCCGTCGATTGCGAATTTGAAGGGGGATACCCAGGGTATCCTGAGTAGCTTGTTTGGGGGTAAGGAGGATTACCACCATAAGGCATGTAACTTTTGCTACCGTAAGCTGAAATGAATGAAGTGGTACTGTGTTGTTCGAACAAATTCATTATTATGTCCTAAATATAATATTCACTTAAAAGCAACTCAATTCGCTCTATATTTAATATACTCACAATTTATAGGAAACGATGCCTCTTTATTCTGGGGTTTCGCAAACACCGGAGGTTGCTCTCCAAAAGTTACAATCATAACTTGAATCAGACCCAATAAATCTGAAGTATTCTGAAAGATCACATATGTTACGGAAATTCTATAACATAAACTTCATGTTTTGATTCTTAAATTCTTAAATTGATTGTCGATAAATGTTAATATCCTTTAATATTGTTCGATAAATACATACAGGTTTCCAATCATGAAGATATGGTAAATATATCTTTCCATTCTGGTCAACAAACATTGAAACTTTTATTGACATGTCCGGTGTAGGGTTAACAAAGCATATAGGCGCATTATTTGGATGTGTGTCCATTAACCATATACAAACAGGAATGTTGTAAATCGCCCCTTTGAACCTCACAGGTATAGTGCCCCTTAACTGCACCAACTCCATTGGAGTGCCATCGTTAAAAACTAGCAGAAATTTTTTTTAAACATCACAACCTAAATGATCAATATTAACCTACCATAAAAGTCTTTCAATACTTGTAAACCAGGATAATGAGTTGTAACATTCAATATTTCTCTCAGTGTAGCTTCTAGATTTCTGTACTGAAATGATGAGCAATTAATGGAAAGAAGAACTTTGGAGAAAATCTTACTTTGAACAGCCACATTCTTATATCGCATTCGTCAGCTGTTGCCATTTTGCTGAATAAGGAGAAATTCTTGGAGAATTTTCAACTAAAGAAATTTTCAATCTTGTTTTCGGAGTGATCTCAGAGATCTGAACAGTGTCCTTAATTCTTGTACAAGATATTAATCATTATTGTTTTGATAATCGCTCTTTGACACTGACATGTTCATATTTTGACAGTGACATAAAATAAATAATAAACAGTCCTACCAAACGCATTCTCCAACCTTAATATCCCTACTGCTAATGTCAGATTATCTGCTAATGCCCTCTTTACAAATGAAATGAAATTTCCGAAATGCTGGAAGGTTTTTTCCAGTTTTTTCGGAATGATCTCAGAGATCTGAACAGTGTCCTTGATTCTTGTACAAGATATTAATCATTATTGTTTCGATCATAAGGTTTTGATAATCGCTTTTTGACACTGACATGTTCATATTTTGACAGTGACCACCGTGGACAGTGACATAAAATAAATAATAAACAGTCCTACCAATCGCATTCTTCAACCTTAATATCCCTACTGCTAATAAGCGCGTTCGGCAATGACATCCGACTGGTCGGATTGATCTGAACCGTTCGTTTATTACATCCAGATTGAGGGGAGTACACATCTGGACCGTTCGGCAAAAAAATCTGATCAATCGGATGTAGATCTTTTTGCTCGCTGTATTTCGACGGAGCAAACGGATTTTTTCAACAGAACAGAAACAGAAATTACTTTTCTGCATTTGTCAATGGATTTTAACTGCATTTATGAGTTTCCTGCTTCGAATATTCTTGAACGGTCTGTTAAAATTTCGTGTCTTATGTTATTTGTTGTGTAGTAATAAATAAAAAATGTCGTTTGATAAAAAAATAATGATTTAAAATATTGAATCATTTCAACCAAGGGGTAGAAGTGTTGAGAGCTATAACGAAAGAATTGAAATAGAATCCAGACTACCTCTACGGCCGAATAGACCTTTAATCACTAATTTAATATCTGACAAACAGAAAAAACGATCTGAAAGCTCCGTACCGTTCGTTTATTACAGAAAAATCTGACAAATCTGTACAATCTGTGATCACGTGACTAAAAAATCCGTCCGCTCTCGGATGCTAATGCCGAACGCGCTTAATGTCAGATTATTTCTGCTAATGCCCTCTTTACAAATGAAATGAAATTTCCGAAATGCTGGAAGGTTTCAGCGAGGAACATTTCCAAAATTGCATAAAAGAAATAGTGAACTTATCAGATGAATATCAAGATGGATGGCAATTACATCAGAGTGAAAAAACCAAGTCGAGCTACATAACGAAAAAATGTATTATTAATTTGGGATTGAATGATGATAAACCCTTTGATGGTATAGTCACTTTTGAGTATCATGTTGCTTACCATTCCAGTTACTGCGTTCCTATACTAGCTTTCAAAGTTTGGAAACAAAATGGAACATTCTTGAGTTTGGAAGAATTCTGGAATTACAATTCTAATTTCAAGAATAACAATATGTACGATACCCTAACGCAACAAGACCATCCTGTTTTACAAAGACCTTTTTTGACCCTTCATCCATGTAGAACACATGAAGTTATCAGGCCATTTATTTTACATAGTAAAAACCCTGTTATTTCTTGGTTGTCTACTGTGGGACCTTTTGTACACTTAGAGCTATTTCCAGAATATATCAACCTTTGTTAATTAGTGTTATACTGATAACCTGTAGTTCTCCCGAGCAGACCCCTCAGAAGCTTAATACGAGTATCAGTTGTCCTGTGTAGGATTTGTCAGTATGTTCCTAAGCCAGCTTAGGTACAGCCATTTATATCAAATATTTGAGTTAATAAACAAGCACTAAAGCGATGTTCACAATTAAGTATATATGGAAGAATAAAATTACATAGCAATTTGCAACAGTATAGATATGTACAAAATACTAGAAACTTTGTTCAGTCCTTGTTTCAAGTTTGAACAAAAAGCTTAATTCAATTTGAAGTCATTGATGCATTTATGTGAATTATACTATTTTTTCTATTATAATATATATAATGAAGAGTGCTGTTTGATTTCCACCTACCGCTTCAATGAGAGGAAACATATTTCAGAAGGTTTTGAGAACATAAAACACCATGTACTTATATCAAATATTTATTAAAGTAAAAGTTCCATAGCCTCGGTTTCTCCACCTGAAAATGAAATTCAAGAATTAATACTTCCTTACATGATTCAAACGAAAGTCGTCCATGAATTAAAATAGTAGAGAAATTATGATCCAATATGAGCCCCCAAAAGTCACAATACTGATTAAAAATCATTTTCTTCAATTAATACACTCAATAGGTGTTGTAGTCAGAAAAAATTGAAATTTAGGTGATGGAAACTTACACTTTTAACGAAGCCTTCTTGCTTCTCTCTCAGATTCAAGTAGGGTGAGGATGTCGCCTTCTCTTACGGGTCCTTTAACATTTCTAATAATTTGACGATTTTGTTCCCCCAGAAACTCAACTTTGACCTGGGTACACTGCCCTTGGGAACCAGTACGGCCCAAAACTTTAATCACTCTAGCAAGCACAACAGGTTTATCCATTTTGTATTTTTAGAAAGCAAATTCTGATGCTTTAGATCAGGAATCACACGTGTATTGTATTTAGTTAGGTTAGGGTTATTATGAGCACAGAACATATAAATAACCATACGCATAGAGTCATATCAAAACTATTTTATTTCTATGACCATAAGGGTGAGTTCGAACTTCGAACTTTTAAGTTGCGTCTCAAATTTCAAAATGAATGCCATTACAATAATTATTTAAGATTAGAGTTCAATTTTAGGCATTTCCAGCTCTGAGCTGAGGCCTAAAATATAAATTAAAGAGGACTGGAAATGATCTTTTATTAAAATGTACACAATAGAAAATAATCACATTTTTATAAAAACTAGCAATATTCATATTATACATTTGGTAAGAAAAAATTTAAAAACCTAAAATTTCATAAAATATTTATTTGGACATAATAGTTTTGAATTGGGCCTGGAAAACATCAGATCACATTTCGCATAAATAAGCAAATTTCCAAAAAACATATTGATGAATGCCTGGAATGATCTTATAATAAATACAATACATCACCGGCATAGAGACCCAATACATCAAATAAACATTTCATTGGTTTAATTTCATGTACCTATGTTTGTTTTTTTTTTTTAAATTGTCAAGTTTTTCAGAAACCAGAAGAAGTAACTTGGAATGTAATCCTTTAAGTCCATGGCATTTTACATCATGCCGTTCCAACAGATTTTCTATCATTGTATCATCAAAATCAAATTTAAAATTTTGAGCTGCAAGTGCTTTCTCCAACCATAATTTTACAATTGTTCCATCGAGATAGTTGAAACTATTCAAATAAAACTTGTCGCCTAAATGTCCTAAATTGTCTTTAATCAAATCTGGATTTGTTAACGATCCAGATGAATTACCCAAACAATCTTCAGTCTCCAGGTTGAAAATAGTCAAAATGAGAATACTTGAGTGCTTTCTTGAGAAGGTCATTCCAACAAATATCTTTAGTATTTCTATATCACTTAGTTTGAGATCATCAATGACTATCACAAAAAACTTAGAATAGATTAGCTTCCTATGAAGTTCTTTACGAATTGAGCTACTCTCATTACATAAATCTTGCAAATCAGAATTCTGAAAAACTTTAATTGAGGATGAACTTATCTCTTTACTCAAAATATTGATAAGATGAGATTTGCCTACACCAGTTGGACCTACTAGACTTGTTAAAATTTTTTTAGGAGGTTCGTGATGTAGGTACCTCAAGCTATCAATGAGCGTTGCAATTGAAGAATCTTGGTTCAAAAGATTGATTTGTAACTCTGTCTGCACCTTGTCAATAGGAATTGGTGCATTATGGAAAACTATTGGGACCATGACTGCTATGAAAGCAAAAATCGAAAGAACTATGAGCATATTTGTAAATCGAAAAAAATTGTTTTGTTTTTCACCTTTGGTGGATTTACTGATGTTATACTTCTTTATTTTCGTGCTTTTGGGTTTTTTCACTTTAGATTTCACTTCTGAATTTGAATTCTTTAGACGGTCATTGATTTCTACAGGTAACTTTGAAGACTCATTCCCTTTTGTAGCTGGTTGTTCTGCAAAATGAGTAATTGAACATAACAAGAACATTTTTGGTGAAAGTTCAACTAACGCATCTGATATAGGTGAACTAGTACTTTTTCAAAAGTTTTGATTGCGCCTATTATACCTGATTTTGAATATTAGCAATCAATTTGTGAGCATTTGTGCATATAAATCAAATAGTATTCTATATCTATGATATAAATTTACAATAACCTAACCTAATCAAAACAAGTAACTTGAAGGTTAGGTTGTGTAAAGTAAACTCAAGCCTAATTTTTGGATTGAATCAAGCATATTATTCTATTATACGTGAATTATTACTGTCGTAAACGAGAAAAAGAATTACATGATTTGTGATTGTGTGCACTTTATATTTAAAATTAATAATCTTAATAATCAGTTGACTCACTGCTTGGAACCGTTGGAAGTTGAGCGTATTTACTCAATTCAAATCGTGATTTCAATGCACTACCATGATAAATTTCCTGCTTGTAAGAATATTTGATAATAATAGCTTCTTCGTTTATTGTATCTTCGTCGTTTTTTAATGTTACGATGGAATTTGAAACCTCAGACATACTTTGTAAATATTGCTGTTTCCCTATGAAATAAATATGATTTTAAAATTTTAAACACAGATGCTTAGAGACCCTGGTGCAATGAACTAAAAATCGAAGATTGTAAATCAAATCTGCTTAGTTAATCCCATAGAATTATAAATATAGAATTTGAGCGTAGTGTCTAATAAGTATACAAAAGTGTGGCAATCGTTCCCCTTAAATCCAGGGTCAGTCATCGCTAAACGCATGCCTAGGGAGAATAGAAGGGACATGTAATTATGTATCCATGGATACCATATGTGGCTCGATACAAACAGAGACAAATAAAGAAACTGCATCCGCTGATCGCCACCACAGACTACATGATCGCCACGATGCCCCTATGTTCCCACTCTCCGTTATCGCACATGCTCAATAGTCTCACTGACCCTAGGCATAGCCCTTTAGATGTTTCACTTTTAATTTCAAGGATCAAATTATAGGTATAGAATTATGTGGTTAATCCAGAGACAACGTTAATCTATGCTCCTGATCAAAGATTAGAGTAGATTTTTACTTCCATGAGATTTTTAATCTTTGCTCCTTGTAGTTCGAGTCCTAGTTCCAGAATTATCCGCAATATTTCATGGTCGTGGCGCTATTGCGGTAATGAAAAAATAGCGCTACCCCTTTCGGGAGAAATGGAAAGTATATCCCAATCTCAGATTTTCTGTCGACAAGAAAGTCTTACGGGTCGTTTATACTGGCCCGTAACTTAAACTTTTTCCCTTACCCTAAGAGTTGAAACATAGAAATTTCATGCTATGGTTTATACTCGAACTTTAACTTATTCCCTTAAAGAGAACAAATTTTAAGGGCATAAGTTAAGGGAATAAGTTACGGGCCAGTATAAACGACCCTTTAAACAAAATCTAATCAGTACCAACAACAGGTATTTTCCAATTAATCTTTGATTCGATCAATTTCGATTACCATTCAAAGAACATGAAAATAAAGGTTTCTGATGATTCGTTGATAGAACTAGGAAATAGGAAGCTGACAGTCAAGACGAATCATAGATTGATTAAGATTATCCTTCGAAGAACACGAAAATATTGATTTCTGATGATTCGTTAATTGTAACTATTGGAAATAACATGACGATGACATGAGATTATTTTTTCTCGAGGTCGGTGAAAAAATTGTAAGCAATCTTAGCAATCAAATAGATTCCAAACGAAACATGAAATATTCTTTTTCAAATTACAGCTGTCAATATCTCCATAATCTATCTACCAGAAATTTGAATTGATCTTAATACCTTTATTATTGTATTTAATTTCCTAATTGTACATTTTTATCATAATTATTTTTCAATTTTATTTATTCATTATTATATTGTATTTAATTGCATGGCTAGTAAAAAAATATTATTACTAATAATTATACGTAGAGCTCTCGTGGAGAGAAAAATGGACTTATAACCAATTATATAAACACTGGAAGAATGGTACTCATCTGATGGTCTTCTGGTTTAGAGTTGATGTAGTACGAATTAAAGTCATTTTCTCAGGGAACGAATTCACACCACCAAGACTGGCTTTCACGATTCGGTTTACGAAGTGATGATCGATGAGAAAGGGTTTGGACTTTTGGAGAGGTCCAGGCGGACTAGAGCGACTCAATTTCGCCCGGGAAGTTGTGCCTTTTCAAGGCGTATTAATAATGTGCTGGAGAGGGGGATATAATGATCGGTCGCCGTATCCCTCTTATTAGCGTTGAACGAACAATGACTGGTGCCATCTACGTAGAAAACAGCAATGATCTAATAATTGTTCCTTTCCGCAACGAATTTGGGGATAATTTCATTTATCAGGATTATTAGTTATTAAGCCCCACAACTTTGCAAATGAAGGGTTCGAAATATTCTTCAAGAGAACAAAATATCCAGAGAATGAACTGGCCAGCAAACTCACATGACATGAATCCAATTGAAACCAAAGATTTTCTATCAAATATATTGCAGCTGAAATGGGAGAAAATATTCATCTCATTTCCAGAACATATAGATATTTTATTTCCTGAGAAACCTAGGGGGGTAAAGCTTTTGACGATGCGTGTATGACCTTTAAGCATTTCTACACTAGATGCTCCTCCGAAATTCGTTTAGTATGTCACGTTAACATGCTGCGTTATCGGCTTGCCTGACAGAAGGCATGTAGGCATCGAGAGTCGAGACTTTTGTGAGCAGCGGAATCCCCTTCAGGGATACCGACCTGTTACTCATCGATATCAACTTTTCATAACATTGCATATAGACTGAAAAGAGATGCCGGTATAAAACACCTTGCCGCTACTGTCACCCGTTAGTTTGGTAGACTTCTGTCTGCAGACCAGCTTTTGTGCCTAGTAGAGCTTAGTAGAGGGTGTTTGCGATCCATTTACGGTTTTACGGTGAGTCTGGAAATATAGTCATAGTTATTTATGATATCGTTTTCATTAAATCGTTGTAAAATTTTGATCGAATCTGTAAATTTTGTTGAAATATGCACAACTAAACCAAATCCCTTTTTTTCACGGTACGAAAGTTTGAAAAAAGATAAATTATTTATTCTTTATTTGGTTAGTGCTGAAATTTTGGCGAATCGACTCTATTCAGCGTGTAAGCCTAGACTATTTTCGACTCTAGGAATGCCCTAATTTCATCAGGCACTTTTTACGACAATTTTCATGGTTTTGATGGTTTAGATTATTTCTGGAAAACAGTACGAGATGAAATGTATGTTTTTTTCTTGAATTCCGAAGAGTTTTCAGGTCTGCAGTTTTACGGATATTTCTACAGGTGATCCGAAGGAAATTGCGATTTTTCGAAAATGTCCCTTGAAAAAAAAGGTCAATAATTCCATTTATTCAAATGTCATCTCCTAAATACAGCTAAATAATGCCAAGTGGAGTATTTCTAAATCAGCATCTCATGAAGATTCAGAATATTATATAAAAATAACTTCAGCCGTTCTAGTACCACCAGAGGGATATAAATATATAATAATGTTTCTTCTATGAAGTTACAAAAATAAATACCTCAAGTGTTTCTCTGTAATCAAAGTTTATTTTAAACTTATTATTTACAGTAAATACAATAAATGTTACCTGTAATCAAAGAAACGACATTTAAGTGTATTCTTTGATGATGTAACTTCTTATAACTCAAAATTAGAAAAACAATAACTTTGACAATCAATTATTAAATGACATCAGTGATCTATTTAAAATCATGTGAAAAATAATAATTCCATAGAATCAAATGAATGATATTTCTTTACATCTCCCCTCCAAAGAGAAAAAAAATTTTTTTCAACAAAAAATTTTTTTTTTTTTTTTTAATCATTTTCCCTAAGAACTGATCAGCCTGTTGGGTTTGGAATGAGTTTCGATATGTGGAATAGGTTCGATTCTATTTTTCTGTGTCCTGTATCTATTTCATAAATAGATTTTGATAATTTGTTCAAAACTTTGTATGGTCCAATTTTTAATTCCTCCAATTTCTTTCGGTTCAACCGATTTCCATTTTCTACAAAAACTAAGTCTCCAACATTGAATTCATAATTTCTCCTCTTTTTATCGAACAATTTCTTATTGTAATTGTGAGATTTAATAGTATTTTCCAGAGCAATCTTTCTATCTTCAAACAAATCGCGTTGTGTTTTTCCTTGATATAATTCCATTGGTAAAATTGTAACATTTTTTCCTTCCATTAAATATGTAGGTGTAAAACCTGTGATCGTATGTTCGGTTTCATTATATTTTTTTATACATTCATGTGCTATTGTTGTCCATGCAGATTTCATCCGTTTTTCATTCATTCTACATCTTATTTTATTTATTTCACCAAAAAGGTCCTCGGTTTCTACCAAGTTTTCTCTATCTATCTTATTTAATATAAATCGTGGTAAACCTGCTGCTATGAGATCAATTAAAGTTCCTGTGTCTATGGACATTCTCACCTCCAACAAAAGTTTCTCCTTCTTTGTAGCATAGCTCAGCAATGAACCTTCCGTGTATTTAAAAGACAACGCATATGTCACCGGGCTCCATCCTTTGTTAACATATGTTTCACAAAACTTTCCTCTCCATATTCTCCATTCCGAATTCACAGTTAATTTCATTTTCATCGAACTATACCAGTCCAAACATGGTCCTTCCAGAAACCATCTGAGAATTTCAATTTTCTTCTCATCCTCTGTTACTTCAAACCGCTCACATTCCCTTTCAAAAGAATCCATCCATTGATTCGCATTGGGGTTTTTGCTCGTAAATTTTTCAATGATAAACTTTTCTGATAAATATCTCAAATTTTGGCGTCCGGTATTTTGTTCTTTTTCTACTAGCTTCTCTAGTATTTGCGTGAGTTTATCAGCACTTTTTGCTTTCGAAACATTCAGATTTTCTTCTGCTTCAATTTCTTCCAAAAAACAATCACCAAATTGCATATTTCCATTATCATCTATGTAGGTATCTTCCAATTCTTTTGTTAAATTAATCCAAATTTTTCTTGTTTGCCATCTCTTCTTGAGTGTACTACGCACTTTTTTATATGCATCTGCAGCAGTAACAGCTGTGTGAAGATTTGCTGATATAAAAAAAAAATTCTGAAATGTTAAGAGTATCGATATATTGACACAATAAAGACTGGTCCTCTGCCATTTTGGAATTTTTTCGGAATTCCACAGCATATCTGAATCAAGCACTGAAAAATATAAATTTTGGACAATCTCGGTTATACTTCGAAAACGAGGTATTATACAGGGTGGCCAAGAGATTGACGTCAAAAAGAAAAAAACAGGTCCCTCGTGTCATGGGCTATTCGAATCACCCCCATGTATGTTATGCGAACAGCTAAGAGAGAACAGGGTAGGTTTTATGCGATTAAAAGAAAATTTTCTGAGAAGGTGTAGAATGTGTATTGAGGCTAGAGATGGCCACTTTGAAAACCTACTGTAAATTTTATAAACAAATTTCTTTTTATTCACATTATGATGTGTGATTTATTGCCATACCTTTTTCTTTTTTTTATCTAGAACTTTTCTTGACCAATAAAGCTAATTTTCATTAATTTTCAGCATTTTCTATCATAACTTGAAAAATCTTAAAATGGCAAAAAATAATTTTGTAGTAAATGTGTAGTTCTTTGATTTTTTCCACCTCGATGACTTTGAAGGCTAATTCTAGCAAAAGTAGAGTGTGAAGTACCATTTTTTATCAATGATTCTAAAAGCTGACTGTTGAGCGCAGTTTTTAAGCATACTAAGAAACCGTGAATTAGCCTTTTTGCATTTTTAATTTTGATTCGAAAATTCAGATCATAATCCAATTCACGTAACTTTTTCACTTGAGACCAACATTTCCATAATTTTTATCAAAGTTACGAATCTGGTTATTTTATGTATAAAAGTACAATTCATGGAGATTAAGTTACAAAAAAATTTCACAGAGAAGTCTTGTACTTTTTCTTTAGTATCTTTTTTAAGATGGTCAAGTAGAAAATTCTCAAAGTTCATAAAAAAATTCATAACTCGAAAACCGTGAAAAATCGCATAACATACATGGGGGTGATTCGAATAGCCCATGACACGAGGGACCTGTTTTTTTTCTTTTTGACGTCAATCTCTTGGCCACCCTGTATACTGAGGCACAAATTTTTCTCCCGATCTCATCCATATTCCATGCCACCATACATTATCTCTATTACAATCTTCCGAGGAACGAGTTTTTTGATTGTATGTTTCTTAAGTTCATCCACAAGTCACAACAAGGAATGAAACACGAAGCAAATGTCACGTATACCATCGTAAGAAGCCTCCAACCGTCCAATCGAAAATAAACTTTAAAGAAATTATAAGCACTGTGCAGACATTCCAAAATACAGGTGTGATGTAGGATGTAGGTATCCTCTGTTATTCTTAGAATCCAGGCCCGTAAAAGCTGTACCATTCATCGGATATGAGATTTATTGGGAATTCTCGACAAATGAAAATTAAAACTTGAAAAATTTCAAGTGAGCTGTTTCTAAACGGTTTCAGTGAAAGCTTAGGCTTCCCATCAGTGAAAGCCTTTTCAGAAGCCGATAGCTAATTCCAGATATCAGTCCCTACATCTGAACAAACAAGTTTTATGGTATGCATGGATATACCTAGATCACATGATTAATGGAAATGGCATATCTCTTAAAACCCTCTTAAGCCACAACATAGTGTCCTGACCATATGCCGCAATAATATCGATTTCAATTAATTATCGTAGATTCGTGAATCCCTTCAGAGAAATTATTCTACTTTTACATGGAAGGAAAATACCCTTTCATTAACTAGATCTGCGTTAACTCTTGTCGGCACCAGAGGGTCAATTTTATGACAAATTCAAAGGTGCGAAACATTGAAAAATGTATTCAGGAAAAATTTAAAAGTCGGTCGACTCGTTATTGAATGATGAATTGCCTCCACCAGTGAAACGCAGTGTAGACTTTGATTCTTCACTATTTCTTCGAGCATTCATCACTGAATATCTTTCGAATGTAATATGTTCGGAGTGACACCAAATAAAAAGTCACTGAGGCTGGGGTCTGGCTAACGAGGAGGTCAGAAAATTGTTACACCTGACCCATTGTTTTTTATTTGCGGATATTACAGAGATCTAAGCTACGCCCTAGAAGCTTTTAGTGAAGATAATCTGCGTGTCCTTGCTAGTATACTTATTACTTAGGTTTATTCGATTTAATTCGGGAACGTCTTTTTGAGAAAGCCATATGGGAGGCTTCATCTAAATTAATTCCATACTGTCATGCAATTTATTCTATTTTTATAAAGTTGGACCGTTATTATCTCGCGCATATCCTGTAAGAAGTTTATGTGATAATATTTACACGAGTAGATTCGAAATCAGTTTGGAAATTTCGAGCAGTGAAGAGTGGTGATTCATCATGTCGTCTAATCTCTGGTGGCACAGTGAAGACTCGGTATTTTTTATATTATCAATGTGTATTTTTAGTTTATGCAAAAATTTTTCGTGTGCAATTCTAATCCGTTATTAATTGAATCTTTTTTTTTAGGATAGGAAGATGACCGATACCAAAAAAAATCTTCTCTCTGAGATCTCAACGCCTACACTTGACTCAAATGATAAAATCACCATTGTTGGGGTGGGTCAGGTCGGAATGGCATGTGCTTTCACTATTTTAACTCAGGTTGGTAATGATTTATTTGATTTTAATATACCTACATGTATACTCCATTCACTTTTATAAAGTATACCGGTTGGCCATGGAATTCTGACACATTTCACCGTGTATATTTTAAAAATGTTAGGTTATAGTCATTCTTCTGTCAGTCGAACAAGCAACGTTGCCATTTCTACATATATGTCGTAGGAATTAGGTATTTAACAAAATGTTCATTTACTTCTGGAAAATAATGAATGTAAGAAAATTATCAGGGTTACTTTTAGAATGCGCAGATTTCAATTCTACAATTCTAAATAGCACTTCCTGATACTTTGCCTCTGCTTTTTCGAAACTACCTTCGGCGTTCTATACCTTTTCAACTTCAAGTTGAGACTAATCACGATCAAATTGGGATTAAACAAATTCAAAATGAGAATATGCAACTTCAAATTGGTAAACGAAATCGAATTGGGAATAAACACATTCATATTGGCACTAAACAATTTCATATTGAGAAAAGTCATTTCCACTTAAATTTGATACAAAAATATTGTCAAATAATAAATGTACCTTTTGATCAGATTTTGAGTGTTTTGTGTTATAACTTATTCATTATGAAATATGAAGAGGTGCATTTAGAAGAGAACAAGCAAAAGAATTTGTGCGGAACCGCTCACGTGCTGCCTATAATATTAACCAGTCGCATGTGGTGTTGGTAGTAGATAATGATCCTCGTCAGGCAGGATTAGAGGAGGTCTTTAAGGAACCAGAATTTCAGGACAATAATCTACTCAGACTCAGTCCTTACAGTCCAATGCTGAACCCTATAGATTTTGCGTGGTCAAGTTTTAAATCTGGAGTTAAAAGGGCAATGTCTTACAAGGATGCCACAGATTTTGCCTGGTGATGAAAGGACAAATCTTCCTCAAAACCAGTTCCGCTTGCGTGAATTGGAAATTATATTGCGTGATAATATAAATACAATAAATATCAGCAACTGTGCGCGATATGTAGCACATATACTGCGATATTTTCCTGATGTTTTAAAGTTAGTTGATATGGTTGTGTGATTTTCATTGTTGAAGAAATATTTTTATTTATCGTATCGGTTCTCACATTTATCAACTTGTTCATAAAATATATTAAGTTTATCAACACCTCTGCATTGTAAAAAAAATAAAAATAAATTTTTTCCTCATTTGGATTCTTAGTTACTTCAGAACAATTCTCTTGAACTATGAAATAAAACGGAAAATGACTTTTCTCAATATGAAATTGTTTAGTGTCAATATGAATGTGTTTATTTCCAATTCGATTGTGTTTACCATTTTGAAGTTGCTTATTCTCATTTTGAATTTGTTTATTCCCAATTCGATTTCGTTTACCATTTTGAAATTGCATATTCTCATTTGGAATTTGTTTAATCCCAATTTGAATGTGATTAGTCTCAATTTGAAGTTGAAAAGGTATAGTTTCCAGGCTTGATAATTAATAATGAGAAATGAACGTCGGCAACGTCTACGAGATTTATTCATTGACGTAATTGATGAACTCTCAACCCTAGAACTTTCAGCAATTCAGCATTCACACTTCATTTCATTATAAAAGCTTATTTTTTGTAGGGAATATCTAGTGATGTGGTGTTGATTGATGTTGATGAAAATAAACTGAAAGGAGAAATGTTGGATTTACAACATGGTTCGTTATTTTTGAGGAATCCCAAAGTCGACGCAGGGACAGGTAAATAAACATTTCTAGTGTACAAT
The DNA here is from genome assembly GCA_910592335.1 of Adalia bipunctata. NCBI lineage: Eukaryota > Metazoa > Arthropoda > Insecta > Coleoptera > Coccinellidae > Adalia > Adalia bipunctata. The sequence goes on along the minus strand of OU342948.1, from coordinate 5,085,808 downwards.
TTCATGGAGATTCATCTTGTGATAACATCTATTAGCATCGATACCAATGCTAATAGATCACTTGATATGATTTTGATTTCAAGTGTTATCGTTCTGTAGGCACGTGTATTGATTTGTCTACAGTCCACGCTATAGGAACAGTCATATCCAAAAGAAATTAGAATTATCAAACTCATCTATCATGTAATTTTTGTCAGATTATGCCAAAACTGCCAACTCCAAAATATGCATCATAACTGCTGGTGCCAGACAAAGAGAGGGAGAGTCAAGATTGAACTTGGTGCAAAGAAACACGGACATCTTCAAGTCCATAATTCCCAAACTAGTCAAATATTCTCCCGACACAATCTTGATGGTGGTGAGCAACCCTGTCGACCTCTTGACATACGTGGCGTGGAAGATTAGTGGCTTCCCTAAGAGCAGAGTGATAGGAAGTGGTACAAATTTGGATTCCTCCAGGTTCAGATTTTTACTGTCTCAGAGGTTGGGGGTAGCTCCGAGCAGTTGCCATGGATATATCATAGGAGAACATGGGGACAGTAGTGGTAAGTTTTGAAATGTTTTTACCGGAGAAGCATAATACCCTTCGCAAAAAAATGAACGCACATTCTGAAAATCTCAATTTTAATGAAAGTTAACTCTACATAGACTTTATAACTTATTTTTTATGTTCTCTCGGGAAGGTTTTTAACGAAACAAGACACATTAAATGGAAGAAAAATTCAGGATTTCACCGAATCTTATGTGAAAGCAGAGAAATGAACAATTTTCAAAATACTGAAATGCTGATAAGTGATTTAATACTTGGTATTTCCACCCCTTGCGTTAATTACAGCTCGGCAACGACGGTTCATACTCAAAATGAGTGATCTTAAAATGTTCTGATCTAATCCTTCCCAGATTTCTCCGAGTTGGGTTCCTATAAGTCATTAAGGGTAGCTGGATGATTTTCTGAACTTCTCAGCCTTCTATTGAGGTCGTCCCAAACCTGCTCAATCGGATTGAGATCTGGACTTCTTGCTGGCCATTCCATTAGAGAGACTGCAACCTCTTCAAGGTAGGTACTCCTGAACGATGCGCGCACGATGGAGTCTGGCATTATCGTCCATAAAAATGAAATTTTCAACAATGTATGGGGCAAATGGCACTACATGCTCTTCAAGAATGTTCCTTATATACTTATCAGCATTCATAGTTCCATTATCAACGACCACTAGGTCAGTGCGAGTAGTCAAAGATATTCCACCCCATACCATAATCGATCCTCCCCCGAAACCAGTAGTATTCAGGAAATTGCACTGAGCATATCTTTCATGTGGACGTCTGTATACAAGGGAACGTCGATCACAATGGTAGAGGCAGAATCTAGACTCATATGTGAAGAGAACTCTTTCCCAATCGGCCTCTTCCCAATGGATATGCTCTCTCGCAAAATCCAAACGAGCCCTTCGATGGGCTGGGCTAAGAGCTGGGCCTCTTGCCGCGACACGAGGCCTTAAATCATATTCTCAGAGGCGATTTCTTATTGTCTGAGTGCTAATCTGCACCTCATGAGTTTGCTCAAGCTGATTTAGAAGGAGGCGAGCGGTTGCAAACCGTTGTCTCAACGAAGAAACCCTCAAGTAACGTTCTTGAATGGCAGTTGTTACCCGTGGTCTACCCTGTCCTGGTCTTCGGACATTCATACCTGTCTCCCTGAATCGCTGCAACATTCTGGACACACTTGTATGGGAAACTCCAAACCTTTCTGCAATTCTTGTGTATGTCCACCCTTCTTCTCGCAAAACTACCGTTTGGGCACATTCCTCTTGGGTCAAATTGCGTGTTTCGCGTTGCATAGCGATCGAGTGTAGAAAATCAAACGAAAGAAAAACTATTGATCACTAGAATTGATCGAGAACAACTGATCTTAGAATGGAGCCAATACATTCAAAATCTGATATCATCTTTTTTCATTCCTGCTGGGAGAAAACATCTGTATTGAAGAAAAACGTTGAAAGTGGATAACATATGCATGCATAATTCTGATAAAAATAATTATCACCTTCAGTTGTAGAATAAATTCGAGATTTCCATAATATGCGTTAATTTTTTTGCGCAGTGTATTTATTGTTGTTTTTCAAATGTTTTTTTCCTTTTTTTGTTCAGTTGCCGTGTGGTCAGGAGTTAATGTGGCGGGTGTACGCCTTCGGGAGCTGAATCCTGAAGCAGGCGCTCAAAACGATCAAGAAAAATGGAATGAAATTCACAAACAAGTTATTGACGGTGCTTATGAAGTTATCAAGTTGAAGGGTTATACCTCTTGGGCCATTGGATTGAGTGTGGGCTCTATCGTTAGAAGCATCCTGAGGAATTCTTCAGAACTGCACGCAATATCTGTTAATGTAAACGTGAGTTTTGCCAGTATGAGTTTTCTTGAAAATATTGAAAGGTTTGGAAGTTTCATCGTTTTTGAGCTCATTTTTTGGTTTATTTTTCATGTTCATATGATGAAATGAGGATAATGAACTTGAATTTTCATTTTCAGGGCTTTCATGGCATTGAAGAAGACGTCTTCCTATCACTGCCAGGCATTTTGGGTAAAAACGGGTTGACTAGAATCGTAAAACAGAAGTTGGAAGATCAAGAGATAGAAAAATTACGTAATTCTGCCAAAATAATACACGAAGTACAGTCAGGATTAATCATCTAGATTCTAGAATAAAATATGCATAAGGGAGTGATAATAAAATGCGTACAAATCTTATTTCATTCAAGAATGTTCCTTCCGTTATAATTTATAATTTAAATAATTTTTTCTAGTTATGAAAATTGTGTTAGAAATGTGTAAAATCTTCGCTTAGGTGAAGTCCCAGTATTTCTTAGATTTAAGGTCTTTATTATATCATGACAGATTGTTCAATAAATTGATAATTGAGTAAAAAAAGTATTTTCCTAAGAATCTCTATCTACCCAAACTATTTTGACATATTGCAGTGAGAAATAGATTTATTAGATTTCTTTACTCCCTGTTTCAACGTAATTCAAATATGGAATATGTCACGAATAAGTTTTATATTTTTACCTTTCTTTGAAAGTGGAGGATGTTCAACTAATTTTCTCCGATTTCTGATGTTATGAAATCGCTGTACTAGGCAACTCATAAAACATGCTACTGTAACAATGTAACATTGAAATTCTGCTGCAATATATTTGGAATGGCGAAACGAAGGTATTTGTGAAAACCCTATTTCAAGATACTTAAAATTTATTCCCGCTGATGACATAATGAATTCGGATTCTATAGCGTGATATTTTTGTGGAGTTGGAAAAATTTCGAAGCAGTTGGAAAAATTTCGAAGCAGTTGGAAAATTTTCGACGCTATGCCCTCCCAAAAATTTGGCTTCGGCCCGTCCCTGTGTTGCGGCGACGCATATGGTTTGACAATGCGCGGCCATTGAGTTTGATTTGATTGAGTGGCATGGAAACCTTTTTTTCGAACGTATTTGGGGCTGCATTGCATATTATAGAATAAAACTCTTAGAGACATACAATTAAAAAAAATTATCATGTATAATTTTTTCAGCGAATTCCCGAAGAGTTTTCAAGTCTTCTGCATTTTTGAGGATCTTTCTACAGGTGGTCCGAAAGCTTAGTTTCGGCTTAAATTCGCACAATTACAGTCATTTGGCCTCAATAAAAACGTTCTTGTCCATGAAAACAATAGCGTAAAAATATAATTTTTATTTTACAGAAGAATGGAGCTGTATTTTTGGTGGGATAATTCTAACGATACTCCCAACCCAACCTACGCCGTTCGCTGAACACAAACAGGATATTTGAATATGCATGCTACCAGTATCTTATTATTTTTAATTATTGTCTTATATGGCATTTTCAAGACCTCAACAAATGAGTAGTTTTTCTAGTCGTATGGATATTAATTTAATGAGCAATCACAATGCCAGCATTGAAATTGAGACACATACCTATGGGCGGGAAATTGTGAATTTTCTGGAAAAATTTAATAGGCAATTTAGCAGATAACTTGATTGGACACGATGAAATCAGCTTGAAAACTCATTACGTCGGAACCTACGGCAATCACGTTGTTATGTTTGCTATAAAAAGTATTGTATCTTTATATAATAATTTTTTTTGTCACAGAAATAGGTAGATACTATTCGCGTGGGAGTCCTTCATTTTCTTCCATCCCCTTACCAAGTTCCTCCCACGTACATTTGAAATCGAATTTTTGCGAGATTGACCGGATAGAAAATGCACTTGTAGTCACTGGCGGATACTGAGGGATCATGTTATGGTTTCACTTTTCTTTATATCGATTAAATTTTTGTGCAAAAATCACATACTTTTCTTTGAAGAAATATACCTTCATTAATATTGCTGTGAATTGAAACCTGAAATATTCAGAAAACAAGTCTTTACTGTTGGAACAAAAAGAAATCATTCACCTGTCAAACTTCTTCACAGGGCGTTCGAAAGTTTAGGTAAAGATACAACTTTTCCTCACACTTGTATAGCAACATAAAAATAATCTAAATCAAAGCATATATGAAATAGAATATGAGGTTTGAGAAAAAAAGTGTGCAGGCCAGTGTAGTGGTAGGGGAAATACGTGCAAAATGACATAGGCATCATAATTAGAGTTTGGAGGTATCAAATGCTGAACTGCCTACCACATCACACAACCCAAGGGGCTTCTATTAACCTCTGAAAATTAGCAAGCGCTACTCTAGTTCATTCGGTCGTTATGAGTGATAAAAGAAATCTGTAGATCACGAGTTTTTTCATTGCGCCAAATTTTTAGAAGAAATGGCCTGTTTTCACGGTTTTTTCATTTATATTGCATTCATTTCGAACTTTACTTATTTGTCATCGTATTCACGAAGCTTTTTTATGTTAAATATACTTTTTGTATTATTTCGATATATTTCTAGTTTTATAAGGCTATATGGACAAAATGACATATACAGAGAACGGACAAAATGACATAGGTATTTCAGCTGAATTAACCGTATCTACCGGACAACACCGAGACCATTCATCCCAGGCTCCATCAGCAAACAAAGAACCAGGACTTGTCTTAACATATTCATAACAAAATATTCATCTGCGGCAAATAAAGGCAATGCATCTTAACCTACTCTTGCTGATCCTATGAGGAGGTTTGTCCAATCCCTAAAGGACGATTCATAAGTGGATAAGGCAAACGTGAGCCGAGGACTAGATAAAGGTACTCAGTTTCAACTTCTACACCTAATATGATGAAATCAAATCGAAAAAAGAGCCCAAACCTCCTCCAAAGACAAGGAAACAAGTCTCTAGGGCATTATTTAAAGAAGACAATGAAGAAGAAAATGTTCCTAGCAACTTTCGAGATGATGAAGACGACTGTCCTTCTATCTATTAAGATTTAGATCTTCTCCAGGATTAGCCCTGGAGAAGACTGGTTACGATGCATGCATTGCTTGCATTCGGCTCACGCATTTTGTGCTGATGTTCCTAGAAGAACCAAGCGTTTCATTTCTGAACTTTGTAAGTAGAAAACTACAGTTTCCTGTTTCCGGTATGTCATTTTGTCCATAGCATGCGAACAAAATAAATTTCGTTTATCTCAAATCATCTAAGAATATTTTATTTCTTGTTACTTTTATTTCATAAAAGTTGATTAGATTTTATGAAGAAAGAACCAGAGATCATAGGTGTAGAATATGACATTACTGTAATTCACTACTAACAAGTTATGCCTCTGAAATAAAACCCTATGTCATTTTGAACGTACTTCCCCTATATAGAGCAGTATTTCGCAGATTCCAATCGAGGAAGCTTAGCTAATGCATATTGTAACAATATTCTGCACCTAAGCGATAGTTGCCCGTAATCGACTTGCGTTTAATTGTAGTTAATGGGTGAGGTGTGTGCCCCACTATGGTTTCAATTCAATGGCTGTGCACTAAACCAACAGGTGATGGTATAAGATCTGGTTAGTCAACACGGAGTAAAGCTCGCGGTGTGGTATGTGACAGTGAACGGTTTTGTAACGTGCTTCTGCACCTCCTGCTGTTACCTTTGTTCCGTCCCTATTTGGAATTTGTGCTTTTGTGATGTGTTGGTGACATGTCTCAAGGGAAATTTTGAGAGATCCAAATCAATATGACTATCACTTATACGAATTACGTGCCCAACGGCAGCACATTTGGGTGCTTTTGGAAAGTCCTCTTACTGTGAGTAACATTGCTTTCAACCAAATGCACACTACCCTTCGAATTCGCTCGAATTGGTGAAGCTTCGTGAACCATCATCAATTTATACGTTCGCTCATCTGGTGACGATGAAGTGCAGTGTTTCGATGAATGGAACAAGGCATTCCAGTATTCAGACGGTTGAAAATACATGGTAGAATGTTCAATACACTCGAGGAAAGAAAATTAATCGCGATGAAACCGAAATTCGCTTTCTATTACGAATTGTTCGATAGGAATTCATGAACAGAGAAACTTGGAACAATAGATTATCGTTCTTATATAGAATTGACCTCCTATTCTACTTCGGAATGTAAACGTTGTCATACATAACCATTTAGAATGGTCGCATCAAAATCAAGTCACTACTGGCATTACAAGACTAATAATGAAAAATATAACTACATTCTTTACATAATTCGAAGATACACCACGAAATAAGGCACCAATTACAAGATCCTTGAATTTTTACGTATCAATCCCAAAAACTAGAACAACGAAACCCAAATGTACCTACATGTAATGTTAACAGTTGAAGAATAAAGGAGAATCTTTTTCTGCTAACTGAATACAGGAAGTAAAATAAGTAGTTTGCAGAATAAAAAGTTCATATGAACACAGGTCTGTGAATGCATGTGAATTGATCAATATTTCAGTAAGCGTTTGGGTCCCATCTTTTAAGAAGGAAATTATACAGTGTGTTCCTAAATTGAACGTACAAACGAAAAGGGGAGATTCCTAAAGTAAGTTTAAGAAAAAAAAAGTCCCATAAACATGAGCTCGCTTTCGAGATACAGGGTGCACTAGGTTCATTAGGGAGTATTTGAAAGAAAGTTATGAAAACCTGTGGATTGGACACATCATGGCCCGCCAGATCCCCAGACTTGAATATTTCAGATTTCTTTTCATACTAACTAGATCTGTATGACAATTTTGATTCTTCTGAGGATTTCGAGAGAATCGTTCAAAATTTCATTCGCGAAATCGGTAGCAGATACGACAAAACTACAAGAGACCGAAAAGTTCAGTATAACAACAAAGCTTCTTCTTACATTTTTTCAAATTAACAGTTCACCCAAAAAAAGTTCTGGAGGAAAACAGGTGACAGTGTTCCAGAAAAAATGTCACCCTGTAGATCTGCTATCGAAATTGCCATGTCACGTGGTGAGAACTCTCAAATTAGGAACACTCTTATGTATTTCATTTTGAAAACAAATGTAGATGACAAATTTCCAATAACTTATTGATTATAGTCGATAATGATAATTTCTAGATTCGTTGACTTTCATATTTAATTATGTATTTGTTAAATGAATACACGAATATACAGGGTCTTTCACGAGGAACCTCACCCATATTTATACGGGAAACTACTGAACGTATTTTCATGAAATTCAGCACTTATAAGTATTTCACGATGCTGATGAAATCTAAAATATTTTCAAGGCATGAGCACCTCCGGTTTTCATTTTTGGGATTTTTCAAGATGTAAGATTGGTGTATCCACTTTGAAAATCGAAATCGCGATTCATGATACAGGGGGTGAAAAAATCGCTTTCAAAGTTAGGGATGACAAAATCGTGAAAAATCAATTTTTTCAAATTAGAACCCCATTTTTTTATGGCAGATATTGAATCTACGTTAAAAAATAATGTGAGTGTATGCATCACACCATTGCCATAAAGTGGATATTAACTCAGAAAATATCCATTTTAGGGCAAGGGTGTGATGCATACACTCACATTATTTTTTAACGTAGATTCAATATCTGCCATAAAAAAATGGGGTTCTAATTTGAAAAAATTGATTTTTCACGATTTTGTCATCCCTAACTTTGAAAGCGATTTTTTCACCCCCTGTATCATGAATCGCGATTTCGATTTTTGAAGTGGATACATCAATCTTACATCTTGAAAAATCCCAAAAATGAAAATTTTCCATCCAAAAACCTCGAAGTTATTCTTGTTTCAGCGGAGCTCTATTTTCGATTTTTTTTTCGAATTTTCCCGCTCAGAGAGAATTTTCCAACCAAAACTGAAAAATGTTACATCAAAATAACTTGAAATTTTCTAAGGAATCTATTTCTGCAATAAAAAAATGGTGTTCTAATTTGAAAAACGGAAGTTGACGTCATTTCCGGAAAAACCGGAGGTGCTCATGCCTTGAAAATATTTTAGATTTCATCAGCATCGTGAAATACTTATAAGTGCTGAATTTCATGAAAATACGTTCAGTAGTTTCCCGTATAAATATGGGTGAGGTTCCTCGTGAAAGATCCTGTATTTTGGTAATTTCAGCATACAGGGAGTTGTTTCAGGGTCACAATTGCCTTTTTAATTCTCTGTTGATGGGTATCCAGTTTTTTCTTACGTTTTTAAAGTTTTCAATTCCAAAACAGTTTGACCCTCGGTCTTTGGAATAACTAAAAAATTTATTCGTAAAAGCCATAAGGTTTTAGTAGTCAATTAACACTCTGGTAATATTCGCCTCAGCAATTTTTCAGCTCCAACAAAAATGAGAAAATGAGAATGGCTTAGTTCCAAATGGGAATTGAATACCTATTCAAACAAACTATTCAACGATTATTGATGAGATTGTATGAAATAAGACTCAAGGAAATTCCTTAATTTTCTTGCGTTAAACTTTTCAGCCATTAAAAGTCTTTCGTCATGATTTTTGCAATGGTCACGATATTATTTACTGACATGTTTATAGCGTGAATACAATCATAATATTTGTTCAACGCAGAAAAAACCATCGTGTAGGTAGAGAATGCGGATAAACTCGATACAACGATTTCTACTGAATAGATTTGTTCGAAACAACAAGCCATATTGACTTGATTTGGAAATATTATTATGTATAATCGCCATTCATATCTGTTTCTAACCCAATGGAGCACGATTTCGTTAACGTCATCACAATAACGTGTTTCGAAACGAGTTCGAACAGTCCAATCGGAAATAATAACATCAAGTTTAAACGAATTCTGGGAATTTTATCACTTTAGAGAGCCAACTATGGCCGGATTTCATTAATTTTTCATGAGAATGAATCGAAAGCGATTTTAGTGTTTGGGTTTTTAAAATGCCATTAACAAATGAAAGTGTTATGGCTTTGAACCATAATTTCACTGTTAGGTACATCCGATGGAATTTTTCGAATAACTTCAAATTTCAATTCGTTTTGAAAAGCCTAGACAATGTTTATTTGGATTGAATAAAAATACACCATAAAAAAATAATCAGAGAAAAAGTTTTAAAATAAAAACAAATAAAGAAGATCAACAATATCGCATCATTTGCAATATTGTTTTATCCTAACCTAGTAAAAAAAGGATTCCTTACATTATTATCATTTTTCATATAGATACCTACTCTATAACCGATGTTATTACGATGATTCATTTTTTGATTTATTTAATGCTGAGTGTAGGTATTTCACAGAGCATGAACATAAAAAAGAAGAACTTGGCTGTGACTCTATGTTCATTTAATTTCTGAATTCTCAGGTACCTGAAGGTAGTACGTAGAGAGTCATAAGCGTCAAGTTAAATAGTGTGTCGGTAATCCCTACAAATTATCTAAAAATAACATCTTTGACTGGGTGTTGACTATAGTTTGAGAACCATTTGGCGAAATGGAAAGCTCCAAAACGACCAAAAGCGAAACATGTAAGGAAGAATGCAAGGAGAAAAAAACTGTTTCTGAAACGAAAAAAACAGAGAAGACTAGCCAACATTCAGATCAACCTGACTCCATTGACCTAGTGATGGTGCTTCATCTATTCTCGATGTTCCAGTGAATTTTTCCCCATAACGCTCGAGGAATACGAACCTTATGGAAATAATTTATGTGAACAAAATATTAATTTAAATTGATGTGATGTTAATGTGATTTGTGCTAATATGTTGAATACATTTTGTGAGATCATTATTTTATCGGTCGATATTCTTGAGAAGTTACAAAATATATAAATTTCAAGACCTATCTGTCTTTTACTACTTCGTGAGCCTTCTATTTGAATCTGTACCTAATCAGGCATCCTCTATCACAGTGATTCGTGCCTTGTTTCCTCTTGGTTATCTCAATTATTGCTCTATTACGTTTCGAAACAGAAAAACTGGGTACTTAAGAGCATCAGAAGTTTTTTGTATTAGAAATACCATGATTATAGCAACGAAACCAATATTCAGGAAACTACATCATTATTGCAAACCAATTCTGAACCTGTCAGGAAATTTTCTATTGAAACAAAACTATTTCAACGTAAATAAATTTTGGACATTCTCCAATTGTATTTCCACTTAAAGTGACAAAATCATTGTGCGTATTTCTGTGTCTATAATTGTTCTTCTTCAAGAAATTGAAATTTCGAAATTGTGATAAATATATGCAAACATCACTCGATATAACGAATTAGATATTCTTGGAACCATAAACTATTCTCTACATAAACTTTTAGGTGAGCTTTCTAATCCACAACACAATTTTGTCGTAGGTAGTAAAAATAACACAATAGCCCAAATGTACCTACCTACATTTACTTTGAATGTATGCACGAAGGTCCTCAGCATTAGAACTCTACCTGACTTAGGAACCTTCTTCTTTCCAATGGTATTCATTCCAATGCAAGTCAAAGGAAACGAATAACTTGACTGCTCTTAACAATCATCTAACAATAACCCTATCAGTGTACGAATAACACCTGAAAATAATTCATACAACAACAATAAATTGAAATTTTCGTGCATAATCCTTAGCTATATCTAAAAAACTTTCTCCGCATTGAAAGTAGACTTAAACAACTCCTCCAACGAATTATTAAAATTTCCATACGTAGAATTGCAAACCCTGTACGTGGAGTGACAAAGATACGAATTAAAAAGCAGAGAAATAGAATTTTAAAGAGTGAATTACTGCAAATTCTAGAATGCAGCAACTCTGAATTTCTAATTCCTACCAACCATGCAGAATAGCTGGAATATGCGGAATGTTATTTTGTGGTGTAGGTTAACTGTTTTGGTGTGAATGATCTGAAACAAGGATTTATTATTCCACACGAATTCTACATTTTGTTTTATATCACACCAATAAATCAATTATTTCGTAATGATGGGTGAAAGGAAATTGAATATTTTCGGAAGCCTCAAATTCCTAATTTCAATCGAAATACGACATTGAAATTGAAATAAATATGCGATAATGATAGATTTGCGTACCTACCGTATTTTTCAATGAAAAACGCTTCAAGGTCTTTTCCGGACTCTCTATTTTAACATTACCATGAATCAACTATAGAAATTATTCACTATTTGAATGGTAGAATGAGTGCAAGTTTCTATTTTTTATAGAAGGAATTTTGGATATGCCAATTTGGACCAAAGCGAGCTAAGGCGAGAACTATTCCTTATGGTCCTCTTTAATCTCAATGAATCCATTACATCATGACCAAAATGACCCAAAGAATGACGGAATAGTGTGGGTTGTCTCACGTCAGAGTTGCGAAGCTTCCTATAATCCCATTTCGCTATCTTTGGAATCTTTAATAACAGCCTATACAATATTGAATTAAAAACAGGTGTGTTCTCCAAGAATACGGCAATGGGTTACTTCAAAACCAGTTTGAAGGAGTTCGACTTTTGACAACCTTACAAGGTCGTCTGCCGATCTGAGGAATGGCTCATTCCGACAGATAAGAATGCCAATCAAATTTACATACATGCACGGTTAGAGAATCATTGAACGAATGGCCTTCGTATGAGTCAAACTTTCGTTGATGAGTCCCTTTGAAATATTTTCAAAACACTTGGTGAAACTATTATCACATGTTGCACAATTGCAATTTCTGATTTTCTCTAGGTATTAATATGAAATTGTGATATGGGAAACTGAGAATTTTCCGTCGCAAATACCTACACTTAGACACAAAAAATATTATTTTCGCGCAATTTTTAGGTGTCTTTCTATTGTTCAGAAACCAATTTCAACAATTAGCTTTATCTCAGAAGATCAGATCCTTGCTATAAGAATTTCATTGAATATGTTTAATGGGTGCTTAATAATAGGAAATTTTCCTTCTATATGCATTATTTTTTTAATTGAAGGTCGCTTTGAACTTAATGAGTGATTTCAAGTGGTTTTTAGTTTTCCCTCGTTATTCTGCCCAATTAAGACTTATTAATAAAACTGCTCATATAAATGCTTTATGTAAATGATATAGTAATTTCGAAGTTATTAGCTATTAAATTTCAATAATAATTTCTACTTCGAAAAGAAGTTTAGAATTCTGTATATTTCGGACAAAACACCCTTAAGAAATGTTTTTTGGAGAGAGAAGAAACTGAAAGAGAAACACTCTGGATGAATGATCCAGGAATAGATCATTCCAAAAAGTTCCTGAGGGATTTCGGAACTGTAAGAACCAAGAATTATTTGGATTTCAGACAGAATAAGAGATTAACTGAACTATTCCTCAACTCTCATTTCCTAGCACAATTAATTGAATCTGCCCATAAGGAAGATATCTTCCGATTGTTCATTAGCGCACGGTGATCTATCTTCTCGATACTCCAAAGAGAGAGTTAATACTTCGTATTGCATCAGTGTATCTATTATAATAGATTATAACATTCATTCAGATCCTTAGAAAACTACATATTAACAGCAATGAAATGACAGCTGTGAAGCATAAAGCAATAATAAACCTATTCACGCCAACAAAACACTTTCCAAAAAAGGATCTCTAATTGATAACAATTCGGTTTTCAGATAGGGAGGCGATGACCTAAAAAAATCAACAGTACTGACAAGAATTCAAATGAAAATGTTTCATATGAATTTATGTCATGACAGTTATCTAGATGATGAATATTCGAAATACCGTTAACACTACTGAACTACATTCGGTATTACAAATATTTGCACAATTTTTAACGTTACACCTGTTTGCATTTATTATTATTTCGGTAATTGTTGAGTATACAACTTTATGGGTGTTAATGATTCTTCCAAAAGCGTCGATATGGGTAGTGGCCTTCCCTATAATTTTTAAACTTTGATTTAATGATTTTTCAATAAATCTTCTAGTTTTTTAATTTCCATAAATTTAGATTTGGATGAATTATGTCATTTGTGTAATATTATTTTTTGTTTCAGATGGAGAGGCAGTGTATACAAATTAGTATGGAGGGAACTTTTAGCTTATTTACTATTATATTATACAATAATGGTAACTTATAGATACATATTATATGAAGAACAACAAAGGTTAGTGAAAAAAATTGTTTATTTTTCATTGATTCTCGTAATTTTGGGTTTTTCTTCAGGAAACAAAAAATATAAATGGAAAATGTAGGCACAAATTACATCAGAAATCGTATTTTTCCAATCTCAGACGTAGATCGAATGTGTAGCTCAGAGTTCAATATTCATCTGCGGATGTTGACTTTTTATATTGCAAATGACGAAAGCGGTTATTTTCTATAAGCCTCATTCAACTTGCTGTATTTATTATTAGTTATTACAATGTCATTGCTGTCGCGTTTGGTCGTCATTCAGGATGACGATTCTGCTGAATTTCCTTATGTATGGGCGGCATACAGAGTGTAACAGCCAAATGGAATAAACTCGATAACGAATAAATGAGGGCGTGTTGGGAAAAACGCTCGGACTCGTCGATTTGTAATTTCAAATGCGCATATTTTTCAAGAAATTAAAATTATATAGGGTGTTGCATGTGACCGTGGCCAATACCAACTTTCTTATTTCAAATGCAACCCCCTGTATATTATTTATTTTTTGGATTCTTCAGAGAATTCTAGACACAATTCTTGCACATCGTCCTATACCTATCTTTAACTATTTCGGAAGTATTGAGTGTTTTCATATTTATTGCAAAAATCAACGTTTCAAATAAAAATTATTTTATTTCACAAATTCGGTACATTACACTTAAAACCTAATGAGTAATACTGATTATTTCTTAATTATTAAAAAAACCAAAAAAACATTAATGTCAATGTAGGAAATATTCAAAATGCTCGCCGCGAACTTCTTGGCAACATGCTGGTGTAGAATTGTCTTCTAACGTTACACAACATTTCAGTCGTTTTTGCTTACTTTCTTCATATCAAGAGGTAAATGGGAAATAAGTATTGAGTGTAATGTATCGAATTTGTGAAATAAAATAATTTTCATTTAAAATGTTAATTTTTGTAAAAAATCTGAAAACACTTAATATTTCCGAAAAATTTCAAGATAGGTATAGGACATTGTACATAAATTATGTCTAGAATTTTCTGAAGAATCCAAAACATAAATAATGTTGCATTTGAAATAAGAAAGTTGGTATTGGCCACGGTCGCATGGAACACCCTATATAATTTTATTTTCTTGAAAAATATGCGCATTCAAAATTACAAATCGATGTGTCCGAGCGTTTTTCCTAACACCCCCTCATTTATTCGTTATCGAATTTATTCCATTTGGCTGTTACACTCTGCATAACAACGAAATATGTATAGTTTTCTGATAAATTCCTGGCTGGCATGTGAAAAATATGGATGCATTGTTCCATAAAACCGTGAACTGGAAGCAATAATAAGTGAATCAATACGTTGTTTTTCCTTATTTCCTTATCAAAAAACCAGTTTGCCTATAAAGATCATTGCCTGTAACCTATTGGGACATTCGAATTATGATGCATAATTGTGGACCTTGAGCAGTAATAACAGGTAGCTACATCTGACAATCTCTATGCCCAGCTTCTACGTGTACTGGAGAGTAGAATTCAGAATGGAATAACGGGAAATGATAAAATATGGATTCCATACGGAGAATGTGATCGATATTGCCAGATAGTTGAAGTTTTCCGAAATCTGACGATATTGAGAGGGATGTTTATACCTCACCGGCGCTTAGTTCGAATCAGTTCCGAATTTTTCTTCGGTATCAATCAGATAAACAATATTTTACACTGGATTTAGTTTACGTCACTCCCATAATCAATACGAATCCAAGGCACCTCAGATGTCAAAATCCATCAAGCCGTTCGGGTTGTAGAAAGTGAAAAAGAAGTAGACATACATACACTCGATGAACATTACCCTCCTTCAGGCAAACTCGGGTAAAAATATAGGTACCCTACTTGAATTTGAGCAAGTTCAATATTTTATTGCTTGAAAAAAGTTAAGGGCTTGCATCAACACGAGATCTGATTTCTTTTCACCGGATTAAGCCAGGAGGGTAATGCTGTTCGAGTGTGTATGTATGTCTGTCAGTTTGATTGTGACGCTCTACAGACCGAAAGGCTTGATGGATTTCAACATAGGAGGTGTCATTGGATTCGTATGAAGTGTGGGAGTGACATAGGCTATGTTTCTATTCACATATTTCTTCGAGACTATTCTCTAAAACGCTCTTTTCTTTCCAGAATGTTCGAAAAAGTAATTCGTTACTGTGGATCTCAAACAGAAACGATACCAATGTCGTTTGTATTAGGATTCTATGTAACATTGGTAGTAGGAAGGTGGTGGGACCAGTACAAATTATTACCCTGGCCAGACACCCTTTGCCTTTTTTTAAATGCAGGGATTCCGGGGTCGGTAAGTACGTATTCTTCATATACTACTCCATTCAGGCAGTATTATTATTATTTTGTAATGAAGATATCATACTTTTATACAGGGCGTCCCAACTAAACCTGCCATCTTTTACAACGAGTCGCACAATGAGATACTCTCAACAAACTGTTATAAAAGATTGCGTGCTTTGGATGGGATATTTTGCATAACCATATGATTGGCATAAAAGTTGAAAAAATGAAATCAACGGATTTGAAATGAACTCAAAAACATTAATAACAGCCTTAACATCTCCCTGAAAGCACAGGAACATCACTGGAATCACATACATATTCAAATTATCGCGAATTGATACCTGTGCTTTGTTTTTGGGTTAGTGAAAGGTTGCACTTTCTCTAACTATAAAATTTGCTATGTTCAAATATCCGTTGTGATATTAAAGCAGTCATATCTCAGTTTCTTCGTGTAGGTATGATTGAAAAATCTTAGGATTTCCGTGATAGATACGTTTCTTCGTGATCCAAATTGAATGGAGTCGATCACGTAATGGAAGTTATGATTTAATAAAACGATTAAAACGTGCAAGGATTTTTTCAGTTCTATGTACTATGGTGCATTGAACTTTTGAACAAAACTCAATTTTCAAGATCAGGTGATTGATTATGGTATCAAAATGTAGGTTTTCGAAGTCTCTGAATTCGATAGAAAAATATTCCAGAGCCCTAACTAACATAGTTCAGATTTTCAATTGTCAAATGGCATTTTTTGAAAAATTGAAAATTTCAAACTGTCATAGCTTCCGTCCCTCTTGTCGTGTCCACTATTTGTTTATACTATGTTGATCAGAATATTTCTGAGTATCCCTGTGGGAAATATGAGCGATTTTAAAAATCTCAAATATTGGGTGAAGAATGATTAACTCTCTAAAAACACCATCTTATTCGAATTATTCAATATTTTGTAGATTTGTATTTTATGACATGTTTGATTGAATAAAATCGATTAAAGCATTTACCTGAATCATACATAAAACCAACAATAGGTTTTATGTCTGGGTTGTGTCAATTGTTTGCAAAATTGTTAGTTATGAGCTTTTTGAATATTTTTTGTTCGAGTATTTGTTCAAATGGATAAACTCAACAATTGTATTTATTAATACAGCAAACATGACCATAATGAGTTTTCAGAATATCGGGAAAACCACAATCAAATATTGAAATGACGCATATGTGGCAATATCCTATCCAGAGTCGATTGGGTAATAATTCTTAGGAAACACACACACACACTTATACAGGCTGGTCTAGTTCACTCCGAATATTTTACAGGGCTTGTTCAACTGCAAAGTCTCAGACAATTAAGATGTTTGTTTTATGTTGAGCAATTTGGCCCTCAGTGTAAAATTCCGAGTCTACATCTGAAGAATCTATGGATAATAAGTAATATAATTTGAGGAATAGGTGTTCCGCATCATTGCGTTCACAACATGAAATCTCCATTCTTCATTGTGCATATTTATTTGCACAGACCTAGCCGTTTACACTCTGATTAATATATGGTGTCATCAGAATAATCAAAGGATAAATGAACTGTAAATTGGGACATTGACTCGCCTAGGTACTGAGGCAACCTTATTGTTGTGTCACATGTACTGAATGTCATGCTATACATTATTCATTTTGTAAATCGCGAGATTCTGCATTTTCGCAGACTGCTTTCCATTTGAATATATTATTTGTGGAAAATAATATCGATATTGAAAATTGAAGGGGGCAACTTTGGATAATAGGGGGAAGAATTTGAAGAACTGGATTCTTTATCAAAACTTGTCCCCTTCCATGCAAAATTGAGAATATCAGTTGTATAAATAGAGTGTAAGAGCCAAATGGAATAAATTCGAAAACGAATAAATGAGGGGGTGTTAGGAAAAACGCTTGGACACGTCGATTTGTAATTTTGAATGCGCATATTTTTCTAGAAAATAAAATTATATAGGGTGTTCCATGCGACCGTGGCCAATACCAACTTTCTTATTTCAAATGCAACCCCCTGTATATTATTTATTTTTTGGATTCTTCAAAAAATTCTAAACATAATTCATGTACAATGTCCTATACCTATCTTCAACTGTTTCGGAAATATTAAGTGTTTTCCAGATTTTTTACAAAAATTTACATTTTGAATGAAAATTATTTCATTTCACAAATTCGATGCATTACACTCAATACTTATTTCCTATTTACCTCTTGATATAAAGAAAGTAAGCAAAAACGCCTGAAATGTTGAGTAACGTTAGAAGACAATTCTACACCAGATAAGCATGTTGCCAAGACGTTCGCGGCGAGCATTTTGAACATTTCCTACATTGACATCAATGTTTTTTGTTTTTTTTTTTCAATAATTAAGAAATAATCAGTATTACTTATTAGGTTTTAAGTGTAATGTACCGAATTTGTGAAATAAAATAATTTTTATTTAAAACGTTGATTTTTGCAATAAATCTGAAAACACTTAATACTCCTGAAATAGTTAAGGATAGGTATAGGACCTTGTGCATGAATTGTGTCTAGAATTCTCTGAAGAATCTAAAAAATAAATAATATACAGGGGGTTGCATTTGAAATAAGAAAGTTGGTATTGGCCACGGTCACATTCAACACCCTATATAATTTTATTTTCTTGAAAAATATGCGCATTTAAAATTAAAAATCGATGTGTCCGAGCGTTTTTCCCAACACGCCCTCATTTATTCGTTATCGAATTTATTCCATTTGGCTGTTACACTCTGTATATTATGTATACAGCAGAAAATGTTCAATGACGTTCATACCTATTGATTGTAACTGTTGAAATATATACAGCAAAACCAAATCTCTATTTTCTCACAGAACGAAAGATCATAAATTGGGTTCAATATTTATTCGTTATTTGGTCTACTCCACACTGAAGTGTATATGGTGACAGATCTAATTCTTATCCCATATGTAACCTAAAACTTTCGTATAGGCATATTTCGAATTATGAATTAGGGAATAGAAATGATTCCTTTGGCTTTTGCAGTCAGTTATTCAGTTCTTTTCATCGATTAAAGATCGACCTCCTCATTATTAAATTGAATAAATCGATTACTCAGAAATCTGTATTTGATTGAAATCAACCCTAAAGGAACATATAATAATTCAACAGTAACCTTCTTGGATCCTGACATAATTTTGTTTTCAGGATGAAACTCAAAGACTGATGAGGCGAAATATTATAAGATATGTTATATTAGCTTTTGTGATAACTATGCAGAGGATATCGCTCAGGGTTAAGAGAAGATTTCCTACTTGGCAACATGTTGTGGATTCAGGTGAGTCATTATCGTAGCTCTTCTCTGAACATGGTTTCGATCTTCATATCTTAGGACTTTCCAGGATACAATATCAGTAGTATAGCAAGCGGGGTCCTGGGACTGAGGATGGCCATGTCCATCCGGAGCCTTGAGGAAATTAGCTGAAGAATTGGTCAATGACCAGAAGGGGTTGTAGAAGAAGATGTCACCTATCGAGAGCGGTAAAAAAAAACCTCGAGAGGTCAATGACCAATTCTTCAGCTAATTTCCTCAAGGTTCTTCGGCTCCGGATGGACATGGCCATCCTCAGTCCCAGGACCCCGCTAGCTATACTACTACTATTGGTCCGCAAATGATCTTGTGGACGTGAGGTGTACCCATAGAGTCGAAGGGCGAAAACATGATCTAGGATATGGTCCTCCGAAGACCCTGGAGACAAGTTTGTCTTCGCTCCAACTTTGATGAAATCTTCATCAAGGTATTCTTGTTGTTTGAGTTCGAAGATCATAGACAGAGGAGCCTTTGGATTCAGTAATATGAGTCGAACGCGTCGGAATTCGATAAGTAGCAATGAAAACGAAGAATGATTGGTATGCGAAGCATATGCATAGCGTAATTCTTTAACAAAGGTTCGGAATGTAATCCTTGCTCACGTCCCATTTGTTAGACATGCTACAAATCGACATGACCGGATGTTGGGCAAAATGCTGAAGAGCTCAGCTGATTCGTTCTTTAATTTTGAGAACCAAATTCGCGAATTCCACTGTCTGATGTTTAACATCAAGAATAAACTTTTTCAAGGTAGCTCTGATATTAAATGCCGACATAGATAAGAATCCTGCAAGAAGAATTCGTTTTTTTATTTAGATTGAAAATATGTACCTAATTACTCATAGTACTCATGTATTTCTTGTGATGAAAGCCTTCGAAAATTTGCATCACAATGGACCAAGGACACAATACAATGGAAAAGTTGCACCTCAATATTTTTGGGTACTAGGATGTTCTCAATGAAGTTATACTCGGATATATTGATGGATTGCTTCTTTTCTTGCTGTCTTGGCACCTTAATAGAGTTTTCATTTCGAATCTTACTCTACGACCTTGGAATTTCGGCCAGTTTAGCTCCAGTTGGCATCTCAAGATGGAAGACTGTTCTCTTTATCAAAACATGGTTCTCGTCAAGATTTGAAGATCACGACGTAAACAATAATTAACTTTTTATCATTGACACAAATCCCTGACACATTTGTGAGTAGGTACGATATTAATCTTAAGGAATACTCGGAATCATATTAATATTAATGTCTTAATTATTACTTCAAAAATTCAATTACTATACCCGAGCTCATGAGCAACTTGTTTCATGCATTATTCAAACCGCAAAAAATTTGAGAAATGAATTGGTAGCAACCAAAATTACGAGGCAAGCAATTATCACAAATTGGTTCCTTCTACGATTTTTTTCTTAAGCTTTTCAATCGATCAGAATTATGGCAATATTTAAGTGTATGGTTTGGTAAGGGGGTTAGGTACATTCCACTGCGACCTCAAGGTCTATTGTGCTCTTTTCGCAACAGTGCCATCTAAAGCTCGCCCTCTAGCACCAGAGCACCATTGAACTCCAGAACTTTTTGGAATGCTCCATTTCTGAAAGATTCCTTCAGACTGGTACTCTTTCGCTTAAGACTCACATCGAGTCACTTAAGTGCGAATACTACTTAACATGCTAGAGGTAGTCTGAACCCGCTTTTACTGTAGAAACTTTGTAATACTCTTTTCTTTCGCAGGTCTCATGCTAGAAAACGAAAAGAAAATATTCGACCTGATGGATGCCAAAACACCCATGTCAAAGTACTGGATGCCTTTGGTTTGGGCTACCAACATCATCAACAGGGCAAGGAAGGACTCGCTCATAACGAGTGACCATATTGTTCAGACGCTACTTTTAGAGCTGTCCGATATTAGAAGGAAATGCGGAGCACTGATTGGATATGATTTGGTCAATGTTCCTTTGGTGTACACGCAAGTAAGTTTGTTGTGAGTTATAAAGGTATATATTGTACAGGGTGATTCCGGAGGAGACCGTCAGATTCAAGGAGGAGTTTACACTAGTTAAAGCAGTTTCGAAATAATGTTTGGTTTATGGTTGAGGGCCTTAATGAGAGTCGATTCGGTCGATTTTTCTTTTATTCATAACTTTGGTATAGCTTGATCAATAGTGATGAAATTTTCAGTGTAGAACAATGTGATTGTTTACTTTCAATAATTCCGACATTTTTTCGAAAATACGGGGTAGGAATTATGATAAATTCAGATTAAATTTGCAGGTTGAAAAAACACCCTGTAAATTAAAACGCTTCAGTAACCTCTAAATAGAATCGCTATTATTCGTCCCGAAAACCATATGAAATGATCTGGAATATGAAAAAAACCGATGTATTCTGGTTGAATATAGCCTATTTCTACTTTCGGCAAAGGATTGATAGGAATGAAAGCTCCAGTGACACATTTCAATTCAACGGAATCTGAATTCACTCACCGTTGAATGCAATATACTCAAGTTTTTTCAAAATGAGCTTATACGAAGTGGTTTTTTTTCTGGAACGCGAAAACGATCTATAATTATCAGTTAGCAACCGATAATACCATTCCATAATCCGTGTATTCACGAAAATGATGCTAAAAAACTCTATTTATTAGTTCTTGATGCTTGATGGAATTCATTCGTAGCTTTCTCAAAATTCATCATGGAGCGTGAATCTGGATCTCGTTTGTTCAAACAACATCTAAATAACACATTTTTCGTCGTTTCCAACTGAAAAAAAAATGGCTGAAAATCGGCCAGAATCTGAAAAATATCGTTATGATCCGTCTCAAAACACCTCATTTGATCCATTCACTACGATGTTCTCTCAAATAATAGGATTTTTCAACGAATTTCTGGTGTACCCCTTTAACCTCGAAATGTAAACATTCACCAAGCACTGGAAAATCCTCCTGACGGTCCTAACCTTTGCTAAAAAGTTTAAACATACGTAAGTCTTTAATATTCGACCAAAAACTCACCTGCAAATACCGATTAAATGCCGAAATTCTGCATTTTAAAATTTCAAGTTCGAGTCCAACGATGGAACGTCATTAGACCTCGAGCCCGCCGCATCGATTCTGTGAAAAAGTCTGTGACGATCGGACTCTGATGAAATTCCCGCGAAACGTCAAACTTTGTAGACTCGAGGGGGGCCAACGGGGGCCCCCAGAACCTCCATCTCCCGATTTTCATTAGATCCGTTCTTCGTCTTTCCGTAGCAGTTTTCAAAAATCCACCAGGTGGCCCAGAAAAAAAGCCTTCCCCTCCCCCAATTCACCCTTTTTGCGGTTTTCGACGTTTTTCGCACTTCTCGCGTTTTTTTTAAATACTTCCCGACGTCCTAAAACGCTGCCTTTGGCGGCGTTCTCAGGACCGTTTCTTCGACTTTCCGTCGAGCCCGCAAGCAGGCTCGACACGCGACCTGCGGTCGCGTTTTAAGACAGTTTCCCGAACCCTTTTCGCCCATTCCGAAAGTCGATGGTCCTCGATCATAGAAAATTACCATTTTTGTAGAACGGAATGTATACAAAAATTCGCTACCTGCTTCAGATTCTAAGTTTACATTACTGAAGCGTTTCATTTCTTTTTTGGCACACGTCCAGTTTTCTTAAAAAAAAAAAACAATATCGTTATTTCGCTCCAAGGCAGTGAGGATATTCTGAATTGGATAGTAATGCACTGCCTTGGAGCGAAATAACGATATTGTTCATTTTTTTTTCAGGAAAACTGGACGTGTGCCAAAAAAGAAATAAAAACGCTTCAGTAGTGTAAACTGTTGTCCTCTTCGTTTCCTTTGATTCTACGTATGATGCAAGAGCACAGATAAAAACCGCAAACATGCGTGTATAAAAGAGATATTTGCGATACTTTTCCACAATAGAGAAGCCGGTATTAATTTCCGGAAAATTGAGAGGTGATCGGAAATTCACATGACTCATAATAATTATATAAACCTGGCAATTGCACCAGTATTATTGTCTGCTGTAAACACATTTAATTATCATCGAATGAGTCGGCACGAATATTTAACAATTTTAGCATATCGTCTTCAACTTATGCCATCGACAGTTTGAGTTTAATTATAAGTAATGGTTCAATGCCAAGGACGTTTCCAATCGACCAATTGATCTTCGTTCATTCAAATGATGGAAGCATCTCCCGGTAAAATTGTCAGTCTGGAACTTTTGATACTTCATACTCGAGAATTTACCAATTCCTTGAACAATAACACTGACATTGAGATGCCGTGAAGAAAAGAGAATTGCAAATTACATCCATCAAGCGGTACAGATAATGGCTTGCAAAAAAGTAGTTCCGGAAGTAGAATGCCATGCCGTTTCGCTCTAGTGAATCTTTTTTGGTGGTCTTTTGTTGATATTGTCCGCTGCTAAATGTCAGCGAGAACATAGGCATTGAAATGTATACCACAAAGGCGCTCAAAGAGGAGTCTAATGATATAGATCTTCTGCCTAATCCGAATATGTTTTTGAAACATCCAATGGTAATTCTTCTGAAAGTCTGGGTGTGGTTTCCATTGAACCATTATTTTATGGAAAATTTCAAAACCTGGTAACTTAAGATCAAGGCAGTTTTTTTTTATGTTGTGGTTTTCACGAAAAGGAATATCCTGTAATGTTCAGAGAACATCGTGAGAACCAAGGGCAATCAGATAGGAATATTGGTGTTCTTCTTGAATTTCTGGAGGTTATATGCCTCGGGGAACACCTCCCTAGGCAATGTGTTCAAAAGCCTCGCTGTTCGTTGGATGAACGAGTCTTCGAAGAGAGATGTTCTGCAGGTCTCCAAAGTTACCACGAAGGGGTGTGAAGACTTAACTTGACGGGTCATTCTGGAAGAGACTGCCAGAGGGGGAATGATTGCTGATAAGAAGAGCAGAAGAGCATCGCTCATGGAAATATCTATAAAATAGAGACAGATCGCCCACTTTTGTACGGTGTTCCAGAGAAGTGAGCGAGTTTGTAAGCGAGACGAGACGAATTGCCCTTTTTTGTACAGAATCCAAGAGTTTTAGGGTGTGTTTAGGTGCAGCACTGCAAATATGGGAACAGTATTCCAGGACAGGTCGAATCTGTGCCTTATAGATCATAAGCAGCTGACTCGAGGTGAAATAGCTCCTGGCACGAAACAGAAAACCAAGTTTTTGGGATGCACTTTTAGAAATGGATCTCACGTGATTCTCCCAGGAAAGGTTACTGCCGACAGTAAAGCCAAGCATCGAAATGGATGACTTCAATGGTATGGTTACTCCCGACAATTTTATGCTGGGCACAGTAAGATCGGCTTTTCTAGAGAAAAGACATGCTTGTGTTTTGTTTGCGTTGAATTCCACCAAGTTATTAGATGCCCTTTCAAGAATTGTTGCCAAGTCCATATTTATGTTGTTAACATTTCTTCCTCGTTCGTTTCTGATTTGGCGGGCTGGTATTGGAGCCCTAGTAGAAAAGGCGGTATGGAGGGTACTTCATCCGCGAAGCTGTGCAGTGGACACGAAGTTGCTTCCAGCAAATCGTTGATGTGAAGTAGAAATAGTGTTGGAGCCAGAATTGATCCCTGCGGAACACCAGCATTTATGGGTAGAGAGTCAGATGAAACTCCATTGACCACTACATGGAGAGATCTGTTTGAGAGAAAACTAGCTAGCAGAGAACATAGCTTTGGGGGCACGCCATAAGATGGAAGCTTGGCGAGGAGTCCCTGATGCCAGACTCGATCGAATGCCTTGGAGATATCCAGTGCTACGGCTAGGGTTTCACCATATTTCTCGATAGATAGCTGCCATATATGTGAGACGTAAGCGAGCAAGTCACCAGTTATTCTATCAACCCTTAAAATCGACCGGTCGATCATTCTGTATAAATTACTATTTTCTCCATTCAAATTAATCAGAATAGAGTCAGAGTGTACGTCTTGATATTCCAAATCTTTCTGAATTCAATACAGTTACAAGTCTACTTCCATTCTGTGGCGGAACCTGTCATTGTTCCATTATTTCTTACACTTTTTTTTGAACTATTTCAAGGTGAACGTCTGCTGGTCAAACCGGTCTGCTATCCCACAATATTTGAATCAATAGTTCGAATTTGATTTCAATACACCCATACCAGTCTAAAACGAAAATGAAGGCTTGTTGGAATCAATATATAATGCGATAAGATAGGGTGTGCCATTTATTGTGGCTAATCATATTTGAAAATTGTTTTGCATACAGTCCTAATATAAAACTTTCCATTGTCATCCATATGGGCAACAATTGCGCCCAGTCCAACAAGTATTTTCTATTGGAATATGCTTACGTCATTCGTAGTCTTCCATCACTCCTCAGGTGTTTTGAATTGATCTATCATTACGAGTGCGAGGAAGTTATTTAAAGGTAGGTAATTAGGGAACGACTCTGAAAATAACGTACATTTCAATATTCCCCATGGCGTTTCAATTCAAGACACTTCCATAGTTGCCTCATTGAATAATCTCACTTCTGAACTAGTTTCTCCTGCATAAACTTGAAAATTACCTTCTGTTTGTATTCCTTTACTAAAATAGCAATCTGAGATGAAAACTGGTTTTTAGATATTTCCTTTTCAATAGAGTCGATTCATCTTCTGATATTAAAATTCTAGTTGGACTAGCAATAGATATTGAGAGGCTCTTTTCGCACTTTGATAAGAAGGAAATCACCTAGACTTCCGTATGAAGGATGGTTCTAGATGAAAACCCGGTTTCTGCACCAACAAAATCTCTTTTCGGAACTGCTTCAACAAGAAATTGTGGGAAAATTTACCACATTTCTGGTCTGTGCCATCGACCAAAATACGGCGGCAATAATTTTCATAAATCCATAGCTTCATAAATAATATTGCGGAGTTTGAAAGCTAATGAAATGCAGTTCAAATGAGCGTAAAATTATTTCTGTCCGATCTACAATTTTGGCACAAACGCATTATAAACAGTTTATGGGCAAAATGCGCATGTTTGAGGGATGAAGTCCTGTTCGAATTCTTTATATATAGATTATATATATTATATATATTATTTATATCTCCAACGTTTATATTCAGGATTTTTAATATTTGCCTTTCGTTTATTTCAGGTTGTCACTTTGGTGCTTTACACATATTTCATAGGTGCACTCATTGGAAAGCAACAACCGCTAGTTTCAGATAAAGTCAACTCAGATGAAGAATTTTTTTATTTCCCTTTATTCACAGCGCTGAGGGTAAGAAACAACAACTTGAATCCTTCCTTATTGACTTCCTCATTCACCTCAGTCAATTGAAAATTCTGTTTGACTTGATTTGACCAAATGCTCCTTCATTTTAGTTCTGCTTCTTCTTTGGTTGGCTGAAAGTGGCAGAGGTGCTGATAAACCCTTTTGGTGAAGATGACGACGACCTTGAATTGAATTGGCTCATCGACAGGCATATAAAGGTAATGGAAACAATTTTCGTGATTGCTGTTTTTCAGCATTGACTTATTCACGCCAGGTCAGAAGTTTGTTATTTGTTCAAGCAGCTCTGAAACACCCTTCGCCTGACTTGAAACTTTAATGGTCTTTTATTCCTTAGGCTAGTTATATGATTGTGGACGAGATGCATGAGGAACATCCAGAGCTCTTGAAGGACCAATTTTGGGAAGAAGTAGTGCCTAAAGAACTTCCGTATACTGTAGCATCAGAACATTATCAAAGAGAAGAACCTAAGGGATCTGCAGACCATTACAAAATAAAAGCACCAGATGCTCTTTATGCCAATCTAGATATCCCCAAGAAATCCATATCAGATGACACTTACGCAGATTATGTAAGTGAATTCTTTTCGGTTTTGGAACGATAAAGTTATTTTCTGGATTATTTACATTTTTAGGAAAGTGTCGATACTCCAATACATCCAAGGAAAAATTGGTTCCAACGCCAGATATCCCGCACAGGTATGGGTTCCGTTAGATCTGCTTCTTCAGCCTACTCGTCCGGAGGAATTTTCGCTAGACCAAGAGGAAATTCAGTATACGCCAACCCAGAAAACGGACAACTTCCTGGAGTTCCAGTCAGCCATAAAATGACAATTTACGATCGCTTGGTTGGCAGGAAATCTGGAAAGAACCAAAGGCATCGTACAGGTTAGTAACTTCTGTCATGAAGAATATATTGAGGAGGCCTGAACTTTTGTCATTTTGAAAATATGTTCTCCTTCTTCCTATAGGGAGTAAATCAGGAGCATCAGTGAAACCAAGACCAAGAATACCAACTCCAGATGTCACGAAAGAAATCATTGAGAGAGAAACTCGTTTCAATGTTACCACAGCGACCTCTGATCACAATCAATTGAATTCTGAGATGATGATGTCACCTGAACTGCACCACGGTTAGTACTCATTCTTTTATTATAGTTTTTTGGGGATCAATTGAATTTGGATTAAAGAAATCGTACAACCAATACCTATACTTCTTCAGTGTCCACCAGACACTCTTCTGATTCAATAAGATTTCATAGGTTACACGTACCAAAGCGGAGAAGGTACCATACTGCAAGTAGTCCTATCAGCAATCCCAGAGAATGATGGAACTGGATCAGTAAACAACACCCTCCATGCCGATCAGCCAGGAACCGCAGCTTTAGCCCAAGCCATCCTGGCTTCATCACTAAGACCCATCAAGCCCCTCAATGTCCCTCTGACTGCCTCTCAACTGGCTTCGCTGAGCGTTTCGAATAAGAACAGCCCCAGACTCCTCCGCATAGACTCGACTCCTCAACTGTCGTCACTCGACAAACCTTCGAGTCCACTCCAAGGCTTGATTCTCACAGAACTGCCAACGACTCCACAGGAGAAAGATAAGGATTTCTTGAGGGACAATGGTACGGTGAGTAGCACAGAGAGCAATTCTTCCAAGTCCTCCAACAGTTCGAAAGATAGCAAGAGTACAGAAGCTACAGCTTCTCTGCAGAACTTCGAGGTGGGTTTGGAGCTTCCAGAGGTGCACACCCTCACACCAAGTGCTTCAGCTCCTACATCTTTGACTGCGCTGGTGTCAGATGATGCCAAGAGTCGTAAGACTTCAGTTGTTTCAGCCAATTCTCCGAAGAGAGAAGTTTATGTATAGTCACCTGTTTAGTGATTTTTATAGTCAATATTGTGCCGTAATACCTAATTACAATTTCGAGGGGTAGATGAAGTGATGATTGGACAATTCGAGAAGTTCATTTGTGGAAGTAAAGAGGAAAATGAGATGAACTGGATTTCATTCGTGGAACATATGGTCTGAAGTAGTTATTCATGTACATGAATTTTTGACATGAAAACACTTTATTCATTACTGGAATAATTGTTACAAATTCTCCAGAATTCTTCATGTTCTGAATGATGTTTTCTGTAATGCAGTGTGGGTTATTCATAAACTTATATTCCATCCACTTGAATATGATAATATTAATTGTTGAAATTGACCAGATGTTCCATTGGATTTTATCTTAAGTTTGAATACCTGCTGTGATCGTTGAGAATGTTGAGATGGATATTTAAGTGTAGTGCTCAGTGTAAAATAATAATTTTTTATGGGTTCGCTCACTACAAAGTTGGAAGTTCTAACAGAGGTTGAATGAAACATTGAATGTTAATGAATGGTTGCCAATTTTATTATGTACCTATCTGATATGGACATTATTTGAATATTGTGAATATGAAATAAAGAATTTTTATTTAAAACCCCAGGAATTGTTTTATTTTATAATTAAACCGACTTGGAGAGAGCAGCCCTAGGGCTTCTATTTGGTACTTCTGGTAATGGCAATGAATTGATAGAAATTTTCTACCAACATTATAGATTAGGTATAGGAGTTGAATGAAATTGTTTATTGAAAATATTAGGGATCGATTGAACTGCTACAAAGAGTTTATTGTCAATGTCGAGGTCCTGTATCTGCCAGGGGTGTGAACTTAACTTGAAAATGAAAAATGGAAAACACTAAAAAGACTGGTTGAAAAAGGACAATATGATCAAGTTTGGTATCGAAATATAGGTTTTCGAGGACGCTGAATTCAATAAATATTTCAGGGCGCTTTCTAGAATAGTTTAGATTTTGACCTGCGAAATGGCATTTTTTCAAAAAATCGAAATTTCAAATCGTCATAGCTCCCGTTCTTGTGTTCGGATCCACTTTTTGTTTGTATATTGTTAACCAGCATTGTCCCAAGTATCTCTAGGCCTACTAAAATCGATTTCGAAAAGGTCAACTTTTTGGGTAAAAAATACGTAAGGGGTATAACCTCCCAGAAACACCATATTCGCCATCAACACGGAATCCCTGGGAAACCTAAAGGTGTTATTCGATCGTTAAGGTCTTCATCCTATTCGAATCTATCAGAATATCCATTTTGCTGATCCATGAAACCAAAACTCTGCATGCTCTGAGCGGAAAAATTGGACCTTCGCGTTTGGATTTTCTGATTTTTTTCGCGAAAGTGCAATTTTTCCGATTTTTCATCAACCATATTTAAAAAACAATCAGTCTCAGAGAAAATTTGTTTGGATTTTCCTAATCTACGGCATCGAATTAATAAATGGTGAAAATTTCGTATCGATAGGCGAGATTCGAATTTTTGCGAAAAATCCTATACAAGGGTATGGAAAAATTTCGATTTTTCGAAAAAAATTTTTTGGCTCCGATCTACTTCAAACTCACACCATTCACTAATTCGAGGACCTAGATCAAGAAAATCCAATCAGTTCTTCCGTGAGGAAAACAGTTTCTGATTTACGAACGATTACTGAAATCGATTTTGAAAATGTCAACTTTTTGGGTGAAAATTTCTATATTCGTCATCAACACGGAATCCCTGGGAAATCTGAAGGTGTTATTCGATAGTTAAGGTCTTCATCCCATTCGAATCTATCAGAATATCCATTTTGCTGATCCATAAAACCAAAACTCTGCATACTCTGAGCGTGTGAACAAAACTCGAAAATGAAAACTGGAAAACATAAAACTAAATAAAATCTGGTTGAAAAAGGACAATATGGTCAAGTTTGGTATCGAAATATAGGTTTTCAAGGACGCTGAATTCAATTAAAAACATTTCAAGGCGCTATCTAGAATAGTTTAGATTTTCACCTGCGAAATGGCATTTTTTCAAAAAATCAAAATTTCAAATCGTCATAGCTCCCGTTCCTGTGGTCGGATCAACTTTTGGTTTGTATATTGTTGATCAGCAGTATCTCAAGTATTTCTAGGCCTTACAAAATCGATTTCGAAATGTCAACTTTTTGAGTGAAAAATACGTAAGTGGTAAGACCCCCAAAACACCATATTCGTCATCAACACGGAATCCCTGGGAAATCTAAAGTTGTTATTCGATCGTTAGGGTCTTCATCCCATTCGAATCTATCAGAATACCGATTTTGCTAATCCATAAAACCAAAACTCTGCATGCTCTGAGCGTGTGAACAAAACTCGAAAATGAAAAATCGAAATCATAAAACTAAATAAAATCTCGTTGAACTAATATGATCAAGTTTGGTATCGATATCGAAATATAAGTTTTCGAGGACGCTGAATTCAATCAAAAGCATTTCAAGGCGCTATCTGGAATCGTTTAGATTTTGACCTGCGAAATGGCATTTTTTCAAAAAATCGAAATTTCAAATCGTCATAGCTCCAGCTCCTGTGGTCGGATCCACTTTTTGTTTGTATATTGTTAATCAGCATTGTCTCAAGGATCTCAAGACCTAATAGAATCGATTTAAAAAATGTGAAACTCTTTGGGTAAGACCCCCCCCCCCAAAAAAAACACCACATTCGTCAGCATCCCAACCCTTTTTGCTGATCCAAGTATATTCAAGTAGGTAGGTATTAATCTGAAATGAAGAAATATGGCGCAGGCTAAGCTTCTTCCCAATTGATTACTAGTTCTGCTTTATCTGAAGTTATGTACCTATTTCCTGTAGCTTATATCCTAGCGAAATTTATGTTCTCATATTATGAAATAGTACGGTTCGCATTCTGAATAGATCAGTAATTCATAGTTGCCATTCGCGCGTAAAAATTATACGAGATGGACCAAGAAATGTAGCAGGAGGATAAATCAGGAGAGTAATGACGGCATTCTACCATTATTTCAGTTCATCAACAATGAACTTGAACCGCATTCAACTCAAATATTCCTGTGATGGCTGGGTTTTTGTATTATAAATACGAACATCTTCCATTCCGCGTTATTTATGGGATTCTATGAAGAATATCATGGAGGGTATTTGCGGCCGGGATATTTATTATCGGTTGTGCGAGCAGGAGATTGATAATAATTTATTAGAAAATTGCTTTGCGGAATCAATTCTGCCCAGGTAAGTATATGGACTTAATTGTTTACGGTTGTAGGCTTTCGGAATGTGGAGAAGTAAAGGTTCATCACAGCACAAGACACGCTACGAAATGAGGATCAAATTGAACACTAATATTTGTAAAACTTGTGAATCATCACAGAAAATCGAATTATGTATGGATGCATGTATGCTTTGTTTGCCAAAAAATATAAACAATCGTAAATGCAATTTCTGACAAATTGGGACTACAAAACGATTCAAAAAGCGAATAGTATAGGGAATATACGAGGATGTATTGATATCTAGTTAGTCTAGACCAGTTCCATGCATAAACAAAATATTGCGATACCATATCAACGAACAATAACTTATTAGAAGTGTCAGTGTAGAGTTCGACGTCATAAAAGTTAACCAGAGTTACGAAATAACTAAAAAAAAAAGATGTCCACCGAAATTGTAAAAATCGAAAAATTGGGGTATCGAGCCATCATCAAGTAACTGTATTTAAAAGGGTTAAGAGGTAAGCAGATTTACGAAAATATGCTTAATACCCTTGGTGATCAATGTCCTTCGTATGCGACCGTGAAAAATTGGACTGCAAGCTTCAAAAGAGGTAAATTTTCCATTGAAGATGATGACCGATCGGGAAGGCTAGTTTCTGTGTCAGTCCCCGAAAATATCGATGCAGTTCATGACATGATTTTATCAGAGCGTCGAATTGGGCTAAAACGGATATCTGATGAAGCACTGAAGATTTCATACGAACGCGTTCAACATATAGTTCACGTCAATTTGGACATGAGAAAAATTTCTGCAAAATGGATCCCCAAATGTGTGAATGTTGACCAAAAGCGTGCAAGGGTAGAAGCATCGCGTTCGATATGTGCTCGATTTGAAAACGACGTAGACTTCTTGAACCGAATTGTTACTATGGATGAGACTTGGGTACATTTCTACGATCCAGAAACAAAGCAACAATCGAAGGAATGGCGACACTCTGGTTCTCCGAGACCTAAAAAGTTTCGTGTTCAAAAATCTGCTGGAAAAGTTCTTCCTTCAGTTTTTTGGGATTGCCATGGAGTAATCATGATCGATTTTTTGGATAAGGGTAGAACAATAACTGTAGATTACTATACGACATTACTGACCAATCTACGGGAAAAAATTGCAGAGAAAAGACGCGGAAAGCTATCCAAAGGTGTTTTGTTTTCACAGGACAACGCCCCAGTACACAAATCTCATGTTGCCATGCAAAAAATTCGTGATTTAGGGTTAGAATTACTAGAACACCCCCCTTATTCACCAGATTTGTCTCCGTCCGACTATCATCTCTTTCCTCAACTGAAAAAAAGTTTAAAAGGTCGTAAATTTTCTTCCAACGAGGAGGTAATAAAAGCTGTGGAGGACTGGTTTGCAGAGCAAGAAGAAACATTTTTTTTGGAAGGTCTAGAAACGTTGCAGTTTCGCTGTAATAAATGTATTCAATTAAGAGGAAAATATGTTGAGTAATAAAATATTTAGAAATTTTGTTTGGTTCTATAGTATGCTAAGAATTTTTCAATATATCCTCGTACATAGCAAAAACCATCCCAAAAACAATATTGTTCGCTTGTTGAACAGGGTGTTCCGAAATTGGTGGTGCAAAATGAAATCGGTAACAAAAATCACAAGTAAAATGAGGTTGCAACGCAAATGTTTCGTTTTTTAAGGGTTTTTAGGTTTGTATTTTATCAAAGTGATATTCAGCTGATATTTGGCCAAGTTATCAGACTTGGCCAGACGGGATTCACATCATGAAACCTTTCTTGAGGTTGAAAAATGACGTTTCTCACAACTCCAATTTTTGGAAACGCAATGAACGAATAATCCATTATTGAAAATGAGTTCTTTAGTCATATCTCGAGAATGTAAGTCCATTAATATCTTCTGGTCGATTTGAGATTCCTAACGATTTTATGAAATTGAATAAGAGATTTATAGGATGCACACCGAACTATTCAGACGCAGCTATATATAATTCTTGGGATTAATTTCAATCTTGAATTAAAACGCGATAGGAAGAGATTAATAAGTTCAGTGCATTCGACTCATAAATCTCTTCATTTGCAGTGGTAACTTTATTCTGATGGTAAAGAAGATTTCTGCAGACAAATACTGGAACATACAAGTTTGGATCTTTATAAATCTCTATCGAATTTCAGCATTTGATTGGACTTTGAAGAAGTGAACAGATGCCATTTTCATATCGGGATATATCCAGTATCATATTTTTGCACCATTATGAGAATGTTTTGACATTGACAGGTTTGAGATAAATCTATGGTTCAAGATTGTCAAGTATCGGTTGAAAAACCTTTGAAAATCCATATTATTCCATTTCGATTATCAGAATTTTCAAGTTCACAGTCAAGAATGTGGTAATTATTGATCTGCTATGTTGCTCCTTTATAATTTTATATTATTTTCTCTTTTATTCAAATCTATTACGGGTGGAGAAATTTCCTTCAAATTGCAGATTGAGACGCTCGTCTTCAGCAAGATTCGAACCTCGTTTTTTTGAATATTAATGAATTCAGATTCAGATCGAGCAGTGGCGCACCCAGAAATTTCATTCGGGGGGGGGCTGCTCGAGAGTAATCAGGTTTTTACATAAAAAAAAACTCGAAAACGACGAAAACAATCCTTTATTTTTGAGCTCGGGGGGGGCTGCAGCCCGACAGCCCCCCCCCTCGGTGCGCCACTGAGATCGAGCACAAAGTGAATCAGCATACGAAAATAAAAGATTGTTTGATAAAACGCGATTTCAAGCCACACTCGCCGAGCTATTACGCATGCAATAAATAATTTATAACGAATTGAAATGGGCCGGTAATAAATTTATCCCTTGCTCATTAAATCTAATCTTACACGTTCCTGGGGATAATTCAAATAGTTACTTTAAAAGTAGAGCCAAGCTGTCTCGTGCCGTCTTTTTTCCGCCAGGCACGACGTTTTTTCGTTGGGCGAAGAGATTAGCGTCGCCTGAGGATGAAAATACAGGGCGGTATTCGGAGAATTTTCTTGGGAGATCTCTAGAAAATTGAACTTTCAAACTTCGATTTTTTGCCGAAAATATTAACTTTCAACTCGAATGCATAACCAATAACTATCACCCTTGAAAACCACTAACATACAATTGGAGGTCAAGGTCCTGTCACAAAAATAACAGGTTTTATGAAGAAAAATCGATCTTGTTATTCTACTTCAACGAGAGTTCCATAATTTCATATTGAATTGTCCCAAACGAATCGACATAAAAGTTGGCTGAACGAGTGGTTATGAGCTCCTGACTTCAAGACCGGTACGAAACTTTTATAGACCTACCTTGATATGGAATTTTTTCTTGAAATGAGTTATTCTATCAACTATACAAGTCCTGCTGGCACAAAGTGGGCCATCCTGTATAACTACGAGCAGAATCATAAATAAATCAGGGACCGTAAAAGATGTTCAAAAATAGGGGTAATCCGGCCCTTCTCTGTTGAATCCGTCCGAGAGAATTAACAGAACAGTGGAGAAGATATAAAAATGTCGATAAACACTGAAAATATTCCAGAGCAAACGTTCAATATTCATAAGATAGTACGCAATTTTAGATGCAATTTGATCGCGAATAAATAATGCTACAAATTGCTAAGTGCTTATTACCTGTCAAAACTGTTTAGATCTCTCAGTGTTGCCGTTAAATATGACCGCTTGAGATTCAGGGTGGTAAAGTATATTTTCAAATTTGTGTAGACGCGTGAAAGGACTCATTCATTTACGTCATTCCCTAATTGAATAATTATAACTCCGCAATTATCCACAGGAATATTTATTCATACCCATGTGATTATCTGCCCGATTCAATTTCGTTTTCGTTTCGTTGTAACCGAAAGGATAATAAATTCAGGGATGCCATTTTAATTCCATGAGTCGTTACAGAGAAGATTGTGCCCTATGGTTGCCATCGAGTTTCCGCTTCTATAATTTTCGCGTGCTGTGGTCCTCATTCCGTCCCCATCGATCTCTATGCCGCATAAACCACCTTCATTCTATGTTCCCCTCTCAAATCACGCTGCTCACCATGTTCGGAAAGAACGGGAATTTCGCTCGGGCCAAATATGTTATTTCTCGAGGTTCAGCAATGATAAATTCTCGGCCACAATAGAATTATCCCTCGGCGGCCATTCAAGTTTAGTCGTGCTCTGGTCGAACGGGCCGGGTCGACCGCGTGACCAGACGTCGTGACATTCGCAGATCCACCATTGGAACTCGCGCCGCTTGCACTTCTGTGACCTCGGCCATCGACGCGGTCCAAGTACAGCACGAGGATCGCTGGTTTAACCCTCCTCAGACGGGATGGCTTCTTGCGACTTTTTTCTAGAAATGTATGGGGATCGAACACGAGAGAGTTCTTAGAATCATTTCGCACAAATACGGTTCGGTGTAGGTTGATGGCTGTGAAAAAATAGGTCATGGATCCAAAGGTTGTTTGGGATGATCACAGAATTGACGACTGACAATTGACAGATCTCGAATTGAGTCGAGCTCATTGCCATTCAAATAATTCTGTTCATTGTCTTCAACCTTAGTATTGAAGTAATGTCAGTCAATAAGGTATGCAAAACATAAACGAATATTCATATTGAATCTTTGCAGTTTTTCAGTGCAAATGAAAAAACCTTAAAAACGAGAGAGATATGTCACTTATTTCAAATAACAAAAAAGCACTGACTCGAAGTCAAGAGCTTTTGAGTTGTAAATAAATTCGTATTTTCCGATTCAAGAAACCAATTGAAAATAAATTGACAGCTGTCAAAATCAAACTTGACAGATGCTGTCAAAACAGATTTGACAGCAGCTGTCAACGAGATCGTCTGTGATCACGGGTTTGTTGCAATGTATTGAAATTACTTTCGATATTTTGCTAGAAATTAATATGGTTGCTCCAAGGTCATTCCCAGCCAGAAATTAATGAAATACGAAATGATAAAATTGATAAATTTTTCTGAGATTAAGTTGTTAAGCCTCCTATGGGCGATAAAAACTATTTGAGTTATTTATTAAGTACTTTCTCTTATTCAGAAACAGTTGTTAATCTCAATGTATCGACAAAAGTATAAATTAATATTGCACAAATTGCCGAATGCGCCAGTATCACAAGTGCTTTGAAGTAAATTATTAGTGATATTAATTCGAGAAAACTACAAATATCATACTATATAGTAGATAAAATGACATTAAAATATTCGGAAGCATTTCAAGAAGAATCGTAATTAAAAAACCCATTAAAATATTGTCACAGAATTAGACATGATCGGAATGAAATAAGAAATAACCATCCGTGGGTCCGTGAGAAACGTTCAACAGGCCATCCGGAAGAGACACCCTGTATTTGGATTCAACGGAAATGAGTTCTCGCAACTTTATCCGTTTCATGTAACTTGGTTTTTATACGGGAAGCAATATTAGCGATTGCACATCCGTTTTTGGAACACCTGCTTGTTTGCTATACTTTTCCACGACCTTTACCTTACATAAGGGACATTTTATGCGAATTCACATGTGACTTGATATAGAAAAGGAGGAGGTCCAAAAACTGTCTCTTCAGAAACTAATCCTAAGCTTGAACGAAAAATATTGATTGAAATTTCCTATAATCGATCATTATACGAGGATATATTGAAAAATTTTTAGCCTACTAAAGAACCAAACAACATTTCAATGTCAAAATATTTCATTACTCAACATATTCTCATCTTAATTGAATACATTTATTACAGCGAACCTGCAACGTCTCTAGACCTTTCAAAAAAAATGTTTTTTCTTGCTCTGCAAACCAGTCCTCCACGGCTTTCATTACCTCCTCGTTCGAAGAAAATTTACGAACTTTTAAACTTTTTTTCAGTTGAGGAAAGAGAAGATAGTCGTACGGAGCCAAATCTGGTGAATGAGGGGGGTGTTCTAGTAATTCTTACCCTAAATCACGAATTTTTGCAGGGCAACTTGAGATTTGTGTACTGGGGCGTTGTCCTGTGAAAACAAAACACCTTTGGATAGCTTTCCGCGTCTTTTCTCTTCAATTTTTTCCCGTAGATTGGTCAGTAATGTCGTATAGTAATCTACAGTTATTGTTCTACCCTTATCCAAAAAATCGATCATGATTACTCCATGGCAATCCCAAAAAACTGAAGCAAGAACTCTTCCAGCAGATTTTCGGACAAAACTTCTTAGGTCTTGGAGAACCAGAGTGTCGCCATTCCATCGATTGTTGCTTAGTTTCTGGATCGTAGAAATTTACCCAAGTCTCATCCATAGTAACAATTCGGTATACATCGTTTTCAAATCGAGCACAGATCGAATGCGATGCTTCTACCCTTGCACGCTTTTGGTCAACATTCAAACATTTGTGGATCCATTTTTCAGAAATTTTTCTCATGTCTAAATTGACGTGAACTATATGATGAACGCGTTCGTATGAAATCTTCAGTGCTTCAGATATCCGTTTTAGCCCAATTCGACGGTCTGATAAAATCGTGTCATGAACTGTATCGATATTTTCGGGGACTGACACAGAAACTGGCCTTTCCGATCGGTCATCATCTTCAATGGAAAATTTACCTCTTCTGAAGCTTGCAGTCCAATTTTTCACGGTCGCATACGAAGGACATTGATCACCAATGGTTAGCATATCTTCGTAAATCTGCTTACCTCTTAACCTTGTAAATACAGGTACTTGATGATGGCTCGATACTCCAATTTTTCGATTTTTACAACTCCGGTGGACATCTTTTTTTTTAATTCATTGCGTAACTCTGGTTTACTTTTTTGACGTCAAACTCTACACTGACACTTCTAATAAGTTATTGTTCGTTGATATGGTATTTTGTTTATGCATGGAACTAGGCTAACTAGATATCAATACATCCTCGTAGTTCGATTTCAAATATTTTCCGCATTTTCTGTTTGACATGACTCGCGCTAAAACGTAAAGATTGCAAGTCAACTGTATTGCCCCTGGTCGAGTCAAGGACGTAAGATACCACATTATTCCTAATGGCCATCATTGAAGAACAGCACGATAAGTGACGTTATTAGAGATGCCCTCTGGTCAAAGCGAGTATAAAACATCACCATCACAATATTTCATTATTTAACACTAATGGCCCCTTCAAGAGATGGTCGATACCAGTAAAAAATGAAAAAGTATTACAACTTTGTGTATTAAAAATATCATGCCGAGAATCCATGAGCGCACACCGGGATCCAGGAAAGACGGAAAAGATATACGAAGTATTTGATTCGAAAAAACAAGAATCCAGCAGAAATTTTATTGACAGCTGTCAAAAACTTTCACAGCAGCTGTCAAAGAAATTGTCCATGATTCCGGATATTTATATCATAAATTTCGGGATATTTTTCTGCTGTCAAAGAAATTGTCCATGATTCCGGATATGTTATAACATAAGTTTTGGTATTTTTTTCTGTAGATGAATCTTCGTATAGAATCTTCTCATTAAGAGTTGGATTTGATATTGACTAGATGATGAAAATGTTCTTCAGATATTATTTTCAGAAAATGAGAAATGTGGCGCCCCTGCCTTCAACACCAAAGGCAATAAACAAGTGAGATTATTGCTGAGGTCTATTCTATAAGATCCTTAAAATTCGCCTCACATCTAGGCATATAGAGAATTAAAGCCATAATACTGAAATCTTATTAAATTCCGAAGCAATTGCCATAACGTTCTTTCGATAATGGTTTCTTAATTGTATCGTAAGGTAACTCCTAGGTCTTCCGATGTTCTCAAGGTTTATAGTAATATATTTTCTACATCGTGATTCAACTAGGAATATCACGGTGTTCATGCTGACTATATTCAATATAACAATGGAAAAATGTGTAATTCAAGTCAAAATTGTCCATATTTCCATGTATGTATATCGAGTGTTTTTTTAAGGGTGATAGAACTTTAAATTGACATTTGAATTGAGATTGAAGCCAATTTTTTTTATTTGATAGATAATTTCAAGACATTTTCGTTTTAAAAATAATTTCCCGCATATTCTTTGGAGTTATGTCGCATGATTTTGGAGGCCAATTGATTGGACCATATCTCGAAATAATGTGATCGCCAAATTTTTCTTTCAATCAATCAATTGTTACGGTAGCAGAATGAGGTGTAGCACCATCTTGTTGGAACCAAAACACTTCTGGGTCGATACCATTCAAATTTTGAAACAAATAATCATTGACCATCGATCTGTTACGAGCACCATTCACTGTATTATTAGCTCCAGCATCGTTTTTAAAGAAATATGGACCGATGATGCCTCCAGCGTGTAAAGCACACCATACAGTGCATTTTTCAGGGTGCAATGGAACCTGCAGAACTTCTTGAGGATTGTTTTCAGTCCATCTACGGCAATTTTGATTGTTTACGTAGCCGTTCAACCAGAAATGAGCTTCATCACTAAAAACAATTTTTTGATAAAAAAGTGGATCAATTTCAAGCTGTTCTAGGACCCAATCAGCAAAAAAACGACACTTATTAAGGTCGAATGGCTTCAGTTCCCGAACCAGTTGGATCTTGTATGGGTGTAGACCAAGAGCTTTATGCAAAATTTTCCATGTGGTAGATGCACAAAGTCCTACTTGTTGGGAACGTCGACGAATAGACAAATCTGGATTTTCATCAACAGTATCACTTACAGAAGCGATATTTTCTTCTGTACGAACAGTTCTTTATTTTGTTGTTGTTGTTCATCGACTAGAGAAAATGTTGTCCGAAATCTATCGATAGTTCGACGAATAAGCTGCTCCAATGGACGTTTGTGTAAACCATAAGTTTCACGAAGTGCTTTATAAGTTTGGCGAATAGAACACTGATGTTAAAAATAAATTTCAACAATTTTTAAAAATGTCAAAACAACATTGCTTCTACCTTCTGTCAAATCACAGTTATCTCTATAGAAAATTCTATCACTCTAAAAAAACACCGGATAGATGGTCGTATTTGCGTAGTATCTTTGTGATGACAGTGTGTTAATCTACACTGCGCAAAAAAATTAACGCACATTATGTAAATCTCAAATTTATTCTACAACTGAAGGTGTTCTCAATGATAATTATTTTTATCAGAATTATGCATGCATATGTTATCCACTTTCCACGTTTTTCTTCAATACAGATGTTTTCTCCCAGCAGGAATAAAAAAAGATGATATTATCAGATTTTGAATGTATTTGCTCCATTCTAAAATCAGTTGTTCTCGATCAATTCTAGTGATCAACAGTTTTTCTTTCGTTTGATTTCCTACACTCGATCGCTATGCAACGCGAAACACGCAATTTGACCCAAGAGGAATGTGCTTAAGCGGTAGTTTTGCGAGAAGAAGGGTGGACATACACAAGAATTGCAGAAAGGTTTGGAGTTTCCCATACAAGTGTGTCCAGAATGTTGCAGCGATTCAGGGAGACAGGTATGAATGTCCGAAGACCAGATAACAACTGCCATTCAAGAACGTTACTTGAGAGTTTCTTCGTTGAGACAACGGTTTGCAACCGGTCGCCTCCTTCAAAATCAGCTTGAGCAAACTCATGAGGTGCAAATTAGCACTCAGACAATAAGAAATCGCCTCAGAGAATATGATTTAAGGCCTCGTGTCGCGGCAAGAGGCCCAGCTCTTAGCCCAGCCCATCGAAGGGCGCGTTTGGATTTTGCGAGAGAGCATATCCATTGGGAAGAGGTCGATTGGGAAAGAGTTCTCTTCACAGATGAGTCTAGATTCTACCTCTACCATTGTGATCGAAGTTCCCTTGTATACATACGTCCACATGAAAGATATGCTCAGTGCAATTTCCTGAATACTACTGGTTTCGGGGGGAGGATCGATTATGGTATAGGGTGGAATATCTTTGACTGCTCGCACAGACCTAGTGGTCGTTGATAATGGAGCGAATGCTGATAAGTATATAAGGAACATTCTTGAAGAGCATGTAGTGCTATTTGCCCCAAACATTGGTGAAAATTTCATTTTTATGGACCATGGACGATAATGCCAGACCCCATCGTGCGCGCATCGTTCAGGAGTACCTTGAAGAGGTTGAAGTCTCTCGAATGGAATGGCCAGCAAGAAGTCCAGAATTCAATCCGATTGAGCAGGTTTGGGACAACCTCAATAGAAGGCTGAGAAGTTCAGAAAATCATCCAGCTACTCTTAATGACTTAGGAATCCAACTCGGAGAAATCTGGGAAGGATTAGATCAGAACATTTCAAGATCACTCATTTTGAGTATGGACCGTCGTTGCCGAGCTGTAATTAGCGCAAGGGGTGGAAATACCAAGTATTAAATCACTTATCAGCATTTCAGTATTTTGAAAATTGTTCATTTCTCTTCTTTCATATAAGATTCGGTGAAATCTTGAATTTTTCTCCCATTCAATGTGTCTTGTTTCGTTCGAAACCTTTCCGAGAGAACATAAAAAATAAGTTATAAAGTCAATGTAGAGTTAACTTTCATTAAAATTAAGATTTTCAGAATGTGCGTTAATTTTTTTGCGCATTGTAATTCAATCTAAACCGTTTTTGTACCAATGCCCAGTACAAGATATGCTTTCCTTCAAAAGCTTCAGCGTTGGACTAGCATGCTTTTTGTTGTTAATATTATTCACTACCACGTGATTGCCCCTGTGCATTGCTAAGGATATACGCGGGACGTGAAAGGCACGGTCCTTTCGTTTGATCCCCTAACATGGACTTCTTGAGGTAATCCCATCACCATAGAAGCCTCCTTCAAGCCACGAGATATCACAAGTTGAAATTGGTCTCGCTCTATGATCCCACTCGGCAGAAACGGAGAATCATTAAACGATTGAACTATTTTGCGCCATTATCGTTGGAAATTAATTGCGAATTATACAATAGATGTTTCTACGAAAGAATTGTCCTGACTGCTTTCAACCCGAGCATCGCAACCAGTTTCATTTAGTGCCGATAAATACCTGAATCAATTATTCTTGGAAGCATCGATCACGACGCTACATAACCGGAGGTTTTTGTTTTTGAGCGCTCTGCGCCGCCATTGGCGCCGGACGTGAATAATGACGCAATAAAAGTCATAAGCTCGCACGAAGACTGGAAGGGTCAGGAAACTTTCACTTCGCCCGTTCGATTCGAAAAGAAGCTCCCCTTGCTGTCGATGTCGAACCGCAACATTGGCTATTCGCAATGTTGACGCATCTGGTAGAGTTTTTCAGGATCTCCACCAATCGTTACTTTCATAACCAGAAAAAATACCAGGAATCTGCATCGACATATCGGGTGTTTTTTTTTGGAGTGATAGAACTTGTTGAAATATACAGGTTGTTTGGAGGGTGAGTAGCCATAGGTAAATGGTGGATAGGTGATGCTCTTAGCTACTTGTTGCGCCTAATAAAATAACATTTTGCCCAAAGTTCAAAGTGTTATAATTTTTTTGCCATTTTTCTAGAAATTTACCATTTTTCTCATTAAAATCTTGAATTTTTTTAAATTTAATGCTCGAGGAGTATTGTCAACCGATGATAGAGAGAGCACGCTATTTTTAGTTAGTGTTAGAATGAGAGAAAAGATTTTACCTCCTCAATGGAATAGTTTTGTCGTCACCCT
Organism: Adalia bipunctata; assembly: GCA_910592335.1. NCBI lineage: Eukaryota > Metazoa > Arthropoda > Insecta > Coleoptera > Coccinellidae > Adalia > Adalia bipunctata. Next base: position 5,042,554 of record OU342948.1, on the reverse strand, counting down.
TTCAAGGCATCCTTGAAGACAAAACGTTTTTTTGTTGAGTTATCTGATTATAAATGGTACATGTTACATACCATTGCAAAGAGTATTAACTAGAGAAGTTTTTAGAACCATTTTAAAACCCCACACTATGTGAATTTTCTTTTTATTTCACTTTGTAAAGAGGACACAACATTATTTTTTTTTCATTTTGATGTTTGATACGACGCTGTCAGGTTTTTTGAAGACGTTTGTATGAAATTATGATTCAATCTGAATAAGACAAGACTAGACTAAAAAAATAAATCATTTTATAGGCACCTCGAGCATTAAATTAAAAAAAATTCAAGATTTTAATGAGAAAAATGGGAAATTTCTAGAAAAATGGCAAAAAAATTATAAAACCTTCAACTTTGGGCAAAATGTTATTTTATTAGGTGCAACAAGTAGCCAAGAGTATCACCTATCCACCATTTACCTATGGCTACTCACCCACCAAACACCCTGTATACTGCAAAACCAAATCTCTATTTTCTCACAGAACGAAAGATCATAAATTGGCTTCAATGTTCATTCGTTATTTGGTTGAAGTCTACTCCACACTGAAATGAATGTGGTGACAGATTTAATTCTTATCCCATAATGTAACTTGATACTTTCGTATAGTAGGTTAAGTAGGTTAACCTCTGGTTTCCGTTGACGGCGTTGACCATTGGTTAACGTCTGATTGGGTTGTTGTATGACAGAAATCTTGAATTAACTTAACCTTACTTGGCAGGTTAACCATTGGTTTCAAGACCAATTGGTTAACCAACTGAGTTACAACCCGCCCTTAATTTAATATATTTATTACAGCGAACCTGCAACGTCTCTAGACCTTTAAAAAAAAATTTTCTTCTTGCTCTGCAAACCAGTCCTCGACAGCTTTTATTACCTCCTCTTTGGAAGAAAATTTATACGACCTTTTAAACTCTTTTTCAGTTGAGAAAAGAGATGATAGTCGGACGGAGCCAAATCTGGTGAATATCGGGGGTGTTCTAGTAATTCTAACCCTAAATCACGAATTTTTTGCATGGCAACATGAGATTTGTGTACTTTACGTTGTCCTGTAAAAACAAAATACCTTTGGATAGCTTTCCGCGTCTTTTATCTTCAATTTTTTTTCCGTAAAGTGGTCAGTGTTGTCGAATTATCCAAAAAATCAATCATGATTACTCCATGGCAATCCTAAAAAACTGAAGCAAGAACTTCTCCAGCAGATTTTTAGACACGAAACTTCTTAGGTCTTGGAGAACCAGAGTGTCGCCATTCCATCCATTATTGCTTTGTTTCTAGATCGTAGGAATGTACCCAAGTCTCATCCATAGTAACAATTTGGTTTAAGAAGTCTACATCGTTTTCAAATCGAGCACAGATCGAACGCGATGCTTCTACCCTTGCACGCTTTTGGTCAACATTCAAACATTTGGGGATCCATTTTGCAGAAATTTTTCTCATGTCCAAATTGACGTGAACTATATGATGAACGCGTTCGTATGAAATCTTCAGTGCTTCAGATATCCGTTTTAGCCCAATTCGACGGTCTGATAAAATCATGTCATGAACTGCATCGATATTTCCGGGGACTGACACAGAAACTGGCATTCCCAATCGGTCATCATCTTCAATGGAAAATTTACCCCTTTTGAAGCTTGCAGTCCAATTTTTTACGGTCGCATACGAAGGACATTGATCACCAAGGGTATTAAGCATATCTTCGTAAATCTGCTTACCTCTTAACCCTTTTAAATACAGGTACTTGATGATGGCTCGATACTCCAATTTTTCGACATCTTTTTTTTAAATTTATTCCGAAACTCTGGTGTACTTTTCGACGTCGAACTCTACATTGACACTTCTAATGAGTTATTTTTCATTGATATGGTATCGCAATATTATGTTTATGCATGGAACTGGTCTAGGCTAACTAGATATCAATACATCCTCGTATACAGAAAAGTTGGGGAAGTTTAGAAACTTTGAGACTGTTTCAACAGTTTCCATTTTGGTCACCAATTTATCAAGTATGAGAAATCTAACCGTTTGCTCACTCATCTTACTCATTCTTTTGCCTATTTCCTTGAAAGTCTCACAGTTTCAGGTGAAAATTTCGGAAATTCACTAGTACCAGCTTACGAAATTTTTCCAACTGAATTTGTACTTATAATTGGAACACCTCGCTTGGCGCCTTATTCGGAAATAATCAGTTCTATACTGGAAAATTCTCGGTCGATGATAATTGTTGTACTTCACCTGGGGCCTTGTTAGAAGAAACCACATTCTCGAGCTTGTTTATCCACGTGCCACCGTGTATGTTTTCTTTTGCGGGGAGCAAGCGAAGTCTTCGCTGAATCTAGCCTAACAGTCTTTATCATAACTCTTGCCTTCATATAGTAGCAATTAATAAGCCATAACGAATGGTGAGTCATGAATACGTTTGTTCAAAGTTATAAATATGCCTCCAATCAACGTAGATCGTATGGAATACCGCATAACCATTTTCAGTTTTTCAACGATCAATAAATTGTCTATAAATTAAATTGATATTATTAGTCTACAGTACGGTCGGCAGTTAAGATGGGATTAATTCGAATGGGTTTTAGATTCCTGCCCAGTTGGATCTCACATTTGACCCCAACGTAATAACCGAACGAGAATTGCAATGCCGAAGAGTCTGGGAATCTATAAGCTCTTATGATTAAAATATGTTCCATTAACAATAAAACGTTTGCATGATGAATTAACCCTCTCAGAATAGGAAAACTGAAATGGTTCTTGGATTATATGCCTTTTTTCGAACATAAAAGCTTTATTGGGAACTATTTCTTGTAGATATGTACCATCTGTATTTTACAGCATGTTCTTTAAGATTTTAGTGTATTCCCGTTCCCATTCCTCTATTTTAAGTGCTGGTGTTTTCTCAGAGCTTATTTTGTTGATCATCAGATCACTATAGTCCGTTCAAATATAAGCAGGAGCTTTGTAAACAAACAGAATCGTCTGGTTTGCGCACAATAAAGCTCCTATTCGTCAAACGGTCCTAACCACGCTCCCCTTTAACGCCCTAAAAGATTGCCAGGATCGTACTCGAAATGGACTTCAGATGGTACTGGATAGAAATGATTCAATAATTTGAGTCAGCAATTCCCACATTAGAACTTTTTTCCTCAGAAACTCTAGTGTAAAATTTCTGTTATGATTTGAAACTGTAATAAACATTTTATATCCGACGTACCCTATTTTTTATCTTTTTTTTTAGTATTATCTACGGCAAGGTCATTCCAGGAAACACCAGAGTTTTAGAGATTTGGGTCGGACTCGGAATCTTGCAGGATTCCGACAAAGATATCCGGGAAACACCAGATTTGGGTCCTATTCCTTAATGGGTGAAAGCCATCTTGATTTGAATAAATATCGAAGTTTTCAATTGACAAGACTCGTAAAAGATCTCTGTTCAAATTTATAATGGTCATTTACTTGTAATCCGAAAAATATTTAGTTTCGGTCCAAAATTTTATATTATTTTGTACGAAACTCTTTGTCGGCTGTTCGAGATTCCGACAAGGTAATTCCGGGAAACACCAGATTTGGGTCCTTTCCCTTAATGGGTTAAAGCCATCTGGATTTGCATAAATATCGAAGTTTTCAATTGACAAGACCAGTTAAAATTCCTAGAGCTACTGTGAAGGTCTAGCTGTTCAAAGTGTTTATAGATTTTGTTGTGACAAGTGTATTGTGTTGGAAAATCTTTTGACAAAGTGCATATAGTGTTTATAGAACAATGTCGAATTCGGAAACGGATACTGCATCTGAGGGTGATATGTGGGGACCACCACGAACAAGGTCCAAAAGGTCGCATTTCTCTGCTGATCCTGATTTATCGAAAAGAGACTTAGTAGAAATTGTTTCAAAATCCTCAGGGGTGAGTGATTCAGCTGTATTCAGAATTCTCAGAGAATAAAACATTGACGCCACCTAAGAGGAGAGCCCAGTCGTTAAATTTAATCGATTCGGTTGACGATTTCGATATGAACCTTATCAGAAGAATTGTCCACGGTTTTTTTTCCGGAATGAAATCCCAACGATTTCTAAAGTTCTAGAAATCGTAGATGATGACGACAGTTTGCCAAATTTCAAAAGAACACTTATAAATTATTGAGAAAAATGGAATTCAAATTCAGTTAAAACTGAATGATTGTGTGAAATCTCCTCGATTCGACTCTGGACGGAAAGAAACTTTACGAAGGCCCTCCTACCGCTGCGCCAAACATGTTATTATTGCTCCCTCTTACATTTGAACAGAGTATGGGAAGGTTCGCAAATGAGATGTAGTTGTTCAGTTGATCTTCTCTCGTAACCTGCACCATCCTTAGATGGCCTCATGGGCTACCCTTCAATCACTTGAAGTTGATCTGCACTTGAGTGAGCTAGTTTAAGTGATCACTTTTGTGAAACAATATTAGCCGAAGTGATACGATTTCGACTGTCGGCTACATTCAAACGACCAGGAAATGAAACGTTTTAAGGTTCTTGTTGGTGATTCCCATGCCAACGCCTGTATACCGTAATCCATCTATGGGTGTTCCCGATATCGATAACATTTCATGGCAATTGCTTCTGTTTCCACGAATGCAATAAAATCGAAAGTTCATAATCGATTTATCGAAACAATTTGCTGGTAGCAACTGACTGACCCCGACGGCATATAAAATCAGAAAGGAAAATTGCACGGTTGCTGCGGTATTTATGTCTTGTCGAACCACCCGCATATATCGAAATGCTACTTGTTGGAGCGTGACAATCAGTCCCGTTTCAATTCATTAATTTTCATCGGAATTGATTTCTAGTCTTTTTTAAGGACGAAGGGCGTGGGGAGACACCGAATCGAAGTGTTCGTCATACGCAATAACAATAATTGATTTTAGATGTTAGAATAAAGGTGTATAACTCCCTTAATCAATACGGCAAGATCAACATTCTTGTATGTAATTGTATTTTTGTATTAAATAATAAATTCTTTGATTTACAAAGAAACAATTCTTGTATTATTCTGACCTACAAAAGGAACTTGGTGAACCCAAAATCAATCCAATAAAACATTATATCAAACTTAATATCATATAAAAGGATAAAGAAGTGGCAGCAGCAACCTAGGTTGCTGTGCTATGATGAATTTTTTCCTACACTTCCTCTACAATATCTGCGGGCTTCCAATACTAAGTATAAAGTTGCGATCATATGATTGAGTAAAATTTTCTTCCTCTGTGTAGCTTCAGGATATTTTCACTCATAAAATTCCTCATATTTATCGCAAACCAGCGACCTGTCAGATACGTTTTGAGGTTAACAGTGGTGGAATAATCACGTGATTAGGATTGCCTAATTCAGAGTTTATTTATTAGAAAATTCGAAGAACGTCACAACGTTTCAAAAATGTCTACTACATTTTGATTTCGTAGTAGTACAGTTACCAAGTTTAGTTCTGTTGATTTTGAAAATTAGCTACACTATTTATTATTGGAAGGTGCATCTCCTCTTTTTATGGTCTAAACTCTAAGGTTTGTACCCTTGGTTGAAAATTTTCATAGCCCCACCTAGATCCGCTAGTCCCTCATTCTGTGCTAGTGTACTCATCCCTGAAGAGAGTAAATATCTACAGGGTGATACAACTCTATACTTTCCACAATTCCGTTCTCATGAACCAGAATCGAATTTCCGATTGGTTCGTAATCTTCCTTATTCAATAACGGTCCCTGTTAGGACAATGCTATTGCGTTGACATAGAGAACGCTGATGCAACGATAGTCTCGTATAGGTTACATGTGACATAGAACTTGATAAAGTGCGTGACGTAAATAGGAATAATTGATATTAATATAGTTCAGTGGTTGGTATTTATCAGATAATAATAATACATTGTCTCTCCGCAAATATACTTCCTAACGGGTTATCGAGTCCCAGAGATGTACTTTAGTCTAACGAGATAAAATTTATAGGTCGCATTTGGCTTAATTTATGGCGGATCGTATTTGGAAATGGCGAACCACAAGCGATTCTACATAGATACATCGGAGGATTCTTGCGAACGACTTGTGCGGAATTGCTAACGAAAGAAAGTTGTTCGAGATCATTTCTGAGAAAATCATTGCGTTTCCTGGAGCAGATTCATCATTAAAACACGAACGCTTATTTATAATCTTGCCTAAGATGGAGGCGATGACATTAGCTATAAAATTTCTCGGTTTGGGATTCAAAATATGAACTCAATGAGTCCATCCCATAGAAGTATCACAATCTTATCTACTTTCAGCCTACAGGTTGACATGCGGCAACGCAGTAGAGGAATCTTGAGGTTTTACTGTCATATTCGATCACGTGACTTCGGAGCGAGCGGATGGCAAGGCAGTTGCCGAACGGTTATGGAGCGGATGGACAAGTGGAGTGTGTTTCTATGAAATTAAAATTTCTTCGCTTTACACATCATCAGAAACATTGATTGTGCTCTTTGAAAATTTTACATTCATTCTGAATTTTTATTGAACTTCTTACAATGCCCAGATATTTCACAGAATGACCGAATTATATTGATTACAAATTGGGACACACGTACATTGGTTCTCTTTACTTTTAAATGGTAATTAAAAAGGTATTTTGGAGGTGAGACAAAACCTCCTCAAAGTGATAGGGAATTCTCTGGGGAATAAATTATAAATTAACTGCTTTCATGCATTTCATTATGTTTGATAGGTTTTTAATTACTAACTTTAATCACCTCGAATTGTTGGAATTACCTATCAATTGAATTCCTACATCCATTTGAAGATGAACCGAACCAAAGATGAATTGTTTTTCAATTTTGTAAGACTAAAGGCAGATCATTTGGGATTGCATACTACTGAAGGAAAGAAATCTCCAAAAGTTCGCCTTTTGACGTTCTTAGTGATTTATACGATATCCTCAGTTTTTGGGGCTTATATTTCACTAGGTCAACTTCTCAGGAATTTGCAAGGTAACAATTCTTTCAAATTATACTCATTGAAGTGTTTCTCTTCTGAAACTTTTTCCTATAGCTTATTTTGCCAAGCCACAAAAAGGTTCTGAGCCAATAAAGAGCATTGATAATTCTTTTCTGGCCTATTCGTTTCCTGTGATTCCCGAGTAAATCTACTCTATTTTTCAGGCCTAGTTCATTGGGCTCTGATAATTTTTTACACATTGATGCAGGGTGTTCCAACTTGAATCTGGTGAAATGATCTCTCTTATAAACAAAAAACATTATCTCCATTCTTAAAACAATCAAGTTCTATTCAAAGTTCTTTTCAGATGGTGATTATACCAACTCGCTGAAAGAAGTCAATAACGCAGGTTGCTTCATCTCACTCACTATTTATGCGAACATAATTGTTTTTCGTAGACGGACAATACTCAAACTGATACACAAACTAGACGACGTGGAATATCATAGCAATGAAGAATACAAACCAGTCAAAATCTACATAGAAAAATTGAGCAGACTATATTTTTACCCAACTAGAATCGGCCTCATATTTTGGTTTCTCGACCGAGTAGCTTGGAATTTTAGTTGTCTTTCTGAGAAAAGTAAAGCAGATCTAAAAATCACATGCGCCAACAGCTTGTCCAACTGGATGCCGAAGGAAATTGATTCACCTTTTCTTGATTGGGCTGTTTTGGCATCTTCTATGTACGCTGTGTATTATATGCCTTTGGTAATCACAGTTTCGTCAATACACATTGGTTGTACTTATGTTTCGGTTGCAAGGCTTCAACGTTTGATTAGAAAATTGGGGGGTATCGATTTTAGAGAGAGAGATGTGAGGTTGACTAGAAGGAAGCTTCTGGAATGCATCGATTTCTTCAATGAAACTAATGAGTAAGTGATTCATTACAGAAAAAACCCAGAATTCGGCTGTAGAACAGTATTTGACTATAAAACTCAAATTTCTGCATTTTTTTGTTTCAGAATAACTAATCTAGTCAGCAGTTATGTGAAGGAGAAACTGCATCCTATGCTTAGTTACTCTGTGATGGTTATGGTGGCAGTCCTCACTCACCAAATCATAGTGGTAAGTGGTAAGAGATAGTTGGAAATATAAAATACCTAACACCAAATAAAAACTCTCATCGGGGTCTAAAATATTATTTGCGAGAAAAAAAATCAATGCTTTCGAAGTGAAATCACAGGGACCTCAGTCCACAAGTGTTTCTTTTCAGAATTTCGACTGCATTCTATTCCTCGAACTATGGGTATGGATCATCAGTAACAGCTTGATCTCCTTTCATGCTCAGGATTTGGAGAATATGGTAAAAGTATGGCATGATTCATTAACGTTTAGTGATTTTTTCATTTTACAGAGTGAATCTTTGAATATGTTCGTCTATAGTTTACCTTGGTATCGTATGCACCCATCGTTGATGAAGGACTTCAAATTGTTCTTCGCTCGTACCCAGAAGCCATTTCGATTGTCAGTTCCCATGAATATCAACATTAATATGACCTATTTACACAAGGTTCGTATTTCAATTATTCAATTTTGTTTGGGACAACGAACAAAAAGAAAACCGAACTAGAACATAAACGAGTTTTTAACAAGAGTCTATTTGGTTCCTAGATGTTCCATAGAATCGTCTTAATATGATTCTAATTCTAAGGATTTCTCTCAAGAGCAAGGAGGTCCTTTACCTTTTTTCACACAATCTTTATTTCAAGTCGACTGGTTTCGATTGCCATATGTAAATTTGAAGCTTAGAATTGAAATTGAGGTACAACTTGTGAACCTCCAGGTTCTACACATTATGAACAACTCACTGATCCACATCTCCCACACTTTGAGTGCTCTGAGCTTCAGAACAAAACTTGAACATGAAATATCGAAAAAATTAAAACGTGATAATTCATTAGTTATGAGGGCTACATGGACCATTTAGGTATCAAAATGTAGGTTTTCGAGGTCGCTCTATTCAATGAAACATAATCCAGAGCCCTAACTAGCATAGTTTAGATTTTCACCTGTCAAATGGCATGTTTTCAAAAAAATCGGAATGTCAAATCATCATAGCTCCCGTTTCTTTGCTCACAACCAAATGTGGCTTGTATATTGTTGATCAGCATTGTCTAAAGTATCTCTTTAAACAATAAAATCGACATCGAAAATCCCAACTTTTTGGGTCAAAAATGCATAAGGGGTAAGACCCTCTAAAAACACCATATTTGCCATCAACACGAATTCCCTGGAAAATCTAACACCGTTATTCAATTTATAATGTCTTCAACCCATTCGAATCTTTCAGAATACTCAATTTGGTGATCCACATCTCCCACACTTTGAGTGCTCTGAGCTTCAGAACAAAACTTGAACATGAAATATCGAAAAAATTAAAACGTGATAATTCATTAGTTATGAGGGCTACATGGACGATTTTGGTATCAAAATGTAGGTTTTCGAGGTCGCTCTATTCAATGAAACATATTCCAGAGCCCTAACTAGCATAGTTTAGATTTTCACCTGTCAAATGGCATTTTTTCAAAAAAATTGGAATTTCAAATCATCATAGCTCCCGTTTCTTTGCTCACAACCAAATGTGGCTTGTATATTGTTGATCAGCATTGTCTAAAGTATCTCTTTAAACAATAAAATCGACATCGAAAATCCCAACTTTTTGGGTCAAAAATGCATAAGGGGTAAGACCCCCTAAAAACACCATATTTGCCATCAACACGAATTCCCTGGAAAATCTAACACCGTTATTCAATTTATAATGTCTTCAACCCATTCGAATATTTCAGAATACCCAATTTGGTGATCCACATCTCCCACACTTTGAGTGCTCTGAGCTTCAGAACAAAACTCGAACATGAAATATCGAAAACTTTAAAACGTGATAATTCATTAGTTATGAGGGCTACATGGACGATTTTGGTATCAAAATGTAGGTTTTCGAGGTCGCTCTATTCAATGAAACATATTCCAGAGCCCTAACTAGCATAGTTTAGATTTTCACCTGTCAAATGGCATTTTTTCAAAAAAATCGGAATTTCAAATCATCATAGCTCCCGTTTCTTTGCTCACAACCAAATGTGGCTTGTATATTGTTAATCAGCATTGTCTAAAGTATCTCTTTAAACAATAAAATCGACATCGAAAATCCCAACTTTCTGGGTCAAAAATGCATAAGGGGTAAGACCCCCTAAAAACACCATATTTGCCATCAACACGAATTCCCTGGAAAATCTAACACCGTTATTCAATTTATAATGTCTTCAACCCATTCGAATCTTTCAGAATACCCAATTTGGTGATCCACATCTTCCACACTTTGAGTGCTCTGAGCTTCAGAACAAAACTTGAACATGAAATATCGAAAAAATTAAAACGTGATAATTCATTAGTTATGAGGGCTACATGGACGATTTTGGTTTCAAAATGTAGGTTTTCGAGGTCGCTCTATTCAATGAAACATAATCCAGAGCCCTAACTAGCATAGTTTAGATTTTCACCTGTCAAATGGCATTTTTTTTTAAAAATCGGAATTTCAAATCATCATAGCTCCCGTTTCTTTGCTCACAACCAAATGTGGCTTGTATATTGTTAATCAGCATTGTCTAAAGTATCTCTTTAAACAATAAAATCGACATCGAAAATCCCAACTTTTTGGGTCAAAAATGCATAAGGGGTAAGACCCTCTAAAAACACCATATTTGCCATCAACACGAATTCCCTGGAAAATCTAACACCGTTATTCAATTTATAATGTCTTCAACCCATTCGAATCTTTCAGAATACTCAATTTGGTGATCCACATCTCCCACACTTTGAGTGCTCTGAGCTTCAGAACAAAACTCGAACATGAAATATCGAAAAAATTAAAACGTGATAATTCATTAGTTATGAGGGCTACCTGGACGATTTTGGTATCAAAATGTTGGTTTTCGAGGTCGCTCTATTCAATGAAACATATTCCAGAGCCCTAACTAGCATAGTTTAGATTTTCACCTGTCAAATGGCATTTTTTCAAAAAAATCGGAATTTCAAATCATCATAGCTCCCGTTTCTTTGCTCACAACCAAATATGGCTTGTATATTGTTAATCAGCATTGTCTAAAGTATCTCTTTAATTAATAAAATCGACATCGAAAATCCCAACTTTTTGGGTCAAAAATGCATAAGGGGTAAGACCCCCTAAAAACACCATATTTGCCATCAACACGAATTCCCTGGAAAATCTAACACCGTTATTCAATTTATAATGTCTTCAACCCATTCGAATCTTTCAGAATACCCAATTTGGTGATCCACATCTCCCACACTTTGAGTGCTCTGAGCTTCAGAACAAAACTCGAACATGAAATATCGAAAAAATTAAAACGTGATAATTCATTAGTTATGAGGGCTACATGGACGATTTTGGTATCAAAATGTAGGTTTTCGAGGTCGCTCTATTCAATGAAACATATTCCAGAGCCCTAACTAGCATAGTTTAGATTTTCACCTGTCAAATGGCATTTTTTCAAAAAAATCGGAATTTCAAATCATCATAGCTCCCGTTTCTTTGCTCACAACCAAATGTGGCTTGTATATTGTTAATCAGCATTGTCTAAAGTATCTCTTTAAACAATAAAATCGACATCGAAAATCCCGACTTTTTGGGTCAAAAATGCATAAGGTGTAAGACCCTCTAAAAACACCATATTTGCCATCAACACGAATTCCCTGGAAAATCTAACACCGTTATTCAATTTATAATATCTTCAACCCATTCGAATCTTTCAGAATACCCCATTTTGGTGATCCACATCTCCCACACTTTGAGTGCTCTGAGCTTCAGAACAAAACTCGAACATGAAATATCGAAAAAATTAAAACGTGATAATTCATTAGTTATGAGGGCTACATGGACGATTTTGGTATCAAAATGTAGGTTTTCGAGGTCGCTCTATTCAATGAAACATATTATAGAGCCCTAACTAGCATAGTTTAGATTTTCACCTGTCAAATGGCATTTTTTCAAAAAAATCGGAATTTCAAATCATCATAGCTCCCGTTTCTTTGCTCACAACCAAATGTGGCTTGTATATTGTTAATCAGCATTGTCTAAAGTATCTCTTCAAACAATAAAATCGACATCGAAAATCCCAACTTTTTGGGTCAAAAATGCATAAGGGGTAAGACCCCCTAAAAACACCATATTTGCCATCAACACGAATTCCCTGGAGAATCTAACACCGTTATTCAATTCATAATGTCTTCAACCCATTCGAATCTTTCAGAATACCCAATTTGGTGATCCACATCTCCCACACTTTGAGTGCTCTGAGCTTCAGAACAAAACTCGAACATGAAATATCGAAAAAATTAAAACGTGATAATTCATTAGTTATGAGGGCTACATGGACGATTTTGGTATCAAAATGTAGGTTTTCGAGGTCGCTCTATTCAATGAAACATATTATAGAGCCCTAACTAGCATAGTTTAGATTTTCACCTGTCAAATGGCATTTTTTTAAAAAAATCGGAATTTCAAATCATCATAGCTCCCGTTTCTTTGCTCACAACCAAATGGGGCTTGTATATTGTTGATCAGCATTGTCTAAAGTATCTCTTTAAACAATAAAATCGACATCGAAAATCCCAACTTTTTGGGTCAAAAATGCATAAGGGGTAAGACCCCCTAAAAACACCATATTTGCCATCAACACGAATTCCCTGGAAATCTAACACCGTTATTCAATTTATAATGTCGTCAACCCATTCGAATCTTTCAGAATACCCCATTTTGGTGATCCACATCTCCCACACTTTGAGTGCTCTGAGCTTCAGAACAAAACTCGAACATGAAATATCGAAAAAATTAAAACGTGATAATTCATTAGTTATGAGGGCTACATGGACGATTTTGGTATCAAAATGTAGGTTTTCGAGGTCGCTCTATTCAATGAAACATATTCCAGAGCCCTAACTAGCATAGTTTAGATTTTCACCTGTCGAATGGCATTTTTTCAAAAAAATTGGAATTTCAAATCATCATAGCTCCCGTTTCTTTGCTCACAACCAAATGTGGCTTGTATATTGTTAATCAGCATTGTCTAAAGTATCTCTTTAAACAATAAAATCGACATCGAAAATCCCAACTTTTTGGGTCAAAAATGCATAAGGGGTAAGACCCCCTAAAAACACCATATTTGCCATCAACACGAATTCCCTGGAAAATCTAACACCGTTATTCAATTTATAATGTCTTCAACCCATTCGAATCTTTCAGAATACCCAATTTGGTGATCCACATCTCCCACACTTTGAGTGCTCTGAGCTTCAGAACAAAACTCGAACATGAAATATCGAAAAAATTAAAACGTGATAATTCATTAGTTATGAGGGCTACATGGACGATTTTGGTATCAAAATGTAGGTTTTCGAGGTCGCTCTATTCAATGAAACATATTATAGAGCCCTAACTAGCATAATTTAGATTTTCACCTGTCAAATGGCATTTTTTCAAAAAAATCGGAATTTCAAATCATCATAGCTCCCGTTTCTTTGCTCACAACCAAATGGGGCTTGTATAGGTATTGTTGATCAGCATTGTCTAAAGTATCTCTTTAAACAATAAAATCGACATCGAAAATCCCAACTTCTTGGGTCAAAAATGCATAAGGGGTAAGACCCCCTAAAAACACCATATTTGCCATCAACACGAATTCCCTGGAAAATCTAATACCGTTATTCAATTTATAATGTCTTTAACCCATTCGAATCTTTCAGAATACTCAATTTGGTGATCCACTTACTCACATTAATAAATTTTTCAATTCATCAATATGGAAACACATTGTGTCTACGATGGTTTTGTTATAAATGTCGATGATTGTTTTCTTATCTCTTTCAGTTCATGAAATTCACTTATACTGCATTCATGTACCTATCTCGGATGAAAAAAGAATGAACCAACTGGAAATAATGTGGAAAGCAGATTGATGGCAAACTATATTGAATAATCAACTCACCACAATTATCATGTGAAGATTGTCGAATAAACTAGTCAAGCAAACATTGGTATATCTGATGCCCCAAGATCTGCATGCTCTAAGCGTGTGAACAAAACTCGAAAATGAAAAATGGAATACATAAAACTGAATAAAATCTGGTTGAATAAGGACAATTTGGTTAAGTTTGGTATGGAATTATAGGTTTTCGAGGACGCTGAATTCAATATAAAATATTCGAAGGCGCTATCTAAAATAGTTCAGATTTTGACCTGCGAAATGGATTTTTTTTTAATTCGAAATTTCAAATCGTCGTAGCTCCTGTTTCTGTGGTCCGATACACTTTCTGTCTGTATATTCTTAATCTGCATTGTCCCAAGTATCTACAAGCCCAATAAAATCGATTTCGAAAATGTCAACTTTTTGGGTGAAAAATACGTAAGGGGTAAGACCATAAAACACCATATTCGTCATCAACACGGAATCCCTGGGAAATCTATACCTGTTATTCGATCGTTTAGGTCTTGATCCCGTTCGAATCTTTCAGAAAACCCATTTTGCCGATCCATATTACCAAAACTCTGCATGCTCTAAGCGTGTGAACAAAACTCGAAAATGAAAAATGGAAAACTTAGAACTGAATAAAATCTGGTTGAAGAAGGACAATATGGTCAAGTTTGGTATCGAAATATAGGTTTTCGAGAACGCTGAATTCAATAAAAAATATTTCAAGGCGCTATCTAGAATAGTTTAGATTTTGACCTGCGAAATGGCATTTTTTCAAAAAATCGAAATTTCAAATCGTCATAGCTCCCGTTCTTGTGGTCGGATCAACTTTTTGTTTGTATATTGTTGATGAACATTGTCCCAAGTATCCATATGGCCAATAAAATCGATTTCGAAAATGTCAACTTTTCGAGTCAAAAATACGTAAGGGGTAAGACCCTCCAAAAACACCATTTTTGTCATCAACACGGAATCCCTGGGAAATCTGAACATATTATTCGAACGTTGAGGTCTTCATTCAATTCGAATCTTTCATAATAACCATTTTGCCGATCCATAACACCAAAACTCTGCATGCTCTAAGCGTGTGAACAAAACTCGAAAATGAAAAATGGAAAACATAAAACTATATAAAATCTGGTTAAGGAAAGACAATATGGTCAAGTTTGGTATCGAATTATAGGTTTTCGAGGACGCTGAATTCAATAAAAAATATTTCAAGGCGCTATCTAGAATAGTTCAGATTTTGACCTGCGAAATGGCATTTTTTCAAAAAATCGAAATTTCAAATCGTCATAGCTCCCGTTTTCGTAGTCGGATCATTTTTTTGTTTGTATATTGTTGATGAGCATTGTCCCAGGTATCTAAAGGCCCAATATGCATGACGTTTATTGGATATTTTCATATATGTTCTACAAAAAAAAGTTGAGAAATTATTTTAATGATCTCCAACTCCAATCTAGTAACTAGATAAAAGCTAGTCGGGCGGCTATACCAATTATAAGTTATGAAAATGCCAGTTATTCGATTGTTTCGCCGATCAGAAAGGGACACGTATTCATTAGCGTAGAGTGTAATTATGCGACACAGGGAATCGCAGAAAAACTTGTACATTTTATTCGCCATTCTGTACGGTTCTTGCGTAAGTTTCAAGCTCGGATACGACGAAAAAAATTCAGCAGATCGTGTTGTCATAAGGCTGTCCGCGGTGTTCAAACGACCTGCTCAGAGGCGTACACCCTGATTTACTTGTTCATCCGACCGCCAGCCGAAACGAAAACACGAGAAAACGCATCAGTGAAGAAAGGAAAAGCGTCCTGTGAAAAGTGTTTTTTGAAAGTTACGTGAATTTTATGCTTAACATAATCGTCCATCTAAAAGCACTATAAAAAATCATATTTTCCGATGAGGCACATTTTGAACTTGGTGGCTATCTTAATAAACAAAATTGTCGTATCTGGGGTGAGGAAAATCCACGAATTATTCATGAGAAACCTACGCCCCCTAAACGAGTCACCGTTTGGTGCGAATTACGGTCTGGTGGTGTAATTGGACCTTACTTCTTTGAAAATGCTGCTGGTGAATCTATCAATGGTGATCGATACCGTCTTTTTTTTTTGTGGTTTTCACGAAAAGGAATATCCTGTTATGTTCAGAGAACATCGTGAGAATCAAGGGCAAGCAGGTAGGAATTGGTGTTCTTCTTGAATTTCTGGAGGTTATATGCCTCGGGGAACACTTTCCTAGGCAATGTGTTCCAAAGCCTCGCTGTTCGTTGGATGAACGAGTCTTTGAAGAGAGATGTTCTGCAGGTCTCCAAAGTTACCACGAAGGGGTGTGAAGACTTAACTTGACGGGTTAGTCTGGAAGAGACTGCCAGAGGGGGAACGATTGCTGATAATTCAGAAGAGCATCGCCCATGGAAATATCTATGAAATAGAGACAGATCGCCCACTTTTGTACGGTGTTCCAGAGAAGTGAGCGAGCTTGTAAGCGAGGCATCACCGACGAGACGAATTGCCCTTTTTTGTACGGAATCCAAGAGTTTTAGTGTGTGTTTAGGTGCAGCACTCCAAATATGGGAAAAATATTCCCGGACAGGTCGAATCTGTGCTTTATAGATCATAAGCAGCTGACCTGAGGTGAAATAGCTCCTGGCACGAAACAGAAAACCAAGTTTTTGGGATGCACTTTTAGCAATGGATCTCACGTGATTCTCCCAGGAAAAGTTACTGCCGACAGTAATGCCAAGCATCGAAATGGACGACTTCAATGGTATGGTCACTCCCGACAATTTTATGCTGGGCACAGTAAGATCGGCTTTTCTAGAGAAAAGACATGCTTGTGTTTTGTCCGCGTTGAATTCTACCAAGTTGTTAGATCCCCATTCAAGAATTGTTGCCAAGTCCATATTTATGTTGTTAACATTTCTTCCTCGTTCGTTTTTGATTTGGCGGGCTGGTATTGGAGCCCTAGAAGAAAAGGCGGTATGGAGGGTACTATCATCCACGAAGCTGTGCACTGGACACGAAGTTGCTTCCAGCAAATCGTTGATGTGAAGTAGAAATAGTGTCGGATGATAATCGAATTTTCGTGGCCAGAATTAATGAATATTAATGAAATATTGATCTAGAGGACATTAGGTTTCAGCATGATGGCGCTATACCTCACTTTGCAAATTACACAATTCATTTATTCAGACAAAAATTTTTCTTGACGAGTAGTCTCCAGAAACGGTGATGTCAATTGGCCACCAAGATCATGTGATTTGACACCGTTAAACTATTTTCTTCGGGGTTATGTGAAAAGCCAGGTCTATAAGAATAATCCACAATCGATTCATGAACTAAAGGATGAAATTATTCGCGTCATTACTGAGATAGGGCCTCAATTATGACAAAATGTCATGAAAATTTTATCAAAAAAGTGAACGTCTGTAGAGCTGCCAGAGGAGGCCATTTGGCAGATATTATTTTTCGTACATAAATTTCATAACTGATACTTCAGTTACCAATAAAAAGTTTCTGAAAATGAATGCAAATTATGTGTTTTATTTATACAAAAAAAACCGCGCAATTTGAAACACCCATTATATAACACACATGAAGCTACGATTGGGTCAGAGTTTATGGAATCATTGCTCCTTCAAAGTGATCTTGAAAGTGGATTTTTTCAAAGCACATCCTTCCTCATAGGGAAGACTCTTGTTGTGTTCAATGTGCATCATTTCTTCATCCTCAATCAATCTTCTCCAACGAACATCATACTGAAAGTTTGTCCCAATTGATATTTCCACCTGGTCATCGCAGTCTTCTCAAATAACACATTATCTGTATTAGAAAAGGACACTCAATCAGGAGAAATCGATGATGATGTCGAAGAATGCAGGCAATCCGAGTTTGGTACATGCCACATTTGGAATTCTGCCTATAAACTCACCCCTGCGGTGCCGCCCTTGTACAGATGCTCGCGTACGTCTTCATTGTGTTTCAGAGACCGGTTTGCACCGATCCAGAGTCCTTGGGAAGGTCACTGGCTCGTCCCGATATCGCCACATTGAGCATCTCTCAACGACAATGTTTTAATGGGTAAACTGAATTATCATCGCAGAAAATGCGGTATTGCGATTTAAATGTTTTTTTCACTGAGCGTCTAACCACAAGAAGAAGTACTCCGGATGGCCTACCCCATATTAGAGCAGGGAAGAACACAAATACGTTTTTAATTCTTGCAGGCAACAACCTCTAATTCGTTTAATCCTCATACGCTGTAAGCATTGTAGTTCAATTGAACAACGAATCGCTGTTAAGAGACCCGGTTATTTTTTGTAGTTGAGTTGGTAATCCCTTTAATGACACTTGTGTTGAATTTTAGCAAGAACTGTTCATTAGTATTTGTTCGCCAACGGTTTACATCAGACAACTTTTTGTCTTTGGACAGTCCTAAAATTTCAAAGTAAATACCATTAAATGGTATACAGATAATTCTAAAAGCACGATAGGGGTTGGAGCTTGAGTACACGGGGCGAGAACCAACTGTTCACTATCCTCAGGCTCCCACTCGAGTGTTCTTCAGGCAATCAAAAGATGTGTAGACGTAAACCTGAAAAGAAACTATAAAGAGTGTGACATAGAGATCCATCCTGATAGTCAAGCTACTATCAAAGCACTGAAGTGCCGAAGGAAACTCAATGAAGTAGAAAAGAACAACAAGGTCTCTTAAGACTGGGTTCCTGGTCACTCTGGAAACGAACAGGGGAAGAGGCCAACAAACTAGCTAGAAAAAGAGCTCAAGCGCCACTTACAGCCCAAAACCTTTCTGTAGTAGGAAGAAAATGCAACTACAAGAAAGCCTTACCAACCTTAACCTAACATAATCTATCCTAACCTAATCTATCCTGACCTAACCTAACCTAACTAACCTAACCTCTCTGTGTTAGAGGGCAAATGCACCAATAAGAAAGAGTTTTCGGGGAGGAGAGAAACTGAAAAAGAAGCAACTGGAGGAATCTCCCAGGAATTTGAATTCTGAACTCCACTATACCTCGAAATCGTTGAAATATGAAGTAAATTCGTTATAATTTGAAGACCATCCAGTACTCCTTCCTTTTCATTCTTCATACCACGAAACTGTCAACTATGCAAATACAAATACGACTCCTTTTGTCATCATTTAAAGAAAATGCAACGTAAATAGGTGTGCAACTAGAATCAGGACCACCTGCTGAGTTTGGATGCTAGTTTGATGAAGGCCATGAATATGATTTAGTTCCAATGGCACCATTTTATTACAAACAGTGTGACAACCTAATGGGCTGTTGGATATGAAAATACCCATTTATTCCAGAGTGGAATAGATACACAGCAAGCTATGAGGTATTTAAGTAAAAAGTAACTTCCCGAGTGTGCTCAATGCACTATAATTTCATGTCGTAATAACTTATATCTTATTGTAGATTCAACGCGAACCACCCATTTCTTTGTGAAAAAATAGAGGGAATTGTGTTGGTTTTACACGCTACAGGTTGTAAACCTTTCTGATGGAGCTTCATATCTAAGCAAGTTTGCAGCGCTGTACAATGTCTGAAGACAACTTTAAAATTCTCAAAGAAGATCAACAATGTATGGTTTGAAAAGGTATTGGGGGTTTTTTTTGAGTGATAGAACTTTAAATTGATATGAAACACATTTGAATTAAGATTGAAGCCAATTTTTTTTCATTTGAAAGATAATTTTATGACATTTATTTTTTTTAAATAATTTTCTGCATATGTCCACCACGACTAGCTATGTCAATGGAAAATAAGGACAGGAACCAAATTGCTCGAGAATATATTTCCCAATTCAATCCTCGATCATAATTTCACTTTGAAGTGAACGGCAAAATGATCAATGCCCAAATCGGCATTCACGAAATATTGCGGAAGGAATGATAGGCAAGTCATTGAATATAAACTCGAAAATCGTGAAAAACAAATGCGAATGGCGTGATCTATCAATAATGCCTGAATAGCGACAACTGTTACCGAAATCTTGGCTTTTGACCTCTCACCGCTTTAGGTGAATAACAATATTGACAATGAGACTTATTCAACAAAAGACTGTACTGTTATATAAAAATACTTTTACTTCCATTCTAAATCGAGAAGAGGGTCAGTTATTTATAATAATAATGTGGAAACATTTCATTCACAGATGATGATGGGCATTCTTCAACTTCTATGACAAACTTAGGTCCTGGTACAGTCCGAGCTCGCGAGCTCCCTTCAAAAATTGGGCTTTTTATATTTCCATGATATCTCAATTCGTATGCGGCGTAGATGAACAATTTTTTTTTTAGATAAAAGCTTAATCATTTCTATAGAATGTGTATTACTCGCTTTTCTGTTTTTCTTCGTATATTAGGAAAAAAACCTGGTGAGCTGTAATTTCATGAAAATCTGGACAAACGATTTTATTTCCATGATATCTCTGTCAATTCTTGGGATGAATGTATGAAATTTTCAGTCTACATGCAAAATAATATTTTCCAGAATTTGCATTGATCAGTTTTTTTGTTTATTGCCCCCTCAATTTTTTAATGAATTATAAGTTAGGAATTATTTTCAACCAGGTTCTTTCCTTATATACGCAGAAACACGAAAAAACGAATAATACACATTTTGAAAAATATTATCCCGCATGTATACTGAAAATTTCATTCATTTATCCCGAAAATTGACGGAGATATCATGGAAATAAAATCGTTTGTCCAGATTTTCATGAAATTACAGCTCACCAAGTTTTTTTCCCGATATACGAAGAAAAACAGAAAAGCGAGTAAGACACATTCTAGAGAAATGATTAAGCTTTAATTAAAAAACAAAATTGTCGGTCTACGCAGCATACGAACTGAGATATCGTGGAAATAAAAAGCCCAATTTTTGAAGGGAGCTCGCGAGCTCGGACGTGTACCAGGTCCCCTTAAGCTTTGAACTATAGGTTTCTACTTTTCTTCAAAAATTTCAGCTCTACTAATTGCTCGACAATGTGCTTCATCACAAGTCATAGTTTTCAAACCAATGCAACCACTCAGCACTTCTATTTCTCTTCTCGATGTCGCGTCTTCAGTTGCTTGCAATTTCTTCCGCCGATTGATCTCTGCTGATAAGTTTAGATTGACAATTCCCGACCAGAACGGCGCCATTATTACAAAATAATGAATTTTCTTCGAGTCGATTCCCATTTGTTAATATCGATGTGATAGAGCCACTTCGAGGAATTATTAGCCATTATAAATACAACAGAACGAAGCAGCAGATTGATCAAAATGAGCATTTACTTCCCGCCAACAATACCCGACCCGTTCGGAAGGCTCATCGCCCGCAATAATCTCCATAATCATTCTTATCTGTCGTAATATCCACTTATCGGAGCCATTATTGCTTACATAATACTTGTTCGTTCGAGTCCTTTATGCCGAACGTTAGGGATGTCAAACAGGACTCGATTTGCATTAACTCGGTTCTATACTTTGTGCTACTGGTTTCTTTAATGATGGCAATAAGCGAAGAAACACCTACAAGCTTGCTTTTCACCTTGTGTATCAGCGATCTGTACGTTGACTCGTCTTGCCTGCGCGTCTTGCTGCAGCCCAATGGTGACCAGTGTGCCTACGTCTACAGCGCCGTGCGACACTAAAACGATTCAAAGCCGAATCATTCCAAAAGTATGAGAAGAGCTTCATAGGAAAGACATTTCAAGTAGATCAATGGAATATCGAATGATTTTTCCACAACAGAATGACTATGATAACACTAGCGTTATAACTCTGATAGTTTCTGCAGCAACAATGTTTTTTCCATAATTTTATTATAGTAATGTCCTTGAAATAATACCCTTAATCATTGTACCTCCTGGCCGAATATATCCCAAACACTGAATCTATACAGTGTGAAAAGCCAAATGGAATCAATTTAGTCTTTCGAAATGGTTCAAAAAAATAGGATATACTGAGATAAATTGGGATAAACGAAATTCATTTTGTCCGCATGCTATGGACTAAATGACACACCGGCAACAGGCAACTGTAGTTTTTTACTTATAGTTACAAAACTACTGCAAAGTTCACCAAAGAAACACTTGGTTCTTCTAGGAACATCAGCACAAGATGCGTGAGCCCAATGCAACCAATGCATGCATCGTAACCAGTCTTTTCCAGGGCTAATCCTGGGGAAGACTAGTTTTTTCTCGATCTAAATCGGGAAAAAAGGTCATAACAATAGACAGATGGACAGTCGTCTTCATCATCTCGAAAGTTGCTAGCAACATTTTCTTCTTCATTGTCTTGTTTGAATAATGCCCTAGGGACTTGTCTACTTTTCTTTGGAGGAGGTATGGGCTCATTTTTTGATTCAATTGCAATCATATTAGGTGTAGATGTTGAAACTAAGGACGTTTATCGAGTCTTCGGCTCACGTTTGCCTTGTACACTTATGAATCGTCCTTTAAGTATTGGAGAAACCTCCTCATAGGATCAGCAAGAGTAGGTTAAGGTGCATTGCCTTCATTAGCCGCAGATGAATATTTTGTTATGAATATGTTAAGACAAATCCTGGCTCTTTGTTTGCTGATGGAGCCTGGGATGAATGGTCTCGGTGTTGTCCGGTAGATACGGTTGATTCAGCTGAAATACCTATGAACTAGAAATATATCGAATTAATACAAAAAGTATATTTAACATAGAAAAAGCTTTGTGAATACAATGACAAATAAGTAAAGTTTGGAATGAATGCAATATAAATGAAAAAAATTGTGAAATCTGGCCGCATTTGATACCCTCAAACTCAAGTTATGATGCCTATGTCATTTTGTAGGTACGTATTTCCTCTATTTCCTCAACTAATTAATAGCACAAGATAATCATGAAGGTGATACATTCAATCTACAATCTTCATCCTAACCTAACTTGACAGTCATCGAGTCATCCAAGTCTTTTTCTAGTCTTCCTTCCAAATGTGGTGACAGATATATGCATGAACCACTGAATGCGAAATTGAAGTTCATTTACGAGGATATATTGAAAAATTCTTAGCCTACTATAGACCCAAACAAAATTTCAATGTCAAAATATTTTATTATTCAACATAATTGAATTTATTTATTACAGCGAACCTGCAACGTCTCTAGACCTTTCAAAACAAATGTTTCTTCTTGCTCTGCAAATCAGTTCTCCACAGCTTTTATTACCTCCTCGTTGGAAGAAAATTTACGACCTTTTAAACTTTTTTTCAGTTGAAGAAAGAGATGTTAATCGGACGGAGCCAAATCAGGTGAATAGGGGGGGTGTTCTAGTAGTTCTAATCCTAAATCACGAATTTTTTGCATGGTAACATGATATTTGTGTACTGGGGCGTTGTCCTTTCTCTTTAATTTTTTCCCGTAGAGTGGTCGGTAATGTCGAATAGTAATCTCCAGTTATTGTTCTACCCTTATCCGAAAAATCAATCATGATTACTCCATGGCAATGCCAAAAAACTGAAGCAAGAACTTTTCTAGCAGATTTTTGGACACGAAACTTCTTAGGTCTTGGAGAACCAGAGTGTCGCCATTCCATCGATTGTTGCTTTGTTTTTGGATCGAAGAAATGTACCCAAGTCCCATCCATAGTAACAATTCGGTTTAAGAAGTCTACATCGTTTTCAAATCGAGCACAGATCGAACGCGATGCTTCTACCCTTGCACGCTTTTGGACAACATTCAAACATTTGGGTATCCATTTTTCTCATGTCCAAATTGACGTGAACTATATGATGAACGCGTTCGTATGAAATCTTCAGTGCTTCAGATATCCGTTTTAGCCCAATTCGACGGTCTGATAAAATCATGTCATGAACTGCATCGATATTTTCGGGGACTGACACAGAAACTGGCCTTCCCGATCGGTCATCATCTTCAATGGAAAATTTACCTCTTTTGAAGCTTGCAGTCCAATTTTTCACGGTCGCATACGAAGGACATTGATCACCGAGGGTATTAAGCATATCTTCGTAAATCTGCTTACCTACCTCTCAAACCTTTTCAATACAGGTACTTGATGATGGCTCGATACTCCAATTTTTCGATTTTTACAATTTCGGAGGACATCTTTTTTTTTAATTTATTGCGTAACTCTGGTTAACTTTTTTGACGTCGAACTCTACACTGACACTTCTAATAAGTTATTGTTCGTTGATATGGTATCGCAATATTTTGTTTATGCATAGAACTGGTCTAGGCTAACTAGATATCAATACATCCTGGTATCTATCATAAATATCACATGCAATGGTAAATAAATATCGAAAATTTCCCAATAGTTCTACTCGAAATAATTGAACAATTTTGTGCGATTCGATAGATTCGACATGCAGCCACCATAAGCTGCATGAAAGTCGTGACTGGCTTCATAAAAATGATTCACTGACGTGAATGTCGCCAAGAACACGGTGGCTAAACCACCATCTCATTAACAATGTCAATTAGTGTAACGTTCGACCATAAATTTCCGAGTTTTATATGTTTAACTCCCTAACAATATTGTATTGACAATTTGCGTACGTTTGCATTTCTGTTTGACATTTTCTATGGGATATAAAGGCCAGAGGTCGGATCGTGACGTTCTTTATATCTGTAAGGAATCGAGAAGCGGTTGGTTTTTTCTAAATTTAAGTATCTACCTACTGAGTGATAATACATGGGGAAAGGGAGTGATAACTTTGGAAACCTATTCCTTTGCGAAGGTCAAGAAAATTATCCGTATGGTAGGATCATATTTCTATACTGCTCCACAAGAGTTAGGGATATCGTATTCAATCGTTTTTAAAAGTATGTAATCTTCGAAAAAATCGCTGTAAAATCATTTAAAACTCAATAACAACTTGAATCGATCCAATAAAATTCAGTATGAGACATTTCGTCAATCCGGTCGCATTCTTTCTGAAGTTTGGTTCTTTGCATATGCTTCATGAATGTTCTTATTTTGAAATGAAGTCAGTTTCTCAACGGCTTCGATTTGAAACGAGTTTTCTGAAAATGCCAAGACGTAAATTAACAAACGCTGAGGCTAATAGGGCTATCGAAATGCTACAGGGTGGCCTAACTCAGATTGTTGTAGCGGAAAGGCTCCAAGTCAGCCAAAGTGTGATATCTCGTCTTTGGAATAGGTTCAAGGAGACAGGTTCCGTGTTGGAAAGACTAAGGCTTGGTGGGCGACGAAAAACAACACCTGCTGAGGATCGTTTCATCACCGTTTCGGCGAGAAGAAACCCTACATCTACGTGCAGAATGCTACGGAATACTCTTCGAAATGCAGATGGGGTCCAAGTTTCTATCGAAACCATCAGACGACGTTTGAGAGAGTTGAATCTAGGTTCTAGACGTCAATTAAGAAGAGTTTCATTAACACGTGACCATAAGCTTCAAAGACTGGAATGGGCAAGGCAACATATCAATTGGAACGATCAATGGCGTAGTGTCCTTATCAGTTATCACTGATGAATCCAGATATGGACGATTTCCAGATTTTCGAAGAATAAGGGTATATACAATCCCACACATACCCCGTAATCGTCGCTATGTCCAAGAAGTCCATCCATTCCGAAGCGGTAGTGTTATGGTATGGGCCAGGATGTGTTTCAACGGGCGCACAGATCTACACATTTGTCCTGGGAATATGACCGCCTTACACTATTTTCACGCAGCTATTGGTGAAACTTTTCAATTTCTAGACGATAACGCTAGACCGCACCGTGCAGCCATAGTTGAGAATTCGCGCGAGGAGATTGGTATTCCACATTTACCAATACCTCCGCACTCACCAGATTTGAATTGCATAGAATATGCATGGGATATCCTCTAAAGAAGATTAGATAATCATCAACCTACCCCAGAATTCTTAAATGATCTGATAGAGCTTCTGCCCCGTTTATGGAACCAAATTCCTCAAGAAATGTTCAACAACTTCGTGTGAGTATGCAAAGAAGATGTCAAGCTGTTATTGATGCCCGTGGAGGCCATACATTGTATTGATAGTCTTAAAATGCTTGAATTCCCTGGAATAAAATTTCGTTATTTTACTCGATTTTTCTTAACCACCCTGTATACGCTGCAGACCTACTCACCTACAGGCTAAAATTAATTTGCAACTTGAAATCATATTAATATGAATTTTCATCACAAAAATATTCTTTTAACTATATTTTTTTGCAATTTAAGTCAATATCCCTAGCTCATGTGGAGCAGTTTATTTTTATACTTGCAGAATTAACCATTTTTCGAATCAAAACATTGAGTAAGAATGGGTAGTGTCCAATTTTTGGTTTCAACAAGATGGAGCTCTTCTCTACTATGATCGAGAGGTGAGGTTAGGTTTGGATGCAAATTTTCCAAATCGATGGATTCCAAGGATTCATAGAGCGGCCTATTTTTATTACTTTCACGTCTATGCACTCGACAATACCAGTTATCGGGCAGGATCCCTCCGCAATAAATCAATGTTCGCAATTTACAGAATCAGACGTACGACCATCTAGCGTTGGGGTTGCGACTGAAAAAAACAACCCATCCGCCATGTCGATTCCGAAGAGACGAAGGAAGCTGGGGGGCCATTACACCCGATGGAACGGACGACCTTGCAATACCGTACAACCTCGTCCATCTCTTTTCTTGGTGCATGATGTTTAATTGGACACACCATCAAAACATGACTTGCAGGTGCCGCGCTACGTCCATCTGTTGTATCTGGAGCTCGCGGAATGGTAAAAAACATCGAAGACAACAAAACGGTTTAATTAATATTCGATATTTGCGGCGACCACGAAAGTATACCGGGTGGATCGACGATTGGAAGCGGTTGAATCGTCTTGGATTCCGCTTTTATATACTGCTCCACAAGAGTTAGGGATATCGTATTCAATCGTTTTGAAAAGTGTGTAATCTTCGAGAAAATCGCTAAAAAATCATTTAAAACTCAATAACAACTTGAATCGATCCAATAAAAATCAGTATGAGACATTTCGTCAATCTGGTCGACTTTTTTCTGAAGTTTGTTTTTTTGCATATGCTTCACGAATGTTCTTATTTTGAAATGAAGTCAGTTTATAATAATAATAATAATAATAATTTTATTATAGACATTTACAATATCATATAATAATTTAACCCATCAAACTATTACATGGGGAGTCAATACAGCAAAGAATTAGTCTTTATAGGATATAAATTACAATTTGTACACAAACAGACAATACATTGTAAAATTCGACACAAAAACACCTATAAATTCTCCAATCTACACTTCCAAAATTCTTCCATATCATAATATGCTTCCTGGATTAGAAATTTCTTCAATTCATTTTTCATTCTTGTTTTATTCAATATTTTGAAGCGATGAGGTACCCGGTTGTATATTAACAGTGCTTCGTGGTTTGTACTCATTTGAGATGCTGACACCCTATGATAGGGTGTGGCTAGTTTATTAGCATTTCTGGTTCCATACTGATGGAAATCTCCGTTCTTTGAGATGTTTTGACCATATTCATGAACATACATTATGCAGGTAAGTATATACAATGAGGTAAGCGTCATAATTTTTTCTTCACTAAAATGAATCCTACAGCTGTCTGTCTTCTTCAAACCATTGATGATGCGTAGTGCATTTTTTTGTTTTATAAAAATTTTCTTGCTTTCAGGTCTTCCTCCCCAAAACAGTATGCCATAAGTGATCAAGCTGTGGAAGTATCCAAAGTAGGCCTGTTTGGCAGCTGACTTTCCTGCAAGTTGTTTCGTTCTTCGGATGGTGTATGTGGCGAATGAGAGTTTATGTATCAGATATTCAATATGAGCGTTAAATTTCAGATCTGGTTGAAGAAATATTCCCAAAAACTTCAGTTTGGCATCCTCTGCTGGGCGGGTCTGAAATGTAAGATATTTAGTTTTATTCTCATTCATAACAAGGTTATTTGCCGCGAACCACGTTTCAGCTTGTTTTAGTGTTGAGATGGATTTTTCTTTCAGCTCACTCTGACTGTCACCTTTATTGAGAAAGGAGGAATCATCAACATAAATTGTTTTCGAATCAGACTTCACATTAGCCGGTAAGTCATTTATATAGACTAAAAACAGCGTAGGCCCCAAAATAGATCCCTGGGGTACTCCATGAGTTATTTCCCTCCAATCGGAATGTCCACTCCCCACACTCACCCTCTGAAATCTGCTTTTCAAGTAGCTGTCTACCATTTTCAGAGCTGTACCTCTTATCCCATAGTATTGAAGTTTTTCCAACAATATCAACGGCTTCGATTTGAAACGAGTTTTTCGAAAATGCCAAGACGTAAATTTACAAACGCTGAGGCTAATAGGGCTATCGGAATGCTACAGGGTGGCCTTACTCAGGTTGTTGTAGCGGAAAGGCTCCAAGTTAGCCCAAGTGTGGTATCTCGACTTTGGAATAGGTTCAGGGAGACATGTTCCGTGTTGGAAATACCAAGGCTTGGTGGGCGACGAAAAACAACACCTGCTCAGGATCGTTTCATCACCGTTTCGGCGAGAAGAAACCCTACATCTACGTGTAGAATGCTACGGAATACTCTTCAAAATGCAGATGGGGTCCAAGTTTCCATCGAAACCATCAGACGACGTTTGAGAGAGGTGAATCTAGGTTCTAGACGTCCATCGAGAGGAGTTCCATTAACACGTGACCATAAGCGCCAAAGACTGGAATGGGCAAGGCAACATATCAATTGGAACGATCAATGGCGTAGTGTTTTTTCACTGATGAATCCAGATATGGACGATTTTCAGATTCTCGAAGAATAAGGGCATTGGACAATCCCACGCATACCCCATAATCGTCGCTATATCCAAGAAGTCCGTCCATTCCGAGGGGGTAGTGTTATGGTAAGGGCCGGGATATGTTTCAACGGGCGCACAGATCTACACATTTGTCCTGGGAATGTGACCGCCTTAAACTATAGGGAGCATGTCATAGACAATGTTATGCCAAATTTTCACGCTGCTATTGGTGAAACTTTTCAATTTCTAGACAATAACGATAGACCGCACCGTGCAGCTATAGTTGAGAATGCGCGCGAGGAGCTTGGTATTCCACATTCACCAATACCTCCGCACTCACCAGATTTGAATTGCATAGAACATGCATGGGATATGATCCAAAGAAGATTAGATAATCATCAACCTACCCCAGAATCCTTAAATGATCTGAGAGAGCTTCTGCCCCGTTTATGGAACCAAATTACTCAAGAAATGTTCAACAACCTCGTGTGTAGTATGCAAAGAAGATGTCAAGCTGTTATTGATGCCCGTGGAGGCCATACATTGTATTGATAGTCTTAAAATGCTTGAATTATCTGGGAATAAAATTTCGTTATTTTACTCGATTTTTCTTAACCACCGATACGCTGCAGACCTACAGGCTAAAATTAATTTGCAACTTGAAATCATATTAATATGAATTTTCATCACAAAAATCTTATTTTAACTATATTTTGTTTGCAATTTAAGTCAATATCCCTAACTCATGTGGAGCAGTTTATTTTCAGCATTCCAGTAACAGGGAAATTCGAATGTTTTGAAAAAGGTGATTCATTGCAGAAACCCGTTGTGTTTAGCAATCTTGATTGTCTTAATGAAACAACATGCGGGAAATAGGTGGTTTCAGATTGCGCAAGACAGAACAGCTTGGAGGAACATGAAAGAGTGGTTAAGGGAAGGACGACGAAGAAGAAAAGAAATATTGATGAAAGAATGCTTTGGCAAGATTTTGCATCTTAACTAAAACTTTTCGAAATATCTGAAAAACATGCGAATAAAGTTGTTTGTTTATAGATATAGAAAATGCCCCTGCTTTATGAGCTATACACTATTTGTCAGAAATATCATTTTTTAAATTTTTTAAGTGCTTATTAACAGACGAGGAATATTCATGCTCTTGGACCAACCTCGATGGACAAAGATTACCAGAGCTCGAAAAAATCCATACTGGTCCGCCTCTTCATTGTGTATACCAATTACCAATTCATCAGTCAACTTAAAACCTATCTATTTCTGAATTTTTGTAGACAGTGTTCTCGTCTCTGAGGCAAAAATGAACAAAAACTCCGGATGGCCTTGCTCCATTGTCATGTTTATTGTTCCGCTGTTATGCTGAAACAAAACGATCATTCGTACATTGCCTCGTCGAAGAAGATATAACTAGGGTTTGTAGCAAATTATTTACTATTGCATTCTTTCTTTTGTTGTTCGATTGCCGATCTTTATTCGTTCCACACCCGATTATAAAATATGTTTGATCATCGTTAATAAATTTGCCGGAGAACAAAGCTCAGCTTATTGTTGGTTTCTCTATTTGCTTGCAGGGTTTATCAGTCTTGTTGGTGAACTCGATTAGAGAAGCAGTGGCGGATCCAGCTCTCGAGAAAGGGGGGGGTCACGGTCAGGTGGATTACATACCCGCCAATTGATTTTTTTTATCAAACACACAAGATTTGAGGGTTCGTCCAGTCCAGGGGGGGGTCATGACCCCCATGACCCCCCCCTGGATCCGCGCTTGTAGAGAAGTAACTAATGAAAGTTTCTTTGATTGGTTTTTCAGATCAAGTATAATACATATTTCAGATGAATATCATATTTCCACAGACTTGATGACGTTTTTTAATGGCATTTTTCACATTGACAATTCAGTGCCCAAACAATAACAATCTCGAAAGCCGCTGTAAAATGTACTATCAGTATGACAGATTTTATAATGGCCAATTTGCTATTCGATAACACCCTCACCAAGGAGTATGTGAACAAAATGCGAAAATGAAATATCGAAAGAATTAAAACGAAAAAACTATCAACTTACACTGAGAAAAATGTTCAATATAATAGGTAATAAACACTTGTTTCAGGGATATTTTGTTGTCTATATTAGGCATTATTTGTTTAAAATAATTTCTATTTATAATCCCCAAATTCTTCAATTCGTGTTATTTATAGAAAATAAAAGCTTTGTTTCAAAAATATTTTGTAGAACCTATAATCATTACTTAAAAGTTAACAAATAATATGCAAAAATTATCTAGAAAATCATTTGTTACATGATATTCGTTATTTTATTAATTGCTAATGTGGCTTGTTAACTATTACAAAATATTTATTACTTCTAGAAAGCATCTTCTTGAATATTAACAAATAATATTCATTGGCGTGCAATTAACCTTCAATAAAATATATATTAACTATAAACATATATTTTTTATAACAACAAAATACTTCGTTTCGAGATGTATTGAAGTATCCCCTTCCATTCCGCCGTCGCCGTGGTTGCCGGCGATCTCATTTTATACAGTTTCAGTTTGTAGTTTGCTGTTTGAGTAAGTCAGTAAGTCACTCGAATTTTGGATTGTTTAAAGTTTTTATTTAAGTGAGTGAAAAATAATATCTATAGTGGTTGGGAAATCAGCAGTGTATTCGCGGATGTTTCAGATACTCCCACCGTAACTTATTTTATACGTAAGTACCCAATTTTTTATGAATCTATTTTTTATTGGCGCGTAGTAGGTTGGAATCAGTAATATTCGCTTCTCAAGATTTAATTAGACTCTTTGTGTAAGCGAACAAGGGATCTGGTTCTTCAAATTACAATCTTTCGGCACAAAAATGTTATCAACCTTTTTAAAATATGACAAATTCAGTTACAACCCGATTGATAAAATTTTTTGTACCCAAATTATGATATTCTACTGTAGAGCACTTTTTGACTTTTGCGTCCATATACATTTTTCTATCATCTCTCATCGTAGCTTTTAAGGAAGAACCGAGGGATAATCATGTTTTGTAATAGATAATAAATAATATTATATTAGACCAAATTCATTACCTAATCAGAAATATTTGAAATTATTAATTAATGTATTTGGTTATAGTAAATAAGCAAATTTATTTGCCAAATACTTTTTGTTGATGAAAATGGCCTACTTATCATAATGTAATCAATAATTCTCATCTTAATTCTTCTTTTTTCCAGTGAATGGAATAACTAGTGTGAGTTTGTTGGAGGAGGCTATTCAAATAGAAACATATTTCAGGGAAATTGTCCCGTGTATGGGCACTCACCTCAAAATTATATTATATTATGAATCAAGAGTTATTCATACAAACGAAATCTTAAATGTAAATACAATACAATGGTATTGACTGAAACCATTAATAATGATTTATTAGTTCATAAATGGAGAAATAATTTTTTTTGTCGATTATGATTGGCAGTTTATTGTTATATTCAAATATTGGTTTAATAAATAATTTTTCTCAAAATGAAACCGTTTTATTTGAAACAACCCGCTCACAAATTTATAGTTAAACTTGATTCATTAACAGTAAATAAATGATACTTCAATGGAAACTGAAACATTTTGCATATAAACATAATATTCAGTTTCCGCTAAACATATATTCATTAATAATGAATAAATAGTACATATAAAAACAGTAATATTTCTTACCTATAAACAAATTTATATCAGAATTCAAAAATTTTTATTAAAAGTAGTTTTATGATTCATTCATCAAATCCAAAATATTATAATTATCAATAAGTACGGCTATACGTATCAATAAATTCGGTAAGTAACAGTAAAACAATATTTATTCACAAGTTTCAAAAAACTGATTGGTTTAAGATGAATAAATGTTTAATAAGCCATATTTCAATCAAGGATTTTGTTGTGGTGAACAAATTTCGTAACTATTATGTACATTTTTCTTTCAGTGTAGAAGGGGTACATGGTTGATTTTGGTATCAAAATGTAGGTTTTCGAGGTCGCTGAGTTTATTAAAAATATTTTCAGAGCCCTATCTAGCAAATTTCCGATTTTACCTGTCAAGTCGCATTTTTTGAAAAATTGGAAATTTCAAACTGTCACAGCTTCTGTCCGTCTTGTCGTATTCACGATTTGTTTATATTATGTTGATCAGCATACCTCTGAGTACCTTCGTGCAAAATATGAGCGATTTTTAAAATCTAATTATTTGGGGAGAAAATGATCAAGAGGTAGGACCCCTTAAAAACACCATATCAATAAAAAAATATATTCGGAAGGTTTTAATGGAGTTAATGATTGAAAAGGTTATTCGAGACTTTCGAATCTTCCATAATTAGACATTTGCGGATCGATAACACTCATACCACGAATGGTCTGAGCTTGTGAAAGAACTCGAAAATGAAATTTCGAAAAAATTAAAACGAAAAAACTCTCAACTTAGGAGGTGTACATGGTTGATTTTGGTATCAAAATGTAGGTTTTCGAGGTCGCTGAGTTCATTAATAGTAATTTGCGTAACAAGTCCGGAAAATAGGGTTTTTTTGGACGAATAGACAAGTTTCTAGGACGAGCCGGAGGCGAGTCCTGGAAGTCTGTGAGTCCAAAAAAACTATTTTCGGGCGTGTTGCGTACAATATTTTTTCGGCAAACGTGTACAAAAACAAATCAATGAGACGACACATTTCTTTAATCTTTATTATACATTTTGATTCTTATTTGAATTAATCAGAACAGAACTGTCATCCATTATTTCGTTGCTATTGTGATGATCATAACAATGACAACAACGACTGATTTTTTCCGGCCTAGTCCGGAAAGTACGTACTTTCCGGACTAGGCCGGGAAATGCTACTTTCTCAAAGAAAAAGTGTCCGGGAAGTGGGCACATCCCGGACAGTTGCCGAAAAAAATATTTCCAGAGCCCTATCTAGCAAATTTCCGATTTTCACCTGTCAAGTCGCATTTTTTGAAAAATTGGAAATTTAAAACTGTCATAGCTTCCGCCCCTCTTGTCGTATCTACTATTTGTTTATACTATGTTGATCAGCATATCTCTGAGAATCTCTGCGCAAAATATGAGCGATTCTAAAAATTTCAATTTCTGGGTGAAAAATGACTAAGGGTTAAGACCCCCAAAAACACCATATTTGTCAATAAAAAAATATATCCGAAAGGTTCTAACCACGTTAATGATTGAAAAAGTTTATCTAACCATTCGAATCTTCCATACTAGTTCCTTAGCGGATCGATAACGCCCATAACACGAACAGTCTGAGCTTGTGAACCAAACTCGAAAATGAAATATCAAAAACAATGAAACCTAAAAATTGTTCACCATGGAGGTACCATGCTTGACTTTGGTATCAAAGTGTATGTTTTCGAGGTCGCTGAACTCAAAAAAATATTCCGGAGCCCTAAATAGCATGGTTTAGAATGTTTAGATTATCACCTGTGAAATTGAATTTTTGTCAATATTGAGAATTTCAAGTTGTCAGAGCTTCCGTCCTTTTTCTAGTATCCTCCATTTGTTTATATTTTGTTGATCGGCATATCTCAAAGTATCCCTGTGCAAAATATGGGGCATTTTGAAATTCCCAACTTGCAGGTCAAAAATGATCAAATTTTAATAGAAATTTGAAAAATGTAGGTTCTCAAAATTTTCTCACTATCAATGTGAGAAAATAAAATATATTAAAGTTGTTGGGTTTATTTGAAATGCTATTTCTCCTTGCTGCACCTAAATACGACGACATATTGAAAAATTCATAGCCTACTATAGAACCAAACAAAATTTCAATGTCAAAATATTTTATTACTCAACATTTTCTCCTCTTAATTGAATACATTTATTACAGTGAACCGGCAACGTCTCTAGACCTCTCAAAAAAAAATGTTTCATCTTGCTCTGCAAACCAGTCCTCCACAGCTTTTATTACCTCCTCGTTGGAAGAAAATTTACGACCTTTTGAACTTTTTTTCAGTTGAGGAAAGAGATGATAGTCGGGCGGAGCCAAATCTGGCGAATAAGGGGGTTGTTCTAGTAATTCTAACCCTAAATCACGAATTTTTTGCATGGCAACATGAGATTTGTGTACTGGAGCGTTGTCCTGTAAAAACAAAACACCTTTGGATAGCTTGCAGCGTCTTTTCTCTTCAATTTTCTCTTAGAGTGGTTAGTAATGTCGAATAGTAATCTCCAGTTATTGTTCTTCCCTTATCCAAAAAATCAATAATGATTACTCCATTGCAATCCCAAAACACTGAAGCAAGAACTTTTCCAGCAGAATTTTGGACACCGAACTTCTTAGGTCACGGAGAACCAGAGTGTCGCCATTCCATCGATTGTTCCTTTGTTTCGGGATCGTAGAAATGTACCCAAATCCCATCCATAGTAACACTACGGTTTAAGAAGTCTACATCACCGTTAGAGAACTACACGTACTCAGGGACAGCCTGTATAGCCACCATGTAGCCGAAAAATAGAAATTGTTCCTCAAGATGGGTGTGACACGTCTAATGTCATTGAGTATAAGTCGATTGCCCATATAACGAGGTACAGTTGTAATTTTTCATCGAAGAAACAACCGTTAATAAAGATAACAAGGTATTAGATCCGCGAAACGATCTGTGATATGATCATTGTCGTTTTTGGATAGGGTCAGAGTTCGCATATAGAAATTTTATGGTGCACGCCGTCTCGGATATGTAATTTTCCGGATAAATAGTTGTAAACTTTTTTTCGAGGGTCTATTAACACAAATTCTCCACTGTGAAAAACGGGCACGTCCGCGAGATAAGCAGAGTCAAGCGTTAAATTGATCGAACGATCATTATCCAGATGAAATTGAAGTGATGCCGTGACTGCTTTGAATTACGGAGGAGAGAACAGCAACGAATTTTCACATACCGAAAATTAATAACGTGTGTTGGGTCGAAATCCGATAATTTGCTTGGCGCTTTAACCTGCCAGGCTCGCGCATATGGATTTTGCCGAGGGGTTCGAGATGTGTTTCGGATTTCTACTGAAAAATAATGGTGAAGAGTCAAACTTTCACACTTGGATTTCATTGCTCATCTTCATCGTAATTACGAGGATGTATTGATATCTAGTTGGCGTAAAACAGTTCCATGCATAAACAAAATATTGCGATACCATATCAACGAACAATAAGAACATTCATGAAGCATACATGCAAAGAACCAAACTTCAGAAAAAAGGCGACCAGATTGACGAAATGTCTCATACTGATTTTTATTGGATCGATTCAAGTTGTTATTGAGTTTTGAATGATTTTACAGTGATTTTCTCGAAGATTACATACTTTTAAAAATGATTGAATACGATATCCCTAACTCTTGTGGAGCAGTATAATTACCAATGAAACATGTATAAATAGGGCATCAGGTCAAACAGAATTGAAAGCACGCAATAACTTACAAGGAACTCAGATAATTATAGATGAGCCACTGTTAATATTTTCAGCGTCCATCAACTCCAACAATAGGAAGTGGCATGTAGAAAAATAGTGATTGAATACTGATTGGCATGAGATAATTAATTAATAACCATTTTTTCCCGATGTGACCCATCGACTCTCGAAAAACAAACAGCTGAACGAACTGTCAGCGGCCATTTGCCGTTATGAAATTTTTCAGCATCGTTACATGAATGACGTGGAAGTCTCATATCATTGGATTTCCGTTATTCCTTTTATCGAACCGTTTATATTGGTATCAGATCAAGGCAGTTAGATGTGAAGATGTGAAATATTCAATATCGAAATTCCGATCTTGATGTTCGAACTGGATGGTACTGCGATACACAATAGATTGATTGTTTTCTGGGGCGATAACCTGTAGATTATCGATTTTGATTTCGGAGTGACTCTCTTGATTTCGAATGGGGAAAAATGATGAAAGAGATAACCTAGATATATCGATGAAGGCATTCATGGCAGGATTTAACCACAAAATCAGAAAATTTCGGAATTCGTGACCAAATTTTGAGCTACGAGGATATATTGAAAAATTCTTAGCCTACTATAGAACCAAACAAAATTTCAATGTCAAAATATTTTATTACGCAACATATTTCCTTCTCAATTGAATACATTCATTACAGCGAACCTGCAACGTACCTAGACCTTTCAAAAAAATTGTTTCTTCTTGCTTCGCAAACCAGTCCTCCACAGCTTTTATTACCTCCTCGTTGGAAGAAAATTTACGACCTTTCAAACTTTTTTTCAGTTGAGGAAAGAGATGATGGTCGGACGGAGCCAAATCTGGTGAATAAGGGGGGTGTTCTAATAGTAATTCTAACCCTAAATTAGTTTTTGCATGGCAACATGAGATTTGTGTACTGGGGCGTTGTCCTGTAAAAACAAAACACCTTTGGATAGCTTTCCGCGTCTTCTCTCTTTAATTTTTTCCTGTAGAGTGATCAGTAATGTCGAATAGTAATCTCCAGTTATTGTTCTACCCTTATTCAAAAAATGAAACATGATTACTCCATGGCAATCCCAAAAAACTGAAGCAAGAACTTTTTCAGCAGATTTTTGGACACGAAACTTCTTAGGTCTTGGAGAACCAGAGTGTTGCCATTCCATCGATTGTTGCTTTGTTTCTGGATCGTAGAAATGTACCCAAGTTTCATCCATAGTAACAATTCGGTTTAAGAAGTCTACATCAATTTCAAACCGAGCACAGATCGAACACGATGCTTCTACCCTTGCACGCTTTTGGTCAACATTCAAACATTCGGGTATTCATTTTGCAGAAATTTTTCTCATGTCCAAATTGACGTGAACTATATGATGAACGCGTTCGTATGAAATCTTCAGTGCCTCGTATATCCGTTTCAGCCCAATTCGACGATCTGATAAAATCTTGTCATGAACTTCATCGATATAATCGGTGACTGACACAGAAACTGGCCTTCCCGATCGGTCATCATCTTCAATGGAAAATTCATCTCTTTTGAAGCTTGCAGTCCAATTTTTCACGGTCGCATACGAAGGACATTGATCACCAAGGGTATCAAGCATATCTTCGTAAATCTGCTTACCTCTTAACCCTTTTAAATACAGGTACTTGATGATGGCTCGATACTCCAATTTTTAGATTTTTACAATTTCGGTGAACATCTTTTTTTTTAATTTATTGCGTAACTCTGTTTTACTTTTTTGACGTCGAACTCTACACTGAGACTTCTAATAAGTTATTGTTCGGTGAAATGTTATCGCAATATTTTGTTTATGCATGGAACTGGTCTAGGCTAACTGGATATCAATACATCCTCGTATAAAGGTTGTTTCAATAAGAGCTACCGTTTTTGAGGTATCTAGTTTAAATTCAGCACATATACGTAGAACCGCGACTGTTGGTGGCTTGAGCTATAAAAGCCCCATACATACACACATGCATCTGCTACTCTATAATGATCTTTCCCCTTTATGTTTACATGAGCAAGGTTATTCAACGTGAAGTTACATAGTATAAAAAATTACTCGTACCCCAAGTTCAACATCCAAATCGAGATTGGAGATAGAAGTGCTTCACTTGCATTTAACGACTTCAAAGCTGCCATTGTTATATTTACTGCCGTCCGAATTAGAAAATGCCCATCTTGCTAATCATTACTTTTACTTTCGCACGTTTCGTAATATTCTTGGTTTAAGGCTCGCTGTTAAGTGAAGCTATAAAGAAAATTTATACTTGGCGTGAACATGCTGGATAATTTCAGCGGGTTGTTGTTTAAAAATCAGTCGCAATAATGCTGTGGATAGCGCCAGCGAAATTATTTGCAGGTATATATCGCAGTATAACTGGAGTGTTTATTAGTTATTCGAAATAACAAGTGAAATAGTTTCTAATAATCTTTCAGAGTGTTAGTACTTCGAGAATAGATTGCACGAAGGAATGGCGTTCGAAAATAAATTCTCGATATTATTGCAGAAATAATTGGCTCACAAAGATAACAAATGGTTTCTAGGATTTCGAGTGAACATTTAGAATATACAGATATAACGTTTCATGTAGGAAACTGCTCCTTAATGCGTGGAGTGCTTCCAATAAGCATGATACAAATACATCATCCTGAAATAATTAATTGTAATAATCTATATATATAAAACAGAGTTGTTGGTTACACCACTTATAACTCGAGATCGGATGGACTGTTTGTTATGAAATTTCAATTATGGATTCGTCTACGGCCTGGTTATTATAAAATACATTAAAACTCTGAAAAATTCGATTAAAAATTTGCTCATGTAGGAAATGCTTTTCCTCTTTTTGAATAAGAATAAGTTGATCTCAGATCACTGGTGATTACGATTTGTGAAATCCACCGTAAGTATAGGTCATTTAGGCGAAACAAAGTTCGCCGGGCCAGCTAGTACAAAATATTCCACATTCTTCGAATATTAATTACTAGTCCTTGATTGACAGAGGAAATCATTAAAAATTAAATTTGCTCATACACTCTATAAAATACGTTATAACACATTCTTTTTGTCGGAGCAGGTTGATAAAGTTCAGTCGCCATTCAATTTAATAACATGTAGAAACACGCATTCTCAGTTCATTTCGGAGCAAAAAATTGGCCAGGTCCTACTTCGATACGTATTCATCTCGTGTACGTCCTTATGGAGGTTGGAACTTCCCAATTCGAGCATGTGGTTCTACAGTTTTTGTCGTCCGAAACATCTCACACTTGAATTTAATCAGCTTTAGGTTCTGAGTACCACAATCAGGCCCGTATCCATGAATTCATGAAAGGTATGTCTGGTGAATATTGATGATGGAAATCACATGGAGTTTCTACTCATTTGAATTTACAAAAAACAATCATAATTAGTGAAAAAGCAGAAATATAGCCAATCTTTAGGTCTCAGGGATTTTGCTCACTTGGATACTGATCTGTCTATAGGTATGTATCTGTGCTTTTTCAGTGGGGATGACAGCGATCTGGTCGCATGAAGAAGTTTTTTGTAGCTCCTTTGATTGTCTGCATAAGTTGTTAACCTATTCCTTCAATACTTCTTGAGATATTTTGAAAAAGCAGAAAATAGAGCAAATTTTTCATACTATTTCTAGCTGAAAAATCTATTTTGTGGAGTGAACACTGGAGTTTCATTTATGAACGATCTTCTGTTAGTCAGTTCAGGCTATTTGCGTCTTCATTCAAGTAGGGATAGAGAGATTCTAATCAATATGTTCACAAATTGGCGAATGCGCTAGTACCTATGACATTTTCATTTCTTGGGAATGGCTTGAATGGTACGTTCAATTCAGCCAATAATTGAGTACCTGGATTTTCTCACAAGAGTAAAGAATGAGCTATAAGTATTTTCATTGCTTTATTATCTGAATTATGCGGATTGCTTCATTCTTCATTAGAAATCCATAATTTCTATTCAGTGGATTCAATGCAGCAGAAAGGCTTTTAAATGATATATTGCTGAAAAAAATGCAATGATTCCAACAGGAATCTACTATAAAGTTAGGGTAGTTGAGGAAATGAACTTCACTTGAAGAATAAACGCTGTATTTTGTATTATATTGATTTATTATCAAAATGATTAAAAATGAGAAAAACTTTTCAATGGATATTTTCTGAGTTAATATCCACTTTAGGGCAAGGGTGTGATGCATACACTCACATTATTTTTTAACGTAGATTCAATATCTGCCATAAAAAAATGGGGTTCTAATTTGAAAAAATTGATTTTTCACGATTTTGTCATCCCTAACTTTGAAAGCGATTTTTTCACCCCCTGTATCATGAATCGCGATTTCGATTTTTAAAGTGGATACATTAATCTTACATCTTGAAAGATCCCAAAAATGAAAATTTTCCATCCAAAAACCTCGAAGTTATTCTTGTTTCAGCGGAGCTCTATTTTCGATTTTTTTTCGAATTTTCCCGCTCAGAGAGAATTTTCCAACCAAAACTGAAAAATGTCACATCAAAATAACTTGAAATTTTCTAAGGAATCTATTTCTGCAATAAAAAAATGGTATTCTAATTTGAAAAACGGAAGTTGACGTCATTTCCGGAAAAACCGGAGGTGCTCATGCCTTGAAAATATTTTAGATTTCATCAGCATCGTGAAATACTTATAAGTGCTGAATTTCATGAAAATACGTTCAGTAGTTTCCCGTATAAATATGGGTCAGGTTCCTCGTGAAAGACCCTGTATTACAGGTAGGATCACTTTGGAGAAAAAAAAAGGTTTGAGCGTCATTGACCACAGTCCGCAGTTGATACAGGGATACCATATCTCATTATTTTTTTCGAATTCTTCTACAATACTGCATTTGTTGTTACTTTTCGTCCTTCACATCCTTGTCGCCATCACTCTCTTCGTAGCAATGGTTTTGAGGTTCCCCATCACCACTTCTCTCTGAAGAAGCTTCTTGGAAAACTATATCAGGGTGAGCGCTATTACTCTGTGAGCATTATTACCCATCTTTGCCCTAATATCGATCGGAAATTTCTTCCATTTCGAATTCAGACGAATGAGTAGTCAATTGCGTGCTTTTATTCGAAGTGGCAGGAGGAAAGAATCCTCCATGAAGAAACAGTCTAAAACAAAATCTCATCGAGTAATACTTTTTCAGCTTCGACAGCGAGAAATTCCTCTCTGCCACTGATGTTCCCTTAAATTTATGCGCATATGAAATGATCCAAGCTAGCGAAGCCGTGTACTCATGAGACATATATCACGTGATCATGGTAAGTACCCGAGTGTCGATTTTTTGATGTGATTGAGTACACGAGAATAGGAAGGAATGTTGAATCTCGCCGAGCTGCGGGTGGTCGATTTACCATTTTCTCGTTTTCGTTCTTGGCACAGTAGTTGTTTTCTCGCCAATTCGAAGAAACATTTTCATTTTTCAGTTATCGACAAAATAAGAGGAGAGGGGTTTTTCCATTTCCAATCTAAAGGCGATTTTTCGAATGTTCACTGCGCACAAAAATTAACGCACATTCTGAAAATCTCAATTTTAATGAAAGTTAACTCTACATTGACACTATAACATATTTTTTATGTTCTCTAGAGAAGGTTTTGAACGAAACAAGACACATTAAATGGAAGAAAAATTCAGGATTTCACCGAATCTTATGTGAAAGAAGAGAAATGAACAATTTTCAAAATACTGAGAAGTGATTTAATACTTGGTATTTCCACCACTTGCGTTAATTATAGCTCGGCAACGACGGTTCATACTCAAAATGAGTGATCTTAAAATGTTCTGATCTAATCCTTCCCAGATTTCTCCGAGTTGGATTCCTAAGTCATTAAGAGTAGCTGGATGATTTTCTGAACTTCTCAGCCTTCTATTGAGGTTGTCCCAAACCTGCTCAATCGGATTGAGATCTGGACTTCTTGCTGGTCATTCCTTTCGAGAGGCTTCAACCTCTTCAAGGTACTACGGAACGATGCGCGCACGATGGGGTCTGGCATTATCGTCTATAAAAATGAAATTTTCACCAATGTATGGGGCAAATGGCACTACATGCTCTTCAAGAATGTTCCTTATATACTTATCAGCATTTATAACTCCATTATCAACGACCCCTAGGTCTGTGCGAGCAGTCAAAGATATTCCACCCCATACCATAATCGATCCTCCCCCGAAACCAGTAGTATTCAGGAAATTGCACTAAGCATATCTTTCATG